>OX451740.1:897114003-899629390 GCA_948472305.1 Vicia faba
TTTTAAGGGTTTTGTTTGGGAGTTACTGTAGATCCTAACCCGAATCTAGGGACACCTTTTAGGTAATTAGAAATAAACTGTGAGGGAACTGTACTGCATAGATCGATACGCTTGAAGCAGTAGCTACGTTGATGAGGCACATTGGTTGGTACCGGTATCCCTTGTGGAGAAACGAGGAGAATACGGGGCTGCTATGTGTGTCGTTAAGCATCAACTGACCTTAGAACCTTTAATCGACCAACTTGGCCATTAGAAAGTTGTGAGATAGTTGGCCTCGGTGTAAAGCTGAGAACTGGTTGATACTCAATTCTTCACTCATTGAGACCATACTCTCGAGATAGTTCCGGATGCAAGAAAAGATTTCATGAGCTGAAACCATGACCGATGGAGGATGGTCAGTGATATTGAGATCCTCCAGAACCCGGTTACTTTTTCTAGGACAGGTTTGAACCAACTTAACTTCAAGAGGGTACTACCTTAAAACCCATGCAAGCCTAAACCTAAGGCTGTTTGTGTGACTTGTGTGCTTTCAACTTGAACTACTTGCACATTTTTATTATCTAACAACATGAGTTCCTTGCAGGTTTTGTTTACATTCCTTATCCAATAACTTGGATTTCTTGTCGAGTTTACTTGCTTACATCACCTCGCACTTTTTCTTAAACGCATAACATACACATCATAATATCATGCCTTAACATTTCCTTAACCATTTCAAGGATCTCAAGGGTTTGTGATGCAGGTTATGGTAAATCAGACATCTAGTAAGGGGCAAGGGGATTTATTTTCCTCTAGCCAATACCGTCTAGAGATCAAAACATGATAACTTGAGTCAGTGGCTATAACCCACTCGATATGGTGAGTTTGACTCTTGAAGAAGGACTCTTAACGACACAAAGTTTCTTCAATCAAGCTGCAATCAAATTCTAACAGTTTCTTGTTTACCCCGCGAGATCCTTGAAAACATTGCATACATATATCATACATATCATTGCATAACAGGTCTTCCAGTACAGGTCTCTCATGTTCTCGCTGTTTATTTCAGCAATGGCTCTCAAACAAGACAACAGAGATCTTCAAACTCAAGAAAGCTCAGTTCAGGGAATTGTTCCTAAACCTATCCAAGGGGCAGGAAGAGTTGAAAACACTCCTCGTTGGGAACTTGGTCAACAAAAGTCCTGGAGACAATAAGGACGAATGGCTGGAACAACTGCAAGCTGAGGTAGGTGCAATGAGAACCCAGATGCTGGGGCAGATGTCTCTTATCCAAGGCCTAGCCCGAAGACAAGAAGAGTTGAGGACCATTATCAACAAACTTCATCAAGATGGATACAACAGTATGAAGCAAACTGTCGAGGCCGGGGACCAAGTCATTGATCAACCTCTAAGAAGACAAGAGTTTGGTTTGGTGAAGAGCGGACCTTTCCAAATTTCTACTACCTCACGGGTCCAACAACAACCTTGCCAAAAAGAACGGGTTAATCAGAGTAAGCCAGATACACCCAAGAGGCAGTTTACCAAACTCAACATGCCGTTGTCTCAAGCTTTACAACACATGTTGAGGATGAATCTGGTTACGTTGATAGGACCTCATCCGAATCCCAAGACTTCTTCCCCTAACTACAACCCTGATGCAAGGTGTGCATATCACTCCAACAGTCCAGGGCATGATACTGACGACTATTGGAGGTTTAAATACAAAATTCAAGACCTGATCAATGAAGGAGCATTGGAATTCACACAAGATGGTCAACTGGAATGTTTCTGTCAATCCTCCAAGGCTCACCATTTGAAGTGACAAGTTCTGACAAGAGAGGCTTTTGTTCATTAGAATTTTCAATTTGCAATTTTATTTTGATTGTTCGAACATCTATTCATGTCAAACTCTGTTACTTTATCAATGCATTGCATATGTCTGTTTTGAATCAATTCATCTGTATTCACTATATTTAAATTGCTTTCCTTTTTGTGATATTCAACTCTCGAACAAAAGCTCTGAGACTTTAGAGGGAGGATGACGAAAATGATATCAAAATCTCTACAGTATGCTTTTGAACAGACCCCGCTGACGATGTACAGGCGTTGTTTCAAATCCTAAACAATGGAGTTATAAGGAAGATAATCCCTAGTCAACCCCTTTGAGCCAAAGAAGTTGGAGTTTTTCTTTTCACACAAATTAAAACCCTTAATCACAACCTGGGGCAGGGTAATTTTCTCAGTTAATCCAGGTGCACAATGAATGGCATCAAAGACGTCCTTACAAAACAAAAGACGATGATGGTTCTCTATAATCGTCAAGACAGGCAGTCATTATCTCGCGAAATAAAAGCCCATTAAGTCAAAACCTATGAAGGATACTTAAGAAAAAACTGGGGCATCCCGCTGACTGTAATCACAAAAAGAAACAGTTCAGGAAAAAGACAGGGATAATAAAATAAAAAAGAAAGAGGTCCTACAAACCCTCAACAAAAATAAATGACTGCATATTCAAAATAAACTGTCAGTATCCGAACCATCACTAGAATATCAGAGCAAAGACTCAAACGGGATCTAAATGCACAATTAACTGAGTATAGGATCGAAGAACATCACGAAG
Source organism: Vicia faba (assembly GCA_948472305.1). Lineage (NCBI taxonomy): Eukaryota > Viridiplantae > Streptophyta > Magnoliopsida > Fabales > Fabaceae > Vicia > Vicia faba. Next base: position 897,116,600 of record OX451740.1, read on the forward strand.
AACGGGTGGGTACAAATAAATTTTGAGCCTTTATCCTTTGTTTCTTGAACCGTGAATCAGGCCATGTTATAACCCTTAAAAGTCCTAGCTGAAGCATGGGTTAGTTCGAAAGCATACTGTTACAAAAGGTATCCTGACTCTTGTAAGACTCGCTGTAAATCCTGAGTTGACATCACATTTTACAAAATTTGCCTGTTTTACTGAAAAATGCATTTTCAAAAATTTCAAGACAGACATAAGCTTTGCATTCTTAAAATATTATTGTTTGCATATGACTATTTGTTCAACAGCAGAGAAATTCGCATGACGAATATCTAGTGAAAAAAAACCTTCTCAATAAAAAGGATCACCTCAAGTGGAAAAACACTTCCAACCAAGGGGCACGACATGATCATTGTCCATCATATGGGGCAGTCAAGTCAAGATTCAAGGAATCTCTCAAAGATGCCAAATAGCCAGGGGAAGATTTCCATCTGAATCACTTGGGGGCATTGGACATGAATTCCAACAAAAAATCGTGTATGATCAAATGAACATCTTCTGGTAGTGTGGCAACCTAACACTACCGATAGTGACAACTCCCTACACCCTGAGAGCGTGGACATAGTCAGAAAATACTGCGCGTGAACAAAGACCCGCTAGGTTGACTGGCCTGGGAAAAAATAAGGGCATCCCGGCAAACCAAAAGGGTTCGGGGAAAATTAGGGATAAAAACAAAAAAGATATGTACACCTGGCAAGCCGAAAACCTAAAAAGGCGGCTTGGGCAAAAAAGGGTATCCCGGTGGACTGAAAATCTGAAAAGACAGTCCAGGAAAAAGTTAGGGATTAAAGCGTACGACTATGTCCCGTCATCTCGTCACTTGCCTACCAGTAGAAGACTTATCATTTCGATCAAAAGTTACCAAGCACCTTATAAGTTGGGATAACACTCAATCCATAAGGCCTCCGTAGGCACTTTCTCCAGGAGGTATAGGGGCAGAAAAGTCTCGATGCAAAGTCATTTTCATATCCTTAGCATGTGTCCCAGTAACATCTACACTCCCCACAGAGTAAAAAGTATCCAAATACAGTGATGTTAGCTTTCCTGAACAAGATACAACTCTCCCCAACTGAGGTTCACAATCGCGAGTGAGTCAGTAAGTTTTTCCCCAAACAGAGTTTATTTCTCTCACAAGTAGAAACTCAATCTCCAACAAAATTCATTATCTCCAGCAACGGAAATTCATCCCCGGTGGAGTTTATTTCTCCAAATCAGCATGACCTATCACCAGAGTATCTCCTCTCCAACAGAGTCATTACCCCACAGGATTGTTCTTAGACAAAGTCTCTCCCGGCAGAATATTCTCAAGTAGAATGGATGTAAATCTCCAGCTAATCATCTTCGTTCACTATCCCCAGCGGAAATGAAGAACTCAACTCCTTATACTCTCTAGCAGCAGTCCAGGATTTATTCTCCCCAGCTAGAGAGTATCACAATGGCATTACATATCCATACATCATGGCATGCGCATATGCATCATACAGCATAATATCATTTATTTTGAGAACAACATTACTCAATAGATTTCATAAATCATGACATTGCATACAACTAACTCTTTACCTTTCAGGGAAAGACGCAATCAAGTTCTCACAAGTTTTCTATGGTTCAGTCAAACCGACACTAAGGTTTCTATTCTAGTTGAAGATGTTCTAAGACTTTCGTCTGGGTCAGCCGAATCGTCGCTAAGATTCCCCTGATTTCTATGCCAGTCAAAGTTAATTCGAGACCTCTCCAGGGACCAGTCAAATTGACACTAAGATTTCTCTCCCAGTTGAATTTCTCACAAGCTTCCCCTGGTTCAGTCAAATCAATACAAAGATTTATATTCCAGTTCAAGCTATGAAGCCCGAAAATCGACCGGATAATATCTTGATTTCACCAAAGTACTACGAAGCCTGGAATCGACCAGATAGTGGTATATCTTAAATTTAAGCTATGAAGCCTAGAAATCAACCAGAAAACAGCTTAATCCCTAGCAAGTTACTATGAAGCCTGGAATCAACCAGATAGTGGTATATCTCAGATTCAAGCTATGAAGCCCGGAAACCAACCGTATAATATCTTGATTTCTCCAAAATACTACGAAGCCTGGAATCGACCAGATAGTGGTATATCTTAAATACAAGCTATGAAGCCTGGAAATCGACCGGAAAACAGCTTAACCCTCAGCAAGTTATTGTGAAGCCTGGAAATCTACCAGATAACAATAAAAGATACCATGAAGCCTGGAATCGACCAGATAATGGTATAAGGCGCTGTGAAGGGTGGATCACTACCAGATAATGGCAAAGGACACTGAAGCCTGGGACACGACCAGATAACAATATGAGATACTGCGAAGCTTAGAGTTCGACCAAATAGCAGTTTACTCGGCCAATTACTATGAAGCCCGAAAATCGACCGAATATTAGTATGCCTTAAATTCAAGTTGAAACCCGGATGCGACCGAATAACCACTTGATTCCTTCTGAAGCCTAGAGCATGACCAGATAAGAATTGAGAAATTGAAAAGCATGGATTACGACCAGATAGCAAGCCTAATCTCATCCCCCTTGTAAGTCACTTTGAAGCCTGGAGCACGACCAGATAATAGTCAGTCTTATTTTCCTCAGCAAAACACTATAAAGGCTGGAGCACGACCAGATAGCAGTCCATTTTCATCTCCTAGACTAAGAGATGATTCCCCAGTAGAGTAACAGACAACTGAAGCTCCTAAAAATCTATTTTCTCTCAAGACAAAGACCAGCATCCCCCGGTGTAGTCCTCCTCAACAACAGGTGTACAGGCTCTCGCAAAGGAATCTCTTATGCGATCGACACTTCTTCTGATGGCATCTTTAAGCCCATATTCCAACATCAACCTCCAAATGGCATCTATAATCCCATTCCTAATATCGCAAGACAAGTACAACTTCATGCGAGTGCAAATTTCCGGGCAATCTAGTGTTCAATCATCTTCCACCTTCGAATCACGAAAGGCAGGCAAGCCAATCTACATCCTCAGGTTTAAGAAGATTGAACAGGGGAAGCTGTTGTACCCCAAAATTTTCCCTCCTATATTTGTCAAAACATTTCAAGAGAGGTCCTCAAATTGCTCAAGGAAGTCCAAGAGTTGACTAGACAAACTCTCTCATAAGGCAGTCTACCCCAAATTAGGGTTTCAGTTTGCATCAAGATGTTTGAATCAAAAGGGTCCCAAAATGATCACTATTATCCTAATATGTTCTCAAGATCATTCATGTCAAGTTTCAAACCTTGCAGAGGAAGTTTGCTCAGTCAATTGCTCAAAGGCCTGAAAATCGACTATGCTAGGGCAAAAGTCAACTGTGGCCCACATACAGTCAAACTTCAATATTTTTGGTCAACATTCTAATTTTGAAGTATTATTCATCATTTGATCAAGGGTTGATCAGGATTCCTCAAGGATTGCTCACAATTCATCAAAACCTAAAAGTTGCTAAATTAGGGTTTTGGAGGAAAAGTCAGCTCAACTTTGACCAAGCATAACTTTCTCATACTTTATCAGAAATGACCCATCCAAATCTCATTTTGAATAGGATGCAATTCCATACATTTCATCTTCATCTCCAAAGTTCAAAATATGCACTCACAAGAAGATATAAATTTGGACATTATAGGTCATTTTGGAAAGTCAACAAAAACACCTTTTATGTCAAAGCTTCATACATGAACATCGAAGACTCAATTGAGATGAAACCAAAAGGGTTGCTTAGAGGATATATTAATATTTCTAAAAAGTCCAAGAACACATATCTAGAGTCAAAATTGAAGAAGTTATGCATTGGTAAAGTTGACCCTTTTTGCAAAATTGCCAAAAGTCAAATGTGGCCAAAATTGCAATTCTTGCTAAATGAGTCCAACTTTTTATGCTTGCACTGAGTTTGTAATGTGACCCACGACCCATGATCTCTTCCATTTGTAATTATTTTATTTTTGTCATTTATTTTGATTTTATTTCATTTAAAACAAATAAAATCAAAATAAAATCATGGAAATATCAAAAACTAATTAAAGCTTGAGATTTTGTGCATGTTTAGGTCTATTATACAGCTGGAGAGGGAATCAAATCGTGCAAGGATCATTTGAACACAAAAAGATTTCATTTTGCTTGATTTGGAAAGATTTGCACAAAGGATCAAATCTTGAATCAATGATCATAATTGGAGAAGATTTGAAACCAAATTGCAACCCTAATTCGTTCTAGGGTACATAAGGAACATTGGCAGACCATAAACATGAGGAGGGGAGGCGTGTAAGACAAAAAGAAAAGTTGCAAAAATTCCACAAAAGTGGTGAATCAACTTCCAGTTTTCAGGCCATCTCAAGCCTTTCCAGCCATCTCAACCGTTTGCTGGATATCTCTGGATCATATTGCAATCACTAGCAAGCTTCCTAACATCCAGAATTGCACTATAAGTACCCCACAATTTTCACATTTTCTTGAAATCGAACCCAATAATTTTGGCATATTTAGCATGATTCGTTGACATATTCTTAATACTTGATTCATTTGCAAACTAATGGTTACATTTGATTTCGTTTTTGCTGACTATACATCAAGACGCCATAGTTAGGGTTCTTGTTGTGTTTTTAGGGTTTTTCTGTACATGGACAATTGGCCATGGATAGTGGTACCATGATGCTCGTGAGGTTGCAACGAGTTGATTGGTACCATTGTTTTGCATTTTTCATGCTTGTATGGGATTTTGGAGAAGCACAGGGTTGTACCTACGCCTATTTGTTTGTAGGTAGATGTCCTTTGTCTAAAACGACGGAGGCACGAGGAAGATGATAACGTGGCACTCCCTGACTCGTCCATTCAAATTTGCACGCGTTTGATAATTATTATTTTGTTTTTCCATATAATGTTTGTTTGTTGTTCCATGTAAAACTAACAAAGCCAGCTCAGCTGGCAAGCGTGCAGGGTAAAATGCCCAAGGGCCTGGGTTCGATCCCCAGGTCCCCATATTTACCTTATGTTATTTTTCCCTGCATATTCAGGTGTGTTGAGACCCCATGGAGTCCACCATGCACTCTCCAAATCTGGGCATCCAAGCCATCAACAGGCTAGATCCAAGGGCTTCCCATGTGAGGCTTCACCATACGCCCAGTCAAGCACATGCATAGAATCTGGAAAAGCCAAACAGGCCAAGGATTATTGGGCCCAGAAACTGCAATTGGCACCCCCTTGTTTTTGCTGAAAACACCAGGCCCATTCTCATTCATTCTTTTTTTTATATTTTATTTTCTTTAGTTTAATTTGTTTAATTTATTTTCTAACCACAAAATTAATTTCTTTTTTTTTCCACAAAATCATAAAATCAATTCCACAAATTTAGAATTAGGTTTTTATTTATCAAATTTAATTTTAGTCTAATTTAATTTAGGGTAATTCAAACTTTTTTTATATAATTAAAATCAATTAGCAAATTAGGGTTATCATGTGATTTAATTTTTATTTCTTTTCTCAATAAATAAAAAAAATACAAAAATAGGTTAATTCTAATTACTTTTCTAAATTTAAATTAATTAGTAATTAGGGTTTTCATTTTATTCAATTAAAACTTTATTTTTCTCAAAATAATCAAAAACCACAAAAAATGATTTTTCTTTTAAATAGGCTTAGTCGGGGTCAAAACCCTAATTCTCTCGTTTCGATTCATCGCGTGCGTTTATATTTTTTTGCAAATATTAATGTATCTGCTCATGGTATGTAATAGTTTAATTAGGATTTTTATTTTATTTATCGTTTTATGGGTTTTTGGCTATGTAATTAATCCCCTACCCCAAAGCCTTGTAATAGCGTAGGTTTTATTTCTCGCATTTTAATTCTCGCAAATATTAACTGTTAGATGTATGTTAATAGGATTGTATGACAAGATTGCATGTTAATTTAAAATGGCTAGCAAACCCTAATGTGCAAAGATAGGAACTGAAATCAAATCACTCGCACATGCGCACTCCTAGGGTATACTCTCACTTCGGCTGCCTTCAGTAAACGGTCATTAAGTATAGGGTGTTTTAGTGGTTGCCCTCCTGCCTAAACAAAGATCAAATGTCCCGTTCGAAAAAGTTGCCTCGAAAAGGTTTCCTCGGAAATGTTGCCTCGAATATGATCTTAAGACATTAGGGTTATTACTAAGACGTCCTATCATTGCTCTAGTGATCGTACTTCCCTTTCAATAGTCCCTCAAACATCCAACGACTAGGGTTACCTACTCACTAATAGTAGGATAACACGGTCTAAAGGAAATGAGAAAATGAATAATATTTTTCGAGTAGGTAGATAATTGTTAAGTACTTGCTCAAACAAACAAACTTTTTCACACCAACACTTTTCAAACTAAAGTTTTCAAAAACAACTTCGTAACACTCTTGAGGACAGAAACAAGGGTTAAAAAGAAGTAAAACATAACTTTTCAAAACAAAGCACACACAAGCAATTTAAAAATGAGCAAGTACCTAAGAGCCCATGGAAAACCATGGATGGAAAGGGTGCTAACACCTTCCCTTTCTATAATCTACCCCCCGTACTCAGAAACATCTCGAAAAAGGTTTTTTCTATTCTTTTTCCTTTTCCTTTGTTGGATGAAATAAAAGTCAGTGGCGACTCTTGCTTACCGCGACATTTTGCAAACAAAAACGCAAACCAGTATTAAACAGTCGATTCTGCCACAGTATCACATTGTCATAAATGCCAAATCTACGTTGATAAAGTGCATGTGCCTCTGGTCCCCTTGAACGCCTTGATAACTCCGTGGCCCTTTGCAATGTGGGGCATCGACATGATCGGAGAAATCAGGCCCACCGCTTCTAATGGACATCACTTCATCCTAGTAGCCATTGATTATTTCACGAAGTGAGTTGAAGCAGCCTCTTTTGCCACAGTAACCAAGAACGTTGTGGCACGATTTATCCGACATAATATGATTTATCGATATGGTGTACCAGAGAGAATTATCACAGACAATGGTATGAATCTCAACAACACAATGATCACCGAGCTCTGTAAACAGTTCAAGATATAGCATCACAACTCTTCTCCCTACCGGCGGAATATGAATGGCGCTGTTGAAGCGGCTAACAAGAACATCAAGAAGATTGTACAGAAGATGACAGTAACATACAAAGACTGGCATGAGATGCTACCATTCTCTCTACATGGGTACCGTACCTCAGCACGGGCGTCGACAGGGGCAACACCCTACTCTCTGGTATATGGCATGGAGGAAGTCCTACCCATCAAAGTCCATATACCTTCTCTCAGGATTATGAAGGATGCGGGTTTGAACGAAGACGACTGGATCCGAACCTAGCTTGATCAGTTAAATCTAATCGATGAAAAGAGACTTACTGCTATCTGCCATGGTCAGACATATCAAAAGTGAATGATTAAGGCTTTCAACAAGAAAGTCAGGTGTCAAGAATATCAAGTCGGAGATCTAGTGATCAAGCGCATCATACTGCCGCAAGGTGACCCCAGGGGAAAATGGACTCCCACATACGAGGGGCCATTTGTGGTAAAGAACATTTTCTCGAGTGGAGCCATGATTCTAACCACTATGGACGGTGACGACCTTCCTCACCCTATCAATACAGACATAGTGAAAAGATTCTACGCCTAATCAAAGACCCGCTAGGTTGACTGGCCTAGGAAAAAATAAGGGCTTCCCGGTGAACCAAAAGGGTTCGGGTAAAAATAAGGGATGAAAACGAAAAAATCTGTACACCCGGCAAGTCGAAAACCTGAAAAGGAGACTTGGGAAAAAAAGGGTATCCCGGTGGACCGAAAACCCGAAAGGGCGGTCCAGGAAAAAGTTATGGATGAAAAGCGTATCACTATGTCCCATTGGATCACCCTGCGATCTGACCTCAGTATCATCTATCAAGCTCAAATGGCATCAATCAATCTAATCAGCTTCGGACAAGCAGTAAAGTGAGGAGACGCTCGAAGGCACGGTGGCAATAGCGGATTTGAAACCCAATGGGATTGTTGCACATAGTTGTTTCCTTTTTGTTGTACATAATATTGTATATCTTCCATTTTTACGACGGTGTTCTCTTACTAGAGCGTCAACTTCCTTGTACAAAAATGCCTGTTGTAGGCCCACTCCAACAATTAATACAAGTCATTTTACAAAACTATATGTTTTTCTTTTTGTTTTGTTTTTGCAAGAACGTCCATTGATTTATTCTTGACATATGCACTTGAATATGATTGTTGTTCACAAATATTTGCATAGGAGAAGAAAGACAATTGCTCATAACTTAAGAAACAGGAACAAAAAACTAAAATGTCAAACCTGACAGTTACCCTGTCCAGCAGGTACCAGGGCAGAGACAGTTTTGGAGCACAGTCGTCAATACATGTGACCTTGTATCATCTGTGTTCCCCATAGATTAGACGTAACCAAAGCCTTGATATCAGTTCTCTCAAAATGGTAAGTAATCTCCCTAGCCAAGGTCATCCAGAAACTTGACGTCTATATCTCCCGGCTAAATTTCATAATCACGAGTGGATCATCATAAACTTATAACTCCCCAAGCAGAGTTTATTTCTCTGGATACAAGAGCTCAATCCTCGACAGAGCCCATTACTTCATCTATAGAAATTCATCTTCCAAGTTGTTCCCCGCAGAGTTATTCTCAAACAGAATCTCCCCTGATAGAAGTACAGTCACTTCCATTCATCATTCCCAGCGGAAGTAGAAGAGCCTTATTTCTCTATAACAGTCAGGAATGCCTCTTTCTCCAATAGCGGTCAAGGATTTACTTTCCCATAATCGGATATGTCGCAACCAACATCCCATGCTCATACATCATGACATGCGCATACATATCACATACATCATAATCTTGTTTATTTTGAGAGCATCATCTAACAATGCATTTCATGCATCGCATATAACTGACCCTGTTATCTTTTCAGGAAAGACAGTTATCACCAAAAATTCCAACAGTTATACATGTCATATATGCAGGCAATCAAGGGAAAGTCAGTTCCCGAAACCAAACAGGTCAACTAATCCACATGATCAAACTAAGAAACCATACTATCCAGGTTCCTTCCCACAAGCCCTACTACCCAGGCTTTCATTTCAAAGTAACCTTACTATCCAGGCTCCTTCCCACAAGCCCTACTACCCAGACTTTTATTTCAAAGCAACCTTACTATCCAGGTTCCTTCCTACAAGCCCTACTACCCAGGCTTTCATTTCAAAGTAACCTTACTATCCAGGTTCCTTCCAACAAGCCCTACTACCCATGCTTTCATTTCAAAGTAACCTTACTATCCAGGTTCCTTCCCACAAGCCCTACTACCCAGGATTTTATTTCAATGCAACCTTACTATCCAGGTTCCTTCCTACAAGCCCTACTACCCAGGATTTCCTTTTGAAGTAACCCTACTATCCAGGTTCCTTCTCCCTTATCTCCAGACAACAGGCTACAACACTGTAAGGCCTGGACTCGATCAGATACGGTCGATTTCATATTTCCCCAGCGAGTCGCTGTACAGCCTGGACCCTGACCAGGTATACGTTCTACTTTCACCTCCTCAGTCAGGATATAATTCCCCAGTAGAGTAATGGAAAATCAAAGCTCCTAGACTTTACTTACCAGTGCATAAATCAACATTCCCCAGCAAAGTCCCCCTCAACAGTAGGTACAGGAATTCTCGCCAAGGAATCTCTTACACAACCGATCTTTTCTGAATGGAATCTTTAATCCCATTTCCGATATCACCAATCAACATTACTTCATGCGAGTGCAAATTTCTGGGCACTCTAGTGTTCAATCATCTTCCACCCTCAGATCACGAAAGGCAGACCGACTAATCTACATCCTCAGGCTTAAGAAGATTGAACATGGGCAATTGTTTCACCCTAAAATTTTCCCTCTCATTTCTCAAAAGGATGATCCTGGACTCTCAGGTTTTCTTCTATAAAGTTCCAAGTCTTGAATCATCACTTTTCAAGGAAATCATCCATAAGAGCAAAATGGTCAAAAGCACACTGAAAAGTCAAAATTTGACTTTCAGATCAAATCAAGTTTAAACAATTTTATTTCATCAAGACATGAGATTGGTTCATCAAAAAATCAAGAATCAGAAGTTACTTTGAAAAAGTTAAATTTTCTAAACATTTAGAAAATTTTCTAAGTATATGATACTTCAGAACTTCTGAGCCAGCCTCTATGCAAGTGCGGTCAGAAGTTGCAAACATGGTTCAGAACATAGTCTTCAATCAGAACATGACTCTTCAGCGCATGGAGGTTAGATTTCTGATCTTCTGCGATCAGAACATCACCAAATCCCAAAACCCCGTTTAAGTAACCTGTTGCCCTGCTACATCACAGTCCTGCAATCAGCTGCTGACCCAGTCCATGCCTGCACTTTCTCAAACCCCATATTTGCATCAAATTAGCATACGAAAACTGTGATTAAAAAGCAATGGAACAGTATACCAAAAAGGTTTGAATCCCATTTGTTTTTCCCCCCAAAACCACAACAAACCCATCTATTAATAACTTTCTCCATCACACGTTCAAGAGGCTGGTTTTTGGAGAGAGGGAATCATCAAAAGAGAGAAAAGAAATCTGTGGAACCCCTTCATAAAAATCCAGAAATCCCAAACAGAAAACCAAACCTTTGTTCTTCCTTTTGAATCAAAGAGCTTGGCATTTCCTCTTCCGTTGCTCTTGCTAACTCAGAACATCTAAAGGCAGCAGTACAAATTCCAAACACACGCTCCAAGTTCAAGGTAAGTCTTTCTGACTCTGCATCTTTTCATTCAGAACATCATTAAACATGTAAATATCATAGTATTGATGTTTTCTATATCATTGCATGAATAGAAAAACTATGGATCAGAACTTCTTGATTAAGGATAGGCTTAAGAGTAAGATTAGAACTTCTATAAACTGTTGTGCTCTTATCCCTCTGATTTGTGGTTTGATTAAGAACTGAATAAGCTGCTGATGGTTGATTAATAGAAGAAAAGAGTTGAAATATGACACAAAACTTTTGATGTTTCCACTCACTTATTTAACACATAAAACTTCTGAGGCTCACTCACTGTTTAGCATAGCACAAAACTTATGAGTTCTCCTTAGTTAAGCACACTGAACTTCTGATACTTCCACTCGCTTTTTTAGACACTCAGAGTTTCTGATTTTCACATGCTGACAATACGCTGAATTTCTGATGCTTACTTACTATTTTAGCATAACGGAGAGTTTCTGACTTTTGGCCCACTGTCTGAATACCACCCAGAACTTCTGTGTTTTCCCTCTAACGTTTCTTGCAGGACCTCAGAGTTTACCAACCAGAACTTCTGATGCCCACTGACATTTCCTTCTGAGTCACAGCACTCTCGGCATCAGAACTTTTGTTTCCATTTGTTTTGTTTGTAGCAACGTGTTGATTCTAACCTCATCCATTTCCATTCTTATCACTTTTAATATTAATACTTTTTTTATCAACATAAAAAAGGACATAAAAATATTTTCCTTTTACTAATTAATTTATTTTTTAAGACAAAAAACCTCTTTTAAATAAGTCCTTTTTATTTATGGCTTTATTATTTCAATATGGTTGTAATAAGCAATTAGGATTTATTTTCTTACAAACCCCTCATTCGTTAAATTGTACCCCCATCCCCCTAAAGTGATGCAATAGCTTAGAATTTATTTTCCGCATTTTTTTACTTTCTTTCATATATTGCTAGTAATTAGGATGTATGGAAAGATAGAATCAACAAGTAGATAACCTTTTAAATACAAGACTAAAATGCATGCAATCAAACACACCATTCACACATGCACCTCTAGGGTAATCTCATTTTGTTGCCTTTCGGAAAATAGTCATGTCCCTCGAATATGGGACGTTTTAGCAAAGACCCTTCGACAAAAAAAAGATCGTAGTCCCTCGATGACCCTCGATGTTGCCTTTGGTAAATGATCTAGTCCCTAAAACGACATTGCTAAAACGTCTCATAGGTTACCTTCTATGACTATTCAAACATCCCACACCCGTCCCTTCACATCCAACGATGGGGCTTCTTACCAAAACAATGGTAAGATAGCCACATCTAAAGGAGAAGGAAAAGAACGTTTAAGACCTTTCGAGTAGGTAGAGTCGCTCCTAGTTGCTCGCTTGCTCACAACAACAAAAACATTTTACACACCAACACTTTCATTTCAAAAATATTTTCAAAAAGATAAAAAAATTTGTATACGTTCTTACAGAGATGAGAACCATTGCAAAATATCTTTCTGTAAAATACTTTAAAAAACACAATCCGCCAACACGTCTTTGAACTATCTTTCGAAACAAAACTTTATATGCGTTCTTATAGAAACGAGAACCATTAAAAAGATATATTCAAAACACTTTCAAAGCCTACATCACAAGCACATTGTCAAAACAAAAACAAGTGATCTAACGAGTAACTAAGAGCCCATGGAAAACCATGGATGAAAAGGGTGCTAACACCTTCCCTTTTCATAATCTACCCCCCGAACTCAAGAAAAACATCTCTAAAGGTCTTTCCTGTGCTTTTTCACCTTTCCTTTTGGATAAAAGAAAAGTCGGTGGCGACTCTTGCTAAACCGCAACATTTGCAAATACAAACACAAAACTCCAAGTCAGTTCTCCCACCGTATCACACCCGGCGAACCAAAAGGATTCGCGAAAAAGTTAGGGATATACAAAAAAAAATCTGTACACCCGACAAGTCGAAAACCTGGAAAGGCGGCTTGGGCAAAAAGGTATCCCGGTGGACTGAAAACCCGAAAGGGCGGTCCAGAAAAAAGTTAGGGATTTAAAACATAGGAATATGTCCCGTCACCTGTCTATCAGTGGAAGACTTATACCTTGATCATCATTCATCAAGAGCACCAGAATCGAGAAACGGTTCAGATACGATCCAGATACGAATGTCATTCTGCTACTTATTCAAGATTTTCATACATTAAGAAACAGTTTAGGTACGATCCAGAGACGGATGTTATCCTGGTACTTATTCCAGATTTCTCTTTCAGATACAGTTCAGATATGCTCCAGATACAGATGCCATTTGATACTCATTCATATTCAGCTTTCAGATACAGTTCAGATACACTCCAGATACGGATGCCATTCTGATACTCATTCAGATTCAGCTTTCAGATACAATTCAGATACGCTCCAGATACGGATGCCATTCTGATACTCATTCAGATTCAGCTTTCAGATATAGTTCAGATACACTCCAGATACAGATGCCATTTTGATACTCATTTAGATTCAGCTTTCAGATACAATTCAGATACGCTCCAGATACGGATGCCAATCTGATACTCATTCAGATTCAGCTTTCAGATACAGTTCAGATACGCTCCAGATAGGGATGCCATTCTGATACTCATTCAGATTTATCTTTCAGATACAGTTTAGATACGCTCCAGATACGGATGTCATTATGACACTCATTCTACACATGTTTCAAGTACAGTTCAGATACGATCCAAAGACGGATGTCCTTCTGACACTCATTCAACACATGTTTCAAGTACAGTTCAGATACAATCCAGAGACGGATGAAATTCTGACACTCATTCAACACATGTTTCAAGTATAGTTCAGGTACGATCCAGAGACAGATGTCATCCTAACACTCATTAAATACATGCTCAAGTACAATCACGACATAGATCCATCCACAAAGTTTCTGCATGTACTTTTTCCAGCATGGTACAAGGGGCAGAGACAGTTGGGAGGAAAGTCACTATCACATACAAGCCAGTGATACCTATATTCCCCACAGAACTAAGACAATCGAGGTCTGACATCCGTATCCCCAAGCAGGAATTCCTTCCCCAGCAGGTTCCTTCAGAAAGCTGATATCTGCATTCCCTAGTCGAGTTTTATAATCATAAACAGTTTATAAAGCCATCTCCCGAGCAGAGTTTATTTCTCTGACAGCGGGAGCTCAATCTCCAACAGAGCTCTTCTCTCCAGCAATGGAAGTTCATCCCCAGCTGATTTTATTTCTCCAAGTCAGCAGATCTGCCAACAGAGTATCTCTCTTCCCCACAGAGCCATTCTCCCGCAGGATTATTCTCAGACAGAGTCTCCTCTGGCAGAATGTTCTCAAGCAGAATGGATGTAAATCCCCAGCTAATCATCTTCGGTCAGTATCCCCAGCGGAAACGAAGAACTCAACTCCTTATACTCCCCAGCAGCAGTCCATGATTTATTTTCCCCAGCTAGAGAATATCACAATAGCATTGCATATCCATACATCATGGCATTTTCATACATATTATACAACACAATCTCATTTATTTTGAGAACATCATTACTCAATATATTTCATACATCATGACATTACATACGACTAACTCTTTACCTGTCAGGAAGAGATGTAATGAAGTTATCACAAGTCCTCTATGGTTCAGTCAAACCGACACTAAGGTTTCTATTTCAATTGAAGATATTCCAACACTTTTCAAGATTTTCTCTGGTTCAGTCAAACCGACACTAAGGTTTCTATTCTAGTTGAAGATGTTCTAAGACTTTCGTCTGGGTCAGCCGAATCACCGCTAAGATTCCCCTGATTTCTATGCCAGTCAAAGTTAATCTGAGACCTCTCCCGGGTTCAGTCAAATCAATATTAAGATTTCTCTCCCAATTAAAGACAGCTCGAGACCTTTCCCTGGTTCAGTCAAATCGATACTAAGATTTCTATTCCAGTTCAAAAGCTATGAAGCCCGGCAATCGACCGGATAATATCTTAATTACTGAAGCCTGGGACACGACCGGATAACAGTACAAAATACTACGAAGCCTGGAATCGACCAAATAGTGGTATATCTCAAATTCAAGCTATGAAGCCCGAAAATCGACCGGATAATATATTGATTTCTCCAAAATACTACGAAGCCTGGAATCGACCAGATAGTGGTATATCTCAAATTCAAGTTATGAAGCCCGGAAATCGACCGGATAATATCTTGATTTCTCCAAAATACTACGAAGCCTGGAGTCGACAAGATAATAGTATATCCCAAATTCAAGCTATGAAGCCCGGAAATCAACCGGATAATATCTTAATTTCTACAAAATACTACGAAGCCTGGAGTCGACCAGATAGTAGTATATCCCAAATTCGAGCTATGAAGCCCGAAAATCAACCGGATAATATCTTAATTTCTCCAAAATACTATGAAGCCTGGAATCGACCAGATAGTGGTATATCTCAAATTCAAGCTATGAAGCCCGGAAATTGACTGGATAATATCTTAATTTCTCCAAATTACTGAAGCCTGGGACACGATCAGATAACGGTATAAGACAATGTGAAGTTTGGAGCACGACCAGGTAGTGGCAAGAGACATTGTGAAACCTGGAGCACGACCAGGTTATAGTATGAGGTACTGCGAAGCTTGGAATTCGACTAAATATCAGTTTACTCGGCCAATTACTATTGAAGCCTGGAAACGACCTACTGATTGAAACCCGGATGCGACCGGATAACCACTTAATTGCTTCTGGATCATGGAGCACAACCAGATAACAGTTTTTGAGATTGCAAAGACTGGAGCACGACCATATAGCAAGTTTAATCACATTTCCCCAGTAAGTCACTGTAAAACCTTGAGCACGACCAGATAACAACCAGTCTTATTATCCTTAGTAAATCACTATAAGGTCTGGAGCACAACCAGATAGCAGTTCATTTTCATCTCCTCGACTAAGAGATGATTCCCCAGTAGAGTAACGGACAACTGAACTTCCTAAAATTCCATTTCTCCCAAGACAGAGACCAACATTCCTCAATAGATTCCTCCTCAATGACAGGAACCGGAACTCTCATCAAAGGAATATCTCGGGAAATCAACATCCTCTAGATGGCATCTTTAAGCCCAACTTCAGTGACCTTCCGTCATCTCCTCCAAATGGCATCTTTAAGCCCATCTTCGACGATTCTCCGTCATATCTTCCGGATGGCATCTTTAAGCCCATCTCCGGTGACCTTCCGTAATCTCCTCCAAATGGCATCTGTAAGCCCATTCTTGATACTACCTACACAGTCCAACACCATCTCAGACGAGTGTAAATTTCTGGGCACTCTAGTGTTCAATCATCTTCCACCTTCAGATTACAAAAGGCAGACAACCAATCTACATCCTCAGGTTTAAGAAGATTGAATAGGGGCAGCTGTTGTACCCCAAAATTTTCCCTCTCATTTTACTCAACACATGCCCATTGAGGTCCTCAACTTGCTCAAGGATACCCAAGAGTTGACCAGACAAACTCTCTCCTAAGGCAATGAACCTCAAACTAGGGTTTCCATTTTCATCAGGATGTGGGAACTCCAAAGGTCCCAAATGCCTTCCATGGTCCTAATATGTTCTCAAGATCATCCATGTCAATTTTCATGCTTTTCAAAAGAAGTTTGCTCAGTCAATTGCCTAGATGCCTGAAAATCAATTGTACTAGATCAAAAGTCAACTGTGGCCCACAAACAGTCAAACTTCAAGATTTTTGGTCAACATAAAATTTTTGAAGTGATATACATTATTTGATCAAGGGTTAATCATGATTCCTCAAGGAATGCTCCAAATTCATCAAAACCCAAAAATTGCTAAATTAGGGTTTCTTAGGAAAAGTCAACCAAACCTTGACCAAGCATAACTTCCTCATACTTTATCATAAATTTTCCATCCAAGGCTCATTTTGAAGAGGATGCAATTCCCTACAACTCATATTAATCCCACAAGTTCAAAATATGCACTCATTAAAATATATGAATTTCTACATTATAGGTCCTTTTGAAAACTCAACAAAAACACATTTTGGGTCAAAGCTTCTTACATGAACATGGAAGATCCAATTGAGATGAAACCAAAAGGGTTGTTTGGGGTACATCCTAAGCTTTGTAAAACTTCCCAGAACACCCTCTTAGGGTTAAAATTGAGGGAGATATGCATTGTCAAAATTGACCAATTTATTTAAATGTGCATGAAGTCAATATTGATCGAAATGACTTTTTTTCCAAATGGGCCCATGTTTTCTCATTTGAAACTTGTTCCTAAGATGGCCCACGACCCCTGAGCTTTTCCACCTAT
Source organism: Vicia faba (assembly GCA_948472305.1). Lineage (NCBI taxonomy): Eukaryota > Viridiplantae > Streptophyta > Magnoliopsida > Fabales > Fabaceae > Vicia > Vicia faba. The sequence goes on from OX451740.1 coordinate 897,133,777, forward strand.
TATTTTATTATTTTTATTATTTATTTTGATTTTTTATCCATTTAAATCAAAATAAATCAATTTAAATAGTAGAATAATCAAATAAAATCAAATATTTGATTTTATGAGCATATTGTGAGTCCATGAACAGCTAGCAAATCAAAAAATTCGTGCAAGAGCTAATTGATTGGAAAATATCTTAATTTGGTATATTTTGGAAATAAATCATACAAGGCAAAGAATGAAATCAAATATCCATAATTTTCAAAGATATGATAAATTTTTGTTGACCTAAATCATTCTATGATATATAAACAACATTTCCAAAGCATAAGGAAGGTTTTTGGGTCGTAAAAACAAGGAGGTCAACTTTAATTTTTTGTCAAAAAAAAGTGCTGATCACATATTCCTCCATAGACTGATTCTAGTAATTCCAAGGCCAGCAATCTGTTCCTGGACATTTTCTGAAGCCATTCCAATCATCCTCAAGCCTTAAAACCTTCATAAATCACACCTCACAGTGCCACGGTTTGCATCTTTTTTCAAGATTCGCTTTCAATAATTTATCCATCATAAACATGTTTTGATCATATATCCATGCTTGCTATCATATTTGCAATGTTTTTGATTGGTTTGATTGATGTTTAAGTGCAGGAATGACACGATGCCATTGTTAGGGTTTTGAGGTCCCAAATTGGGAATTCCATATAGAGGAAAAATTGGACAAAATCAGGGGTACTGTCATGCTTAGAAGATGATTTGCAATTGATCCATGTCTCTGGTTTGAATTTATTCTGCTTGTGCTGCGTTTTTGAATTTTACAGGTTTATGGCTACGAACAAAATCCATCACTATATCTTTTAGTGACGGAAACGACTGTAGGTAAAAGTGTGGCCAAAAACAACAGGTTTGGGGAAGAAGACAATTAGGTGGCATAATCCCATTGGGTGATTCGAATCACATGCACGTTTAGGAAAGACCACTTTATTTCCTTTATATTATATTTATGTTATTATATTTACAACTAACCATCCCAGCACAGATGGCAAAGGCGTAGGTGATGAACAAAGGGTTCTGGGTTCGATCCCAGAATCTCACGTTTTCATATTTTCCAATTTCTTTGTCCCAAATCTAACGCCTCAAGCATGCAGGCGCATGGTGGACCTCCTGAAGGCCAGCTGCACTGAATCCCCACGTGGGCAAATGGGCCTATAATTCTGGGCTTAACAATTCCATTCCACACCCCCTAATCTGCTTTCACCACAGGCCCAATTACTTTCTTTATTTTCTTTTGTTTTATTTGATTAATTTCTTTTTTACAAAACAACAAAAAAAATCATTTTTTTATTTAATCATAAAATCAAGAAAACCACAAAAATGTAGAATTAGTTTTTTTTATTAAAATTAGTTTTTTTTTGGAAAATAATTAATTTAATGATATTGACTTGACTGTTTTCATAATTAAAATTAATTAGACAAATCAGGTTTAATTCACAAATATTTAATTTTCTCAATAAAATACCAAAAAATATTTTTCTTTAATTAATTAGATTTAGGTTAAGATTTCAAATATTTTTTCTCAATAGTAAAATACAAAAAAATATTTTCTCTTTAATTGATTAGATTTTTAGAATTTAAACTTTGATTCTCGTACTTAATTCTCGCGCGCAATATTTTATTTTCCAATTATTGTATTTGCTTCGGGTTTATAATAGTTTTTAATTAGGGTTTACTGCGTATTATTTACTGTTTAATCCCCGGTTTTTGGTCATGTAACCCCCTCCTCGAAGCCTTGTAATAGCGTAGATTTACTTTCCCGCTTTTAATTTCCGAAACTATGAACTATCTAGATGTATGGATAATAGGCTTGCATGCAAAAGACAAATAAAATTAAAACAGTAGATCACCTTAATTACAAGATAAATATCTGAAAACAAACACTGCAGCACACTTGCACCCTTAGGGTATGCCTCACTTGGTTGCCTCGGAAAATAATGGTCATGTCCCTCAAACGTAGGAATATCTTAGCAAAGACCCTCGGTATAAAAGTCATCATAAAAGGTCATGGTACCTTACTGTCCCTCGAGTTGCCTACGAGAAATGATCTGGTCCCTCGATGTTGCCTATGAATATATGGTGACGGTCCCTTCAAAATGCTAAGGTATCCTTACATGCTGCCTTCAATGACCATAACGTCCCTTTCGATTGTCCCTTAAACTCCAACGACGATGCTACCTATTTCTCAATAATGGGATAACATTGTCTAAGAGGAAAACAAATATACCTTTTTCGAGTAGGTAGATTAGTTCTTAGGTACTTGCTCAAACAAACAAACTTTTTCACCAAACACTTTCCAAACAAAGTTTTCAAAAACAACTCCGTAACACTCTTGAGGACAGAAACAAGGGTTAAAACGAAGTAAAACAAAACTTTTCAAAGCAAAGCACACAAAAGCAATTTTAAAATGAGCAATTACCTAAGATCCCGTGGAAAACCACAGATAGAAAGGGTGATAACACCTTCCCTTTCTATAATCTACCCCCGTACTCAGAAACATCTCAAAAAAGGTTTTTTCTGTTCTTTTTCCTTTTTCTGATTGGATAAAATAAAAGTTGGTGGCGACTCTTGCTTACCGCGGCATTTTGTGAGCAAAAAATGCAAACCAGTATTAACAATTGGTTCTGCCACCGTATCACATTATCTTAAACTTTTTTTAAATGAGTGCAAGTTCAATGAGCGGTTAGTGAAATAAGAAATCTCATATGATATAACAAACTCTATAACAACATTTATCAACAAAAACATCAAATTAATTTATGTATATTGGGAAAACTGAATCCCCCATCTCCTCGTTCAACTCAAGCAAAAATTCATACCACAGTGATCTCTGAAGTTGTTACTGCTCCTATTTCGGTAGCTCCATTCAGTGTTTCGCAGTATCAGATGCCACATGGATATCCTTGGGGCGTGCCACTCAACTTTATGCCTGAGGGATACCAACCTGCTGTCAAAGTTCTCGCAATGCAACATGTAATGTCTACTCCCCCTCATGGGATGGCTATTACTCCTCATGTGATGTATGTTCCTATCCCAGTGGTACATATTGCCCCATTTAGAAATGAACAAGTCTACTATGCTGAACCGTTTGAATGTTTGGGTGTTGAGGAAAGGATGGATGATTTCCAAAACTAATTTCAAGAAATTCAAAAAGAACCCAAAGCCCTTTGTGGGAAAGACCTATTTGGAATGAATGCTGGTGACTTATGCATGATGTCGAATGTGAAGATACCAACAAATTTTAAAGTACCTGACTTTGAAAATTACAAAGGGAATTATTTCCCAAAGAATCACTTGATTATGTATGCCAGAAAGATGTCAATGCAAATTGATAATGACCAACTATTGATCCACTATTTTCAAGATAGTTTGTCTGGTGTTGTTCTCAGGTGGTACATGAGTTTGGATGGTACACAGTTTCATACTTTCAGAGATCTTGGTGAAGCATTTGTTCGCCAGTATAAGTATAGTGTCGGCATGGCTCCAGACAGAGATCAACTCCGAGCTATGTCCTTGAAAGACAATGAAAGTTTCAAGGAATACACACAAAGATGATGTGAGGTTGCCGCCAAAATATTTCCTCCCCTAGAAGATAAAGAAATGACAAAAATCTTTTTGAATACCTTGGGACAGGTTTACTATGAAAGAATGATTCCGAGTGCACTGAATAATTTCACCGAAATGGTGAATATGGGAATGCAACTCGAAGAAGGTGTATGTGAAGGAAATTTATCTCTAGATGATGATTCAACCAATAGTTTCAAGAAGAAAGAACATGATTCCAAATCTATCTCACAGGGAAGGAAGAGGAAACCCAGAAATAATCATAAGCATCAACGACTTGCTTCTTTCATTCCAATGGTTAATCCAACTCTTCCATCTCCTGCTCAAAAACCACAACAGTAGCGACAACAAGGACCAAGGAGGCAACCAAGAAGGTTTTACCTGATCCATATGACCTATAGCCAGTTACTCACTCAGTCTCTCAAGGACTCTTTGGTCCAACTAAGGGAACCTAGGTACACCCCGTCATCTATTCCTCTAGATTACAATGTGAATGCCAGATGCGAGGACCACTCTAGGACACTTGGACACTCAATTGAGGATTGTAATATTCTGAAGCATAAAGTCCAAGACCTCATCGTTTCAAAGGTTATCACGTTCACACCAAACAGACATAAATGAAATCCTTGCTCAATATTGACAGTAGTTTCATTTACTTCTTTGTCATTTGCACTCTTTCTTGATTGATAATACAATGGTTGCATGTATTAACTTGTTTGCATTTGAATGACAATGACAATACAACTAATATGTTTGTCTTGAAGAATTCCATTCGTTTCACTCATATTTGTTTTAATTTTAATTTGTTTTTAATTTGCATTATGATACCAAGTATTTACAAAACCTCTTTCTTAAGCAGAGGTTAGAGGGAGGATGATGATATGAAAAACTCAAAACCTATGGTTGCATGCTTTTGAATAAAATCCTACTAATGATATACATGCATTGTCTCAAATCCCTAAACACCAGAGATATAAGGAAGAAAATCCCTTGTTAACCCATTTTAAGACTTGAAAGTAGGAGTTTCTTTTCATACGAAAAAACCCTCATATTTAACCTAGGGAGGGGTAGTTTGAGTCAATTTGACCGAGTGTTCAGATTTCAAAATGAATTCATTTTTGAAGATCAATCATAATGGTTATCTTTTACATACCATGAGGCTAGAAGATGAAACCAAAATGGTTATTCTTCATCCGTCAAGGAACGAGGCAGTCATCTCTCTCTCAACAAGTCAAGACAAAGTCAATATCACACAATTTGTTAAATTTAAAAGTCAAAAAAGGAAGAAAAAAAGCCAGCTAAGTCAAAGTGGCTTAGGAAACAATTAGGGCATCCCGCTGGTCTATAAATTCAAAAGAATTAATTTGGGGAAAAGTTGGGGAAAATAAAATAAAAAAGAATGAAAAGGAATAGAAAATAGAGTTAAAAGAAAGGACTACAAAGAAAATTCTTCAACAAAGAACAAATTTGTGTGACTACAAACACGAAGACAAAACGGATGACTGCTACTCTGAAAGTCGCTTTGGTTCCTTAACCATCATGAAATCCTTCTCGAGAGATGAATACTCATGTCGAATTAACTGAACATAGGACTAGAGAATATCACGAAGAATGGGTGGGCACCAATAAACTTTTAGCCTTAAAATCTTTTTCAAAAAATTGTGAACCAGGCTACGTTATAACCCTTAAAAGTCCTAATTGAACTAGGGTTTGTTTCAAAAGCATACTTCAATGAGATAGAATTTCATGACTCCTATGAGTTTTGCTTAATATTTGTGTTGCTACCATATTGCTTTTGTTATCTTTTATTCAAAAAAATTTGTTATATCCAAACCAGTTATTCGTTCATGAGGTTCTGCGACATATTTTCAATAAAATCTTCAAGACTTACATAACTATTGCATTAGAATTTTTATTCTCAGAATAAACTTCTCCTGCTTGTAAACATTTTCTTGACATAAAAGAAGCTTGCATATGAACATCAGTGATAAGCTTAATCATTTTGAGGCCTGGAACTTTGTTGGATAATTGGCGAATTATTTCAAAGAAAGATCATATCTAGGGGAATGTTACCTGAAGGCCTTAAGCATGGGCAGGTTGCTTTCCCATTTGATGCTTTCACAGTTTGTTTACCCTTATGGGGAAAAGCTTGAAGACTTCATTATGCCAAGTAGACTCAATTTGGGGCAGTTACGTCGAGATTCGTAGAATCTCTCTAAGAGTTTGAATATACTGAGGCATTTTAGATGTCAAGTTTTCTGTAAAATTCTCTTGAGATGATTTATTCTCATAAACCACGTAACTTGGGGCACCCAAATTTAGTTCCAAGGACCATCCATATTTGTCAAAATATATGATCTACCTTACAAATGTTATCAGATGGTAGTGTTTCCCCAGTGATCCCAACTAAGCCTTGATTTAGGTATCTCCAACTGAGTGAGATTTTTCCTCCCCAACTGAAGCGGAGTTCATGTTGTTGTCTCTTCGATGTAATATTGATAATTAGAAGGTTATATTTTGGGTTTTCTTCCCAAGAGTTATTTTCCTCTCCCCAAAGAGATTTAAGCCTTGTAGTAGGACTTTGCTATGTCAAGTGGATTTTTTTTTATCTCCAGTGATGATTCCATCTTATTGAGATTGGTCGAGTGTTTGGTTGTGCCCTATTATTGTTTTGTCATCCCCAGTGTTATCATCTGTTTAACTTTTGGTTCAGTTATGTCAGCATATACATGACATTCATTCATTCGTTCATACTTACATTATTCATGCGCTTTTTCATTTCTCGATGTTCCTGAGTCCACTTACTTTGGTTGTGTTTATCCCCCCAGTAGTGTATTTCCCTTCCCCGATGATGTCTTTGCTCCCTCCAATAGACTCTCAGCTATAGGAGGAAAGGTTGGTGTTCCTTTTGATACCCAACTGAGCTTGTCCCTTGTGAAGAAGGTTTTGCTTTTGCTTTTTCGTCCATCTGTAGATAGGATAAATCCACGGTTTAGTTAATTCCTCATTGGGAAGAGTCTTTTTTTAATGTATCTCTCTAGCTTATTCCCATATTAGACATTGTCTTTGACAAAAATATTTGTTTGGACCTCTCTAGGTAGTAAATCCTAGATTGAGAATGTATTTATTTTGTATTTTGAAGACTTTCTCTTTATCTGAAGAAATTTATTCCGCAAGAGTGATGACTCACACTTCTGAATATCCCAATGTGAAGACTTTATCTCCTCATCAGGAATCTATTTATGTTTCCATAGGAGGTTGAAATTATTTCCCATTATCATTATTGTAATACTCTCAGAATTATCACCCGATAACAAGTGGTGGTATCTTTATTTGAGAAGCTTGTGTGTCCCCAGATTTCTTTTTGGACAGAAAATGAAGTCTCTTTTGAGTAGTCAGTCAATTCCCAAAGAATTTTTTCCCCAGATATCAATATTACTTACTCCAATGGATGGTTAATCTCTTTGATATGATAGAGATATTTCGTTGTGAAGATGTTGTTTATTCCAATGGATGGTTAGTCTCTTCGATATGATAGAGATAGTTCATTGTGAAGATGTTGTTTACTCCAATGGATGATTAGTCTCTTTGATATGATAGAGATAGTTCATTGTGAAGATTGTTATTTACTCCAATGGATGGTTAATCTCTTTGATAAGATAAAGATAGTTCATTGTGAAGATGTTGTTTACTCCAATGGATGGTTAATCTCTTCGATATGATAGAGATAGTTCATTGTGAAGATTATTATTTACTCCAATGGATGGTTAATCTCTTCGATATGATAGATATAGTTCATTGTGAAGATTATTGTTTATTCCAATGGATGGTTAATCTCTTAGATATGATAGAGATAGTTCATTGTGAAGATTATTGTTTACTCCAAAGGATGGTTAATATCTTATATATGATAGAGATAGTTCATTGATTTGTTATTTACTCCAATGGATGGTTAATCTATTCGATATGATAGAGATAGTTCGTTGTGAAAACCTTATAAAAGTGGTTACCTTTTAAGGAGCATGTTTATTACCCTTTTCAAGTGGAATACTTGATCAAAGAAGAAGCCGAGACCCGTTCATCATGGGGAAGTTTATTGTTACCCTTTTCAAGTGGAAGAATTGATTAAAGAAGAAACTAAGACCCGTTCTTCATGGGGAAGTTTATTGTTAACCTTTTCAAGTGGAATACTTGATCAAATAAGAAACTGAGACCCGTTCGTCGTGGGAAAGTTTATTGTTAACCTTTTCAAGTGGAAGGCTTGATCAAAGAATAAATTGAGACCCGTTCGTTGTAGGGAAGTTGATTGTTACCCTTTTAAGTTGGAAGACTTGATCAAATAAGAAACTAATACCCGTTCGTCGTGGGGAAGTTTATCTTTACCCTTTTTCAAGTGAAAGGCTTGATTAAAGAAGGAGTTGATTCTACATTCATCTGATAAGTTGGTAGTTTACCGTCATCCATGAATCGAGTGTTATCATTATGATGATTTTATCCTATTTTATTTTCCTCTTCTTTGGGATTTTTCCCAGTAGAGTTGAGTTCTGTTTTCTCTCGATGGGTTGAGTTAATCTTTTCCCAGTAGGCTTGGTTTCCCTGTAATTGTTTTTTTATTTTCTCCCCAATGATGTTTTTATTATACCTTCGAGTATTCCTTGTTATTTCTTATTCGAATATAGGCATGTTCTTCGTTATATAATCTTAGGGACAATAAATGTGGATTGTGTATTTAAGTACCTCCCATCGCGTCGAGACGAAGACTTCGATCTTCACATCTCCGGATAAAAGAAACTTAAATAGGGGCATCTGTTGTACCATAATTTTTTACCCAATATACCACCTCATATACATAATTGCATATCTATAAAAATACAAAAATATATTGTGTGTTTTCTCCTTGTGTCAATCAGAGTTTTCAAGCAAGAAATCTTCATCAATACAAGTCTTGATCAATTAGGGTTTTGTTTGAAGAAAGTGGATCATTGACTTTTGGCTTAGTGAATGACATAGTGACTTGAAGCATGATTAAAAGAACTCGAAAGCAACATATTGACCTAGTTATAGGGCTTAAGACATTTCTAAAGATACACTCGATTGATAGTTGAAGAATTGGATTCAATTGATGAAAAGTCAATTGACACACAAAAGTCAAACATTAACTTTTTGGTCAACATTGAGCTTCAAACACCAAGAATCATCAAAACATTAAAAACTATTTAAAATTGATCATAAAAAATCAAGAGAATCAAGAAAATCCAACAAAATTCAAAGTTGAAAGAATTTCAAACACTTAGAAATTTTCAAATGTTTTATGCCTAAAAATATCTTAACTTTATGGCTAATTTTAACCAAGGTACAAGATAATTCAAGGAAAACTTTCAACATGAAAACCGTAGAGTATAATTCATACTACAACTTTGTCAATGAGGGTTGATCTCCAAAAAATACATAGATCTGAAGATATGAATTAGTGAAGTTAGCATCTCAAAATTGTCAAAATCTCAAACACTTAGAAAAATTCTGAAGTGTTTGTTTAAGCCTAACAAAGTTGTAAGACATTTTTCACCAAGATCCCAATATATTGAAGGAAAGTGTTCAGCATGAAAGTTGTAGATAATTTTTCAAGCTTTCCAAAAAGTCCAGGAGCATGAATTTATCACACCTGAGCAAAGAGTTTCGAATTTATGAAGTAACCATGGTGAAGATGTTTTTACAAGGGAAATTTGTGACAAATTCATATGCAATCTCCAAACAAATCCCACATGATCTTTATTTGCAGGTCCCTTTACCTCTAAATCTCTCCATAATAATAAATTTTCATAAGCATTTGATGCATTACACAAGAGCTTGAAGCATTACTCAATTCACATATAATTTTTGGAGCATTTGGCAAAAGCTACATTTCTATTTTTGATAAAGTAAGCTTTTTGCCAACAAATCTCATTTTTCAAGCTTGTAACTTATTCTAAAGATCACAAGAAATATAATTTATCACAAGCAGCCTTTGTAGAGGCTAGTAAAGCACGACAAACTCCCTAATCCACTCCACCTTTTCATCATGACCAAACTTGAATTTTTGTGCAAAATGAAACCAAGTGAGCAAACTACAATTCCATGTGAACTAAATACCAATTTCTATAAGTTACTTGAACCATTTAAAATCTCTACAAATAGAGATCCAAGTCTCAAATCAATACACACCAAAATTAACACAAGAATCTCATTGTTGCAAGTTTTCATACCTGTTGTACACCAAAATTTGCCCTCTAATTTCTCAAGAGTTTTCTCATAAAATCCTCCACGACATCTAGTTTGAAGCACTGATACATCAATTTAGGTCTGGAATTGGTACAAGGGCAAAATGGTCAATTGCACACTGAAAAGTCAAACTTTGAATTTTAGATCAAAAATCAAGTTTCAAGACTCATATTTCATCAAGGCATGTTAAAATATGAATTTTGTTTCATTAAGAAAATCAAGAGTCAAATTTTTATTTGGAAAAGTCAAAATTCTAAATACTTGGAAATTTTTCTAAGTGTTTAGGAAATATGATAAGTTCATAACTTCTGGCCAAATTTTCACCATGATATAAGCTGATTCTGGAAGAACTTCTGACATAAGAGTTGTAGATTTCAATGAGATCTAAAACATTGCAGAATAGAATTTCTTCTAGAAATGCTGGTATTTCAAGTTATACATCCTTAAAAGCACGTCCATGAAACTGAAGCATTCAGCAAATTCTGGGCATTTCCAAGACAAGATTTGGTTACAACTTCTGGGCCAGTTTTCATGTAGGTTCAGGCAGAGTTTGCAAGAGGTCTAGAGAAGGTTTACAGAGCATGCTACAAGCTTTCTGAAAAGTCTGAGAGCTCCTTCAGAATATGCTGGAGCAAGGAGATGCAAAGATCAGAAGTTGGATATTTGTTCTAAGTTACACTGATGCTGAACTTCTGGTCCAGATTAAGCTATGATACATAATCTCATATTGCAGATTTTTTGTTTGATAAATCTCATCATCATTTAATTCTCACACCCACTTTTGAGTCTTTATCCAAAGGATTTCCCCACGTGTGACATAGAAGTACCATTGCTGTCCTTGAAAAGCAAATTTGTGTACAAGTGTATCCTGGGCCCATGCTTCACCTTTGCTTCTGAAGGTACTTATCCTTAATTCATGCTTATAAATCCATCTTAGGCATGGGTAAAAGCTGCTAACCACCTTACTTTGTGCCTTGAACCATACTTGTTTAAACTTGCTTCAAGAACAAATCAGTGCCTAGTGTATGATAGTTGTACTTTTGACTTATCTAAGCTACTAAGTCCTTGCCTATAAATTGAACATCATTTGCAACTGTAAAGAGGTCGATAATTTGGAAATTAGCCTTGAAACCTTGCTGAAATTTCAAAGAATTGGAAGCTAAAAGCATAAACACAAAAACCTGCTAATCTTCTATTTCTTTTCGCGCCCAAACTCTAATTTTCTTGCACATCTCTTGGCTAAATTAGAAACAATCCCAACTTCTATTTATAGACTGCAATACAATCTCTGCCAACTTTCATTTCAAAAGATCAGAACTTTCTTCTTGGTTGTTCCAGAATTTCCTAGCCATTCATAGCTCAAGTTAAATGTTGTTCCAGCCTTCTGAGCACGTGAGGAAGCTGACCAGAACATCACAGCAGTCAGAATCAGGTGTTAGCTCACAGAACAATTTCCAGCTGCAAGGTAAGCTTCTTCTGACTTTCATCTCATTACTTAGGCATTGATAGGCTTGCATGTTCAAAAATACAATGTAGACATCCTGACTCTGATGCTGTGCATATCCATAGATTTCATGTATTTTGCCTAAGTAGAGAGAATTTTAGTTCAGAACTTCTTGAAGAAATTATGATTTAGAATTAGGATCAGCAAAATTCATGCTTGCTTCTAATTTACAGTCCTGATATTTTATGTTTCTGAAATCATGATGAAAATCTTCCGTAACTACTATGTTTGCATTTTCTGTTTTGTTGAGAAATAATTAAGTTGCAGATGTTTTGATTGGCACGGGAAGGGAGATGAAGCACATCATCAGAACTTACTTTGTGTTATATATTTATGTTTTTGCTTCTAATATCGGATGTATAGCCACCCCAGTGGTAGAGAGCGCGCATATAAGATATTAGTGTTAAGGGTCCTGAGTTCTAGCCCCAGAAAAAACTCTTTTTATGTTTATTTCCTGAATTTTTACCCCATTAATTAGACCATAACTTCTAGACATTCCCATCCAACAACGTTGACACTTCACTTACCCATCATCAGAGTTTCTAGGTGTCCAGCTACATCAGAACTTCCACTTTCTCTCAATAACCAGAACATCTGACCTTCTAGTAACATTAGAACTTTTAGGCTTCCAGTTGCATCAGAACTCCTAGGATTTCCCTTGCCCCCAGCAACCCCAGAACTTTAGTGTACCCAAACCCAAAACTTTTGACTGTCCCCTTTTCTGCTAACATTTTCCTTCTAACTTGCAGCGTACCAGAGTCAGAGCTTTTTACTTCAGCAATGCGCTGATTCTGATTCTTTTCTCTTATTATCATCATTTTGTTTTCATTAATCAAAAAACCAAAAAATATTTTTTATATTCATACACTTTGCTTTATTTCTTTTAAAACCAAAAGGCTAAAATATTTTTTTAAGCTAATTCATTTCTTCTCTTACGAAAACAAAACAAATCTATTTTACATTTCTTGTGCATTATTTCAATATGGTTGTAATAGATGATTAGGACTTTAATTTTTTGCAATCCCCATTTGTAAATTTGTACACCCCATCCCCCTAAAGATTGTAATAGTGTAGAATATTTACTTTCCGCAATTTATCGCTTTCATATAAATGCTAGTAATTAGGATTTGTATGGAAAGATAAAATTAACAAGTAGACAACCCTAATCAAAGACTAAATGCATGCAAATCAAACACACTATTCACACATGCACCTCTAGGGTTAACTCCACTTGTTTCCTAAAAATGGTCATGTTACGCACGTGGGATGTCTTAGCAAAAAATTTCAAAAATACAAAATTATAGTCCCTCGATGACGCTTCAAATGTTGCCTTTAAAATGATCGTAGTCCCTCAAAGAGAAATGCTAAGATGTCTCACAACATTGCTATCATGACTATACGATGACCCACGCCCGTCCCTTCTACGTCCAAAAATAAGGCTTCTTACCAATCAATGGTAAGATAGAAATATACAAGGAAAGGAGGAAAAGAACAAAGACTTTTGAGTAGGTAGAAATGTTCCTAGTTGCTTGCTCATTTTCAAAACAAACACACACCAAACACTTTCAAAACATGAAATATTTTTAAAAGTTCAACACTTTGTATACGTTCTTACAAAACGAGAACCATTACAAAGTTTACCTAAATGAAGGTGCCTTTCAAAAAGACTTTCAAAAACAACCACAAAAGCACATTTTCAAACAAAGCAAGTGATCTAGAAAGAAACTAAGAGCCCATAGATAACTATGGATGAAAATGGTGCTAATACCTTCCCTTTTGATAATCTACCCCACGAACTCAAGAAATAATCTCAAAGGTCTTTCCTGTTCTTTTCATCCTTTCCTTTTTGGATAAAAGAAAAGTCGGTGGCAAATCTTGCTAACCGCAACAATTGCGATCAAATGCAAAATATCCCAAGTCAGTTCTCCCACCGTATTTTAGAACTAGTGACTCTGCTGTGGACTATTTAGGGCTAGATCACCTTTACTTGCTTTCATTGTTTAACTTGTTTGATTTACATTATGGATTCTTTATTTGGGCTTGCTTTGATCCTCTACCCAGATCTGGGACACTTTTTTAGGTAAGTAGCAATAGATTGTGGAAACTGTACAGCGTAGACCGATATGGTTGAAATGATGGCTACGTTAGTGTGACGCATTTGTGGGTACCGGTATCCCTTGTGTTGAATCAAGGAGAATACAGGGCCGCTGAAAGGCGTCATGAAGAACTAATTGACCTTAGAACCTTAATTGAACAACTTGGCCATTATGACGTAGTGATATAACCAATTTAGGTGGAAAGCTGAAAATTGGTTGATACTCGATACTAAACTCATTGAGATTGGACTTTTGGGATATCTCGGCTGCAAGAAAAGATTGATTGTGCTGAGAAAATGCCTAAAAGAAAGGTCAGTGATATTGAGACCCTTTAGAACCCAGTTACTATTACTAGGACAGGTTTGAGCCAACTAAAACTTCAAGAGGGTACTTACCTATAAAACTCCATGCAAGCCTAAACCTAAGGATTTGTTTGCCTTGTGTGTATATGCTTACTTGTACATAACATCATAAACATCATAACATCATACACATTCTCAATAACCATTTCAAAGATTTATGAATTTATCTTTGTTTTTGTTTTGTAGGCCATGAACTTCATCCGAAGAAATACCATTAGAATAAACTTTGTGAAAGCACACCCTCAACTCCAAGAGTTAGCGTCAAGGGTACCTGAAGACTCTCCTTTCACCAAGAAGTATGGTCGACTCCTCAGTTTGGCTACCTCCAATTTCCAAGAAGAGATGATGTGTGTGCTCTTCCAATTCTTTGACCTCATGCATCATTGCTTCACTTTCCCTGACTATCAGTTAGTACCAACACTAGAAGAATTCTCTTTGCTATTAGGAGTGTCCGTGCTTAATCAATCACTGTTCACCGGTTTAGAAGGGATTCCAAAACCTGAAGTCATTGTTGAAGCCTTGCATCTGAAGAGAGCCGGCATTGTAGCAAATTGGGAGACAATAAGTAGAGTTCAAGGGTTACTAGCCAAGTTCTTATTGGAGAGGGCTCGTTCATTTTGGGAATATTTGGATTTTCAAGCCTTTGAGGATGTCCTGGACCTTCTCATCTATGGTTTGGTTCTATTTCCCAACTCGGACCAATTCATAGATGTGAATGCCATAACAATTTCTCTCTCTCGTAGTCCTATACCTACCTTGCTGGGAGACATTTTACATTGTTTCCATACCCGTACCTTGAAGAAAAGAGGTACTCTTTTGTGTTGTGTTCCCCTACTGGCCAAGTGGTTCACTTCACACTTACCTCGATCAACATTGAAGAATAAGCAAAGATTGTCATGGTCCCAAAGGATGATGTCCCTCACCCACCCTGATATCCATTAGTGTTTGAGATCCTTGGCGGATACTTCTATCATTGGCCGTTGTGGGGAATTCCCTAATGTCCCTCTGCTTGGCATTCGGGGAGGTATTACTTACAACCCTTTCTTAGCCTTGCGACAATTTGGTTATGCCTGGAGAGATGGTCCTCATGAAATGCTCATCCAAGGAGTGGTATTTTACTACGAGAAAGATGATCAAGGCTACCGTCAGAGGTTTGCGAGAGCTTGGATAATGGTACACAAAGAAGATAGTGAGACACTGGGATGCAAGAATTATATTCCCTTTGAACGTTACCTTAGGTGGGTACGAGTGTCGTACCCCAAATTTGCCTTTCCTCTGTATTTTTGTCTGGATTTGGACTTTGCATTCCATTTGCATCATTTTATTACTCAATCATTTGCATACCCCGCATCTCATGGAATCAGACGCTTTGGTTTGAAGTATTAGGGTTGCGCCCTCTTTATGTCTAATCTTGTTTTGAGGTTTTCTTATCAGGTAAAAGGGGAATGCACTTGGTTCTCGATTAGTGGATCGTGGAATGAATTTTGTCATCACGTTACAAGGTTGGTTCTCGCTCAAATTTATCAGAGCCTGGATTAGGGTTTATTTCCCTATGTGTGTTGGTCAAGATGCTAGGGTTTCGGGTCTTTGGTTTCTGGGAAGATGTTTCTTTTGTCTGCCTCGAGGATGGCTTAAAGCTCAGTGCATTAGGTCAAGAATTTCATCTCCTCGTATTTCATGTTTTCTTCTTAAAGTCTCTAAGCCATTAAGTTGAGAGTTTGAAGTTTAAATTGGCAAATGTGGAGTTTGGGCACAAGAAATGAGGCTGATGGTTCATGATGATCAAGACATGTCTTGGATTGCTTAAGCTGCAAGTTACTTGCGATGTGAATATAAAAAATAAGGGTTCTGGTCTAGAAATGCAAGTGTGGTTCAGGCATGATATGAAGATCGAGGTTTAAGCGACTGGTGTTTTGAGTTCGAATTAACCGGTGGAATTAAATTCTCAAGCATTTATTTTGTTGGAGTGTTTGATTAGATTTTGAAAGATAAGGCGCATTAATTGCTTGAAGAACAAGTTACAACCATTGTTCATGATTTCTTGAGGTTTAAATTACAAAGTTAAGATGTGCATTCGAATTATTCAAGAGAGAATTTCATAATTCAAACAAGATTCAAGAGTCATTTGATTTCCACTACAAGGTTCATCATTGATAAATTTGGTCAAATTCGTGCTCATTACATTTTTTGAGACAAGTTACAAGGCATGTTACAATGTGAAATACAAATTACATTTGTTTGTTTACAAAAAAAGAGAGAAATAATGTGTGTTTCTTCAAGCTTCAATCTTCAAGATACTCGTCCTTACTCCTCGCCACGACCTCTTCGTCTTTCACCCTCGCTTGACATTCAATCCGCGTGCTCATGAAACAAGAAAAGAGAAAAAGTTAGGAAACAATTAACATGTGAAAAAGGTCCCAAATGAGAATTATTTGCTAAAAAAAGAATGCTCATCATTAGGGTTTGCATTTGGAATCAGAACTAAAAGGGTTTGTTTTTAATCATGGGCTATCTCCTCCTACTTTTGTAAATCACAAAAAGTGTGGGTTTTTGGTTCACAAAAGGGAAAAGAAATGTGCAAATATTTTTTTAAACTGATGTACAGCAAAACAAATACAAAGAAGCAAAATAGTGCAACAAACAACAACAAAATGGGAAGGCCTGTAACAAAGCAAAATAGCTTAACAAACTACAACATAGCAAGCA
Source organism: Vicia faba (assembly GCA_948472305.1). Taxonomy (NCBI): domain Eukaryota; kingdom Viridiplantae; phylum Streptophyta; class Magnoliopsida; order Fabales; family Fabaceae; genus Vicia; species Vicia faba. The sequence goes on from OX451740.1 coordinate 897,150,303, forward strand.
AGACAACATAGGCAAATATACACAAGCCAAGGCAGCAGCAACATGTAACACTAAAACAAGCCAAACCAGCAGCAAAGCTGCCAAGCAAGGCATCATAGGCTGCTAAAATGACAGAACAAGGCAGCAGCAACAAGTAAAAACAAATAATATAGCAGCAAATCAAGAGCCATAACTAGCAAAGCCCTATGCATCATTTTCCTAAATTTCAAACCCTTCATAAATTGTCAAAAAGAAAAACAGTTTGCATCATTGAAAGATAAATAGGAAAGAGACAGGTTTGGAGAGATATCACCTAGCCCAAAACAGCCAAAACATTTGCTATGCTGCTATCTTATCCTTGCACCAAAATAAACAAAAACAGAAACTGCACTTTAAAAGCATAAAGACAGCAGTACGACTATATTCAAATCTCATACATTTTCCCTCCCAATTTTCATCTTTTCTCACATATAAAAACAACTTCAGATGCACACGAAAAAGAGGGGAGAACAGTAGAGAAAAGCCATTGTTCCATTGCAAAGGTGTGAGAGATTACAACATACAAACACACATAAAACCAAAAGCGAGATAACCAAGCCAGAAAACAAAAAGGCGATAACACAGCTAGTAAACTGTAAAGAGGAAGAAATGCATTGAAGCTCTGTCAAAGAAACGGCAAGATGACTCTTCCTCCAACGGTCCAAATTTTCCATCCAACTTGTTTCATCAACCGGTACAATGCAACACAAAGCATAAACGGATAAAAGGATACGACAGAGAAACACATAGTTTCAGACAGAATCAGACGTAAGAGAAAGAAAAAAGGAGTGAAACTTAGCTCTTTTGGAACTACAACAGGTATCACTTTTTCCCTCATTGTCGCATAAACTTTTTTCCATACATCACTGTCTTATTTTCTTGCCAATAACTGAAATCACTTCTGAGCTTTTACTTCAATAACCTTCAATAATAAAAATCAACACCAAGAGCATGAAATCTCAAAAAAAACTCGTAACTGTTTTCAACCCGCATAAAATCGTAACCCTATCAGAATCAGAAGGAAAGGTTAGAATCAGAAATTTTTTGCTTACTGTGAAAATGGGAGTTTAGTTTCTTCAAAGAGAGAGAGTAAGAGAGAGAAGAAGCAGCAACCATGGAAGCTCGAGCAAGTTCAATGTTTCAGCCACAAGAAGAACGTTGTTACCGTCACATACTATGAGCACGACCGTGGCCTAATCAAGATCAACGACACCCCAGTCAAATTCTCCGATTGGTTAGGATTCATCTTCCAATGTGCAAGTTGAAGGATAACCGTGAGGATTCCGAGTTTTTTCTTTCTGGCGAAGAGTATGAGGTGGAGGGTAATGTTGATGGTGAAGGCTTTGACATAAGGTATGAGATGAAGACTAACTAGAGTCGGGGTTGAGGGAAGAGATAACGAGTTCGGTGCTGCTGATTTGAGACAAGGAAGGTGAGATGGTGTTGGCTGCGACACTGGTTCACGTGAGAGGAAGAATTTGTTCGTGGAAGAAGTTGAGCATCACATTTGAACCCAAACCCTAAAACTCTTACATTTTTATCCTTTCCACTATTATTTGTTTTTTCAATTTTTTATTTTTATTCTATCATGAATCAAAGAATTAACATGCTGAAAAATAATTGAATTTTTATACTGAAAAATGGTGATGAAATGTATGGACCTGGACTGAAAATCCACATAAAGTCTAAGGGTACTTGTTTTTTTTTTTTTGCCTGATAGATGAAGAAAAATAATCATTGGACTTTGTTTCTTGACACACAAAAAAACTCTCATGGGCTAAGTCTGCACGGGCTTAGCACCTTTGTTGCTGGTTACAAGCCAATATCCAGCTTGCACATCCCTGTAATTTGCTTATTTGAATTTCTTTTCAATAATTTCTTTTGAATTTTTCTTTTCATTAAATTTTATAGTGTAAAACTAGTGATAATAAATAATAAATACTTAGAATTAGTTTATTAATCTTATTTTAATATTTTCTTTAAAATAAAAATACAAAAATAGATTACTTCTTTATAATTTGTTAAATTAAAATTTTCTTTTATTTTGAATAATCGTTTAGGATATTTAATTTTGTAGATAATTGACGTAGCTTATTCATTAATTTTCGATTTGGTTGTATTGTTTGTTTAATTGGATTCCTAATCGAACTTTCAATCTGATTCATCCCCATTCATCAAACTTGTACCCCCGTCCCCATATGGTCTGTAATAATTTAGAGTTTTGTTTCTTTTGATATTCTTGTGTGTTTAAAATTACTAATCATTTATATCTATTCCAAAGTAGAACACTTGGCCTCCTCTTGGGCTCATCATCAATAAACAGGTATCCACCGACAAAATGCACACCCGCATACATTTCATAGTTTGGTCCTGGGCTATTCTACAGTGACAACTATTCGATCGATTGTTTCAATTGGTCGTTTAGAATACTAGCGCCATACTAGTCCCACTCTTTAGGAGCATGCATATAGCCACTTTATATGGGCTTTTTATCTTATCTATTGAAGTAATTTCTCTCCCCTTGGTCCACGTACCAAGCATATTCTTAAAGGGTCTCATAGTTGAGTTTGGGCATGGCCATTCTCACGAGGTTAATCAAGTTTTTCCCTTGGTTAACCATAACCCGAATCAACCACTTTGGTCCATCTACCAAGTGATGTCATGCACAAAGGGTCTCATAGTGAAGGGTAGGAGCACCTACTCCCATGAGATTAATCAAGCACACCTCTTGGTTAATCATAACCCAATTCAATCCAACACCCCAAGCATTCTATTTACACTTCTCCTAATGCTACATATTTTCTTACTTAAACCATGATCACCACACACGACCACCCTTCACAAGCACCGACTCCTCTTACCTATAACATGCTCCCGTAGGATGTTAGTTTCCTCTTCTTTAAGATGCGAACTAATTAGACCTTAGGATGAAACCCATGCATGACAACATTAGGGCTTTTCTAGTCTCCCTCTTAACCGTTTATTTTCTTTTGTAATTAAAACTTAACAATTACAAATCAAAAGTCCAAAAACACATTTAATCATTACTTGAATTTATTTTAAAACTCACAAAAACACTCAACCAAGCAAAACTCCCCCAAAAGGGCATGTTATCTCTGTTCTACCGCGATACCGGTTGTGCCTATTGCTAGAATGCATGCGTTAATGTTTCCCACTAAAAAACACAAACAAACCAACCATTTTCTAGAGGAACTACGGTGTTCTGATTCCTTCATTGGATATGTAGGCAAAGGGTCGCGAAACCCTCACGAACGCAATAATAAAAACCTTTCATTTCCCCTTAAGCAAGCATAGTTGTAGATAAACACACCCTTTAAGACAAGCAAACAAAATGGATCCCATTGAGTACAACGGATGTGAGGGGTGCTAATACCTTCCCCCCGCATAACCGACTCCCTTACCATTTCTCTTGGTTGCAAGACCATCTTATCCATTCCCTTGTGGTTTTATCGATATTTCCCCTTCCTTCGGGATAAATAAAGTTCGGTGGCAGCTCTGTGTTTTCTGCCGGCAGCTTCAACGAGCTCGTGCTCAGAAGCTCATGATGCCTTACCCCTCAATTCTACCAGTTATCGTGGAGCCTGTTGCTGAAGAAGAAGTCCCGTATATTGTCCTTTATCCCAACATGCCTACTTCTCTTGAAGACTTGCAAAAAGGTTAGATTCAGCTAAAAGAAGAATGAGACACTTTTGAAGCTCAGTGATATACGAGTGAGAAAAGGGTTTTGGAGCTTACAAAGAAACTACATGAAGAGCAGAGCTTGAACTCTTATCTTGCACCAAAGAGAATGTGTTCAACCTTTTTATCTTAGAGATTTATTTTGTAAGCCCAAGAGGCACGATGTAATCATTTTGAACTAATTAATGAAATTTGATGTTTGTTCATTCTTTGTCTATACAAATTTAAATTTCATAAATCCTTGAAATCATTTTGCATATACATCTTCCATGCATCATAACATAACAGGTTTTCCACGGCAGGTTTTCTTATCTTTCTGCTGTTTATTTCAGCAAGATAGATATCTAGAAAACAATGAAAGACCTATAAGTACAACACTCCCAGTTTCAAGAAACTCTGTTGACCCTGGCCAAGGGGCAATAGGATTTGATGGCGTTGCTAGCAGCCAAAAAGAAACCAAAGAGGAAAGCCTTAGTCAACATGGGTAGAAGATTCAGAGAGTCGATCCGTCAGATACCGGTAGTGGAAGACTCGTCTGAGGAAGATGAAAATCAAATTGGAGAAGCAAGGAGTACCCAGGCTGGGTGTATCAATGATCAAGCATTCGATGATGAAGATTATTTTGACGAGCAGTATCCTTCTGCCGATATTAAGTACAAGCAGCTAGAAGACAGACTGAAGGCTGTTGAGATTCAAGTCGTCCCTGGTTTGGATTTTGATGATTTGGGTTTAATATTTGGGGTTGTCATTCCCCAAAAATTCAAGATACCAGTTTTCGTTAAGTACGATGGGGTTTCCTGCCCAAAACTTCACCTGAAGTCTTATGTGCGCAAAATTGAACCGCACACTGCTGACAAAAAACTTTGGGTTCACTTTTTTCAAGAAAGCTTGGCTGGGACGCAACTAGAGTGGTTTTACCAGTTGGAGGGTTCCCGTATCCATACATGGGAAGACTTAATCACTACTTTCTACCACCAATACCAGTACAATACCGACCTGGTGCTGACAAGAGTTCAACTGTAAGACATGACAATGGGTAAGAGTGAAGGGTTCAAAGAGTACGCCCAAAAGTGGATGGATCTTCCTAGTAGGGTCCAACCGCCGCTAACCGATAGGGAATACATTTATATGTTTATGAGCACCTTATCTGCTCCATTTTTCAATTTATTGGTTGGTTGTTCTTCATCCGGTTTCACTGAGCTAATCTTAACCGGTGAAAGAGTTGAAAGTGGTATCAAGAGTGGGAAGATTCCCATAGCATCTGCTTCCACTTCCAATCCCGTAAAGAAACCCTTCACCGGGAATAAATAAATTAATGGTGTGTATAGGGCAAGGGCCCGTACCAAGAAGGATGACCATCCGTCCGTTAATGTTGTCCGGATTTCCAATCCAACTTCTGTTCAAAGATAATCTTCCAATCGCCAACAATTCGAGGCTCCACAAAGACAATACACAAGGATAGGCATGTCGCTATCTCAAGCCTTACAACACCTATTAAAGGCTAATTTGGTGACACTGTGATCCTCCGGCCAATCCATATACCTCCTCACCTAAATACAATCCGAATACCAAATGTGCATATCACTCGAATAGTCCTGGGCATGAGACTGACCAATGCTAGGCACTGAAGAATAAAATTCAAGACTTAATAGACAACAAGACCATTTAATTTGATCCTCCTCCAACTCCGAATGTAATCACCGCGCCTATGCCAAATCATGGCAAGGGTGTCAATGCTATTGAAGACACAATTTTTGTTTCCCCCGTCGAAGAATTGACTACTCTGTTAACCATTGTCAAAAAGAATCTACTGAAAGTCGCGATTTTCTCTGGCTGTTTGAAGGATTGTGATTTTTTTGCCACACAACTCAATGGAGGAAAAGGGCTGAAGGAAGGCATTCAACGCCTGATGAATAGCCATGAGATCCTATTTGAGAAGACTCCGTCTGCCAAAAGTTTGACCAATAAGTTTGAATACCTCTCCATCATAACGATCTCAAACAAACCTCTTAGGATCTCATCCAAGGGTCCTATCAAGATTTCAAATGAACCAACTGTTTCTCCTCTGATAATTACCACCCCTGGGCCAATTCCGTACTCTTCCAACAAAGCAGTGCCATGGAATTTTGGTACTGAGGTGTTTTACCATGGAATAAAGCAAGATGCTTGGATTGAAGAAATAAAAGATGATGAAATTGGTAACATTACTGGATCTAGTAAGGTGACCATAACTGGGAGAATATTTTCATCCAACATCTCACCACCAACCGCTACAAAGGCACATGTCCGCATCACCACTATTAAGGCTAGTGTTGACACAAGAGGAAAAGAGAAGGTAGTTGAGCATGTTGAGACCGAGATACCCGCAAAACACATTACTACTGAGGAACCCTCCGCTCGAGAAATGGATGAGATCTTGAAAATTATAACGAGGAGTGATTTCAATATAGTGGAGCAGTTGGGGAAAACCCCTTCCAAGATTTCTATGTTATCTTTGCTACATTGTTCTGATGCTCATGATCGGGCGTTAATCAAAATCTTGAAGAAGGTTGATGTCCCTCATGAGACCACAACTGACCAATTTGAAAATTGTGTGGCAAGCTTGACGGTCGGCAACGGTTTGGGATTCTCGGATGCTGATCTGACACCACTGGGAAAGAACCATAACAAAGCTCTACATGTTTCTGTTGAATGTAAGGGGACTACCCTAGCACATGTTCTGGTTGACACTGGATCTTCTTTAAACATGCTACCCAAGGGGGCTTTGGACCGTCTAGACTATGAAGGACTAGTTTTGAAACTAAGTGATATTATTGTGAGGGCTTTCGATGGGTCCAAAAGGACAGTTCATTGAGAGGTGGATCTCCCGATCAAGGTGGGCTCACAAATTTTCAATTCTACTTTCTACATCATGGGTATTCGTCCTTCTTACTCTTGTTTGCTGGGTCGCCCTTGGATCCACGGAGCAGGGGCAGTAACGCTAACCCTTCATCAAAAGCTCAAGTATTCGGTCAAAGGAAGGATTGTCACTGTTTGTGGTGAGGAGGAGTTCATGGTAAGCCACCTCAACTCTTTCAAATATGTGGAGATGGATGGAGAATTTATAGAAACCCCGTGTCTGGATTTTGAAGTTGTGCCACCAATGGTTGCTATTGCCAAATTTTCCTCTGATATGTCCAAAGTTGTTAAGGTCGTGCAAAAGATGGTTTTGTTTAGAGATGCTCGTGCCGCAGTCGAAGAAGGAAGCTGTGATACTTGGGGGAAACTCCCCGAGATCCCATTCAAAGAAGACAAATGTGGTTTAGGTTTTACTATCAAGGCTCAGAAAGAAGTGAGGCGCGCTCGTGCAGGGAAGCCCCCTCTCCATTTTGGAAATCATGAAGTAAATGTTGTAGGTGATTCTGATGATGAATGTGAACTTGAAGAATGGGTGTACCCTACTACAACAGAGCTCAACAATTGGGAAGCCAAAGAATTTGTCCCCTTACCACAAGTCTCCTTATCTTTCTACTGTTTATTTTAGTAAGATGGACATGGAATAGACAGTAAAAGGCCTCCAAGCGCAGAATGCTCAGTTTCAACAAATGTTCTTGACCTTAGCCAAAAGACAAGAGGATTTGAAAACTTTGTTGATCAAAGAAAAGAAGAAGAAAGCAAATAAATCAACCGGTGTTTTGAATCTAGGAAGAAGGTTCCCAGGGCCAGCCAGACGGACCCTATACTTCACAACACCATCAGGTGAAAAGGATAATCAAGAAGGGAAAAACAAGGAAGTGATTACCCATCTAGAATCTGAAGAGGAAGAAGATAATGCTTACTCTGAAGAGCAGTATCCTCTGGCTGACGACAAATACAAACATATGGAAGAGCGTCTAAGTGCAATGGAGATTCAGAAAGTGCTCAGGTTGGACTTTGAAGAGCTGGGTTTGGTGTTTGGGATTGTTATTCCACCAAAATTCAACGCACCAGTGTTTTCTAAGTACGACGGGGTTTCATGCCCCAAGATGCACCTCCTATCTTATGTGAGGAAGATACAGCCTCACACTGCTGACAGAGATTTGTGGGTCCACTTCTTTCAGGATAGTCTATCCGAGACTCAACTAGATTGGTTCTATCAACTGGAGAGGGCCAATATCCATAATTGGGAAGACCTGGCTGCTGAATTTTATAAACAGTATCAGTACAATGCAGACCTTTCTCCCACCCGTACTCAACTCTAGAGTATGGCTATGAGTTCAAGCGAAGGTTTCAGAGTGGGACTTAGCAGGAAGAGTCCAGCCTCCCCTATCTGACAGAGAGCTAGTGGACATGTTTCTGGGTACCCTGTCTGGTCCTTTCTTTAATCATCTAATTGGAAGCTCCTCAACAGGCTTCACTGAATTAATCTTGACCGGGGAAAGAGTGAAAGTTGGGATTAAGAGGGGGAAGATCCAAAAGGACGCATCCTCCAGTGCTGTGAGAAAACCATTTATTGGGAAGAAAGAAGTTGGTGTTGTGTATCCTTAAAGGAATCAGGATAGAACTGAACTTCGTCCAATGGTAAGGGCCATCATGATCCCTAAGCCTGCACCTACTCAACAAAGGAATAACCAGCCTAGAACGGAAAGACCAGTAAGACAATTTACCTGTATAAATATGACGTTGTCTCAAGTTCTGCCACGTCTGTTGAGATCTAATCTGGTAACTTTGAAGGAAGCCCCGAAGAATCCCAAGACCGCCTCTCCTCATTACCACCCTAATGCTCGTTGTTCTTACCATTCAGAAAGTCCAGGCCATGATACCAACAACTGCTGGGCTTTGAAAAACAAGGTGCAAGACCTTCTCGAGGCAAAATAAATTGAATTTGATGCTCCTGAGATCCCAAATGTTATCACCGCTCCTACGCCCAAGCATGGTCATGATGTTAACACTCTTGAAGATTATATGTTTGTTACTACTGTTGATGAACTTGTTACTCCTCTCCTGACCGTCAAGAGGAACCTGTTGAAGGCCGGTTTATTTTTGGGTTGTGACGAAGGCTGTCACCTCTATTTATCCCGACCAACTAGTTGTCATTTATTGAAAGCATGTGTCCAGCGCCTGATGGATGACAAAGATATTTTATTTGAAAAGACTCCCGTTCCAACCATTTCTTACAAAGATGTTTCAATAGTAACCACCGCCAATCCTTCCAGGGTCTCCACCAAAAGACCTGTTAGGATTACATTTGTTCCTAAGGTGACTCCACTGATAATTACTATGCCAAGGTTGATCCCGTACTCCTCAGATAAAACTGTCCCATGGAACTACAGGGGTGATGTCTACTATCACGGTGTCAAGCAAGATTGGTTGGTTGATGAAGACTCGATTTTTGAGACGGCTGACCCCGACATCGGTAACATTGCTGGAACCAGCAAAATAACCCGAAGTGGAAGAGTGTTCTATCCCGAGATTGCTCCTCCAAAAACTATTACCGGTCTTGTGATCATCCCTGCTTTTGTTCCTGTTGACATTACTACTACAGTCCCTATGGTCACTCCTACTGACACCTCTATCGCCGAGTCGACCGAGACTCAGGGCAAAGGCATTTTGGTTGAGCCTATCTGGATGAAGGCGCAACCAGTATCTATCCCAAAGGCCTCCAAAAAGGAGATGGAAGAAATTCTAAAAATTATAAAAAGAAGTGACTACAACGTAGTCGAACAGCTAGGGCAGACTCCGTTAAACTTTTCCAAGCTAGCTTTACTGTTGTGCTCTGAGGCTCACGCGAAGGCCTTGGTGAAATTTCTTATAACTGCCCATGTGCCACAAGAAACCTCTACTGATTAATTCCAAGATTATGTGGCCAGTTTAACAGCTGACAACGGTTTAGGCTTTTCTGATGTTGACATGACACCTAGAGGGAGGAAACACAACGGGGCATTGCATGTCTCTATCGAATGCAGGGGCACAACTTTGGCACATGTCCTGGTTGATACTGGTTCATATTTGAATGTGCTACCTAAGAAGACTCTTGATAGACTAGATTGTGAAGGTCTGACCTTAAAACCCAGCAACATAGTGGTAAAGGCCTTCGACGTTTCAAAAATAATGGTGCATGGGGAGGTGGACATCCCCATAAAAGTTGGAACTCAAACCTTTGATTCAACTTTCTATGTAATGGATATTTTCCCTTCCTATTCCTGTTTATTGGGCCAACCATGGATTCATGACGCTGGTGCCGTCACCTTCACATTACATCAGATGCTGAAATACCCAACCAAGGGAAAAATCATCACTGTCCATGGAGAAGAGGAATATATGGTCAGTCACTTGAACTCCTTCAGATACGTAGAAATGGATGGTGAATTCATCGAAACTCCATGTTAGCATTTCGAGGAAGTTCCACAAACAGTGGCAGCAACCAAGACTATTTCCCAAGTTCCGAAGATTACCAGACCTCCGCTAAAGATGTATTCTCTAAGAGATGCCAAGGCAGTGGTTGAAGAAGGTGGGTGTACTATTTGGGGCCAAATCCTGAATATCCCTTACAAATCTGACAAATTTGGTTTGGGTTTCACTTCAGGAGCCCAGAGATTTGTTCATCGTGCTCGTGCCAGAGGACCACCTTTGCGGATCAGCAACCACAAAGTCAACATAATGGAGGATAGTGATGACAGTTGTGACCTAGAAGAATGGATTTTCCCAACCATCAATGGAGGACTCATCAACTGGGAAGCCAAAGAATTTGTTCCAATTACTTTTATCCAGCAGTAATTGTCTTTAAATATTTGTCGGACTTGTAATAATTAAACAATTCAGACTTTTAAAACTTTGTGTCTTACCCGAGGCACAACAGTCCATTTGTAAGGGTTGTTACTTCATTTTCATATGTCATCAATGAATCATGGACATTTTGCATGCAAACTTTGTGCTCTTTGTCTTTCTTTTTCTACACTTTTATTTCTTTCAAAGATAGCTATGCTCTTACACACACTCACATATCAAAATGCAGATCTACATCCACTCAGGATCCCATGGGTAACGATTATGCTATGGCCTATTGTGACTTTGAAAATATATTCTGCCAAGCTGAAGACGAAGGTGAGGAAGATTGTGAAGTTCCAGGGGAACTATCCAGGTTACTATAACAGGAAGAAAGTACCATACAACCCCACGAAGAACCAGTGGACACAGTTAACTTAGGTACCGAAGAGGATAAGAAAGAAGTCAAGGTAGGAGCCAATCTGGAACCTAGTGTCAAGAAGTGTTTAACTCAGTTACTACGTGACTATGTTGAGGTCTTTGCCTAGTCGTACAAAGACATGCCAGGACTTGATGCTGATATCGTGGTCCCTCGTCTACCGACAAAAGAAGACTGCCCTCCGGTAAAACAGGAAGTTCGTCGCATGCGGCCATAAATGTCAAAGAAGATCAAGACTGAAGTCATGAAACAATTCAACGTCAGATTCTTAGCTGTCACCTCCTATCCACAATGGGTCTCCAATGTTGTTTCAGTACCTAAAAAGGACGGCAAAGTACGCATGTGTGTGGATTACCAAGATTTGAATAGGGCAAGCCCAAGGATGATTTCCCACTTCCCCATATCGATATTTTGGTTGACAATACCGCACATCATAAAGTGTTCTCATTTATGGATGGTTTCTCAGGCTACAATCAAATAAAAATGGCACCCGAGGACATGGAGAAAATGACCTTCGTCACACAGTGGGGCATTTTCTATTACAAGGTTATGCCATTCGGGTTGAAGAACGTTGGGGCAACTTATCAGCGCACCATAGTAGCTCTATTTCATGACATGATCCATCACGAAATAGAGGTCTATGTGGATGACATGATAGCCAGATCTCAAACTGAAGAGGAACATCTTGACCATTTGCAGAAATTGTTCGAGAAGCTAAAGAAATACAAGCTAAGGTTGAACCCGAATAAATGCACATTTCGGGTAAGGTCTGGTAAACTCCTAGGCTTCATTGTCAGCGGTAAAGGTATCGAAGTGGACCCTGCCAAGGTAAAAGTAATACAAGAGATGCATGCTCCTCTCACCGAGAAGGAATTCAGAGGATTCTTAGGACAGCTAAACTACATCGCCCGATTCATTTCTCACCTAACCGCTACTTGTGAACCAATCTTCAAATTACTGAAGAAAGATCAAGTAGTCAAATGGAATGATGAATGCCAAGTTGCCTTCGACAAAATCAAAGAGTACCTTCAAGAGCCTCATGTTTTGATGCCACCAGTCGAGGGAAGACCTTTGATCATGTATCTAACTTTTTTGGAAAATTCAATGGGGTATGTGCTGGGGCAGCATGACGAGTCTAGCCCAAAAGAGTATGCTATTACTACCTGAGAAAAAAGTTTACCGACTATGAAACAAGATATTCACTGCTCGAGAAAACTTGTTGCGTTCTGGCATGGGCTGCTCGCTGGCTAAGATAGTATATGATGACCCATACTACCTTATTGATATCAAATATGGATCCAATTAAATACCTATTTGAGAAGCCTGCCCTCTCTGGGAGAATAGCAAGATGGCAAATGATCCTGACTGAATACGACATTTAGTACACAACCCAAAAAGAAATAAAGGGCAGTGTGCTAGCTGATCACCTTTCTCATTAAGCTATGGATGACTACCAGTCCATGAAATTCAAGTTCCCAGATGAAGACATCATAATGGTAAACAATTGTGAAGAACTCAGACCATATGACGGACCTGAACAAGGATCCCGATAGACCTTGGTTTTTGACGGAACCTCCAACGCACTCGGCAATGGCATAGGTGCTGTAATCATATCCCCTGAAGGATGTCATACTCCCTTCACTACAAGAATTTGTTTCAACTGTACCAATAATATGGCAGAGTATGAAGCGTGTATTTTTGGTCTCAAAACTGCCATAGATTTGGGAATCAAGTCCTTAAGTGTATTTGGAGATTCAACCTTAGTCATCAGTTAGATTAAAGGAGAATGGGACACGAAGCACCCTAACCTCATCCCCTATAAAGAACATGTGTTGACATTAATCCCATATTTTGAGGAAATTACCTTTGAGCATTTCCCACGAGAGGAGAATCAACTAGCGGACGCGCCGGCCACTATGTCATCCATGTTTAAACTCAAGTGGGGTAACGAGGCTCCCCAGATCACCATTGAACGGATGGATGAACCATCCTACTGTCACGAGATCGATACTGAATAAGTAGTGGACCAGCCTTGGTTCCATGAAGTTAAGAGGTATCTCAAGGCCCAAGAGTATCCGGAGGGAGCTTCAGTCAATGATAAGAAGTTCTTGAGAAGATTCTCTGCTAAGTTCTTCCTCAGTAATGGCATTCTCTACAAACGCAATCACGACTCTGTTCTACTTCATTGCATAGACAAGGTCGAGGCAGAAATGATCATGGCTGATCTGCATGAAGGCACTTTTGGCACCCATTCTAGTGGGCATACGATGGCTAAAAAGATCCTACGGGAAGGGTATTACTGGTCTACCATTGGAAGCAGATTTCTATCAGCATTCACGAACCTGCCACAAATGTCAGATCTACGCTAACAAAGTGCATGTACCTCTAGTACTTCTAAACGTCCTGACTTCTCCCTATCCATTCACGATGTGGGGCATCGATATGATTGGAGAAATCAAACCTACAGCTTCTAATGGACACCGCTTCATCTTGGTGGCCATTGACTACTTCACTAAATGGGTTGAGGCAGATTCTTTCGCTTTAGTTACCAAGAATGTTGTGGCATGATTCATCAAACAGAATCTCATTTGTCTGTACGGTATCCCAGAGAGAATTATCACAGACAATGGTACAAATCTCAACAATACTATGATCACCGCACTATGCGCGCAATTCAAGATCCATCACCATAATTCTTCTCCTAACCAACCAAAGATGAATGGTGATGTCGAGGCCGCAAATAAGAACATTAAAAGGATCATACAAAAAATGAAAGTAACATACAAGGACTGGCATGAGATGCTACCATTCGCTCTCCATAGTTACCGTACCACGACGCACACATCAACAGGGGCAACTCCCTTCTCCTTGGTATACGGCATGGAAGTTGTTCTACCAATTGAAGTCCAAATACCTTCTCTGAGAATCATAAAGGATGCAGGGCTGAATGAAGATGATTGGATCCAAACTCGGCTTGACCAGTTGAACTTGATTGATGAGAAAAGGCTTATGGTTGTCTGTCATGGCTAGATGTACCAAAAATGTATGATCAAAGCTTTTAACAAAAAGGTCAGACGTCAGGTATATCAGGTTGGTGATTTGGTAATCAAGCGTATCATATTGCCACAAGGTGATCCCAGGGGAAAATGGACTCCTACATACGAAGGATCATTTGTGATCAAAAGCATATTCTCTGGTGGAGCAATGATCTTAACCACTATGGATGGCGACGGCCTTCCGCACCCTATGAACACGGACATAGTCAAAAGATACTACGCATAAGAGACCCGCTAGGTTGACACACCTAGGCAAAACAAGGGCATACGGGTGAACCACAAAGGTTCGGGCAAAAATTTGGGATAAAATACAACAAAAAAATCTGTACACCCGGCAAGCTGAAAACCTGAAAGGGCGGCTTGGGCAAAAAAGGGTATCCTGGTGGACTGAAAACCCGAAAGGGTGGTCCAGGCAAAAGTTAGGGAATTAAAGCGTATGACTATGTCCCGTTGGATCACCTTACAGACAACCTTTGGCATCGACTGACAAACTCAAACGGTTCTGATCAATCCAATCAACTTCAGACAAGGCAGCAAGTGGACAAGACGCTCAGAGACACGAAAGCTATAGCAGAATGGGAACCCCATGGGATTATTTCACATAGCTATCTTTTCTTTGTATCAAATATTCACTTTCTACGACGACATTCTCTTACTAGAATGTTGGTCTCATTGTACAAAAATACTTATTCAAGTTAATACAAAGATATCCTTTTGAAAGTGCAAAACTATTTGTTTTTCTTTTGTTTCCGTGTTTTGTTTGCGAAAACGTCCAATGACTATTTTTGAACATATGCATTTGAACGTGACTATTGTTTACAAATAAAAAAATATAGAAAGACAATCACTAATGTCTTTAAGAAATAGGATAATATCTTTAGGCTATTCCATTAAATCCCCCGCATGTACCTTTTCCAACAAGAGCGGAAATCAGGGCATCCCACTGCAGGATCGTCAACATATCTCCAGTATGCAGATTAATGATATCAAGCTCTCTCACATCCCAGACAGAACAAAACTTCTGGTTACCGCTCCTAAGATTCCCTAGTGAAAGTCGCCCAGTTTCTCAGGATTCCCCGGCAGGATTTCACGAGGTCTACAAGCAATACATGATGTTTCCCTTACACAACAGAGTTTATTTCTAAAACGAATGGAAGCTTATCAACGCTTCAACTTCAAAATATGAAGATTTACACTCCTCATTCCCAGCATTACTCGGGGATTTATTTTCCCTAACTCCAGCAATATTGTGGCATAACAATTAACATGTCCATACATTACATCCATACGTCATAGCATTGACAACACAGATACATACGATACAATCTCATTTATTTTGAGAATATTATTGCACCATGAATTTCATACATCATGACATTTTATGCAACTAACCTTTCATCTTTTTCAGGAAAGTTCAATCAACAGAAAATTATCGTCAAATTTCAACAAGTCAATTACATATCAATTCCCAAGAAAGGATTGGTCAACCATCCACATAACAAATATTTCTTTCAGACCCCTGTCATTTCAGTTTATACCTCTCAATGGTTTATTCTGATTCTTTCCCGCAGATGACTTCTCTGGTTCAGATAAATCTCTCAATGATTTATTCTGATTCTTCTCCAGACCCTTGTCGGTTCAGTTTAAACCTCTCAACAATTTATTCTGATTCTTTCCTGCAGATGTCTTCAGTAACGCCCATAATTTAATTAATTATTTAATTAACTTATTTTTGGAATATTTGTAAAGAGGTGTTATAATTAAATTGGATTTATTTTATTAAGTGGAGAAATAATATATTAGAGGTATTATATTATTATGTGGTGAAATAATATTAGAAGTTAATATTATTTAATGTGGGCTTATTTTGAGAGAGTAGAAGTAATAAGGGGGTGTAGGTTTGGAGCCCAATTAGGAATAATAGAATATTAGGTTATTTTATTATTTGTTGTTAGAATAGAAGAGAGAAGCATTTGAAAGAATAAGGATTGAGAAAGAGAACGTGAAGCTGCTGGAAATAGTGGAAAACGGCAAGAACGAAGATTCAACCCGGAAATTGTAGAGCAACCTTCAATCCAAGGTAAGGATGGGGTTCTGACTTTATAATTGAGTTCATGATGTTTGATATGTGGGGTTAGAGGATTGTTGTTTTGTTCTTGAATTGGATGTATTATGAATGATGTATGATGAATATTTGATGAATTTTTGATGAATAATGATGCCATGATGTTGTTTAATGGATGTAGTATTGTAGGATAATGTTAGGTGATGTTCCACAATGTTTATAATGAGGTTTGTAGGACTTTAACATAATTCCCGTAGTGAAAATACAGAAGGAAATGCATAATTATGCAAGACTGGGTCAGTATGTGTCGACCTCAAGCAGGATGAGTCGATACATAGGCAATGTTAGACTGAAGATGAGTCGATACAAAAGGGCTTGTGTCAATGCATGGTAGTTACAAGACTCGGGATGAGTCGATCAGTGAGAAGCATGTGTCGATACATGTTGTGTTTAAAGCTAGGATGAGTCGATCCATAAGGAGGATGTGGCGACTCATAGAGTACAAATGAAGCAGGATGAGTCAATCCGTGAGGTTTTGTATCGATACATAATGTCTGATTTTTGGCAGAAGTGGTTTTAAATTGCTATAACTTGAGTTGTAGGATGCTGCTTGAGATGTCGTTCGAAGCATGGATTTACTAACGCGATGAACTATATTCTAGATGATTTAGATGATGATTAAAAAGTGTAATCCTAGTAGATAATTCAGGATTTAGAATTAATTCCCGTGATTGATCGTTATGCTGGATTTTGAACAGAATGATGAATATGAGATGTCTAGAGGCTACTGTTAGAATTATAACAGTATGGATTACTGTATTATTGATATACAGCTAAGTTATTAGTGAGATGTAGTTATTAAAGTTATGTTTGATAATTATGATGAACAAATGACGTTTGATAAATAAACGATGTTTAATAAATTATTTTGAGATGTTTATGAGATGCTATAACTGAGATGTTTTGAGATGTATTTTGAGATGTACTTTGAGATGTATTTTGAGATGTTGTCAATTGGGTGTCGATATTACATTCATGTTGAGTCGCATACATTGCATTTTTGAGATGGAGCTTGTGATACGGTGGCAGAACCGACTATTTTAGAAAATGTTGGTTTGCATTTTGCGTTTTTGTTTGCAAAATGTCGCGGTAAGCAAGAGTCGCCGCCAACTTTTATTTTATCCAATTGGAAAGGAAAAAAGTACAGAAAAATTCCTTTTTCGAGATTTTGAGTACGGGGGGTAGATTATAGAAAGGGAAGGTGTTAGCACCCTTTCTATCCATGGTTTTCCATGGTCTCTTAGGTACTAGCTCATCTTTTAAAAATTGCTTGTGTGTGTTTGTTTTGAAAAGTTTTGTTTTACTTCGTTTTAACCCTTTCTTCTGTCTTCAAGAGTGTTACGAAGTTGTTTTGTAAACTTTGTTTGAAAAGTGTAAGTGTGAAAAGTTTGATTTTTGAGAAAGTACCTACTAGCATCTACCTACTCCAAAAAGGATTGTTTCTATTCTTGTTTCCTTTAGACAACGTCATCCTACTATTGAGAAATAGGTAGCACCGTCGTTGGAGTTTTAAGGGTCAATCCGAAAGGGACGTACGATCACTAAAGCAATGTTAGGACGTCTTAGTAATAACCCTAATGTCTTAAGATCATATTTGAGGCAACATTTCCGAGGCAAAATTTATGAACGGGACTTTTGATCTTTGTTAGACAAGAGGGCAACCACTAAGACACCCTATACTTAATGACCATTTATCGAAGGCAACCGAAGTGAGAGTATACCCTAAGAGTGCGCATGTGCGAGTGATTTGATTTTAAGTTATTGTCTTTGCACATTAGGGTTTGCTAACCGTTTTAAATTAACATACAATCCTATTAACATATAACAGTTAATATTTATAAGAAATAAAATGCGGAAAAGTAAAAACTACGTTATTACAAGGCTTCGGGGGAGGGATTAATTACATAGCCAAAAAACCCGTAAAAAACGATAAATAAATAAAATCCTAATTAAACTATTACATACCATGAGAAGATACATTAATATTTGCAAAAAAATATAAACGCGCGCGATGAATCGAAACGAGAGAATTAAGGTTTTGACCCCGACTAAGCCTATTTAAAAGAAATATCATTTTTTGTGGTTTTTGATTATTTTGAGAAAAATAAAGTTTTAATTGAATAAAATGAAAACCCTAATTACTAATTAATTTAAATTTAGAAAAGTAATTAGAATTAACCTATTTTTGTATTTTTGTTTTATTTGAGAAAGAAATAAATTAAGTCACATATTAACCCTAATTTTTTCTAATTGATTTTAAATATAGCAAAAAGTTAGAATTAATCCTAAATTAAATTAAAACTAATATTCAATTAATTTTAGTAAAATAAAATAAAACCTAATTCTAAATTTGTGAAAATTAATTTTATGATTTTTTGGGAAAAATAATTAATTTTGTGGTTAGAAAATAATTTAAACAAATTAAATAAAAGAAAATAAAAAGACAGAATAAGAAGTGGGTCTGGTGGTAAATAGCAAAGGAGGGGGTGCCAATTGCAATTCTGAGCCCAATAACTCTTGGCTCGTTTTGACTTTTCCAGATCCCGTGTTGCTAGCCTGACTGGGCGTATGATGGACTTCCATGTGAGAGGCCTTGGATCTGATATGCTGGGGATCTGGTGGTTGAAGGTTGATGGCACATGGTGGTCTTGTTGGACACTTGGGCACCTGATTGCACAAGGAAAAATAATATTGAACAAATATGGGGACCTGAGGATCGAACCCACGCCCCTAGGCATTCTCACGTTGCATGATGACCATCTGAGCTGGCTTGTTTTTTTGTATGAATAACAAAAAGAAAATATTATATGATAAATACAAAAAGTGAATCTTGAAAATGTGCGAAATTCAAAAGGACGAGTCATAGGGCACCACATTACCCTTCTTCTTCCTCCCACCGTTGCTAAAAGTTCCTTGACTTTTACCTACGGTTACCAGCGTGTAGGTATAACCTTGTGCATCTCCAAAATCCTATACAAGCATGATAAATGCAAAACAATGGTACCAATCAACTCGTTGCAACCTCACGAGCATCATGGTACCATTATCTATGGCCAATTGTTCTTGTATGAAGAATCCCTAAAAACGAAGCATAAACCCTAGCCATGGTATCTTGGTATATAGTCAATGAAAATGCAATTAAACATAACCATTAGCTTGCAAACATCATAAGGATTAATAATATGTCAATTATTCATGCTAAAGATTCCAGAATTAATGGATTCAAAATCAAGAAAAGTGAGAAACCATATGGCACTTACAGCGCGTTTCAAGGCTTGAGGGAGCTTGCTAATGGTTGAAACACGTTCCTGAGATGTCCAGCAAACGTTTGGGATGGCTAGAATGCTTTGAATTGGCCTGGAATGTGGAAATCAGTTTGCCACTTTTCTTGATTTTTTTTAAAACTTGCTTTCTGTTTTACACGCCTCTAATCCCTGTATTTTTTATCTGCATTCCTTCCTTATGTACCCTAGAATGAATTAGGGTTGCAAACTTGTTTCAAATTTTCTCCAATTATGATCATTGATTCAAGATTTGATTCTTTGTGCAAATCTTTCTAAATCAAGAAAAATGAAATCTTTTAGTGTCCAAATGAACCTTGCACGATTTGATTCCATCTCCAGTTGTATAATAGACCTAAACATGCACAAAATCTCAAGCTTTGATTAGTTTTTGATATTTTTCATGATTTTATTTTGATTTTATTTGACTTAATTGAAATAAAATCGAAATAAATGAAAAAAATAAAAGAATGACAAATGGAAAGGATCATGGGTCGTGGGTCACGTTACAAACTCAGTGCAAACATAAAAAGTTGGGCCCATTTAGAAAAAATTGCAATTTTGGCCACATTTGACTTTTGGCAATTTTGCAAAAAGGGTCAACTTTACCAATGCATAACTTCTTCAATTTTGACCCTAGAGAGGTGTTCTTTGACTTTTTAGAAAGATTAAGATGTCCTCTAAGCAACCATTTTGGCCTCATCTCAATTAAGTCTTCCATGTTCATGTATGAAGCTTTGACATAAAATGTGTTTTTGTTGACTTTTCAAAATGACCTATAATGTCCAAATTTATATCTTCTTGTGAGTGCATATTTTGAACTTGGGAGATGAATATGAATTTTAGGGAATTGCATCCTCTTCAAAATGAGCTTTGGATGGGTCATTTCTGATAAAGTATGAGAAAGTTATGCTTGGTCAAAGTTGAGTTGACTTTTCCTACAAAACCCTAATTTAGCAACTTTTGGGTTTTGATGAACTGTGAGCAATCCTTGAGGAATCATGATCAACCCTTGATCAAATGATGAATAAAACTTAAAAATGAGGATGTTGACCAAAAATATTGAGGTTTGACTGTATGTGGGCCACAGTTGACTTTTTCCCTAGCACAGTCGATTTTCAGGCATTTGAGTAGTTGACTGAGCAAACTTCCTCTGCAAGGCTTAAAACTTGACATGGATGATCTTGAGAACATATTAGGACAATTATAAGCATTTGGAATCCTTTGGACTCAAACATATTGGTGCAAACTAAAACCCTAATTTGAGGTAGACTGCCTTAGGAGAGGATTTGTCTGATCAACTCTTGGATTTCCTTGAGCAATTTGAGGACCTCACTTGAAATGTATTGAGAAATATGTGAGGGAAAATTTTGGGGTACAACAGCTACCCCTGTTCAATCTTCTTAAATCTAAGGATGTAGATTGGCTTGTCTGCCTTTCGTGATCCGAAGGTGGAATATGATTGAACACTAGAGTGCCTAAAAATTTGCACTCGCATGAAGTTGTACTTGTATTGAGATATCGGGAATGGGCTTATAAATTCCATTTGGAGGTTGATGTTGGAATATGGGCTTAAAGATGCTATCAGAAGAAGTGTCGATCGCATAAGAGATTCCTTTGCGAGAGCTCGTACACCTGTTGTTAAGGAGGATTACGCTGGGGCATGCTGGTCTCTGTCTTGAGAGAAAATAGAGTTTTAGGAGCTTCAATTGTCCGTTACTCTATTGGGGAATCATCTCTTAGTAGAGGAGATGAAAATGGACTACTATCTGGTCGTGCTCCAGGCTTTACAGTGTTTTGCTGAGGAAAATAAGACTGACTGTTATTTGGTCGTGCTCCAGGCTTCACAGTCACTTACTGGGGGGATGATATTAGGCTTGCTATCTGGTCGTAATCCAGGATTTGCAATTCCTCAATTCTTATCTGGTCGTACTTCAGGCTTCAGAAGGGATTAGGTGGTTATCCAGTCGCATCTGGGCTTCCATCTGATTTTAAGGCATACTAATATCCGGTCGATTTTCGGGCTTCGTAGTAATTGGTCGAGTAAACTGCTATTTGGTCGAATTCCAAGCTTCACGGTACCTTATACTATTATCTGGTCATGTCCCAGGCTTCACAGTGTCTTCTACCATTATCTGGTCGATTCCAGGCTTCATGGTGTCTCTTATTGTTATCTGGTCGATTTCTAGGCTTCACAATAACTTGCTGAGGATTAAGATATTTTCTGGTTGATTTCCGGGCTTCCAAGCTTGTATTTAAGATATATGATTATCTGGTCGATTCCAGGCTTCGTAGTATTCTAGAGATATCAAGATATTATTCGGTCGATTTTCGGGCTTCATAGCTTGAACTGGAATAGAAATCTTAGTATTGATTTGACTGAACCAGAGAAAATTTGTGAGAATTTGATTGTATCTTTCCCTGAAAGGTAAAGAGTTAGTCGTATGTAATGTCATGATGTATGAAAGGTATTGGGTAATGATGTTCTCAAAATAAATGAGATTGTGTTGTATGACGCTTATGCGTATGCCATGATGTATGGATATGTAATGTTCTTGTGACATTCTCTAGCTGGGGAGAATAATTCCTGGACTTCTTTTGGAGAGTTCAAGGAATTGAGTTCTTTGTTCTCGTTGAGGATAGTGACCGAAGATGATTAGCTGGAGACTTGCGTATGTTCTGCTCGAGAATGTTCCATCGGGAGAGACTCTGTTTGAGGATAACCTTGTGGGAGAATGACTCTGTAGGGAAGAGAGATACTCTGTTGGACGGTATGCTGTCTTGGAGAAACAACTCCGCGGGGATGAATTACTGTTGCTGGTGATAGTGAACTCCGTCGGGGATTGAATTTCTTCCTGTGGGAGAAATAAACTCAGCAGATGGTAATCTTCTATTGTTAGTGATAGATAAACTCTGCTTGGGGAGAATTTTGCCGACTTATTCGCGATTATGAACCTTGGCTGGGGAGAGCTAACACCACTGCCTTTGGATACTCCCTACTCTGCGGGGAGTGTATGTACCTTTAGTCATATTCTCAAGCTGGTTTTATCCCTGTACCTGGTGGGTAGAGCAACTGTAAGGTTTGGATATTTCTTGTTTTCCCCTGTTCCTGGAATTACGAGTAATTGTCTTTTGTTTCTTATGTAAATATTTATGAGCAGCAATTATTCTCAAATGCATATATCAAAAATGTATCATTGGATGTTCTTGCAAAACAAAACAGAAAAAGAAAAACAATTTGGAATTTCTTGTGAAAACGAATTGTATTGATTTTTGAAGTTGGCCCGTAATAGGTGTTTTGTACATGAGGCTGGCGTCCTATTAAGATAATGCCGCCGAAGAAATAGAAATTATACAATTTGTGTAAAAGAAAGAAAAACAGTTATGTGAAACAATCCCGCTAGGTTCCAACTCTGCTATTGCCTTTATGTCTTCAAGCATCTCATCAATTTGCTACTTGGTCGAAGATAGATCAGATTGATTAGCACCGTCCGAGCTTGATGGTCAATACCAAAGTCTGGTTGCAAGATGATCCAATGAGACATAGTGTTACGCTTTGATCCCTAATTTTTTCCTGGACTGCCCTTCCGGGTGTTCAGTCCACCGGGATACCCTTTTTTGCCCAAGCTGCCTTTTCAGGTTTTCGACTTTCCGGGTGTACAATTTTTTTTTAATTTTCATCCCTTACTTTTGCCCGAACCCTTTTGGTTCGCCGAGAATCCCTTATTTTTTCCTAGGCCAGTCAACCTAGCGGGTCTTTGATTATGCATAGTATCTTTTCACTATGTCCGCATTGACGGGGTGAGGAAGGTCGTCACCATCCATGGTGGTTAGAATCATAGCTCCTCCCGAGAAAATGTTCTTAACCACAAATGGCCCTTCGTATGTGGGGGTCCATTTTCCCCTGGGATCACCTTGCGGCAGAATGATGCGTTTGATCACTAGATCCCCAACTTGATATTCTTGACGCCTGACTTTCTTGTTAAAAGCCTTGCTCATTCGCTTTTGATACGTCTGACCATGACAAATAGCAGTAAGTCTCTTTTCATCAATTAAGTTCAGCTGATCAAGTCGGGTCTGGATCTAGTCGTCTTTGTTCAAACCCGCATCCTTCATAATCTGGAGAGAGGGTATCTGGACTTTGATGGGTAGGACTGCCTCCATGCCATACACCAGAGAGTAGAGTGTTGCCCCTGTCGACGTCCTTGCTGAGGTACGGTACCCAGGAAGAGCGAATGGTAACATCTCGTGCCAGTCTTTGTACGTCACTATCATCTTCTACACAATCTTCTTGATGTTCTTGTTAGCTGCTTCAACAACCTCATTCATCTTCGGCCGGTAGGGAGAAGAGTTATGATGCTGTATCTTAAACTGTTTTTAGAGCTCGGTGATCATCGTATTGTTGAGATTCGTACCATTTTCTGTAATGATCCTCTTCGATACACCGTATCGACAAATCAGATTGTGTCGGATAAACCGCGCCACGACGTTCTTGGTTACTGTAGAAAAGGAAGCTGCCTCCACCCACTTCGTGAAATAATATATAGCTACCAGAATGAAACGATGTCCATTAGACGCGGTAGGTCTGATCTCGCCAATCATGTTGATGACCCACATTTCAAAGGGCCAAGGAGCTATCAGAACATTCAGAGGAACTGGGGGTACATGCACCTTATCAGCATAGACTTGGCACTTATGACAGGTTCGAGAATGTTGATAACAATCGGCCTCCATAGTGGACCAATAATATCCCTCCTGTAGGATTTTCTTTGCCATGGTATATCCACTGGAATGAGTTCCGAAGGTACCTTCATGTAACTCTGCCATGATATTTTCCGCTTCGATTTTGTCTACACATCGCAGTAAGGTTGAATCATGGTTACGCTTGTAAAGGATACCATTGCTGATGAAGAACTTCACGGTGAATCTTCTCAAGAACTTCTTGTCATTAACAGATGCGCCCTCGGGGTATTCCTGAGCCTCAAAATACCTCTTTACCTCGTGAAACCAGGGTTTATCCGCTACCTCTTTAGTCTCAATGTCACAGCAATGTGCGGGTTCGTTTAACCTCTCGATGGTAATCTGGGGAGCTTCATTGTCCCACCTGACCTTGAACATAGAAGACATAGTAGCTAGCGCGTCCTCTAATTAGTTCTCTTCCCTGGGGAAGTGTTCAAAGGTTATCTCCTCAAAATGTGGGGGCAACGTTAATACATACTCTTTGTAAGGAATAAGATTTGGGTGCTTCGTATCCCACTCGCCTTTGATCTGACTGATCACTAGAGCAGAATCTCCGAACACACTCAAGAACTTAATCCTTAGATCAATAGCAGCTCGAACACCCAGGATACATGCTTCATACTCTGCCATATTGTTGGTGCAGTTAAAACATAATCGGGCGATGAATGGAGTATGACAACCCTCAGGAGATATAATCATAGCGCCAATGCCATTACCCAACGCGGTTGATGCTCCATCAAAATACATAAACCATCGGGATCCCTCCTCAGGTCCTTCATCCGGTCCAGGTTCTTCACAGTCGGTCACCAATATGATGTTCTCATCCGGGAACTCGAAATTCATGGACTGGTAGTCATCCACGGCCTGATGCGCCAAATGATCCGCCAATACACTCCCTTTAATTGCTTTTTGGGTTGCGTATTGGATGTCATATTCAGTTAAGATTATCTTCCATATTGCTATTCTTCCGGATAGGGCAGGCTTTTCGAAGATATACTTGATTGGATCCATCTTTGATATCAATAAGGTGGTGTGAGTTAGCATATACTGTCTTAGCCGGCGAGCAGCCCATGCCAAAGTGCAACAAGTTTTCTCGAGCAATGAGTATCGGGTCTCACAGTCGGTAAACTTTTTGATAAGGTAGTAAATAGCATGCTCTTTTCAGTCAGACTCGTCATGCTGCCCCAGCACGCACCCCATTGAACTATCCAGTACTGTCAAGTATAAGATCAAAGGTCTTCCTTCAACTGGAGGCATCAAAATTGGCGGTTCTTGAAGATATTCCTTGATTCTTTCAAAAGCGGCCTGGCACTCGTCATTCCACTTTAACACTTGATCTTTCTTCAGCAGCTTAAAGATTGGCTCACAAGTAGCAGTCAAATTTGAAATGAACCTGGAAATGTAATTCAGACATCCCAAAAAACCTCTAACTTCCTTTTCTGTGCGGGGAGTCGGCATCTCTTGTATGGCTTTTACCTTGGCAGGGTCCACCTGAATACCTTTATCACTAACGATGAAACCCAGTAGCTTACCAGACCTTACCCCGAAGGTGCACTTGTTTGGGTTTAACCTCAGCTTGTACGTCTTCAACCTATCGAACAGTTTCTGGAGATGGTCAAGGTGCTATTCCTCAATCTGGGACCTTACGATCATGTCATCAACATAAACCTCAATCTTATGGTGAATCATGTCGTGGAACAAAGCGACCATGGCGCGCTGATAAGTTGCCCCAGCATTCTTCAACCCAAAAGGCATTACCTTGTAACAGAAGGTTCCCCACTGTGTAAAGAAGGTTGTCTTGTCCATGTCTTCGGGAGCCATCTTGCACTGATTGTAACCAGAAAAACCATCCATGAAGGAGAAGATCTTAGGTTGCGCGGTGTTGTCGACCAAAACATCGATGTGGGTAAGTGGGAAGTCATCTTTGGGGCTTGCCCTGTTCAGATCTCTATAGTCCACACACATCCGTACCTTACCATCTTTCTTAGGCACCAGAACAACGTTGGCAACCCACTGCAGATAAGAAGTGACAGCTAAAAATCCCGCGTCGAACTGTTTCATGACCTCAGCTTTGATTTTCTCAGACATCTCAGGGCACATTCGATGAACCTTCTGCTTTACCGGAGGACAGTCTTCTTTGGTCGGTAGGCGGTGTACCACAATATTAGTGTCCAAACTAGGCATATCTTCGTAGGACCAAACGAAGATCTCAACATAGTTGCGTAGCATCTGTATCAACCTCTGCTTGACACTAGGCTCCAGATTCGCACCTATCTTAACCTCTTTCCTGTCTTCCTCTGTACCCAAATTCACTTATTCAACTGGCTCTTCATGGGGCCGTATGGCCCTTTCTTCCTGTAGTAACAGTCTAGCAAGCTCTCTAGGAACCTCACAATGATCCTCACCTTCATCCTCAGCTTGATTGATTGGATTTTCAAAGTCATAACTGGCAGTAGCAGAGTTGTTATCAATGTGATCCAGAGTGGATATTGGTCTGCATTATGATACGTGAGTGTGTGTAAGAGAATAGCTGTTTTAATAGAGTGAGAGACAGAAAAGAAAAACAAAGAGCGCAAAATTTGTAATGCAAGGAACGTCCAATGCTTTATTAATGATATATGAAAATGACAAATAATAAGCCCTCGCAAGCAAGGCCAAGGTGCCTCGGGCAAAGCACCAGGCCATAAAGTTTCAAATTGTTTATTACAACTCTTAAAAAAAAGTCAATTACTGTGGAATAAAAGAAACAGCTATGAAGTCCTTCGCCGTCCAGTTGTTCAATCCACCATTGGCTGTAGGGTAGATCCAGTTGTCGATGTCTGAATCTTCTTCGTTATCTTCAACCGCATTAACTCCCTGATTGCTGATGTGCAGAGGAGTTCTTCCAATCTGTGCACGCCTAATAGCCCTTTAAGCCCCTGTAGTGAAGCCCAAACCAAATTTGTCAGTTTTGTGCATGAAATCAGGGAGCCGACCCCAATTGGTACACCCACCTTCTTCGATTACAACCCTGGCATCCTTGAGGAAAGCCATCTTCATCGGGGGTTTATCAGTAGCAACTTCAGTTGACGCCAAAGTCTGAGGGACCTCTTCAAAGTTATGATAAGGGGTTTTGATGAACTCCCCATCCATCTCCACATAGCGAAAGGAATTGAGATGACTCGCCATATACTCCTCTTCACCTTGTACCGTGACAATCTTCCCTTCTACCGGATATTTCAGCTTTTGATGGAGCGTTGAAGTCACTGCCCCAGCCTTATGAATCCAAGGACGACCCAGCAAGCAGGAATACGATGGTCTGATGTCCATTACATAGAAAGTGGATCCAAAAGTCTGAGAGCCAACTTTAACAGGGATGTCCACCTCCCCGTGCACCATCCTTTTTGACCCGTCGAAATCCCTGACCACAATATTGCTCGGCTTCAGAATCAAATCTCCATAATCCAAACGGTCTAATGCTTTCTTTGGCAGAACATTCAATGAGGACCCGGTATCCACCAGCACATGGGCCATAGTAGTGCCCCTGCACTCGATCGAGACGTGCAGAGCGTCATTGTGATTTCTTCCTTTAGCAGTCAGATATGCATCTGAGAAACCCAACCCATTGTCGGCAGTCAAACTAGCTACGCAATCTTTGAATTGATCGGCTAAAATTTCCTGCGGCACATGCATAGTCTTGAGGAATGCAATTAAAGATCTTGCATGGGATTCAGAACATAACAACAAGGACAACATGAAGATTTTTGATGGGGTCTGCCCCAACTGCTCGACTATGTTGTAGTCGCTCTTCTTAATAATCTTCAAAATTTCTTCTATCTCTTGTTTAGAGGCTTCCAACACAATTTTTCTAGGCGTCTCCGCCCAGGCAGGATCACTTGTGACTTCTTTGCCCCGAGTCTCAGATGGCTCGGCGACAGGAGTGATAACTGGAGTAAGAACTGGAACAGTAGTTGATGTACTAACAGGTGGAATAATAGCAGGTTTGTAGACAGCCGTAGGGGCAATCTCGGGGGAAAAGAGTCTTCCGCTTCTGGTGACCTTGTTAGCCCCGGAAATATTACTAACATCAGTATCAACTTCTTCACTTTTTAAGACTTGTTTAACTCCATGGTAATACACATCAGCACCATAGTTCCATGGGACAACCTTGTCTGAAGTGTATGGGATAGGACCGGGAATGGTGATTATTAACGGAGCGATTCTTGGGACGGGTGTAATCCTAACAGTCTTTCTCGAGGAAACCTTGGAAGGATTGGCGGAAATGGTTATGATGGCAACATCTTCAATTGGAACTAACAGAATCACAGTCTTTTCGAACTGGATCTCTTTGTTATCCATCAGGCACTGAACACCTGATTTCAATAAGTGTCAACCAGCAGGAAAAGTTGAACATATGTGGCAACCTTCACCACAGCCCGAAAATAAATCGTCCAACAACAAATTCTTCTTTACTGTCATCAAAGGAGTATAAATTTCTTCCATGGAGGTCATGAATAAATCATCGTTCATAGCATTTACTCCATGACCATGTTTGGGCATGGAAGCAGTTATAACGTTAGGCTTCTCCGGAGCGTCAAAATCAATCTCTTTGACTTCAATCAAGTCTTGCACTTTGTTTTTCAAAGCCCAACAGCTGTTTGTATCATGACTTAGACCTTTGGAGTGATAGGCGCAGCAGGCATTCGGGTTATAGTGAGGAGAAATGGTGTTGGGGTTCTTCGGGGCCTCCCTCAGAGTTATCAGATTGGTCTTCAGTAATTATGGTAGAATTTGGGACAAGGTCATATTGAGTCGAGTGTACTGCCTCTGTGGTCTTTCCACCCTTTGTTGATTGTTGCGTTGTGGAGAAACTGTGGGTCTTGATATCACTACCGCATTTACTTCTTGACGGTGTTCAGGTCCGCTTTGGCCCCTCGGGCCATAAACTGCACTAGCTTCTTTCTTACCAGTGAAAGGATTCTTCATTGTACTTGATGAAGTATCCTTCAGTATCTTACCACTTCGATACCAGCTTCTACCCTCTCTCCAGTCAAAATCAACTCAGTAAACCCAGATGACGAACTGCCGATCAGATGATTGAAAAATGGACCAGATTGCATCCCCAAGAACATGTCAACCAACTCCCTATCAGACAAAGGGTGTTGAACCCTACCAGCCAAATCTCTCCACTTTTGAGCATAGTCCTTAAAACATTCACTTGCACCTATTGACATACCCTGAAGCTGAGTACGAGTGGGAGCAAGGTCGGCGTTATACTGATACTTCCTGTAAAAAGTAGCAGCAAGGTCTTCCCAGTTTCGGACATTGGCTCCTTCCAACTGATAAAACCATTCAAGTTGAGTCCCTGACAGACTATCTTGAAAGAAATGCACCCACAAATTTCTATCAGCAGTGTGAGGTTGAATTTTCCTGACATGCGAGCGGAGATGGAGTTTTGGACAGGACACTCCATCATACTTAGCAAAAACCAGAGCTTTGAACTTATGAGGGATCACTACTCCTGATACCAATCCCAGTTCTCCGTAATCCAAACCAGGGATCTTCTGAATCTCCATAGCACTCAGCCGGTCCTCTAGTTGCTTGTACCTATCCTCAGTAGGAGGATATTGCTCATCATCATAATCTATATCATTATCATAAACTGCAGGACTGGGGCCCTTTTCTTCTTCTTGGTTTTCCCCGTCCTTGGATAAGGAGATCAGATCAACTTGTTGTTGCAACCTATTCCCAAACCTTTTGCCCATACTCAGGAGAACCACCTTCTTCTTCTTCTCCTTCAGAATGAGAGTCTTCAAATCCTCTTTCCCTTTAGCCAAGCTCAAGAACATCTCTTGGAATTGGGTGTTCTGTGCCTGAAGATCTTTGATGGCTTGATCAGAAGGCATTTCAGAAGACATTTCTGCTGAAATAAACAGCGAAGGAGATGAGAAACCTGTAATGGTACCTGTAATGAGGTGCATGATAATGGGATGCGTATGTAATGATTTCAAAGACTTTGGGAGATTTAAATTTGCAAATCAGAAATAGATAAACTTTATTAGATTAACTTGTAAAAGGTTCAACAATGCCTTTGATGCGTTAGAAAGAAGTAAATGAAAAACAAATCTAAAACTAGAAAAGAAAAAATCAAAAATCCCATGGATGCTTCCCCTTCGTGCTGACGTAGTCATTGATCACTTTTTTCGTTCTCGAGCTGCCTGGTGAGCTTCAAAATCTTCCTTTCTTGCTCATGGTACTTCTCCCGGTAAGTATCCCTTTCCTCTTTCAGCTGAATCCAAGACCTCTGCAATGCCCCGGGATCAGTAGGCATGTAAGGATAAAGAATCGTGTAAGGAACGCCTTCTTCATTAGTGGGCCCCATAATCACTGGCATTACAACTTCATAAGGCATCCCAAGCTTCTGAGCACGAGCTCGGACCCATTGGAGATAAGGCTGCATAGGAAGGGAAGTCATTGGTCCCAACTCTTGAGGGTCAGATCTGTTCAGCATGCCCCAAGCTCGTATAAACCTTCAGCGATACTCCTTAATGTCTTCCTTCTAATCAAAGGCAATATTCTCAAGAAGTAGCTCATGGGGACCGTCTCCCCGAGCACGACCAAACTGTCACAAAGCTAAACAAGGATTGTAGGTTATACCCCCTCTGACTCCAAGAAAAGGGACATTAGGGTATCCCCCACAACGATCAATGACAACAGTGACTTCCATAGCCCGGGAACTCCAAAGAATATCTGTATGGGCAAGTGACATTATTCTGTAGGACCAACCCAAACCTTCTTCGTTCTTCAGCACGGACTTAGGGAGGTGCGAAATAAACCACCTCGATAGCAACGACATACAACACATAAGAGTCCCTCTTGTTCGCATAGTACGAGTGTAGAGGGCATGCAAGACATCACCTAGTAGAGTAGGCACAGGATTGCGAGAAAGGAAAAT
Source organism: Vicia faba (assembly GCA_948472305.1). Classification (NCBI taxonomy): domain Eukaryota; kingdom Viridiplantae; phylum Streptophyta; class Magnoliopsida; order Fabales; family Fabaceae; genus Vicia; species Vicia faba. The sequence goes on from OX451740.1 coordinate 897,181,318, forward strand.
CTTGACAGCATTCACATCCACAAAAGAATCTGGATTCGGGAAGAGAACCAAACCATAGATAAGGAGATCCAAGATATCTTCAAAAGCCTGAAAATCCAAACTATCCCAGAACAGTTGAGCCTGATCTATCAGAAATTTGGCTAAGAACCCTCCGGCCCCGCTTCGTGTTTCCCAATTGGATACTACATCAGCCCGTCTCAGATGCAGAGCTGAGGCAATGTCTTCTGGTGTAGGAGTCTCTTCCATACCTGTGAAGGGCATCTTCTCAAGGATGGATATGCCCAATAAATGAGAGAACTCTTCTAAAGTGGAAACCAGCTGGTAATCTGGAAAGGTAAAGCAATGATGCACAGGATCGAAGAACTGGAAAAGCACACTCATCATTTGCTCATCAAACTTTAAGGTGACCAGGCTAAGAAGATGACCATGTCTCTTAATGAACCTAGAGGTCTCATAAACTCTTGAGGATAACTCTTTAAGTTGAGCAGGTATTTGCACAAAGTTAACTCGGATGGTATTTCTGTGCATGGAAGCCATAATCTGCAAAACAGACCAAGGATTAATCCCCTCGGTCTTTGAAAAGGTTGGTATAGTGAAGTATGCATGCTATGTCATGATGCATGATGTCATGATAAAAACAACAGGTATAGCAGATAACAGACATGGCAAAGGAAAACAAGTCACACCAAATCCCTTAAGTTTAAGGCTTGCATGGAGTCAGAGGTATTACCCTCTTGAAGTTCAGTTGGTTTCAACCTGTCCTAGCAAAAGTAACCGAGTTCTAGAGGTTCTCAATATCACTGACCATCCTCCATCGGTCATGGTTTCTGCTCACGTAATCTTTTCTTGCAGCCGGAACTATCTCAAGAGTATGGTCTCAATGAGTGTAGCATTGAGTATCAACCAGTTCTCAGCTTTATACTGAGGCCGGCTATCTCACTACTTTCTAATGGCCAAGTTGGTAGACTAAGGTTCTAAGGTCAGTTGATGCTTAACTACACACATAACAGCCCCATATTCTTCTCGTTTCTCCACAAGGGATACCGGTACCAACCAATGTGCCACATCAACGTAGCTACTGCTTCAACCATATCGGTCTACGCCGTCCAGTTCCCTCACAATTTATTGCTACTTACCTAAAAAGTGTCCCCAGATCCGGGTTAGGATCTATAGTAACTCCCAAACAAACCCTTAAAAGTAAAGCAACCAAAACAAGCAAGAGAAGCAATTTATGATCAATTAAGTCTTAAGGTATACCCAACTTATTAATTCCCCAACAGAGTCGCCAGTTTTGTGATACGGTGGCAGAACCGACTGTTTTGGAAAATGTTGGTTTGCGTTTTGCATTTTTGTTCACAAAATGTCACGGTAAGCAAGAGTCGCCACCGACTTTTATTTTATCCAACTGGAAAGGAAAAAAGCACAGAAAAATTCCTTTTTTGAGATTTTGAGTACAGGGGTAGATTATAGAAAGGGAAGGTGTTAGCACCCTTTCTATCCATAGGTTTCCATGGGCTCTTAGGTACTAGCTCATCTTTTAAAAATTGCTTGTGTGTGTTTGTTTTGAAAAGTTTTGTTTTACTTCGTTTTAACCCTTGCTTCTGTCTTCAAGAGTGTTACGAAGTTGTTTTGAAAACTTTGTTTGAAAAGTGTAAGTGTGAAAAGTTTGATTTTTGAGAAAGTACCTACTAGCATCTACCTACTCCAAAAAGGATTGTTTCTATTCTTGTTTCCTTTAGACAACGTCATCCTACTATTGAGAAATAGGTAGCACCGTCGTTGGAGTTTTAAGGGTCAATCCGAAAGGGACGTACGATCACTAAAGCAATGTTAGGACGTCTTAGTAATAACCCTAATGTCTTAAGATCATATTCGAGGCAACATTTCCAAACGGGAATTTTGATCTTTGTTAGACAAGAGGGCAACCATTAAGACACCCTATACTTAATGACCGTTTACCGAAGGCAACTGAAGTAAGAGTATATCCTAAGAGTGCGCATGTGCGAGTGATTTTATTTTAAGTTATTGTCTTTGCACATTAGAGTTTGCTAACCATTTTAAATTAACATGCAATCTTGTCATACAATCCTATTAACATCTAACAGTTAATATTTGCAAGAAATAAAATGCGGAAAAGTAAAAACTACGCTATTACAAGGCTTCGGGGGAGGGATTAATTACATAGCCAAAAAACCCGTAAAAAATGATAAATAAAGAAAATCCTAATTAAACTATTACATACCGTGAGCAGATACATTAATATTTGCAAAAAAATATAAACGCGCGCGATGAATCGAAACGAGAGAATTAGGGTTTTGACCCCGACTAAGCTTATTTAAAAGAAAAATCATTTTTTGCAGTTTTTGATTATTTTGAGAAAAATAAAGTTTTAATTGAATAAAATGAAAACCCTAATTACTAATTAATTTAAATTTATAAAAGTAATTAGAATTAACCTATTTTTGTATTTTTGTTTTATTTGAGAAAGAAATAAATTAAGTCACATATTAACCCTAATTTTTTCTAATTGATTTTAAATATAGAAAAAAGTTAGAATTAATCCTAAATTAAATTAAAACTAATATTCAATTAATTTTAGTAAAATAAAATAAAACCTAATTCTAAATTTGAGAAAATTGATTTTATGATTTTTTGGGAAAAAAGAATTAATTTTGTGGTTAGAAAATAATTTAAACAAATTAAATAAAAGAAAATAAAAAAAAAAGAATAAGAAGTGGGCCTGGTGGTAAATAGCAAAGGAGGGGGTGCCAATTGCAATTATGAGCCCAATAACTCTTGGCCCGTTTTGACTTTTCCAGATCCCATGTTGCTAGCTTGACTGGGCGTATGGTGGACTTCCATGTGAGAGGCCTTGGATCTGACATACTGGGGATCTGGTGGTTGAAGGATGATGGCGCGTGGTGGTCTTGTTGGACGCTTGGGCACCTGATTGCACAAGGAAAAATAATATTGAACAAATATGGGGACCTGAGGATCGAACCCACACCCCTACGCATTCTCACGCTGCATGAAGACCATCTGAGCTGGCTTGTTTTTTATATGAATAACAATAAGCAAATATTATATGATAAATACAAAAAGTGAATCTTGAAAATGCACGAAATTTAAACGGACGAGTCATGGGGAGCCACGTTACCCTTCTTCTTCCTCCCATTGTTGCTAAAAGTTCCTTGACTTTTACCTACGGTTACCGGCGTGTAGGTATAACCCTGTGCATCTCCAAAATCCTATACAAGCATGATAAATGCAAAACAATGGTACCAATCAACTCGTTGCAACCTCACGAGCATCATGGTACCATTATCCATGGGCAATTGTTCTTGTATGAAGAATCCCTAAAAATGAAGCATAAACCCTAGCCATGGCATTTTGGTATACAGTCAATGAAAACGCAATTAAACATAACCATTAGCTTGCAAACATCATAAGGATTAAGAATATGTCAATTATTCATGCTAAATATGCCAGAATTAATAGATTCGAAGTTACGAAAAGTGAGAAACTGTATGGTACTTACAGCGCATTTCAAGGCTTGAGGGAGCTTGCTAATGGTTGAAACACGTTCCTGGGATGTCCAGCAAACGTTTGGGATGGCTAGAATGCTTTGAGTTGGCCTGGAATGTGGAAATCAGTTTGCCACTTTTCTTGATTTTTTTGAAACTTGCTTTCTGTTTTACACGCCTCTAATCCCTGTATTTTTGATCTGCATTCCTTCCTTATGTACCCTAGAACGAATTAGGGTTGCAAACTTGTTTCAAATCTTCTCTAGTTATGATCATTGATTCAAGATTTGATTCTTTGTGCAAATCTTCCCAAATCAAGCAAAATGCAATCTTTTTGTGTCCAAATGAACCTTGCACGATTTGATTCCATCTCCAGCTGTATAATAGACCTAAACATGCACAAAATCTCAAGCTTTGATTAGTTTTTGATATTTTCATGATTTTATTTTGATTTTATTTGACTTAATTGAAATAAAATCAAAATAAATGACAAAAATAAAAGAATGACAAATGTAAAGGATCATGGGTCGTGGGTCACATTACAAACTCAGTGCAAGCATAAAAAGTTGGGCCCATTTAGCAAAAATTGCAATTTTGGCCACATTTGACTTTTGGCAATTTTGTAGAAAAGGGTCAACTTTACAAATGCATAACTTCTTCAATTTTGACCCTAGAGAGGTGTTCTTGGACTTTTTAGAAAGCTTAAGATGTCCTCTAAGAAACCCTTTTGGTATAATCTCAATTGAGTCTTCCATGTTCATGAATGAAGCTTTAACATAAAAGGTGCTTTTGTTGACTTTTCAAAATGACCTATAATGTCCAAATTTATATCTTCTTGTGAGTGCATATTTTGAACTTGGGAGATGAAGATGAATTGTAGGGAATTTCATCCTCTTAAAAATTAGCTTTGGATGGGTCATTTATGATAAAGTATGAGAAAGTTATGCTTGGTCAAAGTTGAGTTCACTTTTCCTGTAAAACCCTAATTTAGCAACTTTTGGTTTTTATGAATTGTGAGAAATCCTTGAGGAATCATGATCAAACCTTGACCAAATGATGAATAAAACTTCAAAATGAGGATGTTGACCAAAAATCTTGAGGTTTGACTGTATGTGGGCCACAATTGACTTTTTCCCTAGCACAGTCGATTTTCAGTCATTTGAGTAGTTGACTGAGAAAACTTCCTCTACAAGGCTTGAAACTTGACATGGATGATCTTGAGAACATATTAGGACAATGATGAGCATTTGGGATCCTTTGGACTCAAACATCTCGGTGCAAACTGAAACCCTAATTTGAGGTAGACTGCCTTAGGAGAGGATTTGTCTGATCAACTCTTGGATTTCCTTGAGCAATTTGAGGACCTCACTTGAAATGTATTGAGAAATATGGGAGGGAAAATTTTGGGGTACAATAGAGCTTATGCTCGTTGAGATGGCCTGTATTGGCGAATTTTGAGATGAAGGCTATGCCTTGTTGATGCCTCTATTAATTGGCAGATTTTTGAGATGGGAGTTCTGCTCCAATGGTACCACATGCATTTGCATAATTTTGAGTCTCATTATATGATTGAATCAAGAAGTGTATTTGATGTTGATGAATGTGTACATATGTTGTAATTGTTTTTCATTATGAGATGAGAAGTGGTGAAGTTAATGATCTAATTTAATATATTAATTATCATGCGCTTTATTATATTGTTAGATATCTCACCCCTTCTGTTTGAATGTTTCCCTTATGATGGTAATGTGCAGGTAATCGAGAGTGAAGGCCGTATACCTTCGATAGTTCAAGTCGGTGTCATTGCTTTGATATGTAACACTCGGGGGGATGAACGCTTGCTGATTTTAGATTGTTGTTTTTCAGTTGTTGAACTTTAAATTGATTATTATTAAATATGAGATGTTTCGAAGTTGCTGTTTTGATTAAAGAAGTTTATTGAGAATTCCGCTACGTAGTTGTTGAATATTTAATGAAAGATGTTATGTCGTTGGTTCATCCGATGTTTTGAAAAAGTGTTATATATCCATGATGAATGCAATGAATTTGTTAGAAGAATTTGTGACGTCCCGATTCATTTGTATTGGTTGAAATTTTATAACTCTGATTTATTTTGCATAATTTTCTTGGGGTAGAATTGGGGTGTTACAAAGTTGGTATCAGAGCAAAAGGTTGGTCTGACCTAGTCGTCGAGTCGTAGTTGTCTAACAATTGAGTATTGTTATTTTAAGTTCTAACAGTTGTTTGTGTTATAGTGATAAGTTGAGATGGCTGGAAGAAATGATGTTGCACTTGCTACTGCTTTAGAAGCAATGGCTCATGCGATGGAAAATCAGCCGAACACTGACGAGAATGCTGGATCTCGTAGCTTGGTAACTTTCCAGAGAGAGAATCCACCTACGTTCAAGGGAAAGTATGATTCTGACGGAGCATTGGAGTGGTTGAAAGAGATTGAGAGAATATTTCGCGTGATGGACTGCACCCCAGTGAAGAAGGTTCGTTATGGGACTCATATACTGGAAGTCGAGGCTGATGACTGGTGGCTAGAGACTTGTCGGAATTTGGAAGCTGCAGGTGAGAATGTCACTTGGGCTGTGTTCCGTAGGGAATTTTTGAGAAAGTATTTTCCTGAAGATGTTCGTGGTAAGAAGGAAATAGAATTCCTTGAGCTGAAGCAAGGAAGTATGTCAGTTGTTGAGTATGCTGCCAAGTTTGCTGAGTTGGATAAGTTTTATCCGCATTATGCTGAGGAAAATGCTGAGTTTTCAAAGTGTATTAAGTTTGAGAACGGGTTGCGCCCGAAGATTAAGAAGGCAGTTAGATACCAGAAAATCCGTGTCTTTGCTGATTTGGTTGATAATTGCAGGATTTATGAGGAAGATAATAATGCACATTACAAGATTATCAGTGAGAAGAGGGGTAAGCACCAACAGAATCATGGTAAGCCTTATGATGCCCCAGTTGGTAAGGGTAAACAGAAAGTTGCTCATGGACAGAGGACTAGTGGGGGAGATGCTCATGCTGGTGTGATTTGCTTTAAGTGTGGGAAGCCTGGGCACAAGAGTAATGTGTGCACTTCTGAAGTGAAGAGATGTTACCGTTGCGGTAAGAATGGACATGTTGTATCTGAGTGTGAACACAAGAGTGTAATTTGTTTCAACTGTAGAGAGGAAGGGCACATTGGTAGTCAGTGTCCGAAACTGAAGAAGGCTCAGTCAAGTGGTAAAGTGTTTGCTTTGGTTGAGGATCAGACAGCTGCTGAGGACAGAATTATTAGAGGTACATGTTTCATTAATAGTACTCCTTTAATTACTATTATTGATATTGGTGCTACGCATTGTTTTATTGCTGCTGATTGTGTTGAAAGATTTGGTCTTGTGCTGTCTTCTTTGAATGGAGAAATGGTCGTCGATACTCCATCCAAGGGATCAGTGACTACTTCTTTTGTTTATGCTAAGTGTCCCTTGTCGATCTTCGACAGAGACTTTGTTGTTGATTTGGTTTGTTTACCGCTAAGAGGTTTGGATGTAATTTTGGGTATGAACTGGTTAGAGCATAACTGTGTTCATATTAACTGTTATGACAAGTCTGTGAAGTTTTCTACTCCTGAAGAAGAAGAGGATGGTCTGTTGTCTGCTAGGCAGTTGAGAAAGTTGATGTAAGAGGAGGCACAGATGTTCTCGTTGATGGTGTCGCTATCTATAGAGACTCAAGCTGTAATTGAGGAATTGCAGGTGGTGTGTGAATTTCCTGAAGTTTTCCCTGATGAGATTCCTGATGTACCGCCGGAGAGGGAAGTTGAATTTGCAATTGATCTTGTACCTGGTACCAGACCTGTGTCTATGGCACCATACAGGATGTCTGCATCTGAATTGTCAGAATTAAAGAAGCAATTGGAAGAGTTACTTTAGAAGAAGTTTGTAAGACCAAGTGTATCACCGCGGGGAGCTCCAGTGTTTCTAGTAAAGAAGAAAGATAGAAGTATGAGGCTTTGTGTTGATTATAAATAGCTGAATAAGGTGACGATTTTAAGAACAAGTATCCGCTTTCAAGAATAGATGATTTGATGGACAAATTGGTGGATGCCCGTGTGTTTAGTAAGATTGATCTGAGGTCGGGTTACCATCAGATTAAAGTGAAGGATGAAGATATTCAGAAGACGGCTTTCAGAATGTGTTATGGACATTACGAGTATTCGGTGATGCCTTTCGGTGTTACTAATGCACCGAGAGTATTCATGGAATATATGAATCATATCTTTCATACTTATTTGGATCGGTTCGTAGTGGTGTTCATTGATGATATTTTGATTTACTCTAAGTCAGAAGAAGAGCATGCTGAAAATTTAAGAATAGTATTGCAAATTTTGAAAGAGAAGAAGTTGTATGCAAAGTTGTCCAAGTGTGAATTTTGGTTGAAAGAGGTTAGTTTTCTTGGTCATGTGATTTCAGGTAGTGGTATTATTATAGATCCATCGAAGGTTGATGATGTGTTGCAATGGGAAACTCCAAAGTCAGCTACTGAGATCAGAAGCTTCTTGGGATTAGCTGGTTATTATAGAAGGTTTATCGAAGGGTTTTCTAAGTTGTCACTTCCGTTGACTAAGTTGACTTGTAAAGGTAGAGCGTTTGTATGGGATGTTCAGTGCGAAGAAAGTTTTACAGAATTGAAGAAGAGGTTGACGTCGGCTCCGATTTTGATGTAGCCTAATTCAGGAGAGCCTTTTGTGGTTTATTGTGATGCTTCTAAGATGGGTTTAGGAGGTGTGCTTATGCAGAGTGTTAAGGTAGTTACTTATGCGTCAAGGCAGTTGAGGACTCATGAGAAGAATTATCCTACGCATGATTTAGAGCTTGCTGCTGTTGTTTTTGTGTTGAAGATTTGGAGGCATTATCTTTATGGTTCTAGATTTGAAGTGTTTAGTGACCATAAGAGCTTAAAGTATTTGTTTGATCAGAAGGAATTGAATATGAGGCAACGGAGATGGATGGAATTGTTAAAGGATTATGATTTCGGTTTGAATTATCATCCAGGAAAGGCGAATGTGGTAGCTGATGCGTTGAGTCGAAACACTTTACATATGTCAGCAATGATGATTAAAGAGTTGGAATTGATTGAGCAGTTCAGAGATATGAGCTTAGTTTGCGAGGTTACTCCGCAGAGTGTTATATTAGGTATGTTGAAGATTAATAATGAATTTCTAGACAGTATCAAAGAAGCTCAGAAGTCGGATGTGAAACTGGTAGATTTGATGGTTGGGATTGATCAATCTGAGAATAGTGATTTTAAGCTAGATGAGCAAGGTGTGTTGAGGTTTCATAATCGGATTTGTATTCCTGATGATGCTGAGATGAAGAAAGTGATACTTGAAGAGAGTCATAGAAGTAAGTTGAGTATTCATCCAGGAGCTACAAAGATGTATCAAGATTTGAAAGGTTTTTTTTTGTGGCCTGGAATGAAGAATGATGTTGCTCGGTTTTGTTGTACCCCGATTTTTTCCCCTAAGATTCCTCTATCATATCATATCAACTCGATCATAACAAGATCATATTAGGGTTGGTTCTTCCTCTTTTTTCTATCTCCTATCTTTAAAATTACTCTTGAGGAATCTCCAAGCACCTTGGTTGTGTATTTTGTATATGTGTTGTTGACTAACTTCTAATCAAAATACAAAAAAATCTTTGTCTTTGTCTTTGTATATTTTTTTTTGTAGGTACCAAGTCGAAACATCTGACAAATAAGGATTTCTGGTATTATTTTCCTAAAATCTCTATTTGCAAAGGAAAAATTAACAAAACTTCATTTTTTTACTGATGCAATCGATTGCTCTTAGAGTGCAATCGATTGCACATAGTGCATTTGTGCCATTTTTGAAAAAATACACTGTGCAAATCGATTTGCACTATAGTGCAATCGATTGCACAGCGTGAAAATTTGAAAAAATCAGCAATTTTAAACTTGTCAAATTTTGGCTCCAATTTTTCTTTATTTTTGAAATATGTATCATTAACTCAAATTTTAGTGCCAATCTTTCATTTTTAAGAAGAATTATCATTAATTCAAATTTTGGCTCTAATATTTGAAAGAATTATCATTAATTCAAATTTTGGCTCCAATAATCAATTACCAAATTACCACTAATCCCAATCCCAAAACTCTATAAATAGAGCCCTCATTTCATTCAAATTTCAAGCTTTTGATAGCCAAATCCACCTTGCTAAAAAATCTCTCAATTCTATTCATCTACCAAATTCACTCAAAGCTCCATTTTCAAAAAGTTAGTAAGCTTTGCATTGAAGCTTACTAATCTTTGAGCTAAACCTTCATCCAAACACTTTTTCTTCATCAATTCTCTACATCCAAGCTTGGCAATTGATTCTTGTGGTTGAATTGAAGTAAATTCTTGAAGTTGTGTTGATAATTCTCTAGATCTACCTTTGGTAAGTTGGATAATTCATCTTTCACAATGTGATCTCTTATTGATCTTTGGGTTTGATTCTTTGAGCATTATTTTGTGATTTTGATGGTGTTATTTTCTCATAATTTGATGGAATTTTCGTGCTCAATTGGATCCATGATCATAATGTGTTTGATGGAAAGTTTAAACAAAAAATTGGCCTTTTAAAATGTTGTTTTTGCTGCCTATAACAGTGTGCAATCGATTGCAGTAACTGTGCAATCGATTGCACAGAAGCAATTTAGCACAATTTTTTGAAAACTGTACTGTGTAAATCGATTTACACAGTAGTGCAATCGATTCACACAGGGACAGAATGTATTTTTTGCCTTGTTGTGGGGCACCTTTGATCCAAAATGCTTTTTCTACTCACTCCTTTTGATTTTTGGTTTGGATTGCAATTTTAAATGTCCAATTTGTTATTAAACTCAATGAACTTTGTGATGCAGATGAAGTTGGATAAATGTTCATCAATTCAAATCAATCAAAGAGTGAATTATTTAATTCATTCTTGGTGCTTTGGATTAATGATATGTTTAGTACTTTAATCCATCTAGAGGAGTGGTTGAATTTAAAGATGAAAGAATTTTGAAATGGTAATCCAAATTAACTTATCATTCCCCTCCCTCTTCATCTTATCCCTTTATTTTTTTGATTGTGCTACATGTTAAGGGATGGTGATATCTATATCATTTATCCAAACATGAAGTACATAGATTGCTATTGACCGGCCTCAAAATAGATGCGACTTCTACATAAGTCCACTTACGATTGCTTAACATAGCGCTAAATTTTGTCCCGATTCGAATAAATGATCATTCGTGGCCCAAACTTATGATTGCAAGACCAAGTATGTTAAATTTATCTCATTGATCCAATAACCTTGAGATTCATTGTGTGGAGGTTGTGGTTCTACCAATCCTCTAATGGATCTACAACATCGTTGGTCAACGCGGATCACTTAAACATCGTTGATCATTAAATGACACTCTTGAGGATTCCAAAATGGATGATATAATTGACAAAAAGCAAATGCAACTTGTTGTGTGGAGGCTTTGGTTCTACCAATCCTCTAATGAGTTCCAAATGCAAGTTTCAAGATGGTCATCCAACTAACCACTAATTTCTAACAATTGACTTTACTTTATGCTTTTATTTTTTATGCTTTATGTACCATTTACTTTTAGCATTTTACGTTTCATGCTATTTTCATCTTTGCTCACTTGAGCATTTACTTTTATGTCATTTTTATTTTGCTCACTTGAGCTTTTCTTTTCCTTTTAAAAAAACACCTAATAATAAACATGAACCACAAAAATCTTTAATGATATTTGGACTACTTGGTTACTATCCTTGGCATTATGGAGTATTGGACTTCTTGGACTTAGGATTAGAGACCTTGGCCTATCTTGGAGACTTTGTGACTTTATTTGATGTTTTGTCTGGAGTTCTTGAGGTTTACCTCGAGACATTGGGTTGTTTGTTTGTTTTGTGTGCAGGTTATTGTGATTACATACTTTGTTTGTAATTTGGAATTCACCCATATACAGCCGTTACTCTGCCTAATTTTTTCGAAAACTTAATACACTTGAAGTTTGGTCTTCTCAAGAGGTCTAGTATCTTTGCTTGCTTGGTTTCAATCCAAAGAATGGAATTCTATCTTGGCTCATAATGTCAAGTATTGGCTTCTTGTTGGTTAGATGGTTCTTATCCCTAGCTTTTACCTTATGCTTTAGGATAGTCTCTTCTTCTCCTCCCTTCTTCTTTAATTTCAAAAATCTTCTCCCTCCTTTTGAAAACCCTTCTTGTTTTGAAACTTGAACCATTTTCATATTAAACTTGGACTTAGGTTCATGCATTTTCAAAACATTTTCATAAATAAATTTCAATCAATTTAATAATACCTTGACATTTTTGTGAGAAGACTAAAAGTCAATCAATCTCATTTCAAACCATTTTTTCCACTTTGGCTTTTTATTTTAAAATCTTTATCCAAAGATTAGACTCTTGTCAATCCTTGTAGTGATGCAAACAACTATACTTCTACAATATGTAGTAAAGAGAGATATTTTCCACTTGGGTGTTGAGTGAGGCATTGTTGATTTTAAAATCCAAGCCATATCCTCCACTTTGAGATGATGCAAATTCTCCTTTCTCATGATTGTGGGTAGTAAGTATGTTTTCCACACGGACAATGACGATGATGTCTTATCTCATAAAATTAACCAACACACTTGTGTTTCAAATTTTTAAAAGAGGAACTACGTGTACCCTGATCCCCTATTGCACGAAAGGTGGTACGTAGGCACTAAAGGTTCGCAGCCGCGGCAGGTGAAAAAATCATAAAAAATATATTTCTTTTCCCACCTCCACCATCCATTTTATACATAACACATTTTCATAACCAACATATACAGATTTTTCAAAGAGGTTCCTGCGGAGTACCGTAGATGTTTAGGGTGCTAATACCTTCCCTTTACATAACCAACCCCCTTACCTTGAATCTTTCCCCATCTTTTTGGGTTATTCTCTCTTTTCCCATTTCTTTGGAAACAATAAAGCGCGTTGGCGATTTTTATTTTTGATTTGTATAAAGTCTAGTCAATCCAATGGATTAGTCTTGAACATTTATACCGCTACAGAAAAATGGCGACTTCACTAGGGGAAAGATTGACCTCTTGCTGGTCCATCCTTAAGTGGGTTGAGCCTATATTTGTTTATATTTGTATACGTGCTATTGTGTTTATGTGTTATATTTTGTATATATGTTTGTCTGGAATTTATTGGTTTTTAGGGGCTTGGTGATTTCTTATAAGTCTTCTACCCGGACTTTAGGCAAACTTTAAGATAGGACGGGCGGTATAGTCATGTTAACTTTGAGGGAGTAATCCCAAAAAAGGAGGCATGATATCCCCCACTCAGTGGAGGCCCCTTTGACTGTAGTGTCGTTTACCGAGTAATCAGGAAGACGTACTGCTTTCGACCTGGGAGTCTGCTGAAGCTGAGGACCGTAGATTACCTAACCCATCTTGGCCTTTAAGGTGTAGTGCGGAAGCTATGACGGAGTAATCCGGAAGTATTTTTCACGCGATACTACACTCGGACGAGTCTTTCTTGAGAATATTACTAATTACCGAGTTAATCGAGAAGTTGGTAATATCCGAAGGAAGGATGTAGACTCTGGGAACCTCTTAGAACCTTGTTCGGCAGGTGATAACTTTTTAGACCAACATCTTATGGGTAGTACCTTCGACCTCATGCTCGTGACGTTGAACCTATGAACCATATATGTGTGATCTTGTGTGTGATTGTTGCATCATGCATCCATGCACTCATAATCATCTTTTGAAGAAAACCATATTTCAAGGGATTTAAAGGTTGACTATTGGTGAATATCTCAGGTACCTTTTACCATGGATTCTGGAAAGAGAAACAAAAGCTTTATTACTTGGATGTTTGCAATGTGTCTATAAACCATAAATCCCTTGAAATATTAAATGATAAAGTAAAAATAATCATATGCATTGCATATCATGCATCATATTGCACATTTTTCTTGCATTTGTTATGCATATCCAGGTGTCTTACCCAGCTTCTTTACTTCACTCAGCAAGCTGACTCATCACTACAACACTCGTGCTAAGAGAAGATGGAAAACATTAAGAAAAAGATTTTTGAACTCCGCAAAGAGGTAACTACTTTGAAGGTTGGCATGGAGTATCTAACTGCTTTGGTTAAAACTTTGGTTGCTGCCCAAGTCAATCCTTCTAGGAAGTAAGAAGAGATGGAAAAGGTCTTCACAGAAACTCTGAAATCTTTCTTTCATGAGAAGGTGATGGTCAATGCGCCCAATGATTTCCTTGAAAAAGTAAATGTGGGAGTTCCTCTAGAAGAGGATGTCAAAATGGGGTGTTCATCTGAAGATGGTGTCTCAGCTAGTGGTGTGAAGAAGTTCGATAATAACTTTTCTAAGAAGAGAACCAGAGGAAGAAACAATTATCGTCAGAATCAACAAGTTCCTCCTGTCATCCCTGTGTTTAACTTACCTCCTGTTCCTCCAGTTTGTCAACAGAATCAGCAAGTTCCTGATCAGAGGAAAAATCAGTTTGATCCAATCCCAACGACCTATATATAATTGTTTCCCATCCTGATGTAGAGAAATTTGGTTCAGACCCGACTTCCACCAAAGGTCCCTGAGAAGATGTCGTGGTACTACAAAGCTGATTTGACTTGTGCCTTTCATTAGGGAGCCCCGGGGCATAGAATTGATAATTATTATCCATTGAAAATTGAAGTTCAGAAGTTGGTCTGAAGTGGTATCTTGTCGTTTAAGGATATTTTTCTTGAAGTTCAAGTCAAGTCTTTTCCGAAGGATAAAGGTGATTGAAGAATGCCATGGAGTTTAGGGATGATTAGCCTTCTCAATTTATTAGCATTTTTACTGCTTTCTCATTTGTAATTTTTCTTGTTTATCATTGCACTATTTGCATGTAAGAACTTGTTTACATTTGAATGTTTAATCTTAATATGATGAGTATGTTTGTCTTGAAGAAATTCATTTGTTGCACTCGTATTTATTTTCAATTTTAAATTTCTTTATGATACCAACTTGTTACCCATTCTCTTGCCTAGGCAGAGATTGGGGGGAGGATGATGATATTAAAACACAAATTTATGGTTGTATGCTTTTGGATAAAACCTTGTTGACGATGTACAAGCATTGTTTCAAATTCTCAAACACCGGATATATAAGGGAGTGAAACCCTTATTAACCCCTTTGAGCCTTGGAGTAGGAGTTCTTTTTCTATTCTGAAAAACATTCATTTTTTTAAACCCAGGGCAGGGTAGTGTTCAGTTAATCTGATTGAGTATTCAAATCTCATCAAGAGTGTGCATCTAAGGATACAATAATGGTTATCCTTCAAGAGGTTGAGGGAATTCAAAACCACATTGTTTGATCTCTGCATATCAGTAGTGTGCATCAAAAGAAGATGTTAACCCAATGGGTATCTCTCACATATCAGGAGTTCAGCAGATGACGATACAACAATGGTTATCTTTCATCTACCCGGAAAAAGGGCAGTCACAATTCTTTCAACAAGTCACAAATGACTCGAAGTCACGCGACATGTTCAAAAAGAAAAAGAAAAAGAAAATATGAATAAAAAAATTATGATGAAAAAGAAAGAGACAAAGATCCCCGCTAAGTTGGAACTTGAAAAAACAATTCGCTTAGGAAAAAGTCAGAGCATCCCGTTGCACTTCAGAATCAAAGTCAAAAGGAATATGTCCAGAAAGCAAGGAAGAAATGGAAAGCCTAAAATGCGATAAAGGATTACAATGTGAAATCCTTAGCAAAGAACAGAGTCGCGTGACAAGAAACCCAAAAGAAGCAGGAATGAGTGACTTGCATGTCCAAAGA
Organism: Vicia faba; assembly: GCA_948472305.1. Classification (NCBI taxonomy): domain Eukaryota; kingdom Viridiplantae; phylum Streptophyta; class Magnoliopsida; order Fabales; family Fabaceae; genus Vicia; species Vicia faba. The sequence continues at coordinate 897,196,721 of OX451740.1, forward strand.
AAACCCTGTTTGATTCCTCAACCATCTCGAAATTTCTTTTTGAGAGATCAACGTTCGTGTCAAGTTAACTGAACTTAGGACTGAAGAACATCATGGAGGGGGTGGGCACCAAATATTTTTTAGCCTTAAATCTTTTTTTCTAAAACCATGAACCAGGCCACGTTACAACCCTCAAAAGTCCTAATTGAAATAGGGTTTATTTCGAAAGCATACTCCAATGAGATAGTGTTTCCTGACTCCCATTAACTTTCCTAAATTATTGTGATTGGCATCATATGCTTTTGTTATCTTTCATACAAAAATCCGTGTCGCATCCTGGCTAGTGATTCGTTCACAAGGTTTTGCAACATCTTTTCAAATAAAATCTTCAAGACTTACATAATTGTTGCATTAGAATTTTCATTCTTAGAATAAACATTTTCTGCTTGTAAAACAACAACTTGATATCATGAAAGTTTACATTTGAGTGTCAGCAAAAGGCATGTTTCCGAGAAGAGTTGTGGAGAAAATAGGATGCAACATTTAGCCAATCTAGGGTAGTTACATCAAGATTCGACAAATCTCTAGAAGTCATTTGATCAGAAAGGTTACCCTAAAAGCATGTAGCTAAGGGCAAGTTACGAAAGTTACCTTAATCAGCACGGTAAGCTTGAGACACCATATTGGTTTCCAAGGGCATATCCAGATTTTGTCAAGATAAATGTCATGTCTACCCCAAGCTGAGAACCTTCCTCAAGTCGTGTTATGGTGTTGGGTTCATAATCCCATTTTTCCCAGTCTTGCTGCAGACTTCTCCAGTTGAGTGTGATTCTTTTCCCAGCCAGGTGGTGATCAAACAGAGATTAAAAAGAGCTATGAAGCCTTTGCTCATTCGATGGAGTTATTTCTCCCTTTTTATTAATATGGAATCTCTTGTAGAGCAGTGCTTTCTCCTGTTACGATATTATTGTTGTTATGTGCTTCCCAAGTAGCTAGACAAGGGCAGTATATTTTCTAAAGAAGTGTTGAGACAATTGTCAATTTTTTGGGTTTTCTCTCACCAAGTATTGAGTTTGATTTAAAATCCCCATAATTTTGACTTCTCACTGTACTGTTAACTTCTTGGTTCCCCTTGAAGGTTTTTCTCAGGTCACTTTGCTAGTATACGCATGATCTTTGTATATTTCTCAAGTAGTTAAAGACGATACCAGTGGGTGCAAGGTACAATATCAGGTTTGTGATCCCATTATCCCCAGCCAAGTCTTGGTTCGCTTTTGATTTTGGGTTTATTTGGTCAGAAGCCTCTGTCTCAGATTTCCCAGCGAAGTTTTCCCTCATGTGATGAAAGGTTTTATTCCCTTGGTGTGCTAAGATATCGCTCTTTTTGCAGTATTGGCATTAGTGTTGACTCCTCGGTTTCCCAAGAAGACTATGCCAGGGCATCTATTGTTGGAATAGGTTTGTATGATATGAAGACTCAAACCAATGATCTCCAGTGAAAGCTCGTTTATTTGATAGAAGTCCTTTCTCCCCAAAGAAGTTGGTGCTATAATTACTCTTGAAGAACGTATCTCCGGTTTCCCCAGTGAAACACGTATCTCCGGTTTCCCCAGTGAAACACGTATCTCCGGTTTCCTCAGTGAAGAGCGTATCTCTGGTTTCCCCAGTGAAGAACGTATCTTGGTTTCCCCTCGATGATGTGGTTTTGACCTCCCCATTAAAGTCAGCATGAAGTCCCCAGTAGATGTCTCGATGATGAAGCATTATCTCCCTTAGGAAAGTCTGTATGTTTTTTCTCCTTCAAAGTGGGTTTGAATTCCCCAGTGAGGTATGATTGTCTCGGCGTCAGTATGCTTTATTTGAGGCCAGTCTTGCAATCTCCAGTAGGCATGTCGCTTTTGAAAAATGGGTTTCTCCGATGAAACCGGAAGAAAGATGTTATATCCCGGTATCTGTTTGATTTAGCTACATCCATATTGTGTTTCTCCTCAGTGAAGTTAGGACAGGCAATAGGTTTGGTTTCCGTAATTGCTTTTACCTTTCTTGGATTGATCTTTCTGGTTGAAGTTTAGCCCAATGTTGTTAGTACCTGAGGCGGTTTTGTTTGTTTGAACTGATTATGTATCCTTTCACCAGCATCTGCACGGTATCATTCATACATTCATACATGCATCATGAATTGCTATAAATCATTTTATTGACATTGTATTCTAATCTTCCTGCAGCGCTCCTTGCTTAGTTGGATTTGGTTTTCCCTCTTGAGTTTATTTCTCAAAGGATGTATCTTCGTTGGCCGTCTTTCTCCAGTTTGTTTCTAATTAGATTCGTGGTTTCATGACGATAGTATTTACTTTGGATTTCTGAGAACTTTGAGTTTTGGTTTGTGCATTTATTTTGCACGAGAAGACTTTATCTCCTCAGTAGAAATACCGTGGCATTTCCCCAGGAAATCGTATCTTTTTCCCCAGGAAATCATATCTCTTTCCCCAGGAAGTCGTATCTCTTTTCCTAGGAATCCATATCTCTTTCCCCAGGAAGTCATATCTCTTTCCCCAGAAAGTCATTTTTACAATCCTTCCTATAACAGTAAGTAGCGGGTCTCTTTATTTGAGCAACTTGTACTTCCCCATAAAAGTCGACGTTACTTTTTTGCTATCTTCTCTATGAGTGGATAGTTTGCAGTTTGTTGTCAAATTACTCTAGTGGATGGCAAGTCTTTCAATATCGCAGAGACAATTCGTTGAGAAATCTTTATAAGTGGTAGTCTCTTTATTTGAGATAAGCTTACATATTACCCTTTCCAGGCAGAGTGCCTTGTTTAAAGAAGAAGTTGAGACCCGTTCTAGGTGAAGCACCAGGATTTTGGGGAAAACTTGAGATCTTTTTCTCTCTACCTCCATCCATTGAGTTGGTAGTTCACTGTCATCTATGAGTCGGTATATTTTCTCTATACCTTCATCCATTGAGTTGGAAGTTTACTGTCATCTGTGAGCCTGTATTTTATTACTTTTCTACCTTCAACTATTGAGTTGGTATTTTACCGTCATCTGTGAGTCGGTATATTTTCTCAATACCTTTAACTATTGAGTTGGTATTTCACCGTCATCTGTGATTCGGTATATCTTTTTCTTCTACCTTCAACTATTGAGTTGGTAGTTTACCGTCATCTATGAGTCAGTATATCTTTATCTTCTACCTTCAACTATTGAGTTGGTAGTTTACCGTCATCTCTGAGTCGGTATATCTTTTTCTTCTACCTTCAACTATTGAGTTGGTAATTTACCCTCATCTGTGAGTCGGTATATCTTTATCTTCTACCTTCAACTATTGAGTTGGTATTTCACCGTCATCTGTGAGTCGGTATCTTTTTTATCTTCTACCTTTAACTATTGAGTTGGTAGTTTACCATCATCTGTGAGTCGGTATATCTTTATCTTCTACCTTTAACTATTGAGTTGGTATTTCACCTTCATCTGTGAGTCGGTATCTTTTGACCTTCTACCTTAAACCATTGAGTTGGTATTTCACCGTCATATGTGAGTCGGTATCTTTTTTCTCTCTACCTTCAACTATTAAGTTGGTATTTTACCGTCATCTGTGAGTCAGTATCTTTTTTATTTCTACCTTCAACTATTGAGTTGGTATTTTACCGTCATCTGTGAGTCGGTATCTTTTTGATCTTCTACCTTCAACTATTGAGTTGGTATTTCACCGTCATCTGTGAGTCAGTATCTTTTTTATCTTCCACCGTCATCTGTGAGTCGGTATATCTTTATCCTTTACCTTTAACTATTTAGTTGGTATTTTACCGTCATCTGTGATTTGGTATCTTCTTTATCTTCTACTTTCAACTATTGAGTTAGTAGTTTATCGTCACCTGTGAGCCGACATCTTATTACTTTTCTACCTTCATCCATTGAGTTGGCAGTTCACAGTTATCTGTCGATCGTTATCATTCTTTACTTTTTCCTCAATATTTGAGTTGATGCTACCTTATCTCTTCTTTTGGTTTTACACCAATAGAGTCATGTCTTTTGTTCACCAGTGATTTATTTTCCTGGTGGGGTTGCTCCTTTGTTTCTTCATTTTTGTTCCATCCCCAGTGGTGTCTTGCGTCTCTTTAGATTTGTCCAATTGCATTCATAATCATAATCATTGCATGGTATCTTAGGGACAAAAATATGGCTTGTTTTATATTTAAGTATTTTCAATCGCGTCGACACGAAGATTTTTAACCTTCGTATCTTCGGATAAAAGACACTTAAATAAGGGAAGTTGTTGTACCCCGATTTTTTCTCCTAAGATTCCTCTATCATATCATATCAATTCGATCATAACAAGATCACATTAGGGTTGGTTCTTCCTCTTTTTTCTATCTCCTATCTTTAAGATTACTCTTGAGGAATCTCTAAGCACCTTGGTTGTGTATTATGTATATGTGTTGTTGACTAACTTCTAATCAAAATACAAAAAAATATTTGTCTTTGTCTTTGTATATTTTTGTTTTGTAGGTACCAAGTCGAAGCATCTGACAAATAAGGATTTCTGGTATTATTTTCCTAAAATCTCTATTTGCAAAGGAAAAATTAACAAAAATTCATTTTTTTCACTGATGCAATCGATTGTTCTTAGAGTGCAATCGATTGCACATAGTGCATTTTATTCCATTTTTGAAAAAATACACTGTGCAAATCGATTTGCACTATAGTGCAATCGATTGCACAGCGTGAAAATTTGAAAAAATCAGCAATTTTAAACTTGTCAAATTTTGGCTCCAATTTTTCTTCATTTTTGAAAGATGTATCATTAATTCAAATTTTAGTGCCAATATTTCATTTTTAAGAAGAATTATCATTAATTCAAATTTTGGCTCTAATATTTGAAAGAATTATCATTAATTCAAATTTTGGCTCCAAGAATCAATTACCAAATTACCACTAATCCCAATCCCAAAAATCTATAAATAGAGCCCTCATTTCATTCAAATTTCAAGCTTTTGATAGCCAAATCCACCTTGCTAAAAAATCTCTCAATTCTCTCCATCTACCAAATTCACTCAAAGCTCCATTTTCAAAAAGTTAGTAAGCTTTGCATTGAAGCTTACTAATCTTTGAGCTAAACCTTCATACGAACACTTTTTCTTCATCAATTCTCTACATCCAAGCTTGGCAATTGATTCTTGTGGTTGAATTGAAGTAAATTCTTGAAGTTGTGTTGATAATTATCTAGATCTACCTTTGGTAAGTTGGATAATTCATCTTTCACAATGTAATCTCTTGTGGATCTTTGGGTTTGATTCTTTGAGCATTATTTTGTGATTCCAATGGTGTTATTTTCTCATAATTTGATGGAATTTTCGTTCTCAATTGGATCCATGATCATAAGGTGTTTGATGGAAAGTTTGAACAAGAAATTGGCCTTTTAAAATGTTGTTTTTGCTGCCTGTAACAGTGTGCAATCGATTGCAGTAACCTTGCAATCGATTGCACAGAAGAAATTTTGCATAATTTTTGAAAACTGTACTGTGTAAATCGATTTACACAGTAGTGCAATTGATTTACACAGGGACAAAATGTATTTTTTGCCTTGTTTTGGAGCAGCTTTGATCCAAATCGCTTTATCTACTCACTCCTTTTGATTTTTGGTTTGGATTGCAATTTTAAATGTCCAATTTGTTTTTAAACTCAATGAACTTTGTGATGTAGATGAAGTTGGATAAATGTTCATAAATTCAAATCTATCAAAGAGTGAATTATTTAATTCATTCTTGGTGCTTTGGATTAATGATATGTTTAGTACTTTAATCCATCTAGAGGAGTGGTTGAATTTAAAGATGAAAGAATTTTGAAATGGTAATCCAAATTAAATTATCATTCCCCTCCCTCTTCATCTTATCCCTTTATTTATTTTATTGTGCTACATGTTAAGGGATGGTGATCTCTATATCATTTATCCAAACATGAAGTACATATATTGCTATTGACCGGCCTCAAAATAGATGCGACTTCTACATAAGTCCACTTACAATTGCTTAACATAGCGCTAAATTTCGTCAAGATTCGAATAAATGATCATTCGTGGCCCAAACTTATGATTGCAAGCCCAAGTATGTTAATTTGATCTCTTTGATCCAATAACCTTGAGATTCATTGTGTGGAGGTTTTGGTTCTACCAATCCTCTAATGGATCTACAACACCTTTGGTCAACGCGGATCACTTAAACATCGTTGATCATTAAATGGCACTCTTGAGGATTCCAAAATGGATGATATACTTGACAAAAAGCAAATGCAACTTGTTGTGTGGAGGCTTTGGTTCTACCAATCCTCTAATGAGTTCCAAATGCAAGTTTCAAGATGGTCATCCAACTAACCACTAATTTCTAACAATTGACTTTACTTTATGCTTTTATTTTTCATGCTTTATGTACCATTTACTTTTAGCATTTTACATTTCATGCTATTTTCATCTTTGCTCACTTGAGCATTTACTTTTATGTCATTTTTATTTTGCTCACTTGAGCTTTTCTTTTCCTTTTAAAAAAACACCTAATAATCAACATGAACCACAAAAATCTTTAATGATATTTGGACTACTTGGTTACTATCCTTGTCATTATGGAGTATTAGACTTCTTGGACTTAGGATTAGAGACCTTGGCCTATCTTGGAGACTTTGTGACATTATTTGATGTTTTGTCTGGAGTTCTTGAGGTTTACCTCGAGACATTGGGTTGTTTGTGTGTTTTGTATGCAGGTTATTGTGATTACATACTTTGTTTGTAATTTGGAATTCACCCGTATACAGCTGTTACTCTGCCCAATTTTTTCGAAGACTTAATACACTTGAAGTTTGGTCTTCTCAAGAGATCTAGTATCTTTGCTTGCTTGGTTTCAATCCAAAGAATGGAATTCTATCTTGGCTCATAATGTCAAGTATTGGCTTCTTGTTGATTAGATGGTTCTTATCCCTAGATTTTACCTTATGCTTTAGGATAGTCTCTTCTTATCCTCCCATCTTCTTTAATTTAAAAAATCTTCTCCCTCCTTTTGAAAACCATTCTTGTTTTGAAACTTGAACCATTTTCATAATAAACTTGGACTTAGGTCCATGCATTTTCAAAACATTTTCATAAATAAATTTCAATCAATTTAATAATGCCTTGACATTTTTGCGAGAAGACTAAAAGTCAATCAATCTCATTTCAACCCATTTTTTCCACTTTGGCTTTTTATTTTAAAATCTTTCTCAAAAGATTAGACTCTTGTCAATCCTTGTAGTGATGCAAACAACTATACTTCTATAATATGTAGTAAAGAGAGATATTTTCCACTTGGGTGTTGAGGGAGGCGTTGTTGATTTTAAAATCCAAGCCATATCCTCCACTTTGATATTATGCAAATTCTCCTTTCTCATGACTGTGGGTAGTAAGTATGTTTTCCACACGGACAATTACGATGATGTCTTATCTCATAAAATTAACCAACACACTTGTGTTTCAAATTTTCAAAAGAGGAACTATGTGTACCTTGATCCCCTATTGCACGAAAGGTGGTACATAGGCACTAAAGGTTCGCAACCGCGGCGGGTGCAAAAATCATAAAAAATATATTTCTTTTCCCACCTTCACCATCCATTTTATACATAACACATTTTCATAACCAACATATACAGAGTTTTTCAAAGAGGTTCTTGTGGAGTACCGTATATGTTTAGGGTGCTAATACCTTCCCTTTGCATAACCAACCCCCTTACCTTGAATCTTTCCCCCTCTTTTTGGGTTATTCTCTCTTTTCCAATTCCTTTGGAAATAATAAAGCACGGTGGCGATTTTTATTTTTGATTTGTATAAAGTCTAGTCAATCCAATGGCTTAGTCTTGAACATTTCTACCCCTACAAGTTTGTGTATGCATGTTTGACTTGTCAGAAGTCAAAAGTTGAACATCAGAAGCCTGCAAGATTGATGCAACCACTGGAAGTTCCAGAATGGAAATGGGATAGCATTTCAATGGACTTTGTGACGGGGTTACCTAATACTTTAATAGGACATAATTCGATTTGGGTGATTATTGATAGGCTTACGAATTCAGCTTATGTTATTCCTATTAACATCAGTTTTCCAGTGTCGAAGTTGGCTGAGATTTATATTAGTGTGATTGTGAAACTGCATGGTGTTCCTTTGTGCATTGTGTCAGATAGAGATCCAAGATTTACTTCTGATTTTTGGAAGAGTTTGCAAGAAGCGTTGGGTTCTAAGTTGAGGTTGAGTTCAGCGTATCATCCTCGGATGGATGGTCAGACTAAGCGGATGATTCAATCGTTGGAAGACTTGCTGAGGGCATGTGTTCTCGAGCAGGGAGGTTCGTGGGATACTTATCTTCCATTGATAGAGTTCACTTATAATAACAGTTACCATTCTAGTATTGGGATGGCACCTTTTGAAGTGTTGTATGGTCGAAGATGTAGAACTCCGTTATGTTGGCATGAATATGGTGAAAGTGTAGTACTTGGACCTGAACTTGTTCGTGAGATTACTGAGAAGGTGAAGTTGATTCGAGAAAAGATGAAAGCTTCACAAAGTAGATAGAAGAGTTATCATGACAAGAGAAGGAAAGATTTAGAATTTCAAGTTGGTGACCATGTGTTTTTTAGAGTTACACTTGTGACTGGTGTTGGGCGAGCATTGAAGTCTAAGAAGCTCACTTCTCGTTTTATTGGACCGTATCAGATTTCAGAGAGAGTGGGAAATGTTGCTTACAGAGTGGCTTTACCACCTAATCTTTCGAATTTGCATGATGTGTTTCATGTGTCGCAACTTCAAAAGTATATTTCAGATCCATCTCATGTGATTCATATGGACGATGTGCAAGTACGGGATAATCTTACGGTGGAGACGATGCCTGTACGGATCGCGGATCGTGAAATGAGGACTCTGAGGGGCAAAGAGATCGCCTTGGTTAAAGTGGTTTGGCTAGGAGCGGCTGGTGAAAGCATGACTTGGGAGTTGGAGAGTAAGATGTGAGACTCCTATCCTGAATTGTTTGATTGAGGTAAATTTTCGAGGACGAAAATATTCTAAGTGGGGGAGAGTTGTAACGACCGTAATTTAATTAATTATTTAATTAAATTATTTTTGGAATATTTGTGAAGAGGTGTTATAATTAAATTGGATTTATTTTATTAAGTGGAGAAATAATATATTAGAGGTATTATATTATTATGTGGTGAAATAATATTAGAAGTTAACATTATTTAATGTGGGCTTATTTTGAGAGAGTAGAAGTAATAAGGGGGGTGTAAGTTTGGAGCTCACTAAGGAATAATAGAATATTAGGTTATTTTATTATTTGTTGTTAGAATAGAAGAGACAAGCAGTAGAAAGAATAAGGATTGAGAAAGAGAGCGTGAAGCTGCTGGAAATAGTGGAAAACGGCAAGAACGAAGATTCAACCCGGAAATTATAGAGCGACCTTCAATCCAAGGTAAGGGTGGGGTTCTGACTTTATAATTGGGTTCATGATGTTTGATATGTGGGGTTAGAGGATTGCTATTTTGTTCTTGAATTGGATGTATTATGAATGATGTATGATGAAGATTTGATGAATTTTTGATGAATAATGATTCCATGATGTTGTTTAATCGATGTAGTATTGTAGGATAATGTTAGGTGATGTTCCACAATGTTTATAATGAGGTTTATAGAACTGTAACATAATTCCCGTAGTTAAAATACAGAAGGAAACGCAGAATTATGCAGGACTGGGTCAGTATGTGTCGACCTCAAGCAGGATGAGTCGATACATAGGCAATGTTAGACTGAAGATGAGTCGATACAAAAGGGCTTGTGTCGATGCATGGTAGTTGCAAGACTCAGGATGAGTCGATCGGTGAGAGGCATGTATCGATACGTGCTGTGTTTAAAGCCAGGATGAGTCGATCCATAAGGAGGATGTGTCGACTCATAGAGTACAGATGAAGCAAGATGAGTCGATCCATGAGGTTTTGTGTCAATACATAATGTCTGATTTTTGGCAGAAGCGGTTTTAAATTATTGTAACTTGAGTTATAGGATGCTGCTTGAGATGCCGTTTGAAGCGTTGATTTAATAAAATGGTGAACTCTATTCTAGATGATTTAGATGATGATTAAGAAGTGTAATCCTAGTAGATAATTCAGGATTTAGAATTAATTCCCGTGATTGATCGTTATGTTGGATTTTGAACAGAATGATGAATAGGAGATGTTTAGAGGCTGCTGTTAGAATTATAACAGTATGGATTATTGTATTATTTATATACAGTTGAGTTATTAGTTAGATGTAGTTGTTAAAGTTGTGTTTGATAATTATGATGAACAAATGACGTTTGATAAATAAACGATGTTTAATAAATTATTTTGAGATGTTTATGAGATGTTGTAACTGAGATGGTTTGAGATGTATTTTGAGATGTTGTCAATTGGGTGTCGATATTACATTTATGTTGAGTCGTATACAGTGCATTTTTTATATGGAGCTTATGCTCGTTGAGATGGCCTGTATTGGCGAATTTTGAGATGAAGGCTATGCCTTGTTGATGCCTCTATTAATTGGCAGATTTTTGAGATGGGAGTTATGCTCCAATGGTACCACATGCATTTGCATAGTTTTGAGTCGCATTATATGATTGAATCAAGAAGTGTATTTGATGTTGATGAATGTGTACATATGCTGTAATTGTTGTTGATTGTGAGATGAGAAACGGTGAAGTTAATGATCTAATTTAATATATTAATTATCATGCACTTTATTATATTGTTAGATATCCCACCCCTTATGTTTGAATGTTGCCCTTATGATGGTAACGTGCAGGTAATCGAGAGTGAAGGCCGTATACCTTCGATAGTTCGAGTCGGTGTCATTGCTCTGATATGTAACACTCGGGGGGATGAACGCTTGTTGATTTTAGATTGTTGTTTTTCAGTTGTTGAACTTTAAATTGATTATTATTAAATATGAGATGTCTGTTTTGATTAAAGAAGTTTATTGAGAATTCCGCTGCGTAGTTGTTGAATATTTAATGAAAGATGTTATGTCGTTGGTTCATTCAATGTTTTGAAAAAGTGTTATATATCCATGATGAATGCAATGAATTTGTTAGAAGAATTTGTGACGTCCCGATTCATTTGTATTGGTTGAAATTTTATAACTATGATTTATTTTGCATAATTTTCTTGGGGTAGAATTGGGGTGTTACATCTTCTCTGGTTCAGATAAATCTCTCAATGATTTATTCAGATTCTTCTCCAGACCCCTGCCGGTTCAGTTTAAACCTCTCAACAATTTATTCCGATTCTTTCCCGCAGACGTCTTCTTTGGTTCAGATAAATCTCTCAATGATTTATTCTGATTCTTCTCCAGATCCCTGTCGGTTCAGTTTAAATCCCTCAACGGTTTATTCTGATTCTTTCCCGCAGACGTCTTCTCTGGTTCAGATAAATATCTCAATGATTTATTCTGATTCTTCTCCAGATCTCTGCCGGTTCAGTTTAAATCCCTCAATAGTTTATTTTGATCCTTTGTCGCAGACGTCTTCTCTGGTTCAGATAAATCTCTCAATGATTTATTCTGGTTCTTCTTCAAATCCCTGTCGGGTCAGTTTAAATCCCTCAACGGTTTATTCTGATTCTTTCCCATAGACGTTTTCTCTAGTTCAGATAAATCTCTCAATGATTTGTTCTGATTCTTCTCCAGATCCTTGCCGGTTCAGTTTAAACTTCTCAACGGTTTATTCTGATTCTTTCCCGCAGACGCTTTCTCTGGTTCAGATAAATCACTCAAAGATTTACTCTGATTCTTTCCAATTAAAGAATATTCAATATCTCTTTTGGTTCAGTATAAACCCATCAACGGTTTATCCTGATACTTTCTAAAGGAACACTTCGGGTTCAGATAAATCTCTCAACGGTATGTTCTGATTCTTTCCCGCAGACGCTTTCTCTGGTTCAAATAAATCACTCAAAGATTTACTCTGATTCTTTCCAGTTAAAGAATATTCAAGATCTCTTTTGGTTCAGTTTAAACCCCTCAACAGTTTATCCTGATACATTCCAAAGGAACACTTCTGGTTTATATAAATCGCTCCAAGATTTATTCTGATTCTTCCTAGTCAAATAACATATAAGACTTCTTCTGGTTCAGATAAGTCACTCCAAAGATTTATTCTGATTCTTTTCCAGTTGGAATCAAGTTCAGACTTAGTCCATTTTCTGTCAACAATCACCTTTAGATGGCATCTACAATCCCATCTCTGGAAAATCTCCATCATTCCTCCAAATGGCATCTATAAGCCCATTCATAATTCATCTTTGAAATTCTGGCTGCAGATACTCAATGTCACGTCCAATGTTATGACACCGTATCTGACTTACTATATGACAGTAAATACAAAAGCAGTAAATAACACAGTCAATTGTTTACCCAGTTCAGTGTGCAACAACACCTACTCTGGGGGCTACCAAGCCAGGGAGAGAATCCACTATAAGAGATGTTAATTCAGGAATAAACCAACCAGTTTATCTCCTTCACTTAAGACCTACTCAATGCAATTCTAATCTAAGTACAACTTAAACCTGAGTTCCTACTCACTCCCCCTCAATCACAGCAGTGATACATAAACCAATTTGACTTAAGAATTGATGAAGACACTCTTCAAAACACACACTTGATTAAGCTTCACAGCTTTTTAATCAAGTAACACAATCACTCGTGCTTCACAGCTTTGAGTGATGTACACAACTAACTTGACTCTGCTTCACAGCTTTAGTCAAGTAACATTCAAACACTCTTGCTTCAAAGCTTTGAGTGCTACACAACCCTTACAATTGAAACCTATTCCAAGGCACTTATCACAATGATAATTGCTTGGAGTACAATAAACAAATCTATACAGATTACAAAATTGATCTTCTAATCAATCAGCAGGGATATCTTGAAAAACCGCAGCTCTGTTGAATATATAGCAGCTGTAACTTCAGTTAGGGTTTCCAAAAACCTAGGGTTGATTCCGTTTGACCTAAAGACCAGGTCACAGTACTTTATTGATCAGATTAGGATTGAGCTAGGTTACTCCTCAGAAAACGCAGGATTCTGTTCAGAAAGGACTGAGTTATTTCCTGAAAAAACTCAGACTTATCCAATCCTGCAATCCTGTTAGTTCAGAACAGGATGTCATAACATCTGTTATGACATCTGAGAAAACCTGTCTACTGATTTAGCAAAATGTGATCATTTTGCAAACATGCTCAGATACACACTTATAAACATCAGTATTTGAATTACAATATTTTTCTGCACATGTACCTATTGAGTTAGTACAACCTGAACTAGAATGTTATGACATCAGTCATGACATTCACACAAACACTTGGGATTTACCAAAAATGCAAGCCAATACCTAAACACCTACAAACTCCCCCTTTGGCAGATTTTTGGCTAAAGTCCCTAAACAATCAGAGATAGATAGATAGCAGCAGAAATAAATGACAGCAGAAAAATATAGTGTCAAGTACTAATTAAGCAAGTACTAAAATATTCTCCCCCTCTTTAGCCACAAATGGGCCAAAGATACATGTTCATAAAGTTATACAGTTATCCAAAACAAAATAATGAGATCAGCAGCTGACATCAGCAGAACACACTTCCAAACTCCACCAGCAACACCACCAAGCAGCAATCAACCTTCAAGCACTGTCATCAGATTCAGAGGAGCCAATTTATTCAATGTTGAGCTGTCCTTCAGCTTCTATACCTTCTTCCCTTCTGCTTTCTTCAGCTTCCTCCTTTTCTAGCCTGACAATTAGAGCTTCTAGGGTCCTTTTTCTAGCATCCAGATCTTTGCAAGTTTCTTTTAGAACAGCTATGACATCTGATGTCTTGGACTGGGTCTTTGCAGACGATGTCTCAGCTGATGTTATGACAATGTCTGGAGCATGAGATCCCTAAAACAGTTTGTAGTGCAGGCCAAGGGCAGGAGCTCTTTTGCAGACTGTATCTCTTGCTACAAGGATGTCAGGGTACTGTGCAAGGATGATTCCACAAAGGAGGGAGGGAAAAGCAATTGGTCCTTTGACACCATAACTGCCAGCATGCTTCAAGGTTTGTTCAAAGATGTACCTTCCATAGTCAAAGGCAGTCTTGGTTCCTACAGCATAGATAAATCTCCCCAATCCTGTAGAGATGGTTGATTTGTGATTTGTAGGCACCCAGTTTGCTGCACCTATTTTATGCAAGATGGCAAATTTCATGCTGAGTTTACTAGCATTCAGCTTCCCTTTCAATGGCCAGCACTTTACTTGCCTGGCAGTGATGGTTAAACACACTTCATTGTCAGTTGCCTCTAGATCAGGACAGTCCTTATTTGCTCTTCCAAGAAACTTGTTGATTTCTGATGGAGAGAACTTGACCCTTCTTCCTCTAACAAACACACTCTCAAAGTCAGCTGACCTTCCATCAGCACAATCATTGGACAAGTTCACTACAAACTCCTTAACCAGATTTTCATAACATTTGTTAAACTTCATCACTGTCTTCATTAGCCCAGCACTCCTGATCAGATCCATGATGTCTTTGCACTCCAAGGCATCATTGTTGAGTTCTCTCTCCAAGGCTATTCTCTTCAAGCAAACATACTTCCATCTGTTTGCATTGTCAGGATGATGAAAGGAGATGTTGTCTGTTGGCACTTCAGGCACTCTAGCAATCTTGCTGGAGGGGAGCTTCCTTCTGATGGGAGTATCTTCAATATCAATCTCAAATTCTGATTCATCATCAGAATCAGAAGTTTCAGGTTCTTTACTTTTCTTAGAGATTGGTTGTCTAGCAGTCTGCACCTGTGCCTTCTTCCCTTTTGTCTGAATTTTCTCGGCCATCCCTTCAGCCTTGGATTTCTTAGCATCAGGTTTAACATTCTCACTACTCTTTCTTTTCATCAATCTCCTAGCAATGCTAGGGTTCACATTAGCAATCAGTTCATTATCTGAGTAATCTTCATCCACATCAATGATAGGTGGATCAGCAGCCTTTTCAGAGGGGTTCTGAATGTTGTCTTTTGGTGTCACAACATCCTCAGTGACATTTACATTTTCAGAACCTTCCACATTTGGACTTTCTGATTGATTCAAAGGGATAGAAATCCCCGGTACAGATTGGTTGCCACTCAGAATGCTAGTAACCAGTCTAGCAATAGCTTGGTGTACTTGAACTGATCCTTCTTTATTAGGTATAGAAGACGAAGGATGAGAAGAATTACCAGAGACTGTAGCTTGAGCTCTTCCTGCATGTCTGGTTCTGAGCTTTTTGACTCTGGCTGGGTCAGTTGCCATCTCCCTGAGAGGAGTGACCTCAAGAACTTCAGATTCTATGCATGTAGTGATTGCCCTAGAATCTTGATCAGATGATGACGATGATGAGGGAGACGAAGCCGCCATGGTGGAAGACGATGTCTGAGACATTTTGTTTAACTTTGAGTAAAAGTAGCAGTTTGAGAAAACTCTTTGATTGGGAGGAGGAAACAGGTTGCAAGGATGAGAGAGGTAGGAAGTAAAAGGGAGTCTCTTCAACTTCTTAAGGCTTTTGAAGGAATTGTGAATGAATATGATTAACCCACTAAATATAGACTTAATAAAATTAATCCCTTCAACCCTTGTTTTCAGCAAAACTAATTGCTATAATTTCTCATGTTGGTGAATACCCAATCTGCCCCTCAAATTTTCAAGTTTATTTCCAACAAGCGCCTTGGTAGAAGAATCAGTTAGCTGAAGCTTAGAGAAACTATGTTCCAGTTCAAATGACTTCTTCTCTTCAAAATCAATAGGGTTCAAGGAAATGTTGAATGTTTTCAGATTATCACACCACAATGTAACAACATCTTGTGTAACATTGTACTCAGGTAGCATCTGTTTTGACCAGATGTTTTGAGAACAGAATTTATGAGACTTGTTCTTTCCAACATCCTTGTCAAGATGACTTAAGGTTCTGACAACACATTCTTCTTCAACTTTATTTGCCACATCACATATATTATCAGCCTGTAGTTTTGGAGTTCTTCTGACAGCTTCCATAGGAATAGCTCTTTTCATTCTTCCAAGCTTATGCTGCCACTGTTTCATCTCTTTTTCTTCTTTGATGATTTGACTCATAATGGAGATATCAGTGTTCTCAGGCTGCCACACATAACAATTATTTTTGGATTTGATTCCTCTCATTACAACATCTAGTTTTTCATTAAACACTAGACATTCAGATCTTGAGAAGTTGACCATGAATCCTAGATCACATAATTGACTGATGCTGATGAGATTAGTAGTCAACCCTTTTACCAGCAGTACCTTATTCATACTTGGAACTCCAGGGTAGTCCAAATTACCAACTCCTTTGACTTCTCCTTTAGCACCATCTCCAAAGGTCACAAAACTGGTGGTGTGAGGCATAACATTATTGAGGAGATTTTTGAATCCAGTCATGTGTCTGGAACATCCACTGTCAAAGTACCAATCTTCCTTTGCAGAGATCTTCAGGGAAGTGTGAGCTATCAGTGCAGTAGCCTTTTTCTTCCATTGAGGAGCGTGTGGTACCTTTTTAGACTTAGGTTTGACATCTGAGTTCTGATTAGGATATCCATGTAATCTGAAGCAGAAGGGCTTTATGTGACCATATTTCCCACAATGATGACATCTCCATCTTTGGTACCTCTTCTTCATATGTCTTTGTCCCTGATGTTGAGAGTAATGTTGAGACATCCGTTTTGACATTTGCTTCCCGGTACCAAATTTCTTTGTTTCCACAAATCCTAGGCCAGATTTATTTCCCATATTTTGTCCAGCCTGAAGGATCTCTTCCAATTTGTCTGTTCCATTGGTCAACATCTTGACAGATTTGGTCATTTGATTAAGTTGTGAGTTCAGCAGTTGAACTTCTCCTTCTAAATGACTTATAGTTTCAAGATTTGCCCTCTTTTCAGCCTCCAGCTTTACAATGAGTTTTGATTGTTTCTCATTTTGCACACAGACTTCACCACTTCTGATACACAATTTCTTGTAGGTATCAGCCAGTTCTTCAAATGTCACTTCTTCATCACTGGCGTCACTTTCAGAAGTACAAACACTAGTTAGGGCAGTAACTAGTTTGGCAGATTCTTCTTCAGAATTGCTTTCTGAATCATAGTCAGACCAAGTAACAGTCATTCCTTTCTTTTGCTTCTTAAGAAAGGTAGGACATTCAGCTCGAATATGTCCATATCCTTCACATCCATGGCATTGAATACCTCTGCCTTGGTTTCCCTTATCTTCTGACCTTGGTCTTCTGCTGGAACTGTCAATGTCAGAAGGAATGTTATGAACATTAGACCTTGACTTTGGGTCCATTCTTTTGATGAGCCTGTTGAACTGTCTTCCAAGCATGGCAATGGCTTCTGATATGTTTTCTTCTTCATCCTCCTTGTATTCAACATCAGTGTTGGATACAAGTGCTATGCTTTTATTCTTCTTGTCTCCATTATCAGTGATCCCCATCTCAAAAGTCTGAAGAGACCCAATAAGTTCATCCACTTTTAACTTGCTAATGTCCTGGGCTTCCTATATGGCAGTTACCTTCATTGCAAATCTTTTAGGCAAGGATCTGAGAATCTTCCTCACCAGTTTTTCTTCTGACATTTTTTCTCCCAGTGCTCCTGAGGTGTTGGCAATCTCCAAGATGTTCATGTGAAACTCATGAATGGTTTCATCTTCCATCATTTTTAGATTCTCAAACTTAGTGGTCAACATCTGAAGCCTTGACATTTTTACTTTGGAAGTGCCCTCATGAGTAGTTTTGAGAGTGTCCCAAACTTCCTTGGCCAGTTCATATTGATGTACTAGTCTGAAGATGTTTCTATTAATTCCATTGAACAAGGCATTTAAGGCTTTTGAATTTCCCAGAGCTAACTCATCTTCTTCTTTACTCCAATCTTCCTCAGGCTTCAGACTGATTGTCCCATCTCTTTCAGTTATGGTGGGATGAATCCATCCTTTGTCAGCAACTCTCCAAGCCTTTTTGTCAAGAGATTTTAGGAAGGCAATCATACGAGGTTTCCAGTAGTCATAATTGGTTCCATCCAGAATGAAGGCCGTATACCTTCGATAGTTCGAGTCGGTGTCATTGCTCTGATATGTAACACTCGGGGGGATGAACGCTTGTTGATTTTAGATTGTTGTTTTTCAGTTGTTGAACTTTAAATTGATTATTATTAAATATGAGATGTCTGTTTTGATTAAAGAAGTTTATTGAGAATTCCGCTGCGTAGTTGTTGAATATTTAATGAAAGATGTTATGTCGTTGGTTCATTCAATGTTTTGAAAAAGTGTTATATATCCATGATGAATGCAATGAATTTGTTAGAAGAATTTGTGACGTCCCGATTCATTTGTATTGGTTGAAATTTTATAACTATGATTTATTTTGCATAATTTGCTTGGGGTAGAATTGGGGTGTTACATCTTCTCTGGTTCAGATAAATCTCTCAATGATTTATTCAGATTCTTCTCCAGACCCCTGCCGGTTCAGTTTAAACCTCTCAACAATTTATTCCGATTCTTTCCCGCAGACGTCTTCTTTGGTTCAGATAAATCTCTCAATGATTTATTCTGATTCTTCTCCAGATCCCTGTCGGTTCAGTTTAAATCCCTCAACGGTTTATTCTGATTCTTTCCCGCAGACGTCTTCTCTGGTTCAGATAAATATCTCAATGATTTATTCTGATTCTTCTCCATATCTCTGCCGGTTCAGTTTAAATCCCTCAATAGTTTATTTTGATCCTTTGTCGCAGACGTCTTCTCTGGTTCAGATAAATCTCTCAATGATTTATTCTGGTTCTTCTTCAAATCCCTGTCGGGTCAGTTTAAATCCCTCAACGGTTTATTCTGATTCTTTCCCATAGACGTTTTCTCTAGTTCAGATAAATCTCTCAATGATTTGTTCTGATTCTTCTCCAGATCCTTGCCGGTTCAGTTTAAACTTCTCAACGGTTTATTCTGATTCTTTCCCGCAGACGCTTTCTCTGGTTCAGATAAATCACTCAAAGATTTACTCTGATTCTTTCCAATTAAAGAATATTCAATATCTCTTTTGGTTCAGTATAAACCCATCAACGGTTTATCCTGATACTTTCTAAAGGAACACTTCGGGTTCAGATAAATCTCTCAACGGTATGTTCTGATTCTTTCCCGCAGACGCTTTCTCTGGTTCAAATAAATCACTCAAAGATTTACTCTGATTCTTTCCAATTAAAGAATATTCAAGATCTCTTTTGGTTCAGTTTAAACCCCTCAACAGTTTATCCTGATACATTCCAAAGGAACACTTCTGGTTCATATAAATCGCTCCAAGATTTATTCTGATTCTTCCTAGTCAAATAACATATAAGACTTCTTCTGGTTCAGATAAGTCACTCCAAAGATTTATTCTGATTCTTTTCCAGTTGGAATCAAGTTCAGACTTAGTCCATTTTCTGTCAACAATCACCTTTAGATGGCATCTACAATCCCATCTCTGGAAAATCTCCATCATTCCTCCAAATGGCATCTATAAGCCCATTCATAATTCATCTTTGAAATTCTGGCTGCAGATACTCAATGTCACGTCCAATGTTATGACACCGTATCTGACTTACTATATGACAGTAAATACAAAAGCAGTAAATAACACAGTCAATTGTTTACCCAGTTCAGTGTGCAACAACACCTACTCTGGGGGCTACCAAGCCAGGGAGAGAATCCACTATAAGAGATGTTAATTCAGGAATAAACCAACCAGTTTATCTCCTTCACTTAAGACCTACTCAATGCAATTCTAATCTAAGTACAACTTAAACCTGAGTTCCTACTCACTCCCCCTCAATCACAGCAGTGATACATAAACCAATTTGACTTAAGAATTGATGAAGACACTCTTCAAAACACACACTTGATTAAGCTTCACAGCTTTTTAATCAAGTAACACAATCACTCGTGCTTCACAGCTTTGAGTGATGTACACAACTAACTTGACTCTGCTTCACAGCTTTAGTCAAGTAACATTCAAACACTCTTGCTTCAAAGCTTTGAGTGCTACACAACCCTTACAATTGAAACCTATTCCAAGGCACTTATCACAATGATAATTGCTTGGAGTACAATAAACAAATCTATACAGATTACAAAATTGATCTTCTAATCAATCAGCAGGGATATCTTGAAAAACCGCAGCTCTGTTGAATATATAGCAGCTGTAACTTCAGTTAGGGTTTCCAAAAACCTAGGGTTGATTCCGTTTGACCTAAAGACCAGGTCACAGTACTTTATTGATCAGATTAGGATTGAGCTAGGTTACTCCTCAGAAAACGCAGGATTCTGTTCAGAAAGGACTGAGTTATTTCCTGAAAAAACTCAGACTTATCCAATCCTGCAATCCTGTTAGTTCAGAACAGGATGTCATAACATCTGTTATGACATCTGAGAAAACCTGTCTACTGATTTAGCAAAATGTGATCATTTTGCAAACATGCTCAGATACACACTTATAAACATCAGTATTTGAATTACAATACTTTTCTGCACATGTACCTATTGAGTTAGTACAACCTGAACTAGAATGTTATGACATCAGTCATGACATTCACACAAACACTTGGGATTTACCAAAAATGCAAGCCAATACCTAAACACCTACAATCTTTGAGTACAAATTTCTGGGCACTCTAGTGTCCAATCATCTTCCACCTTCAAGTCACGAATGGCGGGTCCGCCAATCTAATTCTTCAGGTTTAAGAAGATTGAACAGGGGTAGCTGTTGTACCCCAAAATTTGCCGTCTTATTTATCAAATATTTTCTCACAAGATCTCCTTTATTTCAAGACTGCACAAGGGTTGATCAGCTCAAGACACCTCCTTAAGCACTGATGACTGAAATTAGGGTTTAAGATTGCACAAGGATAATTGAACTTTTAATTCCTCACATTACTTCCATGGATCATTATGGACCCCCAAAATTGCTCATGTCAAGTTTCAAGTCTTGGATCACATTTTTGCTCAGTCAATTGAGTAGTTGACCTAAAAATCAATTGTATTGGGAAAAAGTCAATTATGGTCAATTTACAGTCAAAATTCATAATTTTTAATCCATATCAACATTATAAACTCATAGGTATCATTTGATCAAGTTTGGACCACAATTCCTCAAGAAATTTAATCAGATCACCAAAAGGGTAAAATGGTCAAAATTAGGGTTTTAACTGAGAAAGGACAATTTCTGATTTTTGACCTAGCAAATGGTTAATTGGTTTGAGGCATGATCTCAAGAGTTCAATTGCATCATTTTGACCTAATGGAATGACTCAAAACATTGCTCAAGGTCATTTGATTGATAGTTGATTTTTCAGTCAACTGATCAAAAGTCAACTGTACACTGAAAAGTCAAACTTTGACTTTTTGGTCAAAATCAAGTGTCAAAGATCACAATTCATCAAAACATGTCAAAATATGAAACTTTTTCATCAAGAAATCAAAAATTAAAGATTTCATTTTGAAAAGTCAAAGTTTCCAAATTTAAAATTTTTTAAGTGTTGAAAACGTCATATTTTTTCACAACTTTGAGCCAATTTTTCACCATGATGCAAGATGATTCAAAGTAAACTTTCAACATGAAATTTGTAGATCTCCATGAGATCTAAAATATTGCATTACACAAATTCTCCCAAAAATTATTGAATCTCAAGTTATTAATCCATGAAGTCATGGTCATGAAACTAAACACTTAGTGAAAATTTTGCCCTAGTTTAGGCAGGATTTTGACCTAACTTCATGGAAATTTTTCATATAGTTCCAAGGGGAATTTTCAAAAGTTATTCAAAGAGGGGTTGTAGAGCACATTACAAGCTTTCTAAAATGTCCAAGAACTCCTTGGGATCATGTTTGAGCAAGGGGAATCGAAGGCATGAAGTTGGCATTTCATTCTTGAATTATAGGTCATTTTCATGATGAACAAGAATGCAATTTCAATGTTAGGATGCATAATCTTTCTTTGCAGGCCTTCTAACTTGTGTATCTATCCATCATTAATGGATTACAAAAACTTTTGAGCTATAATCCAAGTGTTTTAAGCTTTATCCAATTCACATTGCCATTTTAGGAAGAAAGTGAAGAATACCATTCTTGAAAAGCAAGCTTTATGCACAAATTCAATTCTTGAGCCTCTAACTTGTTCCCTCTGATCACACTCCATCTATAAAGTCAGAAGCAAGTGTATTTAAAGCATAACTACTCTATCTTAGCAAGTACACAAGACTTTGAAACTTGGATTTCTCAAAAATCACATGTTATGCTTAAACTTGTGATTTTGAGTTCTGATCAACAACAAGCTTCCAAACTTGTTGCTTATAAATAGAGGCACTATTTATGAGCTAGAACACGAGCAAAAGCACCCTGAAACACTCCCAAACTCTCTCAAATCAGAAATTGCCCAAAAACTCCATTGTTGCACAGTTTTTGACCTTGGACTTGTAACTCATATTTCCCTCGTGCGTTCTTTGGCCTTTTAGTTCCTAAAGCTTCCTTACATTAAATACAACTCATCCTTGTCTCTGTTACACGACTGTAACTCCATTTCTATCATCCTCCATAACCAAAAATAGAGCAAAGCACATTGACTTCTCCAAGCCATTTCAGCCACTCTTAACTCAAGCTAACCATTGCATTAGCTTCCTGGGAACTCGAGGAAGCTAACCTGATCATTGCAGCACCTTGAATCAAGCTCATTTGCATTTCATGATTTCCAGTTTTGAGGTATTTTTCTTGAACTTCTATCTCATTACTTAGGCATTATTAGGCTTGCATTTGTGAAGATAAAATGTAGACACAATTGTCCTGAAACTGTACATATCCACATATTTCATTTATATTGATTGAGCTTAGAGAATTTTAGGTTTGAATCTCTGAAAATATTTAGGTCAGAATTTGGTACTTTTAGAAATTCTCATTCTTCTTTGATTTATAGCTCATGATATTTATATGGTTGGATTCGTATGGAAAAATGGAGCAACTTTCATGTTTGCATCTTTTATTTTCGTTGAGAAATGAGCAAGTTACAGGAGTTATGGTTGGAGGTTGAAGATGAAGTTCATTTCTGGAACTTATTTTGTGTTATGTATTTATTGTTTCAGTTATATCAACGGATGTATAGCCACCCCAGTGGTAAGACAGCGCGCTGGTAACCAAGAGGGCGTGGGTTCAACACCCAGCGCGCTGCCTTTTGCTTTTTTTTTCCACATTTTACAGTTTTTTCTTCTGATTTTTGCAGCGCTGGGCTCCCCTTGTTGGGCCTAACATTTTTGTTTATTTCATACTCCCTGTTTCACTTTCTAACCCCCCTGACTTTAATTTTATATTTTTGTTTTATTTTTATTTTCTTTATTATTATTATTTTTATTACTATTATTATTATTATTATTTTTATTAATAAAAAATCCAAAAATATTTATATTTTATTATTTATATTAATTTAGTTTATTTTTCTTCATAAAACTAAAAGAACAAAAAACATTTCCTTTAATAAATTAATTTCCCTTTTTTAAATACTTAGATAATTAGTCTTAATTATTATTATATTATTTTCTTGTAAATTAAAATCAATTTAGAACTTAGGACTTTTATTTAATTAATTTTATTTACTAAATTAATCAAATTCACAAAAAACCCTGAAAATTTTGTTCTCTTTAAATTAATTTATTTTACTAACTTAATCTTAATTTTCTTATTTTTAGTTAATTATTTTATTTTAGTTAACTAGGTCAAAAAACCTTTTCATGAAAACCAAACAAAAATCACATTTTCTTTTTACATTTACATTCTTGCATTTTTATTTATTCATTTTTTGTACAATATTCAATATGGTTGTAATAATTATTTAGGGTTTTAATTTCTTGCAAATTCCCCATTTATAAATTGTATACCCCCTCCCCTAAATGATGTAATAGCTTAGTATTTTTATTTTTCGCAATTTAATGCTTTATATACAAATGCTAGTAAATTAGGGTTTGTATGGAAAGATAAAATCAAAGCTTAGAAAATCCTAATCAAGACAAATCAAGCATGTAAACCAATACACTTGCACACATACACCCTTAGGGAAAATCCACTTTGTTGCCTTATAAAATGGCCATATTATGCATATGAGGTATCTTAGCAAAAACAAACAAAATACAAGATCATAGTCCCTCGATGACGCTATCAAAGTTGCCTTTCAAAGATGATCTTAGTCCCTTAAAGAAAATGCTAAGATATCTTGCAATATTGCTAATCATGGCTATACGATGACCCTTGCCCGTCCCTTTTACATCCAAAGATAGGGTTACTTACCAAATCAATGGTAAGATAACAATGTCAAAGGAAAAAGGAAATGAACATGAAAGACTTTTGAGTAGGTAGATTGTTCCTAGTTGCTTGCTCAGTTTCAAAACCAAAAACATCCTTGTTATTTTCAAAAAAACAAACACCAACACTTTCAAAAAAACATCTTTCAAACTTGAAAACATTTTCAAAAGATCAACACTTTGTATACATTCTTACGAACGAGAATCATTACAAAGTTTACCTAAACGATGGCGCCTTTTCAAAATACTTTCAAAAAACCACACAAAGCATATTTTCAAACAAAAGCAAGTGATCTAGAAAGTAACTAAGATCCCATGGAAAACCATGGAAGGAAAGGGTGCTAACACCTTCCCTTTTCATAATCTACCCCCCGAACTCAAGAAAACATCTCAAAGGTCTTTCCTGTTCTTTTCAGCCTTTCTTTTTTGGATAAAAGAAAAGTCGGTGGTGACTCTTGCTAACCATAACATTTGTGATCAAACACAAAACAACTAAGTCAGTTCTCCCACCGTATCACACATTGTACCCATCTGCTCATAGCGGTAACATTTTCTTGACTGTGGGTGAGATAACACGTAATGGTCATGCTTGTGTGATAGAAAATGAAGGCTCTTGGCTTGTGTGCAACGAACGGGAAAATGAGAGGGTTTGAGCGTCTTGGGATGGAAAAAGATATGTTTCTTGCTGATACGATGTTTTGACGACACGTCTTCCTAGGCCCTGTCACATTTTCCCATGCGTGGGAGGTGGATATAAGTACCTGTGATCAGGTGCCATTTGCAACTTTTGCTTCTTCGGTCTAACTTCTTCTCTTTCTTTCCCTTCTAGTTTCTTTATTTCCATAGCCTTTCTCTGCCGCTGTCATCGTTGTACCTTCACCAGTCTTTATCTCTCTCCTTAACCCAATAAGTTTCTTTTCAGATCCCATTTTATTTTCTGTCGTTTTAGGGTTTTTATTGATTTATGGCAAAGTCCATGTGACAGGGAGGTTTCTCCCCATGATATTCATATCTTTATGATAAATTTCATGTAACGGGGAGGCTTTTTCCCCATGAGATTCATGAATTTACGATAAAGTTCATATGACGGGGAGACGTTCCCCGCGATATCTGTGTAATCTTGCTGAAATTCATACGACGGGGAGGCGTTCCATGCAAGATTCATGAATTCTTGATGAAATTCATACGAAAAAGAGGCTTTCCCCATGATATCTATGAATTCTCGGGTGTCGAAAGGGTCCTCCATGCAACTTCGATGATTGAAGCCTGATTTAGGGAAAATTTGCCTTAATCTCTTTTTGTGTTGTTGAAGGGCTCTGGTCGGGGAGTTTGTCATCGTCCTTTATATGCTCTTTCACTTGATTTGCGCTGGAAGGGTGGAATTATTTGATTGTTGAATTCACTATTGTCCTCTGCTTTTGAGGTATAATGGCTCCCAATGCTGAGGGAATTCAACTGGTTGACACAGTTACTGATTCCGATTTAGTGTGGGTCAGGCCCGAACCATGAGGCATAGCCTCTCGCTATTTCACCTCCTCGAGTGATGCATTCAGGATCATCGAGCACGGTGTGGGCGAAGAGGAATTCATGCAGACCTGGAAGATTTCCAAACCCATAGAGGCCAGAAGGATCTATTTGTTCTACCAGGGGAATTATTTTCCCATGTACGACTTTGTCTTCAAGGAGTCGGGGCTTGTGTTTCCCTTAAGTGACTTTCAAGTCGGGGTCTTCAGTCATCTGGAGTTATCACCTTCCTAGCTTCACCCAAACACAATCACCTTTATTCGAGCGTTCGAGATCGTGTGTCGATATCTTGGGCTCGGGGCTACGCTCCCTCTATTCTTCCGATGATTTCACCTTCAACGAAAGTCCTCAAACGGAAAACATAGTTGGGTTTCCTTGAAACAGCCGAAGAGGTTGTTTAAGATGTTCATAGACCCTGTCAGAGAATTCAAGGATCGATACTATCTTATAAAACATGTGTTGCAAGAAACTTTTAATTCAGTGCTCGAGCGGGCGTTCATGGTCGATGAGGATGGGAATGTGTGTTATAACAAGAATGGGAACGATAAGTCAGAGATAGTTTCAAAATTTCCTCTTCATTGGTGCTAGACTTATTTCCTGAAGGGAACAGAGAATTACCTCACCAAGTAGAGCGAAATGGATGATGAGGACGAAGAGTCCTATCGAAAACTCACAAAGTTTATGAGTGGTTTCTTCCCCTCCAAGTGAGAGATGAGAAGTGGGGACAATATCCTCGATGATAAGGGTTAGCCTGTGTATAAGGATCGACTAATCAATACTAAGGATTTCCTCGAATGTAAAACATTTGAGGAAGCTGTAGTGATTTTAGGTAGTTGTTCTTTACTTATTTTAGTGTACATGTGTGTCTTTCTCCTCGTCGTACTGACTTGTGTTTTTATTTGATGCAGATAAGATGTCAAGTTTGAAGCAGCGCGTGCTTAAGATGTCGCATAAAAAGGGGAAAGCCCGTGTTGTACCCCAAAATTTTCCTTCCTGATCCTACTTTTATCTGGACTAGGATTTATATTTTGTATGCATCATTTTCACTAGGTCATTTGCGTAAAATTAATTCATTCAATAAAGCATGGGATCAAGGGGTTTTATTTAAATCAAGGTTTTTCTATATTCTTTAAGTTTCTTTCACTCAAGTTTAAAGCGAAGGTTTGGACTCGCATCATCATGAGCATTAATCTTTGACAAGACTCATCAGGCTTCAAGGTCACCTTCATCAAAGATTCCTCCAGAGCTAGTGTGTTAAGGATTTAACTTGTTGTGCTTAAATTCTCATCATGTTTTCTATTCAGAATGCTATGAGTTAAGTTTTTGTCTTCTTGTAAATCTTAAGTCACCTCTTCATGCAAGGTTGAGAGAATCAGGTTTTATAGTCATATTGTTTAAGCTTTTAAACATTTCAATGGAGGTTCTTTAGACTTATGGCCATGTTCTTTTCTTTACTTCAAAGCCTTACCATTCGGGCTTAAGAGATGAGCTTGTAGTTTTACTTTGATCAAAATGATTTTGTTGCTTGTAAAGCAAGTATTTTGTTGCTTGAGATTTGAAGATAGGGTTTGAGGAAATGAAGAGATTTGGATACATTGTTTGGATAGTATTCATTCAAGTTGTCTAAATGTGTTTAATGCTTGGCATGGGAGATGAGGGTGGTCATTTCTGCCACAAAGTCGGCCAAGACTTGGGATTTAAGAGCCTTTTTGCTCTTATGCTGGATATAAAACTCTGACAATTCCAGCGACCATTTTAACATTCTATCGAGCATGTCTGGACGACCGAGTAATTGCTTCACCAGATGGTCGGTTCATACGACTACCATGTGGGATAGGAAGTAGTGCCTTATCCTCCTTTTCATATTGATGAGAGCCAAAGAAACCTTATTGATCTATTGATATCTGATTTTGGGTCCTTGTAGAGCTTTACTCGTGAAGTATATTAGTTTCTATCTATTGTACCCCAAAATTTGCCCTCCCATTTCCTCAACATTCTCTCATCACAAGACCCTTGGAGCTCAAGATCCAGTTAGGGTTTCCTCTGCTCAAGATTTCTCCTTGCACTGTTGACCCAAATTAGGGTTTGAGTTCGCACAAAGATGTTTTGACCTAAAATTCCTAGGATGACTTTCATGCTTCACATTGGACTCCCAAGTTTATCCATACCAAGTTTCAAGCCTTGATTCCAATCTTTGCCCAGTCAATTGGACAGTTGACCTAGAAATCAGCTGTATTGGGGAAGAAGTCAACTGTGGTCAATTGACAGTCAAACCTCATTATTTTTTACCCACATCAACATTATAAACTCATATGGACCATTTGGTCAAGTTTGGATCACAATTCCACAAGAAATTTGATCAGATCACCAAAAGGGCAAAATGGTCATTTTTAGGGTTTTGACTGCACAAAGGCAATTTTTGACTGTTTAACCTAACCAATGGCAAATCAAGCTCATATATGGACTCAAGGACCCCATGGAATTGTCTTGACATGTTCAACAAGTTCAAAAGATCCCAAAAGCACAAGATTGACAGATGAATTTTTCAGTCAACTGAGCCAAATTTGACTGTATACTGAAAAGTCAAACTTTGACTTTTTGATCAAAATCAAGTGTCAAGGTTCATTTTTCATCAAAACATGTCAAATTATGAAAATTGTTCACCAAGAAATCAAAAATCACAAATTAGGGTTTGAAATGAAGAATTTTCATAACTTAGAATTTTTCTAAGTTATGAAAATCCCTAATTTTTTCCTAACTTTGTCCCATTTTTTCATCAAGATGCATTTGGATTCAAGGAAAACTCAAAACATGAAAGTTGTATTCCATTTCAAAATCTACAACTTTGATTCACAAAGTTTCCTCAAAAGAAGCTTGTAGCTCAAGTTATGATTTTTGGAACAAGGGTGCAAAACATTCTTAACTTAGAAAAAAATTTGACCTATTCTAGGCAGGATTTTTGCCTAACTTCATGGCCACTTTTCATATGCTTACACTTGTAATTTCAATTTTCATTACAAAGATGGATTGTAGTACACATTCCAAGCTTTCCAAAATGTCCAAGAACTCATCAAACAACCTTGTGGTTAGGGAGAATCGAATTTGGCAATATGAGCAAAAGTCACTTTGATTCATGGCCAAAGGCATGTTCATAACTTGTACATTTTCAAACTCAGCATATGCAAGCTACATTACAGGCCTCTAATCTCATTTACACTCATAAATTTAATGCCAATCCTTTGTGTTTAAGCCTTGTCTTGTGTGTTTAACCATTGCATACAAGATTGAGCCATAAATGGAAAAAGCACTTTATCCATTTTTGAAAAGTATGGCTTTATGTCAAGTTTACAAATCAAGAGGTACAATGCATATCTTCTAGACACAAGCTATTGGACATATCCCACTGATCAAGACAAAGTTTTGCAACACATTAGAGGGGCCTAGAGGAGCCTGTAAGAGCACTTGGCATTTTTGATTTACATTAGAAGAAACTTGGCATATTGATATCCAACTCTCATTACTGCAAGAACTAGCTTAGACAAACTTGTTAGACACCTTCCAAACAACATAACTGAGCTAAGGCACAACCAAAACACCTTCCAAACCTCATCATTCATCAAAACACCATCCTACTGCAGAAAATAGAGTCACCTCTGCAGTTGGACTTCCATAACTCAATCCACTCGTGCATTGTTGCTAAAACCAGTTCATACACACTCCATACCACATATACAAGCTATCCCAAGCATTGGACACGACCTATAACACCTCTAACCAACTTCACCATTTTCACTTTTTCTGTTTTGCAGGTTGATTGCCATAGCTTGATTCACTTGG
Source organism: Vicia faba (assembly GCA_948472305.1). Taxonomy (NCBI): domain Eukaryota; kingdom Viridiplantae; phylum Streptophyta; class Magnoliopsida; order Fabales; family Fabaceae; genus Vicia; species Vicia faba. Next base: position 897,226,477 of record OX451740.1, read on the forward strand.
TTTCAAAGCAAGCTAAAGGTTGGAATAGCATCCCTGGACTTCAAGCAAGCTGTACCAATCCTCACCTTGCCTTGAAAGTGCCTCCATTACCAGATACGATCCAAGTTGAACAGGTAAGTTCATGGACTTCTATCTCTCAATTTAGGAAGAGTTAGCTTTAAGTTTATGAATGAAAAATGCACTACTCATGGCCCTGAAGCTATACATATCATCACTTTCCATTTATATTGCATATGCTGAGAGAATTTAAGACCTGAACATTGACAAAAACTTAGGTTAAGAATTAGGGATGGAGAAATTCTCTCTCATTTCTGAGAGTTAGATCAAGTTTTTGGTATGTATGGAATCGTGGCTTGATGCTTGACACTTTTCATGTTATAAGTTTGTGCTAAAAGTCCAGGAATCATGAGATAGCAGGAAGCACGCGTTGCTCTGTTTTTTTTGTTCAGAGCTTGAAGACAAAGTCTTCTTGGGCTGGGCCTGACTCTTTTTCGTTTTTGCACCATGTTTTTACATTTGCACCCCCTTGGCCCATTGCATTTTATTTTCATTATTTTTGACTTTTGATTTTTGTTTCTGACTTATTTATTTTTGTCAAAGCATAAAAAACATAAAAAATATTTTTCTCACATTTTTTGCATTTTTTTTATATTTATTTTGTTTCATTTAGCTTTATATGTAAACAAATACATAATATCTTTTATTTAAAAATACTAAAATTAATACCAATACATTTTATTTTCTAATTTTCATTTTTTATTTTATCCTTTGAAAATATTTTATGAAAATATACTTTTTTTTGTAAATATTAAATATTTTATTTTTGAACATATTTAATATATTTATCATATAAATATTTACATATTTATTAGGATATTTAGGATAAAAATACCAAATATATATATTTTTATTTTTATTAATATTTAACATTAAAAATACCTTTTTGACAAATATACTTCTCTTTTATTTATTTTTGTATATAATTAGTAAATATGGTATATAATACATAATAAATAATTAATACCTTTTATTTAGCAAAATTAGGGTTTTTGCCCTAAACATGAAAATATCCAAAAAATTAACTTTCTTTTAATTATTTTTATTTTATTTGTGAATAAAATATACACTTACACAAAAATACCTTCACATACATATTGCTTTATTCTTATACATCTTTATATTTACATTTGCGCAATTCGATTTGGTTGTAAATATTGGACACTACTCTCCTATGAAGTCTCATCCCCATTTGAACATTTGTACCCCCATTCCCATGATTATTGTGTAATAATTTAGGACCTTTAAATTCGGCATTTAAAAGTTTTCTAATTATACCATGATAGACTTAGGGTTTTGTATGCAAAAATCAACCAAATAGTTTGACCTAATTTCAAGATAAACAAGCATGAAAATGGACAACACTAATCACACTTGCACCCCTAGGGTATTCCACTTGTTGCCTTCAATAATGGGCCATATTGCATGTTAGGTATCTTTGGCAAAAACAAAACAATCAAATGATCATAGTCCTTCGATGACGCTTTCAAAAGTTGCCTAAAAAATGATCAAGTCCCTTAAAGAAAAAACTGCCCAAAGATACTTGGAACCATTGCAATCATGGTCTAAACGATGACCCGCGCCTGTCCCGTTCACATCCTAACACAAGATTATCCACCAAATACAATGGTGGAACAAAATTGTTAAAAGGGTTAAAACATAGAAAAGATCTTTGAGAAATTTAGAGTAGACAAACTCTTAGTTACTTGTCAACTTGCAAAACAAAAACACTTGCCTATTTTTCAAAACCACACCTCACTACACTTTCAAAACAACTTTCAAAAACATGGAAAACTTTTCAAAAGACGTACACCTTTGTATACATCCCAACATGGATCATTACAAAGGTTGCCACCACATTGGCCTCTTTTCAAAACATTTTTCAAACCCACACACAAAGCACCATTTCAAACAATTGAAAATCAAGACAAGTTGATCTAAGCAAGTAACTAAGAGCCCATGGATAACCATGGATAGAAAGGGTGCTAATACCTTCCCTTTCTATAATCTACTCCCCGAACCCAAGAAAACATCTCAAAGGTTTTTGCTGTGCTTTTTAAACCTTTCCTTAGGATAAAATAAAAAGTCGGTGGCGACTCTTGCTCAACCGAAACATTTGCGAAAACAAACGCAAACCTCAAGTCAGTTCTCCCACCGTATCACAGAACTGGCGACTCTGCTGGGGAGTTCTTAAAAGTGGAGTAACCTTAGGGCTTAGATCACCTTTGTTTTCAATTGTTTGCTTTGTTTGCTTTTATATTTGTGGGCCTTGCATCGGAGTTTCATAGATCCTAACACGGATCTGGGGAATACCCTTTTAGGTAGCATAATCTGTGAGGGACCTGTCCGACGTAGACCGACATGGGTGAAGCAGTGGCTACGTTGGTGTGACACCTTGGTCAGTACCGATATCCCTTGTGTTGCAACGAGGAGAATATGGGTCTTCTAAGGAGTCATTAAACACCAACCGACCTTAGAACCCTAAATTGACCCAACTTGGCCATAGAACAGTAGCAATATGCTACACTCATTGAGGCTAAACTCTCGCGGTGGTTCTGGCCGCAAGAAAAGATTGCGATGCTGGAGTTATAACCGATTGAGGGTAGTCAATGATATTGAGATCCTCTAGAACCCGGTTACTTTTGGTAGGACAGGTTTTAACCAATGAAACTAAAAGAGGGTAATACCTGAACTTCATGCTGGCCTAAACCCTAAGGGTTGTCTTGTGTGACTTGTGTGCCTTATCATGCTTGCCTTTGTGAATACTTGTGGTGTGCTTCATCATAGCATCATACCATCATACCATTGCATGCATCCTGCATAAGGACTGACCCATTTCAAAGACAAGAAGTTTTCATCTTTGCTCTATTTTGTAGGACATCATGATGCCCGTGCGTAGGAATACTATCCGGCTCAACTTTGTTCAACCACCAACTTTGCTCAAGGAATTGGTTGATAGGATTCCAAACACTACTTCCTTCATCAAGAGGCATGGTTATCTCCTTGGTTTGATCACTTCAAAGTGGGACCAACAACTGATAAGTGTCCTGACCCAGTTTTATGATCCCCAGTATCATTACTTCACCTTTCAAGACTTCCAGCTGGTCCCTACCCTGGAAGAATTCTCTGATTTGCTTGGTATCCCTGTTTTGGAACAGACTCCATTCATTGGTTAGGAGAAGACTCTTAGGCCTGAAGATATTGTTGCAGTCCTTCCCTTGACTAAAGAGGAGGTAGTGGCTAACTGGGAAACTAGAAGTGGAGTTAAGGGCTTTTTGGTTAAGTTTCTGGTTGGCAAAGCTAATGGTTTCTGGAATGACTTAGACTTCAAGGCGTACGAAGACATTCTGGCTCTTTTAATCTATGGTCTGGTATTGTTTCCAAATCCTGATACCTTTATCAATATCTATGCCATAAGGATCTTCATGTCTCGGAACCCTGTACCCACTCTTTTGGGTGATATCCTGCAACAACTCTATGCTCGTACTGCCCGAAGACGGGGAACTCCATGGTGTTGTGCTCCTTTGCTAGTGAGGTGGTTTATTTCGCACCTTCCTAAGTTCGTGCTGAAGAATGAAGAAGGAAAGGGTTGGGCTCATAGGTTAATGTCTCTCACTGATAATGACATCACTTGGACTCTCAGAGGTTTGGATGAGGTAGCTGTTATTGATCGTTGCGGAGAATACCATAATGTTCCATTGATAGGTACCCAGGGAGGAATCTCTTATAATCCATGTTTAGCTCTCCGTCAGTTTGGAAGAGCCAGAAGAGTAGGGCCTCATGAGATGTTGGTTCCTCACTTCCATTTTGAATTTCAGGTAGGCAGTGACAAACTACGCCATGGATTCATTAAGGCTTGGGACAGAATTCACAAAGCTGACCCACATGAGTTGGGACCGAAGACTTCTCTACCATTGGAACCCTATTGCAGATGGGTCCGCATCCGTGCTCAGAAGTTAGGAATGCCATACGAAGCTGTCAGGCCTATCATTCTTGAATCTCCTGATGAAGACGGGGTTCCTCCAACTGTCCTCCCTCCTCAGATACCCATTGATGTTGATACACTAAAGAGATCTTGGGCGCAGCTACAGGAAGAACGGGATTTTTATCGGGAAAAGTTCAACGAACAATAACGGAAGATCCAGAAGCTGACTAAGCAATTGGAGGAAGAGCGGATCCTGAATGACTATATCCGTACTGAGAAGAGGAGGCCATGGGAGCACTGATGAGCTTAGGAGATTTCTTTTACAGTTTTTATTTCCTTTTCAGTATTTTCATTCTTGTAATGCCTAAGGGCAAGTTGTTGAAAAATTTAAAGTTTGAATCTAATGAAGTGTGTTTCCTTTTTTGTCTACAAAGTTGAATCCCGATTGTCTTTGAAAACATAAAACATACGCATCTCATTGCATCATATGCATAACAGGTACCCTTTTTCCACAGGTTGCTTAATCTTCTTCGCTGTTTATTTGAACAGTCATCATGAATCCTGAATCATCCAACGAACAAGCTATCAAGGCCCTCCAGGCCCAGAACGCCCAGTTTCAAGAGTTGGTCATGAGCTTAGCCCAAGGTCAACAAGAGTTGAAGGCTCTGCTCTTGAAGAAGAAGAAAAAGAGGATTGCGATGTTCAACATTGGACGCAGGTTTGGGAATACACTACATAATGAGGTTGATCAGGCTACTTCCTCTGCAGAGAAAGACAGTCCCCAAGGGGGAAGGGCTCCTAGTCCTGCAGTCTCCGACAACGAGACAGATTACAATGATGAACAGTACCCTCCTGCTGCCGACAGATACAAGCAACTAGAGGACCGTTTAAGTGCCATGGAGATTCAAAATGTGTCGGGGCTGGATTTCGGAGATCTAGGTTTATCTTCTGGGGTGGTGATCCCACACAAGTTCAAGGCGCCTGCCTTTGCGAAGTACGACGGGGCTTTCTATCCTAAGCTGCATCTCAGATCATATGTAAGGAAGATCCAACCTTACACTGCAGACAAGAACCTATGGATCCATTTCTTTCAGGATAGCCTTTCGGGGTCTCAACTCGAATGGTTCTATCAACTAGATGGAGCCAGTATTCAAAACTGGGAGGACTTGGCTACTGCGTTTTATAGACAGTATCAGTATAATTCTGACCTTGCTCCCACACGTACCCAACTTCAGGGTATGTCACTGGGAACGGGCGAAGGGTTCAAGGAGTATGCGCAAAAGTGGAGAGACTTGGCTGGCAGGGTGCAGCCTCCTTTAACTGACCGTGAACTTGTTGACATGTTCCTAGGGACCCTGTCTAGTCCATTCTTCAATCATCTGATTGGTAATTCTTCTGCTGGGTTTACAGATTTGATCTTGACTGGTGAGAGGATAGAAGCTGGTATCAATTCAGGGAAGATACAGAAAGGTTCCTCCACGAGTACTGAGAAGAAGCTTTTCAAGAAGGAAGCTAGTGTTGTTTATGGTCCCAGAAGACAAGTTAAACCGGAACGCCGTCAAGCTGTCAATGCATTGGTAATTTCAAAGCCTCATGCTGCTCCTCAGCAGTATAATCAACAAAGGGGTGAGAGACCCAAAAGGCAGTATACTCGGCTCAGTATGACCCTGTCTCAGATTTTGCCGCAACTACTGTCAACCAACCTGGTAACTGTCAAGGAAGCTCCGAAGGTAGTGAACACAGCTTCTCCGAAGTACAACCCCAACGCCCGTTGCGCTTATCACTCTGATAGCCCCGGGCATACTACGGACGATTGCTGGGCTTTGAGGAATAAGGTTCATGACCTTATTGATGCTAAAGAGATACAGTTTGAGGCGCCCGAAAGACCCAATGTTGTAACTGCTCCCATGCCCCAGCATGGAGTGAATGATGTGGAAGAAGACCGGTATGTAGCCTCCGTAGAAGAGATTGTTACTCTGTTATCAACTGTTAAAAGGAATCTGTTGCTAGCCAGTTTATTTCCGGGATGTTGTGAAGATTGCCTTCTATGCGCTGTTTCGCCTTTTGGTTGTCCTTTGCTGAAATCAGGTATCCAAAGCCTGATGGATAGCAAGGAAATCTTGTTCGAGAAGATTGTTGTTCCTGCTGTCCCTACTGAAGAAGTTTCTATCGTCACTATTTTCAACAAACCTCCTAAGGCTCCCTCAAAGAAGCCTGTCAAAATCATGTCCACTCAGAAGATTGCTCCCATCATCATCACTGTTCTAGGACCCCTCCCTTATACATCCGACAAAGTTGTCCCATGGCACTATGGGGCAGATGTTTATGTGCTTGGAGTGAAGCAAGAGTTTGATACAAGTACCGATGTCAGTAACATCACCGGGCCTGCCAAAATTACTCGCAGTGGTAGGTTGTTTTCTCCAGATATCGCACCACCAGCTATTCAGAAACCCCTTATCATCACACCTGCAAGTGTGCATGTTCCACTTCCTAATCAAGTTCCTGTTTCTACCCCTACTGCCGAGTCATCTGGCGCTCGGGGCAAAGGGATTGCTACTGATTTGCCTGCCCTGACGGAGGCACCGAAGAAAACCACTGTTGAAGCCTCCCAGCAAGAGATGGAGGAGATCCTCAAGATTATCAAGAAAAGTGATTTCAATGTTGTTGAGCAGTTGGGGCACACCCCATCCAAAATTTCTATGCTATCATTGTTGTTGTGTTCAGAGGCCCATGCCAAGGCCCTGATCTCCTTCCTGAAGACGGCTCATGTGCCGCAAGAAACGTCTGCTGATCAATTTACCGATTGTGTGGCCAACTTGACTGCCGATAATGGTTTGGGCTTCTCTGACGCCGATCTGATCGCCAAAGGAAAGAACCATAATGACGCCCTGTATGTCTCCATTGAATGCAGGGGCACTACTCTTGCCCATGTGTTGGTAGACATCGGTTCTTCATTGAATGTATTACCCAAGAAGGCCTTAGACAGGTTAGATTGTGAGGGTTTGGAGCTCAAGCCTAGTAACATTGTTGTCCGAGCCTTTGACGGTTCGAAAAGGATGGTACATGGTGAAGTTGACATCCCAATCACGGTTGGTTCACAGGTCTTTGATTCAACATTCTATGTGATGGATATCCGTCCATCCTATTCCTGTTTGTTGGGTCGTCCATGGATCCATAAGGTTGGAGCTGTGATCTCCACACTACATCAAAAGCTTAAATACCCAGTCAGAGGGAAAATTGTTACAGTTCAAGGGGAAGAAGAGTATATGGTCAGCCACTTAAACTCGTTCCGATACATAGAAATGGATGGGGAATTCATTGAAACCCCCTTTCAACACTTTGAAGAGGTGCCTCAGACATTGGCGTCGGCTGAAACAATGATTGAAGACCCTCCTTTGAAGATGGCTTCCTTGAAGGATGCCCGGGCTGTGATTGAGAAGGGTGAGTGCGCAAACTGGGGCCGACTTCCTGACTTCACTCCGAAGACCGACAAGTTTGGTTTGGGCTTCACTGCAGAGGCTCAGAGGGCTGTTCGCAAAGCAAGAATTGGAGGACCTCCTGTATTCATCACCAACCCAGGAGTGAATGCTATTGAGGACGAAGTGGAGGAATCCGAATTTGACAGCTGGATCTACCCAACAACCGACAGTGGACTAAGCAACTGGACTGCCAAAGATTTTACGCCTATTACTTTTGTCACTCAGTAATGAACTCTTTTGTTTTCAATTTGTAACAAACAATATGTTGAAACTTTTATGGCTCGGTGTCCTACCCGGGGCACCGTGGCTCCATTTGTGAGGGCTTTTGTATGACATTTTCATATATCATTAATCAAAACATTGGACGTTTGTTGCATTTCAAAATCTTGCACTCCTTTTCTTTCTTTATTATATATTGCAAAACAGCTATATTTACACACACTCACTTATACAGGTTCCAATCCACTCTGGATCTCACTGGTAACGACTCTGTTACTGCCAGTTATGACTTCGAAAATCCGATCAACTTAGCCGAAGACGAAGGCGAAGATGATTGCGAAGTGCCTGGTGAACTTGCAAGACTGCTACTCCAGGAAGAGAGGGCCATTCAGCCACATGAAAGCCAGTGGAAACGGTAAATCTGGGTACTGAGACAGACAGAAAGGAAGTCAAGATTGGTGCCAATCTAGAGTTCAGCGTGAAACAACGGTTGATTCAGATGCTGCATGACTATGTGGAAATCTTTGCCTGGTCTTACGAAGACATACCTGGGTTGGATACCGACATTGTGGTTCATCACCTGCCTACCAAGGAAGACTGCCCTCCGATAAAACAAAAGGTCCGCTGTATGCGTCCAGAGATGTCCGAGAAAATCAAAGCTGAGTGTTGTACCCCAAAATTTGCCCTCCCATATTCTTCAAGAAATTGCCAAGTCAAAGCTTCAAAATCTCCCCAAGGGTTGCACAATTCAAGGGCCTCCTAACAGTCAAAATTAGGGTTTTGGTTCTGACAAAGTAAATGAAGTTTCCAAGGGTCCCATCAAGTCCCACATGCCTATAAATATGGTCAAGCATCCTCATACCAAGTTTCAAGACTTTCAGCACAAAATTGCACAGTCAAAACCCTAATTGCACTACAGTCAACTGTAGGGGCAAAATGGTCATTTGACAGTCAAAAGTTCAAATTTTTGGTCAACATCTCATTTTGAAGCCACAAACATCATTTGATCAATGCTTGATCATGATTCTCAAAGCTTGGCTCAAAAATCATCAAGATGCAAAAGTTTCCATATTTGGACAGTTGAAAAAGTCAACTGTAAATTGACCAGGGCATAACTTTCACATGGATTATCAGAAAAATTCCATCCAAAGCTCATTTTTAAGAGAAAGACATTTCCTACAACTTCTCTTCATATTTCAAGTCCAAAAAATGCTCTCACAAAAAGCTATCAATTTCAACATTATAGGTCATTTTCAAAAGTCAACAAAAAGGGACTTTAAGTCAAAGGCCATAACTTGAGATTGGTAAATCAAAATGACATGGGACCAAAGACATTTGTTAGAGGACTCAAAGACATTTCCAAAATGTCCAAGAACATGAGCAAAGCTTAAAAATTGAGCAAGTTATGCCTTGTGGAAGTTGGGAAATTTTTGGATATTTTGAAAAGTCAACATTGATTCAAATGACCTAAAAATGCTAATGGGCCTCTTTTTCTTCCACAATTCATTATCCAAGGCATGTGCACGACCATTTGGCCCAAAGGGAAGTTTTTATCATTTTTTATTTATTTATTTGGATTTTTTATCATTAATAATTCATTTAATTAAATAAAATACATGAAAAATACTAAACCTAATTTTTTGAATCTTTTTGTGCATGAAATAATCTCAAGATATTGTGTATAATCAGATTTGGAAAGAATCTTGCTAAATTGGCCATGATTTGAACTAAGTGAGCATGAAAAGATTTGAAAATAATGGCATGAAAAAATCAAATATCCTATTCATCAATTCATGGATTTTGGATCTATTTTCTTTGACCTAATCACTCACATACAAATACCAAGTGCAACCCTAATGCTAAGGAGATCCAAGCTGCGCCATAGACAAGAAACAACACTTGAGTTTTTGCTTAAAAAATTCCAAAACTGAAAACCATATTCCGGTGCTTTTCAAGGTGAAACAACGATTCTATCACATTCCTGGGACATCAAAGAAACTTCCTGGATCAAAAGCACCAATTCTAACGCCTTGAATCAGTGTATAGAAATCAAATTTTTTCACATAATATGCATAATCGTATTTTGATTTTCAAGCACATTCATTGCATTTGTCTTATGGATTCTGACTAATTGATGGATTCTGATGCTAACTGTGTAATTTGATTGCATTTTTATCACTCATACGCGATTTCACCATTGTTGGATATTAGGGTTTTTCAGCTTTCGAATTAGGGGTTTTTGAATATGGAAAAATTGGAACATGCCAATGCCATAACCGTAATCAGCGTGCTTGGACGAAGAGAACAGGACCCTCGCGCCTAATTTATGTGGCCGGACGGCCTAATCGCTATTATCAAATCAAGCATGTTTTGGGGGGGTTAAAAACCCCCGCTAACCTTTTGTATGTTTCAGGGAAAAGCGCACTAAGGAGGAAGACGATGATGTGTAGAGCATTGGTTGGTCCGTTCAAAATTTCGCGCGGAAAAAAGAGCATCAACGCTTGTTTATTTTATTATGTTTATTGATTGCATAATGTACAAAGAAGTAAAGCAGCTCCACTGGCAGGCATAAGCATTGGTAATCTTCAGGACCTGGGTTCGAGCCCCAGGTCCCCTACCCCTTCAATACTATTTTTCATTTAATAATTCTATGCAGTGTCAACGCTATGGACCACCATACGTTCCTCAATCAAGCCATCCACGCGTACCATTGCCTTCAATCAAGGGCCAGGATCTGTAGAACACGGTAAACTCTAGTCAACGCCTATGCATGCTAGCTGGAAAGTCCACCAGGCCAGGGACAATTGGGCCCAAAAACACTAATCAAAACCTCCAAATTAGGGGCAGAACCCCCTAGGTTTGCATTATTTCTTTTCATTATTTTGGTATTATTTTCAATTATTGTCTTTATTTTAATTAAGTCTTTAATTTAATTATTTTCATAAAAAATATAAAAAACAATATAAAATCAGAAAAAGACAAAAAATAGTATTTTTATTTAATATTTCAATATTTTGTAAATAAAATCTTTATTAATTTTAGTTTTAAACTTAGGGTTAAACTTCAATACTTTTCTCAATCAATTTAAAATTTGGTAGAATTAGGGTTTGTAATAATTTTTATCCTTTTTTCTTTTCTTTCATAATAATTAATTATTAAAATATTATTAATTTTTATAAATCAAAATTCCATGTAATTAATTAGGTTAATTTAGGTTTAACTTTAATATTTTGTTAATAAACTAAAAAATAATTAGAATTAGGGTAGTTCCTCAATTTAATTCAATTTCATTAATTTCTCATAAAATACAAAAAAACCAAAAAAAAATAATTTCTTTTTCTTTAATTTAATTAATTTGCTAATAATTTAATTTCGCTAAAAAGGGTCCAACGCCCTCGTTTCTAATTTTAATTCAAATCGCGCATTTATTTTCTTTTTCGTATAATTTTTATGTACCTCTCCCAAGGCCATGTAATATTTATATTTCTCGCATTTTATTTCTTTATTTTATGCCAAATCGGGTCCTGGATTTATTTTGGCGATGTGGACCCGCGCCTTTTGTAATAGTTTAGAACTTTATGTTTCTCGCAAACTTTTTAACTGCTAATAAATGCATGCAAGAATGAATGATAAAATAAAAACAAACGCGTAGATCACCAATAACATGACAAGATAAAATATCTGAAAATGACACACAAATCACACACCACCCCTAGGGTACGCTTCACTGTTTCCTTGCCTCGAAAGGTGATCGTCGAGTAGAGGATGTCTTAGTAAGTCCTCATGATCCGGGAACCTGGCATGAGGGTAGCTTCTAAGGTGTCTTCCCATTGCTCTGGTGATCACCATGTCCCGAACCTCGAATTGACCCAAACACCTCCAACGGTGGTGCTACATACCTCTCAATGGTGGGATGGCACTACTTTAAAGGACATTTACACAGACGAATTCCTTAGGGTAGGTAGACGACTCTAGATACTTGCTCTAATTTCAAAACAAATCAAAAAATACTTTTCACACCGACACATTTTCAAAAAGCTTTCGAAAGCATTTTTTCAAACACTCTTGAGGACCGATACAAGAGTCGAACTGGAATTTTCAAAGAAACTTTTTTTAAACCCACAGTTGAAAAGCAAACAAACCATTTTTGAAAACACGATGAGCAAGTATCTAAGAGCCCATGGATAACCATGGATAGAAAGGGTGCTAACACCTTCCCTTTCTATAACCTACCTTCCGAACCGAGAGCAATCTCTTTAAGGAATTTTTCTGTGCTTTTGTCCTTTCCATTTGGAGAAAATAAAAGACGGTGGCGACTCTTGCTTCCGCGACATTTCGCGAACCAGCGTTAAACAGTCAGTTCCAGATCCACCGATCACACTGAGGTTATGAAACAATTTGATGTCGGGTTCCTAGCTGTAACTTCTTACCCTCAGTGGATTGCCAACGTGGTTCCAGTGCCAAAAAAGGATGGTAAGGTCCGAATGTGTGTTGATTACAGGGATTTGAACAGGGCCAGCCCTAAGGATGATTTCCCTTTGCCTCATATCGACATTCTGGTTGATAATACTGCTCAGTATAAAGTATTCTCCTTCATGGACGGCTTCTCCGGTTATAATCAGATCAAGATGGCTCCTGAAGACATGGAGAAGACCACTTTTGTTACTCAGTGGGGCACCTTTTGCTACAAGGTCATGCCTTTTGGGTTGAAAAATGCTGGGGCAACCTACCAACGTGCCATGGTTGCTTTATTTCATGATATGATCCATCACGAGATAGAAGTATACGTCAACGATATGATTGCAAGGTCTCAAACTGAGGAGGAGCACCTTGACCATCTACGGAAACTGTTTGACCGTCTGAAGTTGTACAAGATGAGGTTGAACCCAAACAAGTGCACCTTTGGGGTGAGATCTGGAAAATTGCTAGGCTTCATCGTAAGCGACAAAGGTATTCAAGTGGACCATGCCAAGGTGAAAGCCATACAAGAGATGCCAACTCCTAAGACAGAGAAAGAAGTCAGAGGCTTTCTAGGACGGTTGAACTACATTGCCCGATTCATCTCATATCTAACTGCTACCTGTGAACCAATCTTCAAGCTACTGAAGAAAGATCAAGTGGTACGTTGGAACGATGAATGTCAGGCTGCTTTCGAAAAGATCAAAGAGTATCTCCAAGAACCACCCATTCTTATGCCACTGGTTGAAGGGAGACCTCTAATCTTATACTTGACGGTACTTGACAATTCAATGGGGTGTGTGCTGGGGCAGCATGACGAGTCTGGCCGAAAAGAGCACGCTATTTATTACCTGAGCAAAAAGTTTACCGACTGTGAGACTCGGTACTCACTGCTCGAGAAAACTTGCTGCGCTCTGGTATGGGCTGCTCGCCGGCTGAGACAGTATATGTTGACTCACACTACTCTGTTGATTTCAAAAATGGATCCAATCAAGTACATATTCGAAAAGCCTGCTCTGTCCGGAAGAATAGCAAGATGGCAAATGATCTTGACGGAATACGACATCCAGTACACGACTCAAAAAGCAATCAAGGGAAGTGTATTGGCAGACCATTTGGCACACCAGGCAGTGGATGACTACCAGTCGATGAACTTTGAATTTCCAGACGAGGATATCATGATAGTGACTGATTTTGAAGTACCTGGACCGGATGAAGGACCTGAGGAAGGATCCCGATGGTCTATGCACTTTGACGGAGCCTCGAATGCTTTGGGTAATGGAATCGGCGTTGTGATCATATCCCCTAAAGGCACTCATACTCCACTTACTGCCCGACTATGTTTCAACTGCACCAACAACATGGCGGAGTATGAGGCATGTATCATGGGTCTTCAAGCTGCAATTGACTTAAGTATCAAGTTTCTGAGTGTATTCGGAGATTCCGCTCTCGTGATCAATCAGGTCAAAGGCGAGTGGGATACGAAACACCCGAATCTTATTCCTTACAAGGAGTATGTATTAACATTGCTTCCCCACTTCGAAGAGATAACTTTTGAGCACTTCCCAAGAGAGGAGAATCAGTTGGCGGACGCGTTGGCTACGATGTCTTCTATGTTCAAAGTCAAATGGGATAACGAGGCTCCCCGGATCATTATTTGGAAATTGGACGAACCTGCATATTGATGTGATCTTGAGGCCGAAGAGGTAACAGAAAAGCCTTGGTATCATGAAGTGAAGAGGTACCTGGAAGCTCAATAATACCCCGAAGGCGCATCTGTTAATGACAAGAAGTTCCTGAGAAGGTTTGCGGCGAAGTTCTTCCTCAGCAACGGCATTCTCTACAAGTGAAACCATGATTCAACCTTACTGCGTTGTGTAGATAAGACCGAAGCAGAAAAGATCATGGCAGAACTACATGAAGGTACATTTGGAACACATTCCAGTGGACATACCATGGCAAAGAAAATCCTTCGGGCAGGATATTTCTGGTCCACAATGGAAGCCGACTGTTACCAGCATTCTCGGACGTGTCATAAATGCCAGATCTATGCTGATAAGGTGCACATTCCTCTGGTTCCTCTGAACGTCTTGACATCACCTTGGCCTTTTGCAATGTGGGGCATTGATATGATCGGCGAGATCCGACCTACGGCATCCAACGGGCATCGCTTCATCCTGGTAGCGATTGATTACTTCACGAAATGGGTTGAAGCAGCTTCCTATGCTACCGTAACCAAGAGCGTCATGGCACGGTTCATTCGGCACAACCTGATCTGTCGATACGGTATACCTGAGAGGATCATTACGGATAATGGTACCAATCTTAACAACAAGATGATCACTGAGCTCTGCGAGCAATTCAAGATACAGCACCATAACTCTTCACCTTACCGGCCGAAGATGAATGGGGCTGTAGAAGCAGCAAATAAGAACATCAAGAAGATTGTGCAGAAGATGACAGTGACCTATAAAGATTGGCACGAGATGTTACTGTTTGCTCTTCATGGGTACCGCACCTCAGCAAGGACGTCAACAGGGGCAACTCCTTTTTCCTTGGTCTATGGCATGGAGACAGTCTTGCCTATTGAAGTCCGGATACCCTCTCTCCGGATAATGAAGGATGCAGACTTGAGCGAAGATGACTGGATCCAAACTCGGCTTGATCAATTAAACCTAATTGACGAAAAGAGACTCACTGCTATTTGTCATGGTCAGACATACCAAAAACGGATGATCAGGGCATTTAACAAGAAAGTCAGACGACAAGAGTATCAAGTCGGAGACCTGGTAATCAAGCGCATCATTCTCCCTCAAGGTGATCCCCGGGGCAAATGGACCCCTACGTACGAAGGGCCATTTGTGGTTAAACATATCTTCTCAGGAGGAGCCATGATTCTAACTACCATGGATGGTGACGACCTTCCTCACCCCGCCAACGTAGACATAGTAAAAAGATACTACGCATGAACTAAGGACCCGCTAGGTTGACACACCTAGGCAAAAATAAGGGCTTCCCGGCGAACCAAAAGGGTTCGGGCAAAATAAGGGATAAAATGAAAAAAATATGTACACCCGGCAAGTCGAAAACCTGAAAAGGCGGCTTGGGCAAAAATGGGTATCCCAGTGGACTGAAAACCCGAAAGGGCGGTCCAGGAAAAAGTTAGGGATAAAGTGTAATACTATGTCTCATTGGATCACCTCGCATCCAGCATTCGGCATCAACTATCGGGCTCAGACTTCGGCACCGATCAATCAGCTTCATCTTCAACTAAACAACAAAGTGATGAGACGCTTGAAGACATAAAGGCGATAGCAGAGTTGGAACCCAGTGGGATTATTTTTCACATAGCTGTTTTGTTTCCTTTTCAAAATTGTATAAACTCTATGTTGTTCGGCGGCGCTCTCTTACTAGGACGTCAGCCTCCTGTACATAAACGCCTATTTACAGGAAAATTTCAAAATCAATACAAATTCAATTTTTTAGACAAATTATCCATTGTTTTTCCTTTTTCTGTTTTGTTTTGCGAAGAACGTCCAATGTTCATTTTTGATATATGCATTTGACATTAATTGCTAATTATAAATGTTTGCATGTGAAACAAAGGATTTAATTACAGATGACATCAGAAACAGGGGAAATTTAGATTTGTCTAAAGCGATCTAGTTGCTTTGTCCACCAAGGTACCAAGGTAGGTTCGGCTGAAGAATGTAACCAAGTCACCTCAACTCCCCACAGGGTAAGACCAGATTCCAGCAATACTCTCCCCAGGAAGAGTTGGTCTCCCATCAGCCCTGAAAAGGGACAATATTCCCCTAGCAAGTCAGCAATACTCTTCCCAGGAAGAATTAGTCTACTGTCAGCCTTAAAGAAGTTGGGTATCCCCAGAAGATCTCAACATTCCCCAGCGGAGCATAGACATTCCTCAACAAGTATCCCCGGCAGTCTAAATATAAGATTGTTCCCCGGTGGAATACCAACACCCCGGTACAGTCTGAAAAGTTTCCCTAGCAGGTCTTAAAGCTTATCCCCAGTAGATTCTGGAAGCTTATCACCTGCAGAGTACGAACGTCTCCCCCCGACTTTATTCAAAGGTTATTTCCCCACCAGGGTATAACTGGGTTATCCTCAGCTAATTATCACGGAAAACTCGTCCTCGGCGAAGTTCTTCCTACCCCCAACGGAGTTCATCAAATTCCCCAACATAACTTATCAGCAGAATCCCCAGTGGAGTTTATTGTTGAAATCCCCAGCAGAACTCTCATCAAAACCTCAGCGAAGTATCTCTTCCCACAGAGTAATTCCCCTCGGAGTAATCTCTCCAACAAGTTTATTCCCCAACAGAGTCATCTTCTCCCACCGGTTTATTCTTGCAACCATTATCCCCAGCGGAAACGAAGAACTCTACTCTTCAACATCATCCCGAGATTTGATTCCCCGGCCAGTCATCAAGGATTTATTTTCCTAGACAAAATACATTCATAAACATTTCACATTTCATACATCCTGCTTACGTACATGATAAAGTGCATACAACACTATCTCATTTTGAGCATCATGACATCATGCACATCATGACATTGCATACAACTAATGTTTTGCCTTTTCAGGAAAAGTCAATCCAAAGATGATTACCATCAACTATCGCAATTCCGGATTCGATTCCTGTATCTAGACAGGGCACATCTGTGAGTTATTGATTTTAGATTCGATACCTGTATCTAGCCAGGGCATATCTGCATGAAGAGTTTAAAGATCAACCCCTGTAACAGGCCAGGAAATTATCTTTCATTCTCAGGTCAGAGGTTTACACCTGTATCCAGCCAGGAAAGCTATCTCTACCAACCTTTTGCAAATTACAAATTCGATTGCTGTATCCAGCCAGGGCATATCTGTAGACGACATTTTCCAGATTCGATACCTGTATCCAGCCAGGGCACATCTGTGAGCAACTAATTCCAGATTCGATTCCTGTATCCAGCCAGGGCATATCTGTAGACGACAATTCCAGATTCGATTCCTGTATCTAGCCAGGGCACATCTGTGAGCAACCAATTGTAGATTCGATACCTGTATCTAGCCAGGGCATATCTGCATGAAGAATTCAAAGATCAACACCTGTAACAGGCCAGGAAACATCTTTCTTTCTCAAAGTACGCAAGTGCTCGCTAAGGAATCTCTTACGCGATCAACACTTCCAAATGGCATCTATAAGCCCATTCCCGACAAGGTTCTGTCACACCTCCAGGTGGCATCTATAAGCCCATCTCCCTATCCACCGTCTCTCCAAATGGCATCTATAAGCCCATTCCTGACATCACATTGTTGATACTCCAGCAAGCGAGTGCAAATTTTCGGGCACTCTAGTGTCCAATCTCCTTTTCCTTCAAGTCGCGAAAGGCAAACTTGCCAATCTAACTCTTCAGGTTCAATAAGATTGAACAGGGGCAACTGTTGTACCCCAAAATTTGCCCTCCCATTTCCTCAACATTCTCTCATCACAAGACCCTTGGAGCTCAAGATCCAGTTAGGGTTTCCTCTGCTCAAGATTTCTCCTTGCACTGTTGAACCAAATTAGGGTTTGAGTTCGCACAAAGATGTTTTGACCTAAAATGCCTAGGATGACTTTCATGCTTCATGTTGGACTCCCAAGTTTATCCATACCAAGTTTCAAGCCTTGATTCCAATCTTTGCCCAGTCAATTGGACAGTTGACCTAGAAATCAGCTGTATTGGGGAAGAAGTCAACTGTGGTCAATTGACAGTCAAACCTCAAGTCAGTTCTCCCACCGTATCACACTATCCGTCGAGGGTCTCACGGATGAGGGCCGCACTTACGGCCCCAACCAAAATGGCCAAGTAAAGGTACAAAGTCTCTCTGCCTTCTAGTCGTGAGAGGATCGGTGGTTGCGAAAGAGCTTGCTTCAGATGGATGAGGGCTTGCTTGTACTATTCCATCCATTCGAACGTTGTTTCCTTGCGCAACAATTTGAAAAATGGGAGTGTGTATTATGCAGGTTTTGCCACAAAGCGAGAGAGCAAGGTGAGCATCCCGTTTAGAGATTGGATGGATTTTTTGAGTTTGGCATCGAAAATTGGGAGAAATACCTACACTTGTCGGGGTTGGCTTCGGTTCCTTGTTATGTTAAGTAGAAATCGAAGAACTTGCATGCCCGTACGCCGAAAGTGAATTTCTCCATAATGACCCTCATCCTGCACTTCCTCGCCTGGTCGAAGACCTTATTTAGGTGGAAGACGTGGTCGGTTTCTTCCCGGGACTTCATGATCATGTCGTCCATGTAGGCTTCGAGCATATCCCTGATTTCTCCTCGGAAAACTTTGTTCATCATTTATTGATATATAGCATCGACATTCTTTAGTCTGAAGGGAATTACGTTATAGTAATAGTTGTATGACCCGGTCATGAAGGCGATGCATTATTTATCGCTCTTCGACATATGGATCTAATTGTAACCTGAATACTCTTCCATGAATGATAAAAGTTTATAGCCGGCAAAATTATCTACCACTCTATTAATGTTAGGTAAAGGATATGCATCTTTGGGGAAAGCCCTATTAAGATCGGTATAGTCAACACACATTCTCCATTTTCCATATTACTTTTTAACTAATACAACGTTAGACAACCAGGTTGTGTACTAGGCTTCAGAAATAAAATTAGCCTCTAGGAGGTCTTTTACATCTTTTTCAGCAGCCTCCACTGTGATACGGTGGGAGAACTGACTTGAGGTTTTGCGTTTGTCTTTGTAAATGTTTCAGTTTAGCAAGAGTCACCACCAACTTTTTATTTTATCCAAAGGAAAGGTCAAAAAGCATAGGAAAGACCTTTGAGATGTTTTCTTGGGTTCGAGGAGTAGATTATGAAAAGGGAAGGTGCAAGCACCCTTTTCATCCATGGTTATCCATGGGCTCTTAGTTACTTGTTTAGATCACTTGCTTTGCTTTTCCAATTGTTTGAGATGGTGCTTTGTGTGTGGTTTTTGAAAATGTTTTGAAAAGAGGCCATCGTTGTGGCAACCTTTGTAATGATTCTTGTTTGAATATATGCAAAGGTGTATTGTCTTTTGAAAAGGTTTCAATGTTTGAAAGTTTTGATTTGGGAAAAGTTTTGAAATTGTGTTATGAAGTGTGTTTGAAAATAGCAAGGATGTTTTGCAAGTTTTTGATCAAGTAACTAAGAGTTGTCTACCCTATTTTACTCAAAGATCATTCCTATATGTTTTTAACCCTTTTGACAGTGTTGTTTTACCATTGCATTTGGTAAACAACCTTGTATTAGGATGTTAAACGAGACAGGCGCGGGTCGTCGTATAGACCATGATAGCAATTGTGTTAAGTATTTTTAGCAAATTTTCCGAGGGACTAGATCATTTTGTGTAGGCAACCAAGATAGCGTCATCGAGGGACTATGATCTTTTGTTTTGTTTTTGTTTTGCCAAAGTACTCAACATGCATAACATGGCCCATTTTTAAGGCAACAAGTGGATGTAACCCTAGGGGTGCAAGTGTGCATTGTGTTTGTCATTTTCATGCTTTTTGTCTTTGTATTAGTCAAGCTATTTGTTGATTTTGGATTTTTCGCATACAAACCCTAATCTCTAATCATGGCATAATTGAAAGTATAAAAGCGTAAAATAAATCTACCATTATTACATCATGATTATGGGGAGGGGGATACAATTTTTGAATGGAGATTATTTGACAAGAAATTAAAACCCTAGTTTTACTATTACATCCAAATTGAATAAATGGCTTAAATAATAAATGAACAATATTTAAATAAACAAATTATATAAGATATTATGAATATGCAAAAATGGTTTATGTTTATTTTTTATGTATATAAAAATATTTAATGCAAAATAAAAAAGATTATTATTTTTTTTCAATAAGGGTAAAACCCTAATTTTTTTTAAGAATGTAGATATATTAAATGTACTATTTATATACAATAAAATAAAATAATGTGTACATAAAAATAAAATATATTTAGAAAAAAGTATTATTTAAATATAAATAATAATAATAAATAAAAGTATGTTTTTCATGTTTTTATTCTCAAGTATTTATAAAATAAAAGTATGTGTATATATATATATATTAATTATGTACAAAAATGAAATAAAATATATACAAGATAAAAATATATATTTAGAATAATATTTTTGAGTGTAAATAAAAGGATAAAAATAAAAAGGATATAATGTTATTATATATTATTTTTTAGTTTTTTTTAATCAAATAAAATAAAAGTAAATGATCATTAAATTAATTTTAAGTTAAAAAAATAAAATAAAATACCAAAATAAATGTGAAAATTTATGAAAATATTTTTAGTATTTTTTTATGTTTAGAAAATAAGAAAATAAAGTCAAAAATGAAAATAAATACAAAAAATATAAAATGTAAAGAGATTGGGCCAGGGGGTGCATTCAGTAAAAGGGGGTGTCAATAGTGAGTCAGGATCAAGCCCAGCCCACCACACTTCATCTTCAACCTTTGTCTTCAAAAAAACGTGCGCGCCTGGTTCCAAACATGAACAACCTGTATACGAGCTCTATTGCAAAAACACATAACATCAAAGTTGTAAAGCTCTTCAAGACGAATTAAACCATATAAAAAACTTGCCCTAACTCTCAAAGACCAGAGAGAATTTCTCTGGCCCAAAATCCTAACCTAATTTTTTCAGCATGTTCATGGATCAAATTCTCTTAGCATGCTTAACTAAAATGAAAACTGAGCTTATGTACAGTTTCATGGCAATGAATACTACATTTCTTATTCACAAACCTAAGCCTAAATGTTCCTAAATAGAGAGATAGGAAGTTGACAAAAACGTGTTTCAGCTGACTTCATGTATGGAAATGTGGAGCTTTTCAATGAGGCCTGAGGTGTTTGGGAGCTTGCTTGAACTTCCCTTGACCTTCTCCAATGCCTAGCTTACCTTGAATGTGCTTGAACAAACCTACAGAACTCAACCTGCACAAGCTGAAATGGAAAATGGCAAACCCTGTAAATGGAGTTACAGTTAGTTTCTAAGGTTTGGGATAGCTTGGATGAGTTGTATGGAAGGTGTTTGAACAGGTTTGGGGCAAAACGCACGAGCAAATTGTGCTATAGAAGTCAAGATGCAGATGTTGCCTTGTTTTGCCAATGGAGGGTGATTTTGAGCTATGGGATGTTTGAGGGCTCAAAGGGTCGTGTTTTTGGCTCAAGGGGATGTGAGAAAGTTGTCTCAAATGCTTGCAAAGGTTGGTTTTCACAGATGTTCCAGCTCTTGTGTTTTGGACAAATTTCTTGGTTATGAAGCAAAGTGTGAGAAGTGATGTGAAACAGGCCTGTACAGGCTATCCATATGCTTGCACCCTCTGCTCTTGGCCCCTCTAATTTGTGGATTTTATTTTCTACATAAGATATGGACCAATGCTCAAGAAATCAGTTTTGACATAAAGCAAGGTTTAAGCAAAAATGGTAATGTTGCTTTTTCTATTTAAAGATTAATCTAATGTGCAATGTTCTAATGACCAAAACAATGACTTAGACCAATGGTTTTGAACTTAATTATTGAGTGTGGAATGGTTTTGAGGCCTGTAATCTAGTGCAAAGAAAGCTGATTTGAATTTGCAATTTGTATCACAATGAACATGCCATGGATGAAAAGTGAGTTTTTGCCAACTTCAAGCCTTCGATTCTCCCTAACCACAAATTAGTTTGAAGAGTTCTTGGACATTTTAGAAAGATTTCAAAATTCTATACAATCCATATTTGAAATGCAAGTTGAGATTCCAATTGAAACTAGGTGAAAATTTGCCAAGAAGATAGGTCAAAATCCTGCCTAAACTAGCGCAAAATTTCACTAAGTTAAAAGTTTCATGGACCCTTGTTCCAAAACTCATAACTTGAGATCCAAGCTTCTTTTGAGAAAACTTTGTGAATAAAAGTTGTAGAATTTGTGGAGGAATACAACTTTCATGTTGGAAGTTTTGTTTGAATCCAATTTCATCATAGTGAAAATGTTGGGCAAAGTTAGGAAAACTTAAGAAAATTTCATAACTTATAAAAATTCTAAGTTATGAAATTTTTTCAACTTTAAACCCTAATTTGCAAAATTGGGTTTCTTGATGAATAAGTTTCATGTTTTGTCATATCTTGATGAAAAATGACCCTTGGCACTTGATTTTGACCAAAAAGTCAAAGTTTGACTTTTTAGTGTATAGTCAAAATTTGATCAGTTGACTGAAAAATTCATCTGTCAATCCAATGCAATTGAGATCTTTTGAACCTTGTGAATAGGTCAAGATGATGCAATTGAGTCCTTGAATCCATGATTGAACCCAATTTGCCATTGGCTAGGTCAACAATCAGATATTGCCCTTGTGCAGTCAAAACCCTTAAAATGACCATTTTGCCCTTTTGGTGATCTGATCAAATTTCTTGTGGAGTTGTGGTCCAAACTTGATCAAATGGTTCATATGAGTTTATAATGTTTATGTGGGTCAAAATTTATGAGGTTTAACTATAAATTGGCCACATTTGACTTTTTGCCCAATACAATTGATTTCTAGGTCAACTGTCCAATTGACTGGGCAAAAATTTGATTCAAGGATTGAAACTTGGTAGAGGTAATCTTGTAAGTCCAACATGAAGTATGAAAGCAACTTTGAGCATTAAAAGTCCAAAAATCTCTGTGCAAACTCAAACCCTAGTTTAGGTCAACAGTGCAAGGAGATGTCTTGAGCAGAGCAAACCCTAGCTGGATCTTGAGTTCAAGGAGTCTTGTGATGAAGAATATTGAAAAAATGAGAGGGCAAATTTTGGGGTACAACAGTTTCCCCTGTTCAACCTTCTTGAACCTGAAGAGTTAGATTGGCGAGTTTGCCTTTCATGACTCGAAGGTAAAAGATGATTGGACACTAGAGTGCCCGTAAATTTGCACTCGTCCAAATGTAACTGAGGGAATGGGCTTAAAAGATGTCATTTGGAGATGGTAGAATCTTGATGGAGATGGGATTAAAAGATGCCATCCAAGATTTTTTTGTTGAAAATTAGGAGAATGATTATCAGAATGGTATCCGTATCTGTAACGTATCTGAGTTGTAACTGGAGATTGGATTCGTATGAGCAAAAGAGTGGCGCCCGTGTTTGGAGCGTATCCGAGTTGTTACTGTATTTGATTCTTGAATGAATATCAGAATGACTGCCGTGTCTGGAGTGTATCTGTATTGTATCCGAAATCTTTGAACATTCGGTAAAGGTAGCTTTTAATCTTATCCTAAAAAGGGTAAAATGTTAGCTAAAACACAAAGTTATGTTGCATGACATGTATGATACAATAAAAATGTGTTCTATCAATGTTTATGATTTATGGATGTAATGGATGCGTATGTAAGTTGATTAGCCGTCTTGCTGAGGAAAATGTATCCTCGATAGCCGGAGATAATAAAATCCTTGACTGCTACCGGAGATTCAAAACCTTTGATTGTTGAGACTGAGAAATTCTTTGGACTACTGCTGGGGATTGAAAATCCTTGGATTATGGGGATTAACAAAAGCTTTGACAACTTCTGCGGGGATATGAGAATCCTTCATGACTTTCCTGGGGGAATAAGGAAAACTCTGAAGACCTCTACTGAGGAATCAAAATCTGGGAGGCTTCAACCGGAGGAACGAGGTCGAGAATCTTCGATCTGCAGGGAAATAACTCTGTGGGGAGAATACTTATTCTGTTGGAGAGTTTTCAAAAGCTTGGGTTGTATGACAATCTATTGAGAAAGCAATAATGAGAATCTTCATTCAAGCATTTGGGTTAGGAGGTTGGGTGTATGCCAATCTTCTGGAGTTTTAAGAATGAGAATCTTCATTCTGTTAAGGGCATCAGGAGGTTGGGAGTATGCTAATCTTCTGAGGTTTTAAGAATGAGAATCTTCAGTCTGTTAAGGGTATCAGGAGGTTGGGAGTATGCCAATCTTCTGAGGTTTTAAGAATGAGAATCTTCAGTCTGTTAAGGGTATCAGGAGGTTGGGAGTATGACAATCTTATGAGGTTTTAAGAATGAGAATCTTCAGTCTGTTAAGGGTATCAGGAGGTTGGGAGTATGCCAATCTTCTGAGGTTTTAAGAATGAGAATCTTCAGTCTGTTAAGGGTATCGGGAGGTTGGGAGTATGCCAATCTTCTGAGGTTTTAAGAATGAGAATCTTCAGTCTGTTAAGGGTATCAGGAGGTTGGGAGTATACCAATCTTCTGAGGTTTTATCCTTGGTTGGGGATAGAACAAAAGTTAACTGTTATCTGGTGGATTTCCAGGTTTTAAGATAACTTGCTGGAGGATTTGGAGAAACCGGATGCTCTCCACTGTGGTTTAGAGGTTGAAGTTTTGTACTCCGTTGGGGAAGAAAGTTTCATCTTCACTGGGGATTTGTAGTTCAAAGTCTTCTGGCTCCACTGGGGGATCGGGAGTTTAGAAACTTAGCTTTGATGGTGATTTTGAAACTTAACTCCGCTGGGGATATGTACTTCAAGGTTTTAGCTCTGTTGAGGATCTGAATGGCATACTGCATGAGATTTCTTTTGGAATAGCTTAAAGACGTTTTCCTATACTTTTAACCTATCAGTAATTATCCTTTCTCATTTCGTTTTATTTGTAGGCAGTGATTATATTCAAATGCATATGCTCATTTAATAAATCATTGGACGTTTTCAAATAAAACACAAGTGTAAAAAGAAAGAAAAGGCAAACAAATTTCTGCACTTTGAAGTATCTTTGTATTAACTTTGTGTAAGTATTTTGTACAAAGGAGACAGACATCCTAGTAAGAGAACATTGTCATAAAAAATGAGAAAATTTTATACAAAGAAGGATGGCTATGTGTAACAATTACATGGGGTTCCCATTCCGCTGTAGCCTTCGTAACTCTGAGTATCTTGTCCATTCGTTGCCTTGTTCGATGATGATTAAGTTGATCAAAAGTCTGGAGCTTATCCGTGAAGAGATTGTCCTTAAAGTGATCTGACGAGACATAGTCATACGCTTTAATTTCCTAACTTTTGCCTGGACCGCCCTTTCGGGTTTTCGATCCACCGGGAAACCCTTTTTTGCCCAAGTCGCCCTTTCGGGTTTTCAACTTGCTGGGTGTACAGATTTTTTTACATATTTATCCCTAATTTTTTCCTGAACCGCCCTTTCGGGTTTTCGATTCACCGGGATGCCCATTTTTGCCCAAGTCGCCCTTTTGGGTTTTCAACTTGTCGGGTCGTTTATGCGTAGTATCTTTTGACTATGTATGCGTTCGCAGGGTGCGGCAGGTTGTCTCCGTCCATGGTGGTTAGAATCATAGCTCCACCAGAAAAGATGTTTTTGATCACAAATGGTCCTTCATAAGTAGGAGTCCACTTGCCCCTGGGATTGCTCTGCGGAAAGATGATCCGCTTGATTACAAGATCTCCGACTTTATACACCTGACGTCTGACTTTCTTATTGAAAGCCTTGATCATCCGTTTTTGATACGTCTGACCATGACAAACAGCAGTAAGTCGCTTCTCGTCGATCAAGTTAAGTTGATCAAGTCGGGTCTGAATCCAATCGTCTTCACTTAACCCAACATCCTTCATAATTCTCAAGGAAGGAATCTGAACCTCCATAGGTAAAACAACTTCCATGCCATATACCAAAGAAAAGGGGGTTGTCCCGGTTGAAGTACGCGCCGTGGTACGATGTCCATGCAGAGCAAACGGTAACATCGCATGCTAGTCCTTGTAGGTGACTGTCATCTTTTGAATGATCTTCTTGATATTTTTGTTCGCAGCTTCAACAACATCGTTCATCTTTGGCCGATAGGGAGATGAATTGTGATGTTGAATTTTGAACTGCTCGCACAGAGCGGTGATCACAGTGTTATTCAGGTTTGTATCATTGTCCGTGATGATCCTGTCGGGGATACCATACCGGCATATGAGGTTCTGCTTGATGAAGCGGGCAACCATATTCTTTGTAACGGAGGCGAAGGAAGCTGCTTCGACCCATTTGGTAAAATAATCAATAGCCACCAGGATGAAGCGGTGTCCATTGGATGCCGTAGGCTTGATCTCTCTGATCATGTCGATTCCCCACATTGCGAATGGCCAAGGAGATGTTAGAACATTGAGAGGAACTGGAGGAATATGTACCTTGTCAGCATAGACTTGGAATTTGTGACAAGTACGAGCGTATTGATGACAGTCGGCTTCCATGGTAGACCAATAGTAGCCTGCCCTTAGAATCTTCTTAGCCATCATATGTCCGTCAAATGGGTGCCAAATGTGCCACTATGTAATTCAGTCATGATCAGCTCAGCTTCAACCTTATCCACACAACGAAGCAAAACACAATCATGGTTGCGCTTATATAGGATACCATTGCTCAGGAAGAACTTGGCAGCAAATCTCCTTAAGAACTTTTTTTCGTTGACTGAAGCTCCTTCAGGGTATTCTCGAGTCTTGGGATACCTTTTGATTTCATGAAACCAGGGTTGTTCCACTATTTCTTTGGTATTAATCTCATGACAATGTGCAGGTTCGTCCATTCGCTCGATGGTGATTTGGGGAGCCTCATTATCCCAGTTGAGTTTAAACATGGAAGACATTGTAGATAGAGCATTCGCTAGCTGATTTTCTTCTCGCGGGAAGTGCTCGAAGGTAATCTGCTCGAAATGAGGTAACAATGTCAGGACATGTTCTTTGTATGGGATAAGATTAGGATGTTTAGTGTCCCACTCTCCTTTGATTTGACTGATAACCAAAGCTGAGTCCCCAAATACAACCAAAGATTTGATTCCTAGGTCAACCACGGCCTTGAGACCAAAGATACAAGCTTCATATTCGGCCATGTTGTTGGTGCAGCTGAAGCAGAGTCTAGAAGTGAAAGGTGTATGGAAACCTTCTGGAGAAATAAGTATCGCGCCGATACCGTTTCCAAGTGCATTTGAAGCACCATCAAAGTACAGGGTCCATCGGGATCCTTTTTCAGGTCCATCATACGGTCCGTTACCTTCAATTTTGTCCAATGTCATAATGTCTTCGTCAGGGAAGTCGAATCTCATAGATTGGTAATCTTCGACGGCTTGATGAGCTAGATGGTCAGCTAGTACACTCCCATTTATAGCTTTTTGGGTTGTGTACTGGATGTCATACTCAGTCAGGATCATTTACCATCTAGCGATTCTTTCGGATAAAGCAGGCTTCTCGAAGATGTACTTGATCGGATCCATTTTAGAAATCAGCAAGTGGTATGTGTCAACATATACTGCCTTAGTCGGCGAGCAGCTCATACCAAAGCGCATCAAGTTTTCTAGAGCAGTGAGTAGCGAGTCTCACAGTTGGTAAACTTTTTGCTAAGGTAATAAATGGCATGCTCTTTTCGACCAGACTCGTCATGTTGGCCCAATACGCACCCCATTGAGTTATCTAAAATAGTCAGATACATGATTAACGGTCTTCCTTCGATGGGTGGAATCAAGATAAGAGGTTCTAGCAAATATTCCTTGATTTTATCAAAAGCAATTTGACAGTCGTCATTCCATTCAACCACCTGATCTTTCTTCAACAACTTGAAGATTGGTTCACAGGTAGATGTTAGGTGAGAAATGAACCTTGCAATGTAGTTTAGGCATCCCAAGAAACCTCTGACCTCCTTTTCAGTGCCGGGGGCAGGCATTTCTCGTATAGCTTTGACTTCAGCAGGATCAACCTCAATGCCTTTGTTACTGACAATGAATCCCAAAAGTTTACCATACCTGACTCCGAAAGTGCACTTGCTAGGGTTCAGTCTGAGCTTGTATTCTTTTAACCTGACAAACAGCTTTTGTAGATGGTCGAGGTGTTCTTCTTCTGTTTGTGAATGGGCTATCATGTCATCTACGTAGACTTCGATCTCATGATGTATCATATCATGAAACAAAGCTACCATGGCTCACTAATAGGTTTCCCTGGCATTCTTCAGTCCGAATGGCATCACTTTATAGCAGAAGGTACCCCACTGTGTAACAAAAGTAGTCTTCTCCATGTCTTCGGGGGCCATTTTGATCTGGTTGTATCCCGAGAATCCATCCATGAAGGAAAACACTTTATGTTGAGCTGTATTATCGACCAAAATGTCAATGTGTGGTAGTGGAAAATCATCTTTAGGGATAGCCCTGTTCAAGTCTCTGTAGTCCACACACATTCTGACTTTGCCGTCCTTCTTAGGCACTGGCACAATGTTAGCAACCCATTGTGGATAGGAAGTAACAGCCAGAAAACCAGCATTGAACTGCTTCATCACTTCAGCTTTGATCTTTTCGTACATGTCGGGCCTCATTCGGCGGACTTTCTGTTTGATTGGTGGACAATCTTCTCTTGTAGGGAGACGGTGAACCACAATATCTGTATCCAGTCCCGGCATATCTTCATAGGACCAGGCGAAGATCTCAAAAAACTCATTCAACAGCTGAACTAAACGCTCTTTGACGCTTGGCTCCAGGTTGGCACCCACTTTAACCTCTCTTATGTCTTCGGAAGTACCCAAGTTGATAGTCTCTAACAGTTCTTCATGGGGAAGAATATCCCTTTCTTCCTGTTGTAGGAGTCTAGCCAACTCTCCAGGCACTTCACAGTCTTCATCACCTTCATATTCGGCATGATTGACCAGATCTTAAGAGTTACTGAAGGCCAAAGCAGAATAGTCACCCATGGAATCCGGAGTGGATGGGTACCTGCATTTTGTGAGTGTGGGTGTGTGTAAGGGATAGTCATCCTTAAACAAAATAAAATGTAAAAGGAAAGAAAATGAACACAAAAGTTTATAGATGAAAACGTCCATGATTCATTAAAAATGGCATATGAAAATGAAGAATCAAAACCCTTACAAATGGACCTATATGCCCCGGGTAAGGCATAAGGTGAAAAGAGTGTACAAATTGTTTAATAATTATTACAGACCAAACAGGAAATGTTCAAAAGATAAATTATTGATTGATGAAAGTAATGGGAACGAAGTCTTTCGCCTCCCAGTTGTTTAGTCCCCCTTCAATGGTTGGAAAGATCCAATCTTCAAAATTGCTTCCTTCTTCATCATCTTCTAAAGCATGAACTCTATGATAAGTGATCTTTAAGGGTGGTTGTTGTACCCCAAAATTTTCCCTCCCATATTCTTCAAAGTTTTGACAAGCATCATCTCAATTTGCTCAAGTCTACTCAAGGGTTGCACAGTCAACCACCCTCCTAAGCCAGTCAAATTAGGGTTTTGGTTCTTCAAGGAATTTGGAGTTTTCAATGGCTCAATCAAGCCTCATATGCCTATACACATTGCCAAGTATCTACATGTCAAGTCTCAAGGCTCACGGCATCAAGTTGCACAGTCAAAAGCCCTAATTGCTTCACAATCAGCTGTAGGGGTAAAATGGTCATTTGGCAGTCAAAAGTCAAAAATTTTGGTCAACATCTTATTTTGAATCCACAATCATCATTTGATCAAGTTTTGATCATGATTCCACAAGAATGGCTCAAACATCATCAAGATACAAAAGTTTCCATTTTTGGACAGTTGAAAAGTCAACTGTAACTTGACCAAGGCATAACTTTCTCATGGTTCATCATAAAAATCCCATCCAATACTCATTTTGAAGGGGATGACATTTCCTACAACTCATCTTCACATTCCAAGTCAAATAAATGCTCTCACAAAAAGTTATCAATTTCAACATTATAGGTCATTTTCAAAAGTCAACAAAAAGACATTTTAAGTCAAAGACCATAACTTGAGATTGGTAAATCAAAATGATATGGGACCAAAGGCATTGGTTAGAGGACTTCATTACCTTTCCAAAATGTCTAAGAACATGTTCATATGATCAAAATTGAGCAAGATATGCATTGGAGAAGTTGGGAAATTTTTGTGAAATGGCAAAAGTCAACTATCCTTGAAACTTCAATTTTTGACAAAAGGGCCCACTTTCTTCCACTTGATTCAGCCTTGTCATGCCACACATGTGTCCCATGATTAATTTCAAGATCAAACATTTATTTTTCTATTTTATTTAATTTTTATTGATTTAATTCATTTTAAATCCATAATAATTCAAATAAAATCTAAAAATCAATGGAATAGTGTCATTTGAATTTGAATAGCTTCCATACATCATGTACCAGCTCACAAACTCATGCTAGGGTTATGTTGTACACCAAGTCTTGGTTTTGCTTAAAAAAGGGAAAGTTTGTTAATGATAAAAAAACCTAAGATTAATTCTCTCATGTGCATGGATCAAGGCCCAACTAATGACCTAATCCCTTTCTCATATATACACACAGTCTAAACCTAATTGGGGGCACGTGCAAAAGCTGCTACAAAGCCATAAACAAAATTCAAAAATAGGAGGAAAATTTGAAAACTGAAATCAACCTGCCAGCATAATTCAAACCCTTTTCTTGTTTCCAATACCTTGCTGAGACATTCAGGGACGATTTGCAATCAAGAACAAGTTCTAAAGCTCCAGGAATCACCTCAAACAGTCACACGGTTTACCATTCTTTTCCATAATCGAAAATCAAGTTTTATGCATCATTAACATGTTTTGACTATTGCTTTGCATTGCTAACATCATTCTGAAGCTTTTGATATAGTTTAATTTGATTATGGTTCCCTAAAACGAAAACTACCACGGACGAATTCTAGGTTTTCAGAGCTCTCAGATTAGGGCTTTTCACATACTGTAAAATTAGACCTCAAGACACATATGGTTAAATTCGTCAGGATGAGACGAACGCATTGATGCCATCGCGCCCTTTTTATATGCACTGTATGCCTAATCGTTATTATTGGCAGTTTTGCTTTGTGGGGGTTAAAAACCCCCCACTATCTTGTTTTTTTGTTTTACAGGAAAAGGTAGAAGATGAAGGACGTGTCTCAACACGGTTGGCTAGTTTGAATAATGGCGCGTGTTTTGTTGTTTCCAGCACATTGAATTATTTTTACATATTATCTTTGTTTCTTATTCATATTACAAAGCGTGCAATTTGGTTGAGTGGTTAGCCAGGTGTTCAGAAACCCTTGGAACCTGGGTTCGATTCCCAGGTCCACCCAAGTCTCAATTCTATTTTTTCTAACAAATTCATGTGCAACGCTTATCAAAGGTTCCACCATATGTCCTTACGCATCAGCTAGCCAAGTGTCCACAACCCTCAATCCAATGGTCAAAGAATGAAGACCATGGTACTCGGGAGTCAATGCATATCTGGACGATTCAAGGAAGTCAAACATCGCTTTGTGTTAATGGGCCAGATTCCACAAATTCACCTCCATCTGGGCCTTCAAACCCCCCTGGTTTATTTTCCTTTTTATTTTCTTTCTCTTTTTTTAATTCTTTTAATCATTATTAATTATTATTATTAACCAATAAATTAATTTTCATAATAAAATCAGAGATCACAAAAATTGTAAATATTTATTAAATTCACTAATTATTATTTTTGTAAATAAAATACTAACAAATAAATTAGTTTAATATAGGTCAATTTTCATCTTTTTCTCAATAAATAAAAATTATGTAGAATTAGGGTTTGGCATTTTCAATCATATTTTATTAATTATCATTATTCTTATTTATTAATTATTATTTTTGTAAATAAAAAAATGTAAATGAATTAATTTAGTTAATTAGGTTAACTTTGACATTTTTTTATTAATAATTAAAATAAACTTAGAACTAGGGTTTTCTTGACTTTTAATTTCCTTTTTCTTTTTATTTTTCATTAAAATATTAAAAAACACAAAAACATTTTTCTTTTAATTAATTAATTAATTAGGTTTAGGTTTAACATTTAATTAATTGCAAAAAGGGACTAAAACTTTCTGTATTTCTCAAAAGGGTCAAAAACCCTAGGACGTTCCAATTTAATTCTTTCGCGCATTATTCTTATTCTTGATTATTCATGTATCTGCTCAAAGGATGTAACAGTAATTAGGATTTACCGCTTTCTTTTATTTTCCGCGCTTTATTTCAAAACGGGTTTTTGTTTTTTGGCGATGTATAGACCCGCGCCTTGTAATAGCGTAGAATTTACCTTTCCGCAATTTATTTTCCGCACTCCTAACTGTTAATTATGCCTGAAAGACTGAATGACAATTAAAAACAACTCGTAGCTCACAAATGCATGTTCAAAGATAAATATAAACTGAAACAACACACAATGCACATGCCACTCCTAGGGTACGCCTCACTTGGTTGCCTCGACGTGGTCGTCAAGTATAGGGTGTTTTAGAGGTCGCCCTCTTGTCTAAGATCCAATTGCCTCAAAACGGTTGCCTCGGATAAAAGGATCTAGGACATTAGGGTTACTTCTAAGGTGTCCTACTATTGCTTCGGTGACCACATTGTCCCTTATAATCGAATTGACCCGAATACCTCTAACGACGGTGCTACCTACTTCTCAATAGTGGGATAGTACTGTCTAAAGGACTCTTACACAGCCTAATTCCTTAGAGTAGGTAGATTCTCGTGGGTACTTGCTCTTTCAAAAAACAAACAAAAATACTTTTCACACTTACACTTTCAAAAAGTTTTCAAACAAATATTTCATACACTCTTGAGGACAGATACAAGAGTTACCTAGAAATTTTTCAAACGAAACTTTTTCAAAACCCACACAGACTTGAAAAGCAAACAAATTTTGAAAACATAAGAGCAAGTACCTAAGATCCCGTGGATAACCACGGATAGAAAGGGTGCTAACACCTTCCCTTTCTATAAATCTACCTCCCGAACCGAGAGACATCTCGAATAAGGAATTTTGTTGTGCTTTTGTCCTTTCCATGTTGGAGAATATAAAAGACGGTGGCGACTCTTGCTTACCGCGACATTTCGCGAACCAGCTTTAAAACCGTCAGTTCTATTTCCACCGATCACAGAACTGGCGACTCTACTGGGGATAATAAAAGTGAGGTATACCTTAGGATTAGATCACACTTATGTTTTCAATTGAATGCTTTGTTTCCTTTTATATTGTGGGCTTGTTTTGGAGTTACACAGATCCTAACCCGGATCTGGGGAATACCCTTTTAGGTAGCATAAGCTGTGAGGGACCTGTCCGGCGTAGACTGATACGGGTGAAGCAGTGGCTACGTTGGTGTGGCGCCTTGTTATGTACCGATATCCCTTGTGTTGTAACAAGGAGAATATGGGTCTTCTGAGGAGTCATTAAGCACCAACCGACCTTAGAACCCTAAATTGACCCAACTTGGCCATAGAACAGTAATAGTATGCTACACCCATTGAGGCTAAACTCTCGCGATGGTTCTGGCCGCAAGAAAAGATTGCAACGCTGGAGTTATGACCGATTGAGGGTAGTCAGTGATATTGGGATCCTCTAGAACCCGGTTACTTTTGATAGGACAGGTCTTAACCAACGAAACTGAAAGAGGGTAGTACCTGAACTTCATGCTGGCCTAAACCCTAAGGGCTGTCTTGTGTGACTTGTGTGCCTTATCATGTTTGCCTTTGTGAATATTTGTGGTATGCTTTATCATAACATCATACCATCATACCATTGCATACATCCTGCATGAGGACTAACCCGTTTCAAGGATCTCAAGGGTCGGTGATGCAGGTCATGATGAACCAACAGGTCTAGCAAGGGGCAAAGGGGATTTATTTTCCCCTAGCCAAGGTTGATGACTTGAGTCAGGGGCTATGACCCACTCGATATGGTGAGCCTTGACTCTTAAAGAAGGACTCTCAACAATATGCAGTTCCTTCAATCAAGCCACCTGATTCAAATTCTAACGAGCTTCTCTGTTTACCCCGCGAGACCCTTGAAAACATCGCATGCATACCTACATATCATTGCATTACAGGTACTCTTTCCTACAGGTTGCTTAATCTTCTTTGCTGTTTATTTCAGCCATCATCATGAATCCTGAATCATCCAATGAACAAGCTATCAAGGCCCTCCAGGCCCAGAACGCCCAGTTTCAAGAGCTGGTCATGAGCTTAGCCCAAGGACAACAAGAATTGAAGACTCTGCTATTGAAGAAGAAGAAGAAGAGGACTGTTTTGTTCAACCCTAGACGCAGATCTGGGAATGGATCACAAAATGAGGCTGAACTGACCACCCCATCTGTTGGGAAAAACAGCCCACAAGGGAGAGAGGTTCCTAGTCCCGTGGTCTCCGACAACGAGACAGATTACAATGACGAACAGTACCCTCCCGCTGAAGACAGGTACAAGCAACTAGAGGACCGTCTAAATGCCATGAAGATTCAACAGGTTCCCGGGTTGGACTTTGGAGACCTAGGCTTATCTTCTGGGGTGGTGATC
This sequence comes from Vicia faba, assembly GCA_948472305.1. NCBI lineage: Eukaryota > Viridiplantae > Streptophyta > Magnoliopsida > Fabales > Fabaceae > Vicia > Vicia faba. The sequence goes on from OX451740.1 coordinate 897,260,957, forward strand.
CCACACAAGTTCAAGGCACCTGCCTTTGCAAAGTACGATGGGGCTTCTTGTCCTAAGTTGCACCTCCGTTCATACGCAAGGAAGATGCAGCCCTACACGGCAGACAAAAATCTATGGATCCATTTCTTCCAGGAAAGTCTTTCAGGGACTCAGCTCGAATGGTTCTATCAGCTGGATGGAACCAGTATTCGTAACTGGGAGGACTTGGCAACTGCTTTTTATAAGCAGTATCAGTATAATGCCGACCTCGTTCCTACACGTACCCAACTCCAGGGTATGTCACTGGGGACGGGTGAAGGTTTTAAGGAGTACGCGCAAAAGTGCAAAGACCTGGCTGGCAGGGTGCAACCATCGTTGACTGACCGTGAGCTTGTTGACATGTTCTTGGGAACCTTGTCCGGTCCATTCTTCAACCATCTGATTGGGAATTCTTCTGTTGGGTTCACAAATCTGATCCTAACTGGGGAGAGGATAGAAGCTGGTATGAAGTCTGGGAAGATACCGAAGGGTGACTCCTCGAGCGCTGAGAAGAAACCATTCAAGAAAGAGTCCAATGCTGCGTACAATCAGAAGGATCATCGTGACCAACACATAGGGGCAGTCATGATCTCTGGCTCTGCGTCAGGCCGAAAACCGCCAAAGGGAAATCAGCGAAGGCCAGACGAGCCTAAAAGACAATTCACCAACATCAACATGCCGTTGTCACAAGCATTGCAACACATGTTGAAAATGAATCTGATTGCGGTGATCAACCCTCCTGCAAATTCTAAGACTTCTTCTCCAAGCTACAACCCAGATGCGAGGTGTGCTTATCATTCCGATAGCCCGGGGCACGATATTGAGGATTGTTGGGCGCTGAAATACAAGATCCAGAATATGATTGACGCCAAAGAGATCGAATTCGAGTCTGCCGAGACTCCCAACGTGATCACTGCTCCCTTGCCAAAACATGGCTAGGATTGAGAGACTCTTATTCATTTAAATTCTGATATTGTATTTTTCTATGCTTATTCAAACAATTATCATGTCAAACTCTATTATTTCATTAATGCATTACACGTGTCTGTTTTGAAGTAATTGTGTTCACTATATTCAAATTTGCCTTCATGTTTTGTGATGTTCCAACGCTCGATTAATAATTCTAAGCCTCTCGAGGGAGAATGACGAAAACGATACCACAATTTACAGTATGCTTTTGAACAGACCCCGCTAATGAGGTACAGGCATTGTTTCAATTCCTAAAAACTGGAGTCATAAGGAAGATAATCCCTCGTCAACCCCTTTGAGCCAAAGAAGTAGGAGTTTTTCTTTTCAAAATCAAAACCCTTAATCATAACCTAGGGCAGGGTAGTTCTCTCAGTTTGATCCAGGTGCACAACAAGTGGAACCAAAGAGTTCCTTACAAAACAAAAGACAGTGATGGTCCTAAATAATCATAAAGACAGGCAGTCATTACAAAAAAAAAAAAAACTAAAGCCCATTAAGTCAAAACCTATGAAGGAGACTTACAAAACTGGGGCATCCCGCTGACTGTAATCACAAAAGAAACAGTTCAGGCAAAAGACATGGATAATAAAATCGAAAAGAAAGAGGTCCCACAAACCCTCAACAAAAGAGAAATGACTGCCTATTCAAAATAAATTGTCAATATCTGAACCATCACTGGTATATCAGAGCAAAGACTCAAACGAGGTCTAATGCACGATTAGCTGAGTTTAGGTTTGAAGAACATCACGAAGAGCGGGTGGATACAATTACATTTTGAGCCTTATCCTTTGTTTCTTAAACCGTGAACCAGGCCACGTTACAACCCTTAAAAGTCCTAGCTGAAGCATGGGTTAGTTCGAAAGCATACTGTTACGAAAGGTATCCTGACTCCTTAAGGCTTGCGGTAAAATAACGAGTTGACATCACCGTTTACAAAAAATTCACTTGTTTTTATGAAAAAATGCATTTTCAAAAAAACTTCAAAAAAACAGACATAAGCTTTGCATTTTTAGAATAACATTGTTTGCATATGACTATTTGTTCGAACATGCAGAGAAATTCGCACGACGAATGTCTAGTGAATAAGAATCTTCTCAACCAAAAGGTCACCTCAAGCGGAAGAAACACTTCCAGTCAAGGGGCACGGCATGATCATGGTCTATCATCTGGGGCAATCCAGTCAAGATTCAAGGAATCTCTCAAATGCCAAATAACCAGGGGCAGATCTCCATCTGAATCAACTGGGGAAGTGGACATGAATTCCAGCGACAAATCTGGTACGACAAACATCTTCTGGTGGTATGGTAACACTGCACTACCAACAGGGGCACCTCCCTACATCCTGAGAGCATGGACATAGTCGAAAAGATACTACGCACAATCAAAGACCCGCTAGGTTGACACACCTAGGCAAAAATAAGGGCTTCCCAGCGAACCAAAAGGGTTCGGGCAAAAAGAAGGGATGAAAATAAAAAATTTGTACACCAGGCAAGTCGAAAACCTGAAAAGGCGGCTTGGGCAAAAATGGGTATCCCGGTGGACTGAAAACCCGAAAGGTCGGTCCAGGCAAAAGTTAGGGATCAAAAGCGTACGACTATGTCCCGGCATCTCGTCACTTGCCTACCAGAAGAAAATTTGTCAATCGGCAGTCATCAAGCACCTCCACAGGTACCTTCTCCCGCAAAAACAGGGGCAATAATGAGTTGTCTAAGCGATCTAGTTGCTCTGTCCACCAAGGTACCAAGGTAGGTTCAGCTGAAGAACGTAACCAAGATACCTCCACTCTCCGCAAAGTAAGGCAAATCATAAATACTCTCCCCAAGAAGAGTTGGTCTCCCGTCAGCCCTAACAAGGCACTGTATCTCCAGCAAGTCAGCAACACTCTCCCCAAGCAGAGTTAGTCTACAGTCAGTCTTAAGGAAGTTGGGTACTACCCTAGTAAATCTCAGTATTCCCCAGCGGAGTATACAGACGTTCCTAAGCAAGCATCCCCGGCCGTCTTAATATAAGATTGTTCCCCGGCGGAATACCGGACACCCTAGTGGAGCCACTTCCCCAGTATAGTCCAAAGGGTTTCCCCAGGAGAGTTGAATCAATCTCCCTAGTAGATTCTGGAAGCTTATCCCCAGTAGATTCTAGAAGCTTGTCCCCGCAGAGTACGAACGCGTCTCCCCGGCTTTATTCAAAGGTCATTCCCCACAAAAGATTATAACTGGGTTATCCTCAGCTAATTATCACGGAAAGATCGTCCTCGGCGAAGTTCTTCCTATCCCCCAGCGGAGTTCATCAAATCTTCCAACAAAGCTTATCAACGGTATCCCCAGCGGAGTTATCATCAAAACCTCAGCGAAGTATCTCTTCCCACAGAGTAATCCCCGCAGAGTAATCTCTTCAACAAGTTTATCCCTCAACAGAGTCATCCTCTCCTACAGGTTTATTCTTACAATCATCATCCCCAGCGGAAATGAAGAACTCTACTCTTCAACATCAGCCCAGGATTCAACAAGCTCCCGGCATTCGTCAAGGATTTATTTTCCTATACGAAAATACGTTCATAAACATCACATTATCATACCCCATGATGCATGCATATACGCATCATAACACACAAATCTCATTTATTCTTGAGAACATCTTAATATCATGCAGTTCACGCATCATGACACTGCATACAGCTAACGTTTTGCCTTTTCAGGAAAAGGTCAATCAAAAGATGATTACCATCTACCTTTGCAGTTCCAGATCAACACCGGTAACAAGCCAGGAAAATGCTGTGGACGACTGATCGTGGATTAATACCTGAAACCAGACAGGACGGTTATCTACTTGATCGTCATGAGGCAACCCTACACTGGTTCCTTCTCAACTTCAGATGTAGTTTTACACGAACTCATCATCAGGCAACCCCACACCGGTTCCTTCTCAGTTTTCAGACGAAGTCTTACACGGACCCATCACAAAGTAACCCTACACTGGTTCCTTTTCTTCCAGAAGAAGTCTTACACGGACTTATCATCAAAGTAACCCTATACCGGTTCCTTTTTGTGATCGGTGGATCTGGAACTGACTGTTTAACGCTGGTTCGCGAAATGTCACGGAAGCAAGAGTCGCCACCGTCTTTTATTTTCTCCAAAATGGAAAGGACAAAAGCACAGAAAAATTCCTTAAAGAGATTGCTCTCGGTTCGGGAGGTAGATTATAGAAAGGTAAGGTGTTAGCACCCTTTCTATCCATGGTTATCCATGGGCTCTTAGATACTTGCTCATTTGTGTTTTCAAAATGTGTTTGCTTTTCAATTGTGGGTTTTAAAGAAGTTCCTTTGAAAATTCCAGTTCGACTCTTGTATCGGTCCTCAAGAGTGTTTGAAAAATTGCTTTCGAAAGCTTTTTTGAAAATGTGTTGGTGTGAAAAGTATTTTTGAATTTTGTTTTGAAATTAGAGCAAGTATCTAGAGTCGTCTACCTACCCTAAGGAATTCGTCTGTGTAAATGTCCTTTAAAGTAGTGCCATCCCACCATTGAGAGGTAGGTAGCACCACCGTTGGAGGTGTTCGGGTCAATTCGAGGTTCGGGACATGGTGATCACCAGAGCAATGGGAAGACACCTTAGAAGCTACCCTCATGCCAGGTTCCCGGATCATGAGGACTTACTAAGACATCCTCTACTCGACGATCACCTTTCGAGGCAAGGCAACAGTGAGGCGTACCCTAGGGGTGGTGTGTGATTTGTGTGTCGTTTTCATTTATTTTTATCCTTTGTCAAAGTGATCTAGGCGTTTGTTTTTATTTTTGTCCATACATTCTTTCATGCCTTGATTAACAGTTAAAAATTGCGAAAAGTAAAAGATTCTAAGCTATTACAAAAGGCGCGGGTCCACATCACCAAAATTTCTTGAACCCGATTTGACAGAAAATAAAGAAAGTAAAGAAAATAAAGAATTAAAAGTACGAGAAATTAATTACACGGCCTTGGGAGAGATACAGAAATATTATAAAGAATAAAAATAAACATGCAAATTTAATAAGAATTAAACGAGGGCGTTGGACCCTTTTTGCAAAATTAAATTAAATGATGAAATTAATTAATTAAAAAGAAAAAGAAATTGTTTTTGGTATTTTTTGGTATTTTATGATTTTAATGGGAAAAAGAATCAAATGCAATTAAAATAAATGCTAACCCTAATTCTAGTTGTTTTTAATTTATTAAAAAAAGAAGATTAAATTTTAACCTAATATTAACCCTAATTAATTTACATGCATTTTAATTACAAAAATAAATTTTTAATTATTATGGAAGAAAAATAAAAAGGAATAAAAATTATCATAAACCCTAATTCTACAAATTTTAAATTAATTATGAAAACATTACTATTAAACCTAATTTAATAACTAAATTTAATTAATGCAAAAAATACTAAAATAAAATATTTATTATTTTTCTTCATCTTTTCTGATTTTTATGTGTTTTTTATATTTTATGAAAACATTAAATTAAAGCATTAAAAAAAAGATTAATTAAAACAAAGAAAAGAAAATATATAAAAAGTTAAAAGAAGCAAACTGGAGGGGGGTGTTGTCCCCAAATGGAGGTGAAATCTTTAGCAATCTGACCCAATGAGCTTCAGGCCTGATTGACTTTTGCGTTCACGTACCCAAGCATTGACTAGCGTGCATCATGTTCTGGAGATCCTGACCTTTGATTGCATACCCTGGGACGCGTGGACGTTTGATTTTGCAGGCGTATGATGTATCTTCGGCATTGACACTGCACGGGAATTTTGATTGAAAAATAATATGGAAATAGTGAGGACCTGGGGCTCGAACCCAGGTCATGAATGTTACCAACAACTGTGCTTACCACTGAACCAATCCACACGCGTTTAACATATAATAACTAACAAATATTATAAAAGAAAAATGGTCAGTGGCCTAAAAAACGCGCGAAGAATTTGAATGTTCCAATCAGCTTATACCACTTCATTGTCCTCTTCGTTGTGTTTTCTTTTTCTGAAATACAAAAACAATAAGCAACGGTTTTCAAATGTTGCTATAGATGCTATATTAGAAAATAGCGAATAGGCCATAAGGCCTCATAAATTGAGCGCGAGGGTGGGTTTCTTTTCGTCTGAGTATGCTTGATTCAATGGTGATATTCACGTGTCCTAATTTTTCCATATCACGAAACGCCCAATTTCAAGCTTCACAAACCCTAAGAGACAACAATGGTGAAATCGTATATAGCATACAAAAACTCAATCAAGGTAGATGGTTAGCTTCAGAACATGCCAATTAGTATGAATGCATCAAAAAAACGCAATGAAAATGCCTAAATATGGAAACACGATTATGCATATTATTTGAAACAGTTTGAACCCCTTGTACCAATCCTGGGCGTATAAAGGTTGGAAAGTTATCCAGTTAGCTTCAGTGAGACACGAGGAAGCTTTTGCAATTGGTCTTGTGCTCTGAATCGACCTCTAACCCTGTTTTCAGTTTTGAGTTTTTAAGCAAAATTTTCAAGTTTGTTTTCCAGGTTCTTGCGCAGCTTAGTGGTTAATAGGATTAGGTCTTGCTTCTGTACTTATGTATGAGTGAATTAGGTCAAAGAAAACAATCCAAATCCTTGGCATTCATGGTTTGAGAGATTTGATTTTCAAAGATCTTTTTTTCAATATTTTCCATGCTATTTTGTACCAATCATGACCAATTCTCTTCAAATCTTTCCATATTTGATTATGCACGAATCTTTGAACCTATTACATGTACAAAAAGATTTGATTTCATTAGTTTTGTATTTTTCATGTATTTAATTGATTTAAATGAATTATTATTAATAAAAATTCAAATAAATAAATAAAAAATGAATAAAAACTTCCCTTTGGGCCAAGTGGTCGTGCACATGTCTTGGATGATGAATTGTGGAAGAAAAATAGGCCCATTAGCAATTTTAGGTCATTTGAATCAATGTTGACTTTTCAAAATATCCAAAAATTTCCCAACTTCCACAAGCCATAACTTGCTCAATTTTTAAGCTTTGCTCATGTTCTTGGACATTTTGGAAAGGTCTTTGAGTCCTCTAACCAATGCCTTTGGTCCCATGTCATTTTGATTTACCAATCTCAAGTTATGGCCTTTGACTTAAAGTCCCTTTTTGTTGACTTTTGAAAATGACCTATAATGTTGAAATTGATAACTTTTTGTGAGAGCATTTCTTGGACTTGAAGTATGAAGAGGAGTTGTAGGAAATGTCTTTATCTTCAAAATGAGCTTTGGATGGGATTTTTCTGATAATCCATGTGAAAGTTATGCCCTGGTCAATTTACAGTTGACTTTTTCAACTGTCCAAATAAGGAAACTTTTGCATCTTGATGATTTTTGAGCCAAGCTTTGAGAATCATGATCAAGCATTGATCAAATGATGTTTGTGGCTTAAAAATGAGATGTTGACCAAAAATTTGAACTTTTGACTGCCAAATGACCATTTTGCCCCTACAGTTGACTGTAGTGCAATTTAGGGTTTTGACTGTGTAATTTTGTGCTGCAAGTCTTGAAACTTGATATGAGGATGCTTGACCATATTTGTAGGCATGTGAGACTTGATTGGACCCTTGGGAACTTCATTTTCTGGATCAGAATCAAAACCCTAATTTTGACTGCTTAGGAGGCTCTTACACTGTGCAACCCTTAGGGAATTTTGAAGCATGACTTGGCAATTTCTTGAAGAATATGGGAGGGCAAATTTTGGGGTACAACAGTTGCCCCTGTTCAATCTTCTTAGACCTGAGGATGCAGATTGGCTGACGTGCCTTTCGTAATTCGAGGGTAGAAGATGATTGAACACTAGAGTGCCCAGAAATTTGCGCTCACATAGTAGCAGTGATGGTGGAATGGGCTTATAGATGCCATTTAGAGATTGATGAATAGGATGATGGGCTTATAGATGCCATCTGGATGTTGATCGCATAAGAGATTCCTTAGCGAGAACTTGCGTACCTGCAAAAGAAAAATGAGTACCTAACATGTTGCAGGAGCTGGTTTTCAGATGCTTGATATAGATGTGTCCTGACTGGTTACAGGAGCTGAATCTGGAGCTTCAAAAGATGATGAATGAACCAGGGATAGTTACTACCTCAACGGGAACGGTGAGAGAACCTTGGATAACTTCAGCTTCAACAGCAGTTGTTGAGAGAATCTTGGTGGGAATTACCATCTCCGCAGGATCGGGGAGAGAACCATAGGCAATTATAATCTCAAAAGCGGACGTTTGAGAAAAACCTGGAATGGAATTATCGTCTCCGCAGGATCGGGGAGAGAACCAATAGGAAATTATAATCTCAAAAGCGGGCGTTTGAGAAAAACCTGGGATGGAATTATCATCTCCGCAGCATTAGGGAGAGAACCATAGGAAATTATAATCTCAAAAGCGGACGTTTGAGAAAAACCTGGGATGGAATTATCATCTCCGCAACATTGGGGAGAGAACCATAGGAAATTATAATCTCAAAAGCGGACGTTTGAGAAAAACCTGGGATGGAATTATCATCTCCGCAACATTGGGGAGAGAACCATAGGAAATTATAATCTCAAAAGCGGACGTTTGAGAAAAAACCTGGGATGGAATTATCATCTCCGCAGCATTGGGGAGAGAACCATAGGAAATTATAATCTCAAAAGCGGACGTTTGAGAAAAACCTGGAATGGAATTATCATCTTCGCAACATTGGGGAGAGAACCATAGGAAATTATAATCTCAAAAGCGGATGTTTGAGAAAAACCTGGGATGGAATTATCATCTCCGCAACATTGGGGAGAGAACCATAGGAAATTATAATCTCAAAAGCGGGCGTTTGAGAAAAACCTGGGATGGAATTATCATCTTCGCAACATTGGGAAGAGAACCATAGGAAATTATAATCTCAAAAGCGGACGTTTGAGAAAAACCTGGAATGGAATTATCATCTTCGCAACATTGGGAAGAGAACCATAGGAAATTATAATCTCAAAAGCGGACGTTTGAGAAAAACCTGGGATGGAATTATCGTCTCCGCAACAATGGGGAGAGAACCATAGGAAATTATAATCTCAAAAGCGGACGTTTGAGAAAAACCTGGAATGGAATTATCATCTCCACAACACTGGGGAGAGAACCATAGGAAATTATAATCTCAAAAGCGGACGTTTGAGAAAAACCTGAAATGGAATTATCATCTCCACAACACTGGGGAGAGAACCATAGGAAATTATAATCTCAAAAGCGGACGTTTGAGAAAAACCTGAAATGGAATTATCATCTCCACAACATTGGGGAGAGAACCATAGGAAATTATAATCTCAAAAGCGGACGTTTGAGAAAAACCTGAAATGGAATTATCATCTCCACAACACTGGGGAGAGAACCATAGGAAATTATAATCTCAAAAGCGGACGTTTGAGAAAAACCTGAAATGGAATTATCATCTCCACAACATCGGGGAGAGAACCATAGGAAATTATAATCTCAAAAGCGGACGTTTGAGAAAAACCTGAAATGGAATTATCATCTCCACAACATCGGGGAGAGAACCATAGGAAATTATAATCTCAAAAGCAGACGTTTGAGAAAAACCTGGGATGGAATTATCATCTCCGCAACATTGGGGAGAGAACCATAGGAAATTATAATCTCAAAAGCGGACGTTTGAGAAAAACCTGGAATGGAATTATCATCTCCGCAGCATCGGGAAGAGAACCGTAGGAAATTATAATCTCAAAAGCGGACGTTTGAGAAAAACCTGGAATGGAATTATCATCTCCGCAACATTGAGGAGAGAACCATAGGAAATTATAATCTCAAAAGCGGACGTTTGAGAAAAACCTGGAATGGAATTATCGTCTCCGCAGCCTTGGGGAGAGAACCATAGGAAATTATAATCTCAAAAGCGGACGTTTGAGAAAAACCTGGAATGGAATTATCGTCTCCGCAACATTGGGGAGAGAACCATAGGAAATTATAATCTCAAAAGCGGATGTTTGAGAAAAACCTGGAATGGAATTATCGTCTCCGCAACATTGGGGAGAGAACCATAGGAAATTATAATCTCAAAAGCGGGCGTTTGAGAAAAACCTGGGATGGAATTATCATCTCCACAATATTGGGGAGAGAACCATAGGAAATTATAATCTCAAAAGCGGACGTTTGAGAAAAACCTGGGATGGAATTATCATCTCCGCAACATTGGGGAGAGAACCATAGGAAATTATAATCTCAAAAGCGGGCGTTTGAGAAAAACCTGGGATGGAATTATCATCTCCACAACATTGGGGAGAGAACCATAGGAAATTATAATCTCAACAGCGGACGTTTGAGAAAAACCTGGAATGGAATTATCGTCTCCGCTACAATGGGGAGAGAACCATAGGAAATTATAATCTCAAAAGCGGACGTTTGAGAAAAACCTTTGATAACTTCTACTGAGTCTTCATCAGAAAAATCTGTTTGGGGTCGATTTAGCTGGACTAGAGAAGGCCTTGGACTGGGTAAGAAATCTTTGGAGTCGATTAACTGAACCGGTCTAGGTCTTGAAACATGATTGAGAATTTAACTGAATCTTTCCTGAAAGGTAAAGGTCAGTCATATGCAAGGCATGATATGGATCAAGCAATGATGTTCTCAACATAAATGAGATTTATAAGATATGATGCGTACATGCATGCCATAATGATGTATATGATGTTTATGTATGTTTTCGTCTAGGAAAGTAAATCCTTGACGGGTGCCGGGAAGTCATATCCTTGGCTGATGTTGGCAAGTAGATCTTTGCTTCCGCTGGGGATGATAGCTGCAAGAATACCGGTAGGAGAAGATGACTCCGTTGGGAAATAAACTTGGCGAATGGAATAACTCTGCGGGGAGGAAAAGTACCCTGACGATCTTGCTGGGAAGCGATACTTTGTGGGGAGGGAGATACTTTGTTGAGTTGTTGATGATAACTTGCTGAGGATATCTTTGCTGTATTGGAAGTATGAATAGACTTCGCTGGGGATAAGAAAGAACTATGTTGACGACGACCTTTCCGTGGCTTTTAGCTGAGGATAACCCAGTTATATCCTGGTAAGGAAATAACTCTTTGAATAAAGCCGGGAGACGCGTTCGTGCTCTGCGAGGATAAGCTTCCAGAATCTACTGGGGATAAGCTTACTGCTTGGGGAGATAAATTCCAACTTCCCTGGGGAACTGGATTGGACTCTCCTGGGGAAGTTTTGAACTGTGGGGGAATTGATTCCTTTGAATGTTTGATATACCTCCGGGGAACAATCTTTAGGCCAAGACTACCGGGGATGCTTGTTAAGAATATATATGCTGCTGGGGAATGTCGAGATCTGCTGGAGGATACCCAACTTCCTTAAGTTTGATTGTAACTTTGCTTGGGGAGAGTGTACTGACTTGCTGGCTCACTCTCTGGGGAATTAAGATATCTGGTTACGTTCTTTCGCTGAACCTACCTTGATACCTTGGAGGACAGAACAATTAGATTGTTTAGACAACTCTGTATTGCCCCTGTTTCTGAGGTGGGAGAGGAAGACCTATGAGGTGCTGATAGTTGTTGATGGACGAGCCTTCTTCTGGTAGGCAAGTGATGGGATGGAAGGACATAGTCGTACGCTTTGATCCCTAACTTTTGCTTGGACCGCCCTTTCGGGTTTTCGGTCCACCGGGATACCCATTTTTGCCCAAGCCGCCTTTGCAGGTTTTCGACTTGCCGGGTGTACAGATTTTTTTTATTTCATCCCTTCATTTTGCCCGAACCCTTTTGGTTCGTCGGGAAGCCCTTATTTTTGCCTAGGTGTGTCAACCTAGCGGATCTTTGATTTTGCGTAGTATTTTTCGACTATGTCCATGCTCTCAGGATGTAGGGAGGTGCCCCTGTTAGAAGTGTTTTGCCATGCCATCAGAAGGTGTTTGATCAGACAAGATTCGTTATTGGGATGCCCCAAGTGGCTCAGGAGGAGATTTGCCCCAGGCTATTAGGCGTTTTGAGAGACTCTCTGAATCTTGATTGGATTGCCCTAGATAATAGACCATGATCATATCATGCCCCTTGATTGGGAGTGCTTATGTTCATTAGACATTCGTCGTGCGACTTTCCCTGCTGTTCAAACAAATAATCATATGCAAACAAAGTTATGTTAAAAATGCAAAGCTCATGTCTGTCTTGAAGATTTTGAAAATGCATTCTTTTTTCATAAAACAAATGAATGTTTGTAAAACGTGATGTCAACTCCGTATTTACCGTAGGCCTTAAGGAGTCAGGATACCTTTCGTAACAGTATGCTTTCGAACTAACCCATGCTTCAGCTAGGACTTTTAAGGGTTATAACGTGGCATGGTTCACGGTTTAAGAAACAAAGGATAAAGGCTCAAAATTTATTTGTACCCACCCGCTCGTCGTGATGTTCTCCAGACCTAAACTCAGTTGATCATACGTTAGACCTTGTTTGAGTCTTTGCTCTGCTTTTCCGGTGGTGATTCGGATATTGATGGTTTATTTTGAATAGGCAGTCATTTTGTTTTTGTCGAGGGTTTGTTAGACCTCTTTCTTTTTGATTTTGTTGTCCCTGTTTTTTTGGCCTGAGCTGTTTCCTTTTCGGAATTACAGTCAGCGGGATGCCCCAGTTTTGTAAGTCTCCTTCATAGGTTTTGACTTAATGGGTTTTTATTTTGAGAAGTAATGACTGCCTGTCTGTATGATTGTTTGGAACCATCACTGTCTTTTGTTTTGTAAGGACCTCTTTGGTGCCATTCGTTATGCACTTGGATCGACTGAGAGAACTACCCTGCCCCAGGTTATGATTAAGGGTTTTAAATTTCGAAAAGAAAAACTCCTACTTCTTTGGCTTAGATGGGTTGACGAGGGATTATCATCCTTATAACTCCAGTGTTTAGGGATTGAAACAATGCCTGTACCTCATCAGCGGGGTCTGTTCAAAAGCATACTGTAAAGATCATGGTATCGTTTTCGTCATCCTCCCTCAAGAGGCTTTAGAATTTTAGATCAAGAGTTGACATCAGACAAAATATGAAAATAATTTGCATTTAGTGAATACGAATATATTGTTTTAGAACAGACATATGCGATGCATTAATGAAATAACAATGTTTAACATGAGTAAATGTTTGAACAAAAGAGAATTGCAACTTGAACATTCGAATGAACAAAAATTTCCCAATCCTAGCCATGTTTTGGCAAGGGAGCAGTGATCACGTGAGGAGTCTTGGGTACTTTAAAATGAATCTCTCCAGCGTCGATCATGTCTTGGATCTTATTTTTCAAGCTCCAACAATCATCTGTAGTATGCCCCGGGCTGTCGGAGTGATAAGCGCAGCGGGCGTTGGGGTTATACTTCGGTGACGTTGTATTTTGGTTCTTCGGAGCTTCTTTTAGAGTTACCAGCTTGGTCTCCAGCAACTGTGGCAATATCTGGGATAAGGTCATGCTGAGTCGAGTGAAATGCCTTCTCTCGCTCTTTTGTTGGCTGTGATGTTGAATTTGTGATACTGGAGCCATTTGAGGAGCTCTCCCCTTACCTCCTTGTCTCAAAGGTGGTTGAACGATGGCTGGCTTTTTACCCTTAGACTTTTGCCCCAGTTGGTTACCCTGAAGCAGTTGGTTGACGAGAAACCATAGCTCATCTTGTCTTTGCGCTAACCCTTGAATGGCAGTCATCTGCCCCAGCATCTGGGCTTTCATTGCATCCATCTCAGCTTGCAGGTGTTTCAGCCGTTCGTCCTCAGCGCTGTTCCTGACCAAAGTCTCCATGAGAAGTGTCCTTAGCTCCTCCTGCCCCTTGGATAGATTCAGGAGGATTTCCCCGAACCGAGTTTCTTGAGTAAGAAGGTCCTGGTTATCTTGTTGGGAAGCCATTGCTGAAATAAACAGCGAGAGAGGTAAGTGACCTGCAACAAGGATACCTGTTATGATGTGTATGTATGCATGCAATGTTTTCCAGGACCTCGCGGGATAAACAAGAAGACTGTTAGCATTTGAATTTGTTAGCTTGATTGGAGGAGCCCTATGTTGCTGAGAATCCTTCTTCAAGGGTCAAAAGCTCACCATTCCAGTGGGTCATAGCCCCTGAAAACCTTGGCTAGGGCAACCTTCTTCAAGTGTCAAAGCTCACCATATCAAGTGGGTCATAGCCCCTAACAACTTTGGCTAGAGGAAAATAAATCCTCTTTGCCCCTTGCTAGATGTTTGATTTATCATGACCTGCATCACAAGCCCTTGAGATCCTTGAAATGGGTTAAGATATATGCAATGGTATGATGTTATGGTATGCATGGGGTAATGTAGGTAACCCTGTTATGAGTCCCACTTAAGGACTGCAAACCAAAACCTGCAAGAGACTCAGTACACTCTGTTATGAGTCCCAATTAAGGACTATAAACGAAACCTACAAGAAACTTAGTAAACCCTGTTATGAGTCCCAATTAAGGACTATAAACAAAACCTACAAGAAACTCAAGTGTCAGACAACAAGCATGCAAATAGTCAAGTTGAAAGGCACACAAGTCACACAAGAGAAACCCTTAGAGTTTAGGCCAGCATGGGGTCTGGGTATTACCCTCCTGAAGTTGGTGGGCTCAACCTGTCCTATTAGAAGTAACCGGGTTCTAAGGGTCCCAATATCACTGGATTGCTTCCATTGTTCATCGTTTCGATTTAGCCACTGAACTGGCGACCGAAATATTCCAGGAAAGCAACCCTCAATTGGGTGTAGTATCAAGTATCAACCAACCTCGGACTGCACCAAAGTTAGTTATCTCACTACCCTAAAGAGGCCAAGATAGTTCAATTAAGGTTCCTAAGGTCTGTTGATGCTTCATGACACCACGCGGAGGCCCTGTATTCTCCTTGACTGAACTCAAGGGTTACCGGTACACACCAAAGTGCCACATCAACGTAGCAGACTGCTTCAACCATGTCGGTATACCCCGCACAGTTCCCTCACAGCCTTATTGCTACTTTCTAAGAAGGTATCCCCAGATCCGGGTTAGGATCTATAGAACTCCCAAGCAACCCACAATTTAAAGCACACAAGGAAAACAATTGAAAACACAGTTATGAGCTAGCCCTAAGGTACACCTCACTTTAAGATATTCCCCAGCAGAGTCGCCAGTTCTGTGATCGGTGGATCTGGAACTGACTGTTTAACGCTGGTTCGCGAAATGTCGCGGAAGCAAGAGTCGCCACCGTCTTTTATTTTCTCCAAAATGGAAAGGACAAAAGCACAGAAAAATTCCTTAAAGAGATTGCTCTCGGTTCGGGAGGTATATTATAGAAAGGGAAGGTGTTAGCACCCTTTCTATCCATGGTTATCCATGGGCTCTTAGATACTTGCTCATTTGTGTTTTCAAAATGTGTTTGCTTTTCAATTGTGGGTTTTAAAGAAGTTCCTTTGAAAATTCCAGTTCGACTCTTGTATCGGTCCTCAAGAGTGTTTGAAAAATTGCTTTCGAAAGCTTTTTTGAAAATGTGTTGGTGTGAAAAGTATTTTTGAATTTTGTTTTGAAATTAGAGCAAGTATCTAGAGTCGTCTACCTACCCTAAGGAATTCGTCTGTGTAAATGTCCTTTAAAGTAGTGCCATCCCACCATTGAGAGGTAGGTAGCACCACCGTTGGAGGTGTTCGGGTCAATTCGAGGTTCGGGACATGGTGATCACCAGAGCAATGGGAAGACACCTTAGAAGCTACCCTCATGCCAGGTTCCCGGATCATGAGGACTTACTAAGACATCCTCTACTCGACGATCACCTTTCGAGGCAAGGCAACAGTGAGGCGTACCCTAGGGGTGGTGTGTGATTTGTGTGTCGTTTTCATTTATTTTTATCCTTTGTCAAAGTGATCTAGGCGTTTGTTTTTATTTTTGTCCATACATTCTTTCATGCCTTGATTAACAGTTAAAAATTGCGAAAAGTAAAAGATTCTAAGCTATTACAAAAGGCGCGGGTCCACATCACCAAAATTTCTTGAACCCGATTTGACAGAAAATAAAGAAAGTAAAGAAAATAAAGAATTAAAAGTACGAGAAATTAATTACACGGCCTTGGGAGAGATACAGAAATATTATAAAGAATAAAAATAAACATGCAAATTTAATAAGAATTAAACGAGGGCGTTGGACCCTTTTTGCAAAATTAAATTAAATGATGAAATTAATTAATTAAAAAGAAAAAGAAATTGTTTTTGGTATTTTTTGGTATTTTATGATTTTAATGGGAAAAAGAATCAAATGCAATTAAAATAAATGCTAACCCTAATTCTAGTTGTTTTTAATTTATTAAAAAAAGAAGATTAAATTTTAACCTAATATTAACCCTAATTAATTTACATGCATTTTAATTACAAAAATAAATTTTTAATTATTATGGAAGAAAAATAAAAAGGAATAAAAATTATCATAAACCCTAATTCTACAAATTTTAAATTAATTATGAAAACATTACTATTAAACCTAATTTAATAACTAAATTTAATTAATGCAAAAAATACTAAAATAAAATATTTATTATTTTTCTTCATCTTTTCTGATTTTTATGTGTTTTTTATATTTTATGAAAACATTAAATTAAAGCATTAAAAAAAAGATTAATTAAAACAAAGAAAAGAAAATATATAAAAAGTTAAAAGAAGCAAACTGGAGGGGGGTGTTGTCCCCAAATGGAGGTGAAATCTTTAGCAATCTGACCCAATGAGCTTCAGGCCTGGTTGACTTTTGCGTTCACGTACCCAAGCATTGACTAGCGTGCATCATGTTCTGGAGATCCTGACCTTTGATTGCATACCCTGGGACGCGTGGACGTTTGATTTTGCAGGCGTATGATGTATCTTCAGCATTGACACTGCACGGGAATTTTGATTGAAAAATAATATGGAAATAGTGAGGACCTGGGGCTCGAACCCAGGTCATGAATGTTACCAACAACTGTGCTTACCACTGAACCAATCCACACGCGTTTAACATATAATAACTAACAAATATTATAAAAGAAAAATGGTCAGTGGCCTAAAAAACGCGCGAAGAATTTGAATGTTCCAATCAGCTTATACCACTTCATTGTCCTCTTCGTTGTGTTTTCTTTTTCTGAAATACAAAAACAATAAGCAACGGTTTTCAAACGTTGCTATAGATGCTATATTAGAAAATAGCGAATAGGCCATAAGGCCTCATAAATTGAGCGCGAGGGTGGGTTTCTTTTCGTCTGAGTATGCTTGATTCAATGGTGATATTCACGTGTCCTAATTTTTCCATATCACGAAACGCCCAATTTCAAGCTTCACAAACCCTAAGAGACAACAATGGTGAAATCGTATATAGCATACAAAAACTCAATCAAGGTAGATGGTTAGCTTCAGAACATGCCAATTAGTATGAATGCATCAAAAAAACGCAATGAAAATGCCTAAATATGGAAACACGATTATGCATATTATTTGAAACAGTTTGAACCCCTTGTACCAATTCTGGGCGTATAAAGGTTGGAAAGTTATCCAGTTAGCTTCAGTGAGACACGAGGAAGCTTTTGCAATTGGTCTTGTGCTCTGAATCGACCTCTAACCCTGTTTTCAGTTTTGAGTTTTTAAGCAAAATTTTCAAGTTTGTTTTCCAGGTTCTTGCGCAGCTTAGTGGTTAATAGGATTAGGTCTTGCTTCTGTACTTATGTATGAGTGAATTAGGTCAAAGAAAACAATCCAAATCCTTGGCATTCATGGTTTGAGAGATTTGATTTTCAAAGATCTTTTTTTCAATATTTTCCATGCTATTTTGTACCAATCATGACCAATTCTCTTCAAATCTTTCCATATTTGATTATGCACGAATCTTTGAACCTATTACATGTACAAAAAGATTTGATTTCATTAGTTTTGTATTTTTCATGTATTTAATTGATTTAAATGAATTATTATTAATAAAAATTCAAATAAATAAATAAAAAATGAATAAAAACTTCCCTTTGGGCCAAGTGGTCGTGCACATGTCTTGGATGATTAATTGTGGAAGAAAAATAGGCCCATTAGCAATTTTAGGTCATTTGAATCAATGTTGACTTTTCAAAATATCCAAAAATTTCCCAACTTCCACAAGCCATAACTTGCTCAATTTTTAAGCTTTGCTCATGTTCTTGGACATTTTGGAAAGGTCTTTGAGTCCTCTAACCAATGCCTTTGGTCCCATGTCATTTTGATTTACCAATCTCAAGTTATGGCCTTTGACTTAAAGTCCCTTTTTGTTGACTTTTGAAAATGACCTATAATGTTGAAATTGATAACTTTTTGTGAGAGAATTTCTTGGACTTGAAGTATGAAGAGGAGTTGTAGGAAATGTCTTTATCTTCAAAATGAGCTTTGGATGGGATTTTTCTGATAATCCATGTGAAAGTTATGCCCTGGTCAATTTACAGTTGACTTTTTCAACTGTCCAAATAAGGAAACTTTTGCATCTTGATGATTTTTGAGCCAAGCTTTGAGAATCATGATCAAGCATTTATCAAATGATGTTTGTGGCTTCAAAATGAGATGTTGACCAAAAATTTGAAATTTTGACTGCCAAATGACCATTTTGCCCCTACAGTTGACTGTAGTGCAATTTAGGGTTTTGACTGTGCAATTTTGTGCTGCAAGTCTTGAAACTTGATATGAGGATGCTTGACCATATTTGTAGGCATGTGAGACTTGATTGGACCCTTGGGAACTTCATTTTCTGGATCAGAATCAAAACCCTAATTTTGACTGCTTAGGAGGCTCTTACACTGTGCAACCCTTGGGGAATTTTGAAGCATGACTTGGCAATTTCTTGAAGAATATGGGAGGGCAAATTTTGGGGTACAACACTTTTCTTTCAGAAGAAGTCTTACACGGACTTATCATCAAAGTAACCCTACACCGGTTCCTTTTCTTTCAGAAGAAGTCTTACACGGACTTATCTCAAGATGACCTTACCCCGGTTCACCAAGAAGTTTTACACGAACTTACCCTGCAGTAACCTTACCCCGGTTCCTCCAGAAGTCTTACACGGACTTATCTCAAGACGACCTTACCCCGGTTCATCAAGAAGTTTTACACGAACTTACCCTGCAGTAACCTTACCCCGGTTCCTCCAGAAGTCTTACACAGACTTATCTCAAGGTAACCCTACACCGGTTCCTCCCAAAGTCTTACATGGATTTATCCCAAGGTAACCTTACCCCGGTTCCTCATGAAGTTTTACACGAACTTATCCCATAGAAACCCTACACAGGTTCTCTCTCTCCAGACGTAGTTTTACACGGACTCGTCACCCAGAAACCCTACACAGGTTCTCCATTTCCAAGGATGCTATTTTACACGGACTCGTCATCAAGAAACCCGACACGGGTTCTCTCTTTCCAAAGATGAAATTTTACACGGGCTCATCATCAAAGTAACCCCACACAGGTTCCCTTCTCAAACTCCAGACGTAGTTTTACACGGACTCGTCATCAGTAAACCCTACACAGGTTTCCTTCTCAGCTCTAGATGCGGTTTTACACGAACTTGTCATCAAAGTAACCCTACACAGGTTCCTTCTCCATTTCAGATGCAGTCTTTTACGGACTCGTTATCAGTAAACCCTACATAGGTTTCCTTCCTTCAAAGATGCAGTTTTACACGAGCTCATCATCAGTCAACCCTACACAAGTGTCCTTCTTTCCAAGATGCAGTTTTACACGAGCTCATCATCATGCAACCCTACACAGGTTCCCTCGTTCAACTTACAAAATTACAATTCAACAAACAATCTCCAGATGGCATCTATAAGCCCATCCCTACCAACAGTCTACAAATGGCATCTATAAGCCCATTCACCGACTATCCATCACATTTCCAAATGGCATCTATAAGCCCATTCCCGACAAGGTTCTGTCACACTTCCAGATGGTATCTATAAGCCCATCCTCCTATCCATCATCTTTCCAAATGGCATCTGTAGGCCCATTCCCGCCATCACACCGCTGATCTTCTACTATGTGAGTGCAAACTTCTGGGCACTCTAGTGTTCAATCATCTTCCCCCTTCGGATCACGAAAGGCACGCGAGTCAATCTACATCCTCAGGTCTAAGAAGATTGAACAGGGGAAACTGTTGTACCCCAAAATTTACCCTCCCATATTCTTCAAAGTTTTGACAAGCATCATCTCAATTTGCTCAAGTCTACTCAAGGGTTGCACAGTCAACCACCCTCCTAAGCCAGTCAAATTAGGGTTTTGGTTCTTCAAGGAATTTAGAGTTTTCAATGGATCAATCAAGCCTCATATGCCTATACACATTGCCAAGCATCTACATGTCAAGTCTCAAGGCTCACAGCATCAAGTTGCACAGTCAAAAGCCCTAATTACTTCACAATCAACTATAGGGGTAAAATGGTCATTTGGCAGTCAAAAGTCAAAAAATTTGGTTGAAAATTCTGGCTACAGACACTCAATGTCACGTACAATGTTATGACACTGTATCTGACTTACTATATGACAGTAAATACAAAAGCAGTAAATAACACAGTCAATTGTTTACCCAGTTCAGTGTGCAACAACACCTACTCTGGGGGCTACCAAGCCAGGGAGAGAATCCACTATAAGAGATGTTAATTCAGGAATAAACCAACCAGTTTATCTCCTTCACTTAAGACCTACCCAATGCAATTCTAATCTAAGTACAACTTAAACCTGAGTTCCTACTCACTCCCCCTCAATCACAGCAGTGATACATAAACAAATTTGACTTGAGAATTGTTGAAGAGACTCTTCAAAACACACACTTGATTAAGCTTCACAGCTTTTTAATCAAGTAACACAATCACTCGTGCTTCACAGCTTTGAGTGATGTACACAACTAACTTGACTCTGCTTCACAGCTTTAGTCAAGTAACATTCAAACACTCTTGCTTCAAAGCTTTGAGTGCTACACAACCCTTACAATTGAAACCTATTCCAAGACACTTATCACAATGATAATTGCTTGGAGTACAATAAACAAATCTATACAGATTACAAACTTGATCTTCTAATCAATCAGCAGGGATGCCTTCAAAAACCGCAGCTCTGTTGAATATATAGCGGCTGCAACTTCAGTTAGGGTTTCCAAAAACCTAGGGTTGATTCCGTTTGACCTTAAGACCAGGTCACAGTACTTCATTGATCAGGTTAGGATTGAGCTAGGTTACTCCTCAGAAAACGCAGGATTCTGTTTAGGAAGGACTGAGTTATTTCCTGAAAAAACTCAGACTTATCCAATCCTGTAATCCTGCTAGTTCAGAACAGGATGTCATAACATTTGTTATGACATCTGAGAAAACCTGTCTACTGATTAGTAAAATGTGATCATTTTGCAAACATGCTCAGATACACACTTATAAACATCAGTATTTGAGTTACAATATTTTTCTGCACATGTACCTAAAGAGCTAGTACAACCTGAACTAGAATGTTATGACATCAGTCATGACATTCACACATACACTTGGAATTTACCAAAAATGCAAGCCAATACCTAAACACCTACAAACTCCCCCTTTGGCAGATTTTTGGCT
Organism: Vicia faba; assembly: GCA_948472305.1. Classification (NCBI taxonomy): domain Eukaryota; kingdom Viridiplantae; phylum Streptophyta; class Magnoliopsida; order Fabales; family Fabaceae; genus Vicia; species Vicia faba. The sequence goes on from OX451740.1 coordinate 897,282,524, forward strand.
AAAGTCCCTAAACAATCAGAGATAGATAGATAGCAGCAGAAATAAATGACAGCAGAAAAATATAGTGTTAAGTACTAGTTAAGCAGTACCAAATATTCTCCCCCACTTTAGCCACAAATGGGCCAAAGATTACATGTTTATAAAGTTATACAGTTATCCAAGACAAAATAGTGAGATCAGCAGCAGACAATAGCAGAACATACTTCCAAACTCCACCAGCAACACCACCAAGCAGCAATCATCCTTCAAGTACTGTCATCAGACTCAGAGGAGCCACTTTCTTCAATGTTGAGTTGTCCTTCATCTTCTTCCCTCATGCTTGCTTCAGCTTCTTCCTTTTCTAGCTTGGCAATTAGTGCTTCTAGGGTCCTTTTTCTAGCATCCAGATCTTTGCAAGTTTCTTTTAAGACAGCTATGACATCTGATGTTTTGGACTGGCTCTTTGCAGACGATGTCTCAGCTGATGTTATGACAATGTCTGGAGCATGGGATCCCTGAAACAGTTTGTAGTGCAGGCCAAGGGCAGGGGCTCTTTTGCAGACTGTATCTCTTGCTACAAGTATGTCAGGATATTGTGCAAGGATGATTCCACAAAGGAGGGAGGGAAAGGCAATTGGTCCTTTGACAGCATAACTGCCAGCATGCTTCAAGGTTTGTTCAAAAATGTACCTTCCATAGTCAAAGGCAGTCTTGGTTCCTACAGCATAGATGAATCTCCCTAATCCTGTGGAGATGGTTGATTTGTGATTTGTAGGCACCCAGTTTGCTGCACCTATTTTATGCAAGATGGCAAATTTCATGCTGAGTTTACTAGCATTCAACTTCCCTTTCAATGGCCAGCACTTTACTTGCCTGGCAGTGATGGTCAAGCATACTTCATTGTCAGTTGCCTCTAGATCAGGACAGTCCTTATTTGTTCTTCCAAGAAACTTGTTGATTTCTGATGGAGAGAACTTGACCCTTCTTCCTCTAACAAACACACTCTCAAAGTCAGCTGACCTCCCATCAGCACAATCATTGGATAAGTTCACTACAAACTCTTTAACCAGATTTTCATAACATTTGCCAAACTTCATAACAGTCTTTATTAGCCCAGCATTCCTGATCAGCTCCATGATGTCTTTGCACTCCAAAGCATCATTGTTGAGTTCTCTCTCCAAGGCTATTCTCTTCAAGCAAACATACTTCCACCTGTTTGCATTATCAGGATGATGAAAGGAGATGTTGTCAGTTGGCACTTCAGGCACTCTAGCAATCTTGCTGGAGGGGAGCTTCCTTCTGATGGGAGTATTGTCAATGTCAATCTCAAATTCTGATTCATCATCAGAGTCAGAAGTTTCAGGTTCTTTTCTTTTCTTGGAGATTGGTTGTCTAGCAGTCAGCACCTGTGCCTTCTTCCCTTTTGTCTGAATTTTTTCAGCCATCCCTTCAGCCTTGGACTTCTTAGGTTTAACAGTCTCACTACTTTTTCTTTTCATCAATCTCCTAGCAATGCTAGGGTTCACATTAGCAATCAGTTCATTATCTGAGTACTCTTCATCCACATCAATGATAGGTGGATCAGCAGCCTTTTCAGAGGGATTCTGAATGTTGTCTTTTGGTGTCACAACATCCTCAGTGACATCTATATTTTCAGAACCTTCCACATTTGGACTTTCAGATTGATTCAAAGGAATAGAAATCCCCGGTACAGATTGGTTGCCACTCAGAATGCTAGTAACCAGTCTAGCAATAGCTTGGTGTACTTGAACTGTTCCTTCTTTATTAGGTATAGTAGATGAAGGAAGAGAAGAATTACCAGAGACTGCAGCTTGAGCTCTTCCTGCATGTCTGGTCCTGAGCTTCTTGATTTTGGCTGGGTTAGTTGCCATCTCCCTGAGAGGAGTGACCTCAAGTACTTCAGATTCTATGCATGTCGTGATTGCCCTAGAATCTTGATCAGATGACGATGATGATGAGTGAGACGAAGCCGCCATAGTGGAAGATGATGTCTGAGACATTGTGTTTAACGTTGAGTAGCAGTAGCAATTTGAGAAAACTCTTTGATTGGGAGGAGAAAACAGGTTGCAAGGATGAGAGAGATAGGGAGTACAAGGGAGTCTTTTCAACTTCTGAAGGCTTTTGAAGGAATTGTGAATGAATATGATCAACCCACTAAATATAGACTTAATAGAATTAATCCCTTCAACCCTTGTTTTCAGCAAAACTAATTGCTATAATTTCTCATGTTGGTGAATACCCAATCTGCCCCTCAAATTTTCAAGTTGATTTCCAACAAGCGCCTTGATAGAAGAATCGGTTAGCTGAAGCTCAGAGAAACTATGTTTCAGTTCAAATGATTTCTTCTCTCCAAAGTCAATAGGGTTTAAGGAAATGTTGAATGTTTTCAGATTATCACACCACAATGTCACAACATCTTGTGTAACATTGTCTTCAGGTAGCATCTGTGTTGACCAGAATTTTTGAGAACAGAATTTATGAGACTTGTTCTTTGCCACATCACATATATTATCAGCCTGTAGTTTAGGAGTTCTTCTGACATCTTCCATAGGAATAGCTCTTTTCATTCCTTCAAGTTTACGCTGCCACTGTTTCATATCTTTTTCTTCTTTGATGATTTGACTCAAAGTGGAGATATCAGTGTTCTCAGGCTGCCACACATAACAGTTATTTTTGGATTTTATTCCTCTCATTACAATATCTAGTTTTTCATTAAACACTAGACATTTAGATCTTGAGAAGTTGACCATGAATCCTAGATCACATAATTGACTGATGCTGATGAGATTAGTAGTCAACCCTTTTACCAGCAGTACCTTATTCAGACTTGGAACTCCAGGGTAGTCCAAATTACCAACTCCTTTGATTTCTCCTTTAGCACCATCTCCAAAGGTCACAAAACTGGTGGTGTGAGGCATAACATTATTGAGGAGATTTTTGAATCCAGTCATGTGTCTGGAACATCCACTGTCAAAGTACCAATCTTCCTTTGCTGAGATCTTCAGGGAAGTGTGTGCTATCAGTGCAGTAGCCTTTTTCTTCCATTGAGGAGCGTGTGGTACCTTTTTAGACTTAGGTTTGACATCTGATTTCTGATTAGGATATCCATGTAGTCTGTAGCAGAAGGGCTTTATGTGACCATATTTCCCACAATGATGACATCTCCATCTTTGGTACCTCTTCTTCATGTGTCTCTGTCCCTGATGTTGAGAGTAATGTTGAGACATCTGGTTTGACATTTGCTTCCTGGTAACAAATTTCTTTGTTTCCACAAATCCTAGGCCAGATTTATTTCCCATATTTTGTCCAGCCTGAAGAATCTCTTCCAATTTGTCAGTTCCATTTGTCAACATCTTGACTGATTTGGTCATTTGATTCAGTTGTGAGTTCAGCAGTTGAACTTCTCCTTCTAAATGACTTATAGTTTCAAGATTTGCTCTCTTTTCAGCCTCCAGCTTTACAATGAGTTTTGATTGTTTCTCATTTTGCACACAAACTTCACCACTTCTGATACACAATTTCTTGTAGGTATCAGCCAGTTCTTCAAATGTTACTTCTTCATCACTGGTGTCACTTTCAGAAGTACAAACACTAGTTAGGGCAGTAACTAGTTTGGCAGATTCTTCTTCAGAATTGCTTTCTGAATCATAGTCAAACCAAGTAACAGTCATTCCTTTCTTTTGCTTCTTAAGAAAGGTAGGACATTCAGCTCGAATATGTCCATATCCTTCACATCCATGGCATTGAATTCCTCTGCCTTGGTTTTCCTTATCTTCTGATCTTGGTCTTCTGCTGGAACTGTCAATGTCAGAAGGAATGTTATGAACATTTGACCTTGACTTTGGGTCCATTCTTTTGATGAGCCTGTTGAACTGTCTTCCAAGCATGGCAATGGCTTCTGATATGTTTTCTTCTTCATCCTCCTTGTGTTCAACATCAGTGTTGGTTACAAGTGCTATGCTTTTGTTCTTCTTGTCACCATTATCAGTGATCCCCATCTCAAAAGTCTGAAGAGACCCAATAAGTTCATCCACTTTTAACTTGCTAATGTCCTGGGCTTCCTCTATGGCAGTTACCTTCATTGCAAATCTTTTAGGCAAGGATCTGAGAATCTTCCTCACCAGTTTTTCTTCTGACATTTTTTCTCCCAGTGCTCCTGAGGTGTTGGCAATCTCCAAGATGTTCATGTGAAATTCATGGATGGTTTCATCTTCCATCATTTTTAGATTCTCAAACTTAGTGGTCAACATCTGAAGCCTTGACATCTTTACTTTGGAAGTGCCCTCATGAGTAGTTTTGAGGGTGTCCCAAACTTCCTTGGCCAGTTCATATTGATGTACTAATCTGAAGATGTTTCTATCAATTCCATTGAACAAGGCATTTAAGGCTTTTGAATTTCCCAGAGCTAACTCATCTTCTTCTTTACTCCAATCTTCCTCAGGCTTCAGACTGATTGTCCCATCTCTTTCAGTTATGGTGGGATGAATCCATCCTTTGTCAGCAGCTCTCCAAGCCTTTTTGTCCAGAGATTTTAGGAAGGCAATCATACGAGGTTTCCAGTAGTCATAATTAGTTCCATCCAGAATGGGTGGTCTGTTTCCAAAAACTCCTTCTTTGTCCATAGTGCCAGAAAGTGATATCCCTAGATCTCACCCAGTAATACAGGCAGGGTGCCTGCTCTGATACCAATTGAAAATTCTGGCTACAGACACTCAATGTCACGTACAATGTTATGATACTGTATCTGACTTACTATATGACAGTAAATACAAAAGCAGTAAATAACACAGTCAATTGTTTACCCAGTTCAGTGTGCAACAACACCTACTCTGGGGGCTACCAAGCCAGGGAGAGAATCCACTATAAGAGATGTTAATTCAGGAATAAACCAACCAGTTTATCTCCTTCACTTAAGACCTACCCAATGCAATTCTAATCTAAGTACAACTTAAACCTGAGTTCCTACTCACTCCCCCTCAATCACAGCAGTGATACATAAACAAATTTGACTTGAGAATTGTTGAAGAGACTCTTCAAAACACACACTTGATTAAGCTTCACAGCTTTTTAATCAAGTAACACAATCACTCGTGCTTCACAGCTTTGAGTGATGTACACAACTAACTTGACTCTGCTTCACAGCTTTAGTCAAGTAACATTCAAACACTCTTGCTTCAAAGCTTTGAGTGCTACACAACCCTTACAATTGAAACCTATTCCAAGACACTTATCACAATGATAATTGCTTGGAGTACAATAAACAAATCTATACAGATTACAAACTTGATCTTCTAATCAATCAGCAGGGATGCCTTCAAAAACCGCAGCTCTGTTGAATATATAGCGGCTGCAACTTCAGTTAGGGTTTCCAAAAACCTAGGGTTGATTCCGTTTGACCTTAAGACCAGGTCACAGTACTTCATTGATCAGGTTAGGATTGAGCTAGGTTACTCCTCAGAAAACGCAGGATTTTGTTTAGGAAGGACTGAGTTATTTCCTGAAAAAACTCAGACTTATCCAATCCTGTAATCCTGCTAGTTCAGAACAGGATGTCATAACATTTGTTATGACATCTGAGAAAACCTGTCTACTGATTAGTAAAATGTGATCATTTTGCAAACATGCTCAGATACACACTTATAAACATCAGTATTTGAGTTACAATATTTTTCTGCACATGTACCTAAAGAGCTAGTACAACCTGAACTAGAATGTTATGACATCAGTCATGACATTCACACATACACTTGGAATTTACCAAAAATGCAAGCCAATACCTAAACACCTACATTGGTCAACATCTTATTTTGAAGCCACAATCATCATTTGATCAAGTTTTGATCATGATTCCACAAGAATGGCTCAAAAATCATCAAGATGCAATAGTTTCCATTTTTGGATAGTTGAAAAGTCAACTGTAACTTGACCAAGGCATAACTTTCTCATGGTTCATCAGAAAAATCCCATCCAATGCTCATTTTGAAGGGGATGACATTTCCTACAACTCATATTCACATTCCAAGTCCAAGAAATACTCTCACAAAAAGTTATCAATTTCAACATTATAGGTCATTTTCAAAAGTCAACAAAAAGGCATTTTAAGTCAAAGACCATAACATGAGATTGGTAAATCAAAATGATATGGGACCAAAGGAATTGGTTAGAGAACTTCAAGACCTTTCCAAAATGTCCAAGAACATGTTCATATGATCAAAATTGAGCAAGATATGCATTGGAGAAGTTGGGAAATTTTTGTGAAATGGCAAAAGTCAACTATCCTTGAAACTTCAATTTTTGACAAAAGGGCCCACTTTCTTCCACTTGATTCAGCCTTGTCATGCCACACACGTGTCCCATGATTAATTTCAAGATCAAACATTTATTTTTCTATTTTATTTAATTTTTATTGATTTAATTCATTTTAAATCCATAATAATTCAAATAAAATCTAAAAATCAATGGAATAGTGTCATTTGAATTTGAATAGCTTCCATACATCATGTACCAGCTCATAAACTCGTGCTAGGGTTATGTTGTACACCAAGTCTTGGTTTTGCTTAAAAAAGGGAAAGTTTGTTAATGATAAAAAAACCTAAGACTAATTCTCTCATGTGCATGGATCAAGGCCCAGCTAATGACCTAATCCCTTTCTCATATATACACACAGTCTAAACCTAATTGGGGGCACGTGCAAAAGCTGCTACAAAGCCATAAACAAAATTCAAAAATAGGAGGAAAATTTGAAAACTGAAATCAACCTTCCAGCATAATTCAAACCCTTTTCTTGTTTCCAATACCTTGCTGAGACATTCAGGGACGATTTGCAATCAAGAACAAGCTCTAAAGCTCCAGGAATCACCTCAAACAGTCACACGGTTTACCATTCTTTTCCATAATCGAAAATCAAGTTTTATGCATCATTAACATGTTTTGACTATTGCTTTGCATTGCTAACATCATTCTGAAGCTTTTGATATAGTTTAATTTGATTATGGTGCCCTAAAACGAAAACTACCATGGACGAATTCTAGGTTTTCAGAGCTCTCATATTAGGGCTTTTCACATACTGTAAAATTAGACCTCAAGACACATATGGTTAAATTCTTCAGGATGAGACGAACGCATTGATGCCATCGCGCCCTTTTTATATGCACTGTATGCCTAATCGTTATTATTGGCAGTTTTGCTTTGTGGGGGTTAAAAACCCCCGCTATCTTGTTTTTTTGTTTTACAGGAAAAGGTAGAAGATGAAGGACGTGTCTCAACACGGTTGGTTAGTTTGAATAATGGCGCGTGTTTTGTTGTTTCAAGCACATTGAATTATTTTTACATATTATCTTTGTTTCTTATTCATATTACAAAGCATGCAATTTGGTTGAGTGGTTAGCCAGGTGTTCAGCAACCCTTGGGACCTGGGTTCGATTCCCAGGTCCACCCAAGTCTCAATTCTATTTTTTCTAACAAATTCATGTGCAGTGCTTATCAAAGGTTCCACCATATGTCCTCACGCATCAGCTAGCCAAGTGTCCACAACCCTCAATCCAATGGTCAAAGAATGAAGACCATGGTACTCGGGAGTCAATGCATATCTGGACGATTCAAGGAAGTCAAACATGGCTTTGTGTTAATGGGTCAGATTCCACAAATTCACCTCCATCTAGGCCTTCAAACCCCCTGGTTTATTTTCCTTTTTATTTTCTTTCTCTTTTTTTAATTCTTTTAATCATTATTAATTATTATTATTAACCAATAAATTAATTTTCATAATAAAATCAGAGATCACAAAAATTGTAAATATTTTTATTATTTATTAAATTCACTAATTATTATTTTTGTAAATAAAGTACTAACAAATAAATTAGTTTAATATAGGTCATTTTTCATCTTTTTCTCAATAAATAAAAATTATGTAGAATTAGGGTTTGGCATTTTCAATCATATTTTATTAATTATCATTATTCTTATTTATTAATTATTATTTTTGTAAATAAAAAATGTAAATTAATTAATTCAGTTAATTAGGTTAACTTTGATATTTTTTTATTAATAATTAAAATAAACTTAGAACTAGAGTTTTCTTGACTTTTAATTTCCTTTTTCTTTTTATTTTTCATTAAAATATTAAAAAACACAAAAACATTTTTCTTTTAATTAATTAATTAATTAGGTTTAGGTTTAACATTTAATTAATTGCAAAAAGGGACTAAAACTTTCTGTATTTCTCAAAAGGGTCAAAAACCCTAGGACGTTCCAATTTAATTCTTTCGCGCATTATTCTTATTCTTGATTATTCATGTATCTGCTCAAAGGATGTAATAGTAATTAGGATTTACCGCTTTCTTTTATTTTCCGCGCTTTATTTCAAAACGGGTTTTTGTTTTTTGGCGATGTATAGACTCGCGCCTTGTAATAGCGTAGAATTTACCTTTCCGCAATTTATTTTCCGCACTCCTAAGTGTTAATTATGCCTGAAAGACTGAATGACAATTAAAAACAACTCGTAGCTCACAAATGCATGTTCAAAGATAAATATAAAGTGAAACAACACACAATGCACATGCCACTCCTAGGGTACGCCTCACTTGGTTGCCTCGACGTGGTCGTCAAGTATAGGGTGTTTTAGAGGTCGCCCTCTTGTCTAAGATCCAGTTGCCTCAAAACGGTTGCCTCGGATAAAAGGATCTAGGACATTAGGGTTACTTCTAAGGTGTCCTACTATTGCTTCGGTGACCACATTGTCCCTTATAATCGAATTGACCCGAATACCTCCAACGACGGTGCTACCTACTTCTCAATAGTGGGATAGTACTGTCTAAAGGACTCTTACACAGCCTAATTCCTTAGAGTAGGTAGATTCTCGTGGGTACTTGCTCTTTCAAAAAACAAACAAAAATACTTTTCACACTTACACTTTCAAAAAGTTTTCAAACAAATATTTCATACACTCTTGAGGACAGATACAAGAGTTACCTAGAAATTTTTCAAACGAAACTTTTTCAAAACCCACACAGACTTGAAAAGCAAACAAATTTTGAAAACATAAGAGCAAGTACCTAAGATCCCGTGGATAACCACGGATAGAAAGGGTGCTAACACCTTCCATTTCTATAAATCTACCTCCCGAACCGAGAGACATCTCGAATAAGGAATTTTGCTGTGCTTTTGTCCTTTCCATGTTGGAGAACATAAAAGACGGTGGCGACTCTTGCTTACCGCGACATTTCGCGAACCAGCTTTAAAACCGTCAGTTCTATTTCCACCGATCACAGTGGTCCTCCAGCCCAGGAGCGACGCACAACCTTCTGGCTAGCAGCAGTGAAACCCAATCCGAACTTGTCTGTCTTGTGAGGAAAATCTGGCAGTTGACCCCATATTGCGCTTCCTCCTTCCTTGACTACAGCCTCCGCATCTTTAAGGGATGACATCCGGGACACAGGCTTGGTAATGATGGGCACATCAGTCATTGTCTTGGTCGTTGCAATTTCAGGAGAAACCTCTTCAAAGTGTTGGAAAGGTGTTTCTATGAATTCACCATCTAACTCCACATAGTGGAAAGAGTTAAGGTGGCTTATCATATACTCCTCCTCTCCATGAACTGTTATGATTTTACCCTGGACTAGATATTTTAGCATTTGGTGTAGAGAGGAAGTGACTGCCCCAGTGTTGTGGATCCATGGCCTTCCCAACAAGCATGAATATGAAGGATGGATGTCCATCACATAAAAAGTAGAGTTGAAAATTTATGTTCCCACCTTAATTGGGATGTCCACTTCTCCATGAACCATCCGCTTAGAACCGTCGAAGGCTCTAACAATGATATTACTGGGCTTTAAAGTTAAACCTTCACAGTCTAGCCTGTCCAATGCTTTCTTTGGTAGGACATTTAAAGATGACCTAGTATCAACCAGAACATGAGCAAGTGTGGTTCCTCTGCATCCTACCGAGACATGCAGCGCATCATTATGCTTTCTTCCCTTAGACGTTAGATCAGCATCAGAGAAGCCCATACCATTATTGGCTGTAAGGCTGGCTACACACTCTTAAAACTGATCTGCAGAAGTTTCTTGAGGCACGTGCGCCGTCTTCAGGAATTTGATCAAGGCTTTGGCATGAGCCTCAGAATAGAGCAATAGGGCCAGCATGGAGATTTTTGAAGGGGTTTGCCCCAGCTGCTCTACGACATCATAGTCGCTCTTCTTAATTATCTTTAAAATTTCCTCCATTTCCTTTTGGGTGGTCTCGGGGATAACCAAAGTCTGAGCCCTCGTCCTGACGGGCGCTTCTTGGATCCCCTTACCTTTATTAGTAGTAACAGCAGAGGGTACAACTTCGGGTGTAACAATTTTTTCAATCACTGGACTTCGCATAGATATCTTGATAGGCACGGGAGCAATTGAGGGTCCGAAGATTACCCTTGGAGGAGCAATCTCCAGAGAGAAGATTCTTCCGCTACAAGTTATCTTACTCGTCCCCGCAATATTTCCCATATTAAAATTTTCTTCATCGGAATTCTCTTCGGCTGATTCGATCTGCTTGACACCGTGGTAGAAGATCTCTCATCCATAATTCCACAGAATCGTCTTGTTGGACTTATATGGGATAGGCCCCGACATCGTAATCTTCAGCGGTACGAACTTTAGATCAGGTGTAATCTTAACAGGCCTTTTGCAGGTCTTGGAAAGATTGTTGGAAATGGTGATTATAGCAATATCATTGATTGGAATAACAGGAGTAGCAGGAGTAACATGAGTAATAGCATCAATAGGAGTTTTCTGAAAGAGGATCTCTTGGGTATCCATCAGGCGTTGGATGCCTGATTTCAACAGTGGACATTCGAATTGCAAGGTTGAACAAAAGTAACAATCTTTTTCACAGCCTGGAAAAATCTCGACTTTCAACAGATTCATCTTGATCATTGGCAATGGAGTAATTAAGTCATCAACAACAGTAACATGAAGATCTTCTACAATGGCATGGACATTATGACCATGTTTTGGCATAGGAGCGGATATCACATTAGGTTTTTCGGGAGCATCAAACTCTACCTCCTTGGCATCTATCAAATCTTGGATCTTGTTTTTAAGGGCCCAACAGTTGTTGGTGTCATTCCCCACACTGTCTGAGTGATATTCATATTTTGCATTTGAATGATAATAGGGAGAAGAGGTATTTGGGTTTTTTGGGGCCTCTTTTAAGTTGGTAAGGTTTAACTTTAACAGATGAGGGAGGACCTGAGCCGGTGTCATATTGATCCGAGTGAATTGTCGTTGTGGCCTTTCCACCCTATTTTGGTTAGCTCTAGGTTGACTGCTTTGAGGTTGATCGGCTGAAGAGTTCTGAATCATCACAGCCCCCACCGCTGGTTGGCGCTCCGTTCTTCCTTGATTTCTCTGGGAGTAAACAGCAGAAGCTTCTTTCTTGGCTGGGAAGGTCTTCTTGACAGCAGTGGAAGCAACTGCATCCTTCTGAATTTTACCACTCTTAATGCCAGCTTCGACCCTTTCACCCGTCATAATTAATTCGATGAACCCTGCAGATGAGCTCCTGGTCAAGTGATTAAAGAATGGACCTGACAGGGTCCCCAAAAACATATCAACCAGCTCTCTATCATAAAATGGTGGCTGCACCCTTCCAGCCAAATCCCGCCATTTATGGGCGTACTCCTTAAAGCCTTCATTAGAGACCATACTCATACTTTGTAGTTGAGTGCGAGTAGGCGCTAGATCTGCGTTATACTGGTATTGTCGGTAGAAAGCAGCAGCCAGATCCTCCCAGTTATGAACATCAGATCTCTCAAGTTGATAGAACTAGTCCAATTGTGTACCCGAAAGACTATCTTGAAAAAAGTGGACCCACAAATCCTTATCAGAAGAGTGAGGTTGGATCTTTCTGACGTAGGACCGCAGATGCATCTTTGGACAGGACAAACCTTCGTATTTAGCAAATGTAGGCACTTTGAACTTGGGGGGAATGACAATCCCGGCAACCAACCCTAGTTCTTCGAAATCCAACCCAGGTACTCTTTGTACCTCCATATCTGCCAACTGCTCCTCCAGATTTTTATACTTATCTTCCATAGGAGGATACTGCTGCTCTGAGTAATCTTCCTCCTCCTCTTCTTCTTCCTCTTCAGCTTCAGACTCGGAGGGAATTGCAACTCCTTTACCTTTACCAACCCCTTCGTCAGACGTTGAGGGAAACTCGAGGACCCTTCTAGCCTGGTTCTCAAACCTTCTTCCCATAGTGGCCATACCGATACTTTTCTTCTTTTTCTCTTTGTCTTTTTCCTTCTCTTTCTCTAACAGTGCTTTAAGGTCCTCCTGACCCTTTACCAAGGTCATGAGGAGTTGTTGGAACTGAGAATTTTGCGCTTGCAGATCTTTGACCGTCTGCTCTATATCCATCTTGCTGAAATAAACAGCAGAAAGATAACGAAACCTGGTGTGAAGACCTGTTTATGCATATGATGAATGATATGTATTCATGTAATGCATTCAAGGATTCAGAAATTCAAAATCGTTTAAAACAAAAAGAACACACGTCATATTAAGAAGAAATTTGTTAGTACATAAATGCCCCATGGGTAAAATATTACAAAATTCTTAATGTAAAAAGATGTTGCGCATCCTCTTTGGTGCGATGTAAGTGTTAAGAGTCTCCTCTTCGTGAAGTCAGCGGGTAAGTTCCAAAACCTTTTTCTCACTGGCATAGAAGCTGGCTTCAAAAGTATTATGTTCTTCCTTGAGTTGTATCCAACTCTTTTGCAACTCTTCCAATGATGTTGGCTTGTCAGGATGTAGGAGGGTGTATGGAACCTCTCCTTCCATAACAGGCTCTTTGATCACGGGGGGAATGTGGGGATAAGGCATTATAAGACTCTGGGTGCGGGTTTGTACCCACTTGAGATAAGGCTCAAGGGGGATGGAATTCTTGTGTCCCAGTGTCTTACTATCCACTTTGTTGGGCATCCTCCAAGCTCGGATAAACATTTGTCGAAGTCCTTGAGCGTCGTTGTCGAAGTCAAAAACCAAGTCAGGAATCAGCATGTCATGAGGGCCACCCCTTCAGGCATACCCAAATTGTCTCAGAGCTAAACAGGGGTTGTAGGTGATGCCTCCCCTAATGCCAAGTAGTGGGACATTAGGGAATTCTCCACAACGATCAATGATGATGACATTTTCTCTGGACCGAGAACACCAATGAACATCAGAATGTGTAATGGTCATTAACCGTTGTGACCACCTCAAGCCTTGTTCATTCCTCAAGAATGACTGGGGAAGGTGAGAAATAAACCACCTGGCTAGAAGAGGAGTACAGCACATGAGAACACCTATTTTCCTCATTGTTCGTGTGTGAAATGAGTGTAGGATGTCCCCAAGCAATGTAGGCACATGATTCTGAGATATGAAAATCTTGACAGCATTCACATCTATAAGTTGATCAGGGTTTAGGAATAAGACCAACCCATAGATGAGAAGTGCTACAATCTCCTCAAAAGTTTGCAGATCTAGAGAATTCCAACAGTCTTGTGCCTTCTCAAACATAAACTTTTCCAAGAAACCCTTGACACCACTTCTGGTTTCCCAATGACCTTTGATATCAGATGGTTGCAAGTGTAATGTTTGAGCAATATCTTCAGGCTTTGGTTCTCTTTTCGTACCGTTGTAGGGTACTTGATGGAGAATAGGAATCCTCAGGAGTTGAGAAAATTCCTCCAAAGTAGGTACTAGTTGGTAATCAGGAAATGTAAAGCAATGGTGTAGGGGGTCAAAGAACTGGAAGAGGACTTTCACCATGTCTTCTTCAATGTTGGATTTGACCAAGTTGAGAAGTCTACCATGTCTTTCACTGAAGGGAGAATTCTCTGGAATCTTGGAAGTAAGCTCCTTGAGTTGAGGAGGGATTCTCACAAGGTTGACTTGAATTGTTTTCCTGCGAAGAGATTCCATGACCTACAAAACAAGAACAAAGATGAAGATCCAAACCCTTGAAATGGTTAGTAGATGCATATGATGCTTCATGATGTTCATGATGCATGCACAAGTATATGTACAAGCAAGTCACACAAGATCCTAGTTTTAGGCTTGCATGAGGTTTCATAGGTAAGTACCCTCTTGAAGTTAGTTGGCTCAACCTGTCCTAGAAATAGTAACCGGGTTCTAAGGAGCTCAATATCACTGGATTATTTTTTGTGTTCATTGTTTCAGTTTAGCCACTTTACTGGCGACCGAAATATTCCAAGAAAACACCCTCAATGAGTGTAGTATCGAGTATTTACCAACATCGAACTGCACCAAAGTCGGTCATCTCACTACCCCTAAAAAGGCCAAGATGGTCAAGTAAGGTTCTAAGAGTTCATTAGTGCTTCATGACATCACTCAGCGGCCCCGTATTCTCTTTGATTGACTCAAAGGCTACCGGTACCCACAAATATGTCGCACTAATATAGCTATTGCTTCAACCATGTCGGTATACCCCGCACAGTTTCCACAACATATTGCTATTTACCTATGAATGTTTCCCACAAATCCGAGTGGAGGATTCAAACCCAAACAAAAGAACCAAATGTAAAGCAATCAAAGCAAATAAGATAAGCATGCAAAGATGATATAAACCCTAAGGTTACTCCACTTTTAAAGGATAGTCCCCAGCAGAGTCGTCAGTTCTGTGATACGGTGGGAGAACTCACTTGAGGTTTTGCGTTTGTGTTCGCAACTGTTTCGGTTTAGCAAGAGTCGCCACCGACTTTTTATTTTATCCAAAGGAAAGGTCAAAAAGCACAGGAAAGACCTTTGAGATGTTTTCTTGGGTTCGAGGAATATATTATGAAAAGGGAAGGTGCAAGCACCCTTTTCATCCATGGGCTCTTAGTTACTTGTTTAGATCACTTGCTTTGCTTTTCTAATTGTTTGAGATGGTGCTTTGTGTGTGGTTTTTGAAAATGTTTTGAAAAGAGGACATCGTTGTGGCAACCTTTGTAATGATTCTTGTTTAAATATATGCAAAGGTGTATTGTCTTTTGAAAAGGTTTCAATGTTTGAAAGTTTTGATTTGGGAAAGGTTTTGAAATTGTGTTGTGAAGTGTGTTTGAAAATAGCAAGGATGTTTTGCAAGTTTTTGATCAAGTAACTAAGAGTTGTCTACCCTATTTTACTCAAAGATATTTCCTATATGTTTTTAACCCTTTTGACAGTGTTGTTTTACCATTGCATTTGGTAAACAACCTTGTATTAGGATGTTAAACGGGACAGGCGCGGGTCGTCGTATAGACCATGATAGAAATTGTGTTAAGTATTTTTAGCAAATTTTCTGAGGGACTAGATCATTTTATGTAGGCAACCAAGATAGCGTCATCGAGGGACTATGATCTTTTGTTTTGTTTTTGTTTTGCCAAAGTACTCAACATGCATAACATGGCCCATTTTTAAGGCAACAAGTGGATGTAACCCTAGGGGTGCAAGTGTGCATTGTGTTTGTCATTTTCATGCTTTTTGTCTTTGTATTAGTCAAGCTATTTGTTGATTTTGGATTTTTCGCATACAAACCCTAATCTCTAATCATGACATAATTGAAAGTATAAAAGCGTAAAATAAATCTACCATTATTACATCATGATTATGGGGAGGGGGGTACAATTTTTGAATGGGGATTATTTGACAAGAAATTAAAACCCTAGTTTTACTATTACATCCAAATTGAATAAATGGCTTAAATAATAAATGAACAATATTTAAATAAACAAATTATATAAGATATTATGAATATGCAAAAATGGTTTATGTTTATTTTTTATGTATATAAAAATATTTAATGCAAAATAAAAAAGATTATTATTTTTTTTCAATAAGGGTAAAACCCTAATTTTTTTTAAGAATGTAGATATATTAAATATACTATTTATATACAATAAAATAAAATAATGTGTACATAAAAATAAAATATATTTAGAAAAAAGTATTATTTAAATATAAATAATAATAATAAATAAAAGTATGTTTTTCATGTTTTTATTCTCAAGTATTTATAAAATAAAAGTATGTATACATATATTAATTATATTAATTATGTACAAAAATGAAATAAAATATATACAAGATAAAAATATATATTTAGAATAATATTTTTGAGTGTAAATAAAAGGATAAAAATAAAAAGGATATAATGTTATTATATATTATTTTTTAGTTTTTTTTAATCAAATAAAATAAAGGTAAATGATCATTAAATTAATTTTAAGTTAGAAAAAATAAAATAAAATACCAAAATAAATGTGAAAAATTATGAAAATATTTTTAGTATTTTTTTATGTTTAGAAAATAAGAAAATAAAGTCAGAAATGAAAATAAATACAAAAAATATAAAATGTAAAGAGATTGGGCCAGGGGGTGCATTCAGTAAAAGGGGGTGTCAATAGTGAGCCAGGACCAAGCCCAGCCCACCACACTTCATCTTCAACCTTTGTCTTCAAAAAAATGCGCGCGCCTGGTTCTAAACATGAACAACCTGTATACGAGCTCTATTGCAAAAACACATAACATCAAAGTTGTAGAGCTCTTCAAGACGAATTCAACCATATAAAAAACTTGCCCTAACTCTCAAAGACCAGAGAGAATTTCTCTGGCCCCAAATCCTAACCTAATTTTTTCAGTATGTTCATGGATCAAATTCTCTTAGCATGCTTAACTAAAATGAAAACTGAGCATGTGTACAGCTTCATGGCAATGAATACTACATTTCTTATTCACAAACCTAAGCCTAAATGTTCCTAAATAGAGAGATAGGAAGTTGACAAAAACCTGTTTCAGCTGACTTCGTGTATGGTAATGTGGAGCTTTTCAATGAGGCCTGAGGTGTTTGGGAGCTTGCTTGAACTTCCCTTAACTTTCTCCAATGCCTAGCTTACCTTGAATGTGCTTGAACAAACCTACAGAACTCAACCTGCACAAGCTGAAATTGAAAATGGAAAACCCTGTGAATGGAGTTACAGTTAGTGTTTAAGGTTTGGGATAGCTTGGATGAGTTGTATGGAAGGTGTTTGAACAGGTTTCGGGCAAAACGCACAAGCAAATTGTGCTATGGAAGTCAAGATGCAGATGCTACCCTGTTTTGCCAATGGAGGGTGATTTTGAGCTATGGGATGTTTGAGGGCTCAAAGGGTCGTATTTTTGGCTCAAGGGGGTGTGATAAAGTTGTCTCAAATGCTTGCAAAGGTTGGTTTTCACAGATGTTTCAGTTCTTGTATTTTGGACAAATTTCTTGGTTATGAAGCAAAGTGTGAGAAGTGATGTGAAACAGGCCTGTACAGGCTACCCATATGCTTGAACCCTCTGCTCTTGGCCCCTCTAATTTGTGGATTTGATTTTCTGCATAAGATATGGACCAATGCTCAAGAAATCAGTTTTGACATAAAGCAAGGTTTAAGCAAAAATGGTAATGTTGCTTTTTCTATTTAAAGATTAATCTAATGTGCAATGTTCTAATGACCAAAACAATGCCTTAGACCAATGGTTTTGCACTTAATTATTGAGTTTGGAATGGTTTTGAGGCCTGTAATCTAGTGCAAAGCAAGCTGATTTGAATTTGCAATTTGTATCACAATGAACATGCCATGGATGAAAAGTGAGTTTTTGCCAACTTCAAGCCTTCGATTCTCCCTAACCACAAATGAGTTTGAAGAGTTCTTGGACATTTTGGAAAGCTTGCAACATGATCTACAATCCATATTTGAAATGAAAGTTGATATTCCAATTGTAACTATTTTAAAATTTTCCAAGAAGATAGGTCAAAATCCTGCCTAAACTAGGGCAAAATTTCACTAAGTTAAAAGTTCCATGGACCCTTGTTCCAAAAATCATAACTTGAGATACAAGCTTCTTTTGAGAAAACTTTGTGAATCAAAGTTGTATACTTTGTGGAGGACTACAACTTTCATGTTGGAAGTTTTGTTTGAATCCAATTGCATCATGGTGAAAATGTTGGGCAAAGTTAGGAAAAATTAAGAAAATTTCATAACTTAGAAAAATTCTAAGTTATGAAATTTTTTCAACTTTAAACCCTAATTTGCAAAATTGGGTTTCTTGATGAATAAGTTTCATGTTTTGCCATATCTTGATGAAAAATGACCCTTGGAACTTGATTTTGACCAAAAAGTCAAAGTTTGACTTTTCAGTGTACAGTCAAAATTTGATCAGTTGACTGAAAAATTCATCTGTCAATCCAATGCAATTGAGATCTTTTGAACCTTGTGAATAGGTCAAGATGATGCCATTGAGTCCTTGAATCCATGTTTGAACCCAATTTTCCATTGGCTAGGTCAACAATCAGAAATTGCCCTTGTGCAGTCAAAACCCTAAAAATGACCATTTTGCCCTTTTGGTGTTCTGATCAAATTTCTTGTGGAGTTGTGGTCTAAACTTGATCAAATGGTTCATATGAGTTTATAATGTTGATGTGGGTCAAAATTTATGAGGTTTGACTATAAATTGGCCACAGTTGACTTTTTCCCCAATACAGTTGATTTCTAGGTCAACTGTCCAATTGACTGGGCAAAATTTTGATTCAAGGCTTGAAACTTGGTAGAGGTAATCTTGTAAGTCCAACATGAAGTATGAAAGCCACTTTGAGCATTAAAAGTCCAAAAATCCCTGTGCAAACTCAAACCCTAGTTTAGGTCAACAGTGCAAGGAGATGTCTTGAGCAGAGCAAACCCTAGCTGGATCTTGAGTTCAAGGAGTCTTGTGATGAAGAATATTGAAAAAATGAGAGGGAAAATTTAGGGGTACAACATCCACTTTTTTAGGAGACTGCCTACGTGTATGTTGAACTACTGCCCTAGCAACAAGGTCTATGGTCAGCTGATGGTAGGCGACCTTAGGGTCGAGTTTAGGCATCTCAACAGCGCTCCATGCAAAAAGGTCAGCATTTTCTCTTAGGCAGGCTTTGAGTTGCTTCCTCTCTAGGTCAGGGAGTCTTGTTCCAATCTTCACACCTTTTCTCGGATCATTGTTGAGGAGGAAGACTTCAAAATGTCCAATCTAGAATGGTGCACATAGGATGGAGGGGCTCTCTGTTGTCAACGGATGTCGTGGAGACATCAATCTCTGGTCGGGCAGCTATTTCCTTCCTTTTTCTTCCTTCAGGTCCTTCTTTGTGAAGCCAGTGTTGAGGTCGACCGAGCTAACGTGAGGTGGTTGCTTCTGCTCTAATGCTCAAGGTGGCTTATCATCCACGAATTGGGCTTTCTTGTTGACAGTCTTGGATGTAGTGACAATTAAAGTTTGTCCCTTAGTGACTACTTCAAAACATCTCCTTGCGGCCTTGATGTCCCCGTGCAGAGTGACGATGCGACCCCTCTTTGTATAGTACTTCATATTCTAGTGGACCGTGGATGACATAGCGATCAGCTCATCCAAAGTTAGCCTTCCCGAGATACAATTGTACAAAGATGGGCACTCAATGACCAGGAAACAAACTTTAACTTGTCTGGCCGTTTCATCTTCCCCAAAGGTGACAAGCAGCTATTAAAACCCTGCAAGTCGGAACCCACGTACGGTCTCAGGTGAGTGTGTTTGAGCTGGAAAGTGGTGAACAAATGTGTGTACATAATGTCGACGAAGCTCTCCTGGTCGATCAAAATGCAGTGAACGTAAAGGTTAGCCATTTTTGATATTTCCAGTAGAGGGATGGTGGAGTTGGGGGATCCTCCCGCTAGCTCCTCGAGATAGAATATGACGGAGTCAAACTTTCCCCATAAATTGCTCAGAGTTGTGTTTTGATCCAAACTCATGTCGATCAGCTCTTCAAACTCTCTCTTCACCGACCCAATGGTGATCTAGTTGAATCCTCTGCCAGATATGTCTATGGAGGAGGGGAAACCTTCCCAAGTGTTGTGAACAGATAAGGGTATGTTGGCTTCATCGGGGATATAGAAGTCCTCAAGTCGGAATACACACAGGGTGACTTGTAGGTTGACATTGTCATCAGAGGGCGGTGTTTCCTCCTAGATCCTCTTTTCCTCGCAGAGGTCCAATCGGGTAGCCTCACTCCTCTTGGTGTGCTGCCTCAAATGACCTTCCTTGATGAGGGTCTCGATTGCATCCTTGAGGTGGATGAAGTCTTCAGTGACGTGGTTGTGGCTCCTATGGAAACGCCAGTAATTGGTTTTATCAATGTTCGGCTTAGGGGATGTGGGCCTGGGAAGCCGAACGTCACCCTGCTTGAAGTCAGCGTTGATACACTCAACGAGGATACGCTCGTGGGGAACGGTGAGCAGAGTGTACTCAGTGAAACGACATGCTGAGCCTCTATGCTCGCAGGAGTCGTTGGGCTGGTCATCTATTATTTTCTCCCATCCTTGATAAGGACCTACAAGATCATCATATTTCGAGGCTCTAGTTCTTTTCTGATTCCTTGAGTCTCGAGCGTTGTTAGCAGCCTATTTTTCCTCATATTGGATGTATGACTGGGTCTTCTAGAGAAGCTCGACCAGTGAACGAGGCATCTCGATGCCAACTTCCTTCCTGAAGTCTCTACCAGGACGCAGACCTTTCTCGAGTAGGTATCTCTTCATGCGGTCAGTCATGGGAACTTGAATGTCTTCTTGATTAAACCACTCGATCTAGGCTTTAAGAGGCCCACCGTTCCTCTGAATGATCGCCTCGAGCGACACTTCCGTCTTTGGGTGTCGTCGAGAGGTAAGGAAATGTCTAGTAAACTGGGTCTTCAGATCCCTCTAGGAGGTGATAGACTCTGGGGCAAGACTTTTTTACCACACCATGTCAATTTTCCTCAGGGTTATGGGGAACAACCTACACTTTATGGCGCCCCTGACATTTCGATACTCGAGCATCACATTTAAGCTCTCGATGTGATCATCAGGGTCTATTGCACCGTCATAGGAAGTCAGAGGCGGCGATTTTTCCATCTTGATGGGGAGTGAGGTCTCCATTATTTCTTGAGACAATGGACCTTAGGGGTCCACTTTGTCAATTAGGACTGGTGAGCGCGACAAGGAGGAATCAAGTCGGGGGTTGTGGTAGCGGTGTGGTGAATTTCTTGACCGACTCTTAGGCTTGTCTGGTCGTCTGCCGACTTTGTTCCTCTTGGGAGCAGGGGATCATCGTTCCTTGAGCGATGGAGTGTGATTGAGCTTCCTAACGATTGAGGGTTACAATCTCTCCATCCGAGGGCAACGCCCGGTTTGTCACGGAGATGGGCTCCAAGACTCATTTCGTTGATGTCTTTGCGAAAGGGAGTCCTCTTGTCGTGGGGACAGGCTGCAAGATTCAGATTATCGACGTCTCCGTAAGGGGGGCGTGGTCGACGCCTTTTCTCTAGTATTCCAATGTGTTTTCTCTATTGGAAGATCATGAGGTTGGTCTGGTTTATAGCCGCGAACAGGGCCACCACGATAGGGTCAGCGTTGGCTAGAACAGGAATTTCTTGATATGTTACATGACTCTCAAATTGTTGTTAGCGTTGGCGGGCACGTCGTAAGAAGAGGAGGAGGCGGTTAGCCTGTCTCTTGGGTCACCTTGTTCATGACATCTATTTCGTTGTTGATGTTGCCACCGTCAGCAGAGGCAGTAAGGACAGTCTCGTCGATGTTGTCGTTGTTGTGTTGGCTGGCCATGATGATCGGTATGTATTTATGGATTTGTTTTGGTCTTTAGTGTTAGAAAAATATAGGGGAGCAAAGGCTTTCCACAAACGATATCACTGATCTTACCAGCATCAGAAAGATCTTTGATGGCCCACAACACTTGAGCTTCTACGGTTATTGAAGTGAATGAGGGGTGTACCTGCAAGGTACTATGATACTAAAGTAAGGTTCAGAGTAATAAGGAGCAAGTACAGAAAGCGATTAAATAGAATAGAATACCGTACCCTCTAGTGAAAAATGGTAGTTCTAGAGCCTCCAGCATTGGGTCAAGGTCCCCATCATGGGCTGAATTTCCAGACCCAAAATGGATGACTGCCAGGATCCTACGTAAGTAGGGAAGACCAACATATGGTCTTCGTCTTGGGTCAACTTGCCCCGTGATCTACGGATGGTGGATTGACCACGTCAATTGCGAAGGGGGTAATGGTTCTGAAGAGTGCAGACTAGCCGATGGCATGTCCTCGGAAGAAGGGAACTTGGACAACACACGTCCAGATTGGTCTCCAAGGAATTCAGCCACCAATTGGGCCATTGTGGGCGTGAAGGTAATTTGGGTCGTGCCCGACGTTGGGCCCTGCTCGGGTCCAGACCAGAACAAGTTGGTTGGTTGAATAGTATGATCAAAGGCATCTTATATTTATTATGTCTCATCCTCAACCTAACATGTTTTCGACCATATAACCAATCATAAAAAATAATCAAACTTATCAAATTAAACCCTATATGTATTATGATGGCGACCTCAAGATAGTAAGCTTCACTAACGATATCAAACTTGCACCTTGCCATCAAACTTTGACTCAACCGCATTTGATTAGGTTCATTTGGTATTGTCAGGCATCATTGGAAATTTTCCATTTGATAGGGATATAAAATTTATCAGTTACTTTTGATGTCGAATTATCACGTACGGTGATTAGCCAAGCTAGAAAAACTGAACAAAATCAACCTCAGTCAAGGTCTTTTCCACATGCGTATTTTGCGCCTCAAAATAGTTCATTGGGTATGATAATTCGGAACCTTTGACCTTGGATTTGAAGTAGAAATGTGAGGGCAATGTTGGATGACAAGTATTCTCCTAATTTAAGGGGCTGGTTTGGGTTGGTTGTCGGTTGGAATGGTACTCCGACACGGGAAAGGGTGAGAGTAGGGGAAGTGTTGAGGTGGAAAAAAAAAATAGGCGAGAATGAAAGTTATGATTCCATTTTGATTTTTGATTTTGGGAGAAGGAGAACAATTCATCCTAATGTTGTTCATAGTCATCTCATCCTCCACTTCTTCACCCAAATTAAAATTTAGGTCTTGTTAATTTTATCGGACTCCATGATGGGTGCCAACTATATTTTTCGTAAGTACATTAAAGGGGATCCAGTCAGCAACATGTCTAACTAATGCCTTTTGTTTACTCATACATAGAAATTATCTTATTTTTTCCAACTATGGACTTCTGTATTTATAACTATGACTCCTTAAAGAGAGACTGATTTCTTAGTCTCCTACATTTACTATGTTTCACCTATTAGTGGGGAAAAAGAGGTGAGTCACTTTTTAAAATTTGGGGATTAGGGTAATGACAGAGGAATTTCATTAACTTCCCTAAAATGTATCTCAATATATCGTCACTATAAATAAGACCTAAATGGATATGGAGAGAGCTCGCCCATGTTAAGATTGAGCTCGTCCGGATTGCATTTAAACCCACTCATGTTCTTTTGATTACTCCCCAGGAGCTTTTTGGATTCTAACCCTATAGGGCTGAGGTCAGTTGATGACAAGTGGATTCATACCTTTATGGACACACTGTTACAATGTCCCTCAATTACGAGGTATGTAAGGACAAAGTGATTCAATAAGAAACCATGGTAGTATATAGTTCCCCAAACACAAAGTGTGTAGGGGCGAAGTGCTTAAAGATAAAGTGTGTATGCTTTAGGTTTTTATAGCCATATTGGCTTAGTTAAGTTCATCCTTTAAACTAACTCGTTCATCTAAGAAGTTTTGGAAAGTATTTTTCTCATGTAAGATTCCATGGGTCTTACAATATTTCTCAAATAAACTCTTGTACTTTCTAGCATTATCGATCTAAGTGAACAAGCTCTAGAATGTTCTTCTCTTTTTGCTATTTATTATGTGAAAATATATTTTGTTACTAAAATTAAGATAATTAATGAAGAAAAATGGTCCCGGCGGGGCTCGAACCCGCGACCTTCGGCTCATAAGACCAACGCTCTAACCAACTGAGCTACGAGACCTCTTGGAGTTTATAATTGTTTGGTGACTTCAAATACTTGTTTTAATATGAAGCTTTTATGAACACACCTCCACTATTTGATAGTAAAAGGTTTACAACGTGGAAAGCAAGAATGAAAATTTTCATTGAAGCTATTAATTTTGAATTATGGAATTTTTTTTATAAATGATATGTTTGTTCCTACTTATTTTGTTAATAATTAAGTAGTAAATAAAACGATTAATCTATGACCATAAAAGATAAGAGAAATGTTAAATTAGGTTTTAAAGCCAAGTAATTTATGATGAGTGCTCTAAACATTATATAAAATGCGTCTCATTCCTCGATGTTATAGAATCAGAGCAGCGTTCAGACTACAACGAAAATAAATAAAATACGAAGTAACTGCAAAGTCATCTTCCAACTTACAAGCAATCACTCATGCTAAGTATCTGTACAAAAATTGCATAAAGGCGCATAAAAACAACATAAAGGGGGTGATAATATGCCTTACAATGTTAACGGTGAAAATTAATAGCAGGATGATAAACGAAATAGAGATCAACATATCATTATCACCTAAACACAATCACAATCACGATTACAATTCCAATTTATATTATTTGCAATGCTAAATGCACTAACTCCTCCATCTATATGCATGTGGTATCAAATTTTTAGATATCAAAGTCGTGTCACTGATTTATCCACTGTCTTTAGCCTCTTTCTGAACCAACGATTCTACCAAATAAATTTGAAACCCGCCTTTGGTTCCTCACATGAACCAACAATTCCACCAAATAAATTTGAGACCATCATTGAACCGAAGTTCTACCTATCTCCCAAATATATGCATGCATGATAATGTAGAGAAACAATCATGCAACTCAACGATCACGAAAAGTCATCTCAATATCATACATAAAAAATATTTCATATACAAACAAATCATTTGCCAATAATCAAACCTCAATGTAATTCCACTAGATTACTAAACTCAAATGTAATATATTTAAATAACTATATTACAACTCAAAGATTTATTAAAAATATGTTATTACTCAACAACTCAAAAAAATCAATCAAAATACTCAAAAATACATTAATATTTATTATTTTATACTCATAATCCATCTCAACTCAAATATGTTATAATTAATAATATTATATTATTATTATTATTATTATTATTATTATTATTATTATTATTATTATTATTATTATTATTATTATTATTATTATTATTATTATTATTATTATAAAATAAAATAAAATAAAACTCCTCAAATATACTCTAAACAACTCAAAGTCAACTCCAAACAACCTTGCAACAATCTCTACCTTTCTAAAGTTACTCAAAATGACTATAGAGTACTCTAATTTGTGATAAAATATCACTTTAGGATATGTTGATAAAAAATAAAAATAAAAACGCGCTTTAGGATTTAAATGGAGTCTTTATAAAGAAAATAAATAACTTAAAATTTAAAATTACTTAAAAATAATTATATTAAGAAAATGACCTAAGTTAAATAATAAGAGAAGGATACTCTAAAACATTCACTTGTTACATCAAATATTAATGTGTATCCTTTTTATCGTCTTAGGAATATTCCGGCCCCACAGGAAGTTCCAGCTTTTGAGATGATTAGTGAAATATCCTTACATTTGTACTGCACTAATTTTTTAAAATATAATAAAGTAGTAAAGAAAAATAATTTTTTTATCAAAAACGTTTATTATTTAAAAAATATATATTTTAATTTATATATGAATTTTAGATATAATATTTTTATATATAAAAATATTTAAACCAACTATATATTTTCTTGTATGTAATATTATTTTTGTTTTGATATTATTTATAAAAATATTTAGATAATAAAATTTATTCCCATTTTAAAAAATTAAAATTTACTCATTAATTTAAAGATAACATCAACCATTAATAATATAATAATGTATATTACTAAAATTATTATATCAATAGAAAATAATTCACTTTTTATATAATATATATTGTATTTTAAATTAAAAATAATTTTAAAATGAAAATATTAGTAAAATAAATAGTTAAAAAATAATATATTTTCTATATTTAATACTTGTGTATTCGTATAGATCCGGATGTATTATGTGTATTATTTTTTAAATATAATAAAAATTAAAAAACAAATAGATAAAATAATTTAATTTAAAAAATTTATTATGTTTAAAAGAAAAACATATTATTATTTATATTTGAAACATAAATATAATTTTTTCATAAATATAAATATTTGGGTCAAATATATATTTTCTCTTATGTAAATATTAATTTTATTTTGACATTATTTATAAATATTTGAATCAAACATTAAATTTTTTTCATTTATTAGAATAATGTCCTTTTAAAAATATTTGGACTTTCTCATACACAAAGATTGTTTTTGTTTTGGTTGTTTCGGACTAAATTATTAATATAAATAATTAAAATCTAAATCAAAATTTAAAACTAATTATCATAAAGAATTTATTAATAAATATATGACACATATTTTTAAAATATTTATTTTAATTTATACGAATTTATTAATAACATATATTATTTTCTAGGTTAAAAATCACATGTATTCTTATAAACATGTTTATATATCTGAAAAAGAAAACGTTCATTTTTTATGTTTGTATCAATTATACAAACATTAATAATTATTATTGGATATTATAAATGATATAAAATAATACTAACATCTCATCATTCATTTTAATATTATACAAACATTAGCATTGTTAATAATATTTGGACCAAATATTAGCTCCATTTTATTTGGTATTTATCAATAAAATACATAACTCCTCAGATATCCTATTTGTTTAAATTTTATTTTTGTGAGACTTATTTTTTTTCTTCTTTTAAAAATTATGTTTTAAAAGTCTATCCACAACTTTATAATATAATAATAATTGAATAAAATTACAAAAATTAATAAAAAGTAATAATATGTGAGTTCTTTATTATTTTGATGCTAATTATTAGAAATAACATGTATTTAACTCTATCCATTTATATATTTTGATTTTGTTTATATGATTAGATTAAAATTGATTTTGAAACTATAATTATCAAATTGGATATTAATATGTATTTTCATAAAACATAAAATAAATTAAGTATAATAGTTAACACGTTCGTAAAGTATCAAATTGATTAATAATTAAATATAATAGTTAACACTTTCTTACAATATCTATATATTATAAAAATTAAACTTGTATTGTACATTTAAATATTTAATAATCTATATTGTGTTGTAAGACAAAACTTTCCTATACATTAATTTTTTTGAAAAGTGAGATTTTTGAAAACTGCATATTGAAAATTATTAACCATAATTAAAAGCGAGATTTTTGAAAACTGCATATTGAAAATTGTTAGCCATAAAAACATTTAATTGTGAAGAATAATTGAAAAATTTCAATTAAATTAATTATAATATTCAAAATAAAGAATATAAGATCAAAATATTAAATCAAAATATTTTGATATTTATTAATAATGCCACTGACAGACATTAAAAATGCAACACAATTCCAATGTTATTGCCACTTCTCCACCTCAATTATCGCCAATGCTATTGTTGGAAACAAAATAAAAGACCTCACTAATACATGATCATCCAAGTTTATTACTATAATATTCTACTCACAAAAGCTACGGTAGAAAATATGAATAGAATATCAATATCATAATTCCTTGCAACGCTTCCGATTAAAAATTACTTTTAAGACAAAACTCTAAAACTCTGCTGCAAAATATACACAACAGCCGAATGGGAAAAAAATTAAAGCATGTTAATCAAAAAATAAACATGACTTATATTAACAATGAAAACATAATCATGGAAAACCATAAAAAATTGAAAACCTCATAAGAAGACACCAGAAAAAAAATTAGAGCATAGCGAAAAAGAAAACAATTATCATGAAAATAAATGAGTATGAAGAGATTAATTTTTAACTGACTCAACTTTAAGATCGAAAAATAGAAAATCTCATAAGAAAACATAAAAAATTAAAACATGTTCATTGAAAAAGAAAATAATAAAAATGAAAATAAATAGATATGAAGAGATTGATTTTTATCTGGCTCAACTTTGAGATATGAAACACAAAAAACTTCATAAGAAGAAATCAGAAAAAATTAAAGTTTGTTCATTGAAAAAGAAAACAATAACAATGAAAATAAATAGGTATAGAGAGATTGATTTTTACCTGATTTAACTTTGAGATGTGAAATGAAACGAAATAATAACAATAACAATAACAACGTAAAATTTTCAAAACTTAGCTCTAAAATAAGGAATCATGTATATGAAGTTGAAACGAAAACTAAAACAAAAGTGAAACGAAAACGAAAAAGGAAACCCGTAAAAATGTCAAAACTTTGTAACAAAAGAAGAACTTTGAAAGATTAGTAATAAGAGCTTTAGATGCATTTTATCTAGTTTAACAAACAAAAAGAAATAGGAGTTAGAGATAGAAAGTGTAGTGGTAGAAATGTTGAGATTAAGTCATGGGATTGATTTAACTCGCAAAATCAATCAAGTCGCCACCACACTTTTATTTTATCCAAGGGACATGGGAAAAGAGCGAATAAACCCAAAGTAAAGTAGAGATCAATGTAAAGGATTTGTTATGCAAAGGGAATGTACTAGCACCCTAAACATCTACGGTACTCTGCAGGAACCTCTTTGAAAATTGTATATGTTGGCTATAAAGAAATATTTACAAAATAGATGGTGGAGATGAGAAAATAAGTGGTTTTTACATCCGTCGCAGTTGCGAAACTTTAGTGCCTACGTACCACCTTCTGTGCAATACGGAATCATGGTACTCGTAGTTCACCTCAAAAAATTTAAAACACATGTGTGTTGGTTAATTTTAAGAGAAGGTATATCATCATCGTATTCGAGTGGAAAACACACTTACTACCCACAATTATGAGAAAGGAACATTTGCGTCATCTCAACGTGGAGGACATAGCCTTGGATTTAAAATCAACAAGACATCACTCAACACCCAGGTGGAAAATGGCTCACTTCACTATATATCATAAAATTATAGTGCTTGCATCACTACAAGAATCAACAAGAGTCTAATCATTGAGAAAAGTTTTTAAAATAAAAAGCCAAAGTGGGAAAAAATGGTTTGAGTGAGATTAATGATTTTTAGTCTTGAGTAAGATGTCAAAGTATGATTAAGTTGATTAAAAGTTTGATTAAGAAAAGATTTTTGAAAATACATGGATCTAAGTCATGTTTATTATGAAAGCAGTTCAAGTTTGAAATAAGAAGAGCTTTGAAAAGGAGGGAGAAGATTTTGAAATTAAAGAAGATATGAGGAGATAAAGGGACTATCCTATGTATACAAAATAAAAGCTAAGGTAAAGAACAGTCTAACCCACAAGAAGCCAACACTTGACATGAAGAACTCAATGTAGAATTTACATCTTTTGGATTAAAACCAAACAATCAAAATACTAAATTCCAGATGAATACCAAGCTTCAGATAAATTAAGAATCAATCAAAGTATTCACTGATAAAAATTTGGCCAGAGTAACAATTGTATACAGAGGAATTCTCAATCATAGATAAAGCATGAAAATCAGAATAATCTACAAAAAAAAATTCAAACCAATGCTTTGGAGTAAATCCCAAGGAATTTAGAAGATCTTCACAAAAAATATCAACCAAAGATCACAAAGTCTAAGGTCTCAGGACTTCTAATCCCAAGTCTCAGGAATCCACAACTCCAAAGTGTCAGAAATAGTAACCAGATAGTCCAAGTAACCTTATTATTTTTAATGTCCAAGTTTATTATTAAGTATATTTACAAAAAGAAAATAAAATTCAAGTGAGCAAAGATTAAAAAAAGATATAAAATAAATACTCAAGTGAGCAAAAGGCAAATAACATGAGATGTAAATGCTTAAAGGTAAATGACATAACGTAAAGACATAAAATAAATGCATAAAGTAAAAGCATAAAGTAAAGTCAATGGTTAATAGTCAATGGTTAGTAGTTAGTGATTAATAGTTTACGGTTAAATGATCTTTAAAAGAGTGATCCATGATGATTTGAAGATTGAGCCTAGGTCAAAGTTGATGAATACTCATTAGAGGATTGATAGGATCAAAGCCTCCTAAAAATGAGCTTTCAAGGTCATTGGCCATAGCTCAATACTTAAACATCATTGGGCTTACAAACACAAGGTTTGAACCACTAAGAATCAATCAAATAAAAGATGAAAAAGGGTGGATTTCAAATGATATGATCCATGATGGTTTGAGCCTTGGATATAGGTCAAAATTAATGAAGACTCATTAGAGGATTGATAGAATCAAAGCCTCCTAACAAGGAGTCATCAAGGTTTTTGGCTATAACTCAAAACTTAACCATACTTGGACTTGCAAACATCAAGTTTGGGCCACTAAGAACCAATCAATAGGAAGGAAGAAAGGGGATGAGATAAAGTGGAAAAAGGGAAATCACAATGTAACAATGCCTCAAATGAATTAAAATTAGGGTTTCAAATATCATCAACAACATTCATCCATTTTGGTGGATTTGATTTTTTAATCTATCAACACCCAAGATCCAATGAGGTTGAAGAACTTGTCCCAAAATAACACTCAAGTGTCTCCAAATCAGAACCAAACACAAAAATAATAAAATATAATTAGTAAAAACAATATTTAAATGATTAATAAAAAAGAAATAATTGGTAAAATACACAAAGTGTATTTAAACACCAAATAAAAATCTCCAAAAAATATCAGAGGTCAAACATGAGCCAACAAGTGTTGACAAATTTTTTTAAAATTTTTAAAAATCAGGAACTATTTTTTAAAATATAAAGAGATAAGCAAAAATAAACCAAAATTTGTAAAAAATAGTAGAATCAAAAATAAAAATAAAATCAGGTCACCAATATTTATCAAAAGGTCATTGGATCCTTCCATATTTTTCTCATAATTTTAAAAGACTAAAAAGTATTTTTAAACAATTAAAACAAATCAAATAAAGAGCAAAATTATAAAAAATATCAAATCATGAAATTATGAAGAAAAAAATAGGAAAGAGAATGTTCAAAAGTATTTTGGTATTTTTTCATAATTTTTGAATCAGAAATGATTTTTTTATGAATTTTTGAAATTTAAAAAAATTAAAATAAAAATCAGAAAATGAAAATAAAATTCAAAAAGATGTGAACCACTGGATCATTGTCAAAACGCGTTAGTAAACATATCTAAGGGATCTGGCGTGCTGTGCATGATATGTACAGTCTTGGATATCACACGAGATCATGTCATAAAATTATAAAAAACATAAATAATGTACACCGCTTAATCAAGTCATGAATGCATAGTATGTGCATCAGACGTCTCAGATCACAAGCTCACGGTATTACTGTGGAACTAAGCCATATAAAACTTAAAATCCAAGGACCAATAAGAATATTTCATTTGTCACGCTCTA
This sequence comes from Vicia faba, assembly GCA_948472305.1. NCBI lineage: Eukaryota > Viridiplantae > Streptophyta > Magnoliopsida > Fabales > Fabaceae > Vicia > Vicia faba. The sequence goes on from OX451740.1 coordinate 897,313,936, forward strand.
ATTGGTTCACATGGGAAAATATTTTTTAAAACGCAGAGCCACCGTGAATTTCCTCCGGTCATCCCTTCTGATGACCTTCCCCGAAGCAAACCAAAAAAGGTTCCAAATGTTCACGAGACTGATATCATTCGAAGCGTCTCACTAAGACAAACTCAACTATGGCATTGTGAAATATTTATATAAATTATATATTGTTTAATTTGCAAAAAAAAAGAGAAAAATAACGAGTACATATTCTTGAGATTACATGATCCAATTCTTAATGAAAATGAAAATTAGAAGATGTGTGAGCTTCAGAGAGATTAGGAGAGTAGATTAAAAACTTGTTTGAGGAAAAATAAATGAGTAATCTACCTTAACAAAGTAGGAAAAAAATGCCTCAACTGTGAACTTGGTTTGGATGACTGAGAGCACTTGAAGCTTCAGTAATGAATGTGTTAGCTTCAGAGGAGTACGATAGAGCTAACTAAAAAAAGAAAGGAATGAAAGAGCCTCTAAAGGAGAAAACGAATTCTAAATTTAAGGGGTTTGGTGAGGTTAGTGAAGATCTTCTTTGGCTATCCAAGCTTTTCAAAAGGAGTGGAATATGGTCTATATATATAGGAGAATTGAATGCATCAAGAGAATGGGTGAATGGATCATTTTGAATGGAAATCATGTGCACTTGTGGTCATGGGAAAAGTATGATCTTATGTGCATAAAAAATCATCCAAATGATGTGTTTTGATGCTATAAATGATTTAGACATCTTTGCTAATCACGTTTAAGTGAAAATATCGTGGTAATTTGGTGATTAAAAGAAACATTATGGAAATTGTAATCTGACTTTGGTGAGAAACTTTAGTTCTAAGGTACCATATTTGAGCTCATGATGCACATAACTCAGGAGGATTTATGACATGATTCTTGAAGCATTTGAAAGAAAAGGTCACAATATTTACAATGTGCCAAGAAAGACTCCATTTGAATAATTAATCTGAGAGTTATTCATCTTTGAAATCAGGAAAAACACACGGATCTTGGTACTTAGAAAAATTTCTAAGTATAGAACTCCAAAGTGACCTATAATGTTCTTCAAACTTACATGGCCTTCCACTCAAAATTAGGCTTTGATCCTTGAAGAGAAAAAGTTAAGGACTTCTTTAATTGAATTATGGAATTGAGATCACTCAAAAATCATAAAAATTGAAAGAATTATGGCCTTTGGAAGATGATGAACAAATTTGGAGAAATCCACAAATGACCTATAATCTTTTCAATTCTTTAAAGACTTTCCATATCTTTTCAAGTCTTTCACCTTGAAATAAAGTTGTAGTAGACATACTCAAGTTTATTATGAAAAAAGAATGAGTTCAAGGAGATAAAATATGACCAAGTTATGATCCTTTGAAGTCACACAAGAGGATTCCATAGCTTTTCCAAAGGACTTGTAATCTTCTTCAAACTTAAAGGATTACCGACTCGACTTGGGAAAGAAACTTGACTCCGTTGGGGAAAAAATCAACTTCGCTGGGAGAAGAGGACTCAACTCTACTGGGGTAAAGCCCAAAGAGGAGATAAGGTATCATCAAATAAATAAATGAGGAAACAACAATGGATAATAATAATTGATAGATGAATATGAACTACCACTCATAGAGGAGGTAGCAAAAAGAGAGTAACACAGACTCACAAGGGATCGTAAAATACCAACCCACAAGATGAGGGTAGAAACAGTAAAAGATAATACTGGCTCCGAGATTCTAGTAAACATCAGTATTGAGGCATGTAATGAATGATTGACATAAGTACTTATGAATAAGAAAAATAATTGACATCAGTACTTATGATTGGGAACAAATGATTGACATCAGTACTTATGATTGGGAACAAAGGGTTGACATCAATGCTTATGACTGGGAATAAATGATTGAAATCAGTGCTTATGACTGGTAACAAATGAATGACATCAGTACTTATGAATGGAAACAAAGGGTTGACATCAGTACTTACGACTGGAAACAAAGGGTTGACATCAATGTTTATGAATAGGAACAAATGATTGACATTAATGCTTATGACTGGTAACAAATGATTAACATCAGTACTTATGACTAGAAACAAAGGGTTGACATTAGTGCTTATGACTAGGAATAACTGATTTGACATCAATACTTATGTCTGGAAACAAAGGGTTGACATCAGTGCTTATGACTGGGAACAAATGATTGACATCAGTGCTTATGACTAGTAATAAATGATTGACATCAGTACTTATGACTGAAAACAAAGGGTTGACATTAATGCTTATGACTGGGAACAAATGATTGACATCAGTACTTATGACAGGGAACAACTCAACTCTATTAAGGTAAAATCCAATGAAGAGAAAGAGGTAAATACCAACTAACAAATGAAGGTGAACTACCAATTCAGGGTTAAAGGTATAAAAAACATAGAACAATAACAAGTTTCCCAAAACTATGGCATTCCCACCTAGAAAGGGTCTCAACTTCTTCTTTAGCCGAGGCAATCTGCCTGGAAAAGGTAACAAATTTCACCAACTTATGGATTTCACCGAGAACGGTAACAATTTCTTCTTTGATCAAGATATCATTTGAAAAGGGTAGTAACTGATGTAAAGATATTTTAATGAACCATATTTGGCATATTGATAAGACCATCCATCCATTGGAGTTAACAAATAATCTTCTCTGGCACTTACAAACTTACTAGGGGAGTAGAGGTTGCTCAAATAAAGAGACCGCCACTTGCCATTATGAGAAGGGTTGCAATAACACTGCTTGGAAATGAATTTTTTACTTCCTGGGGGAAATATAAACATAGTCCTGCTGAGGAGATAAAGTATTCACGTGCAAAAAATGCACATCCTCAATCTAGGTTTCACAACCTAGAAATTTCAGAGTAATATTGTTGTCGGGGACCATAAATTCAAACCAGGAACAAACCAGAGTGAAATGGTCAACCAAGATACCACCCAATGAGGAATAAACTCAAATGGGGATCAATTCTGTCCAGGTAATGAGCTGGGTAGGAAGGCTAAAGCAAAATTCTTCCACGAGGAATAACTCAATGGGGAAATCAAAAGGATATACATTTTCTGCTTAAAGGTTGATATTCTATTGGAGAGAGAGGGTAACACAACTCTGCGAAGAGGATAATATACCAACAAAAATATGAATGAGTGCAGATGAAACATGAATTTTAGATCAACGATACATGATGTATGTATGAGTACTGTATGAATGTTGTCATGTATATGCTGACAAAACGGACATACTACACTTGGGATTACCAGACAAAACAAGCTTGGGTAAAAATAACACTCGGCTAAATCACATCCAAGATGAAGATTCTGTAAGAGAGTAAGCACCAACTGAGGAAACAACATCCTACTCCAAGGCTTAACTTCACTGGGAAAGGAAATGTTGCTTGAAAACAAATGAAGTACAAATTGATAGCAATGAACTGTAAAGCTACAAAGATATAATAAACTTCTACAGGCTTCACCAGGGAATGTCATACAGACTTCTCTAGGGAAGACAATTCCACATCGTCTAGACTTCAATTGGAGATTCCAAACTAGATTCACTAGGGAAGACAATTCTATATCGTCTAGACTTCAACCGGGGATGCCAAACTGGCTTCACTAGGGAAAACAATGCCACATTGTCGAGGGGAGCCCAAATACATTATTTAATACCCATAATAGTGGTTGTACAAACTTCTCCAAGGAAGATCAAAGGAACTTCATGGGGATAACGACCTTAAAGGGAAAAAATAATCCCTGATTCACCTGTGGAAGTTAAGAAGCTAACATCATAGTAAGAAGTCAACTTATGGGGATTTTAAATCCAACTCAACATATGGCGAGAGAAAACCCAAAAATTGACAACTGTCTCAACACTTCTTAAAAAAGATATTGCCTTTGTCTAGTTGCTCGAGGAGCACACAACAACAGTAATGTTATAACTGGAGGGAGAAACGCTCTGCAAGAGATTCTACATCACTTCTCAACTCACAAAGATAAAAAGGATCTAACAATTAAGTAAATGCTACATAACTTTACAATCTCAGCTTGATCACAACCCCGCTGGAAAGGGGAATCACACTCTTCTGGAGAGATCCACATCAAGACTTAACTGGAGAACATGGGAGAGAGGTATCAAACTACATAAACCCATCATCATATAACCACCTGGGGAAATCCAACTATCCAAAGAACAAACGCAAGGGGACTAAGCGCATATATTTAAGAGTAACCCGAGAATGCTTCTTGGAGGAAACTTTTCAAGACTTCAGACCACTACTTTTGTCCCGTTTGATTCATAGAATCGAAGTAAAAAGTAATTGGCAAATTCTTTTCAAAAACATGTTTTTATTTCTTTAAGTCTTTTTGTTTTGAAAATTACTATCAATAATAAATGCAATTTTTTTAGACAAAATAAAAATAACAACTGCAAATAATTGGATTAAGGCCCAAATTTTTTTAATAGAATGGTAGTCCGTAAATGGCGTGACTCCATAGACGATTACAAAGTTTTGGAAAATGGTAAATATATGGAAAGCATACATTGAAACACAATTACCACTATTCTCCCTAACAACTTTGAACTCCTATGCATAGGCTTCAGTTGAAGCGTGATGAGAATCCAAGAAGGTTGTTGCTTCCATGATCGAGTCTTGTCTGATGCAGTTACTTGCCAGTAAATCCCTAACTTTTTCCTAGGTTGCCCTTGCAAGTTTTCAACCTATCGGGAATTTTTTTTTTCATTTTATGTCTCTAACTTTTGCCTAGACCCCCCTTTCAGGTTTTCAGCCTACCGAGACACTCATTTTTGCTTAAGCCTCCCTTTCGGGTTTTCAACTTAGCAAGCTATTCTTTTATTTATTTAGGCGAAGTATTTCTTGACTGCATCAGCATTCACGAAACGTGGGAACTCCTCGCCATCCATAGTTTCAAGAATCAATGCACCGCCAGAGAAGTCTTTCTTGACAACATATGGGCCTTCATAATTGGGAGTCCACTTGCCCCCAGAATCAGCATTAAAAGACATGATCTTCCTAAGTAAGAGGCCACCTTCTATGAATTCACGAGGCTTGACCTTTTTATCAAAATCTTTCTTCATTCTTTTCTGGTATAACTGACCATGACACAAGGCCGTCATTCTCTTTTCTTCAGTCAAATTCAACTGGTCAAATCTGTTTTGGACCCATTCAGCCTCTGACAGCTTGGTTTCCATTATCACACGCAAAAAGGGGACTTCAACCTCGACCAGGAGTACTGCCTTCATGCCATAAACAAGAGAGAAAGGGGTTTCCCCTGTTGAAGTGCAAGCGGATGTAAGATACCCATGCAAGGAAAAAAGAAGCATCTCATGCAAAACCTTTTAGGTAACAACCATTTTCTGGATAATCTTCTTAATGTTTTTATTAGCAGCTTCAACAACCCCATTCATCTTAGGCCTATAAGGAGACGAGTTGTGATGGACAATCTTGAATTCTTCACAAAGCTATGTCATTATTTTATTATTCAAATTTGAGCCGTTATCAGTGGTAATCCTGTTTGGCACACCATACCGACCAATAAGGTTATTCTTGATGAACCGCACTACCACTTGCATGGTGACTTTAGCATAAGAGGCTGCTTCCACCCATTTGGTGAAGTAGTCGATTGCTACCAAGATGAAGCTATGTCTATTTGAAGCCTTGGGTTCAATCATCCCGATCATATCAATACCCCACATAGAGAAAGTCCATGGGGAAGAAATAACATTGAGGAGTGTCAGAGGCACATGAATCTTGTCAGCATAAATCTGACTCTTATGGCACCTCTTCGCAAAATTATAACAGTCAGATTCCATTATCAATCAATAGTAACCTTCTCTAAGAATCTTCTTTGCCATATAACATCCATTGGCATGGGTACCAAAGGAACCTTCATGGATCTCATGCATTAACATGTATGCTTCGTATCTATCCATGCATCTGAGCAAGACCATGCCATAATTTCTCTTGTATAACACATCTTCGTTGAGGAAAAATCTACCTGCCAACTTTCTCAATGTCTTCCTATCTTTGTTGGATGCACCAAACATGTATTCTTGAGTCTGGAGGAAATGCTTGATATCATAATACCAATGTTTATAATCTGATGTCACCTCTGTAGTAAACACATAAGTTGGTCTATCAAGACGCTGAATCATAATCAGAGGTACATCGTTCCAAGCATTCACTTAGTACATAGAAGTCAAGGTGGCTAAAGCATCTGCCATCTGATTCTCATCTTGGGGGATGTGATGGAATTCAACTTTATTAAAGAAAGGTAATAATCATCTTGCATAATATTTATAGGGAATCAAGCCAGAGTGATGAGTTTCCCATTCTCCTTTAGTTTGATTTATTACCAAAGCTGAATCACCATATACATCAAGAATTTTGATTCTGAGATCCATAGCCTCTTCAAGACCCATAATACAAGCTTCATATTCTGCCATGTTATTGGTACAATCAAATGTCAATCTTGCAGTAAAAGGGATATGAGACCCATGGGGAGTAATAATCACAACACCAATTCCTTTTCCATAAGCATTTACAACTCCATCAAACACCATACCCCATCGGGATTCGGGATCAGGACCTTCTTCAGGAAAAGGCTCATCACAATCTTTAACTTTCAAATACATCATATCCTCATCAGGAAAATCATACTTAACAGACTGATAATCATCAACCGGTTGGTGAGCAAGATACTCTGCCAACATACTACCTTTAATAGCCTTCTGAGTACGATATTCAATATCATATTCAAACAATAACATCTGCCAACTGAAAATTCTTCCGGTAAGAGCATGATTTTCAAAAATATACTTAATTGGATCCATTTTGGATATCAACCAAGTAGTATGATTCACCATGTACTATCGCAAAAGCTTTGCGGCCCAAGCCAATGCACAATATACCCTTTTAAGCATAGAATATCGTGACTCACAGTCAGTAAACTTATAACTCAGGTAATAAATGACATATTCCTTTCTTCCTATTTCTCTTGTCGTCCCAAAATACAACCCATATAATTATCCAACACAGTCAAATACATAATAAATGGTCTTCCTTCAATAGGAGGGAGCAAGATATGAGGTTTGAGCAAATACTCTTTAATGCTTTCAAATTCCCTTTGGCAATCATTCGTCCATACGCAACCCTGGTCTTTCTTCAGAAGCTTGAAGATTGGCTCATATGTTGCAGTCATATGGGTAATAAACTTGGAGATGTAATTCAAACACCCAAGGAAGCCTCTTACTTGCTTTTCAGTTCTTGGTGCAACCATTTATTGAATTGACCTAACTTTATCAGGATAAACTTCAATTCCTTTTTGGATGACAATAAAACCCAACAATTTTCCTGAACGAACACCAAAAGTACACTTATTCGGATTCAAGCGCAGACAATACTTCCTCAAACGCTAAAATAACTTCATCAAATCTTCCAAATGTCCTTCCACTATCTGAGATTTAGCGATCATATCATTAATATATACCTCAATTTCCTTATGCATTAGATCATGGAACATGGTTATCATAGCCCTCTGGTACGCTGCACCAACGTTCTTCAACCCGAAGGGAATCACTCTATAACAGAATCTTCCTCGGGGTGTGATAAACGTTGTTTTTTCCATGTCCTCAGGAGCCATTTTGATTTGATTGTATCCAAAAAATCCATCCATGAACGAGAATACTTTAAATTTTGTTTTGCTGTCTACCAACATATCAATATGCGGTAATGGGAAATCGTCATTTGGACTTGCTTTATTCATATCTCTATAATCAATGCACATGCGTACTTTTCCATCTTTTTTAGGTACTGGAACAATATTGGCAATCCATTGAGGATATACTGGCGTCACAAGAAAACCGGCATCAATCTATTTTAAGAACTCCTCTTTAATCTTCACTGCCATGTCGGGATGAGTTATTCACAACTTCTGCTTGATATGCGAACATTCTAGCTTCAACGAAAAATGATGCTCCATAATATCAGTGTCCAACTCGGGCATGTCTTGATAAGACCAAGAAAAAATATCCACATATTCCTTTAATAGCTTAATCAACCTGATCTTTACATGAGGATGAATAAGTGCCCCAATATTGACTTCTTTCAAATCTTCATCAGAACCCAAGTTTATCGTTTCCAACGACTCTTTATACGGTGAATGACATTTTCCTCACGCTCAAGCAACCGAGAAACCTCTTTTGTAATCTCATCAAATTCTTCTTCTTCAGCCACATATGCATGACTTTCAAAGTTGAGAGAGAGTGCAGGGTCATTGTATTCAACGGGTTTTTTAATTAACCTGCACATATGACTATGATTGATTTTAGAAACTGACCAATGTAACAAGTGATTATGCATATTCAATTATAATTATTATTTATTTCGAAAGGTTTTCTCCGATTACCAAATTCCAAAACAAAAACAAAAACAAAAACACGATTGGAAATCAAAGACAACTTTTATTAATGATTTGAAACTCCAAAACAAAAGACACGCCCATACAGTATCGCTTTCACCTTGGACAGAGTGAAAGGATTTTTAAAAATACAAGCAAAAACAAATTACTTATAAATATGCATCTAAGTAGGAACATCAATAGTGATCCAATTATGGACCCTAACTCAGTGCATCACAAAATTTGGCATCTTTATTTCCGGCTCATCCTCAAGGATAACGTTGGCCTTGAAAGTAGTTGGATAGAGATATCCTACACTGCGGAAGATATCTTGATATTTACTGAAAGTAACCTTCATCTTCATAACCTCATTCTTCAGGGAGAAACCCAAACCAGTCCTATTCTTGTTCACAGGATCAATAACCTGTCCCCATACATTGCTAGGGTCTTTCTGTACTGCCTGTTGCATATCTTTAAATGAGGTGCTAGAATATTCATTATTACTTATATTATCAATTGACAAAGTTTGGAACTCAGTCCCAACAACGGCTTCATCATCTTCTATAATGCTAAAGGAAGACAAATGAGATACCAACAAAGCTTTCTCACTATTCACAATAACTACCTTCCCTTCACGGACAAATTTCAGCTTCTGGTTCAGAGTTGATGTGACGGCCCCTGCTTCATGGATCCAAGATCATCCCAATAAACAGTTGTAAGCTGGGACAATATCCATAACCTGAAAAGTAATGTAAAACATGTGCAAAGCTATGTGAATGGGTAAGTCTATCTCTCAAATGACAGATTTTCTTGAACCATCAAAAGCTTTTACTATAATGCCACTCGGGCGCATAAAAGTTCCTTGGTACTGAAGCTTCATGATAATTCTCCTCGGTATGAAATTCAAAGAAGATCCATTATCTATTAGCACATTGGACAGGGAGTCATTCTTAAAATTCATAGATATATGCAGAGCCAAATTATGGTTTCGTCCTTCATCGGGTAATTCCTCATCACAAAAGCTCAGTTTGTTACAAGACATAATATTACCCACAAAACCATTACACTAATCAAGAGATACATCTCTTTCAACAAAAGCCTGGTCCAATGCTCTCATCAGAGATTCACAATGAGCAGAGGAGTTCATCAACAAAGCTAGAAGGGAGATCTTAGATGGAGTTTGCTACAATTGGTCCACAATCTTGTAATCACTCATCTTAATGATCTTCAACAAATCATCAACATATTTCTCCCTGGTAGCACCACTGGATTCTCCTACCACCTTTTTAGGCTCAGCATAAGTCTCAACAACCTTTTTCAAGTATCGACATCTCCTCGAAAGGTAGGAGTAAAGACACGACAACTACAGGTTACTCGACTGGCTTCAGCTATATTCTCAACATGGGTCAAAGGTTAGATTGGAATTTACACTTTGTCTTCCATAATAGTTGCATTGTATTTATAAGGTATAGCACTATCTTACTGGTAGGTAACAGCACCAGGCAAACAAATAACCACAAGAGCTACGACAGGTGTGCTGTGATATGCAATCTCTATAGGAGGGGGAACATCAAAATATGGTAAAATGACATTCACTCTTGCCTCTTCAGCATATCCAGGAATCACAGAATCATTATCAGATAACATACTGTTGTACCCTAAAATTTCCCCTCCCATTTTCACACAAGACATACTCCTAGAGTTTCTCAATTGCCCTAGGTTGACCAAGATTTGACCAGACAATTTTCCTCCTGAGGAAATGAGCCCCAAACTAGGGTTTAAATTTTCATCAAGATGGTTGAGCTCCAAGGATCCCAAATGTTCTCCATTGTCCTAATATGTCCTCAAGATCATCCATGCCAAGTTTCATGCCTTGCTCAACAAGTTTACTCAGTCAATTGCTCAAGTATTGGAAAATCAACTATGCTAGGTCAAAAGTCAATTGTGGCCTATGTACAGTAAAACTTCAAGATTTTTGGTCAATATCAACATTTTGAAGTGATATACATCATTTGATAAAGGGTTGATCATGATTCCTCAAGAAATGCTCCTATCCATCAGAAGTCAAAAATGGCAAAGTAGGATTTCTATAGGAAAAGTCAACAGAACTTTGACCAGACATAAATTTCACATACTTCATCCATTTTTCCCCAACCAAAGCTCACATTGAAGATAATCTCATTCCCTATAACTTCTCTTCATCCATCAAGTCCAAGAAATGTACCATTTGAAAGATACAAGCTCATACATTACATGTCATTTTCAAAAAGTCAACAAAAGCCACTTTTTTCCAAGACCTTTTAAATCAAGATAAAATCTTCAAATTCAAAATTGATCAAAATAGGGATTGAATTAGACATCTTGGGATTTCCAAAAATTCCAATATCATCATCATGAGATAAATATTGAGCAAGTTATGGCTTACCCAAGTTAGGAAATTTTGGGAATTTTCAAGAATTATGCATTGAGCAAATTTGAAGTTTTAAGGCAAGGGCCCAATTTCTTGGACTTCAAGCATCTTCCTAAGCCTATAGAGGACCTCTAAAATTATTCTTTCTATGCCTTGCCTTTTCTAACTATTTTATTCATATTTATTTTAATTTATTTCAAATAAATATAAAATAAAATGTATAAAATAATTGGAAATGGGATTTGAGCATTGGGTTGATGTTTTGGACAGCCTAGGCCCATAAGATTCCGTGCAAGCAATGTCCACACTCATTCAAATTCAAAAAGAACAAGATTCCATGTCTTTGGCAAAGTTACAAAACATCATTCATGGCTTTAAAACACATGTTTATGGATGTTATTACCTTTGTTCTCTTGTCTCCTCCCTCCTCTCTTTATAAAGGACACATTAGAAAGATTTAAGACACATGAGATACAGCCTGGAAAAGCTCTACAAATTTTGCAAAAATTATCAAAGTTGTAAAAATTATCATTTTAGGTTCCAGCCTTTCTCAGTCCAAACAAAAGACCCAAATACATTCCTGGAGGCTCCCTGAAGCTTTCGAAATCATTATGAAGCCTTGAAACATCACAAAACGCCTCAGTAAGCTCCATTTTTATATTTTCTAACTTGTTTCATGCAGATCTGGTGCTCCTCGTAGCTAGATGTGCATTATACACCATCAGACATGTGCCATCAGATGTCCATCTGATTAGATCTAGCGCACTCCATCTGCGGGCTCACCATGTGCCATCAAGACCAATCCACATTGGATCCAAAAGCAAATCTAGGCCTCTCCCTTCATGGGCCAGCAAATTAAACAACCACACCCTCACTTTTTTTTACTATCTTAGGCCCATATAGTTTTTTTTTGTAATGTTTTAATTTCTTTTATCTTCTTTACTTAATTAAGAAAATAAAAAAAATCGCAAAAAAAAATTAGGCTTAGACTTTTTTTTATAATTAAAATAATGAAATGCTTTAATTAATTAATTAATTAAATTTTAACTACTTTCTTATTTTAAAATGAACTAGAATTTAGGATTTAATTTATGTTTCAAATGTTTTCTTAATAAAAAATGCAAAAATATTAGAATTAGATTCATTTCATTAAATATTTATTTTCTTAAATTAAATTTAGATTTAGTTTAATTATTTTTCTTGAAATAAATAAAAATAAAACCAAAAATATTTTTCTTGTTTACTTAGAATTTTTCTTAGGATTTTTAGACGTAATTTTTATTTCGCGCGTGTTATTTTTATTCTCGCATTTTATATAAATAATGTAACTGATTATGGGATGTAATAGTCTAGATTTAAAATTTTGCATTTTATTTTCTTGGAATTTTTATGTAATTGTCCCAAAACGTTGTAATAGCCTAGGATTTAAATTTTCACACTTTAAATTTCTGTAAATATTAACTGTTAGTAACTAGGCGTTCATGATAAGACTGAAAATCAAAACGTTAGCAAACTTAATAATGCAAGATAAATAACTGAATCTCAACACACTTGCACATGCACACCTCTAAGGTATCTCCCATTTTGGTTGCATTTAAATAAAACAATCATGAGGCAGGAATGCTTTAGTAAAGACCCATAAATCAAAAAATATCATAGTCCCTCGATGACTCTACAGTTGCCTTTCGGTAAATGATCTAGTCCCTAAAAGAAAATTGCTAAAGCGTCTCCACAAGTTGCCTTCGTGATTGTAAAACGTCCCTTCAATTGTCCCTCAACATTCGAAGATAGGGCTACTTACTCACTAATAGTAGGATAGCACTATCTAAAGGAAAGGAAGAAAATAACATCCTTTTTCGAGTAGGTAGACTGTTCTTAATTACTTGCTCAAACTTGAAATTTTCACACTTACACACTTTCAAAAAAATCTTTCCAAAATCGCTTTATCACACACTTGAGGACTGATACAAGAGTTACCATAAAGCAAACAAAAACATTCAAAACCACAAACAGTTTTAAAAAATGAGCAAGTACCTAAGAGCCTGTGGAAAACCATAGATGGAAAGAGTGCTAATACCTTCCCTTTCCATAATCTACCCCCCTTACTCAGAAAATCTCGAAAAATGTCTTTTTTTGTTCTTTTCATCATTTCCTTTGTTGGATAAAAGAAGAGTCAGTGGTGACTCTTGCTTACTGCAACATTTGCAAATACAAACACAAAACCAGTATATAAACAGTCGGTTCTGCCACCGTATCACACATACCTTCATCATAAGAAAAGAATTCATCAACAAAGACATACTCATCATCAGACATGGCCTCAACAGAGTAGTCTTCAATCATATTAACTCCGTTATAATCATCTTTATTTTTTATGACTCTGATAGTACCTTTATCTAACAACAATTGAACACCTCTTCTTACAACAGGACAACCACGAGAATCCCTACACCAGATCTGGCAGGGCCCATAATGATGTACTTCCTGACCATCCATGTGAAAAAATGTGCCATGTAGCTGTACCAGATTATCATCCATATAGTTTACATAAAAAATCCAGAATTCACCGGGACAACCATAAACCATATTCACTTCTTCTTCATATTCAACCCTTGGTGTGATTATGTGGATAAGGCCTTTATCCATCATCTCTTGGAGATCAACTCTCACTTTATCACATCCATGAACATCTTCCTTGCAAACGCAGCAAGCTGCATAGTCATGTGTATAATAGCTAAACTCGCAAAGATCAACATGTATCTTTACCAAATCACCTCTTACCAAGTTTATATCAAAAATTATAAATTCTCCTAGACAGCCAGAGACCATATTCACAGTACCTCCACCTCCATGCTTGGGCAGTGGATTAGCTTGCACATTAGGACCGACATCTTTAAAAGATAATAGACCACACCTTACCAACTTTTTCACTTCAGCCTTCAACAGATAACATATTTCAATATTATGCCCAGGGTCTCCTTGATGAAAAGCACAAGTTTTATTAGATTTATAATACCATGACAAAGTTGGAGGTATATCAGGAGGAGGCTTAGTCTGCACCAGGTTTTTTGAATCAAATCTGGAAACAATTTTGTACAACTCATCAGAATAGGATCAAATACTTCTCTCTTCTGACCTTTCCCTTGATTACTTTGTTGAGGTGTTCTCTGATACGCAACATCAGCCGGAGCTACATTGACAACCGGAGTTACTGAAGCAACCTGTTGTTGATCCTGATGACGTCTTCTCGAAGGCCTAATCCTCCTTTCTTGAACAACCGCATTTGTCTCTCCTTATTTCTTCCTAGAAAACCCATATGATGGCTTCTTTGTACAACTAGAACCTTCATCTTTTGACAATCTTTCTTCCCTGACGGCCTCCTCTAGACAGACACCCATACTCACCATCTCAGTGAAATCACTTGGCGCACTCACCACCATTCTTTCATAGTAAAATGAACTAAGGGTTTTCAGGAAGACCTTAGTCATTTCTCGCTCTCCCATCGGGGGTACCACTTGGGTTGCCATTTCGTGCCAACACTATGCATACTCCTTAAAGGAATCCTTATCCTTCTGAGCCATTGCTCTCAACTGGTCACGATCAAGTTCCATAAGCATGTTGTACATATACTTCTTGATAAAAGCTTCCCATAAATCATTGAATGTATGGATGTTGCTATTGTCCAATCCCATATACTATTTTAAGGCAGCACCAGTCAAACTATCATGGAAGAAATGAATAAGCAAGCGTTGATTATCAGTATGAGTGGACATTATTTTGATATACATCACTAGGTGATCAAGGAGGAAAGAGTTTCCCTTGTACTTCTCAAATTCTGGAACTTTAAACTTTGTCGGCACTTTCACATTAGAAACTAAGCAGAGGTCACTGACATTCTGTCCGAATAACTCTTTCCCTCGGAGGGCTTTCACCTCTTTCTGAATTTCATAGAATTGATCTTGAAAGTCATCCATTCTGTCATAGAAGCCCAAAATTTCACTTGGTGGAGGAACAACATTATAAATCTCATTAATAACAGGAACATCATTCACCATAGGAGGTGTATCATAAATATTATTATTAGCAACATGAGTAGCGTACACCACAGGAGGCGTAGAAACCACAATTGGTTGAACATGCTAAGCAACTTGAACATTATGGTTATATCCTTATAGCATGTAACCTTCAGGCATTCCCCACGAACAACCGGAAAGCATACGATACTGATCAGAGGTAACAACTGGAGTAGTAGAGACAGGAACTGACAACACTTTAGAAATGACAGTTGTCTGTTGTGGTTGAGTAACATGAGGAGACAAAGATGGTGGTGGCTGATTATGAGCAGCCACCAATGAGTCTACCAAAGCAGTCAGATTAGCCATGCCAGTTCTCAAAGCAGTAATTTCTTCATACAGTTCGCGATTCTCTTGTTCAAGGTTTTCCACCTTCCTTCTAGAATTAGCCCAAGTGTTGTACTGGTGAGACAACTTGGTTGAACGAAGTAGAGAAACAAATAAGACACTTGGAAGAAAATCGGAATGCGAACATGTGTGTAAAATGATGCATGGTATGAAATGCACATGATTTATTTTGATTATTCTAGTTTTTTTCCAAGGAACTTAAAGAACATTTGCAAATATCAAAGAAGCAACACATTTTTAGCAAACTGAATAAACTTGTTATATTAATAACATTGGAAAGGATTAAAACTTTTCGTACAAGTTTCAAAAATCCTGAATATAAGAGCAATAAAGATAGAATCTAAAAAGTCTAAGAAGCTAATGCTGGTGAAGATCCCTCCACACGCTGACGCTTCCCCTTGAGTCTTGCAATCTGAGCCTTCAACTGCTTGTTCTCTTTTGCATACTTGTTGGTAACTTCCTTCCATCCATTAGAAGTAAGAGATAAGTGCTCAACGGGACCTGGATGAGCTCTACAGGAAAATAAATCCTCTTGCTTCTCCATCATCTCCACATCATGACTCTCAAGAATCTCAATTAGGTTATCCTTTTCTTTCAACTCCGTAGAGTAGGACACCTCCAAAGTCCGATACTTGTTCTTTCATGCTTCCTTCTATTTCTACATCCTAACCAAGGCCAGCTAAAGTTCTTCCACATCATCTAAAAAAGGAGGAGTAATCTTCATAAATATATCAGCTAAAGTTTCTCCACGAGGATATGGCATCTTCAACTGAATTGCCCTAGCTTGTACCCACCAAAGATGAGGCTATAAGGAAATAACTCCCCTTGGTCCCAAATCCTTTCTTCCTTTCCTATGAATATGATGCCAAGCCTTTTCAATCTCTTCCTTAACTGTCTTATAATCTTCTCCTTCTTTGAGAAATAAACCACTCAGATGAATGTTTTTTGGTTTATCTCTCATCGGATATCCATGTTGGCGGCGTGCAAGAACAGGGTTGTAGTGAATACCTCCCTTTGTACCAAGAAGATGTACATTAGGGAAACTACCACAACTGTCAATAATCTTCACATCATAGTAAGCTTGATGATACCAATCAATGTCAGAATGGGTGAGAGCCATAATATTTGGTGCCCAACGAGGTTCCTTCTTGATATCCTAAAAAGAAGCAGACCGGGGCAAGTGAGAAATAAACCACTAGTATAACAATGGTGTGCGACAAATGATCATCCCTTCTTGGTAGAAATTCTGAAGATGGATGAAACAATAAGTATCTCCTAGCAGCGTAGGGACTTGATTCCCAATTAGAAAGATCCTAATGGCATTAACACCCACAAACTTGTCGGTGTTAGGAAACAAGAACAAACCATAGGCAAGTAAAACAAAGATAGCCTCAAAAGCAACTGTACTTTTCATCTTGGTAAAGCAACGAGTTTCTCCAATATAAACTGAGTAGATAAACCTATGATTCCTCCTTTGGTAGTCATGTTAGCCTCAATCTCAGATTTCCTCAAATAAGTAACTGCTGCAATCTCATGAGACTTAGGCTCTCTTCTAAATCTATGAAAGGAACATGATAAATAATAGGTAGACCAAGTAAATAAGAATACTCTTCCAATGTAGGCATCAACTGATAATCAGGAAAAGTAAAACACCAGTATAGTTGATCATAGAACTGTACCAACGTAGTAAGAATACCATCCTTCATCTTGAGCTTCATAAGAGGCATAATAGCTCCATACTTCTTCCGCAAATCTATAAGACTCTCAATCTCAGAAATCAAACTCTTCAGTTCCTCTATCTTAGGATCCTTGAAACTGTACTTTCGAATCTTTCTCCTTCCAAAATCCATGGTCAAAAAAGTACTTGAGATATTTGCAAAGGTCAACCTTAAGCTCCTTGAAAAACTGTTTATAGTATGCTCATGGGTACATGAATGCATGATGCAACAATCACACATAAGATCACAAACATGGGGGTTCATAGGTTTGACGTCACGAGCATTAAGTCAAAGGTACTACCCACAAGGTAAGGACTAATGGTTTATCACCTGCTGAACAAGGTTCTAAGGAAATCCTGGAGTCTACATTCCTCTTTCGGATATTACCAACATCCCGATTAGCTCGGTAATTAGAAATATTCTCAAGAGAAACTCGTCTGAGTGAAGCATCGTGTGACAACTACTTTCGGATTGCTCCATCATAGTCTCCACACTACATCTAATGATCAAGATGGGTTAAGGGTTCTATGGCTTCTCAGCTTCACTAGCTCCCAGGTCGAAAGCAACAACGTCTTCTCAATTGCTTGCTAAATAAATACTATAGTCAAAGGGGCCCCCACTGAGTGGGGGATCTCATGTCTTATTTTTTAGGATTACTCCCTCAAAGTTGACATGACTATACTGTCTGTCCTATTTTAAGTTTGCCCAAGTCTGGGTATAGGATTTATAAGAGATCACCAAGCATCCTGAAAAACAGAAAAATCTAAACATACATGCATATATATAAAACAATATACAACAAATAATAACACATACACAAATAAAAAAATATAGGCTCAACCCACTTAGAGATGTTTCCCCAATGAAGTCGCCAATTTTTTGTAGCGGCAGAAATGTTAAGACTAAGCCATTGGATAGACTTAACTCGCAAAAATCAATGAAGTCGCCACAACACTTTTATTTTATCCAAAGGACATGGGAAAAGAGTGAATAAACCCAAAGTAAAGTAGAGATAAAGGTAAGGGGGTTGGTTATGCAAAGGGAAGGTACTAGCACCCTAAACATCTACGATACTCCGCAGGAACCTCTTTGAAAATTATGTATGTTGGCTATAAATAAATATTTGAAGTGGTTTTTATAATTTTTGCACCCTACGTGGTTGCGAACCTTTAGTACCTACATACCACCTCCCGTGAAATAGGGGATCAGGGTACTCGTAGTTCACCTCAAAAATTTTAAAACACATGTGTGTTGGTTAATTTTAAGAGAAGATATATCATCATCGTATTCGAATGGAAAACATACTTACTACCAACAATTATGAGAAAGGAGCATTTATATCATCTCTAAGTGAAGGACATAGCCTTGGATTTAAAATCAACAAGATATCACTCAAAACCCAAGTGGAAAATGGCTCACTTCACTACATATCATAGAAGTATAGTAGCTTGCATCACCATATGAATCAAAAAGCGTCTAATCTTTGAGAAAAGTTTTTAAAATAAAAAGATAAAGTGGCAAAAAAATGTTTGAGTAAGGTTAATGACTTTTACTCCTGAGAAAGATGTCAAAGTATGATTAAGTTGATTAAAGGTTTGATTAAGATTTTTTTTTTTAAAATGTATGGATCTAAGTCCAAGTTTATTATGAAAGTAGTTCAAGTTTGAAATAAGAAGAGTTTTGAAAAGGAGGGAGAAGATTTTGAAATTAAAGATGATAGGAGGAGATGAAGGGACTATCCTATGTACACAAAGTAAAAGCTAAGGTAAAGAACATTATAACCCATAAGAAGCCAACACTTGACATGAAGAAGTCAATCTAGAATTCCTATCCTTTGGATTAAAACCAAACAATCAAAATACTAAACCCTAGATGAATACCAAGCTTCAGATAAATTAATAACCAAGCAAAGTCTTCACTGATAAAAAATTGGTCAGAGTAAAATCTGTATATAGAGGAATTTCTAATCATAGACAAAGCATGAAAATCAGAATAACCTGCACACATAAAAAAATTTAAACCAATGCCTTGGAGTAAACCCCAAGGACTTCAGAAGATCTTCACAAATAAATCAACCAAAGATCACATAGTCTAAGGTCTCAGTGCTTCTTACCCAAAGTCTCAGGAATCTACAACTCCAAAGTTCCAAGGATAGTAACCAAATAGTCCAAGTAACTTTAACATTTTTTAATGTCCAAGTTGATTATTAAGTATATTTACAAAAAGAAAATAAAGCTCAAGTGAGCAAAGATAAAAAAAAAGACATAAAGTAAATACTCAAGTGAGCAAAAGGAAAATAACATGAGATATAAATTCTTAAAGGTTCACAAAACTCAATGTAAGTAGATGATTCAATTTCCTCCTCAGAGTTAGATGACACCTCACCTATATAAATAAAGTTAGAGGATGTTTCTTTATCAAAAGATTCAAGAAATTTTGCAACTTGATGAGGGTTTTCGAAAGGGGAAGAAGATAGTGTAGGTAGAATGGTTTGAAGAGGACTAGGTTCATCCAAATAAGGCATATGAGATTTTGGTGATGAAGGGCACGAATCTTCTTCACTAAACAAATCATCAAACTTTTGATCAAGGTCAGTATATTTTTGATGGATTGTGGCAAAAACTTTAGAAGCAGATGGAAGTCTTTCTTTGTATTCATAATTGTTAGCAAAACTAAGGATGTATTGAATGTTTCTTTGGGAGAGAATTTCAGGAGGATCATGAAGGACTAATACTAAGGCTTCAGGGGACAAACTTATTGGTACATCATTGATCAGACATTCTTTTAGATGAGAGAAACAAATATTTGGCCCATATGCAGTAGTGGATACATAATTATCTTCAGGTTGAGGTGTATGATAGTTTGTAGAGTTTGACACAAAATCTTCTGGCGGAGGGATGACAGTTGGCAGCATGGCTCTTAAATTTCTTCCATCAAATAATTTTCCAGATCGTGGGATCAGATACTCATGCATATTAACTTGAACAAGGGAATCAACTAATCCACAATTAATTAGTAGAGCAATGATGAGTCTTTTTAGGGGTATCCATTTGATATGAATCTTTTCATGGCTTCTGGAGTAGTTGATAGCATTTCTCAAATACTTGAAAAGAATGAAGGGAAGGTTAATATTTCTTTTTTATTCCAGGTTGTATAAAATTTCTTTTATATCATTGTCGATTAAGGGCATCTTATTTGAGAGAGGTTTCTGATAAATGCATTCTAAAATAATTCTTCCCCAAATATTGAGAGAAGGATGAAAATCCTTGAACAACTTAGAGCTTTTCTTTTCCAAGAAGATTTTGGAGGAAACATTCATTATGTGTTTCCTGCTAATGCACTTTCCATTTAAGCTGCGACACTTTAATCCAACTTCGTCATGATTAAGTAGTTGTGCAATAGATTTTACAGAAATTACACTGGAAATCCAATAATGTTTGTTGTGATCTCTTGTCTTGATTCATATTCCATAACCCATAACTGATTTACCAAATCAGGAAAGGTAGGACCTTTTAGAATTTCAAAGAAGGTTTCTCATCCTTGAAAGGAAACATATAAAGATAGATCATAACCATTTTCCTTGAGATTTTCGAAGTTCAATACAGATTCATATAAGATCTGTAATTGAGATGTAGGAATGGAGCATTTAAGTTTAGGAAAATTGGTACCAATTTGATCTGGAAGAGATGATGAGCCAGCCATTGATTTTTGAGAAAACATTGTTGAAGATGAACAGATTCGAACGCGAGCAGAGAGTTTTAGGGTTTTGAGGATTTTGGGCTAAAATTAGCGAAAGAGTAAGGAGTGGATTTTAAATAGATTTTGTAGTTATTATTAATCTATGAGTAATGTTAGAAACTAAAAAGGGGTAAGGAAAGTATATTTCTTCCATTCTCAAGACTATCTCACTTCTCACGTGTCACTACAAACGTCATGAGTGGCTAAAAAAGACATCAATCTTTAAAAAGTTTCACTAGTCTGACAGTGCATATCAATGCATTAACCTTTTTAGTTTTCAAGAAACAAAATAAACTTTGAACTGGGATAGATTCTACTTTGATTATTCCTAAATTTTTAAGGCATCATTTTTCCATAAAATCTTCTATGCTAGAACAATCAAATTTTTAGGGAATTTGTTTTTTATTTGGACTAATATTAAAAAGAATTAACTTGTGACTAATGAGAGTAAAATAAATACTTTGTCAGAAATCAAGTAAATTCTAACATTGTAAGTCTTGTTCTATGAAGAGTTTACCTTCATTATTGAGCTTGTTTCCGATCGTTCCTCTTGTTGTATTATTCTTGTATCTACATATTCCATTCTTTGTCCTGAGATGCTTTTTCTGATCTCCTTGCTTCTTGAGCTTTCAGCATTAGTTTTACTACATTCAAATGGTTCCCTACAGCTGTAGTCTTCTTGTCTGGCTTTGATATTCCTAAGCACACTACAAGACATTTCTTCTGAAAAACTGGCTTGAGTCTTATTATCTTGCCAACTTCCTTTGAGTGGATATCTTTAAGTAGCTATGCCTTCTTCAGAGTTTAAAAAGAAGATACTTCTGGATGATCATCTTCTGATTTCTTCACTTCTTATTCTTCAATAGTTATTTTATCTTCTTCAGATTCTGAAAGAGTTTCCACATATTTCCAAGTTGTTCTGACTTTTGGTGGATGGAATTTTCTCCTCTTAACTCCTAACTCTTCTGGTGATCCTGAACATTTTTCTGAATAGAAGATTCTTTCGTGCAACACTTCACCAAAACTTTCATGCGACTCTTTCTTCTAATTTTTGGAGTGCATATTTGAGAAGATTTGGTCTTCTTAGAACTCTTGATGGATCTTCCTGATACGACATTGATTAGATCTATTGCAGCTTGCAACAATTTTCTTTTGGATGACAAATTCAGTTGATGAAATGGAGTGTTGATTTTTTACCTTTGCTTCTGATGGAGAGCTTCTGATGATTGAGAAGATGAATTCCCTATTCATCAAGTACTTGAGCCTTCAAAATCCCGAGAACTTGTTTCAGGGATTCTATCTTCATATTTATGATTCTTGCCCAAAGTTTTGAATCCTCTATAGAACAGTTTTTGAATCAGAAAAGCTTTCTATCATTTGAGTAGTAGGAAACTATAGAATTTTATCTTACCAGATCTCTCTACACGGTTAAGTGTTTGATTCTTGAATCAATAACAGATATCTGGCTCTGATACCAATTGAAGATAGAGAAAATACAAGAAAATTGGGGGGGGGGGGCTTGAATTGTGTTCATAGAAAACATCCCCTTTAGAAAATCTAAGCACTCAAACGATAATAGTGATAAATATAATGAAGATAAAAGGACACAAGTGATTTATCCAGGTTCACCGTTAACTAGTCTACTCATGTCCACCCCCTCAAGGATGGTTTCACCTTATCCAATGACTTAATCCACTATAGCCAAACTGATTACAAATGCATGGGAAACGACCGATGACTAACACACAATGATACATTCAGTGATCCAACCAGATATAACGTTCATTGACCCAGTAGAATCAGATCCCTCAAGATCATTGTAATACAGTGGTAGAACTGACTTGGGTGCTTTGCATTTTATCAAAAATGTTGCGGATAGCAAGAGTCGCCGCTGAATTTTCTTTTATCCAATAAAGGAAAGGGTGAAAATAATAGGAAAGACCTTTCGAGATATTTTCTTGAGTTCGGGGGGTAGGTTATGAAAAGGGAAGGTGTTAGCACCCTTTTCATCCGTAGTTATCTACGGGCTCTTAGTTGCTTGATCACTTTGAAAATGCTTTGTTTGAAATGTGTTTGTGATTGGTGCGAGTTTGAAAATATTTTGAAAACGCCTTTGTTTAGGCAAACTTTGTAATGATTCTCGTCTATATAAGAATGTATACAAAGTGTTGGTTTTGAAAATAGTTCAAAGAGAAATTTGTTTTTTGAAGATGTTTTGAAAGTGTGAGTGTGGAGATGGTTTTAGTTTGTGATTAAGAAACTACGAGCGTCCTACCTACTCAAAAGGCCTTTGTTCTTTTCCTCCTCCTTAAGATGTTTCTATCTTACCATTGATTTGGTAAGAAGCCCCGTCATTGGATGTGAAAGGACGAGTGTGGGTCGGTCATATAGTCATAGAAGGAAACTTATGAGACGCTTTAGAAATTTTCATAGGGACTAGATCATTTTATCAAAGGCAACATCGAAGGGTCATCGAGGGACTACGATCTTTGCATTCAAGGTTTTTTTGCAAAAGCGTCCCACATTCGAGGGACATGACTATTTTCCGAGGCAACAAGCGAGATTGTGTTGTACCCCAAAATTTGCTCTCCCTTTTTCACAAGAAATCACAACCCTAGGGTTTTCTCAGATTTTTAAGATTGGCTCAGGAATTGATCAAACAGACTTTTCTTTGGCAGTAAATCAAGAATCAGGTTTTCCCTCGCATTTCTCAGAAGAAATTGAATCCACAGAAATTCAGTTTACCGTTACATTGTCTTCACATTTTTCAAAGTTTGCAGTTTGCTAAAAGGTTAACTGATTATGCTCAAAGCCTGATTATCTGGGATAGGAGCTGAGACTTTTATTTGGAATATTAAGGCATCTGCTTGTTAATGGAATGAAAGGTTTGCCGTTTAATGGGATGCTTGCTTAACTATACAATATGTATGTTAACTGGAATGTTGTTTCAAAGTTATGAAACTGCAAAGTTTTGGATTATTAGAGATTTAAGTGATCTGGATTGTTGGAATGCAATTTCAATTATTTTTGATTGTGAGAAACTTAAATAGTTAAGTAAAGGTGCAAGGAAGAATGGCAAGATATGTGACAATAGAAAAAATTCTTTTGGGTAAAGATTTTTTTATTCATTTCAAATGTTGTTACAAAATTATTTGAATATTGTAAGTTTACAACTTATAGTATTTACTATAATAATTGTTTACAATAAATGGAAAATAAATCTAAATCCAAAGGCTAAACTCCATTGCCCCATGCTCAAGATTTCTTGCTCCCTCTGCTTCCTCTATTGTCCAATTGGTGTTCACCTGCAAAAGGCAAAGGAAAAGAAAATTAGTACAAGAATTTTCAAATGAAAAAAAAAGAAATAAAAAAGTCATCATTAAAATTGGCCGTCTGGAATCAGAATGCTTATTTTCGTCACGCTTTATTTTTCTCTCTGCAAATCACAAGAAGATTGCTCTTCTTGGTTCACAACGAGAAAATTAAAATACAAATTGAAAAAATGCAAGCATACTGAGTTACAAAGTGAATATACAAGGCAAACCAAGGCGCCAAAATTCAAACATAATGGGCACTCATTATACTGCATTGCAAACCAAACTGTCTAACCAAGCAAACCAAACATGGCAGCCAAACCAAACTGAGTTACAAATTCAAAGGGGAAAACAGGCGCCAAAACTGCCAAGGTATGAGTCAAACAAATATATAATGCAACAGCAAGCAAAGTCCCATATTCAGCTACAGAACAAATTGCCCAAAACCAAGTTACAAGACAAATTGGATAAATGTAGCAATGGAGCATGGAAACATAAATACAGCAGGCAAAAGTAAAACAGCAAGAGGTAATCCACTTGACAAGTCAAAACTTGTCAAAAAGCTGTCATCATTTTCCAGACAACCAATTTTTCAGAAATATATTATAATAAGCAAAAAGTGCTTATTTGAGAGAGAGAGAGAGAGAGAGAGAGAGAGAGAGAGAGAGAGAGAGAGAGAGAGAGAGAGAGAGAGAGAGAGAGAGAGAGAGAGAGGACCTTTGGTGAATTTTTTTTGCAGTTTGGCTAAAGCAGGCTGTCTCAAGTTGTCAAAGGCAAAGACAAAAAGATATAAAACAAAAGGACTGCATAACAGTCTAAAAAAAAGAACATTAGAGCCAAGCTTGAAAACACAAAAGCTACAAACCATAGCAAAACTGTTATCAACCCAAGCTCAACCACATCCAAGCTTGTCCAAACCTGTAAAACCAATATGTTAACCCAAACTGCAAGTCAAACAAAACAAGCCCAGCTTGCTCAAAACACACAGCCTGCAGTTCAAACTGCAAAATCACAAGCCAAAACCTGCTTGCCAAACCTGTCAAAATACAAGCCACAAGTCTAGCAAAAAAAAAGGTCAAGCCAAGTTACACAAACCTGTCAAAATACAAACCACAAAACCTGCAAAACTGTTAACAGTTCCTAAGCTCAACACACACAACCCAGCTTGCTCAAACCTGCAAACAGGCCAAATAACAAAACCTGCCCAAGTCCCAAACTGTAGAATAAAACAGACCACAAGCCTGTAGTTCAAACTGCAAAAACCACAAGCCAAGCAAGTTCCAAGCTTGCTCAAGCTCAAAAACCTGTCAAAAACTGCAAACTAAACCAAGCTTCTCAACCAACTTGCCAAACCTGTCCAAACTACAAACTCAGCAAGCCCACAAACTCAAGCTTGCTCAAACCTGTACCAATACTGCCCAACACCATAACAGTTTCACAAGCTAACATAAAAAACAAGCTTGTCAAGCAAACCAACAAGTTTCAGAGAAGCTATCAATCAACAAATAATAACTGTTTTAGAGAGGTATCATCATTAACAGAAAAAGCAACAAACTCAATACAAACCAATAAAGTTTCAGAGTGGTGCTCATCATTAACATACCAAGAGAAGAGGAAGAGCATTCAGAAGCAAAGCAAACAGTTTCAGAATCATTATCCAACAAATATCAACAAAACACAATAGTTTCAGAATCAAATCATCATTAACAAGCCAAAAAAAGAGGAAGAGATTCAGAAGCAAAGCATATAGGGTTTCAGAATTAAATTCATCATCAACGAAGAGCCTCAACAATAACAGTTTCAGAAGCAAGTTTATCATCAACCAACAAATCAAAAGAAAGACAAAGGTACCAGAAGCGCATTCGCCATCATCTTCTTCCCCGTTGTTGAGCCACCATGGGCGCCATCTCACCCTCCATCTCTCTTCTCCAAAGAAAACTCAAGGTATGATCTTCTCAAACCATCACTATATATCAAGCATGTAAACATCCCAAGGTTAAGAGTTTAAATTGTAAAGCAAAACATGAACATGCAAACAAATGAATGAAACTGTGAAACCCTAAAAGAACAAGAAACGAATCATACCATAACACAACCCAGGCCCTTGAATGATAGAGAGAGGAGGAGAGTGAGGGAACTCCAGTGGCTGAGATAGGAGGTAGAATCAGAAGCACATGTGGGTGAGAGAAACAGAGAAGAAGATCAAGAGCGGCACCGCTGTTGTAAGCGAACAAACCCTAATCCTTTCAAAACTGTCAAACCCTAACAAAAAATTGTACAATTCCACATTGGGCCTGACTCGCCCCAAACACGTTTGCCTCAAGCCTATTTTTGTTTTAGCAACGAAACCCCCATTTCTTTACATCCTGACTTTTGTTTTTGTTCTTCTTCCATTTTTGGGCCTAACCTCCAACAAATCCCTGGCCCATCACACTTCTTAATTTCTTTAAACAAAATATTATTGTGTTAATTTCAATTAATTGAACCCTTTTTTAAAAATTATTTTCATTCTAAATAATTTGTTTTTGTTAATAATAAAAAACAAATAAAAGATTAAGTTTTTATTTTGATTTTCTCAATATAGTTACATTTAATAAAAATACAAAGAATAATAGAAGTTCTATTTAATTAGATTTTTCTTCTTTTTTAAACCTTTTTATTTACATAATTAATAAAACCAAATAATAATATAATTTTTAAATCTTTCTTTCTTTTAGAATATATTTTTTATTTGTAAACAAATACATACATCTCATATTTCTTTGATTTTCCTTATTTTATAATTTGTTATAATTTATATTTGAATTGCGACGATTCGATTTGGTTGTAACATATATTGGGACATTATTATTCTTGTGAGACTCATCCCCATTTGTAAATAATTGTACCCCCATCCTTGAATACTTTTGTAATAGCTTAGAATTTAATTCTCGCACTTTATGCTTTCAAATATGCCATGATTAGAGATTAGGGTTTGTATGCGAAAATATAAAATCCATCGCTAGATGACCTAATACAAGAATAAATGCATGAAAATCAATACACAATGCACACTTGCACCTCTAGGGTAACCTCACTTGTTGCTTCGGAAAATGCAATCAAGTCCCTCGAATATGAGACACTCTAGAAAATGCCCCTTTGATAAACAAAGATCGTAGTCCCTCGATGACCCTCGATGTAGCCTTCGATAAAACGATCTCGTCCCTTACAAAATTGCTAGAGCGTCTCACAAGTTGCTCTCAATGATTGTATACGATGACCCGCGCCTGTCCCGTTCAACATCCTAACACAAGGTTGTTCACCAAATACAATGGTGGAATAACACTGTCAAAAGGGTTAAAAATATATGAAAGATCTTTGATTAAAATAGGGTAGATAACTCTTAGTTACTTGATCAAAAGCTTGCAAAACATCCTTGCCATTTTCAAACACACATCACAACACAATTTCAAAACAAACTCTCAAACATTGAATCATCTTTTCAAAAGACAAACACCTTTGTAAAACATTCAAACAAGAATTGTTACAAAGGTTGCCTAGACAAGGCCTCTTTTTCAAAGCATTTTCAAAACCACACACACAAAGCACCATTTCAAACAATTGAAAAGCAAAGGCAAGTGATCTAAAACAAGTGACTAAGAGCCCATGGATAACCATGGATGAAAAGGGTGCTTGCACCTTCCCTTTTCATAATCTACCCCCCGAACCCAAGAAAACATCTAAAGGTCTTTCTTGTGCTTTTTGACCTTTCCTTAGGATAAAATAAAAAGTCAGTGGCGACTCTTGCTAAACCGAACAATTACGAACACAAACGCAAAATCTCAAGTCAGTTCTCCCACCGTATCACAGAACTGGCGACTCTGCTGGGGAGATCCTAAAAGTGGGGTTACCTTAGGGTTTTAGATCACCTTTGCATGCTTATCTTGTTTTCCTTGATTGCTTTACATTTGGTTCTATTGTTTGGGCTTGAAATCCTCTACCCGGATTTGGGAAACATTCATAGGTAAATAGCAATACGTTGTGGAAACTGTGCCGGGTATACCGACATGGTTGAAGCAATAGCTATATTAGTGCGACATATTTGTGGGTACCGGTAGCCTTTGAGTTAATCAAAGAGAATACGGGGCCGCTGAGTGATGTCATGAAGCACTAATGAACTCTCAGAACCTTACTTGACCATCCTGGCCTTTTTTAGGGGTAGTGAGATGACCGACTTTGGTACAGTCCGAAGTTGGTAGATACTCGATACTACACTCATTGAGGGTTGTTTCTTAGAATATTTCGGTCGCCAGTTAAGTGGCTAAATCGAAACAATGAACACAGAAAATAATCCAGTGATATTGAGCTCCTTAGAACCCGATTACTATTTATAGGACATGTTGAGCTAACTAACTTCAAGAGGGTACTTACCTATGAAACCCCATACAAGCCTGAAACTAGGATCTTGTGTGACTTGTTTGTACATATGCTTGTGCATACATCATTAACATCATAAAGCATCATATGCATCCACTAATCATTTCAAGGGTTTGGATCTTCATCTTTGTTCTTGTTTTGTAGGTCATGGAATCTCTTCGCAGGAAAACAATTCAAGTCAACCTTGTAAGAATCCCTCCTCAACTCAAGGAGCTTACTTCCAAGATTCCAGATAATTCTCTCTTCAGTGAAAGACATGGTAGACTCCTCAACTTGGTCAACACCAACATTGAAGAAGACATGGTGAAAGTTCTCTTCCAGTTCTTTGACCCCCTTCACCACTGTTTCACATTCCCTGATTACCAACTAGTACCTACTTTGGAGGAATTTTCTCAACTCCTGAGGATTCCTATTCTTCATCAACTACCCTACAACGGTACGGAAAAAGAATAAAAGCCTGAGGATGTTGCTCAAGCCTTACACTTGCAACCATCTGATGTTAAAGGTCATTGGGAAACCATAAGTGGTGTCAAGGGTTTCTTGGTAAAGTTTCTGATTGAGAAGGCACAAGACTGCTGGAATTCTCTAGATCTACAAGCTTTTGAGGAGATTGTAGCACTTCTCATCTATGGGTTGGTCTTATTCCCAAACCCTGATCAACTTATAGATGTGAATGCTGTCAAGATTTTCATATCTCGGAATCCTGTGCCTACATTGCTCGGGGAGATCCTACATTCATTTTACACACGAACAATGAGGAAAAGAGGTGTTCTCATGTGTTGTACTCCTCTCCTAGCAAGGTGGTTTATTTCGCACCTTCCCCAGTCAGTCTTGAAGAATGAACAAGGCTTGAGGTGGTCATAACGGTTGATGACTCTCACACACTCTGATGTTCATTGGTGTTCTTAGTCCATAGAAAATGTCATCATCATTGATCATTGTGGGGAATTCCCTAATGTCCCACTACTTGGCATTAGGGGAGGCATTACCTACAACCCCTGTTTAGCTCTGAGGCAATTTGGGTATGCTCGAAAAGATGGCCCTCATAATATGCTGATTCCTGACTTGGTTTTTGACTTCGACAATGACGCTCAAAGACTTCGACAAAGGTTTATCCGAGCATGGAGGATTCCCAACAAAGTGGACAGTAAGACACTGGGGCACAAGAATTCCATCCCTATTGAGCCTTACCTCAAGTGGGTACGAACACGCGCCCAGAGTCTTATGATGCCTTACCCCCACATTCTCCCCGTGATTAAAGAGCCTTTTATGGAAGGAGAGGTTCCATACACCCTCCTACATCCACACATGCCAACATCATTGGAAGAATTGCAAAAGAGTTGGATACAGCTCAAGGAAGAGCGGAACACTTTTGAAGCCAGCTTCTATGCCAGTGAGAAGAAGGTTTTGGAGCTTACCCGCCGACTTCACGAAGAGGAGACTCTTAACACTTACATCGCACCAAAGAGAATGCGCAACGTATTTTTACATTAAGAAGCTTTGTAATATTTTTCCCATGGGGCATTTATGTACTGACAAATTTCTTCTTATTAATATGACGTGTGTTCTTTTTGTCTGCAACAATTTTGAATTTCTGAATCCTTGGATGCATTACATGAATAAACATATCATTCATCATATGCATAAACAGGTCTTCACACCAGGTTTCCTTATCTTTCTGCTATTTATTTCAGCAAGATGGATATAGAGCAGACGGTCAAAGATCTGCAAGCACAGAATTCGCAATTCCAACAACTTCTCATGACCTTGGCAAAAAGTCAAGAGGACCTTAAAGCACTTATAGAGAAGAAAGAAAAGGAAAAAGGAAAAAAGAAAAAGAAAAGAATCGGAGTAGCTACTCTGGGAAGAAGATTTGAGAACGAAGCTAAGAGAGTCCTGGAGTTCCCCTCGACGTCTGATGAAGGGACCGGCAAAGGAAAAGGAGTTGCAGTACCTTCCGAGTCTGAGGCTGAAGAGGAAGAAGTTGAAGAGGATGAAGATTACTCCGAACAGCAGTATCCTCCTGCGGACGACAGGTATAAAAATCTAGAAGAGCGGTTAGCAGCCATGGAAGTGCAAAGGGTTCCCGGACTGTATTTCGCAGAGCTGGGATTGGTTGCTGGGATCGTCATTCCTCCAAAATTCAAAGTACCTACATTCACTAAATACGACGAATTGTCTTGTCCAAAGATGCATCTACGTTCTTATGTCAGAAATATCCAACCTCACTCTTTCGATAAGGATCTTTGGGTCCACTTTTTTCAAGATAGTCTGTCGGGTACACAATTGGACTGGTTCTATCAGCTTGAGAGGGCTGATGTACATAACTGGGAAGACTTGGTTGCTGCTTTCTACCGACAATACCAATACAACACAGATTTAGCGCCTACTCGTACTCAACTACAGAGTATGAATATGGTTTCTAATGAAGGATTTAAAGAGTATGCTCAGAAGTGGCGGGATTTGGATGGAAGGGTGCAACCACCTTTGTCTGAAAGGGAACTTGTTGATATGTTTTTGGGGACCATGTCTGGTCCATTCTTCAATCACCTAATAGGGAGCTCATCTGCAGGGTTCACTGAATTAATTCTGACAGGTGAAAGGGTTGAAGCTGGTATTAAGAGTGGTAAAATTCAGAAGGATACATCCGCTATAAAGAAGACCTTCCCAGCCAAGAAGGAAAGTTCTGCTGTTTACACTCAGAGAAATCGGGAAAGAGAGGAATGTCGGCCAACAGTGGGGGCCGTATTAATTCAGAAATCCGCATCAGTTCAGCCTAGAAACAGTCAACCGAGGAACGATCAGCCCAGAACTTATCAGCAAAGGGTAGAAAGGCCACAACGACAATATACCCCGATAAATATGACACCCGCTTAGATCCTTCCACATCTCCTGAAATTAAACCTTGCTAATTTGAGAGAGGCACCGAAGAATATAAATACCACTTCTCCATATTATCATCCCAATGCAAAATGTGCTTATCATTAAGATATCATAGGGCACGACACCAACAACTGTTGGGCCCTTAAAAACAAAATCCAAGACTTGATAGATGCCAAGGAGGTAGAATTCGATGCGCCCGAAAAGCCGAATGTGATTTATGCCCTAATGCCCAAGCACGGTCATAATGTCCATGCCGTTATGGAAGATCTTCATGTCACCGCTGTTAATGAATTAATGACTCCATTACCAGTGATTAAAGTGATTTTGATGAAAGCCGGGATATTCCCAGGCTGTGGAAAAGACTGTTACTTTTGTTCAAACTTGCAGACTGACTGCCCACTGTTGAAATCAGGCATCCAACGCCTCATGGATACCCAAGAGATCCTCTTTCAAAAGACTCCTGTTGATCCTATCACTCATGTTACTCCTGTTACCTTTGATACTCCAACCAATGACATTGCTATAATAACCATCTCCGACGATCTTTCCAAGACCTGCAAAAGGCCTGTTAAGATTACGCCTGATCCTAAGTTCGTACCGTTGAAAATTACCATGCCGGGGCCTGTGCCGTATAAATATAACAAGACGATACCATGGAACTACGGAGGAGAAATCTTCTACCATGGTATCAAGCAGATTGAATCAGTCCAAGAGAATTCTGATGATGAAACCCCTGACATAGGGAATATTGCAGGAACAAGCAAGATAACCCACATCAGAAGGATCTTCTCTCCGGAGATTGCTCCTCCACGGGCAGTCTTCGGACCCTCGAGAGTTTCTGTACCTGTCAAGCCATCTGTGCAAAGCCCGGTAATTGAAGAATTTGATGCTCCCGAAGCTAGACCCTCTGATATTACTACCAATAAGGGTAAGGGGATACAAAAAGCACCTGTCAGGATGAAGGCTCAGACTGTGGCTATCCCCGAGACCACCCAGAAAGAGATGGAAGAAATCTTAAAGATAATCAAGAAGAGCGACTACGATGTCATAGAGCAGCTAGGGCAGACCCCTTCAAAAATCTCCATGTTGGCTCTCTTACTCTGCCCTGAGGCTCATGCCAAGGCCTTAATCAAATTTCTAGAGACGGCACACGTGCCTCAAGAAACTTCTGCAGACCAGTTTCAAGAGTGCATGGCTAGCCTTACAGCCGATAACGGTCTTGGTTTTTCTGATGCTGATTTGACCCCTAAGGGAAGAAAACACAACGACGCGCTGCATGTCTCGGTAGAATGCAGAGGGACCACGCTTGCCCATGTTCTGGTTGACACTGGTTCATCTTTAAATGTCCTACCGAAGAAGGCGTTGGGCAGGTTGGACATTGAAGGTTTGACGTTAAAGCCCAGCAACATCATTGTTAGAGCCTTCGATGGTTCTAAGAGGATAGTTCACGGAGAAGTGGACATCCCCATCAAAGTGGGCACAGAAATCTTCAACTCTACTTTTTATGTGATAGACATCCGTCCTTCATATTCATGCTTTTTGGGAAGGCCATGGATCCATAATGTCGGGGCAGTCACTTCCTCTCTGCACCAAATGCTAAAGTATCCAGTTTAGGGTAAGATCATAACGGTTCACGGTGAGGAAGAGTACATGATAAGTCACCTCAACTCCTTCCGCTATGTGGAGTTAGATGGTGAATTCATATAAACACCTTTCCAACATTTTGAAGAGGTTTCTCCTGAAGTCGCAGTTGCAAAGACAATGACTGATGTGCCTATCATTTCCAAGCCTGTATCTAGGATGTCATCCCTCAAAGATGCAGAGGTTGTAATCAAAGAAGGAAGGAGTACAGTGTGGGGGCAACTGCCAGATTTTCCTCACAAGACGGACAAGTTTGGATTGGGTTTCACTGCTGCTGGCCAGAAAGTTGTGCGTCGCTCCCGGACTGGAGGACCACCCGTAAAAATCACTCACCATGGAATTAATGCCTTAGAAGATGATGATGATGAAGAAGACAACTTTGAAGATTGGATCTTTCCAACCGTTGAAGGAGGATTAAGCAACTGGGAGGCGAAAGACTTTGTTCCTATCACTTTCATCAATCAGTAATTTATCTTTGAACAATTTCCTATTTTGGTATGTAATAATTAAACAATTCGTACACTCTCTTTTTGCCTTATGCCTTTCCCGGGGCATATAAGTCCATTTGTAAGGGCTTGATTTCCTCATTATCATATGCCATTTTTTAATGAATCATTGGATGTTTTCATCTATAAACTATTGTGTTCATTTTCTTTCCTTTTACATTTTGTTTTGTTTAAAGGATGGCTATCCCTTACACACACCCACACTCACAAAATGCAGGTACCCATCCACTCCGAATTCCATGGGTGACTATTTTGCTTTAGCCTTCGGTGACTCTGAAGATTTGGTCAATCACGCCGAGTACGAAGGTGATGAAGACTGCGAAGTGCCTGGAGAGTTAGCCAGACTTTTGCAACAAGAAGAGAGAGCTATTCTGCCCCATGAAGAGTTGCTAGAGACCATCAACTTGGGAACAGAGGAAGACAAGAAAGAGGTTAAGGTGGGTGCCAACCTGAAGCCAAGTGTCAAAGAGGGCTTAGTACAACTGTTGAATGAATATGTCGAAATCTTTGCCTGGTCCTATGAAGACATGTCAGGACTAGACACAGATATCGTGGTTCACCGTCTCCCTACAAGAGAAGATTGTCCACCGATCAAACAAAAGGTCCGCCGAATGAGGCCCGACATGTCTGAAAAGATCAAAGCTTAGGTGATGAAGCAATTCAATGTTGGCTTTCTGGCTGTTACTTCCTATCCACAATGGGTTGCTAACATTGTGCCCGTGCCTAAGAAGGACGGCAAAGTCAGAATGTGTGTGGACTATAGGGAACTAAACAGGGATAGCCCTAAAGATGATTTTCCACTACCACACATCGACATCTTGGTTGACAAAACAGCTCAACACAAGGTATTTTCCTTCATGGATGGATTCTCGGGATACAACCAGATCAAAATGGCCCCCAAAGACATGGAGAAGACTACTTTTGTCACACAGTGGGGTACCTTCTGCTACAAAGTGATGCCATTCGGACTGAAGAATGCCGGGGCAACCTATCAACGAGCCATGGTAGCTTTGTTTCATGATATGATACATCATGAGATCGAAGTCTACGTAGACGACATGATAGCCCGTTCACAGACAGAAGAAGAGCACCTTGACCATCTGCAAAAGCTGTTTGTTAGATTGAAGGAGTATAAGCTCAGACTGAACCCAAGCAAGTGCACTTTTGGAGTCAGGTCTGGTAAACTTTTAGGATTTATCATCAGTAACAAAGGCATTGAAGTTGATCCTGCTAAAGTCAAAGCTATACAAGAAATGCCTGCCCCCCGCACTGAAAAGGAGGTTAGGGGTTTTTTGGGACGCTTAAACTATATTGCGAGGTTCATCTCTCACCTAACATCTACCTGTGAGCCAATCTTCAAGCTGTTGAAGAAAGATCAGGTGGTTGAATGGAACAATGATTGTCAAGTTGATTTTGATAAGATCAAGGAGTATTTGCTGGAACCTCCTATCTTGATGCCACCGGTCGAAGGAAGGCCGTTAATCATGTACCTGACTGTTTTGGATAATTCAATGGGGTGCATACTGGGCCAACATGACGAGTCTGGTCGAAAAGAGCATGCCATTTATTACCTTAGAAAAAAGTTTACCGACTGTGAGACTCGCTACTCACTGCTCGAGAAAACTTGCTGCGCTTTGGTATGGGCTGCTCGCCGACTAAGGCAGTATATGTTGACACATACCACTTTGCTGATTTCTAAAATGGATCCGATCAAGTATATCTTCGAAAAGCCTGCTTTATTTGGAAGAATCGCTAGATGGCAGATGATCCTGACTGAATATGATATTCAGTACACAACCCAAAAATCTATAAAGGGGAGTGTACTAGCTGACCACATAACTCATCAAGCCGTCGAAGATTACCAATCTATGAGATTCGACTTCCCTGACGAGGACATTATGACATTGGATAACATTGAAGTTAACGGACCGTATGACAGACCTGAACAAGGATCCCGATGGACCCTGTACTTTGATGGTGCTTCAAATTCACTTGGCAACGGTATCGACACGATACTTATCTCTCCAGAAGGTTGCCATACACCTTTCACTGCTAGACTCTGTTTTAGTTGTACCAACAACATAGCCGAGTATGAAGCTTGTATCTTTGGTCTTAAGGCTGCAATTGACTTGGGAATCAAATCTTTGGTTGTATTTGGAGACTCAGATTTGGTTATCAGTCAAATCAAAGGAGAGTGGGACACTAGACATCCTAACCTCATCCCATACAAAGAACATGTCCTGACATTGTTACCTCATTTCGAGCAGATTACCTTCGAGCACTTCCCGCGAGAAGAAAATCAGCTAGCGGATGCTCTAGCTACAATGTCTTCCATGTTTAAACTTAACTGGGATAATGAGGCTCCCCAAATCACCATCGAGCGAATGGATGAACCTGCACATTGTCATGAGATTAACACCGAAGAAGTAGTGGAACAACCCTGGTTTCACGAAGTCAAAAGGTATCTCGAGACTCTAGAATACCCTGAAGGAGCTTCAGTCAATGACAGAAATTTATTAAGGAGATTGTTTACCTTGGTTTTTGGTAAACAACCGCTGATCCTCCAAATGGTTACTTATTTGGTTACTCGCAGGATCGATCAGATTGATCCTAGGACATAGGTTGATTTTGAAGTTTGATTAAATTGGATAAGGCTTTAAATAAAAAGGTTTCAAGTAAATTGCATGAAGGAAAGACTTGGTAAAATAAACAAGGCTTAAAGTAAAAGGCTTCGACAGGAATGTAAAGGAGAAAACAAGTAAATTTCTGGAAAAGTAAATGACTTTGATAAATAAAATTGGTGTTTCACACATACATTTCTCAACAATTCTTTCTCACACGCTGGGTACTCGAATCTATATGAGTGACTTTGTATAGAATTGTGAACACACGCGAGAAACTACATGTCTACTACTATTTATACTAAAACATCCCAAGTAACCGTCGGGCAGTTACACTGCTTCGAGATCAATCCACTTGGCACGTTCTCCACGCTCGACGCTCCAGATCCTTGCACGTTTGCACGTGGTAACTGCTGGAAACCGTTTTCCCTCCAAAAGCTTGAATTTCAAACTGCTCCACTCTGGACCATCGAACACTTTCGTCAAGAGACATCTTCGACGAGAAACTCCTTCGACGTCGAAGGCAACCAGCCTTCTTCCTTGGAAGAAATCTTCTAAGTACTTTGCCATCTTTCGACGGGCATTTCGACAGACTCAGCCAGTCGAAAACATCTTTCAGCTTTAATGGCTGACATCAACAAAACAAAGGTGTCGAATTTAGGAGCCAACAAATTGCCCCCCAAGAATGCCTTATTTCGACTCTGACAGAAAAAGGCATTCTTTGAAACGCCATTCGACACTTGTCTTTTCACGCTTAGTCACAAATTAACTTGTGCATTTTTTGTTGTTTTCTACCAACTAGTGGCAATCCCAAGAAAGCCATCATTGTTCCGTACCTAGGACGTCACTTTCAGTACGGCGTGCAGTACCAAACGTCATTTCAGAATTTGTCATTATGACAATTCCCAAAATCGAGGACGCACGCTGCGTCCCTCTATTTCTGCAGAAACGGCTAAAACAACAGGGGGCTGCCACGCGTCCCACTAACTCCTGCAGCATTAAATGGCATTTAATGTCCTCGTTATTGGGGATTTTTCCCACTACTATAAATAGTAGTAAGTACCCCATTGTGGGACTTTTTACGCCATCTAGCCTTCAAACTTCCCTGTTTTCGTACAAGCTTGTTATCTTTGCAGAAACTCTTCCTCTTTCACTTCATCTTCAACCTCATTTCAAACTCAACACCAAACCATGGCATCTGGTTCTACTGCTCCTAGTGCTAACGCACCAACTGAACATGCTAAACCCAAGGTTTTCGTCACTTCCCCAGTAGTGAATTCTACAGGCAAACGAAGGGTTCCTGAACCCTCTGACATCGCCGTTCGCGATGCTTACTCGCGCCACTTGATGATCCCGGTTGGATACTCCAACCAGATCTTTGCAATGTCTGGCCCCATGAATCCAAGTATCTCTGAGGCTCTGAAGATCAAGAGCTATTTCCCGATAGTCGAGAAACTCAAACCAGTCGCATGCGCCAAGAAAGACGCAGAAGACAATGAAGACCCTGCACATGAAAAAATCGACCTCCGCTTCTTCAACAGAGGTGTTAGGGCCTTCAGGTCTTGCCCTAACCTTACCTCCGATTATGTTGCTTGGCTAACAAAGATGGAGAAGCACCAAACTTCGATCTGGAAGGATATGGGAATCTTCGACTTAGTGATGCTGTCGAAGACATGTTTGAACTACTCCTCGGAGATGCTGATAGCTTCACTGCTGTTCTGGGACTACTCCCACTTTACTTTCCATCTCCCCTGTGGGATGCTAACCCCCACACTCTTCGATGTGGCCGCTATTACTGGCCTTCGACCCACCGGGGATTACTTCGATCCGGAGGAGATGTCGGAGGACCAAATTGGCTTCTCTGAGACCAAACCAACATACACCACTTTCATCAACCATTATCATGACAGGTCGACAGATGCTGTGTCGGATGTCGAACACATAGCGTTTCTAGCCTTATGGCTGACTCGCTTTGTATTTTTCTCGAAGTATTTACAGGTGACCAAAAAGATGGTCACTCTTGCTACTCAACTGCATCATCGCCAAAACATCTGTTTGGCATAACTGATTCTGGCTAGCCTCTATGATTCAATCAGCAATGGGGCAACTCTTCTGAAACATATCGAGGACAGGGCCAGTTTGCTACTTGCTGGGCCTTTTTGGCTACTCCAACTGTGGCTCAACACCACTTTCGAATCTTTCTTGCCCAAGAAGGTTCAGATAAATGAACAGGCTCCAGCGATAGCGAACAGGCGCGTCGAAGGAACCAGGCTGGCTCTGCTGACACCTATGGAAGATGGACTGGAGTTTTAGCAAACCTTCACCAACTTCGTTCTAATGTTTGCTCGAAGGAAGGAGTTTGTTTCAACTATGGCTCCATTTGCTCGACGGCAGGTAGGCCCAGCATGGTTCACAAGGCCACATCCAAAGGCGTCGAGTGGTCCCAATGTCGACGAACACACAATACTGTGGGAGGCGTTCCTTACACCAAGGATCATGCCTCTTCGATTCAAGAGTTCTAAGACTCATTTGAGTCTGATTGCCTACCAACCAAATCTGGTATCTCGCCAGTTTGGTATTATCCAAACCCTACCTTCTCCGATTTTTCAAAGAGAGAAGTCCATGCTGTACTTCTGCAATGATTACACAGAAGAAGCTGCCATCAAGCATATCGGAAGATATGCTGGTCGAACAGTTCTCTCGTTGTTTGACTACCAGCTTAATTTTCTTTGTTCACCATCCTTCGAGGAGTGGTGGAGAAGCTATTATGCTGAGTACTTCTTCGACGAGAAGGACTTCATGGATGAGCTGCAGAAGTCTTTTGTCCTTGTGTTGGACAAAATAAAGAAATGTAAGTTCATTCTCTCACATTACTTTTTGTCTTTCTCTTCGACTGCTAGCCTGTTAACTTTTTATTTGCTTTCAGTTGTTCGAAAGCCTGTAGCCAAGAAGGCTACAGAAGGCCAACAGGGAGGAGGCCCTTCAACAAAACCTCCACCGCCGGCGAAGACTACAGCGCCGACGAAGACCATAAGCAACCAACAGGGGGAAGGCTCTTCGAAGAAGCCTTCTATATCGGTAACCAGACTTTCATCATTTTTTCCTGGCTTTCGACTTTTCACTTTCGATGCAATTATTAAATCGAATTCCTATTGGTTTTCTAGGCACCTTCGCCCAAGAAACGGCTAGCACTGGTGGTCGAATCTGGGAGCGATGAAGAAAGCGATTCTCCTCCTGCCCCCTTAAAAAGGCGAAAGTTGACGAAGGATGCTCTTGTTCCTGCTCCTGCTCCTGAAGGTCGAACCGTCAGAATAAAGATTGCTGGGCGAAAGCCTAGGCCACCTCCAGTGATCATTGAGGAGCCAACGGAAGAGGAACTGAACGTTCTTCTTAACAAGCCTGTCGAAAGCGACAATTCCAGCCCTGGGGCTGAAGCTAATCCACAGGTAATATCTTAGACCCTTTTATAACTTAGGTACAGTATACCCATATTCGATTGTGTCTCTTTCGACATCTGAAGATTTGTCTTCTTTCCTTTTTCAGGACACCACTGAAAGTTCTCCGCCAAGGACCTCTGAAACGCTGGAATCTGCTGAACTTAGCAGGCCTCAGGAAAAAGGCTTGGGAAATGACGAAGCCCATACTGAGAATGAGGCCAATGCTGAAACAGTAGAAAAACCAGCGGAGGAGCCTCAAACGGAGGAACCACAGCCAGAAGCGGTTCAGGTGGTGGATCTGTCAGAAGAGAATCATGAAGAAAGGGACCAAGGTAATGCTGGCGAAGAAAATCAAGATGCTGCTGACGAAGAGAACCAAGGTGGCACTGGCGAAGGACACCAGGGTGACGCTAGCGAAGAGCAACAAGATGACGCTGGCGAAGGGCACCAGGGTGATGCTAGCGAAGAACCACAAGTCGACGCTGGTACTGCCCCAGTCCGAGTCGAAGAGCAACCAGTCGAGGCACCTAACACTCAACAACCTCAAACCCAAGATAATGCTGTTGCAAGGGTTACCTCAACGAAGCACAGGTCTAAAGAGGACCTGGAACTCTTGAAACAAACTGACCCTGTTAGCTACCTCAACGCAATCATCGAGAGCAAGAGTTCGTCTGACGCTAGTCAGGAAGTTCCTACCCTGTCGGGGAAGTCTTCTGAAACTTCTCCCCTTGATGATGCTTTGGCAAAGGTTAAGGCCCAGTTCTTCAAGAGGGACTTGATGAAGACTTTAGAGGGGGACCCCACTGCTCCATCATGCTTGAAGGAGGTCTTGAATGCTGTCGACTTTGAAGCTGTAGCCCCAGAAGTTTCAAGCTTGATCATGTAGTTACACTCTATGATTGATCAAGTCTCAGCAAATTACAGGCGCCAAAGGGGTTTTAACAGTCAGCTTGAGGTGTTGTATGGCAAAAGCTCCTCTGCGTGGACTGCTGTCTCAGATTCGACTTCTCGAATTGCAGAGTTGTCGAAACAAAAAGCATCTACGCAAGAAGAAATTGATGCCATTGATCGAGAGAATGCTTCCTTCCGGGCACAAATCGCAGAGATAGAGGCGAAGATAAACGCCAATACTGTACGCAAGGAGGAACTTCTTTCGACCATCTCAGACACCGAGAGCCAAACTGAGATCAAACAAGGCCTGGAATTCGCTGAGAGGGCCCAAAGCCTCGACGCTCAGATTGCCAAACTAGTGCAGGAAAACGCCTGGTGCAAGAAAAGGTTGGAGCTGCAGCAAGCCAAGTATCTTCGATTCAAGGACTCTCTTTCCTTTTGATTGATTCTCTTTTGTAACCATATTTTATAATCCATATTCGACAACAATTGCCATCTTGGCTGAAATTTATAAAATTTCCATTTTGGCATTTTTATGGTTAATTTAGTCTTGTTCTTTTATTATTTTATTTTTATCTCTTGAAGTATAGGTTTGTATTTTTTCAAGTATTTACCATTTACTCTCAAGAGCCTTTTATCTCCACCTAACTCTTTGACTTCATAGGCTCCACCAGAAAAAGTTTGGATAACTCTGAAGGGTCCTTCCCATTTGGGTGACCATTTCCC
Source organism: Vicia faba (assembly GCA_948472305.1). Lineage (NCBI taxonomy): Eukaryota > Viridiplantae > Streptophyta > Magnoliopsida > Fabales > Fabaceae > Vicia > Vicia faba. Next base: position 897,355,107 of record OX451740.1, read on the forward strand.
CATGCTTCGATCCCTTCGATCCATGGGAAGAATTACCTTCCAAACTAGCTCTTCAGGCAAAAATACCTTAGGTTTTACCTTTTTATTATAAGAGTCTTCTACTCTTTTCTTCTGAAGCCTGAGTAGGTCGAGAGCGCGTAATCTCTCTTCGTCTAAATCCACCAGTTCGTCCAACATCATGTTCCAATAGACTTCAGAAGGAATATCATAATGCCTCTGAACCCTTGCAGATTGAAGACAAATCTCTGCTGGCAACACTGCATCATGGCCAAAAGTTAGCCTATACGGTGTTGTACCAGTGGCTTCTTTTGGGGACGTTCGACAAGCCCACAGAATCTGGTCTAACGTCTTATGCCAATTCTTTGGTTTCTTCCCAACATGTTTCTTTATCAAGCCAATCACCACTTTGTTAGCTGCTTCGACTTGACCATTCGCCTGTGCATAATAAGGCGTTGATGTTAGGAGTTTGAAACCTGTTTCCTGAGCAAATTCCTGCATCTTTCGACCAGTGAAAACTGACCCTTGATCAGTTGTTATCGTCTCAGGGATTCCATACCTAAAGATAATGTTCTTTTGAATGAATTCAATGACATTTTCTTGGTCTACATTGACTAAAGGGACAGCTTCGATCCATTTAGTAAAATAATCAATGCCTACCAATATGTATTTCTGACTCTTTGATGATGCTGGTCGAATCTCTCCAATGAGATCCAACGCCCATCCTCTAAAGGGCCAAGGCTTCACTATCGAGTGAAGTTCGCTTGCTGGTACATGTTGGATGCCTGTATGAACTTGACACTCTTGACAACCCTTGGCGAACTCAACACAATCTTTCAGTACAGTGGGCCAATATAGTCCTTGTCGAAACAACAACCATTTCATCTTATGGCCTGCTTGGTGAGCCCCACATGCCCCAGCATGCGTCGTCGAAAGGGCTATGTATGCTTCAGTTTCACTTAAACATTTCAGCAACACCCCTTCAGGCGTCTTCTTGAATAACTCATTACCCATGAGTACATAACTCAACGCCCTGAATTTTGTTTTTCGTTCTGTCGAAGCTCCTGGATTTTGAAGATAGTCCACAATGGGTTTCCTCCAATCTTGCTCTGACAAATTATCAATGAACGAAATCTCGAAGTTACTGTGATCAGCATATCCTAGTCTCGTCGATTCCAAGTCTGTTGGTGATAGACAAGTTGCTTTTATCTTCTCTCGAACTTCGATTGCTCTTTGTAATCTCGTTTTTGAAATCTTATACCCAGATGCAATCTGTGCCAAGTCGTTGGCTATTTGATTTTCGACTCTGGGTATGTGTCGAATATTGACCGCTTCAAATTTTTTCAATAAACGATTTGCTATCACAAAGTACATAATGAGATTTTCTCTTATGCATTTATATTCCTTTGTGACTTGCTTAATGACTAACTCTGAGTCTCCCATTATTTCGACTCGAGTTGCCCCCAATTCCAACAATATCTCAAGGCCAGTAATTAGAGCTTCATACTCAGCCTCATTATTCGAACAAGAACCTGATATCTTGTACTTGAATGTTGTTGGAATTTTATCTGGAGAAATAATCAAGACTCCTACCCCTGTTCCATCTTTATGGCTGGAACCATCGAAGTAGAACTTCCAAGGCTCTATCTCCACATAATTAATATCCTCAACTTGAATTGAGTGGTCGACTATAAAGTCTGCCACCACTTGTCCTTTTACTGCCTTAAGAGGCATAAAGGTCAAGGAGTATTCAGTTAATGCTAATGCCCACTTGCCAATTCGACTATGCAAGATAGGTTTCGACAACATATATTTGAAAACATCAAAATGAGACGAAACATAAACATCAACTGGTTTTATATATTGCTTGAGTTTTGTACAAGAGAAATACAGACATAGACACAATTTTTCAACTTCGCTATATCTAGTTTCTGCATCGTTCAAAACTCTACTGAGATAGTAAATGGGTCTTTCGACTCCATTCTCATCCTCTTGGGCTAACATACTTCCCAGAGTTTTGTCAGATGCAGCTATGTACAATCTCATACTCCTATTGCTACAAGGAGGCACCAAAATAGGTGGCTTAGTGAGGTACCCTTTGATTTTGTCAAAGGCTTCTTGTTGCTCTTGCCCCCATTCGAACCCCTCTTTATTCAGTCGAAGTAAGGGTGAAAAGGCCTGAGCTTTCCCACTTAGATTAGATATAAACCTCCTTAAGAAATTTATCTTGCCTAAGAGAGATTGCAATTCCTTCTTATTCGATGGCGCTTTCGCTTCCAGAATTGCCTTCGTCTTGTTCTGGTTGATTTCGATCCCTTTCTTATGGACAACGAAGCCCAAGAAATCTCCAGCTTTCACGTAGAACGCACACTTCAAAGGGTTCATCTTCAGACCATGTTCTCTCATTCTTTCGAATGATTGTCGAAGGTGGTCAATATGATTCTTCCTGGAAACAGATTTTATAACAATATCATCAATATATACTTGCATAAAAGTGTTAATAAAATCATGGAAGATAGTATTCATTGCTCGCTGGTACGTTGCCCCAGCGTTTTTTAGGCCAAAAGGCATCACTACCCATTCGTAAGTGCCTAAGGCCCCAGGGCATCGAAAAGCTGTTTTCGACACATCCTCTTCAGCAATGAATATTTGATTATATCCTGAATAACCATCGAGCATACTCAGGTATTCATAACCAGCGGCAGAATCGACTAGCATTTCCGCCACAGGCATAGGATATTCATCTTTGGGGGTGGCAGCATTCAAATCTCTGAAATCTATGCACACCCTTAACGTACCATTTTTCTTAATTACTGGCACAATATTTGCAATCCATTCGACATACCTTGTAACACGGATGAATTTGCATTTCAGAAGTCTTTCGACCTCCGTTTTGATCTTCGACAGTATTTCAGGAGCGAAGCGCCTTGGATTTTGCTTGATTGGCTTCTTTCCAGGTTTGATTGGCAACTGAAGTTCTACCAATCCTCTGTCGAGACCAGGCATTTCGTCATAATCCCATGCAAAACAGTCTTTAAACTCTTTCAGCAATTGGATTACTTCCAACCTAAGTTCTGGATCGATTTTGGCGCTGATGTAAGTTGGCCTTTCCTCTGATCCTTCGCCTAAGTTGATTTCTTCTAAAGGGTCTTGTGCTAACATTTTAATGTTGTTCGCCAAAGGGTCCTTTTCGAAGCCCAAAGGCTCATCGTCATAGATGGCGTCGAGCCTCTGTTCCTGCATTTCTTCTGGCATGATATCAGGAGGTTTTGGATCGAAATCCTTTCCTGGGCCTACAGCAGATAATTGTTGATCGTTGGCCTGTGTGGCCATGTACTTTACTTCGGCTTCGAGAGCCATTATCATCTTGGTTTCGGCTACATAAGCCGAAATTCGCTTCAAAGATTGTGACTCAGTCATTATCACTGAATTCACTTCCCCAACCAGTTGGTTGGATATCAGTTAACCCACTGAAGTCTATGTGGGACAAGTCTTCTCTGTCCCATTGGAAACCATGCTCAGGATGCAGGTATAGGGAACAAAAGGTGTTTGGCGCTGGCGCCATGTCGAAGTCAGGTGTTGGACATGGCCCTATGTGAGCCAAGTTTTTGTCGAAATCTGCCAAACCCAGGTGATTCACTTCGCCAAGGTAGTAGCTTTGATCTGCCTCTATGTTTTCGACCATCCCATCTGGACGCCATAGCAGCAGCCTTTGGTGCATCGATGAAGGCACAACGCCAACACCATGAATCCATTCACGGCCTAACAAAAGATTGTAGTTGGGTTTGGCCGATATGACCATGAACATCGTTGGTCGAAGGATAGACCCTACTTTGATATCTAGCTGGATCACTCCCATAGTGGTCCCTATGCCGCCCTCATAGTTCGACAGGACCATGTTGTGAGGCTTAATTTCCTCATCCCTTTTGCCAATTTTCCTTAGCATAGAGTGAGGGATAATATTGATGGTTTCCCCACAATCGACCAATATTTTATTCACAGTAGTTTCTTCGAGTTTAGCCCTTATGAATAAAGGCTTGAGGTGATTTTTCATCGCCTCTGTAGGTGGCTCGAAGAAGCCATTTTGTTCCTCAGTAGTGCCATTGTCCATGACAAAATAGCACACTGGCCTATGTTTGGCCATTTCTTGCTCCACTTCCCAGTCACTTGCTTCGACTTCTACCTGTCGATTGAATTCTCTGGGCAGCACTGAAACGATATTCACCATTATGTCCAAAGTATCGTCAGATTCAGCATCGTCTTCGTCTTCGACTTCACTTTGGTTAGGCCAAACTAGCCTGTTGGTTACTGGCTCTCTCTCTAGAGGTTTCCTTTGTTTCCTTTGAGGAACATTCGAACTAGTTTCTGCCTTAGGTTCGTTGGCAGCCTCCCTTTCAGCTTTTCGTCTCCTTTGATATCTCCTCCATTGAGATCGAGACATAGGGTTTTTACCTTTGTAGTTGCTGGACACTTGTGTAACCTTAGGTGCAGCAACTTGAGGCTCTTTCTTTTGAGTCAAAGAGGAACCTCTTGGCACATCGAAAGAATGCCATTTCTCCTCACTTGGCCTTTTCCGGCCAGAGGTTTTGTACCAAGTGTCTACTGGCACATTTGTTGGAGGCCTAAAAGTCAATGGCCTCTTTTCTTGGTTAGAACCCCTTCTGGGATCATGTCGAAAGTCAGCATTTTCCCTTCTCTTATTCGCTGCTCTCATGCCTTGAATGTGCTCAGCAGCTTTTTTATCAAAGATCGAACTGCATCTTGGACACAACATCACCTCTGATTTCTTTTTCTGGCATCTTTGTAGAAAATCTGCCAAGTTTTCGTTTTCCCGAGGGAAAGCAGTCTTATTAGCTTGTTCTTGCCTCATGGCCTCTTCTGATGCTTTTGGGTCAGAAAGTTCGACCATGTTGATATTCATTGTATCTTTGTTAGCAAGAGTTAACTGCTTCATTTGTATCTCCAGATTCTCCGTCTGGCCTTGAACAGTGGCCAAGTGGGAACTGGGTTTTGATCCAGTTTTTTGTGCTTCAGCGGTCTCCGACTTCGGGTTTTCGACCGCTTTCTGGACAGCTTCAATTGTCTTCCTGGATAAATTTCCAGAAAAACTGCCAAAGATTGGCATGTTGATGTGGTCCTTTGAGACTTCGACCATGGTAATTCCTGGCTTCTTCGACTGGATCCTGGTTGCCTCTATCATGTTCACCTCAGAGGGTTCAGCATAGTGGGCTTCAGCCTTCAATGGATTGGAGTCGACGGCCATGGGGGATTTGTCAGCAAACTTCAATCTCCCTTCTTCAATAGCGTCTTGCACAAGATTCCTGAAAAGAAAACATTGAGAAGTTTTATGGCCCAAAAAATTATGATATTTGCAAAAACCTCTCTTCTTTCTTTGATCAAGAGGAGGCACTTTTACCCCTGGGGGTACTATCATTTGGCCATCTTTAACTAGCAAGTCGAATATTTCATCACATTTTGTGATGTCAAAACTATAAGTCTTTTTTGGGAACCTATCGTTGGTCCTTTCTGGACCAATGGGATTTTTCCCATTTGAGGGGACTAACAGTTTACAAGAGTATGGTGGCCCTTGTTTCAGTTCTGCTAAATCGACTTCTCCTTCTTCGACAGTTAAAGTATCGTCGAAGGATTCTAGATCTTCGTCATCCATCTCAACGTACGCTATCCTTTCTCTCTTGTGAGTTTTCGTTGCCTTAGCTTTTTCAGCTTTGAGGCGTTCGACCTGTCGAACTCTATCGGCCAGTTGGGCCATGTCTCTTAGGTACTGGGTGTCTAGCTTCTTCCTAATGGAATAATCTAAACCGCCTGCGGCTATTTCGACCAACTCATGTTCTGGCACTTGTGTAAAACATCTCGCCTTGAGCAACCTAAACCTATTCAGATATTCGTCTATAGGTTCAATGAAACGTCTCTTCACACTGGCCAGTTCTTTCAGGCTTATCTTGGTTTGCCCCATGTAGAATTGTTCATGGAACAATCTTTCCAACTGGGTCCAATGATGGATCGAATTGGGGGGAAGAGTTGTAAACCAAGTAAAAGCATTCTTGGTTAGAGAACTTGGGAAGTACTTGATCCTTAGGTTTTCGTTATTCGAAATGTCTCCTGCTTCGATCAAGTATCTCGCCACATGCTCGACAGTAGATTCTGTCGTGTCCCCAGAGAACTTAGTAAATTTGGGGACTTTGCATCTAGGAGGTAAGTCCGTTTGTAACACGTATTCTGACAATGGAGATGTAAAGTTGGGCCTTCGAAAGCCCATGTTCATCCCATTCTGAGTCATGATCCTTTCAATCATGGTTGCCAGATTGTTTTCCAAACCCATGTTTTGGTATTGGATATGCTGAACCACTTCGTCAGCATTTTGGTTTCTGTTAACTAACCTTACCTCTGGGGTTATTACCCTAGGTTCCTCGACAGGTTGTTCCAATCGTGCCCTAAGGTTTTCTTCGACAGGCTGTTGAGCCTGGTTAATGGTGGTTTCTTCCTCTAAAAATATCCCCTGATTTCCCCTTATTTGCGCCCTTTGGGGCTGTCGAATAAGTGGGGGTACTCCAAAGAAATCAGCCAAACGCGTCATTTGCGCTGTCACTTGCTGATTCGATTGAGTAGTGTTTTGGATTAGAGGGTTTAGCACCGTACTCAAAGTCTGTGCCAACATTTGCACCATATCATGGTTGCTTTCGTCCATTTGTTGCCTCAAGACTGCTGTCGAGGCATTTGTAAGGCCATGGGCTACTTGGGACGTTCCTCCTAAGAGTTGGGTCCTATTTCTATTCGCCATGCCTACTCCAGAGCCTTGGAGTGGCGAAGAGGCACTCACTAAAGGGTCTGAAACAGTGGACGCAGCATTCGTCAGGCTTGCCACTTCAGAAGTTGGCATACCATAGAATGGAATGAATCCTGGGGGAACCAAAGGCCTTGTGCCTAAATTTCCCCTTGGTGGGGGAGTTCCCAGAGGCATCCTGGGGCCTGTTAACGAAGGTATTGGCCCCGTGGTTGTGACCGATACTGCTGGTGTCGAACCAACATTTGTCGCTTCACTTACGGTCATATTAACCGTTGCTCCCACACTCGTTTGTGGGATTTCGTTAGTGTTTGGCGGATTCGCCATCTCTTCCCTTCTTCTGGCAATATTGTTATCGTTAGTGTATATTCTACCACTTCTCAATAACATACAACTCGAAAAGATGAGATTATTTTCAACAATCAACACACAGTCCCACCAGGTGTGCCAATTTGTTTACCTTGGTTTTTGGTAAACAACCGCTGATCCTCCAAATGGTTACTTATTTGGTTACTCGCAGGATCGATCAGATTGATCCTAGGACATAGGTTGATTTTGAAGTTTGATTAAATTGGATAAGGCTTTAAATAAAAAGGTTTCAAGTAAATTGCATGAAGGAAAGACTTGGTAAAATAAACAAGGCTTAAAGTAAAAGGCTTCGACAGGAATGTAAAGGAGAAAACAAGTAAATTTCTGGAAAAGTAAATGACTTTGATAAATAAAATTGGTGTGTTCACAATTCTATACAAAGTCACTCATATAGATTCGAGTACCCAGCGTGTGAGAAAGAATTGTTGAGAAATGTATGTGTGAAACACCAATTTTATTTATCAAAGTCATTTACTTTTCCAGAAATTTACTTGTTTTCTCCTTTACATTCCTGTCGAAGCCTTTTACTTTAAGCCTTGTTTATTTTACCAAGTCTTTCCTTCATGCAATTTACTTGAAACCTTTTTATTTAAAGCCTTATCCAATTTAATCAAACTTCAAAATCAACCTATGTCCTAGGATCAATCTGATCGATCCTGCGAGTAACCAAATAAGTAACCATTTGGAGGATCAGCGGTTGTTTACCAAAAACCAAGGTAAACAGAGATTTGCTGCTAAGTTCTTCCTGAGCAATGGCATCCTATACAAACGCAACCATGATTGTGTTCTGCTTCGTTGTATGGACAAGGTTGAAGCTGAGCAGATCATTACTGAGCTGCATAACGGCACATTCGGCACCCATTTGAGCGGACATACGATGGCTAAGAAGATCCTAAGGGTAGGCTACTACTGGTCTACCATGGAAGCTGACTGTCATCAATACGCCCGTACTTGTCACAAATGCCAAGTTTATGCTGACAAGGTGCATATTCCTCTGGTTCCTCTCAACGTCTTAACAGCTCCTTAGCCATTCACAATGTGGGGCATCGATATGATTGGAGAGATCAAGCCTACAGCATCTAATGGGCATCGCTTCATCCTGGTGGCTATTGATTACTTTACCAAATGGGTTAAAGCAGCTTCCTTCGCCTCTGTTACAAAGAATGTGGTTGCCCGTTTCATCAAGCAGAACCTCATTTGCCGGTACGGTATTCCTGACCGAATCATTACGGACAATGGTACAAACTGAATAATACTATGATCACCGCTCTGTGCGAACAGTTCAAAATTCAACATCACAATTCATCTCCCTATCGGCCAAAGATGAACGGTGTTGTCGAAGTTGCGAATAAAAATATCAAGAAGATCATTCAAAAGATGACAGTCACCTACAAGGACTGGCATGAGATGTTACCGTTTGCTCTACACGGGTACCGTACCACGGCGCGAACATCAACTGGGGCAACACCCTTCTCCTTGGTATACGGCATGGAATCTATTTTACCTATAGAAGTTCAGATTCCTTCCTTAAGAATCATGAAGGACACTAGTTTGAATGAAGACGATTGGATTCAGACCCGGCTTGATCAACTTAACTTGATTGACGAGAAGCGACTTACTGTTGTTTGTCATGGGCAGACGTATCAAAAACGGATGATCAAGGCTTTCAACAAGAAAGTCAAGAGACAAGTATATCAAGTCGGGGATCTTGTAATCAAGCGGATTATCTTTCCGCAAAGTGATCCCAGGGGCAAGTGGACTCCTACTTACGAAGGACCATTTGTGATCAAACACATCTTTTTTGCTGGGGCAATGATCCTGACCACCATGGACGGTGATGACTTGCCACACCCTGCGAACGCATACATAATCAAAAGATACTACACGTAAACGACCCGACAAGTCGAAAACCCGAAAGGGCGACTTGGGCAAAAATGGGCATCCCGGTGAATCGAAAACCCGAAAGGGCGGTTCAGGCAAAAATTAGGGATAAACGGAAAAAAATCTGTACACCCGGCAAGTTGAAAACCCGAAAGGGCGACTTGGGAAAAAAAGGGTTTCCCGGTGGATCGAAAACCTGAAAGGGCGATCCAGACAAAAGTTAGGGAATCAAAGCGTATGACTATGTCTCGTCGGATCACTTTAAGGACAATCTCTTCGCGGACAAGCTCCAAAGCTTCTGATCGATCCAATCATCTGCGAACGAACCAACGAATGGACAAGATACTCAGAGTTGTGAAGGCTATAGCAGAATGGGAACCCCATGGAATTGTTACACATAGCCATCTTTCTTTGTATAAAAATTTTCTCAGCTTTTTGACAAACATTCTCTTACTAGGATGTCTGTCTCCTTTGTACAAATACTTACACAAAGTTAATATAAAGTTACTTCAAAGTACTGAAAACTGTCTGCCTTTTCTTTCTTTTTTATACTTGTGCTTTATTTGAAAACGTCCAATGGTTTATTAAATGAGCATATGCATTTGAATATAATCACCGCTTACAAATAAAACAAAATGAGAAAGAATAATTACTGATAGGATAGAAGCGTAGGAAAGTGTCTTTAGGCTATTTCAGGAGAAATCCCCTGCAAATATATCATCCGGATCCTAAGCGGAACTAAAGCTTTGAAAGGCATATCCCCAGCAGAGTTAAATTTCAAGGATCCCCATCAGAGTTGAGTGTTCAAATTCTCAGCCAACAGCAGAGCAGAACTTTGAACTACAAACCATCAGTAAGAATGAAACTTTCTTCCCCAAGCAGAGTCAAACCTTCAACCTGTGAACACCAGTGAAGATCATCCAGCTTCCTCCCTTCTACCGAAGAGTTGCTTTTAAACCAGATAATTCATCATAAAGTTATTTTTAAACTTTTTCCCAGCGAAGTCGCCAATCAAATCAGCACGTCACTAGGACCCCCAACGGAGAGGAAACTTTGAGCTACCAATCCCCAGCGGAGACCATTCAGTTTTTCCCTGATATCCTCAACAGAACGGAGTTTCTCATTCTTGCTTCCCCAGTAGAGTGGAATACAACCTAAGCTACTGAACTTCTTCCAAACAGGAATAAGATTTTTCTAGGGTTCTGAGCTTACTCTCCAGTAGTATGGCTATTCCCCACAGAATTTCAAATCCCCTGCAGATCAAAGATTCTCATTCTTGATTCCTCGGCACAAATTCCCCTAGCAGAATGAAGATTCTCATTCTCATTTCCCCATAGAGTTTTCAGATATTCCCCAGCGGAGTTCTCCTCAAACAACAAAACAGAAATCCCCAGTAGATTGGCATACAACCCAAACTCCTGATTTCCCCAACAGTATAACTTCTCCTCGCAGAGGTTGTCCAGAAGCTTGAAGACACACATACTCTTCAACAGTGGTCCCAGGACTTCTCATTTTCAACAATCAAAGGATTTTCAATCCCCGACACCGGTGAAGGATTTATTTTCCCCGACAGCGGTCAAAGATTTTATTATCTCCAGCTATCCAGGATTTACCTTCCTCAACAAGATGGCTAATCAACTTACATGCGCATTCATTGCATTCATATATCATAAACATTGACATAACACATATATTGCATCATACATTTCATGCAACATAACTTTGTGTTTCAGCTAATATTTTACCCTTTTCAGGATAAGATTAGCAAGCTTCGACTCCAGAATCTGAAAATAGTTTACGGATTCTCCAAACACGGATGTTAATCTATCGCTTGTTCAGATTCAACTTTTGAAAACAGTTTACGGATGCTTCCGAACATGGATGCTAATCTATTGCTTATTCAACCTCAACTTCTGAAAACAGTTTACGGATTCTCCAAACACGAATGTTAATCTATCGCTTGTTCAGATTCACTTTTGAAAACAGTTTACGGATGCTTCCCAATATGGATGCTAATCTATTGCTTATTCAACCTCAACTTCTGAAAACAGTTTACGGATTCTCCAAACACGGATGTTAATCTATCGCTTGTTCAGATTCACTTTTGAAAACATTTTACGGATGCTTCCCAACATGGATGCTAATCTATTTCTTATTCGACCTCAACTTCTGAAAACAGTTTACAGATTCTCCAAACATGGACATCAATCTATCGCTTGTTCAGATTCAACTTTTGAAAACAGTTACAGATGCTTCCCAACATGGATGCTAATATATTGCTTATTCAACCTCAACTTATGAAAACAGTTTACGGATTCTCCAAACATGGATGCTAATCTATTGCTTATTCAACCTCAACTTCTGAAAACAGTTTACAGATACTTCCCAACATTGACGTCAATCTATCGCTTGTTCAGATTCAACTTTCGAAAACAATTTACGGATACTTCCCAACACAGATGCTAATCTATTGCTTATTCAGGCCCCCAACTTAGAGACGTTCCAGACCTGGATACCTTTCTGATACTCATTCTTTCGCCTACAACATACAGTTCAATAAATATTCTTAGATGGAATCTTTAAGCCCATCTCTGACAAGGTTCAGTCACATCCCCAAACGACATCTTTAAGCCCATTCCCTCAACTGTGCTTTAACGAGTGAAAATTTATGGGCACTCTAGTGTCCAATCATCTTTTACCTTCAAGTCGCGAACGACAAAATTTCCAATCTAACTCTTCAGGTTCAAGAAGATTGAACAGGGGCAGCTGTTGTACCCCAAAATTTGCTCTCCCTTTTTCACAAGAAATCACAACCCTAGGGTTTTCTCAGATTTTTAAGATTGGCTCAGGAATTGATCAAACAGACTTTTCTTTGGCACTAAATCAAGAATCAGGTTTTCCCTCGCATTTCTCAGAAGAAATTGAATCCACAGAAATTCAGTTTACTGTTACATTGTCTTCACATTTTTTCAAAGTTTGCAGTTTGCTGAAAGGTTAACTGATTATGCTCAAAGCCTGATTATCTGGGATAAGAGCTGAGACTTTTATTTGGAATATTAAGGCATCTGCTTGTTAATGGAATGAAAGGTTTTCCGTTTAATGGAATGCTTGCTTAACTATACAATGCGTATGTTAACTGGAATGCTGTTGCAAAGTTACGAAACTGCAAAGTTTTGGATTATTAGAGATTTAAGTGATCTGGATTGTTGGAATGCAATTTCAATTATTTTTGATTGTGAGAAACTTAAATAGTTAAGTAAAAGTGCAAGGAAGAATGGCAAGATATGTGACAATAGAAAAAATTCTTTTGGATAAATATTTTTTTATTCATTTCAAATGTTGTTACAAAATTATTTGAATATTGTAAGTTTACAACTTATAGTATTTACTATAATAATTGTTTACAATAAATGGAAAATAAATCTAAATCCAAAGCCTAAACTCCATTGCCCCATGCTCAAGATTTCTTACTCCCTCTGCTTCCTCTATTGTCCAATTGGTGTTCACCTGCAAAAGGAAAAGGAAAAGAAAATTAGTACAAGAATTTTCAAATGAAAAAAAAAGAAAGAAAAAAAGTCATCATTAAAATTGGCCGTCTGGAATCAGAATGCTTATTTTCGTCACGCTTTATTTTTCTCTCTGCAAATCACAAGAAGATTGCTCTTCTTGGTTCACAAAGAGAAAATTAAAATACAAATTGAAAAAATGCAAGCATACTGAGTTACAAAGTGAATATACAAGGCAAACCAAGGCGCCAAAATTCAAACATAATGGCCACTCATTATACTGCATTGCAAACCAAACTGTCTAACCAAGCAAACCAAACATGGCAGCCAAACCAAACTGAGTTACAAATTCAAAGGGGCAAACAGGAACCAAAACTGCCAAGGTATGAGTCAAACAAATATATAATGCAGCAGCAAGCAAAGTCTCATATTTAGCTACAGAACAAATTGCCCAAAACCAAGTTACAAGACAAATTGGATAAATGTAGCAATGCAGCATGGAAACAGAAATACATCAGACAAAAGTAAAACAACAAGAGGTAATCCACTTGACAAGTCAAAACTTGTCAAAAAGCTATCATCATTTTCCAGACAGCCAATTTTTCAGAAATATATTATAATAAGCAAAAAGTGCTTATTTGAGAGAGAGAGAGAGAGAGAGAGAGAGAGAGAGAGAGAGAGAGAGAGAGAGAGAGAGAGAGAGAGAGAGAGAGAGAGAGAGAGAGAGAGAGAGAAAGAGAGGACCTTTGGTGAAAAAGTTTTGCAGTTTGGCTAAAGCAGGCTGTCTCAAGTTGTCAAAGGTAAAGACAAAAAGATATAAAAAAGGACTGCATAACAGTCTAAAAAAAAAGAACATTAGAGCCAAGCTTGAAAACACAAAAGCTACAAACCATAGCAAAACTGTTATCAACCCAAGCTCAACCATAACCAAGATTTCCCAAACCTTTAAAACCAAACTGTTAACCCAAACTGCAAGTCAAACAAAACAAGCCCAACTTGCTCAAAACATACAGCCTGCAGTTCAAACTGCAAAATCACAAGCCAAAACCTGCTTGCCAAACCTGTCAAAATACAAGCCACAAGTCTAGCAAAAAAAATGGCCAAGCCAACTTACACAAACCTGTCAAAATACAAACCACAAAACTTGCAAAACTGTTAACAGTTCCTAAGCTCAACACACACAGCCCAACTTGCTCAAACCTGCAAACAGGCCAAATAACAAAACCTGCCCAAGTCCCAAACTATAGAATAAAACAGACCACAAGCCTGCAGTTCAAACTGCAAAAACCACAAGCCAAGCAAGTTCCAAGCTTGCTCAAGCTCAAAAACCTGTCAAAAACTGCAAACTAAACCAAGCTTCTCAACCAACTTGCCAAACCTGTCCAAACTACAAACTCAGCAAGCCCACAAACTCAAGCTTGCTCAAACCTGTACCAAAACTGCCCAACACCATAACAGTTTCACAAGCTAACATAAAAAACAAGCTTGTCAAGCAAACCAACAAGTTTCAGAGAAGATATCAATCAACAAACAATAACAGTTTCAGAGAGTGTTGTACCCCAAAATTTTCCCTCCCATATTCTTCAAGTTTGACAAGCATCATCTCAATTTGCTCAAGTCCTCTCAAGGGTTACACAGTTCAAACACCCTCCTAAGCCAGTCAAAATTAGGGTTTTGGTTCCTGCAAGGAAGTTGAGGTTTTCAAGGGCTCAATCAAGTCCCATATGCTCATACACATTGTCAAGTATCTACATGCCAAGTTTCAAGGCTCACAAGGTCAAGTTGCACAGTCAAAAAACCCTAAATGCTTCACAGTCAACTGCAGGGGCAAAATGGTCATTTGGCAGTCAAAAGTCAAATTTTTTGGTCAACATCTTATTTTGAAGCCACAATCATCATTTGGTCAAGTCTTGACCATGATTTCACAAGAATGGCTCAAAAATCATCAAGGTGTCAAAAGTTTCTATTTTTGGACAGCTGAAAAGTCAACTGCAAATTGACCAAGGCATAACTTCTTTATGGTTTATCATAAAAATTCCATACAATGCTCATTTTGAAGGGGATGACATTTCCTACAACTCATCTTCACACTCCAAGTCCAAGAAATGCTCTCACAAAAAGTTATCAATTTCAACATTATAGGTCATTTTCAAAAGTCAACAAAAAGGGACTTTAAGTCAAAGACCATAACATGAGATTGGTAAATCAAAATGACATGGTACCAAAGACATTGGTTAGAGGACTTCAAGACCTTTCCAAAATGTCCAAGAACATGTTCATAGCTTCAAAATTGAGCAAGATATGCATTGGAGAAGTTGGGAAATTTTTGTGAAATGGCCAAAGTCAATTATCCTTGAAACTTCATTTTTGACAAAAAGGGCCCACTTTTTCCACTTGATTCAGCTTGGCCATGCCTCCCAAGTGTCCCACAATTTATTTCAAGATTTAAAATTAATTTTTTCATTTTTATTTAATTTTATTTGATTTAATTCATTTTAAATCTTTAAAATTCAAATAAAAATCAAAGAAATTAATGGAGGGATATATTTTGTGTTGATTAGCTTTGATGCACCTTGAAATACCTTCCAAATTCGTGCAAGGCCAATTATGGGCATAAAAATTCAAATTTTCACAAATATGGCAAATGGTTCAATGTTGGTTATGGAGGAAATCAAGAACATAATTGTATAAGCTTAATGACCATAATTTTGATTGATTCTCATTCATTACTATATATACAAGCCTTCCCAACCTCATTCAAAAAATAGTGTGTGCAGAAACGGCCAAGAGTAAAACCAAAAATTATTCAAAAAGTGAGAGTGCTAAAACATAGTTGCGAGCATCTTCAGATCAAAACAAGCACGTGGTTCTATTCCTTGCCACACCCTGAAGCTAAAGCAACCTTTGCCAAGTCCTGAGGCTCATACCGCGCTGTAAGTTGTTCCCAGGTCCCCCATAATTCTCATATCATTTTTGTTAACGCGTTCTTGTGCAGTTTCTCAAGTAGTTTCCACCATAAGCCTCACCCATCGAACAAGCCAAGTGTCATTTGAGGCAGATCTAAAGGCCCAGAACGCAAGAGTACTATGCTCTGGAGTCAGCGCATGCGTAGGCAACCGAAAAAAGTCAAATAAGGCTTCTTGTTGTTGGGCCAGAATTACTTCAGAAAACCTCCATGAAGGCCATCTCACCCCCCTTGGGTTTATTTACTTTTTTCTTATTTTATTTTGTTTTGTCATTTTCTTTTCTTTTATTTATTTGCCTTATTTTATTTTTTTAATAATTAGCATAATTAACATATTTTCATAAAAAATCAAAAAAATAGAACTAACATCATTATTATTATTATTATATTATTTTGTAAATAAACATTAATTGAAATAGTTTAATTAGGCAATTTTGACTTTTCTTTTAATAATTAAAATAATTTAGAATTAGGTTGACTTAATTTTGTTTCTTTTTATTTTATTTCATAAAAAACATAAAAAACACAAAAATATATTTTCTTTTAATTAATTAGTTTAATTATTTAATTAATTTCATTTAATTGACAAAAAGACGAAAAATCAATTTCTTTTCTAAAAAGGGTCAACACCCTTAGACATTCCCGATTAATTTATTCGCGCACATTTACTCTATTTGATTATTATGTAATTGCCTCCAAGAATGTAATAGTTAAATAGGTTTATCGCTTTATTTAATTTCCGTACTCATTTACTAAAAAACGGGTCTTTGTAATTTTTGGCGATGTATAGACCCGCGCCTTGTAATAGCGTAGGATTTACGTTTCCGCAATTTACTTTCCGCACCCCTTAACTGTTAACTTGCATGAAAGAATGTATGTAAATAAAAACAACTCGTAGCTCACTAATTAACAAGACAAACATTACTGAATACAACACACAAATACACACACCACTTCTAGGGTACGCCTCACTTGTTGCCTTCGAAACGTGGTCGTCAAGTATAGGACGTTTTAGTAGTCCTTATGTCCATGATCCAGTTGCCTCGGAACAGTTGCCTCGAAACAGTTGCCTCGGAACAGTTGCCTCATAACAGTTGCCTCGAAACGGTTGCCTCGGATTAAAAAAGGATCAAGGACATAAGGGTAGCTTCTAAGGTGTCCTACTGTTGCTTCAGTGACCACACTGTCCCTAAAATCGAATTGACCCGAACACCTCCAACGATGGTGCTACCTACCTCTCAATGGTGGGATAGCACTATCTAAAGGATACTTACACAACTTAATTCCTTAGGGTAGGTAGATGACTCATAGATACTTGCTCTTTTCAAAAACAAACAAAAATACTTTTCACACCCTACACTTTCAAAAAACTTTCAAAACAAATTTTTCAAACACTCTTGAGGACAGATACAAGAGTTATTCAGAAATCTTTCAAAGAAACTTTTTCAAACCCACTCACATTTTGAAAAGCAAACATTTTGAAAACATAAGAGCAAGTACCTAAGAGCCCGTGGATAACCACGGATAGAAAGGGTGCTAACACCTTCCCTTTCTATAAATCTACCTCCCGAACCGAGAATCTCATAAGGAATTTTGCTGTGCTTTTGTCCTTTCCATGTGGGAGAACATAAAAGACGGTGGCGACTCTTGCTTCCGCGACATTTCGCGAACCAGCGTTAAACAGTCAGTTCTAGATCCACCGATTACAGAACTAGCGACTCTGGTGGGGATAATTTAAAGTGAGGTGTACCTTAGGACTAAGATCACTTGTGTTTTCAATTGCCTGATTTGTTTACTTTAAAATTATTGGGCCTGTCTTGGGAGTTCTATAGATCCTAACCCGGATCTGGGGGATACCTTCTTAGAAAGTAGCAACAAGAGTGTGAGGGAACTGTGCGGGGTATACCGACACGGTTGAAGCAGTCTGCTACGTTGATGTGGAACTTTGGTGAGTACCAGTAACCCTTGAGTCAAGTCAAGGAGAGTACGGGGCCGCCGCGTGGTGTCATGAAGCATCAACTGACCTTAGGAACCTTAATTGAACCATCCTGGCCTCTTTAGGGGTAGTGAGATAACTGACTTTGGTGCAGTCCGAAGTTGGTTGATACTCGATACTACACTCATTGAGGTTTGTTTTATTGGAATATTTTGATCGCCAGTTCAGTGGCTAAATCGAAATGATGAACACAGAAAACAATCCAATGATATTGAGATCCTTAGAACCCGGTTACTTTTGATAGGACAGGTTTTTGAGCCCACCAACTTCAAGAGGGTAGTACCCAAACCTCATGCTGGCCTAAACTCTAAAGGCTATCTGGTGTGACTTGTGTGCCTTCAAACTTGACTACTTGCATGCTTGTCATCTGACACTTGAGTTCCTTGCAGGTTTGTTTGCAGTCCTTAATTGGGACTCATTACAGGGTTTACTTACGTCACTCCACGCATAGCATGACATCATAACATCATACCATCATACCAGTGCATACATCCTACATAAGGACTAATCCATTTCAAGGATCTCAAGGGTTTGTGATGCAGGTCATGATGTCTAGCAAGGGGCAAAGGGGATTTATTTTCCCCTAGCAAAGGTTGATAACTTGAGTCAGGGGCTATGACCCACTCGATATGGTGAGCCTTGACTCTTGAAGAAGGATTCTCAACAACACGAAGTTCCTTCAATCAAGCTACGGAATTCAAATTCTAACAAATTTTCTTGTTTACCCCGTGAGATCCTTGAAAACATTGCATGCATATCATACATATCATTGCATTACAGGTACCCTTGTTGCAGGTCACTTACCTTTTTTCGCTGTTTATTTCAGCAATGGCTTCCCAACAGGATAACCAGGGTCTTCATGCTCAAGAGGCTCAGTTCAGGGAGATCTTCCTAAGCCTATCCAAGGGGCAGGAAGAGGTGAGGACACTCCTCATAGGGAATTTGGCCAAGAAAAGTCCCGAAGATGACAAGGACGAATGGCTGAAACGTCTACAAGCTGAGGTGGATACAATGAGAACCCAGATGCTGGGGCAAATGGCTCTTATCCAAGACTTATCTCAAAGACAAGGAGAGCTCAGGGTTCTCATCAACCAACTGCTTCGGGATAACCAACTGGGGCAAACATCTAAGGTTGAAGAGCAAGCCATAATTCAACCACCTGTGGTGCAAGAGGACAAGGGAAAAGCTCTTCAGTTTGCTTCAGGGTCACTAGTCCAACATCAACTTCACCAGCGTCAACAGGGTAATCGGCGTAAGCGAAATACGTCTGGAAGACATTTCTCGGAGACTGGTATGCCATCATCACTAATACTGAAACGCTTGTTGGAGGTCAAGTTGATTGCTTTAAAGGATCCTCCTAAGAATCTCAACGTAACCTCCTTAAAGTACAATCCTGATGAAAGGTGTGCCTACCATTCTGATAGTCCTGGACATGACACTGACGACTGTTGGAGCCTGAGGAACAAGATTCAAGACTTGATCGACAGAAGGGTGCTAGAGTTCATGCCGGGTGGTAAAATGAACATCTTCTGCTGAGAATCTTCCATCTGAGATGACTAGTTCAAACTAAGAAACTTTTGTTCATTCGAATGTTCAAGTTGTATTTTTCTTTGATTGTTTAAACATTTTATTCATATCAAACGTTGTTATTTCATTAATGCATTACACATGTCTGTTTTGAAGTAATTATTTCGTATTCACTACATTGCAAATTGTTTTCATATTTTTGTGTGATGATCAATGCTCAATTAATAATTCTAAGCCTCTTGAGGGAGGATGACAAAAACGATACCACAATCTACAGTATGCTTTTGAACGAACCCCGCTGATGAGGTACAAGCATTGTTTCAATTCCTAAACAATGGAGTTATAAGGAAGATAATCCCTCGTCAACCCCTTTGAGCCAAAGAAGTAGGAGTTTTTCTTTTCGAAAATTAAAACCCTTAATCATAACCTGGGGCAGGGTAGTTCTCTCAGTTGATCCAAGTGCACAACGAATAGCATCAAATGAGTCCTTCCAAAAACAAAAGACAGTGATGGTCCTGAATAATCATAAAGACAGGCAGTCATTACCAAAAAAAAACTAAAGCCCAATAAGTCAAAACCTATGAAGGAGACTTACAAAACTGGGGCATCCCGCTGACTGTAAATCACAAAAGAAACAGTTCAGGCAAAAAACAGGGATAATGAAATAAAAAATAAAGAGGTCCTACAAACCCTCAACAAAAAAGAAATGACTGTCTATTCAAAATAAATTGTCAACATCCGAACCATCACCGAAATATCAGGGCAAAGACTCAAACAAGATCTAATGCATGATCAACTGAGTTTAGGTTTGAAGAACATCACGAAGAGCGGGTGGGTAAAAATAAATTTTGAGCCTTTATCCTTTGTTTCTTAAACCATGAACCAGGCCACGCTACAACCCTTAAAAGCCCTAGCTGAAGCATGGGTTAGTTCGAAAGCATACTGTTACGAAAGGTATCCTGGCTCCTTAAGGCTTGCGGTAAAATGACGAGTTGACATCACAGTTTACAAAATTCACTTGTTTTTTACTGAAAAATGCATTTTCAAAAACTTCGAAACAGGCATAAGCTTTGCATTTTAAATACCATTGTTTGCATATGATTATTTGTTTGAACAGCAGAGAAATTCGCACGACGAATATCCAGTGAACAAAAATCTTCTCAACAAAAGCTCAAATAGAAGAAACACTTCTAATCAAGGGGCATGGCATGATCATTGTCCAACATCTGGGGCAGTTAGGTCAAGATTCAGAGAATCTCTCGAAAGGCCCACCTGCTTGGGGCAAATCTCCGTCTGAGTCACTTGGGGCATTGGACGATCAAACGAAGATCTTCTGGTGGTATGACGACACAACACTACTGACAGGGGAACCTCCCTACATCCTGAGAGCATGGACATAGTCGAAAAATACTGCGCATAATCAAAGACCCGCTAGGTTGACACACCTAGGCAAAAATAAGGGCTTCCCGGCGAACCAAAAGGGTTCGGGAAAAATAAGGGATGAAAATGAAAAAAATTTGTACACCCGGCAAGTCGAAAACCTAAAAGGGCGGCTTGGGCAAAAATGGGTATCCCGTTGGATTGAAAACCCGAAAGGGCGGTCCACGCAAAAGTTAGGGATCAAAGCGTATGACTATGTCCCGTCATCTTGTCACTTGCCTACCAGAAGAAGATTTGTCAAATCGACAGTCCTCAAACACCTCTACAGGTACCTTCTCCCACAGAAACTGGGGCAATAAGAGTCGCCCAAACTGTACAGCTGCTTTCCTCCAGGTGTAAGGTAGATTCAGTTGAAGAATTTGACCAAGACGCCTCCACTCCCCTCAGAGTAAGTCAAGACTCAACAATACTCTCCCTGAGCAGAGTTGGTCTCCCACAAGCCCTACAAGGCACAGTATCTCCGGCAAGTCAACAACGCTCTCCCCAAGCAGAGTTAGCCTACAGTCAGCCTTACGGAAGTTGGGTATCCCCAGAAGATCTCAATATTCCCCGGCGGAGTATACAGATGTTCCTAAGCAAGCATCCCCGGCAGTCTTAATATAAGATTGTTCCCCGGTGGAATCAAGACACCCCAGTGGAGCCACTTCCCCAGTGCAATCTTAAAAGTTTCCCCAGGAGAGTTGAACCATCTCCCCAGTAGATTCTGGAAGCTTATCCCCAGTAGATTTTGGAAGCTTCTCCCCTGCAGAGTACATACGTCTCTCCCCCGGCTTTATTCAAAGGTTATTTCCCCACCAAGATATAACTGGGTTACCCTCAGCTAATAACCACGGAAAGATCGTCCTCGGCGGAGTTTCTTCCTACCCCCCAGTGGAGTTCATCAATTCCCGACAAAACTCATCAACGGAATCCCCAACGGAGTTATCATCAAAACCTCAGCGAAGTATCTCTTCCCCATAGAGTATTCCCCGCAGAGTAACCTCTCCAACAAGTTTATTCCCCAATGGAGTCATCTTCTCCTATCGGTTTATTCTTGCAACCATCACCCCCAGTGGAAATGAAGAACTCTTCTCCTCAAACATCAGCCCAAGATTTGACTTCCCGGCATTCGTCAAGGATTTATTTTCCTAGACGAAAATACATTCATAGACATATCACATTTTCATACATCCTGCTTACATACACAATGCATGCACATACGCATCATATCACACAATCTCATTTCTCCCTGAGAACATCATGACATCATGCATTGCACAACTGATGTTTTGCCTTTTTCAGGAAAAAGGTCAATCCAAAGACGATTACTATCAACTGTTGCAATTCCAGATTCGATACCTGCATCTAGCCAGGGCATATCTGTGAGCGATTGATTGTGGATTCGATACCTGTATCTGGCCAGGGCATATCTACATTGAAGAGATTAAAGAGCTAGCTGGGAAATGCTCCAGATATGGATGCTGTTCTTTTGCTTATTCAGATTTTCTCTTCAGAGATGGCTTAGAAATGCTCCAGAGATGGACGCTATTCTATTGTTTATTCATAGATTCCTTCTAGAGATAGTCCATATGTGACCCAGGCATGGCGACGTTCTGATACTTATTCCAGATTTCCTTTCAGAGATAGCTTGGAAATGCTCCAGATATGGATGCTGTTCTTTTGCTTATTCAAGATTCCTTCTAGATATAGTTCAGATGTGACCCAGGCATGGCGACGTTCTGATACTTATTCCAGATTTCCTTTCAGAGATAGCTTGGAAATTCTCCAGATATGGATGCTGTTCTTTTGCTTATTCAAGATTCCTTCTAGATATAGTTCAGATGTGACCCAGGCATGGCGACGTTCTGATACTTATTCTAGATTTCCTTTCAGAGATAGCTTGGAAATGCTCCAGATATGGATGTTGTTCTTTTGCTTATTCAAGATTCCTTCTAGATATAGTTCAGATGTGACCCAGGCATGGCGATGTTCTGATACTCATTCCAGATTTCCTTTCAGAGATAGCTTGGAAATGCTCCAGATATGGATGCTGTTCTTTTGCTTATTCAAGATTCCTTCTAGATATAGTTCATATGTGACCCAGGCATGGCGACGTTCTGATACTTATTCCAGATTTCCTTTCAGAGATAGCTTGGAAATGCTCCAGATATGGATGCTGTTCTTTTGCTTATTCAAGATTCCTTCTAGATATAGTTCAGATGTGACCCAGGCATGGCGACGTTCTGATACTTATTCCAGATTTCCTTTCAGAGATAGCTTGGAAATGCTCCAGATATGGATGCTGTTCTTTTGCTTATTCAAGACTCCTTCTAGAGATAGTTCAGATGTGACCCAGGCATGGCGACGTTCTGATACTCATTCCAGATTTCCTTTCAGAGATAGCTTGGAAATGCTCCAGATATGGATGCTGTTCTTTTGCTTATTCAAGACTCCTTCTAGAGATAGTTCAGATGTGACCCAGGCATGGCGACGTTCTGATACTTATTCCAGATTTCCTTTCAGAGATAGCTTGGAAATGCTCCAGATATGGATGTTGTTCTTTTGCTTATTCAAGACTCCTTCTAGAGATAGTTCAGATGTGACCCAGGCATGGCGATGTTCTGATACTCATTCCAGATTTCCTTTCAGAGATAGCTTGGAAATGCTCCAGATATGGATGCTGTTCTTTTGCTTATTCAAGATTCCTTCTAGATATAGTTCAGATGTGACCCAGGCATGGCAACGTTCTGATACTTATTCCAGATTTCCTTTCAGAGATAGCTTGGAAATGCTCCAGATATGGATGCTGTTCTTTTGCTTATTCAAGACTCCTTCTAGAGATAGTTCAGATGTGACCCAGGCATGGCGATGTTCTGATACTCATTCCAGATTTCCTTTCAGAGATAGCTTGGAAATGCTCCAGATATGGATGCTGTTCTTTTGCTTATTCAAGACTCCTTCTAGAGATAGTTCAGATGTGACCCAGGCATGGCGACGTTCTGATACTCATTCCATATTTCCTTTCAGAGATGGCTTGGAAATGCTCCAGATATGGATGCTGTTCTTTTGCTTATTCAAGACTCCTTCTAGAGATAGTTCAGATGTGACCCAGGCATGGCGAAGTTCTGATACTTATTCAGATTTCCTTTCAGATATAGCCTAGAGGTGCTCCAGATCCGGACGCTATTCTATTGCTTATTCAGATTCAAACTTCTAAAGACAACTTAGAGATGCTCCATCCCGGATGCTATTCTATTGTTCAGTCCAGATACGATCCAGATTCGGATGACATTCTGTTACTCATGCAGTATGGATATACCCCAGACATGGCGGTCATTCTACCATTTATTCAGACGTCAGCAATCAGGCACAGACTAGATATGCTCCAGACACAGAAGCTATTCTATTTCTTATTCAGATTCACCTATCCACCGTCTTTCCAAATGGCATCTATAAGCCCATTCCCGACAAGGTTCTGTCACACTTCCAGATGGCATCTTTAAGCCCATCCTCCTATCCACCATCTCTCCAAATGGCATCTGTAAGCCCATTCCCGCTATCACACTGCTGATACTCTACTATGTGAGTGCAAATTTCTGGGCACTCTAGTGTTCAATCATCTTCCACCTTCGGATCACGAAAGGCACGCAAGCCAATCTACATCCTCAGGTCTAAGAAGATTTAACAGGGGAAACTGTTGTACCCCAAAATTTTCCCTCCCATATTCTTCAAGTTTGACAAGCATCATCTCAATTTGCTCAAGTCCTCTCAAGGGTTGCACAGTTCAAACACCCTCCTAAGCCAGTCAAAATTAGGGTTTTGGTTCCTGAAAGGAAGTTGAGGTTTTCAAGGGCTCAATCAAGTCCCATATGCTCATACACATTGTCAAGTATCTACATGCCAAGTTTCAAGGCTCACAAGGTCAAGTTGCACAGTCAAAAAACCCTAAATGCTTCACAGTCAACTGCAGGGGCAAAATGGTCATTTGGCAGTCAAAAGTCAAAATTTTTGGTCAACATATTATTTTGAAGCCACAATCATCATTTGGTCAAGTCTTGACCATGATTTCACAAGAATGGCTCAAAAATCATCAAGGTGTCAAAAGTTTCTATTTTTGGACAGTTGAAAAGTCAACTGCAAATTGACCAAGGCATAACTTCTTCATGGTTTATCAGAAAAATTCCATCCAATGCTCATTTTGAAGGGGATGACATTTCCTACAACTCATCTTCACACTCCAAGTCCAAGAAATGCTCTCACAAAAAGTTATCAATTTCAACATTATAGGTCATTTTCAAAAGTCAACAAAAAGGGACTTTAAGTCAAAGACCATAACTTGAGATTGGTAAATCAAAATGACATGGGACCAAAGACATTGGTTAGAGGACTTCAAGACCTTTCCAAAATGTCCAAGAACATGTTCATAGCTTCAAAATTGAGCAAGATATGCATTGGAGAAGTTGGGAAATGTTTGTGAAATGGCCAAAGTCAATTATCCTTGAAACTTCATTTTTGACAAAAAGGGCCCACTTTTTCCACTTGATTCAGCTTGGCCATGCCTCCCACGTGTCCCACAATTTATTTCAAGATTTAAAATTAATTTTTTCATTTTTATTTAATTTTATTTGATTTAATTCATTTTAAATCTTTAAAATTCAAATAAAAATAAAAGAAATTAATGGAGGGATATATTTTGTGTTGATTAGCTTTGATACACCTTGAAATACCTTCCAAATTCGTGCAAGGCCAATTATGGGCATAAAAATTCAAATTTTCACAAATATGGCAAATGGTTCAATGTTGGTTATGGAGGAAATCAAGAACATAATTGCATAAGCTTAATGACCATAATTTTGATTGATTCTCATTCATTACTATATATACAAGCCTTCCCAACCTCATTCAAAAAATAGTGTGTGCAGAAACGGCCAAGAGCAAAACCCAAAATTATTCAAAAAGTGAGAGTGCTAAAACATAGTTGCGAGCATCTTCAGATCAAAACAGGCACGTGGTTCTATTCCTTGCCACACCCTGAAGCTAAAGCAACCTTTGCCAAGTCCTGAGGCTCATACCGCGCTGTAAGTTGTTCCCAGGTCCCCCATAATTCTCATATCATTTTTGTTAACGCGTTCTTGTGCAGTTTCTCAAGTAGTTTCCACCATAAGCCTCACCCATCCAACAAGCCAAGTGTCATTTGAGGCAGATCTAAAGGCCCAGAACGCAAGAGTACTATGCTCTGGAGTCAGCGCATGCGTAGGCAACCGAAAAAAGTCAAATAAGGCTTCTTGTTGTTGGGCCAGAATTACTTCAGAAAACCTCCATGAAGGCCATCTCACCCCCCTTGGGTTTATTTACTTTTTTCTTATTTTATTTTGTTTTGTCATTTTCTTTTCTTTTATTTATTTGCCTTATTTTATTTTTTTAATAATTAGCATAATTAACATATTTTCATAAAAAATCAAAAAAATAGAACTAACATCATTATTATTATTATTATATTATTTTGTAAATAAACATTAATTGAAATAGTTTAATTAGGCAATTTTGACTTTTCTTTTAATAATTAAAATAATTTAGAATTAGGTTGACTTAATTTTGTTTCTTTTTATTTTATTTCATAAAAAACATAAAAAACACAAAAATATATTTTCTTTTAATTAATTAGTTTAATTATTTAATTAATTGCATTTAATTGACAAAAAGACGAAAAATCAATTTCTTTTCTAAAAAGGGTCAACACCCTTAGACATTCCCGATTAATTTATTCGCGCACATTTACTCTATTTGATTATTATGTAATTGCCTCCAAGAATGTAATAGTTAAATAGGTTTATCGCTTTATTTAATTTCCGTACTCATTTACTAAAAAACGGGTCTTTGTAATTTTTGGCGATGTATAGACCCGCGCCTTGTAATAGCGTAGGATTTACGTTTCCGCAATTTACTTTCCGCACCCCTTAACTGTTAACTTGCATGAAAGAATGTATGTAAATAAAAACAACTCGTAGCTCACTAATTAACAAGACAAACATTACTGAATACAACACACAAATACACACACCACTTCTAGGGTACGCCTCACTTGTTACCTTCGAAACGTGGTCGTCAAGTATAGGACGTTTTAGTAGTCCTTATGTCCATGATCCAGTTGCCTCGGAACAGTTGCCTCTAAACAGTTGCCTCAGAACAGTTGCCTCAGAACAGTTGCCTCAGAACAGTTGCCTCGAAACGGTTGCCTCGGATTAAAAAAGGATCAAGGACATAAGGGTAGCTTCTAAGGTGTCCTACTGTTGCTTCGGTGACCACATTGTCCCTAAAATCGAATTGACCCGAACACCTCCAACGATGGTGCTACCTACCTCTCAATGGTGGGATAGCACTATCTAAAGGACACTTACACAGCTTAATTCCTTAGGGTAGGTAGATGACTCATAGATACTTGCTCTTTTCAAAAACAAACAAAAATACTTTTCACACCCTACACTTTCAAAAAACTTTTAAAACAAATTTTTCAAACACTCTTGAGGACAGATACAAGAGTTATTCAGAAATCTTTCAAAGAAACTTTTTCAAACCCACTCACATTTTGAAAAGCAAACATTTTGAAAACATAAGAGCAAGTACCTAAGAGCCCGTGGATAACCACAGATAGAAAGGGTGCTAACACCTTCCCTTTCTATAAATCTACCTCCCGAACCGAGAGACAATCTCATAAGGAATTTTGCTGTGCTTTTGTCCTTTCCATGTTGGAGAACATAAAAGACGGTGGCGACTCTTGCTTCTGCGACATTTCGCGAACCAACGTTAAATAGTCAGTTCTAAATCCACCGATCACAGAGAGGTATCATCATTAACAGAAAAAGCAACAAACTCAATACAAACCAATAAAGTTTTAGAGTGGTGCTCATCATTAACATACCAAGAGAAGAGGAAGAGCATTCAGAAGCAAAGCAAACAGTTTCCGAATCATTATCCAACAAATATCAACAAAACACAGTAGTTTCATAATCAAATCATCATTAACAAGCCAAAAAAAGAGGAAGAGATTCAGAAGCAAAGCAGATAGGGTTTCAGAATCAAATTCATCATCAACAAAGAGCCTTAACAATAACAGTTTCAGAAGCAAGTTTATCATCAACCAACAAATCAAAAGAAAGACAAAGGTACCAGAAGCGCATTCTCCATCATCTTCTTCCCCGTTGCTGAGCCACCAGGGGCGCCATCTCACCCTCCATCTCTCTTCTCCATAGAAAACTCAAGGTATGATTTTCTCAAACCATCACTATATATCAAGCATGTAAACATCCTAAGGTTAAGAGTTTAAATTGTAAAGTAAAACATGAACATGCAAACAAATGAACGAAACTGTGAAACCCTAAAAGAACAAGAAACAAATCATACCGTAACATAACCCAGGCCCTTGAATGATAGAGAGAGGAGGAGAGTGAGGGCACTCCAGCGGCTGAGATAGGAGGTAGAATCAGAAGCGCATATGGGTGAGAGAAACGGAGAAAAAGAGCAAGAGCGGCGCCGCTGTTGTAAGCGAACAAACCCTAATCCTTTCAAAACTGTCAAACCCTAACAAAAAATTGTACAATTCCACATTGGGCCTGACTCGCCCCAAACA
Organism: Vicia faba; assembly: GCA_948472305.1. Lineage (NCBI taxonomy): Eukaryota > Viridiplantae > Streptophyta > Magnoliopsida > Fabales > Fabaceae > Vicia > Vicia faba. Next base: position 897,383,196 of record OX451740.1, read on the forward strand.
CGTTTGCCTCAATCCTATTTTTGTTTTACCAACGAAACCCCCATTTCTTTACATCCTGACTTTTGTTTTTGTTCTTCTTCCATTTTTGGGCCTAACCTCCAACAAATCCCTGGCCCATCACACTTCTTAATTTCTTTAAACAAAATATTATTGTGTTAATTTCAATTAATTGAACCTTTTTTTTTTAAATTATTTTCATTCTAAATAATTTGTTTTTGTTAATAATAAAAAACAAATAATAGATTAAGTTTCTATTTTGATTTTCTCAATATAGTTACATTTAATAAAAATACAAAGAATAATAGAAGTTCTATTTAATTAAATTTTTCTTCTTTTTTAAACCTTTTTATTTACATAATTAATAAAACCAAATAATAATATAATTTTTAAATCTTTCTTTCTTTTAGAATAGATTTTTTATTTGTAAACAAATACATACATCTCATATTTCTTTGATTTTCCTTATTTTATAATTTGTTATAATTTATATTTGAATTGCGACGATTCGATTTGGTTGTAACATATATTGGGACATTATTATTCTTGTGAGACTCATCCCCATTTGTAAATAATTGTACCCCCATCTTCGGATACTTTTGTAATAGCTTAGAATTTAATTCTCGCACTTTATGCTTTCAAATATGCCATGATTAGAGATTAGGGTTTGTATGCGAAAATATAAAATCCATCGCTAGATGACCTAATACAAGAATAAATGCATGAAAATCAATACACAATGCACACTTGCACCTCTAGGGTAACCTCGCTTGTTGCTTTGGAAAATGCAATCATGTCCCTCGAATATGAGACACTCTAGCAAATGCCCCTTCGATAAACAAAGATCGTAGTCCCTCGATGACCCTCGATGTAGCCTTTGATAAAACTATCTCGTCCCTTACAAAATTGCTAGAGCGTCTCACAAGTTGCTCTCAATGATTGTATACGATGACCCGCGCCTGTCCCGTTCAACATCCTAATACAAGGTTGTTCACTAAATACAATGGTGGAATAACACTGTCAAAAGGGTTAAAAATATATGAAAGATCTTTGAGTAAAATAGGGTAGACAACTCTTAGTTACTTGATCAAAAGCTTGCAAAACATCCTTGCCATTTTCAAACACACATCACAACACAATTTCAAAACAAACTCTCAAACATTGAAACATCTTTTCAAAAGACAAACACCTTTGTAAAACATTCAAACAAGAATTGTTACAAAGGTTACCTAGACAAGGCCTCTTTTTCAAAGCATTTTTAAAACCACACACGCAAAGCACCATTTCAAATAATTGAAAAGTAAAGGCAAGTGATCTAAAACAAGTGACTAAGAGCCCATGGATAACCATGGATGAAAAGGGTGCTTGCACCTTCCCTTTTTATAATCTACCCCCCGAACCCAAGAAAACATCTCAAAGGTCTTTCCTGTGCTTTTTGACATTTCCTTAGGATAAAATAAAAATTCGGTGGCGACTCTTGCTAAACCGAACAATTGCGAACACAAACGCAAAACCTCAAGTCAGTTCTCCCACCGTATCACAGATTGCCCTAGAGGTGCTTGTGTGATTTGTGTTTTGATTGCATGCATTTTTGTCTTTGAGATTAGGGTTTTCTAATGGTTGATTTTATCTTGCCACACACACCCTAATTACTAATAATTACATGAAAACGATAAATTTGCGGAAATTAAAATCCTACCCTATTACATCATTAGGGGGGTGGGGGTACAATTTACAAATGGGGATGAAGTAGGAGCTTAAATATTACAACAATATTGAATAGCAATAAAGAAAATGTAAAGGCAATGTAAAAAGAAAAGAAAAAAAAATAATTTTTAGCCATTATGTGTCGACACATGCATCTATGCATCGACATATAACTTTTCTTTGCTCCTATAAAACCAAATCAACTCAGTATGAGTCGATGCATAATGGTATGTGTCGACTCATTTCTTGTATGTGTTAACATATTCGTGTTTTGTGTCGACTCATGCACCTTTTGCCTTTCTATTTTGGGTCTGGATAGAAGTATGTGTCGACACATAAGACTTTGTGTCGACTCATACCCTGTTCTGTCACTAAAATGAGTCTACTCATGCTACAATTTTTTTGCCTTAAACATTGTTTTTATTGTTTTTATTGTCTGTACAGGTCAGTTCATAGCATATGATTGATAAAAATGAAAGCTAGTAAATGGTTAGCTTCAAAAGATAATGATTACTATATTTTATCCTCAAAAGTGAATCCTTAATGATGCTTGAAATGAAAGGTTCAATAGTCAAGAAGACTTACCTTGAGACTACAATTTGTTTTGATGTCTAAACCTCTTTCCAGATGATGTGATGGATTTAGTGAGCCTCCAGGATACTGCTCAAGTCCTCCCTCTATATTGGAACCTGCTGAACTACTCTCCCACTCAGTCAAGTTATACAATACTGTTTTTGTTTGTGTTTGGGAGGTGATGATAATGGAACTACAGAAACTGTTCTTATATTGGAACAATCTATATGTGATGTGACGTGTTTCGGCTGGCTGGTTTATGGGAGGGTTTGCAAGATGGAATAATGGGTTAAGGTTTTGTGGTGAATAGAAACAAAGATGAGTATGAACAAGGGTATTTTGTGAATGAGTAGAGTTTAAAAAGAATGATGTTTTTCTCTTCTCTCTTCTCTCTCTAAAAGCCAACCCTTTGTGTGTTATGAAAACAATTTATTTGTAGATGAAATTGGCTGAGATTTGGGAGGGAAACAAATAAGTTTTTGAACTATTTGGGTATACTGTTCCATATCTTTTTGATGCAGCTCTTATGTGATAATTTTATGCAAATATGGGTCTGAGATAATACAGGCTCGGACTGGGTTGGTAGTAGCATAGCAGGGCTATTTTGCAGCAGTTTTGGAGTCTTGTGGCAGCTTGGGGCAGGGCTGTTTTATATCAGTATAGCAGACTGTTTTTGATATGGTTTTGGGCTTGTAGCAACAGGCTTGGACTTGGCAGCATATCATATTTTGGGGCTTTTCTTGATAGCAACATTTGTAGCATGATACAAGTCTGGTTTTGTGGACATATTTATAAAGCTTGTAACAAAGACAAGGCATATTTGTGGATAGCATAGTGGCAAGGTTTTGGAGATTGAGTCAAAGGAAAAATTTCAAACAAGACAAAGCTTTAGGATTTGTAACTTAACAATTTCTAACTTAAAAAAAATGCAGCCTTGTAATAACTTGAATTATTTTTAACATCTTGAATTATTTGAATTGTAGTGAAAAGATGTCATGAAGCAATGAAATTAACAAGTATACAAATACTTAAAAAAATTTCTAAGTCTTGCAAAGTTTGACTTTACAAAATGACTCTTAACTTTCTTGATTTTTGATGATCAAATTTCATTTTTTGAATGCCTTGATGAAATGTGATCTTTGAAACCCAAATTTGGTCAAAAAGTCAAAGTTTGACTTTTTAGTATACAGTTGACTTTTTTCCAATACAGCTGATTTTAGGCAATCTGATCAATTGACTGAGCGATTTTATGATCCAAGACTTGAAACTTGACAGGAAAAATCTTGAGGGTCCATAATGATCCATGAAAGTCGTTTGAAGTATTAGAAGTCCAATTATCTTTGTGCAAACTTAAACCCTAGTTTGAGGCATCAGTGTTGAGGAGACGGCTTGACCTATTAAATACTTGTGCAAGCGAGAATCATTCATGATCTTTGTAGGAAATATCTTAAGAAATGAGAGGGCAAATTTTGGGGTACAACAACTTCCCCTATTCAATCTTCTTAAACCTGAAGAGTTAGATTGGCGGGTCCGCCATTCGTGACTTGAAGGTGAAAGATGATTGAACACTAGAGTGCCAAAAAATTTGCGCTTGATGATGTGTTGGTTGATTATGTCGGGAATGGGCTTAGAGATGCCATTTTGATAGGTGATGGAGAGTTGTCGGAGATGGGCTTACAGATGCCATCTGAAGTGACTGTTGGTAGAAATTGGAAGAATTATCAGAATAAATCTTTGGTCGATTTAATCTGAATGATATGCTGGAATGGACCCAAGTTAAGTCCTTTCTGAAAATGTATTAGAAGTAACCCGTGTTAGATTGCTTCTGGATGAGCCCGTGTGAAGCTACATCTGGAGACATACGAGAAGGAATCCGTGTAAGATTACATTAGGATGAGCCCGTGTGAAGCCGCATCTGGAAATTATGAGAAGGAATCCGTGTAAGATTGCTCCAGGATGAGCCTGTGTGAAGCTGCATCTGGAAATTATGAGAAGGAATCCGTGTAAGATTTCTTCAGGATGAGCTCGTGTGAAGTTGCATTTGGAAATTATGAGAAGTAATTCGTGTAAGATTGCTTCGTCTGGTCGTGTAAATAGTTGCTCTGTCTTGTTTCAAGAACTGATCTATATCTGACCAAAAAGAAAGAAATATAGTTTCCCCGTCTTGTTTCGGTAGTTAATCTTCAATCTGCTCATGTAGATAGTTGTCCTGTCTTGTTTCAGGTATTAATCTATAATCAGTTGTTCACAGATAGTTGTCCTGTCTTGTTTCAGGTATTAATCTGGAACTCGCTTTTTGTTGGTCGTAGAGATAGTTGCCCTACCTTATTTCAGGAATTGATCTCTATATGACCAAAGATAAAGAAAGATAGTTTCCCCGTCTTTTTCGGGAGTTAATCTTCAATATTCTCATGTATATAGTTTTCCTATCTTGTTTCAGGTATTAATCTACAATCAGTTGTTCGCAGATAGTTGTCCTGTCTTCTTTCAAGTATTAATACAGAACCCGCTTTTTACTGGTTGTAGAGATAGCTTCCTTGGCTTGTTTCAGGAATTAATCTCTGACCTTTTTGAGAAACATTGGTGGTATTTTCCAGAAGAGGTCTTTGATTCTCCCATCATTAACTAGAAGAGGTGAATCTGTCTAGAAGAGGACTTTTGTTTTGTTGATTGACTTTTCCTACAAGGAAGAGGGTTAGTTGCATGTAGATGTATGCATGGTTTGACGATGTTCTCAAAGTAAATGAGATTATGACGTATGCAGTTATCATGTATGTAATATGATGTGTGAATGTGAAATATTTGTTGAAATGTGTCTTTGCCTCAGAAAATAAATCCTTGACAAGTGTTGGGGAGCTTTGGGAAGTTAAAACCCGGAATGATGTTGGGGGATAAAGAATATGCACATCTTTAAACCTTATTTAGAATGTTTCCACTGGGGATTCCTGTTTTTGTTGTTTTAGGAAAATCCGTCGGGGAACGTTGATTTTGCTTGAGGGAAACTCTATGGAGAGTGTTGATTTCTGCTTGGGGAAAAGAGTTCAGGAGTTTTAGTTGTCCGTTGCTCTACTGGGGGGGTTATCTCTTGATTGGATAGAATGGAGGTTAGAAACTTGTTGGGGATAATAAAGTTAACTATTATCTGGTCGGATCCCAGGCTTTGCAGTAATTGAAGAAGTTAAATTGTTACCTGGTCAGATTCTAGGCTTTACAGCAACTTAAACTTGAGTTTAATTGTTCTCTAGTCGGGTCCAGGTTTCAGCAATTTGAACTTGAGATCAACTGTTATCTGGTCTGGTCCAGGTTTCAGCTATTTGAACTTGAGGTTAACTGTTATCTGGTCGGGTCCAGGTTTCGGCAATTTAAACTTGAGGTTAACTGTTATCTGGTCGCGTCCAGGTTTCAACAATTTGAATTTAACTGTTATCTGTTCGGTTCCAGGTTTCAGCAACTTAAAAATGAGATTAACTGTTATCTGGTTGGGTCCAGGTTTCAACAACTCAAACTTTTATCTGGTCAGGTCCAAGTTTCAGCAACTTAAAAATGAGATTAATTGTTATCTGGTTGGGTCCAGGTTTCAACAACTCAAATTATTATCTGGTCGGGTCCAGTCTTCAGCAACTTAAAATTGAGATTAACTGTTATCTGGTCGGGTCCAGGTTTCAGCAACTCAAATTGTTATCTGGTCCGGTCCAGTCTTCAGCAACTTGAGATTAACTATTATCTGGTTGGGTCCAGGTTTCATCAACTCAAACTGTTATCTAGTCGGGTCCAGGTTTCATCAACTTCAGGGATAGTAACGACTCCTTTGGGGATTGAAATGGCTTTACCGGAGGTTAAGGGGTTTCATCCATTGATTTGCAATAGTTTGAGAAGAAAACTCAAGCTGGAGAATTTGTAGCTTTGTTGGGGAAATAAACCCTGTTGAAGAGAATAATTGACGATCTGCAGGGGAGGTAAATTCTTTAGACAGAAACTCCACAAGGTTTACAACTCAGCTTGGGAGATGGTTTTCCGGAGATTGAAACTCTGGCTAGCGGATTGAATGAATCCAACTCTGTGGGGATAATTTAATTGACATAACTCTGTAGGGACATACATGAAATTGGCCTTGTAAGGATTTGTAGACAGTTTTAACTCTGTCAGAGTGACAAATCTTATACTGATAGATAAACTGATGAGATAACGGGACATAGTCGTACGCTTTTAATCCCTAACTTTTTCTTGGACCGTCTTTTCAGATTTTCAGTCAACGAGATACCCTTTTTTGCCCAAACCGCCTTTTCAGGTTTTTGACTTGTCGGGTGTACAATATTTTGAATATATCCCTAATTTTTGCCCAAACCTTTTGGTTCGTTGGGATGCCCTTATTTTTCCTAGGTATGTCAACCTAGCAGGTCTCTTTTTTTGTGTAGTATCTTTCGACTATATCCGCGTTCATAGGGTGTGGAGAATAGTCATTGTCCATGGTAGTAAGCATTGTAGAAATTCCATAAAATGTTTTCTTGGTCGTATGTGACCCTTTACTGGAATTCATGTTCAATGCCCCAAGTGATTCCGATGGAGACCTGCCCCTAGCTATTCAGGACTTTATGGGAGATCTCTTGGAATCTTGACCTGACTTCCCCAGATGTGTTGGACAATAATCATGTCATGCCCCTTGATTATGGGAAATTTGTTATTGGAAGAGTCTTTCCCTTTGAAGTGATTTTGTTCATTGAGAGAACTTTCGTTTATTGGATATTCACAATGCGAATTTCTCCGTTGTCAAACAATTAGCCATATGCAAACAATGATATTCAAACAATGCAAAGTTTATATTTGTCTTGAAGTTTTGAAAATGAGTTTTTAGTAAACAAAATTTGCAAGAATGTGGTATCAACTCAGGATTTATAGTAAGCCTTACAAGAGTCAGGATACCTTTTGTAACAGTATGCTTTTGAACTAACCTATGTTTCAATTAGGACTTTTAAGGGGTTGTAATGTGGCCTGGTTCACGGTTTAAGAAACAAAGGGTAAGGCTCAAAGTTTATTTGTACCAACCCGTTCTTCATAATGTTCTCCAGTCCTAAACTCAGTTAATTGTACGCTTGAATTCCTATTGAATCGGGAATGATATTTTGGTGATGGTTCAGATAAGTTAAATTTATTTGTGAAGGCAGTTATTTTTGTAAAAATTTTCATGTTGTCGGGGATTTGTGGTGACCTCCTTTTTTATCTACTATCCCTAATTTTGCCTGTCTGTTATTGTTCTAAGATTACAACCAGCTGGATGCCCCAGTTTTCCATAAGTCTCCTTTATAGGTTTTGACTTAGCGGGCTTTTCTCTTGAGAGATAATCACTGCCTATTTTATGGGGAATTGTGATACAGTGGGAGAACTGACTTGGGTGTTTTGCTTTTATCACAAATGTTGCGGTTAGTAAGAGTCGCCACCAACTTTTCTTTTATCCAAAAGGAAAGGTGAAAAAGCACAGGAAAGACCTTTGAGATTATTTCTTGAGTTCGGGGGGTAGATTATGAAAAGGGAAGGTATTAGCACCCTTTTCATCCATGGGTTTCCATGGGCTCTTAGTTACTTGCTAGATCACTTGCTTTTGTTTGAAATCGTGCTTTGTGTGGTTTTGAAAGTATTTTTGAAAAGAGGCCATTGTTTAGGCAAACTTTATAATGATTCTCGTTCGTAAGAATGTATACAAAGTGTTTGATCTTTTGAAAATGTTTTCAAGTTTTGAAAGATGTTTTGAAAGTTTTGGTATTTGTTTTGAAAATATAAAGGATGTTTTGTTTTGAAATGAAGCAAGTAACTAGGAATAATCTACACACTCAAAAAGTCTTTCATGTTCATTTCCTTTCTCCTTTGACATTGTTATCTTGCCATTGATTTGATAAATAACCCTATCTTTAGATGTAAAAGGGACGAGCGTGGGTCATCGTATAACCATGATTAGCAATGTTGCAAGGTATCTTACCATTTTCTTTAGGGACTAAGATCATTTTGAAAGGCAACATGGATAGCGTCATTGAGGGACTATGATCTTGTATTTTGTTTGTTTTAGCTAAGATACCTCACATGCATAATATGGTTATTTTTGTAAGGCAACCAAGTGCATTTACCCTAGGGGTGTATGTATGCAAGTGTATTGATTTTCATGCTTTGTTTTTGTCTTGATTAAGGTTTGCTATTTTGTTGGTTTTAGTCTTTCCATGCAAAACCCTAATTACTAGCATTTGTATATAAAGCGATAAATTGCGGAATTTAAAATTACTACGCTATTACAATACTTATGGGAGCGGGTGTACAAATTACAAATGGGGATTTTGCAAAAAAATTAAACCTAATTATCTATTACAACCATATTGAATATGTACAAATAATTGAATAAATATATAAATACAAGAATATAAAAAAGAGATGATTTTTATTTGGTTTTTATAAAAAGGGCTTAACCTAAACCTAATCAAAAAAAGATTAGTTAAAATTAAAAATAAAATTAACTTAAACTAATTGAGAAAAGAAATTAAATTAAAAAAATATTTTTTAGTGTTTTTATGAAGAAAAAGGGTTTTAAGTTAAATAATAATAAAAAGTAAAAATTAAATAATTAAAAGAAAACTAAATTCTAAATTAATTTTAATTAATAAAATAAAATAATTATTAAACCTAAGTCTAAATATTTAATTATTTAAAAGAGAAATTAATTTGTTAAAAGAAAATGTTTTTTAATATTTTTGTTTTATAAGAAAATAAAATGAATAAGAGTAAATATAATATTTTTGGATATTTCATGATTTATGAAAATAATAATAATAATAATAATAATAAATAAAAATAATTGAAGAAAAAAGAAAAGAAAATAAGATATAACAATTAAAGTCAGGGGGTTAAAAAATAGAAATGGTGGTTAACAGTAGTAAAAGGGGCGTTGGGCCCAAAAGTATGTTTTTTTGTTCAAGTCAGAAAAAATAAAAATCAAATAAATGGACTTGTGTCAAAAAGCAAATAGGGGGGGTGAGAAGCCAAAAACAATGCTCCAGGCCTAAAACAAATCAGCGTCCTCTGGTGATTCAGTGTGGGCAGCCTTGAAGGGTGCATCATGGGGACGTGCATGTGAGGTGTTGGATTTAATGGCTTGGTTGATCTGATGGTAATGGAGAAAGGGACATGGTACACGCGCTGGCTTGGTTTGTATTGAACTTGAAATAAGAAAAAGTGAAAAAAACAAAAGGGTACCACCGGGGCTCGAACCCAGGTCCATATAGTCACAGGCGGGCGCTTCTACCACTGGGGTGGCTATACATCTGTTTATTAATACAAAACCATAAATATATATTTGAAACACATTCCTAGGCCTGTATCATCTTCAACCTCGCACCAGACCATTCAACACAATTTTTGAAATTGCTATCTCTCTCATTTCTCAACCATTTTCAAAAGTACAAACATGAAAGTTGCTGGAAATTTCATCACAGATCCAATCATGTAAATAACTTAAGCTAACAGTCAAAGATGGGTGAGAATTTTTCTGGCCCTGATTTAAAACCTAAAATTTTTAGAAACTTCAACTTTAAAATTCTCTAAGCCCAGGCCATATAAATGCAAACTATGGATATGTACATCTTCGTGGCAATGATATCTACATTTTATCTTCACAAATCAGAATCAAATGATGCTTGTATGAAGATATAGAAGTTTGAAAACTTACCCCTTGTAGCTAGAGTCTTGTATGGAGTTTGAGCAACCTTTGAGATGGCCTGATGATTTTTGTATCTTGCCTGGACCTCCTTGAGTGTGTTCTAACTCCTACTTTGCTTCGAGTATGGCTGAAACTCCCAACTCAAGTCAATTTGCAAGCTTCAGTTTTGAAAATGGAGGATGGTGATGGAGGGGTTACAGTCAAAAAAAAGGGGCCTGGATTACTTTGATATGATGTATATTAAGTGTTTGGATGATTAAAACTCAATACACACGAGTGGATTTGGAGATGGCTATGTGAGGTTCAAAACTGTCAAGTTATGGCAGATTTTGAGTTGCAGAGTGCTTGGGAGTGTTTTTGGGTCCCTGAACTCGTGTGTCATGTTGCAATAGACTTATGTATATGTATGGAAAAGGTTAGAGATCAAATGCACTCAAGGTTTCTGAGTTCTAGCCTTTTGGCCCTATAACTTGCTTTTGAAGAAAAGTGAGAAGACAAGTCTCAAAGTGTTGTACAAGCATGGTCTGAGTTGGTAGAGGCCTTAGACATGTTGCTTTTGGTTTTGACTTTGCTTGTGGGAAGAGAAAACAATTGAGAGGCTCAATAAGTTGACAATTGCAAAAGTAATGATTTATCAAAATGGAAATGACAACTTTGTGCCATAAATGGAAATGTAACTTGGATAAAGGCTTAAGTGCTTGGATTAAAGCTCTAACAGCTGTGTAAACATTTAATTATGGAGTGAAAAACAAGTTTGAGACCTGCAAACAAAGATTATTCAGCCTAGGCTTGGATTTGAATTTTTGTTCGTCATGAAATGGCTTGTAATTTAAGTTTGAAAACTCTAACTTCATCTCTTCGATTATCCTTTCTCATGAATGATCTCAAGGAGTTCTTGGACATTTGGAAAGCTTCTAATGTTCTCTACAACCCATCTTTTAATCACTTTTGAAAATTCCCCTTGGAACTATATGAAAAGTGTCATGAAGTCAGGTCAAAATCCTGACCAAAACTAGGGCAAAATTTCACTAAGTGTTCAATTTCAAGACCATGACTTTATGAATTAATAACTTGAGATCTAAGCACTTTTAGACGAAGTTTTGTAAATAAATGTTGTAGATATCATGGATATATACAACTTTCATGTTAAAAGTTTCTTCTGAATCATCTTGCATCATGGTGAAACATTTGCTCAAAGTTGTAAAAAAACATGAAGTTTTAAACACTTAGAAAAATTTCTAAGTTAGAAAACTTTGACTTTTCAAAATGAAATCTTGACTTTTTGATTTATTGATGAATAAGTTTCATATTTTGACATGTTTTGATGAATTGTGATCTTTGACATTGGATTTTGACCAAAAAGTCAAAGTTTGACTTTTCAGTGTATAATTGACTTTTGATCCGTTGACTAAAAATTCACTATCAATCCAATTTATCTTGAGCAATGCTTTGGGTCATGCCATTAGGTCAAAATTATACAATTGAACTCTTGAGATCATGCTTCAAACCAATTGACCATTTGCTAGGTCAAAAATCAGAAATTGCCTTTCCTCAGTCAAAACCCTAATTTTGACCATTTTGCCCTTTTGATGATTTGATCAAAATTCTTGAGGAATTATGGTCCAAACTTGATCAAATGATACATATGAGTTTATAATGTTGATGTGGATAAAAAATTATGAAGTTTGACTGTAAATTGGCCGCAATTGACTTTTTCTCCAATACAGTTGATTTTTAGGTCAACTGCTCAATTGACTGAGCAAAGATGTGATTCAAGGCTTGAAACTTGACATGAGTAATCTTGGGGGTCCATAATGATCCATGAAACTCATATGAGTCACTGAAAGTTCAATTATCCTTGTGCAATATCAAACCCGAATTTTAGTCAGTAGTGCTTAAAGAGGTGTCTTGAGTTGATCAACCCTAGTGCAGTCTTGAACCAAGAGAAATCTTTTGTGAGAAAATAATTGATAAATGAGAGGGAAAATTTTGGGGTATAACAGATTCCCCTGTTCAATCTTCTTAAACCTGAAGAGTTAGATTGGCGGATTTTCCATTCGTGACTTGAAGGTGGAAGATGATTGGACACTAGAGTGCCCAGAAATTTGCACTCAAGGATGTGATGGTTGATGGTATAGGGAATGGGATTAAAGATGCCATTTGGAGAGGTGATGGAAAGTTTTTGGAGATGGGCTTGTAGATGCCATCCAAAAAAAATATTGTTGAACCGTATCTACAAGCTGAAACTGAATGAGTATCAGAATGGCGTCAGTGTTTGGAGCGTATCTGAACTGTATTTGAGAGAGAATCTGAATGAGTATCAGAATGGAATCTGTGTCTGGAGCGTATCTGAACTATATCTGAGAGTGAATCTGAATGAGTATCAGAATGGCGTCCGTGTCTGGAGCGTATATGAACTGTATCTGAGAGTTGAATTTGAATGAGTTTCAGAATGGCATCAGTGTATGGAGCGTATCTGAACTGTATCTGAGAGTTGAATTTGAACGAGTATCAGAATGGCGTTCGTGTCTGGAGCATATCTGAACTGTATCTGAGAGTTAAATCTGAATGAGTATCAGAATGGAATCCGTGTCTGGAGCGTATCTGAACTATATCTGAATGTTCTGCTGGTCGTGTAGATAATTGTCGCGGCTTATTTCAGGTATCAATCTCTGACCTTTTTGTAAATTGTTGATGATAGCCATCGGCTGGCTGATCTTTCCTGAAGAGATTAAAGTTTAGTTGCATGCAATGTCATGATGTATGAAATGCATTGCATAATGATGTTCTCAATAAAATGAATGAGATTATGTTGTATGCGTTCGTGTTGTCAATGTCATGACGTATGGATGCGATGTATAGGCATATAAGCTATGTTGCTGTAACATTGTTGGATTAGGGAAAATAAATCCCCGACTGCTGTTGGGAACGTGGAGTGCAAGTCTTCACGTTTTGAAGTTCTGATGAGTTGATGAGCTCCCATTTGTTAGAGAAATAAACTTTGTTGCAAGGGAAACATTGTGTATGGCTTGTGAAATCTGTTGGGGAATCCTGAGAAATTCAGCGACTTCTACCGGGGAGTGATAACTGGAAGTTTTGTTCCGCTGGGGATTAAGCTGCACACTGTGGGGAATTTTATGGAATAGTCTAAAGATATTATCCTATTTCTTAAGTCCATTAGCGATTGTATTTCTATTTTATGTTCCTTTTTGTTCATTTGTAAACAGTAGTCACGTTTAAATGTATATGCTCAAAAATAAATCATTAGACGTTTTTGTAAACAAAACACAAAAATTAAAGAAAAGCAAATAGTTTTGCACTTTCAAAGGAGTATATTTATATTAACTTTAATAAGTATTTTGTACAATGAGACGAACATCCTAGTAAGAGAATGTCATCGTAAAAAATGAAAATTCGATACAAAGAAAAGATAGTTATATGCAATAATCCCATAGGGTTCCCATTCTGCTATAGCCTTCGTGCCTCTGAGCATCTTGTCCACTTGCTGCCTTGTCCGAAGTTGATTGGATTGATCAGACCCCTTGAATTTGTCAGTCGAAGCCAAAGGTTGACTGCAAGGTGACCCAACGGGACATAGTCATACGCTTTAATTCCATAACTTTTGCATGTACCGCCCTTTCGGGTTTTCAACTTACCGGGTGTACAGATTTTTTTGTTTTTATCCCTAATTCTTTTCCGAACCTTTTTGGTTCTCCGGGATGCCCTGGCTTTGCCTAGGTGTGTCAACCTAGCGGTTCTCTGATGCGTAGTATCTTTTGACTATGTATGCGTTCACAGGGTGCGGCAGGTCATCGCCATCCATAGTGGTCAAGATCATTGCTCCACCAGAGAATATGATTTTGATCACAAATTGTCCTTCGTATGTAGGAGTCCATTTGCCCCTGGGGTCACCTTGCGGTAGTATGATGCACTTGATTACCAAATCCTTGACTTGATACACTTGGCGTATGACCTTTTTGTTGAAAGCCTTGATCATCTGTTTTTGATACATTTGACCATGATAGACAGCAGTAAGCCTTTTCTCATCAATCAAGTTCAATTGATCAAGTCGAGTTTGGATCCAATCGTCTTCATTCAACCCTGCATCCTTCAAAATTCTCAGAGAGGAGATCTGGACCTCAATAGGCAAGACAACCTCCATGCCGTATACCATAGAATAGGGTGTTGCCCCGGTTGATGTGCGTGTCGTGGTACGATAACCGTGGAGAGAGAATGGTAGCATCTTATGCCAGTCTTTGTATATGACTGTCATTTTCTGTATGATCTTTTTGATGTTCTTATTTGCGGATTCGACAACACCATTCATCTTTGGCCGGTAAGAGGAAGAATTATGGTGTTGGATCTTGAATTGAACACACAGTGCGGTGATCATAGTGTTGTTGAGATTCGTACCATTGTCAGTGATGATCCTCTCTGGGATATCGTAATGACATATGAGATTATGTTTGATGAACCGGGCAACAACACTCTTGGCAACGAAAGCGAAAGAAGCTGCCTTAACCCACTTTGTGAAATAGTCAATGGTCACCAAGATGAAGCAGTGTCCATTAGAGGCTTTTGGCTTGATTTCCCTAATCATATCGATGCCCCACATAGCAAAGGGCCAAGGAGCCGTCAAGACATTTAGAGGAACCGGAGGTACGTGCACCTTGTCAGCATAGATCTGACACTTGTGGCGGGTTCGAGAGTGTTGATAGCAATTCGCTTCCATGGTAGACCGGTAATAACCTGCCCGTAGGCTTTTCTTCGCCATCGTATTCCCACTGGAATGGGTGCCAAAAGTGCCTTCATGTAGATCATCCATGATCTTCTCTGCCTCAACCTTGTCTACGCAACAGAGCAAAACATAGTCATGGTTGCGCTTGTAGAGAATGCCATTACTAAGGAAAAAATTAGCAGAGAATCTCCTTAAGAACTTTTTATCATTGACTGAAGCTCCTTCCGGATATTCTTGAGCCTCGAGATACCTTTTGACTTCGTGGAACCAAGGCCGATCCACTACTTCTTCAGTATTGATCTCGTGATAGTGATCTGGTTCATCTTCGTTTAATGGTGATTTGGGGAGCCTCGTTATCCCATTTGAGTTTAAACATGGATGACATTGTGGCTAGCGCGTCTGCTAGCTGATTTTCTTCTCGCGGGAAATGCTCGAAGGTAATCTTCTCAAAGTGTGGGATTAATGTCAACACATGTTCTTTGTAGGGGATGACGTTATGGTGCTTCATGTCCCATTCTCCTTTAATCTGACTCATGACCAAAGTTGAATCTCTGAATACACTTAAGGACTTGATCCCCAACTCTATGGAAACTTTGAGACCAAAAATGCATGCTTCGTATTCTGCCATGTTATTCGTACAGTTGAAGCAGAGTCTTGCAGTAAAGGGAGTACGACATCCTTCCGGAGATATTAGTACCGCACCGATTCCATTTCTGAGTGCGTTGGATGCCCCATTAAAAACCAGGGTCCATTAGAATCCTTGTTCAGGTCCATCATATGGTCTGAATTTTTCGCAGTTGTTTACCATCATGATGTCTTCATCTGGGAATTCGAACTTCATGAACTGGTAGTCATCCACATCTTGATGAGAAAGGTGATCGGCTAGTATACTGCCCTTTATTGCTTTCTGGATAGTATACTGGATGTCATATTCCGCTAGGATCATCTGCCATATTGCTATTCTCCCAAAGAGGGCAGGCTTCTCGAATATGTATTTTATTGGATCCATTTTGGATATCAATAAGGTAGTATGGGTCAACATATACTGTCTTAGCTGGCGAGCAGCCCATGCCAGAGCGTAGCAAGTTTTCTCGAGCAGTGAATATCTTATTTCACAGTCGGTAAACTTTTTGCTCAGGTAATAAATAGCATGCTCTTTTCGGCCAGACTCGTCATGCTGCCCCAGCACACACCCCATTTAATTTTCCAAAGCAATTAGATACATGATCAATGGTCTTCCCTCGACTGGTGGCATCAAAATAGGAGGCTCTTGTAGGTACTCTTTGATCTTGTCGAAGGCAATTTGGCATTCATCATTTCATTTGACTACTTGATCTTTCTTCAATAATTTGAAGATCGGTTCATAAGTAGCTGTTAGGTGAGAAATGAATATGGCAATGTAGTTTAACCGTCCCAAGAATCCTCTGACTTCCTTCTCAGTACGAGGAGAAGGCATTTCTTGTATTTCTTTCACCTTGACAGGATCCACTTCAATACCTTTACTGCTGACGACAAAGCCTAGGAGTTTACCGGTCCTTACCCCAAATGTGCATTTATTCGGCTTCAACCTCAGATTGTATTTCTTTAGTCTCTCAAACAGCTTCTGCAAATGATCAAGATGTTCCTGTTCAGTTTGAGATCTGTCTATCATGTCGTCCACATGGACCTCTATTTCGTGATGTATCATGTCGTGAAATAGAGCTACCATGGCGCGCTGATAGGTTTCCCCAGCATTCTTCAACCCGAATGGCATAGCCTTGTAATAGAATGTCCCCCACTGTGTAACAAAGGTTGTTTTCTCCATGTCCTCAGGCGCCATTTTGATTTGGTTGTAGCCATAGAAACCATCCATGAAGGAAAACACCTTATGTTGTGCTATATTTTCAACCAAAATATCGATATGGGGAAGTGGGAAATCATCTTTAGGGCTTACCCTATTCAAATCTCGGTAGTCCATGAATATTCATACCTTACCGTCCTTTTTAGGCACGGGAACAACATTGGTGACCCATTATGAATAAGAGGTGACGGCCAAGAATCCGACGTTAAATTGTTTCATGACTTCGACTTTAATCTTCTCTGACATGTCTGGTCGCATGCGACAGACCTTTTGTTTTACCAGAGAGCAGTCGTCTTTTATCGGTAGACGGTGTACCACGATATCTGCATCAAGTCCTGGCATGTCCTCATACGACCAGGCAAAGACCTCGACATAATCATGTAACATCTGAATCAAATGCTTCTTTACACTGGGTTCCAGATTGGCACCCACCTTGACTTCTTTCTTGTCCTCTTTGGTACCTAGGTTAACTGTGTCCACTGGTTCTTCGTGGGGCTGAATGGTCTTCTCTTCTTGTTGTAGTAACCTGGCTAGTTCCCCTGGAACTTCACAATCTTCCTCAGCTTCGTCTTCGGCTTGGTAGATTATATGTTCAAATTCATAAAAGGCCCTAGCAAAATTATTACCCATGGGATTCCGAATGGATGTAGATCTGCATTTTGAATGTGAGTGTGTGTAAGAGTATATCTATCTTTGAAAGAAATAAAAATGTAAAAAGGAAACACAAAGAACACAAAGTTTGTATGCAAAAACATCCATGATTCATTGATGACATATGAAAATGAGGTAACAACCCTTACAAATGGACCGTTGTGCCTCGGGTAAGACACAAGGCTTTAAAAGTATGAATTGTTTAATTATTACAGATCCGACAAAATTTAAAGACAATTACTGTTGGATAAAAGTAATTGGGATAAAATCTCTAGCTTCCCAGTTATTGAGTCCTTCGTTGACAGTTGGGAAAATCCATTCCTCCAGGTCGTAGCTGTCCTCATCATCTTCCACTGTGTTGACTCCATGGTTGCTGATCTTCAAGGGTGGTCCCCCGGCATGAGCACGGCGCAACTTTTTGGGCTCCTGAAGTGAAACCCAAACCAAATTTGTCAGACTTGTATGGGATATCTGGGAGTTGGCCCCAAATAGTGCACCCACCTTCTTCTACCACTGCCTTAGCATCTTTCAGAGTAGACATCTTTAGCGGAGGTCTTGTAATCTTTGGGATTTGGGAAACAACTTTGGTTACTGCCACGGTTGGTGGGACTTCCTCGAAATGCTGAAATGGAGTTTCAATGAATTCACCATCAAATTCCACGTATCTGAAGGAGTTTAAATGACTAACCATATATTCCTCTTCTTCATGGACAATAATGATTTTCCCCTTGGTTGGGTATTTCAGCATTTGATGTAATGTAGAGGTGACAACACCAGCATTGTGAATCCATGGTCGGCCCATTTAGCAAGAGTAAGAAGGGTTAATGTCCATCACGTAAAAAGTTGAATCAAAGCTTTGGGTTCCAACTTTTATGGGGATGTCTACCTCCCCATGCACCATTCTCGTTGAACTGTCGAAGGCCCTTACCACTATATTGCTGGGTTTTAAGGTAAAACCTTCACAGTCGAGTCTATCAAGATCCTTCTTAGGCAGTACATTCAAAGATGAACCGGTATCAACCAAGACATGGGCCAAAGTTGTGCCCCGGCATTCGACAGAGATATGCAATGCCTCGTTGTGCTTCCTTCCTCTAGGTGTCAAGTCAGCATCAGAAAAGCCTAAACCATTATCTGCGGTCAAGCTAGCCACACAGTCTTGGAACTAATCAGTAGAGGTTTCTTGTGGTACATGGGCAATTTTAAGGAATTTCACCAAGGCCTTCGCATGAGCCTCGGAGCACAACAATAAAGCCAACAGGGAAATCTTTGACGGAGTCTTCCTTAGATGTTCGACTATGTTGTAGTCTCCTCTCTTTATAATTTTCAGAATTTCTTCCATCTCCTTTTTGGAGGCCTCAGGGATAGATACTGTTTGCGCCTTCATCCGGACAGGCTCAACCAAAATGCTTTTACCCCGAGTCTCGGTCGACTCGGTGGTAGGAGTATCAGCAGGTGTAACTATAGGGATTGTAGTAGTAACAGGAACAGGGATGATTATAGGACCGATAATCATCTTCGGAGGAGCAATCTATGGAGAGAAAATTCTTCCGCTTTGAGTTATCTTGCTGGTTCCCACAATATTACTGATGTCGGGGGTCAGCCTTCTCAAGAATCGATTCTTCATCATCTTGCTTGACGCTATGATAGTAGACGTCGCCCCCATAATTCCATGGGACAGTTTTATCTGATGAGTACGGAATTGGACCAGGCATAGTAATTATCAATGGAGCTACTTTAGGAACTGATGTAATCCTAACGGGTCTTTTGGTGGAGAACCTAGAAGGATTAGCGGAAATGGTTACTATTGAAACATCTTTGTAAGAAACGGTTGGAACAGGAGTCTTTTCAAACAAAATATCTTTGTCATCCATTAGGCGTTGAACACCTACTTTCAATAAATGACAACTAGTTGGCAGGGATAAACAGAAGTGGCAGCCTTCATCAGAGCCTGGAAATAAACCGACCTTTAATAGGTTCTTCTTGACGGTCAGGAGAGGAGTAACAAGTTCATCGACAATAGAAACAAACATATTATCTTCAACAGCGTTGACACCACGGCCATGCTTGGGCATAGGAGCGATGATAACATTCAGGACTTCAGGAGCATCAAACTCAATTTCTTTTGCTTCAAGAAGGTCTTGCACCTTGTTTTTCAAAGCCCAACAGTTGTTAGTATCATGGCATGGGCTTTCTGAATGGTATGCAGAGCGAGCATTATGATGATAATGAGGAGAGGTTGTGTAAGGATTCTCCGGAGCTTCTTTAAAAGTTACCAGATTGGATCTCAACAAATGTGGCAGGACTTGAGATAATGTCATGTTAATCCAGGTAAATTGTCTTACTGGTCTTTCTGTTCTAGGCTGATCGTTCCTTTGTGGAGTAGGTGCAGGCTTAGGGATCATGACATCCCCTACCATTGGTCGACATTCAATTCTATTTTTATTTCTTTAAGGATACACAACACCAACTTATTTCTTCCCAATAAATGGTTTTCTTACAACGGCGGAGGATGCATCTTTCTGGATCTTCCCACTCTTAATCCCAACTTCCACTCTTTCTCTGGTCAATATTAGTTCAGTGAAGCCTGCTGAGGAGCTTCCAATTAAATGATTAATGAAAGGACCATACAAGGTACACAAAAACATGTCAACTAACTCTCTTTCGGACAGGGGAGGCTGGACTCTTCCTGCTAAGTCCCTCCATTTTCAGCGTAGTCTTTGAAACCTTCACTTGAAACCATAGCCATACTCTGGAGTTGAGTACGGGTAGAAGCAAGATCAGCATTATACTGACACTGTTTATAGAAAGTAGTGGAAAGGTCTTCCCAATTATGGATATTTGACATTTCCAGTTGATAGAACCAATCAAGTTGAGTTCCGGATAGACTGTCTTGGAAAAAGTGGACCCATAAATCTTTTTCAACAGTGTGAGGCTGTATCTTCCTCACATAGGATTGAAGATGAATTTTGGGGCATGAAACTCCGTCGTATTTAGCAAATATTGGTGCCTTGAATTTTTGGGGAATGACAATCCTAGACACCAAGCCTAGCTTCTCAAAGTCTAGCCCATGCACTTTCTGGATTTCCATTGCGCTTAGTCGTTCTTCCAGATGTTTGTATTTATCGTCGGTCGGGGGATACTGCTCTTCAGAGTAATCCTCTTCTTCTTCCTCTTTAGACTCTTGCTGGACAACCGCTTCCTTGCCTTTCCCATCTTGATTATCTTTTTCACCAGATGACGTTGCAAAGTCTAGGGTCCATCTTTCTTGTCCTTGGAACCTTCTTCCCATATTCAGAACTCCAGTTACTTTCTTTTTCTTCTTCTTTTCTTCAATCAGCAAGGTTTTCAAATATTCTTGTCGTTTGGCTAGAGTTAAGAACAACTGCTGAAACTGAGCATTCTGTGCTTGGAGGTCTTTTACCGTTTGCTCGAGATCCATCTTACTGAAATAAACAGTAGAAAGATGAGGAGACTTGTCGTAAGAAACCTGCTTATGTTATGATGAATGGTAAATGCATATGCAATGATTTCAGGGAAATTAGAGATTTAAAATTGCTTTAGACCAAAAAGGAACACACGTTATATTAATAAATCAAAGCTTGAGTAAATCATGTCTCTTTTGGGCTTATAAAGAATTACAAAAACTCTAAGATAAAAAGTTGTACGCGTCCTCTTTGGTGCGATGTAGGTATTCAGGCTCTGCTCCTCATGAAGCTGCTTAGTGAGTTCCAAAACCTTCTTCTCGCTGGTGTAGAATTGGGCTTTGAAAGTGTCTCGCCCCCCCTTAAGCTGTATCTAATCCATTTGTAAGTCTTCAAGAGAGGTGGGCATGTCAGGATGTAGGATAGTGTATGGAACATCTCCTTCCACAACAGGCTCTATGATTACCAGGATAATGGAGGGGTAAGACATCATAAGACTTTAAGCACGAGCTCGTACCCATTTGAGGTAAGGTTCAAGAGGGATGGAATTCTTATGCCCCAATGTCTTTCTATCTACCTTGTTCAACATCCTCCAAGTTTGGATAAATCTCTGGCGATGACCTTGATCGTCGTTCTCGTAGTCAAATACCAAACCTTGGATGGGCATCTCATGTGGGCCATCCCTTCGGGCGTAACCAAACTGTCTTAAGGCTAAACAGGGGTTGTAGGTGATACCTCCTCTAATTCCAAGTAAAGGGACATTAGGGAATTCTCCACAACGGTCGATAATAGTAACATTCTCTATGGATCGGGAACACTAATAAATATCTGAATGTTTGAGTGTCATCAACCTATGTGACCACCTTGAACCTTGCTCGTTCTTCAATACAGATTGGGGAAGATGAAAAATAAACCATCTTGCCAAAAGAGGGGTACAACACATAAGGATACCTTTTTTCCTCATAGTGCGAGTGTGAAAGGAATGTAGGATATCCCCTAGCAAAGTAGGCACCGGGTTACGAGACATGAAGATTTTAACGGTGTTCACATCTATGAGTTGGTCAAGATTTGGAAACAAAACCATCCCATAGATGAAAAGAGCCACAATTTCCTCAAAAGCTTGCAAATCCAAAGAGTTCCAACAGTTTTGGGCTTTCTCAAACAAGAACTTTGCTAGGAAACCTTTGACACCCCTCCTTGTTTCCCAATTAGTTGTGATATTAGATGGTTGCAAATGTAGAGCTTGAGCAATCTCTTCTGGCTTTGGATCATTTTCTGTGCCGTTGAAAGGTAGTTGACTGAGAATGGGAATCCTCAAGAGTTGGGAGAATTCTTCCAAAGCTGGCACAAGTTGATAATCGGGAAATGTGAAGCAATGGTGTAAAGGATCAAAGAACTGAAAGAGCACCTTCATCATGTCTTCATCAGTGTTGGAGGTGACCAAGTTTAGTAGGCGACCATGTCTTTCGGTGAATGGGGAATTTTCAGGAATCCTTGATGCTAGCTCTTTAAGTTGAGGAGGGATCCTTACAAGATTGACTTGAATGGTTTTCCTACGAATAGAATCCATATCCTACAAAACAGAACAAAGATAAATCCTAAGATCCTTGAAATGGTTAGTGAATATGAGTATGATGTTATGATGTCTATGATGTTATGTACAAGTATATACAAACAAAGCAATCAAGTCCTTAGGTTTAGGATTGCATGGAGTCTCATAGGTAAGTACCCTCTTGAAGTTTAGTTGGCTCAAACCTGTCCTAGTAATAGTAACCGGGTTCTAAGGAGCTCAAAATCATTGGTTTGTTTCCTTAGGCATTGTTTCAGCGTAAACCTCTTTAATGGAGACCGAAATATCCCAAAAAACTAAAACTCAATGAGTGTAGTATCGAGTATCTACCAACTTCGGACTGCACCAAATCTGGTCATCTCACTACGTCCTAATGGCCAAGTTGGTCAAGTAAAGGTTCTAAAAGTTAGTTAGTGCTTCATGACATCACTCAGCGGCCCCAAATTCTCCTTGACTACTCAAGGGCTACCGGTACCCACAAATATGTCGCACTAACATAGCTATTTCTTAGACCATGTCGGTATACCCTGCACAGTACAACGTATTGCTACTTACCTATAAGGTATCCCAAATCCGGGTAGAGGATTCAAACCCAAACAAAGAACCATAATGTAAAGCATACAAGTCAAACAATGAAATCAAGTAAATGTGATCTAACCCTAAGGTAACCCCACTTTTAAAAAATCCCCAGCAGAGTCGCAAGTTCTGTGATACGGTGAGAGAACTGACTTGGGTGTTTTGTGTTTTATCGCAAATGTTGCGGTTAGCAAGAGTCGCCACCGACTTTTCTTTTATCCAAAAGGAAAGGTGAAAAATCACATGAAAGACCTTTGAGATTATTTCTTGAGTTCGGGGGGTAGATTATGAAAAGGGAAGGTATTAGCACCCTTTTCATCCATGGTTTTCCATGGGCTCTTAGTTACTTGCTAGATCACTTGCTTTTGTTTGAAATCGTGCTTTGTGTGGTTTTGAAAGTATTTTTGAAAAGAGGCCATTGTTTAGGCAAACTTTGTAATGATTCTCGTTCCTAAGAATGTATACAAAATTTTTGATCTTTTGAAAATGTTTTCAAGTTTTGAAAGATGTTTTAAAAGTGTTGGTATTTGTTTTGAAAATAGCAAGGATGTTTTTGTTTTGAAATGAAGCAAGTAACTAGGAACAATCTACATACTCAAAAAGTCTTTCATGTTCATTTCCTTTCTTATTTGACATTGTTATCTTACCATTGATTTGGTAAATAACCCTATCTTTGGATGTAAAAGGGACGGGCGTGGGTCATCGTATAACCATGATTAACAATGTTGCAAGGTATCTTAGCATTTTCTTTAGGGACTAAGATCATTTTGAAAGGCAACATGGATAGCGTCATCGAGGGACTATGATCTTGTATTTTGTTTGTTTTAGCAAAGATACCTCACATGCATAATATGGCTATTTTTGTAAGGAAACCAAGTGGATTTACCCTAGGGGTGTGTATGTGTGCAAGTGTATTGATTTTCATGCTTTGTTTTTGTCTTGATTAAGGTTTTCTATTTTGTTGGTTTTAGTCTTTCCATGCAAAATCCTAATTACTAGTATTTGTATATAAAGCGATAAATTGCGGAATTTAAAATTACTACGCTATTACAATACTTATGGGAGGGGGTGTACAAATTACAAATGGGAATTTTGCAAGAAAATTAAACCTAATTATCTATTACAACCATATTGAATATGTACAAATAATTGAATAAATGTATAAATACAAGAATATAAAAAAGAGATGATTTTTATTTGGTTTTCATAAAAAGGGCTTAACCTAAACTAATTAGAAAAAGATTAGTTAAAATTAAAAATAAAATTAGCTTAAACTAATTGAGAAAAGAAATTAAATTTTAAAAAAAAAGATTTTTTAGGGTTTTTATGAAGAAAAAGGGTTTTAAGTTAAACAATAATAAAAAGTAAAAATTAAATAATTAAAAGAAAACTAAATTCTAAATTAATTTTAATTAAGAAAATAAAATAATTATTAAACTAAGTCTAAATATTTAATTATTTAAAAGAGAAATTAATTTGTTAAAAGAAAATGTTTTTTAATATTTTTGTTTTATAAGAAAATAAAATGAATAAGAGTAAATAAAATATTTTTGGATTTTTCATGATTTATGAAAATAATAATAATAATAATAATAATAATAATAATAATAATAATAATAATAAATAAAAATAATTGAAGAAAAAAGAAAAGAAAATAAAATATAACAATTAAAGTCAGGGGGTTAAAAAATAGAAATGGTGGTTAACAGTAGTAAAAGGGGCGTTAGGCCCAAAAGTATGTTTTTTTGTTCAAGTAAGAAAAAATAAAAATCAAATAAATGGGCTTATGTCAAAAAGCAAATAGGGGGGTGAGAAGCCAAAAATAATGCTCCAAGCCCAAAACAAATCAGCGCCCTCTGGTGATCCAGTGTGGGCAGCCTTGAAGGGTGCATCATGGGGACGTGCATGTGAGGTGTTGGATTTAATAGCTTGGTTGATCTTATGGTAATGGAGAAAGGGACATGGTACACGCGCTAGCTTGGTTTGCATTGAACCTGAAATAAGAAAAAGTGAAAAAACAAAAGGGTACCACTGGGGCTCGAACCCACGTCCCTATAGTCACAAGCGTGCGCTTCTACCACTGGGGTGGCTATACATATGTTTATTAATATAAAATCATAAATATATATTTGAAACACATTCCCAGGCCTATATCATCTTCAACCTCGCGCCAGACCATTCAACACAATTTTTGAAATTGCTATCTCTCTCATTTCTCAACCATTTTCAAAAGTACAAACATGAAAGTTGCTGGAAATTTCATCATGAATCCAACCATGTAAATAACTTAAGTTAACAATCAAAGATGAGTGAGAATTTTTATGGCCCTGATTTAAAACCTAAAAATTTCAGAAACTTCAACTTTAAAATTCTCTAAGCCCAAGCCATATAAATGCAAACTATGGATATGTACAACTTCGTGGCAATGATATCTACATTTTATCTTCACAAATCAGAATCAAATGATGCTTGTATGAAGAGATAGAAGTTTGAAAACTTACCTCTTGCAGCTAGAGTCGTTATGGAGTTTGAGCAACCTTTGAGATGGCCTGATGATTTCTGTAGCTTTCCTGGACCTCCTTGAGTGTGTTCCAACTCCTACTTTGCTTTGAGTATGAATGAAACTCCCAACTCAAGTCAAGTTGCAAGCTTCAGTTTTGAAAATGGAGGATGGTGATGGAGGGGTTACAGTCAAAAAACAGGGGTCTGGATTACTTTGATATGATGTATATTAAGTGTTTGGATGGTTAAAACTCAATGCGCATGAGTGGATTTGGAGATGGCTATGTGAGGTTCAAAACTGTCAAGTTATGGCAGATTCTGATTTGCAGAGTGCTTGGGAGTTTTTTTGGATCCTTGAACTCGTGTGTCATGTTGCAATAGACTTGTGTATATGTATGGAAAAGGTTAGAGATAAAATGCACTCAAGGTTTCTGAGTTCTATCCTTTTGGCTCTATGACTTGCTTTTGGAGAAAAGTGAGAAGACAAGTCTCAAAGTGTTGTACGAGCATGGTCTGAGTTGGTAGAGGCCTTAGACATGTTGATTTTCGTTTTGACTTTGCTTGTGGGCAGAGAAAACAATTGAGAGGCTCAAGAAGTTGACAATTGCAAAAGTAATGCTTTATCAAAATGGAAATGGCAACTTTGTGCCATAATTGGAAATGTAACTTGGATAAAGGCTCAAGTGCTTGGATTAAAGCTCTAACAGCTGTGTAAACATTTAATTATGGAGTGAAAAACAATTTTGAGGCCTGCAAAGCAAAGATTATGCAGCCTAGGCTTGGATTTGAATTTTTGTTCATCATGAAATGGCTTGTAATTTAAGTTTGAAAACACTAACTTCATCTCTTCGATTCTCCTTGCTCACAAATAATCTCAAGGAGTTATTGGACATTTTAGAAAGCTTGTAATGTTATCTACAACCCCTCTTTTAATAAATTTTGAAAATTCCCCTTGGAACTATATGAAAAAGTTCCATGAAGTTAGGTCAAAATCCTGACCAAAACTAGGGCAAAATTTCACTAAGTGTTCAATTTCAAGACCATGACTTTATGAATTAATAACTTGAGATTTAAGCACTTTTAGAGGAAGTTGTGTAAAAAAATTTATTATATGTCATGGAGATCTACAACTTTCATGTTGAAAGTTTCTTCTGAATCATCTTGCATCATGGTGAAAAATTTGCTCAAAGTTGTAAAAAAACATGAAGTTTTAAACACTTGGAAAAATTTCTAAGTTAGAAAACTTTGACTTTTCAAAATGAAATCTTGACTTTTTGATTTATTGATGAATAAGTTTCATATTTTGACATGTTTTGATGAATTCTGATCTTTGACATTGGATTTTGACCAAAAAGTTAAAGTTTGACTTTTTAGTGTACAGTTGACTTTTGATTAGTTGACTAAAAATTAACTATCAATCCAATTGATCTTGAGCAATGTTTTGGGTCATGCCATTAGGTCAAAATTATGCAATTGAACTATTGATACCATGCTTCAAACCAATTGAACATTTTCTAGGTCAAAAATCAGAAATTGCCTTTCCTTAGTCAAAACCCTAATTTTGACAATTTTCCCCTTTTGATGATTTGATCAAAATTCTTGAGGAATTATGGTCCAAACTTGATCAAATGATACATATGAGTTTATAATGCTGATGTGGATAAAAAATTATGAATTTTGACTGTAAATTGGCCACAGTTGACTTTTTCCCCAATACAACTGATTTTTAGGTCAACTGCTCAATTGACTGAGCAAAAATTTGATTCAAGGCTTGAAACTTGACATGAGTAATCCTGGGGGTCCATAATGATCCATGAAGGTCATATGAGGCATTGAAAGTTCAATTATCCTTGTGCAATCTCAAACCCTAATTTTAGTCATCAATGCTTAAGGAGGTGCCTTGAGTTGATCAACCCTAGTGCAGTCTTGAACCAAGAGAGATCTTTTGTGAGAAAATAATTGATAAATGAGAGGGAAATTTTGGGGTATAACAGGAACCATTGTCGTCTTTTGATCCAAAAGGATGTTTTTGATGTCATTCATTGTGTATGAAGTGAAAGTTTGCGACTTAACGCGCATTTGGATTAACTAAGAAACTACCTTGCCTCAAGTTCTGATTAAAGGTTTCAATTTGTGCGAAAAAGAAAACTCCTACCTCTTTGGCTCAAAGGGGTTGACTAGGCATTATCTTCCTTATAACTCAACTATTTAGGAATTGAAAGAACACATGTACATCGTCAGCAAGGTCTGTTTAAAAGTATATTGTATGAGATTATGGCATTGTTTTCGTCATCCTCCCTCTAAAGGTTTGCAACTTTTAACGAGAGTTAAATATCACAAAAAGGGAATAAAATGAACAGTTTGAATATAGTGGAAACGAATGGATTAATTCAAGACAAACATATGTAATGCATTAATGAGAGTAACCAAAGTCTGACATAAAGATAAGTTTTTAAGCAAACAAAGGAATTACAACTGAAAATTAGAATGAACAAAAGCTTCTCTGCCTAAATTTATCACTTCAGATGGTGTGTCTTTGAGGGGTGACATAAAAACTCCAATTGACCATCTTGTGTAAATTCCAACACTCCTTTGTCGATTAGATCTTGAATCTTGTTCTTCAACGCCTAACAGTTATTAGTTTCGATTATGAGGACATGTATGATATGTGGATGCAATGTTTTCAAAGATCTCGTGGGTAAACACAAGAAGATGTTAGAAGTTGAATTTTGACTACAACTTTGATTGAAGAACTTTGTATCGTTGGATGTCCTTCCACGATACTCAAGCTCACCATGTCGAGTGGGTCATAGCTCTTAACTCAAGTTACCGTGCTTTGGTCTTTGAGAGCGTTTGGTTAGAGGAAAATAAATCCTCTTGCCCCTTGATAGATGTCTAGTTCGATACAACCCTACATCACAGGCCCTTGATACCCTTGAAATGGTTATTGAAAATGCTATGGTATAATGTCATGATGTTATGTACAAGTAAACATATACACACAAAGAAAACAAGTCCTTAGGTTTAGGCTTGAATGAGGTTCATAGGTAAGTACCCTCTTGGAGTTTAGTTGGCTCAACCTGTTCTAGAAAGTAATCGGGTTCTAGGAGATCTCAATATCATTGATCTTTCTTTATTGGGCATTGTTTCAGCGCAAGCCTCTTTATTGGGGACCGAAATATCCCAAAAGTCCGATCTCAATGAGCGTAGTATCAAGTATCAACCAACTTCGGACTGCACCAAAGCCGGCTATCTCACTACTTCCTAATGGCCAAGTTGTTCAATTAAAGGTTCTAAGGTCAATTAGTGCTTCATGACACCACACAGCGGCCCCGTATTCTCCTTGACTAGACTCAAGGGCTACCAATACCAACAAATGTGTCACACTAATGTAGCCATCACTTTAACCATGTCGGTATACCCCGCACAATCCCCACGATCTATTGCTACTTACCTAATAATATTCCTCGATCTGGGTAGAGGATAAAAAATCCAAAAAAGGACCCAAAATATAAAGCAAGCAAGTCAAACAAGGAAAGTATTTTAAAGGTGATCTAGCTCTAAGGTAACCCCACTTTTAAAGTCAAAATCCCCAGCAGAGTCGCCAGTTCTGTAATACGGTGGGAGAAATGACTTAGGTGTTTTGCGTTTTATGCAAATGTTGCGGATAACAAGAGTCACCACCGACTTTTATTTTATCCAATAAAGGAAAGGGTGAAAATAACAGGAAAGACCTTTCGAGATATTTTCTGAGTTCGGGGGGTAGGTTACGAAAAGAGAAGGTGTTATCACCCTTTTCATCTGTAGTTATCTACGGCCTCTTAGTTGCTTGATCACTTTGAAAATGCTTTGTTTGAAATGTGTTTGTGATTGGTGCGAGTTTGAAAATATTTTGAAAACGCCTTTGTTTCGGAAAACTTTATAATGATTCTCATCTCTATAAGAATGTATACAAAGTGTTGGTTTTGAAAATAGTTCAAAATAGATGTTTGTTTTTTGAAGATGTTTTTAAAGTGTAAGTGTAGAGATGGTTTTAGTTTGTGAGCAAGCAACTACGAGTGTCCTACCTACTCAAAAGGTATCTTTTCTTTTCCTCCTCCTTTAGATGTTGCTATCTTACCATTGATTTGGTAAGAAGCCCCATCATTGGATGTGAAGGGGCGGGCGTGGGTCAATTATATAGTCATAGAAGGCAACTTGTGAGATGCTTTAGCAATTTTCATAGGGACTAGATCGTTTTATTGAAGGCAACATCGAAGGGTCATCGAGAGACTACGATCTTTTCATTCGAGGTTTTTTGCTAAAGTTTCCCACGTTCGAGGGACATGACTATTTTCTGAGGCAACGAGCGAGATTACCCTAGAGGTGCTTATGTGAGTTGTGTTTTGATTGCATGGATTTTTGTCTTTGAGATTAGGGTTTTCTAACGGTTGATTTTATCTTGCCATACACATCCTAATTACTAACAATTACATGAAAACGATAAATTTATGGAAATTAAAATCCTACGCTATTACATCATTAGGGGGGTGGGGGTACAATTTACAAATGTGGATGAAGTAAGAGCTTAAATATTACAACCATATTGAATAGCAATGAAGAAAATGTAAAGACAGTGTAAAAAGAAAAGAAAAAATATTTTTTAGCCATTATGTATCGACGCATAAATTTTCTTTGCCCCTGTAAAACCAAATCAACTCAGTATGAGTAGATGCATAATGGAATGTGTCAACTCATTTCTTGTATGTGTCGACACATTCGTGTTTTGTGTCAACTCATGCACCTTTTTCCTTTTTGTTTTGAGTCTGGATAGCAGTATGTGTTGACACATGAGGCTTTGTGTCGACTCATACCCTGTTTTGTCACTAAAATGAGTCGACTCATGTGAGTATGTGTCGACTCATGCTGTAATTTTTTACCTTAAACATTGTTTTTATTGTCTATACAGGTCAGTTCACAACATATGATTGATAAAAATTAAAAGCTATTAAATGGTTAGCTTCAAAAGACAATGATTACTATATTTTATCCTCAAAATTGAATCATTAATGATACTTGAAATGAAAGGTTCAATAGTCAAGAAGACTTACCTTGAGACTGTAACTTGTTTTGATGTCTAAACCTCTTTCCAGATGATGTGATGCCTTCGGTGAGCCTCCAGGGTACTGCTCCAGTCCTCCCTTTGTATTGGAAGCTGTTGAACTGCTCTCCCACTCAGTCAAGTTATATAATACTGTTTTTGTTTGTGTTTGGAAGGTGATGATAATGGCACTACAGAAACTGTTCTTATGTTGGAACAATCTCTATGTGATATGAAGTGTTTGGGCTGGCTGGTTTATGAGAGGGTTTGTAAGATGGAATAATGGGTTGAGGTTTTATTTTTGTGAATAAAAACAGAGATGAGTATGAACAAGGGTCTTTTGTCAAAGATTAGAGTTTACAAAAAAATTTGTTTTTCTCTTCTCTCTTCTCTCTCTAAAAGCTAACCCTTTGTGTGTTGTGAAAACAATTTATTTGCAGATGAAATTGGCTGAGATTTGGGAGGGAAACAAATAAGTTTTTGAACTATTTGGGTATACTGTTCTATTTCTTTTTGATGCAGCTCTTATGTGATAATTTTGTGCAAATATGAGACTGAGATAATGCAGGCTTGGACTAGGTTGGTAATAGCATAGCATGGCTGTTTTGCAGCAGTTTTGGAGTCTTGTGGCAGCTTGGGGCAGGGCTGTTTTATAGCATTACATCAGATTGTTTTTGACATGGTTTTGGGCTTGTAGCAGCAGGCTTGGACTTGGCAGCATATCAGATTTTGGGGCTTTTCTTAATAGCAACATTTGTAGCATGATATAATTCTGGTTTTGTGGACATATTTATGCAGCTTGTAACAAAGACAAGGCATATTTGTTGACAACATAGTGGCAAGGTTTTGGAGATTGAGTCAAAGGAAAAATTTCAAACAAGACAAAGCTTTAGGATTTGTAACTTAACAATTTCTACCTTAAAAAAATGCAGTCTTGTAATAACTTGAATTATTTGTAACATCTTGAATTATTTGAATTATAGTGAAAAGATGTCATGAAGCAATGAAATTAATAAGTATACAAATACTTAAAAAAAATTCTAAGTCTTGCAAAGTTTGACTTTCCGAAATGACTCTTAGCTTTCTTGATTTTTGATGATCAAATTTCATTTTTTGAATGCCTTGACGAAATGTGATCTTTGAAACCCAAATTTGGTCAAAAAGTCAAAGTTTGACTTTTCAGTATACAGTTGACTTTTTTCCAATACAGCTGATTTTAGGCCATCTGATCATTTGACTAAGCGATTTTGTGATCCAAGACTTGAAACTTGACAGGAAAAATCTTGAGGGTCCATAATGATCCATGAAAGTCATTTGAAGTATTAGAAGTCCAATTGTCTTTGTGCAAACTTAAACCCTAGTTTGAGGCATAAGTGTTGAGGAGACGGCTTGACCTAGTCAATACTTGTGCAAGCTAGAATCATTGATGATCTTTGTAGGAAATATATTGAGAAATGAGAGAGAAAATGTTGGGGTACAACAATCATCTACCAAGATTTTCTCACAATGTTATCCATCAGTGATCTCACAAGAGTCTGACCTTCACTGGGTCCCCTTTGAGATATGACTACCATTGACCTAACATAATCTGATCCCGCATGATCTCCTATCAGGATTTCCTATAATGACCGCAACCATTATCTTCTTGAGATCATACCTTCACCCAGTCTCTCAAAGAATCAATCAACAATAGTTGATGGGGTTCTTGTGTTTACATGATTGCTTCTGCTAAGAAGATTACACAAGTGTTTTAAGCACATATTATTTAACACTTTTCCGAGCAATAACTCAAGTGTTAAAACAATTTACATGAAGAGATTCAAACAGAAACACAATACGAGCAATAACTCTTGTGTTCATTACAATGTTCTATAAAGATGTATATATGATCAGAAGTTGAGTAACATCTTGTAGTGTTCTTCTTCTTCATTGAGCAAGTTTCGAGCAACAACTCCTTGCTTCTTCTGAGCTCTACAAAGATGTATATGATAATAGTTAGTTAGCATCTTGTATAATCTTATTTCTTTCTTGAGCAAGCTACATGAAACAACTCCTTGCTTCTTATGTTTAATCCAAGATGTATATGATGATAGTTGAATGACATCTTGTTGAAATATTCTTTCTTTCTTTTCTCTCTTCTTTGGTGGTCTTTAAAATGTGTAGCATTGTAGATTTAACATCTTCAGCATCCACATCATTGTTTCTTGATGGCCAATGACAAATTTTCTTTGAATATTTGATCTTCTTTTATAGCCTTGATAGAGAGAGACGTCGTAAGGATAGAAAGGACTTTTCCTGCACCAGCAGTTAGTTCCCAACAGATAGAATAAGGTGTAAGAGTTTAGACAATATAAAATAATATTTTTATATCCTGTCATTGTTCCATGATAGCTTTCCACCTTTTCTCTGAATAATGTTTTTCTATTAAGCTTGTAAACAGAGATCCATTAAGTAAATAAATCTAGCTATAAATCCATCTGTTTGTTCCCAATGGTCAAAATGAGAGTGGTTGACAATACATTATTGATAAGTGAAAATTGTAGCTATTTTTGTATATACTTTTTGTTGCATTTATCGATTTTTTGTTGTTAATATCGTTGAATAATTCCCCATTTTTTGTATAATTATGTATAAATTGTATTTAATCAAGTTTTTGTGTATTTGTGTACCGTTTGATAGTTCTCCATTCATTTTATAGGTATTGATACGTATTTGGATCATGAGTAATAAAGTGTCGAAGGCACGGCTTCAAACGCGCGATTTTGAGCAACTCGTCAACGAATAAGACTCAAAATCAAAGAATAAGAAATCATCAATTTAGTTGATATTTAGGAATTATTAGATAGATAATTGAATAATATTTCCAATGCTTTGAACCATGCGTAAATCGGAGTTACGGTTCTCAAGTTATGGTGAAAACAAAATGCTGATTTTTTTCTCATGACAGTAGAGCACGCTTAGCGGGATTTTGCCACTTAGCGTGTTCCCCTGGATAGAATTGCGTTAAAAGGGCCAAAATACACATTTTTTAGGTGATGCTTTGGTGTATTTGTTCCCAACTCATAAAACCTTCATTTTTTGGTAGAGAGAGCTTAGAAAACAACTTCAGAGCTTGTATACGGATGATCCAAGGTGGATTGATCATCAATCGGCGCTGACAAATCGGGAGATTTTTGGTTAATTTCTCTTCCTCTTTGTGTATTTCTCTTTCGTTGGGTTTTGTATATGATTTTACTTTGAACTCATATATATTTGTTTCCCATGGCGTTATATTTAATTTGCTTTATAAATCTGTGTCGATTATTATTTTAGATTTTTGCTCTGTGCTTGGGATTTGGGTTGTTATAGATATATATTGCTCAAATCCTCATCTAGAATAATTATCTGTTAGTTTGTGAATTCTAGAGATAGATTTAGGGTTAACAATCTTTATGGGTGTCGAAGCTTAATGCTTTCGTGTTGGTTGTGTCGGTTGAGAGATCGTTGATACGAGTAATATTTATGCAAACAGCTCTGGATAACACTCTAAATTCCAGCTCATCTGACTCCCACATCAAACTCCCTCAAGAAGTCTTTAACAAAATTTCACGAAATCCATAGAAATTTTGTCTCACTTTCACTCATGAATTCTTAATGGTTGTATCGGTACAAACAACTTCTTATCCTCAATCTTCGACTTTTGAAGATTTAAACAACTCTGAAATGTTCTTAGTCATTCTCAACCACCAAAAATTTTCTCAAGGTTTTGATACATTCTAGTATCTCTATTATGAAAACTTAAACTTCTCATGTGACTTCCTTCCAGAATTAGATCCTTAAGCTTTGGCACACCAGTCACATAAACTATATTTCGAAACCTCAAGATTTTATTCTCATCCACCCTAAAGCTCTCATCTTTGTTCTAATTAATTGATACCGAACAATTAACAAACCATCATCTAACTTATAGCTCTCTCTAATCTCATTAAGAAAACAAATAGTCAACTTCATCATACCCAATCTCACACTATTGGTAGTCATCTCGTACACCAAGCTCAACTCTCTGGATTTCTCGATCAAACCCAACTCTCTAACCATCAATGTTGACATGTGAAAATATTTTCGACTCAAAGCATCCGCCATAACATTGGATTTACTGGGATGGTAATTTAAACCAAATTCACAGTCCTTCAAAAACTCTAACCATATCCTCTGTCTCATATTAAGTTCCTTTTGATCAAAAAAATATCTCAAACTCTTATGATCACTAAACACCTCAAATATGGAACCATATAAATAGTGCCTCCAAATATTTAAGACAAACACCACAATGACCAACTCCATATCATGTGTAGGATAATTCCTCTCATGAATATTTAATTGCCTCGAAGCATAAGCCATTACATGTTTACTCTACATAAGCGCTCCACCGAGACCCATATTGAATGTGTCATAATAAACCATGAATGATTCCATTGCATTTTCCAAAATCAAAGCTGGTGTCATCGTTAACTTCTTATATGATTCTTAAAAAATTTATCCACACTAAAAATCAAACACAAACGCTTGACCCATTCGAGTCAATTGAGTCAAAGAAAAAGCTAACTTTAAAAGCCTTTGATAAATCTCCAACAGTAACCAACCAAAACCCAGAAAATTTCTGATCTCAGTGACCGACTTAAGAGCCTCCCACTGTAACATTGCATCTACCTTAGATGGATTAACCACTATACCACCATTAGAAATCTCATTACCAAGAAAACTCGCTTCTTGCCACCAGAAGTCACACTTAGACGACATGGCATGCAATTTCTTCTCTTGAAGCTCAACATTGAAGATGTCCTGCATGATCCTTATCCAATTTAGAATACACTAGAACATCATTTATAAAAACCACGACAACTTATTCAAGTACGGATGGAAGATCATATTCATATTCTCCATAAACACACATGGGGTATTCGATACACCGAACAATATCACTGAATACTCATAGTAACCATACCGAGTCCTAAATTTAATCTTTTCAATATCTTCAGCCTTTACTCGAATCTGAAGATAACTCGATCTCATATCAATCTTACTAAATACACAATCACCTACCAATTAATCCATAAGTTTGTCAACTCTGGAAAGAGAATACTTTTCTTGATAGTAAACTCACCCCGCTTTCGATAATCAACACATAATCTCATACTATCATCTCTATTCTTTAGTAGCAACACTAGAACTCCCTACGATGCAACACTTGGTCTAACAAATTTCTTTTCAAACTGATATTCTAACTTTTTCTTCAGTTCAGCCAATTCTGGTGTAGACATCCTAAACTATGCCATCAACACATGTATAGTACCAGGTAATAAATCTATGGAGAACTCAACTTCTCTCTCCCTGGCGGTAGATCAGTAATACTATATGGAAATACGTTTGGAAATTCACACACCACCGGTGGATCAACCATCTTCACTTTTCAACTTTCAAGAAAGCATATATACCAGACATCAAACTAAACCTCATAAATATTATGATGGTGATTTTAAGATAGGAAGCTTCACCAGCGACATCAAGCTTGCGCATTGCCACCAAACTTTGAATTCACCGCACTCTATTTGGTTTATTGGGTATCGTCAGACATCATTGGAAATTTTCCATTTGATGGAGCTAAAAAAAGTTATAAGTTACTTTGAATGCCAAATTAGTATGTATGATGATTAGCCAAGCTGGAAAAAACAAACAAAATCAACCTCAATCAAGGTTTTTCCCACATGCGTATTTTACGCCTTAAAATAGTTAGTTGGATATGACAAATTAGTTCCTTTAACGTTGGGTTTGAAACAAAAATGTGAGGACGGTGTTAGATGACATGTGTTCTCCTAATTTAAGGGGCTGGTCTGGGTTGGAATAATACTCTGACATGAGAAAGAGTGAGAGTAGAGGAAATGTTGTGGTGAATAATAGAAAGCACGTGAGAATAAAACTGAATGATCCTATTTTGATTTTGATTTTGGGAGAAGGAGAACAAAATATCCTAGTGTTGTTCATAGTCATTTCATCTTCCTCTTCTTCACTCAGATTGAACTTGAGGCCATATTAATTTTACTGGATCTTATGGTGGGTGCCAACTATACTTGTCATAAGTACATTAAAGAGGATCCCGTCAGTGACATATCGAGAAATATCCTTTTTTGTTTACTCATACATAGAAATTGTCTCATTTTCCAGCTATGGACTTATGTATCTATAGCTCTGGCTCTCTCAAGAGAGACTAATGTCTTGCTCTCCTACATTTACTATGTTTGAACTATTAGTGGGAAAATGGGGTGAGTCACTTATTAAAATTTGGGAGTGTGGTAATTATTGAGGAATTTCATTAACTTCCCCATAATGTATCTCAACATGTCGACACTATAAATAAGGCCTAATTGGGTATCCATAGAGTTCGTCCATGTTGGGATTGAGCTCACCCATGTTATTCTTGAGCATATCTGCATTGGGGCTTAAACTAGCTCATGTTCTTTTGAGTATTCTCTAGGAGCTTTTTGGGTTCTAACTTTATAGGGTTAATGTCAGTTGATAACAAGTGGATTTGGGCCTTTACAAACACACTATTACATTGTCTCTCAAGCACGAGCTTTGTAAGGACAAATTGATCCAATAAGAAACCATAGAAGTACATAGTTTCCCAAGCAAGAGATGTATATGGACGTAGTGCTAAGGATAAAGTGTGGCTGCTTTAGGTTTTTATAGTCATATTGGTTCAGTTATGTTCATCCTTTAAACTATATCCTTTATATAGTATGATATTTGAAAATACATTTTGTTACTAAAATAAATATAATTAATGCAAAAAAATTGGTCCCAGCGGGGCTCAAACCCGCGACCTTCGGCTCATAAGACCAACGCTCTAACCAACTGAGCTACGGGACCTCTTTGAAGTTGGGGTCGTTTGGTGACTTCAAATACTTCTTTTAATATAAAGTTTTTTATGAACACACCTCCACCATTTTATGGTAAAATGTTTAACACGTGGAAAGAAAAAAAATCATTTAAGCTATTGATTTTGAATTATGGGATTTTTTATAAATGGTATGTTTGTTCCTATTCATTTTGTTAATAATGAAGTAGTAAATAAACCGAGTAATTTGTGACCATAAAAGATAAAAGAAAAGTTAAATTAGGTTTTAAATCCAATTAATTGGTGATGAGTGCTTAAAACACTATATAATACTTCTATGATTTTAATTATAATACTACCACAGAAGCACAAGACACTATTGAATGATCTATGAAGATTTTCCCGAGATCAATCAAGATGATAGACATGCATATTCAAGAATATGAGACAAAAAGTAAAATAAAAGATCTTCTTTGAGAATAATTCTCAAACATTCAAATATTTAGAAGTTACATCAAAAAGTTTGTTTCTAACAAATATATTAGATTCAATAACTAGTATCAAAAACCTAATTTGATACTTGATTCCAAAGGTAGAAAGGTTTGTGGTAAATTTCAAGAAAGATCCAAAAAAAGGAAATTATCCTGGAACATAAAAAATTAATCCAACTACTTAAAGATGAAGAAAATAAGTCAAGTAAATTTGAAGAATCTTCATCATCCTCAATTATTAAAAGACCTACATGAAAAGTAGTATGAAAGAATTGTCACCATGTATGAAGGATCTTCTAAGGAATCATCACCCGGGAAATTTTTTGGAGAATCATTATTCGGAAGAATCTTTGAAGAATCATCATAACAAGATTTCGTCCCTACATATAAAGACTTTGTATCAACACACGAAACACATATGAAGAATCAATTGGAGAAATCTCAAATTCATCAACCAGAGATTTATATAGAGATGCACACAAAGATTCGTCCAAAAATTTATCATAAGATTCACAAGAAGCATCTTCAAGAACATCATCAATGGAATCAGATAAAGAAGAACATGTATGTTTTAAAGCTATTTATGAAGAAGATGGCAATGAGGTAATTAATATATCCTATAAGCAACTATTTAAATTAAGTGTTAAGGATAGTAAGGAAAATGAGAAGTTAGAAAGAAACATAGTAGACATTAAAAATCATATTGAATGTATTGAAAGTAGTAATAAAAGTCTTAGTATTAAATTATATCAATGAATTTAAAAGATGAAATTTAAAATCACTACTATGGAAAAGCCATACCACAACAGTTGGAAAATGGATACCACAATGTCTGACCAACTGTTGTGAGGTAAGGGGTGATTGTATGTATGATGCTTTCTACCATGATCCCGAGACTATGATAATAAGGTCGTACGTGTGCTACCTATAACAAAAGTTACGGTTATCAACTCTTGTGATATATATTTAGTTTATGGGTTTGAAACCCAGCATCAACAATTTATTTATCATATAAATAACATTTCATCACGGTTATAATAAATAATCATGTTGGAAAGTAACCAAAGTTTATTATATAATATGTAGATTGCTTTTTTTTTCTATACACATCACTAAAGAAATACAATCATTCAAATTGATGAAGAAGTATATAATCTTAAAATTAAACTATTCTTGAAACACAACTTAAACAAACAACTGTTTTTCAAAGTGCATGCATGTCACAAATCATATCCTGCTCTTTAAAATTTATAATATGGTTCAATGGTCTAAGTCACTCATGGTATCATTTCCTTCGCTACTAGTTTAATTTGAGTAGCATCAATTTATCGTCCAATTCTACCTCATTATTCTCACTTATCATGATGATTATGATGATGACTTATCATCATAACAATCTTGATGATAAGTGACGATGATGAGGTAAACTTGGCTAATAAATTGATGTTATTCAAATTAAACTATAAGAGAAGATATAGATGAAATGAAGGAATCGGGTAATTGAACCATATTATATAGGTTAACGAGCATGAAATGGATGCAATTCAGAAAACATTGATTGATATATGTTGGTTTTCAAATACAACTTAATTTCCAGATTATAAGTTTCTATGTCAATTTAAATGAATGTATTTTCACTTAAGGGTTAGTGAAACAAAAAATTTACATACAATATATTGATGTTAAGGAAACATTGCTAAGTCACAAGAAGCCTCTTTCTTGTGACTTAGCAATATTTGTTCTTGTTCTGAGAATATTAATAAAAAACAACAACATACAACAACATTTATCAACAACACAATAATAACATACAATAACATAAAAAAATATACATTTTATCAACAAAGCACTGACAATATACAACAATACAAGATATAGTAAAATGTTTCTAGAACACACCTTTTATTGAAAACAATCGCGGAACTGGAATCAATGATGAAGTTCATCTAGTTTATGATTCTATGAAAAAGAAATAAAAGGTATATTAAGTTTACACAATAGCTTCATACTTCTTGTATTGCTTTTCATATCATCACAAACAATATGTACCATAGTCGAAGTATGCGCTTTGTTAAGGTGGTTTTCTTTATTCACTTTCCCTATAGGTAAAAAAAATAAACACCATGACATTAAGAACATTGCATGAAACATTAACCAAATGAAAAAACAAGAAACCATTTTTAATAAGAAACATAAATAAAATCAGAGCATAAGTTTAATGAACGAACCTAAAGGTAGCGATTAATGAAGACGAATATGAAGGTTGAAGTATGTGTGATGAGTAACATGGAT
This sequence comes from Vicia faba, assembly GCA_948472305.1. Lineage (NCBI taxonomy): Eukaryota > Viridiplantae > Streptophyta > Magnoliopsida > Fabales > Fabaceae > Vicia > Vicia faba. The sequence goes on from OX451740.1 coordinate 897,423,205, forward strand.
GTTAGGGTTATGGTTTGAGAGAGAAGAGTGAAATATGTTAGAGTTTTCTTTTGAGAGAAACAACTATTATATACTGAGCGAGATATATTTTCACTTATATATATATATATATATATATATATATATATATATATATATATATATATATATATATATATATATATATATATATATATATATATATATATATATATATATATATATATATATATATATATATATATATATATATATATATATATATATATATATATCACTTTTCAGTGTGGTTTACAAGAAGAACCGTGATGAAGTGGTTGGACTTTACACCACAGTTGACTAAAATAACCGCGGTGATATACCTTTTTGTGACGATAAAATAGGATATTGAAGGAGATGGGATTCGAATCCTGTAACTCCTGGTACATTTTACTATGGATTTTAACATTCACTGTAGTCAAATATCTTTTAGTAAAAACCAAAAAAGTACCCATAAACGAGATTCAGCCATGGTTAATGAAAGGTCATTGTAATATTATTTGATGAAAGGTATTTTCCGTAGTAGTGAATCTTGAAAATGTGAAATATGTTATTCTTTGAAAATAAAGTTAAGAGCTTTCCAGAAATCCTAGGTAAATTCACTAAAGGTAAAGATAATCTAGATTTAATCTTATCGAATCAAAGGGATTCCTATAATAAAAGTGAATTAGACTATCAACCTAATAAATCATTCATAAGTATTTGAATGTTAAGATTAAGACCAATGGTTTATGTTTAAATGTAATTATTGGCATATGTTTGGTCATTTACACCCTTTTTTTATACCAAAACAAATTATTTAATTGGCCTAAGGGGTATAACTCAACACATCTTAAAACCACCAACATATTAGAACCCAAAAATATTTGGATACTAAAGGTGAAATATTAACTTATTTTGTAGGTATCCTTTGTGGCTTTAAGAGGCAAAATTAAAATTAAAGAAAAGTTGTACAAAGTATGATTTTGTAGATTCCACCAAAGAAGGATGGTCTTAATAGTCTTGATGGTTAGGTAAATCTATGGAAGTATTCATATGAAATGTCTTTAAGAGATATCTCTCTCTAAAAGAAATGATGTTCTAGATAAACTCTCGTGTCAAGCGATTCTGAAAATTGTAATATCTTCAAGTTTGTTTTTAGTTACCTTCAAAGGGGAGATAATATTAAAAGGATCTTGTGTTTTGAGGTGTTAGTTCCATGTTTTTATGGTTGGATAAATTTTTGATAAACATTTATTCTAAACATGGTTATATATTGATGTTAAGGAAAATGGTGTAGCATATTTATCAACTATCATTACAGGTTTGTTGTTATGAGTTTTCAACAAGATATCGCAGAAGATATTGTGAAATCCTGAGTCTGATGCAGCTGACACTACTTTTAGATATCCTTGAAGATTGAGTATCTGGAATATTCTGTACTCATTATAGGTGCAAGTAAATCAAGGATTTTGTTATAAACTGAAGGTGGAGAAAAATACAAGAAAGGGGGTTTTAATCGAGTTTTAAAACTTTTTCGTTTATAATTGTTTTAACAATGTTTAGATTTTTTTTCAAACGATTATAAATGTCAAAATAATTAGAATTCTTTTTCAAAAACAATTAGAAGTGCTTTCCATAAACGATCAAATTAGAAATGAATGTGTTATAAGAGAAATAAAGACACAATCGATTTATCCAGGTTGACCTTAGAAAATGTTAATCCTGCCAACCCGCCAAGGTGATTTTGCCTTAGAAAAGGACTTAATCCACTAATCTCAACAGATTACAACTGCATAGGCTACCTACTGGTGACTAATAACAACAGTGAAATCCTGTTAGTGATCCCTTAAAAATTCTGACCTACCCGGTCCCCTAAGAGATATAATAATCACTGACTCCCAAGGTTTCTAACCTACCTGGTCCCTCAAAGAAGATTTCTCTTTTCCATAGACAAGGACTTCAATCAACTTCCTGTTGAAGGGATGTATTTACAAGGTTGCTTCTGATAAGGAGATTACGCATATTTTAAGTTCATATTGTTTAACACAATTATGAGCAACAACTCTTGTGTTTAAACAATTTACAATGGTTACACAAATATTAGCAACAACTCTTGTGTTTCTAACTAATACAACTCTAACACAAATATGAGAAATATTTCTTGTGTTTCTTGAAGAACAAATGATAGCACAATTAATTAGCAATAACTCTTGTGCCTTTTTCTTCTTCCTTAGACTGTTCTAACAGAGTGGTATCAACACAATAGTGAGCAGCAACTCTCATGTTCAATCAAATAGTATTAACACAAATAATGAGCAACAACTCTTTGTGTTTTTTGATCTTTTAGTGGATTTGATTTGGCAGTGTTACTGTTCTTAATCAATAGTATATTTCTTCAGTTTTCGTCAATTTGTCTTTCACCAAATCGTTTGTTCGTCTTTTCGTCCTTTTGCAAATGAGGTGCTTGAAGCTTCATATAGGTGTTGAGAATTAGACCGTTGAGGAAGTAGACTATTGTAGTAGTACACACATCACTTTCATCTTTGCCAGCAACCAACAGTAAGAAACGATCGTGGGAGACAAATAGCACAATACAACCATTTGAGTGGAATGTGTAATTATACTATTGTACTAACTCTTGTGGCTCACGTTTCTGATGATACTTGTCTTCTGATGAATATTACTTCTGCTGAAGTAGTTTGGCTTTAGAAGATATCATCCTTTGATTTTGTCTTCTAATCGACTATATGATGTTGATTAGAAATTAGTCTAGAAGATCTTTTTTTCTTTGATCCTTTCTTCTGATGGAATAATTATGATGTTGATTAGAAGTGCACATATTCCATGAACTATCTCAGTCTTCAGAATATTAACTTTGCCTTCGGAATTAGAACAAAAACTCTTTTGCTGGCCATATCTTGACTTTTGATTTGGAAGTAGAAACTTTTCTTTGATGTATTCAAAATATTGACTTTGCCTTTAAAATTTGAACAACAGCTCTTCTGACAAACAAATATTGACTTATGATCTTTGTGTTGAAAGCTTGACTTTTGTGCAATCTTGATTTATGATCTTGAAGCAGCAACTTATCAAAAATTATTTCTTCCTGTGTAATATTGTTTTTTAATATTGGAGCAACAACTCTAACATTAATTCTTTCTTCTTGAATACTTGTGACTTCTAAAGCAGCAGGTTGTGATAAGTACACACATGATCCTCTTTCTGGTTAACATTCAACATTCTTTTGAACTACCGATATTTCTTCAGAAGTGAATGTGAACAGTCTTTATGATGTGCTTGGCGTATTTCTGATTCTTCAGATAGAAGTCCTGAATCAATTATAATTTCTTATCTGCACACTCAAGAAACTTATTAGAAACAAATTATTTACACATAAAATATATGTATTGTTGCATCAAAATCCAGAGATCAATTGTAGAATTCAAATCTTGTTCTAACAGAAACCAGTGCATATTTGATTGGTTACAAAAAAGAATCGATTGAGACTTTTTAGGAAAGTTTTTATGAAGATTGTTTCTATTTTTGTAGAGAATATTCTGCAGATATTTTTTAGCTGAAGATTGAAATTGATTGAAGAATCCAAGCCAGTCCAAGCCCAATAAGATAAGCCTATATAAGGAGTCGTGCAATGCCTAGTTTTTAAGCATAGTTTTTATTGTAAAACATTGTAAAGAAATAAGGGTTTACGGTTGGTAGTTCCTTAGGTTATCCATGTTTATTCTGAATGTTATCATGTATATTTAATACATTTGAGTTAACTGATTGTTTCTTGTTTATCAAGCTATTATTCTCCTTTAAGCTGTGAAGTAAGAGTTAAGTATTATTCTTGGAGGAAGCTTTTAAGCAACTCCTAGTATTTGTAATTTGGAAGTGTGTTCTTCCTTTTGATTTCTTGAGACATTCCCTGGGCCTGGGAGTGGTTTTTTGTCACTGCGGTGATTGGAGGTGAGATGGAGATTTCTCGTATTTAGGAGGTACCTAGGTAGAAGTTGCACTAGGTAGGGATTATGAGAGAAGTTGTAAACGACGGAGTTTAGCTTTGAACTAGTACTACTGATAGTGGATTTTCTTTCTGGCTTGGTAGCCCCCAAAGTAGGTGAGTTACACCGAACTGGGTTAACATATTGATGTGTTCTTTATCATTCTACAAGTTATATTTCTACATTGTTGTTATTGTTGTTGTTTTGTCAGTGGATGTTATAACATATGTTGTGACATTGCTTGTACATTGAGATATCAGTCTTGACATCTTTTGTGTGTGTTCCAGAATTTCAATTGGCATCAAGAGCAGACAAACTATTCTAGTTACTGGGTGAGATTCAAGGATATATTTTTTGGAACTATAGAGAAAGAAGGAGGATATAACAACAGTCCACATATGTTGGATGGTTTAAACTATGACTGGCGGAAAGTTAGAATGATAGATTTTCTGAAATCTATGGACAATAAAGCTTGGAAGGATGTTTTGAAAGGATGGAAGCATCATGTTGTGAAGGTCATTGACAAAGATAAGAAAGAGATTGAAACTGAAACCATAAAACCTGAAGAAGTCTGGGATAAAATTGATGATAAGGAAGCTATTGGAAATTCTAATGCTATAAATTCTCTATTCAACAGAGTAGACAAAAATGTTTTCAGGTTGATTAATATGTGTACCGTGGCCAAGGAAGCTTGGGAAATTCTCAAGACAACTTATGAAAGTACTTCCAAGGTGAAGATTTCAAGACTTCAGCTTCTCACTTCAAAAAATCTAGGAATATCAAATAAAGATTCTTGAAATTGCTAGTGCTTCAAGTGCCTTGGAAGAGAAGATTTCAGAAGCAATGTTGGTCAAAAATATTCTTAGAACCTTGCTTAGGAGATTTGACATGAAGGTCACAACTATTGAATAATCTTAAATCATCAACAACATGAGAGTTGATGAACTTATTGGGTCACTCCAAACATTTGAATTGGCTATTAGTGACAAGGCTGAGAAAAAGAACAAAAGCATAGACTTTGTATCAAATGTTGAAGATGATAAAGGTCAAGTTGAGCTGGTCATTGATGAGGATCTGTCTAATACCATTATTTTACTTGGGAAGAAATTCAATAAGGTATTAAAAAGGTTGGACAGAAGAGGAAAGCCACATGTCAAGAACATCTCATCTAACATCAGTAATGAAGAAAATCTTTAGAAGAATACAATGCCTGAAGAAAAGATCAATTAAAGAAAAGGCATTTGATGTTATGAGTGTGAAAGTTTTAGTCACATAACACTAGAATGTCCCATTTTTCTCAAAAATCAGAAAAAGGGTCTTACTGTGTCCTGGTCTGATGATGATGAATCAGAAGATGAGGCTAACAGTAAATCTACAAAACTTGTGTTAGCTTTGTCTGGAAAATGGGCAGGAGAAGTGAAAGCTGATTATGATAGTGTTCTCCATGAAGATCCTGATATATCCTACAAAGATGCTTTTGACAATTATGAATCAAATATCGAAACAAAGGAAGATCAGAGAAAGACCATAGTTGACTTGGAAAGTGAGATGAAGAATCTTCTATGTACTGTATCTCATATTCAAAGTGAGGTAACTCTTCTAAATTCCAAGATTAATAACTTGTCATAATCATTTAAAAATTTGGAGGATGGAGCGGCTATGATAAAAGAGACTGGAGAGCTATAAGAGTGTTTGTGGTTGTTGTACCCCAAAATTTTCCCTCCCATTTTCACATAAGACATACTCCTAGAGGTTCTCAATTTCCCTAGGTTGACCAAGATTTGACCAGACAATTTTCCTCCTAAGGCAATGAGCCTCCAACTAGGGTTTCAATATTCATCAATATGGTTGAGCTCCAAGAATCCCAAATGTTATCCATTGTCCTAATATGTCCTCAAGATCATCCATGCCAAGTTTCATGCCTTTCTCAACAAGTTTGCTCAGTCAATTGCTCAAGTATTGGAAAATCAACTATGCTATGTCAAAAGTCAACTGTGGCCTATGTACAGTCAAACTTCAAGATTTTTGGTAAACATCAAAATTTTGAAGTGATATACATCATTTGATCAAGGGTTGATCATGATTCCTCAAGAAATTCTCCTAACCCATCAGAAGTCAAAAATAGCAAAGTAGGGTTTCTACAAGAAAAGTCAACTGAACTTTGACCAGGCATAACTTTCACATACTTCATCCATTTTCCCCCAACCAAAGCTCATATTGAAGATAATCCCATTACCTATAAATTCTATTCAGCCCTCAAGTACAAGAAATGCACCATTTGAAAGATACAAGCTCATACATTACAGGTCATTTTTAGAAAGTCAACAAAAGTCACTTATTGCCAAGACCATCTACATCAAGATAAAATCTTAAAATGCAAAATTGATCAAAAGAGCGATTGAAGTAGACATCTTGGGCTTTCCAAAAAGTATATCATCATCATCATGAGATAAATATTGAGCAATTTATGGCTTGCCCAAGTTGGAAAAATTTGGGAATTTTCAAGAATTATGCATTGAGCAAATTTGAAGTTTTAAGGCAAGGTCTCAATTTCTTGGACTTCAAGCATTTTCCTAAGTTTATAGAGGACCTCTAAAATTATTATTTTTGTGCCTTGCATTTGCTAACTATTTTATTCATATTTATTTTAATTTATTTCAAATAAACATAAAATAAAATGTATAAAATAATTGGAAATAGGCTTTGAGCTTTGGGTTGATGTTTTGGACAGCCTAGGCCCATAAAATTTTGTGCAAATGTGTCCACATTCATTCAAATTCAAAAAGGACAAGATTCCATGTCTTTGGCAAAGTTACAAAACATCATTCATGGCTTTCAAAACACATGTTTATGGTTGTTATTGCCTTTGTTCTCTTGTCTCCTCCATCCTCTCTATATAAAGGACACATTAGCAAGCTTCAACACATGAGATACAACCTGAAAAAGCTCTACAAATTTTGCAAAAATTATCAAAGTTGTAAAAATTCGCATTTTAGGTTCCAACCTTTCTCAGTCCAAACAAAAGATCCAAATACATTCCTAGAGGCTCCCTGAAGCTTTTGCAATCATTACCAAGCCCTGAAACATCATAAAACGCCTCAGTAAGCTCCATTTTAATATTTTCTAACTTGTTTCATGCAGATCCAGTCCTCCTCGAAGCTAGATGTGCATTATACACCATCAGACATGTGCCATCAGATGTCCATCTGATCAGATCTAGCGCACTCCATCTGCGGGCTCACCATGTGCCATCAAGACCAATACACATTGGATCCAGAAGCAAATCTAGGCCTCTCCCTTCATGGGCCAGCGAATTCAACAACCACACTCCCACCTTTTTTTACTATCTCAAGCCCATCTAATTTTTTTTTTGTAATATTTTAATTTCTTTTATCTTCTTTACTTAATTAAGCAAATAATAAAAAAAACTCACAAAAAAATTAGGCTTAGACTTTTTTTAAAATTAAAATAATGAAATTCTTTAATTAATTAATTAATTAAATTTTAACTACTTTCTTATTTTAAAATGAATTAGAATTTATGATTTAATTTATGTTTCAAATGTTTTCTTAATAAAAAAATGCAAAAATATTAGAATTAGATTAATTTCATTCAATATTTATTTTCTTAAATTAAATTTAGATTTAGTTTAATTATTTTTCTTGAAATAAATAAAAATAAAACCAAAAAGATTTTTCTTGTTTACTTGGAATTTTTCTTAGGATTTTTAGACGTAACTTTTATTTTGCGCGTGTTATTTTTGTTCTCGCATTTTATATAAATAATGTAACTGATTATGGGATGTAATAGTCTAGATTTAAAATTCTGCATTTTATTTTCTTGCACTTTTTTATGTAATTGTCCCAAAGCATTGTAATGGCCTAGGATTTAAATTTTCGCACTTTAAATTTCCTATACAATATTACTGTTATTAACTAGGATTGCATAGAAAGATTGAAAATAAACGTTAGTAAACCTTAATGTAAAAGATAAATAATTGAAAAAAAACACTTCTCACACTTGCATCCTTAGGGTATTCCTCACTCGGTTGCCTCGGAAATGGTCATGTCCCTCGAACGTAGGGATATCTTAGCAAAGACCCTCGGTATAAAAGGCATCATAAAAGATCATGGTCCCTAAACGTCCCTCGAGTTGCCTTTTAGTAAATGATCTTGTCCCTCGATGTTTCCTATATGATGATAGTCTCTTTGAAATACTAAAATATATTTACATGTTGCATTCAATGACCATAGCGTCCCTTTCGATAGTCCCTCAACATCCCACATTAGGGATACCTACTCACTAATAGTAGGATAACATTGTCTAAAGGAAAGGAGGAAAAGAACATCCTTTTTCAAGTAGGTAGATAGCTGTTAGGTACTTACTCAAGAACAACTTTTTCACACTTACACACTTTCAAAAACTACTTTCAAAAACGGTTTATCACACTCTTGAGGACTAATAGAAGAGTTACCATAAAGCAACCAAAAACTTTCAAAACACACAAACACAAACAGTTTTCAAAAATGAGCAAGTACCTAAGAGCCCGTGGAAAACCACGGATGGAAAGGGTGCTAACACCTTCCCTTTCCATAATCTACCCCCCTTACTCAAAAAATCTCGAAAAAGGTCTTTTTCTTCTCTTTTCACTCTTTCCTTTGTTGGATAAAAGAAAAGTCGGTGGCGACTCTTACTTACCGTGACATTTGCAAACAAAAAATGCAAACCAGTATTAAACATTCGGTTCTGCCACTGTATCGCAGAACTGGAGACTCTGCTGGGGAATAATAAAAGTGGGGTTTACCTTAGGGTCTAGATCATTTTGCTTCTTTGTTTGTTTGTTTGCTTTACTTTTAAGGGTATTTGTTTGGGTACTATAGATTCTACACCCAGATATGGGGAAACCTTTTAGGTAAGTAGCAATAGATCATGGAAACTATGCGGGGTATATTGACACAGTTGAAGTGATGGCTACATTGATGTGACACTTTGGTTGGTACCAGTAGCCCTTGAGTTAATCAAGGAGAATATGGGGCCTCTACATGGTGTCATGAAGCGTCAACTGACCTTAGAACATTTAAATGAACAACTTGGCCATTAGGATGTAGCGAGATGGTCGTCTTTGGTGTATTCCCAAAGTCGGAAGATACTCGATGCTACACTCTTTGTGATTTGATTCCCAAGTTTTGTTTGGTTGCGAGTCAGTCGCCTATCAGAACGAAACTTGTGGGAAAGATCAGTGATATTGAGATCCCTTAGAACCCCGGTTATTATTTATAGGACAGGTTGAACCAATCCAACTTCAAGAGGGTATGACCTTAAAACCCATGCAAGCCTTAAACCTAAGGTTTTTGGTGTGATTTTCTTGTGCTTGCTATATCGGTGATTTCTTAGCAAATTCATGACATCATAACATGGCATATCATACTAACCATTTCAAGGTTTTTCTAGGGCTTATCTTTGTCTTGTTTTGCAGGACATGACATCCGCCTGCAGGAACACTATCCAAATCAACCTTGTGAAAATACCTCCTTAACTCAAGGAATTAGCATCAAGAATTCCTGAAAGCCCTCCCTTTACTGAAAAACATGGTCGACTTCTCAACTTGGTCACTTCATCCCCTGATGAATAAATGTTAAAGGTGCTCTTTCAGTTCTTTGACCCATTGCACCACTGCTTCACTTTTCCAAATTACCAGTTAGTGCCTACTACGGAGGAGTTTTCTCAGTTATTAGGGGTACCTATCCTTAATCAGCCACTATTCAACAGTATGGAAAGAGACCCAAAGCCTGAAGAGATTGCTCAAGCTCTGTCTTTACAATGGTCTGATGTAGTGGCAAATTGGGAAACCAGAAGAAGTGTCCAAGGATTTCCATCTAAGTTTTTATTTGAGAAAGCTCACCATTTTTAGGATAGCCTGCATTTACAAGCTTTTGAAGAAGTGTTGGCCATTCTCATCTATGGGATGGTACTATTCCCTAACACAGACCAACTCATAGATGTGAATGTAGTTAATATTTTTCTGTCTCATAATCCGGTACCTACTTTACTTGGGGATATTCTACACTCTCTGTATACTCGAACTCTAAAGAGAAGAGGGACCCTTCTGTGTTTCACTCCTCTATTGGCTAGGTGGTTCATTTTGCACCTACCCCGGTGTATTTTGAAGAATGAGCAGGGTATGAGATGGTCTCATAGGCTGATGTCCCTTACGCACTCAGATATTCATTGGTGTTCTCGATCCTTGGAGAGTATCACCATCATTGATCGCAGTGGGGAATTCCCTAATGGCCCTCTCTTAGGCATTAGGGGAGGAATAACTTATAATCCTTGTTTGGAGTTGCGACAATTTAGTTATGCTAGAAGGGATGGTCCTCATGACGCACTCGTCCAAGGAATCACATTTGACTATGAGAATGATGTTTAGGGTTATCGCAAGAGGTTCATTCAAGCTTGGGGCATGATAAACAGAGTTGATAGCAAGACACTGGGGCACAAGAATTCCATCCCTCTTGAGCCTTACCTAAAATGGGTGTGAGCTCGTGCTCAATGTCGTATGATGCCTTACCCCGCCATCTTACCTGTGATTATGGAGCCAATTACTGAGGGAGACACTCCTTACATTGTGTTTCATCCTGACATGCCAACTGATCTTGAAGAGCTATGGAAATCCTGGATCCAACTCAAAAAAGAATAGGATACTTTAGAAACCCAATTCTACGCCAGCGAGAAGAAGGTTTTAGAGATCACCAGGTTACTTCACGAGGAGAAGAGTATAAATGCTTACATTGCACCAAAGAGGATGCGCTGGTGCGAAGCTTGAGTCTCTTTGCTTAGAGAGTTATTTTTGCTTTGTTATCTCCTTTGTAAGCCCAAGAGGCATCATTGTGATCGATAAAACTTCTTAATGCAATTAACGTTTGTTCTCTTTCTGTTTAAGCAATTTTAGGTCTTAGAAATCCTTGAAAACATTGCATACATATATCATACAAATCATTGCATAAGCAGGTTTCATAACAGGTCTCTCATGTCCTCGTTGTTTATTTCAGCAATGGCTCTCAAACAAGACAACAGAGATCTCCAAATTCAAGAGGCTCAGTTCATAGAATGTTCCTAAACCTATCCAAGGGGCGGGAAGAGTTGAAAGTGTAATTGCAAGCTTCTCAAGTCATATTTAAAGCATGTGTTTTGATGAAGACAACATGGACATCAAATTTCAAAGGATGTGCAAAAAGCTTATCAACATCAAATTAAAGTCTTGAAGATTATTGAAGAATTATTAAAGAAATCATCAAATGTCAATATGGTATAAATAATTCTTAAAACCTTGAATATAGATGTTCACAATATGCATTCATCAACATATACATATTCTATAACTTTAACATCAAGAAAAACTTTGTTTGAAATATCTTTCAAAATGTATTTTTGAAAATAAACCTTTAGGAACTGGTTCCTCCCTAACAGGGAACCGGGTTCCAGCTTTTCTCAAAAAACATGTCCCTGGTTTTTGTACCAGGAACCGGGTTGTACCAATAGGGGAACCGGTTCCTGCGTGATAAATTTGAATTCCAAATTATAACGTTCACTAAGAACCGGGTTCTGTCAGTGTCGGAACCGGTTCCTAGCGAACCAATGCAGCTTTTACTTTGTTTTTTGAACATTTTTCAAGTGGTATCTTTTCATGAATGCATTGCAACTTTTCATATGAATTGGCATGAATGAAGAGGTTCTTACAACTTTATAAAATGCAGATTTTCTTATTTTAAAACAATGTTCAATACTTCAATTTTCAAATTAACAAATATACTTCTTCATTAACAATTTTCTCTTTTACTCACATTTGAATTTAAACTTTCATGTGTTCATAATTTTGTGAAACTTGCCATATACACTTTCATTATCATTTCAAGTTTCATTCATACATTGTGAACATTTATATACATTGTTGAGAATTGTTTTTATCTTGAAGAAGAAGATCAATTGAAGATTGATAAAGCTCTCCATATACTTCAAAATTAATCATTGTATTACTTAAAGATTTTCCCTTACTATCCAGGATTGTTGGAAGTAAGTGTTGTGATTTGAAGAGGATTGTTCTTCATTCACATTAGTGTTTGTTTGGTCTTAAAGGTGTTAAGAACCTTTGATCACCCTATAGGTTAGATAGTAAGAATAGGCTGTACAATCATTCTAACTATAGTGAAATCTCTTTCGTGTTGGAAATGGGACTGGAGTACTCTCGGATTGTGAGGGGAACCAGGATATATCACCGTGTTCTTTACTTTTCCGCATTTATCGCTTTCATCACCATAATCGAGAAAAGATAAAGATATAATCAAAACCTTCAAATACTTAACCAAAAATTACTACCAAGCATTCTCATAAAACCGAGTAAATTTTTATAAGACCTAATTCACCCCCCCTCTTAGGCACTCTGAGACTTACAATTGGCATCAGAGCAAGTTATAGGTAACTTGTTCCTAAAGATCCAGAATAGCTTCCGCAAATCATCAACCAGTCTTCAGAGATGGTGGTAGTAACAACAAGACTCCTCTATTCTGTGGTGAATATTTTGACTTCTGGAAAATACGCATGAAGGCGCATTTAGAAGCACAAGGAGAGGAAGTATGGGATGTTGTTGAAAATGGTCCATTTATCCCAATATCAGTAATCAATGGCATTGGTTCTGTAAAACTCAAAACTGCATGGGACGACGATGATAAAAAGAAGGTTCTATATGACAAAAAAGCAATAAACCTTCTTCAAGGTGCACTCAGTATGGACGAATTTTTCCGTGTCTCAAACTGCAAGACAGCAAAAGAAATATGGGATACCCTGGTTCAAACTCATGAAGGAACGGCTGAAGTAAAAAGATCAAGGCTAAATACCTTGAGTCAAGAATATGAACTATTTCGAATGCAGCCTGGAGAATCCATTCTTGACTTACAAAAGAGATTTGTGCATTTGACAAATCACTTAAATGCTCTTGGTAAAACCTTGACAAATGATGAACTCAACTTGAAAATCCTTAGATCATTGACTAGGGAATGGCAACCAAAGGTAACGACAATCTCGGAAAAGAAGAGTCTCTCCGCAATGACTTCCGCTACATTATTTGGCAAACTTCAAGAATATGAAACAGAACTCGGTAGACTTGAAAAACATGAAAATTTAGAGAAGAAATCCAAAGGTATTGCCTTGAAAGTTGATTCAAAGGAAAGTCAAGATAAAGATGCATCGGAGGAAGATGAAAACTTCTTGCTTCTTGTAAAAAGGTTAGGAAAATATTTTGGTCATAAAAATAATCTTCATAATGCTAACTTTGTCAAGAGGAAGAAATTTTATAATCATAAAGATAAAGAAGCCTCCACATCAACACAAGATGTCACATGTTATGAATGTGGAAAGCAAGGTCACATAAAGCCGGATTGTCCAAAACTCTCCAAGAAAAATGGATTCAAAGGCAAAAAGGAGTTCAAGAACAAAAAGGCTTATGTTGCATGGGAAGATAATGAGATAAGTTCTTCATCCAATTCAGAAAGCGAGGAATGTGCAAATCTAGCATTAATGGCTTCACATCACTCTGACAATAAAGAAGAGGTATGCTTGAAATCCACATCAAATGTTTGGTATCTTGATAGTGGATGTTCAAAGCATGTGACAGGAGATGTACACCAATTTTCATATCTAGTACATAAAGCCAAAGGGTATGTCACCTATGGAGACAACACCAAAGGAAAGATTCTTGGCGTTGGAATAGTTGGCACACTTCCATCCATTCAAATTGAGGATGTTCTCTATGTTGAAGGATTAAAGCACAATCTTCTTAGCATAAGTCAACTTTGCGATAGAGGGTTCAAGATCAAATTCAACAAAGATGAATGTCTCATTATGGATGAGGCAACCAATGATGTAAAACTCAAAGGTATAAGAACTAAAAATATTTTTATGATTACTTTAGATGATTTGTCTCTGAAGGTACAATGTCTTATGGTAAATAACAATGACGCTTGGTTATGGCACAAGAGGATCGCTCACATTCACATGGAGCACTTGAACAAATTGGTTAAGCATGACTTAGTTATTGGTCTACCAAAGATGAAGTTCATCAAGGACAAATTATGTAATGCATGCCAAAAGGGCAAACAGACCAAAATAACTTTCAAATCTAAGAATGTGGTGTCTACTTCAAGACCACTACAATTGTTACACATGGATCTTTTTGGTCCATCAAGAACAAAAAGCTTCGGAGGTAATGTATAAGCTTTAGTCATTATTGATGATTTTTCTAGATATTCTTGGACTTTGTTTCTTGTGCAGAAAAGTGATGCTTTCAAAGCCTTTAAGAAGTATGCTAAGCAAATCCAAAATGAAAAATCACTAAAGATTGTATCCATAAGAAGTGATCATGGTGGAGAATTCCAAAATGCTCAATTTGAAGAATTTTGTGAAGAACATGGTATCTCTCATAATTTTTCAGCACCAAGAACTCCACAACAAAATGGAGTAGTTGAAAGAAAGAACAGGTTTCTAGTGGAACTTGCAAGAACAATGCTTAGTGATGCAAATCTTCCTAAATATTTTTGGGCGGATGCGGTTAGTACGGCATGTTATGTTGGAAATCGAGTTATCATTAGACCTATAATAAAGAAGACTCCATATGAACTCTTCAAAGGAAGAAAGCCAAATATTGCTCACTTCCACATTTTTGGATGCAAGTGCTTTGTTCTTAACAATGACAAGGATAATCTCGGTAAGTTTGACGAGAAATCCGACGAAGGTATATTTCTTGGTTATTCGCTTTCTAGTAAAGCATATAGAATTTATAATAAAAGAACTTTAACTATTGAAGAATCTATGCATGTATCTTTTGATGAAACTAACCCCTCTAAGGAGGAAGTAGTTGTTTGTGATGATGATGATCCTATAGATTTACCCCTGGAAGATCTTTCAATTGATCAAATTAAGAAATCACCGGAAAATCAAGAAAACATTGTACAACAAGATTCAAACACCAATGATCTACCAAAAGAATGGAGAACTCATAGAGACCATCCTATTGACAAAATTATTGGTGACATTAGCCAAGGAGTATCAACAAGATTGAATCTAAAAGATGCTTGCTTAAACATGGCGTTTGTTTCTCAAATTGAACCTACCAAAGTTGATGAAGCCTTAGGAGACGATCAATGGATTATTGCTATGCAAGAAGAATTAAATCAATTCGAGAGAAATCAAGTTTGGGAACTTGTTCCTAGACCAAGTGGTAAACACATCATAGGTACCCGATGGGTGTTTAAGAACAAACTTGATGAGAATGGTATAATTGTTCGAAACAAAGCAAGGTTGGTTGCCCAAGGTTACAATCAAGAGGAAGGAATCGACTTTGAAGAAACATTTTCTCCGGTTGCAAGGTTAGAAGCTATACGTCTTTTACTTGCTTATGCTTGTTCATTAAATTTTCAGCTTTTTCAAATGGACGTCAAAAGTGCATTCTTGAATGGATACATCAATGAAGAAGTCTATGTCAAACAACCCCCGAGATTTGAAGACTTCAAACATCCTTCACATGTCTTTAAGTTGAGAAAGGCTCTTTATGGCTTAAAGCAAGCACCAAGAGCATGGTATGATAGACTTAGCAATTTTTTGTGTGAAAAAGGTTTAGAAAAGGGTAAGGTTGATAAAACCTTGTTCATTAAGAGAATCCAAAGTAACACTTTATTGGTTCAAGTCTATGTTGATGATATCATTTTTGGATCGACTAACAAAGAAATGTGTGAGGAATTCTCATTGATGATGCAAGGAGAATTCAAGATGTCTATGATGGGAAAGATGAACTACTTTCTTGGACTACAAATCAAGCAACTAGAAGATGGAATCTTCATCAATCAATCTAAGTATTGCAAAGAATTATTGAAAAAGTTTGATATGGACAATTGTAAAGCAATGAATACTCCAATGGGCTCCGGTACATATGTTGATCAAGATGAATCCGGTACTCCAATTGATATTACAAAGTACAGAGGTATGATTGGCTCTTTATTGTACTTGACGGAAAGCCGTCCTGACATCATGTTTAGTGTTTGTCTTTGCGCTCGCTTTCAAGCAAATCCAAAGGAATCACACCTCATGGCAGTTAAAAGGATCATGAAGTATCTTAAAGGAACAATCAATGTCGGGCTTTGGTATCCAAAAGGTAGTACTTGCACTTTAATTGGTTATTCTGACGCGGATTATGCAGGTTGTAAAACTGATCGTAAAAGCACAAGTGGTACTTGTCACATTATTGGAAATGCATTAGTATCATGGGCTTGTAAAAAGCAAGCATGTGTTGCTCTTAGCACGGCCGAAGCAGAATACATAGCAGCAAGTAGTTGTTGTGCACAAATTCTTTGGCTCAAGCAACAACTCCGTGATTACGGACTTGATCTCGGATGCATTCCTCTTCGATGCGACAATACAAGTGCTATCAATATTACAAAGAATCTGGTCATGCATTCAAGAACCAAACATATAGATATTCGACATCATTTTCTCCGTGATCATGTACTTAAAGGAGATGTCGAAGTCACTTTTGTGGATACTCATAACCAACTCGCGGATATCTTCACTAAACCGCTTGCTCGAGAACCTTTCTTCAGAATCCGAAGAGAACTTGGTATTTTGGATGAAGGTGATATCTAATGTTTCTCTTAAGATACTTGTCTTAATTTTTAAATGTATCTATTTCACTCTTTTCCCCCATCCTTTTTGATGTTAACAAAGGGGGAGAAGAGTATGCATGTATGTTATTTTGTTTCAAGAAATTGCAGGCCCAAATAAATATCAAACTCTCTCCAAAATTAAAAGAATCATGGACTTAGGGGGAGCATACAATTTAGGGGGAGCCTTGCATTTGCTCAACATGTTCGCTACACAAAACAACATGAACATTTCAAGAAATCGTTTTCAAGACTTGGTTGTCATCATAAAAAAGGGGGAGAATGTAATTGCAAGCTTCTCAAGTCATATTTAAAGCATGTGTTTTGATGAAGACAACATGGACATCAAGTTTCAAAGGATGTGCAAAAAGCTTATCAACATCAAATTAAAGTCTTGAAGATTGTTGAAGAATTATTAAAGAAATCATCAAATGTCAATATGGTATAAATAATTCTTAAAACCTTGAATATAGATGTTCACAATATGCATTCATCAACATATACATATTCCATAACTTTAACATCAAGAAAAACTTTGTTTGAAATATCTTTCAAAATGTATTTATGAAAATAAACCTTTAGGAACCGGTTCCTCCCTAACAGGGAACCGGGTTCCAGCTTTTCTCAAAAAACATGTCCCTGGTTTTTGTACCAGGAACCGGGTTGTACCAATAGGGGAACCGGTTCCTGCGTGATAAATTTGAATTCCAAATTATAACGTTCACTAAGAACCGGGTTCTGTCAGTGTCGGAACCGGTTCCTAGCGAACCAATGCAGCTTTTACTTTGTTTTTTGAACATTTTTCAAGTGGTATCTTTTCATGAATGCATTGCAACTTTTCATATGAATTGGCATGAATGAAGAGGTTCTTACAACTTTATAAAATGCAGATTTTCTTATTTTAAAACAATGTTCAATACTTCAATTTTCAAATTAACAAATATACTTCTTCATTAACAATTTTCTATTTTACTCACATTTGAATTTAAACTTTCATGTGTTCATAATTTTGTGAAACTTGCCATATACACTTTCATTATCATTTCAAGTTTCATTCATACATTGTGAACATTTATATACATTGTTGAGAATTGTTTTTATCTTGAAGAAGAAGATCAATTGAAGATTGATAAAGCTCTCCATATACTTCAAAATTAATCATTGTATTACTTAAAGATTTTCCCTTACTATCCAGGATTGTTGGAAGTAAGTGTTGTGATTTGAAGAGGATTGTTCTTCATTCACATTAGTGTTTGTTTGGTCTTAAAGGTGTTAAGAACCTTTGATCACCCTATAGGTTAGATAGTAAGCATAGGTTGTACAATCATTCTAACTATAGTGAAATCTCTTTCGTGTTGGAAAGGGGACTGGAGTACTCTCGGATTGTGAGGGGAACCAGGATATATCACCGTGTTCTTTACTTTTCCGCATTTATCGCTTTCATCACCATAATCGAGAAAAGATAAAGATATAATCAAAACCTTCAAATACTTAACCAAAAATTACTTCCAAGCATTCTCATAAAACCGAGTAAATTTTTATAAGACCTAATTCACCCCCCCCCCCTCTTAGGCACTCTGAGACTTACAGAAAGCACTCATCGCTGTGAACCTGTCCAAGAAAAATCCCAAAGACAATAAGGACGAACGGTTGGAATAACTGCAAGCTGAGGTGGAAGCAATGAGAACCCAAATGCTGGGATAGATTGCTCTTATCCAAGGCCTGGCCCGGGTACAAGAAGACCTAGAGGCATTGTCAACAAGCTTCATCAAGACGGATGCAACCGTGTGAAGAAAACAGTCGAGGTTAGGGACCAAGTCATTGATCAACCTCCGAGAAGACAAGAGGTTGGTTTGGTGAAGAATGGACCTTTCCAAATTGCTACCACATCACGGGTCCACCAACAACCTCGCTAAAAACAACAGGTTAATCAGAGTAAGCCGGATACACCCAAGAGGCAGTTTACCAAACTCAACATGTCGTTGCCTCAAGCTTTACAATACATGTTGAGGATGAATCTGGTTACGTTGGTAGGGCCTCCTCTGAATCCCAAGACTTCTTCCCCTAACTACAATCCTGATGCAAGGTGTGCATATCACTCCAACAGTCTGAGGCATGATACTGACAATTGTTGGATATTGAAATATAAAATTCAAAACTTGATTGATGAAAGAGTGTTGGAGTTTACACAAGATGGCCAGGCTGAGTTCTTCTTCCATCCCTCCAAGGCACGCCATCTGAAGTGACAAGATCAGACGAAAAACTTTTTGTTCATTAGAATTTTCAATTTGTAATTTTCTTTTGATTGTTCGAACATTTATTCATGTCAAACTTTGTTACTTTATCAATGTATTGCATATGTCTATTTTGAATCAATTCATTCGTATTCACTATATTTAAACTGCTTTCCTTTTTGTGATATTCAACTCTCGATCAAAAGCTATAAGCCTTTAGAGGGAGGATAACAAAAATGATACCATAATCTCTACAATATGCTTTTGAACAGACCCCGCTAACGATGTACATGCATTGTTTCAAATCCTAAACTGTGGAGTTATAAGGAAGATAATCCCTAGTCAACCCCTTTGAGCCAAAGAAGTAGGAGTTTTTCTTTTCACACAAATTAAAACCCTTAATTATAACATGGGGCAGGGTAGTTTCTTAGTCAATTCAAACGCGCATTCAGTCGCAATTTTCCATTTCGTACACAATGAATGGCATCGAAGACGTCCTTCCAAATTAAAAGATGGTGATGGTTCCGCATAATCATCAAAGTAGACAGTCGTTATCTCTCAAAATAAAAGCCCGCTAAGTCAAAACCTATGAAGGAATATTAAGAAAAAACTGGGGCATCCCGCTGACTGTAATCATAAAAGAATCAGTTCAGGAAAAAGCAGGGATAATAAAAAAAAAGAGGTCGCTACAAATCCTCAACAAAAATAAGATTACAAAAATGACTGCCTCTTCAAAATAAACTTCCAGTATCCGAACCATCACCGGAATATCAAGGATAAGATGCCAGACTCAATTGGGATCTGAACGCATAATTAACTGAGCATAGAATCAAAGAACATCATGAAGAGCGGGTGGGTACAAATAAACTTTGAGTCTTTACCCTTTGTTTCTTAAACCATGAATCAGGCCAAGTTATAACCCTTAAAAGTCCTAGCTGAAGCATGGGTTAGTTCGAAAGCATATTGTTACAAAAGGTATCCTGACTCCTATAGGGTTCATTATAAATCCTGAGTTGACATCACACTTTTACAAAATTTGTTTGTTTTACTAAGAAATGAATTTTCAAACTTCAAGACAGACATAAGCTTTGCATTCTTAAAATACCATTATTTGCATATGACTATTTGTTCAACAGCAGAGAAATTCGCACGACGGATATTCGATGAACATAAATCTTCTCAGTGGATAGAATCACCTCAGATGGAAAGACATTCCAGTGATAGACCAGTCATAATCAAGGGGCATAGCATGGTGTCCAGCTAATCTGGGGCAGTCAAGTCAAGGTTTAAGGAATCTCTCAAAAATGCCAAATAGCCAGGGACATAACTCCATCTGAATCACTTGGGGCATTGGACATGAATTTCAGCAACGAATCATGTACGGTCAAACAAACACCTTCTGGAAGTGTGACAACACTTACTACTAAGGACAATGACAATTCTCCGCACCCGGTGAACGTGGACATAGTCAAAAAAGACTACGCATGAAAAAGACCCGCTAGGTTGACAGGCCTAGGAAAAAATAAGGGCATCCCGGCAAACCAAAAAGAGTTTGGGCAAAAATTAGGGATATATACAAAAATTATGCACCCGGCAAGTCGAAAACCTGAAAATGCAGCTTGGGAAAAAAAGAGTATCCCGGTGGACTGATAACCTGAAAGGGCGGTCCAGGCAAAAGTTAGGGATTAAAGCGTACGGCTATGTCCCGTCATCTTGTCACTTGTCTATCAGTAGAAGACTTGTTATCCTGATTAGCATTTACCAAGCACCCCATGAGTAGGGATGACACTCAAACCATCCATAAAGTCTCCACAAGTACTTTCTCCGGAAGGTACAGAGGCAGAGATATTCTGAGACGAAGTCACCGCTACATATGACCCTGTGACACCTATGTTCCCCACAGAGTAGAAACAACCAAAGTTTTGACATCTTCCCCAAGCAAGAATTACTTACTCCAGCCAAGTTCCTTCAGAGAGCTGAAATCTGTGTTCCCCAGCCAAGCTTTGTAACCTTAAACAGTTTATAAAACCTTCTCCCGGTTAGAGTTTATTTCTCAGACTGTAGAAGTTGATTCCCTAACAGAGTTTATTTCTCTACATCGGAAAAATCTTCCAATAAAGCATCTCCCTCCATAGAGTTATTCTCAAGCAGAGTCAATCCCCGGCAGAACATCCTCAAACAGAAAGAGGAAATCCCTGGAAAATCATATCTGTTGTACCCCAAAATTTGCGCTCTCATTCTTCAGGAAATCATCCTGGATTCTCAAAGTTCTCTCTTAAACAAATTCAAGCCTTGAATTATCGTTTCTTTCCAAAGCAAGCCATTTACAAGGGCAAAGTGGTCATTTGCAAGCTCAAAGAATCAAATTTTACCCTGAAAGAGTTAAATTCTAAAATACTTGGATTTTTCTAAAGTATTTAAGAAAAAAATGACACTCCAGAACTTCTGAACCAACCTCCAGGCAGAAACGGTCAGAAGTTGCAAACTGGGCTCAACATGTAACATTCAGTCAGAATGTGGCTCTTCAGCAGCTACGCCAACTCAGTTAGAAGTTGCAAACTGGGCTTAGCATGTAACATTCAGTCAGAATGTGGCTATTCAGCAGCTACGCCAACTCAGTCAAAAGTTGCAAACTAGGCTCAGCATGTAACATTCAGTCAGAATGTGGCTCTTCAGCGGCTACGCCAACTCAGTCAGAAGTTGCAAACTGGGCTCAGCATGTAACATTCAGTCAGAATGTGGCTCTTCAGCAGCTACGCCAACTCAGTCAGAAGTTGCAAACTGGGCTCAGCATATAACATTCAGTCATAATGTGGATCTTCAGCAGCTACGCCAACTCAGTTAGAAGTTGTAAACGTGGTTCAGCACGTAATCTTCAAACAGAACATGGCTCTTTCAACAGTTACACAAGTTCAGCCAGAGTTTGCTAGAGGAATGCAAAGAAGGCAACAAAGCCCAAAAACTCCTTCAGAACATGCTGGAATCAGAAGGTAAGGGAGTCAAAATATTGGGTGTTACACTGAAGCAGAATCTCTAAGTCCAGAATTTTCAGAAGCAAATCCAAAGAACATGCTAGAAAGTCTGGAGAACCCTCAAAATTTGCTGAGACAGCAGGATACTAAGATCAGAATTTGAGTGCGTTGTATGCTGAAGTAGGAACTGCTGGCTCAGATTTAAGTAATGATGCAAATCTCACATTACAAAATTTCTTAGTCTTGACCAATCTCATAACCATTTAATTCTCATTAATGCTTACAACCACTTTTGAGTATTCATCCAAGGGGTCTCTCCACGTGTGGCATAGTAACACCCTCGTGCAGATTTAGGCATGGATCTATGCGCCACTTTTCGCCTATGGGTGTCACTTTTCCTTAATCCTCGCTTACTATTCCAGCCTAGGCTGAAAGCTGTCAATCATCACAACTTTTTATGGACTTTCCCCAAGAGTAAGTCAGCATCTATTGCAAGGTATTGGCGCCACTTAACGTTTAAAAAACCCATAAAGCTTTGCCTATAAATAGAGCACCATTGTCCACTGAAAAAGGGGTCCAACATCAGAAAAAATTGCTAGAAAAGAAAACAGAAAATTTTAGCAAGAAAACACCTTGAAACTCTGCCCAAATTCCTAGTGTTTCAAGAGCCTTAAACACAACTTTGAATCTTCTACCTCCAAACTTCATTTGTACCCAAATGGTTTTTGACTAAAGAACACCCATACAGTTTTCTGACTCATATATATCCTTTATCCATCCATTCCAAGAACCTGTCCAGAATACTATCAGAGGTTTGGTTTCTTGGGATATTTCAGTCACCATTAGAGAGGCTTGAGCTGAAACAATGAACAAGGAAACAATCCAGTGATATTGAGCTCCTTAGAACCCGGTTACTATTTTTAGGACAGGTTGAGCCAACTAAACTTCAAGAGGGTACTTACCTATGAAACCCCATGAAAGCCTAAACTAAGAACTTGTTTGATTTGCTTGTATATGCATATTTGTACATAACATCATGGACATCATGAACATCATATGCATTCACTAACCATTTCAAGGATTTTGGAGATTCATCTTTGTTCTTGTTTTGTAGGATATGGATTCACTTCGCAGGAAAACTATCCAAATCAACCTTCTAAGAATTCCTCCACAACTCAAGGAGCTAGCTTCAAGGATACCTGAGAACTCTCCATTCACCAAGAGACATGGTCGTCTACTCAACTTGGTCACCTCCAACACTGAGGAGGATATGATGAAGGTTCTCTTCCAGGTCTTTGACCCTTTGCATCATTTCTTCACCTTTATTGACTATCAACTTATGCCCACTTTGGAAGAATTCTCTCAACTTCTGAGGATTCCTATTCTCAATCAACTACCTTTCAACGGTACGGAAAGAGATCCAAAGCCAGAAGAGATTGCTCAAGCCCTGCACTTGCACTCATCTGATGTCACAACCCATTGGGAAACTAGAAGTGGTGTCAAAGACTTCTTAGCAAAGTTTATGTTTGAGAAAGCCCAAAGTTGTTGGAATTCCTTAGACTTGCAAGCTTTTGAGGAGATTGTAGCTCTTCTCGTCTATGGGATGGTCTTGTTCCCCAATCCTGACCAACTCATAGATATGAGTGCTGTAAAAATCTTCATGTCTCGCAACCCGGTGCCTACATTGCTTGGGGATATCTTACACTCTTTTCACACTCGTACAATGAGGGAAAGAGGTGTTCTTATGTGTTGCACTCCTCTCCTGGCAAGATGGTTTATTTCTCATCTTCCCCAATCAATCTTAAAGAATGAGCAAGGTTTGAGGTGGTCACAAAGGTTAATGACGCTTAAACATTCAGATATCCATTGGTGTTCTCGATCCAAAGAGAATGTTATCATTTTTGACCATTGTGGGGAATTCCCTAATTTCCCTCTACTTGGCATTAGGGGAGGCATCACCTACAACCCGTGCTTGGCTCTAAGACAGTTTGGTTATGCCCGAAGGGATGGCCCACATGATATGCTGATTCAAGGTTTGGTTTTTGACTACGATAACGACGATTAAGGACTTCGCCGAAGATTCATCCGAGCTTGGAGGATGCTAAACAAGGTAGATAGAAAGAATTTGGGACACAAGAATTCCATCCCTCTTGAGCCTTACCTCAAGTGGGTATGAACCCGCACTCAAAGTCTCATGATGCCTTTTCCTTCCATTCTCCCAGTGATTATTGAGCCTGTTAAGGAGGGAGAAGTTCCATACACTATCCTACATCCTGGCATGCCTACATCACTCGAAGACCTACAAAGGGATTGGATACAGCTCAAAGAAGAGCGCGATACTTTCGAAGCCCAATTCTACACAAACGAGAAGAAGGTTTTGGAACCCACTTGATTACTTCATGAAGAGCAGACTCTCAATACCTACATTGCACCAAAGAGGACGCGCAATGTCTTTTTATCTTAGAATTTTGTATTATTTTTCCCTAGGGGCATTGATGTACTCAAATTCTATCTTATTAATATGACGTGTGTTTCTTTTTGTTTAAAACAAATTTGAATTTTTAAATCCTTGAAAGCATTGCATGAATACATATCATTCATCATAAACATAAATAGGTCTTTGCAACAAGTTTCCTCATATCTCTACTGTTTATTTCAGCAAGATGGATCTCGAACAGACGGTTAAAGACCTTCAAGCTCAAAATACACAATTTCAACAGTTACTCATGACCTTATCCAAGGGGCAAGAGGAGCTGAAGACTCTGCTAGAGAAAGAGAAAAAGAAGAAAGAGAAGAAGCCAGCTGGTGTGGTAATCATGGGCAGAAGGTTTCAGGGATAAGCCAGAAGGACCTTAGATTTTCCAGCAACATATGATGAAGGGGAAAGAAAAGGAAAAGAAACGGCAATTCCGTCTAACTCTAAAGAAGAGGAGGAAGAGGATGACTACTCTGAACAGCAATACCCTCCGGCTGATGATAAATACAAACACCTGGAAGAGCGTTTAACCGCTATGGAAATACAGAAGGTATCAGGTCTAGATTTTGAAGAGTTTGGGCTGGTGTCAGGAATTGTAATCCCGCCAAAGTTTAAAGTGCCCCTATTTTCCAAGTATGATGGGGTGTCTTGTCCTAAAATGCACCTCCGATCATATGTCAGGAAGATTCAGCCGTACTCTGCCGAAAAAGACTTATGGGTCCATTTCTTCCAAGACAGTTTATCAAGAACGCAACTTGATTGGTTTTACCAATTAGAAAGGGCCGATGTCCACAATTGGGAAGACCTGGCAGCAGCTTTCTATAAACAATACCAGTACAACACCGATTTGGCGCCTACTCGTACTCAACTTCA
The DNA here is from genome assembly GCA_948472305.1 of Vicia faba. Lineage (NCBI taxonomy): Eukaryota > Viridiplantae > Streptophyta > Magnoliopsida > Fabales > Fabaceae > Vicia > Vicia faba. The sequence goes on from OX451740.1 coordinate 897,448,465, forward strand.
GAGTATGGCTATGGTTTCAAATGAGGGCTTCAAAGATTACGCGCAAAAGTAGAGAGACTTAGCTGGAAGGGTGCAACCCCCTCTGTCTGAAAGGGAGTTGGTGGACATGTTCTTGGGAACTCTATCAGGCCCTTTCTTCAATCACCTGATTGGAAGTTCCTCTGTAGGGTTTACTAAATTAATTTTAACCGGCGAGAGGGTGGAAGCTGGTATAAAAAGTGGGAAAATTCAGAAAGATGTGTCTGCCTCTACAGCTGTGAGAAAACCTTTCACTGGGAAGAAGGAGGTATCTGTTGTTTATTCACAGAGGAATCAAGGAAGAACAGAATGCCGACCAGTGGTGGGGGCCGTTATAATCCCGAAGCCCACATCTGACCAGCCAAGAAATAACCAGCCAAGGTTGGAAAGACCAGTCCGACAATTCACCAGGATTAATATGACTCCAGCCCAGGTTCTACAACATCTTCTGAAATTGAATCTGGCGACTTTAAAGGAGGCCCCAAAGAATCCCAATACTGCATCTCTTCATTATCACCCAAATGCCAGATGCGCATACCATTCTGAAAGTCTAGGGCACGACACCAACAACTGTTGGGCATTAAAGAACAAGATTCAAGACCTGATAGATGCGAAGGAGGTTGAGTTTGATGCACCTGAGAAACCAAATAGTATTTCCGCTCCGATGCCTAGGCATGGTCACAATGCCAATGCTGTCAAGGAAGATTTATTTGTTGCCACAGTGGATGAACTTTTGACTCCGCTCCCGATCATTAAGATGAATTTGTTAAAAGCTGGTGTATTCCCAGGATGTAAGGAAGACTGCCATTATTGCTTATCCTCACCCATCTATTGCCCTCTATTGAAGACAGGTATCCAATGCCTGATTGATAACCAAGAAATTCTGTTTGAGAATGCTCCCGTTTTACCCATTCCTGTTAAAGATATTTCTATCATAACCATCTACGCCAATCCTTCCAGGGTCCCCAAAAGGCTCGTTAGGATTACACCTGCTCCAAAGGCTACTCCACTTAAGATCACAATGCTCGGGCCGGTCCCGTACAAGTCAGATAAAACAGTACCATGGGATTATGGTGGAGAAATCTACTACCATGGTATCAAACAAGATGAACTGACTGTCGAAGAAGAAAGCTCCGAAAAAGAAAATTCCGACATTAGCAATATTGTCGGAACTAGCAAGATTACCCGTAGTGGTAGAATCTTCTTTCCAGAGATTTCCCCTCCAAAGGCAGTTTTTGGACCCATGGCCATTCCAAAGACTACCTCTACACCAGTGATTATACCTACAAGTGTACTTACCGACAAAGACAACACAATCCCTATCCCTACCAATACTTCCACTACTGAGAATAAAGGAAAAAGCGTTCAAGAAGAGCCTGTGCGGACGAAGGCTCAATCGCTAGCTATCCCCGAAACATCCAAGAAGGAAATGGAAGAAATCCTGAGGATAATAAAAAAGAGTGATTATGATGTGGTTGAACAATTGGGGCAAACCCCTTCCAAGATCTCCATGCTAGCATTGCTGTTGTGTTCTGAGGCACATGCGAAAGCTCTGGTAAAATTTCTAAAGATAGCTCATGTGCCACAAGAGACGTCTGCTGACCAATTCCAAGATTGTGTGGCCAGTTTGACAACTGATAATGGCCTAGGCTTCTCTGATGCTGACTTGACACCCAAAGGGAGAAAACACAACGAGGCATTACATGTCTCAGTCGAGTGTAGAGGAACAACCCTAGCCCATGTCTTGGTAGACACTGGTTCATCTTTGAATGTCTTACCAAAGAAAGCTCTTGACAGATTAGATTGCGAAGGGCTGACGTTGAAACCTAGTAACATAATCGTGAGAGCATTTGATGGCTCGAAGAGGATGGTCCATGGGGAGGTGGACATCCCGATAAAGGTGGGAACTCAAACTTTCAATTCAACCTTCTATGTCATGGACATCCGTCCCTCTTATTCCTGTCTATTAGGACGGTCTTGGATCCATAATGCCAGTGTTGTCACCTCCATATTGCATCAGATGCTGAAGTACCCGGTCCAAGGAAAGATCATAACTGTCCACGGGGAGGAGGAGTACATGATTAGTCATCTGAGTTCTTTCTGATATGTGGAGTTGGATGACGAGTTCATTGAAACCCCTTTCCAACATTTTCAAGAGGTCTCTCAAGAAGTAGTGGCGACCAAGGAAGTATCCTCGATTCCCAAGATTCCAAGACCTCCAGTTTGGATGTCATCTCTAAAGGACGCAAAGGCAGTAATAGATGAGGGTGGATTCACCATCTGGGGACAGCTTCTAGACATCCCGTATAAATCAGACAATTTTGGCTTGGGGTTCACTTCCACTGCTCGGAAGGTTGTGCGCCGCGCCCGTGCCGGAGGGCCACCTGTGAAGATTAGCAACCAAGGGGTCAATGCAGTAGAAGAAAATGAAGAGGATGGCATCTTGGAAGATTGGATATTTCCTACTGTCAACGGAGGACTTCGCAACTGGGAAGCCATAGACTTTGTCCCAATAACTTTCATCTCTCAGTAATTTATCTTTTACATTTCTGTTGGACTTGTAATATTCACGAACAATTCGCAATTTAAAAACCTTGTGTCTTACCCGAGGCACAATGGTCCATTTGTAAGGGTTTTTATTTCATCTTCATATGACATTCAATGAATCATGGACGCTTTTCCACATACAAATCTCTTGTGCTCATTGTCTTTCTTTTAAATTTTATTGTTTTAAGATGGCTATACCCTTACACACCCACACTCACAAATGCAGGTACCCCTTTATTCTGGATCCCATGGGTAACGATACTGCTATAGTCTTCAGTGACTCTGAAGATCTGATCTACCAAGCCGAATACGAAGGTGAGGAAGATTGTGAGGTGCCAGGGGAATTGGCCAGACTACTACAACAAGAGGAAAGAGCTATTCAGCCCCATGAGGAGCTGTTGGATACAATCAACTTGGGTACCGAGGAAGATAAAAAGGAAATCAAAGTGGGTGCCAATTTAGAGCCGAGTGTCAAGAAGCGCCTAATTCAGCTTTTGCATGATTATGTTGAGGTCTTCGCCTGGTCATACGAAGACATACCAGGACTTGATACAGACATCGTGGTACATCGTCTTCCAACAAGAGAAGACTGTCCACCAGTGAAACAAAGAGTCTGCCGCATGAGACCTGACATGTCAGAGAAGATCAAAGCGGAAGTCATGAAGCAGTTCAATGCTGGATTTCTGGTTGTTACTTCATATCCTCAATGGGTTGCCAACATTGTTCTTATGCCTAAAAAGGACGGCAAAGTAAGAATGTGTGTGGATTATAGAGATTTAAACAGGGCCAGCCCAAAAGATGATTTTCCACTTCCACACATCGACATCCTGGTCGATAATACGGCCCAACACAAAGTATTTTCTTTCATGGACGGATTCTCAGGCTATAACCAGATCAAAATGGCGCCTGAAGACATGGAAAAAACTACATTTGTCACACAGTGGGGTACGTTCTACTACAAAGTGATGCCATTCGGACTGAAGAATGTCAGGGCAACCTATCAACGCGCCATGGTAGCTTTGTTTCATGATATGATACATCATGAGATAGAGGTCTATGTAGATAACATGATAGCCCGATCACAAACTAAAGAAGAACACCTTGATCACTTGTAAAAGTTGTTTGTCAGATTGAAGGAGTACAAACTAAGGTTGAACCCGAACAAGTGCACATTCGGTGTCCAGTCCAGTAAACTCTTAGGTTTCATTGTCAGCAACAAAGGCATCGAGGTTGATCCTGCCAAGGTCAAAGCAATACAAGAAATACCTGCTCCTCATACTGAGAAGGAAGTCAGAGGATTCTTGGGACGCCTGAACTATATTGTCAGATTCATTTCTCACCTATCGTTTACTTGTGAACCAATCTTCAAACTATTGAAGAAAGATCAAGTAGTCAGATGGAATGATGAATGTCAGATTGCTTTTGACAAAATCAAAGAGTATTTACAAGAGCCTCCTGTCTTGATGCCACCAGTCGAGGGAAGACCACTGATCATGTATCTGACCGTTTTAGAGAACTCAGTGGGATGTGTATTGGGGCAGCATGACGAGTCTGGCCATTTTAGAGAACTCAATGGGGTGTGTATTGGGGAAGCACATTATTTACTACCTGAGCAAAAAGTTTACCGACTGTGAAACCAGATACTCACTGCTCGAGAAAACTTGTTGCACTCTGGTATAGGCTGCTCGCCGACTAAGACAATATATGTTGACTCATACCACTTTGCTGATATCTAAGATCGATCCAATAAAGTACATCTTCGAAAAGCCTGCTATGTCTGGGAGGATAGCTAGATGGCAGATGATCCTAACAAAATATGATATACAGTACACGACCCAAAAAGCTATAAAGGGTAGTGTGCTAGCTGATCATCTTGCCCATCAAGCTGTAGAAGATTATCAGTCCATGAAGTTTGAATTCCCGGATGAAGACATCATGACATTAGAAAACTGTGAAGAAATCAGACCATATGACGGACCTGAACAAGGATCCCGATGGACCCTGTTCTTTGATGGGGCATCCAATGCACTTGGTAATGGTAATAACGCTGTACTCATATCTCCGGAAGGGTGCCATACTCCCTTTACTGCCAGACTTTGCTTCAACTGTACGAACAACATGGCAGAATACGAAGCATGTATCTTTGGTCTCAAGGCTGCCATAGACTTGGGAATCAAATCTTTAGATGTGTTTGGAGATTCAGCTTTGGTCATCAGTCAGATCAAAGGAGAATGGGACATTAAGCATCCAAATCTTATCCCTTACAAAGAACATGTTTTGACATTGTTACCACATTTCGAGCAGATTTCCTTCGAGCATTTCCCGCGAGAAGAAAATCAGCTAGCAGATGCTCTAGCCACAATGTCATCTATGTTTAAACTTAATTGGGATAATGAGGCTCCCTAGATCACCATTGAACGAATGGACGAACTAGCACACTGTCACGAGATTAATACTGAAGAGGTAGTGGACCAACTTTGGTTTCATGAAGTCAAAAGGTATCTCGAGACTCAAGAATACCCAGAAGGAGCTTCGATCAATGATAAAAAGTTCATAAGGAGATTCTCTGCTAAGTTCTTCCTAAGTAATGGCATCCTGTACAAACGTAATCATGATTCTATTCTACTCCGTTATGTGGATAAGATTGAAGCTGAAAAGATTATGGCTGAATTACATGAAGGTACCTTTGGCACTTACTCTAGTGGACATGAAAAGATTATGGCTGAATTACATGGAAGCAGACTGCTATCAACACTCCCGGACCTGTCATAAGTGTCAAATTTGTGCAGACAAGGTGCACGTGCCTCCGGTTCCTCTAAATGTCTTAACAGCTTCGTGGCCCTTCACTATGTGGGGAATCGATATGATTGGGGAGATCAAGCCTACAGCCTCCAATGGACATCGTTTCATTCTAGTGGCCATTGACTATTTCACGAAGTGGGTCGAAGCAGCTTCCTTCGCGTCCGTTACTAAGAATGTTGTTGCCCGCTTCATCAAGCAGAATCTTATTTTCCGGTACGGTATCCCAGAAAGGATCATCACTGATAATGGTACGAACCTTAATAATACTATGATCAACGCCTTGTGCGAGCAGTTCAAGATTTAACATCACAATTCATCCCCTTAGCGGCCAAAGATGAATGGTGCAGTCGAAGCTGCTAATAAAAACATTAAAAAGATCATACAGAAAATGACAGTCACCTACAAGGACTGACATGAAATGCTACCGTTTTCTCTACATGGGTACCGTACCACGACTCGCACATCAACTGGGGCAACACCCTATTCTTTGGTTTATGGCATGGAGGTTGTCTTGCCTATTGAGGTTCAGATCCCCTCCTTGAGAATTATGAAAGATGCAGGTTTGAGTGAGGATGATTGGATCCAGACCCGACTTGATCAACTAAACTTAATTGATGAAAAGAGACTTATTGTTGTTTTCCATGGTCAGATGTATCAAAAACGGATGATAAAGGCTTTCAACAAGAAATTCAGACGCCAAGTATATCAAGTTGGAGATCTAGTGATCAAACGTATTATCTTGCCACAAAGTGATCCCAGGGGAAAATGGACTCATACCTATGAAGGACCATTTGTAATCAAGAACATCTTTTCCGGTGGGGCAATGATCTTAACCACCATGGACGGTAACGACCTGCCACACCCTGCAAACGCAGACACAGTCAAAAGATACTACGCATAAGAGACCCGCTAGGTTGACACACCTAGGTAAAACAAGGGCATCCCGGCGAACCAAAAGGTTCGGGAAAAAATTAGGGATAAAACAAAAAAAATCTGTACACCCGGTAAGTTGAAAACCCGAAAGGGCGACTTGGGCAAAAAAGAGTTTCCCGGTGGACTGAAAACCCGAAAGGGTGGTCCAGGCAAAAGTTAGGGAATTAAAGCGTATGACCATGTCTCATCGGATCACTTTGAGAATAATCTCTTCACTGATAAACTCCGAACTTCTTCGGACGAAGTAACGAGTAGACAAGATATTCAAAGATGCGGAGGCTATAGCAGAATGGGAATCCCATGGGATTATCGCACATAGGTATCTTTCTTTGTATAAATTTTTTCTTACTTTTATGACACCATCCTCTTACTAGGATGTTTGTCTCCTTTGTACAAAATACTTATTCAAAAGTCAATACAAAGATATCTCTTTGAAAGTACAGAAAACTATTTGTCCTGTTCTTTTACACTTGTGTTTCATTTGCAAAAACATCCAAAGATTCATTAATGAACATATACATTTGAACATAATTACTATTTATAAATAAACAAAATGAAAAAAGAATAATTACTGACAGATTGAAAGGATAGGAAAACGTCTTTAGGCTATTCCATGAGCAATCCCTACAGTACGTCATTAAGATCCCCATCGGAGCTGAAACTTCAAACTGATAATCTACAGTGGAAACCATCCAGTTTTTCCAAATTCTCCAGCAATTTGTATTGAAGCCTGAAAATCAACCGGACAACAGCTAACTTTTGTTTCTCCCCATCCCAGGATAACTCCCCAGTAGAGTGGCACATGACCGAAACTCCTGAACTTTTTCCCAAACAGGAATAAGCTTTTTCCCCATAGAGTTTTCATTATTCCCCAACGGAACGAAGATTCCCATTTATTGATTCCCATTAGAAGTCATCAAAATTCTCTGGATCCCCCAAGCAGGTTACTCAAGCAGTATATGGCATTGCTCACAACAGAATTTTTGTCAATTACTCCAACTTCAAGACATGAAGAATCCATATATCCTCAACAGTAGTCAAGGATTTATTTTCCTCAACGAATCAGCTTACATGCGCATATATTACATCCACATATCATAAACATTGATAAAACACATATATTGCATCATACATTTCATGCAATTTTGTGTTCCAGCTAACGTTTTACCCTTTTTAGGATAAGATTAACAGCTACCATTAACAATATGCAATCATGATACAGTACAGATACGCTCCAGATATGGATGCCATTCTGATACTCATTCAGATTTCAAGATTCATGATACAGTACAGATACGCTCCAGATACGAATGCCATTCTGATACTCATTCAGATTTTAAGGTTTATGATACAGTACAGATACGCTCCAGATACGGATGCCATTCTGATACTCATTCAGATTTCAAGGTTCAGATACAGTACCAGTACGCTCCATATACGGATGCCATTCTGATACTCATTCAGATTTCAAGGTTCAGATACAGTACAGATACGCTCTAGACACGGGTGCCATTCTGTTACTCATTCAAATTCAACACTTTAGATACAGTACGGATACGCTCCAGACACGGAAGCCATTCCAATACTCATTCAGATATCAACACTCCTGATACATTTCAGATACGCTCCAGACCCGGAAGCCATTCTGATACTCATTCATACTCAATACGGATAGCCTCCAGACACGGATGCCATTCTGATGATCAAACTTGCAGATTATATCTCAACAAGCATTCTTGGATGGCATCTACAAGCCCATCCCCAGCAAGATTTTATCACCTCTCCAAATGGAATCTCTAAGCCCATTCCTCCTATCACCGCCGAGTGCAAATTTCTGGGCACTCTATTATCCAATCATCTTCCCCCTTCGAGTCGCGAACGGCAAATCTCGTCAATCTAACTCCTTAGGTCAAAGAAGGTTGGATAGGGGCAGATGTTGTACCCCAAAATTTGCCCTCTCATTCTTCAGGAAATCATCCTGGATTCTCAAAGTTCTCTCTTAAACAAATTCAAGCCTTGAATTATCGTTTCTTTCCAAAGCAAGCCATTTACAAGGGCAAAGTGGTCATTTGCAAGCTCAAAGAATCAAATTTTACCTTGAAAGAGTTAAATTCTAAAATACTTGGATTTTTTCTAAAGTATTTAAGAAAAAAATGACACTCCAGAACTTCTGAACCAACCTCCAGGCAGAAACGGTCAGAAGTTGCAAACTGGGCTCAGCATGTAACATTCAGTCAGAATATGGCTCTTCAGCAGCTACGCCAACTCAGTCAGAAGTTGCAAAATGGGCTCAGCATGTAACATTCAATCAGAATGTGGCTCTTCAGCAGCTACGCCAACTCAGTCAGAAGTTGCAAACTGGGCTCAGCATATAACATTCAGTCAGAATGTGGCTCTTCAGCAGCTACGTCAACTCAGTCAGAAGTTGCAAACTGGGCTCAGCATGTAACATTCAGTCAGAATATGGCTCTTCAGCAGCTACGTCAACTCAGTCAGAAGTTGCAAAATGGGCTCAGCATGTAACATTCAGTCAGAATGTGGCTCTTCAGCAGCTACACCAACTCATTCAGAAGTTGCAAACTGGGCTCAGCATGTAACATTCAGTCATAATGTGGCTCTTCAGCAGCTACGCCAACTCAATCAGAAGTTGCAAACTGGGCTCAGCATGTAACATTCAGTCAGAATGTGGCTCTTCAGCAGCTACGCCAACTCAGTTAGAAGTTGTAAACATGGTTCAACACGTAATCTTCAAACAGAACATGGCTCTTTCAGCAGTTACGCAAGTCCAGCCAGAGTTTGCTAGAGGAATGCAAAGAATTCAACAAAGCCCAAAAACTCCTTCAGAACATGCTGGAATCAGAAGATAAGGGAGTCAGAAGATTGGGTGTTACACTGAAGCAGAATCTCTAAGTCCAGAATTTTCAGAAGCAAATCCAAAGAACATGCTAGAAAGTCTGGAGAACCCTCAGAATTTGCTGAGACAACAGGATACTAAGATCAGAATTTGAGTGCGTTGTATGCTGAAGTAGGAACTGTTAGCTCAGATTTAAGTAATGATGCAAATCTCACATTACAAAATTTCTTAGTCTTGACCAATCTCATCACCATTTAATGCTCATTAATGCTCACAGCCACTTTTGAGTATTCATCCAAGGGGTCTCTCCACGTGTGGCATAGTAACACCCTCGTGCAGATTTAGGCATGGATCTATGAGCCACTTTTCGCCTATGGGTGTCACTTTTCCTTAATCCTCGCTTACTATTCCAGCCTAGGCTGAAAGCTGTCAATCATCACAACTTTTTATGGACTTTCCCCAAGAGTAAGTCAGCATCTATTGCATGGTATTAGCGCCACTTAATGTTTAAAAAACCCACAAAGCTTTGCCTATAAATAGAACACCATTGTCCACTGAAAAAGGGGTCCAACATCATAAAAAACTTCTAGAAAAGAAAACAGAAAATTTTAGCAAGAAAACACCTTGAAACTCTGCCCAAATTCCTAGTGTTTCAAGAGCCTTAAACACAACTTTGAATCTTCTACCTCCAAACTTCATTTGTACCCAAATGGTTTTTGACTAAAGAACACCCATACAATTTTCTAACTCATATATATCCTTCATCCATCCATTCCAAGAACCTGTCCAGAATACTATCAGAGTTAAGATTAACTCCAGTTCATAGAATTTCTTCCAACAGCAAGGTAAGCACCTGCTGACTCTCACCATACTGCTTAAACATCATTAGATTTGCATGCTAAAAAAAAATGTAGATATCATGTTGCTGCTGTATATGTTTTGAGATTTTTCACGCCTCTGTATGCTTAAGTAGGAAGTGAATCAGTACAGAACTTGCCTGTGACCTTTTTGGTTCTGTCTTCTGAAACACTATGACACTTGCTGAGACTGTCCTAAGCATGCCTTCTGTTTTGTGGAAAAATAATTAAACTGCAGATGCTCTGACTAGCACAGGGGGAAACCAAGCTCTGACTTTGACGCCAGCACTTCTGAGGCCTGTTTTGTTATCAGTAATATCAGAACTTCTGAAAAATATTGTGTTCCCAGCAGGGTCAGAACTTCTGACCCCCTCCCACTAACAGATTTCTGTTTTGCAGCGCACTGAGGTCAGAACTTCTGACATCAACACTAACAGGTTTTTGTTTTGCAGCGCACCAGGGTCAGAAGTTCTGACCCATACATTTTCACTAACAGGTTGATATTCTGTAGCAGGCCAGGGTCAGAACTTCTGACTTCCTCTTAGCAGCGTGCTGACCCCCCCTTCTTTCTTTTTTTTCTTCCCCTTGTTATTTTTCTTTATTTTTCTCGCTGGATTCCCCATTCATAAGTGTGTACCCCCACCCCCTAAATATTGTAATAGCGTAGGACTTTACATTTCCGCATTTTTATCACTTTCAAATGTAAATGCTAGCAAATTAGGATATGTATGGAAAGATAAAATCAATGAAATAGAAAATCCTAATTCAAGATAAAATCATGCATGCAATCCAACACACTTACACACAAACACCCTTAGGGTTCCTCCACTTGGTTGCCTTATACAAAAATAGCCATGTTACCCATGCGAAGTATCTTGGCAAAAAACAAACAAACATAAGATCATAGTCCCTCGACGACCCTATTCAAGGTTGCCTTACAAAATGATCTTGGTCCCTCAAAAAATGCTAAGATACTTTGCAAACATTGTTAATCATGGTTATACGATGACCCACGGCCGTCCCGTTTACATCCAAAGATAGGGTTGCTTATCAAATCAATGGTAAGACAACAATGTCAAAGGAATAGAAAATGCATAAGAAAGACATTTGAGTAGGTAGATAGCTTCTAGTTACTTGCTCCATTTCAAACAAACAATCCTTGCTATTTTCAAAACAAACAAACATACATTTCAAAACATCTTACAAATCCTGAAAACATTTTCAAGAGACAAACATCTTTGTATACATTCTTACGAACGAGAATTATTACAAAGATTGCCTAAACGAATGGCCTATTTTACAAAATATTTTCAAAACCACATCAAACACCATTTCAAACAAACCAAAGCAAGTGATCTAAGAAAGTAACTAAGATCCCATGGAAAACCATGGATGAAAAGGGTGCTAGCACCTTCCCTTTTCATAATCTACCCCCCCGAACTCAAGAAAACATCTCAAAGGTCTTTCCTGTGCTTTTTCACCTTTCCTTTTGGATAAAAGAAAAGTCGGTGGCAACTCTTGCTAACCGCGACATTTGCTATAAAACGCAAAACCTCAAGTCAGTTCTCCCACCGTATCACAATACCCATTCATCATCCCCAGCGGAAATGAAGGATTCAGCCTCCTTATACTCTCCAGCAGCAGTTAGGGATTTATTTTCCCATATTGGGAAATATCGCAATAGCATCCCATGTTCATACATCGTGGAATGCGCATACACATCGCATACAGCATAACCTCATTTATTTTGAGAACATCACCATAATGCATTTCATCCATCATGACATTGAATATGACTAACTCTTTTCCTTTTTCAGGGAAAAGATCAAATCAACAAACACCGCTGACCATTTATGTGACCTGACAGTCTTCTCAAAAGCTACGTCTAACGAAGGGTTATTTCAGGATTTTCCTCATAAAGATGTCCTCACAAGGCCTTCTTTGGTTCAGTAAGATCGGCACTAAGATCTCTCTGATTCTTATTCCATTTGAAGATATTCCAAGACTTTTGTCTGGTTTAGTTGAATTTATCCTAAGATTCTTATGATTTCCATTCCAGTCAAAGTTAATTCAAGACCTTCTCTGGTTCATTCAGATCGAAACTAAGATATCTCTGATTCCTATTCCAGTTGAAGATATTCCAAGACTTTTGTCTGGTTCAGTTGAATCGATCCTAAGATTCTTCTGATTTCCATTCCAGTCAAAGTTAATTAAAGACCTTCTCTGGTTCATTCAGATCGATACTAAGACCTCTCTGATTACAATTCCATTTGAAGATATTCTAATACTTTTGTTTGGTTCAATTGAATCGGTCCTAAGATTCTTCTGATTTCCATTCCAGTCAAAGTCAATTAAAGACCTTCTCTGGTTCATTCAGATCGATACTAAGACCTCTCTGATTACAATTCCATTTGAAGATATTCTAATACTTTTGTTTCGTTCAATTGAATCGGTCCTAAGATTCTTCTGATTTCCATTCCAGTTAAATTTAATTCAAGACCTTCTCTCGTTCAGTCAGATCGATATTAAGATCTCTCTGATTCCTATTCCAGTTGAAGATATTCTAAGACTTTTGTCAGGTTCAGTTGAATCGATCCTAAGATTCTTCTGATTTCCATTCCAGTCAAAGTTAATTAAAGACCTTCTATGGTTTAGTCATATTGACACTAAGATCTCTCTGATTCCTATTCCAGTTGAAGATATTCCAAGACTTTTGTCTGGTTCAGTCGAATCGATCCTAAGATTCTTCCGATTTCCATTCCAGTCAAAGTTAATTCAAGACCTTCTCTGGTTCAATCAGATCGACACTAAGATCTTTCTGATTCCTATTCCAGTTGAAGATATTCCAATACTTTTTTTTGGTTCAGTTGAATCGATCCTAAGATTCTTCTGATTTCCATTCCAATCAAAGTTAATTCAAGACCTTCTCTGGTTCAGTCAGATCGACACTAAGATCTCTCTGATTCCTATTCCAATTGAAGATGACCCAAGACTTTTTTCTGGTTCAGTTGAATCGATCCTAAGATTCTTATGATTTCCACTCCAGTCAAAGTTGATTCAAGACCTTCTCTGGTTCAGTCAGATCGACTCTAAGATCTCTCTGATTCCTATTCCAGTTGAAGATATTCCAAGAATTTTGTCTGGTTCAGTTGAATCGATCCTAAGATTCTTCTGATTTCTATTCCAGTCAAAGTTAATTAAAGACCTTCTCTGGTTCAGTCAGATCGACACTAATATCTCTCTTATTCCTATTCCATTTGAAGATATTCCAAGACTTTTGTCTGGTTCAGTTGAATCAATATTAAGATTATTCTGATTTCCATTCTAGTCAATGTTAATTCAAGACCTTCTTTGGTTCAGTCAGATCGACACTAAGATCTCTCTGATTCCTATTCCAGTTGAAGATATTCCAAGACTTTTATCTGGTTCAGTTGAATCGATCCTAAGATTCTTCTGATTTCCATTCCAGTCAAAGTTAATTAAAGACCTTCTCTGGTTCAGTCAGATCGACACTAAGATCTCTCTGATTCCTATTCCATTTGAAGATATTCCAAGACTTTTGTCTGGTTCAGTCGAATCGATCCTAAGATTATTCTGATGCCCATTCCAGTCAAAGTTAATTTAAGACCTTCTCTGGTTCAGTCAAATCGACACTAAGATCTCTTTGATTCCTATTCCAGTTGAAGATATTCCAAGACTTTTGTCTGGTTCAATTGAATCGATCCTAAAATTATTCTGATTTCCATTCCAGTCAAAGGTAATTCAAGACCTTCTCTGGTTCAGTCAGATCGACACTAAGATCTCTCAGATTCTTATTCCAGTTGAAGATGACCCAAGACTTTTGTATGGTTCAGCTGTATCAATTCTAAGATTTTTTGATTTCAATTCCAATCAAAGTTAATCCAAGACCTTTTTCTTGTTCAGTTAAATTGACACTAAGATTTTTCTGATTCTTATCCAGTCAAAGTTAATTCAAGACCTTATCTGGTTCAGTCAGATCGACACTAAGATCTCTCTGATTTCTATTCCAGTTGAAGATGATCCAAGACTTTTTTCTGATTCAGTTAAATCGACACTATGATTTTTCTGATTCTTATCCAGTCAAAGTTAATTCAAGATTTTCCTCTGGTTCAGTTAGATCGATATTGAGATCTCTCTGATTCCTATTCCAGTTGAAGATAATCCAAGATCTTTTTCTAGTTCAGTTAAATCGACACTAAGATTTTTCTGATTCTTATCCAATCAAAGATAAACCAAGACCTCTGATGGTTCAGTTCGAATCGACCATTGATTTGTTACTAATTATTTTCCGATAGACCTTTTTCTTGTTCAGTTAAATCAACACTATGATTTTTCTGATTCTTATCCAGTCAAAGATAAATCAAGACCTCTGCTGGTTTAGTTCAAATCGACCATTTATTTGTTACCGATTATTTTCCGGTAGATCCTTTCTCTGGTTCAGTTAACTCGACACTAAGATTTTTCTGATTTCTATTTCAGTTTGAGAAACTGCAAAGCCTAGAGTATGACCAGACAACAGTTTAATCTCATTTCCCCAGTAGGAGCTTCAGTTGTCTATTACTCTATTCCCCTGAAAAACATTCCCCAGCAGACTCCTCCTTGGACAGCTGGAACAGGAATCCCCACAAAGAGAATTCTTATGAAGTCAGCATCTATTTTGGATGGCATCTTTAAGCCCATATCCGACGGATCTTCGTCATACTCCTTGGACGGAATCTTTAAGCCCATCTCCAACAGTCTCCTATCATCTTTTCCAAATGGTATCTATAAGCCCATTCCTGATATTACCTACACAGTCAAGTATCATTTTAGACGAGTGCAAATTTCTGGGCACTCTAGTGTTCAATCATCTTCCACCTTCAGATCACGAAAGGCAGACCAGCCAATCTACATCTTCTGGTTTAAGAAGATGGAACAGGGGCAGCTCTCGTACCCCAAAATTTTTCCTCCCATTTTCACACAAGACATACTCGTAGAGGTTCTCAATTGCCCTAGGTTGACCAAGATTTGACCAGACAATTTCCTCCTAAGGCAATGAGCCCCCAACTAGGGTTTCAATTTTCATCAAGATGGTTGAGCTCCAAGGATCCCAAATTTTCCCCATTGTCCTAATATATCCTCCAGATCATCCATGCCAAGTTTCATGCCTTGCTCAACAAGTTTGCTCAGTCAATTGCTCAAGTATTGGAAAATCAACCGTGCTAGGTCAAAAGTCAATTGTGGCCTATGTACAGTCAAACTTCAAGATTTTTGGTCAACATCAATATCTTGAAGTGATATACATCATTTGATTAAGGGTTGATCATGATTCCTCAATAAATGCTCCTAACCCATCAGAAGTCAAAAATGGCAAAGTAGGGTTTCTTTAGGAAAAGTCAACTGAACTTTGACTAGGCATAACTTTCACATACTTCATCCATTTTCCCCCAAACAAATCTCGTATTGAAGATAATCTCATTCCCTATAACTTCTCTTCATCCCTCAAGTCCAAGAAATGCACCATTTGAAAGATACAAGCTCATACATTACAGGTCGTTTTTAGAAAGTCAACAAAAGCCACTTTTTTCCAAAACCTTTTACATCAAGATAAAATCTTCAAATGCAAAATTTATCAAAAGAGGGATTAAATTAGACATCTTGGGCTTTGCAAAAAGTCAAATATCATCTTAATGAGATAAATATTGAGCAAGTTATGGCTTTCCCAAGTTGGGAAAATTTGGGAATTTTCAAGAATTATGCATTGAGCAAATTTGAAGTTTTAAGGCAAGGGCTCAATTTCTTGGACTTCAAGCATATTACTAAGTTTATAGAGGACCTCTAAAATTATTCTTAGCGTGCCTTGCATTTTCTAACTATTTTATTCATATTTATTTTAATTTATTTCAAATAAATAAAAAATAAAATGTATAAAATAATTGGAAATGGGCTTTGAGCTTTGGGTTGATGTTTTGGACAACCTAGGCCCATAAAATTTCGTAAAAAGGTGTCCACATTCATTCAAATTCAAAAAGGACAAGATTCCATGTCTTTGGCAAAGTTATAAAATATCATTCATGGCTTTAAAAACACGTGTTTAAGGTTGTTATTATCTTTGTTCTCTTGTCTCCTCCATCCTCTCTATATAAATGACACATTAGCAAGCTTCAACACATGAAATACAGCCTGGAAGAGCTCTACAAATTTTGCAAAAATTATCAAAGTTGTAAAATTTGCATTTTAGGTTTCAACCTTTCTCAGTCCAAACAAAAGATCCAAATACATTCCTGGAGGCTCCCTGAAGCTTTTGCAATCATTACCAAGCCTTGAAACATCACAAAACGCCTGAGTAAGCTCCATTTTTATATTTTCTAACTTATTTCATGCAGATATGGTGCTCCTCGTAGCTAGATGTGCATTATACACCATCAAATATGTGTCATCAGATGTCCATCTAATCAGATCTAGCGCACTCCATCTGGGGGCTCACCATGTGCCATCAAAACCAATCCACATTGGATCCAGAAGCAAATATAGGCCTCTCCCTTCACGGGCCAACGAATTCAACAACCACACCCCCACTTTTTTTTACTATCTCAAGCCCATCTAGTTTTTTTTGTAATATTTTAATTTCTTTTATCTTCTTTACTTAATTAAGCAAATAATAAAAAAATCTCACAAAAAAATTAGGCTTATACTTTTTTTTAAAATTAAAATAATGAAATGCTTTAATTAATTAATTAATTAAATTTTAACTACTTTCTTATTTTAAAATGAACTAGAATTTAGGATTTAGTTTTTGTTTCAAATGTTTTCTTAATAAAAAATGCAAAAATATTAGAATTAGATTAATTTCATTCAATATTTATTTTCTTAAATTAAATTTAGATTTAGTTTAGTTATTTTTCTTGAAATAAACAAAAATAAAACTAAAAAGATTTTTCTTGTTTACTTAGAATTTTTCTTAGGATTTTTAGACGTAATTTTAATTTCACGCGCGTTATTTTTATTCTCGTATTTTATATAAATAATGTAACTGATTATGGGATGTAATAGTCTAGATTTAAAATTCTGCATTTTATTTTCTTGCATTTTTTTATGTAATTGTCCCAAAGCGTTGTAATAGCCTAGGATTTACATTTTCGCACTTTAAATTTCCTGTACAATATTACTGTTAGTAACTAGGATTGCATGGAAAGATTGAAAATAAACGTTAGCAAACCTTAATGTAAAAGATAAATAACTAAAAAAGCACACTTCTCACACTTGCATCCTTAGGGTATTCCTCACTCGGTTACCTCGAAAATGGTCATGTCCCTCGAACGTAGGGATATCTTAGCAAAGACCCTTGGTATAAAAGTCATCATAAAAGATCATGGTCCCTAAACGTCCCTCGAGTTTCCTTTCGGTGAATGATTTTGTCCCTCGATGTTGTCTACATGATGACATTCCCTTCGAAATGCTAAGATATCTTTACATGTTGCCTTCAATGATCATATCGTCCCTTTCGATAGTCCCTTAACATCCAACAATAGAGTTACCTACTCTCTAATAGTAGGATAGCACTATCTAAAGAAAAGGAGGAAAAGAACATCCTTTTTCGAGTAGGTAGATAACTGTTAGGTACTTGCTCAAAAACAACTTTTTCACACTTACACACTTTCAAAAACTACTTTCAAAAACGCTTTATCACACTCTTGAGGATTGATACAAGAGTTACCATAAAGCAAACAAAAACTTTCAAAACACACAAACACAAACAGTTTAAAAAAATGAGCAAGTACCTAAGAGCCCATGGAAAACCACAGATGGAAAGGGTTCTGCCACCTTCCCTTTCCATAATCTACCCCCCTTACTCAGAAAATCTTGAAAAAGGTCTTTTTCTGATTTTTTTCACCCTTTCCTTTGTTGTATAAAAGAAAAGTCGGTGGCGACTCTTGCTTACCGCGACATTTGCGAACAAAAAATGCAAAACCAGTATTAAACAGTCGGTTTTGCCACCGTATCACAGTGGTGAAGTCTCTTCATGCTGAAGGAAAGGAAATAATTAACATGTCAAATCACATGTTACAACATTCTAGCAGACTTGGTCAAATGTGGTCCACAAGTCAGTCATCAACATGGATATGTCATTCATGTGGTGAGCATGGTCATTTAAAGCCTTTATGCTATAAAATATATGGAGACCAAAAATCTAATATTCATATATGAAATCTAATACTCATATATTCCTAAGAAACTCAAAAGGAGAAAACGAGAATGTCGACAATTGGTGTGTCTTGTACTCCAAAATTTTCCCTCCCATTTTATTCAAGACATTCTCATAAGGTGCTCAAATGCTTAAGGTGACCTAAGAATTTATCAGACAAATTCTCCTCCTAGGAAATGAGTCCACAACTAAGGTTTTGTGTTTCACAAGGAAGATTGGATTCTCAATGCCTCAAGTGGTTTTCATGGTTCTCCATAGGTCTACAAGAATGCTCATATCAAGTTTCAAGCCTTGCATCATAAATTTGCTCAGTCAATGGCTCAGATGAATGAATATCAATTGTATTGGGTAAAAAGTCAATTGTGGTCAACATACAATCAAACTTCAAGATTTTCTTGTCAACATAAACATTTTTAAGTCACATTCATCATTTGATCAAGGGTTGATTATGATTCCTCAAGAAAAGCCCCCAAACCGTCAAAAGTCAAAAGTTGCCAAATTAGGGTTTCCTTAGGAGAAGTCAACTGAACTTTGACCAAGCATAAATTTCACATGCTTCATCATATTTTCCCCAACAAAAGCTCATTTGGAATTAAATTCAATTCTATACAACTTTGTCTCTCTAAGCTCAAGTCCAAAAAATGCATCATTTGAGAGATATAAGCCAATACATTACAGGTCATTTCAAAAGTCAACAAAAAGACACTTTTTGTCAAGGAAACTTACATTAAGATAAAGTCTTCAAAAGGAAAAATGATAAACATAAAGGTTATAGAGGACAACTTGAGCTTTCCAAAAGGCCCAATATCACCTTCAAAATATAAAAATTGAGCAAGTTATGACCATTGCAATTTGGGAAATTTTGAGCAAATGCATGAAGTTTAAATTGAGCAAGCTTGATATTATGGGGTATTGGGCCATGGTTTAAGAGTCCAAACGTGTATTATGCTATTCATACACCTCAAACCTTATCTTTACACCCCTTGATCTATTTTTATTTTAATTATTTTTTATTTATTCGTTAATAATATAAAATAAATAAGATAAGAATCATATCTTTTTACACAAGGTCCAAGCCCACATATTTTTTTCCCTAATTTTCCCTATAAAATCTCAGTACTTCCTATACAACAAGACACGAAAAAATCCTTACCAAAAATTTGCCAAAAAAACATCAACTTTTTTCAAGAACCCTAGAGTTCCAAAACTCTTGTTACCAACCCTTTCACTATAAGATCTCCATTCCATTCACTCTAAACAACCATATAGATTAAGATTGAATTGATTTTGAGGGTCCAAAATGCATGAGATCATCATACCATGCATATCCGATTGCATAACTGTGTGAATTTCATATCTTAATTTTTGTATCATTTTAAATCTTATTGGTGTTACTAACATGTTTCTGAGGTGAATTGGAACAGGTATGGATCATCACCTTGATCCCATGCATATTGAATCCGGAACCACCATACTAACACCGATTGCACATGTTGTCATCATAGCTCTTAATCCCTTGCGTTTTAGCCTTCAAAAATACTCCCATTGGATTCACAACCTCTATTTTATGGGGATAGGACATTGTTGGATCACTAACGCTTTAGTTTTTGCAGGGTTTGAAAAAACAGCTCGCTGGAGAAGATGACTGGAGCTAGGGATCAGACACTTCTCTGGTCGATATATTTGTTTATATATTATATATTAATTATTTGATTTATATAAATGGATGTATAGCCATCCCAGTGGTAGAAACGCGCACTAAGTCACTCCTCTCCCAGGTCACGGGTTTGATCCCCAATTTTGCCAAATTCCTTCATGTTTTCATTATTTTTACAGGTTTGATACAAAATGTGATGGATGTGTATCCTAACACCAAGGGTGCATAGCTCAGTTGGCAGGCGTGCATGCTGGAGATGTAGGGGGCATGAGTTCAACACTCACCTCCAACATTCTTTTTTCCCCTCTTTTTTACTAACCCTACTTTCTCCATTTTTATGCTAACCCTAATTTCTTAATAACCTTAATTACTTTTATTTAATCAACATTAAAATAAATTAGGTTTAGTTTCTTTCTAATAAATTAATTTTTATTTTTTTATTTATTAAATTAATTAGGATAATTAGTTTCGATTAATTTAATTATCTAACTTTTTTGATTAATTAAAATCAATTAGACTTTAGGATGATTATCAAAAAAAATTCGTCAAATGATCACAAAATGATTTTTAATTTTCTTTTTCT
Organism: Vicia faba; assembly: GCA_948472305.1. Classification (NCBI taxonomy): domain Eukaryota; kingdom Viridiplantae; phylum Streptophyta; class Magnoliopsida; order Fabales; family Fabaceae; genus Vicia; species Vicia faba. The sequence goes on from OX451740.1 coordinate 897,468,922, forward strand.
CTTTATTTTACAATCTTCGTGTACTTTAATTATTTTCGCACTATTTTTCCCAATTATGTAACTGCTACGGTTTGTAATAGTTTTTATTAGGGTTTACTATTTTCCACCGTTTTATGGTTTTGTACCCCCTTCCCTGAAGCCTTGAAATAGTTTAGGTTTACTTTTCGTACCTTTACTTTCCTCAATTTACTGTTTTCCTTATTACTGCTAGTAATTAGGTCATGTATGACAAGATCTAAAATTAATTGTCAGATAACCTTAATCAAGATAAAATAACTGAATTGAATCAATATTCACACACGCACCTCTAGGGTAATCCCACTTATTGCTTTCAAATAAAAACAATCATGTCCCTCGAACGTGGGGACACTTTAGCAAAGTCCCTCTGATACAAAAGATCGTAGTCCCTTGATGACCCTTTGATGTTGTAGCGGTAGAAATGTTGAGACTAAGCCATTGTATTGGCTTGACTCACAGATATCAAAAATAAAAATTGCCACCGCGCTTTATTGTTTCTAAAGGAATGGGAAAAGAGCGAATAACCCAAAAAGAGGGGGGAAAGAATCTAGGTAAGGGAGTTGGTTATGCAAAGGGAAGGTATTAGCACCCTGAACATCAATGGTACTTCACAGGTACCTCTTTGAAAATCATTATATTTTAGCTATAAAATGTTGTATAAAAATAGATGGTGTAGATAAGGAAAGAAGTGCTTTTTTTTATAATTTTTGCATCTGCCGCGGTTGCGAACCTTTAGTGCCTATATACCACCTTTCGTACAATAGGGGATCAGGGTACACGTAGTTCACCTTAAAAAAATTTAAAACACAAGTATATTGGTTAATTTTAAGAGATAAGACATCATTGTTATATCTGAATGAAAAATATACTTACTACCCACAATCATGAGAAAGGAGAGCTTGCATCATTTCAAAGTGGAGGATATGGCTTGGATCTTAAAATCAACAAAAGCCTCACTCAACACTCAAGTGGAAAATATCTCACTTCACTGCATATCGTAGAAGTATAGTTGTTTGCATCACTATAAGGATTGACAAGAGTCTAATATTTTAAAAAAAGTTTTAAGGTAAAAGCCAAAGTGGAAAAATGATTTAAATGATATTGATTGAATTTTAGTCTTATCTCAAAAATGTGAAGGTCTTATTAAGTTGATTAAGGTTTGATTCAAGAAAATATTTTGAAAATGCATGGACCTAAATCCAAGTTTATTATAAATATGGTTCAAGTTTTTAAAACAAGAAGATTTTTCAAAAGGAGGGAGAAGATTTTTGAAATTAAAGAAGATGGGAGGAGATGGAGGGACTATCCTAAAGCATAAGATAAAAGCTAGAAAAAAGAATCGTCTAACCAACAAAAAAACAACACTTGACAAAATGAGTCAATTTAGAATTTTCATCCTTTGAATTTGAAACCAAACAATCAAAGATAATAAACCTCTTAAGAGAACCAAGCTTCAATTGCATTAATTCTTCACAAAAATTAGACAGAGTAACAGCTATATACAGATGAATTCCATATCACAGACAAAGCATGTAACTATAATAAGCTACATACAAAACAAACAAGCAACCCAATGTCTTGGGCTAAACCCCAAGAACTCCAGACAAAATAACAGTTGAGGTCACAAAGTCTCCAGAATAGGTCAAGGCTTCTAATCCTAAGTCCAAGAGGTCCATGTCTCCAAAATACCAAGGATAGTAACCAAGTAGTCCAAGTAACATTAAAGTTTTTTAGGGTTTAAGTTGATTATTAAGTATCTTCAAAAATAAATGAAAAGCTCAAGTGAGCAAAATAAGAAAGACATAAAAGATAAATGCTCAAATGAGCAAAGATGAAAATAGCATGAAATGTAAATGCTAAAGTAAATGGTACATAAAGTAAAAAGCATAAGGTAAAAGACATAAAATAAAGTCAATTGTTAGAAATTAGTGGTTAGTTGAATGACCATCTTGAAACTTGCATTTGGAACTCATTAGAGAATTGATAGAACCAAAGTCTCTCAATAACTAGTTGCATTTTCTTTTTGTCAAGTATATCATCTATTTAAGAATTCCCAAGGCAACATTAAATGATCAATGATATTTAAGTGATCCACTTTGACCAAAATTGATGAAGATTCATTAGAGGATTGGTAGAACTAAAGCCTCATAACAATGAATCTCAAGGTTATTAGATCAAAGAGTTCAAATTAACATACTTGGGCTTGCAAATATGGGTTTGGGCCACAAATGATCATTTCTCGAATCAGGACAAAATTTAGCGCTATGTTAAGCAATCGTAAGTGAACTTATATAGAAGTCGCACCTATTTTGAGGCCGGTCAATAGCAATCTATATACCATATGCTTTGAGACATGATATAGAAATAATGCTCCAATAACATTTAGTACAATTGAGAAAGAGATGAGATGAAGAAGAAATAGGGTAAAAATTAAACCACATTTGAACCAAAAATTTAATTAAACTATTATTAAAATCATTCATCCATTTTTATGGAGTTAGACTCAACACCATGGATTCAATGATGTTAATAAAGTTCATGATCAAAATTTTATAGTCCAAGATCAAGTAGAATATGTACAAAAAATAAAATAAAATTTAAAATAAAATAAAAGAGAAAGGTTTTAAATGATTTTTAAATTTGGAAATAAGAGAAAAATAACAATTATATTCAAAACACTCAAGAAATATTAAGTGAGACCATAGAAAAATCAGAAATGAACTAATATATTTTTATGAAATTTTTGGTAATTTTTTAAAGTCAAAAATTATTTTTAAACTAATTTAAATTGCTCAAATAAAGGAAAAAATATCAAAAATAGTAAAAATTAAGATAAAATTCCACAAAGAAATTCAGAAGGTCAGAAATGATGAAAATAACTTTATGAAAAATTTCAGAATTTAAAAATCTCAGAATGTATTTTTAAAACAATTAAAATAAAGCAAACAAAGCAAAAATTATGAAAAATACCAAACATCAAAATAAAAATATGAAAAAGTATTTACAAAGTCAGAAATAATTCATGGTATTTTTGTATATATTTTTAATAATTTTTGGATAAAAAATAAAAGAGTTATGAATTTTTGAAATTTAAAACAATTAAAATATAAAATCAGAAAATAAAAATAAAACTAAAAAGATGTGGACCATCAGATGATAGTCAAAACGCGTTAGTAAATTGATCAAGTGGACCAGACACGCTGTGCTTGATATGGACCTTATTTAAAAACACACTGGATAAAAAAAGCCAACCAATAAAAATAAAACAATTAGCATGCTATCATTGGTTGAGACGAGACATGTTATATCTTCAACCTCCATACACCCTGCAATGGGGATTTTGTGAGTTTCTTCAAATGGAAAAATTAGAGACTCAGACTAGTATCATTGGATTGATCTCTTCAAGACGATCCTAACCCCACCATCGCACCATATTTATGTAAAGTGTGCAAGGAGTTATGGATCAAAAACACAGAAAATAGCAAGCACAATTAGGTTAAGAAGTATGAGGATCAAAAGGATGAGTAGAGTAAGTTAGTGTTTTGTTTGGATCCAAATGGTTAAGAATTCTACCTGAACGAAGTTCAATAATGGCGCTCTGAAACTGGACTTCTGTAGCTTGAAATATGGCTCGATTTTCTTGGTTCAAGTGTTTGAGAGTTTGTGTGATGATGGAGAATGATGAATGTAAACAGAAATTTGGAGAAGGAGGCTTGAAATTCTGAAACTGATTTCAAAAATTTAAAGTTCGAATGAAATTTTGACAAGGTGTGTTTGGCTCTCAAAGCTTGTCTAAAAGTGTGGAATAAGGTCCTCTATTTATAGGGAATTGAATGGGATTGAGAATTGGAGGAAACAATGAAGTTTTGAGGGAAATTGGATGGAGGTCAAGAACGAGTGAAGTGTGACTTGATTCTCATAAAAAAATCAGCTATTATTTGCGTTTTCAGGTGCTAATCAATTCTGGAGGTTCATAAACGTGTTTAGAAGCAAAAACGCGCATCAATTTTGTGATGAGAAGCCAAAACAAAGATTTCAAATTATGACTTTCGGAGAAACTTAAGTTTCAAGTTACCAAATTAAAATCAATGGCATTCTCAACTCAAGGAGTCATAGGACATGATTCTTGAAGCTTTAGAAAGATTAGGTTACAATCTTTTCAACGTGCAAAGAAGAGATCAAATGGATGCTTGAGCTGAAAGTTGTAATAGGTCAAAGTTGAGAAAAAGAGGTTGACTTTCTATACTTAGAAAATTTCTAAGTTTTTCTTCAAAAATGACCTATAATCTTTTGCATCCAAACATGGCCTTCCACTTGAAATTTTCTCTTGATAAAAAAAGATGGCATGAAGTAGATCTCTTGAATGACATTTTGAGCCTTGAACAATTTAAAATATCCAAAAATTGAGAAAGTTATGACTTGTTGAAATTGGCAAAAATTCATGAAATGACCTATAATCTTTTGCATCCTTAGGGCATCTTCCATCCACTTTCACACTTTGCACTTAAAAGAAGGGTTTAAGTTCACATCTTTAAGATCTTTATGGAAAAATAATAGGCTCAAGGAGATTAGAATTGACCAAGTTATGATCTTTTGAAGTCACATAAGGGAATTTGATGGTTCATCTTGAGGACTTGTAATCTTTCTTCATCATTAGGTATCTTCCACACAAAATTTCCTTGAAACTTTTGAAATCATTTGTTGATAACAATTTTAAGAGAAGTGTGTCTTTGGAATCACTCAAAAATACCAAAAGATGAGCACGATATACCCATTTGAAATTCAAAACCTAGCTCATATAGCAACAAAATGCCTTGGGAACCCTTTTCAATTTTGATCAACTTTCTTGCACAAATGATTTTGTCATGTAAATAGAAGTTGTTAAGGATGATAATGAGAAGCCATAGCAACCATAACCACTTCCAGATCTTGATAATTAAGGAAAGTATGCACTTATGATCAATGAATCAAGAACTTGTCCAATTAGGTCAAACCTCTTTAATCAACCCTTGCATTTTTAAACTACCTTTTGACAACTTGAGGCATGGTGAATCATAATGTACTTTGTCATGATATTAATTCAAAGCAACTTTAATGATGAAGCTTTAATCTCAATGAAGCTTTGTTGAATAAGGCATGGAAATAAACTCATGAACCTATGGATCAACTTGCTAGAATATGTTGTGCTTTCACCTATGATACCAACAATTAGAGAAAACATTTATTGTATTTATTATTTAAAAGTTATCCATTACAAAGCATAGATGATCACAAAATACAAGTCAATGTGCTTGGTGATTCCCCATGGGCAAAGCTAAAGATAAGGAAAAGATCCAAACCCTAGTGTGTGATCTTGTTGCATTGTGATGGTATGAGATGAAAGATGAATCTTAGGGGCAAAAATTGGGGTATAACAGCTGCCCTTATTTAAGTGTCTTCTATCCAGAGATGCAAAGGTTAAAATCTTCGTGTCGACGCAATTGAAGATACTTAAATATAAAACAATCCCTATTTTTTGCCCTAAGATTCCATGCAATGTTTATGATTATGAATGTAAATAAACAATTTCAAAAAGGACACAAGACATCACTGGGGATGTAGGAAAAAAAAGAAGATCAAAAGAAAAACCCGACGAGGAAAATGAATCGCTGGTGAAGAAAAAGACCAGAATCTATTGGGGTAAAGCCCAAAGAGGAGACAAAGCATCATCAACTTAAAGATTGAGGAGAGAAAGTAAAGGATAACAACGATTGACAGATGACTGCGAACTATCCACTCACTGAGGAGATAGTAAAAAAAGTAACATTGTCCCACTGGGGAAAGAAGTGGTAGGATAATACCAATAAGTACCAATATTAGGGCAAGCATCCAGTATTCAAGACTGGAAACAAATGAACTTCTTCGGAGTAATGTGAACCTCAACTACGAACTATCTCCCATTATGACGAGACTTCCATTCATCGAAAAAAGATCTTAACAACGAACTACCTTCCATAATGACAAGGCTACCATTCATTGGAGTAACATATCTCAACAACGAACTACCTTCCATAATGACAAGGATACCATTCATTGGAGTAATAGATCTCAATAATGAACTACCTTCCATAATGAAAAGGCTACCATTCATTGGAGTAACTCATCTGAATAAAAAACTACCTTCCATAATGACAAGGCTACCATTCATTGGAGTAACAAATCTCAACAACAAACTACCTTCCATAATGACAAGGCTACCATTCATTGGAGTAACGAATCTCAACAACAAACTACCTTCCATAATGACAAGGCTACCATTCATTGCAGTAACAAATCTCAATAATAAACTACCTTCCATAATGACAAAGCTACCATTCATTGGAGTAACAAATCTCAACAACGAACTACCTTCCATAATGACAAGGTTAGCATTCATTGGAGTAACAAATCTCAACAACAAACTACCTTCCATAATGACAAGGCTACCATTCATTGGAGTAACAAATCTCAATAAAAAACTACCTTTCATAATGACAAGGCTACCATTCATTGCAGTAACAAATATGAATCTTCTCTGGAAGCTATCAGATTCACTGGGGAAATACAAGTTGCTCAAATAAAGTGACCTGCTATTTGCTGTTATGAGTAGGAATTGCAATAATGATTCCCCGGGGAAAGAAATATGGCTTCATGGGGAAAGAGGTAGGACCTCCTGGGAAAATGTCAATATATTCCTGTTGAGGAAGTAAAATCTTCTTATGCAAAATAAATGCACATTCTCAAACTAGGGCTTAAAGCTTGCATAAATCACAATAATAATATTGCAGGGGACCACTCATTCAAACCAGAAATAAACCGGAGTGAAGCAGTCAACCAAAATAAATCCTCATGAGAAATAAACTCAAAAGGGAACCACGTTCTATCTAGACAAAGAGCTGAGCGGGAAGGCTAATGCAGAATTCTTCCATGAGAGCCAAACTAAATTGGGAAATTGAAAGAATATACACTTTCTGCTTAAGGTTGACACTCTATTGGAGAGAGGATAACACAACTCTGCAAAATAGGGTAATATGCCAACAAGATATTAATGAAAGCGAATGAGCAATGATTTGCTAAATTCAGATAAGCATGATGTATGCATGAATGCATAAATGTTATTATATATATGCTGACAAAACAAACATATAACACTGGGGACAAAGGGGAAAAAACAAATGGGTACAGTCAATACTTGGCTAAATCATATCCAAGATGGAAATTCCATAAGAAAGTAAGCACCAATTGAGGAAAAAAAATTCTTATTTCACAACTTAACTTTATTGGGAAGGAACAAAATCATAATAGTAAATCAACACAAATATAATGATATAACATCTTCCTCCAGGCTCCACCAGGGAATAGCACACAGACTTCAATGGGGAAAACAAAAGTTTCAAGGTCTGTATTTCTGCTGGGGATGACATATTGACTTCATTGGGAAGAGAAAACCCACCTCGTCGAGGGGAAACCAAAATACATCCTTCAAAACTAAGAGTGATGACTGAACCAACCTCTGGAGAGAAAATATAAAACCTTAAGGGAAAAATAAATTCCAGGGAAAGATATCGCCTCAGCTTTACTTGGGGATTCAAGAGGTTGAAAATTACAACATGAAATTAAGCTTATGGGGATTTTAAATCAAACCCAACACTTGGTGGGAGAAAACCCAAAAGGTCTACAACTGTTTCAACACTTCTTAGTAAAGGCATTGCCCTTGCCTGGTTACCAGGAAAACAACAAAAATGCTAGCACTACAAAAGGGAGATATTTTGCAAATGATTCCAACTCAGCATGCACAGGGAGAAGAGACTTTCATTACATGAGTGAAGACCTTAATGGGAAATCAGAGATAAAGACTTCATATCAGGAAAACCCGAGATCATAATGTACCAAGACTGGACTGGTGAAGATGGGATCACAAACCCAACATCGCAAAATACACCAATTGGTCCCGTCTTCAACTAACTGAGAAACACATGAAGATCATACTCATTCCAGCAAAAGTGCCTTGGGAGAATTTTCTTGGGGAAATCAGACTTTAAAAAATTTCTGAATTTGTCTGTCACTGGAGTCATTATTTTTGTTCTCCTTGAGTCACAAAATCTAAAGCAATAAGTAATTTGTAAATTATTTTAAAAAAATTGTTATTTAATTTGTTTGTTTTGATCATTACTATTAATAATAAATAAAGTCTTTGTAAGCTAAATAAAATAAGAATCGCAAGGAATTGGATAAAAGCTCAAACTTTATTAATAGGATGGTAGTCTGCGAATGGAAAGACTCCATAGATGATTACAAAGTTTGGAAAATGGTAATATACATTGGAAAAGATACATTGAGTTACAATGACCACTATTCTCCCTAACAACTTTGAATTCCCGAGCAGAGACTTCAATTGAAGAGTAATGAAAATCCAAGAAGATTGTTGCTTCAACGATCAAGTCTTGTCTGATGCAGTTGCTTTACAGAAAATCCATAACTTGTGCCTAGGTTCCCTTGCAACCGGGAAAGATTTATTCTTTTTATGTTCCTAATTTTTGCCTAGACCTCCCTTTCGGGTTTTCGGCCTACCGAGATGCTCCTTTTTTCCTAAGCTGCCCTTTCGGGTTTTCATCTTAGCGGGCGGTTCTTTTATTTTTCTAGGTGAAGTATTTCGTGACTACATCAGCATTCATAGGATGTGAGAACTCCTCGTCATCCATTGTTTCAAGAATCAATGCACCGTTAGAGAAGGATTTCTTGATAACATATGGTCATTTAAAATTGGGAGTCCACTTGCCCCCAGAATCAGTGCTAAAGGACATGATATTCCTGAGTACGAGGTTGCCTTCTCTGAATTTACGAGGTTTGACCTTCTTATCAAAAGATTTCTTCATTCTCTTCTGGTATAACTGACCATGACACAAGGCCTTCATTCTTTTCTTTTAAATTAGATTTAACTGGTCAAACCTGTTTTGGACCCATTCAGCCTCTGACAACTTGGCTTCCATTATCACGCGCAAAGAGGGAATCTCAACCTCAATGGGGAGCACTGCTTCCATTCCATACACAAGACTGAATGGGGTTTCCTCTGTTGAAGTGCATAAAGATGTTTTAAACCCATGCAAAGCAAAAGGTAGCATCTCATGCCAGTCTTTATAAGTGACAACCATTTTCTGGATGATCTTCTTGATGTTCTTATTAGCAGCTTCAACAGCCCACATTCATCTTTGGCTTGTAGGGAGATGAATTGTGGTGGATAATCTTGAATTTTTATCAAAGTTTCATCATCATCTTGTTATTCAAGTTTGAGCCGTTGTCGATGATAATCCTGCTGGGCACATTGTTGTACCCTAAAATTTGCTCTCTCGTTTCTCAAAGGATCATCCTAGACCCTCAGGTTTGCTTCTATCAAGTTTCAAGTCTTGAATTACAATTTTCCAAGAAAATCATTCACAAGGACAAAATGGTCAAAAGCATTGAAAAGTTAAACTTTGACTTTTGGATCAAAAAATCAAGTTTCAACAATTATATTTCATCAAGACATGAAATTGGTTCATCAAAAATCAGTAGTTAGAAATTACTTTGAAAAATCAAATTTCTAAACATTTAGAAAATTTTCTAAGTGTTAAGAGAATATGATACTTCAGAACTTCTGGGCCAGCCTTCACGCAAGTGCAATCAGAATTTGCAAACATGGTTCAGAACATGACTCGTCAATCAGAACGTATGGAAACTATGTCCTTCAATCAGAACGTGACTCTTCAGCATATGGAGGCTATGTTTTATGCTTCGATCAGAGCCTCACCCTTCGAATCTCACTCTGGTCTTCTGCGATCAGAACATCACCAAATCCCAAAACCTCGTTTGAGCAACCTGCTGCACTACTGTAGTATAGTCCTGCCACCAACTGCCACACCACTCTAAGGTGTTGTTGATCCAGTCCACGCCTGCGTTTTTCTCAAACCCCATAATTGCACCAAATTAGCATGCAAAAGCTGTGTTTAAAAAGCAATGGAATAGTATGCCAAAAAGGTTAAAAATCTCATTTGTTTTCCCCCAAAAACCACAGCAAACCCATCTATAAATAAGTTGATTCATCACACGTTCAAGAGGTTGGCTTTTGGAAGGAGAGAATTATCAAAGAGAGAGGAGAAAACATAAAAAACATTCGTGAACCTTGAATTCCTAAACAAAACCAAAATCTTTGTTCTTCCCTTTGAATCAAAAGAACAAAGCATTTCCTTTTCCGTTCCAGAATATCTGAAGGCAGCAGCTCAAGTTCCAAACACACGTTCCAGATTCAAGGTAAGTCTTTTTGACTTTGAATCTTTTCATTCAAAACATCATTAATTATGTAAATATCATAGTATTGATGTTGTCCATATCATTGCACGAGTAGAAAAAAAACTGTGGATTAGAACTTCTTGAATAAAGCTAGGCTCAGAATTAAGATTAGAACTTCCATGAACTGTTGTGCTTCTATCTTTCTGATTTGCCATCGTTAAGAACTGAATAAATTGCAGATGTTCTGACTAATCTAAGGAATGAGGTGAAATGTAATACAAAATTTCTGGGTTTTCTTTCCCACTGTTTAGCACGACACGGAACTTCTGGGTTCTCTTCACTATTTTGACATTGAACTTTTGATTTTCACTCATTGTTTAACGCACACAAAACTTCTGATTTTCACTCACTGTTTAACACATCACGGAACTTCTAATTTTCACTCACTGTTTAACACAACACAAAACTTCTGATTTTCACTCACTATTTAACACAACACAGAACTTACGATTTTCACTCACTGTTTAACACAACACAGAACTTCTGACCCTTTGCTCACTGTCTAAACACGACCCAGAACTTCTGTTTTTGCTCTCAAACGTTTCTTTCAGGATTCCAATGGCATCAATCTAGAACTTCTGATTTTCTTTGACGTTTCATTCTGAACCAAAGCGTGCCTGGCATCAGAACTTCTGATCTCCTCTGTTTTGCTTTCAGCAACACGCTGATCCTATTCCTCATTTTTTTCTCCTTTTTCTCTATTATTTTTTTAATAAAAAAAAGACATAAAAATATTTCCTTTTTATTAATTAATTAATTTCTTTTTTGTTCATTAAGACAAAAAAACCACTTTTCAAAACAAGTTTGTTTTCTTCTTATATCATACATTTCAATATGGTTGTAATAGTTAAATAGGGTTTAAATTCTTGCAACCCCCCATTTGTAAATTTGTACTCCTATCCCTAAATGATGTAATAGCGTAGGACCTTTACATTTCCGCAAATTTATTGTTTTGAAGTATAAATGATAGTAATTAGGGTGTGTATGGCAAGATAAAAACAACAAATAGATGACCCTAACCAAGACAAAATGCATGTAAATCAAACACCGTTCACACTTGCACCCTTAGGGTAATCCCGATTTGTTGCCTTTCAGAAAATAGTCATGTCCCTTGAATATGGGCATTTTAGAGAAGTCCCTCGATAAAAGATCGTAATCCCTCGATGACCCTCAATGTTGCCTTCGATAAACGATCAAGTCCCTAAACGACCTTTCTAAACATCTCAGAAGTTACCTTCTATGACTGTACGATTGACCCGTGCCTGCCCCTTCACATCCAACGATGGGGCTTCTTACCAAATCAAGTAAGATAGCAACATCTAAAGGAGGAGTAAAAGAACACTAAAGACCCTTTGAGTAGGTAGATTCGCTCCTAGTTGCTCGCTTGCTCACAACAAAAACATTTCATACACCAACACACTAATTTGAAACATTTTCGAAAGACAAACATTTTTTACGCGTTCTTATAGAAACGAGAGCCATTACAAAGAATACACCTTTCCAAAATCACTTTCAAAAACATATCCCATAAACACCTCTTTGAACTATTTTCGAAACAAAACTTTGTACGCGTTCTTATAGAAACGAGAACCATTACAAAGACATTTTCAAAATACTTTCAAAACCCATACCACAAGCACATTCAAACAAAAGAAAGTGATCTAGCAAGCAACTAAGATCCCGTAGATAACTACGGATGAAGAGGGTGTTAATACCTTCCCTTTTCATAATCTACCCCCGAACTCAGCAAACATCTCTAAAGCTCTTTCCTGTTCTTTTCAGCCTTTCCTTTTGGATAAAAGAAAAGTCGGTGGCGACTTTTGCTATCTGCACAATTGCGATCAAACGCAAAACAACCAAGTCAGTTCTCCCACCGTGTTATAGAACTGGAGACTCTGCTGGGGAAAAACTTAAAAGTGGGGTTACCTTAGGGCTAGATCATCTTTACTTGCTTTCTTTGTTTGACTTGTATGCTTTACATTTTGGTTCTTTGTTTGGGCTTAAATCCTCTACCCGGATTTGGGATACCTTATAGGTAAGTAGCAATACATTGTGGAAATTGTGTGGAGTATACCAACATTGTCTAAGCAATAGCTACGTTAGTGTGATATATTTGTGGGTACCGGTAGCCCTTGAGTAGTCAAGGAGAATACGGGGCCGCTGAATGATGTCATGAAGCACTAACTGAATTTTAGAACCTTTACTTGACCAACTTGGCCATTAGGACATAGTGAGATGACCGGCTTTGGTGCAGTCCGAAGTTGGTAGATACTCGATACTACACTCATTGAGGTTTAGTTTTTTGGGATATTTCGGTCGCCGTGAAAGAGGCTTGCGCTAAAACAATGCCCGAGAAGACAAATCAGTGATATTGAGATCCCTTAGAACCCCGTTACTATCACTAGGACAGGTTGAGCGAACCAAACTTCAAGAGGGTACTTACCTATAAAACCTCATGCAAGCCTAAACCTAAGGATTTTATTGATTTAACTTGTGCATATGCTTGTACATAACATCATGACATCATACCATAGCATTTTAGACTAACCATTTCAAGGATTTTGAGATTCATCTTTGTTCTGTTTTGTAAGATATGACTCTCACTCGCAGGAACACAATCCAAGTCAACCTTGTATGAGTACCTTTTCAGCTCAAGGATTTAGCGTCAAGGGTCCCTGAGAATTCTCCGTTCACCAAAAGACATGGACGACTTCTCAACTTGGTTACCTCGAGCTTTGGTGAAGATATGATGAAGGTGCTTTTCTAGTTCTTCGACCTGTTGCACCATTGCTTTACCTTCCCCGATTACCAGCTTGTACCAACTATGGTAGAGTTCTCTCAACTCTTGGGAATTCCTATCCTCGATCAACTACCTTTCAACGGTACCAAAAGAAACCCAAGCCCTGAAGAGGTTGACCGAGCTTTACACTTGAAATAATCCGACATCACGGATAATTGGGAAAAAAGAAGTGGTGTCAAAGGGTTCTTAGCCAAGTTCTTACTGGAAAAGGCTCAAGACTGTTGGAACAACTAAGATTTACAAGCTTTCGAAGAAATTTTGGCTCTTCTTATCTATGGGTTGGTACTATTTCCAAATCCTGACCAACTTATAGATGTGAATGCTGTCAAAATCTTTTTATCTCACAATCCGGTGCCTACTTTGTTGGGAGATATATTGCATTCTATCCATGCTCGCACCATGAAGAGAAGAGGAACCCTCATGTGTTGTACTCCTCTGTTGGCTAAATGGTTTGTTTCGCATCTTGCCCGATTTGTTGTGAAGAATGAGCAAGGTTTGAGGTGGTCCAACAGGCTGATGTCACTCAGGCATTCAGATATCTACTAGTGTTCTCGATCTTTGGAGGACATTACTATCATCGATCATTTTGGGGAATTCCCTAATGTTCCTCTGCTTGGCATTAGGGGAGGCATCACTTATAACCCTTGCTTAGCTCTGCGACAATTTGGGTATGCACGAAGAGATGGTCCACATGACGCGCTCATCCAAGGTGTAGTATTCGACTATGAAAGTGACAATCAAGACTACCGTCGGAGGTTTATAAGAGCCTGGATGATGGTAAGAAAGGTGGATAGTAGGAGATTGGGGCACAAGAATTCCATTCCCCTTGAGCCTTTCCTTAGGTGGATATGGGCTCGCGCTCAGAGTCTCGTAATGCCTTACCCCTCCATTCTCCCAGTTATCATAGAGCCTGTTGTTGAAGGAGATGTCCCATACACTGTCCTTCATCCTAACATGCCCACCTCTCTCAAAGACTTACAAAGGGATTGGATACAGCTTAAGGAAGAATGAGACACTTTCGAAGCCCAATTCTACGCCAGTGAGAAGAAAGTTTTGGAACTAACCAAGCAGCTTCATGAAGAACCGAATCTGAACGCCTACATTGCACCAAAGAGGATGCGTCCAACTTTTTTGTCTTAGGAGTTTTTGTATTTTATTTCTTTCATTGTAAGCCCAAAGAGGCATGATGTACTCAAACTTGGATTTATTAATATAACGTGTGTTCCTTTTTTGTCTAAAGCAAATTTAAATCTCTAATTTCCTTGAAATCATTTACATATGCATCTTCATTCATCATAACACAAACAAGTTTCTTACAACAGGTCTCCTTATCTTTCTACTGTTTATTTTAGTGAGATGGATATTAAACAGACAGTAAAAGATCTGCAGGCGTAGAACACCCAATTTCAACAAATGTTCTTGACTCTGGCAAAAGGACAAGAGGATTTGAAAACTCTGCTGATCAAAGAAAAGAAGAAGAAAGCGAAGAAATCAACCGGTGTTTTGAATCTGGGAAGAAGGTTCAAAGGACCAGCCATACGGACTCTAGACTTTGCAACATCATCAGGTGAAAGGGATAATCAAGAAGGAAAAAACAAGGAAGTGACTGACCCTCCAGAATCTGAAGAGGAAGAAGAGGTTGACTACTCTGAAGAGTAGTATCCTCCAGCTGACGACAAATACAAGCAGTTGGAAGATTGCCTCAATACTATGGAGATCCAGAAGGTATCCGGGTTGGAATTTGAAGAGCTAGGACTTGTCTCAGGGGTTGTCATACCGCAGAAATTCAAGGTCCCAACTTTCGCTAAATATGACAGTGTCTCTTGTCCAAAGCTGCATTTGAGATCATACTTCAAGAAAATTCAACCCCATACTGCAGATAGGAATCTATGAGTGCATTTCTTCCAAGAAAGCTTGTCGGGGATGTAGTTGGATTGGTTCTAACAGTTGGAAGGGACCAACATCCGCAATTGGGAAGATTTGGAAGCCGCTTTTTACAAGAAATATCAGTATAATGTTGACTTAGCTCCAACTCTGGCACAATTGCAAGGCATGTCTATGGGTACAGGTGAAGGTTTCAAGACCTATGCTCAAAAATGGCGGGATCTCGTGGGAATTTGTCCAACTCCCTCTATTTGACAGAGAATTGGTGGATATGTTCTTAGGCACGCTATCTGGTCCATTCTTCAAACACCTGATCGGAAGCTCCTCGGCTGGGTTTACCGAATTAATCATGACCGGTGAACGGGTAGAAGAAGGTATAAAAAGTGGAAAAATTTAAAGAGATGCATCCTCGAGCACGATACAGAAGCCCTTTACCGGAAATAAGGAGGTTAGTGTTGCATATGACTATAGGAATCAGGACAGAATTGAACACCGTCCAGCGGTAGAGGCTGTCATGATCTCTAAGCCTGCACCTACTCAACAAAGGAACAACCAATCTAGAACAGAAAGGCCGGTAAGACAGTTTAGCCGGATAAATATGACGTTGTCTTAAGTCTTGCCACATTTGTTGAAATCTAATATGGTAACCTTGGGGGAAGCTTCAAAGAATCCCAACACTGTCTTTCCCCATTATAACCCAAATGCTCATTGTGCTTACCATTCAGAAAGTCCAAGTCATGATACAAACGATTGTTAGGCTTTGAAAAACAAGGTGCGAGACCTTCTCGAGGTAGAGGAAATTGAATTTGACGCCCCTGAGATCCCAAATGTTATCACTGCTCTTATGCCCAAACACGGTCGTGGTGTTAACGCTGTTGAAGACGATGTGTTTGTTACTGTTGTTTATAAACTTGTTACTCCCGTCCTGACCGTCAAGAGGAACTTGTAGAAGGCCGGTTTATTTCTGGGTTGTGGCAAAGGTTGCCACCTCTGTTTATCTCTACTGACTGTTTGTCATTTATTGAAGGCAGGTGTCCAGCGCCTGATGGATGACAAAGAGATTTTGTTTGAAAAGACTCCCGTTCCAACCATTTCTTACAAGGATGTTTCAATAATAACCATTTCCGCCAATCCTCCAAGGGTGTCCACCAAAAGACCCGTTAGGATTACATCTGTTCCGAAGGTGACTCCACTGATAATTACTATGCCAGGGCCAATCCCGTACTCCTCAGACAAAATTGTTCCCTGGAACTATGGGGGTGACGTCTACTACCACGACGTCAAGCAAGATTGGTTGGCTGATGAAGATCCAGTTTTTGAGAAGGTTAACCCCAACATTGGAAACATTGTGGGAACCAACAAAATAACCATAAGTGGAAGAGTGTTCTCCTCTGAGATTTCTCCTATGAAAGTTGTTACTGGTCCTGTGATCATTCCTGATTTTGTTCCTATTGATACTACTACAGTTCTTGTGATTACCCCTGCTAACACCCCTATCACCGAGTCGACCGAGACTCGGGGAAAAGACATTTTGGTTGAGCCTGTCCGGATGAAGGCGCAGTCAGTATCTATTCCAGAGGCTTCCAAGAAAGAGATGTAAGAAATTTTGAAAATTATAAAGAGAAGTGACTATAATGTAGTCGAACAGCTAGGGCAGACCCCTTCAAAGATTTTTATGCTAGCTTTATTGTTGTGCTCCGAAGCTCATGCGAAGGCCTTGGTGAAATTTCTTAAAACTTCCCATGTGTCATAGGAAACCTCTTCTGACCAATTCGAAGATTGTGTGGCTAGTTTAACAGTTGATAATGGTTTCAGCTTTTCTGGTGCTGATCTGACACCTAGAGGGAGGAAACACAATGATGTGTTGCATGTCTCTGTTGAATGCAGGGGCACTACTTTGGCCAATGTCCTGGTAGATACTGGTTCATCATTGAATGTGCTGCCTAAGAAGGCTCTGGATAGACTAGACTGTGAAGGTTTGACCTTAAAACCCAAAACATAGTGGTAAGAGCCTTCGATGGTTCGAAAAGAATGGTACACGGGGAGGTGGACATCCCCATCAAAGTTGGAACTCAGACCTTTGATTCAACTTTCTATGTGATGGATATCCGCCCTTCCTATTCCCGTTTATTGGGCCGACCTTGGATTCATGGCGCTGGTGCCGTCACCTCTACATTACATCAGATGTTGAAGTACCCAATCAAGGGAAAAATCATCACTGTCCATGGAGAAGAGGAATATATGGTCAATCACCTGAACTCCTTCAGGTATGTGGAAATGGATGGTGAATTAATCGAAACTCCGTGTCAGCATTTCGAGGAAATCCCACAAACAATTGCAGCAACCAAGACTGTTTCCAAAGTCCCGAAGATTACCAGATCTCCGCTGAAGATGGCTTCTCTGAAAGATGCCAAGGCAGTAGTCGAAGAAGATGGGTGTACCATTTGGGGCCAACTTCCGGATATTCCCTACAAATCTGATAAAATTGGTTTGGGTTTTACTTCAGGAGCCCAGAAAGCTATTTTTCGTGCTCGTGTCAGGGGACCACCTTTGCGGATCAGCAACCATGGAGTCAACACATTGGAAGATAGTGATGACAGTTGTGACCTGGAAGAATGGATTTTTCCAACTATCAACGGAGGACTCAACAACTGGGAAGCCAAAGAATTTGTCCCTATTAATTTTATCCAACAGTAATTGTCTTTAAATTTTTGTCGGACTTGTAATAATTAAACAATTTAGACTTTAAAACCTTGTGTCTTACCCGAGACACAACGGTCCATTTGTGAGGGTTGTTACTTCATTTTCATATGTCATCAATAAATCATGGACATTTTTGCATGCAAATCTTACGCTCTTTGTTCTTCTTTTTCTACATTTTTATTTTTTCAAAGATAGCTATGCTCTTACACACACTCACATATCAAAATGCAGATTCACATCCACTCAGGATCCCATGGGTAACGATTCTGCTATGGCCTATTGTAACTTTGAAAATCCGATCTACCAAGCCGAAGACGAAGGTGAGGAAGATTGTGAGGTGTCAGGGGAACTATCCAGGTTACTACAACAGGAAGAAAGGACCATACAGCCCCACGAAGAGCTGGTTGACACAATTAACTTTGGTACCGAAGAGGACAAGAAAGAAGTCAAGGTAGGTGCCAACCTGGAACCTAATGTCAAGAAGCGCTTAACTCAGTTACTACATGAATATGTTGAGGTCTTTTCATGGTCATACAAAGACATGCCAAGACTCGACGCTGATATCATGGTCCATCGTCTGCTGATAAAAGAAGACTACCCTTCGGTAAAACAGAAAGTCTGTCGCATGCGGCCAGAAATGTCAGAGAAGATCAAGACTGAAGTTATGAAGCAGTTCAACGCTAGATTCTTATTCGTCACCTCCTATCCACAATGGGTCGTCAATGTTGTTCCAGTGCCTAAAAAGGACGGTAAAGTACGCATGTGTGTGAATTACAGAGACTTGAATAGGGCAAGCCCTAAGGATGATTTCCCGCTTCCCCATATCGATATTCTGGTTGACAACACCGCACATCATAAAGTATTCTCCTTCATGGATGGTTTCTCCGGGTACAATCAAATCAAAATGGCACCTGAGGACATGGAGAAAATGACATTCGTCACACAGTGGGGCACGTTTTGTTACAAAGTTATGCCATTTGGGCTGAAGAACGCCGGGGCAACTTATCAGCGTGCCATGGTAGCTCTGTTTCATGATATAATCCATCACGAGATAGAGGTCTACGTGGATGACATGATAGCCAGATCTCAAACTGAAGAGGAACACCTTGACCATTTGCAGAAACTGTTTTAAAGACTGAAGAATTACAAACTAAGGTTGAACCCGAGTAAATGCACTTTTGGAGTTAGGTCCGGTAAACTCCTAGGCTTCATTGTCAGTAGTAAAGGTATCAAAGTGGACCCTGCAAAGGTAAAAGCAATACAAGAAATGCCTGCTCTTTGCACCGAGAAGGAAGTCAGAGGATTCTTAGGACGGCTAAACTACAACGCCAGATTCATTTCTCACCTAACCGCTACTTGTGAACCAATCTTCAAATTACTAAAGAAAGATCAAGTGTTGGATTAGAACGACGAATGTCAGGCTTCCTTCGACAGGATCAAAGAGTACCTTCAAGAGCCTCCTGTTTTGATGCCTCCATTTGAGGGAAGACCTTTGATCATGTATATAACTGTCTTGGAAAATTCAATGGGGTGTGTGTTGGGGCAACATGACGAGTATGGCCGAAAAGAGCATGCAATATACTACCTGAGCAAAATGTTTACCGACTGTGAAACCAAATATTCACTGCTCGAGAAAACTTGTTGCGCTCTGGCATGGGCTGCTCGCCGGCTAAGATAATATATGTTGAGCCATACTACCTTATTGATATCCAAGATGGATCCAATTAAATACATATTCGAGAAGCCCGCCCTCTCTGGAAGAATAGCAAGATGGAAAATGATCCTGATTGAATACGACATTCAATACACTACCCAAAAAGCAATAAAGGGAAGTGTGCTAGCCGATCACCTTGCTCATCAGGCTGTAGATGACTATCATTCCATGAAATTTGAGTTCCCAGGTGAAGACATCATGTTGGTAAACAATTGTGAAGAACTCAGACCATATGACGGACCTGAACAAGGATCCCGATGGACCTTGATTTTTGACGGAGCTTCCAAGGCACTCGGAAACGGAATAGGCGTTGTGATCATATCCCCTAAAGGATTTCATACTCCCTTCACTGCAAGACTTTGTTTCAATTGTACCAATAATATGGAGGAATATGAAGCGTGTATTATGGGTCTCAAAGCCGCCATAGATTTGGGAATCAAGTCCTTAAAGGTATTTGGAGATTCAGCCTTAGTCATCAGTCAGATCAAAGGAGAATGGGACACGAAGCATCCTAATCTCATCCCTTACAAAGAACATGTGTTGAAATTAATCCCACATTTTGAGGAAATTACCTTTGAGTATTTTCCACGAGAGGAAAATCAACTAGCGGACGCGCTAGCCACTATGTCATCCATGTTTAAAATCAGGTGGGATAATGAGGCTCCCCATATCACCATCGAGCGGATGGATGAACCAGCTTACTGTCACGATATCGATACTGAAGAAGTAGTGGACAAGACTTGGTTCCATGAAATTAAGAGGTATCTAGAGGCCCAAGAGTATCCGGAGGGAGCTTTAGTCAATGATAAGAAGTTCTTGAGAAGATTTTCTGCTAAATTCTTTCTCGGTAACAGAATCCTCTATAAACACAACCACAACTCTACTTTGCTTCGTTGCATAGACCAGAGTGAGGCAGAAAAGATCATGGTTGATTTACAGGAAGGTACCTTTGGAACTCATTCTAGTGGACACACAATGACTAAAAAGATCCTACGGGCAGGATACTACTGGTCCACCATGGAAGCAGATCGTTATCAACATTCACGAACTTGTCATAAGTGTCAGATCTATGCTGACAAAGTACACGTGCCTCCGCTTCCCCTAAACGTCCTGACTGCTCCTTGGCCCTTCACAATGTGGGGCATTTTGATTACTTCGCAAAGTGGGCCGAGGCAGCTTCATTTGCTTCTGTTACCAAGAACGTTATGGCCCGATTCATCAAACAAAATCTCATCTGTCAGTATGGTATCCCAGAGAGAATCATCACAGATAATGGTACCAATCTCAACAAGACTATAATTACCGCATTATGCGTGCAATTCAAGATCCAATACCATAACTCTTCTCCTTACCGGCCGAAGATGAATGGCGTTGTAGAAGCCGCAAATAAAAACATCAAGAAGACCATACAAAAAATGACAATGACCTACAAGGACTGGCATGAGATGTTACCATTTGCTCTCCATGGTTATCGTACCATGGCGTGCACGTCAACAGGGGAAACTCCTTTCTCTTTGTTATACGGTATGGAAGTTATCCTACCAATTGAAGTCCAAATACCTTCTCCGAGAATCATAAAAGATGCAGGGCTGAATGAAGATGAATGGATTCAAACTCGACTTGACCATTTGGACTTGATTGATGAGAAAAGGCTTACAGTTGTCTGTCATGGTCAGATGTACCAAAAACGCATGATCAAAGCTTTTAACAAGAAGGCCAGACGTCAGGAATATTGGGTTGGTGACTTGGTAATCAAGCGTATCATATTGCCACAAGGTGATCCCAAGGGAAAATGGACTCCTACATACGAAGGACTATTTGTGATCAAAAACATATTCTCTGGTGGAGCAATGATCTTAACCACTATGGATGGCGACGACCTTCTGCATCCTGTAAACGCGGACATAGTTAAAAGATACTACGCATGATAAAGACCCGCTAGGTCGACTGACCTAGGTAAAAATTAGGGCATCCCGGTGAACCAAAAGGGTTCGGTCAAAAGTTAGGGATAAAATACAAAAAAATCTATACACCCGACAATCTGAAAACCTGAAAGGGCGGCTTGGGCAAAAAAAGGGTATCCCGGTGGGCCGAAAACCCGAAAGGGCGGTCCAGGCAAAGTTAGGGATTTAAAGCGTATGACTATGTCCCATTGGATCACCTTATAGATAACCTTTAGTATCAGATGACAAACTCAAATGGTTCTAATTAATCCAATCGGCTTCGGATAAAGCAGCAAGTGGATGAGATGCTCAGAGACACGAAGGCTATTGTAGAGTGGGAACCCCATGGGATTATTTCACATAGTTGTCTTTTCTTTGTATCAGTTTTCATTTTCTATGATGACATTCTTTTACTAGGATGTTCGTCTCTTTGTACAAAAATATTTATTCAAGTTAATACAAAGATATTCCTTTAAAAGTTCAAAATTATCTATTTTTATTTTATTTCCCTATTTTGTTTACAAAAACGTCCAATGATTATTTTTGAACATATGCATTTGAACGTAATTACTATTTACAAATGAGCACAAGAAAAGAAGGAACGGAAAACAGAAAGAAAATTACTAATTGCTTTAAGAAATAGGATAATATCTATAGGCCATTCCATAAAATCCCCGCATGTACTTTTTTCCAGCAAGAGTGGAAGCAAGGACATCCAACTATAGGATCACTAACGTATCTCCAGTATGCATCCTAATGGTATCAGGTGCTCTCACATTCCCGACGGAGCAAAACTTCCAGTTACCACTCCAAAGATTCCCTGGGGAAAGTCACCCAGCTTCTCATGATTCCCTAGCCAGATTTCACAAAGTCCACAAGCAATGCACATCGTTTCCCTTCCCTAACAAAGTTTATTTCTCTAATTTTGGAAACCCATCCTTCAACATTTCAACTTCAAATAGAACATGAAGACTTACACTCCTTACTCTCAGCAGCAATCAAAGATTTATTTTCCCTAATCCAAATAACACTACAGCAGAACAGCTTACATTTGTATACATCACATACATACATCATAAACATCAATGACACAAATGCATATATCGCAATCTCATTGCACTATGCATTTCATACATCATGGCATCACATACAACTAACTCTTTACCTTTTTCATGAAAGATCAACCAACAAAAAATTATTATCAGATTTTCAACAAAACAAGGCATATGTCTATGAACAAATCAATTATAGATCAATTCTCGAAACAAGCCGGGGCGACTATCTACATGACAAATACTCCTTCCAGACCCCTGCCGGTTCAGTTTAAATCTCTCAATGATTTATCCTGATTCTTTCCCTCAGACATCTTCTCTGGTTCAGATAAATCGCTCCAAGATTTATTCTGATTCTTTTCCAGACCCCCGTCGGTTTCAGTTTAAATCTCTCAACGGTTTATCCTAATTTTTTCTGTAGACATCTTCTTCGGTTCAGATAAATCGCTCCAAGATTTATTCTGATTCTTTTCCAGACCCCTGCCAGTTTCAGTTTAAATCTCTCAATAGTTTATCTTGATTCTTTCCCATAGACATCTTCTCTGGTTCA
The DNA here is from genome assembly GCA_948472305.1 of Vicia faba. NCBI lineage: Eukaryota > Viridiplantae > Streptophyta > Magnoliopsida > Fabales > Fabaceae > Vicia > Vicia faba. Next base: position 897,491,930 of record OX451740.1, read on the forward strand.
GATAATTCGCTCCTAGATTTATTCTGATTCTTCTCCATACCCCTGTTGGTTCAGTTTGAATCTCTCAACGGTTTATTCTGATTCTTTCCCGCAGACATCTTCTCTAGTTCAGATAAATCCCTCCAAGATTTATTTTGATTCTTTTCCAAACCCCCGCCGGTTCAGTTTAAATCTCTCAACGGTTTATCCTGATTCTTTCCAAATAAGACACTTTCTCTGGTTCAAATAAATCACTCCAAGATTTATTTTGATTCTCTCCAATTAAAAAATATCCAAGACCTCTTTTGGTTCAGTTTAAACCTCTCAACGGTTTATCTTGATTCATTCCAAATAAGACACTTTCTCTAGTTCAGATAAGTCGCTCCAAAGATTTATCCTGATTCTTCCCAATTAAAGAATATTCAAGACTTATGCTAGGTTCAGTTTTAAATCAACCGAAGGTTTATTCTGATTCTTTTCCCGGTTGAAGTCAAGTTTATACTTAGTCTAATTTCTGTCAACGGTCACCTCCGGATGACATTTGTATGCCCATCTCCGCCAACTCTCCATCATTCCTCAAAATGGAATCTTTAAGCCCATTCCTTACACCTCAACCACAATATCATCAAGTGCAAATTTATGGGCACTCTAGTGTTCAATCATCTTCTACCCTCAAGTCACGAATGGAAGATTCACCAATCTAACTCTTCAGGTTTAAGAAGATTGAACAGGGGCAGCTGTTGTACCCCAAAATTTGCCCTCTCGTTTCTCAAAGGATCATCCTAGACCCTCAGGTTTGCTTCTATCAAGTTTCAAGTCATGAATTACAATTTTCCAGTAAAATCATTCACAAGGGCAAAATGGTCAAAAGCATTGAAAAGTCAAACTTTGACTTTTGGATCAAAAAATCAAGTTTCAACAATTATATTTCATCAAGACATGAAATTGGTTCATCAAAAATCAGAAGTCAGAAATTACTTTGAAAAATCAAATTTCTAAACATTTAGAAAATTTTCTAAGTGTTAAGAGAATATGATACTTCAGAACTTCTTGGTCAGCCTTCACGCAAGTGCAATCAGAATTTGCAAACATGGTTCAGAACATGAATCATCAATTAGAACATATAGAAACTATGTCCTTCAATCATAACGTGACTCTTCAGCATATAAAGGCTATGTTCTATGCTTCGATCAGAGCCTCACCCTTCGAATCTCACTCTGGTCTTCTGCGATCAGAATATCACCAAATCTCAAAACCTCGTTTGAGCAACCTGCTGCACTACTGTAGCACAGTCCTACCACAACACTCCAAGGTGCTGCTGATCCAGTCCACGCCTGCATTTTTCTCAAACCCCATAATTGCACTAAATTAGCATGTAAAACTATGTTTAAAAAGCAATGGAACAGTATGCCAAAAAGGTTTAAAATCCCATTTGTTTTTCTCTCCAATACCACAACAAACCCATCTATAAATAAGTTGCTCCATCACACGTTCAAGGGGCTGGCTTTTGGAAGGAGAGAATTATCAAAGATAGAGGAGAAAACAGAAAAACATTCGTGAACCTTGAATTCCTAAACAAAACCAAAATCTTTGTTCTTCCCTTTGAATCAAAAGAACATAGCATTTCCTTTTCCGTTCTAGAACATTTGAAGGCAACATCTCAAGTTCCAAACACACGTTCCAGATTCAAGGTAAGTCTTTCTGACTTTGAATTTTCTCATTCATAACATCATTAAATATGTAAATATCATAGTATTTATGATGTCCATGTCATTGCACGAGTAGAAAAACAAGTGTGGATTAGAACTTCTTAAATAAAGCTAGGCTCAGAATTAAGATTAGAACTTCCATGAACTGTTGTGCTTCTATCTTTCTGATTTGCTGTCGTTAAGAACTTGCTAAATTGTAGATGTTATGACTAATGTAAGGAATGAGGTGAAATGTAATACAGAATTTCTGGGTTTTCTTTCCCACTGTTTAGCACGACACATAACTTCTGGATTCTCTTCACTATTTTGACATTGAACTTCTGATTTTCACTCATTGTTTAACGCACACAAAACTTCTGATTTTTCACTCACTATTTAACACAACACAGAACTTCTGATTTTCACTCACTGTTTAACACAACATAAAACTTCTGATTTTCACTCACTGTTTAACACAGCATGGAACTTATGATTTTCACTCACCGTTTAACACAACACAGAACTTCTGACCCTTTTCTCACTGTTAAACACGACCCAGAACTTCTGTTTTTGCTCTCAAACGTTTCTTTCAGGATTCCAATGGCATCAATCTAGAACTTCTGATTTTCTTTGACGTTTCATTCTGAACCAAAGTGTGCCTGGCATCAGAACTTCTGATCTCCTCTGTTTTGTTTTCAGCAACACGCTGATCCTATTCCTCATTTTTTTTCTCCTTTTTCTCTATTATTTTTTTAATAAAAAAAAAGACATAAAAATATTTCCTTTTTATTAATTAATTTATTTCTTTTTTGTTCATTAAGACAAAAAAAAACCACTTTTCAAAACAAGTTTGTTTTCTTCTTATATCATACATTTCAATATGGTTGTAATAGTTAAATAGGGTTTAAATTCTTGCAACCCCCCATTTGTAAATTTGTACCCCTATCCCTAAATGATGTAATAGCGTAGGACCTTTACATTTCCTCAAATTTATTGTTTTCAAGTATAAATGCTAGTAATTAGGGTGTGTATGGCAAGATAAAAACAACAAATAGATGACCCTAACCAAGACAAAATGCATGTAAATCAAACACCGTTCACATTGTACCCTTAGGGTAATCCCGCTTTGTTGCCTTTCGGAAAATAGTCATGTCCCTTGAATATGGGAATTTTAGAGATGACCCTCGATAAAAGATCGTAATCCCTCGATGACCCTCAATATTGCCTTCGATAAACGATCTAGTCCCTAAACGACCTTTCTAAACGTCTCAGAAGTTACCTTCTATGACTGTAAGATTGACCCGTGCCTGTCCCTTCACATCCAACGATGGGGCTTATTACCAAATCAATGGTAAGATAGCAATATCTAAAGGAGGAGTAAAAGAACACTAAAGACCCTTTGAGTAGGTAGATTCGCTCCTAGTTGCTCGCTTGCTCACAACAAAAACATTTCATACACCAACACACTAATTTGAAACATTTTCGAAAGACAAACATTTTTTACGCGTTCTTATATAAACGAGAGCCATTACAAAGAAGACACCTTTCCAAAATCACTTTCAAAACCACATCCCACAAACACCTCTTTGAACTATTTTTGAAACAAAACTTTGTACGCGTTCTTATAGAAACGAGAACCATTACAAAGACATTTTCAAAATACTTTCAAAACCGACACCACAAGCACATTTAAACAAAAGAAAGTGATCTAGAAAGAAACTAAGATCCCGTAGATAACTACAGATGAAGAGGGTGCTAATACCTTTCCTTTTCATAATCTACCCCCCAAACTCAGAAAACATCTCTAAACGTCATTCCTTTTCTTTTCAGCCTTTCCTTTTGGATAAAAGAAAAGTCGGTGGCGACTTTTGTTATCTGCATAATTGCGATCAAACGTAAAACAACCAAGTCAGTTCTCCCACCGTTTTACACACACCATATCGACAGATTAAATTGTTCATGATAAAGCGCACCACCACCTACTTAGTGACATTAGCATATGAAGCTGCTTCCACCCATTTGGTGAAGTAGTCAATTGCCACCAAAATAAAATAATGTCTATTTGACGTCTTTGGTTCAATCATTCCAATCATGTTAATACCCCACATAGAGAAAGTCCACGGGGAAGAAATAACATTGAGAAGTGTCGTAGGCACATGAATTTTGTCAGCATAAATCTGACATTTATGGCACTTCTTTCCAAATTTGTAACAGTCGGATTCCATTGTCAGTCAATAATAACCTGCCCTAAGCATCGAATGTCTATTGGAATGGATACCAAAGGAACCTTCATGGACTTCATGCATTAACACATTTGCTTCGTGTCTATCCATGCATATGAGCAAGACCATGTCATAATTTCTTTTATACATCACATCTTCATTGAGGAAAAAGCTACCTGCCAACCTTCTCAATGTCGTTCTATCTTTATTTGATGCGCCATCAGGGTATTCCTGAGTCTGGAGGAAGTGCTTGATATCATAATACCAAGGGTTTTCATCTGCTGTTTCCTCTACCGCAAACACATGAGTCGGCTATCCCAACGTCACACTGTGATGCGAGGCACATCATTCCAAGTATTCACTTGATACATAGAAGCCATAGTTGGCAAAGCATCCGCCATCTGATTTTCATCTCTCAGAGTATGATGGAATTCAACTTTGTTAAAGAAGGGTAATAGTCTTCTAGTATAATCTTTGTAAGGGATCAAGCCAGGGTGACGAGTATCCCATTCTCCTTTAATATGATTCACTACCAAAGCTGAATCACCATAAACATCTAGAATTTTGATTTTGAGATCAATGGCTTCCTCGAGCCCCATGATAGAAGCCTCATACTCCGCCATATTATTGGTACAATCAAATGTTAGCCTTGCAGTAAAAGGGATGTGTGATCCATCGGGAGTGATAATCACATCACTAATTCCTTTTCCGTAAGCATTCACAGCTCCATCGAAAACCATGCCCCAACAAGATTCAGGATCTGGTCCTTCCCCAGGAAGAGGTTCATCGCAATCTTTCGCTTTCAAGAACATCACATTCTCATCAGGGAATCAAACTTGACAGATTGATAGTCATCTACCGGTTGCTGAGCAAGATAATCCGCCAACACACTGCTTTTTATGGACTTTTGAGTACGGTATTCAATGTCATATTCGGAAAATAACATATGCCAACAGAAAATTCTCCTGGTAAGAGCAGTCTTTTCAAAAACATACTTAATTGGATCCATTTTGGAAATCAACCAAGTAGTATGATTCAACATATATTGCCGCAACTGCTTTGCCGCCCAGGCCAGAGCACAACATGTATTTTCCAACATAGAATACCACGACTCACAATCAGTAAATTTCTTACTAAGATAATAGATGGCATATTCTTTCTTTCCTGTTTCATCCTGTTGTCCCAATATACAGCCCATAGAACTATCCAACATTGTCAGATACATGATCAATGGTCTTCCTTCAACGGGAGGGATCAAGATGGGAGGTTCTAGCAGATATTATTTTATAATTTCGAATGCCCTTCGGCAATCATCTGTCCACACACAACTCTGATCTTTCTTAATTAACTTAAAGATCGGCTCACACATTGTAGTCATGTGGGAAATGAATCTAGAAATGTAATTTAAACGCCCAAGGAAGCCCCTAACTTGCTTTTCAGTCCTTGGCGCATGCATTTCTTGAATTTCTTTGACTTTATCTAGGTCAACTTCAATACCTTTCTGACTGACAATAAAACCCAACAACTTCCCTGATCGAACATCGAAGGTGCATTTGTTTGGATTCAAGCGGAGACGATACTTTCGTAAATGCTGAAACAACTTCAATAAATATTTCACATGCCCTGATTCGGTCCGTGATTTGGAAATCATGTCATCAACATATACCTCAATTTCCTTGTGCATCGGATCATGGAATAGGGTTGTCATAGCCCTCTAGTACGTTGCACCAACATTCTTCAACCCGAAGGGAATCACTCTGTAACAGAATGTTCCCCAAGGTGTGATAAATGTTGTTTTTCCATGTCCTCAAGAGCCATTCTTATTTGATTATATCCGGAAAATCTACCCATGAACGAGAACACTTTAAATTTTGTTGTGATATCAACCAACATATCAATATGTGGCAATGGGAAATCATCTTTTGGACTAGCTTTATTTAGATCTCTGTAATCTACGCACATGCAAACTTTTCCGTCTTTCTTTGGTACAAGGACAATATTGGAAATCCACTGAGGATACACTGATGTCACAAGAAAACCGACATTTATCTTCTTTAACACTTCTTCTTTAATTTTTACATCCATATCAGGGTGAGTTCTTCTCAACTTCTGCTTGACCGGCGGACACTCTGGCTTCAAAGGCAAATGATGCTCCACAATATCAGTATCTAGACCAGGCATATCTTGGTACGACCAAGCAAAGATGTCCATATACTCTTTCAATAGTTCAGTCAACCTGCTCTTCACACCAGGATGCAACAATGCTCCAATTTTTACTTCCTTTGGCTCCTCCTCTGAACCTAAATTGATGGTCTCCAACGGCTCTTTATACGGCTGAATGCCATTTTCCTCGCGCTCGAGCAACCGTGAATCCTCTTTTGGAATCTCATCATATTCTTATTCTTCTGCCCCAAACACAGGGTATTCAAAGTTGGGAGAGGGTGCAAGGTCATTGTATTCAACAAGTTTATTAATTAATCTGCACATGTGATTTATGATTGCTTTTTAGAAACCGGCACATATATCCAGTGACCATGCAAATTTATTTACAGTTATTATTTATTCCAAAAAGGGTTTTTTCTGATTACCATTTTCCAAGAAAAAAGGATAAAATAAAAACACAATTTGAGAATCAAAGACATCTTTTATTAATGATTTTAATGAGCAAAGCAAACAGAGAAGCCCATACAATATTAACTTTCACCTTGGGCAGGGTGAAAGCTTTTTGAAAAGATAAACAAAACAAATTACTTTGAGACATGGATGCAAGAGGGAACATCATAAGTGAACCAGTTATGGATTTTGACTCCAAGCGTCACATAATTCGGCATCTCCTGTTCTTCTTCATCCTCTACAATGGCATTAACTCCAGAAGCAGTTGGATGGAGGTAGCTTCCGTTGCGGAAAATATCTTGATAGTTGCTCTCAGTAGACTTTGACTTCAAACTCTCAACTTTTCCATTCTTTGCAGAGAATCCCAAACCATCCATGTTCTTGTTTACCAGAGGATCAACAATCTGACCCCATACTTTACTTGGCCCATTGCGCACAACCTGCTGAGCATCTTTGAACGAAGCCATAAAATTCTCATTCTCTCTTATGTTATCAACGAATAGAGCTTGGAACTGCGTCCCCACATCAGCTTCATCTGCCTCTATAACACTGAAAGACAATAGATGAGATATCAACAATGCTTGCTCTTCATTTATAATAACCACTTTTCCTTCGCGCATGAACTTTAGCTTTTGGTGTAGAGTGGAAGTGGCAGCCACTGCTTCATGTATCCATGGAATTCCCAGTAGACAATTATATGCGGGCACAATATCCATGACTTGGAAAGTGATCTAGAAAAGGTACGGGTCTATGTGGATAGGCAGATCCACTTCCCCAATAACTGATTTTCTTGATCCATCAAAAACTTTTACAATAATACCACTTGGATGCATGGGAGCCGCTTGATATTTCAACTTCATCAGTGTGCTCTTCGGTATAACAGTTAAGGCGGACCCATTATCAATTAACACATTTGACAATGAATCATTTCTACAGTTCATGGATATTTGGAGGGCTAGATTGTGATTCCTCCCTTCGTCGGGCAATTCATCATCGCAAAATCTTAGGTTATTACAAGATGTAATATTACCTACCACACTACTGAATTGATCTAATGGCATATCATACTCCACGAAGGCTTGGTCTAAGACCCGCATTAAAGATTCTATATGGGCAGCATAATTCATTAACAATGGTGGGATAGATATCTTTGGAGGAGTCTGCAATAGCTAATCTACAATTTTGTAGTTGCTCATATTGATAATCTTCAAAATATTATCCATATCTTACTCTTAACACTTTCCATAACTTTCTTACCAACATTATCATTTCCCCGAATAACCGGTGCAAACACACGACCACTGCGGGTCACTCTATTAGCTTCAGCAATATTTCCAATGCTAGACAACGGTTGGATGGGGACTTCCACACCATCCTCTAAAAAAGTAGAATTGTACTTGTACAGTACAACTTTATCTGACTTGTAAGGAACGGGCCCTGGAAAGCAAATCACCAAAGGGGAAATAATTGGCTTACTACAATATTCAATTTCAACAGAGGCAGAATCATTGAAACAAGGAACAATTACATTCACACCTTCTTATGAAAATTTGGACATCAAAGAATCACCTCTAGAGAACACATCCTCATATGAGGAAAAGAATTCATCTACGAAAGCATATTCATCATTTGATTCATCCTTAGCCAACCAATACTCGATCATATTAACCTCATGGTAATCATATTTTTGGCCTGATACCTTGATTGTTCCATTATCCAATAAGAACTGAATACATGTTCTTACAATGGAACATCCCCGGGAATCCCTGCAGCAAACCCAACAAGATCCATAGTGGTGCTCTACCTGACCAACCATGTGGCCGAAAGTAACATGTAATTGCACGAGATCATCATTCATATGGTCCACATCAAAGATCCTGAACTCTCCAGGACACCCAAATAGCATGTTCACTTTCTCCTCATATTCTTCCCTAGGCCTGATTATATGGATGAGGCCCTCATCCATCATCTCCTGTAAATCATCCTTTATCTTGTCACAACCATGTATATTAGTACTACAGATACCACAACCAGCATGGTCATGAGTATAGTAACTAAACTCACAAAGGTGTGCATGCATATTTACCAAGTCTCCTCTGACCAAAATAATATCATAAATGCGGAAGTCCCCTGGATAACCAACAACCATGTTGACAACATTCATTCCTCCATGCTTTGGCAGAGGATTATCTTTTACATTAGGACTGACATCTTTGAAGGACAGAAGTCCAGATCTAACCATTCTCTATACCTCGAACTTTAGAGGATAAAGATTTTCCACATTATGCCCTGGTGCACCCTGATGGAAACCGTACATCTGTTCTGCCTTATAGTACCAAGGTAAAGGGGATGGTATAACAGGAGATGGCCTAGTCTAGACTAACTTTTTCTAGATCAATGCTGGGAGTAACTTTATATAACTCATAGGGATATAGTCAAAAGGCTCTCTCCTCTGATTCTTCCATTGACTTCCTTGAGGGGCTGGTCTTTGATAAGCGACTATAGTCGGAGTTGCATTTACAACCGGAGTTACCGAGGCAACCTGTTGATGGCGCTGATGATTTATTCTAGGAGGATAAACCCTTCTCTCTTGAATAACAACATTTGTCTCTCCTTCTTTCTTTTTAACAAATCCAAATGATGGTTTTTTCGTATTGCCATTATTTTCACTCTTTGTCAGACGACCTTCTCTTACAGCTTCTTCCAAACAGACGCCCATTCCCACCATTTCGGTAAAATCACTGGGTGCACTCGCCACCATTCTTTCATAATAGAATGCACCTAGAGTCTTCAAAAAAATCTTTGTCCTCTTTTTTTCTTCCATTTGAGGAATCACCTGGGCGGCTACTTCATGCCATCTCTGTGCATATTCCTTAAATGACTCTTTGTCCTTATGGACCATGGCCCTGAGTTGATCACAGTCAGGTGCCATGCCCATATTGTATTTGTACTGTCTGATAAATGCTTCACCCAAGTCGTTAAAAGAATGAATATTGGCACTGTCCATGCTCATGTACCATTTCAATGCTGCACCAGTCAAATTTTCTTGAAAGAAGTGAATTAACATGCGTTGATCGTCTGTATGGGTAGACATTCTCCTTACATACATCACTAAGTGGGAACGAGGGAAAGTGTTGCCCTTGTACTTTTCGAACTCTGGCACTTTGAACTTTGCAGGTATCTTCACATTTGGCACAAAACACATATCATTACATTCTTCCCAAACAACTCTTTTCCTCTGAGGGCCTTCAACTCTTTCTGCATCTTATCAAACTGGTCTTGAAAATCGTCCGTTCGATCGTAGAAACCTAAGCTTTCACTTGGTGGAGGAATAGGGCGATACACTTCATTATTAACAAATGGGACCAAATTCACCGAGGGAGGTGCAGCATAGTGAGTCTCATTTCTAGTAGCAGGGGTGATATGTACCACAGGAGGTGCAGGAGCAGCAGTAGTCTGAGCAAATGGAGCAACTAGAGCATCCTAATTATAACCTTCTGGCATAAATTTCTCTGGAATTCCCCAAGGGTATCCCGGAGGCATACAATTCCGAACAACAATAGGTGGACTAGTAGAAATAGGAATAGTCAGAGCTTTAGTAGTAACCATTGTCTATTGAGGCTGAGCAATTGGTGGCTGATTCTAAGCAGCCACCAAAGATTCCATTAGAGTAGTGAGATTGGCCATACCGGCCTTCAGAGCAGAAACTTCCTCGCGCAGCTCGCGATTCTCTTGTTGTAGATTATCCATCTTCCTTCTGAAATTGGCCCAAGTATTGTAATGATGAGACAACTTGCTGAACAAAGTAAAGAAGCTCAGTAAAACACCTGGGTATGTACAAAAAATGCAAGAAGTATGTACAATATGATGCATTATATGCAATGCACATGATTTATTTTATTATTAACATTTCAAAGGACTCAAAGATTTATAGACTATTTGCAAATATCAAAGTAATAACACATTTGAAATACTGAAAAATCTCATTATAATAACTTCAAAACAGGTTACAACTTTTTTAGTACAAGTTTCAATAATCCCAAGTACAAGATGAAAGTCTAAAATCCTAAAAAACAAAGTTGGTGGAGATCACTCTACACGCTGACGCTTCCCTGTCAGTCTGGTAATCTGAGCCTTCAACCTCTAGTTTTCTTTTGCATACCTGGTGGCGACCTCCTTCCAATCATCAGAGTCACGAAGTGAACAACTAATTCCTGACTGAGGCTTAGAGGAAAATAAATCCTCTTGCCTCTCCATTTCCTCTATAGAATGACTCTCAAGAATCTCGATCAAGTCGTCTTTCTCCTTCAGGTCTGCTCGGTAGGATACCTCTAAAGTTTGGCACTTATTCTTCCAAGCTTCCTGTTCTTGTTGCATCCTGACTAAAGCGAGCTGAAGCTCTTCCACTTCATCTAATAGGGGAGGAGTGGTCTTCACAAACATGTCAGGCACTGGTGCTTCTCGGGAATATGGCATCTTCAACTGGATGGCTCTTGCTTGTACCCACTAAAAATAAGGTTCAAAAGAAACAGCCCTTCTGGGTCCCAAGTCCTTCCTACTCTTCCCGTGAATGTGGAGCCAAGCCTTTGCAATTTGCTCCTTAGCTTCCTTATGAACTTCTCCCTCTTTTAGGAAGAAACTACTAAAATGAATACTATTTGGCTTATCCCTCATCAGATATCCAAGTTGTCGTTGTGCAAGAACAGGGTTGTAGTTAATTCCTCCCTTTATACCAAGAAGAGGTACATTGGGGAAACTACCACAACTATCGACAATCTCTACATCATGATAAGCCTGATGATACCAAACAATAGTGCCATAATCTTTGGATCCCACCGAGGCTCCTTCCTGACATCCCAAAAAGCATCAGACCGAGGTAAGTGAGAAATAAACCACTGATACAACAAAGGCGTGCAACAAATGATCATCCCTCCATGATAAGAATGTCGAAGATGAATAGAGTAATAAGCATCACCCAATAATGTAGGAATTAGGTTTCCAATCATAAAGATCTTGATGGCATTGATATCAACAAATCTGTCTACATTGGGAAATAAGAACAACCCATAAGCAAGTAGAGCAAAAATTGCCTCAAAAGCAATTGTACTCTTCATCCTAGAAAAATAGCAAGCTTTCTCCAATAAGAACTGAGCTGGTAATCCTCTAATACCTCCTTTGGTAGTCATGTGGGCTTCAACCTCAGACTTTCCCAGATAGATCAAAGCAGAAATCTCATGAGACTTTGGCTCACCCTCCAAACCAGTAAAAGGAACACAATTGGTAATAGGTAAACCCAACAGATAAGAATACTCCTCTAATGTAGGCATCAACTGATAACCAGGGAAAGTAAAGCATTGATACATCAGATCATAGAACTGGACCAAAGTCGAGAGCATACCCTTCTTCATACCGAGCTTCATAAGAGAAATGATGGACCCATACTTCCTCCGAAAATATGTAGGACTCTCGATCTCGGGAATCATACTCATCAACTCATCTATCTTGGGATCTTTGAAACTTTATTTCCTGGTCTTTCTTTTTCTAGAATCCATAGTTAAAAAGTACTTGAGATATTCACAAAGAGTCAACTTTTCAGTCCCTTTAAACAAAATGTCTTTAGAAGATGCTCATGGGTGCATGTATGCATGATGCAACAATCACACACAAGATCACAAACATAGAGTTCATAGGTTCAACGTCACGAGCATGAGGTCGAAGGTACTACTCATAAGGTATGATCTAAAAGTTATCACCTGCCAAACAAGGTTCTAGGGGTTCCCAGAGTCTACATCTTATCTTTGGATATTATCAACTTTCCGATTAACTCGGTAATTAGTAATATTCTCAAGAAAAACTCGTCCAAGCATAATAGCGCGTGATAACTATTTCTGGATTACTCCGTCATAGCTTTCGCACTACACCTAAAAGGCCAAGATGGGTTAAAGGTTCTACGGTCCTCAGTTTCAGCAAGCTCCCAGGTCGAAAGCAGCACGTCTTCCCGATTACTCGGTAAACGACACTATAGTCAAAGGGGCCTCCACTGAGTGGGGGATCTCATGTCTCCTTTTTTAGGATTACTCCCTCAAAGTTAACATGACTATACCGCCCGTCCTATCTTAATTTCTCCCAAGTCCGGGTATATGACTTATGAGAAATCACCAAGCACCCTGAAAACCTGGAGAATCCAGAAAAACATATTTACAACACATAATATACAAATAATAATATCACATATACAGATATAAACAAAGATAGGCTCAACCCACTTAGGGATGGACCAGCAAGAAGTCAATCTAGTCCCTAGTGAAGTCGCCATTTTTTCTATAGCGGTAGAAATGTTGAGACTAAGCCATTGGATTGGCTTGACTCGCACAGATCAAAAATAAAAATCGCCATCGCGCTTTATTATTTCCAAAGGAATGGGAAAAGAGTGAATAACCCAAAAAGATGGGGGAAAGAATCTAGGTAAGGGGGGTTAGTTATGCAAAGGGAAGGTATTAGCACCCTGAACATCTACGATACTCCGCATGAACCTCTTTGAAAATCAGTATATTTTGGCTATAAAATGTTGTATAATAATAGATGGTGGAGATAAGGAAAGAAGTATTTTTTATAATATGTGCACCCTCCGCGGTTGCGAACCTTTAGTTCCTACGTACTGCCTTTCGTGCAATAGGGGATCATGGTATACGTAGTTCACCTTAATTTTTTTTAAACGCAAGTGTATTGGTTAATTTTAAGAGATAAGACATAATTGTTTTATTCGAATGGAAAACATACTTACTACCCACAATCATGAGAAATGAGAATTTGCGTCATCTCAAAGTGAAGGATATAGCTTGGATCTTAAAATCAACAAAAGCCTCACTCAACACTCAAGTGGAAAATATCTCACTTCACTACATATCATAGAAGTATAGTTGTTTGCATCACTACAAGGATTAATAAGAGTCTAATCTTTTAAGAAAAGTTTTAAGGTAAAAGCCAAAGTGGCAAAATGATTTAAATGAGATTGATTGACTTTTAGTCTTCTCTCAAAAATGTCAAGGTCTTATTAAGTTGATTAAGGTTTGATTCAAGAAAATATTTTGAAAATGCATGGACATAAACCCAAGTTTATGATGAAAGTGGTTCAAGTTTTTAAAACAAGAAGAGTTTTCAAAAGGAGGGAGAAGATTTTTGAAATTAAAGAAGATGGGAGGATATGAATGGACTATCCTAAAGCATAAGATAAAAGCTAGAGAAAAGAACCATCTAACCAACAAGAAGCCAACACTTGACACAATAATTCAATGTAGAATTCCCATCCTTTGGATTTGAAACCAAACAATCAAAGATGATAAACCTCTTAAGAGGACCAAAAATTGGGCAGAGTAACAGTTGTATACAGATGAATTCCAGATCACAGACAAAGCATGTAACCACAATAAGCTGCACACAAAACAAACAAGCAACCCAATATCTTGGGATAAACCCCAAAAACTCCAGACAAAATAACAGTTGAGGTCACAAAGTCTTCAGAATAGGTCAAGGCTTCTAATCCTAAATCCAAGAGGTCCATGTCTCCAAAATGCCAAGGATAGTAACCAAGTAGTCCAAGTAACATTAAAGTTTTTTAGGGTTCAAGTTGATTATTAAGTATCTTCAAAAAGAAATGAAAAGCTCAAGTGAGAAAAATAAGAAAGACATAAAAGATAAATGCTCAAATGAGCAAAGATGAAAATAGCATGAAATGTAAATACTAAAGTAAATGGTACAAAAAGGGAAAAGCATAAGGTAAAAGACATAAAATAAAGTCAATTGTTAGAAATTAGTGATTAGTTGAATGACCATCTTGAAACTTGCATTTAGAACTCATTAGAGGATTGGTAGAACCAAAGCCTCTCAATAACAAGTTACATTTTCTTTTTGTCAAGTATATCATCCATTTAAGAATTTCCAAGGCAACATTAAATGATCAATGATGTTTAAGTGATCCACTTTGACCAAAATTGATGAAGATTCATTAGAGGATTGGTAGAACCAAAGCCTCCTAACAATGAATCTCAAGGTTATTGGATCAAAGGGTTCAAATTAACATACATGGGCTTGCAAACATGGGTTTGGGCCACGAATGATCATTTCTCGAATCGGGACAAAATTTAGCGCTATGTTAAGCAATCGTAAGTGGACTTATATAGAAGTCGCACCTATTTTGAGGTCGGCCAATAGCAATCTATGTACCATATGCTTTAATACATGATATGGAAATCATGCTCCAATAACATTTAGTACAATTGAGAAAGAGATGAGATGAAGAAGAAATAGGGTAAAAAGTAAACCACATTTGAAACAAAAATTTAATCAAACTATTATTAAAATCATTCATCCATTTTTATGGAGTTAGACTCAACACCATGGATCCAATGATGTTAATAAAGTTTATGATCAACATTTCATAGTCCAAGATCAGCTAGAATATGTACAAAAAATAAAATAATATTTAAAATAAAAAAGAAAGGTTTTAAATGATTTTTAAATTTGGAAATAAGGGGAAAATATCAATTATATTCAAAACACTCAAGAAATATTAAGTGAGACCATAGAAAAATTAGAAATGAACTCAAATATTTTTATGAAATTTTTGTCAATTTTTTAAAGTCAAAAATTGTTTTTAAACTAATTAAAATTGCTCAAATAAAGGAAAAAAGATCACAAATAGTAAAAATTAATATAAAATTCCACAAAAAAAAACTCAAAAGGTCATAAATAATGAAAATGATTTTTATAAAAAAATTTCAGAATTTAAAAATGCTAGAAAGTATTTTTAAAACAATTGAAATAAAGCAAACAAAGCAAAAATTATGAAAAATATCAAACATCAAAATAAAAACATAAAAAAATATTCATAAAGTCAGAAATAATTCAAGGTATTTTTTTAATATTTTTTTATAATTTTTGGATAAAAAATAAAAGAGTTGTGAATTTTTGAAATTTAAAACAATTAAAATATAAAATCAGAAAATAAAAATAAAACTAAAAAGATGTGGACCATCAGATCATAGTCAAAATACGTTAGTAAGCTGATCAAGTGGACCAGACGCGTTGTGCTTGATATGAACCTTATTTAAAAACACACTAGATAAAAAATAAGCCAACAAATAAAAATAAAATAATTGGCGTCCTATCATTGGTTGAGACGAGACATATCATCGTCTTCAACCTCCAGACACCCTGCAATGGGGATTTTGTGAGTTTCTTCAAATGGAAAAATTTGAGACTCAGACTAGTATCATTGGATTCGTCTCTTCAAGATGATCCTAACCCTACCATCGTGCCAATTTTATGTAAAGTGTGCAAGGAGTTATGGATCAAAAACACAGAAAATGGCGAGCACAATTAAGTTGAGATTTCTCACTCAATTCTCAATGATTTTAAAAATTGTAAGAAGTATGAGGATCAGAAGGATGAGTAGAGTAAGTTATTGCTTCGTTTGGATCCAAATGGTTAAGAATTCTACCTGAACGAAGTTCAAAAATGGCACTTTGAAATTGGACTTCTGTAGCTTGAAATGTGGCTCGATTTGCTTGGTTCAAGTGTTGGAGAGTTTGTGTGATGATGGAGAGTGATGAATGTGAATAGAAATTTGGAGAAGGATGCTTGAAATTCGGAAACTGATTTCAAAATTTTGAAGTTCAAATGAAGTTTTGGCAGGGTTTGTTTGGCTCTCAAAGCCTGTCCGAAAGTGTGGAATAAGGTCCTCTATTTATAGGGAATTGAATGGGATTGAGAATTGGAGGAAACAATGAAGTTTGGAGGGAAATTAGATGGAGGTCGAGCACGAGTGAAGTGTGACTTGATTTTCATCAAAACTCAACTATTCTTTGCGTTTTGAGGTGCTAATCAAATCTGGAGGTTCACTAAACGTGATTAGAAGCTAAAACGCGCAACAATTTTGTGATCAGAATCCAAAACAAAGATTTCAAATTCTGACTTTTGGAGAAACTTCAGTTTCAAATTACCAAATTCAAATTAATGGCATTCTCAACTCAAGGAGTCTTAGGACATGATTCTTGAAGCTTTAGAAAGATGAGGTTACAAGCTTTTCAACGTGTAAAGAATGGGATCAAATGGATGCTTGAGCTTAAAGTTGTAATGGGTCAAAGTTGAGAAAAAGAAGTTGACTTTCTATACTTAGAAATTTTCTAAGTTTTTCTTCAAAAATGACCTATAATCTTTTGCATCCAAACATGGACTTCCACTTGAAATTTGCTCTTGATCAAAAAATATGGCATGAAGTAGATCTCTTGAATGACATTTTGAGCCATAAACCATTTAAAATCTCCAAAAATTGAGAAAGTTATGACTTGTTGAAATTGGAAAAAATTCATGAAATGACCTATAATCTTTTGCATCCTTAGGGCATATTCCATCCACTTTCACACTTTGCACTTAAAAGGGTTGAAATTCACATATTTAAGATCATTATGGAAAAATAATGGGCACAAGGAGATAAGAATTGACAAAGTTATGATCTTTTGAAGTCACATGAGGGAATTTGATGGTTCATCTTGAGGACTTGTAATCTTTCTTCATAATTAGGTATCTTCCACACAAAATTTCCTTGAAACTTTTGAAATTATTTTTTGATAACACTTTGAAGAGAAGCGTGTATTTGGAATCACTCAAAAATACCAAAAGATGAGCAAGATATACCCCTTTGAAGTTCAAAACCCTAGCTCATAGAGCAACAAAATTCCTTGGGAACCCTTTTCAATTTTGATCAAATTTCTTAAACAAATACTTTTGTCATGTAAATAGAAGTTGTTGAGGATGATAATGAGAAGCCATAGCTACCGTAACCACTTCCAAATATTGAGAATTGAGGAAAGTATGCACTTATGATCAATGAATCAAGAACTTATCCAATTAGGTTAAACCTCTTCAATCAACCCTTGCATTTTTGAACTACCTTTTGACAACTTGAGGCATGGTGAATCATAATGGACTTTGTCATGATATTACTTCAAAGCAACTTCAATGATGAAGCTTGAATCTCAATGAAGCTTTGTTGAAGAAGGCATGGAAATAAACTAATGAACCTATGGATCAACTTTCTTGAATGTGTTGTGCTTTCACCTATGATACCAACAATTAGAGCAAACATTTATTGTATTTATTAGTTAAAAGTTACCCAATACAAAGCATAGATGATCACAAAATACAAGTCAATGCGCTTGGTGATTCCCCATGGGCAAAGATAAAGATAAGGAGAAGAGCCAAACCCTAGTGTGTGATCTTGTTGCATTGTGATGGTATGAGATGAAAGAGGAATCTTAGGGGCAAAAATTGGGGTACAACAGATGTTGCCTTTAGTAAAAGATCTAGTCCCTTACGATAAAATTGCTAAAGCACTCTTACAAGTTACCTTTATGACTGTACGATGACTCTCGTCTGTCCCTTCACATCCAACGATAGGGCTTCCTACTAACTAATGGTAGGATAGCGCTATCTAAAGGAGGAGTAAAATAGCACGAAAGACTTTGAGTAGGTAGATAGTTCTTAATCGCTTGCTCGCGAAACATTTCAAAACATCTTTTTCACAAACACTTTCTCTGAAATATTTTCAAAAACAAACACTTTGTATGCGTTCTTAACTTATACAAGAATCATTACAATGTTGCCGTACTTAGGAATTTTCAAAATATTTTCAAATACACTTACACAAAAAAGCATTTCAAACAAAGTGAGCTAACGATTAAGAGCCTGTAGATGACTACGGATGAAAAGGGTGATAACACCTTCCCTTTTGATAACCTACCCCCTGAACTCAAGAAAATATCAAAGGTCTTTCCTGTTGTTTTCACCTTTCCTAAATATTGGATAAAAGAAAAGTCGGTGGCGATTCTTTCTATCCACAACATTTGCGATAAAATGTAAAACCAAGCCAGTTCTCCCACCATATTACAGTGTGATAGGCATATGAAAGGAGTTTAGAAGTTAGTGCTGAATAATAAGTCTCATCCCACTAGATCTTCAAGATTTGGTGACAGGGTCAATAGTGAAATCAAAGGAGTTGGGAAACTGATGGGTTTAAAGACCAGTCAGGATGAAATAAAACTATGGCATGAGAAACTTGAACATCCTCATTTCAAAAGAATGAAGGAATTCATATCTTAAGGATCCATTAGAAACATGCTTGAGCTAAAGATTGAAGAAGGAATAGTTTGTGGTGAGTGTGATTTTAGATTTGAATTTATGATGTCACACAAAATTTTGCAGCATCAGACTACTTCTAAAAGGTCAGAACTTCTTCATACGAACTTAATGGGACCAATGTAGGTTGAAAGTATGTATGGTAAAATGTACGCTTATGTGCTCATAAATGATTTTTCTGGATATACTTGGATACAATTTCTTAGAGAAAAATCAGATTCCTTTAAGGTCTTTAAAGACTTGTGTCAAACTATTCAAGAAGAAAAGAATGATGATATTGTGAAAATTAGAAGTGAACATGACAAAGAATTTGTGAAGTTAAAATTCTCTAAATTTTGTGCTTATAACAATATTCATCATGAGTGCTCTCAGCAAGGGGGAATTGTTTAACAAGTAACCAAGGAGATTCTAGAATCAGCTAGAGTCATGCTTCATGCTAAGAGTTTGCCTTTGTTGGATACTCGATACTACCCTCATTGAGATTAGACTCTCAAGTTTTGTTTGGTGGCAAGTCAGTTGCCGTGCTAGATGAAACTTGTGGGAAAAATCAGTGATATTAAGATCCCTAGAACCCGATTAATTCTTTAGGACAGGTTGAGCCAACTAAACTTGAAGAGGGTACTTACCTACAAAACCCATGAAAGCCTTAAACCTAAGGCCTTTGCATGCTTTGCTTGTGTTTTATTATCTATTTGAACATGATATCATGACATCATAACATCATAACATTATATCATAACTAACCAATTCAAGGATCTAAGGGATTTATATTTGTTCTGTGTTGCAGGGTCATGGCTTTCAGTCGTAGGAATACCATCCGAATAAACTTCGTAAGGATACCTTTCAAGCTTGAGGAATTAGTCTCAAAGGTTCCCGACAATTCTCAATTCACCAAGAAACATGGTCACCTACTCAGTTTGGTTACTACTGGCTTTCAAGAAGACATGATGAGTGTTCTTTTCCAGTTCTTTAATCCAAAGCATCACTGTTTTACCTTCCCAGATTATCAATTGGTAACCACAATGGAAGAATTATCTAAGTTTCTCGAAGTGCATATTCTTGATCAGGTACCTTTCACCAGTTTAGAGAAAGCTCTGAAACCTGAAGACATTGTAGTAGCCCTAGATCTGAAATGACCAGACATTGTATCTAATTGGGAAACAAGGAATGGAGTCAAGGTTTTCTCTCCTAAATTTCAGATAGAGAAGGCTCGGGTATTTCTAGATGCCATGAATTTTCGTGCTTTTGAGGATATTTTGGCTCTGCTGATCTAT
This sequence comes from Vicia faba, assembly GCA_948472305.1. Taxonomy (NCBI): domain Eukaryota; kingdom Viridiplantae; phylum Streptophyta; class Magnoliopsida; order Fabales; family Fabaceae; genus Vicia; species Vicia faba. Next base: position 897,511,901 of record OX451740.1, read on the forward strand.
GGTTTGGTACTATTCCCTAATCCGGACCAGCTCGTAGATGTGAATGCCATCAAGATATTTCTCACCCATAATCTGGTGCCTACTTTGCTTGGAGATATCCTGCATTCCCTCCATACTCGTACTATGAAGAAGAGAGGAAATCTTATGTGTTGCATACCTCTATTGTCCAGGTGGTTTATTTCGCACCTCCCCCGATCAGTGATAAAGAATGAACAAGGTTTGAGGTGGTCTCAAAGATTGATGTCACTCACTCATCCAGATATCCATTGGTGTTCTCGATCTCAGGTAGATATCACTATTATTGATCATTATGGAGAATTCCTTAATGTACCAATCCTTGGTATAAGAGGAGGCATAACTTACAACCTTTCTCTAGCTCTGCGTCAATTTGGTTATGCTCGAAGGGACGGTCCTCATGATATGCTCATCCAGTGTATTGTGTTCGACTATGAGAATGATCCTCAAAATTACCATCAAAGGTTTATACGTGCTTGGGGCACGGTCAAAAATATTGATACCAAGACTTTGGGACATAAGGATTCCATTCCCCTAGAGCCTTACCTCAGATGGGTGCGGTCTCATGCTCAGAATATTAAAATGCCATATCCCGCTATCTTACCAGTGATCGTAGAGCCTATTATTGAAGGGGATGTTCCTCATACCATTATCCATCTTGATATGCCTACTGACTTCGAAGAACTACAGAAGTCTTGGATTCAAAAAAATGAAGAAAGAGATACCTTCGAGGCTCAATTATCCGCTAGTGAGAAGAAAGTACTGGAGCTAACGAAACGACTCCACGAAGAACAAAGCCTTAACTCATATGTCAACACAAAGAGAAAGCGTCCATGGGAGACTTGAATTCATATGTTTGTTATTTTGTAACTCTTTTTATTAAAAGAAATTGTAATTTAAGCTTGTTACTAAAATTTCTCTTATTTCCTTTTGTTTAAACAAATTGAAATCCCGCAACGATCCTTGAAAACATTGCATCTACATATCATGCATCATTACATAACAGGTTTCCCATACATGTTTTCTCATATTCTTGCTGTTTATTTCAGTAAAAGATGGCTCTTGAACAAACTATTAAGGAACTCCAAGCTCAGAATGCCCAATTCCAATAGACCCTCCTGAACCTAGCTTAAGGACAGAAAGATATGATGGCGCTCATTTCTAAAAAGAAGAAGACTCGAAAGCCAATTGCTATCCTCAACATGGGAAGAAGATTTAAAGGTCCTGCTAAACCTATTCAAATTGTTGATATCACCTCTAATGAAGATGACAACCAAGAGGAGGATGGTAGAAGTGTCAGGGCTGAAGGTGGAAGCAACCTTGGTTCCGGTAAAATTTCTGAGGACGAAGACTATTATGATGAACAGTATCCTCCTACTGACGACAAATACAAGCAACTAGAAGACCGTCTTAAGGCTATAGAAATCCAGAAAGTGCCTGGATTGGATTTCGAAGAGCTGGGTCTTATTCTGGGGGTGGTTATCCCTCACAAGTTCAAAGTCCATGTTTTCGCTAAATATGATGATGTGTCTTGTCCAAAAATTCATTTGATATCTTATGTTCAAAAGATCCAACCCCATACTATTGACATAAAGTTATGGGTTCACTTCTTTCAAGAAAGTTTGTCCGGTACACAACTCAAATGGTTCTATCAGCTGGAGGGAACCAACATCCGTACTTGGGAAGACTTGGCTACTGCTTTTTTACAAGCAGTATCAATATAATGCTGACCTTGCACCAACTCGCGTGCAATTATAAAACATGACTATGGGTTCGAATGAAGGGTTCAAAGAATATTCCTAGAAGTGGAGAGACTTAGCTGGAAGGGTGAAATCTCCCTTGTCAGACCGGGAGCTAGTTGATATGTTCATGGACACTCTAACAAATCCATTCTTTAATCACCTGATTAGGTGTTCTTCATCTGGTTTTACTGAGCTGATTCTAACTGGAGAACATGTCGAAAGCGATATTAAGAGTAGAAAAATTCAAGTGGCTGCGTCTTCGAGTGTTGTGAAGAAGACATTCAATGGTAAGAAGGAGACCAATGTTGTTTATGGCCAGAAGGGCCATGGTAAAAGTGACTGCAATCAGTCTGTAGGAGCAGTATTGATTTCTAATCCTGTGCCTGTTCAACAACAACAACAACAGGGCAATAGGGGTAGGTCAAACGCTCTAGGAAGGCAGTTTACCAAGATTAATATGCCAGTGTCTCAGGCGTTACAATATTTACTAAAAACAGAGCTAATTACGCTAAGGGATCCTCCCCGGAACCCCAACACCTCCTCTCCTAAGTAGAATCTAAACGCGAGATGCGCCTACCATTCTAATAGTCCTGGTCACGACACCAACAACTGTTGGACCCTGAAAAACAAAATTCAGGGTATGATTGACAAGAAGGAGATTGAGTTTGATCCTCCAGAGACTCCAAATGTGATCAATGCGCCTATGCCAAAGCATGACAAAGGCATAAGTGGAATTGACGATTTTCTTTATGTTGCTACTGTAAGTGAATTGGTTACTCCTCTACCAATAATCAAGAAGAATTTGTTGTAGGCCGGTTTATTTCTGGGCTATATTGAAAAATGTTACTGCTGTGTAGCCTAACCAAATGGCTGCAAATTACCGAAGGAAGGCATTTAACGCCTAATGGAAAATCATTTAATTTTGATCGAGAAGGTTTCGTCCGCTGAGAATCTGTGTCAAGACTTATCCGTAATTTCTAGCCCTCTTGTCAGGATCACCTCCAAAGGTCATGTAAGGATTACTGCCAATACGAAAGTTGCTCCTCTGATCATCACTACACCTAGACCTATCCCATATTCTTTGGATAAAGCTATTCCTTGGAACTATGGATCCAACATCTACTACCATGGTGTCAAATAAAAACTACTGACTGTTGAAGATGAAGTTACTAAAGTTGCTGATTCTGACATTGACAATATTTTTGGAACCAGTAAGCTTACTATAAGCAGAAGGGTTTTCTCTCCGTAAATTTCTCCGAAGACTATTGCTACACCTTCAGAGTTACAACCACCGAGTCAACTGCTGAGGCTTAGGGTAAAGAGCAAATAACATAGCCTTTCCAGACGAAGGCACCTAAGGAAGCTACAGTTGAAGACAACTCTAAACAAGAGTTGGAAGAGGTATTGAAGATTATCCGCAAGAGTGACTACAAAATTGTTGAATAGTTGGGGCATGCCCCATCCAAAATCTCCATGCTATCCCTGCTATTATGTTCTGAAACACATGCACAAGCTTTAGTAAATTTTTTGAAGACTGCTCACGTACCACAAGAGATTTCTGCTGATCAATTTGGAAGCCATGTTGCTAGTTTAACGACTGACAATGGATTAGGTTTCTCTGATGCTGATCTGACTCCTGAGGGAATAAATCATAATAAGGCCATGTATGTCTCTATTGAATGCAGGGAACTACTCTAGCTCATGTTTTGGTTGATATTGGTTCCTTGTTGAATGTTCTACCGAAGGCGCTCTTGACAGACTTGATTGCGAAGGGGTCGTACTGAAACCTAGTGATATTATATCTCGAGCCTTTGATGGGTCAAAAAGGATGGTACATTGGGAATTAAATCTTCCAATCAAAGTAGGTTCATAGATCTTTGAATCTACCTTCTATGTAATGGACATTCGGCCAACTTATTCTTGCTTACTAGGACACCCCTGGATCCATGGGGCAGGCATTGTCACCTCTACCCTACATCAGAAATTAAAATATCCTATGAACGAAAAGATTGTTATTGTCTGTGGTGAAGAAGAGTATATGGTTAGACACTTGAATTCATTCTGGTATGTAGAGATGGACAGAGGATTCATAGAGACTCCTTATCAAACTTTTGAAGTCATCCTATCTGCCTCAACTGAAGATGTCTCTGCCATTCCCAAAGTTACTAGGGATCTACCCAGGATGGCTTTATTGAAAGATGCTAAAGCTATTGTAGAAGAAGGTGGTTGTATTATTTGGGGTCAGCTTCCTGACATTCCGTATAAACCTGACAAGTTTGGTTTGGGTTTCACTATAGAGGGTCAGAGGGCTGTTTGTCACACTCGTGTTGGAAGGCCACCATTCCACATCAGCAACAACGGAGTCAACGTAATAGAATATGCTGACAATGATTATGACTTTGACAGTTGAATCTTTCCTACCATTGGCAATGGGCTCAGCAACTGGAAGGTGTTATACCCCAATTTTTTCCCGTAAGATCCCTTCATCATACCATGTTGGTTTATTCACAACAAAATTACACTAGGATTCTTGGTTCACCTACCTTGAGTTTTGCTCCTTTTGATGGATTACCAAGCACCTTGACTTATGTTCCTTTTGTGATCATGACTATAGTTTTTATTTCTTCATTTAACTAATAAAATGCAATGTTGGCTTGTCTTGCTTGTTATCCATGTAGGTGAAGGCAATGAGATTTAATAAGCTATCCCAAGGGGTTCATGAGTTTATTTCCATGCCCTAGTTAATATAGCTTGAGAAGTTCAAACCTCACCATTGGATTTTTTTTGGAATGATTGGCATGGAAAGGTTACTTTGGTTCATCACACTTCAAGGTTATTATATTTTACTCAAAAGTACAAGGGGTTGATTAGAGAAGTTATCATGTTTGGGAAAGGTTTTGTTCCCATTGGTCACAAGAGCATATTTCTCTCAAATTTTAAGATATGGAAGTGGTTTTGGTAGCTATGAGTCCTCATTATCATCCTCAACAACTTATATTCACAAAGCAAGAATATTGGTACAAGAAGTTTGTTCAAGCATGTCAAAGTTCTTCAAAGCATTTTCTTGATCTAAGAGCTAGGGTTTTGAACTTCAAAGGAGTATATCTTGCTCACTTTTCGGTATTTTTGAATGATTTCAAAGACATACTTATCTTTAAAGGATTATCAACAAATCACTTCAAAAGTTCCAAAGAGTTTTCATGTGGAAGAAACTTGGTGAAGAAGAAAGATTACAAGTCCTCCAGATGAATCCCCAATTTTCCATGTGTGACTTCAAATGATCATAACTTGGTCAATGTTTATCACCTTGAGCCCATTATTTTTCCAAAATGATCTTGAGGATGTTAACTTTATGCCTTCTTTTATGTGCAAAGTGGGAAAATGAATGGAAGTTGCCTTAAAGATGCAAAAGATTATAGGTCATTCCATGACATTTTTCCAACTTCAACAAGTCATAACTTGCTCAAATTTTGGATATTTTGAATGATTCAAGTTTCAAAATGTCATTCAAGAGATCTACTTCATGCCATATTTTTTTATCAAGAGAAAATTCTAAGTGGAAGGCCATGTTTGGATGCAAGACATTATTGGTCATTTTTGATGAAGAATTTGAAATATTTCTAAGTATGGAAAGTCAACTCTTTTTCTCCAACTTTGACTCAACACAACTTTCAACTCAAGCATCCATTTAACTCCATTCTTTTTCCATTGTGAAGATTGTAACCCCATCTTTCCAAAGCATCAAGAATCATGCCTTAAGACCCCTTGAGCTGAGAATGCCATAGTTTCAAAAATGGTAACTTGGAATTGGAGTTTCTTTGCAAGTCAGAATTTGAATTTCATGTTACAACCTCTAAACCTTAAATTAACATGTGTTTTGGGTCTAAACATGATTAGCCAACTTTCCCAAGTGGATTAGTGCATCAAAACACAAGAATTGGATGAGTTTTGATGAAGTTTGGATCACACTTCACTCGTGCATCAGGTTTGCACGAATTCCTTCCAAAACACATCATTTACTCTTCCTTTTGATCCCATTTGCTTCTCCTATAAATACATGAACTATCCCATTCAATTTCACAAGCTTGGATAGCCAGAATCACCCTGCCAAACTTGCTCCATAACTCAATTTTCTATAACTTCAAAATCCATTCTCGATCCTTTTTCAATCCAATTTTTCCATCAATTCACCTTCCTTGATCTTCCCTGAAGCTAACCACATAATTACATTCAAGAATCGTGCCCTATACTGCTCCATAGAAGTCCAGTTTCAGAGCTCTGCAACTCAACTTCAATAGGTAGATTCCTTCATCAATTCTTTAAAACTCTGATATCATTGCGTTACTCTCATTGCCTTGGTTCTAGTCGCAACACTTACCTTTTACTGAAAACACGTTTTGACCATGAAATTTCAAATCCCTTTTCAAAACTTCCTTCCAAATTGTTTGAGCTACAATTTATATAAATTTGGCGCGAGGGTGTGGTTGTCTTCGTCTTGAAGAGATGAAGCGAATGGCATAGGTCTGAGCTTCTAATTTTACAGTTTAAGAGACATGCAATTCATGGTGGCTGGAGGTTGAAGATGACCAACGTGTCATCTTCCAACCAATGAAGGCGCGCCATCTGTATTTTTCAAATCCTGATTTAATTAATGATTTTGTACAATATTCACTAATGACCATGATATGCACAGCGTGCCAGATCCCTTGGATTTGATTACTAACGCATTTTGACTCTCATCCAATGGTCCACATATTTTACTTTTATTTTCTTTTTCTGATTTTTATATTTTAATTGTTTTAAATTTCAAAAAAATCATAGAAAATTCATTTTTAGTCCAAAAAATCTGAAAAAATCATGAAAAATAATTATGATTATTCTCTTTCTGATTTTTATTTTTTCACAATTTAATTTTGTGTTTTGGTATTTTTTATAAATTTTACACTTATTTTATTTGTTTTAAATGTTTAAAAATACTTTTATACATTTTAAAATTCTGAAAAAATTATGGAATGATCCAATGATATTGTGACAAATATTGGTGACCTTATTTATTTATTTTTCTGACTTTACTATTTTTATCATTTTTTGTTTATTTTACCCATTTATTTTAATTTTAAAAATAGTTTCTGACTTTAAAAAATTACCAAAAAATTTGTACAATTATTCGAGCCTTTTTCTGATTTTTCTATGGTCTTACTTTTTATTTCTTAATTAATTTGAACATAGTTGATATTTTTCTCATTATTTTCTATTTTTAAAACATTTTTAAAATCCTTTTTTGTGCATATTAAATGTGATATTATTTTGTGATTATTTTCTGGCTGATCTTGGGTTAGGTTTTGGATCATGAACTTTATTAACATCATTGGATCCATGGTGTTGAGTTTAACTCCACAAAAATACATGAATGATTTTAATAATAGTTTGATTAAAATTTAATTCAAAAGTGGTTTGTATATTTTTTTCCATCCCTCTTCATCTCATCCCTTTCTTATTGCACTAAATGTTGTTGGAGCATGATCTCTATATCATGTCTCAAAACAAATGGTGCATAGATTGCTATTGACCAGCCTCAAAATAGGTGCGACTTCTATATAAGTCCACTTACGATTGCTTAACATAGCGCTAAATTTTGTCCTGATCTGAATAAATGATCATTTGTGGCCCAAACTTATGATTGTAAGCCCAAGTATGTTAATTTGATCTCTTTGATCCAATAACCTTGAGATTCATTGTGTGGAGGCTTTGGTTCTACCAATCCTCTAATGGATCTACGACACCTTTGGTCAACGCGGATCACTTAAACATCGTTGATCATTAAAATGGTACTTGTGAGAATTCCAAATGGATGATATACTTGACAAAAAGCAAATGCAACTTGTTGTGTGGAGACTTTGGTTCTACCAATCCTCTAATGAGTTCCAAATGCAAGCTTCAAGATGATCATCCAACTAACCACTAATTATTGACTTTTCTTACCTTATGCTTTTATTCTTTTTTATGCTTTATGTACCATTTACTTTTAGCATTTACATTTCATGTCATTTTCATCTTTGCTCATTTGAGCATTTACTTTCTTTCCATTTTTACTTTGCTCACTTGAGCTTTTATTTTCCTTTCTTAAGATACTTAATAATCAACATAAACCCAAAAAAATCTTTAATGGTACTTGGACTATTTGGTTACTATCCTTGGCATTATGGAGCATGGGACTTTTTCTTGGACTTAGGATTAAAAACCTTGGCCTATCTTGGAGACCTTGTGATCTTATCTGATTATTTTGTCTGGAGTTCTTGAGGTTTACCTCAAGACATTGGGTTGTTTGTTTATTTTTGTGTGCAGGTTTTTGTGATTACACTTTTTGTTTGTAATCTAGAATTCGCCCACATACAGCCGTTACTCTGTCCAATTTTTATGAAGACTTAATATACTTGAAGTTTGGTTCTCTCAAGAGGTCTAGTATTTCTTTGCTTGATTGGTTTCAATCCAAGGAATGAGAATTTTGTCTTGGCTCATAATGTCAAGTTTTGGCTTCTTGTTGGTTATATGGTTCTTATCTCTAGCGTTTACCTTGTGCTTTAGGATAGTCCCTTCTTCTCCTCCCATCTTCTTTAATTTCAAATCTTCTTCCTCCTTTTGAAAACTCTTCTTGTTTTAAACTGGAACCATTTTCATAATAAACTTGGACTTATGTCCATGCATTTTAAAAAGATTTTCATAAATAAACTCTAATCAACTTAATAATACCTTGACATTTTTTTGTGAGAAGACTAAAAGTCAATCAATCAATCTCATTTCAAACCATTTTGCCACTTTGGCTTTTTACCTTTAAAACTTTTATTAAAAGATTAAACTCTTGTCAATCCTTGTAGTGATGCAAACAACTATACTTCTACAATATATAGTGAAGAGAGATATTTTCCACTTGGGTGTTGAGTGAGGCATTGTTGATTTTGAAATCCAAGCCATATCCTCCATTTTGAGATGATGCAAATTCTCCTTTCTCATGATTGTGGGTAGTAGGTGTGTTTTCCACACGGACAATGATGATGATGTTTTATCTTATAAAATTAACCAACACATTTGGGTTTTAAATTTTTGAAAGAGGAACTACGTGTACCCTGATCCCCTATTGCACGAAAAGGTAGTATGTAGGCACTAAAGGTTCGCAACCGCGGCGGGTGCAAAAATTATAAAATAAATATATTTCTTTTCTCACCTCCACCATCCATTTTTATACAACATTTTTTATATCCAAAATATACAGATTTTACAAAGAGGCTCCTGCGGAGTACCGTAGATGTTTAGGATGCTAATACCTTCCCTTTACATAACCAACCCCCTTACCTAGAATCTTTCCCCCTCTTTTTTGGGTTATTCGCTCTTTTCCCATTCCTTTGGAAACATTAAAGCACGGTGGCGATTTTTATTTTGATCTGTAAAAGTCTAGTCAATCTAATGGCTTAGTCTTAAACATTTCTAACGCTACAGAAAAATGGCGACTTCACTGGGGAAAGACTGACCTCTTGTTGGTCCATCCCTAAGTGGGTTAATCCTATCTTTGTTTATATCTGTATGTGTGTTATTACTGTTTTTTTTTGTGTTATATGTTATATATATGTTTGTTTGGATTTTCCTGGTTTTCAGGGTGCTTGATGATTACTCATAAGTCCTATACCTGGACTTGGGCAAACTTTAAGATAAGACGGAAGGTATAGTCATGTTAACTTTGAGGGAGTAATCCCAAAAAAGGAGGCATGAGATCCCCCACTCAGTGGAGGCCCCTTTGATTATAGTGTCGTTTATCGAGTAATCGGGAAGACGTACTGCTTTTGACCTGGGAGCCTACTGAAACTGAGGACCGTAGAATACCAAACCCATCTTGGCCTTTTAGGTGTAGTGCGGAAGCTATGACAGAGTAATCTGAAAATGGTTGTCACGTGATACTATGCTCGGACGAGTCTTTCTTGAGAGTATTACTAATTACTGAGTTAATCGAGAAGTTGGTAATATCCGAAGGAATGATGTAGACTCTGAGAACCTCTAGTACCTTGTTTGGCAGGTGATAACTTTTAGACCAATACCTTATGGGTAGTACCTTCGACCTCATGCTCGTGACGTTGAACCTATGAACCCTATATGTGTGATCTTGTGTGTGATTGTTGCATCATGCATCCATGCACTCATAAGCATCTTTTGAAGAAACCATATTTCAAGGGATTTAAAGGTTGACTATTTGTGAATATCTCAGGTACTTCTTAACCATGGATTCTGGGAAGAGAAAGACCAGGAAATACAGTTTCAAGGATCCCAAGATAGATGAGTTGATCAGTCTAATCCCCAAGATCGAGTGTTCTGTAGACTTTCGGAAGAAGTATGGGTCCATTATTCCTCTCATGAAGCTGAAGATGAAGGAGGGCATTCTCTCGACCATGGTCTAGTTCTATGATCCGATGTATCATTGCTTTACTTTTCCCGACTATCAGTTGATGCCTACATTGGAGGAGTATTCTTATCTATTGAATTTACCTGTTACTGATCGTGTTCCTTTTACTGGTTTAGAGGGTGAGTCGAAATCACATGAGATTTCTACTTTGATTCATCTGGGGAAATTTAAGGTGGAAGCCCATATGATTACTAAAGGAGGGATTAAAGGATTACTAGCTCAGTTCTTATTGGAGAAAGCTCGTTACTTTTCCAGAATGAAGAGTACAGTTGCTTTTGAGGCCATCTTTGCCCTACTTGCTTACGGGTTGTTCTTATTTCCTAATGTGGACAAGTTTGTCGACATTAATGCTATCAGGATCTTCATGATTGGAAACCCAATTCCTACATTGTTGGGTGATACTTATTACTCTATCCATCTTCGAAATTCTTATCATGGGGGGATGAACATTTGTTGCACGCCTCTGTTATACCGGTGGTTTATCTCTCATATGCCCCAGTCTGATGCTTTTTGGGATGTCAAGAAGGAACCCCGTTGGGATCCTAAAATCATGGCACTTACTCACTCGGATATTGATTGGTATCATCGAGCTTACCAGGATATAGAGATTATTGACAGTTGTGGTAGTTTCCCCAATGTACCTCTTCTTGGTACAAAGGGAGGAATTAACTATAACCATGTTCTTGCACGGCGACTACTTGGTTATCCGATGAGGGATAAAACAAATAGTATTCATTTGAGTAGTTTCTTTATGAAGGAAGGAGAAGACCATAGGGAAGCTAGGGAGAAGATTGCGAAGGCCTGGCGTCACATTCATAAGAAAAGTAGGAAGGATTTGGGACCTAGGGGTGTTGTTTCTTTGGAGCCATATCTTCAATGGATCTGATCGAGAGCTATTAAGTTGAAGATTCCGTATTCCCGGGAAACACCTATTCTTGATATGTTTGTGAAGGTCACTCCTCCCCTATTAGATGATCTAGAAGAGCTGCAACTTAGTTTGGTTAGGATGCAACAAGAAAAGGATGCTTGGAAGAACAAGTGCCAAACTTTAGAGATTTCCTATAGAGCAGACCTAAAGGAGAAAGACGACTTGATTGAGATCCTTGAGAGTTGAGCGGTAGAGTATATGGAGAGGCAAGGGGATTTATATTCTCCTGGGCCTCAATCAGGTGCTGATCACTCACTTCCTGATTCAGATGATTGTAAGGAGGTTGCCACCAGATATGCGGAAGAAAACCAGAGGTTGAAGGCTCAGATTTCCAGGCTCACGTGGAAGCGGCAACATATAGAGTGATCTCCATCAATTTTACTTCTTAGGGTTTTAGATTTTATTTTCATCTTGTACTTGGGATCATTGAAACATGTAATCCATTTTGGAGTTATTATAATAAAATTTTCAGTATTTCAAAAGCGCTATTACTTTGATGTTTGCAATATGTCTATAAACTTTAAATCCCTTGAAATATTAAATAACAAAGTAAAAATAATCATATGCATTGCATATCATGCATCATATTACACATATTTCTTGCATTTGTTATGCATATCCAGGTGTCTTACCAAGCTTCTTTACTTCGTTCAGCAAGCTGACTCATCACTATAACACTCGGGCTAATTTCAAAAAGAAGATGGACAACTTAGAACAAGAGAATCGCGAGCTGCGCGAGGAAGTTTATGCTTTGAAGGCCGGCATGACCAATATGACTACTCTGGTGGAAGCTCTGGTGGCTGCTCAGAATCAGCCACCGAGTGTTCAACCTCAACCAACAAGGGCAACTACTGAAGTTCCGACTGTTCCCGTATCTTCCACTCCTGCTATTGTTCAGAATCGCATGCCTCAAGTTTATCGATGGGGAATGCCAGAGAGTTTTTCACCTGAAGGTTTCAATCTTGGTCCTTAAGATACTCCAGTGGTTCAGACTATTGTTACTCCAGCACCTCATGTGGTACATGTTGTTCCTGCTGCACCTCCTTCAGTAAATGTGATTATGTTTATTAATGATGATGTGTGTTGTCCTTTACCTCCACCAAGTGAAGACTTGGGTATTTATGACAGAATGGATGATTTTCAAGAGCAGTTTGACAAGATGCAGAGAGAGATGAAGGCCCTCAGGGGGAAAGAACTATTTGGGCAGAATGTAAGTGAGCTATGCTTGGTCCCAAATGTTAAGATACCTGCTAAGTTTAAGGTCTTGGAGTTTGAGAAGTATAAGGGCAAGACTTGCCCTCGTGCTCATCTGGTGATATATGTGAGGAGAATATCTACCCATAGTGATGATCAGCATCTGTTGATTCACTTTTTTCAGGATAGTTTGACTGGTGCTGTGTTGAAGTGGTGTATGAGTTTGGATAGCGCCAATATCCATACTTTTAATGATTTCAGAGAAGCATTCATCAAACAATACAAGTACAACATGGACATGGCACTTGACTGTGATCAACTTAGGGCCATGGTTCAGAAAGACAGGGAATCATTCAAAGAGTATGCTCAGAGATGGCGTGAGGTAGTCGCCCAAGTGATTCCTCCCATGGAAGAGAAGGAAATGAATAAGATTTTCTTGAAAATGCTGGGTGCTTTCTACTACGAAAGGATGTCCTGGTGAATTCAGAATTTTTGATGTGGAGTATATGAATGAGGATCTCGTGCAGTTGCATGCTACCTTCTGCCATACGGCTGGTCAGGTGGAACACCAATATGGATCTTGACTAGTTTGCTGTCGAGATCCACGAGGATGTTCAATCGTGAAGAAGGGTATTCAGTTGCTGTTAGACAATGGAACTATCAAGATCATAGGTCAGAGGAATGATTATCATGAAGTTGATATGGTTGAGGTTTGTTTAAAGGAAGAAGAGTCAGAGGAAGAGTATGCCTCTACGGATGAGTATTTCTCTTCAGACAAAGATTTGTTTTCCAGAAATAACTTATGGATGACTGGTTGTGTTAAAGAGGGGGTAAACGTCATTGTGCCTTGTTTCGGTGCCCCAACCCATTTTGAGGTGGAGTATCATAGCAAGCCAGCTCTTACCCTATTGGTAATTAGTTTTCCAGGTCTTATCCCCTACAAATAAGATAAGGATGTGCCTTACAAATACAACGCTACAATCTTAGAAGATGGGGTGGAAGTTCCCATCCAGCCAATGACTGATGTTGGAAATATAGCTGAAAACAGCAGGGTGGCCCATAGCAGTCGTGTGTTTGCTTCGGTTGTTCGGAGAGATGTTGCTGCTGGAAAGAAAATTGCTGAGAATGATGAACCTAAGAAGACTACAGGAGAGACTAGTGGAGCTACGCTGGAGAAAGAAGTGGATGATATTTTGAAGATAATTAAGATGAGCGACTATAGAATTGTAGATCAGCTACTGCAGACTCCTTCAAAGATATTTATCTTAGCTTTATTAATGAACTCCTCTGCTCATAGAGAATCCTTGATGAGGGTACTGGACCAAGCTTTTGTAGAGAGTGACATGCCAATAGATCAATTCAGCAGCCTAATTGGAAACATTACATCATGTAATAACTTGAGTTTCTGCGATGATGAATTACCAGATGAAGGGAGGAATCACAACCTGGCCCTCCACATATCTATGAACTGCAAGAATAATTCGCTGTCCAATGTGCTAATTGATAATGGATCCGTGTTGAATGTTATACCGAGGAGTACTCTCATGAAGTTGAAATATCAAGGAACACCTATGCGCCCGAGTGGCATCATTGTGAAAGCATTTGATGGGTCAAGGAAATCTGTCATCGGTGAAGTGGACTTACCTATCGATATAGGACTACATTTGTTCCAGATAACCTTCCAGGTCATGGACATTATTCCCGCATATAGTTGTTTGCTAGGACGGCCATGGATACATGAAGCAGGGGTTGTCACTTCAACTTTACATCAGAAGCTAAAGTTTGTGCGTGAAGGGAAGGTATTGATCATAAATGGGGAGCAGGCATTGTTGATATCTCATTTTTCCTCCTTCAGTATTGTAGAAGCAGATGAAGTTGTTGTGGGAACCCTGTTCCAAGCCATATCTGTTGACAACATAAGAGGAAATGAGAATTCCATGGTCTCCCTGAAGGACGCACAGCAGGTTGTACGCAATGGTCATAGTGAAGTTTGGGGACGAATTGTGGATCCACCTATGAACAAGAACATAACTGGATTAGGGTTCTCTTTGAAGAATGACAAAGGTAAGGGCATGAAGCTGAAGTCTGCTGCAGGTAGGTATCAAGACATTTTCTGCAGCGGAGGTTACCTCCATCCAACTGATTCTGGAATCAATGTCGTTGAGGAGGATGAAGCAGAGCAGGAAACGCTGAATTATGTGACACATGGAGTCAGGGTTCAGAACTGGGTCACCGTTGATGTTCCCTCTTGCATACATGTTTCAAAGTAATTTGATTTGATTAATATTTTTTTAAAGGCTTTCACTCTGCCCAAGGTGGAAGTACTAATGTTGTAGGGCTTATCTGTTTGTTGTGACTGTTAAGATCAATAATAAAAGTTGTATTTGTTTCCCAAATTATGTCTTAATTTTTCTACTTTTTCTCGGAAAATGGTAATCAGAAAAAAACCTTTTAAAATAAATAATAACTGAAATTCAATCTGCATGATCACTTGTTACATGTGTCAGTTTCTAAATGCAATCACAAATCACATGTGCAGATTAACTAAAAAACTCGTTGAATACAATGACCCTGCACCCTCTCCCAACTTTGAATGTCCTGTGTATGGGGATGAAGAAGAAGATTATAATGAGATTCCAGAAGAGGTCTCACGGTTGCTTGAGCATGAGGAAAATACCATTCAGCCATATAAAGAGCCTTTGGAAGTAATCAATTTGGGTTCAGAAGAAGATCCAAAGGAGGTCAAGATTGGAGCATCGCTGCATCCTGATGTGAAGAGCAAGTCGATTGAGTTGTTGAAGGAGTATGTGGATATATTTTCTTGGTCTTACCAAGATATGTCTGGTCTAGATACAAATATTGTCGAGCACAGCTTGTCGTTGAAGCCAGAGTGTCCGCCAATTAAACAAAAGTTGAGAAGAACTCACCCAGATATGGCAATAAAGATCAAAGAGGAGGTTCTAAAGCAGATTAATGTCGGTTTTCTTTTGACGTCAGTGTATCCTCAATGGATTGCCAATATTGTCCCAGTACCGAAAAAAGACGGAAAAGTCCGCATGTGCGTAGATTACAAAGATCTAAATAAAGCTAATCCAAAAGATGATTTTTTGTTGCCTCACATCGACATGTTAGTGGATAGCACAGCAAAATTCAAAGTATTCTCGTTCATGGACGGATTTTCCGGGTATAATCAAATAAGAATGGCTCCAAAGGACATGGAAAAAACAACGTTTATCACACCCTGGGGAACATTCTGTTATAGAGTGATGCCCTTCGGGTTAAAGAACGCTGGTGCAGCGTACCAGAGGGATATGACAACCCTATTCCATGATCTGATGCACAAGGAAATTTAAGTATATGTTAATGATATGATTGCCAAATCCCAGACTAAAGAAGGGCATATAGAAGATTTGTTGAAGTTGTTTCAGCGTTTGAGGAAGTATCGTCTCTACTTGAATCCAAATAAATGCACCTTCGGTGTTCGATCGGGGAAGTTGTTGGGTTTCATTGTTAGCCAAAAAGGAATTGAAGTTGACCCTGATAAATTCAAAGCAATTCAAGAAATTCCAGCACCAAGAACTGAAAAGCAAGTCAGAGGTTTCCTCGGGCGTTTGAATTATATTTCCAGATTCATTTCCCACATGACTGCAACATGTGAACCAATCTTTAAGTTGTTAAATAAAGATCAAGGTTATGTGTGGACAGATGACTGCCAAAGGGCATTTGAGAGTATTAAGGAATATCTTCTTGAACCTCCTATCTTGCTCCCTCCCGTAGAAGGAAGACCGTTGATTATGTATCTGACAGTGTTAGATAAATCCATGGGTTGTATTCTGGGACAACAAGATGAAACAGGGAAGAAGGAGTTCGCCATTTATTATCTCAGTAAAAAAATTCACTGATTATGAGTCACGGTATTCCATGCTGGAAAAAACATGTTGTGCTTTGGCCTGGGCGGCAAAGCGTTTGTGGCAGTATATGTTGAATCACACTACTTGGTTGATCTCCAAAATGGATCCAATTAAGTACATTTTTGAAAAGCCTGCTCTTACTGGAAGAATTGCCCACTGGCAGATGTTGTTATCTGAATACGATATCGAATACCACACTCAAAAGGCTATTAAAAGTAGTGTGTTGGCATATTATCTTGCTCGCCAACCAGTGAAGGATCACCGGTCTGTAGAATATGAATTCCCCGATGAGGATGTGATGTTCCTGAAAATGAAATATTGTGTTGAACCATTACCTGAGGAAGGTCCTGACCCTGAATCTCATTGGAGTATGATATTTGATGGAGCTGTGAATGTTTATGGTAAAGGAATTGGTGTTGTGATTGTCACTCCTCATGGATCGCACATTCCTTTTATTGCAAGGTTAACATTTGATTGCACTAATAATATGGCAGAATATGAGGCTTGCATCATGGGTCTCAAAGAAGCTATTGATCTTAGAATTAAAATTCTAGATGTGTATGGCGATTCAACTTTGGTAATAAATCAGATTAAAGGAGAGTGGGATACTCGTCACCCCGACTTGATCCCTTACAAAAGATTATGCTAAAAGATTGTTACCATTCTTTAATGGGAAATCATCTTTTGGACTTTCTTTATTTAAATCTCTATAATCAATGCACATGCAGACTTTTCCATCTTTCTTTGGTACTGGAACAATGTTGGCAATCCATTGAGGGTACACTGATGAGTTCTTCGCATCTTCTCCTTGATTGGTGGACATTCTGGATTTAACGACAAATAATGTTCTACAATATCAGTGTCCAAACCAGGCATGTCTTGGTAGGACCAAGCAAATATATCCACATACTCTTTTAGCAACTCAATCAACCTGCTCTTCACATCAGGATGAAGTAGTTCCCCAATCTTGACTTCTTCCATATCTTCCTCTAAACTCAAGTTAATTGTTTCCAACGGCTCTTTATACAGTTGAATGGTATTTTCCTCGTGCTCAAGCAATCGTAAAACCTCTTCTGGGATTTCATCATATTCTTCTTATTCACCCACAAACACAGGATATTCAAAGTTGTGAGAAGATGCAGGGTCATTGCACTCAACAAGTTTTTTAATTAATATTCACATATGATTTATGATTGATTTTAGAAACCGATACATGTAACAAGTGATTATGCAGATTTATTTACAGTTATCGTTTATTTTGAAAGTTTTTTTTCCGATTACCATTTTCTAAGAAAAAACTGAAAATAAAGACACAATTTTAGAAATAAAAAACAACTTTTATTAATGATCTTAAAAATCAAAACAAAAGACACGTCCATACATCATTACTTTCACCTTGGGCAGAGTGAAAGACTTTTGAAAAGACAAACAAAAACAAATTACTTTTAAATGTGAATGCAAGAAGGAACATCAATAGTGATCCAATTCTAGACTCTGACTCCATGTGTCACAAAGTTCGGCATCTCTTGATATGGCTTATCTTCGAGAATAGCATTGACCTTTGGAGTAGTCTGATGGAGATATCCTACACTGTGGAAGATGTCTTGATATTTACTGAAAGCAGACTTCGGCTTCACGACTTCCTTCTTTATAGAGAAACCCAAACCAGTCCCCTTCCTGTTTACAGGTGGATTAATAACCTGCCCCCACACCTTGCTAGGGCCCTTCTGCACTACCTGTTACGCATCCTTAAATGAGGTGATATAATGTTCATTCTTCCTTATATTATCAGTAGACAAAGCTTGGAACTGAGTTCTAACAATAACTTCATCAGCTTCTACAATGCTAAAAGAAGATAAATGAGATATCAATAGAGCTTACTCACTGTCCATAATGACTACCTTTCCTTCACAGACAAATTTTTGTTTCTGATGCAAGGTTGAAGTAACATCTCCTGCTTCATCATAATAATACTCAGGAATCGCAAAATCATTATCAGAAAACATACCTTCATCAAAAGAAAAGAACTCATCAGCATAAATATACTCATCATTAGACATGGCCTCAATAGAGTGGTCTTCAATCATATTAACTCTATTATAATCATCTTTGTTTCCTTTGACTCTGATAGTACCATTATCTAACATCAATTAGACACCTCTTCTTACAACAGAACAACCACGGGAATCCCTGAAGCAGGTCTGACAGGACCCATAATGATGTACCTCCTGACCACCCATGTAACAAAATGTGGCGTGCAACTGTACCAGATCATCATCCATATAGTTTACATCAAAAATATGAAATTCACCGGGACAACCATAAGCCATATTCAACTCTTCTTCATATTTAGACCTTGGTCTTATTATATGGATAAGACCTTTATCCATCATCTCTTAGAGATCATCTCTCACTTTATCACATCCATGAATATCTGAACTGCAAATACTGCAACCCGCATGATCGTATGTATAATATTTGAATTCCCAAAGATCAACATGAATCTTCATTAAATCTCCTCTAACCAGGTTGATATAAAAAATCCTGAAATATCCAGGTCAATCAATAACCATATTTATAGTACTTCCACCTCCATACTTGGATAGTGGATTATCTTTCACATTGTGACCAACATCTTTAAAAGACAGGAGACCAAATCTTACCATTTTCTGTACTTCAGACTTCAACGGATAACAGTTTTCAATGTTGTACCCTGGGGCTCCATGATAAAAAGCACAAGTCTAATCCTCCTTATAATATCATGGTAAAGTTGAAGGTATAACATGGGGAGGTCTAGTCTACACCAATTTCTTTTGAATCAAAGCCGGGAACAATTCTGCATAACTCATCGGAATAGGATCAAAAGCTTCTCTCTTCTGACCTTGCCCTTGATTACTTTGTTTTGATGCTCTCTAGTAGGAAACAACAACCAGAGCCCCATTGACAATTGGAGTTACTGAAGCAACCTGTTGTTGATGCCGATGAGGTCTTCTTGTAAGTCTAACCCTTCTTTCTTCAGCAACAACATTGGTTTCACTGTCTTTCTTCTTAGAAAACCCATATGATGATTTCTTTATTCCACTAAAACCTTCATATTTTGACAATCGTCCTTCCCTAACAGCTTCCTCTAGATGGACACCCACACTTACCATCTTAGTGAAATCACTTGGTGCAATTGCAACTATTCTTTCATAGTAAAATGAACCAAGGGTTTTTAGGAAGACCTTAGTCATTTCTCACTATCCCATTGGAGTTACCACTTGGGCTACAAAGTCACGTTAATGCTACACATACTCTTTAAATGATTTTTTATCTTTCTGAGCCATTGCTCTCAGTTGGTCATGGTCAGGCGCCATAAACATGTTGCACTTATACTACTTTACGAAAGCTTCTCCTAAGTCATTGAATATGCAGATGTTGCTACTGCCCAATCCCATATACCATTTCAAGGCAGTATCAGTTAAACTATCCTGGAAGAAATGAATAAGCAAACGCTGGTCATCAGTGCGAGTGGACATCCTTCTGATATACATCACCAGGTGGTCACGGGGATAAGAATTTCCCTTGTACTTCTCAAATTCTAGAACCTTAAACTTTACTGGCACGTTCACATTAGGAACTAGGCTGAGGTCACTGACACTCTATCTGAATAACTCTTTCCCTCGGAGAGCCTTCACTTCTTTCTTCATTTCATTGAATTGATCCTGAAAGTCATCCATTCGATCATAAAAGCCCAAACTATCACTCGATGAAGGAGTAGGATGATAAACTTCATCGTTAATAACAGGTATAGTATTAACTGTAGGAGGTGCAACATGATGAATCTCATTATTAGCAACAGGAGCAGCACGCACCACAGGAGGTGCAGAAACAACAACAATTTGAGCGAATGGAGCAACTTGAGCAGCAGGATGTAACCTTCTGGCATGAAATTCTCCAGAATTCCCCATGAGTAACTGTGAGGCATACGGTATTGAGTAGCGGTAACCGGAGTAACAGAGATGGGAACTGACAGAACCTCTGAAATAACGGGTGTCTGTTGTGGTTGAATAGTATGAGGAGACGAAGGAGGAGCATGTGATGGATGATTATGAGCAGCCAAAACCAATTCTACCAAAGCATTCAGCTTGGCCATATCAGCTCTCAAAGTAGTAACTTCTTCGTGCAACTCACAATTCTCTTGTTCAAGGTTTTCTATCTTCTTTCTAGAACTAGCCCGAGTATTGTAGCGATGAGACAACTTGCCGACTGAACGAAGCAGAGAAACAAGTAAGACACCTATGAAAGATAGGAATGCAAAAATATATGCAAAATGATGCATGATATGCAATGCATATGATTTATTTTTGTTTATTCAAGGAACTATAAACAATTGAAAATATTTAAGTATTAACACATTTTGAAATACTGGAAAATCTCATTTTAATAATAACTTTGGAATGGATTACAACTTTTAGTACAAGTTTCAATAATACTAAGTATACGAGAATAAAGATAGAATTTTAAAACATCCTAAGGATCCAAATCTGAAGAACATCTCTCCACGCACTTACGCTTTCCCTTGAGTCTTGCAATCTGAGCCTTCAACTGCTTATTCTCTTCTGCATACTTGTTGGCGACTTCTTTCTAATCACCAGAATCAGAGAATGGGTGACCAGGACCTGGCTGAGATCTAGAGGAAAATAAATCCTCTTGCTTCTCCATCATCTCTGCAGTATGACTCTTAAGAATCACAATCAAGTCATCATTCTCTTTCAATTCTATTGAGTAGGACACCTCCAAAGTCTGGTACTTGTTCTTCCATGCTTCCTTCTCTTGCTGCATCTTAACCAAGGCAAGTTGAAGTTCTTCCATATCATCTAAAATAGGAGGAGTAGTCCTTATAAACATATCAGATATAGGTTCTTCACGAGAATAAGGCATCTTTAAGTGAATTACCCTTACTTGTACCCACTAAAGATGAGGCTCTAAAGAAACAACTCCTCTTGGTCCCGAATCTTTTCTATTCTTTCTATGAATATGGAGCCAAGCCTTTACAATCGATTCCTTAGTTGTCTTATGATATTCTCCTTCTTTGAGAAAGAAACTACTCAGATAAATGTTGTTTGTATTGTATCTCATCGGATATCCAAGTTGGCGACGTGCAAGAACAGGATTGTAGTTAATTTCTCCCTTGAGGCACATTGAGGAAACTACCACAACTATCAATAATACCCACATCATAATAAGATTGATGATACCAATCAATGTCAGAATGAGTGAGAGTCATAATCTTCGGTGCCCACTGTGGTTCCTTCTTGATATCCCAAAAAGCAGCATATCGAGGTAAGTGAGAAATAAACCACTCATATAACAACGGTGTGCAACAAATGATCATCCCCTCCTATAAAAATTATAAAGATGGATAGAATAATAAGTATCTCATAGGAGTGTAGGGATTAGATTCCCAATCATAAATATCCTAATGGCATTGACATCCACAAATTTTTCAACGTTTGGAAACAAGAACAACCCATAGGCAAGAAAAGCGGAGATAGCATCAAAAGGAGTTGTACTCTTCATCTTGGAAAAGCAACAAGCTTTCTCCAATAGAAACTGAGCAGGTAAACCCCTGATTCCTCCTTTGGTAGTCATGTTAGCCTCAATCTCAGACTTCCTCAAGTGAGTTATGATATCAATCTCATGAGACTTGGGCTCTCCTTCTAAACTGGTGAAAGGAACATAATCAGTAATAGGTAAACCAAGTAAATAAGAATACTCCTCCAATGTGGACATCAACTGATAACCAGGAAAAGTAAAACACTAGTATAATGAATCATAGAACTGGACCAATATAGAAAGAATGCCCTCCTTCATCTTGATCTTCATAAGAGGCACTATGGCTCCGTACTTATTTCGGAAATCTGTAGGACTCTAAATCTCAGGAATCAAACTCATCAGTTCCTCTATCTTAGGATCCTTGAAACTGTACTTCTGAGTCTTTCTCTTTCCAAAATCCATGGTCAAAAAGTACCTGAGATATTTGCAAAAGTAAACCTTAAGTTCCTTGGAAAACGGTTTAAAGAATGCCCATGGATGCATGAATACATGATGATGCAACAATCACACACAATATCACAAACATGGGGGTTCATAGGTTCGACGTTACGAGCATGAAGTCAAAGGTACTATCCACAAGGTAAGGACTAATGGTTTATCAATTGTCGAATAGGTTCTAATGAGGTCCCATAGTCTATATTCTTCCTTCGGATATTACCAACATCCCGATTAGCTCGGTGATTAGAAATATTCCCAGGTCAAAAGCAACATGTCTTCCATATTGCTTGGTAAACAAATACTACAGTCAAAGGGGCCTCCACTAAGTGGGGGATCTCATGTCTCCTATTTTTGGATTCCTCCCTCAAAGTTAACATGACTATACCATCCGTCTTAGCTAAAAAAATTTCAAGTTCGGGTATAGGACTTATAAGAGATCACCAAGCACCCTCAAAACAATATATATATATATATATATATATATATATATATATATATATATATATATATATATATATATATATATATATATATATATATATATATATATATATATATATATATATATATATATATATATATATATATATATATATATATATATATATATATATATATATATATATATATATATATATATATATATATATATATATATATATATATATATATATATACACACACACACACAACAAATGATATACAACAAATAAACAAAGATAGGCTCAACCCAATCAGAGCTGTAATTCTCCAATGAAGTTGCCAGTTTTCTGTAGCGGTAGAAATATTGAGACAAAGTCATTGGATTGACTTAACTCATATAGATAAAATAAAAATCGCCACCGCGCTTTATTGTTTCCAAAGGAAATGGGAAAAGAGCAAATAAACCCAAAAAAGAGGGGGATAGAATCTAGGTACAGGGGTTGGTTATGCAAAGAGAAGGTATTAGCACCCTAAACATCTACGGTACTCCACATGAACCTCTTTGAAAATCTGTGTATTTTGGCTATAAGAGGTGTATACAAAAATATATGGTGGAGATGGGAAAAGAAGTATTTTTTTTACAATTTGTACACATGTCGTAGTTGTGAACCTTTAGTGCCTACGTATCATCTTCTGTGCAATAGGGGATCATGGTACTCGTAGTTCACCTAAAAAAAATTTAAAACACATGTGTGTTGGTTAATTTTAAGAGAAGAGACATCATCGTCATATTCAAGTGGAAAACGTACTTACTACCCACGATATAAGAAAGGAGAATTTGCATCATCTCAAAGTGGAGGATATAGCTTGGATTTTGAAATCAACAAAGTCTCACTCATCATCCAAGTGGAAATCATCTCACTTCACTATATATTGTAGAAGTATAGTAGCTCGCATCATTACAAGAATCGACAAGAGTCTAATCTTTTGAGAAATATTTAAAAGTAAAAAGTCAAAGTGGAAAAATGGTTTGAATGAGGTTAATGACTTTTAGTTTTGAGAAAGATGTCAAAGTATGGTTAAGTTGATTAAAGTTTAATTAAGAAAATATTTTGAAAATGAATGGACTTAAGACCAAGTTTATTATGAAAGCGGTTCAAGTTAGAAAAACAAGAAGAGTTTTGAAAAGGAGGGAGAAGATTTTTGAAATTAAAGAAGATAAGAGGAGATGAAGGGACTATCCTAAAGCATAAGCTAAAAGCCAGGGAAAAGAATGGTCTAACCAACAAGAAGTAAACACTTGACATAAAAAGTCAATTTAAAATTCTCATTCTTTGGATTGAAACCAATCAAGCAAAAATACTAAACCTCTGAGGAATATCAAGCTTCAGATGAATTAAATCTTCGCAAAAATTGGGCAGAGTAACGGCTGTATACAAAAGAATTCGTAATCATAGACAAAGCATATAATCAGAATAACCTGCACACAAAGAAAATCAACCCAATGCCTTGGAGTAAACCCCAAGAACTTCAGACAGAATAACAACATAGCAACAAGTTCCCAGAGTATCAAGGCTTCTAATCCTAAGTTCGAAAGATCCACAACTCCACAATGACAAGGATTGTAACCAAGTAGTACAAGTAACCTTAAAACTTTCAATGTTCAAGTTGATTATTAAGTGTCTTTTAAAAGAAAAGAAAGCTCAAGTGAGCAAAGAAAAAATGACATAAAGATAAGTGCTCAAGTGAGCAAAATAAAAAAATGGCATGGAATGTAAATGCTAAAGTAAATGTTACATAAAAATAAAACATAAAGTAAAGTTAATTGTTAGTGAATTAGAAGTTAAAGGTTAGTTGAATAACCATCTTTAAGCTTGCATTTGAAAACTCATTAGAAGATTAATAAAATCAAAGCTTCTCAATAACAGGTTTCATTTGCTTTTTGTCAAGTATATCATTCATTTCAAATGATCAAAGTGACCACATATGATCAACGATGTTCAAATGATTCACTTAGACCAAAATTCATGAAGTTCATTAGAGGATTAATAGAATCAAAGTCTCCTAAAAACTAAATTCAAATTTATTGGAACCAAGATTTCAAATTAAACATACTTGTGCTTGCAAACATAGGTTTGGACCACCAATGATCATTTTATGGATTGAGACAAATTTAGCACTATGTTAAGCAATCGTAAGTGAACCTATATAGAAATCACACCTATTTTGAGGTTGGTCAATAGCAATCTATGTACCAACATGTTAGAGAAATGATATGTAGATCATTCTCCAAAAAACATGTAGCACATGTAAAAACAAGAAAGGGATAAGATGAAGAGAAAGAGGAATGATAAGCTAATTTGGATCACCACCTCAAAATTATTTCATCTTTAAATTTAATCACTCATCTTTGTGGATTAAAGTACTAAACATATCACTAATTCAAAGCACTAAAAATGAATTAAATAATTCACTGTTAGGTATATTTGAATTAATGAACATTTATCCAACTTCATCTACACCCAAAGTCCATTGAATTTAAAGAGAAATTGGACATTTAAAATTGCAATCCAAAGAAACAATCAAAAGAAGTGAGTAGAAAAAGAGAAAGAAATCAAAACAACCCCAAAATAAGGCAAAAAATACATTTTGTCCCAATGCAAATCAACTTGCATGTCTGTGCAAATCGATTTGCACAGCAAAAAATTTCAAAATCTGCACAAAATAACATTGTGCAAATCGATTGCACAATGAGAGCAATTGATTGCTTACTGGGAAAAACAGAAAATCAACATTTTAAAAGGCAAAATTCTTTCTCAAACTTTTCATAAAACACCTTATGATCTTGAATTTAATTAAACACGAAAATTTTATCAAATTATGAGAAATTAGGACCAATGGAATAAAAAAATTAGCTCAAAGAATTAAATCATAAATATCAACAAGAGATCACATTATGAAAGATGAAGATCCAATTTACCAAAGGTAGATATAGCAAATTATCAAAACAACTTCAAGAACTTGCTTCCATTCAGCCTCAAGAATCAATCTCCCAAGCTTGGATATAGAGAATTGATGAAGAAAAAGTGTTTGGATGAAAGTTTAGCTCAAAGAATAGTAAGTTTCAATGAAAAGCTTACTAACTTTATGAAAATGGAGCTTTGAGTGAATTTGATAGATGGAGAGAATTGAGAGAATTTTTTGTAAGGTGAGTTTGACTATCAAAATCTTGAGAATTGAATGAAATTGAGCACGTGTGATCAAATGAAGGTGTATGATGAAATTTAATTTTTATGAAGTGGAGAATTATTTTTTGATATTCAAGGATATTTTTAAAATAAAAGAAAATTGCAGCCAAAATTAACAAATTTGAAGATAGTTTTTTTTTCTTCAAAATTTTGCGTACGTAAATCGATTTGCATGTCTGTGTAAATCGTTTTGCACAACAAAAAATGAAATTTTAGTGCAAAAAAGAAATTAGGGAAATCAATTTTCTCAGAGAAAAGTCACTAGAAAATTGTGCTTGTTGGATGCTTTGGCTTGATACCTATAAAACACAAATATGCAAAAACAAAGCAAATATTTTTAGTATTTTGATTAGAGGTTAGTCAATAACACATATACAAAATACACAACTAAGGTGTTTGGCGATCCTTGAGAGAAAACTTAAAGATAAGGGAACGAATCCAAAGAGATAACCAACCTGAAAGTGTGATCTTGATGTATTGATGTTATGAGATGATGAGAGGATCTTAGGGGCAAAAATTGAGGTATAACAACATGGAGGATCTTATAAATGATAACAATGAAGGAACCAATAATTCTTATTCATTCAAAGCTCATTTGTTTAATGGAGAAACATTTGGTTATTGGAAAAATAAGTTTTATAGTTTATTTATCCCCCAAGATTTAGATATATGGAAGTTAGTTAAAGATGGGTGTAAACATCCTAAAAATTACAAAGACAAAAATGTTGATACCTTATATATGGATTATGCTAAAAATAAAAATTACAAGATGCTTCATAAAGCCTAAAGTTTTATTTTAAATTATATTTCCTTCAAGAAGTATGTTAATATCTCCAACACATAATTAACAAAAACTACTTAAAATTCGTCGTGTCTTAACTATGAAAGAATCTAAAAAAATGGATTGATAAAGAAGTATGAGTTGTTTAAAATGAAAGAAAATGAAAAATATGTATACTATTCTTATATATTTCAAAATTTAGTCTCCGGACTTAAAGTGTTGAAAATAAGCTATACTATTATTTATCATGTCAAGAAAATCCTTAGTCTTCCAAGGAAATGCACACTAAATATAATTGAAATTGAAGAAGAAAGGGATCTGAATGTTTTTCTCCTTGAATAACTCATTATCTCCATTCTAATTCATGAGAAAGATCTTGTGAAATGAATCTTAGAGGAAGCCATAATGTATTTCTTTGAAGTCTAAAATCCAGAAGATTAAATTTCTGTAAGGTGAATAATCATCAAATGAAAATCCTACAAAAGAATCAAAATATGATGAGATTTCCCTTGTATTTAGACAAGTTAAACGTCTATGGGTCAAAAGAAAAATAAATTTCCTAACAGGGAGTTCAAGTTATCCAAGGACCTAAGAGACAAGAATCTGACACGAAGGTCATTTGTTATGAATGCAAAGAACTTGGATACTTCATAAATAAATGTCCCAAGAAAGACATATCCAAGAAGATTGAATCTAAAGGAAATAAGAAAAGACTCATGTTCACATGAAATTAATCTTATGAATCATATGATGAATAAGAAGTCAAAAGAAAAGGATCACAATATTTGTAATAGCGTAGACTTTAAATTCTTGCAATTTACCGCTTTCAAATTATACCATGGTTAGAACTAGGGTTTGCATGTACATAAAATCAAACGCTAGATAACCTAATACAAAGACAAATACATGAAATCAATACACAATCACACTTGCACCCTCTAGGGTAATCCCACATGTTGCCTTCCAAAATGGGCCATGCTTGCACGTCGAGTTTCTTTGGCAAAACAAATTCAAATGATCATAAGTCCCTCGATGACGCTTTCGAAAGTTGCCTAAAAATGGAATGATCATAGTCCCTTTAAGCAAATTGCCAAAGACACTTGGCACCATTGCATTCATGGTCTAAACGATGACCCGCGCCCGTCCCTTTCACATCCTAACACAAGATTATCCACCAAATTCAATGGTGGAACAAAATTGTTAAAAAGGGTTGAAAACATAGAGAAAACCTTTGAGTATAATAGGGTTAGACAAAACTCTTAGTTACTTGAGATCAACTTGCAAAAACACTTGCCTTCTTTTCAAAAACCACACTTCATACACACTTTCAAAATAAACTCTCAAAAACATTTGAAACATCTTTTCGAAAAGATACACACTTTTGTAAAACACTCAAACACGAGTCAATTACATTGGTTGCCTAAAACAAGGCATCTCTTCAAAAACATTTTCAAAACACACACACACACACACCACAATTTCAAGCAATCGAAAATCAAGGCAAGTGATCTAAAAACCAAGTAACTAAGAGCCCATGGATAACCATGGATGAAAAGGGTGCTAATACCTTCCCTTTTCATAATCTACCCCCCGAACCCACGAAATATCTCAAAAGGTTTTTGCTGTGCTTTTTAACCTTTCCTTTAGGATAAAATAAAAAGTCGGTGGCGACTCTTGCTCAACCGAACAAGTGCGAATACAAACGCAAACCTCTAGTCAGTTCTCCCACCGTATCACAAAACTGGCGACTCTGCTGGGGATATACTTAAAAGTGGGGTTACCTTAGGGTTTGGATCACCTTTACTTTCTTGCTTTGATTGACTTGATTGCTTTATCTTTTGGGTTCTTGTTTGGGTTAGTTGTAAATCCTACACCCGGATTTGGGGCACCTTTTTAGGTAAATAGCAAAAAAACTGTGAGGAAACTGTGCGGGGTATACCGACATGGTTGAAGCAGTAAGCTATGTTAGTGTGACATATTTGTGAGTACCGGTAACCCTTGAGTTCAGTCAAGGAGAGTACGGGGACGCTGAGTGATGTCATGAAGCACTAACGAACTCTTAGAACCTTAATTGACCATCCTAGCCTTTTTAGGGGTAGTGAGATGATCGACTTTGGTGCAGTCCGAAGTTGGTAGATACTCGATACTACACTCATTTGAGGGTTGTTTTCTTAGAATATTTTGGTCGCCAGTAAGTGGCTAAACCGAAACAATGAACACAGAAAACAATCCAATGATATTGAGCTCCTTAGAACCCAGTTTCTATTTTAGGACAGGATGAGCCAACTAACTTCAAAAGGGTACTTACCTATAACCCCATGCAAGCCTAAACCTAAGGACTTGTTTGCTTTGTGTGAATATGATTACCTGTATATACACTCACTTGCTTTTCGCATACATGTACATAACATCATAACATCATACCATAGCATTTTCAATAACCTTTTCAAGGATCTCGAAGGTTCTTTTGATGCAGGGTTACGTTGAACCAGACGTCTACCAAGGGGCAAGAGGTTTCTCCTCTAACCAATGCCAATCAAAGATCAAGTACAACAACTTGAATCAGTGGCTATGACCCACTTGACATGGTGAGCTCGATTCTTGTGGAAAGACATCCACCAGTGCACAGTTCCCTAATCAGAGTTCAAGTGCAACAACTTGAATCAGTGGCGATGACCCACTTGACATGGTGAGCTTGATTCTAGTGGAAAGACATCCACCGGTGCAAAGTTCTCCAATCAAAGATCGAAACTCAACCTCTAACATTCTCTTGTGTTTACCCCAAGAGATCCTTGAAAACATTGCATATATATCACACATATCATTGCATAACAGGTTTCTCCCATACAGGTCTCCTTATTCTTCCTACTGTTTATTTCAGTAAGATGGATATAGAACAAACAGTGAAAGATCTTCAAGCTCAAAATGCTCAATTCCAACAAATGCTGCTGGCTATGGGTAAAGGGCAAGAGGATCTGACAGCTCTTCTTCTCGAAGACAAGAAGAAGAAGTCCAAGAAGGCAGTCCGCATCCTGAACTTGAGGAGAAGACCTAAGACCCAAGACCTTGCAACTCCATCCAACACAGGAGGTAGTCTTGAAGAAGACCACAATGTGGAGATTGTTGAAGAAGAAGCTGACTACTCCGAGGGGCAATATCCTCTCGTTGATGACAAATACAAAGAGTTGGAGGATCGCCTCAGTGCTATGGAGATCCAACAAATACCTGGCTTGGATCTAGGAGACATGGGCCTAGTTCCTGGATTGGTCATCCCTTCAAAGTTCAAAGTTCCTACCTTTGCTCTGTACGACGGAGTCTCTTGCCCTAAGATGCATCTAAGGTCTTATGTCCGCAAGATTCAACCATACACAGCTGATAAGAGGCTTTGGATCCATTTCTTCCAAGAAAGTCTGGTAGGGGCTCAACTCGAGTGGTTCTATCAATTGGAGAGTTCTTGCATCCGCACCTGGGAAGATCTAGCCAGGGCTTTTTACGAACAGTATCAGTACAATGCTGATCTCGCACCAACTCGAGTGCAATTGCAGAGCATGACCATGGGTTCTGACGAGAGCTTCAAAGGGTATGCTCAAAAATGGAGAGATCTGGCTGGTAGGGTGCAACCCCCTTTAACTGACAGAGAGCTGATTGACATCTTCATGGGAACTTTGACAGGGCCTTTCTTCAATCACTTAATCGGAAGCTCCTCAGCCAGATTCACCGAGTTGATACTGACCGGCGAAAGGGTCGAAGCTGGCATCAAAAGTGGAAAGATCCAAGGAGCTACAACCTCGGATACTCGGATAATTCCCTACAAAGGAAAGAAGGAGTCCAATGCCACGAGCAGTCAAAAAGATCGTCTTGACCAACATGTGGGGGCAGTCGTGATCTCTAACCCCACGCCTGCTCAACAAAGACAGGGGCATCAGCATAAGGAGGTCGCACCTAAGAGGCAATTCACCAAGATTAACATGTCACTGTCTCAAGCACTGCAACACTTATTGAAGAGGGATCTGATTACATTGAGGGCTCCTCTCCGGAACCCAAACACTTCTGCTCCTACTTATCACCCCAATGAAAGATGTGAATACCACTCTGATAGCCCGGGGCATGATACCAACAACTGTTGGCCTCTGAAGAACAAGATCCAAGACATGATCGATGCCAAGGAGATTGAGTTTGGTCCCCCAGAGACCCCAGCATGATCACTCCTCCTGTGCCAAATCATTGAGTTTGTTTTTGTTTCGTTCGAATTTTCAAGTTGTAACTTCTTGTATTATTCAAACAATTATCTTTTAATGTCAAACTTTGTTTCATTAATGCATTGCATATGTTTGTCTTGAATTCATTCGCTTTCATTACTCTTATGCTTTCTTTTTGACATTTAACTCTTGATAAAAAGCTGCAAGCCTTTAGAGGGAGGATGACGAAACAATACCGTAATCTCATACAGTATGCTTTTGAATAGACCTTGCTGATGATGTACAGGCATTTCTTTCAAATCCCAAACACTGGAGTTATAAGGAAGATAATCCCTAGTCAACCCCTTCGAGCCAAAGAAGTAGGAGTTTCTTGTTCTGAACAATCAAAACCTTTGATATAAACCTGGGGCAGGGTAGTATCTCAGTTAATTCAAAAGAAAATGCGCATTGAAGTCGCAAACTCTCAGTTCGTAACACAACGAACAACGTCAAAGAAAAAGAAAAGCATTCCCTTGGAATCAAAAGACAGGTTGGTTCCCTATCACATAGGCAGTCAATCTCTCAAAAGAGAAAAGCCCACCAAGCCAAAACTTGTAAAGGAGGCTTAAGAAAGCTGGGGCATCCCGCTGACTGTAATCTCGAAAATGGGAGCAGTCAGGCAAAAGTTAGGGATAACAAATCAAAATCAAAATAGTGAGGTCATTACAAATCCTCAACAACATGAAGAAAAAAAATGTTGCAAAAGGAAATGATGACTGTCTCCCAAATTCAATGGGTGAATCATCGCCCAAAAGTCGTTCCAAACTCAAAACAGGGTGCGACGCACAGTTAACTGAGCTTAGGGTTGAAGAACATCACGAAGAGCGGGTGGGTACAAATATACTTTGAGCCTTTATCCTTTGTTTCTTAAACCGTGAACCAAGCCACGTTACAACCCTTTAAAAGTCCTAATTGAAGCATGGGTTAGTTCGAAAGCATACTGTTACAAAAGGTATCCTGACTCCTGTAAGGCTTTGCTCTAAATCTTGTGTTGATCTGTCTTATAAAAAGTTTTCTGCTAAAAAACGCATTTTTTAAAAACTTCGAGACAAACATAAACTTTGCATTGCTTGAATATCACTGTCTGCATTTGACTTTTTGTTTGACAGCGAAGAAATTCATACAGCGAATGTTCGGAGGAACGAAAACTCTCTTAGTGAGCAAAGTCATTTCAAAAACAAAAGGATGACACTTCCATTGCGAATCTCCTATCAACAAGGGGCATGACATGTCACCATCCAATTAACCTGGGGCAGTCCAGTCAAGGTCCAACAGATCTTTCAAAGTTCAGTTAACCTGAGGCAGTCCAGTCAAGATTTCAAGAAATCTCTCAATCTGCAGAGTAATCTGATTCAAGACTCCTTCAATCACCACTTGGGGCATTCGAATGTCAAAAGTGTTCAACAAATCCCTCATCACCTCAGAAGATTGATATAGTTCAAGATGTGACCCAGAGATGGCGACATTCTATAACTCATTCAGATCTTCTTCCAGAAATAGTTCAAGATGTGACCCAGAGATGGTGACATTCTATAACTTATTCAGACTTTCCTTCAAGATATAGTTCAGATGTGACCCAAGAGATGGCGACATTCTATAACTCATTCAGATTTGCATCCAGATATAGTTCAAGATGTGACCCAGATTTGGCGACATTCTATAACTCATTCCAGATTCATTCCAGATATAGTTCAAGATGTGACCCAAGAGATGGCGACATTCTATAACTCATTCAGACTTTCCTTCAAGATATAGTTCAAGATGAGACCCAGAGATGGCGACATTCTATAACTCATTCAGACTTTCATTCAAGATATAGTTCAAGATGTGACCCAAGAGATGGCGACATTCTATAACTCATTCAGACTTTCCTTCAAGATATAGTTCAAGATGTGACCCAAGATTTGGCGACATTCTATAACTTATTCAGATTTTCATTCATGATATAGTTCAAGATGTGACCCAAGATTTGGCGACATTCTATAACTTATCCAAGCCTGCTTCCAGAAATAGTTCAGATGTGACCCAGAGATAGCGATGTTCAGTAACTTATTCCAGACCAACACCTGCAGCAATCAGAGGACTCTCGCAATCCCCAGCCAGAGAACCTTCCAGAAGCTAACTCCCCTCAGAGTCAAGTTTCATTATCCCCAGCGAAGCTAAAACTTCCATCTATCAATCCCCAAGCAGATTGAAGACTCTCATTCTCAGTTCCCCACAGAATATTCGAATATTCTCCGGTGAAGATCTCTTCAAGACAGGATTCCCCAGTAGATTGGCATACAACCCAAGCTTTTGATTTCCCCAGCAGCAGCCAAGGATTTATTTTCCCCGGCAGCAGTCAAGATTCTTTTATCTTCAGTCGTCCAGGATTCATCTATCCTCAGCAAGATAGCTCATCAGCCTACATACGCATTCATCACATTCATATCAACATACATTGCATCATGCATCATGACATTGCATACAACTAACTCTTTACCTTTTCAGGAAAGATCAGTCAACAAACTAAGACCATCATCTTCCGAGATTCTTCTCTAGAAATAGTCCAGAAGTGACCCAGACATGGCGACATTCTGATACTTATTCCAGATTCACTCAGAGACAGTTCAGATGTGACCCAGACACGGCGACATTCTGATACTTATTCCAGATTCACTCAGAGACAGTTCAGATGTGACCTAGACACGACGACATTCTGATACTTGTTCCAGATTCATCTAGATGCAGTTTCACACGGACTCATCATCAGGAAACCCTACACCGGTTCCTCCTTCAGACTTTTGAAAATAGTTCACGGATTCTTCCCAACACCGGATGTTAATCTATCACTTGTTCAGATGCAACTTCTTCACGGACGCTTCCATACACCGGTTCCTCCTTCAGACTCCTGAAAACAGTTTACGGATTCTTCCCAACACCGGATGTCAATCTATTGTTGTCTCAGACCCCCAGTTCAGAGATGTTCCAAAACATGGATACCTTTCTGATACTCGTCCATTCACCAGTGACATACAGTTCAATAATCATTTCCAGATGGCATCTATAAGCCCATCCTTCTACAAACATTTCTAAATGGCATCTTTAAGCCCATTTCCAGATGGCATCTACAAGCCCATCCTCCTACCAGCAGTCACTAGATGGCATCTTTAAGCCCATTCTCAGATGGCATCTTTAAGCCCATTCCCTCTACCATCACATCACCGAGTGCAAATTTTAGGGCACTCTAGTGTCCAATCTTCTTTTACCTTCGAGTCGCGAAAGGCAAACTTGCCAATCTAACTCTTCAGGTTCAAGAAGATTGAACAGGGGCAACTGTTGTACCCCAAAATTTGCCCTCGCATTTTTTCACAAGAAATCACAGCTTCAGGCGTTTCCTGATTTTTCAAACTGGCTCAAGAATCGGCCAAACAGACTTTTCTCGTCAGTCAGACAAAATTAGGGTTTTCATTGATTTTCATGGCTCTGGGACAATTCAAACAGTTTGTTTAGGGTTTTGATTGATTTTGGCTCAACTTTGATCAGGCGAACGTTCTTTGGCATTTAATCAGGAATTAGGGTTTTTGTGCGCGCGTTCTCTGAAAGATTTAGATTCTACAGTGCTTTTCAAGTTATTCCGAGATTTGGATTGACTTCACATTGTTTGACTTAATCAGTAAAAAATTGCATTTGGATTGAATTCGCATCTGTTTGACTGAATCAGTAAAAGGTTGCATTGGGTTTGAATTTGCAATGTTTGATTAAAGTCAGTAAAGGGAAAAAGCGTCTGGGCAATTGCTGTGATTGAATGTTGTTTTGCTCTGGGTGTTGGAAGCGCCAAGTTTAATTGATCAAATGCTGAAGCTTTGTTTATTTAATTATTTATATTCTAAGATTAAATAGTTGGAATTTATTTTCAATTATTTAATTTAAAGAATTATAGATAGTAAAGTAAACAAGTAAAAAGAGGAAAAGAATTAATTGGATAAAAGAAAACTTTTTATTTATTTTTAAGTTATTTGTACAATTGTTTTGTTTACAATTTGTTTACAACAATGATTTTACAGTAATTTAAACCTAAATAAGACTATCCTAATTTTTTCTAAATCTTCAATTCTTCATCTTTTGCTATTCCTCTCCATTTAATTATTTATCTGCAAAGAAAAGAAGGAAAAAGTCAGTTAAAGCGGATAAACAATTAAAGAGACAGATAAAAATAAAGGTCATCATTAGAAGCAAATGGCCGGGATCAGTTAGCCCTCTCTGCAAATCACGGGATTTCTCCCGGTTCACAAAGAAGGGTGAAAATGTTTGCAAATTAAATAAATGCACAAAAGTTAAATTGCACAATTTCAAAATTTGTTAAAGCTGCATAATTTCCAAAATCTCAAACAGCATGAGCAAGTGCAAAATCCAAAGGAAAATTGAACTAGAACTACAAAGTCCAAACTGAGTTCTAATGTCAAACTAAACAAAAGCTGTCCAAAGGATGTCAAGTACAAAGGGCCATCAAAATGCAGGGAAGCTGTCAAAAGAGATATGCAAATATGCAGAGAAGACATAAAGTGCAGAGGAAACATGTATTGCAAGCAAGCAACAAAGCATCATTTCCCTAGGCCATTGCTTTTTCAGTTAGAAGTACAAATGCAAACATATTTTAATATTTTGACTGTACTAGAGAGAGAGAGAGGAGAGAGTAAAAAAAGAGCAGGCTTACTGGCTTTTAGGCATGAGAAACAAAATATAAGACAACCTGTTCATAACACAGGGAGGGGGCAGAAATACCAAAGAACACAAATTGTATCAAAATATACAAGAGCTGCCTCCAAACCTCACCAAAAGGCAAGACCTGCATAAGCCTCTGCCTAAAAACAGCATAAGCTTAAACTTGTTCAATCCTATCAAACACATAACCTGTGTTAAGCCTCAAGCTCAAACTTCAAGCCCTGTAAAACCAGTTCAAAGCTTGGTAAGCCATCAAACTTCCTTCAACACAAACAGAAGCCTCTAAGCCCTATCAAACAGCCACAAACCAGAAAAAGCCTTAAACCTTTTCATAAACCAGAAACTCTAAACCTGTAACTTCACCTGCATAACTCACATAACATCAAACCAAGTCCAACCCTGTACCATCCTGCACAAACCTGTCAAACACTTAATAACCATAAACTATCCAAACACAAAAACCAGCATAAACTGTGAAGCCCAAACAATACCCTGTCAAACCTGCTTAAGCCTTGAACCTGTAACACAAGTCTAAGCCACAAACTGAAGCCAGCAATCAAAAATCAAGTAAGCTATTTCAAAGGCAACAAAAATTCTCAGAACCCAAAGGGTTCATCATTAAAAGCATATCATCAACAAATATCTCAAGGCAACTCAGAAGCATACTCAGCAAGCCAAAGAGGAAAAAGGGACAAAGAAGCGTGCATAGGCAAAGGCAAGGCTAACAGAAGAAGAGAAAAAGAGTAAAGTTATACAGAGCCAGGCAGATACAAAGGGTTTTCAAGCTTATCATCATTAAACCCTAAAAAGAAAAGAAAGACAGAGTACCAGAACTCCCAGTAAAGCAAGCTAACGCTCAGCATCACCGTCCCTCACCGTCAAGCCGCCATAGCGCATCCGACCCCATCTCCTCCATCGTCTTCCTCAAATAAAAGGTAGTTCTCTTTTCCTCTTTCCTTCCACCACCTCAATAATAAACGATATAAAGTCAAAACAATTAATCAGAACCAATTAACCGGAACATGCAAAAGAAGGAGAATGAGAATCCTAACGCGTTGAAAGAAAAAAGAATCGTACCTTTGTTTATCGCCGTTTGAGTGGGCGTGAAGAGGAGGAGGAGCGGTTGTGCTGGTGGCTTGAGCGAGAGATGTTATTCAAAGATCCATGGCGAAGAAGATGAAGAAAGAAGCGAAGTGGACAGCGTCGTTCGTAACAAACGAACCCTAATTCCTCTTTCTGAATAAACATTGACAAACCCTTACAAATTGTTGTGAGCATACTGGGCCTAACCCGTTCAAATGCCTAAGCCCGTTTCTGATCACCCCCCCCCCCCCCCACGCTTGACATTCTGTTTGGGCCAGTAAACCCTTGGCCCATTCATTTAACATCTATTTGCTTCATTTTTTTTATCATTTTAATTTTTTACATAACTTAACTTTTTTTTTCTCTTCTTAATAAAAATATAAACTAACACATTTTTTTTTACATCAACCTTTTATTAATAATACCTTTTTATATGTATAGCATAACACTAATTTCGAACATAACATGTTCTTTTGATTAAAACTCTTTCTTTATTTATTTAACTTAAAACATTTTTTTAGTTAATAATTTGTATATATTTTTAATATATAATATAATTAAAATGTAAAAACATTCTTTCTTTCTTTTAATTAAAATACCTCTTTTGTATATATTAAACAAAAATATGAAGATACAAATTTATATCAAATGTAAATAATAATTTTCAAACTTAGAACATTTTCTTTTCTTTTAGTAAATTTTCTTTTTGTACATATTGAAGAAATATACAAGACTACAAAAGACTAAATAAATAAACATTTAATTCTTTTCATTTAGGTTAAACAATACTTAATAATACCTTTAAAATCCACATTTTCTTAACTTGTAAATAATTCTCATATACGTACACTTACACCTACACCATACACTTTACATTTGATACACATACAATTACATTTGCTTATTTTGTATATTTGTTACATTATTTACACTTTTATCGCATTCGATTTGGTTGTAAATTATTGGACACTACATTCCTAAAGTCTCATCCCCATTTGTGAATTTGTACCCCCACTCCCGGATACTATTTGTAATAGCGTAGACTTTAAATTCTTGCAATTTACCGCTTTCAAATTATACCATGGTTAGACCTAGGGTTTGCATGTACATAAAATCAAACGCTAGATAACCTAATACAAAGACAAATACATGAAATCAATACACAATCACACTTGTACCCTCTAGGGTAATCCCACATGTTGCCTTCTAAAATGGGCCATGCTTGCACGTCGAGTTTCTTTGGCAAAACAAATTCAAATGATCATAAGTCCCTCGATGACGCTTTCGAAAGTTGCCTAAAAATGGAATGATCATAGTCCCTTTAAGCAAATTGCCAAAGACACTTGGCACCATTGCATTCATGGTCTAAACGATGACCCGCGCCCGTCCCTTTCACATCCTAACACAAGATTGTCCACCAAATTCAATGGTGGAACAAAATTGTTAAAAAGGGTTGAAAACATAGAGAAAACCTTTGAGTACAATAGGGTTAGACAAAACTCTTAGTTACTTGAGATCAACTTGCAAAGACA
This sequence comes from Vicia faba, assembly GCA_948472305.1. NCBI lineage: Eukaryota > Viridiplantae > Streptophyta > Magnoliopsida > Fabales > Fabaceae > Vicia > Vicia faba. Next base: position 897,550,185 of record OX451740.1, read on the forward strand.
CTTGCCTTCTTTTCAAAAACCACACTTCATACACACTTTCAAAATAAACTCTCAAAAACATTTGAAACATCTTTTCGAAAAGATACACACTTTTGTAAAACACTCAAACACGAGTCAATTACATTGGTTGCCTAAAACAAGGTGTTGTACCCCAAAATTTGCCCTCCCATTTCCTCAATATTTTCTCATCAACAAGACCTTTGAAGATCAAGATCCAGTTAGGGTTCCCTCTGATCAAGACTTCTCCTTGCACTGCTAACCTAAATTAGGGTTTGTGGTTGAACCAAGATATTTTGACCTAAAATGCCTAAGATGACTTTCATGCTTCATGTTGGACTCCCAAGTTTACCCATACCAAGTTTCAAGTCTTGATTCCAAGTTTTACCCAGTCAATTGGACAGTTGACCTAGAAATCAGCTGTATTGGGGAAAAAGTCAACTGTGGCCAATTGACAGTCAAATCTCATGAAAATTGACCCACATCAACATTATGAACTCATATGGACCATTTGATCAAGTTTGGATCACAAATCCACAAGAAATTTGATCAGATCACCAAAAGGGCAAAATGGTCATTTTTAGGGTTTTGACTGCACAAAGGCAATTTCTGACTGTTTGACCTAGCCAATGGCAAACCAAGCTCACATATGGACTCAAGGACCCCATGGAATTGTCTTGGCATGTTCAACAAACTCAAAAGATCCCAAGTACACAAGATTGACAGTTGAATTTCCCAGTCAATTGATCAATTTTGACTGTATATTGAAAAGTCAAACTTTGACTTTTTGGTCAAAATCAAGAGTCAAGATTCATTTTTCATTAAAACATGCAAAATCATGAAACTTGTCCACCAAGAAACCAAGAAATGCAAATTAGGGTTTGAAATGGAATTTTTCATAACTTAGAATTTTTCTAAGTTATGGAAAACCCTAATTTTTTCCCAACTTTGCCCCACTTTTTCACCAAGATTCATTTGGATTCAAATAAAAGTCAAAACATGAAAGTTGTAGCTTGTTGCATAATCTACAACTTTTATTCAAAAAGTTTTCCCATTTGAAGCTTATATCTCAAGTTACAATTTTTTGAATAAGGGCACTAAACCATTCTTAACTTAGTGAAAATTTGACCTATTTTGGACAAGTTTTTACCTAACTTCAAGACCATTTTCCATACACTTCCACTTGGAATTTCAATTTGCATTTCAAAGATGGATTGTAGTACACATTCCAACCTTTCCAAAATGTCCAAGAACTTCTCAAACAACCTCATGGTTATGGAGAATCGAATTTCACAATATGGCAAAAACTCACTTTGTTCATGACCAAGTTACATGTCCATAACCTTGCAATTTGAACTCAGCATGCCTTAAGCTAGATTACAGGTCCTTAAACCATCCAACACTCATAAATTTAATGCATATTCTTTGTGCCAAGACCATGTTCTTTGAGTTCAAGCATTGTCTAAAGGTTTAATCCCAAAGTAGATAAAGCAAATTGGCCATTTTTGTAAAAGGTAGCTTTATGTCAAATTCAAAATCCAACAAGTACATTGCAAATCTGATTGGCACAAGATTATGAGCATAACACACTGATCAAGGAGGGATTATGCAGCACATTAGGGGGTCCTCTACATGGCTAGAAACACAAGTTGGCTTTTGTTGCTTAAGAAAGAAGAAAAGTGTCATAACATCACACAACTCTCATATCAGCTTAGGCACACTTAGACAAACTTATCAAACACATTCAAAAGATCAGAACCAAGCTTTTGCACAACCCTAGCACCTCTCAAACACTCCCCTTGCCATAATCACTCTCAAACTGCAAAAACAGGGCAAGGCCTGCAGTTTGGGTGCTATCTTTCATTTCTCTCAAGCTTTCTTGCCCAAACCAGTTCACATACCTTCCTTACCATCTATGCAAGCTATCCAAAAGCTAAAACACGATATGTAACATCTCCAAGCCACTTCACCATTTTTATTTTTCTGTTTTGCAGTTGAAGTTCTCTAGCACGATTCAGGGAGTTTCAAGACAAAGTAGAACTTGGAATAGCATCCTTATACTTCAAGGAAGCTATACAAATCATCATCTTGCTCTGAAAACTCCTCCATTGCAAAGCACGATTCCAACTGAACAGGTATCTTCATGAAGTTCTATCTCTCTTATTAGGCATTGTTAGCTTTAGGTTTGTGAACAAAATATGTCACAATCATAGCCCTGAACATGCCCATATAGTTAGATTTCATTTATATTATGTGTGCTGCAAGAATTTTGAGTCTGAACATGGCATAAAAGTTAGGTCAGAAATTGGGGGAGAAGAAATTCTCCCTCATCTTAGAGAGTTAAGTCAAGTTCTTTACATGGTTGAATTCGTCTTCTCATGCTCTACACTTTTCATGTTATGAGTTTTGCTTGAAAGTCCAGGAATCAAGAGATAGAAAACGCGTGAGTGATGTTGTTCAGAGGTTGAAGATGACTGGTTCTGGGCTGGACCTGGAATACTTTTCTTATTTGCACCACATAATTGCTTCTGAACCCCCTGAGCCCATTTTGTTTATTTCTTTGACTTTTTGACTTTTTCTTTTTTTGATTGACTTGTTTATTTTTTCTCATGACATTAAAAATATAAAAATATTTTTTCTCACCATTTTTGATTTTATTAGGCATTTATTTAATTTTCTTTTAGTTTATACATAAATAGATAAATATATATTTTTTGTTTAAAATACTAAAAAATAGTACAAATGCATTTCTATACATTTTTATTTTTGTTTTACTTTCTGAAAATATTTTATAGAAAAAATTACTTTTTTTATTTTATTAAATATTAAATATTATTATTTTTTATATATAATACATATTTAGAACTTAATACATAAATATATATATTTATTAATATACTTAGAACAAAATACTAAAAATATACATATTTTATTTTATTAATATTAAACACTAAAAAATCATTTTTGACAAATACTTCACTTTATTTTATTTTGTAGATAATAAATAAATACTTGTATTAAATTAAATAATAATACATTTCATTTAATAAAAATTAGGGTTTTGCCCTAAATTCAAAAATACTCCAAAAAATAATATCTTTTTATTTTCTTTTTATTTTACATAAATCATACTTTTTTCATACATATAAAAAACCTTTTTTGCATTCTTGCATATTTGTTTTATTTTTATTTTATTTATGCAATTAAATTATCTTGTAAATAATTCAAATCTTGATGTAATAGTTTTAGGTTTAAATTCCTTGTCAAAATCCCCATTTGAAACATTGTACCCCCCCTCCCCATATTATTGTGTTGTAATAGCGTAGGAGTTTAAATTTCGCACTTTATCGCTTTCTAAATATACAATGCTAGAATTAGGGTTTATATGCAAATAAAATGAACAAAATAGTCATGACCTAATCTCAAGACAAACAAGCATGAAAATGGACACACAAATCACACTTGCACCCCCTAGGGTACTCCACTTGTTGCCTTCCAAAATTGGGCCATATTGCATGTTAGGTCTCTTTGGGCAAAACAAACAAATTGAATGATCATAGTCCCTCGATAACACTTTTCAAAATATTGCCAAAACAAATGATCAAGTCCCTTAAAGAAAATGCCCAAAGATACTTGGCACCATTGCAATTATGGTCCAAACGATGACCCGCGCCCGTCCCTTTCACATCCTAACATGAGATTGTCCACCAAATACAATGGTGGAACAAACTTATGAAAAGGGTTAAAACATAGCAATAGTCATTGAGAAATTTAGGAGTAGATAAACTCTTAGTTACTTGAATCAAACTTGCAAAAACAAAACACTTGCCTATTTTCTAAAAACACACCTCACAACACTTTCAAAACAACTTTCAAAAAACAAATGAAAACCTTTTCAAAAGACATGCATCTTTGTATACATCCCCACATGGATCATTACAAAGGTTGCCACCACATTGGCTTCTTTTCAAAATATTTTCAAAACCCACACACACACAAGCACCATTTAAAACAATTGAAAACAAAAGGCAAGTGATCTAAGCAAGTAACTAAGAGCCCATGGATAACCATGGATGGAAAGGGTGCTAATACCTTCCCTTTCTATAATCTACTCCCCGAACCCAAGAAAAATCTCAAAGGTTTTTGTTGTGCTTTTTAAACCTTTCCTTAGGATAAAATAAAAAGTCGGTGGCGACTCTTGCTCAACCGAAACATTTGCGAAAACAAACGCAAAACCATAGTCAGTTCTCCCACCGTATCACAGAACTGGCGACTCTGCTGGGGACACTTTTAAAAGTGGAGTAACCTTAGGGCTTAGATCACCCCCTTTGCATGACAAATTGTTTGAATTATTTGCTTTATACTTTGGCTCTATTGTTTGGGTTTGCAATCCTACACCCGGATTTTGGGAAACATTCATAGATAGCAATACGTTGTGGAAACTGTGCGGGGTATACTGACACGGTCTAAGCAATAGCTATATTAGTGCGACATATTTGTGAGTACCGGTAACCCTTGAGTTCAATCAAGGAGAGTACGGGGCCGCTGAGTGATGTCACTAAGCACTAATGACCTAGAACCTTACTTGACCATCTTGGCCTTTTATTAGGGGTAGTGAGATGACCGGCTTTGGTGCAGTCCGAAGTTGGTAGATACTCGATACTACACTCATTGAGGTTTGTTTTCTTGGAATATTTTGGTCGCTAGTTAAGTGGCTAAACCAAAACCATGAACAACGAAAACAATCCAGTGATATTGAGCTCCTTAGAACCCGGTTACTATTTATAGGACAGGTTTTTAAGCCAACTACACTCAAGAGGGTACTTACCTATGAAACCCCATGCAGGCCTGAAACTAGGGTTTGGTGTGATTTGCTTGTACATATGTTTTGTGCATACATCATAAACATCATGAAGCATCATATGCATTCACTAACCATTTCAAGGATTTTGGGATCTTCATCTTTGTTCTTGTTTTGTAGGACATGGAAATTCCTCGCAGAAATACCATTCAAGTCAACCTTGTGAGAATCTCTCCTCAACTCAAGGAGCTCACCTCAAGAATTCCGGAAAACTCATCCTTCAGTGAAAGACATGGTAAACTGCTCAGCCTAGTCAACACCAACATTGAAGAAGACATGATGAAAGTGCTATTCCAGTTCTTTGACCCTCTTCACCATTGTTTCACTTTCCCTGATTATCATTTGGTACCCACTTTGGAGGAGTTTTCTCAACTCCTAAGAATCCCTATCCTTAATCAACTACCCTTCAACGGTACGGAAAAGGAACCAAAGCCGGAAGATGTTGCTCGAGCATTACATCTACAACCATCCGACATCAAGGGGCATTGGGAAACCAGAAGCGGCGTCAAAGGATTCTTAGCAAAGTTCTTGTTTGAGAAGGCACAAGAATGTTGGAATTCATTGGACCTACAAGCCTTTGAAGAAATTGTGGCACTCCTTATCTATGGGTTGGTCTTGTTCCCAAATCCTGACCAATTGGTAGATATCAACACCGTCAAAATCTTCTTATCCAGGAATCCAATACCAACATTGCTTGGGGACATTCTTCACTCATTTTACACACGAACAATGAGAAAGAGGGGTGTTCTCATGTGCTGTACTCCTATCCTTGCAAGGTGGTTTATTTCGCACCTTCCACAATCTGTCTTGAAGAATGACCAAGGTTCAAGGTGGTCCCAACGGTTGATGACTCTTACTCACTCTGATGTACATTGGTGTTCTCGGTCCAGAGAAAATGTCATCATCGTCGATCGTTGTGGAGAGTTTCCTAATGTTCCTTTACTTGGAATCAGAGGAGGTATCACCTACAACCCTTGCCTAGCTTTGAGGAAATTTGGATATGCACGGAGGGATGGCCCTCATGATATGTTGATTCCTAGCCTAGTTTTTGACTTTGACAACGATGCGCAAGGACTTCGCCAAAGGTTCATCAGAGCTTGGGGAAAACTCAACAAGGTTGATAGCAAGACTCTGGGACATAAGAACTCCATCCCTCTTGAGCCCTATCTCAAGTGGGTGCGAGCCCGAGCCCAAAGTCTAATGATGCCTTATCCTCATGTACTCCCAGTGATTAAAGAGCCCATCAATGAAGGAGAGGTTCCCTACACCATCCTACATCCAGACATGCCTACATCGTGGGAGGAAATGCAGAAAAGCTGGATTCAGCTCAAGGAGGAACGGAATACTTTTGAAGCTAGCTACTACGCCAGTGAAAAGAAGGTTCTAGAGCTTACCCGCCGACTCCACGAGCAAGAGGCCCTCAATACCTACATCGCACCAAAAAGGATGCGCAATATCTTTTTGCCTTAAGAAGTTTATTTTGTAATATTTGGCCCATGGGGCATTTATGAACTGACAAATTTCTTCTTATTAATATGACGTGCGTTCTTCTTTGTCTAAAACAATTTTGAATGTCCTAAATCCTTGAATGCATTGCATACATAAGCATACCATTCATCATGTGCATAAGCAGGTCTCATTCCAGGTTTCCTTATCTGTCTGCTGTTTATTTCAGTAGGATGGATCTCGAGCAAACAATCAAAGACCTACAGGCTCAGAATGCACAGTTCCAGCAACTCCTAATGACCTTGGCTAAGGGTCAGGAGGATATCAAGACTCAATTAGGGAACAAAGACCCAGTGAAAAAGAAGAAAAAGAGACTCGGGGTGGCTACTTTGGGGAGAAGATTTGACGGAGAAGCTCGGAGAGTGCTTGAATTTCCTCCTACTTCTGATGAAGGGACTAGTAAGAGAGATGGAGCTGCGGTGCCTTCCGAGTCTGATGCGGAAGAAGAAGAGGTTGAAGAGGATGAAGATTATTCTGACCAGCAATACCCTCCAGCTGATGATAAATACAAAGGGTTAGAAGACAGATTAGCCGCCATGGAATTACAAAGAGTACCGGGTTTGGATTTTGAAGACTTGGGTTTGGTTGCCGGGATTGTGATTCCCCCAAAATTCAAAGTGCCAGTGTTTGTGAGGTATGATGGGCTGTCCTGCCCCAAAATGCATCTCAGGTCCTACGTGAGAAAGATTCAACCCTATACGGCAGATAAAAACCTCTGGATTCATTTCTTTCAAGACAGCCTTTCTGGAGCTCAGTTGGAATGGTTTTATCAGCTAGAAGGAACCAGTGTCCGGAATTGGGAAGATTTGGCCACCGCTTTCTACAAACAATACCAATACAATTCTGACCTTGCCCCTACTCGTACCCAACTTCAGGGTATGTCGATAGGAACAGGCGAAGGATTCAAAGAATACGCACAAAAATGGAGGGATTTGGCTGGCATGGTGCAGCCTCCTTTAACCGATCGTGAACTTGTTGATATGTTTCTAGGGACCCTATCTGGGCCATTTTTCAATCATCTGATTGGTAACTCTTCAGCGGGGTTTACCGATTTGATCTTAACGGGCGAAAGAATAGAAGCTGGCATCAAGTCAGGAAAAATTCAGAAGAGTGTTGCTACAAGTACTGAGAAGAGGCCTTTTAAGAAAGAATCAAGTGCCGTCTATGATCCTAGAAGACAAGTCAAGCCCGAAAGTCGCCAAGCCGTCAATGCTTTGGTCATTTCAAAACCTGCTGCTGCTCCTCAGCAGTACAATCAACAAAGAAGTGAAAGGCCCAAGAGGCAGTATACTCGGCTGAGTATGACCTTATCCCAAATTTTACCCCAACTGCTATCAACCAATTTGGTTACCACCAAAGAAGCTCCTAAAGTCGTGAATACTGCGTCTCCTAAGTATAACCCAAATGCCCGGTGTGCTTATCATTCTGATAGTCCCGGGCACACTACTGATGATTGCTGGGCCTTGAGAAACAAAGTGCAAGATCTTATCGACGCGAAGGAAATTCAGTTTGAAGCGCCTGAAAGACCAAATGTTGTAACTGCTCCTATGCCCCAGCATAGAGTAAATGCCATTGAGGAAGAATTGTATGCTGTTTCGGTGAATGAAGTTGTTACCCCTCTTTTGACTGTTAAGAGGAACTTACTACTAGCCGGTTTATTTTCGGGTTGTAGTAAGGGTTGCCTCCTGTGTGCTCTTATCCCTACCGGTTGTCCACTGCTGAAATCAGGCATCCAAAGCCTGATGGATAGCAAAGAAATTCTGTTCAAGAAAACTGCCGTTCCGTTTGTTTCCATTGAAGAAATATCTGTTGTCACAATCTACAATCCTGCCAAAGCTCCCGTAAAGAAACCAGTCCAAATTATGTCTGTTGCACCCATCACTATTACTATCCCGGGGCCTCTCCCGTATGAATCTGATAAAGCTGTTCCATGGCATTATGGAGCCGACGTGTATGTGCTTGGGGTGAAGCAGGAGTTCAACACCAATACCAGTATCAGTAACATCACTGGTCCCGCCAAGATTACCCGCAGTGGTAGGATCTTCTCGCCTGACATTGCACCGCCAGTTATCCGAAAACCTCTCACCATCACACCCGTAAGTGTGCATGTTCTAGTTCAAGTTCCTGTGTCTACTACTGCCGCCGAGTCTTCTGATACTCGGGGCAAAGAAGTTGCTACCGATTTGCCTGCCAGGACGGAGGCACCAAAAAAGAAGACTGCTGTGGAAGCCTCCCAACAAGAAATGGAGGAAATCCTTAAAATTATCAAAAAGAGTGACTTTAATGTTGTTGAACAGTTGGGGCATACGCCCTCCAAAATCTCTATGTTATCATTGCTGCTATGCTCGGAGGCCCATGCAAAAGCCCTGATTTCATTTCTGAAAACGGCCCATGTGCCGCAAGAGACCTCCGCGGATCAATTCACTGACTGTGTGGCTAATTTGACGGCTGACAATGGCTTAGGGTTCTCGGATGCTGACCTTACCGCCAAAGGAAAAAATCACAATGATGCCCTGCATGTTTCCATAGAATGCAGGGGCACTACTCTCGCACACGTGTTAGTGGATACCGGCTCTTCCCTGAATGTCTTGCCCAAGAAAGCATTGGATCGCTTGGATTGTGAGGGCCTGGAGTTGAAACCTAGTAACATCATTGTTAGAGCCTTCGACGGTTCTAAGAGGATGGTGCACGGTGAAGTAGACATCCCCATTCGTGTGGGTTCCCAGGTTTTCAACTCAACGTTCTATGTAATGGATATTCGTCCATCTTATTCCTGCTTGTTGGGTCGACCCTGGATTCACAAAGCTGGGGCAGTAACCTCCACTTTACACCAAAAGCTCAAATACCCTGTCAAAGGGAAGATTGTTACTGTGCAAGGTGAGGAGGAATACATGGTTAGTCACTTGAATTCATTCCGGTATATCGAGATGGACGGGGAATTTATTGAAACCCCCTTTCAGCATTTTGAGGAAGTACCCCCAGTATTGGCATCGGCTGAGGCAGTGATTGAAGAAGACTCTCCGTTGAAGATGGCGTCCTTGAAGGATGCCCGGGCTGTAATCGAGAAAGGCAATTGTACAAACTGGGGTCAGCTTCCTGACTTCACTCAAAAGAATGACAAGTTTGGCCTGGGCTTTACTACAGAGGCTCAGAGGGCTGTGCGCAAGGAAAAGATCAGAAAGGCTCCGGTGTTTATCTCCGACCCGAGGGTGAATGCTATCGAGGAGGATGTAGAGGAAGCAGAGTTTGACAGTTGGATCTACCCGACTACCAGCAACGGACCAAGCAACTGGACGGCAAAGGATTTTACGCCTATCACATTTGTCACGCAGTAATTAATTTCTTTTGATTTCCAATTTGTAACAAACAATATGTTAAAACTTTGTTGGCTCGGTGTCCTACCCGGGGCATCGTAGCTCCATTTGTGAGGGCTGTGATCGGTGGATCTGGAACTGACTGTTTAACGCTGGTTCGCGAAATGTCGCGGAAGCAAGAGTCGCCACCGTCTTTTATTTTCTCCAAATGGAAAGGACAAAAACACAGAAAAATTCCTTAAAGAGATTGCTCTCGGTTCGGGAGGTAGGTTATAGAAAGGGAAGGTGTTAGCACCCTTTCTATCCATGGTTATCCATGGGCTCTTAGATACTTGCTCATTGTGTTTTCAAAAAATGTTTGCTTTTCAATGTGGGTTTAAAAAAAGTTTCTTTGAAAAATTTCAGTTCGACTCGTACGTCAGAGTGTTTGAAAAAATTGCTTTGAAAGCTTTTGAAAAGTGTCGGTGTGAAAAGATTTTTGTTTGTTTTTGAAGAGAGCAAGTATCCACGAGAACCTACCTACCCTAAGGAATTCGTCTGTGTAAATGTCCTTTGAAGTAGTGCCATTCCACCATTGAGAGGTAGGTAGCACCACCGTTGGAGGTGTTCGGGTCAATTCGAGTTTGGGACATGGTGATCACCGGAGCAATGGGAAGACACCTTAGAAGCTACCCTCATGCCAGGTTCCCGGATCATGAGGACTTACTAAGACGTCCTCTACTCGACGACCACCTTTCGAGGCAAGGCAACAGTGAGGCATACCCTAGGGGTGGTGTGTGCGATTCGTGTGTCATGTTTCAGTTATTTTGTCTTGTCATGTTTGTTGTGATCTACGCTTGATTTTATTTTTAAGGTCATACATTCTTTCATGCTTTTTGTTAACAGTTAATATTTTGCGGGAAAGATAAATCTGAACTATTACAAATGGCGCGGGTCCACATCGCCAAAATTAAACCGGACCCGATTTGACGGAAAATAAATAAAGCAATAAAATAAAAGTGCGAGAAATAAAATCGTTACAACGCTTTGGGAGAATTACAATAAACGACATAAAATAAATGCGCAAATTAAATAATTAAAAATGTGGGTGTTGGACCCTTTTGCAAAATTAAAATTAATAAGGAATTAAAAATTAAAAGTAAAAAGAATGTTTTTTTGGTATTTTTTTGTATTTTTTAAGATTTAATAGAAAGAATAATTAATTAAGATTAAAAGGAAGCGTCAAACCCTAATTCTAATGTTTTTTAAGTTTATTGTGAAAATATTAATTTTTAACCTAATTTAAATCTAAGTTAATTTACATGTTAATAATTATAGAAAATAAATAAAATAAGCAATATTATTGTAAAAAGGGAAATTAAGAAGAATAAAGATTAAACCTAATTCTATTTTTGGATTTTAGTTATTAAAAGGATTAAAATTATAACCTAATTAAAACTAAGTTTATTTACATGCATTTATTTACAAAAATAGTAAAATAAAATAATTTATTATATTTTCATCTTTTTCTGATTTTTCTATATTTTTTATGTATTGTAAAAATATTGAATTAAATTAAAACAAGAAAACAAATAAAAATAATAATTAAAAGATATGAGAAAAATAAAAATATTTGCAAACCAGGGTGGGGTGTAGTCCCAATTTGTGAGGTTTTGTTTCAGCAAATCAGGCCCATTAAGCATTGAAATCCACTGACTTTCCCAGGTTCCATATGGTGCGTTGACTAGGCATAATGTGTTCTTTGAATATTGGCCTTTTGATCTGATTCCACTAAGCACGTGGACGTCTGGATGATGGTGGTATAGCATGTACCCCACTACAAACGCTGCATAGGAACACTTATAGAAAAATAATATTGAAAGTGTACAGACCTGGGGTCGAACCCAGGTCATTCACGTTGCAAACCACCACGTGCACCACTGAACCACTGCGTATGCTTTTGTTATATAATAGTTATTAAATATTATAAAAGAAAAGAATACATTAATGAATTAAACGCGCGAAATTTTAAAAGATCCAACCAATGCTTGCCAACGCATCATCGTCCTCGCCCAGCTTTGTTTTCCTGAAACATAAATGTTATAAGCAACGGTTTTTACGCGTGGTTTTAGACCGGCTTCAAGAAAATAGCGACTAGCGCTATGGTATCAATAAATTGATCGCGAGGGTCAAGCTTTCTTCGTCCAGATGCGTCAAATTCAATGGTGCTGGTCTGGAGTCTTAATTTTACTCCGTTTCAAAAGCCCCAATTCAAAATGCTGAAAACCCTAAAAGCCACGCATGGTGAAATTTGATATACAGGATAATAACGCAATTAAACATGATGGTTAGCTCACAAACTTCATCAGGAACATGAATATATAAACAAAATTCACAAATAACACATATAATGGAATGTATGATTATGCAATTTGTTTGATACAGTTGCGGTTCTAGGTACCAATTCCTTGCGTTTTTTGTGGTTGATATTGATTGGAATGCCTTCAGGAATGCTTAAGGAAGCTATTGAAATAGGTTTGGTGTCTCGAATCAATCTCTAGCACTGATTTCAGATTTGAGTTTTATCAACAATTTTCCAAGTTTGTAATGGAGTTTTCAGCGCAGCTTCTAGTCTCCAATGATTAGGTTTGTGATTCTGAATATGTATAGAAGCAATTAGGTCAACAAAACTTGACAAAATCCAAGGCATTCATTGTTTTGCATATTTGGTTTTATAAGATCTTTTTTTGAATCTTTTTCATGTGCAATTTTGTTCAATCATGCCAAATCAAACCAAAACTTGCCTAATTAGGATGTGCACGTGATATTGAGAGTAAAACATGCATGAAAAGATTTTTTAGGTCAAGTTTGATATTTTTCACATATTTAATTAATTTAAATGAATTAATATTAATATAAATTCAAATAAATAAATAAAAATTGAGAAAATACTTCCCTTTGGGACAAGTGGTCGTGCACATGCTTGGAATGATGAATCTTGGAAGAAAAATAGGCCCATTAGCAATTTTAGGTCATTTGAACCATTGTTGACTTTTCAAAATTCCCAAAAATTTCCCAACTTCCACAAGGCATAACTTGCTCAATTTTTAAGCTTTTCACATGTTCTTGGACATTTTGGAAAGGTCTTTGAGTCCTTTAATCAATGCCTTTGGTCCCATGTCATTTTGATTTACCAATATCAAGTTATGGCCTTTGACTTAAAGTCCCTTTTTGTTGACTTTTGAAAATGACCTATAATGTTGAAATTGATAACTTTTTGTGAGAGCATTTCTTGGACTTGGAATATGAAGATGAATTGTAGGAAATGTCTTTCTCTTCAAAATGAGCTTTGGATGGGATTTTTCTGATAATCCATGTGAAAGTTATGCCCTGGTCAATTTCAGTTGACTTTTTCAGCTGTCCAAATATAGTAACTTTTGCATCTTTGATGATTTCTGAGCCAAATCTTGAGAATCATGATCAAGCATTGATCAAATGATGTTTGTGGCTTCAAAATGATATGTTGACCAAAAATTTGAACTTTTGACTGTCAAATGACCATTTTGCCCCTACAGTTGACTGTAGTGCAATTTAGGGTTTTGACTGTGCAATTTTGAGCTGAATGCCTTGAAACTTGATATGAGGATGCTTGACCACATTTGTAAGCATATGAGACTTGATTGGGCCTTTGAAAACTTCCTTTTCTTGATCAGAACCCAAACCCTAGTTTTGACTGTATAGGACTGTTGAGCTGTGCAACCCTTGGGGAATTTTGTGACTTGGCTTGGCAATTTCTTGAAGAATATGGGAGGGCAAATTTTGGGGTACAACAAGGGCTTTTTTGTATGACATTTCCATATATCATCAATCAAAACATTGGACGTTTGTTGCTTTTCAAATCTTGTGCTCTTTTTCTTTCTGTGTTATATATATTGCAAAACAGCTATATTTACACACACTCACTTATACAGGTTTTAATCCACTCTGGATCTCACTGGTAACAGCTCTGCTACCGCCAGTTATGACTTCGAGAATCCGATCAACTTGGCCGAAGACGAAGGTGAAGATGATTGTGAAGTGCCTGGTGAGCTCGCAAGACTGCTACTCCAGGAAGAGAGGGCTATTCAACCACATGAAGAGCCGGTGGAAACAATTAACCTGGGTACTGAGACAGATAGGAAAGAGGTCAAGATGGGTGCCAATCTAGAGCTCAGCATAAAGCAACGATTGATCCAGATGCTACGTGATTACATGGAGATATTTGCTTGGTTCTATGAAGATATGCCTGGTTTGGATGCCGACATTGTAGTTCATCACCTGCCAACCAAGGAAGACTGCCCTCCGGTAAAGCAAAAGGTCCGCCGTATGCGCCCAGAGATGTCTGAAAAGATCAAGGCTGAAGTTATGAAGCAATTCGACGCCGGGTTTCTAGCAGTAACGTCTTACCCTCAGTGGGTTGCCAATGTGGTGCCAGTGCCGAAGAAGGACGGTAAAGTCAGAATGTGTGTCGACTACAGGGATTTGAACAGGGCCAGCCCCAAGGATGATTTTCCTCTACCTCACATTGACGTCCTCGTTGAAAATACTGCTCAACACAAGGTGTTCTCCTTCATGGATGGTTTTTCAGGGTATAATCAGATCAAGATGGCTCCGGAAGATATGGAAAAGACCACCTTTGTGACTCAGTGGGGCACCTTCTGTTACAAGGTCATGCCATTCGGGTTGAAAAACGCTGGGGCAACCTACCAACGCGCCATGGTTGCTTTATTTCATGATATGATCAATCATGAGATTGAGGTATATGTTGATGACATGATTGCAAGGTCTCAAACTGAGGAGGAGCATCTTGACCATCTGAGGAAGCTGTTTGACCGACTCAAGTTATACAAGCTGAGATTGAATCCCAACAAATGCACCTTTGGGGTAAGGTCCGGAAAATTGCTAGGCTTCATTGTAAGTGATAAGGGTATTCAAGTGGACCCTGCCAAGGTTAAAGCCATTCAAGAGATGCCAGTTCCTAAGACAGAGAAAGAAGTCAGAGGCTTCCTGGGACGACTGAATTACATTGCCCGATTCATCTCACATCTGACTGCTACTTGTGAGCCAATCTTCAAATTACTGAAGAAAGATCAAGTAGTACGCTGGAACGATGAATGTCAGGCTGCCTTTGAAAGGATAAAGGAATATCTCCAAGAGCCCCCCATTCTTATGCCACCAGTGGAAGGAAGACCTCTAATATTATACTTGACAGTACTTGATAATTCAATGGGGTGTGTGCTGGGGCAGCATGACGAGTCTGGCCGAAAAGAGCACGCTATTTATTACTTGAGCAAAAAGTTTACCGACTGTGAGTCTCGTTACTCACTGCTTGAGAAAACTTGTTGCGCTCTAGTATGGGCTGCTCGCCGGCTGAGACAGTATATGCTGACTCACACTACTCTATTAATTTCAAAGATGGATCCCATCAAGTACATATTTGAAAAGCCTGCTCTGTCTGGAAGGATAGCGAGATGGCAAATGATCTTGACAGAATATGACATCCAGTATACAACTCAGAAAGCCATTAAGGGAAGTGTACTGGAAGATCATTTGGCACACCAACCTGTGGACGATTACCAGTCATTGAACTTTGATTTTCCGGACGAAGACATCATGGTGGTAACTGACTGTGAAGTACCTGGACCGGATGAAGGACCTGGGGAAGGATCCCGATGGTCTATGCATTTTGATGGAGCCTCCAATGCTTTGGGTAACGGCTTCGGCGCTGTAATCATATCTCCCAAAGGAACTCATACTCCACTCACCGCCCGATTGTGCTTCAACTGCACCAACAACATGGCAGAATATGAGGCATGCATCATGGGTCTGCAAGCTGCAATCGACTTAAGGATCAAATTTCTGAGTGTCTTCGGAGATTCCGCTCTCGTGATCAATCAGATCAAAGGCGAGTGGGATACGAAACACCCAAATCTTATTCCTTACAAGGAGTATGTGCTGACCTTGCTTCCCCACTTTGAAGAAGTAACTTTTGAGCACTTCCCAAGAGAGGAGAATCAGCTAGCGGACGCACTGGCTACGATGTCTTCAATGTTCAAAGTTAAATGGGACAATGAGGCTCCCCGGATCATTATCGGGAAGTTGGATGAACCGGCATACTGCTGCGAACTTGAGGCTGAAAAGGTGACTGAAAAACCCTGGTATCATGAGGTGAAGAGGTACTTAGAAGCTCAGGAATACCCTGAAGGTGCATCTGTCAATGACAAGAAGTTCATGAGGAGGTTTGCGGCAAAATTCTTCCTCAGCAACGACATTCTCTACAAACGGAATCATGATTCAACTCTACTGCGTTGTGTGGATAAGTCTGAAGCAGGGAAGATCATGTTAGAACTGCATGAAGGTACATTTGGAACACATTCCAGTGGACATACCATGGCTAAGAAAATCCTTCGGGCAGAATATTTTTGGTCCACAATGGAAGCTGATTGTTACCAACACTCTCGAACTTGTCATAAATGCCAAATCTATGCTGACAAGGTGCATATTCCTCCAGTTCCTCTGAACGTCCTGACGGCACCTTGGCCTTTTGCAATGTGGGGGATTGATATGATCGGTGAGATCCGACCGACAGCATCCAATGGGCATCGCTTCATCTTGGTGGCGATCGATTACTTCACGAAGTGGGTTGAGGCAGCTTCCTACGCAACAGTAACCAAGAGCGTCGTGGCACGTTTCATCCGGCATAATCTGATTTGTCGGTACGGTGTCCCAGAAAGAATCATTACGGATAATGGTACCAATCTCAACAACAAGATGATCACTGAGCTCTGCGAACAGTTCAAGATACAGCACCAAAATTCTTCCCCCTACCGGCCAAAGATGAATGGGGCTGTAGAAGCAGCTAACAAAAATATCAAGAAAATTGTGCAGAAGATGATAGTGACTTATAAAGATTGGCACGAGATGTTACCGTTCGCTCTTCATGGGTACCGTACCTCAGCAAGGACGCCAACCGGGGCAACTCCTTTTTCCTTGGTCTATGGCATGGAGGCAGTCTTGCCAATTGAAGTCCAGATACCCTCTCTCCGAATAATGAAGGATGCAGACTTGAGTGAAGATGACTGGATCCAGACTCGACTGGATCAATTAAATCTGATTGACGAAAAGAGACTCACCACTATCTATCATGGTCAGACGTATCAAAAAAGGATGATCAGGGCATTTAACAAGAAAGTCAGACCACAGGAGTATCAAGTTGGGGACCTGGTAATCAAACACATCATCCTTCCTCAAAGTGATCCCCGAGGCAAATGGACCCCTACTTACGAAGGGCCATTTGTGGTTAAACATGTGTTCTCAGGAGGAGCCATGATCCTAACCACCATGGATGGTGACGACCTTCCTCACCCCGCCAATGCAGACATAGTGAAAAGATACTACGCATAAATAAAAGATCCGCTAGGTTGACATACCTAGGCAAAAATTAGGGCTTCCCGGCGAACCAAAAGGGTTCGGGCAAAAATAAGGGATGAAATGAAAAAATCTGTACACCCGGCAAGTCGAAAACCTGAAAAGGCGGCTTGGGCAAAAATGGGTATCCCGGTGGACTGAAAACCCAAAAGGGCGGTCCAGGCAAAAGTTAGGGATAAAGCGTAACACTATGTCTCATTGGATCACTTCGCATCCGGAATTCGGCATCAACTATCTGGCTCAGACTTCGGCATCGACCAATCAGCTTCATCTTCAACTAGGCAGCAAAGCGATGAGACGCTTGGAGACATAAAGGCGATAGCAGAGTTGGAACCCAGTAGGATTATTCACATAGCTGTTTTGTTCTCTTTTCAAAATTGTAAAATCTGTGTTATTCGGCGGCATCCTCTTACTAGGATGTCAGCCTCTTGTACAAAAAACGCCTATTCACAGGCAAAATTCAAATCAACACAAATTCATTTGTCCATACGAATTGCCATTTGTTTTTTTTCCTTCTTTCTGTTTTGTCTTGCGAAGAACGTCCAATGTTCATTTTTGATATATGCATTTGACATTAAATTGCTGATTCATAAATGTTTGCATAAGAAACAAAAGATTAATTACAGGTGACATCAGAAACAGGGGCAATGTGAAATTGCCTGATGCAGTCTGGTTGCTTTGTCTGCCAAGGTACCAAGGTAGATTCGACTGAAGAATGTGACCAAATGATCTCAGCTTCCCGCAGAGTAAGGCAAGATTCAGCAATACTTCCCCCAGTGAAGTCGTCAACTTTCCCCGACAGGTCTAAAAGCTTATCCCCAGTAGATTCTGGAAGCTTGTTCCCTGCAGAATACAGACGTCTCTCCCGAGCTTTGTTCAGAGTTATTCCTCACAAGGGCTTATAACTGGGTTATCCTCAGCTAATTGCCATGGAAGATCGCCCTCGGCAAGGTTCTTTCAGTCCCCGGCAGGAGTTTGTCTTTGGTATTCCCCAGCGGAGTTTATCATCATTATCCCCAGCGGAATCCATCATTGAAGTCCTCAGCAGGCCTCTCGTCAAACCTCAGCAAAGTATCTCTGCCACAGAGCAACTCCCCGGCCAGTCGTCAAGGATTTATTTTCCTAAGACGCAATTACACTCATAAACATTTCACGTTTTGTACATCTTGCTTACATACATGATAAAGTACATACAACACTATCTCATGGTGAACATCATGACATCATGCATATCATACATCATGACATTGCATACAACTTATGTTTTTGCCTTTTCAGGGAAGAGGACAATCCCAAAGACAACTACCTTCAACTGTCACAACTCCAGATTCGATACCTGTATCTAGCCAGGGCACATCTGAGAGTGATCAGTTTCCAGACTCGACTCCTGTATCTAGCCAGGGCACGTCTGAAGAGTTCGAAGATTCGATTCCTGTATCCAGCCAGGGCACATCTAGCAACTATCACAACGCCAGATTCGATTCCTGTATCCAGCCAGGGCATATCTGTTGACCACATTTCCAGACTCGATTCCTGTATCTGGCCAGGGCACGTCTGAAGAGTTCGAAGATTCGATTCCTGTATCCAGCCAGGGCATATCTGTTGACAACTATTTCCGGATTAGATTCCTGTATCCAGCCAGGGCACATCTGTGAGCAACCGTTTATAGACTCGACACCTGTATCTAGCCAGGGCATATCTACATAAGGAGACTGAAGATCAAACACCTGTAACAGGCCAGGAAAACATCTGTCTTTCTCAAATACACAAGTTTTCGCTAAGGAATCTCTTACGCGATCGACACTTCCAAATGACATCTATAAGCCCATTCCCGACAAGGTTCTGTCACATCTCCAGGTGGCATCTATAAGCCCATCCTCCTATCCACCATCTCTCCAGATGGCATCTATAAGCCCATTCCCAACATCACATTACTGGTACTTCAACATGCAAGTGCAAATTTCCGGGCACTCTAGTGTCCAATCTCCTTTTACCCTCGAGTCACGAAAGGCAAACTTGCCAATCTAACTCTTCAGGTTCAAGAAGATTGAACAGGGGCAACTGTTGTACCCCAAAATTTTCCCTCCCATTTCCTCAATATTTTCTCATCAACAAGACCTTTGAAGATCAAGATCCAGTTAGGGTTCCCTCTAATCAAGACTTCTCCTTGCACTGCTAACCTAAATTAGGGTTTGTGGTTGAACCAAGATATTTTGACCTAAAATGCCTAAGATGACTTTCATGCTTCATGTTGGACTCCCAAGTTTACCCATACCAAGTTTCAAGTCTTGATTCCAAGTTTTACCCAGTCAATTGGACAGTTGACCTAGAAATCAGCTGTATTGGGGAAAAAGTCAACTGTGGCCAATTGACAGTCAAATCTCATGAAAATTGACCCACATCAACATTATGAACTCATATGGACCATTTGATCAAGTTTGGATCACAAATCCACAAGAAATTTGATCAGATCACCAAAAGGGCAAAATGGTCATTTTTAGGGTTTTGACTGCACAAAGGCAATTTCTGACTGTTTGACCTAGCCAATGGCAAACCAAGCTCACATATGGACTCAAGGACCCCATGGAATTGTCTTGGCATGTTCAACAAACTCAAAAGATCCCAAGTACACAAGATTGACAGTTGAATTTCCCAGTCAATTGATCAATTTTGACTGTATACTGAAAAGTCAAACTTTGACTTTTTGGTCAAAATCAAGAGTCAAGATTCATTTTTCATTAAAACATGCCAAATCATGAAACTTTTCCACCAAGAAACCAAGAAATGCAAATTAGGGTTTGAAATGGAATTTTTCATAACTTAGAATTTTTCTAAGTTATGGAAAACCCTAATTATTTCCCAACTTTGCCCCACTTTTTCACCAAGATTCATTTGGATTCAAATAAAAGTCAAAACATGAAAGTTGTAGCTTGTTGCATAATCTACAACTTTGATTCACAAAGTTTTCCCATTTGAAGCTTATATCTCAAGTTACAATTTTTTGAATAAGGGCACTAAACCATTCTTAACTTAGTGAAAATTTGACCTATTTTGGACAAGTTTTTACCTAACTTCAAGACCATTTTCCATACACTTCCACTTGGAATTTCAATTTGCATTTCAAAGATGGATTGTAGTACACATTCCAACCTTTCCAAAATGTCCAAGAACTTCTCAAACAACCTCATGGTTAGGGAGAATCGAATTTCACAATATGGCAAAAACTCACTTTGTTCATGACCAAGTTACATGTCCATAACCTTGCAATTTGAACTCAGCATGCCTTAAGCTAGATTACAGGTCCTTAAACCATCCAACACTCATAAATTTAATGCATATTCTTTGTGCCAAGACCATGTTCTTTGAGTTCAAGCATTGTCTAAAGGTTTAATCCCAAAGTAGATAAAGCAAATTGGCCATTTTTGTAAAAGGTAGCTTTATGTCAAATTGAAAATCCAACAAGTACATTGCAAATCTGATTGGCACAAGATTATGAGCATAACACACTGATCAAGGAGGGATTATGCAGCACATTAGGGGGTCCTCTACATGGCTAGAAACACAAGTTGGCTTTTGTTGCTTAAGAAAGAAGAAAAGTGTCATAACATCACACAACTCTCATATCAGCTTAGGCACACTTAGACAAACTTATCAAACACATTCAAAAGATCAGAACTAAGCTTTTGCACGACCCTAGCACCTCTCAAACACTCCCCTTGCCATAATCACTCTCAAACTGCAAAAACAGGGCAAGGCCTGCAGTTTGGGTGCTATCTTTCATTTCTCTCAAGCTTTCTTGCCCAAACCAGTTCACATACCTTCCTTACCATCTATGCAAGCTATCCAAAAGCTAAAACACGATCTGTAACATCTCCAAGCCACTTCACCATTTTTATTTTTCTGTTTTGCAGTTGAAGTTCTCTAGCACGATTCAGGGAGTTTCAAGACAAAGTAGAACTTGGAATAGCATCCTTATACTTCAAGGAAGCTATACAAATCATCATCTTGCTCTGAAAACTCCTCCATTGCAAAGCACGATTCCAACTGAACAGGTATCTTCATGAAGTTCTATCTCTCTTATTAGGCATTGTTAGCTTTAGGTTTGTGAAGAAAATATGTCACAATCATAGCCCTGAACATGCCCATATAGTTAGATTTCATTTATATTATGTGTGCTGCAAGAATTTTGAGTCTGAACATGGCATAAAAGTTAGGTCAGAAATTGGGGGAGAAGAAATTCTCCCTCATCTTAGAGAGTTAAGTCAAGTTCTTTACATGGTTGAATTCGTCTTCTCATGCTCTACACTTTTCATGTTATGAGTTTTGCTTGAAAGTCCAGGAATCAAGAGATAGAAAACGCGTGAGTGATGTTGTTCAGAGGTTGAAGATGACTGGTTCTGGGCTGGGCCTGGAATACTTTTCTTATTTGCACCACATAATTGCTTCTGAACCCCCTGAGCCCATTTTGTTTATTTCTTTGACTTTTTGACTTTTTCTTTTTTTGATTGACTTGTTTATTTTTTCTCATGACATTAAAAATATAAAAATATTTTTTCTCACCATTTTTGATTTTATTAGGCATTTATTTAATTTTCTTTTAGTTTATACATAAATAAATAAATATATATATTTTGTTTAAAATACTAAAAAATAGTACAAATGCATTTCTATACATTTTTATTTTTGTTTTACTTTCTGAAAATATTTTATAGAAAAAATTACTTTTTTTATTTTATTAAATATTAAATATTATTATTTTTTATATATAATACATATTTAGAACTTAATACATAAATATATATATTTATTAATATACTTAGAACAAAATACTAAAAATATACATATTTTATTTTATTAATATTAAACACTAAAAAATCATTTTTGACAAATACTTCACTTTATTTTATTTTGTAGATAATAAATAAATACTTGTATTAAATTAAATAATAATACATTTCATTTAATAAAAATTAGGGTTTTGCCCTAAATTCAAAAATACTCCAAAAAATAATATCTTTTTATTTTCTTTTTATTTTACATAAATCATACTTTTTTCATACATATAAAAAACCTTTTTTGCATTCTTGCATATTTGTTTTATTTCTATTTTATTTATGCAATTAAATTATCTTGTAAATAATTCAAATCTTGATGTAATAGTTTTAGGTTTAAATTCCTTGTCAAAATCCCCATTTGAAACATTGTACCCCCTCCCCATATTATTGTGTTGTAATAGCGTAGGAGTTTAAATTTCACACTTTATCGCTTTCTAAATATACAATGCTAGAATTAGGGTTTATATGCAAATAAAATGAACAAAATAGTCATGACCTAATCTCAAGACAAACAAGCATGAAAATGGACACACAAATCACACTTGCACCCCCTAGGGTACTCCACTTGTTGCCTTCCAAAATTGGGCCATATTGCATGTTAGGTCTCTTTGGGCAAAACAAACAAATTGAATGATCATAGTCCCTCGATAACACTTTTCAAAATATTGCCAAAACAAATGATCAAGTCCCTTAAAGAAAATTCCCAAAGATACTTGGCACCATTGCAATTATGGTCCAAACGATGACCCGCGCCCGTCCCTTTCACATCCTAACATGAGATTGTCCACCAAATACAATGGTGGAACAAACTTATGAAAAGGGTTAAAACATAGCAATAGTCCTTGAGAAATTTAGGAGTAGATAAACTCTTAGTTACTTGAATCAAACTTGCAAAAACAAAACACTTGCCTATTTTCTAAAAACACACCTCACAACACTTTCAAAACAACTTTCAAAAAACAAATGAAAACCTTTTCAAAAGACATGCATCTTTGTATACATCCCCACATGGATCATTACAAAGGTTGCCACCACATTGGCTTCTTTTCAAAATATTTTCAAAACCCACACACACAAGCACCATTTAAAACAATTGAAAACAAAAGGCAAGTGATCTAAGCAAGTAACTAAGAGCCCATGGATAACCATGGATGGAAAGGGTGCTAATACCTTCCCTTTCTATAATCTACTCCCCGAACCCAAGAAAAATCTCAAAGGTTTTTGCTGTGCTTTTTAAACCTTTCCTTAGGATAAAATAAAAAGTCGGTGGCGACTCTTGCTCAACCGAAACATTTGCGAAAACAAACGCAAAACCATAGTCAGTTCTCCCACCGTATCACACAAGGCATCTCTTCAAAAACATTTTCAAAACACACACACACACACACCACAATTTCAAGCAATCGAAAATCAAGGCAAGTGATCTAAAAACCAAGTAACTAAGAGCCCATGGATAACCATGGATGAAAAGGGTGCTAATACCTTCCCTTTTCATAATCTATCCCCCGAACCCACGAAATATCTCAAAAGGTTTTTGCTGTGCTTTTTAACCTTTCCTTTAGGATAAAATAAAAAGTCGGTGGCGACTCTTGCTCAACCGAACAAGTGCGAATACAAACGCAAACCTCTAGTCAGTTCTCCCACCGTATCACAGTGACATATTATGTTGATCTAAGAATAGTTTAAAGAATAATGCTTCTTGATATATTTTGACGATAAGAAAATGTAAGAAAAATTTATAGTTTAACGTTTGTTATTTTTTACGATAATAAAAAGAAGCTATATAAAATTGAAACTTCTCAATTTTTTTATTATCCAACATCTCACCAAATCAAGAAACATATTGTGAATAAACATTTTAAAATTAAATTGAGAAAATAAATAAGCAAGAAAGTGATTTTATTGTATATGTTTTCTATTGAAAGATCAAAACACTTGTATTTATACTTAGATTTGCTTACATCCTATGTTGAGTGATATTTGTAAACACTCCATCATTTATCCATTTATATTATCGTATTATTCAAAGGGTTAAGTGTAAACTAGATTCTTTGAGGCAACAAAGAGATTCAATTTGAATAAATTTTTTCTATTTGAGAAATCTAAGATATTGATCAGTTGGACCAAGAAATATCTTAGTGATCTTGTAGTATGTATGATTATAGTCAAAATATCTCAATATCAGAGGACTGGATATATCACTGAGTTAAAAAGGTGAACCAATATAAGCTTTGTATGTTTAATCTCCTTCATTTATATCTATATCATTCAACACTTATGATTAACTTGACTTTCATTTTAAACTAACCAAAAATGTTTAAAATCGACCAACACAATTTAAACCTCTTTTTCTTGTATTTTTCTCACTTCCAATTGGCGTCAGAGTTCTGGTCTCTTATTTAAACACACCAATGTAAGAGTAATATATCTTTGAGAAAAACAAAATTGGTCATACAAATGATAACAATAAAGGAATCAACACTTCTTACTCAATCAACCTTCTATGTTTGAGGGAGAAATATTTTAATACTGAAAATATAAGTTTTAGCTTTTTTTTTATCTTCCAAGATTTAGAACTATATAAGTTATTGTGAGACGTATATGAACATCCAAAAATGTCAAAGGAAAAATATTGGTTTTTTCTACCTGGATGATGCTCAAAAGAAAACCTACAGGTTGTGTCACAAAGCCAAAAGTTTTCCTATAAATGTCAATTCCTTCAAGGAAAAGGATATAATTTTCAACATTGAATTAACAAAGATTATTTTATATTCACTGTGTCTGGGCCATTAAAGGAACCCGCAAGTGAAATAATCCAAAGAAGTGTGATTTGAGCAAAATGATAAAAGATGAAAACGTGGAGACCATGTTTTCTAGATTTCAAACTTTTATATATAGATCAAAGTGTTGAACTATAGTTATACTATTGTTGATCAAGTTAAGAAAATTCTTAGAAATCTGTGAAATAAATGAAAACCAAAGGTAAAAAATATTGAAGAAGCAAATTATATAAATGTATCTCCTCTTGAAAAACTCATTAATTTCCTATGTATTCATGATATAGATATTGACAAAGATGAATCTCATAGGAAACTTATTTATTGCTTTGAAGTCTAAAATAAAGAAGATCAAAATTATACAAGATGAAGAATTAGAAGATAAAGATCCTAAAGATGCATTAGTAGATGATGATTTTTCTGTGTATCTAGACAAGTAAAATGTTTATGGGCCATAAGTAAAAATCAATTTCCCAACAGGAAATTTAAGTATTCCAAGGATCCAAGAGACAAGGAAAAAGATGACAAGAAGATCATTTATATGAATGCAAAAAGCATGGGCACTTTAGAAATGAATGTCTCAAGATGGAGAAATAGAAATATAAGAAGAATGGATTTTGAGAAAAGAAGAAAGATCTCATATACAAATGATATCAATAATATGAATCCTCTAATAAGGAAGATGAACATGCCAATGTTGCACTAATGGCCTCAACATCATATGAAGTGCAACTTCACGACACAATCTACGATGATGATGATGAAGATGAGATATCTTTAGCAACCGAGTTAAAATACCAGTTGTGGTACCTAGGAAATGGATGCTCACAATAAATAATGAGAGAAAGACATATGTTCCAAAATCTCAAGATGAAGGAAAAAAGACGATATGGATTTTAGAGGAAATGAGAAAGTTGGGGTCATAGGATCCACCATAATAGATAATGTTTCTTTACTCTCAATCAATGATGTGCTTATAATTTAAGGACAAATTCATAATTTACTGAGCATATGCCAATTAAACGACATTGATTATGATGTTGTCTGAAATCAAAAGTCATATTAGTCAAACATATTGATTCATAATATTCAATGGTAAAAGGAAAAATAGTATTTTTAAAAAAAATCAAATTTTCTAATTTAGAAAAATACATCAAGCAATAAATATTTCTCCTATGAAATTATATTTTTTTATAAATAAATAAAACTCATCAGTTAAGTTTATCATGTGAGTAATTTCTACGAAAGGACAAACATAAAAAATGGAATGAAAAATTATAAATATTTAAAGAAAAACTTATATATTAAATAAAAATTTTAATTCATAAATTTTATTATAATTTATAAAAAAAAACAAGTGTTTTTAGTTCTACTATGTAATCTCTATAGATGCAAATAAGGACTAAATAATTCTTTTAAATTTAGACACTAAATTAAAAATTATACATTTTGTAAGAACTAAAAAGATATTTAATTCTAAATTTAATTTAAAAAACCATAATTTTAGACTCAACTATGATTCAATAATTGAATTTATTCATAATTGACTATGTAGATTAACAATAATTTCATCATATAGACAAGTAAATTATTTGCAATAAATTCTCATTAATTGACTAAACTTGATAGTTTTTATTGTTGATTTGTTTTATAATGCATTGATTGTAATTCTATATTTTTTTGAAGGAAAACAAAAATATATAAATAAGTAAAGGGGATGCACTACGACCAAAGTACATGAATCTCGAGAAAAGCACAAGAAGTACTAAAACGGGATCAACGCCAACAAGAACAAAGAAAAAATCAGCTAGCTAAAAACAACCCCGTCCAAGTTCAAAACAGGGCTACAAAATAAACAACCAGAAAAACCAACATTGGATAAGGCTAGAACTATCCAATACAAGGATACTTGAAGGAACACTGAAGCCACAAAAGAAACCAACAAGAAAACATCCCGTAGAAGTCGAAACCACTCACCCCCCATTAGTTTATAAACATGATAGGGTTCTTCATCCAGGCCGAGAAGACACATGAGTTATCCACTGACCTACCAAGATACCATTTTCAAGCCAAGAAGAGGCTCATGTCTTCCATGTCTTTTGGTGTCACCGAAGATCCAGAAAAAACTAATTCATTCAGAGATTTTCAAATTGATCAAACCACGACATGCCAAACCATCCCGAACCCCCTAGTCCTAGCAACACCAGACGAGGAGATAAACATCTGAAAAAGAGTCAAAATATCACTAGGAAAAACAGTACACCACCTTAACCACCTAAATATCGTATACCAAACAGAGAAAACAATCTCACATGTCACAAAGAGGAGGGAGGATGACTCCATGTACAATGAGCAAAAGGGACAAGAAAAAGTCCTAGAGGTCAGCGAGACAATCCTCTTAAGTAAATTAACTCTGGTAGGAATACGGTCTTGAAGAAGCTGCCAAGAGAACACTATAAATTTGGAAGAAGCCCAACTACACCAAATGACCGGATGAACTAAATCAACAGTAGGGACAAGACAACCTAGGGGGAACACTCGTGCCAGAAGATAGGAGTAAGCAGAAGATCTAGAATAAACCCCATCACTCAACTCACGCCACCTCCACATATCCCTCTCAACAGTGGGGTGAAGCCATTAATCACAAATTAGAAATCAGTAAAAATGATCAACTCATAATCAAAGAGAAAAGGTCTTCTCTATTTGAGATCTCAAGTCCAACTCACTCACTCCCATCTACCAATCTCCCCCACATAATTATTAGTATGGTCAGAAATAGAAAAAATTTAGGGAATATAAGACAAAGAGGAGAGTCCCCAACCAAAATATCCTCCCAGAAGGAAGTTTAGGAGACCAGAGCCAACTTTCAGAGAAATCCTACCCATGAACCAGTCGAAAGTGTCACCAACTCTAGATCCAAGAAGACAGACTCCTATTCACCAAGGCGATGTCGATCTAAGATAACCAGCTCTCTCATCATGGATTAAAGAGGTAGTGGCTACACCATATCTAGAAGTGAGGATATCACACCAAATATCAGAAGCCCCCGAAAGCAGACACCGCCTCCACTTTTCTAACAAGAACAAGTTAACCAACCGAAAATTAGGGACACCGAGACCTCGTAACTCCTTAGGCTTACAAACATCCTCACACTTAACCCAAAAAATTTTAAACTCCCCTATCACACCTCCCTAAAGAAATCTCCTCTAAATCTTCACTATCTTTTTTTTCAAACTTTGACAATATATTTCCTCTCTTCGCAAACATCATCTCTCTCTTCATCTTCTTTCTGATCTCTTCCATCTCTTCCTCTTCCTCTTCTTTCTTTCCTCTTCGCTCTGTCTGCAGGATCAAAATACGACTTGGGAAGATAACCTTTTTTTTACGAAAATAGTGCTGCAAACTAGGTATTGGCACAAACTTTCTCTAACATTATGATTTTTGTTATATTTTAGGGTTTTGCGAAGAAAATGATGATAATGGATCTGAGGTAAATTTTGTTCTTAGCTCTATATATTACCAACAGGTTGAAACAGAAAATGATGATAATGGATCTGGGGTAACTCTTGTTCTTAGCTCTATATATAATGGATCTGAAGTAACTTTTGTTTTTAGCTCTATATATTATCAAATGATGATTTCTGTATGACATAGATAGCGAGGATGAGCAATGGTTTTCGAACAATGGATTAAGTGTTCAATATTAATTTTATCAATGGAATAACTTTGATATATTTGCAGGGGTTTTCTTCATTTGTTTAAAGTTTATTAACATATTTTTTTTAACTGCAGGAGTTATGGCTGGTCTATCATAAAAGTCCTACAGTATACAGGACAAAGCTGGAGTCGAATGAATGTGTTGAATTCAAATTATACTTTAGTTATATCATTTCAGATTTGGACATTTACCTATGGTGGAGAATGGAGAAGTTGTTGTTATCTTTGACATAACAAAGTGTTTATATGATGCCAAAGTAAACGCAAATGCAACGGTTGTTAAAGGTATGAAAAACACTATGGAGCTTCTGCCTATGGTATGTGGAATGATTTCTTTTTACATTTATTACCCTCTTATTTCTAATTATGATAATATTGGAGGACAATGTTTTAAGTAAGGTGTCGATTTACCGTCAGCCAAATATTGTTTCGTGCTAATTTGATTTTGTACAGGGTCTAATTCAGCATTTTTTTGAGACTCTTTGGGAGTAAATATTTAAGTCATCATTGTATACAACCATTCTTGAGAAATCCATGTTAAGGGCATTGGTCATATTTAGTTGAGATTTGATTGAACTTTTGGGTTGTTTGACAGACTGCATTGTCTTTTCAACAGGGAGTACTTTCTGATTCTGGAAGCAGATTATTTTATGATCCCTTTGCCAATAACATTTATGATTATGCCAATGGAATTGCTGATTTTAGGTCCTTAAAGGTAATTCTTTTTTTGATTTGTCAAAGAATTTTATGCCCATAAAATTGAAAATGTGATGATATATATGTTATGCTTGGTCTTATGGATTCAGCTATAAATCATGATCCTGTCAATTCTAGAAGTGTGAAGGAGCAGTTTACAAATACAAATCAACTTTCTCTTGAAATAGATGGAGTTGGCTGAAGTAAAAACAAGCACAAGGTATGTATTGATTTGTCGGACTTCTGCTAATTATCTATTTACAATATGTTGATCAGTTCTGTTCCTTTTGTCTTGCATGCTTATTGACAACACTGCTGGCGGTATCAGTGATGGGAGTTTTAAACCAGATTGGCCGATAGAAAGTACGTAAACTTTGTGGTATTGAAAAAGAACTTGGCTTTCATGAAACAACTAGGGGAAAGCTGAGAACTTCCTTACAAAGTGACCTTTCTCTGCATTCTCAACATCGTCTTTGTCGATTTGGTAATTTGGCTGCTAACTGTTTAATTTTTGTACTGGTTTTCTCTGCATTCTCAACATCGTTTTTGTACTGGTTTTGTTCAAATTTGTACTGGTTTTCTCTGCATTCATAACTGTTGAATACATTCTGCGCCTGTGGAAAGTTTGAGTTGGAACTGATGTACAAAGTACATATGCAACGCTATGAGGATGCTTGAGTTGGAACTGATGTACAAAGTACAGATGCAATGCCATTTTCAGGGTGGATGGTAAGGCTATGGTTATGAGCTTGGTACTGATTTGGTTGCAATTTGCATTTGTCCTATGTAGCATTTAACTTCTGAATCTTAATCGAACTTCCCTTAAAAAATGATTTGTGATTGTTTGTGTGTTTTATGACTTTGATCTGGCAGCCTGATAAAAGATGTTCCAAAGTTTGTGTGATAAAACTGAACACACTGCTTGTCACATGCAGCGAAGAGAGTTCAACCTAAAAAAGCTCTTCGATACCAAACCTACAATTTCAAATTCAGAAAAGCACAATGTTAAGGATATGAATTCTGATTTATGAATTCTGCTGCTGAATAGTAGACTGTTGCTGCTGAAACACATCCTCCTCGTGTTAAGGATATGAATTCTGATTTATTGACTAACTCTCGTGTTAAGGATATGAATGTTGATTTGTTGACAGGCTCGCCCCAAATTGACAAACTTACTGAGACTGTGTTTAGTAGTGAGGAAGGAGGAGGAAATTGTTCTGCCATAAAACCATCTTTCTGTTCTAGGTATGTGGTGCAACTTTCAAAGTGGATGTGAGTGCTAAGAAGGAACCTACTGACATATGGTTTACTAGCTTTCAAGTTGTTGATTATGAAAGAATGTAGAATATTGTTTTGGATGTGAATGCTAAGAAGGACCCTAGAATTTCTTTCATGCAAGCCGAGTACTATGCTTTCTTTATAATTAACTAATATACAAAGACTACCATATCTTATAAGACTCTGGTCCAATGTTTCTGCATAATTCTCTGCGTTTTGGTCATCTGCATAAGCCATGATATCTCAAATGCAATATATGGATACATGAAGACTAATTGAGACTTATCTATAACAAAAAGCACTCTAAAACAAAAGGCTTTTGATGCTTTTCAAAGTTGACAAGTTTCTTAATTAAGGAGAAATTAACTTTTGATGCTATTACTTTACTATGTCTTTATTATATTAATATTAAGGAGAAATTTTAGTAACTTAATTTTAATATATTAGCTTTTAAACTTGCAACTTGAGGGATTATAGACCTGTCTGTGTTAAGGAAATATATATTTGAATCATTTTATAATTGATCATGTCAACGTAGTTATGATGTTTTATTGTTTTAGAATGAAAAACATTTCTTGATATATGCTGTTAAAGGAACATTTTCATATAAATAATTTATATAAAACATTTTCATAAAATTATTGATCAAATATTGAATTTTAACGAAAATATAAAACTACCGTTCGAAATATTGAATATTAACAAGAACATGAAACTACTAATTAAAATATTTATCCATTAATTATGTACTCAATTAACTCTTTTTCTTCAATAATCGTGAAAAATGGTGACATTATAGCGTACCACACCACTACAGTGTGAACACACGAGTAACATATTAATACCGTGTGAACGCACGAGTAACTAAGTCAAAATCTGTGTGAACGCACGAGTAACAAATTAGTACCGTGTGAATCCACGAGTAACCAGACCAAAATCTGTGTGGACGCACGGGTAACACATTAGTACTCGTGCTATTGAGAAATATATTTCATTTTTATCTAATTTGCACAATTATTTTTTTAAATGAGTGTTTAATATTTTATCTTAACAATAATTGATTTAATTAACTTATATATTTATCTTTGATTACTTTGTTTTCTTCTTTTTTTACAATTATATTTTATATTTTATTTGAAATTAATAGTCTAACTGGTGATATATCTGCGATCCATACCATTATCTGTGCGAACACACAGGTAATACACTAGTACAATGTGAACGCACATATAACACATCAGTATCGTATGAACGCACGAATAACCATTCTAAGATCAGTGTGAACGCACAAATAACACATCAGTCATGTAAAATTAATTTTGTATTAATATTCAACTCATTCCAATTTTAGATATTTATTTGTCTTATTTATTTAACTTTATAAATCCATTACAACTCTATCAACCTTAAAAAAGTATTTTTATTTTTATTTTTCACAATTATTTTTGTAAACCATGTGTTTAATACTTTTTATTAAATATATTGATTTTTAAAACTTATACAATTATCTTTCTGTCTTTTTTTTGTTTTTCAAAAATATTTTAATATTCTTTAATTTGTTTGAATTTTCATAATAAATTGATAACAATTATGCAGTTTTCGCCTGAATCCGTGCGGACGCACGGATTTTCTTCTTCTCTATTATATATTCTCAAAATACTTAATCTACTAAAATAAACCGTCTTACTTTTATTTTCAGATATTTATGTTTCTCTAAAATTTGATCTATCAAAATGATATAAATGTATTTTCTTTATTATTTTTTTAAAACTAACCAACCATTTAATATAATTCGTATTTATTTTTTTAAATTAACTATTCAAATATATTTATTGTTTTTTTATGTAGTATAAAAATGGTAACATTTTATTTTTTTTTATTTATTTTTATTATTGATTTTATATGAAAAATATTTTAATTTAAAAATAATTATAAAATCTGTCTAATATATTTAATTTAATTTAAATTAATACACACGCACGAATATTCTACTAATTATCTCATAATTTAATATGAGATGTAATTAGGGAGGAGCTTAGACTTTTTGGTGTAAGTCTATTTGTTTGAATAATTTTTTTTATCATTTGATGATTAAATGATACTAACTTATGCATTCGATAGTGCCACTCACATGCAACGTGCCAATTGTATATTGATTTGTCTCTATCTGAACAGTATATACAAAAAAAAAGTACACAAACACTTTGTCTACAGTTGAATAGTGTTGCTTTTTTGACTGATTCAGAGATTGTGCTATTTATCTGGATAATGTAATTATCTAAAAATGTGCAATAATTAATAAAATATAGTTGGTCATTGTCATTTCAATAAAAAAAAATAGAGTCAATTATCTGAGTTTTTTTTAAACTAATAAAATTATTCACCAAAAATATACATATTAAATTAAAAAAAATATTCATATACTCTAGAATATTTGAAAATATTGTGGTGATTACGTGGCATGATGTGATAGGTAAACTGTAATTAATTTTGTCAAAGGTCTTATAAATTCTGGTCCCTCTCTCATAATAATAACACAAAAAGATTCCTTCTTTTTCTATCCACACTGTTGCATGTAACAAACAAACTCATTTTTCTTCATTCTTATCTTCCATGGCTTCAGATTCTAATTCAAATCTTAGAATCACCATTGAAAGAAATCCAACTCAGTCACGTTTAGCTGAATTAAACATCAAGTGTTGGCCCAAGTAAGCATTATTTCTGACCACTTTTTTTTGTTTCATTTCTGTATATTTATTATAACATAATATTAAACTCTTTTTTTGTTTGTAATGGGGGTGTGAAAATGAAAAGATGGGGTTGTTCACCAGGAAAGTATCAGTTGAAATTTGATGCAGAAGAAACATGTTATTTATTGAAAGGAAAAGTGAAAGCATACACAAAAGGCTCATCGGATTTTGTAGAGTTTGGAGCTGGAGATTTAGTGACAATTCCAAAAGGACTGAGTTGTACTTGGGATGTTTCTGTCGCTGTTGACAAGTACTACAAATTTGAATCATCTTCTTCTAGTTCTTCTTCATCATCTTTACCATCTTGTTAAGTATTACTAGTAGTTGTAGTAAGTAATGTTGTACTATTGAAATTAAAATTAGTTTTATACTAGTGTTTTGATTCGATTTTTGTGGTTTCAGAATGAATGAGATGCTTCTCTGACATTATATTTATTAAAGTCAAAGATAGAGTCAAATGTATGTTATGTTCAAACCAACCTAACCCATACGTGTTGTTATGTTAGAATTAAAACGCCGCTATTATTATTCCTTTGACTGGTCAACGATATCAGTATGTATATTTATTTATTGTTTTTTATCATCATTCAATTTAATCATACTAAATTATTAATGTTGAGTCACCTAGCTCACTTGGAGAATTCGTTTCGTAGAGGGAATGGAAATGATTGTCCATTTCTTGTAGTGACATTCACTTTTATCAATTCATCTTAAAACAACATTTGTATTTAATTTAGACTTTGCAAGACCCGGAATTGTGCCTGTCAAATAAATATACAATTGATGAACTTTGTTATCAAATGAGGATTAGTGATATATATATATATATATATATATATATATATATATATATATATATATATATATATATATATATATATATATATATATATATATATATATGAAAAATGTGAGAATTTAATAATAATTATTGAATTTATTATTGATTGAGATTAAAAGATATTTTTAAAATTTGATTAATGATTTTTCTTTTTTCTTAATAATATATTATTTAGTGAAAATCAAAATTTAATCTCAGTCTTCTATCATTAAATTTGATAGTTTTTATTCATTCTCACATTCTCATATAACTTACCTATTCTTATTAGATATGTCCTATACTAACACCAGTTATCGAAGTAACTCTCAAGAATACATGGTCTTCCATTTGGAACTCAAGTGTATTTCTTCTCTTATTATGATAACTCTTCTGACGACTTTGAGGTTTTCATCATTTTTTGGATCATCTTGATCTTCTCAATCGTCTCCTGCACAATCTTAGGTCCGAGTACAACACTCTCGTCTGACTCATACCAACACAATAGAATCCTACATCTTCTGTCATACAATGCCTCATATGGCGTCATCCCAATACTAGAATATAAACTATTATTATAAGTAAACTCAATCAATGACAAGTGGTTGTCCCAAACACCTTTTTGTTTCAACACACAAGTCCTCAGCAAATTCTCTAAAGACCGGATAGTCCTCTATATCTGGCAGTCCGTCTGTGGATGGTAAACAGAACTCAACTTCAACTTAGTACCAAAATCCTTCTGTAACCCTTCCCAGAACTTTGACGTAAACATCAGGTCTCTATCCAAAATAATACTCAAAGGTGTTCCATGTAACCTCACAATCTCTTCGATATACATCTCAACTAACTTCTACAAGGGATGATTGATCTTCATCGGTAAGAAATAATCTGACTTAGTCAATCTATCCACTATCACCTAAATCGAATTATTTCCATTAGCAGTCTTCGGCAAACCTGACACAAAATCCATGGAAATGTTATCCCATTTCCACTCCGGAATATTCAACAGTTGCATCAGCCCAAAGGCTTCTGGGGCTCAATCTTCGACTTCTGACAAGTCAAACAAGCAAAAAAAAAATTCAACAACTTCCTTTTTCATATCAGACCACCAAAATAATTTCTTCAAGTCTTGATACATATTTGTAGCACCGTGATGAATACTTAGACCGTTTTGATGTCCTTCCTCAATAATAATCTCCTTAAGCTCTGGCACACCAGACACACACTCTATCACCAAACCTCATCACACTGTTCTCATCCACTCGGAACTGACCTCCATTACCTTGGCCAATCAATGTCAACTGATAAACCAACCTCAAATCATATTTTTGAACTTCTCTGATCTCGTCAAGGATACTACTAGTCAACTTTAACATCCCCAACTTTATACTGTTCAGAGTCTCTTCACACACTAAACTGATGTCTCTAAATTTCTTGATCAATTCCAACTCTCTTACCATAAGCATCGACATATGCAAGGACTTTTTACTCAAAGCATCGACCTTCATATTTGCTTTACCTCGATGGTAACTTAAATTAAAATCATAATCTTTCAGAAGTTCAAGCCACCTCCTTTTCCTCATATTCAACTCTTTCTGATCGAACAAGTACTTTAGACTCTTATGATCACCGAATACCTCAAACTTAGAGTAAAAAAGATAATGTCTTCAAATCTTCAACACAAATACCACAACTACCAACTCTAAGTCATGCATAGAATAATTTCTTTCATGAACTTTCAGTTGTCTAGAGTCATAAGCAACAACCTGACCATTGTACATCAACATACCCCGAAAACCTATCTTTTACGCATTACAATATACCACAAAATATTCACTCGGATTAGGCAGAACCACAAACTTATCTAAATACTTATGAAATATTCTCTTAATATACTCCATGAACACGCCTAGAGTATTCGACACCCCAAACAACATCACAGTGTATTCATAGTGACCATACATCATCCGGAAAGCTGTGTTCAGAATAATCAGGTTTAACACAAATGTGATGGTAACTAGACCTCAAGTTAATCTTACATAACACACGAGCACCTACCAATTGATCCATCAAATCATCAATCCTTAGAAGTGGATACTTATTCTTGATAATCACATTATTCAACTTCATGTAGTCTACGCACAACCTCATACTACCATCCTTCTTCTTAACCAACAACACAGGAGCACCCCACGGAGAAAGACTCGGTCAAACAAACTTTATCTCAAGTAATTCTTTCAACTATTTCTTCAATTCAACCAATTCAGATGCTGACATCCTATAAGGAGCCACTGACACCATACTCGTACCTGGTACTAATCTCTATGGCAAACTCTACTTCACGCTTTGGAGGTAAGTCACTATTGTCATCTAGAAACACATATGGAAATTCACGAAAACAGGTAATTCGACCCTTGCAGCTTCATGATCAACTTGCAATGATGCAAACATTGCAAACATTTGTGCCTCATCATTTAAAAGTTCCTCTAGTTGCTTAGCAGATTAAAAACATCAACTCTCCATTGTCTGCAAACTCGGGAAACCTAACGGTCTTGTTGTAATAATTGATATGAATATAGTTGAACTCCAATCAATTCATTCCAAGAATAACATCAATTTGGTACAAGGGTGGACACACTAAATCCATCACAAAACTCTTACCAAAGATAGTTAAAGGAAAACCCGAACAGACAAAAGTAGTAGTAACAAAACCATTAGCAGGAGTATATATTACTATACTACCATTCATAGAAGACAATTTCAATCTCATAGTAACATACTCAAGCTAAATAAACAAATGAGTAGCACCAATACCAATAATAGCAATCAACTCAACATTGTTAATAAAAAAATTACCTCGAATCAAGTTATCCTTCTTGGTCATCTCTGAACCATTCAAAGCAAACACTTTGACATTAGTTTGGGAAGTAGTAGCAGCATTCTTCTTTGATTTCTGACACTGGGTACTGATGTGACCTTGTTCACCATAGTTGAAACAAGTCGGTCCTTCATTCTTGCAATCAGAAGCATGTTGACCTGTCTTACCACATTTGTAACATCTCATAACCTTATTGTTGCAATCATTAGCATGATGGCCCTGCTCGCCACACTTAAAGCACTTGATAGAAGAAGGAGCTCCTCCCCCACTTGGCTTCTTTTCATCAGGAAATTTTTGCTTCCCTTTATCAGCTGAAGCACTATATGATCTTCCACGGTCCTGATTTCTCCATTTCTCATCACTTAAACTCTTACAATAATAAACTTTGTCTCTACTATCTTGAGCAAAGATCCTGCACTTGTTCATCAACATAGGAAACTAGGGAATCTCAAGATACCTAATATCCTGCTTGATCTCTAGATGTAATCCATTCTCAAACTTGATGCACTTAGACACTTCAACTGCCAGATTGTTATAATGTGGACAATACTTCACTATATCCTCAAACCTAGCAGCATACTAAGCAACAGTTGAACTCCCTTGTTTCAGCTCAAGGAATTTGATCTCTTTATTACCACGCCCATCCTCAGGAAAGTACTTCTCTAGAAAATCAACTATGAATACAGCCCAAGTGATCTCTGTGCTCAAAGTTTCCATCCTATGGCATGCGTTCCTCCACCATTCTTCAACTTCCTCTTCCAACATGTGAGCACCAAATTTCACCATCTGCTCTTTCGAGTAAATCGCCACTTTGATACCACTAATGTAACACCATTCTAATTTCACATGTATTTCTTATATAATTTACGAAATAAGTCAAGTAAAAAACATAACACAATAGTGTCACACTTCTTATAAAACATCATAAAACAATCCTTCTCTGTAACACGGGTTAAAACAATGGTAATAACAACTTCTTATATAATACACACCTTTATGGTGTTCCATGCAAAATCAACACATCTTTTAAAAAAAACGCAACAGAATTATCATCAAAATAATATTCTCAATTGTCAACTCATAATATTTAGTCTCATCAAAATAGGGATTTAAAATTAGTTCAACATCAATAATCCTTATAAAATATGTCAATATAACAGAATATAAAATTCAATCAAGCGTTCCCGACCCGATGTTACATATAAGAGAAAGAAACCTCTAAATAATGAAAAAATAATTGTTAGACGGTGTGGCAAGTGATCGAGAGGGGGGGGGGGGGGGATGAATAGATCACCTCTTACTTTTTCAAGGATTTAAAATTGTTTTATCAAAGCGAGTTGAAAGCAGCGAAAATCAATGTCCTGAATCAATTCCGTCTACTTTGAACCGACTACTAGAAAACTTGACATGTGAAAACTTTGCTGGATTTTTATTAAATGAAATGGATGAATGTACAACTCAGAAATCTTGACGTTTCAATGCACTTATCATAAAACAGTATTTCCAATGAATTTATAAATTTGATAGGAATTTTGTCAAACACTTGGCGTATGCTTGTATAATGATTTAATAGTGGTGGTTTGGTGAAAATGTTTGAGCCACTATGTTTATCATTAGAATGTAAACTTAGCACGCCAATTGAATTGAAAAATTATAGAATATGTAAAATTGTAAAGAGAAAGAAAGAGAGAACGATACGCAGGAAGTTTGGTAAGGAAGTTCCCCACTATCGTCCTCGCGTGTGGGTACGTCTCCCTCTCAATTTCACAATTGAAACTGAGAACTTTTATATCAATATGCTGAATGTTTGATAGCAAGGTTACACTACACAGAAAGAAAGAAATCCCTATGATCTTCTTCTTCTTGTAAGAACCACCACTTGATATGAGTTGTATCAAGATTCCCTGCAAAGTCACCAAATGATCCCCCGCTTCCACGACCTGTTTGTTCAAAATCCTTCCGATTTCCAAACCCCTCGCTACGGCTGAATCCAACTCGCACGACCGTGACTGACAAAACCCTCAAGAACACACCCGTTCTTGAAGGACAAACCCTCTGGTTTATTTCTTGAAGCTTCCTCTTCAACCTTCAACTCAGCTATACTTCTTCAATACACAGCTGGACGTTATCTCAAACCGCTTGATTCAATTCAACAAGGATGTTTGATTTTCTTTGTTGTTGTTGAATGTAAGATGGTTGAGAAGATGATGAAGATGAAGGAATGAAAAGCTTCTGGTTGCTCACAATTGTTTTGCACACAATCTTCTATGTTGCTATGTTACTTATAAAGAAATGCTTGCTTATATTTATAACAGAAAACGGTTAGTCAAAAAGAAAGTGATATGAGTCGATGCATGTTGGTCATGTGTCGACTCATGTTATTTATATGTAACAGGATGAGTCGATACATTATGTTTTGAGTCGATACAAAATCATGTTATAGCGTTTTACATAACCAACACTTTTGTACCCGTCGACACATAATGTGTATGTGTCGATACATACTGATTGTAAATTTAACTTTTGAATTTAAAACATAGTATGAGTCGGCACATGATATTATGTATCGATACATATAAGTTTCAAAATGTTTTCCAGGATCATCAGAATGTTTTGTGTCGATACATAATGCGTATGTGTCGATACATACTGATTGTAAATTTAACTTTTGAATTTAAAACATAGTATGGGTCGACACATGATATTATGTATTGATACATATAAGTTTCAAAATGTTTTCCAGGATCATCAGAATGTTTTGTGTCGATACATAAGGTTTTGTGTCGATTCATACAAGTATTACAGGGCCATCAAAATATTATGTGTCGATGCATGAAATTTATGTATCGATGCATGCAGTTTTTAGATTTACATTCCAGGATCATCAAAGAGTTATGTATCGACTCATAAGCTTTTGTATCGATACATAATAGTTTTGAGATACAATTCCAGGGACTTCAGAAAGCTATGTATCGATACAAAACTTGATGTGTCGACTCATAATGATGCATTATGAGAGAAATGTAATTTTGGCTTATTCAAACATGTTATATTATATTTGCAATCATTCAAAATCAATCTATGAAGGGTTTGCTCACAAACTCCCCCTTTTTGATGATGGCAAATATCTGATGATGTGTCGTGATATAGTGTGAATGAAAAAAGCTTGCTCCCCCTGAGTTTGTGTATCTTCTTCCTAATACAAGCACAATCTTCACTGACACACTCTTCTTCTCCCCCTTTGACCATATCAAAAAGAGAATAAGCAACAGAATTTTCAAGAAACTCAGCACATAGGAAAATTTATATACAATTTCAGCGGTTAATGGACTTGGCATTCACACAAAATGTCAGGCATAAAGTTATCAATAAGTGAGTAAATAGCAGAGTAAACATAAAGTAATCACGTTAAAAGTAATGCATTGGCATATAAAAAGTTAGATTACATAAGCACGATAAAATGTTTGAAAGAGACATTTATACAAGCACTTGAAAGAAACAAAATGAGTGAGTCAAGGGAATATGGATTTTGACAGATTTTGCAGTTTTTACACAGTTTCTTGCTAACAAGGGAATATGGTATCATACCAAAAAAAATGACTTATCTGAAGTGTGTTATGCATGCCTAACGATATGATGTAAATTGCA
Organism: Vicia faba; assembly: GCA_948472305.1. Lineage (NCBI taxonomy): Eukaryota > Viridiplantae > Streptophyta > Magnoliopsida > Fabales > Fabaceae > Vicia > Vicia faba. The sequence goes on from OX451740.1 coordinate 897,590,705, forward strand.
TATGTCAAATTCAAACAATTTATGTAAAAGAGATATACAAAGACATTTTCAGTGAACATTTAGATCAACTTATAGGTGATTGAGGGTGAAGATAGGAAGGATATTACCTCATTTGATTAGATAAGTGAACACCCGTACTAAAGCTGAAAAAGCACATCTTAACAGTATGGTGTGACATAGATATATTTCAATTACATATATGTTTAGGACATCACGTATGAGAGATCTAAAATCCCTAGCTCACGACGGATGTTGAAGAAGAGGTCCGTTGCAAGTAGTTTTGTAAAGATGTCAACAAGTTGATTTTTAGTATCAACATGCTCAAACGTAACATCCTCCTTTTCAACATGATCGCGTAGAAAGTGATGTCTAATTTCTATGTGTTTAGTGCGTGAGTGTAAAACTGGATTCTTAGTGAGGTTCATAGCACTTGTATTGTCACATTTGATTGGAATACGTTTTAATTGAATATCGTAGTCTTGTAATTGTTGCTTCATCCATAAGATCTGAGCACAACAGCTACCGGTTGCAACGTAATTCAACTTCAGCAGTTGACAAAGCAACAAAAACTTGCTTTTTTCTATGCCAACTTATTAAAGAGTTTGAAAACCAGTGACATGTTCCACTAGTGCTTTTCCTATCTGATTTGCAGCCAGCAAAATCAGAATCAGAGTAACCTACTAAACTGCAATCGCTTCCCTTGGAATACCATAGCCCATACTTAGGTGTATTATTGAGATACCTAAGTATACGCTTGACAGCTTTCAAGTGGGATTCCTTATGATCCGATTGATATCGTGCACACATGCAAACACTAAACATGATGTCAGGCCTAGATGCTGTAAGATACAAGAGTGATCTGATCATACCTCTATATTTCTTGACATCGACACTCTTACCGTGTTCATCCTTGTCTAAATTTCCATTGGTAGGCATGGGAGTATCAATTAGTTTAGAGTTGTTCATCCCAAATCGTTTAAGCAACTCTTGGCAATATTTTGTTTGACATATAACTGTGCCTTCATTTAGTTGCTTTATTCGGAGACCGAGAAAGTAGTTTAGCTCCCCCATGAGGCTCATCTCAAATTTACCCTGCATTACTTTGGAAAATTCCTCGACCAAGTGTAGATTAGTTAAACCAAAAATAATGTCATCTACGTATATTTGAACTAAAAGGATGTGCTTTCCTTTACGTTTAATGAAAAGAGTAGTGTCCACTTGACCTCTTGAATAGCCATGATCAAGTAGAAATTTACTAAGTCTTTCATACCAGACCTGAGGAGCCTGTTTAAGACCATATAAAGCTCGTTTTAATTTAAATACATGATCTGGATATTCGTTATTTTCAAAACTGGGAGGTTGTGAGACATACACTTCTTCATTTATGACTCCGTTAAGAAAGGCACTCTTTACATCCATTTGATAAAGCTTAAAATCTTTTGCACATGCATAAGCGAGCAAAAGACGTATAGCCTTAAGGAGAGCAACTAGAGCATAAGTCTCCTCATAATCAATGCCCTCCTCTTGGTTATACCCTTGTGCTACCAAGCGTGCTTTATTGCGGGTTATCATTCCGTTTTCATCAAGTTTATTTCTAAAAACCCATTTAGTGTCTATGATATGATGGTCTCGCGAACGAGGGACAGGTTCCCAAACTTCATTTCTTTTAAACTGATTTAGCTCATCTTGCATGGCCATTAGCCAAAATTCATCAATCAAGGCCTCTTTGGCATTCTTAGGTTCTACTTGTGAAACGAAAGCAAAATGATAACAAAAATTACTTATCTTGGAGCGAGTCATTACTCCTTTTGATATGTCTCCCAATATGTTGTCAATGGGATGGTCTTTAGAGGACTTCCAAGCTAGTGGAAGATCATTTGCTTCCATTTGTGCTTCTTCCTCATCTTTTGAAGGGCTTATATCTTTTTCTTCCTTATCATCAATTGTTTTGGATTGAACATTTTCTTCAACAGTTTCTTTGAGTATATTTTCAGTAGATACACCTGCACCATCAAGAGAAATACCTTTTCTGACACGTTTCAGATAAGATTCATCAAAAGAGACATGAAATGACTCCTCAACTGTAAGTAGACGTTTATTGTATACCCTATATGTTTTGCTTGATTGTGAGTATACGAGAAAGATACCTTCATCTGCTTTTGCATCAAATTTTCCAAGATTTTCTTTTCCATTATTTAAGATAAAAGATTTTCAACCGAATACATGAAGATGTGACAGGTTTGGCTTTCTTCCTTTCAAGATTTCATAAGGTGTTTTATCCAAAGTTGGATGAATTAGTATTCTGTTTAAAACATAGCAGGCTATGCTAATTGCATCAGCCCAAAAATATTTTGGCAATCCACCTTCATTGAGCATTGTTCTTGCTAGCTCCTCTAAGACGCGATTTTTGCACTCCACAACTCCATTCTGCTGTGGAGTTCGAGGTGCTGAAAAATTATGCTCAATACCATGCTTGTCACAGTACTTATCAAAGAGATGGTTTTGAAATTCACCTCCATGATCGCTTCGAATTGCAATTATTTTCAATTCCATTCTATTTTGAGATAGTTTTGCAAAACTCTTAAAAGCAGAAAAAGTTTCATTTTTGCTATGAAGGAATATAGTCCAAGTAAATCTAGAGTAGTCGTCAACAATAACAAAACCATAATAATTTCCTCCTAAACTTTTTGTTCTAGAGGGTCCAAAAAGGTCCATGTGGAGAAGCTCAAGGGGTCGTGAAGTGGAAATCATGTTTTTGGATTTGAAAGAGACCCTTGTTTGCTTTCCCATTTGGCACGCATCACATAGGTGATCCTTTGTAAATTTTATCTTTGGAAGACCTACTACTATATCCTTGGATACAACTTTATTAAGCAAATCAAAGTTAACATGCGCTAAGCGTCTATGCCAAAGCCATGAATCATCATTCAAGGTGACTAGACACTTAGTGCTTGTTAAGGATACATCAAAAAGGTCAAGCATATAGACATTGTTTACTCTAATACCCTTAAACACAATATCTTTTTCAGTATTTTCAATTATGCAGCAAGTATTTGTGAAGGTAACTTTATAACCTTTGTCACATAATTGACTAATACTGAGCAAATTGTGTTTAAGCCCCTCTACTAAATGGACATTAGAAATAGTAGTGTTAGAGGGATTACCTACACTACCTTTACCGAGTATAGCTCCTTTGTTATTGTCTCCATAGGTAACAAATACTTTCTTCTTTGCCTTGAAGTCAATGAAGAGAGATATGTCACCAGTCATATGCCTTGAACACCCGCTGTCTAAAAACCATCTTCTATCCATGGGTGTGAGGCATTTTTCCTGCAATATCAAAAGAGAGAGGTAGGTACCCAATTTTTATTGGGTCCATGTGGGTAAGTGGTAACAAGGTTGCCTTTAGGCCTCCATTGGTAAATGCCTTTAGGAACAAGGAACCTCCTAAACTTGCATTTTTCAATGGTATGTCCAAATTGATAACAATAATGGCATAAACCATGATGATGATGTATTGTTTTACTTTTGCTCATTGTATCCTTTGGTCATTTTTTAATAAAAGAGTATTTTGAATACAGTGGATTTAATGTTTTCTTAAAATTTTTAGGATCGATTGCAAAAGTAACTTTGGGTTGTAAAGCTTTTTCTAATTTGGCATTAAGAGTCCTAACCTCTTGCTGCCAAATATGACAAACTTCACATTCCCTTCTGGGAATACATCCTGTAACATCCTTATCTTTTGAACTTTCTGCAATACCAGCTTTTAGACTTTTTAAGTCTTTTTCAGCTTTATAGACTTTACTCTCGAGAAATGAAAATATGTGTTTATCGGAGGATAATCTCTTAAAGACATCTTCAGATTTGTATTGCAGTTTTTCAAGCTAACTTTAGTTCAGAAAAGGTCATAGAAGAAAAGTTGTTAGGATATGCTTGTCTTACTTGTTTGTTGTGGTTGTCTTTCTTGTTATAGAATTGATTTTTTGTATGTGCCATCAGACATAAATTTGCACTTTCATCACTACAACTTGAACAGTCATCGTCTGATGAATCGCTATCGCTTTCCCATGTAATATAAGCTCTTCTTTGTTTGTTGAACTTCTTTGGTGGAGCTTTTTCCTTATCCTTTTTCATCTTTGGACAGTCTGGTTTGTAGTGTCCAACTTTACCATAATTGTAACAAGGTCATTTACCTCTTTGCTTTTTATTTTCTTCTTGCCTTGGTTCTTTGGATTGTTTTCGAAAGCTTATGAGATTCTTATCGGAGTGCTTGATTCCATTCTTTCGGATAAATCTATTGTATCTCCGAACAAAAAGTCTCATTTCTTCATCATCAAAATTTTCATCACTAGTTGAGCCATTATCATCTTGCTCTTTGGTTGAGGACTTAGAGCTAGAAGTCATTAGAGCTATTGACTTCTTCTCACCCTCCCTGTCTTTGTTCATTTCTTTCTTACTTTTATTTTCGTATTTTTCAAGACTTTGCAATTCTTGTTGATGTTCTTCCAGCTTTCCAAACAGAGTTGTAATGGTAAGCGTAATGAGGTCATTTGCTTCCTTGATAGCTGTTACTTTAGGTTGCCATTCCCTGCTAAGACATCTCAGAATTTTATTAGTAGCAATTTCATTGGAAACAGGTTTTCCAAGTGCATTTAAACGACTCACAAGATGTACGAATCTCTTCTGCATGTCAGAGACAAATTCTCATTGCTTCATGCGAAAGAGCTTGAACTCTTGATTAAGTGTATTAATATGGGATTGTTTAACTTCAGTTGTGCCTTCATGGGAAATTTCTAAAGCGTCCCACATTTCTTTAGCGGACGTGCAGTGAGACACCCTATAATACTCATTAACACCAAGTGCTGAGATCATCATATTTCTGGCTCTCCAATCGCACGACCATTTCTTTTCATCCATTTCATTCCATTGATCCTCAGGTTTAGGTACTATTGCACCTGCATCATTCCTCATGGTGATTTGAAAAGGACCATTTTGAATGGCAGTCCATACATTCCTGTCAATGAAATTTATGTGTACTCGCATGCAGTCTTTCCAATAGCCATAGTTTTCACCATTGAAAACATGAGCTCTATTATACGCCCCATTTGGTTCAAAGGTCATAGCGTTACGAGTAGATACAAAGCACTAACTAACCGGTGCTCTGATACCACTTGTTAGACGGTGTGGCAAGTGATCGAGAAGGGGGGGGGGGGGTGAATAGATCACCTCTTACTTTTTCAAGGATTTAAAATTGTTTTATCAAAGCGAGTTGAAAGCAGCAAAAATCAATGTCCTGAATCAATTCCGTCTACTTTGAACTGACTACTAGAAAACTTGACATGTGAAAACTTTACTGGATTTTTATTAAATGAAATGGATGAATGTACAACTCAGAAATCTTGACGTTTCAATGCGCTTATCATAAAACAGTATTTCCAATGAATTTAGAAATTTGATAGGAATTTTGTCAAACACTTGGCGTATGCTTGTATAATGATTTAATAGTGGTGGTTTGGTGAAAATGTTTGAGCCACTATGTTTATCATTAGACTGTAAAACTTACCACGCCAATTGAATTGAAAAATTATAGAATATGTAAAATTGTAAAGAGAAAGAAAGAGAGAACGATACACAAGCAGTTTGGTAAGGAAGTTCCCCACCGTCGTCCTCGCGTGTGGGTACGTCTCCCTCTCAATTTCACAATCGAAACTGAGAACTTTTATATCAATATGCTGAATGTTTGATAGCAAGGTTACACTACACAGAAAGAAAGAAATCCCTATGATCTTCTTCTTCTTGTAAGAACCACCACTTGATATGAGCTGTATCAAGATTCCCTGCAAAGTCACCGAATGATCCTCCGCTTCCACCGCTTCCACGACCTATTTGTTCAAAATCCTTCTGATTTCCAAACCCCTCGCTATGGCTGAATCCGACTCGCGCGACCGTGATTGACAAAACCCTCAAGAACACACCCGTTCTTGAAGGACAAACCCTCTGGTTTATTTCTTGAAGCTTCCTCTTCAACCTTCAACTCAGCTAGACTTCTTCAATACACAGCTGAACGTTATCTCAAACCGCTTGATTCAATTCAACAAGGATGTTTGATTTTCTTTATTGTTGTTGAATGTAAGATGGTTGAGAAGATGATGAAGATGAAGGAATGAAAAGCTTCTGGTTGCTCACAATTGTTTTGCACACAATCTTCTATGTTGCTATGTTGCTTCTAAAGAAATGCTTGCTTATATTTATAACAGAAAACGGTTAGTCAAAAAGAAAGTGATATGATTCGATGCATGTTGGTCATGTGTCGACTCATGTTAGTTATATGTAACAGGATGAGTCGATACATTATGTTTTGAGTCGATACAAAATCATGTTATAGCGTTTTACAGAACCAACACTTTTGTACCCGTCGACACATAATGCGTATGTGTCGATACATACTGATTGTAAATTTAACTTTTGAATTTAAAACATAATATGAGTCGACACATGATATTATGTATCGATACATATAAGTTTCAAAATGTTTTCCAGGATCATCAGAATGGTTTGTGTCGATACATAATGCGTATGTGTCGATACATACTGATTGTAAATTTAACTTTTGAATTTAAAACATAGTATGGGTCGACACATGATATTATGTATCGATACATATAAGTTTCAAAATGTTTTCCAGGATCATCAGAATGTTTTGTGTCGATACATAAGGTTTTATGTCGATTCATACAAGTATTACAGGGCCATCAAAATATTATGTGTCGATGCATGCAGTTTTTAGATTTACATTCCAGGATCATCAAAGAGTTATGTATCGACTCATAAGCTTTTGTATCGATACATAATAGTTTTGAGATACAATTCCAGGGACTTCAGAAAGCTATGTATCGATACAAAACTTGATGTGTCGACTCATAATGATGCATTATGAGAGAAATGTAATTTTGGCTTATTCAAAATGTTATATTATATTTGCAATTATTCAAAATCAATCTATGAAGGGGTTGCTCACACTAATAAATAATCCAAAAGCTCTATCTTTAACACTCCTACACTCTACTCCTAATCATCTGCGGGTTACCCACGTGGAGACAACATTCAAACAGAAAGAGTGGGTATTCGCAATTCATTATAAAAGATATAAACAAAAAATTAGTAGTGACATCATCATATAACATATATCACTTATAAGCAAGTCATAGTCACACTTTCACGTTATAATATCACATAATGCATTTTTCGCCATAAAAATCATCATATAATCACACAATGCTCAAATATCATCATATCACATCTCATCAACAAAACTCATACAAATGCCACAGAGAATGTTAATGCAACAATACTGACTCAATGAATGTGGTATCAAATTCTAAACACTTGGTTCATCACCCTCCATGATCCCCATCATAGGATCGATTCCCTCTAAGAACCGGAGCACATCACAAAATCGTTACCATTGTCATGGTAACGCTTTACTAAATCCTCAAATAAGGATTTAACTACTCGCACTCAATCCACATAATGGGATTGAGACTCATCACAAGCGGACTATCGTCTAAAAATACCATGAATGCATGATGCACACACACACACAAACACACACACACACACACACACACACACACACACACACACACACACACACACACACACACACACACACACACACACATATATATATATATATATATATATATATATATATATATATATATATATATATATATATATATATATATATATATATCACGGCTAGTCAATTGCATCATCATTCACATAATCATCATCATATTGCATGTACATATATTAAACATGCACATCATTAAACATCATCACAGATAACATCAACTTTCTCATCAAGGAAAAATCATAGTGTGATGCAGTAGGAGAATTGACTTGGTGCTTTGCATTTTATCGCAAATGTTGCGGTTAGCAAGAGTCGCTACCGACTTTTCTTTTATCCAAAAGGAAAGGTGAAAAAGCACAGGAAAGACCTTTGAGATTGTTTCTTGAGTTCGGGGGGTAGATTATGAAAAGGGAAGGTGTTAGCACCCTTTTCATCCATGGTTTTCCATGGGCTCTTAGTTACTTTCTAGATCAATTGCTTTTGTTTGAAAATGTGCTTTGTGTGGTTTTGGAAAGTATTTTGAAAAGGTGCCATCGTTTAGGCGAACTTTGTAATGATTCTCGTTCGTAAGAATGTATACAAAGTGTTGATATTTTGAAAATGTTTTTCAAGTTTGAAAGATGTTTTTGAAAGTGTTGGTGTTTATTTTGAAAATAACAAGGATGTTTTTATTTTGAAATTGAGCAAGTAACTAGGACCAATCTACCTACTCAAAAGTCTTTCTTGTTTTCTTCCTCTTTCCTTTGGTATTGTTATCTTACCATTGATTTGGTAAGTAACCCTATCTTTAGATATAAACGGGACGGGCGTGGGTCATCATATAACCACGATTAGCAATATTTCAAGGTATCTTAGCATCTTTATTTAGGGACTAATATCATTTTGAAAAGGCAACATATATAGCGTCATCGAGGGACTATGATCTTGTATTTTTGCTTGTTTTTACTAAGATACTTCACATGCATAATATGGCCATTTTTGTAAGGCAACCAAGTGGATTTTACCCTAGGGGTGCTTGTGTGCAAGTGTATTGATTTCCATGCTTTATTTAGTCTTTGATTAGGGTTTACTAATTGATTGGTTTTAGTCTTTACATGCAAATCCTAATTACTAGCATTTATATAAAGCGATAAATTGCGAAAAGTAAAATTACTACGCTATTACATCATTAGGGGAGGGGATGTACAAATTTACAAATGGGGATTGCAAGAAAATTAAACCTAATTATATATTACAACCATATTAAATTTTGTACAAAATTGAAAATAAAATGCAAGAATATAAATGGAAAAAAGAGATGATTTTTGTTGTTTTTATGAAAGGTTTTTTTGACCTAATTAAAAAAATGATTAATTAAAAATTAAATAAAATTAACTTAAACTATTTAAGAAAAGAAATTAATTTGAAAAGGATTTTTTATGAAAGGTTTTTAATTAATGAAAATAAAATGAAGATTAATTAATTAACCTAAGTTCTAAATTAATTTTATCTAAAATAAAATAAAATAAAATATTAATTTATCCTAAGTCTAAGAATTAATTATTTAAGGAAAAAGAAATTAATTTGTCTTTAAGAAAATATTTTTTATCTTTTTGTTTTATGGAGAAAATAAAAATATATAAGTATAAATAATAAATAAAAATAAATTTTGGATTTTTTGTGATTTTATGAAAAATAATAGTAGTGATAATAATAATAATAATAATAATAATAATAATAATAATAATAATAATAATAATAATAATAATAATAATAATAATAATAATAATAATAATAATAATAATAATAATAATAATATGGAACAAGGAAAATAAAATAAAAATAAAAAAATATAAAGAAAAGTCCAAGCGGGTTAATCAGCAAGGCAAAGAGTATTGTGAGAAAAAAAACTAGGCCCACATGAAGAGTCCAAATGCTGCCAAAAAACACAAAAAAGTCAGAAATTTGTGAAAAATAGCAAAAGGTCACGCTGGGGCTTGAACCCAGGACCTAAGGGTGAACAGGCGCGTGCTTTACCACTGGGTGGCTATACATCCGTTGATATAAGCAAAACAATAAATATATGATACAAAATGCACCCTGATTACACTTCATCTTTAACCTCCAGCCAAAGGACCTGTATCTTCTTCATCTCTCAACAAAAATGAAAAGTTCAAACATGAAAGTTGTGGCATTTCTTCCCACGAATCCAACCATGTAAATAACTTAAGATAACAATCAAAGATGAGTGATAATTTTTCTGGCCCTAATTCAAAACCTAAAAATTTCAGAAAAATTCAACTCAAAAATTCTCTAAGCTCAGGCCATATAAATGCAAACTATAGATATGTACAGCTTCATGGCAATGGTGTCTACATTTTATCTTCACAAATCAAAGCTTAACAATGCCTAAATATGAAGATAAAAGTTCAAGAAAAATACCTCAAAACTAAAAATCATGAAATGGATTTGAGCTTGTTTCAGGCAGTGGTGATGATCAGGTTAGCTTCCTTGAACCTCCAGGAAGCTATTGTAAAGCTTACTTTATACTGAGAGTTCTTGAATCAAGCTGAAGAAGTCAATGTGCAATGCCCTGTTTTTGAAAATGGAGGATGGTGCAAATGGTATTACAGTTTAAAAACAGGGGTTGGGATAGCTTCTATATGTGTATTAGAAGCTTTGTCGATGGTTTGGCCAAGAAACACACGAGGGGATTTGGAGATTGGATTCATAAATCAGAAATGACAAGTTTTTGTGCTTGTATGGCAATTTATGGTTTTGGGGAGTTTTAGGACTTGCTCAATCGTGTGTTATGTTGCAATACACTTGTATGGTTATATGAAAAAAATTAGAGGACTTGAGGAGGTCAGAAAAGCAAGATATAGACTTATGGCTATGTTACTTGATTTTGAAAAAAAGTGAGAATATGGTTCCAAGATGAAGTACAAGCATGACCTGAGTTTATGGGAGGCTCTAGACATGTTTCTTTTTCCTTTAACATTGCTTGTGATCAGAAGGAACAAGTGCAAAGCTCTATGCATTGACTTTGTGATTAGAGCTTCTTTACAAGAATGGAATGGTTACTTTGTGCCATAAATGGAAAATTTGCTTGGATAAAGCTTGAATCAAGTGGATAATAGCTCAAAAGCAAGTGTAATCTTCTGATTATGGAGAGATCTTGAGGTTTAGAGGCCTGCAAAGCAAGATTGTGCAGCATAGGTTTGAAATTGAATTCTTGTTCATCACAAAATGACTTGTATTTCAAGTGTGAAAACCCTAACTTCATCTCTCCGATTCTCCTTGCTCACAAATGATCTCAAGGAGTTCTTGGACATTTTGAAAAGCTTGTAATGTTCTATACTATCCCTCTTTGAATCACTTTTGAAAATTCCCCTTAGAACTATATGAAAAGTGCCACGAAGTTAGGTCAAAATCCTGACCAAAACTAGGGCAAAATTTCACTAAGTGTCCAATTTCAAGACCATGACTTTATGAATCAATAAATTGAGATCCAAGCATTTTTATAAGAAGTTGTGTAAACAAATGTTGTAGATATCATGGAGATCTACAACTTTCATGTTGAAAGTTTCTTCTGAATCCTCTTGCATCATGGTGAAACAGAGTCCTGAAACTCAAGTTACGACTTTTGAAAAGTTATTGTCAAGTCTGCTCGCCTGATGCTCGCCCGACAAAATGAGTGATTGGGACCATCGCTGCTTTGCTCATCTGACGAAGCTCTAGAAAAATCCCCTCCTCATACATTTTCCAAAAACATTCATTTTCCACCCACCCTCTCGCCTATTGGCTCACCCGGTGACGTTTGGGCGACTTGCTCGCCCCAGGCTCACCTTTGGTTCGCCCCGCGAGACGTGCGATTTCTGCAACTTCGCAATTGTGATTCACTATTGTCACGACCTCATTCCCAATTCGATTTTAGGTACAAATTCATCCAAACACACAGTTATGAGTGATAAAGATAACATCATGATGATGATAAAGATAGCATCATACATAAGGAGCGGGTCACATGTCAATTCTATATATTTCTTTTTTGTCTTTTATTTTATTGAAATAATAACTATTTATTTTGGAATTGCATAAGTTGTCAAGGAAAAGAAACTAATAGACTAAATGGATATGGTTGCTCTCTAATAGACGAAATGTAGGTGTGTTAAGACCAATAATACTATCAAAAGATTTGGGTTTTCTAAGAATGAAAGAATCGATGCTCGTGGGTGCGCGGGAGGGAGGTATTTGGTTCATGTGGAACAAAAATGACTTACGTATAGAAAAGTGAAGATTGTATTCACTTGTTAAATCTGAATGATACAAAGGAATGAATTATAGATGGTAATGGGCGGGATTAAATAGGGTATTATAATATTCTCTTTATATCTGTAATCTGAAAAAAAATGCTTATGCCCGAGTCTATACATACTTAAGCACCAATGTTCGTATATGTGTTCGTATTTTATAGGTGTCTCAATATGCATCTTCGTACTTATTTATTTATGTTTGTAGTAAAATTAAATCAAATAATTATAAAATATCATATAATTTTAAATTTTTTTAACAATATTAAAAAAAATTATGGATTTTATTTTTGAGTTAAGGAATAAATAAATGCTTTATTAAAATGTGTAATAACTTAATAATAATATATTTTTTTAAAATTGACAAACGTGCATTTTTATATAATAATATAAATAATATTATATAAATATGTAATATATGTATAGAGTAGAATGAGTAGTAAGATATTCGTGTTTATACTCGTACCAATTTATTTTAATAGATAATTATCGATGTCTGTAATTTTCTATATTAATCTGACCATTAGATTCAATTTTTCAGAAGGATTTGCTAGAATTTTTCCATATTATTCTGACCATCATCCCATTATCGTTAAGCTTCAGGGGGCTTTTATTTTTCCAAACCATCCTCTTAGGTTTGAAGTGACTTGACTTATGCATAATAAATTTGGGCCTTAGTTAGTCTTATTTTATATGGTATGACTACTCTTATAAAGGAAAAAAATAAAGATGTATTTAGAAACATCTTCAAACTTAAGAAAGAAATCATATCTAGGTTGAATGGCATTCAAAATATTTTTCTACTATGGTTATACTAAATACCTTGAGAATTTGGAGTGTGGTCTTCAAGAACAATGAGTGATAAGCACCTAATGCTCTTACGCCCGCAATTTTACACGCGACATCCACATTCGTATTCTGCCCTCGCAATATGTGTGTAATCTCATGAGATCTAAACAGGTCAGATTTGAAGGTGTGAGAAACACAAGAAAGAGAGTTTGAATTGGATTTCACCAAAATAATTTTAAATCTTTTCATTGATGAAAGACCAAGTTAACTTAGAACATAAAAATAAATGAACACAATTATTTTTATGTAGGTTCACTGTTAAATAAGCAACTCCAGTCCATCCCTCAAGGTGATTTGCCTTCAACAAGTACTTAATCCACTATAACCAAACTGATTATAGACAACCCATAATAAGTCATATCATCTTTATGCTGAGTTGTCAGGATGTATGTTATAGTTTTGGGAGAAGAGTTCTCTTGAGTAATTTTATTTCCAAGTGAAAGTGTATGTAGATCCATTCAAGGTGGATGCAGTTCTAAGTTGGAGAACGACAAAGTCTGTTATAGAGGTTAGTAGCTTGTTGAGCTTAGATGATTACTATCGTAGTTGTTTGAGGTGTAGATATATATGAAATGTTGTTAGATAAGATGGTTATGTTGCAAGAGTATTGGAAGATTAACGTATGCGTATTGGATTTAACCATGTTGAGTTGTTGTTATATCGCAAAGGTAGTAGTCAAAGTGTTGTCAAGCGCAATTGAGAGTCAGAGAGGTTAGAAACGAAGTTGAGGATGGTTGTGTCAGATAGATTTTCGAGGACGAAAATATCCTAAGTGGGGGAGAGTTATGACGCCCCGAATTTAATTAATTATTTAATTAAATTAATTAAAGAATTAATTATTGGAAATGGTCGAAGTTAGGATCTGCCGGTATTATTTTAAGAGGCGTGATCAAATTAATATGTTGATTTGAGATGTTAAGTGAAATAGTCGGTTTAATCGGAGAAATAATATTAGAAATAATATTATTATATTGGATTATTATTGAGTTGATTAAGTGGTGGAAAATAGTATTATAATAATACTCTTATTATTTCTTATGGGCTTAATTTAAAGTGTTGTTGGTAGTAAAATGTGTGGTGAGAATATTAGGCCCAATAGAATTAATAATAGAAATTATATGTTAAAGTTGAATAAGAAGGAATTAGGTTTTTGTCAAGTAGAAGAGAGAATAAGAAGTGGCTGTAAAGAAAATAAGAGTTTTAGAGAAAAAAGAAGAAGAAGAAAGGTTTGGAGCTATGACAACAACGAGGTGTAATTGGAAATTATACAACGATCTCCAATCCGAGGTAAGGGTGAGATTCTTGCTTTATAATCGGGTATATGATAAATGATATGTGGGGTTGGTTATGTAAAAATTATCGTGTGTGATTTTGTGTAAAATGTTGTTGTTTTATTGCTACTGTTTATGTTTAATTGTTGTAATTGATACTGAGATGTGGTTGCTGTTAATGAATTGGTTGAGGAAAATTTCTCTGTGTTGACTGGGTATAATTTTATGTTGCTGGGATACTGTGTTGTGTTGTTGGATTTGAAGCCGTATTGATTTCGTAGCAGACGGAAGAAAAACAAAACCAAGGAAAACGTGACGACCGGTAGGCAGGGACATTGTGCCGAACGACACATGCTGGGAGAAGGACCCTGCCGACCGGCAGGAATAATGAGGAGAAGGTGGGTGCCAATCGGCACCACCTATATATATATAATTGTTTGTGGTTGTGATGATAGGCAGAGTGAAGGATGCAGTACCTGATGTTACTTAAATTAATATTACATGATGTTACTTAATTAATATTACATGATGGTGGAATAATTTAGCAGTGAAATTAATTTAATTAAGTTAGCAAATAATTGGACGCGAGTCAATTAATTCGGTATGTTGGTATGTTGATGTATTTTTGTGAATTAACCGAATTAAGCGGTATAATTAGTTGTCTGAAATTAAGTAGAATTTTACAAGGTAACTATATAAAATAGTAGATAATTATAATTGAGCTATTTTATTGAAAAACGTTGTTTTGTGGGTAGAAATGAATCAAGCCGATTCGCCCGGTTTATGGAATTATAATAAACGTGTGTGCTATATGATTAAAGTATAAAATTGGTTGTTCGGTGTTTTCTTATTGGTAAAGTGATTATGTGATTGAATATGTGAAGTGTTAGGCTTATTGTCAGTGATGCAGGGATATAGGCGAATGCCTCGTAATGAAGTTTATGGTGAATGATATGTATGTGATGTTGTACGTTACATGAATCTCATAAATTTGCATTTGTGAAGGCCTGTATTGGCGGATTTGTGAAGTAGGCTTATGCCTTGTGCCTATATTAATTGGCAATTAGTGAAGAGGGCTAAAGCCCTGTTAGTACCACATACGCATGCACAGTTGTGTCGCATTCGAATTGCATTTTGAATCGCTAATGATAGTTATGAATGTTTTATTGTGATTAAAGTTGTTTGTAAGTTGTGAAGTGGTGATTTTATATGATCTGATTTAATATATTATTTATCATATGACTAATTATATAGTTTGATATCTCACTCCTTTATTTGTTTCACCGTTGCCTTTATACTGGTAACGTGTAGGTAACGAGGAGTAGAGACTTAGTAGCTTGTTGGTGTCGTCGCTCTCATACGTAACACTCAGGGAGATGAATGCTTATTTGATTTTATGATGTTTTCAGTTTAATCAAAGTTGTTATTTTAAGAAGTTGTTTTCTTTGAATTAAGTTGTCTAAAAATGCTATGTTTCTTTTGAAGTTTTAAAGTTGTGAATTCGCTGCATATTTATGGAATCAAGTTGAAACATTTTGGAAGACTAATTAATTGTTATAAGTTCTTTGGATTAATATGTGCTATGTATCTATTATGATAGGTTTTTATGTTGTTGGTTTTTGGAATGAGAATGTAATGCTTCATGTTTGTGGAAATTTTGGCACTCTTATTTTAATATAACTGTGGGGTAGATTTGGGGTGTTACATTAGTGGTATCAGAGCAGGTCGGTCCGTACGACCAATTTGTCTAATGTTGTTTGTTCCTTAGTGCGCGACAAGTGTGTGAAACACTGTCGGTACTTGTTTGCCTCAATTGCAGGAAGTTGGTTGAAGATAAGTGGGGTAGAAGCTTTGCTTCTCGGATATGTTCAATTGAAAGGTGTTGGTTCGGTATACCGTCGACGAAGACAATGCAAGAATAGTTGGAGTCTTGTTGTTCCCTAATTTGAAGGTGACTTAGATTCAAGATCTTGTTGTTATTCGAGTTAGAGCGCCTTGAGAGAAATTGATCAGACATTGTTGGTGCTTACTTCTCGAAGAATGAAGAGCGATGTAATATTTGTTGATTTATGAAGCAAGTGTACGATGTCAATGTTCAAACAATGATGGAGTAATAAAGTTGATGTAACTTTTGTGTTGGGATCACATAAGTGATTGTCGGAAGTAGTTGATGTTGATAAGTAGTTGTGAATCGCGAGTCTGAGTCGAAACATGAAGAAGTGAGTAGCGTTGGGAAAAGAATTGTTGCCCTGCTGTTTTGGAACCTGGACTTTGTCGAAGGAATGCATCTCTCAAGTTATAAGAAGTTTGGGAGCACGAGATATGTTAAGAGTTGTTTGAAATATGTCTAAGTTGAAGACAAATGAGTTTCAGAGTGAAATTTCCGTAAGCGAATCGCAGGAAACTGCAGAATTGTTGTGGGACTTCGAAAATTCATAACTAGAGCTCCAGGCATTCGATTTGAGTTCCGTTTGAAGCATTGGAAATCTAACAAAATGAGCTTCATTTTAAAAATGGTTCCACTAGCTGTAATAGATTCATTTATCACGTTATGATATTGGAAGCAAGTGCAGTTTGTTGTTAAGCTTGTCTTTGAGACCAGGCTTGTTCTTCAGTGTTGTACGGGACGTCAGCGTCCGAGTTGGGTGAATTAAAGGAGCAATTGGAATATTTATTTAAAGTAATTTGTGAAATCAAAGGTGACATTTGTAAAGCTTTGGTGTTATTAATTAGAATGAAAGACGATAGTGCGAAGTTGTGTGGAATTTACGGTGTCGAAAAGGAGGAGGATTTATGCTAAGTTGTCAGGATGTATGTTATAGTTTTGGGAGAAGAGTTCTTTTGAGTAATTCTATTTCCAAGTGAAAGTCTATGTAGATCCATTCAAGGTGGATGCAGTTCTAAATTGGAGAACGACAAAGTCTGTTATAGAGGTTAGTAGCTTGTTGAGCTTAGATGATTACTATCATAGTTGTTTGAGGTGTAGATATATATGATATGTTGTTAGATAAGATGATTATGTTGCAAGAGTATTGGAAGATTAACGTATGCATATTGGATTTAACCATGTTAAGTTGTTGTTATATCGGAAAGGTAGTAGTCGAAGTGTTGCCAAGCGCAATTGAGAGTCAGAGAGGTTATAAACGAAGTTGAGGATGGTTGTGTCAGATAGATTTTTGAGGACGAAAATATCCTAAGTTTGGGAGATTTGTGACGCCCGAATTTAATTAATTATTTAATTAAATTAATTAAATATTTAATTATTGGAAATGGTCGAAGTTAGGATCTGTCGGTATTATTTTAAGAGGCGTGATAAGATTAATATGTTGATTTGAGATGTTAAGTGAAATAGTCGGTTTAATTGGAGAAATAATATTAGAAATAATATTATTATATTGGATTATTATTGAGTTGATTAAGTGGTGGAAAATAGTATTATAATAATACTCTTATTATTTCTTATGGGCTTAATTTAAAGTGTTGTTGGTAGTAAAATGTGTGGTGAGAATATTAGGTCCAATAGAATTAATAATAGAAATTATATGTTAAAGTTGAATAAGAAGGAATTAGGTTTTTGTCAAGTAGAAGAGAGAATAAGAAGTGGATGTAAAGAAAATAAGGGTTTTAGAGAAAAAAGAAGAAGAAGAAAGGTTTTGAGCTATGGCAGCAGCGAGGTGTAATCGGAAATTATAGAGCGATCTCCAATCTGAGGTAAGGGTGAGATTCTTGCTTTATAATCGGGTATATGATAAATGATATGTGGGGTTGGTTATGTGAAAATTATCGTGTGTGATTTTGTGTAAAAGGTTGTTGTTTTATTCCTACTGTTTATGTTTAATTGTTGTAATTGATACTGAGATGTGGTTGCTGTCAATGAATTGGTTGGGGAAAATTTCTCTGTGTTGTCTGGGTATAATTTTATGTTGCTGGGATACTGTGTTGCATTGTTGGATTTGGAGCCGTATTGGTTTCATGGCAGACGGAAGAAAAACAAAACCAAGGAAAACGTGACGACCGGCAAGCAGGGATATTGTGCTGAACGACACATGCTGGGAGAAGGACCCTGTCGACCGGCAGGGATGATAGGCAAAGTGAAGGGTGCAGTACCTGATGTTACTTAAATTAATATTACATGATGTTACTTAATTAATATCACATGATGGTGGAATAATTTAGCAGTGGGATTAATTTAATTAAGTTAGCTAATAATTGGACGCAAGTCGATTAATTCGGTATGTTGGTATGTTGATGTATTTTTGCGAATTAGCCGAATTAAGGGGTATAATTAGTTGTCCAGAATTAAGTAGAATTTTACAAGGTAACTATATAAAATAGTAGATAATTATAATTGAGTTATTTTATTGAAAAACATTTTTTGCGGGTAGAAATGAATCAAGCCGATTCACCCGGTTTATGGAATTATAATAAACGTGTGTGCTATATGATTAAAGTACAAAATTGGTTGTTTGGTGTTTTCTTATTGGTAAAGTGATTATGTGATTGAATATGTGAAGTGTTAGGCTTATTGCCAGTGATGCAGGGATATAGGCGAATGCCTCGTAATGAAGTTTGTGGTGAATGATATGTATGTGATGTTTAATGTTACATGAATCTCATACATTTTCATTTGTAAAGACCTGTATTAGCGGATTTGTGAAGTAGGCTTATGCCTTGTGCCTCTATTAATTGGAAATTAGTGAAGAGGGCTGAAGCCCTGTTGGTACCATATGCATATGCACAATTGTGTCACATTTGAATTGCATTTTGAATTGCTAATGATAGTTGTGAATGTTTTATTGTTATTAAAGTTGTTTGTAATTTGTGAAGTGGTGATTTTATATGACCTGGTTTAATATATTATTTATCATATGACTAATTATATAGTTTGATATCTCACCCCTTTATTTGTTTCGCTGTTGCCTTTATACTGTTAACGTGCAGGTAACAAGGAGTAGAGACTTAGTAGCTTGTTGGTGTCGTCGCTCTGATACGTAGCACTCGAGGGGGGGGGGGGGGGTGAACGCTTATTTGATTTTATGATGTTTTAAGTTTAATCCAAGTTTTTATTTTAAGAAGATGCTTTCTTTGAATTAAGTTATCTAAAAGATGCTATGTTTCTTTTGAAGTTTTAAAGTTGTGAATCCGCTGTGTATTTATGGAATCAAGTTGAAACATTTTGGAAGACTAATTAATTGTTATAAGTTTTTGGATTAATATGTGCTATGTATCTATTATGATAGGTTTTTATGTTGTTGGTTTTTGGAATGAGAATGTAATGCCTCATGTTTGCGGAAATTTTGGCACTCTTATTTTAATATAACTGTGGGGTAGATTTGGGGTGTTACAGTTTTCAGATGATTGTGGAGAATTTCTAGAAGGTTAATTCTCTCAGGTTTGAATAGCATTTAGAAGATTATTTTGGTCAGTATTGACATTATCAGGAGAGTTTGTTAGACAGCGGTGAGTGAAAGTTCCTAGAAAGATTCTAAACCAAACCCTTAGTTTAGGAATCATAAATTTTTCCTTTTGTTTCTTAGGCCCTTTTTGATAGATAACATTAACTATGCCAGATTTCTTATAGACTTCTGTTGACATGATAGTCAGAGTAGATCTCGATCTATCAAAACTATATAACATGGCTATGTCTTCTTCTATAATGGAGATCTTCTTCCCATGGACATTCGAACAGACATGTCCACTTACAAAGATATATGCGTGTATCCAGAAGTATTTAACTAGATCAGTGAAGATCGGTCTATGGAAGATCAAAGTAGTTTGCCCATTTTTGAAAGCTAACGACATCTTGTAGGTCGAAATCGTTTAAAGCAAGATTTCTGAAATCCACCAAAGCTTCAGCAAGGACTACCAACTCACTCACAGGGGTAGAAAGGAATACTTTGGGATGTTTATTAGACGATGATAGATCCAAATTAGCAGTTATTTTCTGAGATTCCATAGACGAGGAAGAGTGGATGTGATCTGATGGAGTTTTAGGGTTTTCGAGAGTTTGGGGCAGAGAGAGTTAAAAAGTGGGAGAAAGAGAATGATAAAGGGTGTGAAGTGATGTGAGTAGGTTTTAAAACGCCTTTTGAAGTAATGACAAAAACTTTGAATAAAGCAAGAATCTGACACAAAGTAAATTAAAAAGATTTTTTTTACTTATTCTCAAGATCGTCTCACTTCTCAATGCATCACATCAATTGTCAGGCATGGATTAGAAAGGACAATTGTCTTAAATTAAAGAAAAACCCTTTCTATTTTTGACAACACATTTAATTGTTATAAACTCTTTAGATTCTAGAAGATAGAAGCAATAAATTTTTCTTCCATAAGTACTATTAATAGGAGTGAGCATCATTAGATCAAAAAGACATACATTTCAGAGGATGGTAATAATAAGCATTTAAAAACTTACCTTGTTGTAGTCATATGCCATGAGCTTTTCTTCAGAGGTTCTTTTATTATCAGAAGTATGTTTAGTCATATTCCTCAAAATCATTACTTCATAATGTGATGGACTTATTTGAGCCTTTTTCAGAGGAGTCTCAACATTAGAAATATGTCGTTATGCATCTTCTGATTCCTTTACTTTTCGTACTTCTGTAACAGTTTTATTCCTTTCAGATTTTGAATTGGAATATTCATATAGATTATTTATCTTATCAACTCTAATTTTCTTGAGTACAAATGATAGAGAATATTGAGTGTGACTTATCCTTGAATTTTGCACGCTACATTCATGCCCATTGATCCACTCTTCCGAAGTCTATGATTTTTATATGCCCATTGATCCACTCTTCCGAAGTCTATGATTTTTATTTATTAGATAAACTTCGAAACCCATGACATTTCTATCATACCCCAAATTTACCCCATTTGTGTTAATAATCAATTCTTATCACTAAGTCATGTTCATACTATTTTTCTTTTAAGTTATTACATTTGCTTATGATTATTAGGCATGATGATATTTAATCAAGAGGCCTGGGTATAACAAAGTCAATTGGGTTTTATTTGTATTTTTTTCTTTGGTCATTTCTCTATTGGGATCATCGTCTGAGAGAGAAAAAACTAAATAGCCCATTTAGAATTTGTTAAGTCCATAATAGGGGTGTAATGAAAATCTGGGGTCAATCTCATTGTTTGGCTCATATTAGGTGATTTCGGACAATTTTTTTAATGGTGAAGTGGACCAAAGTCAACAAAATTTTATCATTCGTATTATTATTTAAGTTTATATATAAATTTTGTTTTGGTTTACTGAAGTCAACGCAATAAAACTTATTTACGTTTTTTTCTTCTTCTTTTTATTTACCAGTGTTACCATTTTTGTATTTTTATTATTTTATTTTATTATTGAATAAATTTTGGCGGTTGACCAAGTCAACCACAAGGGTGAGAAACCCTAATCGAAAATGGCGCTCAGATCTCCTTCTCTCTCCCTAAGCTAGCTAACAGGACCAAAAATCACTTTGCAGCAAAATCAAATAGAGTATTTGGTTAAAATTTATTTTATTGACTGAAACAAATCTATGCAATAACAAGTCCAAATACATAATCGATCTGAAATCTATTTCTAATTATAATAGAATCAAATCAAATTCCTAAATCAATTTCTAACATAAGCAATTAGAATCTCAATCTAAATTTAAAATCAGACTAATCTGCAACAATCAAATCCCTAATTTACAAACAAATCTCAATCAAATCTCTAATGGAATCAATCAAGCAAATTTTTGATTTGTAACTGTTGTACCCCAAAATTTTTCCTCTCATTTATCAAGTATTTTTTCACAAGATCTCCCTTGGTTCAAGACTGCACAAGGGTTGATCAACTCAAGACACCTCCTTAAGCACTAATGACTGAAATTAGGGTTTTGATATTGCACAAGGATAATTAAACTTTTAATGCCTCATATGACTTTTATGGATCATTTTGGACCCTTAATATTTCTCATGTCAAGTTTCAAGTCTTGGATCACTTTTTTGCTCAGTCAATTGATCAATTGACCTAAAAATCAGCTATATTAGAGAAAAAGTCAATTGTGGTCAATTTACAGCCAAACTTCATAATTTTTTATCCATATTAACTTTGTGAACTCCTATATGTCATTTGATCAAGTTTGTACCATAATTCCTCAAGAAATTTGATCAGATCATCAAAAGGGCAAAATGGTCAAAATTAGGGTTTTGACTGAGAAAGGGCAATTTTTGATTTTTGACCTAGAAAATGGTTAATTGGTTTGAGACATGATCTCAAGGATTCAATTGCATCATTTTTACCTAGTGGCATGACTCAAAACATCCCTCAAGATCAATTGATTGATAGTTGATTTTCAGTCAACTGATCAAAAGTCAACTGATACAGTGAAAAGTCAAATTTTGACTTTTTGGTCAAAATCAAGTGTCAAGGATCACAATTCATCAAAACATGTCAAAATATGAAACTTGTTCATCAAGAAATCAAAAAGTCAAGATTTCATTTTGAAAAGTCAAAGTTTCCAAATTTAGAAATTTTTCTAAGTGTTGAAAACTTCATATTTTTTCACAACTTTGAGCCAATTTTTCACCATGATGCAAGATGATTCAAAGGAAACTTTCAACATGAAAGTTGTAGATCTAAATGATATCTAAAACATTTCTTTACACAACTTCTCCTATAAATGCATGGATTTCAAGTTATGATTTTATGAATACATGTTCATGAAACTTGGAAACTTAGTGAAATTTTGCCCTAGTTTAGGCAGGATTTTGACCTAACTTCATGGAAATTTTTCACATAGTTCCAAGGGCAATTTTAAAAAGTGATTCAAATAGGGGTTGTATAGAACATTACAAGATTTCTAAAATGTCGAAGAACTCCTTCAGATCATGTTCGAGCAAGGAGAATCGAAGGTATGAAGTTGGCATTTCATTCTTTAATTATAGGTCATTTCCATGATGAACAAAAATTCAAATCCATGCTAGGCTGCATAATATTTGCTTTGCAGGCCTCAAACTTGTTTGGCACTCCATAATTAACTGTTTGCACATCTGTTAGAGGTTTCAACTCAAGCATCCAATGCATTGCCCATGCTTAATTCCATTTTGGGAAGAAAGTGCACATTGCCATTTTGGAAAAGTAGCTTTATGCACAAAATCACTTCTTGAGCTTTGAAATTGTTTTCTTCTGATCACACACAACCTATAACCTAAAAGAAACTTCTCTCAAGCCTCTAACAACTCAGCCCATGCTTGTACTATGCCTTGAAACCATATTCCCACTTTTCTTCAAAATCAAGTAACATTGCCATAACTCTACAAGTTGCACTTCTGACCCTCTCAAGTGCTACAACCTTTTCCTTACTTTTGCACAAGTCATTTGCAAGAAAACAAACAATTTGAAGCACCCTCAAAACCTCCCAAGGACCTTGTTGCA
This sequence comes from Vicia faba, assembly GCA_948472305.1. NCBI lineage: Eukaryota > Viridiplantae > Streptophyta > Magnoliopsida > Fabales > Fabaceae > Vicia > Vicia faba. Next base: position 897,614,171 of record OX451740.1, read on the forward strand.
TAGAACTACCCAAACTTGACAGTTTTGAGCCAAAACTCCCCATCTCCATTTCCACTCGTGCATTTTGATTCTTAACCATCCAAGCACCTTACTTACATCATATATAAGTGATCCAATCTCCTGTTTCAAGTCTGTAACTCCTCCATCACTATCCACCATTTCCAAAACTGAAGCTTGTAACTTGACTTGAGTTGGGAGTTTCAACCATCCTCAAAGCAAAGTAGGAGTTGGAACACATTCAAGGAGGTCCAGGAAAGCTACAAAAATCATCAGGCCATATCAAAGGTTGCTCAAACTCAATACACGACTCTAGCTGCAAGAGGTAAGTTGTCAAACTTCTATCTCTTCATACAAGCATCATTTGATTCTGATTTGTGAAGATAAAATATAGTTACCATTGCCACGAAGCTGTACATATCCATAGTTTGCATTTATATGGCCTGAGCTTAGAGAATTTTAGAGTTGAAGTTTCTGAAATTTTTAGGTTTAAAATTAGGGCCAGAAAAATTCTCACTCATCTTGGATTTATAGTTTTAGTTATTTATATGGTTGGATTCGTGAGACGAAATACCACAACTTTCATGTTTGTACCTTCCATTTTTGTTGAGAGATGAAGAAGTTACAGGTACTTTGACTGGGCGTGAGGTTGAAGATGAAGTTCAGGCCATGGACTTGACTTGTAATATATATTTTTGGTTTGACATAAGTAAACGGATGTATAGCCACCCCAGTGGTAAGGCAGCGCGCTGGTAACCAAGAGGGCGTGGGTTCAACACCCAGCGCGCTGCCTTTTGTTCTTTTTATATTTTCTACACTTTTTTGTTGTCTTTCTTTGCAGCGCCTGGGCCCAACATTGGGCCTTCTTCATTTTTTGCTAACCTTCCCCCCTGACTTACTTCAGCACCCCCTGGCCCATTTTCATTATTATTTTCATTATTTTCTTATTTTATTTTATTATTTTTTCCTTTTATTATTATTATTATTAATATTATTTTTATTGTTATTAATAAAAATCCAAAAATATTTTATTTTTATTTTTAACACTTATTTAGTTTATTTGTTTTATAAAACTAAAAGAACAAAAACATTTTCTTAATAAATTAATTTCTTTCTTAATAATTAATATTTAGGTTTAATTATTATATTATATTATTTTCTTGTAAATTAAAATTAATTTAGAACTTCGGTTTATTTTAATTAATTAATTTTCCTATTATTTCTATTATTTAAAACATTTTCATAAAAAAAAACCCTAGAAAACCATGTTTAACTTATTTTTTATTTTGTTAATTAATTTAGATTTTAATTTTAGTAATTTTTAATTAATCATTTTCTAATTAGGTCAAGATTAAAACTTTTCATGAAAAACAAACAAAAAAATCCACTTCCTTTGTCCATTTATATTCTTGAATACTTATTCATTTTTTGTACAAATTTCAATATGGTTGTAATAATTATTTAGATTTAATTTTCTTGTAATTTCCCCTTTTGTAAATTTGTACACCCCTCCCCTAATGATGTAATAGCTTAGTATTTTTATTTTTCGCAATTTAATGTTTTATATATAAATGCTAAAAATTAGGGTTTGTATGGGAAGATAAAATCAATGCTTAGAAAACCCTAATTCAAAGACAAAACAAATGCATGTAAATCAATACACTTGCACACTTACACCCTTAGGGTAAACCCGCTTTGTTTCCTTATAAAAATGGCCATATTATGCATGTGATATATCTTAGCAAAAGCAATAAAAAATACAAGATCATAGTCCCTTGATGACGCTATCAAAGTTGCCTTTCAAAAATGATCTTAGTCCCTTAAAGAAATGCTAAGGTATCTTACAACATTGCTAATCATGGCTATACGATGACTCATGCCCGTACCTTTTACATCCAAAGATAGGGTTGCTTACCAAATTAATGATAAGATAACAATGTCAAAGGACAAAAGAAATAAACAAGAAAGACTTTTGAGTAGGTAGAATGTTCCTAGTTACTTGCTCATTTTCAAATCAAAACATCCTTGCTATTTTCAAAATAAACACCAACACTTTCAAAACATCTTTCAAACTTGAAACATTTTCAAAAGACAAATACTTTGTACGCGTTCTTATAGAAACGAGAGCCATTACAAAGAAGACACCTTTTCAAAATCACTTTCAAAAACACAAACACCTCTTTGAACTATTTTCGAAATAAACACTTTGTACGCGTTCTTATAGAAACGAGAACCATTACAAAGATATTTTCAAAATACTTTCAAAAACCACACAAAGCACATTGTGATACGGTGGGAGAACTGACTTGAGGTTTTGCGTTTGTGTTCGCAAATGTTTCGGTTTAGCAAGAGTCGCCATCGACTTTTTATTTTATCCAAAGGAAAGGTTAAAAAGCACAGTAAAGACCTTTGAGATATTTTCTTGGGTTCGGGAGGTATATTATGAAAAGGGAAGGTGCTAGAACCCTTTTCATCCATGGTTTTCCATGGGCTCTTAATTACTTGTTTTAGATCACTTGCTTTGCTTTTCAATTGTTTGAAATGGTGCTTTTGTGTGTGGTTTTGAAAGTATTTTGAAAAGAGGCCTTTGTTTAGGCAACCTTTATAATGATTCTTGTTTGAATGTATACAAAGGTGTTTGTCTTTTTAAAAAATGTTTCAATGTTTGAAAGTTTGTTGGGAAATGTTTTGAAATTGTGTGTTTTTGAAAATAGCAAGGATGGTTTGCAAGATATCAAGTAACTAGGAGTTGTCTACCCTTACTCAAAAGTCTTTCCTACACATTTTTAACCCTTTGACATTGTTGTTTTACCATTGTATTTGGTAAACAAACTTATCTTTGGATGTTAAACGGGACGAGCGCGGGTCATCGTATGACCATGATAACAATATTGCCAAGTATCTTAGCAAGTTTTTGAGGGGCTAGATCATTTTTGTTTAGGCAACCAAGATAGCGTCATCGAGGGACTATGATCTTTTTGTTTTTGATTGATTTTGCCAAGATACCTAGCATGCATACCATGTCCATTTTAAGGCAACCAAGTGGATAAAACCCTAGGGGTGCTTGTGTGTATTGTGTTGTCATTTTTCATGCATTTTTGTCTTGTGTTTAGTCATGCTATTTGTTTGATTTTGGTCTTTGCATACAAAACCCTAATCTTACTATCATGGTATATGAAAGCGATAAAATGCGTAAAATAAATCTAGACTATTACAACATTATTATGGGGAGGGGGATACAAGTTTGAATAGGGGATATTGCTCAAAATAAAACCCTAAAACTATTACAACCATATTGAATTTATTGTACAAATAAATAAATGGACAATTATTTAAATATGGAATAAATTGTAAATATGCAAAATGTTTTTGTATTTATTTTATGTATGAGAAAATAAGTTTATTTATATCCTAAAAATAAGAAAATAAAAATGATTATTTTTGAAAGGGTGAAAACCCTAATTTTGTTTTAAAAGAAATTATGCTTTATATTATTTATTTGTTTCATTTATGTACAAGAAAATAAATAAAAATAAATACAAAATGTTAGAAAAATAAAATATGTATGAAAATAACATTTTAAGTGTATAAATAATAAAAATAAAAATATATGATATTTTTATTTTATTTACATATTTTATTTAAGAAAATAAAAGTATATTAACCTAATAATTATTTTTTATGCAAAAAATAAAATAAAAAAATATGATAAAATGCAAAAAATAAAGAAAATAATTTTTAGGATTTTTTAATGTTCATAATAAGTAAATAAAGTCAGAAAATATAAATATGCAAGAAAATATAGTAAGAAAATGCAAAAGGGGGTGCAGGAAGTAAAATGGGGGTGTCAAAAGAAACAAGCCCAAGGCCCTGGCCCAGAACACACATCATCCCTGTCCTTTGGCCAAATGCGTGCGCTCCCTGTAACTCAAATCTGTTCTCTCTATTGCTTGCATGAAATCAAAAACTCACAACATGAAACTTATAGCATTTTAACTCACGATTCTAATGATATAAAAAACTTGATCTAACTCTCAAAGACCAGAGAGAATTTCAGTGGCCCTAAATTCTAACCTAACTTTTTCAGCATGTTCAACATCTAAATTCTCCTAGCTCAGTTAATATAAATACAAGCTATGCATATGTACAACTCAAGCACATTAAAGGCTACGTTTTTGCTTCACAAACCTAAGCCTAAGGATGTCTAAATAGAGAGATAGGAACTTAGAAAATACCTTGTTCAGTCAAGTTTTAACATGGCAATGTAGCAACTTTGAGTGAGGCCTGAAGGTCTTTTGAGCTTGCTTGATGTTCCCTCAACCTTTCCCAATGCTTAACTTGCCTTGAACTTGCCTGAATGTCCCTGTAGAAGTCAACCTGCAAAGCTTCAAAATAAAAATGGTGAAGTGTGCAAATGAGGTTACAATTGCTGGACAGGTGCTTGGATAGTTCAAGTGGGTTGTATGCAATGTGTTTGAATTCGTTCAAGGCAAAACGCACGAGCCAATTTGGTTTTGGAAGTGGTTCTGCAGGTGATGCCCTATTTTGGCAGGAATTTGGTATTTTTGTGTTTTTGTGGGTTTGAGAAGTTGGCAACTCGTGTTTTCTGCTTGCTTCAATATGCTGAGATTGTTTGAAATTGTTACAAGACTTGGTTTTATCAGATTTTCAAGTTATGGACTTTTTGCAAGCTTTCTTATTTTTGAAGCAAAAGGTGAGTTGACAATGCCAAAGCCTGTACAGGCTAGCTCAAGGCCTGAGGAGAGTTGGTGAGCTTTTCCTGAAGTTTGTGGATGTTGTTTGTATCAAGAGATCGGGTCCATGGCTCAAGAAATACAAAATTGCAAAAAGTATGCTTTATGGAAATGGTATTGCAACCTTTATGCCATTTTTGGAATAATTCTTTGTGTAATGCTCCATAGCTCAGAACAATGCCAATATCCATTGTATTTGCATTAAATTAAGGATTGTGGAAAGGTTTAAGACCTGTAAAACAAGTACAAGCATGCTTAGGACAGATTTACAAGTTGTAACATGGTGCAAAATGCCTTGGACAAAAGTGAGAAATGGCCATTTTCATTCCTCCGATTCTCCCTAACCATACATGATCTTTGAGAGTTATTGAACATTTTGGAAAGCTTGTAACATTCTCTACAATCCATATTTCAAATGCATTTTGAGATTCCACTTGGAACTAGGTGAAAAGTTGCCATGATGTTAGGTCAAAAATCTGCCTAAACTAGGGCAAAATTTCACTAAGTTAAAAGTTTCGTGGATCCTTATTCACAAAATAATAACTTAAGATCCAAGGATCTTTTTGGAAATCTTTGTGAATAAAAGTTATAGTTTTTGTGGAGGACTACAACTTTCATGTTGGAAGTTTTCTTTGAATCCAATTGCGTCATGGTGAAAAAGTTGGAAAAAAAAAGAAATTTTCATAACTTAGAAAATTTCTAAGTTATGAAAATTTTCAATCTTAAACCCTAATTTCTAAAATTAGGTTTCTTGGTGAACAAGTTTCATGTTTTGACACATCTTGATGAAAAATGACCCTTGGCACTTGATTTTGACCAAAAAGTCAAAGTTTGACTTTTTAGTGTACAATTGATTTTTGATCAGTTGACTGAAAAATTCATCTGTCAATCCAATGCATTTGAGATTTTTTGAACCTTGTGATTAGGTCAAGATGGTGACATTGAGTCCTTGAAGTCATGCTTGAACCCAATTTGCCATTGGCTAGGTGAAAAACCAGAAATTGCCCTTCTGTAGTCAAAACCCTAATTTTGACCATTTTGCCCTTTTGATGATCTGATCAAATTTCTCGAGGAGTTGTAGTCCAAACTTGATCAAATGGTTCATATGAGTCTATAATGTTGATGTGGATTAAAAATTATGAGGTTTGACTGTAAATTGGCCACAATTGACTTTTTCCCTAATACAACTGATTTTTAGGTCAACTGTCCAATTGACCGGGCAAAAATTTGATTCAAGGCTTGAAACTTGGTATGAGTAATATTAGGAGTCCAACATGAAGTATGAAAGTCACATGAGGCATTGGAATTCCAAAAGTCCCTGTGCAAACTCAAACCCTAATTTCAGGTCAACAGTGCAAGGAGATGTCTTGAGCTGAGCAAACCCTAATCTGATCTTGAATCCAAGAAGTCTTGTGAGGGGAAATCTTGATAAAATGAGAGGGAAAATTTTGGGGTACAACAGTTTCCCCTGTTCAATCTTCTTGAACCTGAAGAGTTAGATTGGCGAGTTTGCCGTTCGTGACTCAAAGGTAAAAGATGATTGGACACTAGAGTGCCCGTAAATTTGCACTCGTCAAAATGTAGCTGAGGTAATGGGCTTAAAGATGCCATTTGGAGAGCTGACAGAATCTTGTCAGAGATGGGCTTGAAGATGCCATATGGGGATGTTTGTTGAATTGTATGTTGTAGGTCAAAAGAATGAGTATCAGAATGGTATCTGTGTCTGGAACGTATCTGAACTGTATCTGGAGACTGAATCTGAATGAGCAAGGGAATGGCGTCCGTGTCTGGAGCGTATTCGAGCTGTATCTGTATTTGAATCTGAATGAATAACAGAATGACTTCCACGTCTGGAGTGTATCTATATTGTATCTAAATCTGAGATCTTGTATGAGTAGCAGAATGACTTCCGTGTTTGGAGTGTATCTGAACTATAACTGGGATCTGAATAAGTGACAGAATGACTTCCGCGTCTGGAGTGTATCTGAACTTTTAATTGATAGTTGAATTTGAATGAGAAATAGAATGGCTTCCGTATCTGGAGCGTATCTAATCTGTATCTGATTGTTGAAGTCTGAATGAGTGACAGAATGGCATCCGTGTCTGGAGCGTATCCGGACTGTATCTGAAGTTGAGATCTGTATGAGTAGTAGAATGACTTCCGTGTCTGGAGTGTATCTTTACTGTATCATGAATAAGAGATCTGAATGAGTAGCAGAATGACTTTCGTGTCTGGAGTGTATCCGTACTGTATCTGAAATCTTTGAATATTTGTTAAAGATAGCTGTTAATCTTATCCTGAAAAGGGTAAAATGTTAGCTGAAACACCAAGTTATGCTGCATGAAATATACGATGCAATAAGATGTGTTTTATCAATGTTTATGATATATATGAATGTAATGTACGCGCATGTAAGCTGATTAGCTGTATTGCGAAGGAAAATAAATCCTTGATAGCTGGAGATAATAAAATCCTGACTGCTGCCGGGGAAAATGAATCCTTAACTGCTGCTGGAGATTCAAAATCTTTAATTGTTGAGGATGAGAAATCCCTGGACCACTGTTGGGGATAGAAAATCCTTGGCAACTCGCGGGGATTAACAAAAACTTTGACAACTTCTGTGGGGATCTGAGGATCCTTCATATCTTGAAGTTGGAGTAAGATAAACATTCTGTTGTGAGAGTAATGCCAAGTGTTGCCTGAGAAACCTGCTTGGGGAATCCTGAGAACTTTGATGACTATGGATGGGGATTACACAATGGGAATCCTTACTCGCCTGGGGAATAGGGGAAAATCTGACGATCTCTACTGGGGACCAAACCAAGGAAAACCTTGATCTGCTGGAGAATAAGGAAGACTCTGATGGCTTCTGCGGGGAGCTAAGAATGAGAATCTTCATCTGCAGGGGAATAAAATTCTGACCAATTCATGCCGGGGAGTAATAAAGACTCTGGCAACTTCACTTGGGAATCAAGAATGAGAATCTTCATTCTGTTAGGGAGTAAAAACTCCGTGGGGAGTAAGGCTTACTGCTGGAGAGTAAGTTCAAGATTCTGGGGGGAAAAGCTATACTGCTGGGGAGTAGCTATCCTGCTGGGGAGATCAGGAGTTTGGGTTGTATGCCAATCTACTGGGTAATTATCCTAGGTTGGGGATAAAAGTTAACTGTTATCTGGTTGATTCTCAGACTTTAAGGCAACTTGCTGGGGAAATTGGATGGTTCCCGCTGGGTATTGATAGTTGGAAATTTTGACTTGACTGGGGAAGAAGGTTTCATCTCCGCTGAAAGTCTAGTTCAAAGTTTTTGCTCCGCTGGGGATCTGGGAGTTTGAAGTTTTAACTCTGATGGGAATTAAGGATTTGAAATTATAACTCCGTCGGGGATATGTATTTCAAGGTTTTAGCTCCGCTGGGGAAATAGATGATGTACTGCAGGGGATCTTGGAATAGCCTAAAGACGTTTTCCTATACTTTCAACCTGTCAGTAATTATTCTTTCCCATTTCGTTTATTTGTAAACAGTGATTATATTCAAATGCATATGCTCATCTAATAAATCATTGGACGTTTTCAAGTAAAACACAAGGGTAAAAAGGAAAAGACAAATATGTTTTTTGCACTTTGAAGTATCTTTGTATTAACTTAGTGTAAGTATTTTGTACAAAGGAGACAAACATTCTAGTAAGAGAACATTGTCATAAAAAATGAGAAAAATTTTATACAAAGAAAGATGGCTATGTGTAAAAGTTCCATGGGGTTCCCATTCTGCTATAGCCTTCGTAACTCTTGATATCTTGTCCATTCGTTGCTTCGTCCGAAGATGATTGAGTTGATCCGAAACCCAGAGCTTGTATGTGAAGAGATTGTCCTTAAAGTGATCCGACGAGACATAGTCATACGCTTTAATTCCCTAACTTTTTCCTGGACCGCCCTTTCGGGTTTTCGATCCACCGGGAAACCCTTTTTTGCCCAAGTCGCCCTTTCGGGTTTTCAACTTGCCAGGTGTACAACTTTTTTTTGTTTATCCCTAACTTTTTCCTGAACCTCCCTTTCGGGTTTTCGATTCACCGGGATGCCCTTTTTTTGCCTAGGTGTGTCCCTAGCGGGTCATTTATGCATAATATCTTTTGACTATGTCTGCGTTCGCAGGGTGCGACAGGTCGTCGTCGTCCATGGTGGTTAAGATCATTGAACCACCAGAAAAGATGTTTTTGATCACAAATGGTCCTTCGTAGGTAGGAGTCCATTTGCCCCTGGGATCACTTTGCGGTAAGATGATCCGCTTGATCACAAGATCTCCAACTTGATATACCTGTCATCTGACTTTCTTGTTGAAAACCTTGATCATCCGTTTTTGATACGCCTGACCATGGCAAACAGTAGTAAGTCTCTTTTCGTCAATCAAGTTAAGTTGATCAAGCCGGGTCTGAATCCAATCGTCTTCACTCAAACCAACATCTTTCATGATTATCAAGGAGGGAATCTGAACCTAGATAGGTAAAACAACTTCCATTCCGTATACCAAAGAATAGGGTGTTGCCCCAGTTGATGTACGCACCGTGGTACGATACCCGTGGGGAGCAAACGGTAACATCTCATGCCAGTCCTTGTAGGTGAATGTCATCTTTTGTATGATCTTCTTGATATTTTTGTCTGCGGCTTCGACAAAACCGTTCATCTTTGGCCGATAAGAAGATGAATTGTGATGTTGAATCTGGAACTGCTCGCACAAGGCAGTGATCATAGTATTGTTAAGGTTTGTACCGTTGACAGTGATGATCCTTTCGGGGATGCCGTACCGACAAATAAGGTTCTTCTTGATGAAGCGAGCAACAACATTCTTAGTAACAGATGCGAAGGAAGCTGCTTCGACCCACTTGGTGAAGTAGTCAATGGCCACAAGAATGAAACAGTGTCTATTGGATGCTGTAGGCTTGATTTTTCCAATCATGTCGATTCCCCACATAGCGAACGGCCAAGGAGCTGTTAAGACATTGATAGGAACTGGAGGTATATGTACCTTGTCCGCATAGATTTGACATTTGTGACCAGTCCTGGAATGTTGATAGCAGTCAGCTTCCATGGTAGACCAGTAATAGCCTGCCCTTAGAATCTTCTTAGCCATCGTATGCCCGCTAGAGTGAGTGCCAAAGGTACCATTGTGCAGTTCAGCCATGATCTGTTCAGCTTCAACCTTGTCCACACAACGGAGCAGAATGCAATCATGATTGCGCTTGTATAGGATACCATTGCTGAAGAAGAACCTATCTGAGAATCTCCTTAAGAACTTTTTGTCGTTGACTGAAGCTCCTTCAGGATATTCTTGAACCTCGAGATACCTTTTGACTTCGTGAAACCAAGGTTGGTCCACTACTTCTTCGGTATTAATCTCGTGACAATGTGCAGGTTCGTCCATCCTCTCAATGGTGATTTGGGGAGCCTTATTATCCCAGTTAAGTTTAAACATGGATGACATTGTAGCTAGAGCATCTGCTAGCTGATTTTCTTCTCGCAGGAAGTGCTCGAAGGTAATCTGCTCGAAATGTGGTAACAATGTCAGGACATGTTCTTTGTAAGGGATGAGGTTGGGATGTTTAGTGTCCCACTCTACTTTGATCTGACTGATGACCAAAGCTGAGTCTCCAAACACAACCAAAGATTTAATTCCCAAGTCTATGGCAGCCTTGAGACCAAAGATACAAGCTTTATACTCGGCCATGTTGTTGGTACAGCTGAAGCAAAGTCTAGCAGTGAAAGGTGTATGGAAACCTTCTGGAGAAATGAGTACCGCTCCGATACCGTTGCCAAGTGCATTGGAGGCACCATCAAAGTACAGGGTCCATCGGGATCCTTGTTCAGGTCCGTCATATGATCTGTTTTCTTCAATGTTATCCAATGTCAAGATATCCTCGTTGGGGAAGTCAAACCTCATGGATTGGTAATCTTCGACAGCTTGATGAGCCAGATGGTCAGCTAGTACACTCCCCTTTATAGCTTTTTGGGTCGTGTACTGGATATCATATTCTTTCAGGATCATCTGCCATCTAGCTATTCTTCCAGATAAAGCAGGCTTCTCAAAGATGTACTTGATCGGATCCATCTTAGATATAAGCAAAGTGGTATGAGTCAACATATACTGTCTTAGCCGGCGAGAAGCCCATACCAAAGCGCAACAAGTTTTCTCGAGCAGTGAGTATCGGGTCTCACAGTCGGTAAACTTTTTGCTAAGGTAATAAATGGCATGCTCTTTTCGGTCAGACTCGTCATGTTGGCCTAGTACGCACCCCATTGAATTTTCTAGGACGGTCAGATACATGATTAGAGGTCTTCCTTCGACGGGTGGTATCAAGATAGGAGGTTCTAGCAAATATTCCTTGATTTTATCGAAAGCAACTTGACAGTCATCATTCCATTTAATCACCTGATCTTTCTTCAACAGCTTGAAGATTGGTTCACAGGTAGATGTTAGGTGAGAGATGAACCTAACAATGTAGTTTAGGCATCCAAAGAAACCTCTGACTTCCTTCTCAGTGCGAGGAGCAGGCATTTCTTGTATAGCTTTGACTTTGGCAGGATCAACCTTGATGCCTTTGTTGCTGACAATGAAACCCAAGAGTTTACCGGATCGGACTCCGAAAGTGCACTTGTTAGGGTTCAGTCTGAGCTTGTACTCCTTCAACCTGACAAACAGCTTTTGCAAGTGGTCGAGGTGTTCTTCTTCAGTTTGTGAACGGGCTATCATGTCATCTACGTAGACCTCTATCTCATGATGTATCATATCATGAAACAAAGCTACCATGGCGCGTTGATAGGTTGCTCCGACATTCTTCAGTCTGAATGGCATCACTTTGTAGCAGAACGTACCCCACTGTGTAACAAAAGTAATTTTCTCCATGTCTTCAGGTGCCATTTTGATCTGGTTGTAACCTGAAAATCCGTCCATGAAAGAAAATACCTTGTGCTGAGCTGTATTGTAAACCAAGATATCAATGTGCGGCAGTGGAAAGTCATCTTTAGGGCTGGCCCTGTTTAAGTCTCTATAATCCACACACATTCTCACTTTGCCGTCCTTCTTAGGTACGGGCACAATGTTAGCAACCCATTGTGGATAGGAAGTAACAGCAAGAAACCCAGCATTGAACTGCTTCATAACTTAGGCTTTGATCTTTTCTGACATGTCTGGCCTCATGCGGCGTACTTTTTGTTTAACTGGTGGACAGTCTTCTTTTGTGGGTAGACGGTGTACCACAATGTCTGTATCAAGTCCCGACATGTCTTCGTAAGACCAAGCGAAGATCTCAACATATTCTTTCAACAGCTGAATTAAACACTCCTTGACACTTGGCTTTAGGTTGGCACCCACTTTGACTTCTTTTCTGTCTTCCCCAATACCCAAGTTGATTGTCTCTAACAGCTCCTCATGAGGTAGAATAGCCCTTTCTTCCTGTTGTAGTAGTCTAGCCAATTCTCCCAGCACCTCACAATCTTCCTCACCTTCGTATTCGGCGTGGTAGACCAGATCTTCAGAGTCACTGAAGGCCATAGCAGAATTGTTACCCATGGAATCCGGAATGGAAGGTTACCTGCATTTATGAGTGTGGGTGTGTGTAAGGGATAACCACCTTTAAACAAATAAAATGTAAAAAGAAAGACAATGAACACAAAAGTTTATATGTGAAAACGTCCATGATTCATTAAAATGGCATATGAAGATGAAAAATCAAACCCTTACCGTTGTACCCCAAAATTTTGCCTCTCATTTTAGCAACATTTCTCATCACAAGGCTCTTTGAACTCAAGATCAAGCTAGGGTTTGCTCTGCTCAAGAGATCTCCTTGCACTATTGACCTAAATTAGGGTTTGAGGTTGCACAGGGATTTTTTGACTTACAATGCTCAAAGTGACTTTCATACTTCATGTTGGACTCACAAGATTATCTCTACCAAGTTTCAAGCTTTGAATCAAATTTTTGCCCAATCAATTGGACAGATGACCTAGAAATCAGTTGTATTGGGGAAAAAGTTAACTGTGGCCAATTTACAGTCAAACTTCATAAATTTTGACCCATATCAACATTATAAACACATATGAACCATTTGATCAAGTTTGGACCACAATTCCACAAGAAATTTGATCAGATCACCAAAAGGGCAAAATGGTCATTTTTAGGGTTTTGATTGTACAAGGGCAATTTCTGACTTTTTGACCTAGCCAATGGAAAATTTAGTTCAAGAATGGATTCAAGGACTCAATGGCATCATCTTGACCTACTCACAAGGTTCAAAAGATCTCAATTGCATTGGATGGACAAATGAATTTTTCAGTCAACTGATCAAATTTTGACTGTACACTGAAAAGTCAAACTTTGACTTTTTGGTCAAAATCAAGTGCCAAGGTTCATTTTTCATCAAGATGTGTCAAAACATGAAACTTGTTCATCAAGAAACCTATTTTTGCAAATTAGGGTTTAAAGTTGAAAAATTTCATAACTTAGAATTTTTCTAAGTTATGAAATTTTCTTAATTTTTCCTAACTTTGTCCAACATTTTCACCATGATGCAATTGGATTCAAAAAACACTTCAAACATGAAAGTTGTATTCCTCTACCAAGTCTACAACTTTGATTCACAAAGTTTTCCCAAAAGAAGCTTGGATCTCAAGTTATGACTTTTGGAACAAGGGTCCCTAAAACTTTTAACTTAGTGAAATTTTGCCCTAGTTTAGGCAGGATTTTGACCTATCTTCATGGACATTTTTCACGTAGTTCCACTTGGAATCTAAAATTTCTTTTCAAATATGTATTTTAGAGCATGCTGCAAGCTTTCCAAAATGTCCAAGAACTCTCCAAACTCATTTGTGGTTAGGAAGAATCGAAGGCTTGAAGTTGGCAAAAACTCACTTTTCATCCATGGCATGTTCATGTTGATACAAGTTGCAAATTCAAATCAGCTTGCTTTGCACTAGATTACAGGCCTCAAAACCATTCCACACTCAATAATTAAATGCAAATCCATTGGTCTAAGGCATTTTTTTGGTCATTAGGGCATTGCATACAAGATTAATCCCTAAATGGTAAAAGGTACATTACCATTTTTGCCAAAGTTTGCTTTATGTCAAAACCATAATCCTTGAACATTAAGTAAGATCTTGTGCAGAAAAGCATATCCACCAACTTGAGGGGCCAAGATAAGAAGAAGCAGGCTGATAGATAGCCTGTACAGGCTTGTATTACATCATTGTGCATTTTGGCTTAAAATACAAGAAACATGTCCAAAACACTAGAACTTGAACCTCAGCAAAAACCAACCTGTGCAAGCTTTTGAAACAACTTTCTCACATCCGCTTGAGCAAGAAACACGACCCCTTGAGCCCTCAAACCTCTTATAACACAAAATCATCTTCACTTGGAAAAATAGGGCACTCCCCGCAGTTTGATGGCCACAGCTCAAATCCCTCGTGCGTTTTGTCTCAAATTGGTTCAAACACCTTCCATACAACTGTTGGCTCCTAAATTCGACACCTTTGTTTTGTTGATGTCAGCCATTAAAGCTGAAGGATGTTTTCGACTGGCTAAGTCTGTCGAAATGCCCATCGAAAGATGGCAGAGTACTTAGAAGATTTCTTCCAAGGGAGAAGTTGGTTGCCTTCGACGTCGAAGGAGTTTCTCGTCGAAGATGTTTCTCGACGAAAGTGTTCGATGGTTCAGAGTGGAGCAGTTTGAAATTCAAGCTTTTGGAGGGAAAACGGTTTCCAGCAGTTACCACGTGTAGCGTGCAAAGATCTGAAGCGTCGAACGTTGAGGACGTGCCAAGTGTAATCATCTCGAAGCAGTGTAACTACCCGACGGTTACTTGGGATGTTTTAGTATAAATAGTAGTAGACATGTAGTTTCTCGCGTGTGTTCACAATTCTATACAAAGTCACTCATATAGATTCGAGTACCCAGCGTGTGAGAAAGAATTGTTGAGAAATGTATGTGTGAAACACCAATTTTATTAATCAAAGTCATTTACTTTTCCAGAAATTTACTTGCTTTCCTCTTTACATTCCTGTCGAAGCCTTTTACTTTAAGCCTTGTTTATTTTACCAAGTCCTTTCTTCATGCAATTTACTTGAAACCTCTTTATTTCATTTAAAGCCTCTTTATTTAAAGCCTTATCCAATTTAATCAAAACTTCAAAATCAACCTATGTCCTAGGATCAATCTGATCGATCCTGCGAGTAACCAAATAAGTAACCATTTGGAGGATCAACGGTTGTTTACCAAAACCCAAGGTAAACAAATTGGCACACCTGGTGGGACTGTGTGTTGATTGTTGAAAATAATCTCATCTTTTCGAGTTGTATGTTATTGAGAAGTGGTAGAATATACACCAACGATAACAATACTGCCAGAAGAAGGGAAGAGATGGCGAATCCGCCAAACAATAACGAAATCCCACAAACGAATGTGGGAGCAACGATTAGTACGACCGTAAGTGAAGCGACAAATGTTGGTTCGACACCAGTAGTATCGGTCACAACCACGGGGCCAATACCTTCGTTAACAGGCCCCAGGATGCCTTTGGGAACTCCCCCACCAAGGGGAAATTTAGGCACAAGGCCTTTGGTTCCCCCAGGATTTATTCCATTCTATGGTATGCCAACTTCTGAAGTGGCAAGCCTGACGAATGCTGCGTCCACTTTTTCAGACCCTTTAGTGAGTGCCTCTTCGCCACTCCAAGGCTCTGGAGTAGGCATGGCGAATAGAAATAGGACCCAACTCTTAGGAGGAACGTCCCAAGTAGCCCATGGCCTTACAAATGCCTCGACAGCAGTCTTGAGGCAACAAATGGACGAAAGCAACCATGATATGGTGCAAATGTTGGCACAGACTCTGAGTACGGTGCTAAACCCTCTAATACAAAACACTACTCAATCGAATCAGCAAGTGACAGCGCAAATGACGCGTTTGGCTGACTTCTTTGGAGTACCCCAACCTATTCGATAGCCCCAAAGGGCGCAAATAAGGGGAAACCAGGGGATATTTTTAGAGGAAGAAACCACCATTAACCAGGCTCAACAGCCTGTCGAAGAAAACCTTAGGGCACGATTGGAGCAACCTGTCGAGGAACCTAGGGTAATAACCCCAGAGGTAAGGTTAGTTAACAGGAACCAAAATGCTGACGAAGTGGTTCAGCATATCCAATACCAAAACATGGGTTTGGAAAACAATCTGGCAACCATGATTGAAAGGATCATGACTCAGAATGGGATGAACATGGGCTTTCGAAGGCCCAACTTTACATCTCCATTGTCAGAATACGTGTTGCAAACGGACTTACCTCCTAGATGCAAAGTCCCCAAATTTACTAAGTTCTCTGGGGACACGACAGAATCTACTGTCGAGCATGTGGCGAGATATTTGATCGAAGCGGGTGACATTTCGAATAACGAAAACCTAAGGATCAAGTACTTCCCAAGTTCTTTAACAAAGAACGCTTTTACTTGGTTTACAACTCTCCCCCCCAATTCGATCCATCATTGGACCCAGTTGGAAAGATTGTTCCATGAACAATTCTACATGGGGCAAACCAAGATAAGCCTGAAAGAACTGGCCAGTGTGAAGAGACGTTTCACTGAACCTATAGACGAATATCTAAATAGGTTTAGGTTGCTCAAGGCGAGATGTTTTACACAAGTGCCAGAACATGAGTTGGTCGAAATAGCCGCAGGCGGTTTAGATTATTCCATTAGGAAGAAGCTAGACACCCAGTACCTAAGAGACATGGCCCAACTGGCCGATAGAGTTCGACAGGTAGAACGCCTCAAAGCTGAAAAAGCTAAGGCAACGAAAACTCACAAGAGAGAGAGGATAGCGTACGTTGAGATGGATGACGAAGATCTAGAATCCTTCGACGATACTTTAACTGTCGAAGAAGGAGAAGTCGATTTAGCAGAACTGAAACAAGGGCCACCATACTCTTGTAAACTGTTAGTCCCCTCAAGTGGGAAAAATCCCATTGGTCCAGAAAGGACCAACGATAGGTTCCCAAAAAAGACTTATAGTTTTGACATCACAAAATGTGATGAAATATTCGACTTGCTGGTTAAAGATGGCCAAATGATAGTACCCCCAGGGGTAAAAGTGCCTCCTCTTGATCAAAGAAAGAAGAGAGGTTTTTGCAAATATCATAATTTTTTGGGCCATAAAACTTCTCAATGTTTTCTTTTCAGGAATCTTGTGCAAGACGCTATCGAAGAGGGGAGATTGAAGTTTGCTGACAAATCCCCCATGGCTGTCGACTCAAATCCATTGCAGGCTGAAGCCCACTATGCAGAGCCCTCTGAGGTGAATGTGATAGAGGCAACCAGGAGCCAGTCGAAGAAGCCAGGAATTACCATGGTCGAAGTCTCAAAGGACCACATCAACATGCCAATCTTTGGCAGTTTTTCTGGAAATTTATCCAGGAAGACAATTGAAGCTGTCCAGAAAGCGGTCGAAAACCCGAAGTCGGAGACCGCTGAAGCACAAAAAACTGGATCAAAACCCAGTTCCCACTTGGCCACCGTTCAAGGCCAGACGGAGAATCTGGAGATACAAATGAAGCAGTTAACTCTTGCTAACAAAGATACAATGAATATCAACATGGTCGAACTTTCTGACCCAAAAGCATCAGAAGAGGCCATGAGGCAAGAACAAGCTAATAAGACTGCTTTCCCTCGGGAAAATGAAAACTTGGCAGATTTTCTACAAAGATGCCAGAAAAAGAAATCAGAGGTGATGCTGTGTCCAAGATGCAGTTCGATCTTTGATAAAAAAGCTGCTGAGCACATTCAAGGCGTAAGAGCAGCGAATAAGAGAAGGGAGAATGTTGACCTTCGACATGATCCCAGAAGAGCCTCCCAAAGAGGTTCTAACCAAGAAAAGAGGCCATTGACTTTTAGGCCTCCAACAAATGTGCCAGTAGATACTTGGTACAAAACCTCTGGCCGGAAAAGGCCAAGTGAAGAGAGGTGGCACTCTTTCGACGTGCCAAGAGGTTCCTCTTTGACTCAAAAGAAAGAGCCTCAGGTTGCTGCACCTAAGGTTGCTCAAGTGTCCAGCAACTACAAAGGTAAAAATCCCATGTCTCGATCTCAATGGAGGAGATATCAAAGGGGACGAAAAGCTGAAAGGGAGGCTGCCAACGAACCTAAGGCAGAAACCAGTTCGAATGTTCCTCAAAGGAAGCAAAGGAAACCTCTAGAGAGGGAGCCAGTAACCAACAGGCTAGTTTGGCCTAACCAAAGTGAAGTCGAAGACGAAGACGATGCTGAGTCTGATGATACTTTGGACATAATGGTGAATATAGTTTCAGTGCTGCCCAGAGAATTCAATCGACAGGTAGAAGTCGAAGCAAGTGACTGGGAAGTGGAGCAAGAAATGGCCAAACATAGGCCAGTGTGCTATTTTTTCATGAACAATGGCACTACTGAGGAACATAATGGCTTCTTCGAGCCACCTACAGAGGCGATGAAAAATCACATCAAGCCCTTATTCATAAGGGCTAAACTCGAAGAAACTACTGTGAATAAAATATTGGTCGATTGTGGGGCAACCATCAATATTATCCCTCACTCTATGCTAAGGGAAATTGGCAAAAGGGATGAGGACATTAAGCCTCACAACATGGTCCTGTCGAACTATGAGGGCGGCATAGGGACCACTATGGGAGTGATCCAGCTAGATATCAAAGTAGGGTCGATCCTTCGACCAACGATGTTTATGGTCATATCGGCCAAACCTAACTATAATCTTTTGTTGGGTCGAGAATGGATTCATGGTGTTGGCGCTGTGCCTTCATCAATGCACCAAAGGCTGCTACTATGGCGTCCAGATGGGATGGTCGAAAACATAGAGGCAGATCAAAGCTATTACCTTGGCGAAGTGAATCACCTGGGTTTGGCAGATTTCGACAAGAACTTGGCTCACATAGGGCCATGTCCAACACCTGACTTCGACATGGCGCCAGCGCCAAACACCTTTTGTTCCCTATACTTGCATCCTGAGCATGGTTTCCAATGGGACAGAGAAGACTTGTCCCACATAGACTTCAGTGGGTTAACTGATATCCAACCAACTGGTTGGGGAAGCGAATTCAGTGATAATGACTGAGTCGCAATCTTTGAAGCGAATTTCGGCTTATGTAGCCGAAACCAAGATGATAACGGCTCTCGAAGCCGAAGTAAAGTACATGGCCACACAGGCCAATGACCAACAATTATCTGCTGCAGGTCCGGGAAAGGATTTCGATCCAAAGCCTCCTGATATCATGCCAGAAGAAATGCGGGAACAGAGGCTCGACGCCATCTATGACGATGAGCCTTTGGGCTTCGAAAAGGACCCCTTGGAGAACAACATCAAAATGTTAGCGCAAGACCCTTTAGAAGAAATCAACTTAGGCGAAGGATCAGAGAAAAGGCCAACTTACATCAGCGCCAAAATCGATCCAGAACTTAGGTTGGAAGTAATCCAATTGCTGAAAGAGTTCAAAGACTGTTTCGCATGGGATTATGACGAAATGCCTGGTCTCGACAGAGGATTGGTAGAACTTCAGTTGCCAATCAAACCTGGGAAGAAGCCAATCAAGCAAAATCCAAGGCGCTTCGCTCCAGAAATACTATCGAAGATCAAAACGGAGGTCGAAAGACTTCTGAAATGCAAATTCATCCGTGTTACAAGGTATGTCGAATGGATTGCAAACATTGTGCCAGTAATTAAGAAAAATGGTACGTTAAGGGTATGCATAGATTTCAGAGATTTGAATGCTGCTACACCCAAAGATGAATATCCTATGCCTGTGGCGGAAATGCTAGTCGATTCTACCGCTGGCTATGAATACCTGAGTATGCTCGATGGTTATTCAGGATATAATCAAATATTCATTGCTGAAGAGGATGTGTCGAAAACAGCTTTTCGATGCCCTGGGGCCTTAGGCACTTACGAATGGGTAGTGATGCCTTTTGGCCTAAAGAACGCTGGGGCAACGTACCAGCGAGCAATGAATACTATCTTCCATGATTTTATTAACACTTTTATGCAAGTATATATTGATGACATTGTTATAAAATCTGTTTCCAGGAAGAATCATATTGACCACCTTCGACAATCATTCGAAAGAATGAGAGAACATGGTCTGAAGATGAACCCTTTGAAGTGTGCGTTCTGTGTGAAAGCTGGAGATTTCTTGGGCTTCGTTGTCCACAAGAAAGGAATCGAAATCAACCAGAACAAGACGAAGGCAATTCTGGAAGCGAAAGCGCCATCGAATAAGAAGGAATTGCAATCTCTCTTAGGCAAGATAAATTTATTAAGGAGGTTTATATCTAATCTAAGTGGGAAAGCTCAGGCCTTTTCACCCTTACTTCGACTGAATAAAGAGGGGTTCGAATGGGGGCAAGAGCAACAAGAAGCCTTCGACAAAATCAAAGGATACCTCACTAAGCCACCTATTTTGGTGCCTCCTTGTAGCAATAGGAGTATGAGATTGTACATAGCTGCATCCGACAAAACTCTGGGAAGTATGTTAGCCCAAGAAGATGAGAATGGAGTCGAAAGACCCATTTACTATCTCAGTAGAGTTTTGAACGATGCAGAAACTAGATATAGCGAAGTTGAAAAATTGTGTCTATGTCTGTATTTTTCTTGTACAAAACTCAAGCAATATATAAAACCAGTTGATGTTTATGTTTCGTCTCATTTTGATGTTTTCAAATATATGTTGTCGAAACCTATCTTGCATAGTCGAATTGGCAAGTGGGCATTAGCATTAACTGAATACTCCTTGACCTTTATGCCTCTTAAGGCAGTAAAAGGACAAGTGGTGGCAGACTTTATAGTCGATCACTCAATTCAAGTTGAGGATATTAATTATGTGGAGATAGAACCTTGGAAATTCTACTTCGATGGTTCCAGCCATAAAGATGGAACAGGGGTAGGAGTCTTGATTATTTCTCTAGATAAAATTCCAACAACATTCAAGTACAAAATATCAGGTTCTTGTTCGAACAATGAGGCTGAGTATGAAGCTCTAATTACTGGCCTTGAGATATTGTTGGAATTGGGGGCAACTCGAGTCGAAATAATGGGAGACTCAGAGTTAGTCATTAAGCAAGTCACAAAGGAATATAAATGCATAAGAGAAAATCTCATTATGTACTTTGTGATAGCAAATCGTTTATTGAAAAAATTTGAAGCGGTCAATATTCGACACATACCCAGAGTCGAAAATCAAATAGCCAACGACTTGGCACAGATTGCATCTGGGTATAAGATTTCAAAAACGAGATTACAGAGAGCAATCGAAGTTCGAGAAAAGATAAAAGCAACTTGTCTATCACCAACAGACTTGGAATCGACGAGACTAGGATATGCTGATCAAAGTAACTTCGAAATTTCGTTCATAGATAATTTGTCAGAGCAAGATTGGAGGAGACCCATTGTGGACTATCTTCAAAATCCAGGAGCTTCGATAGAACGAAAAACAAAATACAGGGCGTTGAGTTATGTACTCATGGGTAATGAGTTATTCAAGAAGACGCCTGAAGGGGTGTTGCTGAAATGTTTAAGTGAAACTGAAGCATACATAGCCCTTTCGACTACGCATGCTGGGGCATGTGGGGCTCACCAAGCAGGCTATAAGATGAAATGGTTGTTGTTTCGACAAGGACTATATTGGCCCACTATGCTGAAAGATTGTGTTGAGTTCGCCAAAGGTTGTCAAGAGTGTCAAGTTCATACAAGCATCCAACATGTACCAGCAAGCGAACTTCACTCGATAGTGAAGCCTTGGCCCTTTAGAGGATGGGCGTTGGACCTCATTGGAGAGATTCGACCAGCATCATCAAAGAGTCAGAAATACATACTGGTAGGCATTGATTACTTTACTAAGTGGATCGAAGCTATCCCTCTAGTCAATGTAGACCAGGAAAATGTCATTGAATTTATTCAAAAGAACATTATCTTTAGGTATGGAATCCCTGAGACAATAACAACTGATCAAGGATCAGTTTTTAATGGTCGAAAAATGCAAGAATTTGCTCAGGAAACAGGTTTCAAACTCCTAACATCCACGCATTATTATGCACAGGCGAATGGTCAAGTCGAAGCAGCTAACAAAGTGGTGATTGGCTTGATAAAGAAACATGTTGGGAAGAAACCAAAGAATTGGCATAAGACGTTAGACCAGATTCTGTGGGCTTGTCGAACGTCCCCAAAAGAAGCCACTGGTACAACACCGTATAGGCTAACTTTTGGCCATGATGCAGTGTTGCCAGCATAAATTTGTCTTCAATCTGCAAGGGTTCAGAGGCATCATGATATTCCTTCTGAAGTCTATTGGAACATGATGTTAGACGAACTGGTGGATTTAGACGAAGAGAGATTACGCGCTCTCGACCTACTCAGGCTTCAGAAGAAAAGAGTAGAAGACTCTTATAATAGAAAGGTAAAACCTAAGGTATTTTTGCCTGAAGAACTAGTTTGGAAGGTAATTCTTCCCATGGATCGAAGGGATCAAAGCATGGGGAAATGGTCACCCAAATGGGAAGGACCCTTCAGAGTTATCCAAACTTTTTCTGGTGGAGCCTATGAAACCGAAGAGTTAAGTGGAGATAAAAGGCTCTTGAGAGTAAATGGTAAATATTTGAAAAAATACAAACCTACACTTCAAGAGATAAAAATAAAATAATAAAAGAACAAAATTAAACTAACCATAAAAATGCCAAAATGGAAATTTTATAAATCTCAGCCAAGATGGCAATGTTGTCGAATATAGATTACAAAATATGGTTACAAAAGAGAATCAATCAAAAGGGAATAGAGTCCTTGAGTCGAAGGTACTTGGCTTGCTGCAGCTCCAACCTTTTCTTGCACCAGGCGTTCTCCTGCACTAGTTTGGCAATCTGAGCGTCGAAGCCTTGGGCCCTCTCAGCGAATTCCAGACCTTGTTTGATTTCAGTTTGGCTCTCGGTGTCTGAGATGGTCGAAAGAAGTTCCTCCTTGCGTATAGTGTTGGCATTTATCTTCGCTTCTATCTCTGCGATTTGTGCCCGGAAGGAAGCATTCTCTCGATCAATGGCATCGACTTCTTCCTGCGTAGATGCTTTTTGCTTCGACAACTCCGCAATTCGAGAAGTCGTATCCGAAACAGCAGTCCACGCAGAGGAGCTTTTGCCATACAACACCTCAAGCTGACTGTTAAACCCCCTTTGGCGCCTGTAATCTGCTGAGACTTGATCAATCATAGAGTGTAACTCCATGATCAAGCCTGAAACTTCTGGGGCTACAGCTAACAAGTCGACAGCATTCAAGACATCCTTCAAGTATGATGGAGCAGTGGGGTCCCCCTTTAAAGCCTTCATCAAGTCCTTCTTGAAAAACTGGGCCTTAACCTTCGCCAAAGCTTCATCAAGAGGAGAGGTTTCAGTGGACTTCCCCGACAGGGTAGGTACCTCCTGACTAGCGTCAGACGAACTCTTGCTCTCGATGATTGCGTTGAGATAGCTAACAGGGTCAGTTTGTTTCAAGAATTCTAAGTCCTCTTTTGACCTGTGCTTCGTTGAGGTAACCCTTGCAACAGTATTGTCTTGGGTTTGAGGCTGTTGAGTGTTAGATGCCTCGACTTGTTGCTCTTCGACTGGGACTGGGGCAGTACCAGCGTCATCTTGGTGCTCTTCGCTAGCGTCATCTTGGTGCTCTTCGCTAGCGTCACCTTGGTGCTCTTCGCTAGCATCACCTTGGTGCCCTTCGCCAGGGTCACCTTGGTTCTCTTCGCCAGCAGCACCTTGATTTTCTTCGCCAGCATTTCCTTGGTCCCTTTCTTCATGATTCTCTTCTGACAGATCCACCACCTGAACCGCTTCTGGCTGTTGTTCCTCCGTTTGAGGTTCCTCTGCTGGTTTTTCTACCGTTTCAGCATTGGCCTCATTTTCAGTATGGGCTTCGTCATTTCCCAAGCCTTTTTCTTGTGGCCTGCTGAGTTCAGCAGATTCCAGCGTTTCAGAGGTCCTTGGCGGAGAACTTTCAGTGGTGTCCTGAGAAAGGAAAGAAGACAAATATTCAGAGATCGAAAGAGACACAATCGAATATGGGTATCTATACCTAAGTTATAAAAGGGTCTAAGAGATTACCTGTAAATTAGTTTCAGCCCCAGGGCTGGAGTTGTCGCTTTCGACAGGCTTGTTAAGAAGAACGTTTAGTTCCTCCTCCGTTGGCTCCTCAATGATCACTGGAGGTGGCCTAGGCTTTCTCCCAGCAACCTTTATTCTGATGGTTCGACCTTCAGGAGCAGGAGCAGGAACAGAAGCATCCTTCGTCAACTTTCGCCTCTTTAGAGGGGCAGGAGGAGAATCACTTTCTTCATCGCTCCCAGATTCGACCACCAGTGCTGGCCGTTTCTTGGGCGAAGGTGCCTAGAAAACCAATGGGAATTCGATTTAATAATTGCATCGAAAGTCAAAAATCGAAAGCCAGGAGGAAATAATGAAAGTCTGGTTACCGATATAGAAGGCTTCTTCGAAGAGCCTTCCCCCTGTTGGTTGGTGGTAGTTTTCGCCGGCGCTGTGGTCTTCGCCGGCGGTGGAGGTTTTGTTGAAGAGCCTCCTCCCTGTTGGCCTTCTGTAGCCTTCTTGGCTACAGGCTTTCGAACAACTGAAAGCAAATAAAAAGTTAACAGGCTAGCAGTCGAAAAAAAAGACAAAGTAATGTAAAGGGATGAACTTACATTTCTTTATTTTGTCCAACACAAGGACAAAAGATTTCTGAAGCTCATCCATGAAGTCCTTCTCGTCGAAGAACTCCTCAGCATAATAGCTTTTCCACCACTCCTCGAAGGATGGTGAACAAAGAAAATTGAGCTGGTAGTCAAACAACGAGAGAACTGTTCGACCAGCATATCTTCCGATATGCTTGATGGCAGCTTCTTCGGTGTAATCATTGCAGAAGTACAGCATTGACTTCTCTCTTGGAAAAATCGGAGAAGGTAGGGTTTGGATAATACCAAACTGGCGAGATACCAGGTTTGGTTGGTCTGCAATCAGACTCAAATGAGTCTTAGAGCTCCTGAATCGAAGAGGCATGATCCTTGGTGTGAGGAACGCCTCCCACAGTATTGTATGTTCGTCAACATTAGGACCACTCGACGTCTTTGGATGTGGCCTTGTGAACCATGCTGGGCCTACCTGCCGTCGAGCAAATGGAGCCATAGTTGAAACAAACTCCTTCCTTCGAGCAAACATCAAAACGAAGTTGGTGAAGGTTTGCTGAAACTCCAGTCCATCTTCCATAGGTGTCAACAGAGCCAGCCTGGTTCCTTCGACGCGTCTGTTCGCTATCATTGGAGCCTGCTCATTTATCTGAACCTTCTTGGGCAAAAAAGATTCGAAAGTGGCATTGAGCCACAGTTGGAGCAGCCAAAAAGGCCCAGCAAGTAGCAAACTGGCCCTGTTCTCAATAATTTTTAGAAGAGTTGCCCCATTGCTGATCGAATCATAGAGGCTAGCCAGAATCAACTCTGCCAGACAGACATTCTGGCCATGATGCAGTTAAGTGGCGAGAGTGACCATCTTCTTGGTCACTTGTAGGGACTTCGAGCAAAATACAAAGCGAGTCAGCCATAAGGCTAGAAACGCTATGTGTTCAACATCCGACACAGTATCTGTCGACCTGTCGTGATAGTGGTTTATGAAGGTGGTATAGGTTGGTTTGGTCTCAGAGAAGCCAATTTGATCCTCCGACATCTCCTCCGGATCGAAGTAGTCTCCGGTGGGTCGAAGGCCAGTAATAGCGGCCACATCGAAGAGTGTGGGGGTTAGCATCCCACAGGGAAGATGGAAAGTAAAGTGGGAGTAGTCCCAGAACAGCAGAGAAGCTATCAGCATCTCCGGAGAATAGTTCAAACCTGTCTTCGACAGCATCACCAGGTCGAAGATCCCCATCTTTTTCCAGATGGAAGCTTGGCTTTTCTCCATCTTTTCCAGCCGAGCAACGTAGTCGGGAGTCAGGCTAGGACCAGACCTAAAGGCCCTAACACCTCTGTTGAAGAAGCGGAGGTCGATTTTTTCATGTGCAGGATCTTCATTGTCTTCTACGTCTTTCTTGGCACATGCAACCGGTTTGAGTTTCTCAACTACCGGGAAATAGCTCTTGATCTTCATAGCCTCAGAGATACTTGGATACATGGGGCCAGACATTGCAAAGATCTGGTTGGAGTATCCAACCGGGATCATAAGGTGGCGCGAGTAGGCATCGCGAACGGCGATATCCAAGGGTTCAGGAACCCTTCGTTTGCCTGTAGAAGTTACTACTGGAGCAGTGACGAAAACCATAGGTCTAGCGTTTTCAGATGGTACAGTAGCGCCAGGAACATTGGAAGCAGATGCCATTGTTAGAGTTGGGGTTGAAGACGAAGTGAAGGAGGAAAAGTTTCTGCAAAGATAACAAGCTTGTATGAAGATAGAGAAGTTTGAAAGCTAGATGGCGTAAAAAGTCCCACAATGGGGTACTTACTGCTATTTATAGTAGTGGGGGAAATCCCCAAAACCGAGGACATTAAATGCCATTTAATTATTGCAAGAGTTAGTGGGACGCGTGGCAGCCCCCTGTTGTTTTAGCCGTTCTGCAGAAATAGAGGGACGCAACGTGCGTCCTCGTTTTTGGGAATTGTCATAATGACAAATTCTGAAATGACGTTTGGTACTGCACGCCGTACTGAAAGTGACGTCCTAGGTACGGATAAATGATGGTTTTCTTGGGATTGCCAATAGTTGGTAGAAAACAACAAAAAGTGCACAAGTTAATTTGTGACTAAGCGTGAAAAGACAAGTGTCGAATGGCGTTTCAAAGAATGCCTTTTTCTGTCAGAGTCGAAATAAGGCATTCTTGGGGGGCAATTTGTTGGCTCCTAAATTCGACACCTTTGTTTTGTTGATGTCAGCCATTAAAGCTGAAGGATGTTTTCGACTGGCTAAGTCTGTCGAAATGCCCATCGAAAGATGGCAGAGTACTTAGAAGATTTCTTCCAAGGGAAAAGTTGGTTGCCTTCGACGTCGAAGGAGTTTCTCGTCGAAGATGTTTCTCGACGAAAGTGTTCGATGGTTCAGAGTGGAGCAGTTTGAAATTCAAGCTTTTGGAGGGAAAACAGTTTCCAGCAGTTACCACGTGTAGCGTGCAAAGATCTGAAGCGTCGAACGTTGAGGACGTGCCAAGTGTAATCATCTCGAAGCAGTGTAACTACCCGACGGTTACTTGGGATGTTTTAGTATAAATAGTAGTAGACATGTAGTTTCTCGCGTGTGTTCACAATTCTATACAAAGTCACTCATATAGATTCGAGTACCCAGCGTGTGAGAAAGAATTGTTGAGAAATGTATGTGTGAAACACCAATTTTATTAATCAAAGTCATTTACTTTTCCAGAAATTTACTTGCTTTCCTCTTTACATTCCTGTCGAAGCCTTTTACTTTAAGCCTTGTTTATTTTACCAAGTCCTTTCTTCATGCAATTTACTTGAAACCTCTTTATTTCATTTAAAGCCTCTTTATTTAAAGCCTTATCCAATTTAATCAAAACTTCAAAATCAACCTATGTCCTAGGATCAATCTGATCGATCCTGCGAGTAACCAAATAAGTAACCATTTGGAGGATCAGCGGTTGTTTACCAAAACCCAAGGTAAACAACAACATATCCAAACTATCCCAACCCTTAAACACTGACTGTAACTCCATTAACAGGGTTTGCCATTTTTGATTTGAGCTTGTGTAGGTTGAGTTCTGTAGGCTTGTTCAAGTACATTCAAGGCAAGCTAGACATTGGAGAAGGTCAAGTGAAGTTCAAGCAAGCTCCCTGACATCTCAGGCCTTGTTGAAAAGTTCCACATTGCCATACACGAAGTCAACTGAAACAGGTTTTTATCAACTTCCTATCTCTCTATTTAGGAACATTTAAACTTAGGTTTGTGAATAAGAAATATAGTATTCATAGCCATGAAGCTGTACATATGCTCAGTTTTCATTTTAATTAAGCATGCTAAGAGAATTTGGTCCATGAACATCCTGAAAAAAATAGGTTACGATTTAGGGCCAGAGAAATTCTCTCTGGTCTTTGAGAGTTAGGAGAAGTTTTTTATATGGTTGAATTCGTCTTGGAAAGCTCTACAACTTTGATGTTATGTGTTTTTGCATTAGAGCACGTATATAGGTTGTTCATGTTGGGAACCAGGCACGCGCATTTTGTGAAGACAAATGTTGAAGATGAAGTGTAATGGACAGGGCTTGGTCCTGGCTCACTATTGACACCCCCTTTTGCTGAATGCACCCCCTGGCCCAATTTCTTTATACTTTGATATTTTTTTTATTTTTTTTCCTTTTCTGATTTCTATTTTAAATTTTCTAAATACAAAAATATCCAAAAATATATTTATAAATTTTTACATTTATTTTGTATTTTATTTTTATTTTTTAGCATAAAAACAATTTAATTAGTATATATGTTATTTATTGAAAACTTAAAAATGATATATAAATTATACTTTTTATTTTATTTTATTTTTATTCTTTATTTTATTTATACTAAAAAGTATTGTTCTAAATATATTTTTAGTCTTGTATATATTTTATTTTTATTTGTACATATTTAGTATAATTAATATATATACATACTTTTATTTTATTTAATAGATATTTTAGAATAAAAACATAAAAATACTATACTTTTATTTTTATTATTATTTATACTCAAAAATACTTTTTCTAATTTTTTTTTTGTATATACATTATTTTATCTTATTGTATATAAATAATATGATTAATATATTTATTTTCTTAAAGAAAATTAGGGTTTTACCCTTAACCAAAAAACAATCTTTTCATTTATTTCTTCCTTTTTTTGCATTAAATATTTTTACATACATAAAAATAAACAAAAACCTTTTTGCATATTCATATTATTTTGTATATTTATTTAATTTGTTTATTTAAATATTGTTCATTTATTATTTATGCCACTTGATTCAATTTGGATGTAATAGTAAAACTAGGGTTTTAATTTCTTGTCAAATAATCCCCATTCAAAAATTGTATCCCCCTCCCCATGATCATATTGTAATAGTGGTAGATTTATTTTACGCATTTACGCTTTCAATTATGCCATGATTAGAGATTAGGATTTGTATGCAAAAATCTAAAATTAACAAGTAGCTTGACCTAATATAAAGGCAAAATGCATGAAAATCAATACACAATGCACACTTGCACCCCTAGGGTTACATCCACTTGTTGCCTTAAAAATGGGCCATGTTATGCATTTTGGGTACTTTGGCAAAACAAAAACAAAACAAAAGATCATAGTCCCTCGATGACGCTATCTTGGTTGCCTAAACAAAATGATCAAGTCCCTCAAAAATTTGCTAAAGATACTTAACACAATTGCTATCATGGTCTATACGATGACCCGCTCCTGTCCCGTTTAATATCCTAATACAAGGTTGTTTACCAAATGCAATGGTAAAACAACACCGTCAAAAGGGTTAAAAATGTGTAGGAAATACCTTTGAGTAAAATAGGGTAGATAGCTCTTAGTTACTTGATCAAAAACTTGCAAAACATCCTTGCTATTTTCAAACACACCTCACAACACAATTTCAAAATATTTCCCAAATCAAACTTTCAAACATTGAAATCTTTTCAAAATACAATACACCTTTGTATACATTCAAACAAGAATCATTACAAAGGTTGCCACAACGATGGCCTCTTTTCAAAACATCTTTTAAAACCACACACAAAGCACCATTTCAAACAATTGAAAAGCAAAAGCAAGTGATCTAAACAAGTAACTAAGAGCCCATGGATAACCATGGATGAAAAGGGTGCTTGCACCTCCCCTTTTCATAATCTACTCCCCGAACCCAAGAAAACATCTCAAAGGTCTTTCCTGTGCTTTTTGACCTTTCCTTAGGATAAAATAAAAATTCGGTGGCGACTCTTGCTAAACCGAAACATTTGCGAACACAAACGCAAAACCTCAAGTCAGTTCTCCCACTGTATCACACTTACAAATGGACCTATGTGCCTCGGGTAAGGCACAAGTTTAAAAGTGTACGAATTGTTTAAGAATTATTACAAACCAACAGAAATGTTTGAAAGATAAATTACTGATTTATGAAAGTAATCGGAACAAAGTCTTTTGCTTCCCAATTACATAGTCCTCCGTCAACAGTAGGGAAAATCCAGTCTTTCAAGTTGCTCTCCTCTTCACTATACTCCAAAGCATTGACTCCATGATGGGTGATCTTCACTGGTGGCCCTCCAGCACGGGTGCGGCGCACGACCTTCTGACTAGTCGAAGTAAATCCCAAGCCGAATTTATCTGATTTGAAAGGAAAGTAGGGAAGCTTCCCCCAGATTATGCTTCCTCCTTCTTCAATCACAGCCTTTGCATCTTTAAGAGATGACATCCGAGGCACAAGTATTGTAATCACAGGAGTTGAGGTCACTGCCTTGGTGACTGCTATCTCTTTAGAAACTTCTTCGAAACGGAAAGAATTTAGATGGCTTATCATATATTCCTCTTCGTCGTGAACAATTACAATTTTCCCCTGGACAGGGTACTTGAGCTTTTGATGCAGAGTAGAAGTGACGGCTCCAGCATGGTGAATCCAAGGTCTTCCCAACAGGCAAGAGTAGGAAGGACAAATGTCCATCACATAGAATATGGAGTTGAAGGTTTCAGTTCCCACTTTAATCGGGATGTGCACTTCCCCGTGGAACATCCTTTTAGAGCCATCAAAGGCTCTGACAATGATATTGCTGGGCTTCAAGGTTAAACCTTCACAATCCAGTCTATCCAAGGCTTTCTTTGGCAAGACGTTCAGCGATGAACCAGTGTCTACCAGTATGTGTGCTAGGGTAGTCCCTCTGCATTCCACCGAGACATGCAAAGCGTCATTATGTTTTCTCCCTTTGGATGTTAAATCGGCATCGGAGAATCCTAGACCATTGTCAGCTGTTAAGCTAGCTACACATTCTTGAAATTGATCAGCGGAGGTTTCTTTTGGTACGTGGTCCGTCTTCAAAAACTTGACCAAAGCCTTAGCATGAACTTCTGAACAAAGCAAAAGGGCTAACATGGAGATCTTTGAGGGGGTTTGCCCCAGTTGTTCCACAACATCATAATCGCTTTTCTTGATTATTTTCAAAATTTCCTCCATTTCTTTTTGAGAGGTTTCAGGGATGATCATCGGCTGAGCCCTCGTCCTGATAGGCTCTTCTTGGATCCCTTTCCCTCTATCATCATCAGCAGCAGAGGGGACAACCACATGAGTTACAACTTCTTCAATAATTGGAGTTCTCGCAGATATGTTTACCGGTGTAGGGGTAACCTTAGGAGCAGCTGAGGGTCCGAAGATTGCCTTTGGAGAGGCAATCTCTGGAGAGAAAATTCTTCCACTGCAGGTGATTTTACTCGTTCCGGCAATGTTTCCAATGTCGGAAGTCTCTTCATCAGAACTCTCTTCAGTTGATTCAATTTGCTTAATACCGTGGTAGTAGATCTCTCCACCATAGTTCCACGATATTGATTTGTCGGACTTGTACGGGACGGGCCCGAGCATGGTTATCTTCAAAGGTACAATCTTCGGAGCGGATGTAATCTTAACAGGTCTTTTGGAGACCTTGGAAAGATTGACAGATATGGTTATTATTGAAACATCATTGATATGAGTCGGTGTAACATGAGTCTTTTCAAAAAGGATTTCTTGGTTATCCATTAGGCGTTGGATGCCTAACTTCAACAATGGACAGTCGGTTGGTAAGGATAAACAAAGGCAACAATCTTCTTCACAACCTGGGAAAATCCCAGCCTTCAGCAAATTCAACTTGATTATCGGTAGCGGAGTTATCAAATCATCAACAATAGAAACAAAAAGATCTTCTTCAACAACATGGGCATTGTGACCATGTTTTGGCATTAGAGCAGAGATCACATTCGGCTTTTCAGGGGCGTCGAATTCAACTTCTTTAGCATCTATCAAATCCTGAATCTTATTCTTGAGTGCCCAACAATTGTTGGTGTCGTGCCCCAGGCTGTCTGAATGATAAGCACACTTGGCGTTTGAATGGTAGTAAGGAGAAGATGTATTCGGATTCTTCGGGGCCTCTTTCAGACTGGCAAGGTTTAACTTCAAGAGATGGGGTAGAACCTGAGCAGGAGTCATGTTTATCCAGGTGAATTGCCATACAGGCCTTTCCACCCTTGCTTGGTTGGTTCTGGGTTGATTGTTTCTGGGCTGATCAGCTGCAGACTTCTGAATCATTACGGCCCCCACCGCTGGCCGGCGCTCAACTCTTCCTTGACCTCTTTAGGAGTAGATAGTTGATACTTCCTTCTTTGCTGGAAAAGTCTTTTTGATGGCAGTGGAAGCAAATGCATCCTTTTGAATTTTCCCGCTCTTTATGCCAGCTTCAACTCTCTCACCAGTTAGAATCAACTCAGTGAACCCCGCAGACGAACTTCTAATCAGGTGATTAAAGAAAGGCCCTGACAGAGTTCCCAAGAACATATCTACTAGCTCCCTCTCAGATAGAGGTGGTTGCACTCGTCCTGCCAAGTCTCTCCATTTCTGGGCATACTCTTTAAAACCTTCATTTGAGACCATGCCCATACTCTGTAATTGATATTGTTTATAAAATGCAGCCGCTAAATCTTCCCAATTATGCACATCAGACCTCTCCAACTGGTAAAACCAATCCAGCTGTGTCCCCGACAAACTGTCCTGGAAAAAGTGAATCCACAGATCCTTGTCAGAAGAATGTGGTTGAATTTTCCTGACATAGGATCGTAGGTGCATCTTCGGGCAAGACAACCCATCGTACTTAGCAAAACAAGGAACTTTAAATTTGGGAGGGATTACAATTCCAGAAACCAACCCTAACTCCTCAAAGTCCAGCCCAGACACTCTCTGTATCTCTATGGCAGCTAGACGCTCTTCCAAGTTCTTGTATTTGTCATCCGTAGGAGGGTAATGCTGTTCAGAATAGTCCTCCTCCTCCTCCTCTTCAGCTTCAGAATCAGATGGCACCGCAATTCCTTTACCCTTTCCTTCTCCTTCCTTAGAGGTTGATGGGAAATCCATGACTCTTCTGGTTTGACCTTCAAATCTTCTACCCAAGGTAGCCACACCGGTTCTCTTCTTCTTTTTCTCTTTTTCCTTCTCTAGCAAGGTCTTGAGCTCCTCCTGCCCCTTGGCCAAGGTCAGAAGTAGCTGTTGGAACTGTGAATTCTGCGCTTGCAAGTCTTTGACCGTCTGTTCTATATCCATCTTGCTGAAATAAACAACAGAGAGATGAGGAAACTTGGTGTGAAGACCTGTTTATGCATATGATGAATGATATTAATTCATGTAATGTATTCAAGGATTCAGAAATTCAAATTTGTTGTAAACCAAAAAAAGAACACACGTCATATTAATAAGATAGAATTTGTTAGTACATAAATGCCCCATGGGCAAAATAATACAAAATTATAAGGTAAAAAGACGTTGCGCATCCTCTTTGGTGCAATGTAGGTGTTGAGAGTCTGCTCTTCTTGAATTTGACGAGTGATTTCCAAAACCTTCTTCTCGCTTGCATAGAATTGGGCTTCAAAAGTATCGCGTTCTCCCTTGAGTTGTATCCAACTCCTTTGTAAATCTTCGAGTGATGTTGGCATGTCAGGATGTAGGAGGGTGTATGGAACCTCTCCTTCCATAACAGGCTCTTTAATCACACGGAGAATGTAGGGGTAAGGCATCAAAAGACTTTGGGCGCGGGTTCGTATCCACTTGAGGTAAGGCTCAAGAGGAATGGAATTCTTATAGCCCAAGGTCTTACTGTCCACCTTGTTGGGCATCCTCCAAGCTCGGATGAGCCTTTTTCGGAGTCCTTGATTATCATCGTTGAAGTCAAAAACCAAGTTTGGAATCAACATATCATGTGGGCCATCCCTTCGGGCATACCCAAACTGTCTCAGAGCCAAGCAGGGGTTGTAGGTAATGCCTCCCCTAATGCCAAGTATAGGGACATTAGGGAATTCCCCACAATGATCAATGATGATAACATTTTCTCTGGATCGAGAACACCAATGAACATCTGAATGTGTAAGAGTCATCAATCGTTATAACCACCTCAAACCTTGCTCATTCTTCAAGAATGATTGGGGAAGATGAGAAATAAACCATCTTGCCAATAGAGGAGTACAACACATGAGAACACCTCTTTTCCTCATTGTTTGAGTGTGAAATGAGTGGAGGATATCCCCAAGCAATGTAGGCACCGGGTTACGAGCCATGAAGATTTTGACAGCATTCAGATCTATAAGCTGATCAGGGTTTGGGAACAAGACCATCCCATAGATGAGAAGAGCTACAATCTCCTCAAAAGCTTGTAAGTCCAAAGAATTCCAGCAGCTTTGGGCCTTCTCAAATAGAAACTTTGACAGGAAGCCTTTGACACCACTTCTAGTTTCCCAATGTGTTGTGACTTCAGATGGTTACAAGTGTAAGGCTTGAGCAATATCTTCAGGCTTTGGATCTCTTTCCGTACCGTTGAAGGGTAGTTGATGGAGAATAGGAGTCCTCAAGAGTTGAGAAAATTCCTCCAAAGTAGGCACAAGTTGGTAGTCAGGAAATGTAAAGCAATGATGCAAAGGGTCAAAGAACTGGAAGAGAACTTTCAGCATATCCTCCTCAGTGTTGGCAGTGAATAGGTTGAGAAGACGACCATGTCTCTCGGTGAATGGAGAATTCTCAGGAATCCTTGAAGCTAGCTCCTTGAGTTGATGAGGAATTCTTACAAGGCTGATTTGGATAGTTTTCCTGCAAAGTGAATCCATTACCTACAAAACATGAACAAAGATGAAAATCCAAATCCTTGAAATGGTTAGTGGATGCATATGATGCTTCATTATGCTCATGATGTTATGCATAAGTATATATGTACAAACAAATCACACAAATTCCTAGTTTAGGCTTGCATGGGGTTTCATAGGTAAGTACCCTCTTGAAGTTTAATTGGCTCAACCTGTCCTAGAAATAGTAACCGAGTTCTAAGGATATCAATATCACTGGATTATTTTCTGTGTTCATTGTTTCAGTTTAGCCACTTTACTGGCGACCGAAATATTCCAATTACACAACCCTCAATGAGTGTAGTATCGAGTATCTACCAACTTCGGACTGCACCAAAGCCGGTCATCTCACTATACCCTAAAAGGCCAAGTTGGTCAAGTAAAGGTTCTAAAAGTCCATTAGTGCTTTATGACATCACTCAGCGACCCCGTATTCTCTTTGATTGAATCAAAGGCTACCGGTACCCATAAATATGTCTCACTAATATAGCTATTACTTCAACCATGTTGGTATACCACGCACAGTCTCCACAACGTATTGCTATTTACCTATGAATGTTTCCCAAATCCGGGTAGAGGATTCAAACCCAAACAATAGAACCAAAGTATAAAGCATACAAGTCAAGCAAGATAAGCATGTAAAGGTGATCTAAAACCCTAAGGTAACCCCACTTTTAGAAAATTCCCCAGCAGATTCGCCAGTTCTGTGATACGGTGGGAGAAATGACTTGAGGTTTTGCGTTTGTGTTTGCAAATGTTTCGGTTTAGCAAGAGTCACCACTGGCTTTTTATTTTATCCAAAGGAAAGGTCAAAAAGCACAGGAAAGACCTTTGAGATGTTTTCTTGGGTTCAGGGGGTAGATTATGAAAAGGGAAGGTGCTAGCACCCTTTTCATCCATGGTTTTCCATGGGCTCTTAGTTACTTGTTTTAGATCACTTGCTTTGCTTTTCAATTGTTTGAAATGGTGCTTTTGTGTGTGGTTTTGAAAGTATTTTGAAAAGAGGCCTTTGTTTAGGCAACCTTTGTAATGATTCTTGTTTGAATGTATACAAAGGTGTTTGTATTTTTAAAAAATGTTTCAATGTTTGAAAGTTTGTTGGGAAATGTTTTGAAATTGTGTGTTTTTGAAAATAGCAAGGATGGTTTGCAAGAGATCAAGTAACTAGGAGTTGTCTACCCTTACTCAAAAGTCTTTCCTACACATTTTTAACCCTTTGACATTGTTGTTTTACCATTGTATTTGGTAAACAAACTTATCTTTGGATGTTAAACGGGATGAGCGCGGTTCATCGTATGACCATGATAACAATATTGCCAAGTATCTTAGCAAGTTTTTGAGGGACTAGATCATTTTTGTTTAGGCAACCAAGATAGCGTCATCGAGGGACTATGATCTTTTTGTTTTTGATTGATTTTGCCAAGATACCTAGCATGCATACCATGGCTATTTTAAGGCAACCAAGTGGATGAAACCCTAGGGGTGCTTGTGTGCATTGTGTTGTCACTTTTCATGCATTTTTGTCTTGTGTTTAGTCATGCTATTTGTTTGATTTTGGTCTTTGCATAAAAAACCCTAATCTTACTATCATGGTATATGAAAGCGATAAAATGCGTAAAATAAATCTAGACTATTACAACATTATTATGGGGAGGGGGATACAAGTTTGAATAGGGGATATTGCTCAAAATAAAACCCTAAAACTATGACAACCATATTGAATTTATTGTACAAATAAATAAATGGACAATTATTTAAATATGGAATAAATTGTAAATATGCAAAATGTTTTTGTATTTATTTTATGTATGATAAAATAAGTTTATTTATATCCTAAAAATAAGAAAATAAAAATGATTATTTTTGAAAGGGTGAAAACCATAATTTTGTTTTAAAAGAAATTATGCTTTATATTATTTATCTGTTTCATTTATGTACAAGAAAATACATAAAAATATATACAAAATGTTAGAAAAATAAAACATGTATGAAAATAACATTTTAAGTGTATAAATAATAAAAATAAAAATATATGATATTTTTATTTTATTTACAGATTTTATTTAAGAAAATAAAAGTATATTAACCTAATAATTATTTTTCATGCAAAAAATAAAATAAAAAAATATGATAAAATGCAAAAAAAAGAAAATAATTTTTGGGATTTTTTAATGTTCATAAAAAGTAAATAAAGTCAAAAAATATAAATATGCAAGAAAATATAGAAAATATAAGAAAATGCAAAAGGGGGTGCAGAAAGTAAAATGGGGGTGTCAAAAGAAACAAGCCCAAGGCCTTGGCCCTGAACACACTTTATCCCTTTCCTTTGGCCAAACGTGCGCGCGCCCTGCAACTCAAATCTGTTCTCTCTATTGCTTGCATGAAATAAAAACTCACAACACGAAACTTATAGCATTTTAACTCACGATTCTAATGATATAAAAAACTTGATCTAACTCTCAAAGACCAGAGAGAATTTCAGTGGCCCTAAATTCTAACCTAACTTTTTCAGCATGTTCAACATCTAAATTCTCCTAGCTCAGTTAATATAAATACAAGCTATGCATATGTACAGCTCAAGCACATTAAAGGCTACATTTTTGCTTCACAAACCTAAGCCTAAGGATGTCTAAATAGAGAGATAGAAACTTAGAAAATACCTTGTTCAGTCAAGTTTTAATATGGCAATGTAGCAACTTTGAGTGAGGGCTGAAGGTCTTTTGAGCTTGCTTGATGTTCCCTCAACCTTTCCCAATGCTTAACTTGCCTTGAACTTGCCTGAATGTCCCTGTAGAAGTCAACCTGCAAAGCTTCAAAATAAAAATGGTGAAGTGTGCAAATGAGGTTACATTTGCTGGACAAGTGCTTGGATAGTTCAAGTGGGTTGTATGCAATGTGTTTGAAGTCGTTCAAGGCAAAACACACGAGCCAATTTGGTTTTGGAAGTGGTTCTGCAGGTGATGCCCTATTTGGGCAGGAATTTGGTATTTTTGTGTTTTGGTGGGTTTGAGAAGTTGGCAACTCGTGTTTTCTTCTTGCTACAATATGCTGAGATTGTTTGAAATTATTACAAGACTTGGTTTTATCAGATTTTCAAGTTATGGACTTTTTGCAAGCTTTCTTATTTTTGAAGAAAAAGGTGAGTTGACAATGCCAAAGCCTGTACAGGCTAGCTCAAGGCCTGAGGAGAGTTGGTGAGCTTTTCCCGAAGTTTGTGGATGTTGTTTGTATCAAGAGATCAGGTCCATGGCTCAAGAAATACAAAATTGCAAAAAGTATGCTTTATGGAAATGGTATTGCAACCTTTATGCCATTTTTGGAATAATTCTTTGTGTAATGCTCCATAGCTCAGAACAATGCCAATATCCATTGTATTTGCATTAAATTAAGGATTGTGGAAAGGTTTAAGACCTGTAAAACAAGTACAAGCATGCTTAGGACAGATTTGCAAGTTGTAACATGGTGCAAAATGCCTTGGACAAAAGTGAGAAATGGCCCTTTTCATTCCTTCGATTCTCCCTAACCATACATGATCTTTGAGAGTTATTGAACATTTTGGAAAGCTTGTAACATGCTCTACAATCCATATTTCAAATGCATTTTGAGATTCCACTTGGAACTAGGTGAAAAGTTGCCATGAAGTTAGGTCAAAAATCTGCCTAAACTAGGGCAAAATTTCACTAAGTTAAAAGTTTCGTGGATCCTTATTCACAAAATAATAACTTGAGATCCAAGGATCTTTTTGGAAATATTTGTGAATAAAAGTTATAGTTTTTGTGGAGGACTACAATTTTAATGTTTGAAGTTTTCTTTGAATCCAATTGCATCATGGTGAAAAAGTTGGGAAAATTTGGGAAAAAATAAGAAATTTTCATAACTTAGAAAATTTCTAAGTTATGAAAATTTTCAATCTTAAACCCTAATTTCCAAAATTAGGTTTCTTGGTGAACAAGTTTCATGTTTTGACACATCTTGATGAAAAATGACCCTTGGCACTTGATTTTGACCAAAAAGTCAAAGTTTGACTTTTCAGAGTACAGTTGATTTTTGATTAGTTGACTGGAAAATTCATCTGTTAATCCAATGCATTTGAGATCTGTTGAACCTTGTGATTAGGTCAAGATGGTGCCATTGAGTCCTGGAAGTCACTCTTTAACCTAATTTTCCATTGGCTAGGTGAAAAACCAGAAATTGCCCTTCTACACTCAAAACCCTAATTTTGACCATTTTGCCCTTTTGATGATCTGATCAAATTTCTTGAGGAGTTGTGGTCCAAACTTGATCAAATGGTTCATATGAGTCTATAATGTTGATGTGGATAAAAAATTATGAGGTTTGACTGTATATTGGCCATCGTTGACTTTTTCCCCAATACAATTGATTTTTAGGTCAACTGTCCAATTGACTGGGCAAAAATTTGATTCAAGGCTTGAAACTTGGTATGAGTAATCTTAGCAGTCCAACATGAAGTATGAAAGTCACACGAGGCATTGGAAGTCCAAAAATCCATGTGAAAACTCAAACCCTAATTTCAGGTCAACAGTGCAAGGAGATGTCTTGAGCTGAGCAAACCCTAATCTGATCTTGAATCCAAGAAGTCTTGTGAGGGGAAATCTTGATAAAATGAGAGGGAAAATTTTGGGGTACAACACACATTTTCAAACAAAAGAAAGTGATCTAGAAAGCAACTAAGATCCCGTAGATAACTACGGATGAAAAGGGTTCTAATACCTCCCCTTTTCATAATCTACCCCCCAAACTCAAGAAAACATCTCAAAGGTTTTTCCTGTTCTTTTCAACCTTTCCTTTTGGATAAAAGAAAAGTAGATGGCGACTCTTGCTAACCGCAACATTTGCGATCAAATGAAAAACAACCAAGTCAATTCTCCCACCGTGTTACAGAACTGGCGACTCTGTTGGGGAGAATATTAAAAGTGGGGTTACCTTAAGGCTAAATCACATTTACTTGCTTTCATTGTTTGACTTGTTTGCTTTACATTTTGGTTCTTTATTTGGGTTTGAATCCTTTACCCGAATTTGGGATACCTTATAGGTAAGTAGCAGTACGTTGTGGAAATTATGCGGGGTATACCGATATAGTCTAAGCAATAGCTACGTTAGTGTGACATATTTGTGGGTACTGGTAGCCCTTGAGTAGTCAAGGAGAATACGGGGCCGCTGAGTGATGTCATGAAGCACTAACTGACTTCTAGAACCTTTACTTGACCAACTTGGCCATTAGGACGTAGTGAGATGACCGGCTTTGGTGCAGTCCGAAGTTGGTAGATACTCGATGCTACACTCATTGAGGTTTGGTTTTTTGGGATATTTCGGTCGCTATTAAAGAGGTGTGCGCTGAAACAATGCCCGAGAAAATAAACCGGTGATATTGAGCTCCCTTAGAACCCGATTACTATTGCTAGGACAAGTTTGAACCAACTAAACTTCAAGAGGGTACTTACCTATGAGACTCCATGCGTGCCTAAACCTAAGGACTTGTTTGTTTTGTTTGTATATACTTACTTGTATATAACATCATAAACATCATAACATCATAGTCATACTCACTAACCATTTCAAGGATTTTGGGATTTATCTTTGCTCTGTTTTATAGGACATGGGTTCTATTCGCAGGAAAACCATTCAAGTCAATCTCGTAAGGATCCCTCCTCAACTTAAAGAGTTAGCATCAAGGATTCCTGAGAATTCTCCATTTACCGAAAGACATGGTCCTCTCCTAAACTTGGTTACCTCCAACACTGATGTGGATATGATGAAGGTTCTCTTCCAGTTCTTTGATCCTCTACATCATTGCTTCACATTTCCCGATTATCAACTTGTGCCAACTTTGGAAGAATTTTCACAACTCTTGAGGATTACCATTCTCAATCAACTACCCTTCAATGGTACAGAAAGAGATCCAAAACCAGAAGAGATTGCTCAAGCCCTACACTTGCAACAATCTGATGTCATAACTAATTGGGAAACAAGGAGTGGTGTCAAAGGTTTCTTAGCCAGGTTCTTGTTTGAGAAAGCTCAATACTGTTGGAACTCCTTGGATTTGCAAGATTTTAAGGAAATTGTGGCCCTCCTCATCTATGGTATGGTTTTGTTTCCAAATCCTTACCAACTCATAGATGTAAGCACCGTCAAAATCTTCATGTCTCGTAACCCGCTGCCTACTTTGTTAGGAGACATCCTACATTCTTTTCACTCTCGCACTATGAGAAAAAGAGGTATCCTCATGTGTTGTACTCCTCTCTTGGCAAGATTGTTTATTTCGCATCTTCCCCAATCTGTATTGAAGAACGAGCAAGGTTCAAGGTGGTCCCATAGGTTGATGATGCTCAGACATTCAGATATTCATTGGTGTTCCCTATCTGTGGAGAATGTTACCATCGTTGACCATTGTGGAGAATTTCCTAATGTCCCCTTACTTGGAATTAGAGGAGGTATCACTTACAACCCCGACTTGGCCTTACGACAGTTTGGTTACGCCCGAAGGGATGGCCCACATGAGATGCTTATTCAAGGGTTGGTATTTGATTACGAGAACGACGATCAAGGTTACTGCCAGAGGTTTATCCGAGCTTGGAGGATGTTGAACAAGATAGATAGTAAGACGCTGGGGCACAAGAATTCCATTCCCCTTGAGCCTTACCTTAAGTGGGTGCGAGCTCGTGCTCAGAAACTTGTGATACCTTTTCCTTACATCTTACCAGTTATCGTAGAATCTGTTGTGGAAGGAGATATCCCATACACTATCCTTTATCCTGACATGCCCGCCTCTCTCGAAGACTTGCAAAGGGATTGGATACAACTTAAAGGGGAGCGAGACACTTTCGAGGCCCAATTCTACGCCAGCAAGAAGAAAGTTCTGGAACTCACCAAGAAGCTTCATGAGGAGCAGAGTCTGAACGCCTACATCACACCAAAGAGGATGCGTTCAACTTTTTTATCTTAGAGTTTTGTATTTCTTTGTAAGCACAAAGAGGCATGATGTACACAAACTTTGATTTATTAATATAATGTGTGTTCCCTTTTTGTCTAAAGCAAATTTAAATCTCTAACTTCCTTGAAATAATTTGCATATGCATCTTCATTCATCATAACATAAACAGGTTTCTTACAACAAGTCTCCTTATCTTTCTACTGTTTATTTTAGTGAGATGGATATTGAGCAGACAATAAAAGATCTCCAGGCGCAGAACGCCCAGTTTCAACAAATGTTCTTGACTCTGGCAAAAGGACAAGAGGATTTGAAAACCTTGCTGATCAAAGAAAATAAGAAGAAGGAAAAGAAATCAACCAGTGTTTTGAATCTGGGAAGAAGGTTCCAAGGACAAGCCATACGGACTCTAGACTTTGCAACATCATCTGGTGAAAAGGATGATTAAGAAGGGAAAAACAAGGAAGTGACTGATGTAACGCCCCAATATTTAATTATTTATTTAATTGAATATTGTTTTGAATACTTTATATTAATTGAATTTTATCGTCAAGTCGGAATTATTTTAATAAGTTGGAATATTAAATAATCGGATTTAATTTGGTGGAATTAATTTGAGAATTATCAGTATTACTGTGTTATATACTTGTCTGGACTGGATTTGGAATAGTAGACAGTAGCATAAAATCCATTAAAATAGTACCGAGTGGACGAAAGAAGAAGAAAATAGAGAAGGGAAACTGTGCCTGGAATGCTGCCGAACGGCATCTTGTTGCTGGTTGGATGCTGCCGAACGACATCTGGATTATGGAGGGAGGTGCCGATCGGCACTTTGAGGAAGTGGGAGGGTGTGCCGTGCGGCACACCTTTGGGCAGGGGAACTTGTTCTGTTTTGTGGCACTGTGCTGTATAATTTTTATATGGTATTGTTGTACCTCAAAATTTGCCCTCTCATATTATCAAGATTTTTCCTCACAAGACTCCTAGACTCAAGACAAGATTAGGGTTTGCTCTGCTCAAGACCTCCTCTTGCACTGATATCCTGAAATTAGGGTTTGAGTTTGCACAAGGAATTTTGGACCATCAATGCTTAATGTGACTTTCATGCACCATCTTGGACCTCTAATATTTCCCATGCCAAGTTTCAAGCCTTGAATCACATTTTTGCCCAGTCAATTGGACAGTTGACCTAAAAATCAGCTATATTGGGGAAAAAGTCAACCATGGCCAATTTACAGTCAAACTTCATAATTTTTGATCCACAATCACATTATAGGCTCCTATATACCATTTGATCAAGTTTGGACCACAACTGCTCAAGAAATTTGATCAGATCATCAAAAGGGCAAAATGGTCAAAATTAGGGTTTTGACTGAGAAAGGGCAATTTCTGATTTTTTTACCTAGCCATTGTCAAATTGGGTTCAAGCATGATTTCAAGGACTCAATAGCATAATCTTGACCTAATCACATAGTTCAAAAGATCTCAAATGCATAGGATTGACAGATGAATTTTCTAGTCAACTAATCAAAAATCAACTATACATTGAAAAGTCAAACTTTGACTTTTTGGTCAAAATCAAGTGCC
The DNA here is from genome assembly GCA_948472305.1 of Vicia faba. NCBI lineage: Eukaryota > Viridiplantae > Streptophyta > Magnoliopsida > Fabales > Fabaceae > Vicia > Vicia faba. Next base: position 897,657,361 of record OX451740.1, read on the forward strand.
AAGGGTCATAATTCATCAAGATTTGTCAAAATGTGAAACTTGTTGATCAAGAAACCTAATTTTTCAAATTAGGGTTTTAATTTGAAAATTTTCATAACTTAGAATTTTTCCAAGTTATGGAAAATTTCTTATTTTTTCCCAACTTTCCACAACTTTTTCACCATGATGCAATTGGATTCAAAGAAAACTTCCAACATGAAAGTTTTGGTCCTCCACAAAATATACAACTTTTATACACAAAGTTTTCCCAAAAGATGCTTGGATCTCAAGTTATGATTTTATGAAGAAGGGTCCATAAACTTTTTAACTTAGTGAAATTTTGCCCTAGTTTAGGCAGATTTTTGACCTAACTTCATGGCAACTTTTCACCTAGTTCTAAGAAGAATATCAAGTCGTATTTCAAATATGGATTGTATAGCATTTTACAAGGTTTCCAAAATGTCTAAGAACTCCCCAATATCATTTATGGTTAGGGAGAATCGAAGAACTGAAAATGGCAATTTATCACTTTTGTTCAAGGCATTTTCACATTGGTACAAGTTGCAAATCAGTTCCAAACTTGCTTGTACTTAGTATTACAGGTCCTAATCCCTTCTACACTAAAAAATTAAATGCAATTACAATGGATAATTGTCTTGTTATGATCTTTGGAGCATTGTACATTAAGTTATTCCATTTATGGCATAAAGATCACAATACCATTTTCATAAAGTTTGCTTTTTACAACTTTGTTTATCTTGAGCCATGGACCTAATCTCTTTTTGCAAACAAGATCCACAGTTATCAGGAAAAGTTTACCAACTATGTGCAGCTAAGGAACTAGCAAGTACAAGCTTTTGGGCATTGTCATTTCAACTTTTCTTCAAAAGCAAGAAACTTGCAAAAGTCAAGTGAACTCTTCCATCTGATAAAAATAAGACTTTGTATCATTTCAAAGGATCTCAAAACTTTGTTGCAAGCCTAAACACGATTTCCTAACATCTCAAACACCCTCAAACACAAAAAACATGATTTTCTGCCCAAACAGAGCATCATCTGCAGAACTCAAGCCATTTTGAATTTGGCTCGTGCGTTTTGCCTTCCAACCCTTCGAACATATTCCCTACAACACACCTAAGCTATCCAGGTCCCTATACAGCAATTGTGAGCTCAGTTTCACACTTCACCATTTTCACTTTGCAAGTTTGCAGGTTGACTTCTACAAGGAGATTCAAGCAACTTCAAGGTAAGCTGAGCATTGGGAAAGCTTGAGGGAACTTCAAGCAAGCTTACAAGAACTTCAGGCCTCACTCAAAGTGCCCACATTTCCATATCCAAACTCAACTGAACAAGGTATTTGTCAAGTTTCTATCTCTCTATTTAGGCATCCTTAGGCTTAGGTTTGTGAAGCAAAGATGTAGTCCTTAACATGCTTGAACTGTACATATGCATAGTTCTTATTTATATTAACTGAGTAGTGAGAATTTGAAGCTTGAAGTTCATGAAAATTCTAGGTCAGAAATTAGGGGTGATAAAATTCTCCTTGATCTTTGAGAGTTAGGTCTTGATTTTTATATCATTGGAATCGTGAGTTAACATGCTACAAGTTTCGTGTTGCAAGATTTTGTTTTTATGCACGTATGCAAGAGATATAGGTTTGGCTCAGAAACGCGCGCAAAAAGTGTACAGAGGACAAGGATGAAGCTGGCTTGGGCCTGGCGCTTGGGCCTGCTACTTTTTGCACCCCCCTTTTTAACTTCTGCACCCCCCTTTGCATTTTCTTATATTTTTTTTATATTTTTTGCATATATTATATTTTGATTTGCATTTATTTATTTTCTGAACATTATAAAATCCTAAAAATATTTTCTTACTTTTTTGCATTTTATTTTGTTATTTTTATTATTTTTTTTGGCATAAAAATAGTTTATTAGGTTAAATAGAATTTATTTTCTTAAATAAACTTGTAAATAATATTAAAATACTTAAATATTTTATTATATTATACACATAAAATATTATTTTCTCACATATTTTAATTTTTAATATTTATACATAATATTATTATTATTTTTCTTAAAACAAAAATGGACAAATAAATATTAGAAAACAATATTTTCTATTAAATCAAAACTAGGGTTTCCCCCTTTCAAAAATAATAACATTATTTTTTTCTTATTTTAGGACTTAGATAATATTATTTTCTCATGTATAAAACAATTCCAAAACATTTTTTTGCATATTTACATTTTATTGCATATTTAAATAATTTTTTATTTATTTATTGTATAATAAATTCAATTGGGTTGTAATAGTGATTTATGGTTTATTTTTGTGCAATATGCCCCATTCAAAACTTGTATCCCCCTCCCATAATATTGTTGTAATAGTTTAGCTTTACTTTATGCAATTTATCGTATTATTTGCATGTATAGTAAAAACTAGGGTTTGTATGATAAGACAAAATCAAACAAATAGCTTGACCTAATACAAGACAAAATGCATGAAAATGACAATACCTTGCACACAAGCACCTCTAGGGTTTCACCCACTTGGTTGCCTTAAAACATGGCCATGGTATGCATGCTAGGTATCTTGGCAAAATCAAATAAAACAAAAGATCATAGTCCCTCGATGACGCTATCTTGTTTGCCTAAAAAAATGATCTTAAGTCCCTCAAAACTTGCTAAAGATACTTGGCAATATTGTTATCATGGTCATACGATGACCCACGCCCGTCCTGTTTAACATCCAAAGATAGGGTTATCAACCAAGACAATGGTAGGTTAACAATGTCAAAGGAATAAAAATGTGTAGGAAAGATTTTTGAGTAGGTAGATGCTTCCAGTTACTTGATCAAACTTGCAAACCATCCTTGCTATTTTCAAACAAACACACACAATTTCAAAACATTTTCAAACAACTTTCGAAACATTGAAACATTTTTCAAAAGACAAACATCTTTGTATACATTCTTACGAACGAGAATCATTACAAAGATTGCGAAAACGATGGCCTCTTTTCAAAATACTTTCAAAACCACATAAAGAACCATTTCAAACAATTGTCAAAGCAAAGCAAGTGATCTAAAACAAGTAACTAAGAGCCCATGGTAAACCATGGATGAAAAGGGTGCTAGCACCTTCCCTTTTCATAATCTACCCCCCGAACCCAAAAACAATATCAAAGGTCTTTCCTGTGCTTTTTTACCTTTCCTTTTGGATAAAATAAAAGTCGATGACGACTCTTGCTAAACCAAAATATTTGCGAACACAAACGCAAAACTTTAAGTCAGTTCTCCCACCGTATCACAGAACTGGCGACTCTGCCGGGGAATATTACAAAAGTGGAGTTACCTTAGGGTTTTAGATCACCTTTACATTCTTATCTTGCTTGACTTGTTTGCTTTACACTTTGGTTCTATTGTTTGAGTTTGAATCCTCTACCCGGATTTGGGAAACATTCATAGGTAAATAGCAATACGTTGTGGAAACTGTGTGGGGTATACCGACAGAGTCTAAGCAATAGCTATGTTAGTGTGACATATTTGTGGGTACCGGTAGCCTTTGAGTCAATCAAAGAGAATACAACCTTTTAGAACCTTTACTTGACCAACTTGGCCTTTTAGGATGTAGTGAGATGACCGACTTTGGTGCAGTCCGAAGTTGGTAGATACTCGATACTACACTCATTGAGGGTTGGTTCCTTGGAATATTTCGGTCGCCCGTCAAGAGGCTGAATTGAAACAATGAACAAGGAAACAATCCGATAATTTTGAGCTTCTTAGAACCCAGTTACTATTTCTAGGACAGGTTGAGCCAACTAAAATTCAAGAGGGTACTTATCTATGAAATCCCATGCAAGCCTAAATTAGGAACTTGTGTGATTTGCTTGTACATATATACTTATGCATAACATCATGGACATCATGAAACATCATATGCATCCACTAACCATTTCAAGGATTTGAAGATTCATCTTTGTTCCTGTTTTGTAGGTTATGGATTCACTTCGCAGGAAAACTATCCAAGTCAACCTTGTAAGAATTCCTCCACAGCTCAAGGAGCTAGCTTCAAGGATTCCTGAGAATTCTCCATTCACCGAGAGGCATGGTCGTCTACTCAACTTAGTCACTGCCAACACGGAGGAGGATATGCTGAAAGTTCTCTTCCAGTTCTTTGACCCTTTGCATCATTGCTTCACATTTCCTGACTACCAACTTGTGCCTACTTTGGAGGAATTCTCTCAACTCTTGAGGAATCCTATTCTCAATCAACTACCCTTCAACGGTACGGAAAGAGATCCAAAGCCAGAAGAGATTGCTCAAGCATTGCACTTGCATTCCTCTGATGTCACAACACATTGGGAAACTAGAAGTGGTGTCAAAGGCTTCTTGTCAAAGTTTCTGTTTGAGAAGGCCCAAAGCTGGTGGAATTCTTTGGACTTACAAGCTTTTGAGGAGATTGTCGCTCTTCTCGTCTACGGGATGGTCTTGTTCCCTAATCCTGACCAACTCATAGATGTGAGTGCTATCAAAATCTTCATGACTCGTAACCCAGTGCCTATATTGCTTGGGGATATCCTCCACTCTTTTCACACTCGTACAATGAGGAAAAGAGGTGTTCTCATGTGTTGCACTCCTCTACTAGAAAGATGGTTTATTTCTCATCTTCCCCAATCAGTTTTGAAGAATGAACAAGGTTTGAGGTGGTCACAACGATTGTTGACTCTTAACCATTCAGATATTCATTGGTGTTCTCGATCAAAAGAGAATGTCATCATCATTGACCGTTGTGGGGAATTTCCTAATGTCCCTCTACTTGGCATTAGGGGAGGCATCACCTACAACCCTTGCTTGGCTCTGAGACAATTTGGTTATACCCGAAGGGATGGCCCACATGACATGCTGATTCAAGGCTTGGTTTTCGACTTCGACAACCATAATCAAGGACTCCGACAAAGGTTCATCCGAGCTTGGAGGATGCCCGACAAGGTGGACAGTAAGACCTTGGGACACAAGAATTCCATCCCTCTTGAGCCTTACCTCAAGTGGGTACGAACCCGCGCCCAAAGTCTTATGAAACCTTACCCCTCTTTTCTCCCTGTGATTAAAGAGCCTGTTATGGAAGGAGAGGTTCCATACACCCTCATACATCCTGACATGCCAACATCACTCGAAGATTTACAAAGGAGTTGGATACAACTCAAGGGAGAGCGTGATACTTTTGAAGCCCAATTCTACGCAAGCGAGAAGAAGGTTTTGGAAATCACTCGTCAACTTCACGAAGAGCAGACTCTCAACACCTACATTGCACCAAAGAGGATGCGCAACGTCTTTTTACCTTAGAATTTTGTATTATTTTGCCCATGGGGCATTGATGTACTAACAAATTCTATCTTATTAATATGACATGTGTTTCTTTTTTGTTTAAAACAAATTTGAATTTCTGAATCCTTGAATGCATTACATGAATACATATCATTCATCATATGCATAAGCAGGTCTTCACACCAAGATTCCTCATCTCTCTGCTGTTTATTTCAGTAAGATGGATATTGAACAAACGATCAAAGACTTACAAGCTTATAATTCACAATTTCAACAGCTACTCTTGACCTTGGCTAAGGGGCAGGAGGAGCTCAAGACTCTACTAGAGAAGGAAAAATAGAAAAAGAAGAAGAAGAGAGTTGGTGTGGCTACCTTGGGCAGAAGGTTTGAAGGATATACCAGACGGACTTTGGAATTCCCATCCACATCTGAAGAGGGAGAAGGAAAGGGTAAAGGAACTGCAGTGCCATCTGATTCTGAGGCAGAGGAAGAAGAAGATAAGGATTATTCTAAACAACAGTACCTTCCGGCCGATGACAAATACAAGAACTTGGAAGAACGTCTAGCTGCTATGGAGATACAAAGAGTGCCTGGACTGGACTTTGAAGAGTTAGGGCTGGTATCTGGAATTGTAATCTCTCCTAAGTTTAAAGTACCTCTATTTGCTAAGTATGATGGGGTGTCTTGCCCAAAGATACACCTGCGATCTTATGTCAGGAAAATTCAACCATATTCTTTTAACAAAGACCTGTGGGTCCACTTTTTCCAGGACAATTTATTGGGGACGCAGCTGGATTGGTTCTACCAGTTGGAGAGTGTTGTACCCCAAAATTTTCCCTCTCATATTATCAAGATTTTCCTCACAGGACCTCTTGGACTCCAGACAGGATTAAGGTTTGCTCAGCTCAAGACATCTCCTTGCACTTATGACCTGAAATTAGGGTTTGAGTTTGCACAAGGATTTTTGGACCATAAATGCTTCATGTGACTTTCATACATCATGTTGGACCCCTAAGATTTCTCATGATAAGTTTCAAGCCTTGAATCACATTTTTGCTCAGTCAATTGGATAATTGACCTAAAAATCAGCTGTATTGGGGAAAAAGTCAACCATGGCCAATTTACAGTCAAACTTCATAATTTTTAATCCACAACAACATTTTAGACTCATATGTACCATTTGATCAAGTTTGGATCACAACTCCTCAAGAAATTTGATCAAATCATCAAAAGGGCAAAATAGTCAAAATTAGGGTTTTGACTGAGAAAGGGCAATTTCTGATTTTTAACCTAGCCAATGACCAATTGGGTTCAAGAATGACCTCAAGGACTCAATGTCATCATCTTTACCTAATCACATAGTTCAAAAGACCTCAAATGCATTGAATTGACAAATGAATTTTCCAGTCAACTGATCAAAAATCAGCTGTACACTGAAAAGTCAAACTTTGACTTTTTGGTCAAAATCAAGTGCCAAGGGTCATAATTCATCAAGATATGTCAAAATGTTAAACTTGTTGATCAAGAAACCTAATTTTGAAAATTAGGGTTTTAATTTGAAATTTTTCATAACTTAGAATTTTTCTAAGTTATGGAAATTTCTAATTTTTTCCCAACTTTCCACAACTTTTTGACCATGATGCAATTGGATTCAAAGTAAACTTCCAACATGAGAGTTGTAGTCCTCCATGAAATCTACAACTTTGACTCACAAAGTTTTCCCAAAATATGCTTGGATCTTAAGTTATGTTTTTGTGAATAAGGGTCCAAAAACCTTTTAACTTAGTGAAATTTTGCCCTAGTTTAGGCAGATTTTTGACCTAACTTCATGGAAACTTTTCACCTAGTTCCAAGAGGAATCTCAAAATTCATTTGAAATATGGATTGTAGAGCATGTTACAAGATTTCCAAAATGTCAAAGAACTCTCCAAGATCATTTATGGTTAGGGAGAATCGAAGAAATGAAAATGGCAATTTATCACTTTTGTCAAAGGCATTTTTCACAATGGTTCAAGTTGCAAATCTGTCCTAGCATGCTTGTTCTTGGTTTTACAGGTTATAATACTTTATACACTCCATAATTGAATTCTAATTCAGTTGACAATGGCTTTATTTTGATCTTTGAAGCATTGCACATTGAATTAATCCAAAAATGGTATAAAGTGCATAATACCATTTTGATAAAGCATGCCTTTTGCAATTTTGTATTTCTTGAGCCATGGACCTGATCTCTTATTGTAAACAATATCGACAAACTTCAGGCAAAGTACACCAACTCTCATCAGACCTCAAGCTAGCCTGTACAGGCCTTGGGCATTGTCATCTCAAACTTTTCTTCAAAAGCAAGAAACTTGCAAAAGTCAAGGCAATAGGTGTATCTGATAAAATCAAGCCTTAGTATCATTTCAAACAACCTTAAAAGATTGTAACAAGCAAGAAACACGAACTCACAACCTCTCAAACACCCTCAAACACAAAAAACACCATTTTTTGCCCAAATAGGGCAGTCTCTGTAAATCACTAGCAAAATCATATTTTGCTCGTGCGTTTTTTGTTTCAAGGCTTCAAACACATTCCATACCTCCTACCTAAACTATCCAGGCCTTTGTCTAGCAACTGTAACCACTATTTCAAGCTTCACCATTTCCATTTTCTGAGTTTGCAGGTTGACTTCTACAAAGAGTTTCAAGCAACTTCAAGGCAAGCTGAGCATTGGAGAAGCTTGAGGGAACTTCAAGCAAGCTCACAAGAACTTCAGGCCTCACTCAAAGCTCCTACATTGCCATATCCAAACTCAACTGAACAAGGTATTTGTCAGGTTTCTATCTCTCTATTTAGGCATCCTTAAGCTTAGGTTTGTGAAGCAAAAATGTAGTCCTTAACATGCTTGAGCTGTACATATGCGTAGTTTCCATTTATATTAACTGAGCTAAGAGTATTTGATTCTGGAAGTTCATGAAAAAAATAGGTCAGAAATTAGGGCCATTAAAATTCTCCTTGGTCTTTTAGAGTTAGATCATGATTTTTATATCATTGGAATCGTGAGTTAACATGCTACAAGTTTCATGTTGCAAGATTTTGTTTTTATGCATGTATGCAAGAGTTACATGTTGAAGAGAAAACACACAAGTTTGTAGTCTGGAGGTCAGGGACGAAGTGAGCTTGGGCTTGGGCTTGGGCTTGCTGTCTCTACTTTTCACACCCCCATTTTGCTTTTGCACCCCCCTTGGCATTTTCTTTTATTTTTTATATTTTTTTTTGCATATATTATATTTTGACTTGCATTTATTTATTTTCTGAACATTATAAAATCATAAATTTTTTTTTTTTTGCATTTTATTTTATTATTTTTATTATTTTTTATGGCATAAAAATAGTTTATTAGGTTTAATAGATTTATTTTCTTAAATAAACTTGTAAATAATATTAAAAATACTTAAATATTTTATTTTATTATATCTTACCCATAAAATATTATTTTCTCACATATTTTAATTTTAATATTTATACATAATATTATTATTATTTTTCTTGTACATAAATGAATAAAAAGAATATTAGAAAACAATATTTTCTTTTAAAATAAAACTAGGGTTTCCCCTTTCAAAAATAATCACAATATTTTTTCTTATTTTAGACTTAAATAATTTATTTTTCACATACATAAAAAATAAATACAAAAACATTTTTTGCATATTTACATTTTATTGCATATTTAAATAATTGCTTATTTATTTATTGTACAATAAATTCAATTGGGTTGTAATAGTAAATTAGGGTTTTATTTTATGCAAATATTCCCCATTCAAAACTTGTATCCCCCCTCCCATAATATTGTTGTAATAGTCTAGATTTACTTTATGCATTTTATTGCTTTCATATGCCATGATAGTAAACTAGGGTTTTTAATGAAAAGACCAAAAATCAAAACAAATAGCATGACCTAAATACAAGACAAAAATGCATGAAAAATGACAACACATTACACACAAGCACCTCTAGGATTTCACCCACTTGGTTGCCTTAAAACACGGCCATGGTATGCATGCTAGGTATCTTGGCAAAATCAAACAAAACAAAAGATTATAGTCCCCCGATGACGCTATCTTGGTTGCCTAAAAAACAAATGATCTAAGTCCCTCAAAACTTGCTAAGATACTTGGCAATATTGTTATCATGGTCATACGATGACCCACGCCTATCCCGTTTAACATCCAAAGATAAGTTTGTTTACCAAATACAATGGTAAAACAACAATGTCAAAGGGTTAAAAATGTGTAGGAAAGACTTTTGAGTAGGTAGATAAGCTTCTAGTTACTTGATCAATTTGCAAACCATCCTTGCTATTTTCAAACTATCACACATACATTTCAAAACATTTCCAAAACAACTTTCAAAACATTGAAACATTTTTTCAAAAGACAAACATCTTTGTATACATTCTTACAAACAAGAATCATTACAAAGATTGCCTAAACAAAGGCCTCTTTTGAAAATACTTTCAAAACCACACAAAAGCACCATTTCAAACAATTGAAAAAGAAAAGCAAGTGATCTAAAACAAGTAACTAAGAGCCCATGGAAAACCATGGATGAAAAGGGTGTTAGCACCTTCCCTTTTCATAATCTACCCCCCAAACCCAAAAACAATCTCAAAGGTCTTTCCTGTGCTTTTTTACCTTTCCTTTTGGATAAAATAAAAGTCGGTGGCGACTTTTGCTAAACCGCAACATTTGTAATAAAACGCAAAAACCTCAAGTCAGTTCTCCCACCGCATCACAGAACCGACGACTCTGCTGGGGAAAATTCTAAAAGTGGGGTTACCTTAGGGTTTTAGATCACCCTTACATGCTTATATTACTTGACTTGTTTGCTTTACACTTTGGTTCTATTATTTAGGTTTGAATCCTCTACCCGGATTTGGGAAACATTCATAGGTAAATAGCAATACGTTGTGGAAACTGTGCGGGGTATACCGACATGGTCTAAGAAATAGCTATATTAGTGCGACATATTTGTGGGTACCGGTAGCCTTTAAGTCAATCAAAGAGAATACGCGGCCTCTGAGTGATGTCATGAAGCACTAATGGACTTTTAGAACCTTTACTTGACCAACTTGGCCTTTTAGGATGAGTCAGATGATCGGCTTTGGTGCAGTCTGAAGTTGGTAGATACTCAATACTACACTCATTGAGGGTTGGTTCCTTGGAATATTTCGGTCGCCAGTAAAGAGGCTGAATTGAAACAATGAACAAGGAAACAATCCAGTGATATTGAGCTCCTTAGAACCCGGTTACTATTTCTAGGACAGGTTGAGCCAACTAAACTTCAAGAGGGTACTTACCTATGAAACCCCATGCAAGCCTAAACTAGGAACTTGTGTGATTTGTTTGTACATATATATTTATGCATAACATCATGGACATCATAAAGCATCATGTGCATACACTAACCATTTCAAGGATTTTGGATTTTCATCTTTGTTCCTGTTTTGTAGGTCATGGAATCACTTCGCAGGAAAACTGTCCAAATCAACCTTATAAGAATTCCTCCTCAACACAAGGAGCTTGCTTCAAGGATTCCTGAGAATTCTCCATTCACTGAGAGGCATGGTCGTCTACTCAACCTAGTCACTGCCAACACTGAGGAGAATATGCTGAAAGTTCTCTTCCAGTTCTTTGACCCTTTGCATCATTGCTTTACATTTCCTGACTACCAACTTGTGCCTACTTTTGAGGAATTTTCTCAACTCTTGAGGATTCCTATTCTCAATCAACTACCCTTCAACGGTACGGAAAGAGATCCAAAACCAGAAGAGATTGCTCAAGCCTTACACTTGCACTCCTCTGATGTCACAACACATTGGGAAACTAGAAGTGGTGTCAAAGGTTTATTGTCAAAGTTTCTGTTTGAGAAGGCCCAAAGCTGGTGGAATTGTTTGGACTTACAAGCTTTTGAGGAGATTGTAGCTCTTCTCATCTATGGGATGGTCTTGTTCCCTAATCCTGACCAACTTATAGATGTAAGTGCTGTCAAAATCTTTATGACTCGCAACCCGGTGCCTACATTGCTTAGGGATATCCTCCACTCTTTTCACACTCGTACAATGAGGAAAAGAGGTGTTCTCATGTGTTGCACTCCTCTACTGGAAAAAATGGTTTATTTCTCATCTTCCCCAATCAGTCTTGAAGAATGAGCAAGGTTTGAGGTGGTCACAATGATTGATGACCCTTACACATTCAGACATTCATTGGTGTTCTTGATCAAAAGAGAATGTTATCATCATTGACCGTTATGGGAAATTTCCTAATGTCCCTCTATTGGCATTAGGGGAGGTATCACCTACAACCCTTGCTTGGCTCTGAGACTGTTTGGGTATGCCTGAAGGGATGGCCCACATGATATGCTAGTTCAAGGTTTGGTTTTCGACTTCGACAACGACAACCAAGGACTCCGACAAAGGTTCATCCGAGCTTGGAGAATGCCCAACAAGGTGGACAGTAAGACCTTGGGACACAAGAATTCCATCCCTCTTGAGCCTTACCTCAAGTGGGTACGAACCCGCGCCCAAATTCTTATGATGCCTTACCCCTACATTCTCCCTGTGATTATAGAGCCTGTTATGAAAGGAGAGGTTCCATACACCCTCCTACATCCTGACATGCCAACATCACTCGAAGATATACAAAGGAGTTGGATACAGCTCAAGGGAGAGCGCGATACTTTTGAAGCCCAATCCTACGCAAGCGAGAAGAAGGTTTTGGAACTCACTCGTCAACTTCATGAATAGAAGACTCTCAACACCTACATTTCACCAAAGAGGATGCGCAACATCTTTTTACCTTAGAATTTTGTATTATTTTGCCCACGGGGCATTAGTGTACTAACAAATTCTATCTTATTAATATGACGCGTGTTTCTTTTTTGTTTAAAACAAATTTGAATTTCTGAATCCTTGAATGCATTACATGAATACATATCATTCATCATATGCATAAGCAGGTCTTCACACCAAGTTTCCTCATCTCTCTGCTGTTTATTTCAGCAAGATGGATCTAGAACAAACGGTCAAAGATTTGCAAGCTCAGAATTCACAATTTCAACAACTACTCTTGTCCTTGGCCAAGGGGCAGGAGGAGCTCAAAACTCTGCTAGAGAAGGAAAAAGAGAAAAAGAAGAAGAAGAGAGCTGGTGTGGCTCCCTTGGGCAGAAGGTTTGAAGGACATACCAGACGGACTGTGGAATTCCCATTAACATCTGAAGAGGGGGAAGGAAAGGGTAAAGGAACTGCAGTGCCATCTGATTCTGAGGCAGAGGAAGAGGGAGATGAGGACTATTCTGAACAGCAGTACCCTCCGGCCGATGACAAATACAAGAACTTGGAAGAGCGTCTAGCTTCTATGGAGATACAGAGAGTGCCTGAGATGGAATTTGAAGAGTTAGGGTTGGTGTCTGGAATTGTAATCCCCCCTAAGTTTAAAGTACCTCTGTTTGCTAAGTATGATGGGGTGTCTTGTCCCAAGATGCACCTACGATCTTATGTCAGGAAAATTCAACCACATTCTTCTGACAAATACCTGTGGGTCCACTTTTTCCAGGACAATATTTTGGGAACACAGTTGGATTGGTTTTACCAGTTGGAGAGGTTTGATGCGCATAATTGGGAAGATTTGGCAGCTGCCTTCTATAAACAGTATCAATACAACGCCGACTTGGCGCCAATCCGTACTCAGCTACAGAGTATGGCCATGGCTACCAATGAGGGTTTTAAAGACTACGCCCAGAAGTGGAGGGATTTGGCCGGAAGGGTGCTGCCACCTTTATCTGAAAGAGAACTAGTGGACATGTTCTTGGGGACTCTGTCAGGTACTTTCTTTAATCACCTGATTGGAAGCTCCTCTGCAGGTTTCACTGAGTTAATTCTAACTGGCGAGAGGGTGGAAGCCGGTATTAGAAGTGGAAAAATTCAGAAGGATGCATCTACCTCTGTTTCTGCAAAAAAGCCCTTCACGGGAAAGAAGGAGGTGTCTGCTGTCTATGCTCAGAGAAATAAGGGAAGAACCGAAAGATGACCAACTGTGGGGGCCGTTATGATTCAAAAGTCTGCATCAGCTCAGCTGAGAAATGATTAGCCGAGAAACAATCAGCCGAAGAATAACCAGCAAAGGGTAGAAAGGCCTGTAAGGCAATTCACCAAGATAAACATGACTCCTGCTCAAGTCTTACCCCATCTCTTGAAGTTGAATTTCGCCATGCTGAAAGAGGCCCCTAAAAATCCTAACACTACTTCTCCGTATTACCATCCCAACGCCAGATACGCGTATCACTCAGAAAGTCCAGTGCACGACACCGACAACTGTTGGGCCCTGAAGAACAAGATTCAAGATTTGATCAATGCAAAGGAAGTTGAATTTGAAGCTCCTGAAAAACCAAATGTTATCTCCGCCCCAATGCCAAGACATGGGCATAATGCCAACGCCTTGGAAGAAGATCTGTTTGTTTCTAAGGTGGATGAACTGTCAACTCCTCTCCTAACCATAAAGTTGAATTTGTTAAAGGCTGGGGTGTTCCTAGGATGTGACCAAGATTGCCATGCTTTCCTGTCCTCCCCATTTGACTGTCCTCTTTTGAAGAAAAGAATTCAACAACTGATTGATAACAAGGAAATTTTGTTTGAGAAATCTCCCATGTCACCTATTCCAGTTTCAGAAGTTTCTATAATAACCATATATGCCAATTCTTCCAGGGTTCCTGAAAAACCCGTTAGGATTACACCTACTCCAGTGACTACTCCATTGAAGATCACAATGCCAGGGCAACCCCGTACAAAACCTATTAAATGGTACCATGGAACTATGGTGGAGAAATCTACTATCATGGTGTCAAACAGATTGAACAGACTATTGAAGAAGAAAGCTCTGAGGAGGATAATCCCGACATCAATAACATTGCTGGAGCAAGCAAAATTACTCGTAGTGGGAGAATCTTTTCTCCAAAGATTGCTCCTCCAACAACAGTCTTTGGACCCGCGGCCATTCCAAAAGTTATCCATGTGATTGTACCTACAAGTGTACCCACCAACAATGACAATGTAATTCCCATCCCTGTTTCCGATGCTGAGAAAAAAGGAAAGAATGTTCAAGAGGAGCCTGTCTTGACGAAGGCTCAGTCATTAGTCATTCCTGATACATCCCAGAAAGAGGTGGAAGAGATTCTAAGGATCATTAAGAAAAGTGATTACAATGTTATTGAACAACTGGGGCAGACCCCCTCAAAGATCTCTATGTTAGCCCTGTTGTTGTGCTCTGAGGCACATGCTAAAGCTTTGGTCAATTTTTTGAAGACGGCCCATGTTCCACAAGAAACCTCTGCTGACCAATTCCAAGAGTGCGTGGCCAGCTTAATAGCTGACAATGGTCTAGGATTCTCTGATGCAGACTTGACCTCCAAGGGGAGAAAGCATTACGACGCGCTACATGTCTCGATGGAGTGTAGGGGAACCACCCTAGCTCATGTCTTGGTTGATAATGGGTCGTCTCTAAACTTCTTGCCAAAGAAAGCCTTGGATAGGTTGGATTGTGAAGGCCTAACCCTGAAACCCAACAATATAATTGTCAGAGCCTTTGATGGTTCTAAGAGGATGGTCCATGGAGAGGTGGACATCCCGATCAAGGTGGGTACCCAGACGTTCAATTCAACTTTTTACGTGATGGACATCCATCCTTCCTACTCTTACCTGTTGGGAATACCTTGGATTCACCATGCTGGAGCTGTCACTTCTACTCTGCATCAAAAGCTCAAGTACCCTGTCCAGGGGAAAATCATAATTGTTCATGTCGAAGAGGAATACATGATCAATCATCTTAATTCCTTCCGTTATGTGGAATTAGATGGCGAATTCATAGAGACCCCTTTCCAACACTTCGAAGAAGTTTCTGAAGAGATAGCAGCGACCAAGACAGTGTCCTCAACTCCTGTGATCACAGGACCTCCACCTAGGATGTCTTCTCTCAAGGATGCTAGAGCAGTGGTGGAAGAAGGCGGATCCATAATCTGGGGGTAGCTTCCCGACTTTCCTTTCAAATCAGACAAATTCGGCTTGAGATTTACTTCGGCTAGTCAGAAGGCCGTGCGCCACTCCCGTGCCGGAGTTCCACCTGTGAAGATCAGCCACCGAGGGGTTAATGCACTAGAGGACAGTGAAGAAGAGGTTAACTTTGAAAACTGGATTTTCCCTACTGTTGGCAGAGGACTGTGCAACTGGGAAGCAAAAGACTTTGTTCCGATTACTTTCATAAATCAGTAATTTATCTTTTCCATTTATGTTGGACTGTAATAATTCACAAACAATTCGTACTTTTTCAACCTTGTGTCTTACCCGAGGCACATAGGTCCATTTGTAAGGGTTCTTATTTTCATTTCATATGTCATTTTAATGATTCATGGACGCTTTTCATATATAAACCTTTTGTGCTCATTATCTTTCTTTTACATTTTGTTATTTTAAGATGGCTATGTCCCTTACACACACCCACATTCACAAATGCATGTACCCTTCCACTCCGGAACCCATGGGTAACGATACTGCTATAGCCTTCAGTGACTCTGAAGATCTGATCAACCAAGCCGAATACGAAGGTGAGGAAGATTGTGAGGTGCCAGGGGAATTGGCCAGACTTCTACAGCAAGAGGAAAGAGCAATTCAGCCTCATGAGGAGTTGTTAGAGACAATCAACTTGGGAACTGAGGAAGACAGAAAGGAAATCAAGATAGGTGCCAATCTATAGCCGAGTGTCAAGGAGCGCCTAATTCATATACTACATGATTATGTTGAAATCTTCGCCTGGTTATACGAAGACATGCCGGGACTTGATACAGACATTGTGGTACACCGTCTCCCTACAAGAGAAGAATGTCCACCGGTGAAACAAAAGGTCCGCCGCATGAGACCTAACATGTCCGAAAAGATCAAAGCAAAAGTTATGGAGCAGTTCAATGCTGGCTTTCTGGCAGTTACTTCCTATCCATAATGGGTTGCTAACATTGTGCCCATGCCTAAGAAGGACGGCAAAGTGAGAATGTGTGTGGATTACAGAGACTTAAACAGGGCCAGCCCTAAAGATGACTTTCCACTTCCGCACATCGACATCCTGGTTGACAACACAGCTCAGCACAAAGTATTTTCTTTCATGGACGGATTCTCAAGCTATAACCAGATCAAAATGGCCCCTGAGGACATGGAGAAAACAACTTTTGTTACACAGTGGGGTACGCTCTGCTACAAAGTGATGCCATTCGGACTGAAGAATGTTGGGGCAACCTATCAACGCGCCATGGTAGCTTTAGTTCATGATATGATACATCATGAGATAGAGGTCTACGTAGATGACATGATAGCCTAATCACAAATTAAAGAAGAACACCTTGATCACTTGCAGAAGCTGTTTGTCAGGTTGAAGGAATACAAGCTCAGACTGAATCCAAACAAGTGTACATTCAGAATCCGATCCGGTAAGCTCTTAGGTTTCATTGTCAGCAACAAAGGCATCGAGGTTGATCCTACCAAAGTCAAAGCTATACAAGAAATGCCTGCTCCTCGCACTGAGAAGGAGGTCAGAGGTTTCTTGGGATGCCTAAACTACATTGCAAGGTTCATTTCTCACCTAACATCTACCTGTGAACCAATCTTCAAGCTGTTAAAGAAAGATCAGGTAGTTAAATGGAATGATGACTGTCAAATTGCTTTCGATAAAATCAAGGAGTATTTTCTAGAACCTCCTATCTTGATGCCACCCGTCGAAGGAAGACCACTAATCATGTATCTGACTGTCTTAGAGAATTCAATGGGGTGCGTACTGGGCCAACATGATGAGTCTGGCCGAAAAGAGCATGCCATTTGTTACCTTAGCAAAAAGTTTACCGACTGTGAGACCCGATACTCACTGCTCGAGAAAACTTGCTGCGCTTTGGTATGGGCTGCTCGCCGGCTAAGGCAGTACATGTTGACTCATACCACTTTGCTGATATCTAAGATGGATCCGATCAAATACATCTTTGAGAAGCCTTATTTGTCTGGAAGAATAGCTAGGTGGCATAGGATCCTGACGGAATACGATATAAAGTACACAACCCAAAAAGCTATAAAGGGGAGTGTGCTAGCCGATCATCTGGCTCATCAAGCTATTGAAGATTACCAATCCATGAGGTTTGACTTCCCTGACGAGGATATCATGACATTGGAAAACATTGAAGAGAATATATTATATGACGGACCTGAACAAGGATCCCGATGGACCCTGTACTTTGATGGTGCCTCCAATACACTTGGAAACGGTATCGGCGTGGTACTCATCTCCCCAGAAGGTTGCCATACACCTTTCACTGCCTGACTTTGCTTCAGCTGTACGAACAACATGGCAAAGTATGAAGCTTGCATCTTTGGACTCAAGGCTGCCATAAATTTGGGAATCAAATCTTTGGTTGTGTTTGGGGACTCAGCTTTGGTCATCAGTCAGATCAAAGGAGAGCGGGATACTAAACATCCAAACCTCATCCCTTACAAAGAACATGTCTTAACATTGTTACCATATTTCGAGCAGATTACCTTCGAGCACTTCCCGCGAGAAGAAAATCAGCTAGCAGATGCTCTAGCTACAATGTCATCCATGTTTAAACTTAACTGGGATAATGAGGCTCCCCAAATCACCATTGAGCGAATGGACGAACCTGCACATTGTCACGAGATTAATACCGAAAAAGTAGTGGACCAGCCGTGGTTTCACGAAGTCAAAAGGTATCTCGAGGCTCAAGAATACCCTGAAGGAGCTTCAGTCAATGACAAAAAGTTCTTAAGGAGATTCTCAACAAAGTTCTTCTTAAGCAATGGCATCCTGTACAAGCGCAATCATGATCTTATTCTGCTCCGTTGTGTGGACAAGCTTGAAGCTGAAAGGATTATGGCTGAATTGCATGAGGGTACCTTCGGCACTCACTCTAGCGGGCATACGATGGCTAAGAAGATTCTAAGGGCAGGCTATTACTGGTCTACCATAGAAGCTTATTATTATCAACACTCCCGCACTTGTCACAAATGTCAAATCTATGCAGATAAGGTGCACGTGCCTCCTGTTCCCCTAAATGTCTTAACAGCTCCTTGGCCATTCGCTATGTGGGGAATCGACATGATTGGAGAGATCAAGCCTACATCATCCAATGGACACCGTTTCATTCTGGTGGCCATTGACTACTTCACCAAGGGGGTCGAAGCAGCGTCCTTTGCATCCATTACTAAGAATGTAGTTGCTCGCTTCATCAAACAAAATCTTATTTGCCGGTATGGTATCCCCAAAAGGATCATCACTGATAACGGTACAAACCTTAACAATACTATGATCACCGCTTTGTGCGAGCAGTTCAAGATTCAACATCACAATTCATCTCCCTACCAGCCAAAGATGAATGGTGTTGTTGAAGCTGCGAACAAAAATATCAAGAAGATCATACAAAAGATGACAATCACCTACAAGGACTAGCATGAGATGTTACTGTTTGTTCTTCACGGGTACCGTACCACGGCACGTACGTCAACTGGGGAAACACCCTATTCCTTGGTATATGGCATGGAGGCTGTTTTACCTATCGAGGTTCAGATTCCCTCCTTGAGAATCATGAAAGATGCTGGTTTGAGTGAAGACGATTGGATTCAGACCCGGCTTGATCAACTTAACTTGACTGACAAGAAGAGACTTACTACTATTTTTCATGGTCAGACATATCAAAAATGGATGATCAAGGCTTTCAACAAGAAAGTCAGACGCCAGACATATCAAGTCGGGGATCTGGTAATCAAGCGCATCATTTTGCCACAAAGTGATCCCAGGGGAAAATGGACTCCTACCTACGAAGGACTGTTTGTAATCAAAAACATATTTTCTGGTGGGGCAATGATCTTAAACACCATGGGCGGTGATGACTTGCCGCACCCTGCGAACGCATACATAGTCAAAAGATACTACACATAAATAACTCGCTAGGTTATCACACCTAGGAAAAAAAGGGCATCCCGGTGAATCAAAAACCCGAAAGGGAGGTTCAGGCAAAAATTAGGGATAAAAAAAAATTTGTACACCCGGCAAGTTGAAAACCCGAATGGGCGACTTGGGAAAAAAATGTTTCCCGGTGGACTGAAAACCCGAAAGGGCTGTCCAGGAAAAATTTAGGGAATTAAAGCGTATGACTATGTCTCGTCAGATCACTTTAACGCCAATCTCTTCACAGACAACATATGGAACTTCTGATCAATCCAATCATCTTCGGACAAAGCAGCGGATGGACAAGATATTCGGAGTTACGAAGGCTATAGTAGAATGGGAACCCCATGGGATTTTTACACACATAGCTATCTTTCTTTGTATAAATTTTTTCTTACTTTTATGACACCATCCTCTTACTAGGATGTCTGTCTCCTTTGTACAAAACACTTATTCAAAGTAAATACAAAGATATCTCTTTCAAAGTGCAAAAACTATTTGCCCTTTTCTTTTACAGTTATGTTTTTATTTGCAAAAATGTTCAATGATTCATTGATGAACATATGCATTTGAACATAATGGATGCTTACAAATAAACAGGATGGAAAAGAACGATTACTGACAGACTGAAAGGATAGGAAAACGTCTTTAGGCTATTCCAAGAGAAATCCCCTGCAGTACATCATCTAGATCCCCAGCAGAGCTAAAACCTTGAAATACATACCCCCAATGGAGTTATAATTTCAAATCCATAATCCCCATCAGAGTTAAGTTTTCAAACTCCCAATCCACAGCGGAGACAAAACTTTGAGTTACAGATTCCCAACGGAGCTGAAACCTTCTTCCCAGTCGAGTAAAAACTTCAAACTATCTATCCTCAGCGGAAACCATCCATTTTCCCCAGCAAGTTATCTTGAAGCCTGGAAGTCAACCAGATAACAGTTAACTTTTGTCTCTCCCCAACCTAGGTTAATTCCCCAGTAAAGTGGCAGACGACCGGAAACTCCTGAACTTACTCTCCAACAGTAATCCTTCTTCCCCACAGAGTTTTTAATCCCCAACAGAATGAAGATTCTCATTCTTGATTCCCCAGTGAAGTTGCCAAGGTCTTCATCACTCCCCAACATGAAGTCATCGAAGTTTTCATTACTCCTCAACATAATGAAGATTCTCATTCTTAATTCCCCGCAGAAATCATCAGAGTTTTTCCTATTCCCTAGCCGAGTAAGGATTCCCATTGAGTAACCCCCAGTAGAGGTCATCAAAGTTCTCTGGACTCCCCAAGCAGATTTCTCAAGCAGTGTGGCATTACTCTCACAACAGATTTTGTCAATACTCCAACTTCAAGACATGAAGGATCCTCACATCCCCACAGAAGTTGTCAAAGTTTTTTTTGTTAATCCCCGCAAGTTGCCAAGGATTTTCTATCCCCAATAGTGGTCCAAGGATTTCTCATCCTCAACAATCAAAGATTTTGAATCTCCAGCAGCGGTCAAGGATCTATTTTCCCCGGCAGCAGTCAGGATTTTATTATCCCCAACTATCAAGGATTTACTTTCCTCAGCGAGACAACTAATCAACTTACATGCGCATACATTTACATATCATAAACATTGATAAGACACATATATTGCATCATACATATCATGCAACATAACTTTGTGTTTCAGCTAACATTTTACCCTTTTCAGGATAAGATTAACAACTATCTTTAACAATATTACAAGATTCTAGATACAGTACAGATACACTCCAGACTCGGAAGTCATTCTGTCGCTCATTCAGATTCTAATTCAGATACGCTCCAGACATGGATGCCATTCTGACCTTTGTTCAGATCTCAGATACAGTACAGATACACTCCAGACACGGAAGTCATTCTGCTACTCATTCAAAGACAACTTTCATATACACTCCAGACTCGGAAGTCATTCTATTTGCTCATTCAGATTCAGATCAGATACGCTCTAGATACACATGCCATTCTGGCCCTTATTCAAATTTCAACTATCAGATACAGATTAGATACGCTCCAGACACGGAAGCCATTCTATTTCTCATTCAGATTCAGATTTCAGATATAGTACGAATACACTCCAGACACGGAAGTCATTTTGTTACTCATTCAGATCTCTTATTCAGATCCAACCCAGATACGCTCCAGACGCGGTTGCCATTCTGTCACTTATTATGACTTTCCCCAGCTCGGATACGCTCCAGACACGGATTCCATTCCACTACTCATTCAGATTCAGTCTCCAGATACAACTCATATATGTTCCAGACGCGGACACCATTCTGATACTCATTCTTTTGACTTACAACTTATCAACTCAGCAAACATTCTTGGATGGCATCTTTAAGCCCATCTCCAACAAGATTCTATCACATCTCCAAATGGCATCTTTAAGCCCATTCCCTCAACTACATGTTGTCGAGTGCAAATTTACAGGCACTCTAGTGTCCAATCATCTTTTATCGTCGAGTCGCGAACGACAAAACTCGCCAATCTAACTCTTCAGGTTCAAGAAGATTGAACAGGGGCAGCTGTTGTACCCCAAAATTTTCCCTCTCATATTATCAATATTTTCCTCACAGGACCTCTTGGACTCTAGACAGGATTAGGGTTTGCTCAGCTCAAGACATCTCCTTGCACTAATGACCTGAAATTAGGGTTTGAGTTTGCACAAGGATTTTTGGACCATCAATGCTTCATGTGACTTTCATACATCATGTTGGACCCCTAAGATTGCTCATGATAAGTTTCAAGCCTTGAATCACATTTTTGCTCAGTCAATTGGACAGTTGACCTAAAAATTGGCTGTATTGGGGAGAAAGTCAACCATGGAAAATTTACAGTTAAACTTCATAATTTTTTATCCACAACAACATTTTAGACTCATATGTACCATTTGATCAAGTTTGGATCACAACTCCTCAAGAAATTTGATCAAATCATCAAAAGGGCAAAATGGTCAAAATTAGGGTTTTGACTGAGAAAGGGCAATTTCTGATTTTTAACCTAGCCAATGACCAATTGGGTTCAAGAATGACTTCAAGGAATCAATGGCATCATCTTGACCTAATCACATAGTTCAAAAGACCTCAAATGCATTAAATTGAAAGATGAATTTTCCAGTCAACTGATCAAAAATCAACTGTACACTAAAAAGTCAAACTTTGACTTTTTGGTCAAAATCAAGTGCCAAGGGTCATAATTCAACAAGATATTTCAAAATGTGAAACTTGTTGATCAAGAAACCTAATTTTGAAAATTAGGGTTTTAATTTTAAATTTTTCATAACTTAGAATTTTTCTAAGTTATGGAAATTTCTTATTTTTTCCCAACTT
This sequence comes from Vicia faba, assembly GCA_948472305.1. NCBI lineage: Eukaryota > Viridiplantae > Streptophyta > Magnoliopsida > Fabales > Fabaceae > Vicia > Vicia faba. The sequence goes on from OX451740.1 coordinate 897,680,050, forward strand.
TCCACAACTTTTTCACCATGATACAATTGGATTCAAAGAAAACTTACAAAATGAGAGTTGTAGTCCTTCATGAAATCTACAACTTTTATTCACAAAGTTTTCCCAAAAGATGCTTGGATATCAAGTTATGAGTTTGTAAATAAGGGTCCAAAAACTTTTTAACTTAGTGAAATTTTGTCCTAGTTTAGGCAGATTTTTGACCTAACTTCATGGAAACTTTTCACCTAGTTCCAAGAGGAATATCAAAATGAATTTCAAATATGAATTGTAGAGCATGTTACAAGATTTCCAAAATTTCCTAGAACTCTCCAAGATCATTTATGGTTAGGGAGAATCGAAGAAATGAAAATGGAAATTTATCACTTTTGTCCAAGGCATTTTTCACAATGGTTCAAGTTGCAAATCTGTCCTAGCATGCTTGTACTTGGTTTTACAGGTTCTAATCCTTTCTACACTCCATAATTCAATGCTAATTCAGTGGACAATGGCTTTATTTTGATCTTTGAAGCATTGCACATTGAATTAATCCAAAAATGGCATAAAGTGCATAATACCATTTTGATAAAGCATGGTTTTTGCAATTTTGTATTTCTTGAGCCATGGACCTGATCTCTTGTTGCAAACAATTTCCACAAACTTTAGGCAAAGTACACCAACTCTCATCAGACCTCAAGCTATCTTGTACAGGCCTTGGGCATTGTCATCTCAAACTTTTCTTCAAAAGCAAGAAACTTGCAAAAGTCAAGGCAATGGGTGTATCTGATAAAAGCAAGCCTTGGTATCATTTCAAACAACCTCAGAAGATTGTAACAAGCAAGAAACACGAATTCACAACCTCTCAAACATCCTCAAACACAAAAAACACCAATTTCTGCCCAAACAGGGCAGTCTCTGCAAGTCACTAGCCAAATCATATTTTGCTCGTGCGTTTTTTGTTTCAAGGCTTCAAACACATTCCATACCTCCTACCTAAACTATCCATGCCCTTGTCTAGCAACTGTAACCACTGTTTCAAGCTTCACCATTTTCATTTTCTGAGTTTGCAGGTTGACTTCTACAAAGAATTTTAAGCAACTTCAAGGCAAGCTGAGCATTGGAGAAGCTTGAGGGAACTTAAAGCAAGCTCAGAAGAACTTCATGCCTCACTCAAAGCTCCTACATTGCCATATCCAAACTCAACTGAACAAGGTATTTGTCAAGTTTCTATCTCTCTATTTAGGCATCCTTAAGCTTAGGTTTATGAAGCAAAAATGTAGTCCTTAACATGCTTGAGCTGTACATATGCGTAGTTTCCATTTATATTAACTGAGCTAAAAGTATTTGATTGTTTAAGTTTATGAAAAAACTAGGTCAAAAATTAGGGCCATTAAAATTCTCCTTGGTCTTTTAGAGTTAGGTAATAATTTTTATATCATTGGAATCATGAGTTAACATGCTACAAGTTTCATGTTGCAGGATTTTGTTTTTATGCATGTATGCAAGAGTTACAGGTTGAAGAGGAAACACGCGCGTTTGTGGTCTGGAGGTCAGGGACGAAGTGAGCTTGGGCTTGGGCTTGGTGTCTCTACTTTTCACACCCCCATTTTGCTTTTGCACCCCCCTTGGCATTTTCTTTTATTTTTTATAATTTTTTTTGCATATATTATATTTTGACTTGCATTTATTTATTTTCTGAATATTATAAAATCATAAAAATATTTTCTTTTTTTTTTGCATTTTATTTTATTATTTTTATTATTTTTTATGGCATAAAAATAGTTTATTAGGTTTAATAGAATTTATTTTCTTAAATAAACTTGTAAATAATATTAAAAATACTTAAATACTTTATTTTATTATATCATACCCATAAAATATTATTTTCTCACATATTTTAATTTTAATATTTATGCATAATATTATTATTATTTTTATTGTACATAAATGAATAAAAAGAATATTAGAAAACAATATTTTCTTTTAAAATAAAACTAGGGTTTCCCCTTTCAAAAATAATCACAATATTTTTTCTTATTTTAGACTTAAATAATTTATTTTTCAAATACATAAAAAATAAATACAAAAACATTTTTTTGCATATTTACATTTTATTGCATATTTAAATAATTGCTTATTTATTTATTGTACAATAAATTCAATTGGATTGTAATAGTAAATTAGGGTTTTATTTTGATCAAATATTCCCCATTCAAAACTTGTATCCCCCCTCCCATAATATTGTTGTAATAGTCTAGATTTACTTTACGCATTTTATTGCTTTCATATGCCATGATAGTAAACTAGGGTTTTGAATGAAAAGACCAAAATTCAAAACAAATAGCATGACCTAAATACAGGACAAAAATGCATGAAAAATGACAACACATTACACACAAGCACCTCTAGGGTTTCACCCACTTGGTTGCCTTAAAACATGGCCATGGTATGGATGCTAGGTATCTTGGCAAATTCAAACAAAACAAAAGATCATAGTCCCTCGATGACGCTATCTTGGTTGCCCAAAAAAACAAATGATCTAAGTCCCTCCAAACTTGCTAAGATACTTGACAATATTGTTATCATGGTCATACGATGACCCACGCCCATCCCGTTTAACATCCAAAGATAGGGTTGTTTACCAAATACAATGGTAAATAAACAACGTCAAAGAAATAAAAATGTACAAGAAAGACTTTTGAGTAGGTAGATAAGCTTCTAGTTACTTGATCAATTTTCAAACCATCCTTGCTATTTTCAAACTATCACACATACATTTCAAAACATTTCCAAAAAAACATTCAAAACATTGAAACATTTTTTCAAAAGACAAACATCTTTGTATACATTCTTACAAACAAGAATCATTACAAAGATTGCCTAAACAAATGCCTCTTTTCAAAATACTTTCAAAACCACACAAAGCACCATTTCAAACAATTGAAAAAGCAAAGCAAGTGATCTAAAATAAGTAACTAAGAGCCCATGAAAAAACATGGATGAAAAGGGTGCTAGCACCTTCCCTTTTCATAATCTACCCCCGAACCCAAAAACAATCTCAAAGGTCTTTCCTGTGCTTTTTTACCTTTCCTTTTGGATAAAATAAAAGTCGGTGGTGACTCTTGCTAAACCGCAACATTTGCGATAAAACGCAAAAACCTCAAGTCAGTTCTCCCACCGCATCACAGAGAGGTCTGATGTACATAATTGGGAAGATTTGGCGGCCGCATTCTATAAACAGTATCAATACAACGCCGACTTGGTGCCAACCCGTACTCAGCTACAGAGTATGGCTATGGCTACCAACGAGGGTTTCAAAGAGTACGCTAAAAAATGGAGGGATTTGGCCGGAAGGGTGCAACCACCTTTATCAGAAAGAGAGCTAGTGGACATGTTCCTGGGAACTCTGTCAGGTCCTTTCTTTAATCACCTGATTGGAAGTTCCTCTGCAGGTTTCACTGAGTTGATTCTGACTGGCGAGAGGGTGGAAGCCGGCATTAGAAGCAGAAAAATTCAGAAAGATGCATCTACTTCTGCTGCTGTAAAAAAGCCCTTCACGGGAAAGAAGGAGGTGTCAACTGTCTATGCCCAGAGAAATCAGGGAAGAGTTGAAAGACGACCAACTGTGGGGGCCGTTATGATTCAAAAGTATGCATCAGCTCAGCCGAGAAATGATCCGCCGAGAAACAATCAGTCGAGGAATAACCAGCAAAGGGTGGAAAGGCCTGTAATGAAATTCACCAAGATTGACAAGACTCCATCTCAAATCCTACCCCATCTCTTGAAGTTGAATTTGGCCATGCTGAAGGAGGCCCCTAAAAACCCTAACACTACTTCTCCGTACTACCATCCCAACGCCATATGTCCTTATCGTTCAGAGAGTCCAGGGCACGACACCAACAACTGTTGGGCCCTTAAGAACAAGATTCAGGATTTTATTGATGCCAAGGAAGTAGAATTTGAAGCTCCTGAAAAGCCGAATGTAATCTCCGCACCAATGCCGAGGCATGTGCATAATGCCAATGCTGTGGAAGAAGATCTGTTTGTTTCTACTGTGGATGAATTGTCAACTCCTCTCCTAACCATCAAGTTGAATTTGTTAAAGGCTTGGGTGTTCCCAGGATGTGACCAGGATTTCCATGCTTGCCTGTCCTCCCCGTTTGACTGTCCTCTATTGAGGAAAAGAATCCAACAATTGATTGATAACAAGGAAATTTTGTTTGAGAAATCTCCCATTTCACCTATTCCAGTTCCAGAAGTTTCTATAATAACCATATACACCAATTCTTCAAGGGTTCCTAAAAATCCCGTTAGGATTACATCCGCTCCTATGACTACTCCTTTGAAGATAATAATGCCCGGGCCAACCCCGTACAAAACCGACAAAATGGTACCATGGAACTATGGTGGAGAAATCTACTATCATGTTATCAAACAAATTGAACAGACTATTAAAGAAGAAATCTCTGAGGAAGATAATCCCGACATCAGTAACATTGTTGGAACAAGCAAAATTACTCGTAGTGGGAGAATCTTTTCTCCAGAGATTGCTCCTCCAACAACAGTCTTTGGACCTGCAACCATTCCAAAAGTTACCCCTGTGATTGTACCTACAAGCGTACCCTCCAACAATGACAAAGCAATTCCTATCCCTGCTTCCACTGATAAAGGAAAGGATGTTCAAGAGGAGCCCGTAAGTCAAGGGCTCAGCCGATGATCATCCCTGAAAACTCTCAAAAAGAAATGGAGGAAAATTTGAAAATAATCAAGAAAAGCGATTATGATGTTGTGGAACAACTGTGGCAAACCCCCTCAAAGATCTCTATGTTAGCCCTGTTGCTGTGCTCTGAGGCACATGCTAAAGCTTTGGTAAAGTTTTTGAAGACGGCCCACATGCCGCAAGAACCCTCCGCTGATAAGTTCCAGGAATGTGTAGCTAGCTTAACAGGTGACAATGGTCTAGGATTTTCCGATTCAGACTTAACCTCCAAAGGGAGAAAGCATAACGACGCGCTACATGTTTCGGTGGAGTGTAGGGGAACCACCCTAGCTCATGTCTTGGTTGATACTGGGTCCTCTCTAAATGTCTTGCCAAAAAAAGCCTTGGATAGACTAGATTGTGAAGGCTTAATCCTGAAACCCAGCAATATAATTGTCAGAGCATTTGACGATTCTAAGAGGATGGTCCATGGAGAGGTGGACATCCCGATCAAGGTGGGAACTAAAACCTTCAACTCCATATTCTATGTGATGGACATCCGTCCTTCCTACTCTTGCCTGTTGGGAAGACCTTGGATTCACCATGCTGGAGCTGTCACTTCCACTTTGCATCAAAAGCTCAAGTACCCTGTCCAGGGGAAAATCATAACTGTTCATGGTGAAGAGGAATACATGATCAGTCATCTTAATTCTTTCCTCTATGTGGAATTAGATAGCGAATTCATTGAGACCCCTTTCCAACACTTCGAGGAAGTTTCTGAAGAGATAGTGGCGTCCAAGACAGTGTCCTCAACTTCTGTGATTACAAGACCTCCGCCTTAGATGTCTTCTTTAAAGGATGCTAGAGAAGTGGTGGAAGAAGGCGGATCCACAATCTGGGGGTAGCCTCCCACTTTCCTTTCAAATCAGACAAGTTCAGCCTAGGGTTCACTTCGACTGGTCAGAAGGCCATGCACCGCTCCCGTGCTGGAGGGCCACCTGTGAAGATCAGCCACCGAGGGGTTAATGCACTAGAGGACAGTGAAGAAGAGGGCAACTTGGAAGACTGGATTTTCCCTACTGTTGACGGAGGACTGTGCAACTGGGAAGCAAAAGACTTTATTCCGATTACTTTCATAAATCAGTAATTTATCTTTTCCATTTATGTTGGACTGTAATAATTCACAAATAATTCATACTTTTTCAACCTTGTGTCTTACCCGAGGAACATAGGTCCATTTGTAAGGGTTCTTATTTTCATTTCATATGTCATTTTAATGAATCATGTATGCTTTTCATATTTAAACCTCTTATGATCATTGTCTTTCTTTTACATTTTGTTGTTTTAAGATGACTATGCCCTTACACACACCCACACTCACAAATGCAGGTACCCTTCCATTCCGGAACCCATGGGTAACGATACTGCTATAGCCTTCAGTGACTCTGAAGATCTGATCAACCAAGCCGAATACAAAGGTGGGGAAGATTGTGAGGTGCTAGGGGAATTGGCCAAACTTTTAAAGCAAGAGGAAAGGGAAATTCAGCCTCATGAGGAGTTGTTAGAGACAATCAACTTGGGAACTGAGGAAGACAGAAAGTAAATATGAGTGGGTGCCAACTAGAAGCCGAGTGTCAAGAAGCGCTTAATTCAGCTACTACATGATTATGTTGAGATCTTTGCCTGGTCATATGAAGACATGCCGGGACTCAATACAGACATTATGGTACACCATCTCCCCAAAAGAGAAGATTGTCCACCAGTGAAGCAGAAGTTTCGCCGCAAGAGACCTGACATGTTTGAGAAGATCAAAGCAGGAGTTATGAAGCAGTTCAATGCTGGATTTCTGGTTGTTACTTCCTATCCACAATGGGTTACTAACATCGTGCCCGTGCCTAAGAAGGACGGCAAAGTGAGAATGTGCGTGGATTATAGAGACTTAAACAGGGCCAGCCCTAAAGATGACTTTCCGCTTCCGCATATTGACATCTTGGTTGACAACACAACTCAGCATAAAGTATTTTCTTTCATGGATGGATTCTCAGGCTATAACCAGATCAAAATGGCACCTGAGGACATGGAGAAAACTACTTTTGTTACACAATGGGGTACGTTCTTCTACAAAGTGATTCTATTCGGACTGAAGAATGCTGGGGCAACCTATCAACGCGTCATGGTAGCTTTGTTTCATGATATGATACATCATGAGATATAGGTCTACGTAGATGACATGATAGCCCGTTCACAAACTGAAGAAGAACACCTCAATCACTTGTAAAAGCTGTTTGTCAGGTTGAAAGAGTACAAGCTCAGACTGAATCCAAACAAGTGTACATTTGGAGTCAGGTCCGGTAAGCTCTTAGGTTTCATTGTCAGCAACAAAGGCATCGAGGTTGATCCTTCCAAAGTCAAAGCTATACAAGAAATTCCTGCTCCTCGCACTGAGAAGGAGGTCATAGGTTTCTTGGAACGCCTAAAGTACATTGCAAGGTTCATTTCTCACCTAACATCTACCTGTGAACCAATCTTCAAGCTGTTAAAGAAAGATCGGGTAGTTAAATGGAATGATGACTGTCAAATTGCTTTCGATAAAATCAAGGAGTATTTGCTATAACCTCCTATCTGGATGCCACCCGTCGAAGGAAGACCGCTAATCATGTATCTGACCGTCCTAGAGAATTCAATGGAGTGCGTACTGGGCCAACATGATGAGTCTGGCAGAAAAGAGCATGCCATTTATTACCTGAGCAAAAAGTTTACCGACTGTGAGACTCGATACTCACTGCTCGAGAAAACTTGCTGCGCTTTGGTATGGGCTACTAGCCGGCTAAGGCAGTACATGTTGACTCATACCACTCTGCTGATATCTAAGATGGATCCGATCAAGTACATCTTTGAGAAGCCTACTCTATCTGGAAGGATTGCTAGATGGCAGATGATCCTAACCGAATACGATATACAGTACACGACCCAAAAAGCTATAAAGGGGAGTGTGCTAGCTGACCATCTGTCTCATCAAGCTGTCGAAGATTACCAATCCATGAGGTTTAACTTCCCTGACGAGGATATCATGACATTGGACAATGTTAAAGAATTCAGACCGTATGACAGACCTGAACAAGGATCCCGATGGACCCTGTACTTTGATGGTGCCTCTAATGCATTTGGCAACGGTATCGACGCGATACTCATTTTTCCAGAAGGTTGCCATACTCCTTTCACTGCTAGACTTTGCTTCAGCTGTACGAACAACATGGCAGAGTATGAAGCTTGCATCTTTAGACTCAAGGCTGCCATAGACTTGGGGATCAAATCTTTGATTGTGTTTGGGGACTCAGCTTTGATCATCAGTCAGATCAAAGGAGAGTGGGTCACTAAACACCTAAACCTCAACCCTTACAAAGAACATGTCTTGACATTGTTATCACATTTCGAGCAGATTACCTTCGAGCACTTCCCACGAGAAGAAATCAGCTAGCGGATGCTCTGGCTACAATGTCATCCATGTTTAAACTTAACTGGGATAATGAGGCTCCCCAAATTACCATTGAACGGATGGACGAACCTGCACATTGTCACGAGATTAATACCGAAGAAGTAGTGGACCAGTCGTGGTTTCATGAAGTCAAAAGGTATCTCGAGGCTCAGGAATACCCTGAAGGAGCTTCAGTCAACGACAAAAAGTTCCTAAGGAGATTCTCGGCGAATTTCTTCTTAAGTAATGGCATTCTGTACAAGCGCAATCATGATCTTATTCTGCTCCGTTGTGTGGACAAGCTTGAAGCTGAAAGGTTTATGGTCGAATTGCATGAAGGTACCTTCGGCACTCACTCTAGCGGGCATACGATGGCTAAGAAGATTCTAAGGGCAGGCTATTACTGGTCTACCATGAAAGCTGACTGTTATCAACACTCCCGAAGATGCCATAAATGTCAAATCTATGCGGATAAAGTACACGTGCCTCCAGTTCCTCTAAATGTCCTAACAGCTCCTTGGCCATTCGCTATGTGGGGAATCGACATGATTGGAGAAATCAAGCCTACGACATCCAATGGACATTGTTTCATCCTGCTGGCCATTGACTACTTCACCAAGTGGGTCGAAGCAGCTTCCTTCGCATCCGTCACTAAGAATGTGGTTGCTCGCTTCATCAAGCAGAACCTTATTTGCCGGTACGGTATCCCAGGAAGGATTATCACTAATAATGGTACAAACCTTAACAATACTATGATCACCGCCCTGTGCGAACAGTTCAAGATTCAACATCATAATTCATCTCCCTATCGGCCAAAGATGAACGGTGCTGTCGAAGCTGCGAACGAAAATATCAAGAAGATCATACAAAAGATGACAGTCACCTACAAGGATTGGCTTGAAATGTTACCGTTTGCTCTTCACGGGTACCGTACCACGGCACGTACGTCAACTGGGGCAACACCCTATTCTTTGGTATATGGCATGGAAGCCGTTTTACCTATCGAGGTTCAGATTCCCTCCTTGAGAATCATGAAAGATGCTGGTTTGAGTGAAGACGATTGGATTCAGACCAGACTTGATAAACTTAACTTGATTGACGAAAAGAGACTTACTGCTGTTTGTCATGGTCAGACGTATCAAAAACAGATGATCAAGGCTTTCAACAAGAAAGTCAGACGCCAAACATATCAAGTCGGGGATCATGTAATCAAGCGGATCATCTTGCCGCAAAGTGATCCCAGGGGAAAATGGACTCCTACCTACGAAGGACCATTAGTAATCAAAAACATATTTTCTGGTGGGGCAATGATCTTAACCATCATAGACGGCGATGACCTGCCGCACCCTGCAAACATAGACATAGTCAAAAGATACTACACATAAATGACCCGCTAGGTTGACACACCTAGGAAAAAAAAGGGCATCCCGGTGAATCGAAAAGCCGAAAGGGCGGTTCAGGAAAAAATTAGGGATAAACAAAAAAGATCTGTACACCCGACAAGTTGAAAACCCAAAAGGGTGACTTGGGAAAAAAATGGTTTCTCGGTGGACTGAAAACTCGAAAGGGCGGTCCAGGCAAAAGTTAAGGAATTAAAGCGTATGACTATGTCTCGTAGGATCACTTTAAGGACAATCTCTTCACTGATAAACTCTGAGCTTCTGGTCAATCCAATCATCTTCGGACGAAGCAGCGGATGGACAAGATATTCGGAGATACGAAGGCTATAGCGGAATGGGAACCCCATGGGATTTTTACACACATAGCTATCTTTCTTTGTATAAATTTTTTCTTACTTTTATGACACCGTCCTCTTACTAGGATGTTTGTTTCCTTTGTACAAAACACTTACTCAAAGTTAATACAAAGATATCTCTTTCAAAGTACAGAAAACTATTTGCCTTTTTTCTTTTACACTTGTGTTTTTATTTGCAAAAACGTCCAATGATTCATTGATGAACATATGCATTTGAACATAATTACTATTTACAAATAAACAGGATGGAAAAGAACAATTACTGACAGACTGAAAGGATAGGAAAACGTGTTTAGGCTATTCCAAGAGAAACCCCTACAGTACATCATCTAGATCCTCAGTGGAGCTAAAACATTGAAATACATACCCCCAACGGAGTTATAATCTATAATCCCTGCTGTACCCCAAAATTTGCCCTCCCATATTTCTGAAGACATGTCAAGAATCATCTCCAAGTTGTTCAAGATGGCTCCAAAGTTGGACAGTCAAATCACCTCCTAAGGCAGTCAATTCAAAATTAGGGTTTTGTGTTGCATCAAGGTCCTTACATCCAAATGGTCTCAAATGCTACCCAATGTCCTAATATTTTCTCAAGTTCATCCATGTCAAATTTCAAGCCTTGCAGAGAAAGTTTGGTCAGTCAATTGCTCAAGAAGCCCAAAAAATCGACTATGCTAGGACAAAAGTCAACTGTGACCCAAATACAGTCAAACCTCAAGGTTTTTTTTGCCAAAATTCTCATTTTGAAGGATAATTCATCATTTGATCAATGGTTGATCATGATTCATCAAGGATTGCTCAAGATTCATCAAGATTCAAAAGTTGCTAAATTAGGGTTTTGTAGGAAAAGTAAACTCAACTTTGACCAAGAATAACTTTCTCATACTTTATGAGAAATGACCGATCCAAATATAATTTTGAAGAGGATGCAATTTCCTACAATCCATCTTCACACCCCAATATCAAGAAATGCTCTCACAAAAAGTTACAAATTTGGACATTATAGGTCATTTTTGAAAGTCAACAAAAACACCTTTTTTGCCAAAGCTTATAACTTGAGCATGGAATATAAAAATGAGATGAAACTAAAAGGGTTGGTTAGAGGACATCTCAAGGTTTCTAAAAAGTCCAAGAAAACTTCCAAAAGTTCAAAATTGAAGAAGTTATGCATTGTTGAAGTTGGGCATTTTTCTAAAATTGCCAAAAGTCAACTATCCTCAAAACTCCAATTTTTGACAAAAGGGCCCACTTTTTTCCACTTGATGTGATCTTGTCACACCACACACGTGTCCCGTATTCAGTTTCATGTCCATTCATTAATTTTTCTATTTTATTTAATTTTTATTGAATTAATTCATTTTAAATCAATATTAATTCAAATAAAATCCAAAAATTGATGGAATGATATCTTTTTGATCATTACAGCTTTCAATGATCATGATACACATGATCAAATTCGTGCCAAGGCATATTGTTAACAAAATCTTGGATTTGGTACAACTTTGGAAACTTTGTTAATGGTGATCAAATCAAATCTCAATTCATCAATATACATGGATTCAAGCCCAAACTTTTAACCTAATGCATTCCTTATTACTCACACAAGCCAAAGGCATCAAGGACACGACCTAAGAACTGCAGAAACGGCCAAACCAAAACTAAAAAAAAACCTTGAAAAGTTGGAGATCAAAATCTTGGTTAGAGCTCGATTCAGTCCAAAATCTCAACGTAGCTTCCTTGCCTGGCATCCAGTGGAGCTAAAGCAATCAAAACCAAGCCTTGAGACCTCCTAAACAACGTTGTAAGTACTCAAGAACATAGCCCTCTGCACAAATTCACAACCTTGGATTCTTGCATCTTTTTGCCTAAATATTTGTATATTCATACTTTTCGTTGCATTCTGAAACTTTTGGCATAATTGAATTGCATTTTCATAGCCTGTACAGCCATGCCCGAAGCTAGGGTTTTTTTTCTTTATTTTTAGGCATTTTGATTTCAGGGAAAATTAGAACAAATCATGGGCATAAATGGAATCAGTGGAAGGAGACGAGCATGATGATGTTCTTAAAACACGTTTCCATGGCCTAGGATGAATTTTGGAAGTAAGCCACGAATCTTCCTGCGGATAAAAATCCGCAGGTAAGAAAACCAGGGTTTTGTTGGAGAAGATTACTAGGTGTCTTCCCCTGATTGGCCCGTTCAAATTATTGGCGCTTATTTTTTTATTCCAAGCCTAATGCTTTGTTTTACATATAATGATTAATGTTTATTCCAATAACAAATGAACGCGTTGGTTGAGTTGGCAAACAAGTCAGTGTGTTGTCTAATGGGACCTGGGTTCGAATCCCAGGTCCCCCAATTACCTTTGTTTCATTTTTCAGCAAGCGTTCTCATGCAATGCTCAGAACGTAGTCCACCATATGCCTCAAAGATCCAGACGCCAGATGGCCTCCAAGCCAAATTTGAAGGCTGGGATTGAAGGACCATCATATGTCCTAGTCAACAAGCGCATAGGGAGTTGGAAAAGTCAAAGCAGGCTTGGACGTTTTGGGCTTGGAATTGCCAGATCCACCTCCAAATTGTGCCCAACACCCTCCCCATGGGTTATTTCTTTATATTTTCTCTTTTTATTTATTTGCTTTATTTAATTATTATTATTATTATTTAATCAACCAAATAATTTATTTTTTCATAAAAAAAATCAGAAAACAAAAAAATATTATTTTTATTATTAATTTCATTATTTTATTTTTGTAAATAAATATTAATTAATTAGCTTAGTTTTAAATAGGTTTAACATTAATATTTTTTTTGCAATAAATTAAAATTAATACAGAATTAGGTTTTTAATAACTTTTAACCATTTTTATTTTATTTCTTTAAATATAAAAAACCAGAAATATTTTCATTAATTAATTAATTTAATTATTAACTTAGATTTAATTTCCATAATTTCAAAAATAACAAAAAAAACATGCTTTCTTTCAAAAAGGGTCAAAACCCTAAAAATACGCCGATTTAATTTTCTTGCACGCGATCTGTTTTACCATATTGATGTAACTGTTTCCCGGTATGTAATAACTTTTAATTAGGACATTATTTATCGCTTTCTTTTAATTTCCGCAATTTAAATTAAAGGGTTTGTTTTTGGCGATGTAAATACCCGACGCCTTGTAATAGCTTAGATTTAATTCCCGCAATTTAATTTCCGCACAATATTAACTATTAGATGTTTGATAAATAGGAAATGCATGACAAGATCAATCTTTAACCTAAAATCAATATAGCTCAACCATGACATGTACAGATAAAATAAACCGAAGTAACACACTTGCACATGCCACTCTTAGGGTACACCTCACTTGGTTGCCTTCGAACATGGTCGTTGAGTATATGAAGTTTTAGAGGTCGCCCTCTCGTCCAAAAATCATAAGTTGCCTCGAAATGGTTGCCTCGGAAAAATGGTCTAAGACATTAGGGTTACCACTAAGGCGTCCTAACATTGCTTTAGTGACCACACGTCCCTTAATCAAATTGACCCGAAAACTCCAACGACGATGCTACCTACTCCTCAATAGTGGGATAGCATTGTCTAAAGGACATTAGCACAATTTAATTCCTTTTTCGAGTAGGTAGATGGTTCTTAAGTACTTGCTCCTTTTAAAACAAAACAAAACTTTTCGCACTTACACTCTCTTCAAAACAAAAACTCTTTTCAAACCCACAAACACAAAGAAAAGCAAACTTTTGAAAACACAATGAGCAAGTACCTAAGAGCCCGTGGATAACCACGGATAGAAAGGGTGCTAACACCTTCCCTTTCTATAATCTACCTCCCGAACCCGAGAAATATCTCAAAAAGGAATTTTTCTGTGCTTTTGTCCTTTCCTTGTTGGATAAAATAAAAGACGGTGGCGACTCTTGCTTACCACGACATTTTGCAAAAACAAACGCAAAACGTGAACCAGCATTCCAAAACAGTCAGTTCTCGTTCCCACCGATCACAGAACTGGCGACTCTGTTGGGGAATTGTATAAGTGAGGTGTACCTTAGGATTAGATCATTTTGTTTTCAATTGTATGTTTTGTATGCTTTAATTTTGTGCGCTTGTATCAGAGTTTTATAGATCCTAACCCGGATCTGGGGGCACCCTTTAGGTAAGTAGCAATAAACTGTGAGGGAACTGTCCAGCATAGACCGACACGGTTGAAGCAGTAGCTACGTTGGTGTGGCACTTTAGTCTGTACCGATATCCCTTGTGTTGGAACGAGGAGAATATGGGTCTTCTAAGGGGTCTTTAAGAACCAACTGACCTTAGAACCTTAAATTGACCAACTTGGCCATAGAACAGTAGCAGTATGCTACACTCATTGAGACTAAACTCTCGCGATGATTTTGGCCGTAAGAAAAGGCTGCTAAACTGGAATTATGACCGATTGAGGGTAGTCAGTGATATTGAGATCCACTAGAACCCGGTTACTATTTTTAGGACAGGTTTAAACCAACTGAACTGAAAGAGGGTAGTACCTAAGCTCCATGACAGCCTGAAATCTAAGGGCTCTCAGTGTGACTTGTGTGCCTTTACCATGTTTGCTATTTGTGGATACTTTTGGTGTGCCTACTATCATGACATCATGACATCATAACATTGCATACATCTTGCATAAAGACTAACCTATTTCAAAGACAGGAGGGTTTCATCTTTGCTCTGTTTTGTAGGTCATCATGATGCCCATGCGTAAGAATACCATTCGAATCAACTTTGTCCAAGTCCCTACCTTGCTTAAAGAGTTGGTTGCCAAGATGCCTGACACTACTTCCTTCATCAGGAGGCATGGTTCTCTTCTCAGTTTGGTCACCTCTAAATTGGACGAGTAGATGATGAGTGTCCTGGTCCAGTTCTATGATCCGTTGTACCACTTTTTCACTTTTCAAGACTATCAGCTGGTTCCTACCCTAGAAGAGTTCTTTGAGCTGCTCGATATCTCTGTTTTGGAGCAGACTCCATTTACTGGTTGGGAGAAGACCCTTAGGCCCGAAGAGATTGCTGCAGCCTTTCATTTGACCAAAGAGGAGGTAATGGCTAATTTGGAGACTAGGAGTGGAGCAAAAGGCTTTCTGACTAAGTTCTTGGTTGGCAAGGCTAACTACTTCTGGGATAGCCTAGACTTTAAGGCGTTCGAGGATATTCTGGCTCTTCTGATATATGGCTTGGTATTGTTTCCGAATCCTGACACTTTTGTTGATGTGAATGCGATAAAGATCTTCATCTCTCAGAACCCTGTACCCACTCTCTTGGGTGACATTCTTCATCAGCTCTATGCTCGTACTGCCCGAAAGCGGAGAACCTCGATGTGCTGTACTCCCTTATTGGCAAGGTGGTTTATTTCGCACCTTCCCAAGTCAGTGCTGAAGAACAAAGAAGGAATGGGTTAGGCTTATAGGGTGATGTCTCTCTCTCGTAATGACATTATCTGGACTCTCAAGGGTATGGATGAGGTGACTATCATTGATCGCTGAGGAGAGTATCCTAATGTTCCATTAATAGGAACCCATAGAGGAATTTATTACAACCCATGCTTAGCTCTCCGTCAGTTTGGAAGAGTCAGAAGAGAAGGACCTCATGAGATGCTGATGCCTCATATCATCTTTGATTTTCAGGGGGATAGCGACGAGCAGCGTCGCTGATTCATAAGGGCTGGGGATAGAGTTCACCAATATGATCCACATGAGCTGGGCCTAAAGACTTCTCTGCCAATGGAGCCATATCTCAGATGGGTCCGCATCCGTGCCCAGAAGCTAGGTATGCCATATGAAGCCGTCCGGCCTGTCACTCTTGAAGTTGCTAATGAAGAAGGGGTTCTTCCAACCATTCTCCATCCTTATATGCCCACTGACATTGGGGTACTGAAGAGATCTTGGATGCAACTGCGGGAAGAACGGGATTCTTATCGGGAGAAGTTCAACGAGCAGGAGCAGAAGATCCAGAGGTTGACTAGGCAGTTGGAGAACGAGCGGATTCTCAACGACTATGTCCGAACTGATAAGAAGAGACCATGGGAGTATTGATGGACCTTTGATGATTTTTTTTCCAGTTTTTATTTTACTTTTCAGTATTTCCATTCTTGTAAGGCCTTAAGGGAAATTTGTTGAACAATTTAAATTTTGAAGTTTAAATCTAATAAAGTGTGTTTCCTTTCTTGTTTACAAATTTGAATCCCGATTGTCTTTGAAATCATAAATCATACGCATTTCATCTCATACACTTCATAAACAGGTACCCTTTACAGGTCTCTTATCTTCTTCGCTGTTTATTTCAGCAATCATCATGTCTACTGAACCTTCAACTGAGCAAGCTATCAAGGCCCTCCAGGCCAGAAATGCCCAATTTCAAGAGTTGTTCATGAATCTAGCTAAGGGTCAGCAGGACCTGAAGACCTTGATTCTGAAAGAGAAGAAGAAGAAGAAGAGGACCATCCTGTTTAACACAGGACACATGTTTGGGAACAGGCTACAGAATGAAGTTGATCTGACCACCTCATCTGGAGGGAAAGATAGTCCACAAGAAAGGAGGGCTCCTAGCCCTGTGATCTCCGACAATGAGATGGACTACGATGAAGAACAGTATCCTCCTGCTGAGGATAAGTACAAACAACTGGAAGACCGTTTGAGCGCTGTTGTACCCCAAAATTTGCCCTCCCATATTCCTCAAGATTTGTCACGAATGATTTTCAAATTGCTCAAGATGGCTCAAGGGTTGTACAGTCAAACCATCTCCTAAGACAGCTGAAATTAGGGTTTTGATTCTTTCAAGGAATTTGGGGTTTTCAATGGCTCAATCAAGTCTCATAGGCCTATATAGATTCTCTAGCACCTACATGCCAAGTTTCAAGACTCACAGTGCCAATTTGCACAGTCAAAAGCCTCATTTGACCTACAGTCAACTACAAGGACAAAATGGTCATTTTGCAGTCAAAAGTCATAATTTTTGGTCAAAATCTCATTTTGAGTTCACAATCATCATTTGATCAAGTCTTGATCATGATTCATCAAGGATAGCTCAAAAATCATCAAGATGCAAAAGTTACTATTTTTGGACAGTAGAAAAGTCAACTGTACCTTGACCAGGGCATAACTCTTTCATGGTTTGTCAGAAAAATCCCATCCAATGCTCATTTTGAAGAGGATGCAATTTCCTACAATCCATCTTCACACTCCAAGTTCAAGAAATGCTCTCACAAGAAGTTACCAATTTTTACATTATAGGTCAAATTCAAAAGTCAACAAAAGTGCACTTTAAGTCAAAGGCCGTAACATGAGATTGGTAAATCCAAATGACATGGGACCAAAGGAATTGGTTAGAGGACTTCAAGAGCTTTTCAAAATGTCCAAGAACATGGTCATATGATCAAAATTGAGCAAGTTGTGCATTGGAGAAGTTGGGAAATTTTCATGAATTTGCAAAAGTCAACTTTGCTCAAAACACCTTATTTTTGCTAATGGGACTCAAATCTCTTCTTGAAACTTTACCCATGACCTATGCACGACCCATCAAGATTAATTGGATTTATTTTCTTATTTTTATTGATTAAATGGATTTTTAATTAATATTAATTCATTTAATTAATTTAAATCATAAGAAAATAGAAGATTTGTTTTTTTAAATCTTTTTGTGAAGCAAATATGACCTAAACATGCTGGCAAATTCGTGCACAAGTCAAAGATACAAGAAAAATCCAAAATTGGCAACATTATTCAATCATGAAAAATTAAGAATATTTGATTTTCAATCAAAGATTTAAACATCAATGCAATGGATATTGGCCCAGCTTTTTGACCTAATTTGTTTCCCTTATATGCAAGCAAGCAAACCCTGACCTGGAGGACGATTGAAAAAGATGCAGAAACAACCATACAGTTTCAAGAAATCTCAAGAAAATTGAAAACCTATTCTTGCAATCTAGGCCAATTCAAGGCGTGCTATTCATCCAAACACCTTGCAGGAGTTCCCAGGAACGTTTTACAATCAAATTCAGGCACTGAAGCTTAAGAATCACTGAACACAGTTTCACGGTTTGCCTTTTTTATTCAGAATCGTATTTCTTAATTCATGCATATTTAACATGTTTTTGTTATTGATTTGTGTTGTTAGAGACCATACGAAGCTAATGGAATGGTTGAATTGAATTGTAATGCCCTGAATCAAAAGATGCCATGATCAAATTTCTAGGGTTCTTGAGCTTTCAATTAGGGCTTTCTAAACCAGGAAAAATTGGGACTCATGAGATGCATGACTGAACTCGTGTGGCCAAGACGAACATACCCCACACCTCGCGAAATATTTATATATACTGTGGTGCTATTCGCTATTTTCCCTTGCAGAAGTTTGTGGGGGTTAACAACCCCCGCTATTTGATTCTGATTATGTAGGATAAACGAAGAAGATGATGATGTGTTGATGCCTCATTGGTTAATTTGAAAAAGCGTGCGTTTGTTTTTATTTTACAGCATATTGAGTTGTTTGCATATATAATAATTGTTCATTATCCAAATAATAAAAGGATGTAGGTGGTTGAGTGGTAAGCGTGCTGGCCTGGAAGCATTGGGACCTGGGTTCGAATCCCAGGTCCCCCAAAACATTTATTTCATTTTTCTTCACATATTCACATGCAGATTTCCAAAGGTAGTCCACCATGCACCTCAAATATCAATGCGCCATGTGGCTTCAGGCATAAATCCAGTGGCCAAGAGTGGAATCCTCACCATAGTCTCCATTCAACGCCTATGCATGGGATGGCCATAGTCAAAGCAGGCTTGAGCATTGTTGGGCCATAAAATTCCAGAATCACCTCCAGAATTGGGCCCAACACTCCCCTTCAAGTTTATTTCTTTTCTTTTCTTTTTTATTTCTTTCTTTAATTATTTTTTTTATAATTATTATTTTCACTAACAAATTAATATTTATTTTCCTAATAAAATTCAGAAAAACACAAAAATATAATATTTTTATTTATTAATTTTAATTAGTTATTTTGTAAATAAGTAATTAATTAATTTAGTTTTAATTAGGTTAGTTTTAACTTTTTCACAATAAATAAAATCAATGTAGAATTAGGTTAATTAATATATTTAATCATTTTATTTTATTTTCCTTAAAACATAAAAAACACAAAAAATATATTTCTTTTATTTTATTAATTAATTAGTTTAGATTTAATTAAATGCAAAAATAACAAAAAAATCTCTTTCTTTCTCAAAAAAGGGTCAAAACCCTAAAAACTCTCCGATTCAATTTTTTCGCGCGCGTGATTATTTTTTATTCATATTTTGATCCATATTATGTAATTGCTCCGAGGATGTAATAGCTTTAATTAGGACTTTTTATCGCTTTCATTTATTTTCCGCAATTTATTTTTCAAGGGTTTGTTTTTGGCGATGTAAATACCCGACGCCTTGTAATAGTTTAGTTTTATTTTCCGCAATTATTAACTGCTAGATGTATGCTAACTAGGCTATGCATGACAAGACTTCTCTTAAATTAAAATCAATCGTAGCTCACCATAACATGTATAAAGATAACATAACATGAAACTTGACACACTCGCACATGCCACTCCTAGGGTACGCCTCACTTGGTTTCCTCGACGTGGTCATTGAGTATAGGGTGTTTTAGAGGTCGCCCTCCTGTCTAACGATCAAAGTTGCCTCGAAATGGTTGCCTCGATAAAAAACTATCTAAGACATTAGGGTTACCGCTAAGGTGTCCTACTATTGCTTTAGTGACCACATGTCCCATTAATCGAATTGACCCGAAAACTCCAACGACGGTGCTACCTACTTCTCAATAGTGGGATAGTACTGTCTAAAGGACATTTACACAGCTTAATTTCTTTTGAGTAGGTAGAGGTTCTTGGGTACTTGCTCTTTTAAAACAAAAATACTTTTCGCACCTATACTTTTCTGACAAAAGTTTTCAAACAACACTGCATACACTCTTGAGGACAGATACAAGAGTTAAATCGAAGTTTTCAAACAAACTTTTTTAAAACCTATAAGAAAAGCAAAACTTTTTGAAAACATAGTGAGCAAGTACCTAAGAGCCCGTGGATAACCACGGATAGAAAGGGTGCTAACACCTTCCCTTTCTATAATCTACCTCCCGAACCCGAGAAACATCTCGAAAAGGAATTTTTCTGTGCTTTTGTCATTTCCTTGTTGGATAAAATAAAAGACGGTGGCGACTCTTGCTTACCGCGACATTTTGCAAAAACAAACGCAAACACGAACCAGCATTCCAAAACAGTCAGTTCTATTTCCACCGATCACAGAACTGGCGACTCTGCTGGGGAATTCTATAAGTGAGGTGTACCTTAGAATTAGATCACTATGTTTTCAATTGTATACCTTATATGCTTTAAAATTTGTGGGCTTGTATCGGAGTTTTATAGATCCTAACCCGGATCTGGGGGTACCCTTTTTTAGGTAAGTAGCAATAAACTGTGAGGGACCTGTCCGGCATAGACCGACACGGGTGCAGCAGTAGCTACGTTGGTGTGACACCTTGGTCTGTACCGATATCCCTTGTGTCAGAACGAGGAGAATATGGGTCTTCTAAGGAGTCATTAAGCACCAACTGACCTTAGAACCTTAAATTGACCAACTTGGCCATAGAACAGTAGCAATATGCTACGCTCATTGAGGCTAAACTCTCGCGATGGTTCCGCCCGCAAGAAAAGGTTGCCAAACTGGAATTTTGACCGATTGAGGGTAGTCAGTGATATTGAGATCCTCTAGAACCCGATTACTATTTTTAGGACAGGTCATACCCAACTAAACTGAAAGAGGGTAGTACCTAAACTTCATGCCAGCCTGAAATCTAAGGGCTCTTGTGTGACTTGTGTGCCTTTACCATGTTTGCCTTTTGTGAATACTGGTGGTGTGCCTTTATCATGACATCATAACATCATACCATTGTATGCATCCTGCATAAGGACTAACCCATTTCAAAGACAAGAAGGTTTCATCTTTGCTCTGTTTTGTAGGACATCATGATGCCCATGCGTAGGAATACTATCCGGCTCAACTTTGTTCAACCACCTACTTTTCTTAAAGAATTGGTTGACAGGATTCCAAACACCACTTCCTTCATCAAGAGGCATGGTCCTCTTCCCGGTTTAGTCACCTCAAAGTGGGACCAACAACTGATGAGTGTCCTGGTCCAGTTTTATGATCCGTTATACCATTGCTTCACCTTTCAAGACTTCCAGCTGGTCCCTACCCTGGAAGAATTCTCTGAGTTGCTTGGTATCTCTATCTTGGAACAGACTCCATTCACGGGTTCGGAAAAGACTCTCAGGCTTGAAGAGATTGTTGCAGCCCTTCACTTGACCAAAGAGGAGGTAATGGCTAACTGGGAGACTAGAAGTGGAGTTAAGGGCTTTTTGGCTAAGTTTCTGGTTGGCAAAGCTAATGGTTTCTGGAATGACTTAGACTTTCAAGCGTATGAGGACATCCTAGCTCTCTTAATCTATGGTCTGGTGTTGTTTCCAAATCCTGACACCTTTGTTGATGTTAATGCCATAAGGATCTTCATCTCTCGGAATCCGGTACCCACTCTCTTGGGTGATATCCTTTATCAGCTCTATACTCGTACTGCCCGAAGACGGGGAACTTTGTTGTGCTGTGCTCCTTTATTGGCGAGGTGGTTTATTTCGCACCTCCCTAGGTTCGTGCTGAAGAACAAAGAAGGAAGGGGCTGGGCTCATAGGATAATGTCTCTTACTGATAAAGACATTATTTGGACTCTCAGAGGCTTAGATGAGGTGGCTGTCATTGATCGTTGTAGAGAGTATCCTAATGTTCCATTGATCAGAACCCGTGGAGGAATCTCTTATAACCCGTGTTTAGCTCTCCGTCAGTTTGGAAGGGCCAGAAGAGAAGGGCCTCATGAGATGTTGATACCTCATATCGTCTTTGATTTTCAGGTAGATAGCGGCGAGCAACACCATAGATTCATCAGGGCTTGGGATAGAGTTCACAAATCTGACCCCCTTGAGTTGGGACCGAAAACTTCTCTGCCTATGGAGTCATATTTCAGATGGGTCCGCATCCGTACCCAGAAGTTAGGTATGCCATACGAAGCTGTCAGGCCTATTACTCTTGAAGCTACTGATAAAGAAGGGGTTCCTCCTACTATTCTCCATCCTCACCTGCCCACTGATGTTGACACTCTGAAGAGGTCTTGGGCGCAACTGCAGGAAGAAC
This sequence comes from Vicia faba, assembly GCA_948472305.1. Classification (NCBI taxonomy): domain Eukaryota; kingdom Viridiplantae; phylum Streptophyta; class Magnoliopsida; order Fabales; family Fabaceae; genus Vicia; species Vicia faba. Next base: position 897,702,220 of record OX451740.1, read on the forward strand.
GGGATTCTTATCGGGAAAGGTTCAACGAACAGGAACAGAAGATCCAGAAGCTGACAAAGAAATTAGAGAACGTGCGGATCCTGAATGATTATATCCGCACTGAGAAGAAGAGGCCATGGGAGCAGTGATGGACCCTTGATGATTTCTTCTACAGCTTTTATTTACTTTTTAGTATTTCCATTTTTGTAACGCCTAAGGGCAAGTTGTTGAACAATTTAAATTCCGAATTTAAATCTAATAAAGCGTGTTTCCTTTTTTGTCTACAAAGTTGAATACCGATTGTCTTTGAAAACATAAATCATACGCATTTCATGCCATCATATGCATAACAGGTACCCCTTTTTACAGGTCACTTATCTTCTTCGCTGTTTATTTCAGCAATCATCATGTCTACTGAACCTTCCACTGAACAAGCTATCAAGGCCCTCCAGGCCCAGAACGCCCAGTTCCAAGGGTTGGTTATGAGCCTAGCCCAGGGTCAACAGGATTTGAAGACTCTGATTCTGAAAGAGAGGAAGAAGAAGAAGAGGACCGTCTTGTTCAACACTGGACGCAGGTTTGGCAATGGACTGCAGAATGAGGTTGAGCTGACTACCTCATATGTAGGGAAAGACAGCCCCTAAGAGAGAAGGGTTCCTAGTCCCGTGGTCTCCGACAACGAGACGGATTATGATGAAGAGCAGTATCCTCCTGCTGAGGATAGGTACAAACAGTTAGAGGACCGCTTAAGTGCTATGGAGATACAGAATATGCCCGGGTTGGACTTTGGAGACCTAGGCTTATCCTCTGGGGTGGTGATTCCCCATAAGTTCAAGGCACCTGCTTTTGCCAAATATGACGGAGCCTCTTGCCCAAAGCTGCACCTCCGGTCGTATGTAAGGAAGATCCAACCTGAAACTACTGACAAGAATTTATGGATCCATTTCTTTCAGGATAGTCTTTCAGGGACTCAACTCGAGTGGTTCTATCAGCTGGATGGAGCCAGTATCCGCAACTGGGAAGATTTGGCTACTGCGTTCTATAAGCAGTATCAATATAATTCCGACCTCGCTCCTACGCGTACCCAACTCCAGGGTATGTCAATAGGGACGGGTGAAGGATTTAAGGAATATGCTCAAAAGTGGAGAGACCTTGCCGGAAGGGTGCAACCACCTTTAACTGATCGGGAACTTGTTGATATGTTTCTGGGGACCCTGTCTGGTCCATTCTTCAACCATTTGATTGGAAATTCTTCAGCCGGGTTTACAGACCTTATCTTGACTGGTGAGAGAATTGAAGCTGGTATCAAGTCTGGGAAGGTACAGAAGGGTGCCTCCTCGAGCACTGAGAAGAAACCGTTCAAGAAGGAATCTAGTGCTGTCTATGGTTCAAGGAGACCAAATAAATCTGAACACCGCCAAGCTGTCAACGCGGTGGTCATTTCAAAACCTGCTGGTGCTCCTCAGCATCACAACCAACAAAGGGGTGAGAGACCTAGAAGGAAGTTCACTCGACTCAGCATGACCTTGTCCCAGATATTGCCACAGTTACTGACAACCAATTTGGTAACTCTAAGGGAAGCCCCAAAGAATCCGAATACTACTTCTCCAAAGTACAACCCTAACGACCGCTGCGCTTATCACTCTGACAGTCCGGGACATAATACGGATGATTATTGAACTCTGAAGAATAAGGTCCAAGACCTGATTGATGCTAAAGAAATTGAGTTTGAGGCGCCCGAAAGGCCCAATGTTGTGACTGCTCCCATGCCCAAGCATGGAGTAAATGCGGTAGAGGAAGACTTGTTTGTATCCTCTGTGGATGATATTGTCACCCCGCTGATGACCGTCAAGAAGAACCTATTGCTAGCCGGTTTATTTCCGAGCTGTAGTGAAGGTTGCCATCTGTGTTCCATTTCACCTACTGGTTGTCCATCTTTGAAGTCAGGTATCTAAAACCTGATGGATAATAAAGAAATCCTGTTTGAGAAGATTGCTGTTCCTACTACCCCTACTGAAGAAGTGTCAATTGTTACCATTTTCAACAATTCTCCCAAGGCTCCTTCGAGGAAGCATGTCAGAATTACGCCGGTTCAGAAGATTGCACCTATAATTATCACAGTTCCGGGGGCCATCCCCTATACATCCGACAAAGCTGTCCCTTGGCACTATGGGGCAGATGTTTATGTGCTTGGAGTTAAGCAAGAGTTTGATACTAGCACCAGCGTCAGCAACATCACTGGGCCTGCTAAAGTCACCCGCAGTGGTAGACTTTTCTCACTTGATATTGCGCCACAAACTATCCAGAGACCTATTGTCATCACACCTGCAAGTGTGCCCACTTCCCTTCTTGATCAAGTTCTTAGTTCTACCCCTGTCGCCGAGTCATCTGATGCTCGGGGCAAAGGGATCGCCACTGATATGCCTGCCCAGACGGAGGCACCAAAGACCATCAATGTTGAAGCTTCCAAACAGGAGATGGAAGAGATCCTGAAGATCATCAAGAAGAGTGATTATAATATAGTTGAGCAGCTGGGGCAAACCCCCTCCAAGATTTCTATGTTATCACTATTGTTGTGTTCATAGGCCCATGCCAAGGATCTGATTACGTTCCTGAAGACGGCCCACGTGCCACAAGAGACATCAGCTGATCAGTTTACCGATTGTGTGGCCAACTTAACTGCTGATAATGGTTTGGGTTTCTCCGACGTTGATCTGACTGCTAAAGGGAAGAACCATAACGATGCCCTGCATGACTCCATTGAATGCAAAGGCACTACTCTTGCACATGTGTTGGTTGACACTGGTTCTTTGTTGAACGTCTTTCCCAAGAAAGCTCTAGACAGGTTGGATTGCGAAGGGTTGGAGCTAAAGCCCAGTAACATTGTTGTCCGGGCCTTTGATGGGTCTAAAAGGATGGTGCATGGTGAAGTCGATATTCCAATCAGAGTTGGTTCTCAGGTCTTTGATTCTACATTCTACGTGATGGATATTCGACCGTCCTATTCTTGTTTGCTGGGTCGTCCATGGATCCATAAGGCTGGAGCTGTTACCTCCACACTACATCAGAAGCTGAAATACCCGGTCAAAGGGAAGATTGTGATAGTGCAGAGGGAGGAAGAATACATGGTCAGCCACCTCAACTCGTTCCGGTACATAGATATGGATGGGAAGTTCATTGAGACTCCATTTCAACACTTCGAAGAGGTCCCTCAGACACTGGCATCAGCTGAAACTGTGGCTGAAGATTCTCCTTTGAAGATGGCTTCCTTAAAGGATGCTCGGGCTGTTATTGAGAAGGGTGAGTATGCAAACTGGGGCCGACTTCCTGATTTCACTCAGAAGACTGACAAGTTTGGTTTGGGTTTCACTGCAGAAGCTCAAAGGGCTGTTCGTAGTGCAAGGATTGGAAGACCTCCGGTGTTCATCAGCAACCCGGAAGTAAATGGCATTGAAGATGACATGGAGGAATCTGAATTCAACAGCTGGATCTACCCTACGACCGACGGTGGACCAAACAACTAAACAGCGAAGGACTTTGTCCCTTTTACTTTTGTTACTTAGTAATGAACTCCTTTGTTTTGAATTTGTAACAGACAATATTGTGAAACTTTATGGCCCGGTGTCTTGCCCGGGGCACCGTGGCTTCATTTGTGAGGGCTTTTGTGTGTCATTTTCATATATCATTAATAAAAGCATTGGACGTTTTTGCATTTCAAATCTTGCGCTCCTTGTCTTTCTTTATTATATATTGCAAAACAGCTATTTACACACACTCACATATACAGGTCTCAATCCACTCTGGATCTCACTGGTAACGACTCTGCTACTGCCAGTTATGACTTTGAAAATCCGATCAACTTAGCCGAAGACGAAGGTGAAGATGATTGCTAATTGCCTGGTGAGCTTGCAAGACTGCTACTCCAGGAAGAGAGGGCCATTCAGCCACATGAAGAGCCAGTGGAAACGGTAAATCTGGGTACTGATACAGACAAAAAGGAAGTCAAGATTGGTGCCAATCTAGAGTCTAGTGTGAAACAACGGTTGATTCAGATGCTTAATGACTACGTGGAAATCTTTGCCTGGTCTTACGAAGATATGCCTGGGTTGGATACCGACATTGTGGTTCATCACTTGCCTACCAAGGAGGACTGCCCTCCGGTAAAACAGAAGGTCCGCCGTATGCGTCCAGAGATGTCCGAGAAAATCAAGGCTGAGGTTATGAAACAGTTTGACGTCGGTTTTCTAGAAGTGACTTCTTACCCTCAGTGGGTTGCCAATGTGGTTCCAGTGCCGAAGAAAGATGGTATGGTCCGAATGTGTGTTGACTACAGGGATTTGAACAGGGCGAGCCCTAAGGATGACTTCCCTCTGCCTCACATCGACGTTCTGGTTGACAATACTGCTCAGCATAAGGTATTCTCCTTTATGGACGGTTTCTCCGGTTATAATCAAATAAAGATGGCTCTTGAAGACATGGGGAAGACCACTTTTTTTACTCAGTGGGGAACCTTTTGCTACAAGGTCATGCCTTTTGGGTTGAAAAATGCTGGGGCAACATATCAGCGTGCCATGGTTGCTCTGTTTCATGATATGATCCATCATGAGATTGAAGTATACGTCGATGATATGATTGCAAGGTCCCAAACTGAGGAAGAACATCTTGACCATCTTCATAAGCTATTTGACAGGCTGAAGTTGTACAAATTGGGGTTAAACCCGAACAAGTGCACCTTCGGGGTGAGGTCTGGCAAATTGCTAGGCTTCGTCGTGAGCGACAAAGGTATTCAGGTGGACCCTGCCAAAGTAAAAGCCATACAAGAGATTCCAGTTCCCAATACAGAGAAAGAGGTCAGAGGCTTTCTAGGACGGTTGAACTACATTGCCCGATTCATCTCGCATCTAACTGCTACCTATGAGCCAATCTTCAAGCTACTGAAGAAAAATCAAGTAGTACGTTGGAACGATGAATGTCAGGCCACTTTCGAGAGAATCAAAGAGTATCTCCAAGAGCCACCCATTCTTATGCCACCAGTTGAAGGAAGACCTATAATCTTATACTTGACAGTACTGGACAACTCAATGGGGTGTGTGCTAGGTCAGCATGACGAGTCTGGCCGAAAAGAGCATGCTATTTATTACCTTAGCAAAAAGTTTACCGACTGTGAGACCCGATACTCACTGCTTGAGAAAACTTGTTGCGCTTTGGTATGGGCTGCTTGCCGGCTGAGACAGTATATGTTGACTCACATTACTCTGTTGATTTCAAAAATGGACCCAATCAAGTATATCTTTGAAAAGCCTGCCTTGTCCAGAAGAATAGCAAGATGGCAGATGATCTTGACTGAATATGACATCCAGTACACGACTCAAAAAGCAATCAAGGGAAGTGTGTTGGCAGACCATTTGGCACATCAGGCAGTGGATGATTACCAGTCTATGAACTTCGAATTTCCTGACGAGAATATCATGGTAGTAACTGATTGTGAGATACCTGGACCGGATGAAGGACCTGAGGAAGGATCCCGATGGTCTATGCACTTTGACGGAGCCTCAAACGCTTTGGGTAATGGCATTGGCACTATGATCATATCTCCTAAAGGCTCACATACTCCACTTACCGCCCGACTATGTTTCAACTGCACCAACAACATGGCGGAGTATGAAGCATGCATCATGGGTCTTCGAGCTGCAATTGACTTAAGGATCAAGTTTCTGAGTGTCTTCGGAGATTCCGCTCTCGTGATCAGTCAGATCAAAGGCGAATAGGACATGAAACACCCAAATCTTATTCCTTACAAGGAGTATGTATTGACGTTGCTTCCCCATTTCGAGGAGATAACCTTTGAACATTTCCTAAGAGAATAAAATCAGTTGGCGGACGCGTTAGCTACGATGTCTTCTATGTTCAAAGTCAAATGGGACAACGAGGCTCCTCGGATCATTATTTAGAAATTGGATGAACCTGCACATTGCTGTGATCTTGAGACCGAAGAGGTAACAGAAAAGCCTTGGTATCATGAAGTAAAGAGGTACCTGGAAGCTCAAGAATACCCCGAGGGTGCATCTGTTAATGACAAGAAGTTTCTGAGAAGGTTCGCAGCAAAGTTCTTCCTCACCAATGACATTCTTTACAAACGTAACCACAATTCAACCTTACTGCGTTGTATGGATAAAACTGAAGCAGAAAGGATCATGGAAGAGCTGCATGAAGGTACCTTCGGAACGCATTCCAGTGGGCATACCATGGCGAAGAAAATCCTTCGGGAAGGATATTACTGGTCCACAATAGAAGCCGACTGTTATCAACATTCTCGGACGTGTCACAAATGCCAGATCTATGCTGATAAGGTGCACATTCCTCCAGTTCCTTTGAACGTCTTGACAGCACCTTGGCCTTTTGCAATGTGAGGGATTAATATGATCGGCGAGATCAGACCTACGACATCCAACGGGCATCGTTTCATACTAGTAACGATTGATTACTTTACAAAGTGGTTTGAAGCAGCTTCCTTTGCTACCGTAACCAAAAACGTCATGGCACGGTTCATTCGGCATAACCTGATCTGTCGATACGGTGTACCAGAGAGGATCATTACGGATAATGGTACCAATCTTAACAACAAGATGATCACTGAGCTCTGCGAGCAATTCAAGATACAGCACCACAATGCTTCTCCCTACTGGCCAAAGATGAATGGGGCTGTAGAAGAAGCTAATAAGAACATTAAGAAGATTGTGCAGAAGATGATAGTGACCTATAAAGATTGGCACGAAATGTTACCATTTGCTCTTCATGGGTACCGTACCTCAGCACGGACGTCAACAGGGGAAACACCCTACTCCTTGGTATATGGCATGGAGGCAGTCCTTCCCATTAAAGTTCAGATACCCTCTCTCTGGATCATGAAGGATGCGGGTTTAAGTGAAGACGACTGGATCCAGACCCGGATTGATCAACTGAACCTAATCAACAAAAAGAGACTCACTTCTATTTGTCATGGTCAGACGTACCAAAAGCGGATGATCAAGGCATTTAACAAAAAAGTCAGACGATAAGAATATCAAGTCGAGGACCTGGTAATCAAGCGCATCATTCTACCTCAAGGTGATCCCAGGGGCAAATGGACCCCTACGTACGAAGGGCCATTTGTGGTTAAGAACATCTTCTCAGGAGGAGCAATGATTCTAACCACCATGGATGGTGACGACCTTCCTCACCCCGCCAATGCAGACATAGTAAAAAGATACTACACATAATTAAAGACCCGCTAGGTCGACTGGCCTAGGCAAAAATAAGGGCTCCCGGCGAACCAAAAGGGTTCGGGAAAAAATAAGGGATGAAAATGAAAAAAATCTGTACACTCGGCAAGTCGAAAACCTGAAAAGAAGGCTTGGGCAAAAATGGGTATCCCGGTGGACTGAAAACCTAAAAGGGCGGTCCAGGCAAAAGTTAGGGATAAGCGTAACACTATGTCTCATTGGATCACCCTGCATCCAGACTTCGGTATCAACTATCAGGCTCGGAAGGCACCAATCAATCAAATTCCTCTTCAACTAAGCAGCAAAGTGATGAGATGCTTGAAGACATAAAGGCGATAGCAGAGTTGGAACCCAGTGGGATTTTTCACATAGCTGTTTTGTTTTCTTGTCACAAATTGTATAAACTCTATTTTGTTCAGCGACGTTCTCTTACTAGGACGTCAGCCTCTTGTACACAAAACGCCTATTTACAGGCAAACTTCAAAATCAATACAAGTTCATTTTTCAGACAAATTGCAAATTGTTTTTCCTTTATCTGTTTTGTTTTGCAAAGAACGTCCAATGTTCATTTTTGATATACGCATTTGACATTAATATTTGCATGCGAAACAAAGGACTAATTACGGGTGACATCGGAAGTAGGGGCAATAAGAATTATCTAAGCGATCTAGTTGCTCTGTCCACCAAGGTACCAAGGTAGGTTCAGTTGAAGAATACGACCAAGATACCTTCACTCCCCAAGAGTAAGACAATAATGGTAGCTCTCCCCACTGAGACTTACAACCATGAACGAGTCAACAATACTCTCCCCCAAGCAGAGTTGGCCTATCATCAGCCCTAAAAAGGTTGGGTATCCCCAGTAGGTTTTAACATTCCCCATAGGAGTATACATATATCCCTCAGCAAGCATCCCCGACACTCTTAATATTCGTCAACGAAATATAAGAATGTTCCCCGGTGGAATACAAGATACCCCCAGTGGAGCCATTTCCCAGCGCATTCTAAAAAAGGCTTCCCCGCCAGAGTTGAATCATCTTCCCCAGTAGATTCTGGAAGCTTGTCCCCTGCAGAGTGCAAATGCATCTCCCCAGCCATATTCAGAGGTTATCCCCACGAGAGTCTAACTGGGTTATCCTCAGAAAGTTGCAACGGAAAGGTCATCCCCAGCGAAGTTCTTTCTATCCCCAGCGGAGTTCATCATCAAAATCCCCAATAGAGCTTATCAACAGAATCCCCAGCGGAGTTATCGTTAAAATCTCAGTAAAGCATCTCTTCCCCACAGAGTAATTCCCCGCAGAGTAATCTCTTCATCAAGTTTATTCCCCAACGGAGTTCTTCTCTCCTGCAGGTTTATTCTCACAATCATCTTCGTTCATCATCCCCATCGGAAACAAAGAATTCAACTCTATTCTCCAGCAGCTATCCGAGATTTATTTTCCCCAGCTAAAACATCACAGTTTCATACATCATGACACATGCATATACGCATCATATCATGCAATCTCATTTATGTTGAGAACATCACTGCTTGATCCATATCATACATTACATGTGACTGACCTTTACCTTTCAGGAAAGATGCAGTTAAATTCTCAGCTATGTCAAAAGAGACAAAACCAGATAAATCGATTCCTAAAGATTTTTCTGATACTAATCTAGTCAAAGGAGACAAATCCAGTCAAAGGAGACAAATCCAGTCAAAGGAGACAAATCCAGTCAAAAGAGACAAATACAGTCAAAGGAGACAAATTCAGTCAATGGAGACAAAACCAGTTAAATCGATTCCTAAAGATTTTTCTAAAGCCAGTCAATGGAGACAAAACCAGTTAAATCGATTCCTAAAGATTTTTCTGATACTAATCCCGTCAATGGAGACAAAACAAGTTAAATCGATTCCTAAAGATTTTTCTGATGCTAAGCCAGTCAATGGAGACACAATCAGTTAAATCGATTCCTAAAGATTTTTCTGAGGCAAAGCCAGTCAATGGAGACAAAACCAGTTAAATCGATTCCCAAAGATTTTTCTGACGCTAATCCAGTCAAAGAAGACAAATCCAGTTAAATCGATTCCTAAAGATTTTTCTGATGAAGACAACCCGTCAATGAAGACAACCCGTCAATGAAGACAACCCGTCAACGAAGACAAAACTACCTACCAACACTCTCCAGGTGGCATCTGTAAGCCCATCCTCCTATCCATCATCTCTCCAAATGGCATCTGTAAGCCCATTCCCGACATCACATTGCTAATACTACACCATGCGAGTGCAAATTTCTGGGCACTTTAGTGTTCGATCATCTTCCACCTTCGGATCACGAAAGGAACGCAAGCCAATCTACATCCTCAGATTTAATAAGATTGAATAGGGGCAACTGTTGTACCCCAAAATTTGCCCTCCCATATTCCTCAAGATTTATCAAGAATGATTTTCAAATTGCTCAAGATGGCTCAAGGGTTGTACAGTCAAACCATCTCCTAAGACAGCTGAAATTAGGGTTTTGATTCTTTCAAGGTATTTGGGGTTTTCAATGGCTAAATCAAGTCTCATAGGCCTATATACATTCTCTAGCACCTACATGCCAAGTTTCAAGACTCACAGTGCCAATTTGCACAGTCAAAAGCCTCATTTGACCTACAGTCAACTGCAAGGGCAAAATGGTCATTTTGCAGTCAAAAGTCATAATTTTTGGTCAACATCTCATTTTGAGTTCACAATCATCATTTGATCAAGTCTTGATCATGATTCATCAAGGATAGCTCAAAAATCATCAAGATGCAAAAGTTACTATTTTTGGACAGTAGAAAAGTCAACTGTACCTTGACCAGGGCATAACTCTTTCATGGTTTGTCAGAAAAATCCCATCTAATGCTCATTTTTAAGAGGATGAAATTTACTACAATCCATATTCACACTACAAGTTCAAGAAATTCTCTCACAAGAAGTTACCAATTTTTACATTATAGGTCAAATTCAAAAGTCAACAAAAGTGCACTTTAAGTCAAAGGCCATAACTTGAGACTGGTAAATCCAAATGACATGGGACCAAAGGCATTGGTTAGAGGACTTCAAGAGCTTTCCAAAATGTCCATGAACATGGTCATATGATCAAAATTGAGCAAGTTGTGCATTGGAGAAGTTGGGAAATTTTCATGAATTTGCAAAAGTCAACTTTGCTCAAAACACCTTATTTTTGCTAATGGGCCTCAAATCTCTTCTTGAAACTTTACCCATGACCTATGCACGACCCATCAAGATTAATTGGATTTATTTTCTTATTTTTATTGATTAAATGGATTTTTAATTAATATTAATTCATTTAATTAATTTAAATCATAAGAAAATAGAAGATTTGTTTTTTTAAATCTTTTTGTGAAGCAAATATGACCTAAACATGCTGGCAAATTCGTGCACAAGTCAAAGATACAAGAAAATCCAAAATTGGCAACATTATTCAATCATGAAAAATCAAGAATATTTGATTTTCAATCAAAGATTTAAACATCAATGCAATGGATATTTGCCCAGCTTTTTGACCTAATTTGTTTCCCTTATATGCAAGCAAGCAAACCCTGACCTGGAGGACGATTGAAAAAGCTGCAGAAACAACCATACAGTTTCAAGAAATCTCAAGAAAATTGAAAACCTATTCTTGCAATCTAGGCCAATTCAAGGTGTGCTATTCATCCAAACACCTTGCAGGAGTTCCCAGGAACGTTTTACAATCAAATTCAGGCACTGAAGCTTAAGGAATCACTGAACACAGTTTCACGGTTTGCCTTTTTTATTCAGAATCGTATTTCTTAATTCATGCATATTTAACATGTTTTTGTGATTGATTTGTGTTGTTAGAGACCATACGAAGCTAATGGAATGGTTGAATTGAATTGTAATGCCCTGAATCAAAAGATGCCATGATCAAATATCTAGGGTTCTTGAGCTTTAAATTAGGGCTTTCTAAACCAGGAAAAATTAGGACTCATGAGATGCATGACTGAACTCGTGTGGCCAAGACGAACATACCCCACACCTCGCAAAATATTTATATATGCTGTGGTGCTATTCGCTATTTTCCCTTGCAGGAGTTTGTGGGGGTTAACAACCCCCGCTATTTGATTCTGATTATGCAGGATAAACGAAGAAGATGATGATGTGTTGATGCCTCATTGGTTAATTTGAAAAAGCGCGCATTTGTTTTTATTTTATAGCATATTGAGTTGTTTGCATATATAATAATTGTTCATTATCCAAATAATAAAAGGATCCAGGTGGTTGAGTGGTAAGCGTGCTGGCCTGGAAGCATTGGGACCTGGGTTCGAATCCCAGGTCCCCCAAAACATTTATTTCATTTTTCTTCATATATTCACATGCAGATTTCCAAAGGTAGTCCACCATGAACCTCAAATATCAATGCGCCATGTGGCTTCAGGCATAAATCCAGTGGCCAAGAGTGGAATCCTCACCATAGTCTCCAGTCAACGCCTATGCATGGGATGGCCATAGTCAAAGCAGGCTTGAGCATTGTTGGGCCATAAAATTCCAGAATCACCTCCAGAATTGGGCCCAACACCCCCCTTCAAGTTTATTTCTTTTCTTTTCTTTTTTATTTCTTTCTTTAATTATTTTTTTTATAATTATTATTTTCACTAACAAATTAATATTTATTTTCCTAATAAAATTCAGAAAAACACAAAAATATAATATTTTTATTTATTAATTTTAATTAGTTATTTTGTAAATAAGTAATTAATTAATTTAGTTTTAATTAGGTTAATTTTAACTTTTTCACAATAAATAAAATCAATGTAGAATTAGGTTAATTAATATATTTAATCATTTTATTTTATTTTCCTTAAAACATAAAAAACTCAAAAAATATCTTTCTTTTATTTTATTAATTAATTAGTTTAGATTTAATTAAATGCAAAAATAACAAAAAAATCTCTTTCTTTCTCAAAAAAGGGTCAAAACCCTAAAAACTCTCCGATTCAATTTTTTCGCGCGCGTGATTATTTTTGATTCATATTTTAATCCATATTATGTAATTGCTCCGAGGATGTAATAGCTTTAATTAGGACTTTTTATCGCTTTCATTTATTTTCCGCAATTTATTTTTCAAGGGTTTGTTTTTGGCGATGTAAATACCCGACGCCTTGTAATAATTTAGTTTTATTTTCCGCAATTATTAACTGCTAGATGTGTGCTAACTAGGCTATGCATGAAAAGACTTCTCTTAAATTAAAATCAATCGTAGCTCACCATAACATGTATAAAGATAACATAACATGAAACTTGACACACTCGCACATGCCACTCCTAGGGTACGCCTCACTTGGTTGCCTCGACGTGGTCATTGAGTATAGGGTGTTTTAGAGGTCGCCCTCCTGTCTAAAGATCAAAGTTGCCTCGAAACGGTTGCCTCGATAAAAAACGATCTAAGACATTAGGGTTACCGCTAAGGTGTCCTACTATTGCTTTAGTGACCACATGTCCCATTAATCGAATTGACCCGAAAACTCCAATGACGGTGCTACCTACTTCTCAATAGTGGGATAGTACTGTCTAAAGGACATTTACACAGCTTAATTTATTTTGAGTAGGTAGAGGTTCTTGGGTACTTGCTCTTTCAAAACAAAAATACTTTTCGCACCTACACTTTTCTGACAAAAGTTTTCAAACAACACTGCATACACTCTTGAGGACAGATACAAGAGTTAAATCGAAGTTTTCAAACAAACTTTTTCAAAACCCACAAGAAAAGCAAAACTTTTTGAAAACATAGTGAGCAAGTACCTAAGAGCCCGTGGATAACCACAGATAGAAAGGGTGCTAACACCTTCCCTTTCTATAATCTACCTCCCGAACCCGAGAAACATCTCGAAAAGGAATTTTTCTGTGCTTTTGTCCTTTCCTTGTTGGATAAAATAAAAGACCGTGGCGACTCTTTCTTACCGCGACATTTTGCAAAAACAAACGCAAACGTGAACCAGCATTCCAAAACAGTCAGTTCTATTTCCACCGATCACAAGTGCTATGGAAATTCAGAAGTTTCCCGGTCTGGACTTCGGAGATCTAGGTCTATCATTTGAGGTGGTGATTCCCCATAAATTCAAGGCACCAGCCTTTGCCAAGTATGACGGAGTTTCCTGTCCGAAGCTGCACCTCCAATCGTATGTGAGGAAGATTCAGCCGTACACAGCTGATAAGAACCTATGGATCCACTTCTTCCAAGACAGTCTCTCAGGGACTCAGCTTGAGTGGTTCTATCAGTTGGACAGAGCCAGTATCTGCAGTTGGGAAGATTTGGCTACTGCATTCTACAGGCAGTATCAGTACAACTCCAACCTTGCTCCTACGCGTACCCAACTCCAGGGTATGTCAATGGGAACGGGTGATCGATTTAAAGATTATGCTCAGAAGTGGAGGGACCTCACCGGAAGAGTACAACCACCCTTAGCTGATCGGGAACTTGCTGATATGTTTCTGAGGACCCTGTCTGGTCCATTTTTCAACCACTTGATTGGAAGCTCTTCATCTGGGCTTACAGATCTTATTTTGACTGGTGAGAGGATTGAAGCCGGTATTAAGGCTGGGAAGATATAGAAGGGTGCTCCATCAAGCACCAAGAAGAAGACATTTAAGAAAGAGTCTAGTGTTGTCTACAGTGCAAGAAGTCAGAATAGACCTGAACACCGCCAAGCTGTCAATGCGGTTGTTATTTCAAAACCTGCTGGTGCTCCTCAGTACAACAATCAACAAAAGGACGAGAGACCTAAGAGGAAATTCACTCGTCTCAGCATGACCTTATCTCAGATTCTGCCACAGTTGCTAAATACTAATTTGGTGACTCTAAGGGAATCCCCAAAGAATTCAAATACAACGTCACCAAGGTATAACCCTAACGCCGCTGTGCTTATCACTCTGATAGCCCGGGGCATAATACAGATGATTGTTGGAGTCTGAAAAATAAGATACAAGATTTAATTGATGCGAAGGAGATTGAGTTCTAGGCGCCCGAGAGGCCTAATGTTGTGACTTCTCCCATGCCCAAGCATGGAGTGAATGCTATAGAGGAAGACTTGTTTGTAGTTTCTGTGGATAACATTGTTACCCCTCTGATGACTGTCAAGAAGAACCTCTTGCTAGCCGGTTTATTTCCGGGTTGTGACGAAGGTTGCTGTATGTGTTCTGCCCGTCCAAATGGTTGCCCATTCTTGAAGCCAGGTATCCAAAACTTGATGGATAGTAAAGAGATCCTATTTGAGAAGACTGTTGTTCCCTCAGTTCATTCTAAAGAAGTTTCCATTATTACCATTTTCGACAATTCTTCCAAGGCTCCCTCGAGGAAGCCTGTTAGAATTACATATGTTCCGAAAATCGCACCTGTGATTATCACTGTTCCGGGGCCCATCCCCTACACCTATGATAAAGCTGTCCCTTGGCACTATGGGGCTGATGTTTATTTTCATGGAGTTGAGCAAGAGTTGGATGCTGATACTGACATCGGCAACATTACTGGACCTGCTAAAGTCACCCGCAACGGAAGAATTTTCTCACCTGATATTGCTCCACCAACTGTCTGAAGACCTGTTGTCATTACACCTGCAAGTGTACCTACTGCCATTCCTGATCAAGTTCCTATCCTTACCCCTGTTGCCGAGTCATCTGACGCTCGAGGAAAAGGGATCACCACTGATGTGCCTACCCAGACGGAGGCACCGAAGACAATTATTGTTGAAGCTTCCAAACAGGAGATGGAAGAGATTCTGAAAATTATTAAGAAGAGTGATTACAACATAGTTGAACAGCTGGGGCAAACCCCGTCTAAGATTTCTATGTTGTCATTGTTGCTGTGCTCAGAGGCCCATGCCAAGGCTCTGATTACCTTTTTGAAAACTGCCCACGTGCCACAAGAGACATCAGCTGATCAGTTTACAGATTGCGTGGCTAATTTGACTGCTGATAATGGGTTGGGTTTCTCGGACACCGACTTGACTACTAAAGGGAAGAATCATAATGATGCCCTGCATGTCTCCATTGAATGCAGGGGCACTACTCTTGCACATGTATTGATTTATACTAGTTCCTCATTGAACGTCATGCCCAAGAAAGCTCTAGACTGGTTGGATTGTGAAGGGTTGGAGCTGAAACCAAGTAATATTATTGTCAGGGCCTTTGACGGGTCTAAAAGGATGGTGCATGGAGAGGTTGATATCCCGATCAAAGTTGGTTCTCAGGTCTTCAATTCTACATTCTATGTGATGGACATCCGGCCATCTTATTCTTATTTGCTGGGTCGTCCATGGATCCATAAAGCTGGGGCCGTAACCTCAACGCTCCACCAGAAGCTGAAGTACCCGGTCAAAGGGAAGATTGTGACAGTACAGGGAGAGGAGGAGTACATGGTCAGCCACCTCAACTATTTCCGATACGTGGAGATGGATGGGGAGTTCATTGAAACCCCATTTCATCACTTTGAAGAGGTTCCCCAGACACTGGCATCAGCTGAGACTGTGGTTGAAGATTCTCCTATGAAAATGGCTTCCTTAAAAGATGCCCGGGCTGTTATTGAGAAGGGTGAGTGTGCAAATTGGGGCCGACTTCCTAATTTTACACAGAAGACTAACAAGTTTGGTTTGGGTTTCACTGCAGAAGCTCAAAGGGTTGTTCTAAGTGCAAGGATCGGAAGACCTCCTGTGTTCATCAGCAACTCGGGAGTGAATGCCATTGAAGATGATGTGGAAGAGTCTGAATTTGACAGCTGGATCTATCCTACTACCGACGGTGGACCAAGCAACTGGACAACAAAGGACTTCATCCCTATTACTTTTGTTACCCAGTAATGAAACTTTTGTTTTGAATTTGTAATAGACAGTGTCTTAAACTTTATGGCCCAGTGTCTTACCCGGGGCACTGTGGCTTCATTTGTAAGGGCTTTTGTGTGTCATTTTCATATATCATTAATAAAAGCATTGGACGTTTCTTGCATTTCAAAAATTTGCGCTCCTTGTCTTTCTATATTGCAAAACAGCTATTTACACACACTCACGTATACAGGTCCACATCCACTCTGGATCTCACTGGTAACGACTCTGCTACTGCCAGTTATGACTTCGAAAATCTGATCAACTTAGCCGAAGACGAAGGTGAAGATGATTGCGAAGTGCCTGGTGAACTTGCAAGACTGTTACTCCAAGAAGAGAGGGTTATTCAGCCGCACGAAGAGCCGGTGGAATCAGTGAATCTGGGTACTGAAGAAGACAGAAGAGAGGTCAAGATCGGTGCGAATCTGGAGCTTAGTGTGAAGCAACGGTTGATTCAGATGTTGCACGACTATGTTGAGATCTTTGCCTGGTCTTACGAAGATATGCCTGGGTTGGATACTGATATCGTGGTTCATCGCCTGCCTACCAAGGAAGACTGCCCTCCCGTGAAACAGAAGGTCCGCCGAATGTGCCCAGAGATGTCTGAGAAAATCAAGGCTGAAGTTATGAAACAGTTCAATGCCGGTTTTCTAGCAGTTACTTCTTACCCTCAGTGGGTTGCTAATGTGGTTCTTGTGCCGAAGAAGGATGGTAAGGTTCGAATGTGTGTTGACTACAGGGATCTGAAGAGGGCAACCCCCAAGGATGATTTCCCTCTACCTCATATCAACGTTCTGGTTGACAACACCACTCAGCATAAGGTCTTCTCCTTTATGGATGGTTTCTCTGGTTATAATCAGATTAAAATGGCTCCCGAAGACATGGTGAAGACAACTTTTGTTACTCAGTGGGGCACCTTTTGCTACAAGGTCATGCCTTTTGGACTGAAAAATGCTGGGGCAACGTATCAGCGTGCCATGGTTGCTTTGTTTCATGACATGATCCATCATGAGATTGAAGTATACGTCGATGATATGATTGCAAGGTCCCAAACTGAAGAAGAACACCTTGACCATCTCCAGAAGCTGTTTGACAGGCTGAAGTTGTACAAGCTGAGGTTAAACCCGAACAAGTGCACCTTCGGGGTGAGATCTGGCAAGCTATTGGGTTTTGTTGTAAGCGATAAAGGTATTCAAGTGGATCCTGCAAAAGTGAAAGCTATACAGGAGATGCCAGCTCCCAGAACAGAGAAAGAAGTCAGAGGCTTTCTAGGACGACTAAATTACATTGCTCGATTCATCTCACACCTAACTGCTACTTGTGAGCCAATCTTCAAGCTATTGAAGAAAGATCAAGTAGTACGTTGGAACCATGATTTCCAGGCCGCTTTCGAAAGAATCAAAGAGTATCTCTAAGAGCCACCTATTCTGATGGCTCCATTTGAAGGGAGACCTTTGATCTTATACTTGACAGTACTCGACAACTCAATGGGGTGTGTGCTGGGGCAGCATGACGAGTCTGGCCAAAAAGAGCATGCTATTTATTACCTTAGCAAAAAGTTTACCAACTGTGAGACCCGATACTCACTGCTTGAGAAAACTTGCTGTGCTTTGGCATGGGCTGCTCGCCGGCTGAGACCGTATATGTTGACTCACACTACTTTGTTGATATCAAAGATGGATCCAATCAAATATATCTTCGAAAAGCCTGCCTTGTCCGGAAGAATTGCAAGATGGCAGATGATCCTGACTGAATATGACATCCAGTATACGACCCAAAAGGCAATTAAGGGAAGTGTGTTGGCAGACCATTTGGCACATCAGGCAGTGGATGATTACCAGTCTATGAACTTTGAATTTCCGGACGAGAATATCATGTTGGTAACTGACTGTGAGACACCTAGACCAGATGAAGGACCTGAGGAAGGATCCCGATGGTCTATGTACTTTGATGGAGCTTCAAACGCTTTGGGTAATGGCATTGGCGCTGTGATCATATCTCCTAAAGGCTCTTATACTCCGTTCACCGCCCGACTATGTTTCAACTGCACCAATAACATGGCGGAGTATGAAGCGTGCATCATGGGTCTTCGTGCTGCAATTGACCTAAGGATTAAGTTTCTAAGTGTATTCGGAGATTCCGCTCTCGTGATCAGTCAGATCAAAGGCGAGTGGGATACGAAACACCCAAATCTTATTCCTTACAAGGATTATGTACTGACGTTGCTTCCCCATTTCGAGGAGATAACCTTTGAACACTTCCCTAGAGAGGAGAATCAGTTGGCGGACGCGCTAGCTACGATGTCTTCTATGTTCAAAGTCAATTGGGACAACGAGGCTCCCCGGATCATTATGGAAAGATTGGACGAACCTGCACATTTTTGTGATCTTGAGACTGAAGAGGTAACAGAAAAGCCCTGGTTTTACGAAGTAAAAAGGTACCTTGAGGCTCAGGAATACCCCGAGGGTGCATCTGTTAATGATAAGAAGTTTCTGAGGAGGTTCGCGGCGAAGTTCTTCATCAGCAATGGTGTTCGTTACAAGCGTAACCATGATTCGACCTTACTGCGTTGTGTAGATAAGATTGAAGCAGAAAGGATCATGACAGGGCTGCATGAAGGTACTTTCGGAACTCATTCTAGTGGACATACCATGGCAAAGGTCCACAATGGAAGCCGACTGTTATCAACATTCTCGGACATGTCACAAGTGCCAGGTCTATGCTGATAAGGTGCACATACCTCTAGTTCCTCTGAATGTTTTGACAGCACCTTGGCCTTTTGTAATGTGGGGCATTGATATGATCGGCGAGATCAGACCTACGGCATCCAACGGACATCGTTTCATCCTGGTAGCGATTGATTACTTTACGAAGTGGGTTGAAGAAGCTTCCTTTGCTACCGTAACCAAGAACGTCGTGGCACGGTTCATTCGGCACAATATGATATGTCGATATGGTGTACCAGAGAGGATCATTACGGACAATGGTACCAATCTCAACAATAAGATGATCACTGAGCTCTGCGAGTAATTCAAGATACAACATCATAACTCTTCTCCTTACCGGCCGAAGATGAATGGGGCTGTAGAAGCGGCTAATAAGAACATTAAGAAGATTGTGCAGAAGATGACAGTGACATACAAAGATTGGCACGAGATGTTACCATTTTCTCTTCATGGGTACCGTACCTCAACACGGACGTCAACAGAGGAAACACCCTATTCCTTGGTTTATGGTATGGAGGCAGTCTTTCCCATCGAAGTTTAGATACCCTCTCTTCGGATCATGAAAGATGCAGGTTTGAGTAAAGACGACTGGATTCAGATCCGGCTTGATCAGCTGAATCTAATCGACAAAAAGAGACTTACTTCTATCTGTCATGGTCAGACGTACCAAAAACGGATGATCAAGGCATTTAACAAGAAAGTCATACGACAAGAATATAAAGTCGGAGATCTGGTAATCAAGCACATTATTCTTCCTCAAGGTGATCCCAGGGGCAAATGGACCCCTACTTACGAAGGGCCATTTGTGGTTAAGAACATTTTCTCAGGAGGAGCTATGATTCTAACCACCATGGATGGTGACGACCTTCCTCACCTCGTCAATGCAGACATAGTAAAAAGATACTACGCATAATCAAAGACCCTCTAGGTTGATTGGCCTAGGAAAAAATAAGGGCTTCCCGGCGAACCAAAAGGGTTCGGGCAAAAATAAAGGATGAAAATTAAAAAATATGTACACCCGACAAGTCGAAAACCTGAAAAGGCGGCTTGGGCAAAAAAGGGTATCCCGGTGGACTGAAAACCCGAAAGGGCGGTCCAGGCAAAAATTAGGGATAAGCGTAATAATATGTCTCATTGGATCACCTTGCATCTAGACTTCGGTATCAACTGTTAAGTTCGAACGACACTAATCAATCAGATTCATCTTCAACCAATAGCAAAGTGATGAGATGCTCGAGGATATAAAGGAAATAGCAGAGTTAGAACCCAGTGGGATTATTCACATAGTTGTTTTGTTTTCTTTTCACAAATTGTGTGAATTCTGTTCGGCGGCGTTCTCTTACTAGGACGTCAGCCTCTTGTACAAAAACGCCTATTTACAGGCCAAACTTCAAAATCAATACAAATCATTTTCAGACAAATTTCAAACTATTTTTCCTTTATCTGTTTTGTTTTGCAAAGAACCTCCAATGTTCATTTTTGATATATGCATTTGACATTAGTTGCTGCTCATAAACATCTACATGCGAAATGAAAGATGAAATTATTGGTAATATCAGAAGCAGGGGCAATAAGAATTGTATAAGCTGTATAGTTGCTCTGTCCATCAGGTACAAAGGTAAGTTCAGTTGAAGAATATGGCTAAGATGCCTTCACTCCCCGCATAATAAGACAGTAATGGTAGCTCTCCCAGCTGAGACTTGCAACTATGAACGAATCAGCAATACTCTCCCCAAGCAGATTTGGTCTACCATCAACCCTAAAAAGGTTTGGTATCCCCAGAAGGTCTTAATATTCTCCAGTGGAGTATAAGATATTCCCCAACAAGTATAAGAGTATCCCCGACAATCTTAATATTCCTCAACGGAGTATAAGAATGCTCCCCGGTGGAATACAAGATACCCCGAGTGGAGTCAATATTTCCCAGCACGGTCTGAAAAAGCTTCCCCAATGGAGTTGAAACATCATCCCCAGTAGACTCTGAAATTTTATCCCTAACGGAGTACAAAATAAATCTCCCCAGCCAAATTCAAAGGCTTTTCTCCACAAGAGTCTAACAGGGACATCCCCAGCAAGTTGTAACTGAAAGTTCATCCCCAACGAAGTTCTTTCCTTTCACAAGCAGGAATTCAATCCTAAACAAATTCAATATCACCAGCAACGGTAATCCATCCCCAGTGGAGTTTATCAATGGAATCCCCAGCGGAGTTTATCATTGAAATCCCCAGTGGAGCTTATCAACGGAATCCCCAGCGGAGTTTATCGTTAAAATCCTCAGCAGAGCATCTCTTCCCCACAGAGTAATTCCCCTCAGAGTAATCTCCTCATCAATTTATTCCCTAACAGAGTCATCCTCTCCTGCAGGTTTATTCTTGCAATCATCTTCGTTCATCATCCCCAGCAGAAACGAAGAATTCAACTCTATTCCCCAGCAACTATCCGGGATTTATTTTCCCCAGCTAAAACATCACATTTCCATACATCAAGATGCATGCATAAATGCATCATATAATATAATCTCATTTATGTTGAGAACATCATTGCTTGATCCATATCATGCATTGCATATGACTGACCTTTACCTTTCAGGAAAGATGCAGTCAAATTCTCAACTATGTCAATGGAGACAAAATCAGTTAAATCGATTCCTAAAGATTTTTCTGAGGCAAAGCCAGTCAATGGAGACAAAATCAATTAAATCGATTCCTAAAGATTTTTCTGAGGAAGAGCCAGTCAATGGAGACAAAATCAGTTAAATCGATTCCTAAAGATTTTTCTGAGGCAGAGCCAGTCAATGGAGACAACCTGTCAATGGAGACAACCCGTCAATAGAGACAACCTGTCAATGGAGACAACCGTCAATGGAGACAACCTGTCAATAGAGACAACCTGTCAATGGAGACAACCTATCAATGGAGACAACCTGTCAATGGAGACAACCCATCAATGGAGACAACCCGTCAATGGAGACAACCCGTCAATGGAGACAACCCGTCAATAGAGACAACCCGTAAATAGAGACAACCTGTCAATGGAGACAACCTGTCACTGGAGACAACCTATCAATGGAGACAACCCGTTAATAGAGACAACCTGTTAATGGAGACAACCCGTCAATGGAGATAACCCGTCAATAGAGACAACCTGTCAATGGAGACAACCCGTCAATGGAGACAAACCGTCAATGGTGACAACCCGTCAATGGAGACAACCCGTCAATAGAGACAGCCTGTCAATGGAGACAACCCGTCAATGGAGACAACCCGTCAATAGAGACAACCTGTCAATGGAGACCACCCGTCAATGGAGACAACTCGTCAAAAGAGACAACCCGTCAGCAAAGACAAAACCACCTACCAACAATCTCCAAATGGCATCTGTAAGCCCATTCCCGACATCACAATGCTGATGCTACTTCATGCGAGTGCAAATTTCTGGGCACTCTAGTGTTCAATCATCTTCCACCTTCGAATCACGAAAGGCCCGAACGCCAATCTATATCCTCAGGTTTAAGAATATTGAACAGGGGCAACTGTTGTACCCCAAAATTTGCCCTCCCATATTTCTCAAGACATGTCAAGAATCATCTCCAAGTTGTTCAAGATGGCTCAAGAGTTGGACAATCAAATCACCTCCTAAGGCAGTCAATTCAAAATTAGGGTTTTGTGTTGCATCAAGGTACTTACATCCAAATGGTCTCAAATTCTCCCCAATGTCCTAATATGTTCTCAAGTTCATCCATGTCAAATTTCAAGCCTTGCAGAGAAAGTTTGGTCAGTCAATTGCTCAAGAAGCCCAAAAAATCGACTATGCTAAGACAAAAGTCAACTGTGACCCAAATACAGTCAAACCTCAAGGTTTTTTGCCAACATTCTCATTTTGAAGGATAATTCATCATTTTATCAAGGGTTGATCATGATTCATCAAGGATTTCTCAAGATTCATCAAGATTCAAAAGTTGCTAAATTAGGGTTTTGTAGGAAAAGTCAACTCAACTTTGACCAAGCATAACTTTCTCATACTTTATGAGTAATGACCCATCCAAAGATCATTTTGTAGAGGATGCAATTTCCTACAATCCATATTCACACCCCAATATCAATAAATGATCTCACAAAAAGTTACAAATTTGGACATTATAGGTCATTTTTGAAAATCAACAAAAACACCTTTTTTGCCAAAGCTTATAACTTGATAATGGAATATCAAAATGAGATGAGACCAAAAGGGTTGGTTAGAGGACATCTCAAGGTTTCTAAAAAGTCATAAAACACTTACAAAAGTTCAAAATTGAAGAAGTTATGTATTGTTGAAGTTGGGAATTTTTCCAAAATTGCCAAAAGTCAACTATCCTAAAAACTCCAATTTTTGACAAAAGGGCCCACTTTTTTCCACTTGATGTGATCTTGTCACACCACACACGTGTCCCATATTCAGTTTCATGTCCATTCATTAATTTTTCTATTTTATTTAATTTTTATTAAATTAATTCATTTTAAATCAATATTAATTCAAATCAAATCCAAAAATTGATGGAATGATATCTTTTTGATCATTACAACTTTCAATGATCATGATACACATAATCAAATTCGTGCCAAGGCATATTGTGAACAAAATCTTGGATTTGGTACAACTTTGGAAACTTTGTTAATGGTGATCAAATCAAATCTCAATTCATCAATATACATGGATTCAAGCCCAAACTTTTAACCTAATGCATTCCTTATTACTCACACAAGCCAAAGGCATCAAGGACACGACCTAAGAACTACAGAAACGGCCAAACCAAAACTGGAAAAAAACCTTGAAAAGTTGGAGATCAAAATCTTGGTTAGAGCTCGATTCAGTCCAAAATCTCAACGTAGCTTCCTTGCCTGACATCCAGTGGAGCTAAAGCAATCAAAACCAAGCCTTGAGACCTCCTAAACAGCGTTGTAAGTACTCAAGAACATGGCCCTGTGCACGAATTCACAACCTTGGATTCTTGCATCTTTTTGCCTAAATATTTGTATATTCATACTTTTCGTTGCATTCTGAAACTTTTGGCATAATTGAATTGCATTTTCATAGCCTGTACAGCCATGCCCGGAGCTAGGGTTTTGTTTCTTTGTTTTTAGGCATTTTGATTTCAGGGAAAATTAGAACAAATCATGGGCAGAAATGGAATCAATGGAAGGAGACGAGCTTGATGACGTTCTTAAAACACGTTTCCATGGCCTAGGATGAATTTTGGAAGTAAGCCACGAATCTTCCTGCGGATAAAAATACGCAGGTAAGAAAACCAGGGTTTTGTTGGAGAAGACGACTAGGTGTCTTCCCCTGATTGGCCCGTTCAAATTTTTGGCGCTTATTTTTTTATTCCAGGCCTAATGCTTTGTTTTACATATAATGATTAATGTTTATTCCAATAACAAATGAACACGTTGGTTGAGTTGGCAAGAAGGTCAGTGTGTTGTCTAATGGGACCTGGGTTCGAATCCCAGGTCCCCCAATTACCTTTGTTTCATTTTTCAGCAAGCGTTCTCATGCAATGCTCAGAACGTAGTCCACCATATGCCTCAAAGATCCAGACGCCAGATGGCCTCCATGCCAAATCTGAAGGCTGGGATTGAAGAACCATCATATGTCCTAGTCAACAAGCGCATAGGGAGTTGGAAAAGTCAAAGCAGGCTTGGACGTTTTGGGCTTGGAATTGCCAGATCCACCTCCAAATTGGGCCTAACACCCTCCCCATGGGTTATTTCTTTATATTTTCTCTTTTTATTTATTTGCTTTATTTAATTATTATTATATTATTTAATCAACCAAATAATTTATTTTTTCATAAAAAAAATCAGAAAACAAAAAAATATTATTTTTATTATTAATTTCATTATTTTATTTTTGTAAATAAATATTAATTAATTAGCTTAGTTTTAAATAGGTTTAACATTAATATTTTTTTTGCAATAAATTAAAATTAATACAGAATTAGGTTTTTAATAACTTTTAACCATTTTTATTTTATTTCTTTAAATATAAAAAACCAAAAATATTTTCATTAATTAATTAATTTAATTATTAACTTAGATTTAATTTCCATAATTTCAAAAATAACAAAAAAACATGCTTTCTTTCAAAAAGGGTCAAAACCCTAAAAAATACGCCGATTTAATTTTCTTGCACGCGATCTATTTTACCATATTGATGTAACTGTTTCCCGGTATGTAATAACTTTTAATTAGGACATTATTTATCGCTTTCTTTTAATTTCCGCAATTTAAATTAAAGGGTTTGTTTTTGGCGATGTAAATACCCGACGCCTTGTAATAGCTTAGATTTAATTCCCGCAATTTAATTTCCGCACAATATTAACTATTAGATGTTTGATAAATAGGCAATGCATGACAACATCAATCTTTAACCTAAAATCAATATAGCTCACCCATGACATGTACAGATAAAATAAACCGAAGTAACACACTTGCACATGCCACTCTTAGGGTACACCTCACTTGGTTTCCTTCGAACATGGTCATTGAGTATAGGAAGTTTTAGAGGTCGCCCTCTCGTCCAAAGATCATAAGTTGCCTCGAAACGGTTGCCTCGGAAAAATGATCTAAGACATTAGGGTTACCACTAAGGCGTCCTAACATTGCTTTAGTGACCACACGTCCCTTAATCGAATTGACCCGAAAACTCCAACGATGATGCTACCTACTCCTCAATAGTGGGATAGCATTGTCTAAAGGACATTAGCACAGTTTAATTCCTTTTTCGAGTAGGTAGATGGTTCTTAAGTACTTGCTCCTTTTAAAACAAAACAAAACTTTTCGCACTTACACTCTCTTCAAAACAAAAACTCTTTTCAAACCCACAAACACAAAGAAAAGCAAACTTTTGAAAACACAATGAGGAAGTACCTAAGATCCCTTGGATAACCACGGATAGAAAGGGTGCTAACACCTTCCCTTTCTATAATCTACCTCCCGAACCCGAGAAATATCTCAAAAAGGAATTTTTCTGTGCTTTTGTCCTTTCCTTGTTGGATAAAATAAAAGACGGTGGTGACTCTTTCTTACCGCGACATTTTGCGAAAACAAATGCAAAATGCGAACCAGCATTCCAAAACAGGCAGTTCTCATTTCCACCGATCACAATCCCCATCAGAGTTAAAACTTCAAAACTCCCGATCCCCGACGGAGCCAAAACTTTGAGTTACTAATCCCTAGCGGAGCTGAAACCTTCATCCCCAGTCGAATCAAGACTTCTAATCCCCAGCAGAAACCATCCAATTTCCCCAGCAAGTTATCTTAAATCCTGGAAGTCAACCAGATAATAGTTAACTTTTGTCTCTCCCCAACCTAGGATAACTCCCCAGTAGAGTGGCAGACGACCGAAAACTCCTGAACTTACTCTCCAGTAGTAAGCCTTCTTCCCCATAGAGTTTTTACTCCCCAACAGAATGAAGATTCTCATTCTTGATTCCCCAGTGAAGTTGCCAGAGTCTTCACCACTCCCTAGCATGAAGTCACCGAAGTTTTCATTACTCCTCAACGGAATGAAGATTCTCATCCTTAGTTCCCCACAGAAATCATCAGAGTTTTCCCTATTCCCCAGCCGAGTAAGGATTCCCAATGTGTAAACCCCCAGTAGAAGTCATCAAAGTTCTCTGGATTTCCCAAGCAAATTTCTACAGCAGTATACGACATTACTCTCACAACAGATTCTGTCAATACTCCAACTTCAAGATATGAAGGATCCTCGCCATCCCCGCAGAAGTTGTCAAAGTTTTTGTCAATCCCCGCAAGTTGCCAAGGATTTTCTATCCCCAACAGTGGTCCAAGGATTTCTCATCCTCAACAATCAAAGATTTTGAATCTCCAGCAGCGGTCAAGGATTTATTTTCCCCGGCAGCAGTCAGGATTTTATTATCCCCAGCTATCAAGGATTTACTTTCGTCAGCAAGACAGCTAATAGGCTTACATGCGCATACATCTACACTCATATATCATAAACATTGATAAAACATATTTATTGCATCATACATTTCATGCAACATAACTTTGTGTTTCAGCTAACATTTTACCCTTTTCAGGATAAGATTAACAGCTATCGTTAACAAATATTCAAATATTTCAGATACAGTACGGATACACTCCAGACACGGAAGTCATTCTATTACTCATTCAGATCTCTTATTCAAAGATACAGTACGGATACACTCCAGACACGAAAGTCATTCTGTTACTCATTCAGATTTCAACTTCAGATACAGTAAAGATACACTCCAGACACGGAAGTCATTCTATTACACATTCCAAATTCAAGGTCAAGATACAGTTCAGATACGCTCCAGAAATGGAAGCCATTCTGATACTCATTCAAACTTCAACATTCAGATTCCAGTCCAGATACGCCCCAGACGCGGTTGCCATTCTGTTACTTATTCTGACTTTTTCCCCAGTACGGATACACTCCAGACACGGAAGTCATTTTGTTACTCATTCAGATTTTAACTTCAGATACAGTAAAGATACACTCCAGACATGGAAGTCATTCTATTACTCATTCCGAATTCAAGTTCAAGATACAGTTCAGATACACTCCAGAAACGGAAGCCATTCGGATACTCATTCAGACTTCAACATTCAGATTCCAATCCAGATACGCCCTAGATGCGGTTGCCATTCTGTCACTTATTCTGATTTTCCGCAGCTTAGATACGCTCCAGACACGGTTGCGATTCTATCGCTTATTCAGATACAAAGTTCAGATACAACTCGGATACGCTCCAGACACGGATGCTATTCCATTGCTCATTCAGATTCAGTCTCCAGATACAGTTCAGATACGCTCCAGAAACGGAAGCCATTCGGATACTCATTCAAAATTCAACATTCAGATTCCAGTCCAGATACGCCCCAGACGCGGTTGCCATTCTGTTACTTATTCTGACTTTTTCCCCAATACGGATACACTCCAGACACGGAAGTCATTCTGTTACTCATTTAGATTTCAACTTCAGATATAGTAAAGATACACTCCAGACACGGAAGTTATTCTATTACTCATTCCGAATTCAAGGTCAAGATACAGTTCAGATACGCTCCAGAAACGGAAGCCATTTTGATACTCATTCAAACTTCAACATTCAGATTCCAGTCCAGTTACGCCCCAGACGCGGTTGCCATTCTGTCACTTATTCTGATTTTCCCCAACTTAAATACGCTCCAGACACGGTTGCGATTCTATCAATTATTCAGATACAAAGTTCAGATACAGCTCGGATACGCTCCAGACACGGATGCCATTCTATTGCTCATTCAGATTCAGTCTCCAGATACAGCTCAGATACGTTCCAGACGCGGATACCATTCTTATACTCATTCTTTTGACTTACAACTTACAATTCAACAAACATTCTTGGATGGCATCTTTAAGCCCATCTCCAACAAGATTCTATCACATCTCCAAATGGCGTCTTTAAGCCCATTCCCTCAACTACATTTTGACGAGTGCAAATTTACGGGCACTCTAGTGTCCAATCATCTTTTACCTTCGAGTCACGAACGATAAAACTCGCCAATCTAACTCTCCAGGTTCAAGAAGATTGAACAGGGGAAGCTGTTGTACCCCAAAATTTTCCCTCTCATATTATCAAGATTTTTCCTCACAAGACTCCTAGACTCAAGACAAGATTAGGTTTTCTCTACTCAAGACCTCCTCTTGCACTGATAGCCTGAAATTAGGGTTTGAGTTTGCACAAGGAATTTTGGACCATTAATGCTTAATGTGACTTTCACACACCATCTTGGACCTCTAAGATTTCCCATGCCAAGTTTCAAGCCTTGAATCACATTTTTTCCCAGTCAATTGGATAATTGACCTAAAAATCAACTGTATTGGGGAAAAAGTCAACCATGGCCAATTTACAGTCAAACTTCATAATTTTTTATCCACAATCACATTGCTCATATATACCATTTTATCAAGTTTGGACCACAACTCCTCAACAAATTTGATCAGATCATCAAAAGGGCAAAATGGTCAAAATTAGGGTTTTGACTGAGAAAGGGCAATTTCTGATTTTTTTACCTAGCCATTGGAAAATTGGGTTCAAGCATGATTTCAAGGACTCAATAGCATCATCTTGACCTAATCACATAGTTCAAAAGATCTCAAATGCATAGGATTGACAGATGAATTTTCCAGTCAACTGATCAAAAATCAACTGTACACTAAAAAGTCAAACTTTGACTTTTTGGTCAAAATCAAGTACCAAGACTCATAATTCATCAAGATTTGTCAAAATGTGAAACTTGTTGATCAAGAAACCTAGTTTTGCAAATTAGGGTTTTAATTTGAAATTTTTCATAACTTAGAATTTTTCTAAGTTATGGAAAATTTCTTATTTTTTCCCAAATCTCTACAACTTTTTCACCATGATGCAATTGGATTCAAAGAAAACTTCCAACATGAAAGTTGTAGTCCTACACAAAATCTACAACTTTGATTCACAAAGTTTTCCCAAAATATGCTTGGATCTCAAGTTATGAATTTGTGAAGAAGGGTCCATAAACTTTTTAACTTAGTGAAATTTTGCCCTAGTTTAGGCAGATTTTTGACCTAACTTCATGGAAAATTTTCACCTAGTTCCAAGAAGAATCTCAAGTTGCATTTCAAATATGGATTGTAGAGCATGTTACAAGATTTCCAAAATTCCCAAGAACTCCCCAAGATCATTTATGGTTAGGGAGAATCAAAGAAATGAAAATGGCAATCTATCACTTTTGTTCAAGGCATTTTTCACATTGGTACAAGTTGCAAATCAGTTCCAAACTTGCTTGTACTTGGTATTACAGGTCCTAATCCCTTCTACACTCAAAAATTAAATGCAAATACAATGGATAATGGTCTTGTTCTGATCTTTGGAGCATTGTACATTGAATTATTCCATTTATGGCATAAAGATCACAATACCATTTTCATAAAGTTTGCTTTTTACAACTTTGTTTATCCTGAGCCATGGACCTAATATCTTTTTGCAAACAAGATCCACAGTTATCAGGAAAAGTTTACCAACTATGTGCAGCTAAGGAACTAGCAAGTACAAGCTTTTGGGTATTGTCATTTTAACTTTTCTTCAAAAGCAAGAAACTTGCAAAAGTCAAGTGAACTCTTCCATCTGATAAAAACAAGACTTTGTATCATTTCAAAGGATCTCAGAACTTTATTGCAAGCCTAAACACGATTGCCTAACATCTCAAACACCCTCAAACACAAAAAACACGATTTTCTGCCCAAACAGGGCATCATTTGCAGAACTCAAGCCATTTTGAAATTGGCTCGTGCGTTTTGCCTTCCAACCCTTCGAACATCTTCCCTACAACACACCTAAGCTATCGAGGTCCCTGTCCAGCAACTGTGAGCTCAGTTTCACACTTCACCATTTTCACTTTGCAAGTTTGCAGGTTGACTTCTACAAGGAGATTCAAGCAACTTCAAGGCAAGCTGAGCATTGGGAAAGCTTGAGGGAACTTCAAGCAAGCTCACAAGAACTCTAGGCCTCACTTAAAGTTCCCACATTTCCATATCCAAACTCAACTGAACAAGGTATTTGTCAAGTTTCTATCTCTCTATTTAGGCATCCTTAGGCTTAGGTTTGTGAAGCAAAGATGTAGTCCTTAACATGCTTGAACTGTACATATGCATAGTTCTTATTTATATTAACTGAGTAGTGAGAATTTGAAGCTTGAAGTTCATGAAAATTTTAGGTCAAAAATTAGGGGTGATAAAATTCTCCTTGATCTTTGAGAGTTAGGTCTTAATTTTTATATCATTGGAATCGTGAGTTAACATGCTACAAGTTTCATGTTGCAAGATTTTGTTTTTATGCACGTATGCAAGAGATACAGGTTTGGCTCAGAAACGCGCGTAGGAAGTGTACAGAGGACAGGGATGAAGCTGGCTTGGGCCTGGCGCTTGGGCCAGCTACTTTTTGCACCCCCCTTTTTGCTTCTGCACCCCCCCTTTGCATTTTCTTTTATTTTTTATATTTTTTGCATATATTATATTTTGATTTGCATTTATTTATTTTTTTAACATTATAAAATCATAAAAATATTTTCTTACTTTTTGCATTTTATTTTATTTTATTTATTATTTTTTATGGCATAAAAATAGTTTATTAGGTTAAATAAAATTTATTTTCTTAAATAAACTTGTAAATAATATTAAAATACTTAAATATTTTATTTTATTATATTATACACATAAAATATTATTTTATCACATATTTTAATTTTTAATATTTATACATAATATTATTATTATTTTTCCTAAAACAAAAATGGACAAATAAATATTAGAAAACAATATTTTCTATTAAATCAAAACTAGGGTTTCCCCCTTTCAAAAATAATAACATTATTTTTTTTCTTATTTTAGGACTTAGATAATAATATTTTCTCATGTATAAAACAATTACAAAACATTTTTTTGCATATTTACATTTTATTGCATATTTAAATAATTGTTTATTTATTTATTGTACAATAAATTCAATTGGGTTGTAATAGTGATTTAGGGTTTATTTTTGTGCAATATTCCCCATTCAAAACTTGTATCTCCCCTCCCATAATATTGTTGTAATAGTTTAGCTTTACTTTACGCAATTTATCGTATTATATGCATGTTTAGTAAAAACTAGGGTTTATATGATAAGACAAAATCAAACAAATAGCTTGACCTAATACAAGACAAAATGCATGAAAATGATAACACCTTGCACACAAGCACCTCTAGGGTTTCACCCACTTGGTTGCCTTAAAACATGGCCATGGTATGCATGCTAGGTATCTTGGCAAAATCAAACAAAACAAAAGATCATAGTCCCTCGATGACGCTATCTTGGTTGCCTAAAAACAAATGATCTTAAGTCCCTCAAAACTTGCTAAAGATACTTGGCAATATTGTTATCATGGTCATACGATGACCCACGCCCGTCCCGTTTAACATCCAAAGATAGGGTTATCTACCTAGACAATGGTAGGTTAACAATGTCAAAGGAATAAAAATGTGTAGGAAAGGATTTTGAGTAGGTAGATGCTTCTAGTTACTTGATCAAACATGCAAACCATCCTTGCTATTTTCAAACAAACACACACAATTTCAAAACATTTCCAAACAACTTTCAAAACATTGAAACATTTTTCAAAAGACAAACATCTTTGTATACATTCTTATGAACGAGAATCATTAAAAGATTGCCAAAACGATGGCCTCTTTTCAAAATACTTTCAAAACCACACAAAGCACCATTTAAAACAATTGTCAAAGCAAAGCAAGTGATCTAAAATAAGTACCTAAGAGCCCATTGAAAACCATGGATGAAAAGGGTGCTAGCACCTTCCCTTTTCATAATCTACCCCATGAACCAAAAAACAATCTCAAAGGTCTTTCCTGTGCTTTTTTACCTTTCCTTTTAGCTAAAATAAAAGTCGGTGGCGACTCTGGCTAAACCGCAACATTTGCAAACACAAACGCAAAACCTCAAGTCAGTTCTCTCACCGCATCACAGGTATCAATATAGAGTTTATTAATAGAAAAGCAGTTGGGAACAAATTAACTATTCTTATCAGTAGCATGTTATAGCAGAAGGAACATTAATAGAAGTAACATATTTTTGTAGAGTTGTTTTATGCGATAGAGGATAAAAGTAGAAATAATAATAAGTGGTAAATTTAGAGGAACAATAGAATAAAGTAGTAGAGTTAATAATTAGTAGAATTATGTTAGTAGTAGATGTAGAAATTAAAATAGCAGTGATGGTTTTAGCTGTAGAGTTGGTAATAAATAATTTAACAGAGTAGTATATTAGTGACATATGTAATAATTTAGCAGAGAGTTATCGGTGGAAGTTGTGGATAGCGAACAAGTAGTTTTGGCAGAGACCAATAATGGCAGTGAGATAAATAGCGGAGGTAGCGTAATTTAGTAGAATAAATTGATTAGTAGCAGTATAAATAAAAAGTAGTAATAACAGTATATTAAGCAATGTCGATTAGCCGAATTTGTAGATTTGGGCGATAAAATTGGTTAATCGGAATTAGTTGGAATTGTCGGAATAAGTCATATATACATGTGGGTATTTTTAGTTGATTTATTTTGTTAGAATTATGTAGAATCAAGTCGATTTGAAGGTGAAGTCGAGTTAAGTTGAATGGTTCTGGTATATGGGATTGTGTTGTTAGTTATTGCTGTGAATAAGTTATTATCGAACAAATTGTGTGTGTTGTCACATTAATAATTGTTGAATACATTGTTGTTGTTGAACATGTTGTGATTGGTAAGTTGATTAAGTTGTAGGCTTAAGCCAATGTTGTTGATTACATTATTGATGTTGAATATGTTGTGATTGATAAGTTGATTAAGTTGTAGCCTTATACCAACGTTGTCGAATACATTATTGTGTTGTATGTGATTGTTGCATTCATTAAGTCACATATATTTGCATTATTAAGTTAGCCTGGATTGGCACCATGTTGGCCTGGATTGGCAAAATATTAAGTTGAAGGCTTATGCCTTGTTGATGCCTCTATTTATTGGCAGATTTTCTAAGTTGGGAGTTATGCTCCAATGGTACCACATTCATTTGCATGACATTGAGTCGAAATCTAAGTTGTATAATTGAGCTATTGTGTTGATGAATTAATTGTTGCATTTTGATGATATCTTATTGCGATTGTTGTTGTGAACTGGTGATTTTTGCATGACCTGATTCTAATATATAATTTATCATGCGCTCACTTATACGATTTAAGAATCTCACCCCTTACTGTTTGAATGTTTCCCTCTGTTGGTAACATGCAGGTATTAAAGAATGAAGATTTTCTTAGCCTTATTAGTACAAAGTCGGTTGGTCGCTCTTATACGTAGCACTCAGGGGGAAATGAACAAATAGTCATTTACTTGTTGAAATTGTTTTAGTTATGGAATCCTAAGTTTAATTATATGAAAAAATATGTTGCCTCTCAAGTTATTTTAGTTGAATGAACATATGCTGCTACTTGAAGTTGTAATTATGATTCTGCTGCGTTATTAATAAAAGAAGTGGTTTTATTTTAAAAGCTGATGCAAGTTGTTATACGATCCTTCGAAAACTAAAGTGTTATGTATCTGTTTATGTGTTTCAACATGTTGAATTGTGATATCCCAAATGTGTTGGAAATTTTTAATTACTCTGATTTTTCATTATAACTACCGGGTAGAATTTGGGGTGTTAAAATAGTGGTATCAGAGCAGGTCGGTCCGTCCGACCAAGTTGTCTAATGTCGTTTATTCGTTAGTGCGTAATAAGTGTGTGAAACACTGTTGATGCTTGTTGTTTTTCTAATCGAGTTGTATGCAATAAGTTGGTCGAAGATAAGGGGGGGGGGGGGGGGGGGGAGAAGCTTTGCTTCTCGGATATGTTCAATTGAAAGGTGTTGGTTCGGTGTGCTACCGACCACGACAATGCAAGAATTGTTGGAGTCTTGTTGTTCCCGAATTTGAAGGTGACTTGGATTCAAGGTCTTGTTGTTAGTCTAGTTAGAGCGCCTTGAGAGAAATTGATTAGACATTGTTGGTGCTTACTTCTCGAAGAATGAAGAGCGATGTAATATTTGTTGATTTCCGAAGCAAGTGTAAGATGTCGACGTTTGAACAATGCTGGAGTAATAAAGTTGCGGTAACTTTTATGTTGGGATCACGTAAGTGGTTGTCGGAAGTAGTTGACATTGATAAGTAGTTATGGATCGCGAGTTTGAGTCGAAACTTGAAGAAGTGAGTAGCGTTGCGGAAGGAATTGTTGTCCTGGTGTTTTTAAACCTGGACTTTTGTGGAGGAATGCATCTCTCGAGTTATAGGAATTTTGGGAGCAGGGGATATGTTAAGAGTTGTTTGGAATATGTCTAAGTTGAAGACAAATGAGTTTCATAGTGGAATTTCCGTAAGCGAATCGCAGGAAACTCCATAATTGTTGTGGGACTTTGAAAATTCATAACTAGAGTTCTGTGCATCCGATTTGAGTTCCGTTTGAAGCGTTGGAAAGCTAACAAAATGAGATTCATTTTAAAAATGGTTCCATTAGATGTAATAGATTCATTTATCACGTGATGATATTGGAAGTAAGTACAATTTGTTGTTAAGCTTGTCTTTGGGACTAGACTTGTTCTTCAGTGTTGTACAGGACGTTAGCGTCCGAGTTGGGTGAATCAAAGGAGAAATTGGAAGATTTATTTAAAGTAAATGGTGAAATCAAAGGTATCATTTGGGAAGCTTTGGTTTTATTAATTAGGCCGAAAGACTATAGTGTGAAGTTGTGAGGAATTTACGGTGTCAAAAAGGAGGAAGATTTATGCTAAGTTGTCAGGATGTATGTTATAGTTTTGGGAGAAGAGTTCTCTTGAGTAATTTTATTTCTAAGTGAAAGTGTATGTAGATCCATTCAAGGTGGATGCAGTTCTAAGTTGGAGAACGACGGAGTCTGTTATAGAGGTTAGTAGCTTGTTGAGCTTAAATGATTACTATCATAGTTGTTTGAGGTGTAAATATATATGAAATGTTGTTAGATGAGATAATAATGTTGAGAGTGTGATTGGAATGAGTTTGATAGGTGGAGATACATGTATTTTTTATGTTGTGAAATTCAGAAGAGGATTAAGAGTTTAGGGATGTTGTTAGAATCCTTTATGTAGATAAAGACTCAGACTAGAGTGGAAGGATTGGTAATGTATTGATATTCCAACAGATCTCGAGTTAGAAAATGATTGATCATCGTGGGATGGTAGGTGAATGAGGATTAGACATGTTGTGTTTTAGAAAACTTGAATATGAGTTTTAAGGAAACGCTATTATAGTTTGGTACGGTGATTTATACTCCCTTATGGTTGTCGAATACTAATTGAAAAATTGAGGAACTGATCACCCTCAATCCATTGTTAATAGTAGACGAGATTATGTTGGATGTTATAGATTTGTCTTGCTATCTTAATGGTGTGAAAAAAATATGGATGTTATATCGCAAGAATAATCTGTCACCAGTTTGTGTGAAATTAGTAGAGGAGTCGTTTAGTGAGATTTGAGACGTATGAACAATTCGGAGTAGTGGGTTTGTATGCGAGCTAATGTCGTGAAGTGAAAGATTGAGAATATTAAGTAAATAATGGTTTTATGGTGGATGTTGAGGAAAGTACGAAAC
Organism: Vicia faba; assembly: GCA_948472305.1. NCBI lineage: Eukaryota > Viridiplantae > Streptophyta > Magnoliopsida > Fabales > Fabaceae > Vicia > Vicia faba. The sequence goes on from OX451740.1 coordinate 897,738,274, forward strand.
TAGATTAAAACTTGTAAACCATATGTTTGACGGAAATTATTGTGGTTGTTAGTTGATGGTGAGTTGTATGTATAATTGTTGAGTTATACAGTTAAGTTGATGTTGTGATGATTTGGTTCCTGTTGCCGTGATGTTGTTGTTGGTTACCGTAAGTAAAGGAATAATATTTCATAATATGACGAAGTCAATTATGTTGGCTATGTTGATGTCACTATAAGAGTGATACGATGATGTAAACAAATTTGTTGATGTTGTGTTGATAATTGTCATACGGGAATGAAATTGTGTATGTGTTTTGAAGTTGAAAAAGGTGTTAAGATGATATTGAGATGATGCATATTCAAGTATAAGTGTGTTATAGTTGTTGCTACTTTAAATGTTGGTATGTCAGATTATGATGGAGTAGTTGAGGTGCTAGTAACGATTATGTCGCAAAGTGTTGAATGATTGGCATGTGTGTAATCGATTTGAATTGTGTTGAGTTATTGTTATGTTGGTGAAGTAGTGGTCAAAGTTTTGCCAAACGCGACAGGGGGATCAAAAAGTTGAATGTGAACTTCGCGTTAAGGGTGGTAGTATCAAATAGATTTTCGAGGACGAAAATATTCTAAGTGGGGGAGAGTTGTAACACCCCGATATTTAATTATTGATTTAATTGAATATTGTTTTGAATACTTTATATTAATTGAATTTTATCGTCAAGTCGGAATTATTTTATTAAGTTGGAATATTAAATAATCGGATTTAATTTGGTGGAATTAATTTGAGAATTATCAGTATTATTCTAAGAAGCATAATTGGATAAATATGTTGAGGTGAGCGGTAGGTTGATAGTCGGATAAATTAGACGGTTTAGTCGGAGAACTATTATTAGAATATTATTTGCGAGTTAGTTTTATTTAAAGTGTGGATCGATCATAGTTGAAGAATATTATTGGAAATAATATTAGATTATATTATATGACTATTTATTTAATTGAGCTTAAGTTGTGATAGTAGTAATTATGGGGTGTGTATGTAGGCCCGCTAAGAAAAACACTATTATTTGGATTAATATAATAATATATATTATTATTAGAAAATAAGAAAAAGGAAGAGAGTAGTGTTATCAGGAAAGATAAGAGAAAGAGGAAAATAAGGTTTTTGGAGAAGAACGAGAAAGCTGCTGCTAGGGCTAGATTCCAGAAATTTCATTGAAGCTTCCTTGAGTGTTTTCAAAATCAAACCAGGTAAGGGTGGGGTTTTCTTATCCTATAAAGGGGTATATGATATTTTGTATGTGGAAATTAGTTTGTGGGATTATTACTGTCTGTTGATTTGTGTTGGTTTATGTTGTTGTGATAAACATTATTAATAATTGATGTGATTAAAGAATTTTCAAGAAATTAGTGTATTACTGTGTTATATACTTGTCTGGACTGGATTTGGAATAGTAGACAATAGCAGAAAATCCATTAAAATAGTACCGAGTGGACGAAAGAAGAAGAAAATAGAGAAGGGAAATTGTGCCTGGAATGCTGCCGAACGACAACTTGTTGCTGGTTTGATGCTGTTGAAAGGGATCTGGATTATGAAGGGAGGCGCCGATCGACACTTTGAGGAAGTGGGAGGGTGTGCCGTGCGACACACCTTTGGGTAGGGGCACTTGTTCTGTTTTGTGGCACTATGTTGTATAATATTTATATGGTATCAATATAGAGTTTATTAATAGAAAAGCAATTGGGAACAAATTAACTATTCTTATCAGTAGCATGTTATAGCAGAAGGAATATTAATAGAAGTAACATATTTTTGTAGAGTTGTTTTATGCGATAAAGGATAATAGTAGAAATAATAATAAGTGGTAAATTTAGAGGAACAATAGAATAAAGTAGCAGAGTTAATAATTAGTAGAATTATGTTAGTAGTAGATTTGGAAATTAAAATAGCAGTGATGGTTTTAGTTGTAGAGTTGGTAATAAATAATTTAACAGAGTAGTATATTAGTGACAGGTGTAATAATTTAGCAGAGAGTTTTCGGTGGAAGTTATGGATAGAGAACAAGTAGTTTTGGCAGAGATCAATAATGACTGTGAGATAAATAGTGGAGGTAGCGTAATTTAGTAGAATAAACTGATTAGTAGCAGTATAAATAAAAAATAGTAATAATAATAAATTAAGCAATATCGATTAGCCGAATTTGTAGATTTGGGCGGTAAAATTGGTTAACCGGAATTAGTTGGAATTGTCGGAAAAAGTCATATATACATGTGGGTAATTTTAGTTGATTTGTTTTGTTAGAATTATGTAGAATCAAGTCGATTTGCAGGTGAAGTCGAGTTAAGTTGAATGGTTCCGGTATATGAGATTGTGTTGTTGGTTATTGCTGTGAATAAGTTATTATCAAACAAATTGTATGGTTGTCACATTACTAATTGTTGAATACATTGTTGTTGTTGAACATGTTGTGATTGGTAAGTTGATTAAGTTGTAGGCTTATGCCAACTTTGTTGAATATATTGTTGATGTTGAATATGTTGTGATTGATAAGTTGATTAAGTTATAGGCTTATGCCAACATTGTCGAATACATTGTTGTGTTGTATGTGATTGTTTCATTCATTAAGTCACATACATTTGCATTATTAAGTTAGCCTGGATTGGCACCATGTTGGCCTGGATTGGCAAACTATTAAGTTGAAGGCTTATTATGTCTTGTTGATGCCTCTATTTATTGGCAGATTTTCTAAATTGGGAATTCTGCTCCAATGGTACCACATGCATTTGCATGACATTGAGTCGGAATCTAAGTTGTACAATTGAGCTATTGTGTTGATGAATTAATTGTTACATTTTGATGATATCTTATTGCGATTGTTGTTGTGAAGTGGTGATTTTTGCACGACCTGATTCTAATATATAATTTATCATGCGCTCACTTATATGATTTAAGAATCTCACCCCTTACTATTTGAATGTTGCCCTCTGTTGGTAATGTGCAGGTATTAAAGAATGAAGATTTGCTTAGCCTTATTAGTTCAAACTCGGTTGGTCGCTCTAATACTATCATACCCCCAAATTTTCCCTACTGCGACGATTTTTATTTTTCGAAATTAAAACAAAAGAAATATTTAATTGAAGACGACACAACAATATCTGATATCCCGTCTTTATCCAAATAGGGGGTGTATTTTAATTCAGGGAAATGGGGCTTTTTGAATTAGAAAGACTCATGAACCGATTCTCGAAGCATGTTGGCCAACGGCCCATGCGATTCGAAATTGGAAGTTAGTTCAAAAGAACAATAATTATTAAGCTTTTAATTAGGATAACTCATCTAAGAATGGTAGTTATTGTCACTTTAACATTAAAAATCCATTTTTAAACAAGAAAGGAGGTGCAATTTGGAACACAAGCTCCATGTTAAACCCAATAGGTTTCTTTGTTATTATTGTTTATCTAAGCAAATGATTATGTTGTTGTTGGATATTTGAGCCAACTAAGGCCCAACATGGGTTGGAAAGAAGCGAGAGGCGCTAAAAAAAGTGCTGGTAGCCCATTCTGTTTAAAAAAAAAGTTATTATTGGATAATTCTCACTAAATTGATTTTGAAAAGATTATTATCAATATTAAAAAATTGTGAAAAAAAGAGAGGGGTCTTGTTAAAAAAAAGTCAGTTGGGCCTAATTATATTAGGAAAGGTTTTTTTGGTTGTAAATAAAAAATGTGAGCTGAGCAGATTGATTAACACTAGGCCCATGTTCCACTAACATGTATTGTATCGATTAAAGAGCCTGAATTAGCGCATGTGATTAGTAACAACACTTACTGTACAGATTTAATAAAAAAAGAAAGAACCATATCTGAGTCTCTAAAATAAAATCAAATAATTATGCAAATCTGCAGAAATACCGATACAACCCAAAATCCAATTACAACAGAATCTCAATTACAGCGAATCTACAAATCCAAAAAAAAATCTAGAAACATAATATATTGTGTAAATATGGAAAAATCTTTTGTATCAAACTAAAATCAAATTTATGGACGCCCAAATAAAATCTCTAGAGATTATAATACAAAAAATCTCCAAATATAGAAATTGCATTAATCGTTTACAGTAAATAGAATCAATTACAATATAAAATTTCAATCCCTAAAAGTTATAAACCCCTAACTCATATTAATTTATAACGGAAAATACACAAACCCTAACAATTGTACCCTATATATACTAATCCAGAATACAGAAGAGAGGTGGCTGAAATTAGAGAGATTGATAACAGAGACAGACATCAGAGAGCAAGAAGAAGAAGAGACCCGAAGCGCCAGTTGTTGAAGATCCAGAAGGAAGAAGATTAGGGTTTCAACATCTGAAACCCTAATCGCCTTTGCTAATCGCCGCCTCCGGCCTCAACCTCCACTGCTGCTATCCCGTTTCACCAAAATCTCCAAGATAAAGAAGGATTAGAAACTGAATCGCTCGAGGAATTCTGAATACGAAAGTGAAAAAGGGTAAAATGACTCAACTTTCTTTTTGTTTGTTTGTTGTAAGCGATTTAAGGGGCGTTGGGTGGCTTATGAGGTAGAAAGAATGGGGTAGTGCCGACGCCGTCGCGGTAAATTTAGGGTTAGGAAAATAGAGACTAGGGTTCGGGCGACGAAGGAGAGAGGAAGAAGAGTGTGTTTGAAACCAAAACGAAGAGTGAATTAAAACATATTATATTTTGCGTCCAATCTCGTACGCACGAGCACACAGTAATTAGTATACACTTTCGACCCTACCCACGCGATTTGGATCAGACGGCCAGGGGGCCAAGTCACACCATAACCCATGCTCCCTCGCTACACAGGATATCTCTTGCCCTCTTTTAAGTATTATGGGCTTAAGCCCAATTCGTTTATACATCCCTCTTTTGGCCTTAATTACTAAGCATAACAATAAGACACACCCCCTGCCTAGATTTCGTTTTAGGCTTGAAACCCAGATCACTTTCAACACCCCCTATTTTATTTAGAAACTAAATTTACGCCCCCTGCCTAATTAATCCTTTTTACATTTTTTTAATATAATTAATATTTTCTTATTATTATTATATTATATTTATATTTTTATTATTTTTATCATTATAAATTGTAATAATTATTATCATTATCAGTAATTTTTATTTATAGTATTATTATTTATTATATGTAAATATTACTATATCTCTAAATAAATTTATTTTTATCTTAAAAATGGCATATTTCACTTTATATATTAGTTGCATTGAATTACTTTCTAAATCATGCATTAATCAAGATGTCTTTGCAAATAATACAGTAAAAAACACGAACAAATATCAAACTATTTTCGCGAATAAATTAAGCTAATTAGCAGTTCTTTTTGCAAATGGGTCTCAAATTAATTTTTGCTTACTGCGTACTCAGTCAAAATTTCCGCAATCACTACTCCTGACCGAGTGCGAAGTGATTCAAAATATGTTCGTAAACCTCTAAAAAACACCAACCCGTACGAACTACAAATTGGGACTCTAATTCCTCATAAGAGGATACATAGGGACGCGATCTAAAATCGTGGCGAGTCTTGCTAATTAAAACTTAAAACACCATTTACCCCAAACCTAAACCCAGGGCTAATATCCCTGTGAGCAAGGTAGGCGAAAGGTGCATAACACCTTCCTTTTGTCTATTTGAGTCTGAAACCTAGAATCTTTGTCCGTGAATTAGGGTTTTCTGTTAGGTTCCCTTCCCTAGGATAAAAACTAATAATGGCGACTCTTGATAAAAAAACCAGTTGCTACAGCTGGGGACTCTTCTTAAACCCAAGGTTTTAGGTATCTTTTGGGGTTTTCATTTTTGTTTAGAATTACCGGGACCTAAACAAGGCAAGCCCCAAAGACGATTCTTCATTGCCTCACATAGATGTCTTAGTGGAAAATACAGCTTAAGCCTCGATATTCTCGTTTATGGACAATTACTCGGGCTATAACCAAATCAAAATGGCGCCGGAGGACATGGAAAAGACTACCTTCATGACACCCTGGGGAACTTTCTATTACAAAGTAATGCCATTCAGTCTCAAGAATGCAGGGGGAACTTATCAGAGAGCAATGGTCACGTTATTCCATGATATGATCCACAAGGAAGTTGAAGTATACGTCGATGATATGATTGCCAAATCCCATACGGAGGAGGAACATATCACACATCTGCAAAAGTTATTTGAACGGCTACGTAAGTTCGGACTAAAGTTAAACCCAAATAAATGCACCTTCGACGTAAGATCAGGCAAATTGCTAGGCTTTATCGTAAGCCAACGAAGCATCGAGGTAGATCTAGACAAGGTAAAAGCTATACAAGAAATGCCCGCTCCCAGAACAGAGAAAGAAGTGCGTGGTTTCTTAGGGCGGTTGAACTATATCTCAAGGTTCATATCACATCTAACAACTATGTGGGAACCAATATTTAAGTTGTTGCGGAAGGATCATACAATAGTATGGAATGACGACTGTCATACCGCCTTTGAAGCAATAAAACAGTATCTGCAAGAGCCGCCAGTCTTAATACCACCGGTCCCCGGAAGGCCACTCATCACGTACTTGACAGTGCTCGAAGGGTCGATGGGTTGTGTTTTAGGACAACAGGATGAAACTGGTAGAAAAGAGCATGCAATCTATTACCTCAGTAAGAAATTCACCGATTCCGAGACCAGATACTCACTCCTGGAGAAAACTTGTTGCGCATTGGCTTGGGCTACCAAGAGGTTGAGACAGTATATGTTAACCCATACTACATGGTTGATAATAACAATGGATCCTCTAAAATACGTGTTTGAAAAGCCAGCCCTCACCGGAAGAATCGCACGATGGAAGATGTTGCTATCAGAATATGACATCCAATATGTCACACAGAAATCCATCAAAGGTAGTATACTGGCTGATCATCTAGCTCACCAACCGCTATCGGAATATCAGCCCATGAAGTTCGACTTTCTCGATGAAGATGTCATATTTATAGCTGACTACGAAATACCAGGACTAGATGAAGGGCCCGAGCCAGGGGCACGTTGGACACTCACGTTCGATGGGGCCTCAAATGCACTAGGTCATGGTGTAGGGGCAGTGTTAACATCTCCCAAGAATCACCACCACCCCTATACGGCCAGATTATGTTTTGACTGCACCAACAACATTTCCGAATACGAAGCTTGTATACTAGGGCTAGAAGCTGCCATCTATTTAAGAATAAAGCACCTGAAAGTGTTCGGGGATTCTGTGTTAGTCATATACCAGGTTTAATGGAGATTAGGATACTAAACACCCTAAACTGATTCCATATCGGGATCATGTTTCAAAGTTAGTTGCGGAATTTACAGAAATCACTTTCAGTCATATCCCACGAGAAGAAAATCAAATGGCAGACGCCCTGGCCACCCTATCAGCTATGTTCAAGGTGACTTAGCCGAATCACGGAGTGCGTATTATGGTTAGGACTTTCGAAGAACCTGCACATTTCCTAGCTATTGAGGAAGGACCCGACACTAAACTTTGGTTTTATGACACCGAGAAGTAATTAGAAAGGAAGGAGTACCCGAAAAATGCCTCTATCATTGACAAACGAACCTTGCCCAAGTTAGCTTCCAAGTTCTTTCTAAGTAATGGAGTGGTATACAAAAGAAATTATGATATGGTATTACTTAGATGTGTGGAAAAGCAAGAAGCAGATACACTCATGAGAGAAATCCACGAGGGCACCTTCGGGACTCATACAAATGGGCACGCCATGGCTAGAAAGATTCTGTGAGCGGAGTATTACTGGTTAACAATGGAAGCTGATTGTTATCACTATACGAAGACATGCCATAAGTGTCAGATCTATGCTGACAGGATAAATGTACCACCGACTCCTTTGAATGTCATGAGCTCCCCTTGGCCTTTTTTGATGTGGGGAATTGATATGATTGGTATGACCGAACTGAAAGCGTCAAACAAACACCTCTTTATATTAGTAGCCATCGGTTAATTTACCAAGTGGGTAGAGGCCGCATCCTACGCCAACGTAACAAGCCAAGTGGTTGCACGCTTTATCAAACAGAATATCATATGCAGATATGGCGTCCCGAGCCGGATAATTACAGATAATGGGTCCAATCTAAACAACAAGATGATGAAGGAACTATACGATGACTTCAAAATCGAACATCACAATTCTTCACCTTATAGGCCAAAAATGAATGGGGCCATTGAAGCATCCAACAAAAATATAAAGAAAATCATCCAGAAAATGGTGAAAACATACAAAGATTGCCACGAAATGCTTCCCTTCGCTCTGCACGGTTATCGTACTTCTGCACGCACATCAACAGGCACAACTCCTTTTTCGCTTGTATACAGCATGGAGGCAGTGCTCGCGGTGGAAGTTGAGATACCATCACTCTGAGTCCTGAGGGAAACAAAATTGGAAGAGGCAGAATGGGTACAGATTCGACTCGATCAGCTTAACCTCATCGAAGAAAAACGATTAACGGCTTTGTGTCATAGTCAATTACACTAGGAAAGAATGAAGAGGGCCTTTGACAAGAAGGTGCACCCTCGAATATTTAAAGAAGGGGATCTTGTGCTCAAAAAGATTTTATTACCCCGTCTCGATTCACGTGGTAAATGGACGCCTAACGACGAAGGTCCATTCGTAGTCAAAACAACATTATTTGGAGGTGGTCTCATCCTCACAACAATGGATGGGGAAGAACTACCACAACCAACCAACGCAGACACAGTCAAAAAATACTATGTATAAAAAGCTCGCTAAAATCTAACCCCTAAAACGTACGACTTAAGCAAAAAAAGGAGCATCCTGGTGGATCGAAAACCCTAAAGGGAGATCCAGGCAAAAATTAGGGGCATACGGAATTTTTTATCCCGATGGATTGAAAACCCGAAAGGGAAATCCAGGCAAAAGTTAGGGATTTCATATAAAGAAATAAAGAACAAAAAGACTGCGATCTGGGAGTTACGGCTACAAACCACAAAGAGGAGGATAGATTAAAATCATACAACTCAGAAGCCAAAGGGATAAAAATATCAAAGCTATGGGGGAACATCAGTAACGATTATCATTGTTCATTGCCATTTACTGTTTTAAAATTTTCTGTAATTACCTCTTTCTAAGAATTGCATCTTGTATTCTCGCCCACTCTGAGGCATATCAATAAAACATTTGTTTTCGTTATATCTGTCAAATCATGTTTTTCTTCTCTCAGACTTGTTTACAGAATACTATGATTATTACTCATGAATATTGTCTTGAAATAATTTAGGAGAATTAACAGAATAAAAGCATCTGACAAATATCAAAAGTACTTGGGTTAGAAAAATAATGAAGGAAAATCCACGTATATATCCACACACGTAACTACTCTTACGTCTTGCAACATAAAAAAATCTATACTTATATCTGCGTATATATACACCTGCATCTATACACGGGTCCGCGCCTATGATTACATTCCACAAATACAAAGTCTATGCATATATCTATGCGTCCCTACGCGACGGCTGCGTCCATATCAGCACCAAGGCATAACTTGCAACACGAGATCGACGTTTGCACGCATCAACAAACATATGTATTCCTGCCAATTCTACACACATTCACGTCTATGTCTATGCCCGCATACAAGGTTACGCATAGGACATCACTTACGTCTATGCCCGCAATACAAAATCGATGCTCAACTTTGGGCTAAATTCTGTCCACTGCATTTAAATTCAACAATGCTACGACGACACAACATACAACGCCAAGAATTTTTAATTCTAAACCAATGGCTAAAAGGAGAGAACACTGAAAATAGTTTGCATAACATTTCGAGGCATACACGCATCTTACATGCATTCCACACATACATTTCGCATATCTAAAGCATACATACAACATCCTTGCATACATCCAGGGGTCCATATCGATGTCAAAACACCATACATTTCGCATACATATGACATTCAATACGCATGCATTCATATGTATTACATAGAAAATGGACAAACGACTTCCTCTTCGATTCAACTCGTCACCTCAGTCTTCATGCCATGACACATTCAGCCCATCACCTAAGTCTTCCAACAGTGATGTGTTCCTTAAAAACTCAGTACGTTTCTTCTAAGCTGCAACGTACTCGTAAACTCGGTACGTGGCTTCTAAGCCGCAATGTACTTGTAAAACTCATTACACTTCCTCTAAGCCACAGTGTATCACTCCAGATCAGTATGTTGCCTCTAAGCCGCAATATATCGCCCAACTCGAACCCATTGCCTCTAAGCCGCAATGTATCCTCAAAACTCAGCACATTGCCTCTAAGCCGCGATGTACTATCTAAACTCAAACACATTGCCTCTAAGCCGCAATGCGTATTACCCAAATCAACACATTGCCCCTGAGCCGCAATGCGTTCTTCCAACACAAACACATTGCCTCTAAGCCACAATGCGTTCTTCCAATGTAAACACATTGCCTCTAAGTCGCAATGCGTATTACCCAAATCAACACATTGCCTCTAAGCCGCAATGCGTTCTTCCAACTCAAGCATATTGTCTCTAAGCTGCAATGTTTTCTTCAAACTCCAAACACATTGCGTCTAAGCTGCAATGCATATCACCCAAATCAACACATTGCCTCTGAGCCGCAATGCGTCCTTCCAATGCAAACACATTGCCTCTAAGCCGCAATGCGTCCTTCCCACTCAAGCATTTTGCCTCTAAGCCGAAATGCTTTCTTCAAACCCCAAACACATTGCTTCTAAGCCGCAATGTGTATTATCCAAATCAACACATCGCCTCTGAGCCGCAATGCGTTCTTCATACTCAAATATATAGCCTCTGAGCCGCAATGTATTCATGCTCAAAACATCACCTCGGATATCATCCAGCGATTATCAAACGTAATCCATGGCCTCAGTCTTCAAGCAGCCATGCATCATCAATCATTTCTATACCCACCCTTCGAATGAGTGAATTAGCCAAGACATACAGAATTATGCTATCTACCTCGTTGTCAAACCCGGGTAAGCGATATATCATCAGCCTTGCCTACTTCCTTGAGACTTATAGGGGTATGCTACATAAGTGTAACCTTATATTTGTCGAACAAATTTTGGGGATACTTCTAGTATTCAATAAACTTTCAATCAGAATACGCAATACTCGAGTTTTCTCATGCTATTCGATTAAAATACAATTGAATAGGGGCAACTGTCATACCCCAAATTTTCCCTACCGCGACGATTTTTATTTTCGAAATTAAAACATAAGAAATATTTAATTGAAGACGGCACAAAAATATCTGATGTTCCGTCTTTATCCAAATAAGGGGTGTATTTTAATTCAGGGAAATATGGCTTTTTGAATCAGAAAGACTCATGAACCAATTCTCGAAGCATGTTGGCCAATGGCCCATGCGATTCAAAATTGGAAGTTAGTTCAAAAGAACAATAATTATTAAGCTTTTAATTAGGATAACTCATTTAAGAATGGTAGTTATTGTCACTTTAACATTAAGAATCCATTTTTAAACAAGAAAGGAGGTGCAATTTAGAACACAAGCTCCACGTTAAACCCAATAGGTTACTTTGTTATTATTGTTTATCTAAGGAAATGATTATGTTGTTGTTGGATATTTGCGCTAATTAAGGCCCAACATGGGTTGGAAAGAAGCGAGAGGCGCTAAAAAAAAGTGCTGGTAGCCCATTCTGTTTTTAAACAAAGTTATTATTGGATAATTCTCACTAAATTGATTTTGTATTGATTATTATCAATATTAATAAATTGTGAAAAAAAGAGAGGGGTCTTGTTAAAAAAAAGTCAGTTGGGCCTAATTATATTCGGAAAGGTTTTTTTGGTTGTAAATAAAAAATGTGAGCTGAGCAGATTGATTAACACTAGGCCCATGTTCCACTAACATGTATTGTATCGATTAAAGAGCCTAAATTAGCGCATGTGATTAGCAATAACACTTACTGTACAAATTTAAATAAAAAAAGAAAGAACCAGATCCGAGTCTCTAAAATAAAATCAAATAAATCTGCAAATCTGCAGAAATACCGATACAACCCAAAATCCAATTACAACAGGATCTCTGGAAACATAATATATTGTGTAAATTTGGAAAAATCTTTTGTATTAAACTAAAATCAAATCTATGGACGCCCAAATAAAATCTCCAGAGATTATAATACAGAAAATCTCCAAATATAGAAATTGCATTAATCATTTATAGTAAATAGAATCAATTACAATATAAAATTTCAATCCCTAAAAGTTCTAAACCCCTAACTCATGTTAATTTCTAACGGAAAATACACAAACCCTAACAATTGTACCCTATATATACTAATCCAGAACATAGAAGAGAGGGTGACTGAAATTAGAAAGATTGATAACAGAGACGGACATCAGAGAGCAAGAAGAAGAAGAGACTCGAAGCGCCAGTTGTTGAAGATGCGGAAGGAAGACGATTAGGGTTTCAACGTCTGATACCTTAATCGCCTTTGTTAATCATCGATGCCAGCCTCATCCTCCACTATTGCTATCCCGTTTCACCAAAATCTGCAAGAAAGAGAAGGATTAGAAACTGAATCGTTCGAGGAATTTTGAATACGAAAGTGAAAAAGGGTAAAACGACCCAACTTTCTTTTCGTTTGTTTGTTGTAAGCGATTTAAGAGGCGTTGGGTGGGTTATGAGGTAGAAATAATGGGGGTAGTGCCGGCACCGTCGCGGTGAATTTAGGGTTAGGAAAACAGAGATTAGGGTTCCGGCGGAGAAGGAGAGAGGAAGAAGAGTGTGTTTGAAACCAAAACGAAGAGTGAATTAAAACATATTGTATTTTGCGTCCAATCTCGTACGCGCGAGCAAACAGTAATTAGTATACGCTTTCGACCCTACCCACGCGATTTGGATCAGACGGCCAGGGGGCCAAGTCACACCATAACCCATGCTCCCTCGATACACAAGATATCTCTTGCCCTCTTTTAAGTATTATGGGCTTAAGCCCAATTTGTTTATACACCCCTTTGTTGGCCTTAATTACTAAGCATAACAATAAGACACACCCCCTGCCCAGATTTCGTTTTGGGCTTGAAACCCAGATCACTTTCAACACCCCCTATTTTATTTAGAAACTAAATTTACACCCCCTGCCTAATTAATCATTTATACATTTTTTGTATAATTAATATTTTCTTCTTATTATTATTATATTATATTTATATTTTTATTAGTTTTATCATTATAAATTGTAATAATTATTATCATTATCAGTAATTTTTATTTATAGTATTATTATTTATTATATGTAAATATTACTATATCTCTAAATAAATTTATTTTTATCTTAAAAACTGCATATTTCACTTTATATATTAGTTGCATTGAATTACTTTCTAAATCATGCATTAATCAATATGTTTTTGCAAATAATACAGTAAAAAACACGAACACATATAAAACTATTTTCGCGAATAAATTAAACTAATTAACAGTTATTTTTGCAAATGGGTCTCAAATTAATTTTGGCTTACTGCGTACTCAGTCAAAATTTCCGCAATCACTACTCCCGACCGAGTGCGAAGTGATTCAAAATATATTCGTAAACCTCTAAAAAACACCAACCCGTACGAACTAAGAATCGGGACTCTGATTCCTCATAAGATGATACGTTGGCACGCGATCTAAAATCGTGGCGAGTCTTGCTAATTCAAACTTAAAACACCGTTTACCCCAAACCTAAACTTAGGGCTAATATCCTTGTGAGCAAGGTAGGCGAAAGGTGTCTAACACCTTCCTTTTGTCTATTTGAGTCTGAAACCTAGAATCTATGTCCGCGAATTAGGGTTTTCTGTTAGGTTCCCTTCCCTAGGATGAAAACTAATAGTGGCGACTCTTGATATAAAAAAACCAGTTGCTACAGATACGTAGCACTCAGGGGAAAACGAAAAAATAGTCGTTTACTTGTTGAAATTGTTTTAGTTGTGGAATCATAAGTTTAATTATATAAAAAAATATGTTGCCTCTCAAGTTGTTTTAGTTAAATGAACATATGATGCTACTTGAAGTTGTAATTATGATTCTGCTGCGTTATTAATAAAAGAAGTGGTTTTGTTTTAAAAGCTGATGCAAGTTGTTATATGATCCTCTGAAAACTAAAGTGTTATGTATCTGTTTTTGTGTTGAAACATGTTGGATTGTGATATCCCAAATGTGTTGGAAATTTTTAAATACTCTGATTTTTCGTTATAACTACCGGGTATAATTTGGGGTGTTAAAACTAACGATCCAGAATCTGAAGAGGAAGAAGAGGTTGATTACTCTGAAGAGAAGTATCCTCCGACTGACGAAAAATACAAACAGTTGGAAGATCGCTTAAGTGCAATGGAGATTCAGAAAATGCCCGGGCTGGACTTTGAAGAGCTGGGGTTGGTGTCTGGGATTGTTATTCCACCAAAGTTCAAAGCACCAGTGTTTGCTAAGTACGACGGGGTTTCGTGTCCCAAGATGCACTTCTGATCTTATGTGAGGAGGATATAGCCTCACACTGCTGACAGAGATTTGTGGGTCCATTTCTTTCAGAAAAGTCTATCTGGGACTCAGCTAGATTGGTTCTATCAACTAGAGAGGGACAATATCCAAAATTGGGAAGACCTGGCCGCTGATTTTTATCAACAATATCAGTACAACACAGACCTTGCTCCCACCTGTACTCAACTCCAGAGTCTGGCTATGGGTTCGAGCAAGGGTTTCAAAGACTACGCTCATAAATGGAGGGACTTAGCAGGAAGAGTCCAGCCTCCCCTGTCTGACAGCGAGCTAGTGGACTTGTTTCTGGGTACCCTATCCGGTCCTTTCTTTAATCATCTAATTGGAAGCTCCTCAGTCGGCTTCACTGAACTAATCTTGAACGGGGAGAGAGTGGAAGCTGGGATTAAGAGTGGGAAGATCCAAAAGGACGCATCCTCCAGTGCCGTGAGAAAACCATTCAATGGGAAGAAAGAGGTTGGTGCTTTGTACCCTCAAAGGAATCATGACAGAATTGAACACCGTCCAACGGTAGGGGCCGTCATGATCCCTAAGCCTGCACTTACTCAACAAAGGAACAACCAGTCTAGAACGGAAAGATCGGTAAGACAATTTACCCGTATAAACATGACACTGTCTCAAGTCTTTCCACATTTATTGAGATCTAATCTGGTAACCTTGCGGGAAGCTCCGAAGAATCCCAACACTGCCTCTCCCTGTTACAACCCAAACGCCCGTTGTGCTTACCATTCAGACAGTCCAGGTTATGATACAAATGACTGCTGGGTTTTGAAAAACAAGGTGCAAGACCTTCTCGAAGCTAAAGAAAGTGAATTTGACGCTCCTGAGATCCAAAATGTTATCACCGCTCCTATGTCCAAGCACGACCGTGGTATTAACGATGTTGAAGATGATGTGTTTGTTACTGTTGTTGATGAGCTTGTTACTCCTCTCCTGACTGTCAAAAGGAATCTGTTGAAGGCCAGTTTATTTACGGGCTGTGGCGAAGGTTGCCACCTCTGTTTATCTCTACTGACTGGTTGTCATTTATTGAAAGCAGGGGTCCAGCGCTTGATGGATGACAAAGAGATTTTGTTTGAAAAGACTCCCATTCCAACCATTACTTACAAGGATGTTTCGATAGTAACCATTTCCGCCAATCCTTCCAGGGTCTCCACCAAAAGACCCGTTAGGATTACATCTGTTTCGAAGGTGACTCCACTAATAATTACTATGCCAGGGCCAATCCCTTACTCCTCAGATAAAACTATCCCCTGGAACTATGGGGATGACGTCTACTACTACAGCGTCAAGCAAGATTGGCTGGCTGATGAAGACTCGATTGTTGAGAAGGTTAACCCCGACATCGGCAACATTGTGGGAACCAGCAAAATAACCTGAAGTGGAAGAATATTCTCCCCTGAGATTGCTTCTTCGAAAATTGTTACCAGTCCTGTGATCATTCCTGCTTTTGTTCCAAATGATACTACTACTACAACTCCTGTGGTTACCCCTGCTGACACCCTTATCACCGAGTCGACCGAGACTCGAGGAAAAGGCATTTTGGTTGAGCTTGTCTGGATGAAGGCGCAATCAGTATCTATCCCAGAGGCTTCCAAGAAGGAGATGGAAGAAATTTTGAAAATTATAAAGAGAAGCGACTACAACATAGTCGAACAGCTAGGGCAGAGCCCTTCAAAGATTTCTATGCTAGCTTTACTGTTGTGCTCTGAAGCTCATGCGAAGGCCTTGGTGAAATTTCTTAAAACTGCCCATGTGCCACAGGAAACCTCTACTGACCAATTCGAATATTGTGTAGCCAGTTTGACCGCTGATAACGTTTTGGGCTTTTCTGATGCTGACCTGACACCTAGAGAGAGGAAACATAACGAGGCGTTGCATGTCTCTGTCGAATGCACGGGCACTACTTTGGCCCATGTCCTAGTTGATACTGGTTCATCACTGAATGTGCTATCTAAGAAGGCTTTGGATAGACTAGACTGTGAAGGTTTAACCTTAAAACCCAACAACATAGTGGTAAGGGCCTTCGACAGTTCATAGAGAATGGTGCACAGGGAGGTGGACGTCCCCATTAAAGTTGGAACTCAAACCTTTGATTTAACTTTCTATGTAATGGATATTCGCTCTTCCTATTCCTGTTTATTGGGCCGACCTTGGATTCATGACGCTGGTGCCGTCACCTCTACATTACATCAGATGTTGAAGTACCCAACCAAGGGAAAAATCATCACTGTCCATGGAGAGGAGGAATATATGGTTTGTCACTTGAACTCCTTTAGATATGTGGAAATGGATGGTGAATTCTTCGAAAATCCGTGTCAGCATTTCGAGGAAGTCCCACAAACAGTTGTAGCAACCAGGATTGTCTCCAAAGTCCCGAAGATTACCAGACCTCCGCTAAAGATGGCTTCTCTGAAAGATGCCAAGGTAGTAGTCGAAGAAGGTGGGTGTACTATTTGGGGGAAACTCCCAGACATTCCTTACAAATCTGATAAATTTGGCTTGGGTTTTACTTTAGGAGCCCAAAAAGCTGTTCGTCGTGCTCGTGCCAGGGGACCACCTTTGCGGATCAGCAACCATGGAGT
Source organism: Vicia faba (assembly GCA_948472305.1). Taxonomy (NCBI): domain Eukaryota; kingdom Viridiplantae; phylum Streptophyta; class Magnoliopsida; order Fabales; family Fabaceae; genus Vicia; species Vicia faba. The sequence goes on from OX451740.1 coordinate 897,755,426, forward strand.
CAACACAGTGGAGGATAGTGATGACAATTGTGACCTAGAAGATTGGATTTTCCCAACTATCAGTGGAGGACTCAACAAATGGGAAGCCAAAGTATTTGTACCTATTACTTTTATCCTACAATAATTGTCTTTAAATTTTTGTCGGACTTGTAATAATTAAACAATTCAGACTTTTAAAACCTTGTGTCTTACCCGAGGCACAACGGTCCATTTGTAAGGGTTGTTACTTCATTTTCATATGTCATCAATGAATCATGGACGTTTTTGCATGTAAATTTTATGCTCTTTGTTTTTCTTTTTTTACATTTTTATTTTTTCAAAGATAGCTATGCTCTTACACACACTCACATATCAAAATGCAGATCCACATCCACTCAGGATCCCATGGGTAACGATTCTGCTATGGCATATTGTGACTTTGAAAATCCAATCTACCAAGCCGAAGACGAAGGTGAGGAAGATTGTGAAGTGCTAGGGGAACTAGCCAGGTTGCTACAACAGGAAGAAAGGACCATACAGCCCCACGAAGAACCAGTGGATACAGTTAACTTAGGTACCAAATAGGACAAGAAAGAAGTCAAAGTAGGTACCAATATGGAACCCAGTGTCAAGAAGCACTTAATTCAGTTACTACATGACTATGTTGAGGTCTTTGCCTGGTCATACAAAGACATGCCAAGACTTGACGCTGATATCGTGGTACATCGTCTACCGACAAAATAAGAATACCCTCCGGTAAAACAAAAAGTCCGCCGCATGTGGACGGAAATGTCAGAGAAGATCAAGACTGAAGTCATGAAACAATTAAACGCCAGATTTTTAGCTATCACCTCCTATCCATAATGGGTCTCCAATGTTGTTCCAGTGCCTAAAAAGGACGGTAAAGTACGCATGTGTGTGGATTACAGAGATTTGAATAGGGCAAGCCCTAAGGATGATTTCCCGCTTCCCTATATCGATATTCTGGTTGACAATACCGCACAGCATAAAGTATTATCCTTCATGGATGGTTTCTCCGAATACAATAAAATCAAAATGGCACCTGAGGACATGGAGAAAATGACCTTCGTCACACAGTGGGGCACGTTCTGTTACAAAGTCATGCCATTCGAGTTGAAAAATGCTGGGGAAACTTATCAGCGCGCCATGGTAGCTCTGTTTCACGATTTGATCCATCACGAAATAGAGGTCTACGTGGATGACATGATAGCCAGATCTCAAACTGAAGAGGAACATCTTTACCATTTGTAGAAACTGTTCGAAAGACTGAAGAAATACAAGCTAAGGATGAACCCGAGTAAATGCACATTTGGAGTGAGGTCCGGTAAACTCCTAGGTTTCATCGTCAGCGGTAAAGGTATCAAAGTGGAACCTGCCAAAGCAAAAGCAATACAAGAAATGCCAGTTCCTTGCACCGAGAAAGATGTTAGAGGATTCTTAGGACGGCTAAACTACATCGCCAGATTCATTTCTCACCTAAACGCTACTTGTGAACCAATCTTCAAATTACTGAAGAAAGATCAAGTAGTCAAATGGAATGATGAATGCCAAGCTGCCTTCGACAAGATTAAAGAGTACCTTCAAGAGCCTCCTGTTTTGATTCTTCTAGTCGAGGGAAGACCTTTAATCATGTATCTAACTGTCTTGGAAAATTCAATAGGGTGTGTGTTGGGGCAGTATGACGAGTCTGGCCGAAAAGAGCATGCTATTTACTACCTGAGCAAAAAGTTTACCGACTGTGAAACCAGATATTCACTGCTCGAGAAAACTTGCTGCACTCTGGCATGGGCTGCTCTCCGACTAAGACAGTATATGTTGATCCATACTACCTTATTGATATACAAGATGGATCCAATTAAATACATATTCGAGAAGCCCGCCCTCTATGGAAGAATAGCAAGATGATAGATGATCCTGACAAAATACGACATTCAATACACTACCCAAAAAGAAATAAAGGGTAGTGTGCTAGCCCATCATCTTGCTCATCAGGCTGTGGATGACTATCAGTCCATGAAATTTGAGTTCCCAGATGAAGACATCATGATGGTAAACAATTGTGAAGAATTTAGACTATATGACGGACCTGAACAAGGATCCCGATGGACCTTGGTTTTTGACGGAGCTTCCAACGCACTCGGCAGTAGCATATATGCGGTAATCATATCCCCTGAAGGATGTCATACTCCCTTCACTGCAAGACTTTGTTTCAACTGTACCAATAATATGGCAGAATACGAAGCGTGTATTTTGGATCTCAAAGCTGCCATAGATTTGGGATTTAAGTCCTTAAGTGTATTTGGAGATTCAGCCTTAGTCACCAGCCAGATCAAAGGAGAATGGGACACAAAGCACCCTAATCTCATCCCCTATAAAGAACATGTGTTGACATTAATCCCGTATTTTGAGGAGATTTCCTTCGAGCATTTCCCACGAGAGGAAAATCAACTAGCATACGCGCTAGCCACTATGTCATCCATGTTTAAACTCAAGTGGGGTAACGAGGCTCCCCAGATCACCATTGAGCGGATGGATGAACCAACTTACTGTCACGAGATCGATATTGAAGAAGTAATGGACAAACCTTGGTTCCATGAAGTCAAGAGGTATCTCGAGGCCCAGGAGTGTCCGGAGGGAGCTTCAGTCAATGATAAGAAGTTCTTGAGAAGATTCTCTGCTAAGTTCTTCCTCAGTAATGGCATTCTCTACAAGCGCAACCACGACTCTACTTTGCTTCATTGCATAGACAAGAGTGAGGCAGACAAGATCATGACTGATCTACATGAAGGCACTTTTGGCACCGATTCTAGTGGGTACATGATGGCTAAAAAGATCCTACAGATAGGGTACTACTGGTCTACCATGGAAGCAGATTGCCATCAACATTCACAAACCTGTCACAAGTGTCAGGTCTATGCTGACAAAGTACACGTGCCTCCAGTTCCTCTGAACGTCCTGACTGCTCCCTAGCCATTCGCGATGTGGGGCATTGACATGATTGGAGAAGTCAAACCTACATTTTCTAATGGACACCGCTTCATCTTGGTTTCCATTGACTATTTCACTTTTGTTACCAAGAATGTTGTGGCCCAATTTTCCATGGTTACCGTACCACAGTGCACACATCAACAGGGGAAACTCCCTTCTCCTTGGTATACGACATGGAAGCTATTCTACCAATTGAAGTCCAAATACCATCTCTAAGAATCATAAAGGATGCAGGGATGAATGAAGATGAATGGATTCAAACTCGACTTGACCAGTTGAATTTGATTGATGAGAAGAGGCTTATGGTTGTCTGTCATGGTCAGATGTACCAAAAATGTGTGATTAAAGCTTTTAACAAGAAGGTCAGACATTTGGTATATCTAGTCGGTGATTTGGTAATCAAGCGTATCATATTTCCACAAGGTGATCCCAGGGGAAAATGGACTCCTACATACGAAGGACTATTTGTGATCAAAAGCATATTCTCTGGTAGAGCAATAATCTAACCACTATGGATGGCGACGACCTTCTGCACCCTGTGAATGCGAACATAGTCAAAAGAGACTACACATGAATAAAGATCCGCTAGGTCGAGGAAAACGTTAGGGAATCAAAGCGTATGACTATGTCCCATTGGATTATCTTACAGTCAACCTTTAGCATCGAATGATAAACGTGAACGGTTCTAATCAATCTAATCAGCTTCGGACAAAGTAGCAAGTGGACGAGACTCTTAGAGACATGAAGGCTATAGCAGAATGGGAACCCCATGGGATTATTTCACATAGCTATCTTTTCTTTGTATCAATTTTCATTTTCTATGATGACATTCTCTTACTAGAATGTTCGTCTCGTTGTACAAAAAATACTTATTCAAGTTAATACAAAGCTATTCCTTTGAAAGTGCAAAACTATCTGTTTTTCTTTTATTTTCGTGTTTTGTTTGCAAAAACGTCCAATGATTATTTTTGAACATATGCATTTGAACGTGATCATTGTTTACAAATGAGCAAAAAGGGGAACAAAAAATAGTAAGACAATCACTAATGGCTTTAAGAAATAGGATAATATCTTTAGACTATTCCATAAAATCCCCCGCAGGTACTTTTCCAACAAGAGTGGAAACCGGGATATCCCACTACAGGATCTCTAACGTATCTCCAGTACTTATCCTAAATGTGTCAAGTACTCTCACATTCCCGACGGAACAAAACTTCCAATTACAACTCCAAAAGATTCCTCAGTGAAAGTTGCCCAGTTTCTCAGGATTCCCCAGCAGGATTTCATGAGGTCTACAAGCAATGCACAGTGTTTCCCTTCCACAACAAAGTTTATTTCTCTAACAAATGGAAACTCATCAACACTTCAACTTCAAAATATGAAGCCTTACTTTCCCAACAGTACTCAGGGATTTTATTTTCCCCAACTCCAGCAACACTGCGGCATAATGATTAATGTGTCCATACTTTACATCCATTCATCATAACATTGACAACACAAAATCATACAACGCGATCTCATTTATTTTGAGAAACAACATTATACCATGCATTTCATACATCATGACATTGCATGCCACTAACCTTTCATCTTTTCAGGAAAGATCAATCAACAGAAAATTATCGACAAGTCAGTTACAGATCAATTCCCAAGAAAGGTCTGGTCAACCATCTACATAACAGATATTTCTTTCAGACCCCTGATGGTTCAGTTTAAATCTCTCAACGGGTTATTATGATTCTTTCCCGCAGACGTCTTCTTTGGTTCAGATGAATCTCTCAACGATTTACTCTGATTCTTCTCATCCCTGCCGATTCAATTTAAATCTCTCAACGAGTTATTTTGATTCTTTCCTGAAGACATCTTCTCTGGCTCAGATAAATCTCTCAATGATTTATTCTGATTCTTCTCTAGATCCCTTCCGTTTCAGTTTAAATCTCTCAATGGTTTATTCCGATTCTTTCCCACAGATGCTTTCTCTGTTTCAGATAAATCTCTCAATGATTTATTCTGATTCTTCTCCAGGTCCATGCAGGTTCAGTTTAAATCTCTCAACAGTTTATTCTGATTCTTTCCCGCAGATGCTTTCTCTGGTTCAGATAAATCTCTCAACGATTTACTCTGATTCTTCTCCAGATCCATGCCGATTCAATTTAAATCTCTCAACGGTTTATTCTGATTCTTTCCCGCAGATGCTTTCTCTAGTTCAGATAAATCGCTCGAAGATCTACTCTGATTCTCTCCAGTTAAAGAATATTCAAGACCTCTTTTGGTTCAGTTTAAACTTCTCAATGGTTTATCCTGATGCTTTCCAAATGAACATTTATGGTTCAGATAAATCACTCCAAGATTTATTCTGATTCTTCCCAGTCAAACAACATTCAATACTTCTGCTAGTTTCAGATAAATCGCTCCAAAGATTTGTTCTGATTCTTTTCCATTTGAAATCAAGTTCAGACTTAGTTCATTTTCCGTCAACAGTCGCCCTTGGATGGCATCTACAAGCCCATCTCCGACAAATCTCCGTCAGTCCTCCAAATGGCATCTACAAGCCCATCTCCAGCAAATCTCCATCAGTCCTCCAAATGGCGTCTATAAGCCCATTCACAATTCATCTTCGAGTGCAAATTTCTAGGCACTCTAGTGTCCAATCATCTTCCACCTTCAAGTCAAGAATGGAGGATCCGCCAATCTAACTCTTCAGGTTTAAGAAGATTGAACAGGGGCAGCTGTTATACCCCAAAATTTTCCCTCTCATTTATCAAGTATTTTTTCACAAGATCTCCCTTGGTTCAAGACTGCACAAAGGTTGATCAGCTCAAAACACCTCCTTAAGCACTAATGATTGAAATTAGGGTTTGATATTGCACAAGGATAATTGAAATTTTAATGCCTCATATGACTTTCATGGATCATTTTGGAGCCTTAAGACTGCTCATGTCAAGTTTCAAGTCTTGGATCACTTTTTTGCTCAGTCAATTGATCAGTTCAACTAAAAATCAGTTGTATTAGGAAAAAAGTCAAATGTGGTCAATTTACAGTCAAACTTCATAATATTTGATCCATATCAACATTTTGAATTCCTATATGTCATTTTATCAAGTTTGGACCATAATTCCTCAAGAAATTTGATCAGATCATCAAAAGGGAAAAATTGTCAAAATTAGGGTTTTGATTGAGAAAGGGCATTTTTTGATTTTTGACCTAACAAATGGTTAATTGGTTTGAGACATGATCTCAAGGATTCAATTGCATCATTTTGACCTAATGTCATGACTCAAAACACCCCTCAAGATCAATTGATTGATAGTTGATTTTCAGTCAACTGATCAAAAGTCAACTGATACAGTGAAAAGTCAAACTTTGACTTTTTGGTCAAAATCAAGTGTCAAGGATCACAATTCATCAAAAAAATTCAAAATATGAAACTTCTTCATCAAGAAATCAAAAAGTCAAGATTTCATTTTGAAAAGTCAAAGTTTCCAAACTTAGAAATTTTTCCAAGTGTTGAAAACTTCATATTTTTTCACAACTTTGAGCTAATTTTTCACCATGATGCAAGATGATTCAAAGGAAACTTTAAACATTAAAGTTGTAGATCTAAATGAGATATAAAACATTGCTTTACACAACTTCTCCTAGAAATATATGGATTTCAAGTTATGATTTTATGAATACATGTTCATGAAACTTGGAAACTTAGTCAAATTTTGCCCTAGTTTAGGCAGAATTTTGACCTAACTTCATGGCAATTTTTCACATAGTTCCAAGGGGAATTTTCAAAAGTGATTCAAAAAGGGGTTGTAGAGAAAATTACAAGATTTCTAAAATGTCCAAGAACTCCTCGAGACCATGTTTGAGCAAGGATAACCGAAGGCATGAAGTTGGCATTTCATTCTTGAATTATAGGTCATTTCCATGATGAACAGAAATTTAAATCCATGCTAGGCTGCACAATCTCTGCTTTGCAGGACTCAAACTTGTTTGGCACTCAATAATTAAATGTTTTCACAACTTTTAGAGGCATCAACTCAAGCATTCAATGCATTGCCCATGCTTAATTCCATTTTGGGAAGAAAGTGCACATTGCCATTTTGGAAAAGTAGTTTTATGCACAAAATCAGTTCTTGAGCTTTGCAATTGTTTTCTTTTGATCACACACAACCTATAACCCAAAAGAAACTTGTATCAAGCCTCTAACAACTCATCCAATGCTTGTACTATGCCTTGAAACCATATTCCCACTTTTCTTCAAAATCAAGTAACATAGCCATAACTCTACAGCTTGCACTTATGACCCTCTCAAGTGCTACAACCTTTTCCTTACTTATTCATAATTCATTTGCAAGAAAACACACGATTTGAAGCACCCTCAAAACCTCCCAAGGACCTTGCTGCACATAACTACCCAAACTTGACAGTTTTGAGCTAAAACTCTCCATCTCTATTTCCACTCGTGCGTTTTGATTCTTAACCATCCAGGCACCTTACTTACATCATATACAAGTGATCCAAGCTCCTGTTTCAAGGCTATAACTCCCTCATCACTATCCATCATTTCCAAAATTGAAGCTTGCAACTTGACTTGAGTTGGGAGTTTCAGCCATCCTCAAAGCAAAGTAGGAGTTGGAACATATTCAAGGAGGTCCAGGGAAGCTACAGAAATCACCAGGCCATCTCAAAGGTTGCTCAAACTCCATACACGACTCCAGCTGAAAGAGGTAAGTTTTAAAATTTATATCTCTTCATACAAGCATCATTTGATTCTGATTTGTGAAGATAAAATGTAGATACCATTGCCACGAAACTTTACATATGCATAGTTTGCATTTATATGGCCTGATCTTAGAGAATTTTAGAGTTGAAGTTTATGATATTTTTAGGTTTAAAATTAGGGCCAGAAAAATTCTCACTCATCTTGGATTTATAGTTTTAGTTATTTATATGGTTGGATTCGTGAGAAGAAATACCACAACTTTCATGTTTGTACCTTCCATTTTTGTTGAGAGATGAAGAAGTTACAAGTACTCTGGCTGAGCGTGAGGTTGAAGATGAAGTTCAGGCCATGGACTTGATTTGTAATATATATATTTATGGTTTGACATAAGTAAACGGATTTAGTTTATTTGTTTTATAAAACTAAAAGAACAAAAACATTTTCTTAATAAATTAATTTCTTTCTTAATAATTAATATTTAGGCTTAATTATTGTATTATATAATTTTCTTGTAAATTAAAATTAATTTAGAACTTAGGTTTATTTTAATTAATTAATTTTCCTATTATTTCTATTATTTAAAACATTTTCATAAAAAAACCCTAGAAAACCATGTTTAACTTATTTTTTCTTTTGTTAATTAATTTATATTTTAATTTTAGTTAATTTTTAATTAATCATTTTCTAATTAGGTCAAGATTAAAACTTTTCATGAAAAACAAACAAAAAAATCCATTTCCTTTGTCCATTTATATTCTTGAATACTTATTCTTTTTTTGTACAAATTTCAATATGGTTGTAATAATTATTTAGATTTAATTTTCTTGTAATTTCCCCATTTGTAAATTTGTACACCCCCTCCCCTAATAATGTAATAGCTTAGTATTTTTATTTTCCGCAATTTAATGCTTTATATATAAATGCTAGTAATTAGGGTTTGTATGGGAAGATAAAATCAATGCTTAGAAAACTCTAATTCAAAGACAAAACAAATGCATGTAAATCAATACACTTGCACACTTACACCCTTAGGGTAAACCCACTTTGTTGCCTTATGAAAATGGCCATATTATGCATGTGAGATATCTTAGCAAAAACAATAAAAATACAAGATCATAGTCCCTCGATGATGCTATCAAAGTTGCCAAAAATGATCTTAGTCCCTTAAAGAAATGCTAAGATATCTTACAACATTGCTAATCATGGCTATACAATGACCCATGCCCGTCCCTTTTACATTCAAAGATAGGGTTACTTACCAAATCAATGGTAAGATAACAATGTCAAAGGAAAGAGGAAATAAACAAGAAAGACTTTTGAGTAGGTAGAATGTTCCTAGTTGCTTGCTCATTTTCAAATCAAAACATCCTTGCTATTTTCAAAACAAACACCAACACTTTCAAAACATCTTTCAAACTTGAAACATTTTCAAAAGATAAACACTTTGTACGCGTTCTTATAGAAACGAGAGCCATTACAAAGAAGACGCCTTTTCAAAATCACTTTCAAAAACACAAACACCTCTTTGAACTATTTTTGAAACAAACACTTTGTACGCGTTCTTATAGAAACGAGAACCATTACAAAGATATTTTCAAAATACTTTCAAAAACCACACAAAGCACATTTTCAAACAAAAGCAAGTGATCTAGCAAGCAACTAAGAGCCCGTAGATAACTACGGATGAAAAGGGTGCTAATACGTTCCCTTTTCATAATCTACCCCCCAAACTCAAGAAAACATCTCAAAGGTCTTTCCTGTTCTTTTCAACCTTTCCTTTTGGATAAAAGAAAAGTCGGTGGCGACTCTTGCTAACCGCAACATTTGCAATCAAATGAAAAATAACCAAGTCAGTTCTCCCACCATGTTACAGAACTGGTGACTCTGTTTCTTTCATTGTTTGACTTGTTTTCTTTATATTTTGGTTCTTTATTTGGGTTTGAATCCTCTACCCGGATTTGGGATACCTTATAGGTAAGTAGGAATACATTATGGAAACTATTCGGGATATACCGACATAGTCTAAGCAATAGCTATGTTAGTGTGGCATATTTGTGGGTACCGGTAGCCCTTGAGTAGTCAAGGAGAATACGGGGCTGCTGAGTGATGTCATGAAGCACTAACTGACTTCTAGATCCTTTACTTGACCAACTTGGCCATTAGGACGTAGTGAGATGACCGACTTTGGTGCAGTCCGAAGTTGGTAGATACTCGATACTACACTCATTGAGGTTTGGTTTTTTGGGATTTTTCGGTCTCCATTAAAGAGGCTTGCGCTGAAATAATTCCCGAGAAAATAAACCAGTGATATTGAGCCCCCTTAGAACCCGGTTACTATTGCTAGGACAAGTTTGAACCAACTAAACTTCAAGAGGGTACTTACCTATGAGACTCCATGCAAGCCTAAACCTAATGTATTGTTTGTTTTGTTTGTATATATTTACTTGTACATAACATCATAAACATCATAACATCATACTCATACTCACTAACCATTTCAAGGATTTTGGGATTTATCTTTGCTCTGTTTTGTAGGACATGGATTCTATTCGCAGAAAAACCATTCTAGTCAATCTCATAAGGATCCCTACTCAACTTAAAGAGTTAGAATCAAGGATTCCTGAGAATTCTCCATTTACGGAAAGACACGGTCGTCTCCTAAACTTGGTTACCTCCAACACTGATGAGGATATGATGAAGGTGCTCTTCCAATTCTTTGATCTTCTACATCATTGCTTCACATTTCCTGATTATCAACTTGTGCCAACTTTGGAAGAATTCTCACAACTCTTGAGGATTCCCATTCTCAATTAACTACCTTTCAATGGTACGAAAAGAGATCCAAAACCAGAAGAGATTGTTCAAGCCCTACACTTGAAACAAATCTGATGTCATAACTAATTGGGAAAAAAGGAGTGGTGTCAAAGGTTTCTTAGCCAGGTTCTTGTTTGAGAAAGCTCAAAACTGTTGGAACTCCTTGGATTTGCAAGCTTTTGAGGAAATTGTGGCCCTCCTCATCTATGGGATGGCTTTTTTTCCAAATCCTGACCAACTCATAGATGTAAGCACCGTCAAAATCTTCATGTCTCGTAACCCGGTGCCTACTTTGTTAGGAGACATCCTACATTCTTTTCACTCTCGCACTATGAGGAAAAGAGGTATCCTCATGTGTTGTACTCCTCTCTTGGCAAGATGGTTTATTTCACATCTTTCCCAATCTGTATTGAAGAACGAGCAAGGTTCAAGGTGGTCCCATAGGTTGATGACGCTCAGACATTCAAATATTCATTGGTATTCCCGATCTGTGGAGAATGTTACCATCGTCGACCATTGTGGAGAATTTCCTAATGTCCCCTTACTTGGAATTAGAGGAGGTATCACTTACAACCCCTGCTTGGCCTTGTGACAGTTTGGTTACGCCCGAAAGACTGGCCCATATGAGATGCTTATTCAAGGGTTGGTATTTAATTACGAGAACGACGATCAAGGTTACTGCCAGAGGTTTATCCGAGCTTGGAAGATGTTGAACACGGTAGATAGCAAGACGCTGGGGCACAAGAATTCCATTCCCCTTAAGCCTTACCTTAAGTGGGTGCGAGCTCGTGCTCAGAAACTTGTGATGCCTTTTCCTTCCATCTTACCAGTTATCGTATAACCTGTTGTGGAAGGAGATGTCCCATACACTATCCTTCATCCTGACATGCCCACCTCTCTCAAAGAATTGCAAAGGGATTGGATACAACTTAAGGGGGGATCAAGACACTTTCGAGGCCCAATTCTACGCCAGCAAGAAGAAAGTTCTGGAACTCACCAAGCAACTTCATGAGGAGCGGAGTCTAAACGCCTACATCGCACCAAAGAGGATGCGTTCAAATTTTTTATCTTAGAGTTTTGTATTTCTTTGTAAGCCCAAAGAGGCATGATGTACACTAACTTTGATTTATTAATATAACGCGTGTTCCCTTTTTTTCTAAAGCAAATTTAAATCTCTAACTTCCTTGAAATCATTTGCATATGCATTGTTGTACCCCAAAATTTGCCCTCCCATATTTCTCAAAATATTTCAAGAAAAATTCACAAGTCCAACCCGGCGCATCATATTCAGGTGTTCTTTCGCCAAGATATCTCTGATAACATATTCTCAAATTCAGGTTTGGCTCAAGAGTCAATTCTTTAAAGAAGGTATCCGAATGTGTGAGTTTTCTTGAAGAAATATAGTGAAAAAGTGTGCTGAAAGTGCAGTTTTTACGCGCTAAAAAATTCATAACTTGAAGATCGTGACTCGTTTTGAACCCGTTCCGGTGGCCAAAATTCCGTCTTGACATTATCTACGTTTTCATCTCTCACGGCTGGAAGCCAATTTCGATCAGAAGGTCTTCAAAAATGTAGATTTATCAAGTATTTTCATACAGAAAATTTGTGACAGAAGTTTATTTGCGTCATGTTCAGAAAATCATAACTTGGTCGATTTTCATCGTATCGAGCTGGTTCCGGTGCCAAAATTTCACAAATTGAGTTGGCTACATTTTCACAGAAGGTATTGAGTTTAAACGGTATTCAAAAGGCCTTCGTTTTTTGCTCAGAGTGCGTGACACGCTGAAAATCCTGAATGCTGAATATTATTTCATCTGGGCCGAAACTTCGAAAATTCATAACTCGGTCAATTTTTATCGGATTGGGCTCATATTTTTACACAAGGTCCCTGACTCGTAGATCTACAACTTTGCTTCAAAAGTCGAGACCGGATTATGCTCCGATCAATACCAGTTTTTTATTGAAGAACGTGTCAGAGTCGACACTGAAGCCCAAAATAAGTTTGTCTGAGCTGAAACTTCAAAAATTCATAACTAATTCACCGTTTATCCGATTGAGTCGATTTTCGGACAGGAGTTAGTTCTCGATTCCGGCTACATTTTGTTTTCACATTTCAACTTCAAAAAATGCACTTAAGTCCCTGCGATTTAGCCTGGAAAGTGACGAATTCAAGTGAACATGGAGGCCCAATTGCACATTCAAAGCCCATTTTCTTTACCCTAATTTCCACTATATAATCACCTTCTTGTCACACAAACCGGAGAGAAAAAAAAGAGAGAGGGAAAGAGAGGAGAAAAAGAGAGGAAAAAAACCTTGCCACAACACTGTTAGAATATCAAACTCTTTCAAGAACCCTAAAACCTTGAAATCCTTATTACAAATCCCTCTCTCACTACAAGCAAGCCATCACAGTTATATATCAAACTCTTTCAAGAACCCTAAAACCTTGAAATCCTTATTACAAATCCCTCTCTCACTACAAGCAAGCCATCACAGTTATAAACCAATACCTCACTACTTCTTCAGTAATGATAAGGTTGGCTTGATCTCCATGATCCTAATCTTTCAGTAAGGCATAAAAGCATTCAGGTTACTAATCTTCCAGTAAGGGTAAGATTGATTTGATCTCCATGATCAAAAGGGTATAATCATTAATACATGCCATATTGTGCCTAAACATTAAATTTCTTCATATGTTGGTTTTATTTGAATTTTTATGATTTTATTTAATGTGTTCATGAGGTTCAACACTGCAGATTTAGACAGGATCCCATGCAGGTTCATTAAGGAACGTTGAGGCCAAAAGCCAAATGGCCAAAAGGCCAGAAGCCAAATGGCCAAAACAGAACATTTTACACATGACACCAATACATGGCGAGGCAGACATTAAGCCAGACATTAAGGAATGTTGAAGCCAGAACGCAAATGGCCAAAAGCCAAATGGCCAAAGTAGAACAACTTAGGCATGATGAGGCCAGAACACAAATGGCCAAACCACTCCAATTCACCTCCAAAAAAGGGGATAGAAACCCCCAAGGTATTGTATTTTCTTTCTTTTCCTTATTTTATTTATTTCAATTATTTCTTTTTTTAATTAATTCCTTTAATTTAACTTATTTTCATAAAATATAAAAAAATAGTAAAAAACAGAAAAGTCATAAAAATCAAAATATATTTATTTAATTAATATTTTTTGTAAATAAATTTCACTAATAATTAATTATTTATTTTTATAAATCAAAATTGCATGTAAATAATTAGATTAATTTTAGTTTTAATTTTAACATGTTTTTCTTAATAAATAAAAAAATTAGAATTAGGATTAATATTTTAATTTCATTTAATTCTCATAAAAAACCATAAATACAAAAAACCTCAAAAATAATTTCTTTTTTATTTTAATTTAATTAATTTGCTCAATATAATTTAATTTCATTAAAAAGGGTCCAACGCCCTCGCTTTCAATTTCAATTCAATTCGCGCATCTTTATTACTTCTTTTAAATATTTATGTAATTCTCCCAAAGCCATGTAACTCGGACATTTTATATTTCTCGCACTTTAGTTCTTTATTTTTTGTCAAATCGGGTCCTGGATTTTAATTTTGGCGATGTGGACCCGCGCCTTTGTAATAGTTTAGAACTTTCAATTTCCGCATCTGTTTTAACTGTTAATAAATGCATGCAAGAATGAATGATAAAATAAAAACAAAACGTTAGATCACCAATAACCTGACAAGACAAAAATAAATGAATCTGACGCACAAATCACACACCACCCCTAGGGTACGCCTCATTTTTGCCTTGCCTCGAAAGGTGATCGTCGAGTAGAGGATGTCTTAGTAAGTCCTCATGATCCGGGAACCTGGCATGAGGGTAGCTTCTAAGGTGTCTTCCCATTGCTCTGGTGATCACCATGTCCCGAACCTCGAATTGACCCGAACACCTCCAACGGTGGTGCTACCTACCTCTCAATGGTGGGATGACACTACTTTAAAGGACATCTACACAGACTAATTCCTTAGGGTAGGTAGACGACTCTAGATACTTGCTCTAATTTCAAAACAAATTCAAAAAAATACTTTTCACACCGACACATTTTCAAAAAGCTTTCGAAAGCAATTTTTCAAACACTCTTGAGGACCGATACAAGAGTCGAACTGAAATTTTCAAAGAAACTTTTTTAAAACCACAGTTGAAAAGCAAACAAATATTTTTGAAAACACAAATGAGCAAGTATCTAAGAGCCCATGGATAACCATGGATAGAAAGGGTGCTAACACCTTCCCTTTCTATAATCTACCTCCCGAACCGAGAGCAATCTCTTTAAGGAATTTTTCTGTGCTTTTGTCCTTTCCATTTGGAGAAAATAAAAGACGGTGGCGACTCTTGCTTCCGCGACATTTCGCGAACCAGCGTTAAACAGTCAGTTCCAGATCCACCGATCACAGAACTGGCGACTCTGCTGGGGACTTAAACTTAAAGTGAGGTGTACCTTAGGGTTAGTTCATAACTGTGTTTTCAATTGTATTGACTTGTCTGCTTTAAATTTGTGGGTTGCATGGGAGTTACATAGATCCTAACCCGGATCTGGGGATACCCTGTCTAGGTAGCATAAGCTGTGAGGGACCTGTCCGGCGTATACCGACATGGGTGAAGCAGTGGCTACGTTGGTGTGGCGCCTTGGTCTGTACCGATATCCCTCGTGTTGAAACTGGGAGAATATGGGTCTTCCAAGGAGTCATTAAGCACCAACAACCTTAGAACCTTAAATGATACAACTTGGCCATTAGAACAGTAGCAGTATGCTACGCCCATTGAGGCTAAACTCTCGTGATGGTTCTGGCCGCAAGAAAAGATAGCGATGCTAGAGTTATGACCGATTGAGGGTAGTCAATGATATTGGGATCCTCTAAGAACCCGGTTACTTTGATAGGACAGGTATGAACCAACCAACTGAAAGAGGGTAACACCTAGACCTCATGCTGGCCTAAACTCTAAGGGCTCTTTTGTGTGACTTGTGTGCCTTCGTACTTGCCTACTTGCATGCTTGTTAAACTGACACATGAACTACTTGCAGGTTTGGTCCATAGTCCTTAATTATGACTCATAACAGGGTTTACCGAATTTCTTGCAGGTTTTGTTTTAGTCCTTAACTGGGACCCATGACAGGGCTTACTAAGTTTCTTGCAGTCCTTTGTCATAATCCTTAATTAGGACTCATAACAAAGTTTACCAAGTTTCTTGCAGGTTTTGTTTATAGTCCTTAATTGGGACTCATGACAGGTTTTACTTGAGTTTCTTGCAGGTTTTGGTTTGCAGTCCTTAACTGGGACTCATAACAGGGTTACTTACATTACCCCC
Organism: Vicia faba; assembly: GCA_948472305.1. Classification (NCBI taxonomy): domain Eukaryota; kingdom Viridiplantae; phylum Streptophyta; class Magnoliopsida; order Fabales; family Fabaceae; genus Vicia; species Vicia faba. The sequence continues at coordinate 897,771,307 of OX451740.1, forward strand.
ATGCATAGCACAACATCATACCATTGCATACATCCTGCATAAGGACTAACCCATTCCAAGGATCTCAAGGGTCTGTGATGCAGGTCATGATGAATCAAACATCTAGCAAGGGGCAAAGAGGATTTATTTTCCTCTAGCCAAAGTTGTCAGAGGCTATGACCCACTTGATATGGTGAGCTTTGACTCCTGAAGAAGGTTCCCCCAGCCAAGGTTGTTTGGAAAGCAAAATAAGGTTGATGACTTGAGTCAGGGGCTATGACCCACTTGATATGGTGAGCCTTTGACCCTTGGAAGAGAGACTCTCAACAAATATGAAGTTTCTTTCAATCAAGCTACCGGATCCAAACGCTAACAAATTTTCCTGTTTACCCCGCGAGGTCCTTGAAAACATTACATGCATGTCATACTCATCATTACATAACATGTATCTTTGTTGCAGGTCACTTACCTTTCTCGCTGTTTATTTCAGCAATGGCCTTCCAACCAGATAACCAGGACCTTCTTGCCCAAGAAACTCGGTTCGGGGAAACCCTCCTGAATTTATCCAAGGGGCAGGAGGAGCTAAAGACACTTCTCATGGGGACTTTTGTCAGGAACAGTGCAGAGGATGAAAGGCTGAAACACCTACAAGCTGAGGTGGATGCATTGAAGGTCCAGATGCTGGGGCAGGTGACTGCCATTCAAGGATTAGCTCAAAGACAAGACGAGCTCTGGTTTCTCGTCAACCAACTGCTTCAGGATAAGCAGCTGGGGCAAAAGTCTAAGGGTAAAGAGCCAGTCATCATTCGACCACCTTTGAGACAAAGAGGCAAGGAGAGAGCTCCCCAAACGGCTCCAGTGTCACAAATTCAACATCGCAACCAACAAAAGAGCGAGAGAAGGCAGTTCACTCGGCTCAGCATGACCTTATCCCAGATATTGCCACAGTTGCTGGAGACCAAGCTGGTAACTCTAAAAGAGGCTCCGAAGTTTCAAAATATAACGTCACCAAAGTATAACCCCAACGCTCGCTGCGCTTATCATTCTGATAGCCCGGGGCATGCTACAGAGGAGTGTTGGGCTCTGAAGAACAAGATCCAGGACCTGATTGATGAAGGAGCACTGGAATTCACCCAAGATGGTCAGGCTGAATTTTTCTACCATCCCTCCAAGGCTCACCTTTTGAAGTGACAAGCTCTGAGACTAGGAAACTTTTGTTCATTCGAATGTTCAAGTTGTGTTGTGCTTTGATTGTTCAAACATTTATTCATGTTAAACATTGTTATTCCATTAATGCATCGCATATGTCTGTTTTGAAGCAATATATTCGTATTCACTATACGCAAATTATTTTCATATTTTTTCTGATGTCAGCTCTCGATTAATAATTCTAAGCCTCTTGAGGGAGGATGACGAAAACGATACCGCGATCTTTACAGTATGATTTTGAACAGACCCCGCTGATGAGGTACAGGCATTGTTTCAATCCCTAAACACTGGAGTTATAAGGATGATAATCCCTCGTCAACCCCTCTGAGCCAAAGAAGTAGGAGTTTTTATTTTCGAAAATCAGAACCCTTAATCATAACCTGGGGCAGGGTAGTTCTCTCAGTTGATCCAAGTGCATAATGAACAGCATCAAAAGAGGTCCTTACAAAACAAGGGAAGACAGTGATGGTTCTGAATAATCAATAAAGAGAGGCAGTCATTACTTCTCAAAATAAAAGCCCATTAAGTCAAAACCTATGAAGGAGACTTACAAGACTGGGGCATCCCGCTGACTGTAATTCCAAAAAAGGAAACAGTTCAGGCAAAAAAAGAAAAGAAAGGGATAACAAAAATCAGACAAAGAAAGAGGTCCTACAAACCTGTAACGAAAAAAGGAATGACTGCCTATTCAAATAAATTGCCAATATCTGAATCATCACTAGTATATCAAAGCAAAGACTCAAACAAGGTCTAACGTATGATCAACTGAGTTTAGGTTTGGAGAACATCATGAAGAGCGGGTGGGTACAAATAAATTTGAGCCTTTATCCTTTGTTTCTTAAACCGTGAACCAGGCCACGTTATAACCCTTAAAAGTCCTAGCTGAAGCATGGGTTAGTTCGAAAGCATACTGTTACGAAAGGTATCCTGACTCCTTAAGGCTTACTATAAAGAAGGAGTTGACATCACGTTTTACAAACATTCATTTGTTTTATGAAAAAAGAATGCATTTTCAAAATCTTCAAGACAGACATAGGCTTTGCATTTTTAACATAACTTTGTTTGCATATGACTTTTTGTTTGAACAGCGGAAGTTCGCACGACGAATGCCTAATGAACAGAAGTACCTCCAATCAAGGGGAAGACATGACCGTGGTCCATTATCTGGGGCAATCCAATCAAGATTCGGAGAATCTCTCAAAGGCCAAATAGCCTGGGGCAAATCTCCGCCTGAGTCACTTGGGGCATCCTAGCAACGAATCTTGCCTGATCAAATACCTTCTGGTGGCATGACAAAACACTTCTAACAGGGGCAACTCCCTACTTTCTGAGAACGGACATAGTCGAAAAAATACTACGCAAAATCAAAGACCCGCTAGGTTGACATACCTAGGCAAAAATAAGGGCTTCCCGGCGAACCAAAAGGGTTCGGGCAAAATGAAGGGATGAAATGAAAAATCTGTACACCCGACAAGTCGAAAACCTGAAAAGGCGGCTTGGGCAAAAATGGGCATCCCGGTGGACTGAAAACCCGAAAGGGCGATCCAGGCAAAAGTTAGGGATCAAAGCGTACGACTATGTCCTGTCATCTTATCACCTTCCTACCAGAAGAAGCTTGGTCTATCAACAACTATCAGCCCCCCACAGGTGCCTTCTCCCATAGAAACAGGGGCAATAAAGAGCTGTCTAAGTAATCTAATTGTTCCATCCTCCAAAGGTACCAAGGTAGGTTCAGCTAAAGAACGTAACCAGATATCTTAATCCCCCAGAGAGTGAGCCAGCAAGTCAGTGCACTCTTCTTCAAGTTACGGTCAGTCTTAAGGAAGTTGAGTATCCTCCAGTAGATCTCAATACTTCCCCAGCAGCATACATACTCATAACAAGCATCCCCGGCAGTCTTGGTCTAAGGATTGTTCCCCGGCGGTATACCAGACATTCAAAGGAATCACTTTCCCCGCAGTTCAAAACTTCCCCAGAAGAGTCTAACCCAGTTCCTCAGGAAGGTTGGAATTCATATCCCCAAACGGTAAGCTTATCCCCAGTAGATTCTGGAAGCTTATCCCTCGCAAAGCACAAACGCGTCGCCCGGCCTTATTTAAAGAGTTATTTCCTTAACAGGATATAACTGGGTTATCCTCAGCCAAAAGCCACGGAAAGATCGTCGTCGACAGAATCTTCTTATCCCCAGCAAAGTCTATCAACACTTCCAACAATAAGGGTATCCCCAGCAAGTTACCATCAACAATTCAGCAAAAGCATCCCTCTCCCCACAGAGTATCACTCCCCAGCATGGTCGCTAGAGTATTTTTCTCCCCGCAGAATCTTCCATTTTCCAAGTTTATTCCTCAACGGAGTCATCTTCTCCTACCGGTATTCTTGCAGTTATCATCCCCAGCGGAAGCGAAAGCTTATCCTTCAATATCAGCCCAGGATATGACTTCCCGGCACCCGTCAAGGATCTACTTTCCTAGACGAAAACATACATGCATAAATATCACATACATCATTATAGTATGCATAGACGCATCATATCATACAAATCTCATTTATGTTGAGAGCATCATTGCTTGATCCATATCATGCTTTGCATATGACTAACCTCTACCTTTCAGGAAAGATTCAGTTAAATTCTCAATCATATTTCAAGACCTAGACCGGTTCAGTTAATCGACTCCGAAGATTTCTTATCCAGTCCAAGGCCTTCTCTAGTCCAGCTAAATCGACTCCCAACAGATTTTTCTGATGAAGACTCAGTAGAAGTTATCAGGTTTTTCTTTGAGATTATAATTTCCTATGGTTCTCTCCCCGACGGTGCGTGAGATGTAATTCCTTTTTAGGTTATAATTTCCTATGGTTCTCTCCCCGACGGTGCGTGAGATGTAATTCCTTTTTAGGTTATAATTTCCTTTGGTTCTCTCCCCGACGGTGTGTGAGATGTAATTCCTTTTTAGGTTATAATTTCCTATGATTCTCTCCCCGACGGTGCGTGAGATGTAATTCCTTTTTAGGTTATAATTTCCTTTGGTTCTCTCCCCGACGGTGCGTGAGATGTAATTCCTTTTTAGGTTATAATTTCCTTTGGTTCTCTCCCCGACGGTGCGTGAGATGTAATTCCTTTTTAGGTTATAATTTCCTATGGTTCTCTCCCCGACGGTGCGTGAGATGTAATTCCTTTTTAGGTTATAATTTCCTTTGGTTCTCTCCCCGACGGTGCGTGAGATGTAATTCCTTTTTAGGTTATAATTTCCTATGGTTCTCTCTCCGACGGTGCGTGAGATGTAATTCCTTTTTAGGTTATAATTTCCTTTGGTTCTCTCCCCGACGGTGCGTGAGATGTAATTCCTTTTTAGGTTATAATTTCCTATGGTTCTCTCTCCGATGGTGCGTGAGATGTAATTCCTTTTTAGGTTATAATTTCCTTTGGTTCTCTCCCCGACGGTGCGTGAGATGTAATTCCTTTTTAGGTTATAATTTCCTTTGGTTCTCTCCCCGACGGTGCGTGAGATGTAATTCCTTTTTAGGTTATAATTTCCTATGGTTCTCTCCCCGACGGTGCGTAAGATGTAATTCCCTTTTAGATTATAATTCCCTATGGTCCTCTCCCCGACGGTGCGTGAGATGTAATTCCTTTTTAGGTTATAATTTCCTATTGGTTCTCTCCCCGACGGTGCGTGAGATGTAATTCCCTTTTAGGTTATAATTTCCTATGGTTCTCTCCCCGACGGTGCGTGAGATGTAATTCCTTTTTAGGTTATAATTTCCTATGGTTCTCTCCCCGACGGTGCGTGAGATGATAATTCCATTTTAGGTTATAAGTTCCTATGGTTCTCTCCCCGACGGTGCGTGAGATGTAATTCCTTTTTAGGTTATAATTTCCTATGGTTCTCTCCCCGACGGTGCGTGAGATGTAATTCCCTTTCAGGTTATAATTTCCTATGGTTCTCTCCCCGACGGTGCGTGAGATGTAATTCCCTTTTAGATTATAATTCCCTATGGTCCTCTCCCCGACGGTGCGTGAGATGTAATTCCTTTTTAGGTTATAATTTCCTATTGGTTCTCTCCCCGACGGTGCGTGAGATGTAATTCCCTTTTAGGTTATAATTTCCTATGGTTCTCTCCCCGACGGTGCGTGAGATGTAATTCCCTTTTAGATTATAATTCCCTATGGTCCTCTCCCCGACGGTGCGTGAGATGTAATTCCTTTTTAGGTTATAATTTCCTATTGGTTCTCTCCCCGACGGTGCGTGAGATGTAATTCCTTTTTAGGTTATAATTTCCTGTGGTTCTCTCCCCGACGGTGCGTGAGATGTAATTCCTTTTTAGGTTATAATTTCCTATGGTTCTCTCCCCGACGGTGCGTGAGATGTAATTCCCTTTCAGGTTATAATTTCCTATGGTTCTCTCCCCGACGGTGCGTGAGATGTAATTCCCTTTTAGATTATAATTTCCTATGGTCCTCTCCCCGACGGTGCGTGAGATGTAATTCCTTTTTAGGTTATAATTTCCTATTGGTTCTCTCCCCGACGGTGCGTGAGATGTAATTCCCTTTTAGGTTATAATTTCCTATGGTTCTCTCCCCGACGGTGCGTGAGATGTAATTCCCTTTTAGATTATAATTCCCTATGGTCCTCTCCCCGACGGTGCGTGAGATGTAATTCCTTTTTAGGTTATAATTTCCTATTGGTTCTCTCCCCGACGGTGCGTGAGATGTAATTCCCTTTTAGGTTATAATTTCCTATGGTTCTCTCCCCGACGGTGCGTGAGATGTAATTCTCTTTCAGGTTATAATTTCCTATGGTTCTCTCCCCAACGGTGCGTGAGATGTAATTCCCTTTCAGGTTATAATTTCCTTTGGTTCTCTCCCCGACGGTGCGTGAGATGTAATTCCATTTCAGATTATAATTTCCTATGGTTCTCTCCCCGACGGTGCGTGAGATGATAATTCCATTTCAGATTATAATTTCATATGGTTCTCTCCCCGACGGTGCGTGAGATGATAATTCCATCCCAGGTTTCTCTCAAACAGCCGCTTTTGAGATTATAATTGCCTATGGTTCTCTTCCCGATCCTGCGAAGATGGTAATTCCCACCAAGATTTTCTCAACGAGCGTTGTTGAAGTTAAAGTCACCCAAGGTTCTCTTACCGTTCATGCTAAGGTAGTAACCATCCCTGGTTCATTCGTCACCGTTTGAAGCTTCAGATCCAGCTCCTGTAACCAGTCAGGACACATCTATCTGAAGACCAGCTCCTGTAATAGGTCAGGTAATCATTTTTCTTTTGCAGGTACGCAAGTTCTCGCTAAGGAAACTCTTACGCGATCAACATCCAAATGGCATATATAAGCCCATCCACCTTTCATCATCTCTTAGCATGGCATCTATAAGCCCATCATCCTATCCATCAATCTCCAAATGGCATCTATAAGCCCATTCCCATCATCACACTGCTACTATGTGAGCGCAAATTTCTGGGCACTTTAGTGTTCAATCATCTTCCACCTTCGGATTACGAAAGGCACGTCAGCCAATCTGCATCCTCAGGTCTAAGAAGATTGAACAGGGGCAACTGTTGTACCCCAAAATTTGCCCTCCCATATTTCTCAAAATATTTCAAGAAAAATTCACAAGTCCAACCCGGCGCATCATATTCAGGTGTTCTTTCGCCAAGATATCTCTGATAACATATTCTCAAATTCAGGTTCGGCTCAAGAGTCAATTCTTTAAAGAAGGTATCCGAATGTGTGAGTTTTCTTGAAGAAATATAGTGAAAAAGTGTGCTGAAAGTGCAGTTTTTACGCGCTAAAAAATTCATAACTTGAAGATCGTGACTCGTTTTGAACCCGTTCCGGTGGCCAAAATTCCGTCTTGACATTATCTACGTTTTCATCTCTCACGGATGGAAACCAATTTCGATCAGAAGGTCTTCAAAAATGTGGATTTATCAAGTATTTTCATACAGAAAATTTGTGACAGAAGTTTATTTGCGTCATGTTCAGAAAATCATAACTTGGTCGATTTTCATCGTATCAAGCTGGTTCCGGTGCCAAAATTTCACAAATTGAGTTGGCTACATTTTCACAGAAGGTATTGAGTTCAAACGGTATTCAAAAGGCCTTCGTTTTTTGCTCAGAGTGCGTGACACGCTGAAAATCCTGAATGCTGAATATTATTTCATCTGGGCCGAAACTTCGAAAATTCATAACTCGGTCAATTTTTATCGGATTGGGCTCATATTTTTACACAAGGTCCCTGACTCGTAGATCTACAACTTTGCTTCAAAAGTCGAGACCGGATTATGCTCCGATCAAGACCAGTTTTTTATTGAAGAACGTGTCAGAGTCGACACTGAAGCCCAAAATAAGTTTGTCTGAGCTGAAACTTCAAAAATTCATAACTAATTCACCGTTTATCCGATTGAGTCGATTTTCGGACAGGAGTTAGTTCTCGATGCCGGCTACATTTTGTTTTCACATTTCAACTTCAAAAAATGCACTTAAGTCCCAGCGATTTAGCCTGGAAAATGACGAATTCAAGTGAACATGGAGGCCCAATTGCACATTCAAAGCCCATTTTCTTTACCCTAATTTTCACTATATAATCACCTTCTTGTCACACAAACCGGAGAGAAAAAAAAGAGAGAGGGAAAGAGAGGAGAAAAAGAGAGGAAAAAAACCTTGTCACAACACTGTTAGAATATCAAACTCTTTCAAGAACCCTAAAACCTTGAAATCCTTATTACAAATCCCTCTCTCACTACAAGCAAGCCATCACAGTTATAAACCAATACCTCACTACTTCTTCAGTAATAATAAGGCTGACTTGATCTCCATGATCCTAATCTTCCAGTAAGGCATAAAAGCATTCAGGTCACTAATCTTCCAGTAAGGGTAAGATTGATTTGATCTCCATGATCAAAAGGGTATAATCATTCATACATGTCATATTGTGCCTAAACATTAAATTTCTTCATATGTTGGTTTTATTTGAATTTTTATGATTTTATTTAATGTGTTCATGAGGTTCAACACTGCAGATTTAGACAGGATCCCATGCAGGTTCATTAAGGAACGTTGAGGCCAAAAGGCAAATGGCCAAAAGGCCAGAAGCCAAATTGACCAAAACAGAACATTTTACACATGACACCAATACATGGCGAGGCAGACATTAAGCCAGACATTAAGGAATGTTGAAGCCAGAACGCAAATGGCCAAAAGCCAAATGGCCAAAGTAGAACAACTTATGCATGATGAGGCCAGAACACAAATGGCCAAACCACTCCAATTCACCTCCAAAAAAGGGGACAGAAACCCCCCAAAGTATTGTATTTTCTTTCTTTTCCTTATTTTATTTATTTCAATTATTTCTTTTTTTTAATTAATTCCTTTAATTTAACTTATTTTCATAAAATATAAAAAAATAGTAAAAAACAGAAAAGTCATAAAAATCAAAATATATTTATTTAATTAATATTTTTTGTAAATAAATTTCACTAATAATTAATTATTTATTTTTATAAATCAAAATTGCATGTAAATAATTAGATTAATTTTAGGTTTAATTTTAACATGTTTTTCTTAATAAATAAAAAAATTAGAATTAGGATTAATATTTTAATTTCATTTAATTCTCATAAAAAACCATAAATACAAAAAACCTCAAAAATAATTTCTTTTTTATTTTAATTTAATTAATTTGCTCAATATAATTTAATTTCATTAAAAAGGGTCCAACGCCCTCGCTTTCAATTTCAATTCAATTCGCGCATCTTTATTCCTTCTTTTAAATATTTATATAATTCTCCCAAAGCCATGTAACTCGGACATTTTATATTTCTCGCACTTTATTTCTTTATTTTTTGTCAAATCGGGTCCTGGATTTTAATTTTGGCGATGTGGACCCGCGCCTTTGTAATAGTTTAGAACTTTCAATTTCCGCATCTGTTTTAACTGTTAATAAATGCATGCAAGAATGAATGATAAAATAAAAACAAAACGTTAGATCACCAATAACCTGACAAGACAAAAATAAATGAATCTGACGCACAAATCACACACCACCCCTAGGGTACGCCTCATTGTTGCCTTGCCTCGAAAGGTGATCGTCGAGTAGAGGATGTCTTAGTAAGTCCTCATGATCCGGGAACCTGGCATGAGGGTAGCTTCTAAGGTGTCTTCCCATTGCTCTGGTGATCACCATGTCCCGAACCTCGAATTGACCCGAACACCTCCAACGGTGGTGCTACCTACCTCTCAATGGTGGGATGACACTACTTTAAAGGACATCTACACAGACTAATTCCTTAGGGTAGGTAGACGACTCTAGATACTTGCTCTAATTTCAAAACAAATTCAAAAAAATACTTTTCACACCGAAACATTTTCAAAAAGCTTTCGAAAGCAATTTTTCAAACACTCTTGAGGACCGATACAAGAGTCGAACTGAAATTTTCAAAGAAACTTTTTTAAAACCACAGTTGAAAAGCAAACAAACATTTTTGAAAACACAAATGAGCAAGTATCTAAGAGCCCATGGATAACCATGGATAGAAAGGGTGCTAACACCTTCCCTTTCTATAATCTACCTCCCGAACCGAGAGCAATCTCTTTAAGGAATTTTTCTGTGCTTTTGTCCTTTCCATTTGGAGAAAATAAAAGACGGTGGCGACTCTTGCTTCCGCGACATTTCGCGAACCAGCGTTAAACAGTCAGTTCCAGATCCACCGATCACATGCATCTTCATTCATCATAACATAAACAGGTTTCTTACAACAGGTCTCCTTATCTTTCTATTGTTTATTTTAGTGAGATGGATATTGATCAGACATTAAAAGATCTCCAGGTGCAGAACACCCATTTTCAACAAATGTTCTTGACTCTGGAAAAAGGACAAGAGGATTTGAAAACTCTACAGATCAAAGAAAAGAAGAAGAAGGCAAAGAAGTCAACCGGTGTTTTGAATCTGGGAAGAAGGTTCCAAGGACAAGCCAGACGAACTCTAGACTTTGCAACATCATTAGGTGAAAAGGATGATCAAGAGGGGAAAAACAAGGAAGTGACTAATGTAACGCCCCGATATTTAATTATTTATTTAATTGAATATCATTTTGAATACTTTATATTAATTGAATTTTATCGCAAGTCGGAATTATTTTATTAAGTTGGAATATTAAATAATCGGATTTAATTTGGTGGAATTAATTTGAGAATTATCAGTATTATTCTAAGAAGCATAATTGGATAAATATGTTGAGTTGAGCAGTAAGTTGATAGTCGGATAAATTAGACGGTTTAGTCATAGAACTATTATTAAAATATTATTTGCGAGTTAGTTTTATTTAAAGTGTGGATTGATCATAGTTGAAGAATATTATTGGAAATAATATTAGATTATATTATGTGACTATTTATTTAATAGGGCTTAAGTTGTGATAGTAGTAATAGTGGGGTGTGTATGTAGGCCCGCTAAGAGAAACACTATTATTTGGATTCATAGAATAATATATATTATTATTATAAAATAAGAAAAAGGAAGAGAGTTAGTGTTATCATGAAAGAGAAGAGAAAGAGGAAAATAGGGTTTTTGGAGAAGAACGAGGAAGCTGCTGCTAGGGCTAGTTTCCAGAAATTCCATTGAAGCTTCCTTGAGTGTTTTCAAAATCAAACCAGGTAAGGGTGGGGTTTCCTTATCCTATAAAGGGGTATATGATATTTTGTATGTGGGAATTAGTTTATGAGATTATTACTGTCTGTTGATTTGTGTTGGTTTATGTTGTTGTGATAAATATTATTAATAATTGATGTGATTAAAGAATTTTCAAAAAATTAGTGTATTATTGTGTTATATACTTGTCTAGATTGGATTTGGAATAGTAAACAGTAGCAGAAAATCCATTAAAACAGTACCGAGTGGATTAAAGAAGAAGAAAATAGAGAAGGGAAATTGTGCCTAGAATGCTGCACAACGGAAACTTGTTGCTGGTTGGATGCTGCCGAACGGTAGCTGAATTATGGAGGGAGGTGTCGATTGGAACTTTGAGGAAGTGGGAGGGTGTGTCGTGCCGCACACCTTTGGGTAGGGGCACTTGTTCTATTTTGTGACACTATGCTGTATAATTTTTATATGGTATCAAAATAGAGTTTATTAATAGAAAAGCAGTTGGGAACAAATTAACTATTCTTATCAGTAGCATGTTATAGCAGAAGGAACATTAATCGAAGTAACATATTTTTGTAGAGTTGTTTTATGCGATAGAGAATAATAGTAGAAATAATAATAAGTGGTAAATTTAGAGGAACAATAGAATAAAGTAGCAGAGTTAATAATTAGTAGAATTATGTTAGTAGTAGATGTGGAAACTAAAATAGCAGTGATGGTTTTAGTTGTAGAGTTGGTAATAAATAATTTAACAGAGTAGTATATTAGTGGCAGATGTAATAATTTAGTAGAGAGTTATCGGTGGAAGTTGTGGATAGCGAACAAGTAGTTTTGGCAAAGACCAATAATGGCAGTGAGATAAATAGCGGAGGTAGCATAATTTAGTAGAATAAATTTATTAGTAGCAGTATAAATAAAAAGTAGTAATAACAGTATATTAAGCAATATCGATTAGCCGAATTTGTAGATTTGGGCTGTAAAATTGGTTAACCGGAATTAGTTGGAATTGTCGGAATAAGTCATATATACATGTGGGTATTTTTAGTTGATTTCTTTTGTAAAAATTATGTAGAATCAAGTCGATTTGAAGGTGAAGTCGAGTTAAGTTGAATGGTTCTGGTATATGGGATTATGTTGTTGGTTATTGTTGTGAATAAGTTATTATCGAACAAATTATGTGGTTGTCACATTACTAATTGTTGAATACATTGTTGTTGTTGAACATGTTGTGATTGGTAAGTTGATTAAGTTGTAGGCTTATGCCAACGTTGTTGAATACATTGTTGATGTTGAATATGTTGTGATTGATAAGTTGATTAAGTTGTAGGCTTATGCCAACGTTGTTGAATACATTGTTGTGTTGTATGTGATTGTTGCATTCATTAAGTCACATACATTTGCATTATTAAGTTGGCCTGGATTGGCACCACGTTGGCCTGGATTGGTAAAATATTAAGTTGAAGGCTTATGCCTTGTTGATGCCTCTATTTATTGGCATATTTTCTAAGTCGGGAGTTCTGCTCCAATGGTACCACATGCATTTGCATGACATTGAGTTGAAATCTAAGTTGTACAATTGAGCTATTGTGTTGATGAATTAATTGTTGCATTTTGATGATATCTTATTGCGATTTTTGTTGTGAAGTGGTGATTTTTGCACGATATGATTCTAATATATAATTTATCATGCGCTCACTTATACGATTTAAGAATCTCAACCCTTACTGTTTGAATGTTGCCCTCTGTTGGTAACGTGCAGGTATTAAAGAATGAAGATTTTCTTAGCCTTATTAGTTCAAAGTCGGTTGGTTGCTCCGATACGTAGCACTCAGGGGGAAATGAACAAATAGTCATTTACTTGTTGAAATTGTTTTAGTTGTGGAATACTAAGTTTAATTATATGAAAAAATATAATGCCTCTCAAGTTGTTTTAGTTGAATGAATGTATGATGCTACTTGAAGTTGTAATTACGATTCTGCTGCATTATTAATAAAAGAAGTTGTTTTGTTTTAAAAACTGATGCAAGTTGTTATATGATCCTCTAAAAACTAAAGTGTTATGTATCTGTTTATGTGTTGTAACATGTTGAATTGTGATATCCCAAATGTGTTGGAAATTTTTAATTACTCTGATTTTTCGTTATAACTACCGGGTAAAATTTGGGGGTGTTAAAATAAAGGTATCAGAGCAGGTCGGTCCATCTGACCAAGTTGTCTAATGTAGTTTATTCCTTAGTGTGCAACAAGTGTATGAAAAATTGTCGGTGCTTGTTATTTTTCTAATCGAGTTGTATGCAGGAAGTTGGTCGAAGATAAGTTAGGGAGAAGCTTTGCTTCTCGGATATGTTCAATTGAAAGGTGTTGGTTCGGTGTACTGCCGACGACGAGAATGCAAGAATTGTTGGAGTCTTGTTGTTCCCGAATTTGAAGGTAACTTGGATTCAAGGTCTTGTTGTTAGTCGAGTTAGAGCGCCTTGAGAGAAATTGATTAGACATTGTTGGTGCTTACTTCTCGAAGAATGAAGAGCGGTGTAATATTTGTTGATTTCTGAAGCAAGTGTAAGATGTCGATGTTTGAACAATGCTAGAATAATAAAGTTATGGTAACTTTTATGTTGGGATCACATAAGTGGTTGTCGGATTTAGTTGACGTTGATAAGTAGTTGTGGATCGCGAGTCTGAGTCGAAACTTGAAGAAGTGAGTAGCGTTGCGGAAGGAATTGTTGTCCTGGTGTTTTGGAACCTGAACTTTGGTGGTGGAATGAATCTCTCGAGTTATAGGAAGTTTGGGAGCACGAGATATGTTAAGAGTTGTTTGGAATATGTCTAAGTTGAAGACAAATGAGTTTCGGAGTGGAATTTCCGTAAGCGAATCGCAGGAAACTGCATAATTATTGTGGGACTTCGAAAATTCATAACTAGAGTTCCGAGCATCCGATTTGAGTTCCGTTTGAAGCGTTGGAAAGGTAAAAAAAATGGGCTTAATTTTAAAAATGGTTCCAGTAGCTTTAATAGATTCATTTATCACGTGATGATATTGGAATTAAGTGCAGTTTGTTGTTAAGCTTGTCTTTGGGACTAGACTTGTTCTTGAGTGTTGTACGGGACGTCAACGTCCGAGTTGGGGGAATCAAAGGAGCAATTGGAAGATTTATTTAAAGTAAATGGTGAAATCAAAGGTATAATTTTGGAAGCTTTGTTGTTATTAATTATAACGAAAGACGATAGTGCGAAGTTGTGAGGAATTTACGGTATCAAAAAGGAGGAATGTTTATGCTATGTTGTCAGGATGCATGTTATAGTTTTTGGAGAAGAGTTCTCTTGAGTAATTTTATTTTTAAGTGAAAGTGTATGTAGATCCATTCAAGGTTGATGCAGTTCTAAGTTGGAGAACGACGGAGTCTGTTATAGTGGTTACACAGGCGGATACAACATACGGCCAGCTTGGGCAAATGCCCAGGCTCAACGGCCCAATTTTTTTTTTAGTACCCAGCCCAATTTTTTTTTTAGTATTAAATAAAATTAAAAGAAAAAGAAAAAATAGTGAAAGTTAGAATTGGAAAAACCTAAAATTAGGAAAACCTACAGAGAAAAAAAACTTCCTGCTGCTGCTCACTTTTCTTCATCCTGTTCAATATGTGTTCTTCTATCTGTTTAATCCTTGTGCAATCTATCATCATTCCTATAGGCTATATTATTTATACAGGCTATATAACAGGTAATATAAATTTGGTTATTAAATAGTAGATGCAATGTGTGTTCTCTTTCTTTCTATATAATATAAATATACTAGAAACTATATGTGTTTTATAAAATACTATTTGGTATGTTATGTTTGTCACAGAGATAATCTAGATTACTAATATATTGGCATAGTATTAGATAGACACATATATAATTCTTGTCTTTTTGTACTTTTAGATAGACATACATGATACATAGACACATGTATGCTTAAATGCTTTGTATTTTTAAGCCACTAAATTAGTACAAAATTGAATTGATATACTAGATAGACATAGATACATAATAATTTACCTTGTTTAATTTCATGTTTGGTTCTAATTTATTTATTAGAGTTTAGGTTTATTGATTAATCATGTACTAATTTATTTATTTATTAGAGTTTAGGTTGTTTGATTAACCATATACAATTACAAATACTAATTTACTTATTAGAATTTAGGTTGTTTGATTTTTATTATTTTAAATTTTATTTTATTTATTTGAAGAACATTGTTAATTCTTATTTGTTTTATTTGATTATTATTCTTTTAAATTTTGAAACTACAATTTTGTAATTATTTTATCTTTTGTTTAGAGATGAGGAAATTTTTGGTTGCTAGAGAAAATATTGAGAATGTGAATGTTGTGCAATCGGAAGTCGAATTAGAATCACCATCTAATGTGGTTAATGAGTTTAATCCAAATGAGATTGTGCGAGATCCAGGTCATAGGAAACAAATTAATGAGTATGCTCCGGATATTCAAGACCAAGTGAGAAGGGCATATATATTGAAGGGTCCAATGCAACCAGATTTGCCAAGCTTTCCTCGTACTACATTTGGGGGTGTTAAAAGATCATTTAGTAAATCATGGTATACGAATTATACATGGTTAGAATACAGTGAGATAAAGGATGCAGCTTATTGTTTTTATTGTTTTCTCTTTAAGAAACCCGGGAGGGACGAGCACTTTGGTTTTGAAGTCTTCACTAAAAGTGGATATAGAGATTGGAAGCATGCATCTCAAGGCTTGAAAGGTCACGTTGGTAGTCATAATAGTTTGCATAACTCATGTGTCAAGCACTATGATGATTATAATAATCAAAGACAAAGTGTGACAAGTAAGTTTGCTAAAGCAACCAAGGAATCAGAAGAATTATATAAGATTCGTTTGACTTGTTCTTTAGATTGTTCAAGATATCTCATAGCACAAGGCATGGCTTTTCGTGGCCATGATGAATCCTCTACTTCTCTAAATAAGGGTAATTTTAGAGAGATGGTAGATTGGGTAAAATCTCAAAATGAACAAGTGAGGGACGCTTTTGACCGTGGTGGAAAAAATTGCACAATGACTTGCGGTGACATTCAAAAGGAGCTTGCAACATGTTGTGCACATGAAGTTACCAAGGTGATTATGGAAGAGCTTGGTGATAGACAATTCTTCGTGCTTATTGACGAGTCACGTGATATATCCGTCAAAGAGCAAATGGCGGTGATGTTGAGGTTAGTAGTTGTATTTTCTAATTTTCATGACCTATTATTTTTTATGCCGCCAAGTAAACTTGTTGAATTTATTTTAGGTTTTTGAATGACAAAGGAAATGTTGTGGAACGATTTATTTCTCTACATCATGTCAAAGATACTACATCTGAGTCATTAAAGAATGCTCTTTATGGTATTCTTGATAAGTACACGTTATCGATTTCAAGGATACAAGGGCAAGGATATGATGGAGCTTCAAATATGAGAAGTGAATTTAATGGTTTGCAAAGAAAAATTCTAGATGAAAATCCTTATGCTTTCTATGTTCATTGTTATGCTCACCGCTTGCAATTAGTTGTTGTGTCTGTTACTAGTAGTTGCTCATCTATTCATGATTTCTTTGAGTACATCTCCTTGATTGTGACCACAACAAGTGCATATTGTAAGAGGAAGGATGCTTTGATAGAGGTACAACACCAAGATATTTTAAATAAACTTGAGAGTGGTGAGATATCTAGAGGAAAGGGCTTGCACCAATCATCTAATCTCACAAGACCTAGGGATACTAGATGGGGTTCACATCATACTACATTGCTTCGTTTGGATCAAATGTGGCCCTCTGTGTTAAAGGTGCTTAGTATGGTTGATGAAGATGGACGTGGACCATCTCAAGCAGCGGGTTTGATAGAAAAAATGGAGAGCTTTAAATTTTCTTTCATTTTGAAATTAATGTTAAAGTTGTTTGGTATCACAAACGAGCTTTCAAATGTCTTGCAAAGAAAAGATCTTAATATTGTGATTGCCATGGAATTAGTTGATAATGTCAAAGCTCGATTGGCCACAACGAGAGAGAGTGGTTGGGATAATTTATTTTCCGATGTCCAAGATTTTTGTGTTGCTAAAGGTATTCCAGTTCCAAATATGGATGATGAAATACCGGTTCGGGGTCGTTCAAGGGTAGAAGGGAGGACTGCCACTAATCTTCATCATTACCGTGCAGATATTTTTTATGTTGCTATTGACAAAATATGTGTGGAGATGGATCATCGCTTTAGTGAAGAAAGTAACATTATCCTTAATTGTTTTTCATGTCTTGATCCCAAAAACTCTTTCTCCAAGTTTAATGTTGATAAGCTTGCTCGTCTTGCGGATATTTATCGTGTAGACTTTTCTGATGATGACCGAGGAACAATAAGGGATCAACTTGAGACTTATGTTCTTCAAGTGAGAAGAAATGCTTCATTTTCCACTTGCGAAGATGTTCAAAGTTTGGCTATGAAGATGGTTCAAACTGAGAAACATTTAGTATTTCCATTGGTTTATAAACTTATTGAGTTAGCTTTGATATTGCCGGTGTCGACATCATCCGTTGAAAGAGCTTTTTCAGCAATGAAGATTATCAAGTCTAAATTGCGCAATAAGATCAATGATGTGTGGTTCAATGACTTGATGGTATGTTACACTGAGCGGGAGATATTCAAATCACTTAATGATATTGATATTATTCGAACATTCACCGCAAAAAAGTCTCGGAAAGGACATTTGCCTCGTAATTTTATTTAACCCGCTATTGTAAGGTTATATTTGTCTCTTTTATTTTAAACTATATTTTTGTGGACAAAATGGCGAGTCTCTGTTATTTTGATTGATGAGTATTTATATATTATATACAATGTGAATTTGCGATCTTTAATTTTTCGCCCAGGCTTTATAATATTTCTGGCTCCGCCACTGAGTGGTTAGTAGCTTGTTGAGCTTAGATGATTACTATCATAGTTGTTTGAGGTGTAGATATATATGAAATGTTGTTAGATAAGATGATAATGTTTAGAGTGTGATTGGAATGAGTTTGAGAGGTGGGGATACATGTATTTTTATGTTGTGAAATTTGGAAGAGGATTAAGAGTTTAAGGATGTTGTTAGAATCCTTTATGTAGATAAAGACTCAAACTAGAGTGGAAGGATTGGTAATGTATTGATATGCCAACAGATCTCAAGTTAGAAAATTATTGATCATCGTGGGATGGTGGGTGAATGAAGATTAGACATGTTGTGTTTTAGAAAACTTGAATACGAGTTTTAAGGAAACACTATTATAGTTTGGTACAACGATTTATACTCCCTTATGGATGTCAAATACTAATTGAAAAATTGAGGAACTGATCACCCTCAATCCATTGTTAATAGTAGACGAGATTATGTTGGATGTTATAGATTTGTCTTGTTATCTTAATGGTGTGGAAAATAAATATGGATGTTATATCGCGAGAATAATTGGTTACCAGTTTGTGTGAAATTAGTAGAGGAGTCGTTGAGTGAGAGTTGAGACGTAATGAACAATTCAGAGTAGTGGGTTTGTATGCGAGCTAATGTCGCAAAGTGAAAGATTAAGAATATCAAGTGAACAATGGTTTTATGGTGGATGTTGAGGAAAGTACGAAACTATATTGAAACTTGTAAACCACCTGTTTGACGGAAATTATTATGGTTGTTAGGTGATGGTGAGTTGTGTGTATAATTGTTGAGTTATACAGTTAAGTTGAAGTTGTGATGATTTGGTTCCCGTTGCCGTTATATTGTTGTTGGTTACCGTAAGTAAAGGAATAATATTTCATAATATGACGAATTCAATTATGTTGGCTATGTTGATGTCACTATAAGAGTGATACGACGATATGAACAAATTTGTTGATATTGTGTTGATAATTGACATACGAGAATGAAATTGTGTATGTGTTTTGAAGTTGAAAAAGGTGTTAAGATGATATTGAGATAATGCATATTCAATTATAAGTGTGTTATAGTTATTGCTACTATAAATGTTGGTATGTCAGATTATGGTGGAGTAGTTGAGATGCTAGTAACGATTATGTCACGAAGTATTGAATGATTGGCATGTATGTAATCAATTTGAATTGTATTGAGTTATTGTTATGTTGGTGAAGTAGTGGTCAATTTTTTTCCAAACGCGACTCGGGGATCAAAAAGTTGGATGTGAACTTCGCGTTAAGGGTGGTAGTATCGAATAGATTTTCGAGGACGAAAATATTCTAAGTGGGGGAGAGTTGTAACACCCCAATATTTAATATTTGATTTAATTGAATATTGTTTTGAATACTTTATATTAATTGAATTTTATCGTCAAGTCGGAATTATTTTATTAAGTTGGAATATTAAATAATCAGATTTAATTTGGTGGAATTACTTTGAGAATTATCAGTATTATTTTAAAAAGCATAATTAAACGGTTTAGTCGGAGAACTATTATTAGAATATTATTTGCAAGTTAGTTTTATTTAAAGTGTGGATCGATCATAGTTGAAGAATATTATTGGAAATAATATTAGATTATATTATGTGACTATTTATTTAATTGGGCTTAAGTTGTGATAGTAGTAATAGTGGGGTGTGTATGTAGGCCCGCTAAGAGAAACACTATTATTTGGATTAATAGAATAATATATTTTATTATTAGAAAATAATAAAAAGGAAAAGAGTTAGTGTTATCAGGAAAGAGAAAAGAAAGAGGAAAATAAGGTTTTTGGAGAAGAACGAGGAAGCTGCTGCTAGGGCTAGTTTCCAGAAATTCCATTGAAGCTTCCTTGAGTGTTTTCAAAATCAAACCAGGTAAGGGTGGGGTTTTCTTATCCTATAAAGGGGTATATGATATTTTTTATGTGGGAATTAGTTTGTGGGATTATTACTGTCTGTTGATTTGTGTTGGTTTATATTGTTGTGATAAACATTATTAATAATTGATGTGATTAAAGAATATTCAAAAAATTAATGTATTACTGTGTTATATACTTGTCTGGACTTGATTTGGAATAGTAGACTGTAGCAGAAAATCCATTAAAACAGTACCGAGTGGATGAAAGAAGAAGAAAATAGAGAAGGGAAACTGTGCCTGGAACGCTGCCGAACGACCACGTTGCTGGTTGGATGCTGCCAAACGGCAGCTAGATTATGGAGGGAGGTGTCGATTGACACTTTGAGGAAGTGGGAGGGTGTGCCGTGCTGCACACCTTTGGGCAGGGGCACTTGTTCTATTTTGTGGCACTATGCTGTATAATTTTTATATGGTATCAATATAGAGTTTATTAATAGAAAAGCAGTTGGGAACAAATTAACTATTCTTATTAGTAGCATGTTATAGCAGAAGGAACATTAATAGAAGTAACATATTTTTGTAGAGTTGTTTTATGCGATAGAGGATAATAGTAGAAATAATAATAAGTGGTAAATTTAGAGGAACATTAGAATAAAGTAGCATAGTTAATAATTAGTAGAATTATGTTAGTAGTAGATGTAGAAATTAAAATAGCAGTGATGGTTTTAGCTGTAGAGTTGATAATAAATAATTTAACAAAGTAGTATATTTGTGGCAGATATAATAATTTAGCAGAGAGTAATCGGTGGAAGTTGTGGATAGCGAAGAAGTAGTTTTGGCAGAGACCAATAATGGTAGTGTGATAAATAGTGGAGGTAGCGTAATTTAGTAGAATAAATTGATTAGTAGCAGTATAAATAAAAAGTAGTAATAACAGTATATTAAGCAATGTCGATTAGCCGAATTTGTAGATTTGGGCGGTAAAATTGGTTAATCGGAATTAGTGGGAATTGTCGGAATAAGTCATATATACATGTGGGTATTTTTAGTTGATTTGTTTTGTTAGAATTATGTAGAATCAAGTTGATTTGCAGGTGAAGTCGAGTTAAGTTGAATGGTTCCGGTATATGGGATTGTGTTGTTGGTTATTGCTTTGAATAAGTTATTATCGAACAAATTGTATGGTTGTCACATTACTAATTGTTGAATACATTGTTGTTGTTGAACATGTTGTGATTGGTAAGTTGATTAAGTTGTAGGCTTGTGCCAATGTTGTTGAATACATTGTTGATGTTGAATATGTTGTGATTGATAAGTTGATTAAGTTGTAGGCTTATGCCAACGTTGTCGAATACATTGTTGTGTTGTATGTGATTGTTGTATTCATTAAGTCACATGCATTTGCATTATTAAGTTGGCCTGGATTGGCACCATGTTGGCCTGGATTGGCAAAATATTAAGTTGAAGGCTTATGCCTTGTTGATGTCTCTATTTATTGGCAGATTTTCTAAGTTGGGAGTTCTGTTCCAATGGTACCACATGCATTTGCATGACATTGATTCGAAATCTAAGTTGTACAATTGAGCTATTGTGTTGATGAATTAATTGTTGCATTTTGATGATATCTTATTGCAATTGTTGTTGTGAAGTGGTGATTTTTGCACGACCTGATTCTAATATATAATTTATCATGCGCTCACTTATACGATTTAAGAATCTCACCCCTTACTGTTTGAATGTTGCCCTCTGTTGGTAACGTGCAGGTATTAAAGAATGAATATTTTCTTAGCCTTATTAGTTCAAGGTCGGTTGGTCGCTCTTATACGTAGCACTCGGGGGGAAATGAACAAATAGTCGTTTACTTATTGAAATTGTTTTAGTTGTGGAATCCTAAGTTTAATTATATGAAAAAATATGTTGCCTCTCAAGTTGTTTTAGTTGAATGAAAATATGATGCTACTTGAAGTTGTAATTATGATTCTACTGTATTATTAATAAAAGAAGTTGTTTTGTTTTAAAAGCTGATGCAAGTTGTTATATGATCCTCCGAAAACTAAAGTGTTATGTATCTGTTTATGTGTTGCAACATGTTGAATTGTGATATCTCAAATGTGTTGGAAATTTTTAATTACTCTGATTTTTCGTTATAACTATCGGGTAGAATTTGGGGTGTTAAAATAGTGGTATCAGAGCAGGTCGGTCCTTCCGACCAAGTTGTCTAATTTCGTTTATTCCTTAGTGCGTAACAAGTGTGTGAAACACTGTCGGTGCTTATTATTTTTCTAATCGAGTTGTATGCAGGAAGTTGGTCGAAGATATATATGAAATGTTGTTAGATAAGATGATAATGTTGAGAGTGTGATTGAAATGAGTTTGAGAGGTGGAGATACATGTATTTTTTATGTTGTGAAATTCGGAAGAAGATTAAGAGTTTAAGGATGTTGTTAGAATCCTTTATGTAGATAAAGACTCAGACTAGAGTGGAAGGATTGGTAATGTATTGATATGCCAACAGATCTCGAGTTAGAAAATGATTGATCATCGTGGGATGGTGGGTGAATGAGGATTAGACATGTTGTGTTTTAGAAAACTTGAATACGAGTTTTAAGGAAATGCTATTATAGTTTGGTACGACGATTTATACTCCCTTATGGTTGTCGAATACTAATTGAAAAATTGAGGAATTGATCACCCTCAATCCATTGTTAATAGTAGATGAGATTATGTTGGATGTTATAGATTTGTCTTGCTATCTTAATGGTGTGAAAAAAAATGGATGTTATATCGCGAGAATAATCGGTCACCAGTTTGTGTGAAATTAGTAGAGGAGTCGTTGAGTGAGATTTGAGACGTAATGAACAATTCGGAGTAGTGGGTTTTTATGCGAGCTAATGTCACAAAGTGAAAGATTGAGAACCTCAAGCGAACAATGGTTTTATGGTGGATGTTGAGGAAAGTACGAAATTAGATTGAAACTTGTAAACCATATGTTTGACGAAAATTATTGTGGTTGTTAGTTGATGGTGAGTTATGTGTATAATTGTTGAGTTATACAGTTAAGTTGATGTTGTGATGATTTGGTTCCCGTTGTCGTGATATTGTTGTTGGTTACCGTAAGTAAAGGAATAATATTTCATAATATGACAAATTTAATTATGTTGGCTATGTTGATGTCTCTATAAGAGTGATACGACGATGGAAACAAATTTGTTGATATTGTGTTGATAATTGACATACGGGAATGAAATTGTGTATGTGTTTTGAGGTTGAAAAAGGTGTTAAGATGATATTGAGATGATGCATATTCAAGTATAAGTGTGTTATAGTTGTTTCTACTTTAAATGTTGGTATGTCAGATTATGGTGGAATAGTTGAGATGCTAGTAACGATTATGTCGCGAAGGGTTGAATGATTGACATGTATGTAATCGATTTGAATTGTATTGAGTTATTGTTATGTTGGTGAAGTAGTGGTCGAAGTTTTTCCAAACGCAACTCGGGGATCAAAAAGTTGGATGTAAATTTCGCGTTAAGGGTGGTAGTATCAAATAGATTTTCGAGGACGAAAATATTCTAAGTAGGGGAGAGTTGTAACGCCCCGGTATTTAATATTTGATTTAATTGAATATTTTTTTGAATACTTTATATTAATTGAATTTTATCGTCAAGTCGGAATTATTTTATTAAGTCGGAATATTAAATAATCGGATTTAATTTGGTGGAATTAGTTTTAGAATTATCAGTATTATTCTAAGAAGTATAATTGGATAAATATGTTGAGTTGAGCGGTAAGTTGACAGTCGGATAAATTAGACAGTTTAGTCGGAGAACTATTATTAGAATATTATTTGCGAGTTAGTTTTATTTAAAGTGCGGATCGATCATAGTTGAAGAATATTATTGTAAATAATATTAGATTATATTATGTGACTATTTATTTAATTGGGCTTAAGTTGTGATAGTAGTAATAGTGGGGTGTGTATGTAGGCCCGCTAAGAGAAATACTATTATTTGGATTAATAGAATAATATATATTATTATTAGAAAATAATAAAAAGGAAGAGAGTTAGTGTTATCAGGAAAGAGAAGAGAAAGAGGAAAATAGGGTTTTTGGAGAAGAACGAGGAAGCTGCTGCTAGGGCTAGTTTCCAGAAATTCCATTGAAGCTTCCTTGAGTATTTTAAAAATCAAATCAGGTAAGGGTGGGGTTTTCTTATCCTATAAAGGGGTATATGATATTTTGTATGTGGGAATTAGTTTGTGGGATTATTACTGTCTTTTGATTTGTGTTGGATTATGTTGTTGTGATAAACATTATTAATGATTGATGTGATTAAAGAATTTTCAAGAAATTAGTGTATTACTGTGTTATATACTTGTCTGGACTGGATTTGGAATAGTAGACAGTAGCAGAAAATCCATTAAAACAGTACCGAGTGGACGAAAGAAGAAGAAAATAGAGAAGGGAAACAGTGCCTGGAATGCTGCCGAATGGAAGCATGTGGGTATTTTTAGTTGATTTGTTTTGTTAGAATTATGTAGAATCAAGTCGATTTGCAGGTGAAGTCGAGTTAAGTTGAATGGTTCAAGTATATGAGATTGTGTTGTTGGTTATTGTTGTGAATAAGTTATTATCGAACAAATTATGTGGTTGTCACATTACTAATTGTAGAATATATTGTTGTTGTTGAACATGTTGTGATTGGTAAGTTGATTAAGTTGTAGGCTTATGTCAACATTGTTGAATACATTGTTGATGTTAAATATGCTGTGATTGATAAGTTGATTAAGTTGTAGGCTTATGCCAACATTGTCGAATACATTGTTGTGTTTTATGTGATTGTTGCATTCATTAAGTCACATACATTTGCATTATTAAGTTGGCCTGGATTGGCACCATGTTGGCCTGGATTGGCAAAATATTAAGTTGAAGGCTTATGCCTTGTTGATGCCTCTATTTATTGGCAGATTTTCTAAGTTGGGAGTTCTGCTCCAATGGTACCACATGCATTTGCATGACATTGAGTCGAAATCTAAGTTGTTGTACAATTGAGTTATTGTGTTGATGAATTAATTGTTGCATTTTGATGATATCTTATTGCGATTGTTGTTGTGAAGTGGTGATTTTTG
Organism: Vicia faba; assembly: GCA_948472305.1. NCBI lineage: Eukaryota > Viridiplantae > Streptophyta > Magnoliopsida > Fabales > Fabaceae > Vicia > Vicia faba. Next base: position 897,796,095 of record OX451740.1, read on the forward strand.
CACGACCTGATTCTAATATACATTTTATCATGCGCTCACTTATACGATTTAAGAATCTCACCTCTTACTGTTTGAATGTTGTCCTCTGTTGTTAACGTGCAAGTATTAAAGAATGAAGATTTGCTTAGCCTTATTAGTTCAAAGTCGGTTGGTTGCTCTGATACATAGCACTCGAGGGGAAATGAAAAAATAGTCGTTTACTTGTTGAAATTGTTTTAGTTGTTGAATCCAAGTTTAATTATATGAAAAAATATGTTGCCTCTTAAGTTGTTTGAGTTGAATGAACATATGATGCTACTTGAAGTTGTAATTATGATTCTGCTGCGTTATTAATAAAAGAAGTGGTTTTGTTTTAAAAGCTGATGCAAGTTGTTATATGATCCTCCGAAAACTAAAGTCTTATGTATTTGTTTATGTGTTGCAACATGTTGAATTGTGATATCCCAAATGTGTTGAAAATTTTTAATTACTTTGATTTTTCGTTATAACTACCAGGTAGAATTTGGGGTGTTAAAACTGACCATCCAGAATCTGAAGAGGAAGAAGAGGTTGATTACTCTGAAGAGCAGTATCCTCCGGCTGACGACAAATACAATCAGTTGGAAGATCGCTTAAGTGCAATGGAGATTCAGAAAGTGCCTGAGATGGACTTTGAAGAGCTGGGTTTGGTGTCTGGGATTGTTATTCCACCAAAGTTCAAAGCACTAGTGTTTGCTAAGTACGATGGGGTTTCATGTCCCAAGATGCACCTCCGATCTTATGTGAGGAGGATACAGCCTCACACTGCCGACAGAGATTTGTGGGTCCATTTCTTTTAGGATAGTCTATCTGGGACTCAGCTAGATTGGTTCTATCAATTGGAGAGGGCCAATATCCAAAATTGGGAAGACCTGGCCGCTACTTTTTATAAACATTATTAGTACAACACAGACCTGTCTTCCACCTGTACTCAACTCCAGAGTCTGGCTATGGGTTCAAGCAAGGGTTTCAAAGACTACGCTCAGAAATGGAGGGACTTAGCAGGAAGAGTCCAGCCTCCCCTGTCTGACAGGGAGCTAGTGGACATGTTTCTGGGTACCCTGTCTGGTCCTTTCTTTAATCATCTAATTGGAAGCTCCTCAGCCGTCTTCACTGAATTAATCTTGACCGGGCAAAGAGTGGAAGCTGGGATTAAGAGTGGGAAGATCCAAAAGGACGCATTCTCTAGTGTCGTGGGAAAACCATTCACTTGGAAGAAAGAGGTTGGTGATGTGTATCCTCAAAGGAATCAGGACAGAACTGAACGCCGTCCAACGGTAGGGGCCGTCATGATCCCTAAGCATGAACTTACTCAATAAAGGAACAACCAGTCTAGAACGGAAAGATCGATAAGACAATTTACCTGTATAAACATGACACTGTCTCAAGTCTTGCCACATTTGTTGATATCTAATCTGGTAACCTTGTGGGAAGCTCCGAAGAATCCCAACACTGCCTCTCCCCGTTACAACCCAAACGCCCGTTGTGCTTACTACTCAGACAGTCCAGGCCATGATACGAACGATTGTTGAGTTTTGAAAAACAAGGTGCAAGACCTTCTCGAAGCTAAAGAAATTGAATTTGACGCTCTTGAGATCCCAAATGTTATCACCGCTCCTATGTCCAAGCACGACCGTGGTATTAACACTGTTGAAGATGATGTGTTTGTTACTATTGTTGATGAGCTTGTTACTCCTCTCCTGACCATCAAAAGGAATCTGTTGAAGGCCAGTTTATTTTCGGGATATGGCGAAGGTTGCCACCTCTGTTTATCTCTATCGACTGGTTGTCATTTATTGAAAGTAGGGGTCCAGCGCTTGATGGATGACAAAGAGATTTTGTTTGAAAAGACTCCCATTCCAACCATTGCTTACAAGGATGTTTTGATAGTAACCATTTCTGCCAATCCTTCTAAGGTCTCCACCAAAAGACCCGTTAGGATTACATTTGTTCCGAAGGTGACTCCATTGATAATTACAATGCCAGGGCCAATCCCTTACTCCTCAGATAAAACTGTCCCCTGGAACTATGGGGGTGACATCTACTACCACGACGTCAAGCAAGATTGGTTGGCTGATGAAGACTCGATTGTTGAGAAGGCTGACCCCGACATCAGCAACATTGTGGGAACCAGCAAAATAACCAGAAGTGGAAGAATATTCTCCCCTGAGATTGCTCCGCCAAAAATTGTCACCAATCCTGTGATCATTCCTGCTTTTGGTCCAACTGATACTTCTACTACAATTCCTGTGGTTACCCCTGCTGACACCCCTATCATCGAGTCGACCGAGACTCGGGGCAAAGGCATTTTGGTTGAGCCTGTCTAGATGAAGGCGCAATAAGTATCTATCCTAGAGGCTTCCAAGAAGGAGATGGAAGAAAATTTGAAAATTATAAAGAGAAGCGACTACAACATAGTCGAACAGCTAGGGCAGACCCCTTCAAAGATTTCTATGCTAGCTTTACTGTTGTACTCCGAAGCTCATGCGAAGGCCTTGGTGAAATTTCTTATAAATTCCCATATGCCACAGGAAACCTCTGCTGACCAATTCAAAGATTGTGTAGCCAGTTTGACCGCTGATAACAGTTTGGGCTTTTCTGATGCTGACCTGACACCTAGAGAGAGGAAACACAATGAGGCGTTGCATGTCTCTGTCGAATGCAGGGGCACTACTCTGGCCCATGTCCTGGTTGATACTAGTTCATCACTAAATGTGCTACCTAAGAAGGATTTGGATAGACTAGACTGTGAAGGTTTGACCTTAAAACCCAACAACAAAGTAGTAAGGGCCTTCGACAGTTCAAAGAGAATGGTGCATGGGGAGGTGGACGTCCCCATTAAAGTTGGACCTAAAACCTTTGATTCAACTCTCTATGTAATGGACATTCGCCCTTCCTATTCTTGTTTATTGGGCCGACCTTGGATTCATAACGCTGGTGCCGTCACCTCTACATTACATCAGATGTTGAAGTACCCAACCAAGGGAAAAATCATCACTGTCCATGGAGAGGAGGAATATATGGTCAGTCACTTGAACTCCTTCAGATATGTGGAAATGGAAGGTGAATTCATCGAAACTCTATGTCAGCATTTAGAGGAAGTCCCACAAACAGTTGCAGCAACCGGGACTGTCTCCAAAGTCCCGAAGATTACCAGACCTCCGCTAAAGATGGCTTCTCTGAAAGATGCCAAGGCAGTAATCGAAGAAGGTGGGTGTACTATTTGGGGCCAACTCCCATACATTCCTTACAAATCTGATAAATTTGGCTTGGGTTTTACTTCAGGAGCCCAAAAAGCTGTTCGTCGTGCTCGTGCCGGGGGACCACCTTTGCGGATCAGCAACCATGGAGTCAACGCAGTGGAGGATAGTGATGACAATTGTGACTTGGAAGATTGGATTTTCCCAACTATCAGTGGAGGACTCAACAACTGGGAAGCCAAAGAATTTGTCCCTATTACTTGTATCCAACAGTAATTGTCTTTATATATTTGTCGGACTTGTAATAATTAAACAATTCATACTTTTAAAACCTTGTGTCTTACCCGAGGCACAACGGTCCATTTGTAAGGGTTGTTACTTCATTTTCATATGTCATCAATGAATCATGGACGTTTTTGCATGCAAATTTTACGCTCTTTGTTTTTCTTTTTTTACATTTTTATTTTTTCAAAGATAACTATGCTCTTACACACACTCACATATCAAAATGCAGATCCACATCCACTTAGGATCCCATGGGTAACGATTCTGCTATGGCCTATTGTGACTTTGAAAATCCAATCTTCCAACCCAAAGACGAAGGTGAGGAAGATTGTGAAGTGCCAGGGGAACTAGCCAGGTTGCTACAACCGGAAGAATGGACCATACAACCCCACGAAGAACCAGTGGATACAGTTAACTTAGGTACCGAAGAGGACAAGAAAGAAGTCAAAGTAGGTGCCAATCTGGAACCCAGTGTCAAGAAGCGCTTAATTCAGTTGCTACATGACTATGTTGAGGTCTTTGCCTAGTCATACGAAGACATGCCAGGACTTGACGCTGATATCGTGGTCCATCGTCTACCGACAAAAGAAGATTTCCCTACGGCAAAAAAGAAAGTTCGTCGCATGCGGTCGGAAATGTCAGAGAAGATCAAGAATGAAGTCATAAAATAATTCAACACCGTATTTTTAGCCGTCACCTCCTATCCACAATGGGTCACCAATGTTGTTCCAGTGCCTAAAAAGGACGGTAAAGTACGCATGTGTGTGGATTACAGAGATTTGAATAGGGAAAGCCCTAAGGATGATTTCCCGCTTCCCCATATCAATATTCTGGTTGACAATACCGCACAACATAAAGTATTTTCCTTCATGGATGGTTTCTCCGGATACAATCAAATCAAAATGGCACCCGAGGACATGGAGAAAACGACCTTTGTCACACAGTGGGACATGTTATGTTACAAAGTCATGCCATTCGGGTTGAAAATGCTGGGGCAACTTATCAGCGCGCCATGGTAGCTCTGTTTCACAATTTGATACATCACGAAATAGAGGTCTACGTGGATGAAATTATAGCCAGATCTCAAACTAAAGAGGAACATCTTGACCATTTGCAGAAACTGTTCGAAAGACTGAAGAAATACAAGCTAAGGTTGAACCCGAGTAAATGCACATTTGGAGTGAGGTCCGGTAAACTCCTAGGCTTCATCGTCAGCGGTAAAGGTATCGAAGTGGACCCTGCTAAAGTAAAAGAAATACAAGAAATTCCTGCTCCTCGCACCGAGAAGGAAGTCAGAGGATTCTTAGGACGGCTAAACTACATCGCCAGATTCATTTCTCACCTAACCGCTACTTGTGAACCAATCTTCAAATTACTGAAGAAAGATCAAGTAGTCAAATGGAATGATGAATGCCAAGCTTCCTTCGACAAGATAAAAGAGTACCTTCAAGAGCCTCCTATTTTGATGCCGCCAGTCGAGGGAAGACCTTTAATCATGTATCTAACTGTCTTGGAAAATTCAATGGGGTGTGTGTTGGGGCAGCATGACGAGTCTGGCCGAAAAGAGCATGCTATTTACTACCCGAGCAAAAAGTTTACCGACTGTGAAACCAGAGATTCACTGCTCAAGAAAACTTGATGCGCTCATGCATGGGCTGCTCGCCGGCTATTACAGTATATGTTGACCCATACTACCTTATTGATATACAAGATGGATCCAATTAAATACATATTCGAGAAGCCCGCCCTCTATGGAAGAATAGCAAGATGGAAGATGATCCTGACAGAATACGACATTCAGTACACTACCCAAAAAGCAATAAAGGGCAGTGTTCTAGCCAATCATCTTGCTCATCAGGCTGTAGATGACTATCAGTCCATGAAATTCGAGTTCCCAGATGAAGATATCATGATGGTAAACAATTGTGAAGAATTCAGACCATATGACGGACCTGAACAAGGATCCCGATGAACCTTGGTTTTTGACGGAGCTTCCAACGCACTCGGCAATAACATAGGTGCTGTAATCATATTCCCTGAAGGATGTCATACTCCCTTCACTACAATACTTTGTTTCAACTGTACCAATAATATGGCAGAATACAAAGCGTGTATTTTGGGTCTCAAAGCTGCCATAGATTTGGGAGTTAAGTCCTTAAGTGTATTTGGAGATTCATCCTTAGTCATCATCCAGATCAAAGGAGAATGGGACACAAAGCACCCTAATCTTATCCCCTACAAAGAACATGTGTTGACATTAATCCCGCATTTTGACGAGATTACCTTCGAGCATTTCTCGCGAGAGGAAAATCAACTAGAGGACATGCTAGCCACTATGTCATCCATGTTTAAACTCAAGTGGGGTAACGAGGCTCCCCAGATCACCATTGAGCGGTTGGATGAACCAACTTACTATCACGAGATTGATACTGAAAAAGTAATGGACAAGCCCTGGTTCCATGAAGTCAAGAGGTATCTCGAGGCCCAGGAGTATCCGAAGGGAGCTTCAGTCAATGATAAGAAGTTCTTGAGAAGATTCTCTGTTAAGTTCTTCCTCAATAATGGCATTCTTTACAAGCGCAACCACGACTCACCTTTTTTCGTTGCATAGACAAGAGTGAGGTAGAGAAGATCATGACTGATCTACATGAAGGCACTTTTGGAACCCCTTCTAGTGGGCACACGATGGCTAAAAAGATCCTACAGGCAGGGTACTACTGGTCTACCATGGAAGCGGATTGCCATCAGCATTCACGAACCTATCACAAGTGTCAGGTCTATGATGATAAATTACATGTGCTTCTAGTTCCTCTAAACGTCCTGACTGCTCCCTGGCCATTCGCGATGTGGGGAATTGACATTATTGGAGAAGTCAAACCTACAGCTTCTAATGGACACCCCTTCATCTTGGTTGCCATTGACTATTTCATGAAGTGGGTTCAGGCAGCTTCTTTCGCTTCTGTTACTAAGAATGTTGTGGTCTGATTCATCAAACGGAATCTCATCTATTGGTACGGTATCTCGGAGAGAATCATCACAGACAATGGTACGAATCTCAACAATACTATGATCACCGCACTATGCGCACAATTCAAGATCCAACACCATAATTCTTCTCCTTACCGGCCAAAGATGAATGGTGCCGTTGAAGCCGCAAATGAAAACATCAAGAAGATCATACAAAAAATGACAGTGACCTACAAGGACTGGCATGAGATGTTACCATTTTCTCTCCATGGTTACCGTACCATGACGCACACATCAACAGGGGCAACTCCCTTCTCCTTGGTATACAACATGGAAGCTATTCTACCAATTGAAGTCCAAATACCTTCTCTAAGAATCATAAAGGATGCAGGGATGAATGAAGATGAATGGATTCAAACTCAACTTGACCAATTGAATTTAATTTTTGAGAAGAGGCTTACGGCTGTCTGTCATGGTCAGATGTACCAAAAACGTATGATCAAAGCTTTTAACAAGAAGGTCATACGTAAGGTATATCAGGTCGGTGATTCGGTAATCAAGCGTATCATATTGCCACAAGGTGATCCCATGGGGAAATGGACTCCTACATACGAAGGACCATTTGTGATCAAAAGCATATTCTCTAGTGGAGCAATAATCTAACCACTATGGATGGAGACGACCTTCCGCACCCTGTGAACGCGAACATAGTCAAAAGATACTACGCATGAATAAAGACCCGCTAGGTTGAATGGCCTAGGCAAAAATTAAGGCATCCTGGAGAACCAAAAGGTTTAGGCAAAAATTAGGGATAAAAACAAAAAATCTGTACACCCGACAAGCTGAAAATCCGAAAGGGAAGCTTGGGCAAAAAAGGGTATCCCGGTGGACTGAAAGCCCGAAAGGGCGGTCCAGGAAAAAGTTAGGGAATCAAAGCGTATGACTATGTCCCATTGGATCATCTTACAGACAACCTTTAGCATCGACTGACAAACGTGAACGGTTCTAATCAATCCAATCAGCTTCGGACAAAGCAGCAAGTGGATGAGACTCTCAGAGACATGAAGGCTATAGCAGAATGGGAACCCCATGGGATTATTTCACGTAGCTATCTTTTCTTTGTATCAAATTTCATTTTCTATGATGACATTCTCTTACTAGAATGTTCATCTCGTTGTACAAAAAAAATACTTATTCAAGTTAATACAAAGATATTCCTTTGAAAGTGCAAAACTATTTGTTTTTCTTTTATTTCCGTGTTTTGTTTGCGAAAACGTCCAATGATTATTTTTTAAACTTATGCATTTGAACATGATCACTGTTTACAAATGAGCAAAAAGGGGAACAAAAAATAGAAAGAAAATCACTGATGGCTTTAAGAAATAGGATAATATCTTTAGACTATTCTATAGAATCCCCGCAGGTACTTTTCTAACAAGAGCGGAAACCGGGATATCCCACTACAGGATCGCTAACGTATCTATAGCATGCATCCTAAATGTGTCAAGTAATATCACATTCCCGACGAAACAAAACTTCCAGTTACAACTACAAAAGATTCCCCAGTGAAAGTCGCCTAGTTTCTCAGTATTCCCCAGCAGGATTTCATGAGGTCCACAAGCAATGCACAGTGTTTCCCTTCCACAACAGAGTTTATTTCTCTAACAAATGGAAACTCATCAACACTTCAACTTCAAAATATGAAGACTTACATTCCCAACAGTACTCAGGGATTTTATTTTCCTCAACTCCAGCAACACTGCGGCATAACGATTAACGTGTCCATACATTACATCCATATATCATAACATTGACAACACAAAAGCATACAACGCGATCTCATTTATTTTGAGAAACAACATTATACCATGCATTTCATACATCATGGCATTGCATGCCACTAAGCTTTCATCTTTTCAGGAAAGATCAATCAACAGAAACTTATCGACAAGTCAATTACAGATCAATTCCCAAGAAAGGACTGGTCAACCATCTACATAACAGATATTTCTTTCAGACCCCTTCCGGTTCAGTTTAAATCTCTCAACGGGTTATTCTGATTCTTTCCCGCGGACGTCTTCTCTAGTTCAGATGAATCTCTCAATGATTTATTCTGATTCTTCTCATCCCTGCCGGTTCTGTTTAAATCTCTCAACGGGTTATTCTGATTCTTTCCCGCAGACGTCTTCTCTGGTTCAGATAAATCTCTTAATGATTTATTCTGATTCTTCTCCAGATCCCTGCCGTTTTAGTTTAAATCTCTCAACGGTTTATTCTGATTCTTTCCCATAGATGCTTTCTTTGTTTCAGATAAATATCTCAATGGTTTATTCTAATTCTTCTCTAGGTCCCTGCCGATTCAGTTTAAATCTCTCAACGGTTTATTCTGATTCTTTCCCGCAAATGCTTTCTCTGGTTCAGATAAATCTCTCAACGATTTATTCTGATTCTTCTCCAGATCCCTGCAGGTTCAGTTTAAATCTCTCAACGGTTTATTCTGATTATTTCCCGCAGATGCTTTCTCTGGTTCAGATAAATCGCTCAAAGATCCACTCTGATTCTCTCCAGTTAAAGAATATTCAATACCTCTTTTGGTTTAGTTTAAACCTCTCAACAATTTATCCTGATGCTTTCCAAATGAACATTTTTGGTTCAGATAAATCGCTCCAAGATTTTTTCTGATTCTTCCCAGTCAAACAACATACAAGACTTCTGCTAGTTTCAGATAAATCACTCCAAATATTTGTTCTGATTCTTTTCCATTTGAAATCAAGTTCAGACTTAGTCCATTTTCTGTCAACAGTCGCCCTTGGGTGGCATCTACAAGCCCATCTCCGGCAAATCTCCATCAGTCCTCCAAATGGCATCTACAAGCCCATCTCTGGCAAATCTCCATCAATCCTCCAAATGGCGTCTATAAGACCATTCACAATTCATCTTCGAGTGAAAATTTTTGGGCACTCTAGTGTCCAATCATCTTCCACCTTCAAGTCACGAATGGCAGATCCGCCAATCTAACTCTTAAGGTTTAAGAAGATTGAACAAGGGAAGCTGTTGTACCCCAAAATTTTCCCTCTCATTTATCAAGTATTTTTTTACAAGATCTCCCTTGGTTCAAGACTGCAGAAGGGTTGATCAGCTTAAGACACCTCCTTAAGCACTAATGACTGAAATTAGGGTTTGATATTGCACAAGGATAATTGAAATTTTAATGCCTCATATGAATTTCATGGATCATTTTGGACCCTAAAGATTTCTCATGTCAAGTTTCAAGTCTTGGATCACTTTTTTGCTTAGTCAATTGACTAGTTGACCTAAAAATCAGATGTATTAGGGAAAAAGTCAATTATGGTCAATTTACAGTCAAACTTCATAATTTTTTATCCATATCAACATTGTGAACTCCTATATGTCATTTAATCAAGTTTGGACTATAATTCCTCAAGAAATTTGATCAGATCATCAAAAGGGCAAAATGGTCAAAATTAGGGTTTTGACTGAGAAAGGGCAATTTCTGATTTTTGACCTAGAAAATGGTTAATTGGTTTGAGACATGATCTCAAGGATTAAATTGCATCATTTTTACCTAATGGAGTGACTCAAAACACCCCTCAAGATCAATTGATTGATAGTTGATTTTCAGTCAACTGATCAAAAGTCAACTGATACAATGAAAAGTCAAACTTTGACTTTTTGGTCAAAATCAAGTGTCAAAGATCACAATTCATCAAACTTGTTCATCAAGAAATAAAAAAGTCAATATTTCATTTTGAAAAGTCAAAGTTTCCAAACTTAGAAATTTTTCTAAGTGTTGAAAACTTCATATTTTTTCACAATTTTGAGCCAATTTTTCACCATTATGCAAGATGATTCAAAGGAAACTTTCAACATGAAAGTTGTAGATCTAAATGAGAAATAAAACATTTATTTACACAACTTCTCCTAAAAATTCATGGATTTCAAGTTATGATTTTATGAATACATGTTCATGAAACTTGGAAACTCAGTGAAATTTTGCCCTAGTTTAGGCAGGATTTTGACCTAACTTCATGGCAATTTTTCACATAGTTCCAAGGGGAATTTTCAAAAGTGATTCAAAGAGGGGTTCTAGAGAACATTACAAGTTTTCTAAAATGTCCAATAACTCCTTGAGATCATGTTTGAGCAAGGAGAATCAATGGCATGAAGTTGGCATTTCATTCTTGAATTATAGGTCATTTCCATGATGAACAAAAATTCAAATCCATGCTAGGCTGCACAATCTTTGCTTTGCAGGCCTCAAACTTGTTTCGCACTCAATAATTAAATTTTTGCAGAACTATTAGAGGCTTCAACTCAAGCATTCAATGCATTGCCCATGCTTAATTCCATTTTGGGAAGAAAGTGCACATTGCCATTTTGGAAAAGTAGCTTTATGCACAAAATCAGTTCTTGAGCTTTGAAATTGTTTTCTTTTGATCACACACAACCTATAACCCAAAAGAAACTTGTCTCATGCCTCTAACAACTCAGCCCATGCTTGTACCATGCCTTGCAACCATATTCCCACTTTTCTTCAAAATCAAGTAACATAGCCATAACTCTACAGCTTGCACTTCTGACCCTCTCAAGTGCTACAACCTTTTCCTTACTTATGCACAATTCATTTTCAAGAAAACACACGATTTGAAGCACCCTCAAAACCTCCCAAGGACCTTGCTGCACAGAACTACCCAAACTTGACAGTTTTGTGCCAAAACTCTCCATCTCCATTTCCACTCGTGCGTTTTGATTCTTAACCATTCAGGCACCTTACTTACATCATATACAAGTGATCCAAGATCCTATTTCAAGGCTATAACTCCTCCATCACTATCCATCATTTCCAAAACTGAAGCTTGCAACTTGACTTGAGTTGGGAGTTTCAGCCATCCTCAAAGCAAAATAGGAGTTGGAACACATTCAAGGAGGTCCAGGAAAGCTACAAAAATCATCAGGCCATCTAAAAGGTTGCTCAAACTCCATACACGACTCCAGCTGCAAGAGATAAGTTTTAAAACTTCTATCTCTTCATACAAGCATAATTTGATTCTAATTTGTGAAGATAAAATGTAGATACCATTGCCACGAAGCTGTACATATCCATAGTTTGCATTTATATGTCCTGAGCTTAGAGAATTTTAGAGTTGAAGTTTCTGAAATTTTTAGGTTTAAAATTAGGGCCAGAAAAATTCTCACTCATCTTGGATTTATAGTTTTAGTTATTTATATGGTTGGATTCGTGGGAAGAAATACCACAACTTTCATGTTTGTACCTTCCATTTTTGTTGAGAGATGAAGAAGTTACAAGTACTCTGACTGGGCGTGAGGTTGAAGATGAAGTTCAGGCCATGGACTTAATTTGTAATATATATTTTTTGTTTGACATAAGTAAACGGATTTAGTTTATTTGTTTTATAAAACTAAAAGAACAAACACATTTTCTTAATAAATTAATTTATTTCTTAATAATTAATATTTAGGTTTAATTATTATATTATATAATTTTCTTGTAAATTAAAATTAATTTAGAACTTAGGTTTATTTTTATTAATTAATTTTCCTATTATTTCTATTATTTAAAACCTTTTCATAAAAAACCCTAGAAAACCATGTTTAACTTATTTTTTCTTTTGTTGATTAATTTATATTTTAATTTTAGTTAATTTTTAATTAATCATTTTCCAATTAGGCCAAGATTAAAACTTTTCATGAAAAACAAACAAAAAAGATCCATTTCCTTTGTCCATTTATATTCTTGAATACTTATTTATTTTTTGTACAAATTTCAATATGGTTGTAATAATTATTTAGATTTAATTTTCTTGTAATTTCTCCATTTGTAAATTTGTACACCCCTCCCCTAATGATGTAATAGCTTAGTATTTTTATTTTCCGCAATTTAATTCTTTATATATAAATGCTAGTAATTAGGGTTTGTATGGGAAGATAAAATCAATGCTTAGAAAACCCTAATTCAAAGATGAAACAAATGCATGTAAATCAATACACTTGCACACTTACACCCTTAGGGTAAATCCACTTTGCTGCCTTATGAAAATGGCCATATTATGCATGTGAGATATCTTAGCAAAAGCAATCAAAAATACAAGATCATAGTTCCTCGATGACGCTATCAAAGTTGCCTTTCAAATATGATCTTAGTCCCTTAAAGAAATGTTAAGATATCTTACAACATTGCTAATCATGGCTATACAATGACCCATGCCTGTCCCTTTTACATTCAAAGATAGGGTTACTTACCAAATCAATGGTAAGATAACAATGTCAAAGGAAAGGGGAAATAAACAAGAAAGACTTTTGAGTAGGTAGAATGTTCCTAGTTGCTTGCTCATTTTCAAATCAAAACATCCTTGCTATTTTCAAAACAAACACCAACACTTTCAAAAAAAATTTCAAACTTGAAATATTTTCAAAAGACAAACACTTTGTACGCGTTCTTATAGAAACGAGAGCTATTACAAAGAAGACACCTTTTCAAAATCACTTTCAAAAACACAAACACCTCTTTGAACTATTTTTGAAACAAACACTTTGTACGCGTTCTTATAGAAACGAGAACCATTACAAATATATTTTCAAAATACTTTCAAAAACCACACAAAGCACATTTTCAAACAAAAGCAAGTGATCTAGCAAGCAACTAAGAGCCCTTAGATAACTACGGATGAAAAGGGTGCTAATACCTTCCCTTTTCATAATCTACCCCCCAAACTCAAGAAAACATCTCAAAGGTCTTTCCTGTTCTTTTCAACCTTTCCTTTTGGATAAAAGAAAAGTCGGTGACGACTCTTGCTAACCGCAACATTTGAGATCAAATGCAAAACAACCAAGTCAGTTTTCCCACCGCGTTACAGTAACCACATATCAAATTAAACAAATTTCCTAATATAACTAATCCATAATACTATTTAAGCAAACCCTAACAATCTGAAAAAGGAGGAAAATTTTAAAAAGAAAGAGAAGGAGAGGAGAGGAGAGGAGGAAGGGATCTGGAAATTTTGAGACTTAAAGTTCCGAATTGAAGCCCCTTTGCATACAAATCTAGGGTTTATAAACAGAAACCCTAAGATCTTCATCTAACCGCCGACTTCCTCTCTTCGCGTTTTCGGCCGCCTCCCTTTTGTCATCTCCGATTGGTAATCTTCTTATATTTCCTTTTTGACTTTTGTTGTAATAAATGATGCATATGGTTTGTTGGTTCACGGGTTATTGAATCTTTGAACAAGGGAGATTAGATTTGAGATAAGAATGTATTTTGTATTGTTTTTTTCTAGTTCTCTCTACAAATACAAAGAATAATGGTGAGGAGCCTTTATTATTTTTTCTTCACGTGACCTCAAGAAAAGAGATATAATGAAATCTCACATCTTATCTCTTCTCTTATTCATGTTTTTCAATTTTTTTTTATCAATTCTTTTATCGCCACTTGTCACAAACTCGAAGATAAATTTTGAAGACCAAAGAAAAATCTCATAATATAATCACGACTCAATTGTTGTTGTTGTTTATCTTTATTTTTACTTATTCTACGAGGATAGTTAAAAATAATATAAAATAATAAAGTGATCATATAAATAGTAGGGAGTATGCCATAAGTTCCCCCTTTTTTAATGGTTTATTTCATTAGGTTAGTAACATTTATGTTTTTAATTGTTAATTTTATTAGGGTTAGTAAAATATTTAGGTTAAATTTAGTTATTCTTTTGGACTTAGTTCTAACATTAATTTAGGCCCACTAGCCTATCACTAGTTGCACATCCTATTTTCAATTTCACACCCCCTTTGCGTAATGGGTCAAGTTTAATTTCTGAACTTGAGCCATTTATTTCACACTCCAATATTTTACTATCTAACGTTAATTTACACCCCCTAACTTATTTGGGCTCAAATGAATATTTGGGCCCAAATATTTCCCTAATACAAATCTAGTTTCTATTTTTACACCACCGAGTACAATAAAATTAATTTAATTGTTTTTTTTCTTTCTATTTTATTTTCTTTATTTAATTTATTTATCATATTTTTTGGCATTTTTGCATTAAAATAATTTTGCATATTAATAAATAATTATTGAATACTTTTATTAAAAATATTAATATATTTTTAATAATTAGGAAAAATAGTTATTTATTAGTTAAATATTTTATAAAACACTAACCCTATTTTTCTAGTTGCATTAAATCTTTTTCTCATTCAAATTTATTTTTTACGTATTGCATGACATATTCTAAGACAACTAACCCATCAAATACTAACCCTTTTTTTACTAACATAATTTTAAGATATTCTCAAAAAGGATTGTGGAAATCTTTTATATTAACTGCGAATTGCGTCTACGATTCCGCTAGTTTCAACCCAGACTTGGTTCAAGGATTACAAAATACTTCCACAATCCATAAAAAAAACCAAATACTTTGAACCACGAATTGAGACTCTGATTCCTCATAAGAGGATACATATGAACGCGACTTAAAATTCGTGGCGAGTTCCCCTAATTAAAAAATTAAAACCCTATTCCTGAACCTTAAACCTAAACCTTAGTATCCTTATGAACAAGATAAATGAAGGGTGCCTAACACCTTCCCTTTGTTTAAAGTGAGTCAAGACTTAGAATCTCTGTATCATCAATTAGAGTTATTCCATTATACTCTCGCCTTAGGATAAAAATTAATGGTGCCGACTCTATTTTTTACCGGTTATGACAGCTGGTGACTATGTCCGAGACTCAACCCTAAGGTTTAGAAGTCTCTCCTTTTTGGGCTTAGGGTTTTGTTAGGGTTTTTGGTGTTGTTTCTATATTTGTTTTTATTTATTTATTTATTTATTTATTTTGTCTATTTATTTATTTGTTATATTATTATCATTGTCATATTATTTATTTGTTGGCGGGATTTTAAATTCAAAAAATTTAAAACCTTAGTAAGAAGGATCCTCTATTGGCCAAGGGGATATATCATTTCTATGAGTTTTTGTGACGACTTCGACTAGAGTCGGTGGAATTCCGAAAAAGAAATATGTCTCAATAGCTAGACTTTTGGGGGGATATGACTTAGGAGTAAAACCTATGACTCTTTGTATAACCCTAAATCAAAATCTCATGGCGATACCTTGTATGACTTTACATTTTTACCATCTTCGCCCTGATTGTCGTTTTATTCAGAGGAAACATCACAATTTTGAGCTTGTTTTGGAGGACCTTTGGATCTTCTTCCCATATTGAGGACGGTGACTGGTTTCCTAGTCTTTTCTTCTTGGCGATGAGCACCATCAGTTTGGTTTGCCCCTTGGCTAAGTTCAGGAGTGTCTCTTAGAATTGAGCATTTTGAGCTTGAAGTTCTTTCACAATCTGTTTGAGAGCCATCTTTTACTGAAATAAATAGTAAGAAGATGAGAAAATCTATTCGTGTGGAAAACCTATTATGTATGGCATGCATGATATGTGAATGCAATGTTTTCAAGGACCTTATAAGATTTAAATTCGTTAACCAAAAGGAAACAGAAACAAGAATTATTTATTATTAAGTTCATGTGAATACAAAATATTATAAAGGAATAAATTAAAAACTCTTAAAGCTTTAAGTTTCTCATGGACTCCTCCTTTTTGTGTTGACATATGCGTTAAGACTCTGCTCCTCGTGAAGTTGCTTCATTAGCTCCAACACGTTCTTCTCACTTGCATATAATTGAGTCTCAAAGGTGTCCCGTTCTTCCTTGAGTTGAATTCGGGGCTTCTGCAATTCTTCAAGGTCAGTAGGCATGTCTGGATGAAGGATGAGGTGAGAAACGTCTCCTTCGACAACAGGCTCCATGATTACTGGTAGGACAACAGGATATGGCATCATAAGGTTTTGAGCACGAGCTCGTACCTATTTGAGATAGGGCTCCAGAGGGATAGAGTTCTTATACCCCAGAATCCTACTATCAATCTTATTGACCATATCCAAAGCACGGATAAATCTTTGTCGGTAACCTTGAAGATTGTTGTCATAGTCAAATACAACACTCCAGATAAGCATATCATGAGGATCGTCTCTTCGAGCATAACCAAACTGGCGTAAATCTAGAGAAGGGTTATAAGTAATGCCCCCATTTATGCCCAGGAGTGGAACATTAGGGAACTCTCCATAGCGGTCAATAATAATGATGTCTTCTTGGGATCGGGAACACCAATAAATGTCTGAATGAGAGATTGACATTATTATTTGAGACCACCTCAAACCTTGTTCGTTCTTCATTATTGACGGGGAAGGTGCGAAATAAACCACCTGGATAGAAAAGATATACAGTAAATGAGAGTTCCTCTCTTCCTCATAGTACGAGTGTGAAGAGAATGCAGAATATCTCTGAGCAAAGTAGGTACAAGATTATGAGTGAGGAATATCTTGATGGCGTTTACATTTATAAGTTGGTCCAGATTGGGGAATAGTTCCAAACCATATATTAGTAAAGCCAAAACATCTTCGAAAGCATGAAAACTCATGGAATCTAGAAACAATTGAGCTTTCTCCATCAGAAATTTTTCAAGGAGGCCCATAACCCCACTCCTGGTTTCCCAATTAGATGCAATGTCAGATGGTTTCAGGTGCAAGACTATGGAAATATCTTCATGTCTTGGATCTTTCTTTAACCCAATGAAGGGCATCTGATCCAGTATAGGCACCTAGAGTAGCTTAGAGAACTCTTCCATTGTGGGAACCAACAGATAATAAGGGAAAGTAAAGCAATGGCGTTTATGATCAAATAACTGGAATAAAACGCTCATCATGCCTTTTTCAAAACCGGAGATAAACAAGCTGAGCAAATGACTATGTCTTTTGTTGAACTGAGAGCTTTCGGGAACCTTTGAGACCAATTCTTTAAGTTTGGAAGGTGTTGTACCCTAAAATTTGTCCTCTCTTTTCTCAAGACATTTCTCACAAAGATCTTCAATGGCTCAAAGCTTGCACAAGTGTTGACTAGGTCAAACCATCTCCTAAACACTAATGCCTCAAATTAGGGTTTTGATTTTAACAAGAAAAATTGGACTTCTAATGCTTCAAATTACTTTCATGGATCATTATAGACCTCCAAGAATACTCATGTCAAGGTTTAAGTCTTGAATCACATTTTGCTCAGTCAATTGCTCAGATGACTAAAAATCAGCTATATTGAGTAAAAAAAAATCAATTATGGTCAACTTATAGTCAAACTTCATGATTTTTGGCCAACATCAACATTTCAAAGTCATATTAATCAATTGATCTAGGTCTCATCACAATTCCTCAAGAAACACAGTCAAATCATCAAAAGGGCAAAATGGTCAAAATTAGAGTTTTGACTGTATTTGACTGATCAATGATTTTTGACCTAATGCATGATCTAATGGCTTGAAGCATAATCTCAAGGATTCAAACACAACATGTTTACCTAATTTCACGGTTCAAAACATGTCTCCAGATCAATGGATTGATAGTTGAAATTTGATCAACTGAAGAAAAGTCAACTGATGTACAAAAAGTCAAACTTTGACTTTTTGATCAAGATTTAATCTCAAAGATCACAATTCCTCAAGAAATTCAAAAATGTGAAGTTTTATCATCAAGAAATCAAGAAAGTCAAAAGTCAATGTGAAAATTCAAACTTTTCAAGACTTAGAAAATTTTCCAAGTGTTTTACACATGATAGTTCCATTACTTCATGCCATTTTTTCATCAAGATGCGAGATGATTCAAAGAAAACTTTCAACATGAAAGTTTTATATCTTTATGAGATCTAAAACTTTGATTTACCTATAAAGTCCTATAAGTTCTTGTATTTTGAGTTATAAATGAATGAAGTCATGCACTTTTTCTAAAACACTTAGTGAAAATTTGACCTAGTTTAGGCAGATTTTTGACCTAACTTCTTGGCCAATTTTCACCAAGCTCCAAGATGATTTTGTCAAAATGGTGAACAGAAGGTTGTATAGGATGTTTCAATAATTCCAAATTGTCTAAGAACTTGAAGAGATCATGCTTGATCTAGAAGTTTTGAAGAGATGAAGATGGCCTCAAAAACTTGAATTATAGGTCATTTTCTTGATGAACATTTGATCCAATCTCATAGCCATGCTGCATAATATTGCTTTGCAGGCTTCTAACTTGTGTTTAACTCCATAATTAATTAATTACACAACTGATATAGCCATTGTCCAAGCATTTGAGGCATTATCCAAGTTGCATTTCCATTAATGGCACAAAGTAACATTGTCATTCTAGTAAAGTGGCTTTAATCACAAAGTTCACTCTCCTTGAGCTTTTCACTTGTTCCTTTTGACCACACACAATCTCATATCCATAAGAAATTTTTCTAGAGCCTCTAACTACTCAGACCATTCTTGTACTATGCATTGAAACTATATTTTTCAAGTTGCTTCAAAAACAAGGCAAAAATCCATAACATGTGAACTTTTGTTTCTGACCTCTCCAAGCCTTCAAAAATTCTTCTATAAATTGAGATGCTATTATGCAACTTAGTACACGAAATTAGAAGCCTGAAAACTCCCTCCAACCAGAAATTCCACAAAAACTCCATTTTTACCACAGTTCTGTCCTTGAACTTATATCTTCCATTTCAATAGTGTGTTTTCCCTCAAAATCATTTTCAAAGCTTCCATACATAAAATATAGTTCATCCTTGTCCCTATTTTTGAACTGTAACACCTCCATCACCATTGTCCAAACTCAAAAACAACCACCTACAACTTGACTTCTCTAGAACATTTCAGCCACTCTCAACTCAAGCTAAGCATTGCATTAGTTTCCTAGAGGTCCAAGGAAGCTAACCAGATCATTGCATCTCCTTGAAGCAAGCTCAAACTCAAAACACGAATTCCATTTTCAAGGTGAGTTTTCTGACTTTTGAAATCTTTATATAGGCATCATTTGGTTTCTATTTTCAAAGATAAAATGTAGAAATCATAGCCCTGAAACTGATCATGTCCATAGAATTCATTTATATTGCTTGAGTAGTGATAATTTTGAGTTTGAAATTGTTGAAAAAATTAGGTTAAATTTGGTACCAAACAAAATTCATGCTCATATTTGATTTATAGCTTTAATTATTTATATGACTGAACTCGTGGTGAAATTTGTAGCAAGTTTCATGTTTATACTTTTGCAAATGGTTGAGAAATGAAGGAGATAGCGTTTCCAAAAAGGGTGTTGTAACCTCTGGCGCGAGGAAGAAGATGAAGTCATATTCATGACTTGTTTTATAATATATATGTTTGGTTTTGTTTATAACACTGGATGTATAGCCACCCCAGCGGTATAGAGCATGCACGTAAGGTTTGGAACCATATGGAGCTGGGTTCGAGCCCCAGTGGTACCCTTTTAATTTTCACATATTTGTTTCTTTAAGATCATGTGAAGGCTGTTCCAACGCGCGTACCATGCGCCCTCCACCATCACCCTCTAATTTCTCTATATCCAAAATGGGCATTCCAGATTAAACATCCACCATGGACCATCAAAGGCTGGCCACACTGGATAACCAATAAGGCGCTGGGCTTCCCAAACCTAGGCCTCATTCTTTTTTGTTTCTACTTGTTGACACCCCCCTTTTACTAAAGACAACATAGGCCCAATTTTTTTTTTAAATTTCTAATTCTAACAAAAACCATGTTGCAACAAGTAGAAAATCCTAATTCAAAAGAAGAAAAAAATGCATGAAAACAAACATACTTCACACACTTGCACCTCTAGGGTTAACCCCCACTTGTTGCCTTCAAAATAAACAGTCATGTCCCTCAAACATGGGATAATTTAGCAAAGACCCTAGAATAAAAGATCATAGTCCCTCGATGACCCTTCGATGTTGCCTTCGGTAAACGATCTTAGACCCTCACAACAAATTGCTAAAGTATCCTACAATGTTGCCTTCAATGACTGTATGATGACACACGCCCGTCCCTTCACATCCAATGATATGGTTACTTACTAACTAATGTTAAGACAACACTATCTAAAGGAGGAGGAAAAGAACAAAGACCCTTTGAGTAGGTAGAACGCTCGTAGTTGCTTGCTCAAAAATATTTCAAACACACCAACACTTTCATGAAATATTTTCAAAAGTTAACACTTTGTATGCATTCTTATAGAGACGAGAATCATTACAAAGTTATCCTAAACAAATACACTTTTCAAAAATACTTTCGAAACAAACACAAACACATTTCAAAAAGTATTTTAAAGTGAGCTAGCAACTAAGAGCCCGTAGATAACAATGAAAGAAAATGGTGCTAACACCTTCCCTTTTCATAACCTACCCCTCCCCCCCCCCCCCCCCCCCCCCCCGAACTCAAGAAAATTCTCAAAAGGTATTTCCTGTTCTTTTCACCCTTTCCTTTATTGGATAAAATAAAAGTTGGTGGCGACTCTTGTTATCCGCAACAATTGCGATAAAATGCATAACACCTAAGTCAGCTCTCCCACCGTACTACAGAACTGGCGACTCTGCTGGGGAGGAACTTAAAAGTGGGGTTACCTTAGAGACTAGTTCACATTTAATTGCTTTCATTATTTGATTTGCTTGCTTTACTCTTAAATGGTTGTCTGGGTTTTGTATTGATCCTCTACATGGATCGGGGAACATTATTAGGTAAGCAGCAATAGATCATGGGGATTATGCAGTGTATACCGACATGGTTGAAGCGATGGCTATGTTAGCGTGACACATTTGTTGGTATCGGTATCCCTTGAGTTGAATCGAGGAGAATAAGGGGGCTGTTGTGTGGTGTCATGAAGCACTAAGTGACCGTAGAACCTTTAGTTGAACAACTTGGCCATTAGGAAGTAGTGAGATAGATGACTTTGGTGAAAAGCTGAAGATTGGTTAATACTCGATACTACACTCATTGAGATCGGACTTTTGGGATTTTTTGCAGAAAGAAAAGATTGATTGTGCTAAAATAATGCCCAATGAAGAAAGATCAATAATATTGAGATTCCCTAGAACTCGTTTACTTTCTAGGATAGGTTGAACCAATTAAACTTCAAGAGGGTACTTACCTATGAAACCCATGCAAGCCTAAACCTAAGGTCTTTGTGTGCTTTGTTTGTGATTAATTATTCATGACATCATAAACATCATAACATCATAAGCATTCTCACTATCCATTTCAAGTATTTAGACATTTATCTTTTTTCAGTTTTGTAGGACATGGCTTCCACTCGTAGAAATACCATGCGAGTCAACTTCGTGAAATTGTTTCCTCAACTTCAAGAGTTAGCGTCAAAGGTGCCTGGAGATTCTCCCTTCACCAATAAATATGGTCGACTTCTCAACTTGGCTACCTCAAACTTCCAAGAAGAAATGATCTGTGTGCTCTTCCAATTCTTTGATCCTATGCATCATTGCTTCACATTTCCTAACTACCAATTGGTGCCTACATTAGAAGAATTCTCTCAAATGCTAGGAGTGCATGTGCATGATCAAATACCATTCACCAGTTTAGAGGAAATCCAAAGCTTAAGGTTATTTCCAAAGCCTTGCATTTGAAGAGATCCGACATTATGGTAAATTGGGAAACAAGGAGTGGAGTTAAGAGTTTCTTAGCCAAGTTCATGTTGGAAAAGGCTCGTTTGTTTTGGGAAGATATGGACTTTCAAGATTTTTAGGATGTCTTGGCCCTTCTAATCTATGGGTTGGTTCTATTTCCCAATCTGGACCAACTCATAGATGTGAATGCCATCAATGTTTTTCTCTCTCGTAATCTCGTGCCTACTTTGCTTTGAGACATTCTACATTGTTTCCACACTCGCACCACGAAGAAGAGAGGAACTCTTTTATGTTGTATTCCATTGCTGTCTAGGTGGTTTATTTCGCACCTACCTCGATCAACATTGAAGAATGAACAAGGCTTGACATGGTCTTAAAGGATAATGTCGCTCTCACACTTAAATATTCATTGGTGTTCCCGGTCCTTAGAGGATATTACCATCATTGACCATTGTGGGGAGTTCCCTAATGTTCCACTCTTGGGCATTAAGGGAGGTATTACCTATAACCTTTCTCTTGCATACGCTCATCCAAAGTTTGATATTAGACTACGAAGGCGACATTCAAGGCTATCGTCAAAGGTTTATACGAGCTTGGAGAATGGTAAAAAAGGTGTATAGCAAGACTATGGGGAATAAGAATTCCACCCCTCTTGAGCCTTACCTTAAGTGGCTACGAACTCGTGCTCAAAGTCTCATGATTCCTTACCCAGCCATCCTACCTGTGATTATAGAGCCTGTTGTTGAGGGAGACACCCTTTATACTCTTCTTCATCCTGACATTCCTACCGACTTCGAGGAATTACAAAGATTGCAGATTCAACTCAAAGGGGAATGAGATACCTTTGAAGCACAGTTCTACGCAAGCGAGAAGAAATTTTTGGAGCTCACGAGGGAACTTCACGAAGAGCTAAGTTTGAATGCCTATATTTCACCAAAGAGGATACGCTCATGGGAAGCTTGAGTCCTTTATGTATTAATAGTTTATTTTGTATCATTTGTGTTTATTCCATTGTAAGCCCAAGAGGAGTTTGTAATTCATGAACTTATTAATGCAATTAATGTTTGTTGTCTTCTCGTTGTTTAGCAAATTTAAGTTTCTTAAAATCCTTGAAAACATTGCATTCTTACAACATGCATCTTATCATAAGCAGGTTTTCTGACACAACTTTCCTCATCCTTTTACTGTTAATTTCAGTATAAGATGGATCTCGAGAAAACTGTCAAGGACTTGCAGACTAAAAACTCTCAGTTTCAAGAAACTCTGCTCAACTTAGCAAAGGGGCGGCAAGAAATGATGGCTTTTCTTGTTACGAAGAAAAAGACAAAGAAGAAAGTTGTAATCAACATGGGGAAGAGATTTAAAGGCCCCGTTAGACAAGTCCAAGTTAAAGATGATTCTTTCGAAGAGGATGGAAATCAAGATGAAAACGCTAGGAGCACCCGTGGTGGGGGTGGAAATAATCAAATATATGAAGACAAGGATTATTTTGATGAGAAATATCCACCGACCGATGACAAGTATAAGCAACTTAGAGATAGATTGAAGGCTGTAGAAATCCATGTTGTGCCTGGCTTGGACTTCAGTGACTTGGGTTTGGTTCCTGGGGTATTCATTCCCTATAAATTCAAGATCCCCGTTTTTTCCAAGTACGATGGTGTCTCGTGTCTGAAGCTTCACCTAAGATCTTACCTCTGTAAAATTCAGTCGCATACCGCTTATAAGAAACATTGGGTTCACTTTTTTCAAGAAAGTCTAACCGGGACACAGTTTGAGTGGTTTTACCAATTAGAGGGGACTAACATCCATACTTGGGAGGATTTGGCCACCGCCTTTTACCGCCAATATCAATATAACGCTGATCTTGCGCCAATTAGGGTTCAATTACGAGGAATGACCATGGGATCCAACAAGAGCTTCAAAGATTACGCTAAAAAATGGAGAGATTTGGCTGACAGGGCGCAGCCACCTTTAACTGATAGGGAGTTGGTAGACATGTTTATGGGAACATTGACTTGATCATTTTTCAACCTATTGATTGGAAGTTCATCATCTAGATTCTTTGAATTAATCTTAACTGGTGAAAGGGTTGAAAGCGGGATTAAAAGCGGGAAGATACCTATGGCCTCTACCTCAAATGCTATGAAAAAACCATTTACTAGAAAAAAGGAAACTAATGTCGTATATGGGTCAAGGGGCCATGTCAAGAAGGACCATCATCAATCAGTAAATACAGTTCTAATCTCCAACCTAACTTCTACTCAAAGACCACAACAACAAGCTAATCACCAAATGCCTGGCATCCCGAGAAGACAATTTACCAGAATCAACATGTCGCCATCTCAAGCTCTACAACACCTATTAAAAGCTGATTTGGTGACCTTGAGAAATCCCCCTTCCAATCTTAATACCTTCTCTTTTAAATACAATCCCAACGCCAAATGTTCCTACCACTCAAACAGCCCCGGACATGATACCAATGATTGTTGGGCGCTAAAGAACAAAATCCAAGACATGATTGATAACAAGACAAATGAATTTGACCCTCCTCTAACTCCCAATTTAATCACTGCACCCATGCCGAATCATGGTAAGGGTGTCAATACTATTGAAGGTGCTACTTTTATTTCCTCTGTCAATGACTTGACCACTCCTTTGAAGACTGTTAAAGAGAATTTGTTGAAAGTTGGGGTATTCCTTGGTTTCCTTGAAGATTGTTGCTGCTATGATGTACAAATTAATGGTTATGAATGGATGAAGAAAGGTGTCCAACACCTGATGGATATCCACAAGATTCTATTTGAAAGAACTCCATCTGTGAAAAGTTTGACCGAAATTATATCTCAAGAAGTTGAAGACATATCCATCATTACTATCTCAAACAAACCTATTAGGATCACTTCCAAAGGTCTTATTGGGATTCCCGTTGAACCAAGGATAGCTCCACTGATAATCACCACACTGGGGCCAGTCCCCTATTCTTCTGGTAAGGTTGTACCCTGGAATTATGGGGCGGAAGTAGACTACCATGGTATCAAACAAGATTCCCAGATTAATGAAGATGAAAATATTAACATTACAAACATTGCTGGATCAAGTAAAGTTACTAGGATGGGGAGGATTTTTCTCTCCAGAGATTTCACCTCCTACAACCACAACTACACCCATTCGCATTACTGCTGTTAAACCTGTTGCTGATACTCGAGGAAAGGAAAAAACGACTGAGTCTGCCAGGATGGAGGCACCCGCAAAAGATATTACCATTGAGGATCCATCTACCCAAAAGATGGAGGAGATTTTAAAAATTATCAGAAAAAGTGATTACAAGATAGTGGAACAGTTGGGGCAAACACCCTCGAAGATTTTTATGTTGTCTTTGTTGCTATGCTTTGATGCGCATACTCAAGCACTGATAAAATTGAAAAGTACACATGTCCCACAAGAGACTATGGCCGACCAATTTGAAAACTGTGTAGCAAGCTTGACTGCCGATAATGGTTTAGGGTTCTCTGATGCAGATTTGACCCCGATGGGGAAGAATCACCACAAATCTCTCCAGATCTCCATAGAATGCAAGGGTACTACCATGGCACATGTATTAATGGATACTGGATCTTCTCTCAATGTCTTACCTAAAGGAGATTTGGATAGGTTAGACTTTGATGGACTAATTTTAAAACCCAACGACATTGTAGTAAGGGCTTTCGATGGTTCTAAAAGGATGGTCCATGGAGAGGTTGATCTCCCTATCAAGGTTGGGTCTCAAGTATTCAACTCAACATTCTATGTGATGGATATACGTCCTGCTTATTCTTGCCTGCTGGGACGCCCATGGATACATGGGGCAGGCGCGATGACTTCCACACTACATCAAAAGTTGAAATATTCGGTCAAGGGTAAAATTATTACCGTCTGTGGTGAAGAAGAGTTTATGGTTAGTCATTTAAATTCATTCAAATATGTTGAAATGGATGGTGAGTTCATTGAAAATCCTTTTCAATACTTTGAAGTGGTCTCTCCCATGGTTGTTGTTACCAAGGCCACTCCTGGCACTCTCGAAGCTGCTAAAGATACACCAAGGATGGCTTCTCCCAAATATATATGTGCTGTTATTGAAAAAGGAAGTTGCACCATTTGGGGACAACTTCCTGATTTCCCTTTCAAGTCAGACAAATTTAGATTGGGCTTCACCTCCAAGGCTCAAAATAAGGTTCGACGTGCTCGCACAGAGAAACCACCTCTCCGCATTAGTAACCATCAAGTGAATGCTCTTGAAGATTCTAACGATGACTGTGACTTTGATGATTGGATCTACCCGACTGCCAATGAAGGACTCAACAACTGGTGTACCAAAGACTTCATTCCTATCTCCTTTATCCAGGAGTAATTACGATTTACTGTTTTATTAATATTGAAGAACTTTGTCTGTAATTTTTATTGAAACAGTGGCTTTAAACAATGTGCCATGCCGGGGCACCATGGTCCATTTGATAAGGGTTTGTTCATTTTCATATGCCATATGATCATTCTAATGAAAAACATTGGAATCTTTTGCATTCAAATTTTGTGCTCATTGTCTTTCTTTCACTTTATTACATTTTCAAAATAGCCATGTGATCTTACATGCACACACACACACACACATTTGCAGATCCACATACAATCCGTATCTCATTGACAACGACTCTGCTATTGCCATCTATGACTTTGAACATCCAATCTACCAAGCCGAAGATGAAGGCGAAGAAGATTGTGAAATAATCGGGGAACTAGCCATACTTATGATGCAATAGGAAAAGGCCATTCGAACGCACAAAGAACCAGTTGAAGTGATCAACCTGAGTACTGAAGCAGACAAGACAGAAGTCAAGATTGGCGCCAACTTGGAAGACAGTGTCAAGGGAAGATTGGTCCTAATGTTGCACGAATATGTTGAAGTGTTCACTTGGTCATACAGAGATATACCAGGGCTTGATACTGAAATTGTAGTTCATCATCTACCAATGAAGGAAGATTATCCTTCAGTCAAGCAAAAGGTTCGTTGCATGCGGCCAGACATGTTTGAGAAATTAAAAGTTGAGGTAATGAAACAGTTTAATGCAGGTTTCCTGGCAGTGACATCATATCCCTAATGGGTGGCAAATGTTGTTCTGGTGCCGAAGAAGGATGGAAAAGTCTGTATGTGCGTAGACTATAGGGATTTGAATACGACAAGGCCCAAAGATGATTTCCCACTACCGCATATTGGCGTCTTGGTCGAAAATACTACTCAACATAAAGTGTTCTCCTTTATGGATGGCTTCTCCAGTTACAATCAAATCAAAATGGCTGCCGAAGACATGGAGAAGACCACTTTTGTCATACATTGGGGCACCTTCTGTTACAAGGTCATGCCTTTCGGTTTGAAGAATGCAGGGGAAACCTATCAATGAGATATGGTAGCTCTATTTCATAACATGATCCATCATGAGATACAATTCTATGTTGATGACATGTTTGCAAGATCACAAACTAAGGAACAACACCTTGATCATCTTCACAAGCTGTTTGAGAGGTTGAAGAAATACAAGTTAAGGCTGAATCCCAATAAATGTACCTTCGGAGTAAGGTCAGGAAAACTCTTAGGGTTCGTTGTCAGTGGAAAAGGTATTGAGGCCGACCCTGCAAAAGTCAAAGCCATATAAGAAATGCCAACTCCCTGCACTGAGAAGGAGGCCAGGGGTTTCTTAGGTCGACTCAACTATATTGCCCAATTCATATCTCACTTAACTACTACTTGTGGCCAATCTTCAAACTATTAAATAAAGATCAAGTAGTCAAATGGAATGACGACTTCCAAGCAGCTTTTGGAAAAATCAAGGAGTACCTGCAAGAACCTCCAATCATGATGCCTCCAGTTGAAGGAAGACCTCTAATTATGTACTTGACTGTATTAGAGAATTCAATAGGGTGTGTGTTGGGCCAACATGACGAGTTTAGTCGAAAAGAGCATGCGATATACTACCTGAGAAAAAAGTTTATCGATTTTGAAATAAGATATTCACTGCTCGAGAAAACCTGATGCGCTCTGGCATGGGCTGCTCATCGACTAACACAATATATTTTGACTGATACTACCTTAATGATTTCTAATATGGATCCTATCAAGTATATCTTCGAGAATCCAGCTCTCTCTGGATGAATAGCTAGATGGAAAATGATCTTGACTGAATATGACATCCAATACACTACACAAAAGGCAATCAAGAGAAGCGTGTTGGCGGATCATTTGGCACATCAAGATCTTGATGACTACCAATCCACGAACTTCAAATTCCCGGACGATAATATAATGTTGATAACTGATTGTGAAGAGCCGTGTCTCAAAGTAATTCATTTTTGTTTATCTTTGCAAAAAGATTTCATTCTGCCCAAGATGAAAGTTAATATTGTATGGGCTTATCTATTTTCTTTGATCATTAAAATCATAAATAAAAGTTGTCTTTGATTCTCAAAATTGTGTGTTTCATTTTTCTGCTTTTTCATGGAAAATGGTAATAATAAAAAAACTTTTGAGTAAAATAATAATTGAAAATAAATTTGCATGATCACTTGATATATGTGTCAGTTTATAAAGGTAATCACTAATCACACGTGCAGATTAATTAATAAGCATGTTGAATACAATGACCCTGCATCCTCTCCTAACTTTGAATATCTTGTGTCTGGTACGGAAGAAGAAGAATATGATGAGATTCTAGAAGAGGTTTCACGGTTGCTCGAGCACGAGGAAAATTCCATTCAGCCGTATAAAGATTCATTGGAAACAATCAATTTGGTTTCAGAAGAGGAGCCAAAGGGAGTCAAGATTGGAGCATCGTTGCACCCTGATGTGAAGAACATGTTGATTGAGCTATTGAAAGAGTATGTGGATATCTTTGCTTGGTCTTACCAAGATATGTCGGGTCTAGATACTGACATTGTAGAGCATCATTTGCCTTTGAAGCCAGAGTGCTCGCCCGTCAAGTAGAAGTTGAGAAGAACTCACCCTGATATGGCAGTAAAAATCAAAGAAGAAGTCTTAAAGAAAATTAATATCGGTTTTCTTGTGATATCCATGTATCCTCAATGGATAGACAATATTAAGCCCATACCAAAGAAGTATGGAAAAGTCCACATGTGTGTAGATTACAGAGTTCTAAATAAATCTAGTCCAAAAGATGATTTCCCATTGCCGCATAATGATATGCTGGTTGATAGCACAACAAAATTTAAATTATTCTCGTTCATGGACGGACTTTCTGGATATAATCAAATAAGAATGGCTCCTGAGGACATGGAAAAACAATGTTTATCACACCCTGGGGAACATTCTGTTATAGAGTGATGCCTTTCGGGTTAAAGAACGCTGATGCAACGTACCAGAGGGCTATGACAACCATATTCCATGGTCTGATGCACAAAGAAATTAAGGTATATGTTGATGACATGATTGCCAAATCACAGACCGAATAAGGGAATTTGGAAGATTTGTTGAAGTTGTTTCAGCATTTGAGGAAGTACCGTCTCCGCTTGAATCCAAATAAATGCACCTTCAATTTCCGATCAGGGAAGTTGTTGGGTTTTATTGTCAGCTAGAAAGGGATTGAAGTTGACCCATATAAGGTCAAAGCGATCCAAGAAATATATGCACCAAGGACTGAGAAGCCAGTTAGAGGCTTCCTTGGGCGCCTGAATTATATTTCCAGATTCATCTCTCACATGACTGCAACATGTGAACCGATCTTTAATTTGCTAAAGAAAGATCAAGGTTGTGTCTGGACCGATGATTTCCAAAGGGCATTTGAAAGTATCAAAGAATATATGCTTGAACATCCTATCTTGCTCCCTCCCGTTGAAGGAATACCATTGATCATGTATCTAACAATGTTGAATAGTTCTATGGGTTACATTTTAGGACAACAAGAGGAAACAGGAAAGAAAGAATATGCCATATACTACCTCAGTAAGAAATTTACTGATTGTGAGTCATGATATTCTATGTTGGAGAAGACATGTTACACTCTGGCCTGGGAGGCAAAGAGGTTGCAACAATATATGTTGAATTATACTACTTGGTTGATTTCCAAAATGGATCCAATTAAGTATATCTTTGAAGAACCTGCTCTCACAGGAAGGATTTCCCGCTGGTAAATATTATTGTCCGAATACAACATTAAGTACCACACTTAAAAGGCCATAAAAAGCAGTGTACTGGCGGATTATCTTACTCACCAACCGGTAGATAATTATCAACTTGTTAAATATGATTTCCCTGATGAGGATGTTATGTTTCTGAAAGCGAAAGATTGTGATGAACCTTTGCCTGGGGAAGGTCCTGATCCTGAATCCTGGTGGGGAATGGTATTTGATGGAGCAATGAACGCTTATGGAAAAGGAATTGGTGCATCGATCATCACTCCACATGGATCACACATTCCTTTTACTTCAAGGATGACATTTGATTGTACCAATAATATTGCGGAATATGAGGCTTGCATTATGGGTCTCGAAGAGGCCATTGAGCTTAGAATCAAGATTCTAGATGTGTCTGGTGATTAGACTTTGGTTGTTAACCACATTAAAGGAGAACTGGATACTCATCACACTGGCTTGATCCCTTACAAAGATTATGCTAGAAGACTATTACCCTTCTTCAACAAAGATGAATTCCATCATATTCCAAGAGATGAAAATCAGATGGCGGATTCTTTGGCAACTCTGGCTTCTATGTATCAAGTGAATACTTGGAATGATATGCCTCGTATTACGGTACGAAGTTTGGATAGATCGGCTCATGTGTTTATAACAGAGGGTGTAGTAGATGAAAAACCTTGGTATTCTGATATCAAGCATTTTCTCCGAACCCAGGAATACCCAATTGGTACATCAAATAAGGATAAAAATACATTGAGAAGGTTGGCGGGCGGCTTTTTCCTCAATGAAGATGTACGGTATAAAAGAAATCATGACATGATCTTGCTCAGATGCGTGGATAGACACGAAACAGACATTCTGATGCATGGGGTTCATAAAGGTTCATTTGGTAATCATGCCAACAGGCATGCAATGGCGAAAAAGATGCTTAGGACAGGTTACTATTGGATGACAATGGAATCTGACTGTTACAAATTTGCTAAGATATTCCATAAATTCTAGATTTATGCTGATAAAATTCATGTACCTCCGAT
The DNA here is from genome assembly GCA_948472305.1 of Vicia faba. Lineage (NCBI taxonomy): Eukaryota > Viridiplantae > Streptophyta > Magnoliopsida > Fabales > Fabaceae > Vicia > Vicia faba. The sequence continues at coordinate 897,827,335 of OX451740.1, forward strand.
ACTCCTCAATGTTATTTCTTCCCCATGGCCTTTCTCTGTGTGAGGTATTGACATGATCAGAATGATTGAACCAAAGGCGCCAAACGGGCATCATTTTATCTTATTGGCAATTGATTATTTTACCAAATGGGTGGAAGCAACTTCATATGCCAAAGTCACTAAACAAGTGATGGTGTGCTTCATCAAGAACAACCTCATATGTCGGTATGGTGTGCCGAGCAGGATTATCACCGACAATGGCTCAAATTTGAATAACAAAATTATGTATGAACTTTGTGAGGAATTTAAGATTGTTCACCATAATTCATCTCCCTACAGGCCAAAGATGAATGGAGCTGTTGAAATGACCAATAAGAAAATCAAGAAGATAATCTAGAAAATGGTTGTTACTTATAAAGATTGGCATGAAATGCTCCCTTTTGCTTTGCTTGGATATCGAACATTTGTACGCACTTCAATAGGGGCAACACCATTCTCTCTTGTATATGGCATGGAAGCAGTGCTCCCCATTGAAGTTAAAATTCCATCTTTGCGTGTAATAATGGAAGCCAAGTTGTCAGAGGCTGAATGGGTCCAGAACAGGTTTGACCAACTGAACTTAATAGAAGATAAGAGAATGACGGCCTTGTGTCATGGTCAATCATACCAAAAGAGAATGAAGAAAGCTTTCGATAAGAAGGTCAAACCTCGTGAATTCAGAGAAGGTGACCTTGTACTCAGGAAGATCATGTCTTTTAACGCTGATTCTAAGGGCAAGTGGACTCCCAATTTTGAAGGCCCATATGTTGTCAAGAGAGCCTTCTCTGGGGGTGCACTGATTCTTGAAATAATGGATGGCGAGGAGTTCCCACATCCTGTGAATGTTGATGCATTCAAGAAATACTTCGCCTAGAAAAATAAAATAACAACTCACTAAGACGAAAACCCGAAAGGGCGGCTTAGGCAAAAAGGAGCGTCTCGGTAGGCTGAAAACCCAAAAGGGCGGTCTAGGCAAAAATTAGAGACATAAACAGAATAAATTTTCCCGGTAGGTTGAAAACCCACAAGGGAAACCTAGGCTAAATTTAGGGATTTTTCTGGCAAGTAACTACATCAGACAAGACTTGATCAATGGAGCAACAATCTGCTTGGATCTTACTACTTTTCGACCAATGTTTCGGCTCATGAATTCAAAGCTGTTAGGGAGGATAGTGGTCATTGTATTTCAATGTATCTTTTCCAATATATATTACCATGTTCCAAACTTTGTAATTATCTATGAAGTCTTGCCTTTCGCAGACTACCTTCTATTAAGAAAGTTTAAGCCTTTTGTCCAATTTTTTGCAATTCTTATTTTATTCAACTTATAAAGATTTCATTTGTTATTGATAGTAATGATCAAAGCAAATAGACTAAATAAAAAAATTATTTTTGAAAAGAATTTACAAATTACCTATTCCTCTAGATTTTGTGATACAAGGGGAACAAAATTAGTGACTTCAAGGACGGATAAACTCAAAGGTTTTCATGATAGCTCTGTCCAAAATTCCTCGGTGAAGGCTTCACTCATAAATAAAAGTCTTTTCTCCCCGTGCATGCTGAGTTGGACTCTGTTGTACCCCAAAATTTGCCCTCTCATTTTATCAAGATCTTTCCTCACAAGACTTCTTGGACTCCAGACAAGATTAGGGTTGGCTCAGCTCAAGACATCTCCTTGCATTGTTGACCTGAAATTAGGGTTTGAGTTTGCACAGGTATTTTTGGACTTCCAATGCCTCATGTGACTTTCATACTCCATCTTGGATCCCTAAGATTTCCCATACCAAGTTTCAAGCTTTGAATCACTTTTTTGCCCAGTCAATTGGACAGTTGACCTAAAAATCAGCGGTATTGGGGAAAAAGTCAATTGTGGCCAATTTATAGTCAAACCTCATATTTTTTTATACACATCAACATTATAGACTCATATGAACCATTTTATCAAGTTTGGACCACAACTCCTCAAGAAATATGATCAGATCTTCAAAAGGGCAAAATGGTCATTTTTAGGGTTTTGACTGAGGAAGGGCAATTTCTGATTTTTCACCTAGCCAATGGCAAATTGGGTTCAAGAATGACTTCCAGGACTCAATGGAACCATCTTGACCCAATCACAAGGTTCGAAAGATCTCAAATGCATTGGATTGACAGATGAATTTTCCAGTCAACTGATCAAAAAAACAACTGTACACTGAAAAGTCAAACTTTGACTTTTTGGTCAAAATCAAGTGCCAAGGGTCACTATTCATCAAGATGTGTCAAAACATGAAACTTTTTCACCAAGAAACTTAAATTTGGAAATTAGGGTTTAAGTTTGAAAATTTTCATAACTTATAAATTTTCTAAGTTATGAAAATTTCTTATTTTTCCCCAACTTTTCCCAACTTTTTCACCATGATGCAATTGGATTCAAAGAAAACTTCCAACATAAAAGTTGTATTCCTCCACAAAATATACAACTTGGATTCACAAAGTTTTCCCAAAATATGTCTGGATCTCAAGTTATGATTTTGTGAATAAGGGTCCATAAACTTTTTAACTTAGAGAAATTTTTCCCTAGTTTAGGCAGATTTTTGACCTAACTTCATGGTAACTTTTCACCTAGTTCCAAGAGGAATATCAAAATTCATTTCACATATGGATTGTAGAGTATGTTACAAGCTTTCCAAAATGTCCCAGAACTCTCCAAGATAATTTATGGTTAGGGAGAATCAAAGAAATGAAAATGGCATTTTATCACTTTTGTCCAAGGCATTTTTCACAATGTTACAACTTGCAAATATGTCCTAAGCATGCTTGTACTTGGTTTAAGGGTTCTAATCCCTTCTACACTCATTAATTTAATGCAAACACATTGGACATTGGCTTTGTTCTGAGCTATGGAGCTTTATACAAAGGTTTAATCCAAAAATGGCATAAAGGTAACAATGCTACTTTGATAAAGCACACTTTTAGCAACTTTGTTTATCTTGAGCCATGAACCTAATCCCTTGCTGCAAACAAAGTCCACAAATATCAGGCAAAGTTCACCAACTATGTGCAGCTAAGGAACTAGCAAGTACAAGCTTTTGGGCATTATCATTTCACTTTTGCTTCAAAAGCAAGAAACTTGCAAAAGTCCACACAACTCTTCCATCTGATAAAAACAAGTCTTTGTATAATTTGAGACGGGCTCAACATATTGTAACAAGCCTAAGACACGATTTGATAACCTCTAAAACACCCTCTAACACAGAAAACCCCATTTCTGCCCAAAACAGGGCAACCTCTGCAAATTACAAGCCATTTCCATATTGCATCGTGCGTTTTGCTTTGAACCACTTCAAACACATTACATACATCCCATCCAAGCTATCCAGGCCCTTGTCAAGCAACTGTAACCCCTGTTTCGAGCTTCACCATTTCCAATTTCTGAGTTTGCAGGTTGACTTCTACAGGGATATTCAGGCAACTTCAAGGCAAGTTGAGCATTGGAAAAGGTTAAGGGAACTTCAAGCAAGCTCACACGATCTTCAGGCCTCACTCAAAGTTGCTACATTGCTATATCCAAACTCAACTGAACAAGGTATTTGTCAAGTTTCTATCTCTCTATTTAGGCATCATTAAGCTTAGGTCTGTGAAGCAAAAATGTAGTCCTTAATGTGCTTGAGCTGTATATATGCATAGCTTCCATTTATATTGACTGAGCTAGGAGTATTTGATAGTTGAAGTTGCTGAAAAAACTAGGTCAGAAATTAGGGCCATTAAAATTCTCTTTGATCTTTGAGAGTTAGGTCATGTTTTATATATCATTGGAATCGTGACTAAAAATGCTACAAGTTTCATGTTGCAAGATTTCCTTTTTGTGCACGTATGTGAGAGATACAGGTTGAAGGCAAACGCGCGTTTGGTTCTGTCCAGAGGTTAGGGATGAAGTGAAGTGGGCTTGGGTTTGCTGTTTCTTCTATTCACACCCCATGTTTACTTTCTGCACCCCCTTGGCCCATTTTCTTTATTTTGCATATTTTTTTTATTTATTTCATATTTTCTGACTTTATTTATTTTTTCTAAACATTGAAAAATCCCAAAAAATATTTTCTTTATTTCTTGCATTTTATCATATTTGTTTTGCATAATAAATAGTTTATTAGGTTTAATATACTTTATTTTCTAAAATAAAACTTGTAAATAATATAAAAATATCACATATTTTTTATTTTTATTATTTATACACTTAAAATAATATTTTCATACATATTTCAATTTTTTTTAACATTTTATATATATTATTATTATTATTATTATTTCTTAAACAAAAATGAACAAAATAAATAATATAGACTATTTTTTTATTAAATCAAAAATTAGGGTTTTCACCCTTTCAAAAATAATCATTTTATTTTCTTATTTTTAAGACCTAAATAAATTTATTTTCTCATACATAAAATTAATACAAAAAAACATTTCTTGCATATTTACATTTTATTGCATATTTAAATATTTGCTTATTTATTTATTTGTACAATAAATTCAATTTGGTTGTAATAGTTTTAGGGTTTTATTTTGAGCAATATCCCCTATTAAAAACTTGTATCCCCCTCCCCATAATATTGTGTAATAGTCTAGATTACTTTACGCATTTTATTGCTTTCATATACCATGATAGTAAATTAGGGTTTTGTATGCAAAAGACCAAAAATCAAACAAATAGTATGACCTAATACAAGACAAAAATGCATGAAAAAAATGACAACACCTTGCACACAAGCACCCCTAGGGTTTCATCCACTTTGTTGCCTTAAAATGACCATGGTATGCATGCTAGGTATCTTGGTAAAATCAAAACAAAACAAAAGATCATAGTCCATCGATGACGCTATCAAAATGTTGCCTAAAAACAAATGATCTTAGTCCCTAAAACTTGCTAAGATACTTGGCACCATTACTATCATGATCATACGATGACCCACGCCTGTCCCGTTTAACATCCAAAGATAGGGTTGTTTACCAAATGCAATGGTAAAACAACAATATCAAAGGAATAAAAATATGTAGGAAAGACTTTCGAGTAGGGTAAACAACTCCTAGTTGCTTGATCTCTTTCAAACAATCCTTGCTATTTTCAAACAAACACACACATTTCAAAAACATTTTCCAAACAACTTTCAAAACATTGAAACATTTTTCAAAAGACAAACATCTTTGTATACATTCTTACAAACAAGAATCATTACAAAGATTGCCAAAACGATAGCCTCTTTTCAAAATACTTTCAAAACCATACAAAGCACCATTTCAAATAGTTGAAAAGAAAAAGCAAGTGATCTAAAACAAGTAACTAAGAGCCCATGGAAAACCATGGATGAAAGGGGTGCTAGCACCTTCCCTTTTCATAATCTACCCTTCGAACTCAAAAACAATCTCAAAGGTCTTTCCTGTGCTTTTTTACCTTTCCTTTTGGATAAAATAAAAGTCATTGGTGACTCTTGCTAAACCACAATATTTGCGAACACAAACCCAAAACCTCAAATCAGTTCTCCCACGGCACCACAGAACTGGAGACTCTGCTGGGGAAAATTCTAAAAGTGGGGTTACCTTAGGGTTTTAGATCACCTTTACATGCTTATCTTGCTTGACTTGTTTGCTTTACACTTTGGTTCTATTGTTTGGGTTTGAATCCTCTACCCAGATTTGGGAAACATTCATAGGTAAATAGCAATACGTTGTGGAAACTGTGCGGGGTATACCGACATGGTTGAAGCAATAGCTATATTAGTGCAACATATTTGTGGGTACTGGTAGCCTTTGAGTCGATCAAAGAGAATACGAGGCCGCTGAGTGATGTCATGAAGCACTAATGGAGTTTTAGAACCTTTACTTGACCGACTTGTCCTTTTAGAATGTAGTGAGATGACCGACTTTGGTGCAGTCCGAAGTTGGTAGATACTCAATACTACACTCATTGAGGGTTGTTTTCTTGGAATATTTCGGTCTCCAGTAAAGTGGCTAAACTGAAACAATGAACACAGAAAACAATCCAGTGACATTGAGCTCCTTAGAACCCGATTACTATTTCTAGGACAGGTTGAGCCAACTAAACTTCAAGAGGGTACTTACCTATGAAACCCCATGCAAGCCAAAACTAGGAACTTGTGTGATTTGTTTGTACATATACTTGTGCGTAACATCATAAACATCATGAAGCATCATATGCATCCACTAACCATTTCAAGGATTTGGATTTTCATCTTTGTTCCTGTTTTGTAGGTAATGGGTTCACTTCGCAGGAAAACCATCCAAGTCAACCTTGTAAGAATTCCTCCGCAACTAAAGGAGCTAGCTTCAAGGATTCTTGAGAATTCTCCATTCACCGAGTGACATGGTCGTCTTCTCAACTTAGTCACTGCCAACACTGAGGAGGATATGCTGAAAGTTCTCTTCCAGTTCTTTGACCCTTTACATCATTGCTTCACATTTCCTGACTACCAACTTGTGCCTACATTGGAGGAATTTTCTCAACTCTTGAGGATTCCTATTCTTAATCAACTACCCTTCAACGGTACGGAAAGATATCCAAATCCAGAAGAGATTGCTCAAGCCTTACACTTGCACTCATCTGAGGTCACAACACATTGGGAAACTAGAAGTGGTGTCAAAGGCTTCTTGTCAAAGTTTCTGTTTGAGAAGGCCCAAAGCTGCTAGAATTCTTTGGACTTACAAGCTTTTGAGAAGATTGTAGCTCTTCTCATCTATGGGATGGTTTTGTTCCCAAACCCTGACCAGCTTATAGATGCGAGTATTGTCAAAATCTTCATGGCTCGCAACCCGGTGCCTACATTGCTTGGGGATATCCTCCACTTTTTTCACACTCGTACAATGAGGAAAAGAGGTGTTCTCATGTGTTGCACTCCTCTACTGACAAGATGGTTTATTTCTCATCTTCCCCAATCAGTCTTGAAGAATGAGCAAGGCCTAAGGTGGTCACAACGATTGATGACTCTTACACATTCAGACATTCATTGGTGTTCTCGATCAAAAGAGAATGTTATCATCATTGACCGTTGTGGGGAATTCCCTAATGTCCCTCTACTTGGCATTAGGGGAGGCATCACCTACAACCCCTTCTTGGCTCTGAGACAATTTGGGTATGCCCGAAGGGATGGCCCATATGATATGCTGATTCCAGACTTGGTTTTTGACTTCGACAACGACGATCAAGGACTTCGACAAAGGTTTATCCGAGCTTGGAGGATGCCAAAAAAGGTGGACATTAAGACCTTGGGACACAAAAATTTCATCCCCCTTGAGCCTTACCTCAAGTGGGTACGAACCCGCGCCCAAAGTCTTATGATGCCTTACCCCTACATTCTCCCTGTGATCAAAGAGCCTGTTATGGAAGGAGAGGTTCCATACACCCTCCTACATCCTAACATGCCAACATCACTAGAAGATTTACAAGGGAGTTGGATACAGCTCAAGGGAGAGCGCGATACTTTTGAAGCCCAATTCTATGCTAGCGAGAAGAAGGTTTTGGAACTTACTCGTCAACTTCACGAAGAGCAGACTCTCAACACCTACATTGCACCAAAGAGGATGCACAACATCTTTTTACCTTAGAATTTTGTATTATTTTGCCCATGGGGCATTGATGTACTAACGAATTCTATCTTATTAATATGACGTGTGTCCCTTTTTGTTTAAAACAAATTTGAATTTCTGAATCCTTGAATGCATTACATGAATACATATCATTCATCATATGCATAAGCAGGTCTTCACACCAAGTTTCCTCATCTCTCTGTTGTTTATTTCAACAAGATGGATATTGAACAGACGGTCAAAGACTTACAAGCGCAGAATTCACAATTTCAACAGCTACTCTTGACCTTGGCTAAGGGGCAGGAGGAGCTTGAGACTCTACTAGAGAAGGAAAAGGAGAAAAAGAAGAAGAAGGGAGTTGGTGTGGCTACTCTGGGCAGAAGGTTTGAAGGACATACCAGACGGACTTTGGAATTCCCATCAACATCTGAAGAGGGGGAAGGAAAGGGTAAAGGAACTGCAGTGCCATCTGATTCTGAAGAAGAAGAGGAAGAGGATGAAGATTATTCTGAACAACAATACCCTCCTGCAGATGACAAATACAAGAACTTGGAAGAATGACTAGCTGCTATGGAGATACAGAGAGTGTCTGGGCTAGACTTTGAAGATTTAGGGTTGGTTTCTGGAATTGTAATCCCTCCTAAATTTAAAGTGCCTCTGTTTTCTAAGTATGATGGGTTGTCTTGCCCGAAGATGCACTTGCAATCTAACGTCAGGAAAATTCAACCACATTCTTCTGACAAAGACCTGTGGGTCCAATTTTTCCAGGACAGTTTATCGGGGACGCAGCTGGATTGGTTTTACCAGTTGGAGAGGTCTGATATGCATAATTGGGAAGATTTGGCAGTTGCATTTTATAAACAGTATCAATATAATGCGGACTTAGCACCAACCCGTACTCAATTACAGAGTTTGGGCATGGTCTCAAATGAAGGCTCTAAAGAGTATGCCCAGAAATGGAGAGACTTGGCGGGACGAGTACAACCACCTTTATCAGAAAGAGAGCTAATTGATATGTTCTTGGGAACTCTGTCAGGTCATTTCTTTAATCACCTGATTGGAAGTTACTCTGCGGGGTTCATTGAGTTGATTCTGACTGGCGAGAGGGTGGAAGCCGGTATTAGAAGTGGAAAAATTCAAAAAGATGCATCTGCTTCCACTGCCATCAAAAAGACTTTCCCAGCAAAGAAGGGAGTATCAGTTGTCTACTCCCAAAGAGGTCAAGGAAGAGTTGAGCGCCGACCAGCGGTGGGGGCCGTAATGATTCAGAAGTCTGCAGTTGATCAGCCCAGAAACAATCAACCCAGAACTAACCAAGCAAGGGTGGAAAGGCCTGTACGGAAATTCACCCAGATAAACATGACTCCTGCGCAGGTTCTACCCCATCTCTTGAAGTTAAACCTTGCAAGTTTGAAAGAGGCCCCGAAGAACCCAAATACTGCTTCTCCGTACTACCATTCGAACGCCAAGTGTGCTTATCATTCAGACAGCCTGGGGTACGACACCAACAATTGTTGGGCCCTCAAGAATAAGATTCAGGATTTGATAGACGCTAAAGAAGTTGAATTCGACGCCTCTGAAAAGCCGAATGTAATCTGTGCTCCAATGCCAAAGCATGGCCACAATGCCCATGCTGTTGAAGAAGACCTTTTTGTTTCTACTGTTGATGATTTGATAACTCCGCTACCGATAACCATGTTGAATTTGCTGAAGGCTGGGATTTTCCCAGGTTGTGAAGAAAATTGCTGCCTTTGTTCATCCTTACCAACCGACTGTCCATTGCTGAAGTTAGGCATCCAACGCCTAATGGATAACCAAGAAATCCTTTTTGAAAAGACTCTTGTTACACCGACTCTCGTCAATAATGTTTCAATAATAACCATATCCGCCAATCTTTCCAAGGTCTCCAAAAGACATGTTAAGATTACATCCGCTCCAAAGACTACACCTTTGAAGATAACCATGCCCGGGCCTATCCCATACAAGTCCGACAGATCAATACCGTGGAACTATGGTGGAGAAATCTACTACCACGGTATTAAACAAATTAAATCAACTGAAGAGAGTTTTGATGAAGAGACTTCCGACATTGGAAACATTGCCGGAATGATTAAAATCACCCGCAGTGGAAGAATTTTTTCTCCGGAGATTTCCCCTCCAAAGGCAATCTTCAGACCCTCAACTGCTCCTAAGGTTACCCTTGCGCTGATAAACATATCTGCGAGAACTCCAATTATTGAAGAAGTTGTAACTCCTATGGTTGTCCCCTCTGCTGCTGCTGATGATAGAGGGAAAGGGATCCAAGAAGATCCTGTCAGGATGAGGGCTCAACCATTGGTCATCCCTGAGACCTCTCAAAAAGAAATGGAAGAGATTTTGAAAATAATCAAGAAAAGCGATTATGATGTTGTGGAACAACTGGGAAAAACCCCCTCAAAGATCTTTATGTTAGCCCTTCTGCTTTGTTCAGAAGCTCATGCTAAAGCTTTGATAAGATTATTAAAGACGGCCCACGTGCCACAGGAAACCTCCGCAGATCAGTTCCAAGAATGTGTAGCTAGCTTAACAGCTGACAATGGTCTAGGATTCTCCGATGCAGACTTGACCTCCAAAGGGAGAAAGCATAACGACGCGCTCCATGTCTCGGTGGAGTGTAAGGGAACCACCCTAGCTCATGTCTTGGTTGATATTGGGTCGTCTCTAAATGTCTTGCCAAAGAAAGCCTTGGATAGACTGGATTATGAAGGTTTAACCTTGAAGCCCAGCAATATAATCGTCAGATCCTTTGATGGTTCTAAGAGGATGGTCCATGGAGAGGTGGATCTCCCGATTAAGGTGAGAACTGAAACCTTCAACTCCATATTCTATGTGATGGACATCCATCCTTCCTACTCTTGCCTGTTGGGAAGACCTTGGATTCACCATGCTGGAGCTGTCACTTCCACTCTGCATCAAAAGCTCAAGTACCCTGTCCAAGGGAAAATTGTAACTGTTCATGGCGAAGAGGAATACATGATCAATCATCTTAATTCTTTCCGCTATGTGGAATTAGATGGCGAATTCATAGAGACCCCTTTCCAACACTTCGAGTAAGTTTCTGAAGAGATAGCGGAAACCAAGACATTGTCCTCAACTCCTGTGATTACAAGACCTCCGCCTCGGATGTCTTCTTTAAAGGATGCTAGAGCAGTGGTGGAAGAAGGAGAAAGCACAATCTAGGGGAAGCTGCCCGACTTTCCTTTCAAATCAGACAAGTTCGGCCTAGGGTTCACTTCTTCTGCTCAAAAGGCTGTACGCCGCACCCGGGATGGAGGGCTACCAGTGAAGATCACCCCTTATGGAGTCAATGCTTTGGAGGATAGTGAAAAGGAGAGCAACTTGGAAGACTGGATTTTCCCTACTGTTGACGGAGGACTGTGCAACTGGGAAGCAAAAGACTTTGTTCCGATTACTTTCATACCGCAGTAATTTGTCTTTCAAACATTTCTGTTGGTTTGTAATAATCCTCAAACAATTCGTACACTTTTAACCTTGCGCCTTACCCGAGGCACACAGGTCCATTTGTAAGGGTTTTATTTTTCATCTTCATATGCCATTTTAATGAATCATGGACGTTTTCACATATAAACTTTTGTGTTCATTGTCTTTCTTTTTACATTTTATTTGTTTAAAGGTGGCTATCCCTTACACACACCCACACTCACAAATGCAGGCACCCTTCCATTCCGGATTCCATGGGTAACAATTATGTTATGGCCTTCAGTGACTCTGAAGATCTGGTCTACCATGACGAATACGAAGGTGAGGAAGATTGTGAGGTGCCAAGAGAATTGGCTAGATTGCTACAACAGGAAGAAAGGGCTATTCTACCTCATGAGGAGCTGTTAGAGACAATCAACTTGGGTACTGAGGAAGACAGAAAAGAAGTCAGAGTGGGTGCCAGCCTAGATCCAAGTGTCAAGGAGCGCTTAATTCAGTTATTGCATGAATATGTTGAGATCTTCGCCTGGTCTTACGAAGACATGCCGGGACTCGATACAGATATTGTGGTTCACCGTCTACCCACAAGAGAAGACTGTCTGCCAATTAAATAGAAAGTCCACCGCATGAGGCCCGACATGTCAGAAAAGATCAAAGCAGAAGTTATGAAGCAGTTCAATGCTGGTTTTCTTGCTGTTACTTCCTATCCCCAATGGGTTGCTAACATTGTGCCCGTGCCTAAGAAGGACGACAAAGTGAGAATGTGCGTGGATTACAGAGACGTAAACAGGGCCAACCCTAAAGATGACTTTCCACTTCCGCACATTGACATCCTGGTTGACAACACAGCTCAGCACAAGGTATTTTCTTTCATGGACGGATTCTCAGGCTATAACCAGATCAAAATGGCCCCTGAAGACATGGAGAAAACTACCTTTGTTACACAGTGGGGTACGTTCTGCTATAAAGTGATGCCATTCGGACTGAAGAATACCGGGGCAACCTATCAGCGCGCCATGGTAGCTTTGTTTCATGACATGATACATCATGAGATAGAAGTCTACGTAGATGACATGATAGCCCGATCACAAATGGAAGAAGAACACCTCGACCACTTGCAAGCTGTTTGTCAGGTTGAAGGAGTACAAGCTCAGACTGAATCCAAACAAGTGCACATTCGGAGTCCGATCCGGTAAACTCTTGGGTTTCATTTTCAGCAACAAAGGCATCGAGGTTGATCCTGCCAAAGTCAAAGCTATACAAGAAATGCCTGCACCTCCCACTGAAAAGGAGGTCAGAGGTTTCTTGGGACGCCTAAACTACATTGCAAGGTTCATCTCTCACCTAACATATACCTGTGAACCAATCTTCAAGCTGTTGAAGAAAGATCAGGTAGTTAAATGGAATGATGACTGTCAAGTTGCTTTCGATAAAATCAAGGAGTATTTTCTAGAACCTCCTATCTTGATGCCACTCGTCGAAGGAAGACCGCTAATCATGTATCTGACTGTCTTAGAGAATTCAATAGGGTGCGTATTGGGCCAACATGACGAGTCTAGCCAAAAAGAGCATGCCATTTATTACCTTAGCAAAAAGTTTACCGACTGTGAGACCCGATACTCACTGCTCGAGAAAACTTATTGCACTTTGGTATGGGCTGCTCGCCGGCTAAGGTAGTATATGTTGACTCATACCACTTTGCTGATATCTAAGATGGATCCGATAAAGTACATCTTCAAGAAGCCTGCTTTGTCTGGAAGGATAGCTAGATGGAAGATGATCCTCACATAATACAATATACAGTACACGACCCAAAAAGTTATAAAGGGGAGTGTGCTAGCTGACCATCTGGCTCATCAAGCTGTCGAAGATTACCAATCCATGAGGTTCGACTTCCCTGACGAGGATATCATGACATTGGACAATATTGAAGATCTCAGACCATATGACGGACCTGAACAAGGATCCCGATGGACCCTGTACTTCGATGGTGCCTCCAATGCACTTGGCAACGATATCGACGCGGTACTCATCTCTCCAGAAGGTTGCCATACACCTTTCACCGCCAGACTTTACTTTAACTGCACCAACAACATGGTCGAGTATGAAGCTTGTATCTTTGGTCTCAAGGCTGCAATAGACCTAGGAATCAAATCTTTGGTTGTGTTTGGAGACTCAGCTTTGGTCATCAGTCAGATCAAAGGAGAGTGGGACACTAAACATCCCAACCTCATCCCTTACAAAGAACATGTCTTCACATTGTTACCACATTTCGAGAAGATTACCTTTGAGCACTTCCCGCGAGAAGAAAATCAGCTAGCAGATGCTCTGGCTACAATGTCATCCATGTTTAAACTTAATTGGGATAATGAGGCTCCCCAAATCACCATTGAACGGATGGAAGAACCTACACATTGTCACGAGACTAATACCGAGGAAATAGTGGATCGGCCGTGGTTTCACGAAGTCAAAAGGTATCTCGAGGCTCAAGAATACCCTAAAGGAGCTTCAGTCAACGACAAAAAGTTCTTGAGGAGATTCTCTGCCAAGTTCTTCCTGAGCAATGGTATCTTATACAAGCGCAATCATGATTGCATTCTTCTCCGTTGTATGGACAAGATTGAAGCTAAACAGATCATGGCTGAACTGCACAATGGTACCTTTGGCACTCACTCTAGCGGGCATACGATGGCTAAGAAGATTCTACGAGCAGGCTATTACTGGTCTACCATGGAAGTTGACTGCTATCAACATTCCAGGACTTGTCACAAATGTCAAATATATGCGGACAAGGTACATATACCTCCAGTTCCTCTCAATGTCTTAACAGCTCCTTGGCCGTTCGCTATGTAGGGGATCAACATGATTGGGGAGATCAAGCCTACAACATCCAATGGACATCGTTTCATTCTGGTGGCCATTGATTACTTCACCAAGTGGGTCGAAGCAGCTTCCTTCGCATCCATCCCAAAGAATGTTGTTTCCCGCTTTATCAGCCAGAACCTCATTTGCCAGTACGACATCCCCGAAAGGATCATCATTGAGAACGGTACAAACCTTAACAATACTATGATCACTGCTGTAGTTGTTTAGTTATTGGCTTGCATTTTTGGTAAATCCCAAGTGTATGTGTGAATGTCATGACTGATGTCATAACATTCTAGTTTAGTTTGTACTAATTCATTAGGTACCTTTGCAGAAAAATATTGTCATACAGGTACTGATGTTTATGAGTGTGTATCTGAGCATTTTGCAAAATGATCACATTTACCAAAATCAGTAAACAGGAATTCAGATGTCATAACAAATGTTAAGACATCCTGTTCTGAACTAACAGGTTTGCAGTTTGGTTAATTCTGAGTTTTTTCAGGAAAATGACTCAGTCTTTCCAGAACAGAATTCTGCGTTTTCTTTGGGTTAACCTAGTTCAACCCTAACCTGGTTGATAAAGTCCTATGACCTAGTCTTAAGGTCAAATGGAATTAACCCTAGCTTTTTGTGGAAACCCTAATTGAAGATGCAGCTGCTATATATTCAACAGAGCTGCTGTTTTGAAAGCAATCCCTTTTTGGACAGAAGATCATCTGTAAGCTGTATAGTTTTAACTATTGTAATCCAAGCAATTATCATTGTGATAAGTGACTTGGAATAGGTTTTTAATTGTAAGGGTTGTGTAGCACTCAAAGCTTTGAAGCAAGAGTGTTTGTATGTCTCTTGACTAAAGCTGTGAAGCAGAGTCAAGTTAGGTGTGTGTATCACTCAAAGCTGTGAAGCAAGAGTGGTTGTGTTGCTTGATTAAAAAGCTGTGAAGCTTAATCAAGTGTATGTTTTTGAAGAGTGTCTTCATCAATTCATTAGTCAAATTGTTTTATGTATCACTGCTGTGATTGAGGGGGAGTGAGTAGGAACTCAGGTTTAAGTTGTACTTAGATTGAAATTGCATTGGGTAGGTCTTAAGTGAAGGAGATAAACTGGTTGGTTTATTCCTGAATTAACATCTCTTATAGTGGATTTCCTCCCTGGCTTGGTAGCCCCCAGAGTAGGTGTTGTTGCACACTGAACTGGGTAAACAATTGACTGTGTTCTTTACTGTTTTTGTATTTACTGTCTTATAGAAAGTCAGATACGGTGTCATAACATTGAACGTGACATTGAGTATCTGCAGCCAGAATTTCAACTGTCTTGTGCGAGCAGTTCCAGATTCAACATCATAATTCATCTCCCTACCGACCAAAGATGAACGGTGTTGTCGAAGCTGTGAACAAAAATATCAAAAAGATCATACAAAAGATGACAGTCACCTACAAGGACTGGTATGAGATGTTACTGTTTGCTCTTCACGGGTACCGTACCACGGCGCATACATCAACTGGGGCAACACCTTATTCTTTGGTATACGACATGGAAGCTGTTTTACCTATCGAGGTTCAGATTCCCTCCTTGAGAATCATGAAAGATGCTGGTTTGAGTGAAGACGATTGGATTCAGACCCGACTCGATCAACTTAACTTGATTGACGAAAATCGACTTACTGCTGTTTGCCATGGTCAGGCGTATCAAAAACGAATGATCATGGCTGTGATCGGTGGATCTGGAACTGACTGTTTTAAAGCTGGTTCGCGAAATGTCGCGGAAGCAAGAGTCGCCACCGTCTTTTATTTTCTCCAATTGGAAAGGACAAAAGCACAGAAAAATTCCTTTATAGAGATTGCTCTCGGTTCGGGAGGTAGGTTATAGAAAGGGAAGGTATTAGCACCCTTTCTATCCATGGTTATCCATGGGCTCTTAGATACTTGCTCAATGTGTTTTCAAAATGTTTGTTTGCTTTTCAATGTGGGGTTTAAAAAGTTTCTTTGAAAAATTTCAGTTCGACTCGTACGTCAGAGTGTTTGAAAAATTTGCTTCGAAAGCTTTTGAAAAGTGTTGGTGTGAAAAGATTTCAGTTTGTTTTGAAGAGAGCAAGTATCCATGAGAACCTACCTACCCTAAGGAATTCGTCTGTGTAAATGTCCTTTAAAGTAGTGCTATCCCACCATTGAGAGGTAGGTAGCACCACCGTTGGAGGTGTTCGGGTCAATTCGAGTTTTAGGGACGTGGTGGTCACCAGAGCAACAGTAGGACACCTTAGAAGCTACCCTTATGCCATTGATCCTTTATTTTCCGAGGCAACCGTTTCGAGGCAACTGGATCATGTCATGGACATAAGGACTTACTAAAACGTCCTATACTCGACGACCACCTTTCGAAAGGCAACAGTGAGGCGTACCCTAGGGGTGGTGTGTGCGAATTGTGTGTCATTTTCAGTTTATTGTTTGTCTTGTCATGCATTGGTGATCTAACGATTCGATTTTATTTTTGGGCATTCATTCTTTCATGTTATTGTTTAACAGTTAAATGTGCGGGAATTTAAAGTGCGGAAAAGATAAAAGTCCTACGCTATTACAAAGGCGAGGGTCTACAACGCCAAATTAATCCAGACCCGTTTTAAAATAAATTGCAGAAAAGAAATGTCTAATAGCTATTACACGGCTTTGGTACATATACATAATTATTTACAAAAGAAATAAATGAAACGCGCGAAAAAAAGAAAATAATCAAATGCGAGGGCGTTGAACCCTTTAAAAGAATTAAAATAATTAAGTTATCTAAAATTAAAATTAAATGAAAAATGGTATTTTTGTGTTTTTTAGATTTAAAAGAAAAAAAAGAAAAGTTAATTAAAATTAAAATCCTAGTTCTAATGTCTTTTAAGTTTATTATGAAAATATTGACTTTTAACCTAATTTAATTCTAAATTAATTTATGTGCATTAAATAAATAAATAATATTATTATTAAAAAAAAGAAAATAAAAAGTTATTAAACCTAAACTCTATTTTTTGGATTTTAGTTATTAAAAGAATTAAAATCTAACCTAAAATGCAACCCTAGTTTAATTATGAAAAACACTAATACTATGGCAAAAAACAAGGAAAGTTAAAAGGAAAAAGTCATTAACCTAATTCTATGTTTTTGTTTTGATTTTTATTAAAAGGAATTAAAGTTGAAAACCTAATTAAAACTAAATATTTATATGTTATTATTTATGAAAATAATTATAATCTAAATTATATATTTTGGCATTTTTTGATTTTTATGATGTTTTTATTATATTTATGTAAAAAATAATTAATTAAATAAATAGCAAATAAAAGAAATAAAAAAAGAAAAGTTAAAGAAAGAACAAAAATTAATAAGGCAAACCAGGGGGGTAGACCCCAAAATTGTGAGGTGCAGGCCTAGCAAATCAGGCCCATTTGCATTGAATTGGTTGACTTTTCCAATCTTGTGTGATGCTTTGACTGGGATTCATGGTGTTCCTTGATCTTATGCCCTTGATCTGAGTGGGATGGACGCGTGGATGGTGGGAGGATGAAGGAGCATGGTGCGCCTTAATGAGAAACCTGCACAGGAACTTGAATAGAAAAATAATGGAAATTGTGTAGACCTGGGACTTGAACCCAGGTCATTGAGGTTAACGCATTGATACTTGTCCACTGAGCCACTTCACTTTCAATTAATATATAATAGTAAATAAATAATAAAAAACAAAACCAATGCGTAGTCATCAAAACGCGCGCAATTCAAATTCCTCCAATCCGCTTGTGCCACGCCATCATCCCTTCCATTTTCCTGAAACACAAACAAAGAAGGCAACGGTTTTGCAACCATGGTGTTAGGGTGGCTATGGAAAAATAACGAATAGGGCTATGGTGTATATAAATTGATCGCGAGGTATGCTTCTTCTTCGTTGGAGCACGCTGATTGCAATGGTAGTGATCTTGGGTCCCAATTTTTCCTTGGGTGAGAAACCCCAATTCAAAAACTCTGAAAACCTAATTTTCAATCATGGTAGAATCCCATACACGATGCAAAAATCAAATTAAATGTAAAGGTTAGCTTTGAAACTTTGTAAGGAACAAGAATATGCCATTAAAATGCAATGATCATGCTTAGAATCAAGAACACGAATTCAAAAAATTTTCTGTACAGTTTCACTTGTAGCTACCGTTTCTTCGTGTTTTGATTGAGGTGAAGGGTTGAGATGTGTTCAGTGATGCCTCAGGATGCTAATGGACAAAGAATTAAGGCTTGAAAACTCCTCTAGCACTGATTTCAGATTTGTTTTTTAAGGAGAAATTTTCAATATTCCAAAGCTTGTTTGGGCGCATCTTATGATCTCTTAGGCCTAGGGTTTGACTCAGTGATGATCATGGAATGGAATTGGCTTACTCTTTGGCCTTAATTCATGCTTGTGAGAGAATTGGTCTTAGGGTTTTCACTCTTAACCATTTTTCCTCCTTTTTAGCCAAAACCTAGACCTAGTGTGCAAATGAACCCTAGCCTGATTTCTTGAGTTGGTTCATGATACATAGAAATTGTCCAAGTTCACATGACACTATTCCATTGGTTTTTAAATTTTATTTGAATTTTCAAAGAATTAAAATGAATTAAATCATCAAAACTTAAATAAAATAAAAAAATCAATATTTGGTCTTGAAATTAACCATGGGACACGTGTGTGGCATGACAAGGATGAACCAAGTGGAAAAAATGGGGCCCTTTTGTCAAAAATTGGATTTTCAAAGATAGTTGACTTTTGCTATTTCACAAAAATTTCCCAACTTCTACAAGGCATAACTTGCTCAATTTTTAAGCTTTTCACATGTTCTTGGACATTTTGGAAAGGTCTTTGAGTCCTTTAACCAATGCCTTTGGTCCCATGTCATTTTGATTTACCAATCTCAAATTATGGCCTTTGACTTAAAGTCCCTTTTTGTTGACTTTTGAAAATGACCTGTAATGTAGAAATTGATAACTTTTTGTGAGAGCATTTCTTGGACTTGAAGTATGAAGATGAGTTGTAGGAAATGTCTTTCTCTTAAAAATGAGCTTTGGATGGAATTTTTCTGATAATCCATGTGAAAGTTATGCCCTGGTCAATTTCAGTTGACTTTTTCAGCGGTCCAAATATAGCAACTTTTGCATCTTTGATGATTTCTGAGCCAAATTTTGAGAATCATGATCAAGCATTGATCAAATGATGCTTGTGGCTTCAAAATGATATATTGACCAAAAATTTGAACTTTTGACTGTCAAATGACCATTTTGCCCCTACAGTTGACTGTAGTGCAATCTAGGGTTTTGACTGTGCAATTTTGAGCTGAATGCCTTGAAACTTGATATGAGGATGCTTGACCATCTTTGTAAGCATATGAGACTTGATTGGACCTTTGAACACTTCCTTTTCTTGATCAACACACAAACCCTAGTTTTGACTGTAGGGAGGCCTTTGCATTGTGCAACTCTTGGGGAATTTTGTAGCTTGGCTTGGCAGTTTATTGGAGAATATGGGAGGGCAAATTTTGGGGTACAACAGTTGCCCCTGTTCAATCTTCTTAGACCTGAGGATGGAGATTGGCTGACGTGCCTTTTGTAATCCGAGGGTAGAAGATGATTGGACACTAGAGTGCCCAGAAATTTGCGCTCACATGGTAGCAGTGTGGTGGGGGAATGGGCTTATAGATGCCATTTGGAGATTGATGGGTAGGATGATGGGCTTATAGATGCCATCTGGATGTTGATCGCGTAAGAGATTCCTTAGCGAGAACCTGCATACCTGCAAAAGAAAATGAGTACCTGACACGTCGCAGGAGCTGGGTCTGGATCTTCAAACGGTGATGAAGTTGTCTCTACTGACAGGTTGTTTCCAAGGACGAGTGGTCTTTAACGATGGGTGTCTATAGCGACTAGTGTCTATGACGAATGTCTATAACGACAAGTGTCTACACTGACGAGTGTCTATCACGACGAGTGTGTATCACGACGAGTGTCTATCACGACGAGTGTCTATCACGACGAGTGTCTATCACGACGAGTGTCTATCACGACGAGTGTCTATCACGACGAGTTTCTATCACGACGAGTGTCTATCACGACGAGTGTCTATCACGACGAGTGTCTATCACGACGAGTGTCTATCACGACGAGTGTCTATCACGACGAGTGTCTATCACGACGAGTGTCTATCACGACGAGTGTCTATCACGACGAGTGTCTATCACGACGAGTGTCTATCACGACGAGTGTCTATTACGACGAGTGT
This sequence comes from Vicia faba, assembly GCA_948472305.1. Taxonomy (NCBI): domain Eukaryota; kingdom Viridiplantae; phylum Streptophyta; class Magnoliopsida; order Fabales; family Fabaceae; genus Vicia; species Vicia faba. The sequence continues at coordinate 897,847,555 of OX451740.1, forward strand.
CTATCACGACGAGTGTCTATCACGACGAGTGTCTATCACGACGAGTGTCTATCACGACGAGTGTCTATCACGACGAGTGTCTATCACGACGAGTGTCTATCACGACGAGTGTCTATCACGACGAGTGTCTATCACGACGAGTGTCTATCACGACGAGTGTCTATCACGACGAGTGTCTATCACGACGAGTGTCTATCACGACGAGTGTCTATCACGACGAGTGTCTATCACGACGAGTGTCTATCACGACGAGTGTCTATCACGACGAGTGTCTATCACGACGAGTGTCTATCACGACGAGTGTCTATCACGACGAGTGTCTATCACGACGAGTGTCTATCACGACGAGTGTCTATCACGACGAGTGTCTATCACGACGAGTGTCTATCACGACGAGTGTCTATCACGACGAATGTCTATCACGACGAGTGTCTATCACGACGAGTGTCTATCACGACGAGTGTCTATCACGACGAGTGTCTATCACGACGAGTGTCTATCACGACGAGTGTCTATCACGACGAGTGTCTATCACGACGAGTGTCTATCACGACGAGTGTCTATCACGACGAGTGTCTATCACGACGAGTGTCTATAACGACGAGTTGTATCAGAGGAATCTTTAGGCATTGATTTAAACTGGATTTGTATTCTTTGACCGGATTTGTCTCTTATGACGGGATTTGTCTTTTCTGACGGTGTTTTGTCTATTTTGACATAGCTGATCATTCAACTGTATCCTTCCTGAAAGGTAAAGGTCAGTTATATGCAGTACGTGATATGAATCAAGCAACGGCATAAATGCAACTGTATGACATGATGCGTACATGCATGTGTCATGATGTACGAAAATGTGATGTTTATGAATGTATGCTTTCGTTTAGGAAAATAAATCCTTGACGGGTGCCGGGAAGTCACTCCTGGGCTGATGTTGGAGAATAAGCTTTTGCTTCCGCTGGGGATGATAAGACTTTAATGAGGACGGTCTTTTCTGTGGCTATTGGCTGAGGATAACCCAGTTATATCTTATTAAGGAAATAACTCTTTGAATAAAGCCGGACGACGCGTTCGTGTTCTGCGGGGAGTGAAAATATCTGGGTCGCATACCTATGATGGACAGAGCAACCGGATCTTTTAGACAACTCCTTATTGCCCCAGTTTCAGTGGGAGGAGGCACTTGTGGGAGTACTTGACGAGTCTTCTGGTAGGCAGGTGCCGAGATGCTGGGACATACTCGTACGCTTTGATCCCTAACTTTTGCCTGGACCGCCTTTTCGGGTTTTCAGTCCACCGGGATACCCATTTTTGCCCAAGCCGCCTTTTCAGGTTTTCGACTTGCCGGGTGTACAGATTTTTTCATTTCATCCCTTATTTTTGCCCGAACCCTTTTGGTTTGCCGGGAATCCCTTATTTTTGCCTAGGTGTGTCAACCTAGCGGGTCTTTGATTTTGTGTAGTATTCTTTCGACTATGTCCATATTTCTCAGAATGTGGGGAGTTGCCCCTGTTGGAAATACTTTGTCATGCCCCAGATAATGGGCAATGCTCCTACTGTGCCTCTTGATTGGAGGTACTTCTGTTCACAAGATATTCATCGTGCGAATTTCCCTGCTGTTCAGACAAAAATTCATATGCAAACAAAGTTATTTTAAGAATGCAAAAGTCTATGTCTGTCTTGAATATTTTAAAAATGCATTTTGTTGTAATACAATACGGTGTCAACTCAAGATTTTACAGCAAACCTTCAGGAGTCAGGATACCTTCGTAACAGTATGCTTTCGAACTAACCCATGCTTCAGCTAGGACTTTTAAGGGTTATATCGTGGCCTGGTTCACGGTTTAAGAAACAAAGGATCAAGGCCCAAATTATCTGTACCCACCCGCTCTTTCGTGATGTTCTCCAACCCTAAACTCAGTTGATCATACGTTAGACCTTGTTTGAGTCTTTGCTCTGATTTTCCGGTGATGGTTCAAACATTGATGATTTATTCTGACTAGGCAGTCATTTTTTGTTGAGGGTTTGTGAGACCTCTTTCTTGACTTTTGTTATCCCTTTCTTTTTTTGCCTGAACTGTTTCCTTTTTGGAATTACAGTCAGCGGGATGCCCCAGTTTCGTAAGTCTCTTTTCATAGGTTTTGACTTCTTGGGCTTTTCGTTTATGATTTTTTTTGATAATGACTGCCTGTCCTTATGATTGTTCGGAACCATCACTGTCTTTTGTTTTTGAAAAAACTCATTTGGTGCCATTCATTGTGTACTTGGATCAGCTGAGAGAACTACCCTGCCCCAGGTTATGATTAAGGGTTTTGATTTTCGAAAATAAAACTCCTACTTCTTTGGCTCTGATGGGTTGGCGAGGGATTATCATCCTTATAACTCCAGTGTTTAGGGGTTGAAACAATGCCTGTACCTCATCAGCGGGGTCTGTTCAAAAGCATACTGTAAATCGTGGTATCGTTTTCGTCATCCTCCCTCAAGAGGCTTAGAATTATTAGTCGAACGTTGATCATCAGAAAAAAAATATGAAAATAATTTGCACATAGTGAATATGAAATAATTACTTCAAAACAGACATGTGTAACGCATTAATGAAATAACCAAGTTTGACATGAAATAAAATGTTTGAACAATTGAAAGAAAATTACAACTTGAATATTTGAATGAACAAAAACTAATCCTATCCATGTCTTGGCAAGGGAGCAGTGATCATATTGGGAGCCTCTGGAGAGTCGAGCTGGACTTCCTTTGCGTCAATCAGATCTTGAACCCTGTTTCTCAAAGTCCAACAGTCATCTGTAGCATGCCCCGGGCTGTCGGAATGATAGGCGCAGCGAGCATTGGGATTGTACCTCGAGGGTGTCCTGTTAGGATTCTTTGGAGGGTCCATGAGGGTTACCAACTTGGTTTCCAGCAACTGTGGCAATATTTGTGACAAGGTCATGCCGAGGGGAGTAAATTGCCTCTTAGGTCTCTCTTCCTTTTGTTGATGGTGACGCTGAGGAGCACCGGCCGGTTTTGCGATAGCTAATGCGTTGACAGCACTAGATTCCCTCCTGGATGGTTTCTTTTCAGTGTTCGAGGAGTCACCATTCTGTATTTTCCCTGACTTGATGCCCGCTTCGATTCTTTCTCCGGTCAAGATTAGATCTGTAAACCCAGCAGCAGAATTCCCAATCAAGTGGTTGAAGAATGGACCAGACAGGGTCCCCAAGAACGTGTCTACCAACTCCCGATCAGTCAACGGTGGCTGCACTCTGCCAGCTAGGTCTCTCCACCTCTGAGCGTACTCTTTAAAACCTTCACTTGCACCTAACGACATACCCTGAAGTTGGGTACGTGTGGGGGCAAGGTCGGCATTATATTGATACTGCTTGTAAAAAGCAGTGGCCAGATCCTCCCAGTTACGAATGCTGATTCCATCCAACTGATAGAACCAATCGAGGTGAGTCCCTGAAAGACTCTCCTGGAAGAAATGGATCCAAAGGTTCTTGTCTGCTGTGTAAGGCTGGATCTTCCTTACATAAGAACGGAGGTGCATCTTGGGACAGGAAGCCCCGTCATACTTCACAAAGGCAGGTGCCTTGAACTTGTGTGGAATCACCACCCCAGTAGATAACCCCAAGTCTCCGAAATCCAGTCCAGGCACTTGCTGAACCTCCATAGCCTTTAATCTGTCTTCCAGCTGTTTGTACCGGTCTTCAGCAGGAGGGTACTGTTCGTCGTTGAAGTCTGTTTCAGTATCAGAGCCCACGGGAGTAGGGACCTCCCTTTCTTGGTGACTACCTTCCGTCACAGATGGAGGAGTCCTTTCAGCTTCAACCAAAGTGTTCCCGAGCCTGCGCCCAGTGTTAAATAGCACAGTCCTCCTCTTCTTCTTAGTCTTCTTCAGCAGCATGGTCTTCAACTCTTGTTGACCCTGAGCCAAGCCCTTGATCAACTCCTGAAATTGGGCGTTCTGTGCCTGAAATTGGGCGTTCTGCGCCTGAAGAGCCTTGATAGATGCCTCGGTTGATGATTCAGGGTTCATAGTGCTGAAATAAACAGCGAGGAACAGTAAGCAACCTGTCAAGGGGATACCTGTAATGCAACGAGATGTATGACATGCATGCAATGATTTCAAGAATCTCGTGGGGTAAACAAGAAAATAGTTAGCATTGGAAAATGGTGGCTTGATTGAAGGTACTTCATATTGTTGAGAGTCCTTCTCCAAGGGTCAAAAGCTCACCATATCAAGTGGGTCATAGCCCATGACAACCTGGTCTAGAGGAAAATAAATCCTCTTTGCCCCTTGCTGGGACAGTTGATTCGTCCTGACCTGCATCACAAGCCCTTGAGATCCTTGAAATGGGTTAGGATGTATGCAATGGTATGATGTCATGGTATGCATGGGGTGATGTCAGTAACCCTATTATGAGTCCTAATTAAGGACTGAAACAAACCTGCAAGAAACAAGTGTTAGATCACAAGCATGCAGATAGTCAAGTACTAAGGCACACAAGTCACACAAGAGAGAGCCCTTAGGTTTAGGCCAGCATGGGGTCTGGGTAGTACCCTCTTGAAGTTGGTGGGTTCAACCTGTCCTAATCAAAGTAACCGGGTTCTAAGGTTCCCAATATCACGGGATTGCTTTCATTGTTCATCGTTTCGATTCAGTCACTGAACTGGCGACCGAAATATTCCAGGAAAGCAACCCTCAATTGAGTGTAGTATCGAGTATCAACCAACCTCGGACTGCACCAAAGTCAGTTATCTCACTACCCTAAAGAGGCCAAGATGGTTCAATTAAGGTTCCTAAGGTCTGTTGATGCTTCATGACACCACATGGAGGCCCCGTACTCTCCTTGACTGACTCAAGGGTTACCGGTACACACCAAAGTGCCACATCAACGTAGCAGACTGTTTCAACCATGTCGGTATACCCCGCACAGTTCCCTCACAGCCTTGTTGCTACTTTCTAAGAAGGTATCCCCAGATCCAGGTTAGGATCTATAGAACTCCCAAGCAACCCACAATAATAAAGCAAACAAGGAAAGCAATTGAAAACACAATGATCTTAATCCTAAGGTACACCCCACTTTAAGTTTTACTCCCCAGCAGAGTCGCCAGTTCTGTGATCGGTGGATCTGGAACTGACTGTTTTAAAGCTGGTTCGCGAAATGTCGCGGAAGCAAGAGTCGCCACCGTCTTTTATTTTCTCCAATTGGAAAGGACAAAAGCACAGAAAAATTCCTTTATAGAGATTGCTCTCGGTTCGGGAGGTAGGTTATAGAAAGGGAAGGTATTAGCACCCTTTCTATCCATGGTTATCCATGGGCTCTTAGATACTTGCTCAATGTGTTTTCAAAATGTTTGTTTGCTTTTCAATGTGGGTTTTAAAAAGTTTCTTTGAAAAATTTCAGTTCGACTCGTACGTCAGAGTGTTTGAAAAATTTGCTTCGAAAGCTTTTGAAAAGTGTTGGTGTGAAAAGATTTCAGTTTGTTTTGAAGAGAGCAAGTATCCATGAGAACCTACCTACCCTAAGGAATTCGTCTGTGTAAATGTCCTTTAAAGTAGTGCTATCCCACCATTGAGAGGTAGGTAGCACCACCGTTGGAGGTGTTCGGGTCAATTCGAGTTTTAGGGACGTGGTGGTCACCAGAGCAACAGTAGGACACCTTAGAAGCTACCCTTATGCCATTGATCCTTTATTTTCCGAGGCAACCGTTTCGAGGCAACTGGATCATGTCATGGACATAAGGACTTACTAAAACGTCCTATACTCGACGACCACCTTTCGAAAGGCAACAGTGAGGCGTACCCTAGGGGTGGTGTGTGCGAATTGTGTGTCATTTTCAGTTTATTGTTTGTCTTGTCATGCATTGGTGATCTAACGATTCGATTTTATTTTTGGGCATTCATTCTTTCATGTTATTGTTTAACAGTTAAATGTGCGGGAATTTAAAGTGCGGAAAAGATAAAAGTCCTACGCTATTACAAAGGCGAGGGTCTACAACGCCAAATTAATCCAGACCCGTTTTAAAATAAATTGCAGAAAAGAAATGTCTAATAGCTATTACACGGCTTTGGTACATATACATAATTATTTACAAAAGAAATAAATGAAACGCGCGAAAAAAAGAAAATAATCAAATGCGAGGGCGTTGAACCCTTTAAAAGAATTAAAATAATTAAGTTATCTAAAATTAAAATTAAATGAAAAATGGTATTTTTGTGTTTTTTAGATTTAAAAGAAAAAAAAGAAAAGTTAATTAAAATTAAAATCCTAGTTCTAATGTCTTTTAAGTTTATTATGAAAATATTGACTTTTAACCTAATTTAATTCTAAATTAATTTATGTGCATTAAATAAATAAATAATATTATTATTAAAAAAAAGAAAATAAAAAGTTATTAAACCTAAACTCTATTTTTTGGATTTTAGTTATTAAAAGAATTAAAATCTAACCTAAAATGCAACCCTAGTTTAATTATGAAAAACACTAATACTATGGCAAAAAACAAGGAAAGTTAAAAGGAAAAAGTCATTAACCTAATTCTATGTTTTTGTTTTGATTTTTATTAAAAGGAATTAAAGTTGAAAACCTAATTAAAACTAAATATTTATATGTTATTATTTATGAAAATAATTATAATCTAAATTATATATTTTGGCATTTTTTGATTTTTATGATGTTTTTATTATATTTATGTAAAAAATAATTAATTAAATAAATAGCAAATAAAAGAAATAAAAAAAGAAAAGTTAAAGAAAGAATAAAAATTAATAAGGCAAACCAGGGGGGTAGACCCCAAAATTGTGAGGTGCAGGCCTAGCAAATCAGGCCCATTTGCATTGAATTGGTTGACTTTTCCAATCTTGTGTGATGCTTTGACTGGGATTCATGGTGTTCCTTGATCTTATGCCCTTGATCTGAGTGGGATGGACGCGTGGATGGTGGGAGGATGAAGGAGCATGGTGCGCCTTAATGAGAAACCTGCACAGGAACTTGAATAGAAAAATAATGGAAATTGTGTAGACCTGGGACTTGAACCCAGGTCATTGAGGTTAACGCATTGATACTTGTCCACTGAGCCACTTCACTTTCAATTAATATATAATAGTAAATAAATAATAAAAAACAAAACCAATGCGTAGTCATCAAAACGCGCGCAATTCAAATTCCTCCAATCCGCTTGTGCCACGCCATCATCCCTTCCATTTTCCTGAAACACAAACAAAGAAGGCAACGGTTTTGCAACCATGGTGTTAGGGTGGCTATGGAAAAATAACGAATAGGGCTATGGTGTATATAAATTGATCGCGAGGTATGCTTCTTCTTCGTTGGAGCACGCTGATTGCAATGGTAGTGATCTTGGGTCCCAATTTTTCCTTGGGTGAGAAACCCCAATTCAAAAACTCTGAAAACCTAATTTTCAATCATGGTAGAATCCCATACACGATGCAAAAATCAAATTAAATGTAAAGGTTAGCTTTGAAACTTTGTAAGGAACAAGAATATGCCATTAAAATGCAATGATCATGCTTAGAATCAAGAACACGAATTCAAAAAATTTTCTGTACAGTTTCACTTGTAGCTACCGTTTCTTCGTGTTTTGATTGAGGTGAAGGGTTGAGATGTGTTCAGTGATGCCTCAGGATGCTAATGGACAAAGAATTAAGGCTTGAAAACTCCTCTAGCACTGATTTCAGATTTGTTTTTTAAGGAGAAATTTTCAATATTCCAAAGCTTGTTTGGGCGCATCTTATGATCTCTTAGGCCTAGGGTTTGACTCAGTGATGATCATGGAATGGAATTGGCTTACTCTTTGGCCTTAATTCATACTTGTGAGAGAATTGGTCTTAGGGTTTTCACTCTTAACCATTTTTCCTCCTTTTTAGCCAAAACCTAGACCTAGTGTGCAAATGAACCCTAGCCTGATTTCTTGAGTTGGTTCATGATACATAGAAATTGTCCAAGTTCACATGACACTATTCCATTGGTTTTTAAATTTTATTTGAATTTTGAAAGAATTAAAATGAATTAAATCATCAAAACTTAAATAAAATAAAAAAATCAATATTTGGTCTTGAAATTAACCATGGGACACGTGTGTGGCATGACAAGGATGAACCAAGTGGAAAAAATGGGGCCCTTTTGTCAAAAATTGGATTTTCAAAGATAGTTGACTTTTGCTATTTCACAAATATTTCCCAACTTCTACAAGGCATAACTTGCTCAATTTTTAAGCTTTTCACATGTTCTTGGACATTTTGGAAAGGTCTTTGAGTCCTTTAACCAATGCCTTTGGTCCCATGTCATTTTGATTTACCAATCTCAAATTATGGCCTTTGACTTAAAGTCCCTTTTTGTTGACTTTTGAAAATGACCTGTAATGTAGAAATTGATAACTTTTTGTGAGAGCATTTCTTGGACTTGAAGTATGAAGATGAGTTGTAGGAAATGTCTTTCTCTTCAAAATGAGCTTTGGATGGAATTTTTCTGATAATCCATGTGAAAGTTATGCCCTGGTCAATTTCAGTTGACTTTTTCAGCGGTCCAAATATAGCAACTTTTGCATCTTTGATGATTTCTGAGCCAAATTTTGAGAATCATGATCAAGCATTGATCAAATGATGCTTGTGGCTTCAAAATGATATATTGACCAAAAATTTGAACTTTTGACTGTCAAATGACCATTTTGTCCCTACAGTTGACTGTAGTGCAATCTAGGGTTTTGACTGTGCAATTTTGAGCTGAATGCCTTGAAACTTGATATGAGGATGCTTGACCATCTTTGTAAGCATATGAGACTTGATTGGACCTTTGAACACTTCCTTTTCTTGATCAACACACAAACCCTAGTTTTGACTGTAGGGAGGCCTTTGCATTGTGCAACTCTTGGGGAATTTTGTAGCTTGGCTTGGCAGTTTATTGGAGAATATGGGAGGGCAAATTTTGGGGTACAACAATGGCATTCAACAAGAAAGTCAGGTACCAGATATATCAAGTCGGGGATCTGGTAATCAAGCGCATCATTTTGCCGCAAAGTGATCCCAGGGGCAAATGGACTCCTACCTACGAAGGACCATTTGTAATTAAAAACATCTTTTCTGGTGGGGCAATGATCTTAACCACCATGGACGGCGATGACTTTCTGCACCCTACGAACGCAGACATAGTCAAAAGATACTACGCATAAATGACCCGCTAGGTTGACACACCTAGGAAAAAAAAGGGCATCCCGGTGAATCAAAAACCCGAAAGGGCGGTTCAGGCAAAATTTAGGGATAAATTAAAAAAATCTGTACACCCGACAAGTTGAAAACCCGAAAGGGCGACTTGGGCAAAAAAGGGTTTCCTGGTGGATCGAAAACCTGAAAGGGCGGTCCAGGCAAAAATTAGGGAATTAAAGCGTATGACTATGTCTCGTCGGATCACTTTAAGGACAATCTCTTCATAGACAAGCGATCAACTCAATCATCTTCGGACAAAGCAACGAATGGACAAGATATTCAGAGTTACGAAGGCTATAGCAAAATGGGAACCCCATGGAATTTTTACACATAGCCATCTTTCTTTGTATAAATTTTTCTCATTTTTATGACAACGTTCCCTTACTAGGATGTCTGTCTCCTTTGTACAAAATACTTATACAAAGTCAATACAAAGATACTTCAAAGTGCAGAAAACTATTTGCCTTTTCTTCTTTTTTACACTTGTGTTTTATTTGAAAACGTCCAATGATTTATTAATGAGCATATGCATTTGAATATAATCATTGTTTACAAATGAACAAAATAGGAAAGAATAATTACTGACAGGTTGAAAGTATAAGAAAACGTCTTTAGACTATTCTAAGAGAAATCCCCTGCAGTACATCATCTAGATCCCCAAGGTGAAACCTTGAAATACATATCCCTAGAGGAGTTATAATTTCAAATCCTTAATTCCCATAAGAGTTAAAACTTCAAACTCCCAATCCCCAGCGGAGTAAAAACTTTGAGTTACAGACCCTCAGCAGAGATGAAACTTTCTTCCCCAGTCGAGTCAAAATTTACAACTATCAATCCCCAGCAGGAACCATTCAGTTTAACCCAGATTCCCCAGCAAGTTGTCTTAAAGTCTGAGAATCAACCAGGTAACAGTTAACTTTTATCCCCAAACTAGGATAATTTCCCAGTAGAGTGGCATACAACCCAAACTCCTAAACTTTTTCCAAACAGGAATAAGCTTTTTTCCCCAGAGTCCTGAACTTACTCTCCAGCAGGAAGCCTTCTTCCCCACAAAGTTTTTACTCCCCAACAGAATGAAGATTCTCATTCTTGATTCCCCAGTGAAGTTGCCATAGTCTTCATTACTCCCCAGCATGAATTTGTCAGAATTTGTGATCCCATGCAGATCAAAGATTCTCATTCTTAATTCCCCGCAGAGACCATCAGAGTTTTCCCTATTCCCCAGCCGAGTAAGGATTTCCTTTGTGTAACCCCCAGTAGAAGTCATCAAAGTTCTCTGGATTTCCAAAGCAGATTTCTCAAGCAGTTTGACATTACCCTCACAACAAATTTTGTCAATACTCCAACTTCAAGACATGAAGGATTCTCACATCTCCATAGAAGTTGTCAAGGTTTTTGTTAATCCCTGCAATTTGCCAAGGATTTTCTATCCCCAACAGTTGTCCAAGGGTTTCTCATCCTCAGCAATCAAAGATTTTGAATCTCCAGCAGTGGTCAAGGATTTATTTTCCCCGACAGCAGTCAAAGGATTTACTATCCCCAACAGTCAAGGATTTATTTTCCCCAGCAATACAGCAAATCAGCTTACATGCACATACATTACACTCATATATCATAAATATTGATAAGGCACATTTTATTGCATCATACATTTCATGCAACATAACTTTGTGCTTCAGCTAACATTTTACCCTTCTCAGGATAAGGTTAACAACTATCTTTAACAAATATTCAAAGATTTTAGATACAGTACGGATACACTCCAGACACGGAAGTCATTCTGTTACTCATTCAGATCTCTTATTCAGATACAGTACGGATACACTCCAGACACGGAAGTCATTCTGTTACTCATTCAGATTTCAAAGTCAAGATACAGTACAGATACACTTCAGACACGGAAGTCATTTTGTTACTCATTCAGACCTTAACTTTAGATACAGTCCAGATACGCTCCAGATGCGGTTGCCATTCTGTCACTCATTCTGATTTTCCCCAGCTCAGATACACTTCAAACATGGAAGTAATTTTGTCACCTATTCAAGATACAATGCAAATACACTCCAGACGCGGAATTCATTCTGTTATTCATTCTGATTCAAGCTTAGTTACAGCTCGGATACGCTCCAGACACGGACGCCATTCCCTTGCTCATACAAATTCAGTATCCAGATACAGTTCAGATACATTCCAGACACGGATACCATTCTAATACTCATTCTTTTGACTTACAACTTGCAGTTCAACAAACATTCTTGGATGGCATATTTAAGCCCATCTCCAACAAGATTCTATCATCTCCAAATGGCTTCTTTAAGACCATTTCCTCAACTACACTTTGACGAGTGCAAATTTACGGGCACTCTAGTGTCCAATCATCTTTTACCTTTGAGTCACGAACGGAAAACTCACCAATCTAACTCTTCAGGTTCAAGAAGATTGAACAGGGGCAGCTGTTGTACCCCAAAATTTGCCCTCTCATTTTATCAATATTTTTCCTCACAAGACCTCTTGGACTCTAGACAGGATTAGGGTTTGCTCAGCTCAAGACATCTCCTTGCACTGTTGATCTGAAATTAGGGTTTGAGTTTGCACAGGGATTTTTGGACTTCAAATGCCTCATGTGACTTTCATACTTCATCTTGGATCCCTAAGATTGCTCATACCAAGTTACAAGCTTTGAATCACTTTTTTGCCCAGTCAATTGGACAGTTGACCTAAAAATCAGCTGTATTGGGGAAAAAGTCAATTGTAGCCAATTTACAGTCAAACCTCATATTTTTTGATCCACATCAACATTATAGACTCATATGAACCATTTGGTCAAGTTTGGACCACAACTCCTCAAGAAATTTGATTAGATCTTCAAAAGGGCAAAATGGTCATTTTTAGGGTTTTGACTGAGGAAGGGAAATTTTTGATTTTTCACCTAGCCAATGGAAAATTGGGTTCAAGCATGACTTCAAGGACTCAATGGAACCATCTTGACCTAATCACAAGGTTCAAAAGATCTCAAATGCATTGGATTGACAGATGAATTTTCCAGTTAACTGATCAAAAAAACAACTGTACACTGAAAAGTCAAACATTGACTTTTTGGTCAAAATCAAGTGCCAAGGGTCATTTTTCATTATGATGTGTCAAAACATGAAACTTGTTCACCAAGAAACTTAAATTTGGAAATTAGGGTTTAAGTTTGAAAATTTTCATAACTTAGAAATTTTCTAAGTTATGAAAATTTCTTATTTTCCCCAACTTTTCCCAACTTTTTCACCATGATACAATTGGATTCAAAGAAAACTTCCAACATGAAAGTTGTAGTACACCACAAAATATACAACGTTTATTCACAAAGTTTTCCCAAAAGATGTTTGGATCTCAAGTTATGATTTTGTGAATAAGGGTCCATAAACTTTTTAACTTAGAGAAATTTTGCCCTAGTTTAGGCAGATTTTTGACCTAACTTCATGGTAACTTTTCACCTAGTTCCAAGAGGAATCTCAAAATGCATTTCAAAGATGGATTACAGAGTATGTTACAAGCTTTCCAAAATGTCCAAGAACTCTCCAAGATCATTTATGGTTAGGGAGAATCGAAGAAATGAAAATGGCATTTTATCACTTTTGTCCAAGGCATTTTTCACAATGTTACAACTTGCAAATCTGTCCTAAGCATGCTTGTACTTGGTTTACAGGTTCTAATCCCTTCTACACTCATTAATTTAATGCAAACACATTGGACATTGGCTTTGTTATGAGCTATGTAGCTTTGTACAAAGGTTTAATCCAAAAATGGAATAAAGGTAACAATGCTACTTTGATAAAGCATACTTTTAGCAACTTTGTTTATCTTGAGCCATGAACCTAATCCCTTGCTGCAAACAAAGTCAACAAATATCAGGCAAAGTTCACCAACTATGTGCAGCTAAGGAACTATCAAGTACAAGCTTTTGGGCATTGTCATTTCACTTTTGCTTCAAAAGCAAGAAACTTGCAAAAGTCCACACAACTCTTCGATCTGATAAAAACAAGTCTTTGTATAATTTGAGACGGGCTCAGCATATTGTAACAAGCCTAAGACACGATTTGATAACCTCTAAAACACCCTCTAACACAGAAAACCCCATTTCTGCCCAAAACAGGGCAACCTCTGCAAATCACAAGCCATTTCCATATTGCCTCGTGCGTTTTGCTTTGAACAACTTCAAACACATTACATACATCCCATCCAAGCTATCCATGCCCTTGTCAAGCAATTGTAACCCCTGTTTCGAGCTTCACCATTTCCATTTTCTGAGTTTGCAGGTTGACTTCTACAGGGATATTCAGGCAACTTCAAGGCAAGCTGAGCATTGGAAAAGGTTAAGGGAACTTCAAGAAAGCTCACACGACCTTCAGGCCTCACTCAAAGTTGCTACATTGCCATATCCAAACTCAACTAAACAAGGTATTTGTCAAGTTTCTATCTCTCTATTTAGGCATCATTAAGCTTAGGTTTGTGAAGAAAAAATGTAGTTCTTAATGTGCTTGAGCTGTATATATGCATAGCTTCCATTTATATTGACTGATCTAGGAGCATTTGATAGTTGAAGTTGCTGAAAAAACTAGGTCAGAAATTAGGGCCATTAAAATTCTCTTTGATCTTTGAGAGTTAGGTCATGTTTTTTATATCATTGGAATCGTGACTAAAAATGCTACAAGTTTCATGTTGTAAGATTTCGTTTTTGTGCATGTATGTGAGAGACACAGGTTGAAGGCAAACGCGCGTTTGGTTCTGTCCAGAGGTCAGGGATGAAGTGAAGTGGGCTTGGGCTTGCTGTTTCTTCTATTCACACCCCTTATTTACTTTCTGCACCCCATTGACCCATTTTCTTTATTTTGCATATTTTTTTTATTTATTTCATATTTTCTGACTTTATTTATTTTTTCTAAACATTGAAAAATCCCAAAAAGTATTTTCTTTATTTCTTGCATTTTATCATTTTTTTGCATAATAAATAGTTTATTAGGTTTAATATACTTTATTTTCTAAAATAAAACTTGTAAATAATATAAAAATATCACATATTTTTATTTTTATTATTTATACACTTAAAATAATATTTTCATACATATTTCAACTTTTTAAACATTTTATATATATTATTATTATTATTATTATTATTTCTTAAACAAAAATGAACAAAATAAATAATATAGACTATTTTTTTATTAAATCAAAAATTAGGGTTTTCACCCTTTCAAAAATAATCATTTTATTTTCTTATTTTTAAGACATAAATAAATTTATTTTCTCATACATAAAATTAATACAAAAAAACATTTCTTGCATATTTACATTTTATTGCATATTTAAATATTTGCTTATTTATTTATTTGTACAATAAATTCAATTTGGTTGTAATAGTTTTAGGGTTTTATTTTGAGCAATATCCCCTATCCAAAACTTGTATCCCCCTTCGCATAATATTGTGTAATAGCCTAGATTACTTTACGCATTTTATTGCTTTCATATACCATGATAGTAAATTAGGGTTTTGTATGCAAAAGACCAAAAATCAAACAAATAGTATGACCTAATACAAGACAAAAATGCATGAAAAAAATGACAACACCTTGCACACAAGCACCCCTAGGGTTTCATCCACTTTGTTGCCTTAAAATGACCATGGTATACATGCTAGGTATCTTGGCAAAATCAAAACAAAACAAAAGATCATAGTCCTTCGATGACTCTATCAAAATTTTGCCTAAAAACAAATGATCTTAGTCCCTAAAACTTGCTAAGATACTTGGTACCATTACTATCATGATCATATGATGACCCACGCCCGTCCCGTTTAACATCCAAAGATAGGGTTGTTTACCAAATGCAATGGTAAAACAACAATATCAAAGGAATAAAAATGTGTAGGAAAGAATTTCGAGTAGGGTAGACAACTCCTAGTTGCTTGATCTCTTTCAAACAATCCTTGCTATTTTCAAACAAACACACACATTTCAAAAACATTTTCCAAACAACTTTCAAAACATTGAAACATTTTTCAAAAGACAAACATCTTTGTATACATTCTTATAAACAAGAATCATTACAAAGATTGCCAAAACGATGGCCTCTTTTCAAAATACTTTCAAAACCACATAAAGCACCATTTCCAACAATTGAAAAGCAAAAGCAAGTGATCTAAAACAAGTAACTAAGAGCCCATGGAAAATAATGGATGAAAGGGGTGCTAGTACCTTCCCTTTTCATAATCTACCCCCCGAACTCAAAAACAATCTCTAAGGTCTTTCCTGTGCTTTTTTACCTTTCCTTTTGGATAAAATAAAAGTCGGTGGCGACTCTTGCTAAACCGCAACATTTGCAAACACAAACGCAAAACCTCAAGTCAGTTCTCCCACCGCACCATAGACTCATTTTCAAAGCATCTCCTTTCGGCAGTACTAGCATATTATTTGTTTGCTCGGCAGTCAGGCAAGGGCAATGTCTTATTTAAAAAGTGTTGAAACGGTTATTAACTTTTTAGGTTTTCCCCCCGCCAAGTTTTGGACTAGATTTAAAATCTCCATAAGTTTTGTTGTTGTAGTGTTGATTTCTTGAATTCCCTAGGCGAAGTTGAGATGATATACTTCTCTGAAATTGCTGTCCCCATGAGTTTTCATATTTTCTCCCCAGAGAAGTTGGTGCAATTATCACTCTGAGTACTGGAGAATGTATCTCGATGTCTCCTTCGACGATATGGTATTTCCCTCCCCAATGAAGTCAATATTTCATCCCCAACCGATTTCTCAATGATGTGAATCTGTTTTCCCTAGTGAAATCAACCCTAGCAGAAGTATGAACTTCTTACATTTTGTTTCCCCCACTAAAGTCTGTGTGGTTTCCCCGGTGAAACTTGGAAGAAGACGTTATATCGCCATGTTTGTGTCAATTGAATATTTTTGATCTTGTTCCTTCCCAATAAATTTAAGCCTTGAAACCGGAATTTGTTTCCTCGGTCGTTGCTTACTATTTTATGAAATTTCTATCCTGTTTGTGATTTAGCCGGGTTTTGATTGTACCCATTTTGGATTTTGTATATTTATCCCCAGTGTTATATGTCTATTTTGTCAACATATACATGATAACATTCATACTTTCATATCATCATCATTCATAATCACTGCTCATTTGCAGTTTTTACATATTTGGTATATTACCTTGTTTTTGCAGAGTCGTGTTATCCTCTCTCCCATAGAGTGTCAACCTTAAGCAGAAAGTGTATATTCTTTCAACTTCCCCATTGATTTATCACTCATGGAAGAATTTTGTTTCAGCCTTATTTTCAGCTCGATGTCTGGATGGAATTGGATTCCCTCTTGAGTTTATTTCTCAGGAGATGTATTTTCGTTGACTACTTAATTTCGGTTTATTTCTGGTTGGGATGGGTACCCTCAGCAATATCATTATTTGAATTTCGGAAAAATTTGAGCCATAGTTTAAGAATGTGTATTTATTTTGCACAAGAAGACCTTATCTCCTCAGCATGAATTTATTGGTATTTCTCCAAGAGTACCATCTCTTTCCCCAGGAAACCATATTTCCTTCTCAATGAAGTCTTTATTGCAATTCCTCCTCATAGCTGCAAGCGGCGAGTCTCTTTATTTGAGCAACCTGTACTCCCCCCAGTGAATCTGATGGCTCCTAGAGAAGATTCAGATTTTTGTTACTCTAATGGATGGTAGCCTTGTCATTATCGAAGGTAGTTCGTTGTTGAGATTTTGTTACTCCAATGGATGGTAGCGTTGTCTTTATGGAAGGTAGTTCGTTGTTGAAATTTTGTTACTCCAATGGATGGTAGCCTTGTCATTATGGAAGGTAGTTAGTTATTGGGATTTCAGTACTCCAATGGATGATAGCCTTGTCATTATGGAAGGTAGTTCGTTGTTGAAATTTTGTTACTCCAATGGATGGTAGCCTTGCCATTATGGAAGGTAGTTCGTTGTTGGGATTTCAGTACTCCAATGAATGGTATCCTTGTCATTATGGAAGGTAGTTTGTTGTTGATATTTTGGTACTCCAATGAATGGTAGCCTTGTCATTATGGAAGGTAGTTCATTGTTGATATTTCGGTACTCCAATGAATGGTAGCCTTGTCATTATGGAAGGTAGTTTGTTGTTGAGATTTTAGTACTCTAATGAATGGTAACCTTATCATTATTGAAGGTAGTTCATTGTTGAGATCTTGGTACTCCAATGAATGGTAACCTTTTCATTATGGAAGGTAGTTTGTTGTTGAGATTTTGTTTTTCCGATGGATGGTAGCCTTGTCATTATGGAAGGTAGTTCGTCGCTGATATTCTATTGCTCCGTAGGAATTCTTTTGTTTAGAGTCATGAGTACTGAATACATCTTAAAAATTTACTGGAATTATCTTACCATTCCCTCTCCCCGGTGGATCGACGTTACTTTTCTGGTATCCCCTCAGTGAGTTGGTAGTTCACAGTTATCTGTCGGTCATCGATATCCTTCACTCTCTCTCCTCAATTTTGAGTTGGCAATGCTTTAGATCCTCTTGGGTATTCTCCCCAACAGAGTCTTGACTTTTCCTCACCAGTGATTTATTTTCCTGGTCAAGTTTTCCTTTTGTTTCCTTTTTTATTTTTTTACATCCCTAGTGGTGTCTTGCGTCCCTTTAGATTTGTTCATCTGCATTCATAATCATAAGCATTGCATGGTATCTTAGGGCCAAAAATAGGGCTTGTTTTATATTTAAGTATCTTCAATCGCGTCAACATGAAGATTTTAATCTTTGCACCTCCGGATATAAGATACTTAAATAAGGGCAGTTGTTGCACCCCAATTTTCCCCCCTAAGATCCCTTCATCATATCATATCAATTCAATCATAACAAGATCGCATTAGGGTTTGGTTCTACTCCCTATATTTAGCTTTTGCTCTAGGAGGATTCACCAAGAACCTTGACTTGTACTTTGTGATCATCTATGTTTTGTTTTGATTTTCCTTTAACTAATAAATACAATGAGTGTTTGTCCCAATTGTTGATTTTGTAGGTAAAATCACAATACATTCCATCAAGATTGATCTAGGGATTCATGAGTTCACTTATGTGCATTCCTCGACAAAGCTTCGTTGAGATTCAAGCCTCACCACTAAAGATGTTTTTAAGTAATATCATGACAAAATATCTTATTATTCATCATGCTTCAAGTTGTCAAAATTAGTTCAAAAGTACAAGGGTTGATTAAAGAAGTTTGACTCAATTGGACAAGTCTTTGATTTCAATGATCACAAGTGCATATCTCCTTAAATTCTCAAGATTTGGAAGTGGTTTTTGTTGATATGGTTTCTCCTTATAATCCTCAAAAACTTTTATTCACATGAGAAAGATATTTGTGCAAGAAGGTTGGTCAAAATTGAAAAGGTTTCCCAAGGCATTTTCTTGCTCTAAGAGCTAGGGTTTTGAACTTCAAAGGGGTATATCTTGCTCATATTTTGTTATTTTTGAATGATTCCAAAGACATACTTCTATTAAAAGGGTTTTTAACAAATCACTTCAAAAGTTTAAAAGAAATTTTGTGAGGAAGAAGCTTGATGATGAATAAAGATTACAAGTCCTCTAGATGGACCCTTAAATTCCTTTATGTGACTTCAAATGACCATAACTTGATCAATTTTTATCACCTTGAACCCACTATTTTTCCATAATGATCTTGAAGATATGAAATTAAACCTTTATTTTATGTGCAAAGCTTGAAAATGGATGGAAGATGCTCTAAGGATGCAAAATATTTTAGGTCATTTCTTGAATTTTTGCCAACTTCAACGAGTCGTAAATCTCTCAATTTTTGGAGATTTTGAATGGTTCAAGTTTCAAAATTCCATTCAAGAGGTCTAATTCATGCCATATTTTTTGGCCAAGAGAAAATTTCAAGTGGAAGGGCATGTTTGGATGCAAGACATTATAAGTCATTTTTGAAGAAAAACTTAGAAATTTTCTAAGTATAGAAAGTCAACTTCTTTTTCCCAACTTTGACTCATTGCAACTTCTTGCTCAAGAATTCATTTGGTTACATTATTTTCACATTGTAAAGCTTGTAACTCCCTCTTTCTAAAGCTTCAAGAATCATGCTCTAAGGCCCCTTGAATTGAAAATGCCATTGGTTTAAAAATGGTATCTTGAAACCTAAGTTTCCTCTCAAGTCAGAATTAGAAATTCACAATATGGCTTCTAATAACCGAGTTTGTACGCGTTATTGCTTTTAATAATGTTTAGCAACTTTCCAAAAGCGTTTAGCATCATAAAACACATGTGTAATACGGTGGGAGAACTGACTTGGTTTGTTTTGCGTTTTATCGCAATTGTTGTGGATAGCAAGAGTCGCCACCAACTTTTCTTTTATCCAATAAGGAAAGGGTGAAAAGAACAGGAAATACCTTTGAGATATTATCTTGAGTTCTAGGGGTAGATTATGAAAAGGGAAGGTGTTATCACCCTTTTCATCCATAGTTATCTATGGGATCTTAGTTGCTTGCTAGATCACTTTTGAAATAGGTTTGTTTAAAATGTATTTGTGGTGGGCTTTGAAAGTATTTTTGAAAAGCGCCTTCGTTTAGGAAAACTTTGTAATGATTCTCGTCTCTATAAGAATGCATACAAAGTGTTGGACTTTTTGAAAATATTTCATGTTTTGAAAGTGTTTGGTGTTTTTTGAAAAGATGTTTGTTTTTTTAAGATGGATTGTGAGCAAGCAACTAAGAACGTTCTACCTACTCAAAAAGTCTTTTGTTCATTTCTCTCTTCCATGGACATTGCTATATTACCATTGATTGGTAAGAAGCTCTATCTTTGGATGTGAAGGGACGGGCATGGGTCATCGTATAGTCGTAAAATGCAATATTGTGAGATATCTTAGCATTTCTCTTAAGGGACTAAGATCATTTGTAAGACAACACTTGGAGCGTCATCGAGGGACTATGATATTGTATTTTTAGTTTTTTTTTTTTTTTGCTAAGGCATCTCACATGCATAACATGACCATTTTCTCAAGGCAACAAGTGGAGTTAAACCTAGAGGTGAAAAGTGTGCAAGTGTTTGTATTTCATGCTTGGTTTATCTTGGACTAGGGTTTTCTAAGCATTGATTTTATCTTTCCATACAAACCCTAAATTACTAGAATTTATATGAAAGCGATAAATTGCGGAAAGTAAATATCCTACGCTATTACATCATTTGGGGATGGGGTGTACAAATTTACAAATGGGGATTGCAAGAAATCAAACCTAACTATCTATTACAACCATATTGAACTTGAATAATGTACAAGAGTTGAAATGTATATAATGTACAAGGCATGAATGAAAGGAAAATGAATTTGTTTTGATTTTGTTTAAGAACATACTTTAACCTAACTTTCTAAAAGAAGATAAATAGTTAGAAGTAATAAAATTAAACTAAGTTAATTTTAAATTTAAACCAAGAAAAATGAACTAAATCTAAGTTTAATATTAAGTTAAAGAAAGGAAGTTAAATAAGAAAATGTTTTTGGTCTTTTTGTTTTGAGAAGTTAAATGAAAATAAACTAAATAATTTAAATATTTAATATAATATTTTTGGTGTTTTTGATTAATAATAATAATAATAAGGAAAGAAAACATAAAATATAAAATTAAAATCAGGGGGTTTAGAAAGTGGAAAGGAGAAAAGCCTAGAAGTTCTGGCCCAGGCGCGCTAACAAGTATATGGGGGGAATGATGCTGGAAGCAGAAAATGAGAAAACCTAGAAGTTCTGGCCCAAGCGTGCTGCTAACAAGTAAGCAAAAATGAGACAGCCTAGAAGTTCTGGCCCATGCGTGCTGTTAACAAATAAGCAAAAATGAGACAGCCTAGAAGTTCTGGCCCAGGCGTGCTGTTAACAAATAAGCAAAAATGAGACAGCCTAGAAGTTTTGTTATCTGGTCGGGTCCAGTTTTTATAATAATTTGAACTTGGTGTTAACTGGTATCTGGTCGGGTCCAAGCTTCAGTAACTTAAGCTGTTTACTGGTTGGGTCCAGGTTTAAGCAATTTGAAGTTGGGTTAACTGGTATCTGGTCGGGTCCAGGCTTCAGTAACTTTTGGGGATAATAATGGCTCTGTTAGGGACTTCAACTGGGGATTAGGGGTTGCGGCCCCTTGATTTGTAATAGTCTGAGAGGCAAACTCAAGCTGGGGAATCTGTAGTTTATTGGGGGAAATAAACCCTGTTGAAGAGGATATTTGAGAAACTGTCGGGGAAGTGACTTCTTTTTTAGGAAGAAACTCCACAAGGCTTCTTTCTTGAGACCAACTCAGCTGGGGAGAGGGTTTTCAAGAGATTGAAACTCTGGATGGGGATTGCATAAATCCAAATCTATGGGGATATCCATGAAATTGGCTTTTTGGGGATTTGTAGACAGTTTGAATTCTGTCAGAGTGACGAATCTTTTATTGATAGATAAAATTATGGGATAACGGGACATGGCCGTACGCTTTAATCCATAACTTTTGCCTGGACCGTCTTTTCAGATTTTCAGTCCAACGGGATACCTTTTTTACCCAAGCTGCCTTTTCAGGTTTTCAACTTGCCAGGTTTACAATCTTTTGATATATCCCTAATTTTCTCCCGAACCAATTTGGTTCGCCGGGATGCCCTTATTTTTGCCTAGGTATGTCAACCTAGCAGGTATCTTTTTATGCATAGTATTTTCTGACTATGTCCACGTTCATGAGATGTGGAGAATTGTCATTGTCTGTGGTAGTAGTTGTATAAATTCCCTAAATTAATTGTTTGACCGCACATGATCTTTCACATGTGGGAGCCTATTTTCCCCTAGAGTCAGTCTGGTGCACTTCGACGTTTGAGATTTTGATCATATTTCCGGTAGTCTTGAACTTCCTAGGTATCTTTTCTAAGACTGTCATGGAAAGATCTGAAGACATGATACTGACACCATCTGATACTACTGGCACATACAAGCAATTTGGTGGTACCGGAAGTCTTCATAGTGGATTTGGTTCAAGCCCATGATCAACGTAACATTTCCTCTTGAGTGGTTTGGATGGAGATTTGCCCCTGGTTATTTAACATTTTTGAGAGACTCTTTGAATCCCGACTTGACTGCCCCAGATGTGTTGGGCAATGATCATGTCGTGCCCCTTGATTATGAGAGATTTGTTACTAGAAGTGTCTTTCCATTTGAAGTGACTCTGTTTATTGAGAGAGTTATCGTTCACTGGATAACCGTCGTGCAAATTTCTCTATTGTCAAACAAATAGCCATATGCAAACAGTGGTATTCAAACAATGCAAAGTTTATGTCTGTCTTGAGAGAAAAAACATTTGAAAAATGAACTTTTAAAGAGCAACAAAAATTTGTAAGAATATGAATTCAACTCGGGATCTACAGTAGACCTTACAGGAGTCAGGATACCTTTTGTAAAAACATGCTTTCGAACTAACCTAAGCTTCAATTAGGACTTTTAAGGGATTATAACATGGCTTGCTTCATGGTTTAAGAAACAAAGGATAAGGCACAAAGTTTATTTGTACCCAACCCGTTCTCTATGATGTTCTCCAGTCCTAAGCTCAGTCGTTCGCACATTTATCTCCTACTAGAATCTGGAATGATGTTTTGATGATGGTTCGGATATTGGAAGTTTATTTTGGAAGGCAGTCATTTTTCATATTGTCGAGGATTTGTAGTGACCTCTACTATCCCTAATTTTTTCCTGACTGCTCTTGTTTTGAGATTACAGCCAGCAGGATGCCCCAGTTTTCTTAAGTCTCCTTCATAGTTTTTGACTTAGCGGGCTTTTATTTTGAGAGATAATGACTGCCTATCCTATGGGGACCCGTCACCATCTTTTGATTCAGAAGGATATTTTCGTTGTGAAGTGACATCTTGCGACTGAATGCGCATTTGGATCAACTGAGAAATTACCCTGCCCTAGGTTATGATTAAAGGTTTTAGTTTGTGCGGAAAAGAAAACTCATACTTCTTTGGCTTAAAGGGGTTGACTAGGGATTATCTTCCTTATAACTCCACTGTTTTGAGATTTGAAACAATGCCTGTACATTGTCAGCAAAGTCTGTCTAAAAGTATACTGTAGAGATCATGGTATTATTTTCATCATCCTCCTTATAAAGGCTTAGAACTTGCAGTTGAGAGTTGAATATCATACAAAAGGAGGTAAAAGCATAGCTTCAGTATAGTGAAAATGAATGAATTAACTCAAGACAAACATATGCAATGCATTAATGAAAGTAACCAAAGTCTGACATAAAGATAAGTGTTTAAGCAAACAAAGAAATTACAAATGAAAACTCGAACGAATGAAAATTTCTCCGCCTAAACTTTGTCACTTCAGATGATGTGCCTTTGAAGGATGACAGAAAAACTCCCGTTATCCATCTTGTGTAAATTCCAAAACTCCTTCGTCGACCAGGTCTTGAATTTTGTTCTTCAATTCCCAATAGTGGTTACTGGCGTGTCCCCGACTGTTGGAGTGGTATGCACACTTTTCATTGTGTTTGCAGCGAGGAGAAGAAGTATTAGGTTTTTGAGGAGGCTCCCTCAATGTAACCAGCTTGGCTTCCAACATATGATGCAATGCTTGAACCAAAGGCATGTTGATCTCGACGAATTGTCTTCCTCGCTTACGCTGACCACCTTGTTGTTGTTGGCGAGATTGTTGTTGGACTCTTGGTATAGTAGCCATTTTGAAGGGTGTTCTCTCGACCAAACCAACTTATTGTCTCATTGGAGGATGATTAATGACTCGATCCCCTATTCTAGCTGTTTTTCCATATGGTTGCGTCTGTCTTGATGAAGCTTATTAACGAAGGCTCTCAGCTCTTCTTGTCCCCGAGCTAAGTTTTGGATAAGAGCCATTTCACCCACCATTTGTCCCATCACCTGGACTTTCATTGTTGCCATTTCAGTTTGTAATCGTTCTAACTAGTCGTCCCTGTTGTCTTCAGGATTCCTCTTGGTCATGCTCTCAATAAGGAGTGCCTTCACTTCTTCTTGCTACTTGGATAGGTTCAAGAATATTTCTTGAAGCTGAGCATTTTGGGCCTGAAGGTCTTGGATAGTCTGTTCTAGATCCATCTCTACTGAAATAAACAATAAGCAGGTGTGAAAACCTGTATGGGGAAAACCTATCATGATATGATGCATGGTATGTGGATGCAATGTTTTCAAGGATTTATAAGATTTATATTTGTTTAGACAAAAGAAACAAACATTAATTGCATTAATAAGTTCGAATTGATTACAAACATGCCTCTTGGGCTTGAAATGGAGGAAATAAACACAAAATAAACTTCTAAGACAAAAAGGTCGAACCACATTCTCTTCGGCGCAATGTAGGCGTTCAAACTTCGCTCTTAATGAAGTTGCCTCGTAAGCTCCAAAACCTTCTTCTCACTTGCGTAGAATTGGTTTCGAAGGTGTCTCGCTCTTTCTTTAGCTGAATCGAAGCTCTTTGCAATTCTTCAAGAGAAGTGAGCGTGTTAGGATAAAGGACAGTATATGGAACATCTCCTTCGACAACATGCTCCATGATGATAGGTAAGATGGCTTGAGATAAGGCTCCAAAGGAATGGAGTTATTATGCCCCAACGTCTTCCTATCAACCTTGTTACCATGCCCCACGCTCGTATAAATCTCTGATAATAACCTTGGACATCGTTCTCGTAGTCGAATGTAATTCCTTGGACAAGTGTGTGATCGGTGGGAATAGAACTGACTGTTTTGGAATGCTGGTTCGCGTTTGCGTTTGTTTTTGCAAAATGTCGCGGTAAGCAAGAGTCACCGCCGTCTTTTATTTTATCCAACAAGGAAAGGACAAAAGCACAGAGAAATTCCTTTTCGAGATGTTTCTCGGGTTCGGGAGGTAGATTATAGAAAGGGAAGGTGTTAGCACCCTTTCTATCCGTGGTTATCCACGGGCTCTTAGGTACTTGCTCACTATGTTTTCAAAAGTTTGCTTTTCTTTGTGTTTGTGGGTTTGAAAAGAGTTTTTGTTTTGAAGAGAGTGTAAGTGTGAAAAGTTTTGTTTTTGTTTTCAAAAGAGTAAGTACTTAAGAACACCTACCTACTCAAAAAGGAAATAAACTGTGCAAATGTCCTTTAGACAGTGCTATCCCACTATTGGGGAGTAGGTAGCACTGTCGTTGGAGTTTTCGGGTCAATTCGATTTAAGGGACGTGTGGCCACTAAAGCAATGTTAGGACGCTTTAGCGGTAACCCTAATATCTTAGATCATTTTTATCGAGGCAACCGTTTTGAGGCAACTTTGATCTTTGGACAGGAGGGCGACCTCTAAGACATCCTATACTCAATAACCACGTTCGAGGCAACCAAGTGAGGCGTACCCTAAGAGTGGCATGTGCAAGTGTGTCAATTTTCAGTTATGTTATCTTTGTACATGTCATGGTGAGCTACGGTTGATTTAAAGTTAAGATAGATCTTGTCATGCATAGCCTATTATTCATACATCTAGCAGTTAATGGTTGCGGAAAATAAATTGCGGAAAATAAAACTAAGCTATTACAAGGCGTCGGGTATTTACATCACCAAAAACAAACCCTTGAAATTAAATTCGGAAAAAGAAAAGCGGTAAATAAAATCCTAAGCTAAAGCTATTACATCCTCGGAGCAATTACAATATATAGATCAAAATAATATGCGCGAGAAAAGTTAAATCAGATTGTCCTTTAGGGTTTTGACCCTTTTTAAAGAAAGCATATTTTTGGTCTTTTTTGAATTAAGAATCAAGTCTAACTTAATAATGGAGTTAATTAATTAAAAAGAAAATATTTTTTGAGTTTTTATTTTGATTAAGGAAATAAAATTAACAAAAAGGTGAAAACCTAATTCTAAGTCAATTTTTATTTATTGCAAAAATGTTAAGATTAAACCTAATTAAAAAAACTAAATTAATTGGTTAATAGTTTGTTTACAAAAATAATGAAATTGATGATGAAAATAATATTTTTGATATCTGGTTTTTTATGAAAAAAAGAAGTTAGTTTGTTAATTAATTAGTTAGTTTTTAATAATAATAATAATAAAAAGCAAAAGAAAAATGAAAAGAAAATAAAAAAACTTAAGCAAACTTTGGGGGGGCGTTGGGCCTGAAGAAGGGAGGTTGATTCAGCAATTCCAGGCCCAGATTCGAACAGCCTCGTTTGACTTTCAGATTGCCTGGACGTTTGTTGACCAAGGTTCATGGTGAACCTCATCCTGGACCACTGGATCTGGATCTGGAACCACTTGGCGCATGGGCGCCTGAGGCATATGGTGGACCACGTTCTTGCACGCTGCGCGGGATTACCTGAAAACAAAATATTTTAAAGTTTTGGGGGGGCCTGGGATTCGAACCCAGGTCCCATTGGACAATTCGACCAACGTTCTACCAACTGAGCCATGATGTTAACCTGTTAGTGGATTATTAATCAGATATTATAAAACAAACCAACAATTATTCCCTGAAAATAAAAAAAGGTGT
The DNA here is from genome assembly GCA_948472305.1 of Vicia faba. Taxonomy (NCBI): domain Eukaryota; kingdom Viridiplantae; phylum Streptophyta; class Magnoliopsida; order Fabales; family Fabaceae; genus Vicia; species Vicia faba. The sequence goes on from OX451740.1 coordinate 897,874,303, forward strand.
GGCGCACGTTTTAAATGGGCCAGTGGGAAGAAGACACGTCTTCGTCTTCCCCACAAACCCCTGGTTCGTTTCCTGTGGATTTACATCCGTGGAAAAATCCCTAACTGTCTTCTAAAATTATCTATAGGCCATGAAAACGAGTTTTAAGGACACCCTCATACTCGTCTTCTTCCCCTGAACTCATCCATGACCATTATTGGCTTTAATTTAATCTGCACAAAGAACGCCCAAAAAACAAGAACAAGAACCCTAGGTTCTGAATATGGGGTTAAAAGCCACAAAAATCAAATTAAATAATGCAATTTGCTTAGAAATTCAATGGTCAGTACAAATATGCAAGAAATTTGGCATAAAGATGCAAGAAAACCGAGTTATGATTCCATGTGCAGCGCAAAGTTCCTGGAGACTTACAGTGCGTTATGGGCGATGGAAAGACTCCCTTTTGATGGGTATAGCTCCACTGGATGACAAGGAAGGAAGCTGCGTTTTGCTTTTGGTCTGAATTCCCCTCTAAACCAGAATTTGATCACCACTTTTCAAGCTTTTTTTCTCAAGGTTGTGTGGCTGTTACTGCAGAGTTTGTGTATGTGTTCTTCACGTGTGTGCAGCAGGGTTTCATGTGTCATTTGTTTATGAGCATGAGGTTTATATAGCCAAGGAAATTAGGTCAACATTTGTGTATCAAATCTTGGTCCATTATGATGAAGAGATTTGATTTGATTTCTTCATAAAGACTTGCTATATTTGATTCAATCACATGCCAATCTACTTGCATGCGTTACTTCCAGCCTGTTATGAGCTGTTTGGGCCTCCAACATGATGAAAATCAAAAGCTGACTTGCCCCTTCGAATTTGCTCTCTTCGATTGCTTCAAAGTCCCCATTCGAACTACTCCAATCACAGCCCCTTCGATTGAGACTCCCCCTGCTTTGATTGCATATTTGCAAGGGACACATGCCATTGTGAACTTTGGGTGAACCTGGACAGGTTAGGATATGTGTCTTTGCTTAGTCATGCCAGCCTTCTTCATTCCTTCGAATATGCCTTCTTTGCCAGCTTCAAAGTCCAATTCGAATCTATTTGGAACATTCTCTATTAGACAACTTCGACCAGCCCTTGGCATTTTGATGAGTCTGAGTTCTGATTCGAAGTGTCCAGAACTTCCTTCATCAGAGCATCTTAGATTAAGAGAAACTCTGCACTGAAATGCCCTTCGAAGGTCATTTCGTTCTGATGTTCTTATTAATGGAAACTCTGAACTAAAATGCCATTCGAAGATCATTTCGTTCTTATGTTCTGATTGAGGTAAAGTATGAAGTTCCAGTCGAAGGACCCTCTGAAGTACTAGTCGAAGCATTGTGAAATTGACTTGATCGAAGGGGTCCAGTGCTCAATCAAAGACTTACACAACAAAGCTTGATCGAAGGAGGTCCAGCGCTCAATTGAAGACTTGCAGACCAAAGCTTGATCGAAGGAGGTCCAGCGCTCAATCGAAGACTTGCAGACCAAAGCTTGATCGAAGGAGGTCCAGCGCTCAATCGAAGACTTGCAGACCAAAGATTGATCGAAGGAGGTCCAGCGCTCAATCGAAGACTCGCAGACCAAAGCTTGATCGAAGGGTTCCAAACACCTAATCGAAGCTTACTAATCAAAGCCTGATCGAAGAGTTCCAAATGCACAATCGAAGTGTTTGTCCATAATGCCAATCGAAGTGCTTGTCCATTCCAATTGAAATGCTCCTTCAGAATACCAATCGAAGGGTCTTTCAGAATGCCAATCGAAATATACTTAAAGCACCACTCAAAAATTTTATTTTTCCTTAGGCAAGGGTTTATGATCAACCATGCAAGGGGAAGACTTTGGAAAACCTGAGAGGGCAAATTTTGGGGTACAACAGTTTCCCCTGTCCAATTTTCTTAAACCTGAGGATTAGATTGGCTTTCGAGCCTTTCGTGATCCGTAGGTGGAAGATAATTGAACACTAGAGTGCCCAGAAATTTGCACTCGCATGGTGTAGTATCAGCGTTGTGACGCCGAGAATGGGCTTACAGATGCCATTTGGAGATTATTGGTAGGAGGATGGGCTTATAGATGCCATCTCCAGGAATGTCGATCGCATAAAATATTCCTTAGCGAGAACTTGCATACCTGAGAAAGAAATATGGTCTTCCTGGCTTGTTATAGGTGTTAATCTTCAATCTCTTTGTGCAGATGGTTTTCCTGGTTTGTTACAGGTATTAATCTACAATCAGTCATCCACAGATAGTTTTCCTGGCTTGCTACAGGTATTCAACTGGGACTTGAAAAGGTTGGTCGAGGAGATAGTTGTCCTGGCTGGTTTCAGATATTAATCTCTGACCTATGAAAGAAAGATGGTCTTCCTGGCTTGCTACAGGTATTTAATCTTCAATCTCTTCATGTAGATAATTTTCCTGGCTTGTTACAGGTATTAATCTTCAGTCTCTTCATGTGGATAATTTTCCTGGCTTGTTACAGGTATTAATCTACAATCAGTCGTCCACAGATAGTTTTCCTGGCTTGCTACAGGCATTTAACTGGGACTTGAAAAGGTTGGTCGAGGAGATATCTGTCCTGGCTGGTTTAAGGTATTAATCTCTGACCTGAGAAAGAAAGTCTTCCTGGCTTGTTACAGGTGTTAATCTTCGATCTCTTCGTGTAGATAATTTTCCTGGCTGGTTACAGGTATCAATCTACAATCAGTCATCCACATATATTTTCTTGGCTTGCTACAGGTATTAAACTGGGACCTGAAAAGGTTGGTCGCAGAGATATCTATCCTGGCTGGTTTCAGGTATTGATCTCTGACCTGAGAAAGAAAGGTCTTCCTGGCTTGTTACAGGTATTAATCTTCAATCTCATCATGTAGATAATTTTCCTGGCTTGTTACAGGTATTAATCTACAATCAGTCGTCCACAGATATTTTCCTGGCTTGCTACAGTTATTAAACCGGGACCTGAAAAGGTTGGTCGAGGAGATATCTATCCTGGCTGGTTTCAGGTATTGATCTCTGACCTGAGAAAGAAAGGTCTTCCTGGCTTGTTATAAGTATTAATCTTCAATCTCTTCGTGTAGATAATTTTCCTGGCTTGTTACAGGTATCAATCTACAATCAGTCGTCCACAGATATTTTCCTGGCTTGCTACAGGTATTAAACTGGGACATGAAAAGGTTGGTCGAGGAGATAGTTGTCCTGGCTGGTTTCAGGTATTAATCTCTTACTTGAGAAAGAAAGGTCTTCATGGCTTGTTACAGATATTAATCTTCAATCTCTTCGTGTAGATAATTTTCCTGGCTTGTTACAGGTGTTAATCTACAATCAGTCATCCACAGATATTTCCCTGGCTTACTACAGGTATTAAACTGGGACTTGAAAAGGTTGGTCGAGGAGATAGCTGTCCTGGCTGGTTTCAGGTATTAATCTCTGACCTGAGAAAGAAAGGTCTTCCTGGCTTGTTACAGGTATTAATCTTCAATCTCTTCGTGTAGATAATTTTCCTGGCTTGTTATAGGTGTTAATCTACAATCAGTCGTCCACAAATATTTTCCTGGCTTGCTACAGGTATTAAACTGGGACTTGAAAAGGTTGGTCGAGGAGATAGCTGTGTTGGCTAGTTTCAGGTATTAATCTCTGACCTGAGAAAGAAAGTCTTCCTGGCTTGTTACAGGTGTTAATCTTCAATCTCTTCGTGTAGATAGTTTTCCTGGCTGGTTACAGGTATCAATCTACAATCAGTCGTCCACAGATATTTTCCTGGCTTACTACAGGTATTAAACTGGGACCTGAAAAGGTTGGTCGAGGAGATATCTATCCTGGCTGGTTTCAGGTATTGATCTCTGACTTGAGAAATAAAGGTCTTCCTGGCTTGTTACATGTATTAATCTTCAATCTCATCATGTAGATAATTTTCCTGGCTTGTTACAGGTATTAATCTACAATCAGTCGTCCACAGATATTTTCCTGGCTTGCTACAGGTATTAAACTGGGACCTGAAAAGGTTGGTTGAGGAGATATCTATCCTGGCTGGTTTTAGGTATTGATCTCTGACCTGAGAAAGAAAGGTCTTCCTGGCTTGTTACAGGTATTAATCTTCAATCTCTTCGTGTAGATAATTTTCCTGGCTTGTTACAGGTATCAATCTACAATCAGTCGTCCACAAATATTTTCCTGGCTTGCTACAGGTATTAAACTGGGACTTAAAAAGGTTGATGGTAGCCATCTTTTGATTGACCTTTTTCCTGAAAAAGGTAAAACGTTAGCTGTATGCAATGTCATGATGTATGAGGTGCATGATGTCATGATGTTCTCAAAATAAATGAGATTTGTGTTGCATGATGCATATGCATGTCATGATGTATGAAGATGTGATGTTTTTAGCTGGGGAAAATAAATCGCGGAGCTACTGGAGAATAGAGTTGAGTTCTTCGTTTCCGCTGGGGATGATGAACGAAGATGGTTGTGAGAATAAACCTGCAAGAGAGAGGAACTCCGTCGGGGAATAACCCCGGTGAAGAGATTACTCTGTGGGGAATTACTCTGTGGGGGATTACTCTGTGGGGAAGAGATACTTTGCTGAGACTTTAATGATAAACTCCGCTGGGGATTCCGTTGATAAGCTCTGTTGGGGATTTTGATGATGAACTCCGCTGGGGATAGAAAGAACTTCGCTGGGGATGATCTTTCAGTTGCAACTTGCTGAGGATAGCCCGGTTAGACTCTTGTGAGGATAACCTCTGAATTTGGCCGGGGAGACTTATTTGTGCTTCGCATGGGATAAGCTTCCATAATCTACTGGGGAAGATGGTTTAACTCCATTGGGGAAACTTTTTTAGACTGTGCTGGGGAAATGGCTCCACTGGGGGTATCTTGCATTCTGCCGGGGAACATTCTTATATTCCGTTGAGGAATATTAAGACTGCCAGGGATACTCTCATGCTTGCCGTGGAGTATCTTTATACTCCGCTGGGGAATATTAAGACCTTCTGGGGATACCCAACCTTTTTAGGGCTGGTGGTAGACTAACTCTGCTTGGGGAGAGTATTGCTGATTTGTACATAGCTGCAAGTCTCAGCCGGGAGAGCCACCATTACTGCTTTATTCTGCGGGGAGTGAAAGTATCTTAGCCATATTATTCAGCTGAATATATACCTTGGTACCTGGTGGACAGAGCAATTTGTACAGTTCGGACAATTCTTATTTGCCCCTGTTTTTGTGGGAGAAGGTTCCTGGGGAGGCCCTGTGGATCGAGTATTATCCCAACCTATGAGGTGCTTGGTCATCGTCGATTGAAGTGACAAATCTTCTTCTGGTAGGCAAGTGACGAGATGATGGGACATAGTCGTACGCTTTGATCCCTAATTTTTGCCTGGACCGCCCTTTCGGGTTTTCAGTCCATCGGGATACCCTTTTTTGCTCAAGCCGCCTTTTCAGGTTTTCGACTTGCCGGGTGTACAGATTTTTCATTTTCATCCCTTCTTTTTGCCCGAACCCTTTTGGTTCGCCGGGAAGCCCTTATTTTTGCCTAGGCCAGTCATCCTAGCGGGTCTTTGATTATGCGTAGTACTTTTTTGACTATGTCCACGCTCTCAGAGTGTAGGGAGTTGTCACTGTCAGTAGTGTTGTGTTACCATACTACCAGAAGATCTTCATTTGATCATGCAAGATTCATTGCGGGAATCCATGTCTAATGCCCCCAAGTGACTCAGATGGAGATTTGCCCCTGGCTGTTTGGCATTTTGAGAGATTCCTTGAATCTTGACTTGACTGCCCCAGATGATAGACAATGCTCATGATGTGCCCCCTGGTTGGAAGTGTTTCTTCCACTTGAGATGATCCTTTTTATTGAGAAGGTTTTTGTTCACTAGATATTCTTCGTGCGAACTTCTATGCTGTTTAAACAAATAGTCATATGCAAACAATGTTATTTTAAGAATGCAAAGCTTATGTCTGTCTTTTGAAATTTTTGAAAATGCATTTTTTCAGTAAGAATTTTTTGTAAAATGTGACATCAACTCAGGATTTACAGCAAGCCCTACAGGAGTAAGGATACCTTTGTAATAGTATGCTTTCGGACTAACCCACGCTTCAGCTAGGACTTTTTAAGGGTTATAACGTGGCCTGGTTCACAGTTTAAGAAACAAAGGATAAAGGCTCAAAATTTATTTGTACCCACCCGCTCTTCGTGATGTTCTTCGATCCTAAACTCAGCTAACCGTGCATTTAGATCCTGTTTGAGTCTTTGCTCTGACATACCAGTGATGGTTTGGATACTGACAGTTTATTTTGAATAGGCAGTCATTTTTGTTGAGAGTTTTTAGGACCTCTTTTTGATTTTATTATCCCTGTCTTTTGCCTGAACTGTTTCTTTTGTAATTACAGTCAGCGGGATTCCCCAGTTTTGTAAGTCTCCTTCATAGGTTTTGACTTAATGGGCTTTTATTTCTGAGCGATAATGACTGCATGTCCTTACAATTATTCGGAACCATCACTGTCTCTTGTTTCAGAAGGACTTCTTTGATGCCATTCATTATGCACCTGGATCAACTGAGAAAACTACCCTGCCCCAGGTTATAATTAAGGGTTTTAATTTGTGGAAAGAAAAACTCCAACTTCTTTGGCTCAAAGGGGTTGACTAGGGATTATCTTCCTTATAACTCCACTGTTTAGGATTTGAAACAATGCCTGTACCTCATCAGCGGGGTCTGTTCAAAAGCATACTGTAAAGATCGTGGTATCGTTTTCGTCATCCTCCCTCTAAAGGCTTAGAGTTTTTTAATCGAGAGTTAAACATCACAAAAAAGGAAATATGAAGTAATTTAAGCATAGTGAAAACAATTAATTCAAAACAGACACGTGTAATTCATTAATGAAATAAAAGAGTTCGACATGATAATAATTGTTTGAAAAAGCAAAGTACAACTTCAGAATTCAAATGAACAAAAGTGCTTTCAATCCTAGCCATGTTTTGGCAAGGGAGCAGTGATCACATTGGGAGTCTCGGGAGGGTTGAATTCGATCTCCTTAGCCTCGATTAGGTCTTGAACCTTGTTCTTCAAAGCCTAACAATCATCCGTATTATGCCCCGGGCTATCAGAGTGATAAGTGCAGCGGGCGTTAGGGTTATACTTTGGTGATGTTGTATTTAAAATCTTCGGAGCTTCTTTTAGAGTCACCAGATTGGTATTCAGCAACTGTGGCAACATCTGAGACAAAGTCATGCTGAGACGAGTGAATTGCCTTCGAGGTCTCACGCCCCTTTGTTGGTTGTGATGCTGAGGAGCACCAGCAGGTTTTGAAATAACAACCGCGTTGACAGCTTGGTGGTGTTCAGGTCTATTTTGTCTTCTTGAACCGTAGAAAACACTAGATTCTTTCTTAAATGGCTTCTTCTCGGTGTCCGATGAGGCACCCTTCTATATCTTCCCAGCCTTAATACCAGCTTCAATCCTCTCACCAGTCAAGATAAGGTATGTAAACCCGGCTGAAGAGCTTCCAATCAAATGGTTAAAGAATGGACCAGATAGAGTCCCCAAAAACATATCAACAAGTTCACGATCAGCTAAAGGTGGTTTCACCCTTCCGGCAAGGTCCCTCCATTTTTGAGCATACTCTTTAAATCCTTCACCCGTCCCTATTGACATACCCTGGAGTTGGGTACGCGTAGGAGCAAGGTCGGAGTTATACTGATATTGCCTATAGAACGCAGTAGCCAAATCCTCCCAGTTGCGGATACTGGCTCCATCCAGCTGATAGAACCACTCAAGCTGAGTCCCTGAGAGACTGTCTTGAAAGAAATGGATCCACAAGTTCTTATCAGCAGTGTAAGGTTGGATCTTCCTCACATATGACTGGAGGTGCAACTTGGGACAGGAAGCTCCGTCATACTTGGAAAAGGCAGGTGCCTTGAACTTATGGGGATTCACCACCCCAGAGGATAGACCTAGATCTCTGAAGTCCAGACCGGGCACCTTCTGTATCTCCATAGCGCTCAAACGGTCTTCCAGTTGTTTGTACTTATCCTTAGCATGAGGATACTGTTCTTCATCATAGTCCGTCTCGTTGTCGGAGACCATAGGGCTAGGGGCCCTCCTTTCTTGTGGACTGTCCTTCCCTCCAGATGAGGTGGTCAGATCAATTTTGTTCTGTAACCCGTTTCCAAACCTGCGTCCAGTGTTGAACAGGACGGTCCTCTTCTTCTTCTTCTTCCTCTCTTTCAGAATCAGGGTCTTCAAGTCCTGCTGACCCTTAGCTAGGCTTATGACCAACTCTTGAAACTGGGCATTCTGGGCCTGGAGGGCCTTGATAGCTTGCTTAGTGGAAGGTTCAGTAGACATGATGATTGCTGAAATAAACAGCAAAGAAGATAAGAGACCTATACTGGGAGACCTGTTATGCAATTATATGTATGATATATGTATGCAATGTTTTCAAGGATCTCGTGGGGTAAACAAGAAATTGTTAGAATTTGAATCTGGTAGCTTGATTGAAGGAACTTCATGTTGCTGAGAGTCCTTCTTCAAGAGTCAAGCTCACCATATCGAGTGGGTCATAGCCCCTGACTCAAGTTATCGTGCTTGGATTTCTAGACACCCTTGGCTAGAGGAAAATAAATCCCCTTTGCCCCTTGCTAGCCATTTGATTTACCATAACCTGCGTCACAAGCCCTTGAGATCCTTGAAATGGTTAAGGAAAATGCTATGGTATGATGTTATGATGTGTATGATATGCATTTAAGCAAAAGTGTGAGGTGATGTAAGTAAGCCCTGCAGTAAATCCAGATTATTGGATAAGGACTGTAAATAAAACCTGCAAGGAAACCCATGTTGTCAGATAACAAGAATGTGCAAGTAGCTCAAGTTTGAAAGCACACAAGTCACACAAAAGAGCCCTTAGATTTCAGGCTTGCATGAGGTTTCATAGGTAAGTACCCTCTTGAGTTTAGTTGGCTCAAAACCTGTCCTATAAATAGTAACCGGGTTCTAAGGAGCTCAATATCATTGGATTGTTTTCTATGTTCATTATTTTGGTTTAGCCACTGAACTAGCAACCAAAATATTCCAAGAAAACAATCCTCAATGAGTGTAGTATCGAGTATCTACCAACTTCGGACTGCACCAAAGTCGGTCATCTCACTACCCCTAAAAAAGGCCAAGATGGTCAAGTAAGGTTCTAGGTCAATTGATGCTTCACGACACCACGCGGCGGCCCCGTACTCTCCTTGACTTAACTCAAGGGTTACTGGTACTCACCAAAGTGCCACATCAACGTAGCTACTGTTTCAACCATGTCGGTATACCCCGCACAGTTCCCTCACAGTTTGTTGCTACTTACCTAAAAAGGGTACCCTCAGATCCGGGTTAGGATCTATAGAACTCCAATACAAGCCCACAAAATTAAAGCATACGAAGCATACAATTGAAAACACAAGTGATCTAATCCTAAGGTACACCTCACTTCTAATAAATCCCCAGCAGAGTCGCCAGTTCTGTGATCGGTGGGAATAGGACTGACTGTTTTGGAATGCTGGTTCGCGTTTGCGTTTGTTTTTCCAAAATGTCGCGGTAAGCAAGAATCGCCACCGTCTTTTATTTTATCCAACAAGGAAAGGACAAAAGCACAGAGAAATTCCTTTTCGAGATGTTTCTCGGGTTCGGGAGGTAGATTATAGAAAGGGAAGGTGTTAGCACCCTTTCTATCCGTGGTTATCCACGGGCTCTTAGGTACTTGCTCATTATGTTTTCAAAAGTTTGCTTTTCTTTGTGTTTGTGGGTTTGAAAAGAGTTTTTGTTTTGAAGAGAGTGTAAGTGCGAAAAGTTTTGTTTTTGTTTTTAAAAGAGCAAGTACTTAAGAACACCTACCTACTCAAAAAGGAAATAAACTGTGCAAATGTCCTTTAGACAGTGCTATCCCACTATTGGGGAGTAGGTAGCACCGTCGTTGGAGTTTTCGGGTTAATTCGATTTAAGGGACGTGTGGCCACTAAAGCAATGTTAGGACGCTTTAGCGGTAACCCTAATGTCTTAGATCATTTTTATCGAGGCAACCGTTTCGAGGCAACTTTGATCTTTGGACAGGAGGGAGACCTCTAAGCATCCTATACTCAATGACCACGTTCGAGGCAACCAAGTGAGGCGTACCCTAAGAGTGGCATGTGCAAGAGTGTCAATTTTCAGTTATGTTATCTTTGTACATGTCATGGTGAGCTACGGTTGATTTTAAGTTAAGATAGATCTTGTCATGCATAGCCTATTATTCATACATCTAGCAGTTAATGGTTGCGGAAAATAAATTATGGAAAATAAAACTAAGCTATTACAAGGCGTCGGGTATTTACATCGCCAAAAACAAACCCTTGAAATTAAATGCGGAAAAATAAAAGCGGTAAATAAAATCGTAAGTTAAAGCTATTACATCCTCGGAGCAATTACAATATATAGATCAAAATAATATGCGCGAGAAAAGTTAAATCAGATTGTCCTTTAGGGTTTTGACCCTTTTTAAAGAAAGCATATTTTTGGTCTTTTTTGAATTAAGAATCAAGTCTAACTTAATAATGGAGTTAATTAATTAAAAAGAAAATATTTTTTGAGTTTTTATTTTGATTAAGGAAATAAAATTAACAAAAAGGTGAAAACCTAATTCTAAGTCAATTTTTATTTATTGCAAAAATGTTAAGATTAAACCTAATTAAAAAAACTAAATTAATTGGTTAATAGTTTGTTTACAAAAATAATGAAATTGATGATGAAAATAATATTTTTGATTTCTGGTTTTTTATGAAAAAAGAAGTTAGTTTGTTAATTAATTAATTAGTTTTTAATAATAATAATAATAAAAAGCAAAAGAAAAATGAAAAGAAAATAAAAAAACTTAAGTAAACTTTGGGGGGGCGCTGGGCCTGAAGAAGGGAGGTTGATTCAGCAATTCCAGGCCCAGATTCGAACATCCTCGTTTGACTTTAAGATTTCCTGGACGTTTGTTGACCAAGGTTCATGGTGAACCTCATCCTGGACCACTGGATCTGGATCTGGAACCACCTGGCGCATGGGCACCTGAGGCATATGGTGGACCATGTTCTTGCATGCTGCGTGGGATTACCTGAAAACAAAATATTTTAAAGTTTTGGGGGGGGCTGGGATTCGAACCCAGGTCCCATTGGACAATTCGACCAACGTGCTACCAACTGAGCCATGATGTTAACCTGTTAGTGGATTATTAATCAGATATTATAAAACAAACCAACAATTATTCCCTGAAAATAAAAACAGGTGTGGCGCGCGTTTTAAATGGGCCAGTGGGAAGAAGACACGTCTTCGTCTTCCCCACAAACCCCTGGTTCGTTTCCTATGGATTTACATCCGTGGCAAAATCCCTAACTGTCTTCCAAAATTAGCTATAGGCCATGAAAACGAGTTTTAAGGACACCCTCACACTCGTCTTCTTCCCCTGAACTAATCCATGACCATTATTGGCTTTAATTTAATCTGCACAAAGAACGCCCAAAAAACAAGAACAAGAACCCTAGGTTCTGAATATGGGGTTAGAAGCCACAAAAATCAAATTAAATAATGCAGTTTGCTTAGAAATTCAATGTGTCGTACAAATATGCAAGAAATTTGGCATAAAGATGCAAGAAAACCGAGTTATGATTCCATGTGCAGAGCAAAGTTCATGGAGACTTACAGTGCGTTATGGGCGATGGAAAGACTCCCTTTTGATGGGTATAGCTCCACTGGATGACAAGGAAGGAAGCTGCGTTTTGCTTTTGGTCTGAATTCCCCTCTAAACCAGAATTTGATCACCACTTTTCAAGCTTTTTTTCTCAAGGTTGTGTGGCCGTTTCTGCAGAGTTTGTGTATGTGTTCTTCATGTGTGTGCAGCAGGGTTTCGTGTGTGATTTGTTTATGAGCATGAGGTTTATATAGCCAAGGAAATTAGGTCAACATTTGTGTATCAAATCTTGGTCCATTATGATGAAGAGATTTGATTTGATTTCTTCATAAAGACTTGCTATATTTGATTCAATCACATGACAATCTACTTGCATGCGTTACTGCCAGCCTGTTATGAGCTGTTTGGGCCTCCAACATGATGAAAATCAAAAGCTGACTTGCCCCTTCGAATTTGCTCTCTTCGATTGCTTCAAAGTCCCCATTCGAACTACTCCAGTCACAGCCCCTTCGATTGAGACTCCCCCTGCTTCGATTGCATATTTGCAAGGGACACATTCCATTGTGAACTTTGGGTGAACCTGGACAGGTTAGGATATGTGTCTTTTCTTAGTCATGCCAGCCTTCTTCATTCCTTCGAATCTGCCTTCTTTGCCAGCTTCAAAGTCCAATTCGAATCTATTTGGAACATTCTCTATTAGACAACTTCGACCGGCCCTTGGCCTTGTGATGAGTCTGAGTTCTGATTCGAAGTGTCCAGAACTTCCTTCATCAGAGCATCTTAGATTAAGAGAAACTCTGCACTGAAATGCCCTTCGAAGGTCATTTCGTTCTGATGTTGTTATTAATGGAAACTCTGAACTAAAATGCCATTCGAAGGTCATTTCGTTCTTATGTTCTGATTGAGGTAAAGTATGAAGTTCCAGTCGAAGGACCCTCTGAAGTACTAGTCGAAGCATTGTGAAATTGACTTGATCGAAGGGGTCCAGCGCTCAATCGAAGACTTACACACCAAAGCTTGATCGAAGGAGGTCCAGCGCTCAATCGAAGACGTGCAGACCAAAGCTTGATCGAAGGAGGTCCAGCGCTCAATCGAAGACTTGCAGACCAAAGCTTGATCGAAGGAGGTCCAGAGCTCAATTGAAGACTTGCGGACCAAAGCTTGATCGAAGGAGGTCCAGCGCTCAATCAAAGACTCGCAGACCAAAGCTTGATCGAAGGGTTCCAAACACCTAATCGAAGCTTACTAATCAAATCCTGATCGAAGAGTTCCAAATGCCCAATCGAAGTGTTTGTCCATAATGCCAATCGAAGTACTTGTCCATGCCAATCGAAATGCTCCTTCAGAATACCAATCGAAGGGTCTTTCAAAATGCCAATCGAAAGATACTTAAAGCACCACTCAAAAATTTTCTTTTTCCTTAGGCAAGGGTTTGTGATCAACCATGCAGGGGGAAGACTTTGGAAAACCTGAGAGGGCAAATTTTGGGGTACAACAAAGTGCATCATAAGGGTCATCGCTCCTAGCATACCCAAACTGTCGCAAAGCCAAACAAGTATTGTAGGTGATACCTACCCTAATGCCAAGTAGAGGGACATCAGGGAATTCCTCATAACATTCAATAATAGTAATGTCTTCCATAGGTCGAGCACACCAATGGATATCAGAATATGTTAGTGACATCAACCTACTAGACCATCTTAAGCCTTGCTTGTTCTTCACAGTAGATCGGGGTAGGTGTGAAATAAACCACCTATCCAAAAGAGGAGTGCCACACATAAGAAGTCCTCTTCTCTTCATGGTGCGAGAGTGAAGAGATTGCAAGATATCCCTAAGTAAAGTGGGCACCGGATTGCGAGATAGAAAATTTTTGACTGTGTTCACATCTATAAGTTGGTCCGTATTGGGAAACAGTACCATCCCAAAGATGAGAAGAGCCAATAATTCTTCAAAGGCTTATAGGTCTAGAGCATCCAAAAATCTTGATCCTTCTCCAACAAAAAATTGGCTAGGAACCCTTTGATCCCACTTCTCATTTCCTAATTGGCTACAACGTCGGATCGTTGCAAATGTAGAGCTCGAGCAATCTCCTCAGGTCTTGGATCTCTTTCAATACTGTTGAAGGGTAGTTAATCAAGGATAGGGATTCCCAATAGTTGAGAAAATTCTTCCATGGTGGGAACAAGTTGGTAATCAAGAAAAGTAAAGCAATGGTGCAAAGGGTCGAAGAATTGGAATAGCACTTTCACCATATCCTCTTCAAAGCTTGTTGTAACCAAGTTGACGAGACAACCGTATTTCTTGGTGAAGGGAGAATCATTGGGGACCCTTGATGCCAATTCCTTGAGTTGAGGAGGCGTTTTGACGAAGTTAATTTGGACAATATTTCTGCGAGTGGAAGTCGTGTCCTATAAACAGAACAAAAATAAATCTCTAGGTCCTTGAAATGGTTAGTGCAAAATGTCATGGTATGATGTCATGATGTTATGTACAAACAAACATATACACACAAAGAAAACAAGTCCTTAGATTTAGGATTGCATAAGGGTCATTGGTAAGTACCATCTTGAAGTTTAGTTGGCTCAACATGTCCTAGAAAGTAACCAGGTTCTAGGGAATCTCAATATCACTGATCTTTCTTCATCGGGCATTGTTTCAGCACAAGCCTCTTTACTGGCGACCGAAATATCCTGAAATTAAGATCTCAATGAGCATAGTATCGAATATCAACCAACTTTGGACTTCACCAAAGTCGGCTATCTCACTACTTTCTAATGGCCAAGTTGTTCAATTAAAGATTCTAAGGTCAGTTAGTGCTTCATGACACCATACAACGGCCCCGTATTCTCCTTGACTAGACTCAAGGGCTACCGGTACCAACAAATGTGTCACACTAACGTAGCAATCGCTTCAACCATGTCGGTAGACCCCGCATAGTTTCCACAATCTATTGATACTTACCTAATGGTGTTCCCCGATCCGGGTAGAGGATCAATACAAAACCAAACAAGGACCCATAAATGTAAAGCAAAGAAATCAAACAATGAAAGAAATTAAATGTGATCTAACTCTAAAGTAACCCCACTTTTAAAATATTCCCCAGCAGAGTCGCCAATTCTGTAATACGGTGGGAGAACTGACTTGGTTTGTTTTGTGTTTTATCGCAATTGTTGCGGATAGCAAGAGTCGCCACTGAATTTTCTTTTATCTAATAAGGAAATAGTGAAAAGAACAGGAAAGACCTTTGATATATTTTCTTGAGTTTGGGGGGTAGATTATGAAAAGGGAATGTGTTAGCACCCTTTTCGACCATAGTTATCTATGGACTCTTAGTTTCTTGCTAGATCACTTTTGAAATTGTTTTGTTTGAAATGTATTTTTGGTGGGTTTTGAAAGTATTTTTAAAAAGCGCCTTCGTGTAGGCAAACTTTGTAATGATTCTCGTCTCTATAAGAATGCATACAAAGTGTTGGACTTTTTGAAAATATTTCATGTTTTGAAAGTGTTTGCTGTGTTTTGAAAAGATGTTTGTTTTTTTAAGATGGATTGTGAGCAAGCAATAAAGAACGTTCTACCTACTCAAAAAGACTTTTGTTCATTTCTATCTTCCTTGGACATTTCTAACTTACCATTGATTGGTAAGAAGCTCTATCTTTGGATGTGAAGGGACGAGCGTGGGTTATCGTATAGTCGTAAAATGCAATGTTGTGATATATCTTAGCATTTCTCTTAAGGGACTAAGATCATTTGTAAGGCAACATTCGTAGCATCATCGAGGGATTATGATCTTGTATTTTTCGTTTTTTTTTTGCTAAGGCATCTCACATGCATAACATGACCATTTTCTCAAGGCAACAAGTGGAGTTAACCCTAGAGATGCAAAGTGTGCAAGTGTTTGTATTTCATGCTTGGTTTATCTTGGACTAGGGTTTTCTAAGCATTGATTTTATCTTTCCATACAAACCCTAAATTACTAGCATTTATATGAAAGCGATCAATTGTGGAAAGTAAGTATCCTACGCTATTACAACATTTGGGGATATGGTGTACAAATTTACAAATGGGGATTGCAAGAAATTAAACCTGATTATCTATTACAACCATATTGAACTTGATTAATTTACAAGAGTTGAAATGTATATAATGTACAAGACATGAATGAAAGGAAAATGAATTTGGTTTGATTTTGTTCAAGAACATATTTTAACCTAATTTTCTAAAAGAAGATAAATAGTTAGAAGTAAGAAAATTAAAATAAGTTAATTTTAAATTTAAACCAAGAAAAATGAACTAAATATAAGTTTAATATTAAGTTAAAGAAAGGAAGTTAAATAAGAAAATGTTTTTGGTCTTTTTATTTTGAGAAGGTAAATGAAAATAAGCTATATAATTTAAATATTTAATATAATATTTTTGGTGTTTTTGATTAATAATAACAATAGTAAGGAAAGAAAATATAAAATATAAAATTAAAATCAAGGGGGTTTAGAAAGTGGAAAGGAGAAAAGTCCAGAAGTTCTGGCCTAGGCGCGCTAACAAGTATATGGGAGGAATGATGCTGGAAGCAGAAAATGAGAAAACCTAGAAGTTCTGGCCTAAGCGTGCTGCTAACAAGTAAGCAAAAATGAGACAACCTAGAAGTTCTGGCCCAGGCGTGCTGTTAACAAATAACCAAAAATGAGACAACCTAGAAGTTCTGGCGTAGGCGTGCTGTTAATAAATAAGAAAAAATGACACAGCCTAGAAGTTTTGGCCCAGGCGTGCTGTTAACAGGTACATGGGGTAAAATATTCAGAATCACTAAGGTGTCTATGCATCCGGTATTAGAAACAAAACCATAAATATATATTACAAAATCAGTTCTGATGATGAACTTCATCTTCTTCCTCGCGCCAGCCAGAGCATCTGCAACTCATTCATTTCTCAACCAAAATAGAAAATGTAAACATGAAAGTTATGGCACATTTCATCATGGTTCCAAAACTATAGAGCATTAAAACTATAAATCAGAAACAAACATGAATTTTTCTAGCCCTAATCTGAACCCTAATCTTTCAAGAAGTTCTGATCCTAAATTCTCTCTACTCAGACTATATAAATAAAATCTATGGACATGTACATTTTCAGAGCAATGATATCTACATTTTGTCTTTGAAAATGCTAGCCTAACAATGCCTAAATAATGAGATGAAAATCAGAAGAACTTACCTTTACAGTTGGAGATCGTGTTTTGAATTAGAGCTCGATTCTAGTTGTTGTGATGATCTGGTTAGCTTCCTCAAGTTCCCAGGAAGCTAATGCAATGGTTTGTTTGAGCTATGGATGGCTGGAATGTTCTGGAGAAGTCAAGATGTAATGCTCTGTTTTTGAAAATGGAGGTTGGTGAAGATGATGTTACAGTCTGAAAACAGAGGTTGTGATAACTTCTATATGTGTATCAGAAACTTTGTGGATGGTTTGGCCAACAAACGCACGAGGGATTTTGGGGATTGGATTCAAAAATCTGAAATGATGAGTTTTTGTGCTTGTGCTGCAATTTCTGGTTCTAGGGAGTTCTAGTGAGTTTCAGGGCTTATCCAATCCTCCTTTCAGATTTCAAATTAAGTTTTAATTTATAGGCAAAGGGTTTAGAAGCTTGAAGAATTCAGAAGTACAAAATCACATGTTGTAGATTTTTGACTTATTTTTGAAGCAAGCTTAGACAAACATGGTTTCAAGGCAAGGTAGGGTGGATAAAAAAATTTAACCACACATGTTATGAGTTTGTAGAGGATGCTTGTGCAGAAATAATAAACACAAAGCTCAAGGAGAGTGGACTTTGTGATTAAAGTCACTTTTCCAGAATGGAAGTGTGAACTTTCTTCCTTAAATGGCAAGGTGTATTGGACAAAGCTTAAATCAAGTGGTTCATAGCTCAAAAGCTTGTGTAATCTTCTGATTAAGGATAAATACACGAGTTAGAGGGCCTGAAAAGTGGGATCATGCAGCATTGCTTGGAATTGGATCAGATGTTCATCATGAAACTGACTTATCATTTAAGAATGAATGTCCAACTTCTCATCTTCGATTCTCTCTGCTCCAACATGATCTGAAAGAGTTCTGGGACTTTTCAGAAAGCTTGTAACATGCTCTGCAATCCTTATTTGAATCACTTTTGCAAACTCCCATTGTAACTGCATGAAACTTGGCCCAGAAGTTCTGTCAAAGTTCTGACTTAAAACGCCCAGAATTTTATTAAGTGTTTTAGTTTCATGGACATGTCTTCATGGATTTGTAACTTGAGATCAAAGAATTTATAGAAGAAGTTTTGTCCTACAATGTTTCTGATCTCATTGATATCTACAACTTCCATGTTAGAAGTTTTTCTTGAATCATCTTGCATCATGGTGAAAATCTGGCATAAAGTTATGAAATTATCATATTTTACTTAACACTTAGAAAAATTTCTAAGTGTTTAGAACTTTGACTTTTTTCAAAGTAACCTTGACTTTTGAATTTTTGATGAACAACCTTCATACTTTGACATGTCTTGATGAAATATTATTTTTGAAACTTGATTTTGGTTTAAAAGTCAAAGTTTGACTTTTCAGTGTACAACTGACTTTTTCATCATTTGACCAATTTTCAATTATCAATCAATTGATTCTGAGAAATGTTTTGAACCATGCCATTAGGTCAAAATGATGTATTTGGATTCTTGATATCATGTCTCAAACCAACAAGTCATGTATTGGGGTTGAAAGTCAAAAGTGAAGCCTTCTCAGTCAAAACCCTAATTTTGACCATTTTGCCCTTTTTGTGATTTGATCAAATTTCTTGAGGAATTGTGATCCAAACTTGACCAATTGACATATATGAGTTCAAAATGTTGATATGAATAAAAAATTATGAATTTTAACTGTGAATTGACCATAGCTGACCTTTTTCCAATACAATTGATTTTAGGTCAATTGATCACTTGACTGAGCAAAAAAAATGTGATCCAAAGCCTCAAACTTGACATGAGCAATATTGGGAGTCCAAAATGATCCATTAAAATTATATGAAACATAAAAGGTCTAATTGTATTTATACAAAGTTAAACCCTAATTTTGAGTTATCACTGTTTGAGGAGGTGTCTTGAGCTGATCAAACCTTGTGCAAGCTGGAGCTATTTGAAGATCTTGTGAGAAATGTCTTAAGAAAAGAGAGGGCAAATTTTTGGGTACAACATCATGATTTGGATGCGTTTTGGTGCAAAACAAGTCACACATTCCTCATGTTGCAGGTCCACACGAATTCACTCAATTACACCCTCATTCGCACGCTTAAGCATTGTTTCATCCTCTCCTATAAATAAGATGCATATCCCACCTTTTTCACAAGCTTTTGATAGCCAATTGACCCATATTCAGATCCCATACGAACTCTCAATTTGAATTTATGATTTCTTACATTCTCACCTTCAAACACCAAAAGCTCCATTCAGTTAGCTTCATTGAACTTCTCTGAAGCTAACCATACCATTATCCTCAAGAATCGTGACCTATATTGATCTATAGAAGTCCAGTTTCAGAGCAACTTATCACTACTTCGTTCAGATGGATTTCTTGGTCAAATTGATCCAACTAAAAGACTAATCTAATCTTTGTATCCTTCTTATCCTCGTGCTCTTTATAATTTACAATTTCATTGAGATTTGAGTGAGATATCCTAGATTTTCATATTTGTTATTTTTCCTGGGTTTCTTCAAACACAACCTTGTACATTTTATATAAATTTGGCATGATGGTACCATTAGAATCGTCTTGAAGAGGCAAATCTAATGGTACCGATATGGTTTGCTAATTTTACAGTTTGTAGGATACGATTTGGGGATGACTTGAGGTTGTAGACGATGACATGTCCATCTTCAACCAATGACATGTAGCCATATTATTTTTTTTTGAAACAAATGTAATATGCTTGCCTTACCATGCGCGTGCCTTGGGAGCCCTTGGATTTGACTACTTTAGTGAGTCAGACTCCATCCAACGTGCCACATTTTAAGTTGTTTTATTTTTAAAATAAAAGATCAGGTGTGATATCCAATAAAGTCCATGACATGCACAGCGCGCTAGATCCACTGGATCTGTTTAGTAACGCGTTTTGACAATGATCAGATGGCCCATATTTTTTTGGTTTATCATTTTATTTCTGATTCGTTATATTTAATTGTTTTAAACTTCAAAAATTCGTAGAAAATTCATTTTAACTCCAAAAAATCTAAAAAAATTATGAAAAGTACTTTTGATTTTCGTCTTTCTGATTTTTATTTTTTCACAATTTTATTTTGTGTTTTGGTATTTTTTATAATGTTTCACTTTATTTGAATTGTTTTAATTGTTAAAAAAATACTTTTCTTCATTTTTTTAAATTCTGAAAAATTAAGGAAGGATCCAATGATCTTTTGAAAAATATTGGTGACCTCATTTATTTTTTATTTCTGACTTTACTATTTTTATTCATTTTTTTGTTTATTTTGTCTATTTCTTTTAATTTTAAAAATAGTTTCTGAATTTTAAAAATTACCAAAAAATTTATATAAATATTTGAGCTCATTTCTGTTTTTTCTATGGTCTTGTTTAATTTTTCTTGATTATTTTGAATATAATTACTATTTTCCTCTTTATTTCATTTTAAAATCATTTTTTAAAATCTTATTTTCTTATTTTTAATACTATTTTATTTTCTATATATATTCTGGCTGATCTTGGATTGAAATTTTGATCATGAACTTTATTAACATCATTGGATCCATGGTGTTGAGTCTAACTCCATAAAAATGGATGAATGATTTTAATAATAGTTTGATTAAATTTTTGGTTCAAATGTGGTTTATTCATTTTCCTTTTCCTCTTCATCTTATCCCATTCTTATTATACTAAATGTTGTTGGAGCTTGATTTACTTATCATGTCTCAAAACATAAGGTACATAGATTGCTATTGACCGACCTCAAAATAGGTGCGACTTCTATATAAGTCCACTTACGATTTCTTAACATAGCGCTAAATTTTGTCCCGATTTGAGAAAATGATCATTTGTGGCCCAAACCTACGTTTGTAAGCCCAAGTATGTTAATTTGAACTCTTTGATCCAATAACCTTGAGATCCATTGTTAGGAGGCTTTGGTTCTACCAATCCTCTAATAGAACTTCATCAATTTTGGTCAAAATGGATCACTTAAACATCGTTGATCATTAAGTGTTATTTAGAGAATTCTTAAATGGGTGATATACTTGACAAAAAGCAAATGAAACTTGTTATTGAGAGACTTTGGTTCTACCAATCCTCTAATGAGTCCCAATTGCAAGTTTCAAGATGGTCATCCAACTAACCACTAATTTCTAATATTTGACTTTATTTTTATGCTTTTATGATTTGTTTTTACTTTATGTACCATTTACTTTAGTATTTACATTTCATGCTATTTTTATCTTTGCTCACTTGAGCTTTTTATTTCTTTTTGAAGATACTTAATAATCAACTTAAACCCTAAAAAAACTTTAATGTTACTTGGACTACTTGGTTACTATCCTTGGCATTATGGAGTGGTGGACTTCTTGGACTTAGGATTAGAAGTTGTGGCATACCTTGACACCTTGTGACCTTGATTGTTATCTTGTCTGGAGTTCTTGGGGTTTACCCCAAGACATTGGGTTGTTTGTTTGTTTTGTGTGCAGGTTATTGTGATTACATACTTTGTCTGTGATCTGGAATTTATCTGTATACAGCCGTTACTCTGCCCAAATTTTGTGAAGACCTGATGCAATTGAAGTTTGGTATTCTTAAGGGATTTATTAATTGTTTGCTTGGTTTCAAATCCAAAGGATGGAATTCTACATTAACTTATTATGTCAAATGTTGGCTTCTTGTTTGGTTAGATGGTATTTCTCCTTAACTTTTACCTTATGCTTTAGGATAGCCCTTTCATCTCCCTCCATCTTCTTTAATTTCAAAAAATTTCTCTCTCCTTTTGAAAACTGTTCTTGTTTTAAAACGTGAACCAATTTCATAATAAACTTGGACTTATGTCCATGCATTTTCAAAATATTTTCTTAATCAAACTTTAATCAACTTAATAATACTTTGACATTTTTTGTGAGAAGACTAAAAGTCAATAAATATCATTCAAACTATTTTTCCATTTTTGGTTTTTATCTTTAAAAAACTTTTCTAAAAAAAGATTGGACTCTTGTCAATCCTTGTAGTGATACAAACAACTATACTTCTACAATATATAGTGAAGAGAGATATTTTTTACTTGGGTGTTGAGTGAGGCATTGTTGATTTTAAAATCCAAGCCATATCCTCCACTTTGAGATGACGCAGATTCTCCTTTCTTATAATTGTGGGTAGTAAGTATGTTTTCCACACGGACAATTACAATGACGTATTATCTTCCTAAAATTAACCAACACACTTGTGTTTTAATTTTTAAAAGAGGAACTATGTGTACCCTGATCCCCTATTGCACGGAAGGTGGTACGTAGGCAGTAAAGGTTCGCAACTGCGGCGGGTGCAAAAATCATAAAAAATATACTTCTTTCCTCACCACCACAATCTATTTTCATACAACATTTATAGCCAAAATATACAGATTTTACAAAGAGGTTCATGCGGAGTACCGTAGATGTTTAGGGTGCTAATACCTTCCCTTTGCATAACCAAACACTTACATAGAATCTTTCCCCCTCTTTTGGGTTATTTGCTCTTTTCGCATTCCTTTAGAAACAATAAAGCGCGGTGGCGATTTTTATTTTGATCTGTGTGAGTCAAGTCAATCCAATGGCTTAGTATAACCATTTCTACCGCTACAATGTGTATTGGGTGACTTTCAAAATCACAATATTTTGTTCAAGTTTATTTAAAACGGTGATGTTATATACCACAGACATTGTTGGAATGGACAACTAAAGAAGCTGAAACTTGATCGGATAACATTTTGGATCAGATGGAAGAGTTCACTAAGTTGAACGAGATTAATAGAAAATCAAATCATCAAAATTTAAAGGCAAAACCACGCATAGATATGGATTTAGGAGGTGACACATATAATTAGGTGGTGACTCATTTTTTGTATGTAATGTTAGATTTGTATTTTTAACGATGTAATCCAGATACATTTTTTATGTGTTTTAATGTGTATCTCACATTACTTGTATAAATATTAGACCCTAAATTTTCTATGACAAAAAAATAAGTTATGTTTGTATTTTCTATGTTAAAAATAGGTTATGTCTGTGAATAATGAATTATGATTTTAAATTCTAGACACATCCCATTTTATATGCGTTAAAAGAGTGATTCTATTTTTCAATATCCGAAATATCTCCAGAGACAAGATTAGGTTTCTACAGTTCATGTGTATCTAAAACTTGTATGTGCATCATGTTGCTAATTAAAACATCATACAATGTCTCAATATTCGTCTATCACATTTGTCTACTTCAACCGCAAGAGGCCCCCTCTTGAATTTAGGTTCACAAAGATCACATGTTTTTTATTTGAAATCCACACGAGACAATCTCTTGTGAGACCCATATAATCGAAGGGTTGTAAAGTTTTATTATCATTCACTCTCGATTGACAACTAAGGAAAGACATAATTCATCAAGGTTAAGTTAAAAATGGATGAAGATTTAATTGATATGTGAAATATATTTTACCTTTACGAAATAAAGGGTATGATCGAGGTAGATGTGATGGTAGCGAGATCGCCCGACTATATTCTAAATGTGTTAAAACTTCATCAACCATCAAAAACTTTTGATGATCAAATGTAATGTTAGTCTTTGGTTAATGAAAACCTATGTAATATTGCATATTTTATGTATGTCAAATGAAATATCTATGTTAATTTATGTTGTTTTTAATTTATGGTAACACTGAAAATTTTGGATTTTAATATTTAGACAACCCCTGAACATTATTTCTCATTTCGTCCTTGTTTTAGTTTGTCATAACATGGAACATTCTGGATTGTAATATCTAGACTAATCCTTAAGCATTATGAAATTGAGTTTAATAATGAGTTTGGTTTCGGTGAATCCAAAGTTTAAGATTCTAACCTTTTTACCTCTAATTTAACAAAAATATGAGATAATTTGACCTTTTGAATGCGTCCGGAGAATAAAATTTGAATTACATGAGCATAATTGAAGGGAATTTCTCATTAGATCCTTATATAAGCATATCACACCCTTGAAATATCCAAAAATATGCTTTCCGTGTTCACCCTAATCATAACCAAAATGTGTTATTTTGAGTTCCACCATATTTTAAATAAAATATGGTCGGGAGATGTATCCTGTAAGGTATTTGGGTGCATTCGGAGATTCATCTCTGAAATGTACCCTGAAAGGTTTTTAAATTGTGGAAAATACAAAGAGGAGATTATTTCAGATATGCATCTCTGGAACCCTCAACGATTCACATTAGAATAACACAACTGTACAAACATTTAATTTTTATGAGGCCAAAATGCATACATTAACTTATATTAATTTAAATTAACGTAAAATCAAAGTAAATTTAAAGTTAAAGAAGGGTAAAAATGCATACGTTAATAAAAAATATTCAAGATAATTCACACATAACGGGAGTCCGAAAATACATTAAAAAATAGCAACAAAAAAAATACATCCCAATGTAAACTACTGGGCATGTCTAACTACTTTCCTCCTCTGCCGCCTATACTGCACAACATTTCGTAAGTCAAAAACCATGGTCTGCACAAGGACCAACTGGGGAGAACCATCCTCAAAGAGTTCACCCTTTATGGCTCATATACTCATCTCTGCAACACGCTGACATACCAGTGTCACGCTCTCTACCTGCTCATATCAAACCTTAAGTACCTCCAAGTTAGCTGGCATATGTGGTTCTCTAGAAGCGTCTGGAGTCATGCTAGGCGGTTCCATAGAACCATGTCATGTAGCCCTCAGCACAAGCCTTGTGTCTATCAGTTGGCTATCGATGATACTCATCTGAGACCAGGTGACTATGGAAATTATCCAGTATATCCTGTAGGTCTCTACGATGGACGTCGGGAGGAGCAGCATCATAGGGAGGTCTCAGATTGGTCTGCATATAGCCAAGTTGGTGCATCACTCAATATGGAAAATAAGGATGCATAAGAGCTTACCCACATGCAATCCATCTAGAGTATAAAAATATGATGTCAAACGGTCGTATCTGGCAGTGAGCCTCGTGTGTGCAGATGTCGCACCGTAAAAAAACACAGAGTCGCCATCAAACTCTATTTATCCCAAAGGAAGGGAATATACAGAGTGAACCCTGAAGAATGGAAAAATACAAGAAAGGGGGTTTGAATTGGGATTTTTAAGACTTAAAGAAAAGAACAAGTTGGTTATCTTGGTTCGTTTGAACTCAAACTACTCTAGTCCACCCGCCAAGGTGATTTCGCCTCTCTCAACAAGGTCTTAATCCACTAATCAATCTTGATTACAAATCTACTTTGACAACCGTCAAAGTCTTATTGAGTATAAACCACAACCCGATTTTTCTCAAGGAATTTCTCTAAACAATGTATGAATAAAAGTGTACAAAAATGTTTTCTAATAAAATAGTATCACAAGGATGTTTTACACAATTTGAATTTTGTATGTTTGAGGAAGATATTGATAGCATCGTTACTATATGTTTGAAAATCGTAAACGAGTTATCCTCAAATCTTTGTTTAAATAGGAGAAGCATGTAGGAGCTTTTGGAATGTTGATCAATGACAATTTAGGTGCTTTCCAAAAATAAAGATCCTTGTTCCCTTCCAACCGTTACTCTTGAAATGGAAATAATTGATTTGTTACGCTTCAGAACATGCTTGCTTCAGAAGATGAAAGTAACCGTTGTTGCTTGCTTCAGAACTTTGTAGATCAGAAACACGGAGTCCTATTTGCAGCGTTAGAACTTCTTTCAGAGATGTTTATAATCAGAGTTGAAACAGCTTTTTAGCGCATCTTATGATCTTCTTCCATCAGAACTTCTCTGCAAAACAAAATATAATTTTAGGGAGCATAATTGTTCTTTGCGTTTGTTATCATCAAAACTCTTACGAGGTTTGTAGAATCAAACTATGTTCTAACAATCTCTTCCTTTTTGATGATGACAAAAACTAGGATATTTCAAGAGAAACAGAAAGAACATAAAGGATTTGAAGGTCTCCCCCTGAGTTGAATACTCAGATAGAGATGAAATACTTCCCTGAAGTTTATTCTTATCATATTTTTTGATGCATCTACTTCTGTCTTCACCAGAGTTTTTTTTCCTGTTTTGCTTTAAAAAAAATGAGAAGTTATGATATTCAAAATGTTTGAGACTGCGTCTCGATACTGCTATTAGAAATATCTTACGTTATCCCCCTTTTTGTCAAGAATCAAAAATAAATATAAACACTTTAAGCAGAAACGATGAGTTGTATTAAAAAAATGATTGCAATAACACATTCAGAAGCAAACAACACACACACACACACAAAATTGGACACAGTACAGAAAACGATTTTCAAAACTAAGAATGAGGTGGAGAAAGTCGTATGAACAGGGCTTCCAACAAATTCTTAATCTGAGTGTTTGAATCTTCTTGTTTTCCCAACATCCCTTTGATTTCCTTGCATGTTTCATCTTGCTTGTCTAGTCTCTCCTTGATCACTGCATTTTCTTTCTTCAACTCCTCCAGAGTTTACAGAACCAGAGATGAAGAAGGTATATCAGCAGAAGGTGTCACCTTTTTAGAGCAGGCTGCGGAAGATTCTGACTCAGTAGCTTCCTCAGTTTCCTTTCCTTTGTCTTGAACAATAATCAGAGGAAGAGTATCAGAGCATGGTTCATCAACTTCTGAAGGCTGGTGATCTTCCCAAGGGGAATTGTCCAACAGAAGAAGAGGTTTCTTTTCCCAGTGGCGCAGAACTTAATCCTTGAAAACTTTCAGTTGATCATAGAAGTTATGTTGAGCAATTTCATAACTTAACTCCTTGAGTCTCTGGGATTCAGAATTGAACCATTTTCTGAACTGGTTCCAGTGTGATTCGAGAGTAGTAGGATTTAGATTCTCTAAGCATGCTAGCTTCAAAGAGTTAACCCAATCAATTATCTCTGTTTCAAAAATCAGCAAATTTTTACCAATATCTGCCTTGATGATTTTTGGTTTTGGTTTTGGGATGGAAACTTTGTGAGAGCTAGAGGCACGACTGTCCAGCCCCTCTAAGTCTATTATTGTACGAAGGTGATCATCTGGAGGGTTGATAGGAGAGGGAGAATCAGAAATGATAATGGGTGATTGAGGTGTGTTTGGTGGAGTGGAATGGTAGGGAGATGGAATTTCTAGAATGTCGTGGATTGTGATTGGTTGCTGGACCATGAAAGGGCATGTTATTCCAGGAATAGATGAAGTGGTATCAGAGTCAAGATTTGGATTTTCTGGTTGGGGAGCGTGAAAGTTTAGATTATCAGAGTGGGAAGCTTGAGAGTTTGGATTTTTTGATTGGGAAGCTTTGAACACTGGATCAAATTGATCAATATCAGAAAGAACATGAGCAAGTTCTGGCTAATTTTGGTCAAGATGGGTAGTAGAATGTGGATCGTCCATAATGTTTTCTAGAGTAAGTGAATGGTCAAACTCTATATGAAAATCATGAAAGGTTTGTGGTGAAGGGTCTTCTGTGGGTTTTGGAGAGGAGGGGGTTTCAGATGTTGATAAAAGAACTGATTCTACAACAGAAATAAAAGAAGAGTTACCTTTCTTCTTAGTAGCCTTGGGAACCTTCTGAGAAGATCCTTCTCCAATAGCTTTCCTATTCCTTGATTTCTTGAGGACAACCTCTGGAGCTTGTTATTGCATATCATGAATGTTCACTTCTGGAATAGTCCCATCCATTTTTGCAAGCTTCCAGATATCTGACAATAATTTCTAGAGAAGCATATGTTTGAGAGAAAAGAGGGAAATCCTTCAGAGATACTCTCTTAGTTGTGATGACTTCCTTTGTTGTAACAGTTGGATCCTTTTTTATGGTATCAATGATCTTCATTTTCTTCAGATTCTTCGCATTCAGAGGTTTACCAGCACATGCTTCCAGAGTGCTGACTTGTTGAGCCTTAGTCAGATATTCTACCAGTTTGTTTTCCATCAGAATATCTGATATGAGCCTGCCCAGAGGTATTGAGTCCCTCTTAGTCCTTTCTTATTCTCTAGTCTCGTTAACGCTTGTCTTCAGATGATTAAATAGAAGATAAGGAAGATTGACCTTTGCCTTGGTTGCTATGAAGTACAAAAGAAACTGATGTTCAATATTGATATAATCAGGAGAGCTTGTGGGTTTCTATGGTTGATGCATCCCAATATGATTTTTGACCAAATTCTGAAGTAGTCTTTAGGATCTTTAATTTTGTTTGATGGTTGGCCAGAAGAAAAAATCTCTTTTGAAATTGTTGTTAGGTCAGAGCATTTTTCTACCATGTCGTTCACAGAGAACTTATAGCGAATCAATAGGAGTCAGGAGTGTTCTTGAAGGTTCTTCATACCTTTCTGTTGTTGAAGAAGAAGAGCCAGGAAAACTTTGGGAGCTTTGAGCAATTTGAGAAGCCATTGTTTACGCAAACTTTTTGAAGGTTTTTGAAAGAAAATTGCACACAAATAGTAGAGAGAAGAAGTGAGAGTGAAAAGTGAAAGTGAAAGTGAACGATGTATTTATAAACAAATAGAAAACTTAATTAGCAAGAAAAGAGTGAAAAGAAATGATTATATAGCATTAATGATTCCTAAAAATAGGGAGATGGCGTGGAGATATAGAACAGTTACCGATACAACACGAGTCTCAATGCATCCAATCACGCTTTAGTCTCTTCAGAATTTGAACGCGTGTTCAGCCTTAGATGAAACTCTTGTGAGAGGATGACAAACTTTGATGATGTGAACTGCATGCTTCTATCTTTGAAATGAACTATTTGGGAACTGTTCATATCTTCTTAGATAGATCCTGATACAACTGTCCTTCTAACTTCTGAAGAATTATTGATCAGATGTTCACCATTAAAATAAAATTATGAGGGTTAAAGAATACATAAATAAAACTCTTATTCTGGACATAATTTCATGCTGAGATGTTTCAGAATGAAATTAAACCTATCTTCAGAAAGGGGTTTAGTGAAGACATCAACCCATTGATGGTTTGTGTTAATAAATTTTAAGGAAAGAATTCCTTTCTGAATATAGTCCCTAATGAAGTGATGTTTTATTTCTATATGTTTAGCCCTAGAATGTAAAATAGTATTTCTAGATAAACAAATGGCAGAAGTTGTGTCATAGAGTATAAGAATGTTACTCTCAAATATATTGAAGTCTTCAAGATGACTTTTCATCCAGAGCATCTGTGTGCTGCATCCAACTGCTGCTATATATTCAGCTTCAGCTGTTGATAATGCAATTGTGGATTGCCTCTTGCTGGACCATGAGATCATATTTTCTCCCAGAAACTGGCAGCTTCCAGAAGTGCTTTTTCTTTCTACTCTGTCTCCAACGAAGTTCGCATCATAGTACCCTACTAATTTGTATTCTTTGGTTTTTCTATAAAATAGACCAAGATTAGTAGTACCTTTCAGATACTTGAAAATTCTCTTAATAGCTGTTAAGTGAGATTCTCTAGGATCTGATTGGAATCTGGAACATAGACATACACTATATAGAATATCAGGTCTTGAAGCTGTAAGATATAAGAGAGAACCAAGCATACCTCTGTAGATCTTCTGTTCTACCTTTTTACTTACCTCTTCCTTTTCCAGAATGCATGTAGGATGCATTGGAGTTTTGGTTACATTCTGATAGGTCGAATTTCTTCATAAGTTCTTTGACGTATTTGCTTTGGTGTATGTATGTTCCTTCTGGAGTTTGATTGATCTGAATGCCCAGAAAGAACTTGAGTTCTCCCATCAAGCTCATTTCAAACTCTGTCTACATAGACTTAGCAAATTCTCTTCCCACAGAGGCTTTAATAGATCCAAAAATAATATCATCTACATAAATTTGACAAACTAGAATGTCATTTTTAAATGGCTTAAAGAATAAGGTTGTGTCCACCTTCCCTCTGGTAAAATCATTTTCTAACAGAAATATATTTAGTCTTTCATACCAAGCTCTGGGAGCTTGTTTCAGACCATATAGTGATTTCTTTAGTTTAAATACATATTCTGGATGTTTTTAATTTTCAAAACCAGGGGGTTGGTGCACATAAACTTCTTCATCAATGTATCCATTTAAGAATTCACTTTTGACATCCATCTGATAGATAGTGATGCTATTATTTATAGCAAAAGAAATTAAAAGTCCAATAGATTCTAACCTGGCGACTGGAGCGAAGGTTTCTATATAGTATATCCCCTCTTGCTGACTATAACCTTGTGCCACTATTCGTGCTTTGTTTCTGATGACTTCTCCTTGTTCATTCAGTTTGTTTTTGAATACCCATTTGGTTCCAATGATGTTGAACCCTTTTAGTTTGGGAACCAGATCCCACACATCATTTCTGGTGAATTGGTTTAATTCCTCCTACATTGCAAGTATCCAATCATTGTCCAGAAG
The DNA here is from genome assembly GCA_948472305.1 of Vicia faba. Classification (NCBI taxonomy): domain Eukaryota; kingdom Viridiplantae; phylum Streptophyta; class Magnoliopsida; order Fabales; family Fabaceae; genus Vicia; species Vicia faba. The sequence goes on from OX451740.1 coordinate 897,904,604, forward strand.
AGTTTCATCAATGGAAGTTGGCTCAATCAGAGACACTAATCCCATGAGAGATTCTTCAGAGTTTCTGAATGTGGATCTTGTTCTGATTGGGTCATCTTTCTTTCCCAGAATCATGTCTTCTGGATGAGCTAAGTTGCTTCTAGATTGTCTTTCTTGAGAGGTTCTTCAGATGTTGCTGTAATATTTGTGACACCTTCTTCTGGTGTTGTTTATGATTCTTTGTGAGAAACTTCTGATGTAATGTCTTCAGTACCTGTAAATTGGACTTCTATATCTGCAAAAGATTCATCTTGCTTTGACTTTTGAGAGCTAAGCTTATCATCAAATCTGACACTGATTGACTCTTCTACAATCTGTATTTATATGTTGTATACTTTATAGCCTCTTGAGCGTTCAGAGTATCCTAAGATAATACACCTTTTTTGCTTTAGAGTCAAACTTGTTCAGATGTTCTTTAGTGTTAAGAATTAAAAAATACATCCAAATGGATGGAAATACGAGATGTTGGGCTTTCTGTTCTTCCACGATTCATATGGAGTCTTATCCAGAATAGGTCTTATGGAGATTCTATTCTGAATGTAACATGTTATGTTAATTGCTTCTTCCTAAAAGTTCTTAGAAATGTTAGTCTCGTTGATCATGGTTCTGGCCATTTCTTGTAAAGTTCTGTTCTTTCGTTCTACAACTCTGTTTTGTTTGGGAGTTCTAGGATAAGAGAAATCCTTAGAGATTCAATTCTCATTAAAAAATAGTTCAAATTTTTTGTTTTCAAATTCTCCACCATGATCACTTCTGACTTTAACAATTCTAAGATATTTTTCATTTTGGACTTGGTTACAGAAGGCAAAGAACACAGAGTGTGACTCATCCTTGTGTCTTAAGAACTTTACCCATGTCCATCTGCTATAGTCATCTACATTCACTAATCCATACTCCTTGCCACTAATGGGTGCAGTTTTCACTGGTCCAAATAGATCTATATGCAGAATTTATAATGGTTTAGAGGTAGAAACAACATTTTTTGCTTTAAAATAGGGTTTTGCAAACTTTCCTTTTTGACATGCTTCACACATAGCATCTGAGCTGAACTTCAGGTTAGGAAGTCCTCTGACCAGATTGATTTTGTTAATCTGAGATATTCTTCTCATACTAACATGCCCCAATCTTCCGTGTCAGACTTATTGCTCTTCGTTAACAGAAAATAGGCATTTTACATTCTGACTTTTCAGTTCATGAAGTTTTATTTTGCAAATGTTGTTCTTTTTCTTTCCATAAAAGAGGATAGATCCATCTTTCTGACTAATTGCTTCATAGGACTTTTAATCGAAGATTATATCATAACTGTTATCACTTAATTAACTTATGGAAAACAAGTTATACATTAATCCATCTACTAACAAAACATTAGTTATAGAGGGAAGATTACCGTTACCAATAGTTCCAACGCCAATGATCTTCCCCTTCTGATTTCCTCCAAACCCTACGTAGCCTCCAGATTTAAGCTCCAGGCTTTGGAACATATGCTTTCTTCCCATCATGTGTCGAGAGCATCAAGAGTCCAGGTACCAAAGATTGGTGTTTCAGTCTTGCTGTTAAAGATATCTGAAACATAGACAATTTTATCCTTAGGTACCCATATCTTTTTGGGTCCTTGTTTGTTAGAGTTGCCAAAATTTTGTTTGAATTTTGGTTTAGAAGAAAAGGAATTACTAGTGTATTTTAAGTCATGTGTGTGTCCATAGGTAAAGTGAGAGATCAGAGGAGTGTAATAACCAAATCCTTAACTTTCTTAGGTTGGGATACTTTACCTCTATATCATATTCCTTTTCTGCCATTTCTTCTAACTCCATAGATCATTGAATCCATCTTGCTTCTATCTATGTTTTTAGCGAGGAATTTTTGAAAGCTATGATTATATTCCTTTATGATCTTATCAGGGTTACTAGTAACTTCTGAGATAGTTTCCTTCTGAGTATTTTGTAATTCATTTTCAAGTTTTGAAGTTTTTTCTTTCAGCTCAGAGTTTTCTAATCTCAGTTTCTTAGTTTCTTCAAAGTCAGAAACTAGATCCTTTTTCAAGTTCTTGTTTATGACTTAAAGCTTCTGATACCTTTCTAGAATTTCTGACAGAATCTCTTCTAATTGAGATCTAGAAAAGTTAGAAAATACCTCTTCTGCCTCTGAATCTGATTCTGATCCAGATGATTCAGTATCTTCTGACACGTTGGCCATAAGGGCAATGTTAGCTCTTTCATCTTCTGATTTTGTGTCTGCTTCAGAAGAGTATGAGTCATCCTATGTTTCCATGAGACTTTTATTCTTCTCCTTAAAGAACTTCTTTTTAGGTTTCTCCTTTTGAAGCTTTGGACAATCGCTTTTGTAGTGCCCTTGTTCATTGGACTCGTAGCATACAATGTCTTTGTTGCTTGACTTTCTGTATCCAGAAGATGATTCAGACTTTCTGTATCCAGAAGATGGTTCAGACTTTCTGTATCCAGACAATGGTTCAGACTAATTCCGTGTTCTTTTGGAATTTCTAAATTTTCTTTGTCTGTGCTTCCACAGTTGATTGACTCTTCTATAGAGAAGAGACAATTCGTCTTCTTCTGATGAGGATCCACCAGAGTTTTCTTCTATTTCCTGCAAAACTTTAGATTCATATTTTTTTTGTTAGATTTAAGGGCTAAAGACTTACCTTGCTTATGGGGCTCATCATCTTCTAACTCTATCTCATTACTTCTGAGAGAGCTGACAAGTTCTTCCAGAGATATTTTGTTTAGATCATTTGCCAGTTTGAGAGCAGTGACCATGGGTCTCCATTTCTTTGGTAAACTTCGGATGATCTTCTTTACATGATCAGTAGTTGAGTACCCTTAATCCAGAACTTTTAGCCCAGCAACCAGAATTTAGAATCTTGAGAACATTGTTTCAATGGTTTCATCTTCTTCCATTTTGAAGGCTTCATACTTCTGAATGAGCACAAGGGATTTGGTTTCTTTGACTTGCGTGTTTCCTTCATGTCATTCTCAAGGAATCAAACATGTGCTTTGCTGACTCTCTGTTTGTGATTTTCTCATACTCTGTGTATGAGATGGCACTCAAGAGAATAGTTTTGGACTTGTGATTATTTCTAAAGTCTCGCTTTTGATGATCTAACATTCTTTTTCTGTCAATTTTCTGGCCGCTTTCAACAACAGGATGTATGTACCCATCAATCACCATATCCCAGAGATCAGCATCATGAGCCAGAAAGAAACTTTTGATTCTGTCTTTCTAGTAATCAAAGTTATCTCCATCAAAGATTGGAGGTTTTCCGTTGATTCTGTCTTTCTCATCATGGTAGTCATTGCTGATGTTCTGACTTGACTCCGCCATGGTGTTTTTCTTAGCTTGAATCTTTTACTGACACGGTTAAGTGCTTGAACTCAGAACCAGTCGCTCTGATGCCAATTGAAGAATGGAAAAATACAAGAAAGGGGGGTTTGAATTAGGATTTTTAAGACTTAAAGAAAAGAACAAGTTGGTTATCCTGGTTCGTTTGAACTCAAACTACTCCAGTCCACTCGCCAAGGTGATTTTTCCTCTACCAACGAGGTCTTAATCCACTAATAAATCTTGATTACAAATCTACTTTGACAACCGTCAAAGTCTTCTTGAGTATAAACCACAACTCAATTTTTCTCAAGGAATTTCTCTAAACAATGTATGAATAAAAGTGTACAAGAATGTTTTCTAATAAAACAGTATCACAAGGATGTTTTACACAATTTGAATTTTGTACGTTTGAGGAGGATAGTGATAGCAGCGTTATTGTATGTGTGAAAATCGTAAATGATTTATCCTCAAAGATTTGTTTAAATAGGTGAAGCATGTAGGAGCTTCTGTAATGTTGATCAATGACAATTAAGGTGCTTTCCAAAAATAAATATCCTTGTTCCCTTCCATCCGTTACTCTTGAAATGGAAATAATTGATTTGTAACGCTTCAGAACATGCTTGCTTCAGAAGATGAAAGTAACCGTTGTTGCTTGCTTCAGAACTTTGTAGATCAGAAACACGGAGTCCTGTTTGCAGCGTTAGAACTTCTTTCAGAGATGTTTATAATCAGAGTTGAAGCAGCTTTTTAGCTCATCTTCTGATCTTCTTCAAGAAGAACTTCTTTGCGAAACAAAATATAATTTTAGGGAGCATAATTTTTCTTTGTGTTTGTTATCATCAAAACTCTTACAAGGGTTGTAGAATCAACTATGTTCTAACAAACCCCAGAGAAATGGGTAAAATGATCTTGGGACCAAGAGAAAGGGTAAGGAAGTCAGTTACGCGTGGGGAAGTTATTATCACCCCACATGTCTATGGTACTCCACAGGATCCACTTTCGTTTTCTCTAATCTAAGGGTGTGTAAAAATCTATGTTTAAGTCTCACTGCTAAAAAGGAATGCATGCGAAAGAAAATATGGGAAAAATAAAGAATATTTACAAAGTTTCGCTCGCCTAGGCTCCGCGACCTAGTGCCTATGTACTCCCTCGTACCATAAGAAAGTCAGATTGATGTAGTTTGGATCACATGTTTTGGTTTGTATTGTGTTTTTTAATGGAACAATGCTAAACTTCACATTCTATCGTTGCTCGACCCTGGGAGAGTCACGCGTCTGTAGTAGAAAGGGACTAACATGTTCATACCTGACAAGGTATCTTCAAAATAAAAATGCCCGAAGGCGGATAATACTTTGCTCACGGCTCTTTGGTAAATAGACATGGTGCAACCTGAACTTTGGGGATTTATGCGTTGTACCTCCTAGAGTAGAACTAGCACATCCTTTTCAAATTTTTGATGAAAGGAACAAAGGCAAAAAGAGTATGCATTGGTTAATGTTTTTTACCTTGAAAAAGGGATTTGCATTATTAAAGTGTCTTTGAATTTTGAAAGAAAAAGAAGGTTTTAGTTTTAATACATATGAAAAAGAGGAAAGAAAAATGCTAAAAGGGAAACTAGCTAGTTTCTAATCCTAATGTTAGCATGCAATGTTGATCCTAAGGTTGAAGGATGAAAGGGAAATACTAACTATGTTAGCATATCAAAAACCTAAAAGCGATGATAACTATCCTATAGGGAACATGCAAAGATCAAAGTTGTTAACTCAATTCTAATTAAGTGACATAATCGATCATCAAAAAAGAAAGCAATAAAATCCTAAGGGGAGCATGCAGAGATCAAAGTTGTTATCTCAATTCTAATTGAGTGACATCATCGATCAACAAAAGAAAATGATAAAATCCTAAGGGCGCATGCAAAGATCAAAGTCATTGTCTCAATTCTAATTGAGTGACTCATCGATCATCAACAAAAGAAAACAAACACAAGCACAAACACAAATAACAAATAAGTGTAAAATATATGCTACAAGACTTTAAACAGCGACTTTGAGCGCACACTCTTTATTTCCTACTTCTCATGATATCTAGAAAAGAGATAAAATGCGGTAAAAGATGCAAGAGATGAAAGGAAGAAAATAAGAATACCAATAGAACAATAGTTTGTAGAAAAGCAAGGGAAATCAAGAAACACGAAATACTTCAAGCAAGCTTCACCAAGAAAGTACAATAGTCAGAAATAATATCCAAAGAGTATCATGTGCGAAAATAAATCGCAAGCCACATATGCATCGCATATAATCAGAGTCCCTGCATACAATACATATCCATACGAAACGCTATCCAGACAAATAATATATTTTTTCATGAGATGAGATATAAAAGAGAGTTGCATCAGAAGCAAATCCAAACTGAATTCTTTTCGATCAAATAACCAACTAAGTTACATGATTGAAAACTTTTCACGGTGTATCTTGCATAAGTCACAAAAGTAGTTACCAAATAACAACGCAACATTAATTGCTAAATTGAAACTCAAAAATGATAATGAAATGCAATGGAATAAAATGCAAGTGAATAAAGGAAGGTGAAAATCAAAATCAGGCAGCACTACAGTGAAAACGTGAATTCAGCCAGAAAGTGTAAAGGAAACAAGCAAACGCATACACAATGGTGCATAAACAGTCAATATAATACAAGCATACATCATATGAATATCTAAGCTCAATGTACATGTCAAATGGAAGTAAAAAGCGTAAAATCCAAAAATTAAGCGCATGAAAAGTCAGAACAGAATTGAACGAAAATCGCATGGTTGCTCCCAAACGTGCCAACGGTCTCAAAAAACTAGGTGGCTCGAATTAAATCCAAGCAGAAGTTTTATTTTCATGCACGGGGCAGAAACATGTATTTTTGTGCAATTTAACCGAAATTTGATTAAAACATGGGGAAAAGGCAAGGCAATATGTTCCAAGGCTCAAGTATCATCACATAAATCTAATGCACAAGTTAATTACAATGGAAATGCAATAGAAACTTTTAAATCCAAAGAAAAACACCAAATATGTATTAATGCAATTCTCTCCCAATGTGAGGTTTTGTGTGTTGAAAATGCTAAATCATTCAACAATTCTTCCTAAATTGCATTAAGCTATAATTTGTGTCAAATTCTCATCACAATCAACATGCATTAGATTTAGGAAATCACCATAAAAATTCACCATGACAAGTGTGATACGGTGGGAGAGAACTGACTGTTTTTGGAATGCTGGTTCGCGTTTTGTGTTTGTTTTCGCAAAATGTCGCGGTAAGCAAGAGTCGCCACCGTCTTTTATTTTATCCAACAAGGAAAGGAAAAAAGCACAGAAAAATTCCTTTTTCGAGATATTTCTCGGGTTCGGGGGGTAGATTATAGAAAGGGAAGGTGTTAGCACCCTTTTTATCTGTGGTTATCCACGGGCTCTTAGGTACTTGCTCAAAGTGTTTTCAAAATTTGATTTTCTTTGTGTTTGTGGGTTTGAAAGAAGTTTTTGTTTGAAAGGTGTAAGTGCGAAAAGTTTTGTTTTATTTTGATAGAGCAAGTACTTAAGAACCATCTACCTACTCGAAAAAGGAATCAATCTGTGCTAATGTCCTTTAGACGATGCTATCCCACTATGGATGAGTAGGTAGCATCGTCGTTGGAGTTTTAAGGGTCAATTCGATTAAGGGACGTGTGGTCACTAAAGCAACGTTAGGACGCCTTAGCGGTAACCCTAATGTCTTAAATCATTTTTCTGAGGCAACCGTTTCGAGGCAACTATGATCTTTGGACAAGAGGGCGACCTCTAAAACTTCCTATACTCAATGACCACGTTCGAAGGCAACCAAGTGAGGTGTACCCTAAGAGTGCGCATGTGCGAGTGTGTTGTTTCGGTTAATTTTATCTTTGTACATGTCAATGGTTATCTATGTTGATTTTAGGTTCATACATTCGATCTTGTCATGCATTCCCTATTACCAAACATCTAACAGTTTATAAGTTGCGGAAATTAAATTGCGGAAATTTAAATCTAACTATTACAAGGCGTCAGGTATTTACATCGCCAAAAACAACCCTTGAATTTAAAGTGCGGAAAATAAATAAAGCGATAAATAAATTAAATAGTCCTAATTAAAGCTATTACATTCCGGGAAACAATTACATCAATATGATAAAATGGATCGCGTGCGAGAAATTAAATCGGGCGAGTTTTTTAGGGTTTTAACCCTTTTTGAGAGAAAGTGATTTTTGGTTATTTTTTGAATTAAAAGGAAATAAACTAAGTTAATTAAATAAATTAATTATTAAAAAAAGGATATTTTTGGAGTTTTGGATATTTAAGGAAATAAAATAAATTTGATTTAAGTTAATAAAACCTAATTATCTAAATTAATTTTAATTATTACAAAAATATTAAAAGTTATATCTAATTAAAACTAAATTAATTGAATTAATATTTATTTACAAAAATAAAATGCTGAATTTAATTTAAAATATATATATTTTTTGGTGTTTTTGATTATATTAAGAAAAAAAGATTAATTTGTTAGTGATTAAAAATAATAATAAAAATAATAATACAAAACAATTAAATAAAAGAAATAGGAAATAAAAATAAAAATACTCAGGGGGTTCTGAGCCCAAAAGGAGGTAAGAATTGTAATTTTTCCAGGCCCAACAGGCGCTGGCTTGGGCTGACTTTTGGAATTCCCTACATGCACATTGACTAGGCCTTATGATGGTCATCACCTTTGGGCCATCAGATTTGGCCTGGAGACCATCTGGAAAGCACTGGAATGATGGTGTATGATGGACCACGCACTTGAGTGTATACTGGATTACCTATTGAAAAATAACACAAAGCAATATGGTGGACCTAGGATTCGAACCCAGGTCCTGTTGTATCACGCACTAACGCCTTCGCCACTGAGCCACTTCACTTCATTTGTTATAATATTGGACAACAATCATTATGTTAGAAAACAAATAAAATGCCAGAATTATAAAAAAAACGCGCGAGATTTGAAATCATCCAATAAGGAAGAGGCACGTCTTCATCTTCTTCGCTGGAACCTGGATATTTACCTGCGTATTTATATCCGCAGCTAAATCCATGAGTGTCACCTAGAATCAATTTTAGGCCATTAAAACTCAATCTAAAACCGCGGCCATGCTCGTCTTTTCCTCCTGAACACGTCCATGTACATTAATGGCCTTGATTTCACCTGTAGCAAAAATGCCCAAAAACGAATGCCAAGAACCCTAGAATCGGCTAGGGGTTATAGGCTATAAAAACACAATCAAATAATGCAGAAAGTTTAGAAATTACTCAAGGGTCATGAATATGTCAATGTTTTGTCAAGAAAATGCCAGAATGAGAGGTTGCAATTTCAAATGCAGGGTGATGTTTCGAAGGACTTACAACGCTTTTGAAGGTGTATGAAGGCTTGTTAAGGGTTGCTTCTGACTCAGTGGATGTCCAGCAATTTAATAGCATTGAGTTTTGGCCTTGAAAACACCTCTATGTTTGATTTCAGTTTCAAGCTTTTCCACCTTTTTTCAAGTTTTGATTTTTGTGATTCTGCAGCTTCTAGGTCTCCAATTCATGCCTCCTGCCTTGTATATGTGTGTTGTACCCCAAAATTTGCCCTCCCATATTCTTCAAGATTTATCAAGGTCAATCTTCAAATGGTTCAAAATCTCTCAAGGATTGCACAGTCCAAAGGCCTCCTAAGCCAGTTAAAATTAGGGTTTTGGTTCTTGCAAGGAAGATGAGGTTTTCAAGGGTCCAATCAAGTCCCATAGGCCCACATACATTGCCAAGCATCCATATGCCAAGTTTCAAGACTCACAGCATCAGATTGCACAGTCAAAAGCTCCATTTGCTTCACAATCAAATACAGGGGCAAAATGGTCATTTGGCAGTCAAAAGTCAAATTTTTTGGTCAACATCTCATTTTGAAGCCACAATCATCATTTGATCAAGTCTTGATCATGATTCCACAAGAATGGCTCAAAAATCATCAAGATGCAAAAGTTTCTATTTTTGGACAGCTGAAAAGTCAACTGTAACTTAACCAGGGCATAACTTTTTCATGGTTCATCAGAAAAATCCCATCCAATGCTCATTTTGAAGGGGATGACATTTCCTACAACTCATCTTCATATTCCAAGTCCAAGAAATTCTCTCACAAAAAGTTATCAATTTCTACATTATAGGTCAATTTCAAAAGTCAACAAAAAGGCACTTTACGTCAAAGACCATAACTTGAGATTGGTAAATCAAAATGACATGGGACCAAAGTCATTGGTTATAGGACTTCAAGACCTTTCCAAAATGTCCAAGAACATGTTCATATGATCAAAATTGAGCAAGATATGCATTGGAGAAGTTGGGAAATTTTTGGGAATTTGCAAAAGTCAACTTTGCCTAAAACACCTTGTTTTTGCTAATGGGCCCCAAATTCCTTCTTGAATATTTACCCAAGGCTTATGCACGACCCATTGAGATTAATTTGAATTATTTTCTTATTTTTATTAATTATTTGGATTTTTAATTCATTTAATTGATTTAATTGTAGGAAAATGCCAAGATATGTTTTTCAAATCTTTTGTGGAGCAAATAAACTCAATACATGCTGGAGACTTCGTTTGCCAATCAAAGAGACAAGAATATCCAAAATTGGCAAGTTTTCTCAATCAAAAGATGCAAAAATATTTGATTGGAAATCAAAGATGCAAAACATTATTCCATGGATTCTTGGACAAAAGTTTTACCCTAATTCCATTCCAATACAAATACTGAAGCAAACCCTAAAGCCTTAAACGTGCAAAACTGCTGCAAGAACCATAGCCAAATTCCAAAAAATTAAAAGAAAATTCAAAACTGAATTCCACCTTCCAGCACAATTCAAAGCCTTAGAGTGATTCAAACACATTGCTGATATTCCCAGGAACGGATTGGAATAAAAAACAAGCCTTGACACTCCAAGAATACGCCAGAACAAGTCACACGGTTTGGTTATATTTTCATAATCGTAAATCATAATTCATGCATTATTAATGTGATTTGTTGGTTGCTTTGCATTGCTATGACCTTTCTGAAGCTGATGGTATAGGTGAATTGAGTTATAGAGCCTTAAATCAAAAGACACCATTGGAGAAATCTAGGGTTTCGAAGCTTTGATTTTAGGGCTTTGCTGCACAAGTAAAATCAGAACCAATGATACCCATGGTTGAACTCAGAAGGACAAGACGAACTTAAACCAACCCCCGCGCCCTATTTATAAAACCCAGAATCCTAATCGCTATTTTTCCTTTTGTTATTTTGTGGGGGTTAAAAACCCCCGCTATTTGTTTTATTTTTACAGGCAAAAGGAAGAAGATGATTGTGTGTTGATACAGGATTGGCTGGTTTGAATGGGACGCGCGCTTTTTGTTTGGATAACGTATGAATGAATTTTACTATATTATAATTACTCATCACTATACTAACAGATGCAGCACCATGGCGTAGTGGAAAGTGAGGTGGACGTTCACCATTGGGACCTGGGTTCGATTCCCAGTTCCCCCAAAATAGTTCTATTATTTTTCATAACATCTTCACATGCAGCGCTTGTCAAGGATTCCACCATATACCCTCACAGATCAGCATGCCAAGTGTCTCAACGGACAGATCCAAAGGCCAAAGGATGATCCTCACCCTGATCCTCAGTCAACGCTGGTGCAGTTGATTGCAAAAGTCAAAAAGGCCTGATGTTTAATGGGCCAAATTGCTTCTTCAAACCTCCATTGGGTCCATCAAACCCCCCTGGTTTACTATCTTTTTTATTTATTTTCTTTCTCCTTTTAATTCTTTTAACTAATTATTATTATTATTATTATTATTATTATTACTAACTAACAAATTAATTTTCATGATAAATTCAGACTATTAAAATATTTATATTATTATTATTATTATTAAATTTCACCTTAATTGTTATTTTTGTAAATAAAATACTAACAAATTAATTACTTTAATTAGTTAATTTTAATCCTTTTTCACAATAAATAAAATAGGTTAGAATTAGGGTTTTCTTTTGACTTTTATTTTCTTTTTATTTTATTTTTATTAAAGACTTAAAAAACACAAAAACATTTTTCTTTTAATTAATTAATTAATTAGTTTAGGGTTAATATTTAATTTAATTACAAAAAAGGACCAAAACTCATATTTTTCTCAAAAAGGGCCAAAACCCTAAGGACGTCTCGATTAAATTTCTATTCGCGCATTATTATCTATTTTTGATTATTTATGTATCTGCTCAAAGGATGTAATAGTTAATTAGGATTTTATCGCTTTATTTAATTTTCCGCACTTTATTTTCCAAAACGGGTTTTTGTCTTTGGCGATGTATAGACCCGCGCCTTGTAATAGCGTAGATTCACTTTCCGCATTTTATTTTCCGCACTCTTAACTGTTAATTATGCATGACAAGATTGCCTGACAAATAAAATCAATCCGTAGCTCACAAATAACATGTACAAGATAATTTAACATGAATCTGACACACATGCACATGCCACTCCTAGGGTACGCCTCACTGGTTGCCTCGACGTGGTCGTCAAGTATAGGGTGTCTTAGAGGTCGCCCTCCTGTCTAAAGATCCAGTTGCCTCGAAACGGTTGCCTCAGATGAAAAAGGATCTAGGACATTAGGGTTACTTCTAAGGTGTCCTACTATTGCTTCGGTGACCACATTGTCCCTTATAATCGAATTGACCCGAATAACTCCAACGATGGTGCTACCTACCTCTCAATGATGGGATAGCACTATCTAAAGGACTCTTACACAGCCTAATTCCTTAGAGTAGGTAGATTCTCCTGGGTACTTGCTCTCTCAAACAAACAAAACATCTTTTCTCACTGACACTTTCAAAAGTTTTCAAACAAATTTTTCATACACTCTTGAGGACAGATACAAGAGTTACTTAGAAATTTTTCAAACGAAACTTTTTCAAAAACCCACACACACACTTGAAAAGCAAACAATCTTTTGAAAACATAAGAGCAAATACCTAAGAGCCCGTGGATAACCACGGATAGAAAGGGTGCTAACACCTTCCCTTTCTATAAATCTACCTCCCGAATCGAGAAACAATCTCAAAGAAGGAATTTTGCTGTGCTTTTGTCCTTTCCATGTTGGAGAACATAAAAGACGGTGGCGACTCTTGCTTACCGCGACATTTCGCGAACCAACTTTAAAACAGTCAGTTCTATTTCCACCGATCACATGACTGGCGACTCTGCTGGGGAATGGCTTTATAAAAGTGAGGTGTACCTTAGGATTAGACCACTCTTATGTTTTCAATTGTATGTCTTGATTGCTTTTATATTTATGGGCTTGCATCGGAGTTTCATAGATCCTAACCTGGATCTGGGGATACCCTTTTAGGTAGCATAAGCTGTGAGGGACCTGTCAGGCGTAGACCGACACGGGTGAAGCAGTGGCTACGTTGGTGTGGCACCTTGGTCTGTACCGATATCCCTTGTGTTGCAACGAGGATAATATGGGTCTTCTGAGGAGTCATTAAGCACCAACCGACCTTAGAACCCTAATTTGACCCAACTTGGCCATAGAACAGTAGCAGTATGCTACACTCATTGAGGCTAAACTCTCGCGATGGTTCTAGCCGCAAGAAAAGATTGTGATGCTGGAGTTATGACCGATTGAGGGTAGTCAGTGATATTGAGATCCTATAGAACCCGGTTACTATTTTCTAGGACAGGTTTTGAGCCCACCAACTTCAAGAGGGTAGTACCTAAACTTCATGCTGGCCTAAACTCTAAGGGCTGTCTTGTGTGACTTGTGTGCCTTCAAACTTGAATTACTTGCATGTACTTGTTATCTGACAACACGGGTTCCTTGCAGGTTGTGTTTACAGTCCTTAATCTGGACTCATAACAGGGTTCACTTACATCACTCCATGCATAGCATAACATCATACCATCACACCATTGCATACATCCTGCATAAGGACTAATCCATTTCAAGGATCTCGAGGGTCTGTGATGCAGGTCATGATGAACCAACATGTCTAGCAAGGGGCAAAGGGGATTTATTTTCCTCTAGCCAAGGTTGATAACTTGAGTCAGGGGCTATGACCCACTCGATATGGTGAGCTTTGACTCTTGAAGAAGAACTCTCAACAACATGAAGTTCCTTCCATCAAGCTACAAAATTCAAATTCTAACAATTTTCTTGTTTACCCCGCGAGATCCTTGAAAACATCGCATGCATACATACATATCATTGCATAACAGGTACCCTTGTTACAGGTCATTTACCTTCTTCGCTGTTTATTTCAGCAATGGCTTGCCACCAAGACAACCAGGATCTTCATGCTCAAGAGACTCGGTTCGGGGAGATCCTCCTAAATCTATCCAAGGGGCAGGAAGAGCTGAGAACACTCCTCACGGGGACTTTGGTCAGGAACAGTCCAGAAGACAGTAAGGATGAACGGCTGAAACATCTGCAAGCTGAGGTGGATACAATGAGAACCCAGATGCTGGGGCAGATGACTCTCATTCAAGACTTAGCTCAAAGACAAGAAGAGCTCAGGGTTCTCGTCAACCAACTGCTTCGGGATAACCAACTAGGGCAAACATCTAAGGTTGAAGAGCCAGTCATCATTAGATTCCCTTTGAGACAAGAAGACAAGGGAAAAGCTCCTCAACTTGCTTCAGAGCCACAAATTCAGCATCAACCTCACCAGCTTCAGCAAGACAGTATGAAATAAGCAGTCAGGGTTGGAGACCAAACCGGTAATCAGCCCCCAAGAAGTCAAAGGTTTGGTTTGATGAATAGACCTCTCCAAGCTGTTACTACTTCACAGGTCCAACAATGACCTCGCCGAGAACAACGGGCTGATCAGAGCAAGCCAGACAAGCCTAAGAGGCAATTCACCCAGCTCAACATGTCGCTGTTTCAAGCCTTACAACGCCTGTTGAGATTGAATCTGATCACACTAAGGGACCCTCCTAAGAATCCCAATAAGACACCTTCAAGGTACAACCCCAACGCCCGCTGCGCTTATCATTCTGATAGCCCGGGGCATGCCACAAACGACTACTGGTCTCTGAAGAACAAGATCCAGGACCTGATTGATGGAGGAGCAGTGGAATTCACCCCAGATGGTCAGGTCGAGTTATTCTACTATCCCTAGACGAGAAGACCTTTTGTTCATTGGAATGTTCAAGTTGTATTTTTCTTTAGTTTTTCAAACAATTATTGTCATAGCAAACTTTATTACATTATCAATGCATCGCATATGTCTATTTTGAATCAATATATTCGCATTCGCTATATTCAAACTACTTTCATATTTTTTTGATGTCAACTCTCAATTAATAATTCTAAGCCTCTTGAGGGAGGATGACAAAAACGATACCACAATCTACATTATGCTTTTGAACAGACCCCGCTGATGAGGTACATGCATTGTTTCAATCCCTAAACACTGGAGTTATAAGGAAGATAATCCCTCGTTACCCCCTTTGAGCCAAAGAAGTTGGAGTTTTTCTTTTCGAAAATTAAAACCCTTAATCATAACCTGGGGCAGGGTAGTTCTCTCAGTTGATCCAAATGCACAACGAACAACATCAAAGGAGTCCTTCCAAAACAAAAGACAGTGATGGTTCCGTATAATCGTAAGGACAGGCAGTCATTACCAAAAAAAAACTAAAGCCCAACAAGTCAAAACCTATGAAGGAGACTTACAAAACTGGGGCATCCCGCTGACTGTAATCACAAAAGAAACAGTTCAGGCAAAAAACAGGGATAACAAAATCAAAAAAAAAAGAAAGAGGTCCTACAAACCCTCAACAAAAAAAGAAATGACTGCCTATTCAAAATAAATTGTCAACATCCAAACCATCACCGGAATATCAGAGCAAAGACTCAAACAAGGTCTAACGCACGATCAGCTGAGTTTAGGATCGAAGAACATCACGAAGGACGGGTGGGTACAAATATACTTTGAGCATTTATCCTTTGTTTCCTAAACCGTGAACCAGACCATGTTATAACCCTTAAAAGTCCTAGCTGAAGCATGGGTTAGTTCGAAAGCATACTGTTACGAAAGGTATCCTGACTCCTTAAGGCTTGCGGTAAAATAACGAGTTGACATCGCATTTTACAAAATTCACTGGTTTTATTAAAAAACTGCATTTTTCAAAAAAAAACTTCAAGACAGACATAAGCTTTGCATTTTTGATATTACATTGTTTGCATATGACTATTTGTTTGAACAGCCTAGAAGTTCGCACGAAGAATATCTAGTGAACAAAAACACTTCCAATCCAGGGGCACAGCATGATCATTGTCTATCATCCGGGGCAGTCAAGTCAAGATTCAGAGAATCTCTCAAAAGCCAAATAGCAGGGGCAAATCTCTGCCTGAGTCACGTGGGGCATTGGACATGAATTCCAGCGACGAATCCTGCATGATCAAGCGACGATCTTCTGGTAGTATGACAACATGACACTACTGACAGTGACAATTCCCTGCATCCTGAGAGCGTGGACATAGTCGAAAAAATACTACGTATAATCAAAGACCCGCTAGGTTGACACACCTAGGAAAAAATAAGGGCTTCCCGACGAACCAAAAGGGTTCGGGCAAAAATAAGGGATGAAAATGAAAAAAATCTGTACACCCGGCAAGTCGAAAACCTGAAAAGGCGGCTTGGGAAGAAAAGGGTATCCCGATGGACTGAAAACCCGAAAGGGCGGTCCAGGCAAAAGTTAGGGATCAAAAGCGTACGACTATGTCCCGTCATCTTGTCACTTGCCTACCAGAAGAAGATTTGTCAAATCGGCAGCTATCAAGCACCTCCACAGGTACCTTCTCTCGCCGAAACTGGGGCAATCAGAATTGTCCGAACTGTATAGTCGCTTTATCCACCTGGTACAAGGTAAGTTCAGCTTAAGAATTAACCAAGACACCTTCACTCTCCGTAGAGTAAGACAAACAATACTCGCTCCAAGCAGAGTTGGTCTCCCATCAGCCCCAAAAAGGCACAGTATCGCCAGCAAGTCAGCAACACTCTCCCCAAGTAGAGTTAGCCTACTTTCATCCTTAAGGAAGTTGGATATCCCCAGAAGATCTCAACATTCCCCAGCGGAGTATAGATATTCCCCAGCAAGCGTCCCCGGAAGTCTTAGTATAAGATTGTTCCCCGGCGGAATACCAGACACCCAGTGGAGCCATTCCCCAGTGCAGTCCAAAGTCTCCCCAGGAGAGTTGAATCAATCTCCCCAATAGATTCTGGAAGCTTATCCCCGGTAAATTCTGGAAGCTGGTCACCTGCAGAGTACATGCATCTATCCCCGACCATGTTCAAAGGTTATTCCCCACCAGGATATAACTGGGTTATCCTCAGCATGTTGCAACGGAAAGATCGTCCTCGGCGAAGTTCTTCATATCCCCCAGCGGAGTTCATCAAATTCCCCAACATAACTTATCAACGGAATCCCCAGCGAAGTTATCATCAAAACCTCAGCGAAGTATCTCTTTCCACAGAGTAATTCCCCGCAGAGTAATCTCTCCAACAAGTTTATTCCCCAACGGAGTCATCTTCTCCTACCGGTTTATTCTTACAAATCATCATCCCCAGTGGAAACGAAGAACTCTACTCTTCAAACATCAGCCCAGGATTCAACAAACTCCCGGCATTCGTCAAGGATTTATTTTCCTAGACGAAAATACATTCATAGACATTTCACATTTCATACATCTTGCTTACATACATGATAAAGCGCATACGACACGATCTCATTTATTGTTGAGAACATCATGACATCATGCATTTCATACATCATGACGTTGCATACAACTAATGTTTTGCCTTTTCAGGAAAAGGTCAATCAAAAGACGATTACCATCAACTTTCCCTAATTCCATATTCGATTCCTGTATCTAGCCAGGGCATATCTGTGAGTGACTGATTGTAGATTCGATACCTGTATCCAGCCAGGGCATGTCTGCATGAAGAGTTTAGAGATTCGATTCCTGTATCCAGCCAGGGCATATCTGTAGACGAAGAATTCCATATTTGATTCCTGTATCTAGCCAGGGCATATCTGTGAGTGACTGATTGTAGATTCGATACCTGTATTCAGCCAGGGCATGTCTGCATGAAGAGTTTAGAGATTTGATTCTTGTATCCATCCAGGGCATATCTGTAGACGAAGAATTCCAGATTCGATTCCTGTATCTAGCCAGGGCATATCTGTGAGTGACTGATTGTAGATTCGATACCTGTATCCAGCCAGGGTATGTCTGCATGAAGGGTTTAGAGATTTGATTCCTGTATCCAACCAGGGCATATCTGTAGACGAAGAATTCCATATTCGATTCCTGTATCTAGCCAGGGCATATCTGTGAGTGACTGATTGTAGATTCGATACCTGTATCCAGCCAGGGCATGTCTGCATGAAGAGTTTAGAGATTCGATTCCTGTATCCAGCCAGGGCATATCTGTAGACGAAGAATTCCAGATTCGATTCCTGTATCTAGCTAGGGCATATCTGTGAGTGACTGATTATAGATTCGATACCTGTATCCATCCAGGGCATGTCTGCATGAAGAGTTTAGAGATTCGATTCCTGTATCCAGCCAGGGCATATCTGTAGACGAAGAATTCCAGATTCGATTCCTGTATCTAGCCAGGGCATATCTGTGAGTGACTGATTGTAGATCCGATACCTGTATCCAGCCAGGGCATGTCTGCATGAAGAGTTTAGAGATTCGATTCCTGTATCCATCCAGGGCATATCTGTAGACGAAGAATTCCAGATTCGATTCCTGTATCTAGCCAGGGCATATCTGTGAGTGACTGATTGTAGATTCGATACCTGTATCCAGCCAGGGCATGTCTGCATGAAGAGTTTAGAGATTTGATTCCTGTATCCAGCCAGGGCATATCTGTAGACGAAGAATCCCATATTCGATTCCTGTATCTAGCCAGGGCATATCTGTGAGTGACTGATTGTAGAATCGACACCTGTATCCAGCCAAGGCATGTCTGCATGAAGAGTTTAGAGATTCGATTCCTGTATCCAGCCAGGGCATATCTGTAGACGAAGAATTCCAGATTCAATTCTTGTATCTAGCCAGGGCATATCTATGAGTGACTGGTTGTAGATTCGATACATGTATCCAGCCATGGCATGTTTGCATGAAGAGTTTAGAGATTCGATTCCTGTATCCAGCCAGGGCATATCTGTAGACGACTAATTCCAGATTCGATTTCTGTATCTAGCCAGGGCATATCTGTGAGCAATTGATTGTAGATTCGATACCTGTATCTAGCCAGGGCATATCTGCATGAAGAGTTTGAAGATCAACCCCTGTAGCAGGCCAGGAAATTATCTTTCTTTCTCAGGTATGCAAGTTCTCGCTAAGGAATCTCTTACGCGATCGACACTTCCAAATGGCATCTATAAGCCCATTCCCGACAAGATTCTGTCACATTTCCAGATGGCATCTATAAGCCCATCCTCCTATCCATCATATCTCCAAATGGCATCTGTAAGCCCATTCCCGCCATCACATGGCTGATACTCTACTATGCGAGTGCAAATTTCTGGGCACTTTAGTGTTCAATCATCTTCCACCTTCGGATCACGAAAGGCACGTAAGCCAATCTACATCCTCAGGTTTAAGAAGATTGAATAGGGGCAACTGTTGTACCCCAAAATTTGCCCTCCAATATTCTTCAAGATTTATCAAGGTCAATCTTCAAATGGTTCAAAATCTCTCAAGGATTGCACAGTCCAAAGGCCTCCTAAGCCAGTTAAAATTAGGGTTTTGGTTCTTGCAAGGAATTTGAGGTTTTCAAGGGTCCAATCAAGTCCCATAGGCCCACATACATTGCCAAGCATCCATATGCCAAGTTTCAAGGCTCACAGCATCAGATTGCACAGTCAAAAGCTCTATTTGCTTCACAATCAAATGCAGGGGCAAAATGGTCATTTGGCAGTCAAAAGTCAAAAATTTTGGTCAACATCTCATTTTGAAGCCACAATCATCATTTGATCAAGTCTTGATCATGATTCCACAAGAATGGCTCAAAAATCATCAAGATGCAAAAGTTTCTATTTTTGGACAGTTGAAAAGTCAACTGTAACTTGACTAGGGCATAACTTTTTCATGGTTCATCATAAAAATCCCATCCAATGCTCATTTTGAAGGGGATGACATTTCCTACAACTCATCTTCACATTCCAAGTCCAAGAAATGCTCTCACAAAAAGTTATCAATTTCTACATTATAGGTCAATTTCAAAAGTCAACAAAAAGGCACTTTAAGTCAAAGACCATAACTTGAGATTGGTAAATCAAAATGACATGGGACCAAAGACATTGGTTAGAGGACTTCAAGTCCTTTCCAAAAGGTCCAAGAACATGTTCATATGATCAAAATTGAGCAAGATATGCATTGGAGAAGTTGGGAAATTTTTGGGAATTTGCAAAAGTCAACTTTGCCTAAAACACCTTGTTTTTGCTAATGGGCCCCAAATTCCTTCTTGAATCTTTACCCAAGGCTTATGCACGACCCATTCTGATTAATTTGAATTATTTTCTTATTTTTATTAATTATTTGGATTTTTAATTGATTTAATTGTAGGAAAATGCCAAGATATGTTTTTCAAATCTTTTGTGGAGCAAATAAACTCAATACATGCTGGAGATTTCGTTTGCCAATCAAAGAGACAAGAATATCCAAAATTGGCAAGTTTTCTCAATCAAAAGATGCAAAAATATTTGATTGGAAATCAAAGATGCAAAAACATTATTCCATGGATTCTTGGACAAAAGTTTTACCCTAATTCCATTCCAATACAAATACTGAAGCAAACCCTAAAGCCTTAAACGTGAAAAACTGCTGCAAGAACCATAGCCAAATTCCAAAAAATTAAAAGAAAATTCAAAACTGAATTCCACCTTCCAGCACAATTCAAAGCCTTAGAGTGATTCAAACACATTGCTGATATTCCCAGGAACTGATTGGAATAAAAAACAAGCCTTGACACTCCAAGAACACGCCAGAACAAGTCACACGGTTTGGTTATATTTTCATAATCGTAAATCATAATTCATGCATTATTAATGTGATTTGTTGGTTGCTTTGCATTGCTATGACCTTTCTGAAGCTGATGGTATAGGTGAATTGAGTTATAGAGCCTTAAATCAAAAGACACCATTGGAGAAATCTAGGGTTTCGAAGCTTTGATTTTAGGGCTTTGCTGCATAAGTAAAATCAGAACCAATGATACCCATGGTTGAACTCAGAAGGACAAGACGAGCTTAAACCAACCCTCGCGCCCTATTTATATAACCCATAATCCTAATCGCTATTTTTCCTTTTGTTATTTTGTGGGGGTTAAAAACCCCTGCTATTTGTTTTGTTTTTACAGGCAAAAGGAAGAAGATGATTGCGTGTAAATACAGGATTGGCTGGTTTGAATGGGACGCGCGCTTTTTGTTTGGATAACGTATGAATGAATTTTACTATATTATAATTACTCATCACTATACTAACAGATGCAGCACCATGGCGTAGTGGAAAGTGAGGTGGACATTCACCATTGGGACCTGGGTTCGATTCCCAGGTCCCCCAAAATAGTTCTATTATTTTTCATAACATCTTCACATGCAGTGCTTGTCAAGGATTCCACCATATACCCTCACAGATCAGCATGCCAAGTGTCTCAACGGACAGATCCAAAGGCCAAAGGATGATCCTCACCCTGATCCTCAGTCAACGTTGGTGCAGTTGATTGCAAAAGTCAAAAAGGCCTGATGTTTAATGGGCCAAATTGCTTCTTCAAACCTCCATTGGGTCCATCAAACCCCCCTGGTTTACTATCTTTTTTATTTATTTTCTTTCTCCTTTTAATTCTTTTAACTAATTATTATTATTATTATTATTATTATTACTAACTAACAAATTAATTTTCATGATAAATTCAGACTATTAAAATATTTATATTATTATTATTATTATTAAATTTCACCTTAATTGTTATTTTTGTAAATAAAATACTAACAAATTAATTAGTTTAATTAGTTAATTTTAATCCTTTTTCACAATAAATAAAATAGGTTAGAATTAGGGTTTTCTTTTGACTTTTATTTTCTTTTTATTTTATTTTTATTAAAGACTTAAAAAACACAAAAACATTTTTCTTTTAATTAATTAATTAATTAGTTTAGGGTTAATATTTAATTTAATTACAAAAAAGGACCAAAACTCATATTTTCTCAAAAAGGGTCAAAACCCTAAGGACGTCCCGATTAAATTTCTATTCGCGCATTATTATCTATTTTTGATTATTTATGTATCTGCTCAAAGGATGTAATAGTTAATTAGGATTTTATCGCTTTATTTAATTTTCCGCACTTTATTTTCCAAAACGGGTTTTTGTCTTTGGCGATGTATAGACCCGCGCCTTGTAATAGCGTAGATTCACTTTCCGCATTTTATTTTCCGCACTCTTAACTGTTAATTATGCATGACAAGATTGCCTGACAAATAAAATCAATCTGTAGCTCACAAATAACATGTACAAGATAATTTAACATGAATCTGACACACATGCACATGTCACTCCTAGGGTACGCCTCACTGGTTGCCTCGACGTGGTCGTCAAGTATAGGGTGTCTTAGAGGTCGCCCTCCTGTCTAAAGATCCAGTTGCCTCGAAACGGTTGCCTCGGATAAAAAAGGATCTAGGACATTAGGGTTACTTCTAAGGTGTCTTACTATTGCTTCGGTGACCACATTGTCCCTTATAATCGAATTGACCCGAATAACTCCAACGATGGTGCTACCTACCTCTCAATGGTGGGATAGCACTATCTAAAGGACTCTTACACAGCCTAATTCCTTAGAGTAGGTAGATTCTCCTGGTTACTTGCTCTCTCAAACAAACAAAACATCTTTTCACACTGACACTTTCAAAAGTTTTCAAACAAATTTTTCATACACTCTTGAGGACAGATACAAGAGTTACTTAGAAATTTTCCAAACGAAACTTTTTCAAAAACCCACACACACTTGAAAAGCAAACAATCTTTTGAAAACATAAGAGCAAATACCTAAGAGCCCGTGGATAACCACGGATGGAAAGGGTGCTAACACCTTCCCTTTCTATAAATCTACCTCCCGAACCGAGAAACATTCTCAAAGAAGGAATTTTGCTGTGCTTTTGTCCTTTCCATGTTGGAGAACATAAAAGATGGTGGCGACTCTTGCTTACCGCGACATTTCGCGAACCAGCTTTAAAACAGTCAGTTCTATTTCCACCGATCACAATGTGTAATGCATTGTATTAGGTCAAGTTTTGGACTTTGAATCTTTGTAAATCAATGCTTGAAGACATGGCTTGATCCTCCATTAAAATCTTTCCAGTTTTGCCCAAAAATCCAATATTTGTTCATGATATGGTGAGATACGAGTTTGATCATGTCCATGATGACAATTAAGGCCTGTATCAATCAAAAAGATCCTAAGTTATCAATATTTAGATTTTATTTGAATTTAAATTGATTTAAAATGATTTAATTCAATAAAAATCAAATAAAATAGAAAAATCAATAAATGGACCCAAGACTGAAGATAGGACATGTGTGTAGTGTGACTAGATCAAATCAAGTGTGAAAAAGTGGGCCCATTTGACAAAATTTGATGTTTTGGGGATGGTTGACTTTTGGCAATTTTGCAAAAATGCCCAACTTCAACAATGCATAACTTCTTCTATTTTGAACTTTTGGAAGTGTTCTTGGACTTTTTAGAAAGCTTTAGATGTCCTCTAACCAACCCTTTTGTTTTAATATCATTTTGATATTCCATGCTCAAGTTATAAGCTTTGGCAAAAAAGGTATTTTTGTTGACTTTCAAAAATGACCTATAATGTCCAAATTTGTAACTTCTTGTGAGTGCATTTATTGATCTTGGGGTATGAAGATGGATTGTATGAAATTGCATCCCCTTCAAAATGAGCTTTAGATGGGTCATTTCTCATAAAGTATGAGAAGGTTATGCTTGGTCAAAGTTGAGTTGACTTTTCCTACAAAACCCTAATTTAACAACTTTTGAATCTTGATGAATTTTGAGCAATCCTTGATGAATCATGATCAACCCCTGATCAGCTGATGAAATATTCTTCAAAATGAGAATGTTGACAAAAAATCTTGAAGTTTGACTATTTGTAGGTCACAGTTGACTTTTGCCCTAGCACAGTCGATTTTGGGACCTCTTGAGCAATTGACTGGGCAAACTTCCTCTGCAAGGCTTGAAATTTTACATGGATGATCTTGAGAACATATTAGGACATTGGGGAGCACTTGAGATCATTTGGATGTAAGGACCTTGATGCAACACAAAACCCTAATTTGAGGTTGACTGCCTTAGGAGATGATTTGACTGTCCAACTCTTGAGCAATCTTGAGCCACTTGGAGATTATTCTTGCAATGTCTTGAGAAATATGGGAGGGAAAATTTTAGGGTACAACAGCAGCCCCTGTTCAATTTTCTTAAACCTGAGGATATAGATTGCTTTCGGGCCTTTCATGATCCGAAGGTGGAAGATGATTGGCACTAGAGTGCCTAGAAATTTGCACTCGCATGAAGTGGTATCAGCATTGTGATGTCGGGAATGGGCTTACAGATGCCATTTGGAAACTGTTGATGGGTGGTTTGAACTTCAACTAGAATACGAATCAGGGAGATCTTATTAGTGATCTGACTGAACCAGAGGAGGTCTTGGATTAACTTTGACTGGATCGGCATCAGAAAAATCTTTAGGAATTGATTCAACTGGACCAGACAAGGTCTTGGAATAACTTCAACTGGATCGGCATCATAAAAATCTTTAGGAATCGATTTGACTGGACCAGAGAAGGTCTTGGAATAACTTCAACTGGATCGGCATCAGAAAAATCTTTAGGAATTGATTTGACTGGACCAGAGAAGGCCTTTGACTGGATCGGCATCAGAAAAATCTTTAGGGATCGATTTAAATGGACCAGGCAAGGTCTTGGAATAACTTCAACTGGATTGGCATCAGAAAAATCTTTAGGAATCAATTTGACTGGACCAGAGAAGGCCTTTGACTGTATCGGCATCAGAAAAATCTTTAGGAATCGATTTAACTGGACCAGGCAAGGTCTTGGAATAACTTCAACTGGATCGGCATCAGAAAAATCTTTAGGAATCAATTTGACTGGACCAGACAAGGTCTTGGGATAACTTCAACTGGATCGGCATCAAAAAAATATTTAGGAATCGATTTATCTAGATTAGAGAAGGTCTTAGGATAACTTCAACTGGATCGGCATCATGAAAATCTTTAGGAATCGATTTATCTGGACCAGAGAAGGCCTTTGACTGGATCGGCATCAAAAAAATCTTTAGGAATCGATTTAACTGGACCAGACAAGGTCTTGGAATAACTTCAACTGGATCGGCATCAGAAAAATCTTTAGGAATCGATTTAATTGGACCAGAGAAGGTCCTGGATTAACTTTGACTGGATCGACATCAGAAAAATCTTTAGGAATCGATTTAACTGGACCAGATAAGGTCTTGGAATAACTTCAACTAGATCGGCATCAGAAAAATCTTTAGGAATCGATTTAACTGGACCAGAGAAGGTCTTGGAATAGCTTTGACTGGATCGACATCAGAAAAATCTTTAGGAATCGATTTAACTGGACCAAACAAGGTCTTGGATTAACTTTGACTGGATCGGCATCAGAAAAATCTTTAGGAATCGATTTAACTAGACCAGACAAGGTCTTGGAATAACTTCAACTTGATCGGTATCAGAAAAATCTTTAGGAATCGATTTAACTGGACCAGAGGAGGTCTTGGATTAGCTGAGAATCTAACTGCATCTTTCCTGAAAGGTAAAGGTTAGTCATATGCAATGCATGATATGGATCAAGCAATGATGTTCTCAACATAAATGAGATTGTATGGTATGATGCGTTTATGCATGTATCATGATGTATGGAAATGTAATGTTTTAGCTGGGGAAAATAAATCCCGGATAGCTGCTGGAGAGTAGAGTTGAATTCTTCATTTCCGCTGGGGATGATGAACGAAGGTAATAAACCTGCAGGAGAGGATAACTCCGTTGGGGAATAAACTGATGAGGAGATTACTTTGTGGGGAAGAGATATTCTGCTGAGGATTCCACTGATAAACTCCGCTGGGGATGGATTATCGTTGCTGGTGATATTGAATCTGTTGAGGATTGAGTACCTGTTTATGAAAGGAAAGAACTTCGCTGGGGAATGATCTTTCAGTTGCGACTTGCTAGGGATAACCCTGTTAGGCTTTTGTGGGGATAACCCTCTGAGTTCTGCTGGGAATGATCCTTTGAACTCGACTAGGGAGATTTATTTTTGTACTCCGCTGGGGATAAACTTCCAGAGTCTACTGGGGATGATGATTCAACTTCGTTGGGGAAGCTTTTTTAACCGTGCTGGGAAATATTGACTCCATTGGGGGTATCTTGTATTCTATCGGGGAACATTCTTATACTCCGTTGGGGAATATTAAGACTGTTGGGGATATCAAGTCTTTCCAGTGTTGATGGTAGATAAACTCTGCTTGGGGAGAGCATTGCTGATTCGTTCACAGTTGCAAGTCTCAGCTTGGGAGAGCTATCATTACTGCTTACTCTGCGGGGAGTGAAAGTACCTTAGCCATATTCTTCAGCTGAATATACCTTTGTACCTGGTGGACAGGGCAACTGTACAGTTCCGACAATTCTTATTGCCCCTGTTTCTGATGTTACCCATAATCGTCTTTTGTTTCGCACGTAAATATTCATGATAAGCGATTAATGTCAAATGCATATATCAAAAATGAACATTGGACGTTCTTTGCAAAACAAAACAGATAAAGGAAAAATAGTTTGAAATTTGTCTGAAAATGAATTGTATTGATTTTGAAGTTTGGCCTGTAAATAGGCGTTTTTATATAAGAGGCTGACGTCCTAGTAAGAGAACGCCGCCGAATAATAGAATTTACACAGTTTGTGAAAAACTAAACAAAACAGTTATGTGAATAATCCCACTGGGTTCCAACTCCGCTATTGCCTTTATGTCTTCAAGCACCTCATCACTTTGCTACTTGATTGAAGGTAGATCAGATTGATTAGTGTCGTCCGAGCTTAATAGTCGATACCGCAGTCTGGATGCAAGGTGATCCAATGAGTCATAGTGTTACGCTTTGATCCCTAACTTTTTCCTCGACCGCCCTTTTGGGTTTTCAGTCCACCGGGATACCCTTTTTTGCCCAAGCCGCCTTTTCAGGTTTTCGACTTGCCGGGTGTACAGATTTTTCATTTTCATCCCTTATTTTTGCCCGAACCCTTTTGGTTCACCGGGAAACCCTTATTTTTGCCTAGGCCTGTCAACCTAGCGGGTCTTTGTTCATGCGTAGTATCTTTTCACTATGTCTGCATTGACGGGGTGAGGAAGGTCGTCACCATCCATGGTGGTTAGAATCATAGCTCCTCCTGAGAAAATGTTCTTAACCATAAATGGCATTTCGTAAGTAGGGGTCCATTTGCCCCTGGGATCACCTTGAGGTATAATGATACGCTTGATCACCAGATCCCCAACTTGATACTCTTGTCGTCTGACTTTCTTGTTAAATGCCTTGATCATCCGTTTTTGGTATGTCTGACCATGACAAATAGCAGTAAGTCTCTTTTTGTCGATTAGGTTCAGCTGATCAAGCCGAGTATGAATCCAGTCATCTTCACTCAAACCTGCATCCTTCATGATTCGAAGAGAGGGTATCTGAACTTCAATGGGTAAGACTGCCTCCATGACATATACCAAGGAATAGGGTGTTTCCCCTGTTGACGTCTGTGCTAAGGTACGGTACCCATGAAGAGCAAATGGTAACATCTCGTGCCAATCTTTGTATGTCACTGTCATCTTCTGCACAATCTTCTTAATGTTTTTATTAGCCGCTTCTACAGCCCCATTCATCTTCGGCCGGTAGGGAGAAGAGTTGTGATGTTGTATCTTGAATTGCTCGCAGAGCTCGGTGATCGTCTTGTTGTTGAGATTGGTACCATTGTCCGTGATGATCCTCTCTGGTACCCCGTATCGACAGATCAGATTGTGTTGAATGAACTGTGCCATGATGTTCTTAGTTACAATAGCAAAGGAAGCTGCTTCAACTCACTTCGTAAAGTAATCAATTGCTACCAGAATGAAACGATGCCCGTTGGATGCCGTAGGTCTGATCTCGCCGATCATATCAATGCCCCACATTGCAAAAGGCCAAGGTGCCGTCAAGATGTTTAGAGGGACTGGAGGTATGTGCGCCTTATCAGCATAGACTTGGCACTTGTGACATGTCCGAGAATGCTGATAACAGTCGGCTTCAATTGTGGACCAATAATATCCTTCCCGTAGGATTTTCTTTGCCATGGTGTGTCCACTAGAATGAGTTCCGAAAGCACCTTCATGTAACTTTGCCATGATCCTTTCTGCTTCATTCTTATCCACACAATGTAGCAAGGTCGGATCATGGTTGCGCTTGTAAAGGATGTCATTGTTGATGAAAAACTTTGCCGCGAACCTCCTTAGAAACTTCTTATCATTAACAGATGCACCCTCGGGGTACTCCTGAGTCTCAAGGTATCTCTTCACCTCATGAAACCAGGGTTTATCTGCTACCTCTTCTGTCTCAATGTCACAGCAATGTGCCGGTTCGTCCAGTCTTTCAATGATAATCCGGGGAGCCTCTTTGTCCCAATTGACTTTGAACATAGAAGACATCGTAGCCAGCGCGTCCGCCAACTGATTCTCCTCTCTAGGGAAGTGTTCAAAGGTTATCTCCTCGAAATGGGGAAGCAACGTCAATACATACTCTTTGTAAGGAATAAGATTTGGGTGTTTCGTATCCCACTCGCCTTTGATCTGACTGATCACGAGAGCAAAATCTCCGAAGACACTTAGAAACTTAATCCTTAGGTCAATTGCTGCTCGAAGACCCATGATGCACGCTTCATACTCCGCCATATTGTTGGTGCAGTTGAAACATAGTCGGGCGGTGAACGGAGTATGAGAGCCTTTAGGAGATATGATCACGGCACCAATGCCATTACCCAAAGAGTTTGACGCTCTATCAAAGTACATAGACCATCGGGATCCTTCCTCAGGTCCTTCATCCGGTCCAGGTGTCTCACAATCAGTTACCAACATGATATTCTCATCCGGAAATTCAAAGTTCATAGACTGATAATCATCCACTGCCTGATGTGCCAAATGGTCTACCAAGACACTTCCCTTGATTGCCTTTTGGGTCGTGTACTGGATGTCATACTCAGTCAAGATCATCTGCCATCTTTCTATTCTTCCGGTCAAAGCAGGCTTCTCGAAGATATACTTGATTGGATCCATCTTTGATATCAACAGAGTAGTGTGAGTCAGCATATACTATCTCAGCCGGCGAGCAACCCATGCCAAAGCGCAACAACTTTTCTCAAGCAACGAGTATCGAGTCTCGCAGTCGGTAAAATTTTTGCTAAGGTAATAAATAGCATGCTCTTTTCGGCCAGTCTCTTCATGCTGACCCAACACACACCCCATTGAGTTGTCGATTACTGTCAAGTATAAGATCAGAGGTCTCCCTTCAACTGGAGGCATCAGAATGGGTGGCTCTTGGAGATACTCTTTGATCCTTTCGAAAGCGGCATGGCATTCATTGTTCCAACGTACCACTTGATCTTTCTTCAGTAGCTTGAAGATTGGCTCACAAGTAGCAGTCAGGTGCGAGATGAATCGGGCAATGTATTTCAGACGCCCAAGAAAGCCTCTGACTTCTTTCTCTGTTCTGGGAGCGGGCATTTCCTGTATAGCCTTCACCTTTGCAGGATCCACTTGAATACCTTTGTCACTTATGATGAAACCCATTAGCTTACCAGATCTCTCCCCGAAGGTGCACTTGTTCGGGTTTAACCTCAGCTTGTACAACTTCAGCCTGTCAAACAGCTTCTGTAGATGGTCAAGGTGTTCCTCCTCAGTTTGGGACCTTGCAATCATATCGTTGACGTATACTTCAATCTCATGATGGATCATGTCATGAAACAAAGCAACCATGGAACGCTGATACGTTGCCCCAGCGTTCTTCAATCCAAAAGGCATGACCTTGTAGCAAAAGGTACCCCATTGAGTAACAAAAGTTGTCTTCTCCATGTCTTCGGGAGCCATTTTAATCTGATTATAACCGGAGAAACCATCCATAAAGGAGAATAACTTGTGCTGAGCAGTGTTGTCAACCAGAACATCGATATGAGGTAGAGGGAAGTCATCCTTGGGGCTCGCCCTGTTCAAATTCCTGTAGTCAACACACATTCGAACCTTACCGTCCTTCTTCGGCACAGGAACCACGTTGGCAACCCACTGAGGGTAAGAAGTAACTGCTAGAAAACCGGCGTCGAACTGTTTCATAACTTCAGCCTTGATTTTCTCAGACATTTCTGGGCGCATTCGGTGGACCTTCTGTTTTACTAGAGGACAATCTTCCTTGGTAGGCAGGCAATGAACTACAATATCAGTATCCAACCCAGGCATATCTTCATAAGACTAGGCGAAGATTTCAACATAGTCATGCAGCATCTGAATCAACCGTTGCTTCACGCTAAGCTCCAGATTTGCACCGATCTTGACCTCTTTCTTATCTGTCTCGGTACCCAGATTCACTGATTCCACCGGCTCTTCGTGCGGCTGAATGGCCCTCTCTTCTTGGAGTAACAATCTTGCAAGTTCACCAGGCACTTCGCAATCATCTTCACCTTCGTCTTCGGCTAAGTTGATCGGATTTTCAAAGTCATAACTGGCAGTAGCAGAGTCGTTACTAGTGAGATCCAGAGTGGATGTAGACCTGTATATGTGAGTGTGTGTAAATAGCTGTTTTGCAATATATAATAAAAGAAAAACAAGGAGGGCAAGATTTGAAATGCAAAAAAACGTCCAATGCTTTTATTAATGATATATGAAAATTACACACATAAAGCCCTCACAAATGAAGCCACGATGCCCCGGGTAAGACATTGTCTGTTACATATTTAAAACAAAAAGTTTCATTACTGGGTAACAAAAGAAATAGGGATGAAGTCCTTTGCTGTCCAGTTGCTTGGTCCACCGTTAGTAGTAGGATAGATCCAATTGTCGAATTCAGACTCTTCGACATCGTCTTCAATGGCATTCACTTCTGAGTTGCTGATGAACACGGGAGGTCTTCCGATCCGTGCACTCCGAACATCCTTTTGAGCTTCTGCAGTGTAACCCAAACCAAACCTGTTAGTCTTCTGTGTAAAATCAGGGAGCTGGCCCCAATTTGCACACCCACCTTTCTTGACAACAGCCCGGGCATCCTTTAGGGAAGCCATCTTCATAGGGGAGTCTTCAATAACTGTCTCAGCTGATGCCAGTGTCTGGGGAACCTCTTCAAAATGCTAAAATGGGGTCTCAATGAACTCCCCATCCATCTCTACATATTGGAAAGAGTTGAGGTGGCTAACCATGTACTCTTCCTCTCCCTGTACTGTCATAATCTTCCCTTTGACCGGGTACTTCAGTTTCTGGTGGAGCGTTGAGGTTATGGCCCCGGCTTTGTGGATCCATGGACGACCCAGCAAACAAGAATAAGATGGCCGAATGTCCATCACATAGAATGTAGAGTTGAAGACCTGAGAACCAACCTTGATCGGCATATCAACCTCTCCATGTACCATTCTTTTAGACCCATCAAAGGCCCTGACGACAATGTCGCTTGGTTTCAGCTCCAACCCTTCAGAATCCAACCGGTCCAGAGCTTTCTTCGGTAAAACATTCAATGAGGAACCAGTATCCACCAATACATGTGCAAGAGTAGTGCCCCTGCATTCAATGGAGACATGCAGGGCATCGTTGTGATTCTTCCCCTTAACAGTCAAGTCGGTGTCAGAGAAACCCAACCCATTATCAGCAGTCAGATTAGCCACGCAATCAGTAAACTGATCAGCTGACGTCTCTTGTGGTACGTGGGCAGTCTTCAAAAAGGTAATCAGAGCCTTGGCATGGGCCTCTGAGCATAGCAACAGTGACAACATAGAAATCTTGGATGGGTTTTTCCCCAGCTGCTTAACTACATTGCAGTCACTCTTTTTAATGATTTTTAGAATCTCTTCCATCTCTTGTTTAGAAGCTTCAACAGTAATCATCTTCGGTGCCTCCGTCTGGGCAGGCTCATCAGTGGTGATCCCTTTGCTCCGAGTGTCAGATGATTCAGCGACATGGGTAAGAATAGGAACTTGAACAGGAATAGTAACAGGTACACCGGCAGGTGTAATAACAACAGGTTTTCGGGCAGTCGGCGGAGAGATATCAGGTGAGAAAAGTCTTGCGTTGCGGGTAACTTTAGCAGGTCCAACAATATTGCTGACGTCAGTATCAGCATCCAACTCTTGCTTAATTCCATGAAAATAAACATCAGCCCCGTAGTGCCAAGGGACAACTTTATCAGAGGTATAGGGGATGGTCCCCGGAACAGTGATGATCACATGTGTGATTCTTGGAACAGATGTAATTCTAACAGGCTTCCTCGAGGGAGCCTTGGAAGAATTGTCGAAAATGGTAATGATGGCAACTTCTTCAGTATGAGCTAAAGGAACAACAGTCTTCTCAAACAGAATCTCTTTATTATCCATCAGGCGTTGGACACCTGACTTCAAGAGATGGAAACCGGTAGGTAGAACAGCACACATACGGCAACCTTCGTCACAGCCCGGAAATAAACCGGCTAACAAAAGGTTCTTTTTCACAGTCATCAAAGGGGTAGCAATATCATTCACAGAAACCACAAACAAGTCTTCATCTATAGCATTCACTCCATGCTTAGGCATAGGAGCAGTCACAACATTAGGCCTCTCGGGCGCCTCAAAATAAATCTCTTTCGCATCAATTAAGTCCTGTATGTTATTCTTCAAAGTCCAACAATCATCTGTATTATGCCCCGGGCTATTAGAGTGATAAGCACATCAGGCATTAGGATTATACTTCGGTGATGTTGTATTTGGATTCTTCGGGGCTTCCCTTGGAATCACCAGATTGGTCTTTAGCAACTGTGGCAGAATCTGAGATAAGGTCATGTTGAGACGGGTGAATTGCCTTCGAGGTCTCTCATCCTTCTGTTGATAGTTGTGCTGCGGAGCACCAGCAGGTTTTGAAATAACCACCGCAATAACAGCTTGGCGGTGTTCAGGTCTATTCTGTCTTCTTGCACTGTAGACCGCACTGGACTCTTTCTTAAAAGGCTTCTTCTCGATGCTTGATGAGGCACCCTTCTGTATCTTACCAGCCTTAATACCAGCCTCAATCCTCTCACCGGTCAAAATAAGCTCTGTAAACCCAAACAAAGAGCTTCCAATCAAGTGGTTGAAAAATGGACCAGACAGGTTTCCTAGAAACATATCAACAAGCTCCCGATCAGCCAAGGGTGGTTGTACTCTTCTGGCGAGGTCCCTCCACTTCTGAGCATAATCTTTGAATCCTTCACCCGTTCCCATTGACATACCCTGGAGTTGGGTACGCGTGGGAGCGAGGTCGGAGTTGTACTGGTACTGCCTGTAGAAAGCAGTAGCCAAATCTTCCCAACTGCGAATACTGGCTCCGTCCAACTAGTAGAACCACTCAAGCTGAGTCCCTGAGAGACTGTCTTGAAAGAAATGGATCCATAGGTTTTTATCAGCGGTGTACGGCTGAATCTTCCTCACATATGACCGGAGGTGCAACTTTGGACAAGAAACTCCGTCATACTTAGCAAAGGTTGGTGCCTTGAATTTGTGGGGAATCACCACCCCAGATGATAGACCTAGATCACCAAAGTCCATACCAGGCACTTTTTGAACCTCCATAGCACTCAACCGGTCTTCCAGTTGTTTGTATCTATCCTCGGCCGGAGGATACTGTTCTTCATCGAAGTCCGTCTCGTTGTCGGAGACCACATAGCTAGGAGCCCTCCTTTCCTCTTGACTATCTTTCCCTCCAGATGAGGTGGTCAGATCAACTTCATTCTGTATCCTGTTTCCAAACCTGTGCCCTGTGTTAAACAGGATTGTCCTCTTCTTCTTTTTCTTCTTCTCTTTCAGAATCAGGGTCTTCAGATCTTGGTGACCCTTAGCTAGATTCATGAACAGCTCTTGGAATTGGGCATTCTAGGCCTGGAGGGCCTTGATCGCTTGCTCAGTTGAAGGTTCAGCAGACATGATGAGTGTTGAAATAAACAATGAAGAAGATAAGAGACCTGTAATGGGTACCTGTTATGGAGTGCATGGGATGAAATGCGTATGACATGATTTCAAAGACAATCGGGAGATTCAAATTTGTAAACAAGAAATGAAACACACTTTATTAGATAAACTTTGGAATTCAAATTGTTCAACTGATGCCATTAAGGTGTTTACAAGAATGGAAATACTGGAAAGTAAATAAAAACTAGAAAGGAAACACTCAAAGGATGATCAGTGCTCCCATGGTCTCTTCTTGCCGGTGCGGACATAGTTGTGATATGATGGGAGAACTGACTTGAGGTTTTGCGTTTGTATTCGCACTTGTTCGGTTTAGCAAGAGTCGCCACCGACTTTTTATTTTATCCTAAAGGAAAGGTTAAAAAGCACAGGAAAAACCTTTGAGATGTTTTCGTGGGTTCGGGGGGTAGATTATTAAAAGGGAAGGTGCTAGCACCCTTTTCATCCATGGTTATCCATGGGCTCTTAGTCACTTGTTTTAGATCACTTGCCTTGATTTTCAATTGCTTGAAATGGTGTTTATGTGTGTGTGGTTTTGAAAATGTTTTGAAAAAGATGCCTTGTCTAGGCAACCATTATAACAATTCTTTACTCGAATGTTTTACAAAGGTGTGTGTCTTTTTGAAAAGATGTTTCAAGGTTTATTTTGAAAGTTGTTTTAAAAGTTGTGTTGTGGAGTGTGTTTTGAAAGTAGGCAAGTGTGTTTTGCAAGTTTGATCAAGTAACTAAGAGTTGTCTACCCCTAAATTTACTCAAATATCTTTCCTATGTTTTAACCCTTTTAACAGTATTGTTCCACCATTGTATTTGGTGGGAAATCTTGTGTTAGGATGTTAACCGGACGGGCGCGGGTCATTGTTTAGACCATGAAAGAAATAGTGTCAAGTGTCTTTGGCAATTTGCTTGAAGGGACTATGATCATTTTGTTTAGGCAACTTCGAAAGCGTCATCGAGGGACAATGATCATTTGATTTGTTTTTGTTTTGCCAAAGTACTTGACATGCAAACATGGCCCATTTTTGAAGGCAACAAGTGGAGGAACCCTAGGGGTGAAAGTGTGAATTGTGTATTGGTTTTCATGCATTTGTCTTTGTATTAGGTTATCTAGCGGTTGATTTTGAATCTTCGCATACAAACCCTAATTACTATACAGTATATAGAAAGCGATAAATTGCGGGAATTTAAAGTCTAAGCTATTACAAATAAGTATCCGGGAATGGGGGTACAAATATTTACAAATGGGGATGAGTCTTATCAGGATAGTAGTGTCCAAATAATATTTACAACCAAATCGAATCGCATTTTCAATGTAAAAGTATAGCCAAGTATAAGAATCAAAGAGAAATAAAAGTATTATGCAACGTATGTGTTTATTTACAAGTGATGAGAAAAATATGTTAACCTAATGCAATATTAAGTATTTTATTTATTTTTAGGTTTTTGTTGATTATGTATAAACAAATGTTTTAGTGAAAAGAAAAGAAAAATGTTTTAAGTTTAGAGAGAACTAACGTTTATACATTTTAGTTAATGTTATATAAACAAAAGGGTTTTAAAGAAAAAAAATATTTAATTCAAAACATACTAATTATTTATGTATCTTTTAATGTTTTATATACAAGAAAATTATTTAACTCAAAATTCTATTCTTATGTATTTTTAATTGTACTAACTAAAATAAAAAGTATTTAAGAAAATTTTATAAAAAAAAGTTAATGTCTTCTTTTTATTTACAAAATAAGTTATGTTATATAAAAAGAAAATAAATAAAAGTATTAGTTATAAGAAAAGAGAAATAAATGGGCTTAAGGGGAAAGTTGGGCCCAAACAAAAACAGACAGGATTAGGAAAAAGGGGGGGGAGGGTGTAAGGCGCCAGGACATTTGGGCTTAGGCAGTTAGTGCAAAGGGCAGACCCAGAACGCGTGACAAGTTTTTTAGGGTTTCATTTGTTGTAACTCAGAACAAGGGTTTACAGTGGCTTAGAACGGCGCTCTCATCTTCTTCTTCGTTGTCCTTGAGCCATAGTTTCTGACGCTTCTCTTTGTCCCAGCTTCCAGACGCCACCGTCCATCTCTCCTCTCCTCATGGTCGTATCCAGGCGATGTTGTAAGGTAATGATTTCTCAGTTATGTCCGTCTTACGCTTTAGGGTTTCAAGTTTTGCATGTTTTTAATCTTTGACAAATTCTGATCTTTATGTTATCATTTGTTTGTATGGTGTTGGAAAAAGGGAAGAGGACAATACCTTTATTCTTGTTTCTGAGAGGAAGCGAGGTGGGTCGGAGGCGTCTTAGGCGGCCGGGCAAGGGAGTACGATGCTGATGAGCTTTGTTCTGGTATTCCTGGTATCTTTCTTTTGTTAGGTTTTGTGATGAACGTCTGAAAACCGTAGCTTTTAGTTCTCTCTTCTTCTTTTGTTTGCTTGCTCTGAGATACTTGTTGTTGAAATGTTGATGTTGTTGAACCTTGTTGTTCTGATATTGATGATTTTGATATCTGAGTTGCCTTATTGTTGTGCTTCTGTGTAGCCTATGATGAACCTTGGTTTTGAGGCATTGTTGGCTATTGATCTTCTTCCTCTCTTTTTTTGGCTTTGATTCTGAGTTGGCTTTTTCAATGATGGTTATTCTGAGATTGTTCAGTCCTTCTGAGTTGCTTGCTTTGTCCTCTTGGGCTTTGTTGGCCTTTTTTCAATGATGATGATGTTTGAATCTGAGATGCCTATTTGCTATTATTTCACTTCTGAATAGCTTTTCCTCTCTTGATGTTGTGCTGGCTTTGTTGCTTAATGATGAACTTTTTAGTTCTGAGGGCTTGGATGTTGTTGCTTCATGATGTTTGATGCTGAGTTTTGGATGGGTTGGAATCTAGCTTGAAACTGGTTTGTATGGGGTTTCTGGTTTTGACAGGCTTAAGGTTTAGGCTTGGTGTAGTTTGACAATTTTCTTTTAGGCTTGTGGGCTTGAGACAGGCTTGAGACAGTTTGGAATTTTGTTTGAGATTTATGCAGGTTTGAGCTTTGAACACAGGTTTGGATGGCTTGAGGTTACAGGCTTCTGGTTTGAGGTTTGCTGTACTGGTTTTGACAGGCTTCAGACTTGTGTTGATTTGAAGGCATGCCTTTGATTGCTGTTTTTAGGCAGGAGGCAAGCTTTGGTTGCAGTTTGTAACTTATGCAGGTTTTGAGAGCTTGTTTTTTTAGTTACAGGCTTCAAGTTTGAGGCTTGTGGTATATCTCCTCTATGTGGTATTTTTCTGGTGTGTTGTTCTGCCCCCCTTTGCTTGTTCTGATATTCTCTGTTATATCTTTTTCTAAGCCTGCCTGTAAGCCTCTCCACTTCTTTCTCTCTTTCTCTCTCCACAGATAAAAAGCATTTTTTATTGCTTTAGACTGTACTTACTCTGAAAAAGTGTGGTTGGAAAATGATGATAAGATTTGAATATGTTGCTTGCATTGTTAGCTTTGCTCTGCCTCTTGTACTTTCTTCTGCATTTTTCCAGATTTCCTGCACAGTTTTGATAGCTTTAATATCTTTTGACAGTTTAGTTTGCCTTTGTAACTGTAACTTGGTTGTTTGCACTTATGCTGTTTGTTCAATTTGAACTTTGTAACTTGTTTTGGCATATTCAGTTTGCTACCTGTGACTTGGTTTGGAATTTTGAACTGTGCAGCTTTGTATTTGGCATATTCAGTAGCTTTGTGCATTTCATATATTTGCAAGCATATTTCCCTTTCCCTCTTTGTGAACCAAGAGTCCTCTTGTGATTTGCAGAGAGGGCAAACAAACTGATTCCGGCCAACACTTTTAATGATGAGCTTTTTATGATTAACTGTCTGAGAATATTCTTAATTTATCTGTACTGACTTCTTCCTTTTTTTTTGTCTTTGCAGATAAATATCAGTTGAGAAATGGGGAGCAGCAGTAGAAGATGAAGATTTAGGAGATTTAGGATATAGTTTTAAATTACCTTTAATCATTGTAACAATATTAATGTAAACAATTGTAAATAAATTTACAGTGTTCAAATAATAATTGTAACAAACAATTAAAAATGAATAAAAATAATCCTTTGTCAGTTAATTCTCTTTCAATTCACTGTCTATTTAATTATTTAAGTTTCTTGAATTAAAATAACTGGAAGTAAATCCCAACTATTCTAACTTAGAATAAAATAAATAATTTAATAAACATCGTAGTCTTGCAACTTCGCATTAATCAATAATAAACCCGGCTTTCCAATTAACCATAAGCATTGCATAGTTAACTAAACAAACATCCACATGCCTTTCCTTTTACTGATTAAACCAAACACTACAGATTTCCAACCAGAAGCCTCAGCTTCTAATCCAGAGGTTCATGTTTATTGAGAAACAAACTAAAATCTTGAGCAGGCGTCAAAGCAGTGTAACAGCCAATTAATACATTGTGGATTCAAATTCTTTTGAAAATGCGCGTGTAAACCCTAATTCTTAATTTATTGTCAAAGAAACGTCCGCCTGATCAAACCCTGAGCCAAACTCAAACAAACCCTAGCAATCTGCTTGAACTGATTCAAAATCAATGGAAACCCTAATTTTGTCTGACTGATGATAAAAGTTTGTTTGACCGATTCTTAAGCCAATCTGAAAAATCAGGAAAAGCCCGAAGCTGTGTTTTCTTGTGGAAAAGAGAGGGCAAATTTTGGGGTACAACAGTTGCCCCTGTTCAATCTTCTTGAACCTGAAGAGTTAGATTAGCAAGCTTGTCGTTCGCGACTCGGAGGTAAAAGGAGATTGGACACTAGAGTGCCCAAAAAATTTGCACTCGTCAAAGCGTAGTTTGAGGGAATGGGCTTAAAGATGCCATTTGGAGATGTGACAGAGGGATGGGCTTAGAGATGGCATCTGGAAATTGCTGGTAGGAGGATGGGCTTAGAGATGCCATCTGGAAATGTTTGCTGAATTGTATGTCGTTGGTGAGTGGGTCAGTATCAGAAAGGTATCCATGTTTTGGAACATCTCTGAACTGGGGGTCTGAATAAGCAATAGATTGACATCCGTGTTTGGAGAATCCGTAAACTGTTTTCAGAGGTCTTGAAGTTGAATAAGCAATAGATCAGCATCCATGTTGGGAAGCGTCCGTAAACTGTTTTCAAAAGTTGAGTCTGAACAAGCGATAGATTAACATCCGTGTTTGTAGAATCCGTAAACTGTTTTCAGAAGTTGAGTCTGAACAAGCGATAGATTAACATCCGTGTTTGGAGAATCCGTAAACTGTTTTCAGAAGTTGAAGAATCTAAACAAGCGATAGGTTAACATCCGTGTCTGGAGAACCCGTAAACTGTTTTCAGAGGTCTTGGAATCTGGAATAAGTATCAGAATGTCGCCATGTCTGGGTCACATCTGAACTGTTTCTGAAAGGAATCTGGAATAAGTATTAGAATGTCGCCATGTCTGGGTCACATCTGAACTATCTCTAGAAGGAAATCTGGGAAGATAATGATCTTTGTCTGTTGATTGATCTTTCCTGAAAAGGTAAAGAGTTAGTTGTATGCAATGTCATGATGTAATGAATTGTACTTCATCAATGTTTATGATATGAATGTGATGGATGTGCATGTAAGCTGAGTAGCTGTCTTGCTGAGGAAGACGAATCCTGGATAATGAAATCTTTGACTGCTGTCGGGGAAAGTAAATCCTTGACTGCTGTAGGGGATTGAAAATCCTTTGATCGTTGAAAATGAGAAGTCCTGGGACCACTGTTGGGGAATCAAGAGCTTGGGTTGTATGCCAATCTACTGGGGATTCCTGTCTTGGGGGGATCTTCACTGGAGAATATTTGAATACTCTGTAAGGAACTGAGAATGAGAGTCTTCATTCCGCTTGGGGATTGATTGTTGGAAGTTTTAGCTCCGCTGGGGATTGCAATAATATTTTGATTGCTGCAGGTATTGATCTGGGATAAGTATCGGAATGTCGCCAAATCTGGGTCACATCTGAACTATCTCTAGAAGGAAGTCTAGGATAAGTATCGGAATATCGCCAAACCTGGGTCACATCTGAACTATCTCTAGAAGGAAGTTTGGGATAAGTATCGGAATGTCGCCAAATCTGGGTCACATCTGAACTATCTCTAGAAGGAAACCTGGAATAAGTATCAGAATATCGCCAAATCTGGGTCACATCTGAACTATCTCTAGAAGGAAATCTGGAATAAGTATCGGAATATCGCCAAATCTGGGTCACATCTGAACTATCTCTAGAAGGAAGTCTGGAATAAGTTTCGGAATGTCGCCAAATCTGAGTCACATCTGAACTATCTCTAGAAGCAAATCTGGAATAAGTATCGGAATGTCGCCAAATCTGGGTCACATCTGAACTATCTCTAGAAGGGAATCTGGAATAAGTATCGGAATGTCGCCAAACTGGGTCACATCTGAACTATCTCTAGAAGGAAATCTAGAATAAGTTTCGGAATGTCGCCAAATCTGGGTCACATCTGAACTATCTCTAGAAGGAAATCTGGAATAAGTTTCGGAATGTCGCCAAATCTGGGTCACATCTAAACTATCTCTAGAAGGAAATCTGGAATAAGTTTCGGAATGTCGCCAAATCTGAGTCACATCTGAACTATCTCTAGAAGGAAATCTGGAATAAGTATCGGAATGTCGCCATATCTGGGTCACATCTGAACTATCTCTAGACAGAAATCTGGAATAAGTATCGGAATGTCGCCATATCTGGGTCACATCTGAACTATCTCTAGAAGGAAATCTGGAATAAGTATCGGAATGTCGCCAAATCTGGGTCACATCTGAACTATCTCTAGAAGGAAATCTGGAATAAGTTTCGGAATGTCGCCATATATGGGTCACATCTGAACTATCTCTAGACGGAAATCTGGAATAAGTATCGGAATGTCGCCATATTTGGGTCACATCTGAACTATCTCTAGAAGGAAATCTGGAATAAGTATCAGAATATCGCCATATCTGGGTCACATCTGAACTATCTCTAGACAGAAATCTGGAATAAGTATCGGAATGTCGCCATATATGGGTCGCATCTGAACTATCTCTAGAAGGAAATCTGGAATAAGTATCGGAATGTCGCCAAATTTGGGTCACATCTGAACTATCTCTAGAAGGAAATCTGGAATAAGTTTCGGAATATCGCCATATCTGGGTCACATCTGAACTATCTCTAGACGGAAATCTTGAATAAGTATCGGAATGTCGCCATATCTGGGTCACATCTGAACTATCTCTAGAAGGAAATCTGGAATAAGTTTCGGAATGTCGCCAAATCTGGGTCACATCTGAACTATCTCTAAAAGGAAATCTCGGAAGGTGTTGATCCTGATTTTGTTAAGGGTCAGAAATTGGGAGTATACCAATCTTCTGAGGTGATGAGAATCTTCATTCCGTTAACGGTCAGAAACTGGGAGTATACCAATCTTCTGAGGTTTTAAGGATGAGAGTCTTCATTCTTGAGAGAAACAGATTTTTAGGAGCTTCAATTGTCCGTTATTCTGTTGGTGGTTGTGACTTCCAGCAGGTGATGAAGGAATTTGTGATGTTGATCGTAACTTCCAGCAGGTGATGAAGGAATTCGAACAACCTTGATTTTGACATTCGAATGCCCCAAGTGATGATGAAGGAGACTTGCCCCAAGTTCACTGAACTTTTGAGAGATTTGTTGAAATCTTGACTGGACTGCCCCAGGTTAACTGAACTTTGAAAGATTTTTGTTGAAATCTTGACTGGACTGCCCCAGGTTAACTGAACTTTGAAAGATTTTTGTTGAAATCTTGACTGGACTGCCCCAGGTTAACTGAACTCTGAAAGATTTGTTGAAACCTTGACTGGACTGCCCCAGGTGTGCTGGATAGTGACATGTCATGCCCCTTGTTGATAGGAGATTTGTTAAGGGACGTGTCATCCTTTTTGAAGTGATTTTGTTCACTGAAAGAACTTTCGTTCATCGGATATTCATTGTGTGAATTTCTCCGCTGTCAAACAAATAGCCATGTGCAAACAACGATATTCAAATAATGCAAAGTTTATGCTTGTCCTGAAGTTTTGAAAAATGCATTTTTTAACAGAAAACTTTTTATAAGACAAATTCAACACAAGATTTAGGACAAAGCCTTATAGGAGTCAGGATACCTTTTGTAACAGTATGCTTTCGAACTAACCCATGCTTCAATTAGGACTTTTGCAGGGTTGTAACATCGCTTGGTTCACGGTTTAAGAAACAAAGGATAAAGGCTCAAAGTATACTTGTACCCACCCGCTCTTCGTGATGTCCTTCAGTCCTAAACTCAGTTAATTGTACGTCGAACTCTATTTGAGTTTGGAACGGCATTTTGGTGATGGTTCACACCAATTGAATTTGTTTGTAAGGCAGTCATTTTTTTTCATTTTTTTTTGCAACATTTTTTCATGTTGTTGAGGATTTGTAATGACCTCTTTCTTGATTTTTTATCCCTAACTTTTGCCTGACTGTTCCTGCTTTCGAGATTACAGTCAGCGGGATGCCCCGGCTTTCTTAAGCCTCCTTTATAGGTTTTGGCTTAGTGGGCTTTTCTCTTTTGAGAGGTAATGATTGCCTATGAAATAAGGAACCACCACTGTCTTTTGGTTCCAAAGGAATGTTTTTGATGTCATTCGTTGTATTACGAACTGAGAGTTTTCGACTTCAATGCGCATTTTCTTTTGAATTAACTGAGAGACTACCCTGCCCCAGGTTTAAATCAAAGGTTTCAATTTGTTTAGAACAGAAAACTCCTACTTCTTTGGCTCGAAGGGGTTGACTAGGGATTATCTTCCTTATAACTCCAGTGTTTGGGAATTGAAAGAAATGCATGTACATCATCAGCAAGGTCTGTTCAAAAGCATACTGTATGAGATTATGGTATTGTTTCGTCATCCTCCCTCTAAAGGCTTCCAGCTTTTTATCAAGAGTTAAATATCATAAAGAGAGCATAAGAGTAGTGAAAATGAATGGATGAATTCAAGACAAACATATGCAATGCATTAATGAAAGAAAGTTTGACATTAATAGATAATTGTTTGAATAACAAAAGAAATTACAACTTTGAAAATTCAAATGAAACAAAGACATTCTCAATGATTTGGCATAGGAGGAGTGATCGTGCTAGAGTCTCTGGAGGGTCAAACTCGATCTCCTTGGCATCGATCATGTCTTGGATCTTGTTCTTCAGAGGCCAACAGTTGTTTGTGTCATGTCCCGGACTGTCAGAGTGGTATGCACACCTTTCATTGGGATGATAGGTAGGAGCAGAAGTATTTGGGTTCCAGAGAGGAGCCTTCAATGTAATCAGCCCTGCCTGCAGCATGCGTTGTAGCGCTTGACCCAGTGACATGTTGATCTTGGTGAATTGTCTTTTAGGTGCGACCTCCTTACGTTGATGCCCCTGTCTTTGTTGAGAAGACGTAGGATTAAAGATCAAGATTGCTCCTACGTGCTGGTCATGACGACCCTTTTGACTGTTCGCAGCATTGGACTCTTTCTTTCCATTGTAGGGAATTATCTGAGTATCCGAGGGTGTAGTTCCTTGGAT
Source organism: Vicia faba (assembly GCA_948472305.1). NCBI lineage: Eukaryota > Viridiplantae > Streptophyta > Magnoliopsida > Fabales > Fabaceae > Vicia > Vicia faba. The sequence goes on from OX451740.1 coordinate 897,947,935, forward strand.
CTTTCCACTTTTGATGCCAGCTTCGACCCTTTTGCCGGTCAGTATTAGCTCGGTGAACCCGGCTGAGGAGCTTCCAATTAAGTGATTGAAGAAAGTCCATGTCAAAGTTCCCATGAAGATGTCAATCAACTCTCTGTCAGTTAAAGGGGGTTGCACCCTACCAGCCAGATCTCTCCAGTTTTGAGCGTATCCTTTGAAGCTCTCGTCGGAACCCATGGTCATGTTCTGCAATTGCACACGAGTTAGGGCAAGATCAGCATTGTATTGATACTGTTTGTAAAAAGCCATAGCTAAATCTTCCCAGGTGTGGATGCGAGAACTCTCCAATTGATAGAACCACTCGAGTTGAGCCCCTACCAGGCTTTCTTGGAAGAAATGGATCCAAAGCTTTGTATCAGTTGTGTATGGTTGAATCTTGCGGACATAAGACTTTAGGTGCATCTTAGGGCAAGAGACTCCACCATACAGGGCCAAGGTAGGGACTTTGAACTTTGGAGGAATGACCAATCCAGAAACTAAACCCATGTCTCCTAAATCCAAGCCAGGTATTTGTTGAACCTCCATAGCATTGAGGCGATCCTCCAACTGTTTGTACTTGTCATCAGCGGGAGGATATTGTTCTTCGGAGTAGTCAGCTTCAACATCATTGATCTCTAAATTATGGTCTTCTTCAAGACTGACCCCTATGCTGGGTGGAGCAGAAAGGTACAGGGTTTCAGGTCTTCTTCTCAAGTTCAGGATCCCCGCTGCTTTCTTGGACTTCTTCTTATTGTCTTTGAGAAGGAGAACTTTCAGATCCTCTTGCCCTTTACCCAAAGCCAGAAGCATTTGCTGGAATTGAGCATTTTGAGCTTGGAGGTCTCTCACCGTTTGTTCCATATCCATCTTACTGAAATAAACGGTAGGAAGATAAGGAGACCTGTATGGGAAACCTGTTATGCAATGATATGTATGATATATGTATGCCATGTTTTCAAGGATCTCTTGGGGTAAACACAAGAAAGTGTTAGAGGTTGAACTTCGATCTTTGATTGGAGAACTTTGCACCGGTGGATGTCTTTCCACGAGAATCAAGCTCACCATGTCGAGTGGGTCATAGCCCCTGATTCAAGTTATTGCACTTGGTCTTTAATGGCATTTGTTTAGAGGAGAATCCTCTTGCCCCTTGGTAGACGTCTGGTTCAACGTGACCCTGCATCAACAGACCCTCGAGATCCTTGAAATGGTTATTGAAAATGCTATGGTATGATGTCATGATGTTATGTACATGTATGCAAAAGCAAGTAAGTGTATATACAGGCAATCATATTCACACAAAGTAAACAAGTACTTAGGTTTAGGCTTGCATGGGGTTTGTAGGTAAGTACCCTCTTGAAGTTAGTTGGCTCATCCTGTCCTAAAATAGAAACCAGGTTCTAAGGAGCTCAGTATCATTGGATTATTTTCTGTGTTCATTGTTTTGGTTTAGCCACTTAACTGGCGACCAAAATAATCCAAGAAAACAACCCTCAATGAGTGTAGTATCGAGTATCTACCAACTTCGGACTGCACCAAAGTCGGTCATCTCACTACCCCTAAAAAGGATAAGATGGTCAATTAAGGTTCTAAGAGTTCGTTAGTGCTTCATGACATCACTCAGCGGCCCCGTATTCTCCTTGATTGAACTCAAGGGTTACCGGTACTCACAAATATGTCACACTAACATAGCTTACTGCTTCAACCATGTCGGTATACCCCGCACAGTTCCCTCACAGTTTTATTGCTATTTACCTAAAAAGGTGCCCCCAAATTCGGGTGTAGGATTTACAACAAACCCAAACAAGGACCCAAAAAGTAAAGCAATCAAAGCAATCAAAGCAAGTATGTATGGGTGATCTAAACCCTAAGGTAACCCCACTTTTAAATGTCTCCCCAGCAGAGTCGCCAATTTTGTGATACGGTGGGAGAACTGACTTGAGGTTTTGCGTTTGTATTCGCACTTGTTCGGTTTAGCAAGAGTCGCCACCGACTTTTTATTTTATCCTAAAGGAAAGGTTAAAAATCACAGGAAAAACCTTTAAGATGTTTTCGTGGGTTCGGGGGGTAGATTATGAAAAGGGAAGGTGCTAGCACCCTTTTCATCCATGGTTATCCATGGGCTCTTAGTTACTTGTTTTAGATCACTTGCCTTGATTTTCAATTGCTTTAAATGGTGTTTATGTGTGTGTGGTTTTGAAAATGTTTTGAAAAAGATGCCTTGTCTAGGCAACCATTGTAACAATTCTTTACTCAAATGTTTTACAAAGGTGTGTGTCTTTTTGAAAAGATGTTTCAAGGTTTTTTTGAAAGTTGTTTTGAAAGTTGTGTTGTGGAGTGTGTTTTGAAAGTAAGCAAGTGTGTTTTGCAAGTTTGATCAAGTAACTAAGAGTTGTCTACCCCTAAATTTACTCAAAGATCTTTCCTATGTTTTAACCCTTTTAACAGTATTGTTCCACCATTGTATTTGGTGGGCAATCTTGTGTTAGGATGTTAACGGGACGGGCGCGGGTCATCGTTTAGACCATGAAAGCAATAGTGTCAAGTGTTTTTGGCAATTTGCTTGAAGGGACTATGATCATTTTGTTTAGGCAACTTCGAAAGCGTCATCGAGGGACTATGATCATTTGATTTGTTTTTGTTTTGCCAAAGTACTTGACATGCAAACATGGCCCATTTTTGAAGGCAACAAGTGGAGGAACCCTAGGGGTGTAAGTGTGAATTGTGTATTGTTTTCATGCATTTGTCTTGGTAATAGGTTATCTAGCGGTTGATTTTGAATCTTCGCATACAAACCCTAATTACTATACAGTATATAGAAAGCGATAAATTGCGGGAATTTAAAGTCTAAGCTATTACAAATAAGTATCCGGGAATGGGGGTACAAATATTTACAAATGGGGATGAGTCTTATCAGGATAGTAGTGTCCAAATAATATTTACAACCAAATCGAATCACATTTTCAATGTAAAAGTATAGCCAAGTATAAGAATCAAAGAGAAATAAAAGTATTGTGCAATTATGTGTTTATTTACAAGTGATGAGAAAAATATGTTAACCTAATGCAATATTAAGTATTTTATTTATTTTTGGGTTTTTGTTGATTATTTATAAACAAATGTTTTAGTGAAAAGAAAAGAAAAATGTTTTAAGTTTAGAGAGAACTAACGTTTATACATTTTAGTTAATGTTATATAAACAAAAGGGTTTTAAAGAAAAAAAAATATTTAATTCAAAACAAACTAATTATTTATGTATCTTTTAATGTTTTATATACAAGAAAATTATTTTACTCAAAATTCTATTCTTATGTATTTTTAATTGTACTAACTAAAATAAAAAGTATTTAAGAAAATTTTATAAAAAAAAGTTAATGTCTTCTTTTTATTTACAAAATAAGTTATGTTATATAAAAAGAAAATAAATAAAAGTATTAGTTATAAGAAAAGAGAAATAAATGGGCTTAAGGGGAAAGCTGGGCCCAAACAAAAACAGACAGGATTAGGAAAAAGGGGGGGGCGTAAGGCGCCAGGACATTTGGGCTTAGGCAGTTAGTGCAAAGGGCAGGCCCAGAACGCGTGACAAGTTTTTTAGGGTTTCATTTGTTGTAACTCAGAACAAGGGTTTGCAGTGGCTTAGAACGGCGCTCTCATCTTCTTCTTCGTTGTCCTTGAGCCATGGTTTCTGACGCTTCTCTTCGTCCCAGCTGCCAGACGCCACCGTCCATCTCTCCTCTCCCCATGGTCATATCCATGCGATGTTGTAAGGTAATGATTTCTCAGTTTTGTCCGTCTTACGCTTTAGGGTTTCAAGTTTTGCATGTTTTTAATCTTTGACAAATTCTGATCTTTATGTTATCATTTGTTTGTATGGTGTTGGAAAAAGGGAAGAGGAAAATACCTTTATTCTTGTTTCTGAGAGGAAGCGAGGTGGGCCGGAGGCGTCTTAGGCGGCCGGGCAAGGTAGTAGGATGCTGATGAGCTTTGTTCTGGTATTCCTGGTATCTTTCTTTTGTTAGGTTTTGTGATGAACGTCTGAAAACCCTAGCTTTTAGTTCTCTCTTCTTCTTCTGTTTGCTTGCTCTGAGATACTTGTTGTTGAAATGTTGATGTTGTTGAACCTTGTTGTTCTGATATTGATGATTTTGATGATTTTGATATTTGAGTTGCCTTATTGTTGTGCTTCTGTGTAGCCTATGATGAACCTTGGTTCTGAGGCATTGTTGGCTATTGATCTTCTTACTCTCTTTTTTGGCTTTGATTCTGAGTTGGCTTTTTCAATGATGGTTATTCTGAGATTGTTCAGTCCTTCTGAGTTACTTTCTTTGTCCTCTTGGGCTTTGTTGGCCTTTTTTCAATGATGATGATGTTTGAATCTGAGATGCCTATTTGCTATTATTTCACTTCTGAATAGCTTTTCCTCTCTTGATGATGTGCTGGATTTGTTGCTTAATGATGAACTTTTTAGTTCTGAGGGCTTGGATGTTGTTGCTTCATGATGTTTGATGCTGAGTTTTGGATGGGTTGGAATCTAGCTTGAAACTGGTTTGTATGGGGTTTCTGGTTTTGACAGGCTTAAGGTTTAGGCTTGGTGTAGTTTGACAGTTTTCTTTTAGGCTTGTGGGCTTGAGACAGGCTTGAGACAGTTTGGAATTTTGTTTGAGATTTATGCAGGTTTGAGCTTTGAACACAGGTTTGGATGGCTTGAGGTTACAGGCTTCTGGTTTGAGGTTTGCTGTACTGGTTTTGACAGGATTCAGGCTTGTGTTGATTTGAAGGCATGCCTTTGATTGCTGTTTTTAGGAAGGAGGCAAGCTTTGGTTGCAGTTTGTAACTTATGCAGGTTTTGAGAGCTTGTTTTTTTAGTTACAGGCTTCAAGTTTGAGGCTTGTGGTATATCTCCTCTATGTGGTATTTTTCTGGTGTGTTGTTCTGCCCCCCTTTGCTTGTTCTGATATTCTCTGTTATATCTTTTTCTAAGCCTTCCTGTAAGCCTCTCCACTTCTTTCTCTCTTTCTCTCTCCACAGATAAAAAGCATTTTTTATTGCTTTAGACTGTACTTACTCTGAAAAAGTGTGGCTGGAAAATGATGATAAGATTTGAATATGTTGCTTGCATTGTTAGCTTTGCTCTGCCTCTTGTACTTTCTTCTGTATTTTTCCAGATTTCCTGCACAGTTTTGATAGCTTTAATATCTTTTGACAGCTTTGACAGTTTAGTTTGCCTTTGTAACTGTAACTTGGCTGTTTGCACTTATGCTGTTTGTTCAATTTGAACTTTGTAACTTGTTTTGACATATTCAGTTTGCTACCTGTGACTTGGTTTGGAATTTTGAACTGTGCAGCTTTGTATTTGGCATATTCAGTAGCTTTGTGCATTTCATATATTTGCAAGCATATTTCCCTTTCCCTCTTTGTGAACCAAGAGTCCTCTTGTGATTTGCAGAGAGGGAAAACAAACTGATTTCGGCCAACACTTTTAATGATGAGCTTTTTATGATTAACTGTCTGAGAATATTCTTAATTTATTTGTACTGACTTCTTCCTTTTTTTTGTCTTTGCAGATAAATATCAGTTGAGCAATGGGGAGCAGCAGCAGAAGATGAAGATTTAGGAGATTTAGGATATAGTTTTAAATTACCTTTAATCATTGTAACAATATTAATGTAAACAATTGTAAATAAATTTACAGTGTTCAAATAATAATTGTAACAAACAATTAAAAATGAATAAAAATAATCCTTTGTCAGTTAATTCTCTTTCAATTCACTGTCTATTTAATTATTTAAGTTTCTTGAATTAAAATAACTGGAAGTAAATCCCAACTATTCTAACTTAGAATAAAATAAATAATTTAACAAACACCGTAGTCTTGCAACTTTGCATTAATCAATAATAAACTCGGCTTTCCAATTAACCATAAGCATTGCACAGTTAATTAAACAAACATCCACATGCCTTTCCTTTTACTGATTAAACCAAACACTGCAGATTTCCAACCAGAAGCCTCAGCTTCTAATCCAGAGGTTCAGGTTTATTGAGAAACAAACTGAAATCTTCAGCAGGCGTCAAAGCAGTGTAACAGCCAATTAATACACTGTGGATTCAAATTCTTTTGAAAATGCGCGTGCAAACCCTGATTCTTGATTTATTGTCAAAGAAACGTCTGCCTGATCAAACCCTGAGCCAAACTCAAACAAACCCTAGCAATCTGCTTGAACTGATTCAAAATCAATGGAAACCCTAATTTTGTCTGACTGATGAGAAAAGTCTGTTTGATCGATTCTTAAGCCAATCTGAAAAATCAGGAAAAGCCCAAAGCTGTGTTTTCTTGTGGAAAAGAGAGGGCAAATTTTGGGGTACAACAATAGTCATTGAGAATCTGCTCGTTCTCCAGCTGCCTATTCAACCTCTGGATCTTCTGCTCTTGCTCGTTAAACTTTTCTCGGTAAGCATCTCGTTCCTCTCTCAACTGCATCCAAGATCTCTTCAATGCCCCAATGTCAGTGGCCATGTAAGAATGGAGAATGGTCGGAAGAACCCCTTCTTCATTAGCAATTTCAACAATGATAGGTCAGACTGCTTCATATGGCATACCCAGCTTTTGGGCACGGATACGGACCCATCTGAGATATGGCTCCATCGAAAGTGAAGTTTTTGGGCCCAGCTCAGGTGGATCAGATCTATGAACTCTATCCCAAGCCCTTATGAATCTGCGACGTTGCTCGTCGCTATCCCCTTGAAAATCAAAGATGATACTAGGCATTAGCATTTCATGAGGTCCTTCTTCTCTGGCTCTCCCGAACTGACGTAAGGACAAGCATGGGTTGTAAGAAATTCCTCCATGGGTTCCTAACAGTGAAACATTGGGATACTCCCCACAGCGATCAATGATAGCCTCCTCATCCATACCCTTGAGAGTCCAGATAATATCATTATGAGAGAGAGACATAACCCTATAAGCCCAACCCATGCCTTCTTTGTTCTTCAGCACTGACTTGGGGAGGTGCAAAATAAACCACCTCGCCAATAACGGAGCACAACACATCAAGGTCCCCCGCTTTCGGGCAGTACGAGCATAGAGCTGATGAAGAATATCACCCAAGAGAGTGGGTACAGGATTATGAGAGATGAATATTTTCACCGCATTCACATCAACAAAAGAGACCGAGTTTGGAAACAAAACTAAGCCATATATCAGAAGAGCCAAAATATCTTCGAATGCCTTGAAATCTAGACTATCCCAGAAATAGTTAGCCTTACCAACCAAAAACTTAGTCAGAAAGCCCTTTGCTCCACTTCTAGTTTCCCAATTAGCCATTACCTCATCCTTGGTCAAATGAAGGGCTGCAGCAATCTCTTTGGGCCTAAGAACCTTCTCCCAACCAGTAAACGGGGTCTGCTCCAAAATAGAGATACTGAGCAGATTAGAGAACTCTTCTAAGGTTGGAACCAACTGGTAGTCTTGAAAAGTAAAGCAATGGTACAGCGGATCATAGAATTGGACCAGGACACTCATCATCTGCTCGTCCAATTTGGAGGTGACCAAACTGAGAAGATAACCATGTCTCCTGAGGAAGGAAGTAGTATCAGGCATATTTGCAATCAAATCTTTAAGCACAGTGGGAACCTGGACAAAGTTAATCCGGATGGTATTCCTATGGATAGGCATCATGATGACCTACAAAATAGAACAAAGATGAATCCCTCCTGTCTTTGAAATAGGTTAGTCCAATGCAAGATGCATGCAATGTTATGATGTCATGATGTCATGATAGAAAGCACACCACAAGTATCCACAAATAGCAAACATGGTAAAGGAACACAAGTCACACAGAGATCCCTTAGATTTCAGGCTGGGAAGGAGCTTAGGTACTACCCTCTTTCAGTTCAGTTGGTTTAAACTTGTCCTAAAAATAGTAATCGGGTTCTAGAGGATCTCAATATCACTGACTACCCTCAATCGGTCATAATTCCAGTTTAGCAACCTTTTCTTGCGGCCGGAATCATCGCGAGAGTTTAGTCTCAATGAGTGTAGCATATTGCTACTGTTCTATGGCCAAGTTGTTCAATTTAAAGGTTCTAAGGTCAGTTAGTGCTTAATGACCCCTTAGATGACCCATATTCTCCTCGTTCCAACACAATGGATATCGGTAGAATCTAAAGTGCCACACCAACGTAGCTACTGCTTCAACCGTATCGGTCTACGCCATACAGTTCCCTCACAGTTTATTGCTACTTACCTAAAGGGTATCCCCAGATCCGGGTTAGGATCTATAGTAACTCTGATACAAGCCCACAAATATAAATCATACAAAGCATACAATTGAAAACACAATGATCTAATCCTAAGGTACACCCCACTTATTAAGCATCCCCAGCAGAGTCGCCAGTTCTGTGATACGGTGGGAGAGAAGTGACTGTTTTTGGAATGTTGGTTCGCGTTTTGCGTTTGTTTTCGCAAAATGTCGCGGTAAGCAAGAGTCACCACCGTCTTTTATTTTATCCAACAAGGAAAGGAAAAAAGCACAGAAAAATTCCTTTTTCGAGATATTTCTCGGGTTCTGGGGGTAGATTATAGAAAGGGAAGGTGTTAGCACCCTTTCTATCCGTGGTTATCCACGGGCTCTTAGGTACTTGCTCAAAGTGTTTTCAAAATTTGCTTTTCTTTGTGTTTGTGGGTTTGAAAGAAGTTTTTGTTTGAAAGGTGTCAGTGTGAAAAGTTTTGTTTTATTTTGAAAGAGCGAGTACTTAAGAACCATCTACCTACTCGAAAAAGGAATCAATTTGTGCTAATATCCTTTAGACGATGCTATCCCACTATAGATGAGTAGGTAGCGTCGTCGTTGGAGTTTTAAGGGTCAATTCGATTAAGGGACGTGTGGTCACTAAAGCAACGTTAGGACGCCTTAGCGGTAACCCTAATGTCTTAGATCATTTTTCCGAGGCAACTGTTTCGAGGCAACTATGATCTTTGGACAAGAGGGCGACCTCTAAAACTTCCTATACTCAATGACCACGTTCGAAGGCAACCAAGTGAGGTGTACCCTAAGAGGGCGCATGTGCGAGTGTGTTGTTTCGGTTAATTTTATCTTTGTACATGTCAATGGTTATCTATGTTGATTTTAGGTTCATACGTTCGATCTTGTCATGCATTCCCTATTACCAAACATCTAACAGTTTATAAGTCGCGGAAATTAAATTGCGGAAATTTAAATCTAACTATTACAAGGCGTCGGGTATTTACATCGCCAAAAGCAACCCTTGAATTTAAAGTGCGGAAAATAAATAAAGCGATAAATAAATTAAATAGTCCTAATTAAAGCTATTACATTCCAAGAAACAATTACATCAATATGGTAAAATGGATCGCGTGCGAGAAATTAAATCGGGCGAGTTTTTTAGGGTTTTGACCCTTTTTGAGAGAAAGTGATTTTTGGTTATTTTTTGAATTAAAAGGAAATAAACTAAGTTAATTAAATAAATTAATTAATTAATTATTAAAAAAAGGATATTTTTGGAGTTTTGGATATTTAAGGAAATAAAATAAATTTGATTTAAGTTAATAAAACCTAATTATCTAAATTAATTTTAATTATTACAAAAATATTAAAAGTTATATCTAATTAAAAACTAAATTAATTGAATTAATATTTATTTACAAAAATAAAATGCTGAATTTAATTTTTAAAAAATATATTTTTTGGTATTTTTGATTTTATTAAGAAAAAAAAATATTAATTGGTTAGTGATTAAAAATAATAATGAAAATAATAATACAAAACAATTAAATAAAAGAAATAGGAAATAGAAATAAAAATACTCAGGGGGTTCTGGGCCCAAAAGGAGGTAAGAATTGCAATTTTTCCAGGCCCAACAGGCGCTGGCCTGGGCTGACTTTTGGAATTCCCTGCATGCACATTGACTAGGCCTTATGATGGTCATCACCTTTGGGCCATCAGATTTGGCCTGGAGGCCATCTGGCAAGCACTGGAATGATGGTGTATGATGGACCATGCACTTGAGTGTATACTGGATTACCTATTGAAAAATAACACAAAGCAATATGGTGGACCTGGGATTCGAACCCAGGTCCTGTTGTATCACGCACTAACGCCTTCGCCACTGAGCCACTTCACTTCATTTGTCATAATATTGGACAACAATCATTATATTAGAAAACAAATAAAATGCCAGAATTATGAAAAAAACGCGCGAGATTTGAAATCGTCCAATAAGGAAGAGGCACATCTTCATCTTCTTCGCTGGAACCTGGATATTTACCTGCGGATTTATATCCGCAGCTAAATCCATGGGTGTCACCTAGAATCAATTTTAGGCCATTAAAACTCAATCTAAAACCACAGCCATGCTCGTCTTTTCCTCCTGAACACGTCCATGTACATTAATGGCCTTGATTTCACCTGTAGCAAAAATGCCCAAAAATGAATGCCAAGAACCCTAGAATCGGCTAGGGGGTTATAGGCTATAAAAACACAATCAAATAATGCAGAAAGTTTAGAAATTACTCAAGGGTCATGAATATGTCAATGTTTTGTCAAGAAAATGCCAGAATGAGAGGTTGCGATTTCAAATGCAGGGTAATGTTTCGAAGGACTTACACGCTTTTGAAGGTGTATGAAGGCTTGTTAATGGTTGCTTCTGACTCAGTGGATGTCCAGCAATTGAATAGCATTGAGTTTTGGCCTTGAAAACACCTTTATGCTTGATTTCAATTTCAAGCTTTTCCACCTTTTTTCAAGTTTTGATTTTTGTGATTCTGCAGCTTCTAGGTCTCCAATTCGTGCCTCCTGCCTTGTATATGTATAATGCATTGTATTAGGTCAAGTTTTGGACTTTGAATCTTTGTAAATCAATGCTTGAAGATATGGCTTGATCCTCCATTAAAATCTTTCCAATTTTGTCCAAAAATCCAACATTTGTTCATGATATGGTGAGATACGAGTTTGATCATGTCCATGATGACAATTAAGGCATGTATCAATCAAAAAGATCCTAAGTTATCAATATTTAGATTTTATTTTAATTTAAATTGATTTAAAATGAATTAATTCACTAAAAATCAAATCAAATAGAAAAATCAATAAATGGACCCAAGACTGAAGATAGGACACGTGTGTAGTGTGACAAGATCAAATCAAGTGGGAAAAAGTGGGCCCATTTGACAAAATTTGAAGTTTTGGGGATGCTTGACTTTTGGCAATTTTGCAAAAATGCCCAACTTCAACAATGCATAACTTCTTCAATTTTGAACTTTTGGAAGTTTTCTTGGACTTTTTAGAAATCTTGAGATGTCCTCTAACCAACCCTTTTGGTTTCATCTCATTTTGATATTCCATTCTCAAGTTATAAGCTTTGGAAAAAAAGGTGTTTTTGTTGACTTTCAAAAATGACCTATAATGTCCAAATTTGTAACTTCTTGTGAGTGCATTTATTGATCTTGGGGTATGGATATGGATTATATGAAATTTCATCCTCTTCAAAATGAGCTTTGGATGGGTCATTTATCATAAAGTATGAAAAAGTTATGCTTGGTCAAAGTTGAGTTGACTTTCCTGCAAAACCCTAATTTAGCAACTTTTGAATCTTGATGAATTTTGAGCAATCCCTGATGAATCATGATCAACCCTTGATAAAATGATGAAATGTCCTTCAAAATTAGAATGTTGACAAAAAATCGTGAAGTTTGACTTTTTGTAGGTCACAGTTGACTTTTGCCCTAGCACAGTCGATTTTGGGACCTCTTGAGCAATTGACTGGGCAAACTTCCTCTGCAAGGCTTGAAATTTGACATGGATGATCTTGAGAACATATTAGGAAATTGGGGAGCACTTTAGGTCATTTGGATTTAAGGACCTTGATGCAACACAAAACCCTAATTTGAGGTTGACTGCCTTAGGAGATGATTTGACTGTCCAACTCTTGAGCAATCTTGAGCCACTTGGAGATTATTCTTGCAATGTCTTGAGAAATATGGGAGGGCAAATTTTGGGGTACAACAATAAGTTTTCTTCAATTCTCATATCACAACCTCAATTCAATTCTTTAAGCTCATGAAACAACAATTATTCAACATCTCCAATTAAATTCTAGCCAATTCCACGCTTAGACATCCTTATGAAAACAAAAGAATCAATTTTAGTACATGTTCACCTCTTATGCATTTTGTTAAACACCTTCACTACACCAATTCTAAACACATAAATTTGTTCAATTCAACAACACAAATTACAACTTCAATGTTCAATTCAATATAATTCAAGAAGCACACAATTAATTCCATAACATTATCAACACTTTAATTCACAAAATTCAATTATCAACTTCTAGAAAATTCAATTCAAGAAAGTGCTTATTCACAAAAAGTGCTTATGTAAAAAAGAAATTAAATCAAGAATTAGAAGAAGTGAACTTACCGAAATTGAAGAGGAGGAGCCAAAATGGAGAAACTCACGCGAAGATGAAGGATGTAAGTCGTCGGAAGTTCACCGTAACAGAGGGAGGGCTTGCACGCACAGGGGCAAACAGAGGCAGTTGGCATCACCGGAAATAGAAACAATGCGGAGGGATATAGAGTGAGGCATAGTGGAGATGAGAGGGAGGAAGTATTGAAGCTTTATGATTTAGAACTTGAAGCTTGATAAAGATGTGATGAAGTTGTTGCTCTTGATCAAAATGATTGAAACCCTTGCTTTGATCTTGGAGCAAATTGAGGGAGGGGTTTTTTGTGTTTGTGAGAATTGGTGAATTATTAGGAAAAAAATCTGATTTTGAAAATATATAATGTGGGTGAATTGGGCCTTGGATGTATAATTAAATTGGGCCTCAATTTTACAATGTAAGCATAACGCAACCAAAAAATGCCATGTCATCATATGTATGAAATCTCGGCTCGAGCTTAACATGAAAATCAAAGATTACAAAATTTGTGATGCGATACCGAAAGAACGGCCTCAATCGGATAAACAAAGAGAAAGTTATGAATTTTTGAAGTTGCTCAGACGCAATGTCAGACAAAATATCCTAACTTGCAGCTTTTTCACTTGCGTCACATGTGAAACGGGCCAAAAACAGAAGCCTTCAAAGTACCGTTTGAACTTGGAGTTTGAAGCAAAGTTGAAGTAGATGGAATTTTTGAACCAATGCTTTAAGAACGAGCACGATACAGTAAGAATTAAGAGAGTTGTGATTTTTGCATCGCCGGGAAAATAAACATCTGTCAATCTTTTTGCACTGTAAAAACCTCTGGTAATTCACACTTTCGGGGACCTTTGGGGCATAATTAGCTCTCGGCCCAAACATACGAACTAAATGGAATGTCAAGACAAAATTTATGCCTAAAGAACGGTTAAAAAATGTTGATCCAGCTCAAAGTTATGAATTTTGAACGTCAGAAAAATAACTATCAGCACCCTTTTTCCACTGCATTTTCACTGTACAGCTTTAGAATCTTCGTACAATTTGGATACTTTCCTCAATGAATTAGCTCTTGGTCCGAACACATGAATTAAAGAAGACATCAAGGAGTATTTTATGGTCGAAGAACCAACCCTATATGATGAACCAAATCGAAGTTACAAATTTTTGAGTGCTCGTGAAACGGCGGATCAGCAATTAAATTCAGTATACCGTCTTTAAAGATTAAATTTCTCGAAGGTTTTCTTTGTAAAATTATCCTTCGATCCGAACACGAGAAATGACAATAAAATTAACACGGTCTTAATTCTCAAAGAATCAAGTGAAGATATCGAATCAGATGAAAGTTTGGAATTTCCAAACTCTGAGGAAACAGATAACAAGTTGTTAAATTCGAATACCGCTTCAGGGAAATCAAATTATTCAGAGACGTTCTGCACATAAATGACCTCCTTCTTAAACATATGAAATGAAGAAAATACCAAGACAATTCCAATGCATTAGGAGTCAAATCAAAATAGTACCTTGATTGCAAGTTGCGAATTTCTAAGCTCAAACTAGCAAAAACACTATTTCCAGTTCACACTGTCTCAAATTCCACGAAACACCTAATTTCTTTGCAATTTTGAGCATGTTGAAATACATGAGAGCTTGACATGATGATGGCTTCATTGATAATTGGTTTGATTGCTTGCAAAAAATGCGAAATACATTTAAGCTCCAAAAAACTAAAGTTTTTCCTTGTTGTGTTGTCTGACGGGGCAATCCTTTTGTACAGTTTTTGGAAAGAAATACCTTGATCCCATGCCAAGTTACTGATTAATGATGCATTCAATGTTATATGACCTAATGTGAAGTTAATGCATATGAAGAGTACGAGATGCATAAGCCAAATAATTTGGTAAAGAGTGTGACAAATTTGGGTTATGACAGCAGAAGCTAACGTCATCTAGTACCATACGGTCAAGAGAGACTCTGAATGGATCGATAACACTATTCCCTTTATACAAAACAAAAGCAGCTGCATGAGGCTATTCCTTATTATACTGTGCCACACCTACCCACTCGATAATGTGCGGGAAGTGGGAGATGATCCATCACTGAAAATGTTTCGAGTATAATATTAATATCATTTATAAGAAATGAACTATGAAAATATTAGTAACAAGAAATTACTATAAACAACATGCAACACCCTGTTGTACCCCAATTTTTGCCCCTAAGATCCCTTCATCATACCATGTTGATTCACTCACAACAAGATCACACTAGGATTCTTGGTTCCCCTCCCTACTTTGAGTTTTGCTCCTTTTGAGGGATTACCAAGCACCTTGACTTATGTTTCTTTTATGATCATAAATATTGTTTTGTTTTCTTCATTTAACTAATAAAATGCAATTTTGTTTTGTCTTGCTTGTTATCCATGTAGGTGAAGGCAATGACATTTAATAAGCTACCCCATGGGTTCATGAGTTTATTTCCATGCCCTAGTCAATATAGCCTGAGAAGTTCAAACCTCACCATTGGAGTGGTTTTGGAAGAATTGTCATGGCATGGTTGCTTTTATTCATCAAATTTCAAGGTTATTATATGTGACTCAAAAGTACAAGGGGTTGATTGGAGAAGTTGTCATGTTTGGATAAGGCTTTGTTCCTATTGGTCACAAGAGCATATTTTTATCAAAATTCAAGATATGGAAGTGGTTTTTGTGGATATGAGTCTTCATTATCATCCTCAACAACTTCTATTCACAAAGAAAGAATATTGGTACAAGAAGTTTGTTCAAACTTGTCAAAGTTCCTCAAGGCATTCTCTTGATCTAGAAGCTAGGGTTTTGAACTTCAAAGGAGTATATCTTGCTCACCTTTTAGTATTTTTGAATGATTACAAAGACATCCTTCCCTTAAAAGGTTTATCAACCAATCACTTCAAAAGTTCCAAGGAGTTTTCATGTGGAAGAAACTTGGTGAAGAAGAAAGATTACAAGTCATCTAGATGAATCCACAATTTTACATAAGTGACTTCAAATGATCATAACTTGGTCAATTTTTATCACATTGAGTCCATTATTTTTCCATAATGATCTTGAAGAGGTGAACTTTATGCCTTCTTTTATGTGAAAAGTGGGAAAATGGATGGAAGTTGCCTTAAATATGCAAACGATTATAGGTCATTTCGTGATTTTTGGCCAACTTCAACAAGTCATAACTTGCTCAATTTTTGTATATTTTGAGTGGTTCAAGTTTCAAAATGTCAGTCAAGAGATCTACTTCATTCTATCTTTTTTGGTCAAGTGAAAATTCCAAGTGCAAGGCCATGTTTGGATACAAAAGATTATAGGTCATTTTTGAAGAAGAATTTGAAATATTTCTAATTATGGAAAGTCAACCCTTTTTCTTCAACTTTGACTCAATGCAACTTTAAGCTCAAGCATCCATTTAACTCCATTCTTTTTCCATTGCAAAGCTTGTAACCTCATCTTTCTAAAGCATCAAGAATCATGCCCTAAGACCCATTGAGTTGGAAATGCCATGGATTTGAATTTGGTAACTTGAAACTGAATTTTCCACAAAGTCAGAATTTTGAAATCCATAATATGACTTCTAAACACAAGATTTATGCGCATTTTTTATTTAAACTTGATTAGAGAACTTTCCAGAAGTGATTAGCACCCCAAAACGCAAGGCTCGGTTGAGTTTTGATGGAAATGAAGTCACACTTCACTCGTGCTCGACCTTCACTCAATTTCCCTCCAAACTTCCTTGTTTTTTCCAATTTTCATTCCCATTCAATTCCCTATAAATAGAGGGTCATCCCCCATTCATTTCTTCAGGCTTTGATAGCCAAAAACACCCTGCCAAAAATTCACATGAACCCATCTTTTTTTAATTCGGTTTCTGAGATTTAGGCTCCCTTTTTCCAAAATTCTTTGCGCATTCATCATCCTTAAGCATCATATAAACTCTCTAGCGCTTAAACAAATCAAAACAAGCCATAATTCAAGCTACAGAAGTCCAGTTTCAGAGCTTCTTCCTTAAACTTCGAAAAGGTATATTTCTCCACCATTTTGATCCAAATCAAGCACTAATCTATTCTACTTCTTCTCCTGATTCTAATGTTGCTTACAATTTTTAAATCCATTGAGAATTGAGAGAGAAATCTCAAATTGAAGGTGCTCTCTATTTTCTGGGTTTTTGATTCATATCTCTCTCCATACCTTATATAAATTTGGCGCGATGTTGGTGTTAGAATCGTCTTGAAGAGACGAGTTCAATGATACTAGCCTGAGATTCTAATTTTTCCATTTGAAGGATCTCACAAAATCCCCATTGCAGGGTGTCTGGAGGTTGAAGATGATGACATGTCTCGTCTCAGCCAATGATAGCGTGCCAAACGTTTTAATTTTATTGGTTTCCCTTTTTCTGATCCTATGCGTATCTCACTAAGGTCCATATCAAGCACAGCGTGTCTGGTCCACTGGATCGGCTTACTAACGCGTTTTGACTATGATCTGATGATCCACATCTTTTTGGTTTTACTTTATTTACTGATTTTATATTTTTATTGATTAAATTTTCAAAAGTTCATAACTCTTTTATTTTTTATCCAAAAATTATGAAAAAATTCACAAAAATACTTTGAATTATTTTTGATCTCATGACTATTTTTTCATATTTTTATTTTGACATTTGAAATTTTTTATATTTTTAGAATTATTTGCTTTCTTTTAATTACTTAAAATATACTTTCTGACATTTTTTAATTCTGAAAAAATTCATAAATATTATTTTGCATATTTTTGACTTTCTGAAAAATTTATGGAATTTTATATTGAGGTTTTCTATTTTTGACCTATTTTTAAATAGTTTAAAAATAGTTTCTGACTTTTAAAAATTACCAAAAAATTTATAAAAATATTTGGATCCATTTCTGATTTTTCTATGGCCTTAATTTTTCTTTTATGATTAATTTGAACATAGTTGATATTTTTCTCCTCTATTTTGATTTTTAAACATTTTTTAAAACCCTATTAATGCATATATTAAATATAATATTATTTTGTGATTATTTTCTGGATGTCTTGAGTTGAGTTTTTTGATCATGACTGTATTAACATCATTGGATCTTGGGTGTTGAGTTCAACTCCACCAAAATGGATGAATGATTTTAATAATAGTTTGATTAAATTTTTTATTCAAAAGTGGTTCATTCATTTTTCCCATCTGTAACACCCTCTAAAACCCCGCATATAATTTTCGCAAATATTAAAAATTATCAACTCAGAGTACATGTAATAATCGAGGAATGCTACAATTCTCTTTTAATAAAATAAATTCCTGTCATGCATAATTTTAGTGGTAACTCATACATGTCTACACAGCGGAATAATTTATTTAATAAAACCAAGTTATAATATTTTCAATCATCAGGGATTAACACCTGGAAAAGTCAACGTCATATTATAACAATTAAAAGAAAATAAACGAGTCTGACTAAAGCAGCTCGACAACCAAACGTTCCCGGAGTTACAACTATCAGAGCATGACCCGGACATACTAAAACGAAACTAAACTAGACACGATAAGCCTTCGCCAAGCACCTGAGCGAAGCTCCTCAATCTGAAATATTCAACAGTAAGGGTGAGCTTCCCAAATATACATTTGGTTATACATTCATAACAATCAATTCACGAAATCATAAGCATCACCCAATAATTAGCATATTTCATAGTTTACAAAACCTTTACAATTCATATATCCATGCCATATTGCCTTTCATATTTGCAAATATTCATCAAACATCATCAACCATTTATCAATCATACGTGCATACAAACAATCAAATATAGCATTGGAAAAATCATCCATTCATGTTATATTCGAGTAATGCAACACACCCATGCATGTGGTACCACTACACCGCCCCATTAAATCGCGGGTCACGGATAACTCACCGTTCCATTATATCGCGGACACGGCTACCACCTCAACGTTCCATTAGATCGCGGACACGTATATTGGCCACCATGTTAATTCCACACAATGGGAATTAACAAATGCAACATGATATGTAAGTATGTAACACTCAGCATACTATGAACATCGATCAACATATCATGCACATCAACAATATCAAACATAACATGATATGAAATAGCATGTAACCACTCAGCATGCCATTTAAACATCAACCAATCACATCAATTATATCATATCTCATGCTCGATAACATAACTAAAAGCATGGCAATAAAAATCCAACGTCAAAACACTGGAATCAAAAATTCAGAAACTCATCACAGCAGAGCAACGCGGGCACCCGTGTTGTGCAACACGGCCCGTGTTGTGCAGAACGTCCAGAAAAATGCACATTTTAATTTTATCAGTACAGGGGCTCTGACACGGGTACCCGTGTTGTGCAACACGGCCCGTGTCGTGCAACCAGGAGCACACCCCTTCCAACTCAGAGGAGCAACACGGGCACTCGTGTTGTGCAACACGGCCCGTGTTGCTGAGCGCGCACAGGATTTTCCTGAACCTGCAGCAGCTCAGAAAACAGCAGTCCAAACGCGGGAAAACGTCCGCCAAAACGCGCATTTCAGCACCTAACGCATCGAGTTTGTACAATTCACAACACACCACAATATCTAAGTTACCAACAATTATTATAATAACTTTAATCGGAAACTAACCGTCCTTTTGGGGAAATCTACTGACACGGAGGTTATCCCTACAACTTCCACGGTAAATTCACGATCATGATATATATATACTCTCAATTCCTCATTTGGGACCTAAAACTCTTAATCGATTCCTAAAAATTGGGGACCTAACCCTTTTCTAACAAGGTTCAGTCCTACAGTTATCGATCCCTAGAAACATCTAACAATTGGGAATTCCTACGATTACCCGAATCAACCGTACATAAACCCATAAACAAATATAAATCGAGTATAAACCCCCCTTACCTTATCAATTAGCAGCTTTGAGTTCTTGGGCGATGTTCTTCGTTCTCCGTTCTTCAGAGCTCTATTTTCCCAAATTCCAACTTCTGTTCTTACGTGAAAACCAAAAATGAGAAAATGGCCTAAGTCCCAAACATAACTTTATTTCTCTGCACCCCCACTCTTTACTAACAACATCTAAGCCCAATAACATAAAAATCCCAATATTCCTTATTTCTTTTATTTTCCTCAAATACTCCAAAATAAATAATTCTTTTTATTTTATTAATTCTAATAAAATAAATTCCCAAATTTAAATAAATCAATTAATTGAAAACGGGGTGTTACAACTCTCCCCCACTAAAAGAGTTTTCGTCCTCGAAAACATACCTTAGACGAACAGCTCCGGATAAGCCTCTTTCATCTGGCTCTCCAGCTCCCAAGTGATATTTCCATCTGCTGGACCTCCCCAAGCAACCTTCACTAATGCTATCTCTTTACCTCTTAACTGTTTCACTTCCCGATCTTCTATCCTCATAGGCAATGCTTCTACTGTCAGGTTATCTCTTACCTGTACATCATCTATTTGGATTACATGAGATGGGTCTGGAATGTATCTCCTCAACTGAGAAACATGAAAAACATCGTGCAAATTCGCAAGTCTCGGAGGTAAAGCAATACGATAAGCAACTTCTCCAACTCTTTCCGTAATCTGAAACGGACCAATAAAACGCGGAGTCAACTTCTTAGATTTCAACGCTCGACCAATACCCGTCATCGGAGTAACTCTCATAAACACATGATCTCCAGCACTGAATTCTAAATTCTTCCTCCTCTTATCATGATAACTTTTCTGGCGACTCTGAGAAGCTCTCATCTTCTCTTGAATCAATTTGATCTTTTCAGTAGTCTGCTGGACAATCTCTGGCCCAATTACTGAACTCTCTCCAGATTCATACCAACACAAAGGTGTTCTACACCGTCTACCATACAATGCCTCAAACGGAGCCATACCAATACTCGAATGGTAACTATTGTTATAAGTAAATTCAATCAATGGCAAGTAGCTATCCCAAGCTCCACTCTGCTCTAAAACACAAGCACGCAATAAATCTTCTAATGATTGAATCGTCCTCTCCGTCTGTCCATCAGTCTGAGGATGGTAAGCTGAGCTCAACCTCAATTTAGTACCCAAAGCCTTCTGCAATCCTTCCCAAAATTTCGAAGTGAACCTCGGATCTCTATCTGACACAATACTAGAAGGAACTCCATGCAAACTCACTATTTTCTCAATATACAACTGTGCCAATCTCTCCATCGAGTAATCCATTCGCACCGGTATAAAATGAGCAGACTTAGTCAACCTATCCACAACGACCCATATTGCTTCACAATTCATAGGAGTCCTTGGCAACCCAGATACAAAATCCATAGAAATACTATCCCACTTCCATTCTGGAATAAACATTGGTTGCATAAATCCAGACGGCTTCTGATGTTCAATCTTCGATTTCTGACAGATTAGACATGCATACACAAATTCAGCTATTTCCTTTTTCATTCTCGGCCACCAAAACAATTTCTTCAAATCATGATACATTTTCGTGGCACCCGGATGAATACTCATCCCACTGCGATGTCCTTCCTCTAATATACTCTTCTTGATTTCTGCAACATCCGGAACACAAACTCTATCGTCAAATCTCATAACATCATTTTCATCAATCCTAAACTCACCACCTTGACCTTGGTTGATCAATGTCAATTTATCAACTAAATTAACATCAGATTTTTGCCCGATCCTGATCTCTTCTAGAATACCACTAGTAAGTTTCAACATACCCAAACGAACACACTTCGGAGTACTTTAACAAACTAAACTCAAATCTCGGAATTGTTCAATTAAATCCAATTCACGAACCATCATCATAGACATATGCAAGGATTTCCTGCTCAAAGCATCTGCAACCACATTTGCCTTACCAGGATGGTAATTCAAACCAAAATCATAATCTTTGAGAAACTCCAACCACCTTCTTTGCCTCATATTGAGCTCTTTCTGATCGAAAAGATACTTCAAACTCTTATGATCACTATACACTTCAAATCTCGAACCATACAGATAATGTCTCCACAATTTCAAGACAAACACAACTGCTGCCAACTCTAAGTCATGAGTAGGATAGTTCCTTTCATGAACCTTCAACTGTCTCGAAGCATACGCAACTACCTGTTGATTCTGCATTAAAACACCACCTAAACCCAACAGAGATGCATCACAATAGACCACAAAAGATTCCACCGGATTCGGCAAAATCAGAATAGGAGCACTAGTCAATCTCCGCTTCAATTCTTGGAAACCTTTCTCACAATCAGAATCCCAAATAAACGCTTGTCCTTTACGAGTCAACTTCGTCAACGGCAATGCTAACTTTGAGAATCCTTCGATAAATTTTCTGTAATAACCTGCAAGACCAAGAAAACTTCTGATTTCCGAAACAGTCTTCGGCGCTTCCCACTGAGATACCGCTTCTACTTTTGTAGGATCCACTGCAATACCATTTTTAGAAATCACATGTCCAAGAAAACTAACTTCATTCAGCCAGAACTCACATTTGGACAACTTTGCATACAACTTCCTATCTTTCAACAACTCTAACACAATTCTGAGATGTTCCGCATGATCTTCGTCATTCTTGGAATAAATCAGAATGTCATCAATAAAAACCACGACAAACTTATCCAGATACGGATGAAAAATCCTGTTCATATATTCCATGAAAACACCAGGTGCATTAGTAACTCCGAACGGCATAACAGAATATTCATAATGCCCATACCTCGTTCGAAAAGCAGTCTTTTGAATATCTTCCGCTTTCACACGAATCTGATGATATCCAGATCTCAAGTCAATCTTACTGAATACACTAGCTCCAATTAGTTGATCCATCAAATCATCAATCCTCGGTAACGGATACCGATTCTTAATGGTTACCTTGTTCAATTTCCTGTAATCAACACACAGTCTCATAGAGCCTTCTTTCTTCTTAACCAACAATACCGGAGCACCCCAAGGTGAAACACTTGGACGAATAAACTTCTTCTCCAGTAAATCTTCCAACTGACTCTTCAATTCAGCCAATTCAGACGCAGACATACGATATGGCGCCATCGATACCGGTCTCGTACCAGGAATCAAATCTATAGAGAATTCCACCTCTCTCTCAGGAGGTAATTCACCAACATCATCCGGAAAGACTTCTGGAAAATCACACACCACTGGCAATTCACCACTCCTGACCTTTCCCGTTGCATCTAACGAAGCAAGTAACATAAACACATTAGCACCGTCTTCCATTGCTTCTTGCACCTGCCTAGCAGTCATAGTCAAATTCTCGACACCAACTGCTTCTGGGAAAATCACCGTCTTAGCGAAGCAGTTCAGATGAACCCGGTTAAATTCCAACCAGTTCATCCCAAGGATAATATCAATTTGTTCAAGCGGTAGGCACACTAAATCCATACCGAAATTTCTACCAAAATCTCAATAGGATAATTCCTACATACAAGTGAAGTTGTCACTGAACCCGATGCAGGAGTATCAACAACCATGCTACCTCGCATACCAGATATGTCCAGTTTCAACCTCTCAGCACAATCCAAAGAAATGAAAGAATGAGTTGCACCAGTATCAATAATTGCAACTAAAGGTGTGCCATGAATAAAACACGTACCTTTAATCAATCGATCCTCTGGAGTAGTCTCAGATCCAGACAAAGCGAACACTCTTCCACTTGACTGATCCTTCCTAGGCTTAGGACACTGCGGACGAATGTGACCTTCTTCGCCACAATTGTAACAAGTAACAGACTTCCCTTTGCAATCAATAGACAAATGACCGGCCTTTCCACATTTATAGCACTTCTTCTCATCACTCTTGCAATCTCGAATGTGATGACCAGACTCACCACACCTGTAGCATCTGATAGGAGCCTTAGAATCTCCCCCACTAGGCCTTTTCCAACCGCCTGATCTCTGGTTATCTCTACCATATGGCTTGCCACGGTCCATATGTTGCTTTCCTCTTTTGTCAACAGTCCCACGAGAGTGAGACGACCGATTCTTGGTAATATCTTCTTCCAAGATTCTGCTACAATCCACCAGATCAGAAAATCTACGAATACGCTGGTACCTGATTCCCTGCTTAATCTCATCTCGGAGACCATTCTCAAATTTGATACATTTAGAGAATTCTCCAGCCTCATCATTGTTGTAGTGCGCATAATACTTTGCCAGCTCAGTGAACTTAGTAGCATACTCACTAACAGTCAGATTGCCCTGCTTAAGCTCCAAAAACTCAATTTCCTTTCTTCCCCGAACATCTTCAGGAAAGTACCTCCTCAGAAAAGCCCTTCTGAAGTTAGCCCAAGTCAGTGCCTCTCCATCCTGAACCATTTCAGTCCTTGTGGCAACCCACCAGTCGTCGGCCTCTTCTGCCAACATATGCGTACCATATCTGACTTTCAGATCTTCAGCACAATCAATCACACGGAAAATCCTTTCGATTTCCTTCAGCCACTTCTGAGCACCTTCAGGGTCATGTGTACCTTTGAACAACGGAGGATTGTTCCTTTGGAAATTTCCCAATTGCCTGTCAGCACCAATCACGCCTCCAGTTGGGTTTCCAGCAAGTACACCAGCTAACATCCCCAAAGCCTCAGCTAGTGCAGCATCATTTCGTCCATTACCTCTTCCAGCCATATTCCTGAGAATTAAAACATACTCCACATCAGAATACAGTATCGACAGTGTTACCTTGCACTAGTCGCATACGAAAAGGAATGACTGACTCAAGACTCTGGTCACAACGACCGACTATGCTCTGATACCACTATTGTAACACCCTCTAAAACCCCGCATATAATTTTCGCAAATATTAAAAATTATCAACTCAGAGTACATGTAATAATCGAGGAATGCTACAATTCTCTTTTAATAAAATAAATTCCTGTCATGCATAATTTTAGTGGTAACTCATACATGTCTACACAGCGGAATAATTTATTTAATAAAACCAAGTTATAATATTTTCAATCATCAGGGATTAACACCTGGAAAAGTCAACGTCATATTATAACAATTAAAAGAAAATAAACGAGTCTGACTAAAGCAGCTCGACAACCAAACGTTCCCGGAGTTACAACTATCAGAGCATGACCCGGACATACTAAAACGAAACTAAACTAGACACGATAAGCCTTCGCCAAGCACCTGAGCGAAGCTCCTCAATCTGAAATATTCAACAGTAAGGGTGAGCTTCCCAAATATACATTTGGTTATACATTCATAACAATCAATTCACGAAATCATAAGCATCACCCAATAATTAGCATATTTCATAGTTTACAAAACCTTTACAATTCATATATCCATGCCATATTGCCTTTCATATTTGCAAATATTCATCAAACATCATCAACCATTTATCAATCATACGTGCATACAAACAATCAAATATAGCATTGGAAAAATCATCCATTCATGTTATATTCGAGTAATGCAACACACCCATGCATGTGGTACCACTACACCGCCCCATTAAATCGCGGGTCACGGATAACTCACCGTTCCATTATATCGCGGACACGGCTACCACCTCAACGTTCCATTAGATCGCGGACACGTATATTGGCCACCATGTTAATTCCACACAATGGGAATTAACAAATGCAACATGATATGTAAGTATGTAACACTCAGCATACTATGAACATCGATCAACATATCATGCACATCAACAATATCAAACATAACATGATATGAAATAGCATGTAACCATTCAGCATGCCATTTAAACATCAACCAATCACATCAATTATATCATATCTCATGCTCGATAACATAACTAAAAGCATGGCAATAAAAATCCAACGTCAAAACACTGGAATCAAAAATTCAGAAACTCATCACAGCAGAGCAACACGGGCACCCGTGTTGTGCAACACGGCCCGTGTTGTGCAGAACGTCCAGAAAAATGCACATTTTAATTTTATCAGTACAGGGGCTCTGACACGGGTACCCGTGTTGTGCAACACGGCCCGTGTCGTGCAACCAGGAGCACACCCCTTCCAACTCAGAGGAGCAACACGGGCACCCGTGTTGTGCAACACGGCCCGTGTTGCTGAGCGCGCACAGGATTTTCCTGAACCTGCAGCAGCTCAGAAAACAGCAGTCCAAACGCGGGAAAACGTCCGCCAAAACGCGCATTTCAGCACCTAACGCATCGAGTTTGTACAATTCACAACACACCACAATATCTAAGTTACCAACAATTATTATAATAACTTTAATCGGAAACTAACCGTCCTTTTGGGGAAATCTACTGACACGGAGGTTATCCCTACAACTTCCACGGTAAATTCACGATCATGATATATATATACTCTCAATTCCTCATTTGGGACCTAAAACTCTTAATCGATTCCTAAAAATTGGGGACCTAACCCTTTTCTAACAAGGTTCAGTCCTACAGTTATCGATCCCTAGAAACATCTAACAATTGGGAATTCCTACGATTACCCGAATCAACCGTACATAAACCCATAAACAAATATAAATCGAGTATAAACCCCCCTTACCTTATCAATTAGCAGCTTTGAGTTCTTGGGCGATGTTCTTCATTCTCCGTTCTTCAGAGCTCTATTTTCCCAAATTCCAACTTCTGTTCTTACGTGAAAACCAAAAATGAGAAAATGGCCTAAGTCCCAAACATAACTTTATTTCTCTGCACCCCCACTCTTTACTAACAACATCTAAGCCCAATAACATAAAAATCCCAATATTCCTTATTTCTTTTATTTTCCTCAAATACTCCAAAATAAATAATTCTTTTTATTTTATTAATTCTAATAAAATAAATTCCCAAATTTAAATAAATCAATTAATTGAAAACGGGGTGTTACACCATCCCCTCTTCATCTCATCCATTCCTTATTGCACTAGGTGTTATTGGAGCATGATCTCTATATCATGTCTCAAAAAAATGGTGCATAAATTGCTATTGACCGGCCTCAAAATAGGTGCGACTTCTATATAAGTCCACTTACGATTGCTTAACATAGCGCTAAATTTTGTCCCGATTCGAATAAATGATCATTTGTGGCCCAAACTTATGATTGCAAGCCCAAGTATGTTAATTTGATCTCTTTGATCCAATAACATTAAGATTCATTATGTGGAGGCTTTGGTTCTACCAATCCTCTAATGGATCTACAACACCTTTGGTCAAGGCATTTCACTTAAACATCATTGATCATTAAATAGTACTTATGAGAATTCCAAATGGATGATATACTTGACAAAAAGCAAATGCAACTTGTTGTGTGGAGGTTTTGGTTCTACCAATCCTCTAATGAGTTCCAAATGTAAGATTTAAGATGGTCATCCAACTAACCACTAATTATTGACTTGTTTTACCTTATGCTTTTATTCTTTTTTATGCTTTATGTACTATTTACTTTTAGCATTTACATTTCATGTCATTTTCATCTTTTCTCATTTGAGCATTTATTTTCTTGCCATTTTTTACTTTGCTCACTTGAGCTTTTCTTTTCCTTTCTTAAGATACTTAATAATCAACATAAACCCTATAAAATCTTTAATGGTACTTGGACTATTTGGCTACTATCCTTGGCATTATGGAGCATGGGACTTTTTCTTGGACTTAGGATTAGAAACATTGGCCTATCTTGGAGACTTTGTGACCTTACCTGATTATTTTATCTGGAGTTCTTGAGGTTCACCTTAATACATTGGGTTGCTTGTTTGTTTTTGTGTGCAGGTTTTTGTGATTACACCCTCTGTTTGTAATCTGGAATTCACCCGTACACAGCCGTTACTCTGCCCAATTTTTGTGAAGACTTAATACACTTGAAGTTTGGTTCTCTCAAGAGGTCTAGTATTTTTGCTTGCTTGGTTTCAATCTAAAGAATGGGAATTCTATCTTGGCTCATAATGTCAAGTATTGGTTTCTTGTTGGTTAGATGGTTCTTATCCCTAGCTTTTACCTTATGCTTTAGGATAGTCTCTTCTTCTCCTCCCATCTTCTTTAATTTCAAAATATTCTTCCTCCTTTTGAAAACTCTTCTTGTTTTGAAACTTGAACCACTTTCATAATAAACTTGGACTTATGTCCATGTATTTTCAAAACATTTTCATAAATAAACCCCCAATGAACTTAATGATACCTTGACATTTTTTGTGAGAAGACTAAAAGTCAATCAATCTCATTTCAAACCATCTTGCCATTTTGGATTTTTTATCTTTAAAAATTTTCTCAAAAGATTAGACTCTTGTCAATCCTTGTAGTGATGCAAACAACTATACTTCTACAATATGTAGTGAAGAGAGATATTTTCTACTTGGGTGTTGAGTTAGGCATTGTTGATTTTAAAATCCAAGCCATATCCTCCACTTTGAGATGATGCAAATTCTCCTTTCTCATGGTTGTGGGTAGTAGGTTTGTTTTTCACACGGACAATGACGATGATGTTTTATCTTATAAAATGAACCAACACATTTGTGTTTTAAATTTTTGAAAGAGGAACTGCGTGTACCCTGATCCCCTATTGCACGAAAGGTGGTACATAGGCATTAAAGGTTCGCAACCGCGGCAGGTGCAAAAATCATAAAATATATATATTTCTTTTCTCGCCTCCACCATCCATTCTATATACAATAGTTTTTATAGCCAAAATATATAGATTTTACAAAGAGGCTCCTGCAGAGTACCGTAGATGTTTAGGGTGCTAATACCTTCCCTTTGCATAACCAACCCCCTTACCTTGAATCTTTCCCCCTCTTTTGGGTTATTCGCTCTTTTCCCATTCCTTTGGAAACAATTAAGCGCGGTGGCGATTTTTATTTTGATTTTTATAAAGTCTAGTCAATCCAATGGCTTAGTCTTGAACATTTCTACCGTTACATACCCCGTCATCTACTTTGTCTTCCAAAGGTAACCCTCGGCCATCTTTGAGTAAATGTAGACCAAACAAACAGGGCCCAAATTGTACTTGTGAATCGTTGTCAGGTATGTAAAGTACTTGAGGTATATCAGATCAACATATGTAGCACTTTTGTCAACAAACATGGATGTGCCAACCAAAAATAAGAGGTAACACCTTAATATGCAATGTCGGTGGTGCTCGCCTGCTCATCATCACCCTCGATATCCTTAGCCCCATTCACATGATCACTATAAAGCTTTTCCAAAAAGCTAAATCGTGCATGACATGCTCGTAATAATATGACATCATCTCAACCCATTCCTCTTGTCTGATCCTCCTGTGGTTCATTAATCTCCCATAATGGGAAGATGCAGTAGGAATGAGACATCATCCAAAGTGATGGTCATCTCGCCTATAGGTTGGTGGAAATATGACATCTTTGAGTGCCACCTCTATGTAAAAGCCGCATGCATGTTGTGGTTTACGGTCACGTATGTAGATGAACATAAACCGACATGATCGGAATAGCGTATAACATATATGAACCAACAACTAGAGAGTTGTGGCAACTGCAGTATCTTCCTGTTATGGTTAATCATTTTCAAACAATCACACTCCTGAAGAAAAAAACATAATCATTATGGATTTAATTAGTTGACAACATATGTACATGTATTGAAAAAGAAAATAAATATACCTCTTTATTCCAAACATGTCTAGAAGCATGCTCTACATAATTATAAGGTAAGGAGGTGTTATATGGCCCTCCTGGATAACTATCCAATAGGGAATCCTCCATGGCTTCCTCCTCGACTTCCTCATGGGCTTCAAGGTCATTAGGGGCCTCAAGATCCTCATATTCTGATGCATCATATGCTTGAGATACCTAAGAAAGTTGGCTACAAGAACCATATAGTCGGGGTTGTGAAGAAGATTGAGCATCAAATGAGTCATCAGTAACATATGGCATCATGGTCCTAGATATAGCCCTTCCACATTGTACCGATGCGGTTTTAGACACACATCCCGCCCTAATATGACCTTCATTATTGTGAGCCATTTCACCTGCATTATAAACAAAAATAGATTTAAAAAGCATGTCCACTGAATGATCCAATTTTTTGACTCAGCCCAATCTGGAGATGTATCTCCAAAACTAGTTTCAGAGAAAATCCAGAGATGCATCTCTGGACAAACCTACAATTTTCAGCTCCCATGAAAGACCCATTTTCTGCCATAATCGGCCCAAAATCCTCATTGCATGTTCTAGTAGACTATCGATTTCGTTTACACTACTACATATACCTAAAACAATTGACGCATCCTAAAAAACTAACTAATAATCAAAACCTAAAAAGAAAAGAAAATTTGGAAAACTTACCTAAAGAAACTAAATGATGAGAATAAACATATTAGAAGTTATGAGATGTTGGAAGAGGAAGAGGGAAGGGTCTGGCATATGATATGAACTAATAGCGTCTGGATATGCATCTCCGGACCACCCAAATATTTCGAATAAATGGTGTTTACGGAGATGTTGTAACAAAATTGTTCATATCACTTAGGTTTTGATGATAACAAAGTACTTAAAGAACATATGGGTATACTAACATATGTTCAGGTGTGCATGATCATAAGCTTAAAAATAAACTTGGTTCTGACCCTGATAAAAGCATTTAAAGAGAAGCTAAAAGACTCAGATTCTGAAGGATCATAATTTGATGACTCAGAACTTGGTATCTCAGCTTGTGGTGACAGCTCAGACTCTAAGAACCTAAGTTAAAAGTACTCAGCTTCTAATCTGTACTCTGTCTCTAAAGCAGAACTATCTTGTCAATCTAGGTTGTGGAGAAAAGTCAACTAGAGTTTCTTAGTGCAAGGCTCAAGGAAAGTTGGCGTGGTTTATTAAGTCTGATCCAACATTTTGGTAGATACCTAGTATGAGAAATATGCTCTAGATAAAGCGTTTACACTAAGGATGAAGACCTTCACATATCAACTTCCAACGTCTCTCTTGGAGTTACTTCTCAACATAGTTCACTTGAACAAGTCATCTTCCAACATCTCTTTTTTGTCTCTATATAATAAGTTGAAGATTTGAAGGAATACATACATGAACAAACCATCTAAGAAGAACAACATTGAACACAACTCTGAGCTGGAGTTTTTATAACTATAACTCCACAAGTTCTTGAGATTTCTTATCTTTGTGTATCTTAGAAATCATAAGTGATTTTAGAATCCTTGTTTTTGCACCCCAAAATTAGCCCTCTCATTTCTCAAGACATTTCCCACAAGATCTTCAATAGCTCAAGCTTGCACAAGGATTGACTAGGTCAAGACATCTCCTCAACACTGATGCCTCAAATTAGGGTTTGAGTTTTCACAAGGAAAATGTGAATTTTTATGCCTTATATGACTTTCATGGATCATTATGGACTTTCAATATTGCTCATGTCAAGTTTCAAGTCTTGCAGTTCAAGTTTACTCAGTCAATTGATCAGATGACATAAAATCAGCTGTATTGAGTAAAAAGTCAATTGTGGTCAACCTACAGTCAAACTTCAAGATTTGGACCAATATCAACATTTTTAAGTCATATGTATCAATTGATCAAGTTTAGATCACAATTCCCCAGGAAAATTGTTCAAATCACCAAAAGGGAAAAATGGTCAAAATTAGGGTTTTGATTGTATTTGATTGATCAAGGATTGTTTGACCTAATACATGATCTAATGGCTTAAAGTAAAATCTCAAGGATTCAAATATAACATTTTGACCTAATTTCATGGCTCAAAACATTTCTCAAGATCATTAGATTGACACATGAAATTTGGTCAACTAATGAAAAAGTCAATTGTACACTGAAAAGTCAAACTTTAACTTTTTGATCAAATTTGAGTTTCAAAGATCACAACTCATCAAGACATTCAAAAATATGAAGCTTGATCATCAAGAAATCAAGAAAGTCAAAAGTCAGTGTGAAAAGTTAAACTTTTCAAGACTTAGAAATTTTTCTAAGTGTTTTTTATACATGATAATTTCATTACTTCATGCCAATCTTTCACCAAGATGAAAGATGATTCAAGAAAAACCTCCAACATGAAAGTTGTAGATCTTGATGAGTTGTACAACTTCTATTTTTACGGTGATGTCAAAAAATTCTTATATTTGAAGATATGAGATCATGAAGTCATGACATTTTTGTATAAACACTTAGAGAAATTTCCAACAGATTTTGGTCAGTTTTTATCTCAACTTCTTGGCCAATTTTCATCAAGTTCCAGTTTGATTTAACAAAAGTAGAAAACATGAAAGTTTTAGAGGATGTTTCAAGCTTTCTAAAACATCCTAGA
Organism: Vicia faba; assembly: GCA_948472305.1. NCBI lineage: Eukaryota > Viridiplantae > Streptophyta > Magnoliopsida > Fabales > Fabaceae > Vicia > Vicia faba. The sequence goes on from OX451740.1 coordinate 897,979,691, forward strand.
GCATGAATTTATCATACTTGAGCTAGGATATTCAAGGGCTTGAAGTTGGGAATCCATTCTTGAATTGCAAGTCATTTTGTTGAAGAACATATAACAAAATCCTTATGCCATGCTGCATAATCTTACTTTGTAGACCTTTTAACTTGAAAATCTCACCATAATTAATTTTTTACACAAAATTTTGAGCTATGATCCAAGAGGTTAAGGCATTATCCAATCCATTTTTCCGTTTATGGCACAAAGGCACCATTGCCATTCACATAAAGCATGCTTTATACAAAGTCAACTCTCCTTGAGCCTCTCAACTGTTTTTTCTTCATACACAATGTCAAAGCAAGAAGCAACATGCCTAAAAACTCCTAGCCACTTCAGATCCCTTTTGTACCATGCATTGGGACATCAAATTTCACATAACTTGGTTGTTTCATCTCAACCAAACCAGAATTCCACAGCTTGTGAAACAAACTCTCTCATCCTTTCAAACCTCCTCTATAAATAGAGAGGCCATTTGCAAGGTAAAGGGACAGAGGTTTTTGTTGTGTAGCCAAGTTTCTCAAAACCCCTCATACTCTAAAAAAAACCATAATTGTCCATAAAACCTCCACTCTTGAGCTTAGAAACCAAAATCTTCAAATCTCTCAAAACTTGCATTTTTATCCAAACAAACCATCCACATACTTCATATACATCATATAGAAGTTGTCCAAACACAAGAGAAACTTCTGTAACATCACTATCACCATTCTCTAAACTCAAAAAGCATCCACTTGACTTCTCCAAGACAATACAGCCACTCTAAATCAAAACACAAATTTTAGCTTCATGGTAAGTTTTCTTGACTTTGAACTCTTCATACAGGCATCGTTAGTGGTTCATTTGTGAAGACACAATGTAGATATCATTTCCATGAACCTAACCATATGTTTACTTTTAATTTTCATTAACCATGTGTTGATAACTAACTCATATATGCAGCAGAAAAATGTTAGAAGTAAAAAACAACAGTATGAGTCGATACATATCTCTATGAGTTGACACATATTAAGTACAAAATAGGTTATGAGTCGATACAAAATGCGAATGAGTCGACACATAACAGAAATGTGTCGATTCAAACTGATCAGGACTTTATAAGTCTGTCGGGATACTAACTGCAAGTATACAGTTCATTCGTTCTAGTTTTAAAAGATTATCGAACCCACAGAGACTGAGGATCAATCGCATACGATCTAATGCTACAGTTTGTCTAACTAAGCGATGAATATTCAATTTTTGGGGGAAACAGTTTAATTAAAAATAATAGTACTAGTTATACCGGTATGTGATAATCGGACTTAGGGAATTCGGTGAATCGCTTGGCCTATAAAGTATTTCGGTAAAAGCTAATTGTTTAAAAACCTGAGACATACACTCTCGTGTTTATGAAATAAGTCATGCTACTAAACCTAGTGGATGCACTTTAAATTTAATAACACTTTTTGAAAACAATTTGAGTTTAATTAATTTATTAAAACACTCTCGTGTATTTAAAAACCAATGTTTCGTTACCACTATCTGGGTTGAACCCCAGCTCTCGCATGCAGGTTCTTGCCTTAATTAATTTCCCACTCTCGTGGCAAAATCGTGTTAATTAACCTCTCACTCTCGTGACAAGGTTAGTTAAATTAATCTTGGAAATTGGGAACCAGAAATTGTTTTATAAATATTTTTGGCCAAGGTATCACTGAATTCTTTTAGTTCTTACGGTCACATACCGGTATTAATAATTTAGCCGGACATAATTAACTTGAAAGCAATACAATTCAAAATATAATTCATAACGACAATTGGCATAATATAAGAACTGAATAAATATTAATTTCAATAAAAACCTGGAATCAAAGTTGCTATGGTAATCTTGAAGTATTACAATAATCCTTGAGCTTGATTGCAGTAAATAATTTGTGTGAATTCTTGAAGGAAGAATTAACACTTAAAACTAAAAACTAAAACTTGGAATGAAAATTACAGGAACGTGAAAACAATATTCCAAAACAAGGAAAATGGAAAATAATTGCAAAAGAATAATAGTATTTGTTCTGAGGAAAATTCTCCGACCCCTGGCACTTTGCACTGGCACACATATATATAGCATAGGAAAAACAACAGTTAAGAAATCTTGAGGAAGTCTTCAATGGAGAAAATATAGGGAGCACTAATAGTGGGTGGCAGGAAAATAGGAGACTCAACAGGAAGAAAGGAGAACGAGTCTGCCCTTCAATGCCCACGTCTCTATCCATGTATAACGTCCACCTTCACGCGTGTGACGATCGTCACAGGTGGGTGACGGTCGTAACGCGCTGAAGTAGCGCATTACGCTCGTCAGTGATGTGTGACGAGAGTTTCTCCAAGTTGGGGGGGCGTTACGCCCGTCACAAGGGTGTGACGACCGTCACTGTTCCAAAAATCCAAACTTTGTATTTTTTTATTCTTTTTCTCTTCTCTTTGTTTATTGTCTAGCCTTCTTCATGTTGTCCTTTTCCATCGGTTTGAGTCGACAAATGTTATACCTGTAAAAAGACAAATAATCTCGGAATAATTAGGGGTTAGACGACTTAATGAAATATAAAATCGGTAAAAAAAGCATGGTAATTATATGATATGTTTTCTCGTTATCAAATTCCCCCATACTTAAGCCTTTGCTTGTCCTCAAGAAAATAGTCATTCGAAGGGTCGGACAAGTTTTGTCAAGCGCATAAGCATGACATACCTTGGATTTTTAAAGTAGTTTCGGGAAATCCTCGTCGGTTCGGCCAATACTTGAGTAAAACACTAAATATACGCTAATGACACAAGCAATAAGCTTAGCCGTAGGCTTCCATTTCAAACGAGCTATCCAACAGTTCCGTTATAATTCTTCCCGGAGTTTCTCGTATCTATTTCACCCGGTTTCGTTCTGGCGCAATCACATTAAGCCCTTTGTCTTAGCACGCACGTAGTGGAGTAACCGGTTAGTGACTTTGATCCTTTTAGCACGGGGTCTGGTACATGAATGTGGCAACCCTACATATGTTATCCAAATTGGAGGTTGTGGGGGATCGGGCGGTAGCACGCCCTACCGAGTTCAGAACCAGATACCTCTGAACCAACCAACACTGGATTCCTTCATTATTTGCTCAGCTCTTATATGTGCCCGTCTATTTTGGTACACAAATTTTCTTTTCTTTTAGCAGCGAGATAGGAAGGATATTTTTAGAATCAGGCATCAAACACTTATATTCATCGATTCTCCACGTGGTTTATGTCAAGACGGTGCTGACTGCTAGTATAAACTACTAGGGGTTACTTCTAGAACTTGAAACTCTAGATATCGGTATAATGGTTATTGAAACGGATCGCGTAAGTAGGAAGTCTACGGTGTCGGAACTGTATCGATCTTGTTATGTCGTTTTCGGCTTCCTCAACTGGGATTTCGTTAAAATAGGTATGTCGGGCGAATGCGAAGCTGAAAATTTTTCGGTATGGCTAAAATAAAGCGAAGAATTTGAATTGAGACATATCATAAGAATTTACTAGTTTATAAAAGATTGAAAGGTACCTCTCCCACACAAAATCCGACATTGTCCTCAATGTTGCGGCATGTAGGCGGGGAAGTACAATTACAAAAACAACCGGAAAAAGAAATGAAGCAGAAAAATAATAAATTACATAGAAATTAAAGAAAGACTACTAGTGACCACGTCCTCTACTCCTGGTGCGAGAGCGTCTGGTAGGAGTGGCTTCAGTGTCGATGTGTTGGAAGCCAAGGGTGCTCACGTCCATCCTCAAGGCCTTAAGCTCTGACAGGGCCTCATCTAACCTCTCATTCTTGTTGCGCTGCCCAGTCAAGATCTGAGTGTTTTGGGCGCACAGAGACTCAAATTGCTCGGCTTGCCTCCTTTCAAGCGCCGCATTCATTTGGTTTTGCATATGGAGGGCGCGGAGGATGTCTTCAAGATTAATAGGAGGAGGTGCAGATGAGGATCCTGGAATGTCGTGGACTAGAGGAGCACTATCCAACTCTTCTTGTATTTCGTCTGCGGCGGCTGCAGGTTGGTCTTCATGGGCAGGTGCACGCTCTGCGGGAATTTCAAGATCGAACAACCAGTTTGCTCAGTTTCTTGGATCGATTCGGTCCCTGTTCGGCAAAATGATATTCTGATAGATAGTGTTCCTGATTACAGGGTGGAATCTGTCGTCTTCCCGCTCGTAGATGAGGTGTGCTGCTTTGCAGTGATCCAAGGTTAGCAAAGTCGGTACCATAGAAGGCAAGGTTGCGAGAGCAGCACCGTAGTTCATACCAATGGCAAGTGAAGTAACCAGCCCTCCGAAATAAAATGGTTTTCCACCTCTAGCACAAATAGAGTGGATATGAGCAAGTAGGAACGAGGCGGCATTGATCTTTTGCCCAATGAACGCGCAATGTAGGAAGAAGAGATCCTTGGAGTTGAGCTTATGGTTGCTGTCGCGGGCGAGGATTTTGTTACTAAGGATGCGATGGAAGTAGCGGATGGTCGGATTGTGAATGTGGGTGGCATTCAGGTGGTCGTAGGATCCGGCACGGATATTCGTCAAACTGTGCCATAAGTTGAAAGATTCCTCACCAAAATTATCCGGCACCCGGAGATGAACACCTTCGTCCGAACAAAAGCCCAAAAGTCGCGTGATGTCGGATTGAGGTAACTCGTGCTCAATGCCAAACATGCGGAATTTGGCCAGACCTGAAATTTGGTTCGTGGCACCTGGCGGAGTGAGGTAAACAAATGAACTCAAGAACTCAAGAGTAAGAGTTTCGTAGATTGGTCTTGGTCTGCGGCACAAGTTCCACAGATCCACACTTTGCAATAATTGGTGGACACTATCGAGTAGTCCCAAACTCCTCAGGCAGTCGATGTCAACGTACCTTGTGGGTTGGAGACCTCGACGTTGAAATTTCTGAAACTTTACCCGTTGATTTTCTCCTTGTTCGCCGATTCAGAAAGTGAGGACGGGGCTTGTGGGTTGTTTGCCATGGTGTAGGTAGAATTGGATTTTGGAATATGAAATTGGGGTACTGTGTGGACGGTAATTTGGTGTTTGAAGTTTAGACGTTAGAAGAAAAAATGGAGTGAGTGGGTAGTTTTTCGTGTGATGTGGTAACAATGGAAGAAGTGGGTTTATGAAGGGGATGGTTGAAAGCTGGAACGGTTCTGTAATAGCCGTTCTGATACACTGTATGCGTGACAGTCGTCACGAGGGTGTGACGGTCGTCATGAGGCAAAAAGGCGTGTTACGCTCGTCACAAGGGTGTGACGGTCATAACGCGTTCAGCGTCATTAATGAGACGACCGTTACAGGACCGTTGGGGTGTTTATATTTTTATATTTTATTATTTTCTTGGTAATAAGGTTTGAAGTATATATTTGTTTCAATTTTTGAAATATTTTAATTAATAAGAGTTTTAAATATAAAGGTGATCTAATAATTAAAGTTTGTAATATTTGTTACCAGTTCATAACGAAATAGAAATATTGCGTATAAACATAGACAGTAAAATAAAAAGGAAGTAAACAGTAAGCTGGAAATGAAAATAAATGCAAATTAAAATAAACATGGTACTTTAAATAATTAATAGAATAAATTCATAAGAAATTGTTTCAAAATAACTAGGAATAAAAAATGATAATGCTGAAATAATAACTGAAATCCCTCCCACACTAAAACTAAACAGTGTCCCCACTGTATGGACAAATGCGAGAGAGAAGAAAAGGATAACAATGGCAACTCACTACGCCAAAAATAAGCTTTAGCATCACACATACGAAAGCTCTTTTAGGAAAAAGCGCTGCTATAGGTATTAAAAAAAATTCGCTTAAAAAAAGCGCTTTCAAAGGGTACCTTAAGAAAGCGCTTTTCAAAAGCGCTGCTAAAGGTCACCCTTAGAAAGCGCTTTTTGAGAAGAGCTTCTATAGGGTGCCTTTCAGAGGGAACCTAAGAAAGCGCTTTTCAAAAGCGCTGCTAAAGGTCAGCCTAGGAAAGCGCTTTTGAAAAGCGCTGCTAAATCTGGCCTTTTGAAAGCGCTTTTAAAAGCGCTGCTATAGGGTATGATACGAAAGCGCTTTTTTATGAAAAAGCGTTGTTATACATGACCATTAGAAAGCGCTTTTAAAAGCGCTTTCGTAGGTTGTTTTATAATAAAATTTTAATGTTTTTGATTAAAGCTTTGTGTTCGTACTGTACGTGGCTCTTGTGTTTCCTCCTCTCTTCCAACGTTCCAAACCCTTTCGCTCATGTTCCTTCTTCGTCCAAAGTGATTTTTCACGGTAGCCACCATCGTCAACTCTCATCGCTGCCGCACGAGTCGCCCCTCTCTTCACAAGGTTCGTTGATTATTATTTTCTTCTCATTTACAGTGTATTCGTTGTTGTTGTTTGTTTGATGATTTTTGATGATTATTTTCTTCTCATTTACAGTGTATTTTCTTCTCATTGATTATTAATATGTTATGTTCATTTTGAGTTAATCTTGAGTGTATAAAATCTTTTTACCTTGTCAATGAATTAATATAATAAAGTTGCATGTTCTTACCTTCACTGAATTTCTTTGTACATGAGATGTGAGAGAAAAATGATTCTACAGATTTGATATTATTAGATAGATCAAGAAATTTTTGCAATTTTAGGTTAGGAAAATGGAATACGGTTCAGTTTGGATGGAAAAAGTACAAGGGTACGATTCTGAAAGAAAATGAAAACGCGATAGAATTTGGAAAACATAGCCGCGTAAATTGGAAAACCAAAAACATAAGAAACCTAGAATTCAATGATACATTGCTTTAAAAGATTAGATATGTAAAGAAAACTCCAGGTACTTAGACCAGTAATGTAGGATTTGCTTGTGATCCAAGTTGAATAGTAGTTTACTTTGACTCTAGGCATTAGACATTGTTGATTTTCCAGTAGCTGTAACGACACCGAAGAAAAACACATAATATCATATCCTATAATGAGATACTTGTACAGTAAGAATCAAATGGAAAATAGATGCATGTACTTTGTTTGCACCAAGCATAGGTTGGGATATTAACAGTTGGAGTGTCACTGTTATTTGAGTTGAGAAAGTCATAAAGTTTGCTAAGAATATTATTATAAGGTTGTTATGAGAGATATTGAACTATCTAACCTATGAATTTCTATATTAATGATTAATACAAAGGTATTATTTTGATCATTCCTTATCTCTTTTATAAATCAACACTTTTTTAATCTTCCTTTTTGAGAGCTACTATCGAGTATAACATCTTTTGTTGAGTTTTCAGTTGATTTGGTATGATGAGTTGTCGGTGGATTTATTTATTTGATAAATAATTAAAATTATTTAGAGGAAATTTAAAATCATAAATTGTTGTATTGGTATGGTGGTTTCGATTATAATCAAACATTCAAAGGAATTTGGTTCAACACCGGATTTGTATATTTTTAAATATTTATTTGTTGTTAACTTATTTACATTTAATTTGTCTAAATCAGTAGGGGTGAATCAAACCTAAAGTTTAGTGTAAATACATGCAAACTCCGGACTTAAGATCTAATAATCAAACAAGATGTAGCGTAATTAAGTGTGACATCAAGTATATACATATGCATATATAGTTAGCCGCAAAACTTACTAGGAAGTACTCTTCCGTGTCAAATTATAAAATATTTTGATCATTTTACACGAATTAAGAAATATAATCATTACTTTATAAAAAAGTGAAATAATATAGGACTTTATAAGAATAGAAAAAAGAAAGAAAAATAAATAATATAGAGTATATTAGATAAAAAACTATTAATGATGTATTGAGATTGTAAATAATATAGAGTATATTAGATAAATATTTTTGACAAATTGATTTATAATTTAGAACGGAGAGAGTATTACATTGTAATGATTGTGATTTTGGAGAGTGTATTTTGTATCGAGAGGATTTTCTTCCATGCCTAGCACGCCAAACATGACTGAGATACATCTAGAATAAATTATTTTATGTTATATGTTATTGAGTTTTAAACAAATTTGAGCGAGGTCGGTTCTTATGACCGCGGATAGGAGAACTCCTTAAACAAATTTATCTCTCCTTCTCTTTCACTCATTTTTATTGTAAATTGTGAATTCATTGATTGTGCAATCAACATATTGAGATAATTTTCTTATCAATAATATTTTAAACAATTTTTTGTTGAGTTGTATGTAATCTATAAAATTGCAATTGATTTTTCATATCAACAAAACCAAAGAAAAATCTGATTAAAATTGATTTCACACCAAGTGTTCGACAAATTGATTAAGTTAAGTTTTTGTTTAGCTCAGATTGACTCAGAAACCGTAAACCATGGATAAGACATGGATGTATTCCAACCGATTGTCGAAAGAGTACGAGAACGGGGTATCGGAATTCGTTAAGTTTGCTGTTGCGCACGCCGAAGACCCCGGTCGAATGACATGTCCTTGTTTGTGTTGTTGTTATGGGAATCGGGTTGACACGGTTCAGTTGGCATCGCATCTAATACGGTATGGAATTGATAGAAGTTATACATGTTGGAATATGCATGGTGAGAAAAGTGATGGGAATGATGAATCGGGGGATAATAGGACCTATGCTTCAAACGACAATGGCACAAATACATACGATTATGATCGAGTTGAAGAGATTGCAGAAGCGCTTGAAGAAGATCTTAATGATTGTCCCAAAATGTTCGAGAGGTTGGTAAGCGATGCAGAGAAACCGTTGTATAATGGTTGTACAAAATTCACAAGATTGTCTGCGGTATTAAAGTTGTACAACTTAAAGGCGGGCAATGGATGGTCGGATAAAAGTTTCACGGAGTTATTAGCCCTTATGAAAGATATGCTACCAAAGGATAATGTTATCCCCAATCGAACGTATGAGGCCAAAAAGATGTTGTACTCTATTGGCATGAGCTATGACAAGATACATGCCTGTCCAAAAGATTGCGTTTTGTTTCGAAACGAGTATGCATCGTTAAATGAGTGTCCTAAATGCGGTGCCCCTCGATATAAGAAAAAGTTGTCTCCGGCAAAAGTCTTATGGTATTTTCCTATAATTCCGAGATTTAGACGGATGTATCGTAGTTAAACCGATTCAAGACACTTAACTTGGCATGCAGATGAAAGAATTGTTGATGGAAAGTTTCGACATCCGGCAGATTCACCACAGTGGATGAAAATTGATAATTATTATCCTAAATTTGAAAAAGATGCAAGAAACCTTCGCTTGGCATTGTCTACTGATGGAATGAACCCACACGGTATTCAAAGTATCTCGCATAGCACATGGCCTGTAATTCTTATGATTTATAACCTACCTCTGTGGCTATGTATGAAGCGTAAGTACATGATGTTATCTATGTTAATTTCTGGGCCTAAACAACCAGGAAATGACATAGACTTATATTTGGAACCTTTAATCGAAGATTTGAAGATTTTGTGGGAGAACGGTGTGGAGGTTTATGATGGGTATAGGAAAGAAAGTTTCAACTTGAGGGCGATGTTGTTTGGAACAATTAACGATTTTCCAGCCTACGGAAATCTATCCGGGTATAGCATTAAAGGTGAAAAAGCGTGTCCTATCTGTGAAGATGGAACCGATACGATGCGATTGAAACTTTGTCAGAAGAATGTCTTTCTCGGTCATCGTAGATTCTTAAATTCTAAACATCAATATCGTGGATGGAGAAAAGCGTTCAACGGAGATACCGAACAACGTAGAGCTCCGCCTGGATTGACAGGTGATCAATTATTTGAAAAGGTGAAAGATGTGAGTATTCAGTTTGGCAAGCCTTTTGCACATAAAGTTGTTACAGGTGGGTGGAAGAAGAGGTCGATTTTTTTTTAATTGCCATATTGGAAATCTTTGTACGTAAGACATTTTCTTGATGTTATGCATATTGAAAAAAATGTATTTGACAGTGTTATTGGTACGTTACTCAATATAAAAGGGAAGTCTAAGGATGGTCTTAAAGCAAGGGAGGACATGGTAGAGATGGGAATAAGAACTGAATTGGGACCCGTGAAAAAAGGAACACGAACATATCTACCACCTGCTGTTTACACTCTATCCAGAAAGGAGAAAAAATATTGTGTAAGTTCCTAAGTGAGGTTAAAGTTCCAGAAGGCTACTCATCAGATATTAGAAGACTTGTGTCTATGCAAGACCTCAAGTTAAAGAGTTTAAAGACGCATGATTGCCATGTTATAATGGAACATTTTCTACCGATAGGTATACGTTCTATTCTTCCAGAAAAAGTAAGAAGCGCAATAACTAAACTGTGTTTTTTCTTCAAGTCAATTTGCAGCAAGGTGATCGATCCTGAGATCTTACCAACATTGCAAAAAGAAATAGTTGTTACTTTGTGTGATCTTGAAATGTATTTCCCTCCCTCGTTTTTTGACATAATGGTTCATCTTGTCGTTCATCTTGTCAAAGAGACACAACTGTGCGGACCAGCTTATATGAGATGGATGTACCCTACTGAACGTTATATGAAAATATTAAAAGGGTATGTGAAAAACCGAAGTCGACCAGAGGGTTGTATTGCTGAACGATATATTGTTAAAGAAGCGATTGAGTTTTGTACTGAATATCTGTCAAATGTTCAATCAATTGGACTCCCCAAATCTCACATTGTTGAAAAAAAAGAAGGTAAGAAGCTAATTGGAAATAAAGTTGTGACAGTATCAATGGTCGAACGGGATCAAGTGCATTTGTATGTTCTGCATAATGAGCTTGAAGTTGAGCCGTATGTTGAAATTCACAAGGGTGTTCTTCGAGGTTTAAATCCGAATAGAAATGAGAATTGGATTGTACGAGAGCACAATCGAAGTTTCATACCATGGTTTAAGGAACATATTTATTCAAAGTATCGTTCAGATCATGCTTCAGTAACAGAAAGATTGAGATGTTTAGCATACGGTCCAAGTTTAATTGTGTTTTCTTATAGTGCATATGCAATTAATGGATACACATTTTATACCAAAGAACAGGATGATAAAAGTACTATGCAAAATAGTGGTGTCACCTTGATCGCTGAAGCAATGCATATATCAAGTGTGAAGGACTTAAACCCAAAATTTGCAAACCTGTCATATTTTGGGGTTATCGAGCGCATTTGGATGTTTGATTACGAGAAGTTTCAGATTCCTATATTTGGTTGCAAGTGGGTTGAAAATAATAATGGCATACGAATGGATAAGTCAGGTTTTTTGCAAGTGGATCTTAATAGGGTGGGGTACAAAGATGAGCCTTTCATTCTAGCCTCTCAAGCTAAACAAGTGTTCTATGTCAATGATCCGACAAGTACGAAATGGTCTATAGTGCTACTATCTAACAAAGTAATTGATGAAAGCATTGGAGATCAAAGTGATATTGGTGTTGACATTGAATCTTTAACCATAACTGATCAAAATGATAATGAATCATGTATTAGAAACGATCATAATGAGGGTATTTGGATCAATCCAACTGTCCGCGTTGTTAAGAGACGAGTAGAACACATTCCTACCAAGAAAAGAAAGAGACCTTAGTGAAAAGGGTAATAGTATATATAACTTGCCATTTCATTTTTATATTTGTCATTTCATTTTAATTTGCCATTTCATTTTTATTTGTCATTTCATTTTTATATTTGTCATTTCATTTTTATTTGCTATTTCATTTATATTTGTCATTTCATTTTAATTTGCCATTTCATTTTTATTTGTCATTTCTTTTTTATATTTGTCATTTCATTTTAATTTGTCATTTCATTTTTATTTGTCATTTCATTTTTATATTTGTCATTTCATTTTTATTTGCTATTTCATTTATATTTGTCATTTCATTTTAATTTTCCATTTCATTTTTATTTGTCATTTCTTTTTTATATTTGTCATTTCATTTTTATTTGACATTTCATGTTTATTTTTTTTCATTATTACAGGTTAAATGGCTAGTAATCAAGATAATGCAAATGCTCCTGAAAATGCTCCTGAAAATACTCAAGAAAATACTTCAGAAAAAGATATTACACGAGGTATTACTATTATGAGGGGAATCATACGTGATAGAGATAGAGGAGTAACCTATAATATAGAATGGAATGATAATGACCAATTAATTGGGTCTAATGCTGCAAAGTTGACAAGCTACATTGGTACGCTTGTTCGTATACACATTCTGATCACCACTCCTAGATGGAAAAGAGGAGAGTTGGATGAGGCTAAGGAGAAAGTTTGGACTGAGATAAAGGTACATATATGGTTTTTGTTATTTGCTTTATCTTGACGATAATATGTGTTTAAATTTCTTTTACTAACACACTTTATGCGTATGTTTTTTTGTAGAGGTCTTTTAACATTGAAGATACCCGTAAAAAGTATATAATGGGTTTGGCTGGAAAAAGACACAGAGGGTGGAGAATATTTTTAACCAACAAGTATCTTAAAGATGATGAAGGAAATTTTCTTGAAGAGGATCCGGAATGTCCAAAGAAGTATGAGAACTTCATTACACCTGAAGAATGGGTTGGTTTTGTAGGCCAAAGAAGAGATGAGAATTTCAAGAAAGTGAGTGCTATAAATCGCGAGAGAGCGTCAAAACCCGCATATCCATACAAAAAAGGGAGTTTGGGATATGCTCGCTTAGAGGAAAAAATTGTAAGTAAATATAAACTCTACGATCTTATTAATTCTCTCAATGTGTTATATAGTTGATGATCTTAAGACCTCCGTCATTGTGTAGTTAGAAGAGACGAAAAGTGACGCAACATCACTACCGGCACATTTGTTGTGGAAGGAAGCCCGTGTGGGCAAGGATCAAGCTGTTAATCCCGATATTCAACATGTGTATGATGAATGTGTAAGTATAAGATTGTGTCTTTAGTTAAATCAATTAATGTTTATTAATATTTAAGTAATTTTTTATCTCCACTAATAATTTTTTATATGCAATTGAATTACAGGAGACCTTGTCCCAATCGGTATCCCCAGGTGAGGATCCTCACGATACCAGGAGCGTACTTAGTCGAGCACTAAATATTGCTGAGTATCCGGGTCGGGTGAGGGGTAAAGGTCATGGTGTGACTCCAACCTCTTTGTATAAGCATCCAAGGAGAAGAAATCCTAGCAATGCAGAAGTGATGCAAACATTGTAGGATTTACAAGCTCAAGTTCGTGAATTGCAGAAGGATAAAGAGAGATATATGGCGGAAAAGAGCAGTTCACACTTGAAAGAAACTAGTGACAAAGCTAGTATCAACTTTCAGCATAAATTTCCTGAGGTAATTTTCAATATATATTCGTTATTACTATAGAATATTTTTAGTCACTTCTAACGGTTATTATTGGTTTAGGGCATTTCATCTTGCCAGCTCTACCTATCGTCACCGACTTATCGACTAGTTGGCAAGGGAAAAGTCCATAATAGTTCGGGAGATTTACTTCATAATAGACCACTTCCGGATGGTCACATGAAAGTATCGGTTGACATTGCTTTAGATATGGATGCATTGCTGCCGGTACCTGACATTGTTGCTGAGACCACATTGCTGCGAGATGCAATTGGATCTTTTGTTGCATGGCCATCCGACCTCATTTTCATAGATGATCAGGTATGTTGAAAACAATTATGAATCTTTAAGTCTTCAACTGTCAGTTCTGACCTCAGTTATTTCCATGGTAATTATAGACTCCTACAACACCCGCATCTAAGGGTAAAGGGATTTTGCGGCACGACGAGTCTGATGTATCACCAAAAGAGGTACGTTTAAAGTGTTAATTATATGATCCAAATAAAAAACTGCATAATTTTATAATTTAACCGAGTTTATATGATTTTTAGGTACCTTTTCATGGGTCACAACAAGTGAGCCAGAAAATCGTTGGCGTACCACCCAAGAAAAGGGTGCCCACTAGATTTTTCCCTCGATACCGGCAGTGTCTGGAAACAATAGTGGGAACAACAAATTTGATGGATAGTGGTATTCGTCAAATTGATATGGATTAAGGTATTTTTGGTTTTCCTTGCACAAATAATTGGACATGAGGACGTGGAACAGATGTTCCGTCATAAAGAATTGGGCGTCAGTATTATGCACGCATACATCCGGTAACCCCATCTTTATATTATGTAATTAGCTGAAATCTTTTTTAAACATTTTCAATGAATATACTCTAATATTAATTATGTTTCTATTTAAGGCTGTTATATGACAAATTGATGCGCGGGAATCAATTGTCAAACAGATTCCATTTTGTGTCTTCCTCCCGTGTCAGCGGAGCAACAATTGGTAGGGAACCGGATTCAGTAAGAGAGCATTTAGTCGAAAGATTCATGGCAACTGGCAGTACAGAAAGCTTATATCTTTGGGCGTATAATACTATTCCTACAGGGTTAGATTTTCATTCTAAATTCATTTTAATATTTGTAATTTTTGCGTAGAAAAATTTCTTCTAAATTGTTGTTTTAATTTATAGACGTCACTGGTTGTTGGTTGCTATCGATCCTATAAAAGAAGTGGTCTATTATCTGAATTCGGTTGACGGTGATTGGACAAATTATCCGGATATGAAGTTAATGATTGATACGTAAGTGAGATTATTCTAAATATTTATGTGTATTTATGTATTTAATTATTTCTGTGACATTGTTCTAAATATATATTTTTAATTTTGTTAGAGCGATACAAGTATTCCGGTGTCAAAGAGAAGCTTGGGTACGACGGTCTAAATCAAACAACATTAATTGGATCAAAGTGCAGGTATATTAATTTCCACTATTTTGATTATAATATTTACGCTATTTGATAAAACAATACAACTATATATTCTTATTTGTTTTTCTATGTAGTGTCCTCAACAACAAAACGGTATAGATTGCGGATACTTCGTTATGCGGTTTATCAAAGAAATCATTCAACTGAATCAAATAGAGATTCCAGTCACGGTATGAATTTATAACTTAGAATTTGTTTTATTATTTCTCGGATATTCCATATAATTTTTTACTTTTAACTAAATCATGCATATTATGTTTTCTTATGTAGTACTTCGATGAGTACAAATGTCCATATTACACGAAACTTCAGTTGGAAGAAACCAAAGAAGAGTTGTGTCAATATTTTATTGAGCAGAGAATAATATAAGGACTGGTTTAGTTGTTGTTAGAGTTGATTTTGTAATACTGACTTTGAGTTAGAATACAGATAACAATGGTTTATATATAATTTGAGATACAAACATAATTTATGATTGATTTTGAGCAATGATAGTTTCTTGTTTATGGTTTCTTGTGTTATACTTGTGTACTAAAGTAGTTGATAGAATAAAATGAATTTAGTGAAAAGTATTGAGTATTGGTTTTGTTATATTGAGTATTGGTTTTGACTCAGAAACCGTAAACCATGGATAAGACACGGTTGTATTCCAATCGATTGTCGAAAGAGTACGAGAACGGGGTATCGGAATTACAATGCATTACCGCTATTTATGAATTACAGGTTATGGCAAACAATGCGGGTATATGAATGATATAAATAATACCTCTAAAAAAAACACCCTATGAAAGCGCTTTTTGGAGAAAAGCGCTTTCATAGGTAGACATATGACAGCGCTTTTTCACATAAAGCGCTTTCATAGGTAGACCTATGACAGCGCTTTTTCAAGAAAAAGCGCTGCTAAAAGACAACCTATGGAAGCTTTTTTCCAAAAAAAGTGCCACCAATGAAAGCGCTTTTTCATTAAAAAGCGCTGTCATAGGTCTACCTATGAAAGCGCTTTATGTGAAAAAGCGCTGTCATAGGTCTACCTAAGAGAGCGCTTTTTGGAAAAAGCGCTGCCATAAGGGTACTTAAGAGAGCGCTTTTTAGAAAAAGCGCTGTCACAAGTAGACCTATGAGAGCGCTTTTCATTAAACAAAAAGCGCTGCTAAAACCTTTAGCAGCGCCACCTTAGAAAGCGCTTTTAAGCGCTTTTAAAGGCCAAAAAAAGCGCTTTCGTAGGTCTTTTTTGGCGTAGTGACTCTAGCCACGGGGAGGCGGAAACATATGCTGATGCATGTAGTCCAACTGATCGGTCACCAAATCCATGAAGGCTATGAAGTCCACCCGGAGAGAAGTCAGCTCGCCCCGCATGTCAGTAATTGCTTCATGTAAAGAGTGCAGGGTAACAGTAGGTGAAGGTGGTGTAATCTCTGGAGCCTGGGTGGCGGTCTCAGCGGAAGTAGCCTGCTGTTCCCAAGGGTCAGGGAACTCATGGTATCCTGGCGGAGTGGCAGGATCTTCATCAGCATTAGTAGTGTTTGGGACCTCGTAAATGTCAATAGTAGATGGTGAGGAGGGCAGTGTAGCAGGATGGTAAAGGTCAAACAGCCAGTTATCTCTGTTGTGCACACTGATGATAGGGTCCGGAAGCTTAAACTGGTGGACGATCTGATGATTAACTAACAGGTCAAATTGATCTGGTCCAAGGTTTCCGATGAAGCTGGTGTTGAAACAGAATGCAATGTCCATCGACTTTATTCCATAAAGCGGAGCTGACCCTAGCATAGGCCTACGAAGTCCAATGGCATTTGATAGCATGGTAACTAACCCACCCAACAAGATCGGTGCATTTGGAGTCTGGATGATACGCTCCATATTAGTGAGCATATAAGTTGCACCGTTCATCGGACGGTTCTGGGATGCACAATACATAATAAATAGCTCATCGCGGGATACAGATGTGACATTCTGCTGTTTGCCAAAGATGATGTGGGCGATGATCTTGTGAAAATACCTGATAGCCTGGTTATGGATGCATTCAGAGTAAAGATCAGACGGCTCAGGATGGTTATTACCAACGATGCTTCCCCAGAAATAATCAAGATCAGATTCAGGAAAGAGGTTCTCCTGGGTCATAGTGATAACATCAGGACCAAAAGGGAACCCAAGCAGCTGGCTAAACTCCCGGAGGTTATAAGTGTAATCCATGTTAAACATCCTGAATGTGATCAACCCACGGTTGAATACTATCCCATGATTTGGAATGAAGCTCAGGGTGCTTAGGAACTCAAGGGTCAGCTTCTTGTAGGTACAGAACCGTCTTCGGATAGGAGCAGTGTCCCAGCCAATCTGATGCAGCAAGTACATGACACTCTCACGAATGCAAAGGGCGGTCATAGCATGATCATCTGCGTAGATAGTAGGGCACATTTCCCGTTCAGCCAGGTCCGCAAATCGTCTTCTTTGGTGTCTGCTTCTCAATCTGACATTCATGAAGTTTACACAATCCATAGCGCTAAATATGAAAGCAAAAGAATTACCCCCCTGAAAATATTTAATAAATGTTTGAAAAAAAGAGAAATTAAGTAAGTATTTTCGGGTTAAGAAATTGCCAAAGTTAAATAAAAAAGAAAAAGAAAGATTAAATGGAAAAATAAAAAAACAGAAGAAAAATAGAAAGGAGTAAGAGATGCAATCATGAAAATGTTTTAAAGATTAATAAAAAGAAAAGAAAAATAAAAACATGTTAAAGCAGTAAAAATAATTAAAGTAAAACATGGGTTGCCTCCCACGAAGCGCCTTTATTTTATGTCGACGGCTCGACAGTTAATACCTATTCAGTTAGGTATTTGGGGTAGGCGGCTCACTTAACTGAAGATAAGCCGAATAGTCGATATTTCTGATGTTAAAGTAGTGCTTTAGGCGTTGGCTATTAACTATGAATGGTTCGATAGAACTGCCTTTAATTTCTATCGCACCACTTGGGAAAACTTTGTTAATTTTGAACGGTCTGGACCATCTGGAACATAATTTTCCCAGGAAAAGTTTCAGTCTAGAGTTGAATAGGAGTACGATGTCTCCTTCCTTAAAGTCTTTCCGCGAGATACGCTTATCGTGCCATTTTTTTGTTCGTTCTTTATAGATTTTAGCATTTTCATAAGCGTCTAAACGCAATTCTTCTAATTCATGGATATCTAACACTCATTTTTCGCCAGCACGCTTGTAATTTAAGTTGAGGGTTTTTATGGCCCAATAAGCTTTATGCTCTAATTCTACTGGCAAATGACAAGATTTTCCATAAACTAACTTGAACGGCGTTGTTCCGATAGGGGTTTTAAAAGTTGTCCGATAAGCCCAAAGAGCATCATTTAGCTTGGAGGACCAGTCTTTTCTGGATGAGGTTACGGTTTTCTCAAGGATTTGTTTTATCTCCCTATTTGACACTTCCACTTGTCCGCTCGTTTGAGGATGGTATGGTGTGGCTATGCGATGTTTAACGCCATATTTGGAAAGTAACTTTTCGAAGATTCTAGAGATAAAATGGGAGCCACCATCACTGATCACTAGTCTTGGTACACCGAATCGTGGGAAGATAATATTCTTTAATAGTTTTAGTACCACACGTGTATCGTTTGTGGGTGCGGCGATGGCTTCAATCCATTTTGATACGTAGTCGACGGCTACCAAAATATGCTTATTTCCAAAAGATGCGGGGAAGGGTCCCATGAAATCAATTCCCCATACATCGAAAATTTCTACTTCGAGGATTCCTTTTTGCGGCATTTCGTCGCGTCTAGATATATTTCCCGTGCGTTAACATCTATCGCAGTTCATGATTGCTACGTGGACATCTTTCCATAAGGTAGGCCAAAAGAAGCCAGCTTGAAGTATTTTTGCACAGGTTTTCGACGTACTAGCGTGTCCACCATAAGGGGCGGAATGGCAATGGGAAATGACGTCGTATATTTCATCGGTAGGGACGCAGCGACGGTAGATACCATTGGCACCTCTTTTAAAGAGTAATGGTTCATCACAGAAGTAGTGTTTAAGATCATGGAAAAATTTCTTTCGTTGTTGGTACGTTAAATCGGGTGGTAAAACACCAGCAGCTAAATAGTTGACGAAGTCAGTGTACCATGGTAGTGTGGTGTTAGTACAAATGGCTTTTACTACCACAGTTGTTAAAGGTTCATTATGTTGATCTAAACTGTCGGTAGGGTTTATCTCTAGCTTAGTAACAAGGCGTTCATAAGGGAAGTCTTTGTTTATGGGAACACTCTCGGTTTGGATTCCATCTAATCTCGATAAATGGTCAGCTACCACATTTTCAGTTCCTCTCTTGTCTTTTATTTCTAAGTCAAACTCTTGTAGGAGTAAGATCCATCTGAGTAGTCGCGGTTTGGCGTCCTTCTTGCTTAGTAAGTATCGGATCGCAGCATGATCCGTATAAATAATGATTTTAGCGCCTACTAAGTAGGAACGGAATTTATCCAACGCGAATACCACAGCTAAGAGTTCCTTCTCCGTAGTGGCGTAATTCATCTGTGCGGGATCGAGCGTTCTGCTTGTGTAGTAGATAGCGTGAAGCTTTTTTTCTTTGCGTTGTCCTAGGACTGCGCCTATAGCATAATCACTCGCATCGCACATTATTTCAAATGGTAGGTTCCAATCAGGAGGTTGCATAATAGGTGTTGAGATTAAGGCTTCTTTAAGTGTTTCAAATGTGTTCAAGCATTTATCGTCGAAAATAAACTCAGCCTCTTTCATTAATAATTCAGTTAGTGGCTTGGTGATTTTAGAGAAATCTTTTATAAAACGTCAGTAAAAACCGGCGTGTCCTAGAAAACTTCGTATTTCTCTAACTGTTTTGGGTGGTTGAAGGTTTTTGATAATTTCGATCTTTGCTTTGTCGACTTCAATCCCTTTGTTTGATACAATGTGACCCAACACAATTCCTTGTCTCACCATGAAGTGACATTTTTCCCAGTTGAGCACTAGGTTGACACTAACACAGCGTTTCAATACTAATTCAAGATTTGATAAACATCCGTCGAAACTCTCTCCACAGACATAAAAATCGTCCATGAATACTTCCATGATTCCGTCTAAAAAATCTGTGAAAATCGACATCATGCATCGTTGGAAGGTTGCAGGTGCATTACATAGTCCAAATGGAATTCTTCGGTATGCAAAGGTACCATAGGGACATGTGAACATGGTTTTCTCTTGATCATCAAGATGAATGGGAATTTGAAAGAATCCTGAATACCCGTCAAGATAGCAGAAATGGGAATGTTTGGCTAAGCGCTTGAGCATTTGGTCAATGAACGGTAATGGGAAATGGTCCTTGCGCGTAGCTTTGTTTAGTTTTCTATAATCTATACACATTCTCCATCCTGTTTGGGTACGTTGTGCTACCGATTCGCCTTTTGTGTTCGTTAAAACTGTAACACCTCCTTTCTTAGGCACCACGTGAACTGGACTTACCCAGTTGCTATCTGATATTGGGTATATGATGCCTGCTTCTAGTAATTTCTGCACTTCCTTCTTAACAACTTCACTTAGGATAGGGTTTATTCGTCTTTGATGTTCTCTAGAAGTCTTGCAGTCCTCCTCCAGCATAATGCGGTGCATACAGAGAGAAGGGCTTATTCCTTTGAGATCTGAGATATTATAGCCTAACGCGGTTGGATATTTCCGTAACACACTAAGAAGCTTTTCGGTTTCGATCTCTCCTAATTTGGCATTGACTATAACTGGTCGTTCGAGTTCTTTATCTAAGAATTCATACCTAAGATCTTCAGGTAATGTTTTAAGTTCTATACCAGGTTTCTTATTAGTTGGGTCAGGATCGGGTGTTAAGGCTAAACATTCGCTTAGGTCGGCATCTAAGTGTTCTTGTTTCCAGTCTTCGTTCTTGAGGATAGTTGGTGTCTGAATTTTCAGCATCGCAGAATAGGTGTCCTCTTGGCATTCAAGTTCTTTGACACATTCATCAATAATATCTAGGAGACAACATGAGTCATCTATAGCAGGGGCTTTAAAGAATTGGGAAAGAATAAATTCTACTTTTTCTTCTCCTACCTCGAAGGTAAGTTTTCCTTTCTTAACGTCTATGATGGCTCCTGCAGTAGCTAAAAATGGTCTTCCTAGTATGATGGGAATGTTTGAATCTTCCTTGATGTCCATTATTATGAAGTCAGTCGGTATGTAAAATTGTCCTATTCGGACAGGAATGTTTTCTAGCATACCGACAGGAAATTTGACTGATCTGTCGGCTAGTTGTAGGGACATCTTGGTAGGTCTCATGTCGCCTAATTTGAGCTTCTCGCAAATAGATAAGGGCATTAGACTGACACTGGCTCCTAAATCGCATAGAGCTTTGTCTATGACAGATTTTCCAATTACACATGGTATGGAGAAACTACCAGGATCTTTTAGCTTTGGAGGCATGTTATTTTGAATTATGGCACTACATTCGGCAGTTAGCATGACGGTTTCGTTTTCAACAATTTTTTTCTTATTAGCCAATATTTCTTTTAGGAATTTATCATATGACGGCATTTGGGTTATAGCTTCTGTAAACGAAATAGTAACGTTTAATTGTTTCAGAAGTTCTACAAATTTCTTGAATTGTCCCTCGTTCTTGGATTTTGCAAGTCTTTGGGGGTATGGAATTGGTGGTTTATATGGTGGTGGAGGCACATAAGGTTTTTCTGAAGCCTTTCTGTTCTTATTCGCGTCTTCCTCTACATTTTCAGATTGATCTTTTGACTTCTCTATTTCTTTTTCAGGTTTTTGATACATGGTCGGGTTTTTGAGTCTAGGATCTACCGGTCCATCAAGGGTTGTCCCACTTTGTAATGTGATAGCATTTTCATGTCCTTTAGGATTGGGTTGTGGCTGTCCAGGAAATGTACCAGCAGGTGTGGCAGAACTAGCTTGGTGTTGTGCTACTTGGGAGATTTGGGTTTCTAACATTTTATTGTGAGTAGCTAGGGCATCTACCTTATTTGCTAATAGCTTCAACTGTTCACCGGTGTGAACGTTTTGATTGAGGAATTCTTTGTTTTGTTGGGCTTGATTAGCGATAAAATTTTCCATTAGGATTTCAAGGTTAGATTTCTTAGGAATGTTAGGAACATTACCAGCGGGTTTTTGATAACCTGGAGGTACAGCAGGTGCTTGGCCAGGTGCATATAAAGCGTTATTGCTCTTGTACGAGAAGTTAGGATGGTTCTT
Source organism: Vicia faba (assembly GCA_948472305.1). Classification (NCBI taxonomy): domain Eukaryota; kingdom Viridiplantae; phylum Streptophyta; class Magnoliopsida; order Fabales; family Fabaceae; genus Vicia; species Vicia faba. The sequence goes on from OX451740.1 coordinate 898,001,731, forward strand.
CCAACCAGGATTATAGGTATTGGCATAAGGATTTCCTTGAGCGTAATTTACCTGATCAGCTGATATTCCTGCTAAGATCTGACATTCGGTTCCAACATGACCAGGAACTCCACAAACTTCGCAGCTTGGGGTAACTGCAGCCATGGTAGCTGCAGGAGGTAAGGTCAAGCTTTCTATGTTTTGGGTAAGAGCATCTACCTTAGCATTAACTTTATCTAGGCTACTAACCTCGTACATCCCGCCTTTGGCTTGAGTTTTCTCCACAAATGTTCTTTCTCCTCCCCACTGATAGTGGTTTTGAGCCATGTTTTCAAAGAGTTGGTTAGCTTCGTCATAAGGCTTGTCCATCAGTGCACCACCTGCGGCGGCATCTATAGAGAGTCTTGTGTTGTACAAGAGTCCATTATAAAACGTGTGGATTATCAGCCATTTTTCTAATCCGTGATGTGGGCACATTCGCATCATATCTTTGTAGGGCTCCCATGCATCGAATAGTGATTCAGTATCCTTCTGCCTAAATCTGTTGATTTGGGCTCTTAGTGCAGCGGTCTTGCTTGGGGGAAAGTATCGTGCCAAGAATACAATCTTCAGTCCTTCCCATATAATGACGGAATTTGATGGCAAGGATTGCAACCAAGCCCAAGCTCTATCTCTTAGGGAGAAAGGGAAAAGACGTAATCTTATTTCATCTTTACTAACACCATTCGCTATAACTGTGTCGGCAAATTGAATGAATTTTGTAAGATGTTCATTCGGATCCTCAGAAGGATCTCCAGAGAATTGGCGTTGTTGGATAGCTGATATCAATGACGGTTTCAACTCGTAATCGTTTCGGTTTATTGTTGGAGCAGCAATGCTGTTATGGGGTTCTTGTTGTAATGGAGCTGCGTACTCCTTCAGTGGAAGGGTCCTTTATTCTTCGGCCATGTCTAATTCTGGATTGGTTTCGGTTTCAGAGGAAGAATTAGAATTTGTTTCAGAATCAATCTTGATTTCTCGTTTGGGTAAAGGAATAGCGTGATTCAAACAGTAATCCCTGACTGCACGTCTTATGGAAAGAATGCGTTCAGGTTCGTCCATCGATTTGTCAAGTGGTTCGCCTTGTGAGCGATTCCTTGGCATACAAATCGAAAAAGGGTATTTGTTGCCTAGTCTAAATGCGCAACAGAAGAATCGTAATTAATTGACTACCAGTCCCCGGCAACGGCGCCAAAAACTTGATCGGGACTTTATAAGTCTGTCGGGATACTAACTGCAAGTATACAGTTCAGTCGTTCTAGTTTTAAAATATTATCGAACCCACAGAGGCTGAGGATCAATCGCGTACGATCTAATGCTACAGTTTGTCTAACTAAGCGATGAATATTCGATTTTTGGGGGAAACAGTTTAATTAAAAATAATAGTACTAGTTATATCGGTATGTGATAATCGGACTTAGGGAATTCGGTGAATCGCTTGGCCTATAAAGTATTTCAGTAAAAGCTAATTGTTTAAAAACCTGAGACATACACTCTCGTGTTTATGAAATAAGTCATGCTACTAAACCTAGTGGATACACTTTAAATTTAATAACACTTTTTGAAAACAATTTGAGTTTAATTAATTTATTAAAACACTCGTGTATTTAAAAACCAATGTTTCGTTACCACTATCTGGGTTGAACCCCAGCTCTCGCATGCAGGTTCTTGCCTTAATTAATTTCCCACTCTCGTGGCAAAATCGTGTTAATTAACCTCTCACTCTCGTGACAAGGTTAGTTAAATTAATCTTGGAAATTGGAAACCAGAAATTGTTTTATAAATATTTTTGGCCAAGGTATCACTGAATTCTTTTAGTTCTTACGGTCACATACCGGTATTAATAATTTAGCTGGACATAATTAACTTGAAAGCAATACAATTCAAAATATAATTCATAACTACAATTGGCATAATATAAGAACTGAATAAATATTAATTTTAATAAAAACCTGGAATCAAAGTTGTTATGGTAATCTTGAAGTATTACAATAATCCTTGAGCTTGATTGCAGTAAATAATTCGTGTTAATTCTTGAAGGAAGAATTAACACTTAAAACTAAAAACTAAAACTTGGAATGAAAATTACAGGAACGTGAAAACAATATTCCAAAACAAGGAAAATGGAAAATAATTGCAAAAGAATAATAGTATTTGTTCTGAGGAAAATTCTTCGACCCCTGGCACTTTGCATTGGCACACATATGTATAGCATAGGAAAAACAGCAGTTAAGAAATCTTGAGGAAGTCTTCAATGGAGAAAATATAGGGAGCACTAATAGTGGGTGGAAGGAAAATAGGAGACTCAGCAGGAAGAAAGGAGAACGAGCCTGCCCTTCAATGCCCACGTCTCTATCCATGTATAACGTCCACCTTCACGCGCGTGACGGTCGTCACAAGTGGGTGACGGTCGTAACACGCTGAAGTAGTGCATTACGCTCGTCAGTGATGTGTGACGAGCGTTTCTCCAAGTTGGGGGGCGTTACGCCCGTCACAAGGGTGTGACGACCGTCACTATTCCAAAAATCCAAACTTTGTATTTTTTTTATTCTTTTTCTCTTTGTTTATTGTCTAGCCTTCTTCATGTTGTCCTTTTCCATCGGTTTGAGTCGACAAATGTTATACCTGTAAAAAGACAAATAATCTCAGAATAATTGGGGGTTAGATGACTTAATGAAATATAAAATCGGTAAAAAGTATGGTAATTATATGATATGTTTTCTCGTTATCACAAACCATTATGTGTCGACTCATACTGAGTTGGTTTTGACTTCCAGGAGCAAAGAAATGATATGTATCGATACATAAGTGCATGTGTCGATGCAAAACAGGTTATAAGCTGATGCAAACCTTTATGTATCGACTCATATTGATTTGGTTTTGATTTCTAGGAGTAAGGAATGATATGTATCGATGCATAAGTGCATGTGACGATACAAAACAGATATGAGCCAATGCATAAGTTCATGTGTCAATGCATAAAAAAAATTTGTATGAATGCGTAAGTGCATTTTCTTAAAACAATTTTTCTTTTTTTAGTACATTATATTTACCTATTTCTTGTACATTATTATTCAATTCGATATGGTTGTAATAGTAATTAGGTTTTAATTACTTGTCATCTCCCCATTTGTAAATTTGTACCCCCATCCCCAAATGATGTAATAGCGTGGAATCTTTACATTCCGCAATTTATCGCTTTCAAATACAAATGCTAGTAATTAGGGTTTATATGGCAAGACTAAAATAAACCAATAGAAAACCCTAATTCAAGACAAACAAAGCATGAAAAACAAACACTTTGCACACTTGCACCTCTAGGGCAATCCACACTTGTTGCCTCAGATTTAAATAGTCATGTCCCTCGGACGTGAGATACTTTAGCAAAGACCCTCGAATACAAGATCTTATTCCCTCGATGACCTTTTAATGTTGCCTTCGATAAAAGATCTTAGACCCTTACGACAAATTGCTAAGGTATCCTACAATGTTTCCTTCTATGACTACACGATGACCCACGTCCGTCCCTTCACATCCAATGATAGGGCTTCTTATCAATCAATGGTAAGATAGTAATATCTAAAGGAAGAGGAAATGAACAAATACTTTTTGAGTAGGTAGAACGTTCATAGTTGCTTGCTCACAACCATTTCCAAAACATCTTTCAAGAATACACCAACACTTTCAAATGAAATATTTTTCAAAGTCAACACTTTGTATGCATTCTTATAGAGACGAGAATCATTACAAAGTTCTCCTAAACGATGGCACTTTTCAAAAATACTTTCAAAACCAATCACAAACACATTTCAAACAAAACATTTTAAAGTGAGTTAGCAACTAAGAGTCCGTAGATAACTACAGATGAAAAGGGTGCTAACACCTTCCCTTTTCATAACCTACCCCCCCCCCCCCCCCCCGAACTCAAGAAAATTCTCAAAAGGTCTTTCCTATTCTTTTCACCCTTTCCTTTATTGGATAAAAGAAAAGTCGGTGGCGACTCTTGCTATCCGTAATAATTACAATAAAACGCAAAACACCCAAGTCAGTTCTCCCACCGTATTACAGAACTGGCGACTCTGCTGGGGATATACTTAAAAGTGGGTTACCTTAGTGACCAGGTCACTTTTAAAATGCTTTCATTGTTTGACTTGTTTGCTTTATATTTTGGGTCCTTGTTTGGGTTTTCTATTGATCCTCTACCCGGATCGGGGAACATTATTAGTAAGTAGCAATAGATCGTGGGGACTATGCGGGGTATACCGACATGATTGAAGCAATGGCTACATTAGTGTGACACATTTGTTGGTACCCGGTATCCCTTGAGTCCAGTCAAGGAGAATACGAGACCGTTATGTGGTGTCATGAAGCACTAACTGACCGTAGAACCTTTAATTGAACAACTTAGTCATTAGGAAGTATTGAGATAGTCGGCTTTGTTGCAGTCCAAAGTTGGTTGATACTCGATGCTATGCTCATTGAGATTGGACTTTCGGGATATTTCGGTCGCTAATAAAGAGGCTTATGCTGAAACAATTCCCGATGAAGAAAGATCAGTGATATTGAGATTCCCTAGAACTGGTTACTTTCTAGGACAGGTTGAACCAACTAAAATTCAAGAGGGTACTTACCTATAAACCTCGTGCAAGCCTATACATAAGGACTTGTTTGTGTGCTTGTATATGATTATTTGTACATAACATCATGACATCATACCATAGCATTTTCACTAACCATTTCAAGGACCTGGAGATTTATCTTTGTTTTGTTTTGTAGGACATGGCTTCCACTCGTAGGAATACTATCCAAATCAACCTCGTAAGAGTGCCTCCTCAACTCAAAGTGTTAGCATCAAGGGTTCCTGAGAATTCTCCATTCACCAAAAGACATGTTCGACTTCTCAATCTGGTTGCCTCAAGCCTTGATAAAGACATGATGAAAGTGTTCTTTCAGTTCTTTGACCGTTTACACCATTTCTTTACATTTTCTGATTACTAGCTAGTTCCCACCATGGAGGAATTTTCTCAACTCTTGGGAGTACCTATTCTTGATCAACTACCCTTCACCGGTGTTGAGAAATACCCAAGACCTGAGGAAATAGCTTTAGCTTTACATTTACAACGATCCGACATTGTGGAAAATTGGGAAACAAGAAGTAGTGTTAAGGGTTTTTTAGCCAGGTTTCTGTTTGAGAAGGCTCAACAATTTTGGGATGCTTTATACTTACAAGCCTTTGAAGAAGTGTTGGATCTTCTCATCTATGGTATGATACTATTTATTAACCCGAACCAACTCATAGATGTGAATGCGGTCAAGGTTTTTCTATCTCGTAACCCAGTGCCTACATTACTTGGAGATATCTTGAATTCTCTCCACACTCACACCATGAAGAAAAGGGGAATTATTATGTGTTGCACTACGTGATACGGTGGCAGAACCAACTGTTATACTGGTTTTGCATTTTTTGTTCGCAAATGTCGCAGTAAGCAAGAGTCACCGCCGACTTTTATTTTATCCAACAAAGGAAAGGATGAAAAGAACAGAAAAAGACCTTTTTCGATATTTTCTTAGTAACGGGGGTAGATTATGGAAAGGGAAGGTGTTAGCACCCTTTCCATCCGTGGTTTTCCACGGGCTCTTAGGTACTTGCTCATTTTTTAAAACTGTTTTCGTGTTTGTGTGTTTTGAAATATTTTGTTTTCTTTATGATAACTCTTGTGTCACTCCTCAAGAGTGTGATAAAGTGTTTTTTTGAAAAAAAGTTTTGAAAGTGTGTAAGTGTAAAAAGGAATCAGATTTGAGCAAGTACTTAACAACTATCTACCTACTCGAAAAAGGCGTTCTTTTCCTCCTTTCCTTTAGATAGTACTATCCTACTATTAGTGAGTAGGTAGACCTATAGTTGGATGTTGAGGGACTATCGAAAGGGATGTTTATGGTCATTGAAGGCAACATGTAGAGATACCTTAGCAGTTCGAAGGGACTATCATCATGTAGGCAACATCGAGGGACAAGATCATTTCTCGTAGGCAACTCGAGGGACTTTAAGGGACCATGATATTTATGATGACTTTTAAACTGAGGGTTTTTACTAAGAGTATCCCTACGTTCGAGGGACATGACCATTTCCAAAGGCAACCAAAGTGGGAAATACCCTAGGGGTGCAAATGTGCAACGGTGTATTTTTTTCCAGGTATTTTATCTTGAGGTTAATGGTCTAATGATTGATTGATTATTTCTTGACATGCACGCCTAATTTACTAACAGTTTATATACAAGCATATAAGAAATATAAAGGTGAGAAATAAAGGTCCTACAGCTATTACAAGGCTTTGGTGTAGTTACATAAATAATGACTAAAAAGTAAAGTGCGGAAATTAAAAGTCCTAATTAAACTATTACAAACCGGACACAGTTACATAATAAAAAATAATCGTTTGAAAAATGACGCGCAAAATTTGAGACGAGAAAAAGTTCTAAACCCTAAAAATCTAATTGCCTATTAAAAATATTTGGATGTTTTTTAGGAAAAATTTGAAATTTAAACTAATCTCTAATTAATTTTAAATTAAGGAGAACTAATTAAAGTTAATTAAATTAAATTAATTTGCAAAAAAAATAACTTTTCTTAAAAAACTCTAAGTCCTATTTTTATGATTTTTTTATTTTTATGATTTTTAAAAAATGAATAAAAATAATATAAACTAAGTAAAAAAAAGAAAAAAAGAAATTAAAGAAAAGATGGGTCTGAGGGGTGAGAAACCCAAATTGGGGGTATGCTTTTGAATTTCAAGGCCCAGATCTGTGCAAGCCCAATGCAAGTGTATGATTTGGTGTTGCTGTGTTAGGGAGGTCCACCATGGGGAAGCATCACTGGGCACTAGATCTGGAGGATGAATGATCCAATGACTGAGCATGAGGGTATATGGTGCGCATGCTGGAGCTAGAAGTGTTGGATCTGCATGTACAAATCAGAAAAATAATATGCAGGAGGCAAGGGTTGAACCCCTGACCTTCCACACACATAATGCCTTAACCTCATTGTTCTTGCCAATGCACCATACTGCACATTCGTTAATATAACTGAAATAAAATATAATAATATGAAAACTAAGCCAAATGTTTTGACTTGTCCATGTGTGCCCTTCAGTGGGCCCCTGGAATTTTAAATGGACCAATTAAACAAAGGGTTCGTGCCACGCAAAGCCTCGCCTGATTCAAAACCCTAGGGACGCGGGAATCAACACTCTGGTCGTCTTCTCCGGCAAGCCTCCACCACCAGTCCTGCAAAACAGCCACATTAAATGCAAAAGAAGGACCCTACCCCCTTGATTCGAGGGCTGCGAACCCAGTGGTGGTGTCCATTTAATCTGAAAGTCCTTGTACAGGGAGATACGAAGCTTGTCGTTCTCTATGCCCTAACAATGGAAAATGGCTATTTAGCCATCAAAGCTTAGAAACGATTGCCCAGACCTGTTCCTTCCCATATTTTGATCATGTTAATGGAGTTAGAATGTATTGAAACATGCTATAATTAAAAATATGAAAAACAGAAAAAATATAAAAAAAATATGAATCATGCATGGTGAGTTTCAGCGTGCTATGGCCATGGATGATGATCCATACATACCTATGCTCACCTCAGGAATACCAAGGAGTGATTAGAAGGCTTTGAAAATGGCTGCAGATGTGAATACGAATGGCACACTTTTTGAATTTTTTTTGTGAAATATTAGGGTTCTTTTGAGACAAGCTGCGCATGTTCTTGGGCTTGGCATGTTGTCATATATATAGTGAATCCCATTAGGTTAAAACACAACCAAAAGAATCAATCATAATCATGTTTTTTAAAGCATAAAGATTTGATTCAAAACTTGCTAAAACAATAAAATCTCATTCTCCTTTTGTCCCATGCGTTTTTGCCTTGATATGCCAGCCTATCTTATCCCTTATTTGATGAGAAAAAGATTCCAAATCAAATCTTACATTATTTCTTTTATTTATTTATTTAATTTTGAATTTTAATGAATAAAAAATCAAAATAAATAATAAAAATAATTAAATAATGTATGAGTGAGCTCAGAGGTTGTGGGCCATGTTAGAAACATGTTTCAAGCATGAAAACATGGGCCCATTTGAAAATTTTCAAGTTTGGTCAATATTGGCTTCATGCACTTTTCCAAAATTGGTCAACTTTAGCAATGCATATCTATCTCATTTTCAATCCTAAGAGGGTGTTCTATGACCTTTTAGAGATCTTATGTTATCTTCTAAATAACCTTTTTGGTTTCATCTCAATTGGACCTTCCATATTCATGTAAGGAGCTTTGTCCCAAAAGGTGTTTTTGTTGACTTTTTGAAAGGACCTATAATGTTTGAGCTTGTATCTTTTAATTGGGTCATTTCTTGAACTTGAGGGATGAAGATAAGTTATAGGTAATTGGATTCTCTTCAAAATGAGCTTTGGTGGAAAAATTTCTAATAATGTATGAGGAAGTTATGCCTGGTCAAAGTTTGGTTGACTTTTCCTATAGAAACCCTAATTTTCCATTTTTGACTTTTGATGAGTTAGGAGAATTTCTTGAGGAATCATGATCAACCCTTGATCAAATGATGGATATCACTTCAAAATGTTGATGTTGACCAAAAAACTTGAAGTTTGACTGTATTTGGGCCACAGTTGACTTTTGACCTAGTACAATTGATTTCCAGGCATTTGAGCAGTTGACTGAGCAAACTTGTTGTACAAGGCATGAAATTTATCATGGATGATCTTGAGGACATATTAGAACAATGGAGAACATTTGGGATCCTTGGGACTCACACATCTTGCTTAAAATTGAAACCCTATTTTGAGGTTTATTGTCTTAGGATGTGAACTTGTCTGGTCAATTCTTAGTCATCCTAGGGCAATTTGGGGACCTCTAGAGGCATGTATTGAGTGAAATGAGAGGGAAAATTTTGGGGTACAACAGCTGCCCCTGTTCAATCTTCTTAAACCTGAGGATGTAGATTGGCTGGTCTGCCTTTCGTGATCTGAAGGTGGAAGATGATTGAACACTAGAGTGCCCAGAAATTTGCACTCGTCTGAAATGATACTTGACTGTGTAGATAATATCGAGAATGGGATTATAGATGCAATTTGGATAAGATGACGAAAGATCGTCGGAGATGGGCTTAAAGATGCCATCTAGAGAATATTACTGAGATTCGTCAGAGATGGGCTTAAAGATGCCATCTAGAACAATGTTGATTTCATGAGATATTCCTTTATGGGAAACCCTATCCCTATTGTTTAGGAGGACTCCTTTGAGGAATCTTGGTCTTTGTTCGGGAAATAGAGTTTAGGAGCTTCAATTGTCCATTACTCTACTGGGGATTCATCTCTTGATTGAAGAGACGGAAGTAAACTGCTATCTGGTCAGGATCCAGGCTTCACAATGACTTATTGAGGATAATATGGCTGACTGTTATCTGGTTGTATTCCAGGCTTCACAATGATTTACTGGGGAAACGTGAAATTAACTGCTATCTGGTTGGACTCTAGGATTTGCGGTTTCTTTAACTGGAATAGAAATCAGAAAAATCTTAGTGTCGATTTAATTGAACCAGAGAAGGTCTTGAATTAACTTTGACTGCAATGGAAATCAGAAGGATCTTAGTATCAATTCAATTGAACCAGACAAAAGTCTTGGAATATCTTCAACTAGAATAGAAATCAGAGAGATCTTAGTATCGATCTAACTGAACCAAAGAAGGTCTTGGATTAACTTTGACTGGAATGGAAATCAGAAGAATCTTAGTGTCGATTCAACTGAACCAGACAAAAGTCTTGGAATATCTTTAACTAGAATAGAAATCAGAGAGATCTTAGTATCGATCCAACTGAACCAGAGAAGGTCTTGGATTAACTTTGACTGGAATGGAAATAAGAAGAATCTTAGTATCGATTCAACTGAACCAGACAAAAGTCTTGGAATATTTTCAATTGGAATAGAAATCAGAGAGATCTTAGTATCGATCTAACTGAACCAGATAAGGTCTTGTGAGGACATCTTTATGAGGAAAATGATGAAATATCCCTTCATCAGACGTAGCTTTTTAGAAGACTATCAGGTCACATAAGTAGTCAACGGTGTTTGTTGATTTGATCTTTCCTAAAAACAGTAAAGAGTTAGTCGTATGCAATGTCATGATGTATGAAATGAATTGTGATGATGGTCTCAAAATAAATGAGATTATGTTGTATGCGATGTGTATGTGCATGCCATGATGTATGAATATGGGATGCTGTTGCGATATTTCTTAGTTTGGGAAAATAAATCCCTGACTGCTGCTGAAGAGTATTGGAAAGCTAAATCCTTCATTTCCACTGGGGATGATGAATGGATATGATTCGCTGGGGATTTCCTCTTTCCGTTTGAGGATATTCTATCGGGGAAACTTAACTTCTGCCTGAGAATAACTCTGTGGAGGGAGGATTCCCTGTTGGAAGATTTTGTCGATGTAGAGAAATAAACTCTGTTGGGGAATAAACTTCTGCAATTAGAGAAATAAACTCTAGCGGGGGGGAGTTTTTATGAACTGTTTAAGAGTATAAAGCTCAGCTGGGGAATACAGATTACAGCTCTCTGAAGGAACTTTGCTGGATAAGGTAATTCCTGCTTGGGGAAGAAGAGATAAAAACTTTGGTTGTTTCTACTCTGTGGGGAACATAGATGTCATGGGGTCGTATGTAGCAGTGATTTCGTCTCAAAATGTCTCTGCCCCTGTGCCTGCTGAAAAGAGTAACTGTCGGGACTACAAATTGTTTTTTTAGACTTTGCCCTGTTTCTTGAAGTCATTAGTAACTGTCTTTCTGTTTCTTATGCAAGTATTTGTAAACAGTAATCATATTCAAATTCACATGTCAAAAATAATCACTGGACGTTTTTGCAAAACAAAACAGAAACATAAAACAAATAGTTTTGTACTTTCAAATAAATGATTTGTATTGATTTCTGAAGTTCGCCCATAACATGATTTTTTTATAAAGAGACTGACGTTCTAGTAGGAGAACACCGTCGTAAAAAATGAAAACTACACAAAATAGTGCATAAATAGAAAATAGCTATGTGTAATAATCCCATTAAGTTTCAATTATGCTATTGCCCCTATGTCTTCGAGCATCTCATCACTTTGCTACTCGTCCAAAGCTGACTAGATTGATCGGTACCGTTTGAGCTTGATAGTTGATACTGAGGTCTGGTCGCTAGGTGATCCAATGGGACATAGTTGTACGCTTCAAATCCCTAACTTTTTCCTGGACCACCCTTTCGAGTTTTCAGTCCACCGGAATACCCTTTTTTGCCCAAGCCGCCTTTTCAGGTTTTTGACACGCCAGGTGTACAAATGTTTCTTGTATTTATCCCTAATTTTTTTCCCGAACCCTTTTGGTTCATCGGGATGCCATTATTTTGCCTAGGCAAGTCAACCTAGCGGGTCTTTATTTACGTGTAGTATCTTTTCACTATGTCCACATTCACAGGGTGAGGAAGGTCGTCACCGTTCATGGTGGTCAGAATCATGGCTCCACTAGAAAATATGCTTTTGATTACAAATGGCCCTTCGTATGTAGGAGTCCATTTTCCCTTGGGATCACCTTGTGGCAGTATGATGCGCTTGATTACTAGGTCACCCATTTGATATACTTGACGTCTGACCTTTTTGTTGAAATCCTTGATCATTCACTTTTGGTATACCTGACCATGACAGACAGCAGCAAGCCTTTTCTCATCAATCAGATTCAGTTGGTCAAGTCGAGTTTGGATCTAATCATCTTCGTTCAAACCTGCATCCTTCATGATCCTCAAAGAAGGGATCTGGACTTCAATAGGTAGGACAACCTTCATACCATATACCAGAGAACAAGGTGTTGCCCCTGTTGACGTACGTGCTGAGGTGCGGTAACCATGAAGAGCAAATGGTAACATCTCATGCCAGTCTTTGTATGTCACCATCATCTTCTGTATGATTTTCTTAATATTCTTGTTGGCATCCTCCACAATGCCATTCATCTTCGGCCGATAAGGGGAAGAATTATGATGCTGGATCTTGAATTGTTTACAGAGTTCGGTGATCATTGTATTGTTGAGATTTGTACCATTGTCTGTGATGATTCTCTCTGGCACACCATACCGACAAATCAGGTTATGCTTGATAAATCGCTCCATAACATTCTTGGTAACAGTAGCAAAAGAGGCAGCCTCAACCCACTTCATGAAGTAATCAATGGCCACTAGGATGAAGCGATGCCCATTGGAAGCGGTAGGTCTAATCTCTCCGATCATGTCAATGCCCTACATTGCAAAGGGCCAGGGAGCCATCAAGACATTCAAGGGAACTGGAGGTACATGCACTTTATCAGCATAGATCTGGCATTTGTGACAAGTTTGGGAATGCTGGTAACAGTCTGCTTCCATAGTGGACCAATAGTATCCTACCCGTAGGATCTTTTTTTCCATGGTGTGTCCACTAGAGTGGGTGCCAAAGGTACCTACATGTAAATATGTCATAATCCTCTCTTCTTCGCTCTTGTCTATGCACCGAAGTAAAGTAAATTCATGGTTTCTCTTGTAGAGGATTCCATTATCGAGGAAGAACTTTGCGGAGAACCTTCTCAAAAACTTCTTATCATTGAAAAATGCCACCTCAGCATATTCTTGAGCCTCGAGATACCTTTTCACTTCATGAAACCAAGGTTTGTCTGCTATTTCTTCAATGTCGATCTCATAGCAGTATGCTGGTTCATCCAACCTCTCAATAGTGATCCGAGGAGCCTAGTTGTCCCATCTGACCTTGAACATAGATGACATGGTAGCTAACGTGTCCGCTAACTGATTATCTTCTCGTGGAAAATGTTCAAAGGTTAGACCTACCGCTTGAAGCGATGCCCATTTGGGTGCTTCGTGTCCCACTCCCCTTTGATTTGGCTTATCACTAAGGTTAAATCCCCGAAAACGCTCAAGAACTTGATCCTCAGGTCAATAGCAGCTTTGAGACCCATGATGCATGCTTTATACTCCGCCATATTATTGGTACAGTTGAAACATAATTTGTCGGTGAAAGGAGTATGATAGCCCTCGGGAGATATAATTACAGCACCAATGCCATTGCCGAGTGCGTTGGAGGCTCCATCAAAAACCATAGTCCATCAGGATCCTTCCTCAGGTCCTTCATCCGGTCCAGGTTCTTCATAGTCAGTCACTAACATAATATTCTCATCATGGAACTCAAAATTCATAGACTGGTAGTCATCCACAGCCTGATGAGCCAAATGATCAGCTAGTACACTTCCCTTGATTGCTTTCTGGGTCGTGATTGGATATCGTATTCGATCAAGATCATTTGCCATCTTGCTATTCTTCTGGAGAGAGCAGGCTTCTCGAAGATGTACTTGATAGAATCCATGTTAGATATCAACAAAGTAGTGTGGGTCAACATATACTATCTCATTCGGAGAACAGCCCATGCCAAAGCGCAACAAGTTTTCTCGAGCAGTGAGTATCTTGTTTCACAGCCGATAAACTTTTTGCTAAGGTAGTATATCGCATGCTCTTTTCGACCGGACTCGTCATGCTTCCCCAGCACACACCCCATGTAATCATCTAACACTGTTAAGTACATTATCAAAGGTCTTCCTTCAATCGGAGGCATTAGAATTGGAGGCTCTTGAAGGTATTCTTTGATTCTCTCGAAGGAAATTTGGCATTCGTCATTCCACTTTACCACTTGATCTTTCTTCAGGAGTTTGAAGATTGGCTCACAAGTAGCAGTTAAATGGGAAATGAACCTGGTAATGTAATTTAGGCGTCCCAAGAAACCTCTAACCTCCTTCTCAGTGCGAGGAGCCAACATCTCTTGTATAGCCTTCACCTTTGCAGGGTATACCTGAACGCCCTTATTGCTAACAATGAAACCTAGAAGTTTACCAGACCTTACCCCAAAGGTGCACTTGTTTGGATTTAACCTTAGCTTGTACGTCTTCAACCTATCAAATAGCTTTTGTAGATGATCAAGGTGCTCTTCTTCAGTTTGAGACCGGGCTATCATGTCATCAACATATACCTCTATCTCATGGTGAATCATGTCATGAAACAGAGCTACCATAGCCCGCTGATAGGTTGCCCCAGCGTTCTTTAACCCAAACGGCATCACTTTGTAGTAGAAAGTTCCCCATTGTGTGACGAAAGTTGTCTTCTCCATGTCTTCAGGTGCCATCTTGATCTGATTGTAACCAGAGAAACCGTCCATGAAGGAAAAGATCTTACGCTGCGCGGTGTTGTCAACCAGAATGTCAATGTGGGGAAGCGGAAAGTCATCCTTGGGGCTTGCCCTGTTCAAATCTCTGTAGTCCACACACATCCGCACCTTGCCGTCCTTTTTAGGCACCGGGACTACGTTATCAACCCATTGGGGATAAGAGGTGACAGCTAAGAACCCAGCGTTGAATTATTTCATAACCTCTACTTTGATCTTCTCTGACATTTCAGGGTGCATACGATGAACCTTCTGCTTTACCGAAGGGCAATCTTCTTTAGTTGGCAGACGATGAACCACAATATCCATGTCTAGTCCTGCATGTCTTCATATGACTAGGAAAAGATCTCGACATAGTCATGCAACATTCGTATCAACCGCTGTTTGACAATAAGATCCAAATTTTCACCTATCTTGACTTCTTTTCTGTCCTCTTCTGTGACCAAGTTTATTGTCTCAACTGGCTCTTCATGAGGCTTTATAGCCCTTTCTTCCTGCTGTAACAGCCTAGCAAGTTCTCTGGGTACCTCACAATCTTCCTCACCTTCGTCCTCGGCTTAGTTGATCAGATTTTCAAAGTCGTAACCGGCAATAGCAGAACTGTTATCAATGAGATCCAGAGTGGATATGGATCTGCAGTTTGATACGTAAGTGTGTGTAAGAGCATAGCTGTATAGACAAAGTAAAAAGCAGAAAAGAAAAACAGAGAGCGCAAAATTTGTATGCAAAAACGTCCAATGCTTTATTAATGACATATGAGATTGAAACATGATAACCCTCACAAATAAACCATTGTGCCCCGGGTAAGACACATGGCCATAGAGTTTATATTGTTTATTACATGTCTGAAAACAAGAAAGACAATTACTTCTGAATAAAAGTAATTAGTACAAAGTCTTTTTCGTCCAGTTATTGGGTCCATCGTTGGTAGTAGGGAAGATCCAGCTATCCATGTCATAGTCACCATCACTGTCTTCTAGAGCGTTGACCCCATGATTGATGATGCGTAGGGGAGGTCCTCCAGCACGAGCACGACGAACAACCCTTTGAGCCTCTAAATAGAAACCTAAACCAAACTTATCAAATTTATATGGAATGTTAGGGAGTTGGCCCCAGATGGTACACCCATCTTCTTCAATAACTGCTTTGGTGTCCTTGAGAGAAGCCATTTTCAAAGGAGGTCTAGTGATCTTTGGCAGATTGGTGACAGCTTCAGTTGCAGCCATAGTCTGAGGCACCTCTTCGAAGTTCTGACATGGAGTCTCGATGAACTCTCCATCCATTTCCACATACCTGAAGGAGTTCAGGTGACTTACCATGTATTCCTCTTCACCATGTACCGTGACAATCTTTCCTTTTACCGGGTACTTAATCATCTGATGCAGAGTGGACGTGATAGCTCCCGCCCCATGGACACAAGGGCGAGCCAATAAACAAGAATAAGATGGTCTGATATCCATCACATAGAAGGTGGAGTCAAAGGTATGAGAACCAACTTTGATGGGGATGTCCAACTCCTTGTGCACCATTCTTTTTGAACCATCGAAAGCCCTCGCTACAATATTGTTGGGTTTCAAGGTCAAACCTTCACAGTCTAATCTATCTAGAGCCTTCTTGGGCAGCACGTTCAATGATGAACCAGTATCTACTAGAACATGGGCCAATGTAGTGCCCCTGCATTCGATAGAGACATGCAGTACATCATTGTGTTTTCTTCCTCTGGGTGTCAGATCAGCATCATAAAAACCCAAACCGATATCATCCGTCAAACTGGCCACACACTCTTCAAATTGGTCAGCAGAGGTTTCTTGTGGCACATGGGCAGTTTTAAGTAATTTCACCAAAGCCTTTGCATGAACTTCAGAGCATAACAGTAGGGCTAACATAGAAATTTTGGAAGGGGTCTGCCCCAGTTGTTCGACCATATTGTAGTCGCTCTTCTTTATTATCTTCAATATTTCTTCCATTTCCTTCTTGGAAGCCTCTGGAATAGATACTGAATGTGCCTTCGTCTGGACAGGCTCAATCAATATGTCTTTGCCCCGAGTCTCGGTCGACTCGGTGATAGGGGTGGCAACAGGGGTATTCACAGGAATTGCAGTGGTATTATCAGCAGGAACAACAGTAGGAATGATCACAGGACTAGTAACGACTTTTGGAGGAGAAATCTCAGGGGAGAACACTCTTCCACTTATTGTTATTTTACTGGTCCCAACGATGTTGCCAATGTCAGGATCAGTATTTTCGGAAAGTTGGTCTTCAATAGCCAGCAGGTCTTGCTTGACGTCATGGTAGTAGACGTCAACCCCATAGTTCCAAGGAACAACCTTGTCCGAGGAGTATGGGATTGGCCCTGGCATAGTGATGATCAGCGGAACCAACTTCGGAGCAGATGTAATCCTGACGGGTCTTTTGGTGGAGACCTTGGGAGGATTGGCGGAAATGGTTATGATTGAAACATCCTTACAAGAAACGGTCCGGACAGGAGTCTTTTCAAACAAAATCTCTCTATCATCCATCAGACGGTGAACACCTTCCTTCAACAAATAACAACCAGTCGGTAGAGATAAACATAAGTGGCAACCTTCGCCACATCCCGGAAATAAACCGGATTTGAACAAGTTCCACTTAACAGTCATGAGAGGAGTAACAAGTTCCTCAACAAAGGTAACGAACGCATCATTGTCAACAGCATTAACACCACGGTTGTGCTTGGGCATTGGAGCAGTGATGACATTGGGAATCTCAGAAGCTTCAAATTCAATCTCCTTTGCTTCAATAAGGTCTTACACTTTTTTTTCAAAACCCAGCGGTCATTGGTATCATAGCCTGGACTTTCTGAATGGTAATCACAACGAGCATTTGGGTTGTAGCGAGGAGATACGGTGTTGGGATTCTTAGGAGCTTCCCTCAAAGTAACCAGATTGGATTTTAGTAGATGAGGCAACACTTGAGACAAAGTCATATTTATCCGGGTGAATTGCCTTACAGGTCTTTCTGCTCTAGGCTGATTATTTCGTTGTTGAGTAGCTGCAGGCTTGGATATCATAACAGCCCCTACAATTGGACGATGCTCGGTTCTTCTCTAATTTCGTTGATTGTAAATAGCACTGACCTCTTTTATCCCTATGAAGGGTGTCTTTCCCGCACTTGAAGAGGCATCCTTCTGAATCTTGCCACTTCTAATCCTAGCTTCCACTCTTTCTCCTGTCAAAATTAATTCAGTAAAGCCAGCTGAGGAACTTCCAATCAGATGATTAAAAAACGGACCAGATAGGGTACCCAAAAACATTTCCACTAACTCCATATCAGACAGGGAAGGTTGGACTCTTCCTGCTAAGTCCCTCCACTTCTGAGCATAGTCTTTAAAGCCCTCGCTCAAACCTATAGACATAATTTAGAGTTGTGTACGGGTGGGAGCAAGGTCTGCGTTATACTGATACTGCTTGTAGAAAGAAGCATCCAGGTCTTCCCAATTATGAATGTTGGTCCCTTCCAGCTGGTATAACCACTCTAGTTGAGTCCTGGATAGACCATCTTGAAAGAAGTGGACCCATAAGTCCTTGTCATTAGTGTGAGGCTGGATCTTCCTCACATAAGATCAGAGGTGCATCTTGTGACATGAAACCCCATCATATTTGGCGAACACTGGCACCTTGAACTTCTGTGGGATGACAACCCTAGAAAATAAACCCAGCTCTTCAAAATCCAGCCCAGGAACCTTTTGGATTTCCATTGCACTTAGACGCTCTTCCAGCTGTTTGTATTTTTCGTCGGCCGGAGGGTACTACTCTTCATTATAGTCAGTCTCATTATCAGATTCCCTTAGACTGGGGTCTTCCTCTCTTGTCTCCCCTTCTTGATTATCTCCTTCTTTTGACAAAGATGTTAGCTCTACCACTTATCTTAATGGTCCTTTGAACCTCCTTCCCAAATTCACCACACCAGCTGTCTTCCTTGGCTTCTTGGTCTTCTCTTTGACAATCAGGGTTTTTAGTTCTTCTTGCCCCTTGGCCAGAGCCATGATCATTTGTTGAAACTGAGCATTTTGAGTCTGTAGATCCTTCACTGTTTATTCGAGATCCATTGCTGAAATAAACAGCGAAGAAGATGAGAAACCTGCTTTGAAACCTGTTTATGCGATGATATGTATGATTTATGCATGCAATGTTTTCAAGGATTTTTGAGACTTAAACTTGCTTAAACAGAAAGAGAACAAACATTAATTGCATTAAGAAGTTTTAACGATCACGGCGATGCCTCTTGGGCTTACAAAGGAGGTAACAAAGCAAAAATAACTCTCTAAGCAAAGAACCTCAAGCTTCCCACCGGCGCATCCTCTTTGGTGCAATGTAAGCATTGATACTCTTCTCCTCGTGAAGTAACCTGGTGAGTTCTAAAACCTTCTTCTCGCTGGCATAGAATTGGGTTTCAAAGGTATCATGTTCTTCTTTAAGTTGGATCCAGGATTTCCGTAGCTCCTCAAAATCAGTTGGCATGTCAGGATGAAGAACAATGTAAGGAGTGTCTCCCTCATCAATTGGCTCCATAGTTACAGGTAAGATAGAGGGGTAAGGCATCATAATACATTGAGCACGAGCTCTCACCCATTTGAGGTAAGGCTCAAGAGGGATGGAATTCTTGTGCCCCAGTGTCTTGCTATCAACTCTGTTTATCATGCCCCCAAGCTCGAATGAACCTCTTATGATAACCCTGAACATCATTCTCATAGTCAAATGTGATTCCTTGGATGAGTGTGTCGTGAGGACCATCCCTTGTAGCATAACCAAACTGTCGCAACGCCAAACAAGGATTATAAGTGATTCCTCCCCTAATGCCTAAGAGAGTGACATTAGGGAATTCCCCACAGCGATCAATGATGGTAACATTCTCCAAGGATCGAGAACACCAATGAATATCCGAATGTGTAAGGGACATCAACCTATGAGACTATCTCATACCCTGCTCATTTCTCAAAACAGACCGAGGTAGGTGCGAAATAAACCACCTAGCCAATAGAGGAGTGCAACACATAAGGGTCCCTCTTCATTTTAGAGTGCGAGTATACAGAGAGTGTAGAATATCCCCAAGTAAAGTAGGAACCGGATTATGAGACAGAAAAACCTTAACCGTATTCACATCTATGAGTTGATATGTGTTAGGGAATAGTACCATCCTGTAGATGAGAAGGGCCAACACTTCTTCAAAAGCTTGTAAATCCAGGGTATCCCAAAAATGATGAGCTTTCTCAAATAAAAACTGTGATACGGTGGGAAGAACTGACTGTTTTTGGAATTGTGGTTCGCGTTTTGCGTTTGCTTTCGCAAAATGTCGCGGTAATCAAGAGTCACCACCGACTTTTATTTTATCAAACAAGGAAAGAAAAAAAGCACAGAAAAATTCCTTTTTTCGAGATTATTTCTGAGTACGGGGGGGGGGGGGGGGGGGGGGGTGGATTATAGAAAGGGAAGGTATTAGCACCCTTTCTATCCGTAGTTATCTACGGGCTCTTAGGTACTTGCTCATCATTTTCAAAATTGTTTTCTTTGTGCTTGTGGGTTTTGAAAAGTTTTTGTTTTAACTTCGATTTAACTCTCGCTTAAGAGTGTAATGAAGTGTTTTTGAAAACTTGTTCGTAAAAGGAGTGTAAGTGTGAAAAAGTTTTGTTTTGGATGAGCAAATATCTAAGAACTAATCTACCTACTCGAAAAAAGGAATCGTTATATGCTAATTTCTTTTAGACAATGTTATCCTACTATTAATGAGTAGGTAGCATCGTCGTTAGAGTTTGAGGGTCAATTTGAAAGAGGGACATACGGTCACTAAAGCAACGTTAGGACGTCTTAGCGGTAACCCTAATGTCTTAGATCATTTGTTCGAGGCAACAATATCCGAGGCAACCATTTTGAGGCAGCTATGATCTTTTAGACAAGAGGGCGACCTCTAAAACAACCTATACTCAATGGCCGTGTACGAAGGCAACCAAGTGGGGTGTACCCTAGGAGTGCGCATGTGCGAGTGTGTCGATTTCAGTTATTTTTATCTTTGCACATGTTAAGGGTGATCTAACCATTTTAAGATTAAGCATTCATTCTTGTCATGCAAACCCTATTACCAAACATCTAACAGCTGTATAATTTGTGGAATTAAAATGCAGAATTTAAACTAAATTATTACAAGGCGTCGGGTATTTACATCGCCAAAAACAACCCTTTGAAAATAAAAAAGCAGAAAAATAAATAAATGTCCTATTAAAAACTATTACAAGCCGGGAGCAGATACATCAATAATTGGACAAGAAAAAATAAATCGCGCGAGCAAATTGGGTCGAATGTGAAATTAGGGTTTTGACCCTTTTAATTAAAAGAAGATACTTTTTGTTGTCTTTATTTTTAAGAAAAGAAATTAAATCCTAAAATTAAATGCTAAATTAATTATTAAATTAATTAATTAATGGAAAAAAATAATTAATGACATATTTTTGGAGTTTTTGTTAAGTTAAGAAAGAAAATAAAACAATTCAATTAATGTTAAAACCTAATGATTTCTAATTAATTTTAAATATTTGCAAAATAAATTAAAGTTGCCTAATTAATATCCTAATTAAATTAGTTAATATTTATTAATGAAAAAATAAAGTTCTAAAATTTAATTGGGTAAAAAATATTTTTGTGATTTTTGATAAAAAGAAATTATTCTATTGGCTAGTAATTAATTAAAAATAACTAAATGCAAATAAATAAAATATAGAAAAGAAAATAAAAGAGGGAAGAGATTGGGCCTGATTAGAGGGTTTGAATAGCAATTTTTCTGGCCCATTGACATGCAGTCCGTTGGACTTTTCTGATCCGGTGTATGTGCGTTGACCTGCCTATGGTGTGCCTTCAATGCTTGACCACCAGATCTGGCCATCTGGCCATCTGGCACGCTGAAGAGTGAGAGTCCATGGTGGATGGTAGGCTAGATTGCACACTAGATTTCCTGAAAACAAATATTATGAAGAAAATGGGGGGACCTGGGATTCGAACCCAGGCCCCAAAGGGAAATTTCTGCCACGCCCACCACTGAAGCACTTGTTTTCAATTGTTAATATAATGCAAATAAATGATAATATATAAAAACTAAATTTAATGGACAAAAAATAAATTAAAAACATGCGCGATGTTTGAATGGACAAATGGGAGAGTGCCAACGCATCATCCCTGTCCTTTGAACCGTGGCTAAAAATCAAAGGGCTATACCCACGGACAAAGGTTCGTCGCTACAAGCCTGTCCACCCTCAAAATCACGTACAGACCATGAAAATGGATTCTAAGACCATGGTTGAGGTCGTCTCATCCTCCTGATTGCAACCATGGCCATTATTAGGGCCAATTTTTCCTGAAACAAAAAACCCTAAAAACAAACACAAAACCCTAGTAATGGTGATCCATGATATAGGTTAGATAAATGAAATCGAGTAATACCAAAAGCTTGCAAGTGATGTATAGATTAAGAATATGCCATTAATTCAGATCAACCATGCTTAAATTGCAAGATGTGAATTCAAGAATAGAGCAAGGTTACGAACGACTTACAGTGCATGGGAGGCTCTGAAAACGTGTGGTTTTGATTGCTTTAGGTTGTGGAAGCTGCCGGGAAACGATTGAGACAAGTATCAAGCCTTGAAACTGCCTCTAGGAGTGATTTCGAACTCACACTTTTTCTTGATTTTTGACAATTCTGTTTGTGTTCTATGCTTGATCTCCAACCCAGATTTTTGTCTACACACGACCCTTATGTATTGCACAATGTATTAGGTTTGAATACCCTGCCCAAATCTTCCTCTTTCAATGACTTTGAATTGGATTTGATTTGCTTCTTTAAAGCTTTCCAAAATTGGTTCCTTTGCAATATTTTTGTACACAATTTCTTTGATACGAGTTTGATATGGTGCTAGTTATCCATTGAAGCCTGAAATCATCAAAAGATCTTTGGTTTTTAATATTTTTGATTTTATTTGATTTAATTTGGTTTAAAATGAATTAATTCAAATAAAAATAAAATTAAATAATAAAAATATGATATAGACACATGGCCAAGGCTAGATCACGTGGGCTATAATTAAAACCCAAAACAAGTAAAAAAGAATGGGCCCATTTGGCAAAATTTGAAGTTTTGGGCATAGTTGACTTTTGGCAATTTTGCAAAAAGGTCCAACTTCAACAATGCATAACTTCCTCAATTTTGAACCTTTGGAGGTGTTCTTGGTCTTTTTAGAAAGCTTAAGATGTCCTTTAATCAACCCTTTTGGTCTCATATCAATTTGAGATTCCATGCTCAAGTATGAAGCTTTGACAAAAAAGGTGTTTTTGTTGACTTTTCAAAATGACCTATAATGTCCAAATTCATAACTTCTTGTGAGTGCATTTTTTGATCTTGGGAGCTGAAGATGGATTGTAGGGAATTTCATCCTCTTCAAAATGAGCTTTGTATGGGTCATTTCTCATAAATAATTAGAAAGTTATGCCTGGTCAAAGTTGGGTTGACTTTTCCTACAAAACCTTAATTTAGCAACTTATGAATCTTGATGAATTGTGAACAATCCTTGATGAATCATGATCAACCCTTGATCAAATAATGAAATATACTTCAAAATGAGGATGTTGACAAAAAATATTGAAGTTTGACTGTATTTGGGTCACAGTTGACTTTTGCCCTATCATAGTCGATTTTTGGACCTTTGAGCAATTGACTGAGAAAACTTTCTCTGCAAGGCTTGAAACTTGACATGGCTGATCTTGAGAACATATTAGGACATTGGTGAGCACTTGGGGTCACTTGGAATTAAGGATCTTGATGCAACATGAAACCCTAATATGGGGTAGACTGTCTTAGGAGAGAGCTTGTCTGACAAATCCTTGAGCTACCTTGAGCAACTTGGAGATCTTTCTTGAAATGTTTTTTTTTGAGAAATATGAGAGGTCAAATTTTGGGGTACAACAGCTGCCCCTGTTCAATCTTCTTAAACCTGAGGATGTAGATTGGCTTTCATGCCTTTCGTGATCCGAAGGTGGAAGAGGATTGAACACTAGAGTGCCCAGAAATTTGCACTCGCGTGAAATGATAATTGTCTTGTGATGCTGAGAATGGGCTTATATATGCCATTTAGAGAAGTGTCGATCGCATAAGAGATTCCTTAGCGAGAGCTTGTAGACCTATTATAGAGGAATATTCCGCTGGAGAAGTCTGATCTTTGTTGAGAGAAGTAGAAATTTAGGAGCTTCGTCGTCCGTCATTCTGCTGATGAGTCGTCTCTATTGATATTTAGGAACTTCAATCGTCCGTATTCAACTGAGGGAACAACTTTTGCTGAGATTTAGGAGCTCGTCCATAATTTAACTAAGAAAACATCTTTGCTGAGATTTAAGAGCTAGTCCGTAATTCAACTGACTTTGTCGAGATTTAGGAACTCGTCCATAATTCAACTGAGGCGTCGAGATTTAGGAACTCATCCGTAATTCAACTGAGGTGTCGAGATTTAGGAACTCGTCCGTAATTTAACTGAGGTGTCGAGATTTAGGAACTCGTCCGTAATTCAACTGAGGCGTTGAGATTTAGGAACTCGTTTGTAATTCAACTGAGGCGTCGAGATTTAGGAACTCGTCCGTAATTCAACTGAGGTGTCGAGATTTAGGGACTCGTCCGTAATTCAACTGAGGCGTCGAGATTTAGGAACTCGTCTGTAATTCAACTGAGGTGTCGAGATTTAGGAACTCGTCCGTAATTCAACTGAGGCGTCGAGATTTAGGAACTCATCCGTAATTCAACTGAGGCGTCGAGATTTAGGAACTCGTCTGTAATTCAATTGAGGTGTCGAGATTTAGGAACTCGACCTAAATTCAACTGAGGCATCGAGATTTAGGAACTCGTCCGTAATTCAATTGAGGTGTCGAGATTTAGGAACTCGTCTGTAATTCAACTGAGGAAATATTTGTCGAGATTTAGGAACTTGTCCGTAATTCGGCTAAGGTAGAAGCTTCATAGCTTGAATTTTGTGAGAATTTAACCGTATCCTTCCTGAAAGATAAAGGTTAGTTGTATGTAATGCATGATATGTATCAAGTAAATGATGTTCTCAAAATAAATGAGATTGTGTCGTATGATGTGTATGCATGTCATGATGTATGAAAATGTGATGTTTTTAGCTGAGGCAAATAAATCTCGGATTGTTGTTGGAGAAAAGAATTGAATTCTTCGTTTCCGCTGGAGATAGTGGATGAAGATTTTTGTGAGAATAAACATGCAGGAGAGGATAACTTCTCTGGGGAATAAACTGATGAGAGAATGACTCTGTGGGGAAGAGATGCTTCACTGAAGATTCTACTGATAAATTCCACTGGGGATGAATTACCGCTGCTGGTAATAATGAACCTGTTGGGGATTGAATTCCTGTTTTGTGAAAGGAAAGAACTCCGCTGGGGATGACTTTCCAATAGCAACCTTACTGGGGATAGCCCTTTTAGACTTTACTGGGGATAATTCTTCCAACTCCACTGGGGATATTTTTGTACTCCGTTGGGGATGGTAAGACTTTTCAGTGCTGATGGTAGATAAACTCTGCTTGGGGAGAATATTATCGATTCATTCATATTGTCAAATGCATATATCAAAAACTGAACATTGGACGTTCTTTGCAAAACAAAACAGAAAGAGGAGAGATAGTTGATATTTCTTTGAAAATGAATTGTATTGATTTTGAAGTTAGCCTGTAAATAGGCATTTTTGTACAAGAGGTTGACGTCCTAGTAAGAGAACTTCGCCGAACAAATAAAATTTATACAATTTGTGTAAAAGAAAGAAAAAACAGCTATGTGAATAATCCCACTGGGTTCCAACTCTGATATTGCCTTTATGTCCTCGAGCATCTCATCACTTTTCCACTTGGTTGAAGGTGGATCAGACTGATTGGTGTCGTCCGAGCTTGGTAGTCGATACTGAAGTCTGACTGCAAAGTGATCCAACGAGACATAGTGTTACGCTTTGATCCCTAATTTTTTCCTGGACCGCCCTTTCGGGTTTCCAGTCCACCGGGATACCCTTTTTTGCCCAAGCCGCCTTTTCAGGTTTTCGACTTGTCGGGTGTACAGATTTTTTCATTTTCATCCCTTATTTTTGCCCGAACCCTTTTGGTTCGCCGGGAAGCCCTTATTTTTGCCTAGGCCAGTCGACCTAGCGGGTCTTTGATTATGCGTAGTATTTTTTCACTATGTTTTCATTGACGGGGTGAGGAAGGTCGTTACCATCCATGGTGGTTAGAATCATAGCTCCTCTTGAGAAGATGTTCTTAACCACAAATGGCCCTTCGTAGGTAGGGGTCCATTTGCCCCTGGGATCACCTTGAGGTAAGATAATGTGCTTGATTACCAGATCCCCAACTTGATACTCTTGTCGTCTGACTTTCTTGTTAAATGCCTTGATCATCCGCTTTTGATACGTCTGACCATGACAAATAGCAGTAAGTCTCTTCTCGTCGATTAAATTCAGCTGATCGAGCCGGGTCTGAATCCAATCATCTTCGCTCAAACCTGCATCCTTCATAATCTAAAGAGAGGGTATCTGAACTTCAACGGGCAAGACAGCCTCCATGCCATATACCAAGGAATAGGGTGTTGCCCCTATTGACGTCCACGCTGAGGTACGGTACCCATGAAGAGCAAATGGTAACATCTCATGCCAGTCTTTGTATGTCACCGTCATCTTCTGCACGATCTTCTTAATGTTTTTATTAGCCGCTTCTACAGCCCCATTCATCTTCGGCCGGTAAGGAGAAGAGTTGTGATGCTGAATCTTGAACTGTTTGCAGATCTCGGTGATCATCTTATTGTTGAGGTTTGTACCATTGTCCGTAATGATCCTCTCTGGTACACCATATCGACAGATCATATTGTGCCGAATGAACCGTGCCACGACATTCTTGGTTACGGTAGCAAAGGAAGCGGCTTCAACCCACTTTGTAAAGTAATCAATAGCTACCAGGATGAAACGATGCCCGTTGTATTCTGTAGGTCTGATCTCGCCGATCATGTATATGCCCCACATTGCAAAAGGCCAAGGAACTGTCAAGACGTTCATAGGAACTAGAGGTATGTGCACCTTATCAACATAGACTTGGCACTTGTGACAGGTCCGAGAATACTGATAACAGTCGGCTTCCAGGGTGGACCAATAATATCCTGCCTGAAGGATTTTCTTTGCCATGGTGTGTCCACTGGAATGAGTTCCGAAAGTACCTTCATGTAACTCTACCATAATCCTTTCTGCTTCGCTCTTATCCATACGTCGCAGTAAGGTTGAATCATGGTTATGCTTGTAAAGAATGCCATTGCTGATGAAGAACTTCGTCGCAAACCTCCTCGGAAACTTTTTATCATTAACAGATGCACCCTTGGGGTACTCTTGAGCCTCAAGATACCTCTTTAACTCATGAAACCAGGGTTTATCTATTACCTCTTCAGTCTCAATGTCACAGCAATGTGCGGGTTCGTCCAACCTCTCAATGGTAATCCGGGGAGCCTCGTTGTCCCAATTGACTTTGAACATAGAAGACATTGTAGCTAGCGCGTCTACCAACTGATTCTACTCTCTAGGGAAGTGTTCAAAGATTATCTCCTCGAAGTGGGGAAGCAACGTCAATACATACTCTTTGTAAGGAATAAGGTTAGGGTGTTTCGTATCCCACTCGCCTTTGATCTGACTGATCACGAGAGCGGAATCTCTGAATACACTTAAGAACTTAATCCTTAGGTCAATTACTGCTCGAAGACCCATAATGCATGCTTCATACTCCGCCATGTTGTTGGTGCAATTGAAACAAAGTCGGGCGGTGAACGGAGTCTGAGAGCCTTCAGGAGATATGATCACGGCGCCAATACCATTACCCAAAGCATTTGAAGCTCCATCAAAGTACATAGACCATCGGGATCCTTCCTCAAGTCCTTCATCCGGTCCAGGTGTTTCACAGTCAGTCACTATCATGATATTCTCATCCGAGAATTCAAAGTTCATAGACTGGTAATCATCCACTGCCTGATGCGCCAAATGATCTGCCAACACACTTCCCTTAATTGCCTTTTGGGTCGTGTAATGAATGTCATATTCAGTCAAGATCATATGCCATCTTGCTATTCTTCCGGACAAGGCAGGCTTCTCAAAGATATACTTGATTGGATCCATCTTTAATATCAATAGAGTAGTGTGAGTCAGCATATACTGTCTCAGCCGGCGAGCAGCCCATGCCAAAGCACAGCAAGTTTTCTCAAGCAACGAGTATCGGGTCTCGCAGTCGGTAAACTTTTTTCTAAGGTAATAAATAGCATGCTCTTTTCGGCCAGACTCGTCATGCTGCCCCAGCACACACCCCATCGAATTGTCGAGTACTGTCAAGTATAAGATCAAAGGTCTCCCTTCAACTGGAGGCATCAGAATAGGTGGATCTTGGAGATATTCCTTGATCCTATCGAAAGAGGCCTGGCATTCATCATTCCATCTTACCACTTGATCTTTCTTCAGTAACTTGAAGATCGGCTCACAAGTAGCAGTCAGGTGCGAGATGAATCGGGCAATGTAGTTCAGACGTCCCAGAAATCCTCTGACTTCTTTTTCTGTTCGAGGAGCTGGCATTTCCTGTATAGCCTTCACCTTTGCAGGGTCCACTTGAATACCTTTATCACTTACGATGAAACCCAGTAGCTTACCAGATCTCACCCCGAAGGTGCACTTGTTCGGGTTTAACCTCAGCTTGTACAACTTCAACCTGTCAAATAGCTTCTGAAGATGGTCAAGGTGTTCTTCCTCAGTCTGGGACCTTGCGATTATGTTGTCAACGTATACCTCAATCTCATGATTGATTATGTCATGGAACAAGGCGACCATGGCGCGCTGATACGTTGCCCCAGCATTTTTCAATCTGAAAGGCATGACCTTGTAGCAAAAGGTACCCCATTGAGTAACAAAGGTTGTCTTCTCCATGTCTTCGGGAGCCATTTTAATCTGATTATAACTGGAGAAACTATCCATAAAGGAGAAGACCTTATGTTGTGCGGTGTTGTCAACCAGAACATCGATATGAGGCAGAGGGAAATCATCCTTGGGGCTTGCCCTGTTCAGATCCCTATAGTCAACACACATCTGAACCTTACCATACTTCTTTGGCACTAGAACCACGTTGGCAACCCACTGCATGTAAGAATTAACTGCTATAAAACCGGCGTCAAACTATTTCATCACTTCAGCCTTGATTTTCTCAGACATCTCTGGGCGCACTCGGTGGACTTTTAGTTTCACTGGAGGACAGTCTTCCTTGGTAGGCAAGCGGTGAATCATAATATCGGTATCTAATCCAGGCATGTCTTTATAAGACCAGGCAAAGATCTCAACATAGTCACGCAGCATCTGTATCAACCTTTGCTTAACACTAGATTCTAGATTTGCACCGATCTTGACCTCTTTCATGTCCTCTGTACCCAGATTTACTGTTTCCACTGGCTCTTCATGTGGCTGAATAACCTTCTCTTCCTGGAGTAACAGTCTAGCAAGTTCACCAGGCACTTCACAATCATCCTCACCTTCGTCCTCGGCTTGGTTGATCAGACTTTCGAAGTCATAAATGGCAATAGCGGAGTCGTTATCAGTGGGATCCAGAGTGGATTCGGGCCGGTATATGTGAGTGTGTGTAAAATAGTTGTTTTGCAAGATAAAAAAGAAAAACAAGGAGCGCAAAATTTGAATATGCAAGAAAATGTCCAATGCTTTTATTAATGATATATGGAAATGAAACACACAAAGCCCTCACAAACAAAGCCACGGTGCCTCAGGTAAGACACCGGGCCGTAAAGTTTGAAAATTGTCTGTTACAAATTCAAAACAAAAGTCTATTACTGTGTGATAAAAGAAATTGGCATGAAGTCCTTTGCCGTCCAGTTGCTTATTCCTCCATCGGTAGTCGGGTAGATCCAGCTATCAAACTCATACTCTTCAACATCGTCTTCAATGGCATTTACTCCCGAATTGCTGATAAACAGGGGAGGTCCTCCGATCCGTGCATGCCGAACAGCCCTTTGAGCTTCTGCAGTGAAACCTAAACCAAACTTGTCAGTCTTATGTGCAAAGTCAGGGAGTTGGCCCCAATTCACACACCCACCTTTCTCAATAATAGCCTGGGCATCCTTGAGGGAAGCCATCTTCATTGGAGGATCTTTAACAACAGTTTCAGTTGATGCCAGCGTCTGGGGAATTTCTTCAAAATGTTGGAAAGGGGTTTCAATGAACTCCCCGTCCATCTCCACATACCAGAATGAGTTGAGGTGGCTTACCATGTACTCTTCTTCCCCTCGTATTGTAACAATTTTCCCCTTCACTGGGTACTTCAGCATCTGGTGGAGCGTAGAAGTTACTGCCTCAGCTTTATGGATCCACGGGCGACCCAGTAAACAAGAATAAGATGGCCGAATGTCCATCACATAGAATGTAGACGCGAATATCTGAGAACCAACCTTAACTGGAATATCCACTTCTCCATGTACCATCCTCTTGGACTCGTCAAAGGCCCTAACCACAATGTTGCTCGGCTTCAGCACCAACCCTTCACAGTCCAACCGGTCTAACGCCTTCTTGGGTAAAACATTCAACGAGGACCCAGTATCCACCAACACGTGAGCTAGAGTAGTGCCCCTGCATTCAATGGAGACATGCAGGGCATCATTGTGATTCTTCCCCTTAGCAGTCAAGTCTACATCGGAGAAACCCAACCCATTATCTACTGTCAGACTAGCCACACAGTCTTTGAACTGGTCAGCAGGTGTTTCCTGGGGCACGTGCGCAGTCTTCAGGAAAGCAATCAGAGCCTTAGCATGGGCCTCTGAACACAACAATAAAGACAACATAGAGATCTTCGACGGGGTTTGCCCCAGCTGTTCGACTAAATTGTAGTCGCTCTTTTTGATGATCTTTAAGATTTCCTCTATCTCCTGTCTAGAGGCTTCAATAGTAATCTTCCTCGGTGCCTCCGTCCGGGCAGGCTCGCCGGTGATCCCTTTGCCCCGAGTGTCAGATGACTCGTCAATAGGGATAAGGATTGGAACATGAACAGGAATAGTAGCAGGCGTACTGGCAGGTGTAATAACAACAAGCTTCTGAACAGTTGGTGGAGAGATCTCAGGGGGAAAAAGTCTTCCGCTGCAGGTGACTTTACTAGATCCAACAATATTGCTGATGTCAGTATCAGCCTCTTCATCCTTCAAGTCTTGTTTAACCCCGTGATAATACATGTCAGCCCCATAGTGCCACGGGACAACCTTATCTGACGTATAGGGGATAGGTCCAGGAACAGTAATGATCAAAGGAGCAATTCTTGGAACAGATGTAATTCTAACAGGCTTTCTCGAGGAAGCCTTGGAAGAATTGGCGGAACTGGTGATTATAGACACTTCTTCAACAGGAACCAAAGGAACAAAAGTCTTCTCAAACAGAATTTATTTATTATCCATCAGGCGTTGGACACCTGACTTCAATAGATGGCAACCGGTAGGTAGGATGGAACACAGATGACAACCTTCGCCATAGCCCGGAAATAAACCGGCTAATAGAAGGTTCTTCTTTACAGTCATCAATGGAGTAGCAATGTCTTCCACGGAGGATACAAACACATCATCATCCACAGCATTCACCCCATGATTTGGCATAGGAGCAGTCATAACATTAGGTTTTTCTGGCCCTTTGAACTCAATCTCCTTAGCATCAATCAGATCTTGCACTTTACTCTTCAAAGCCCAACAATTATTGGTATCATGCCCCGGGCTATCAGAGTGATAAGCACAGCAGGCGTTTAGATTGTACAGCGGGGATGTGGTGTTGGGATTCTTTGGGGCCTCCCTCGGAATCACCAAGTTGGTCTTTAGCAACTGCGGCAAGATTTGAGATAACATCATGTTGAGCCGAGTAAACTGTCTTTAAGGCCTCTCTGCTCTTGGCTTATTGTTGCGTTGTGTGGCAACAGTTGGTCTTAAAATAACTACCGCATTAACCGCTTGACGGTGTTCAGATTGATTCTGGCTTTTTGAACTGTAAATTACACAGGACTCCTTCTTAAAGGGCTTCTTCTCGGTACTTCACGAAGCGCCCTTCTGTATCTTGCCGCTCTTGATACCGGCTTCAACCCTTTCCCCAGTCATTATTAACTCCATGAAACCAGATGATGAACTCCCAATCAGATGATTAAAATACGGACCAGACAAAGTCCCCAGAAACATATCCACTAGCTCCCTATCAGCCAAAGGGGGTTGTACTCTCCCAGCAAGGTCCCTCCATTTCTGAGTGTAATCTTTAAATCCTTCGCTCGCACCCATAGACATACCCTGAAGTTGGGTACGCGTGGGAGCAAGGTCGGCATTATATTGGTACTGCTTGTAAAAAGAAGCAGCAAGATCCTCCCAATTACGGACATTAGCTCCTTCTAGCTGATAGAACCACTCAAGTTGAGTCCCTGAGAGACTATCTTGGAAGAAATGGATCCAGAGGTTCTTATCAGCAGTATATGGCTGGACCTTTCTAACATACGAACGGAGGTGTAGCTTTGGGCAGGAGACCCCGTCGTACTTAGCAAAGATTGGTGCTTTAATCTTGTGGGGAATCACCACCCCAGATGCCAAACCTAAATCTCTGAAGTCCAGACCAGGAACCTTCTGGACCTCCATTGCGCTCAACCAGTCTTCAAGTTGCTTATACTTGTCCTCAGTCGGAGGATACTGGTCTTTATCAAAGTCAGTCTCATTGTCTAAAACCACAGGGCTAGGAGCCCTCCTTTCTTCCTGATTCTCTCCCCCTCCAGATGAGTGAGACAAATCAACTTCATCCCGCAGCCTGTTTCCAAACCTGTGACCCATGTTCAGGAGTACTGTCCTCTTCTTCTTCTTCTTCTTTTCTTTCAAGATAAGAGTCTTCAGATCTTGTTGGCACTTGGTCAAGTTCATGAACATTTCCTGGAACTGAGCGTTTTGAGCTTGTAGAGCCTTGATAGCTTGATCAGTTGATGTTTCAGCAGACATGATGAGTGCTGAAATAAACAGCGAAGAAGATAAGAGACCTGTAAGGGTACCTGTAATGAAGTGCATGGGAATGGAATGCATGTGATATGATTTCAAATACTTTAGGGATTCAAATTCGTAAACCAAAATGAAACACACTTTTATTAGATTAAAAACTTGAAACAATGTCTGACAAATGCCTTTAAAGGCGTTACAAAAAGGAAAAACTGAAAAGTAAATCAAAACTAGAAATAACAAAAGACATCAGCACTCCCATGGTCGTCTTTCGTTGGTTCTGACATAGTCGTTGAGGACCTTCTCATTCTCCAGTTGCCTTGTAAGTTTAGGATCTTCCGCTCCTGCTCATGATATTTTTCTTTGTAATTATCCCGCTCTTCCCTCAACTGGATCCAAGACCTCTTTAATGCCCCAATGTCAGTAGGCATGTATGGATGGAGGACAGTATGAGGAACCCCTTCTTCATCAGTACTCTCAACAATTACCAGTAAGACAGCTTCGTATGGCATCCCTAGCTTTTGGGCACGGGCCCGAACCCACCGGAGATACGGTTTCATTGAAAGAGAAGTCTTCGCTCCTAGCTCATGCGGATCAGACCTGTTGACCCTATTCCAAGCTCGTATGAACCTGCGGCGATGTTCCTCACTATCCCCTTGGAAGTCAAAGACAATACTCGGAATCAGCAACTCATGAGGACCGTCCTTTCTAGCTCGCTCAAACTGTTGCAAGGCCAAACAAGGATTATAGGTGATCCCTCCTCTAATTGCCAACAAAGGAACATTGGGGTATTCTCTACACCGTTCAATAACAGCTACTTCTTCCATGTCTTTAGTGCTCTAGATAATGTCCGTGTGAGCAAGGGACATAATTCTATAGGCCCAACCCATGCCTTCCTTGTTCTTCAAAACAGATTTGGGGAGGTGAGAAATAAACCACCTCGCCAGCAATGGTGCACAACACATAAGGGTTCCCCGTTTCCGAGCAGTACGGGCATAAAGAGCATGTAGAATGTCCCCTAAGAGAGTGGGCACCGGATTACGGGACATAAAGATTTTTACTGTGTTCACGTCGATGAAAGAATCTGAATTAGGAACCAACACCAAACCATATATGAGAAGAGCCAGGATGTCTTCGAATGCTTAAAAATCCAAACTGTCCCAAAACTGATTAGCCTGATCAACCAAGAACTTAGCCAAGAAGCCTTTTGTCCCACTCCGAGTCTCCCAGTTATACATTACCTCAGCCTTTGTCAGATGTAGGGCTGTAGCAATATCCTCTGGCCTAAGAGCTTTCTCCCAACCTGTAAATGGCGTCTGCTCTAGGATAGAAATAACAAGTAGATCAGAGAACTCTTCCAAAGTAGGGACCAACTGATAGTCTGAGAAGGTGAAGCAGTGGTATAGTGGATCAAAGAACTGGAACAAGACACTCATCATCTGCTCATCCATCCTAGAAGTGACCAAACCAAGGAGGTGACCATGTCTTCTGACAAAGGATGAAGTATTTGGAACTTTGGAAACCAAATCTCTAAGCTGAGTAGGAATCTGTACAAAGCTGATCCGAATAGTGTTTATACGCATAGATCCCATGATCTGCAAAACAGAACAAAGATGAATCCCATTGGTCTTTGAAATGGTTAGTCCAATGCAATATGCATGCAATGTCATGATAGAAACACATCACAAGTATTCACAGATAGCAAACATGGTAAGGGCAAACAAGTCACACAGTAGCCCTTAGATTTCAGGCTGGCATGGAGTTTAGGTATTACCCTTTTTCAGTTTAGTTGGTTCAACCTGTCCTAGTAATAGTAATCGGGTTCTAGAGGATCTCAATATCACTGACCACCCTCGATCGGTCATAATTCCAGTTTGGCAACCTTTTCTTGCGTCCGAAATCATCGCGAGAGTTTGGTCTCAATGAGTGTAGCATATTGCTACTTTTCTATGGCCAAGTTGGTCAATTATAGGTTCTAAGGTCAGTTGGTGCTTAATGACCCCTTAGCTGACCCATATTCTCCTTGTTCCACCACAAGGGATATTGGTACAAACTAAAGTGCTACACCAATGTAGCTACTGCTTCAACCGTATCGGTCTACGCTGTACAGTTCCCTCACAGTCTATTCCTACTTACCTAAAGGGTATCCCCAGATCCGAGTTAGGATCTATAGTAACTCCAATTCAAACCCACAAAGATAAAGCATACAAATCAAGCAATTGAAAACATTATGATGATCTAAACCCTAAGGTAACCCCACTTTTAGAATATTTCCCCAGCAGAGTCGCCAGTTCTGTGATACGGTGGGAAGAACTGACTGTTTTTGGAATGCTGGTTCGCATTTTACGTTTGCTTTCGAAAAATGTCGCGGTAAGCAAGAGTTTCCACCGAATTTTATTTTATCCAACAAGGAAAGGAAAAAAGCACAGAAAAATTCTTTTTTTCGAGATTATTTCTGAGTACGGGGGGTGGATTATAGAAAGGGAAGGTATTAGCACCCTTTCTATCCGTAGTTATCTACGGGCTCTTAGGTACTTGCTCATCATTTTCAAAATTGTTTTCTTTGTGCTAGTGGGTTTTGAAAAGTTTTTGTTTTAACTTCGATTTAACTCTCGCTTAAGAGTGTAATGAAGTGTTTTTGAAAACTTGTTCGTAAAAGGAGTGTAAGTGTGAAAAAGTTTTGTTTTGGATGAGCAAATATCTAAGAACTAATCTACCTACTCGAAAAAAGGAATCGTTCTATGCTAATTTCTTTTAGACAACGTTATCCTACTATTAAAGAGTAGGTAGCATCGTCTTTGGAGTTTGAGGGTCAATTCAAAAGAGGGACATACGGTCACTAAAGCAATGTTAGGACGTCTTAGCGGTAACCCTAATGTCTTAGATCATTTGTTCGAGGCAACAATATCTGAGGCAACCATTTTGAGGCAGCTATGATCTTTTAGACAAGAGGGCGACCTCTAAAAAAACATATACTCAATGACCGTGTACGAAGGCAACCAAGTGGGGTGTACCCTAGTAGTGCGCATGTGTGAGTGTGTCGATTTCAGTTATTTTTATCTTTGCACATGTTAAGGGTGATCTAACCATTTTAATATTAAGCATTCATTCTTGTCATGCAAACCCTATTACCAAACATCTAACAGTTGTATAATTTGCGGAATTAAAATGCGGAATTTAAACTAAATTATTACAAGGCGTCGGGTATTTACATCGCCAAAAACAACCCTTTGAAAATAAAAAAGCAGAAAAATAAATAAATGTCCTATTAAAAACTATTACAAGCCGAGAGCAGATACATCAATAATTGGACAAGAAAAAATAAATCGCGCGAGCGAATTGGGTCGAATGTGAAATTAGGGTTTTGACCCTTTTAATTAAAAGAAGATATTTTTTGTTGTTTTTATTTTTAAGAAAAGAAATTAAATCCTAAAATTAAATGCTAAATTAATTATTAAATAAATTAGTTAATGGAAAAAAATAATTAATGACATATTTTTGGAGTTTTTGTTAAGTTTAGAAAGAAAATAAAACAATTCAGTTAATGTTAAAACCTAATGATTTCTAATTAATTTTAAATATTTGCAAAATAAATTAAAGTTTCCTAATTAATATCCTAATTAAATTAGTTAATATTTATTAATGAAAAAATAAAGTTCTAAAATTTAAGTGGGTAAAAAATATTTTTGTGATTTTTGATAAAAAGAAATTAATCTATTGGCTAGTAATTAATTAAAAATAACTAAATGCAAATAAGTAAAATATAGAAAAGAAAATAAAAGAGGGAAGAGATTGGGCCTGATTAGAGGGTTTGAATAGAAATTTTTCTGGCCCATTGACATGCAGTGTGTTGGACTTTTCTGATCTGGTGTATGTGTGTTGACCTGCCTATGGTGTGCCTTCAATGCTTGACCACCAGATCTGGCCATCTGGAACGCTGAAGAGTGACAGTCCATGGTGGATGGTAGGTGTTGCACCCCAAAATTTGCCCTCCCATATTATTCAAGAAATTGCCAAGCCAAGTCACAAAATTCCCCAAGGGTTGTGCAGTGCAAAGGTCTCCTATACAGTCAAAACTAGGGTTTGTGTTCTGATCAAAGAAATGAAGTTTTCAAAGGCCCAATCAAGTCTCATATGCCTACAAAGATGGTCAAGCATCCTCATATCAAGTTTCAAGGCATTCAGCTCAAAATTGCACAGTCAAAACCCTAAATTGCACTACAGTCAACTGTAGGGGTAAAATGGTCATTTGACAGTCAAAAGTCCAAATTTTTGGTCAACATATCATTTTGAAGCCACAAACATCATTTGATCAATGCTTGATCATGATTCTCAAAATTTGGCTCAGAAATCATCAAAGATGCAAAAGTTTCC
This sequence comes from Vicia faba, assembly GCA_948472305.1. NCBI lineage: Eukaryota > Viridiplantae > Streptophyta > Magnoliopsida > Fabales > Fabaceae > Vicia > Vicia faba. The sequence continues at coordinate 898,038,498 of OX451740.1, forward strand.
TTATTTAGACAGCTGAAAAAGTCAACTGAAATTGACCAGGGCATAACTTTCACATGGATTATCAGAAAAATTCCATCCAAGTCTCATTTTGAAGAGAAAGACATTTCCTACAATTCATCTTCATATTACAAGTCCAAGAAATGCTCTCACAAAAAGTTATCAATTTCAACATTATAGGTAATTTTCAAAAGTCAACAAAAAGGGACTTTAAGTCAAAGGCCATAACTTGAGATTGGTAAATCAAAATGACATGGGACCAAAGGCATTGGTTAGAGGACTCAAAAACCTTTCCAAAATGTCCAAGAACATGTGAAAAGCTTAAAAATTGAGCAAGTTATGCCTTGTGGAAGTTGGGAAATTTTTGGATATTTTGAAAAGTCAACATTACTTCAAATGACCTAAAAATGCTAATGGGCCCATTTTCTTCCAAGATTCATCATTCTAAACATGTGCACGACCATTTGGCCCAAAGGGAAGTATTTTCTCATTTTTTATTTATTTATTTGAATTTCTATTAATATTAATTCATTTAAATCATTTTAATATATGGAAAATATTTAATCCACCCTAACCAATCTTTTTGTACACATTCTAGACTCAATATTTCGTGCATATGCCAATTAGGAAAGATTTGGTTTGATTTGATCATGATTGGCACAAAAGGACATGGAAAAGATATGAAACATAATGGTGAAAAATCAATTTGCAAAATCATTGAATGGAAGAGATTTGATTCAATTTTCTTAACCTAATGCCTTCACTACATAATCAGAAACCAAAACCTAATGCAAGAGGACTGAATGCTGCGCTCAAAGGCCATAGACAAACTTGGAAAAACTCCTTGAAAACTCAAAACTGAAATCATTGTTGGGAGGTGATTCAAAGCGCAATTCTTATTCCAATAGCTTCCTGAAGGCCTACTGAACGAACTCCAATCAAGAACAATCATCCAAACCTCAAGAATCGCTGTACAGAACCCAAAATTTTCTCACAAAATTGCATACTCGCATCTTGATTTTAAGGCATTTCCATGACATTTGGTTTATATATTATTATTCAATGATGCTTTCTGATGCTTATCATGTGATTTAATTACGTTTTTACGCATTATATACAAATATGCCATGGTTATTTTTTAGGGTTTTCAGAAGTTGGAATTAGGGATTCTTAAAAGAGGAAAAATTGGGATTCCAAACCACCACCATTCAAACCAGAAAGCTTGGACGAAGAAGATGCAATAGTCGCGCTGAATTTATGTTCAAGGATAGCCTAATCGCTATTTTCTGGAAACGTCCCTAAGACCACGCAATGAAAACCGTTGTTGTTGTTTGTGTATTACAGGGACGAGGAAAGAGATGGAGTCGTGGCACACGTTGACTGGCTTATTCAAAATTGGCGCGCGTTGCCCACTAACATTTTGTTTTCTTTTTATAATGTTTGTTAATTATTATATAGTAAAAGTAATTCAAGCGCTTCAGTGGCAGGTACATCCCTTTGCAATGTCCAAGACCTGGGTTCGAACCCCAGGCCTGCGTAATGTCAAAATTATTTTTCTATAATGGTTCCCATGCAGCGCAGGTGTCATAGATCACCATACACTCACCAAATCCAGCCGGCCACGTGGTTAGCTTCAGCAATCCAAGGGTGGAGAATTGATGGACACCCTCAACCCTAGTCAACGTGCCATACGTGGCCTGGAAAAGTCAGCGAATTTCCAGCTTATTGGGCCCAAACTCTTGGATCAAGACCTCCACTTTGGGGCCTGAACCCCCCCCCCTGGTTTGCTTTCTCTATGTTTTTTTGTTTATTTTATTTTCAATTATGATTTTGTTTTCTTTATTTGTTTAAATTAATTAATCATTTTTTACAAATTATAAAATGCACAAAAAATCAGAAAAAGAGCAAAAATAAAATATTTATTTATTTCAATATTTTTTATAAATAAATTCACATGTAAATATTTAGTTTTAATTAGGTTACAACTTTAATTCTTTTTTAATAACTAAAAATCCAAAAATATAGAATTAGGTTTAATAACTTTTTATTCCTTTTTGTTTTCTTTTTTTCTTTCTAATAATATTACTTATTTTATTTTCATAATTAAATTGTACATAAATAATTTAGGTTTAAATTAGGTTAAATATTAATACTTTCATAATAAATTTAAAAGTTATTAGAATTAGGGTTTGCCTTCTAGTTTAATTTTAATTAACCCTTTTTTTCATCAAATTCCTAAAAACACTAAAAATACCAAAAACATTCTTTTTTCTAAATTTTTAATTTTAATTCCTCATTAATTCTAATTAATTAATTCATGTAGTTTAATATTTTGCAAAAGGGTCCAACGCCCTCGTTCGTAATTTATTTAATTCGCGTATTTATTTTATGTCGTTAAATAATCATGTATCTCTCCCAAAGCCTTGTAATTACATTTCGCACTCTTATTTACTTTGCTTTATTTACTTTCCATCAACTCGGGTCTGGTTTAATTTTGGCGATGTGGACCCGCGCCATTTGTAATAGCTTTAGATTTATTTTCCCGCAAATATTAACTGTTAAATAAGCATGCAAGAATGAATGGCCCTAATTAAAATCAAGCGTAGATCACAATGAACATGACAAGACAAATATCAATGAAAACGACACACGATTCGCACACACCACCCCTAGGGTACGCCTCACTGTTGCCTTGCCTCGAAAGGTGATCGTCGAGTAGAGGACGTCTTAGTAAGTCCTCATGATCCGGGAACCTGGCATGAGGGTAGCTTCTAAGGTGTCTTCCCATTGCTCTGGTGATCACCATGTCCCGAACCTCGAATTGACCCGAATACCTCCAACGGTGGTGCTACCTACCTCTCAATGGTGGGATGGCATTACTTTAAAGGACATTTACACAGACGAATTGCTTAGGGTAGGTAGACGACTCATGGATACTTGCTCTCTTCAAAACAAACTGAAATCTTTTCACACCAACACATTTTCAAAAGCTTTCAAAGCAATTTTTTCAAACACTCTGACGTACGAGTCGAACTGAAATTTTTCAAAGAAACTTTTTTAAACCCACATTGAAAAGCAAAAAAACAATTTTGAAAACACATTGAGCAAGTATCTAAGAGCCCATGGATAACCATGGATAGAAAGGGTGCTAACACCTTCCCTTTCTATAATCTACCTCCCGAACCGAGAGCAATCTCTTTAAGGAATTTTTCTATGCTTTTGTCCTTTCCATTTGGAGAAAATAAAAGACGGTGGCGACTCTTGCTTCCGCGATATTTCGCGAACCAGCGTTAAACAGTCAGTTCCAGATCCACCGATCACAGAACTGGCGACTCTGCTGGGGACTTAAACTTAAAGTGAGGTGTACCTTAGGGTTAGTTCATAACTGTGTTTTCAATTGTATTGCTTTGCTTGCTTTAAATTGTGGGACTGTCTTGGGAGTTCTATAGATCCTAACCCGGATCTGGGGATACCTTCTTAGAAAGTAGCAACAAGGCTGTGAGGGAACTGTGCGGGGTATACCGACATGGTTGAAACAGTCTGCTACGTTGATGTGGCACTTTGGTGTGTACCGGTAACCCTTGAGTTCAGTCAAGGAGAGTATGGGGCCTCCGCGTGGTGTCGTGAAGCATCAACAGACCTTAGGAACCTTAATTGGACTATCTTGGCCTCTTTAGGGTAGTGAGATAACTGACTTTGGTGCAGTCCGAGGTTGGTTGATACTCGATACTACACTCAATTGAGGGTTGCTTTCCTGGAATATTTCGGTCACCAGTTCAGTGGCTAAATCGAAACGATGAACAATGAAAGCAATCCCGTGATATTGGGATCCTTAGAACCCGGTTACTTCTAATAGGACAGGTTGAGCCCACCAACTTCAAGAGGGTAATACCTAGACCTCATGCTGGCTTAAACCCTAAGGGTTTCTCTTGTGTGACTTGTGTGCCTTTGTACTTGCCTACTTGCATGCTTATTAGCTGACACATGAACTATTTGCAGGTTTTGTTTATAGTCCTTAACTAGGACTCATGACAAGGTTTACCAAATTTCTTGCAGGTTTTTTTTATAGTCCTTAACTAGGACTCATGACAGGGTTTACCAAATTTCTTGCAGGTTTTGTTTATAGTCCTTAACCGGGACTCATAACAGGGTTTACTAGATCTCTTGCAGGTTTTGTTTATAGCCCTTAATTGGGACTCATAACAAAGTATACTGAATTTCTTGCAGGGTCTGTTTATAGTCCTTAATTGGGACTCATAACAGGGCTTACCTACATCACCCCATGCATAGCATGACATCATACCATTGCATACATCCTAACCCATTTCAAGGATCTCAAGGGCTTGTGATGCAGGTCATGGTGAATCAAATATCCCAGCAAGGGGCAAAGAGGATTTATTTTCCTCTAGGCAAAGTTGTCAGAGGCTATGACCCACTTGATATGGTGAGCTCTGACTCCTGAAGAAGGTTCCCTTAACCAAGGTTGCTGGGAAATCAAAACCAGACATGATGACTAAAGTCAGGGGCTATGACCCACTGGATATGGTGAGCCTTTGACCCTTGAAGAAGAATTCTCAACAACACGGGTGTCCTTCAGTCAAGCTATAAATTCCAATACTAGCAATTTTCTTGTTTACCCCGCAAGGTCCTTGAAAACATTGCATGCATATCATACACATCATTGCATCACAGGTATCCCTTTTGCAGGTCACTTACCTTTCCCGCTGTTTATTTCAGCCATGGCTTCACAACAAGATAACCAAGACCTTCACGCTCAAGAGCCTCAGTTCAGGGAAATCTTCCTAGGTCTATCCAAGGGGCAAGAAGAGTTGAGGGCACTCCTCATGGGGAATCTGATCAGAAACAGTTCTGAGGATGACAAGGACGAACGGCTGAAACGCCTACAAGCTGAGGTAGATACATTGGAAACCCAAATGCTGGGGCAAAGGGCTCTCATCCAAGGTTTGGCTCAGGAGCAAGCAGAGTTGAGGACCATGATCAGTCAACTCCACCAAGGCAAATCCAACATGAAGCAACCAGTCCGAATCAGGGACCAAGTCTTTGATTAGCTACCAAGAGGACAACAGTCTGGTATGGTGAAGAAGGGACCTCCCCAAATTGTTACTACTTCACAAGCTCAGCATCAACGAGGTAATCGGCGTAAGCGATATACACCTGGAAGACATTTCTCTGAGACTGGTATACCATCATCTCTAATGCTGCAACGCTTGTTGGAGGTCAATCTGATCACTTTAAAGGGTCCTCCCCAGAACCCCGACACCTCTGCTCCTACTTATCACCCTGATAAAAGATGTGCCTACCATTCTGACAGTCCTGGACATGACACCGACGACTGTTGGAGCTTGAAGAACAAGATCCAGGACTTGATTGACGGAAGGGTGCTGGAGTTCATACCGGGTGGCCAAATAAAAATCTTTTGCTGAGAATCTTCCATCTAAGATGACTAGTCCAAATTAAGAAACTTTTGTTCATTAGAAATTTCAAGTTGTAATTTTCTTTTGATCGTTCAAACATTTTGTTCATGTCAAGCTTGTTATTCCATTAATGCATCGCATATGTCTGTTTTGGAATTAATACAATTGTTTTCATTATGTTCAAATTTCTTTTCATATTTTTTCTGATGTCAACTCTGGATCTAAAATTCTAAGCCTCTTGAGGGAGGATGACGAAAACGATACCACAATCTACAGTATGCTTTTGAACAGACCCCGCTGATGAGGTACAGGCATTGTTTCAATCCCTAAACACTGGAGTTATAAGGATGATAATCCCTCGCCAACCCCTCTGAGCCAAAGAAGTAGGAGTTTTTCTTTTCGAAATTTAAAACCCTTTATCATAACCTGGGGCAGGGTAGTTCTCTCAGTTGATCCGAGTGCATAACAAATGGCACCAAAGGAGTCCTTACAAAACAAAAGACAGTGATGGTTCTGAATAAATCACAAGGACAGGCAGTCATTATCTCAAAAAAATGAAAAACCCATTAAGTCAAAACCCATGAAGGAGACTTACAAAACTGGGGCACCCCGCTGACTGTAATTCCAAAAAGGAAACAGTTCAGGCAAAAAAGGAAAGGGATAACAAAAATCAAGAAAGAGGTCTTACAAACCCTCAACAAAAAAGGAATGACTGCCTATTCAAAGTAAGTTATCAACATCCGAATCGTCACCGGAAAATCGGAGCGAAGACTCAAACGAGGTCTAACGTATGATCAACTGAGTTTAGGTTTGGAGAACATCACGAAGAGCGGGTGGGTACAAATAATTTGAGCCTTTATCCTTTGTTTCTTAAACCGTGAACCAGGCCACGTTATAACCCTCAAAAGTCCTAGTTGAAGCATGGGTTAGTTCGAAAGCATACTGTTACGAAAGGTATCCTGACTCCTTAAGGGTTACGGTAAATATGGAGTTGACATCACGTTTTACAAACATTCACTTGTTTTATGAAAAAAGAATGCATTTTTAAAATCTTCGAGACAGACATAAGCGTTGCATTTTTAACATAACTTTGTTTGCATATGACTTTTTGTTTGAACAGCATAGAAATTCGCATGACGAAAGTCTAATGAACAAGAGTATCTCCAATCAAGGGGCACGACATGATCATGGTCCATTATCTGGGGCAGTCCAATCAAGATTCGGAGAATCTCTAAAGAGGCCAAATAGTCTGGGGCAAATCTCTGTCTGAATCGTTTGGGGCATTGGACGATCAAACAAGGATCTTCTGGTAGTATGACAACACTACACTTCTAACAGGGGCAACTCCTGACTTTCTGAGAACGGACATAGTCAAAAAATATTACGCATAATCAAAGACCCGCTAGGTTGACACGCCTAGGCAAAAATAAGGGCTTCCCGGCGAATCAAAAGGGTTCGGGCAAAATGAAGGGATGAAATGAAAAAATCTGTACACCCGGCAAGTCGAAAACCTGAAAAGGCGGCTTGGGCAAAAATGGGTATCCCGGTGGACTGAAAACCCGAAAGGGCGGTCCAGGCAAAAGTTAGGGATTAAAGCGTACGACTATGTCCTGCCATCTGTCTACCAGAAGAAGGTTTGTCCATCAAACTATCAGCACCCCATAAGTGCCTCCCACATCAGAAACAGGGGCAACAAAGAGTGGTCTAAGCAATCTGATTGTTTCTATCCTCCAAGGTACCAAGGTAGGTTCGGCTAAAGAACATAACCAGATATCCTAATTCCCCAGAAAGTGAGCCAGCAAGTCAGTGCACTCCCCTCAAGCAAAGCTATTATCAAACTTAAGGAAGTTGGGTATCCCTCAGCAGATCTCAACATCCCCCAGCAGCATACATGTTCTTAACAAGCATCCCCGGCAGTCTTGGTCTAAAGATTGTTCCCCGGTGGCATATCAAACATTCAAAAGGGATCACTTCCCCAGCATATCAAAATTCCCCAGGAGAGTCCAGTCCAGTTCCCCAGGAAAGTTGGAACTCATCTCCCCAAGCGGTAAGCTTATCCCCAGTAGATTCTAGAAGTTTACCCTCGCAGAGCACGAACGCGTCGTCCGGCTTGATTTAAAGAGTTGTTTCCTCAATAGGATATAACTGGGTTATCCTCAGCTAAAAGCCACGGAAAGAGCGTCGTCAATGAAGCCTTCTTATCCCCAGCGAAGTCTATCAATACTTCCAATACAACAAGGGTATCCCCAGCAAGTAACTCTCAATAATTCAGCAAAGCATCTCTCTCCCCACAGAGTATTGCTTCCCAGCATGGTCGTCAGAGTATCTTTTCTCCCCGCAGAATCTTCCATTTGCCAAGTTTATTCCGCAACAGAGTCATCTGCTCCTACCGGTATTCTTGCAATTATCATCCCCAGCGGAAGTAAAAGCTTATTCTCCAACATCAGCCCAGGATATGGCTTCCCGGCACCCGTCAAGGATTTACTTTCCTAGACGAAAAATATACATAAACATCACATACATCATTATAGCATGCATAGACGCATCATATCATACAAATCTCATTTATGTTGAGAACATCATTGCTTGATCCATATCATGCATTGCATATGACTGACCTTTACCTTTCAGGAAGGATGCAGTTGAAATTCTCAAAACATATTTCAAGGCCTTCTCTAGTCCAGCTAAATCGACTCCCAACAGATTTTTCTGATAAAGACTCAGCAGAAGCTATGGTCCCCTCTCCGACAAGTGCGTGAGGTGGCAATTCCTTTTTCCTATGTTTCCCTCTCCGACGATGAGTGTGAGGTGATAATCTCCTATGGTCCCCTCTCCGACAAGTGCGTGAGGTGGTAATTCCTTCTTCAGATGTTTCCCTCTCTGACGATGAGTGTGAGGTGATAATCTCCTATGGTCCCCTCTCTGACAAGTGCGTGAGGTGGTAATTCCTTCTTCAGATGTTTCCCTCTCCGACGATGAGTGTGAGGTGACAATTCCTTTTCCTATGATTCCCCTCTCCGACGGAGAGCGAGGTGATTCCCTTTCAGATTATAATTTTCTATGGTTCTCGTTCCGATCCTGCGAAGATGGTATTTCCCACTAAGATTTTTTCTCAACGAGCGTTGTTGAAGTTAAAATCACCCAAGGTTCTCTTACCATTCATACTAAGGCAGTAACCATACCTGGTTCATTCATCGCCGTTTGAAACTCCAGACTCAGCTCCTGTAACCAGTCAGGACACCTCTATACCAAGCATCTGAAAACCAGCTCCTGCAACGTGCCAGGTACTCATTTGTTCTTTTGCAGGTATGCAGATTCTTGCTAAGGAATCTCTTACGCGATCAACATCCAGATGGCATCTATAAGCCCATCATCCTATCCAGCAATCTCCAAATGGCATCTATAAGCCCATTCCCCCATCACACTGCTAACATGTGAGCGCAAATTTCTGGGCACTCTAGTGTCCAATCATCTTCTACCCTCGGATTACGAAAGGCACGTCAGCCAATCTGCATCCTCAGGTCTAAGAAGATTGAACAGGGGCAACTGTTGCACCCCAAAATTTGCCCTCCCATATTATTCAAGAAATTGCCAAGCCAAGTCACAAAATTCCCCAAGGGTTGTGCAGTGCAAAGGTCTCCTATACAGTCAAAACTAGGGTTTGTGTTCTGATCAAAGAAATGAAGTTTTCAAAGGCCCAATCAAGTCTCATATGCCTATAAAGATGGTCAAGCATCCTCATATCAAGTTTCAAGGCATTCAGCTCAAAATTGCACAGTCAAAACCCTAAATTGCACTACAGTCAACTGTAGGGGTAAAATGGTCATTTGACAGTCAAAAGTCCAAATTTTTGGTCAACATATCATTTTGAAGCCGCAAACATCATTTGATCAATGCTTGATCATGATTCTCAAAATTTGGCTCAGAAATCATCAAAGATGCAAAAGTTTCCTTATTTGGACAGTTGAAAAAGTCAACTGAAATTGACCAGGGCATAACTTTCACATGGATTATCAGAAAAATTCCATCCAAGGCTCATTTTGAATAGAAAGACATTTCCTACAATTCATCTTCATATTCCAAGTCCAAGAAATGCTCTCGCAAAAAGTTATCAATTTCAACATTATAGGTCATTTTCAAAAGTCAACAAAAAGGGACTTTAAGTCAAAGGCCATAACTTGAGATTGGTAAATCAAAATGACATGGGACCAAAGGCATTGGTTAGAGGACTCAAAAACCTTTCCAAAATGTCCAAGAACATGTGAAAATCTTAAATATTGAGCAAGTTATGCCTTGTGGAAGTTGGGAAATTTTTGGATATTTTGAAAAGTCAACATTACTTCAAATGACCTAAAAATGCTAATGGGCCCATTTTCTTCCAAGATTCATCATTCTAAACATGTGCACGACCATTTGGCCCAAAGGGAAGTATTTTCTCATTTTTTATTTATTTATTTGAATTTCTATTAATATTAATTCATTTAAATCATTTTAATATATGGAAAATATTTAATCCACCCTAACCAATCTTTTTGTACACATTCTAGACTCAATATTTCGTGCATATGCCAATTAGGAAAGATTTGGTTTGATTTGATCATGATTGGCACAAAAGGACATGGAAAAGATATGAAACATAATGGTGAAAAATCAATTTGCAAAATCATTGAATGGAAGAGATTTGATTCAATTTTCTTAACCTAATGCCTTCACTACATAATCAGAAACCAAAACCTAATGCAAGAGGACTGAATGCTGCGCTCAAAGGCCATAGACAAACTTGGAAAAACTCCTTGAAAACTCAAAACTGAAATCATTGTTGGGAGGTGATTCAAAGCGCAATTCTTATTCCAATAGCTTCCTGAAGGCCTACTGAACGAACTCCAATCAAGAACAATCATCCAAACCTCAAGAATCGCTGTACAGAACCCAAAATTTTCTCACAAAATTGCATACTCGCATCTTGATTTTAAGGCATTTCCATGACATTTGGTTTATATATTCTTATTCAATGATGCTTTCTGATGCTTATCATGTGATTTAATTACGTTTTTACGCATTATATACAAATATGCCATGGTTATTTTTTAGGGTTTTCAGAAGTTGGAATTAGGGATTCTTAAAAGAGGAAAAATTGGGATTCCAAACCACCACCATTCAAACCAGAAAGCTTGGACGAAGAAGATGCAATAGTCGCGCTGAATTTATGTTCAAGGATAGCCTAATCGCTATTTTCTGGAAACGTCCCTAAGACCACGCAATGAAAACCGTTGCTGTTGTTTGTGTATTACAGGGACGAGGAAAGAGATGGAGTTGTGGCACACGTTGACTGGCTTATTCAAAATTGGCGCGCGTTGCCCACTAACATTTTGTTTTCTTTTTATAATGTTTGTTAATTATTATATAGTAAAAGTAATTCAAGCGCTTCAGTGGCAGGTACATCCCTTTGCAATGTCCAAGACCTGGGTTCGAACCCCAGGCCTGCGTAATGTCAATATTATTTTTCTATAATGGTTCCCATGCAGCGCAGGTGTCATAGATCACCATACACTCACCAAATCCAGCCGGCCACGTGGTTAGCTTCAGCAATCCAAGGGTGGAGAATTGATGGACACCCTCAACCCTAGTCAACGTGCCATACGTGGCCTGGAAAAGTCAGCGAATTTCCAGCTTATTGGGCCCAAACTCTTGGATCAAGACCTCCACTTTGGGGCCTGAACCCCCCCCCCCTGGTTTGCTTTCTCTATGTTTTTTTGTTTATTTTATTTTCAATTATGATTTTGTTTTCTTTATTTGTTTAAATTAATTAATCATTTTTTACAAATTATAAAATGCACAAAAAATCAGAAAAAGAGCAAAAATAAAATATTTATTTATTTCAATATTTTTTATAAATAAATTCACATGTAAATATTTAGTTTTAATTAGGTTACAACTTTAATTCTTTTTTAATAACTAAAAATCCAAAAATATAGAATTAGGTTTAATAACTTTTTATTCCTTTTTGTTTTCTTTTTTTCTTTCTAATAATATTACTTATTTTATTTTCATAATTAAATTGTACATAAATAATTTAGGTTTAAATTAGGTTAAATATTAATACTTTCATAATAAATTTAAAAGTTATTAGAATTAGGGTTTGCCTTCTAGTTTAATTTTAATTAACCCTTTTTTTCATCAAATTCCTAAAAACACTAAAAATACCAAAAAGATTCTTTTTTCTAAATTTTTAATTTTAATTCCTCATTAATTCTAATTAATTAATTCATGTAGTTTAATATTTTGCAAAAGGGTCCAACGCCCTCGTTCGTAATTTATTTAATTCGCGTATTTATTTTATGTCGTTAAATAATCATGTATCTCTCCCAAAGCCTTGTAATTACATTTCGCACTCTTATTTACTTTGCTTTATTTACTTTCCCTCAAATCGGGTCCGGTTTAATTTTGGCGATGTGGACCCGCGCCATTTGTAATAGCTTTAGATTTATTTTCCCGCAAATATTAACTGTTAAATAAGCATGCAAGAATGAATGGCCCTAATTAAAATCAAGCGTAGATCACAATGAACATGACAAGACAAATATCAATGAAAACGACACACGATTCGCACACACCACCCCTAGGGTACGCCTCACTGTTGCCTTGCCTCGAAAGGTGATCGTCGAGTAGAGGACGTCTTAGTAAGTCCTCATGATCCGGGAACCTGGCATGAGGGTAGCTTCTAAGGTGTCTTCCCATTGCTCTGGTGATCACCATGTCCCGAACCTCGAATTGACCCGAATACCTCCAACGGTGGTGCTACCTACCTCTCAATGGTGGGATGGCATTACTTTAAAGGACATTTACACAGACGAATTCCTTAGGGTAGGTAGACGACTCATGGATACTTGCTCTCTTCAAAACAAACTGAAATCTTTTCACACCAACACATTTTCAAAAGCTTTCAAAGCAATTTTTTCAAACACTCTGACGTACGAGTCGAACTGAAATTTTTCAAAGAAACTTTTTTAAACCCACATTGAAAAGCAAACAAACAATTTTGAAAACACATTGAGCAAGTATCTAAGAGCCCATGGATAACCATGGATAGAAAGGGTGCTAACACCTTCCCTTTCTATAATCTACCTCCCGAACCGAGAGCAATCTCTTTAAGGAATTTTTCTGTGCTTTTGTCCTTTCCATTTGGAGAAAATAAAAGACGGTGGCGACTCTTGCTTCCGCGATATTTCGCGAACCAGCGTTAAACAGTCAGTTCCAGATCCACCGATCACAGAACTGGCGACTCTGCTGGGGACTTAAACTTAAAGTGAGGTGTACCTTAGGGTTAGTTCATAACTGTGTTTTCAATTGTATTGCTTTGCTTGCTTTAAATTGTGGGACTGTCTTGGGAGTTCTATAGATCCTAACCCGGATCTGGGGATACCTTCTTAGAAAGTAGCAACAAGGCTGTGAGGGAACTGTGCGGGGTATACCGACATGGTTGAAACAGTCTGCTACGTTGATGTGGCACTTTGGTGTGTACCGGTAACCCTTGAGTTCAGTCAAGGAGAGTATGGGGCCTCCGCGTGGTGTCGTGAAGCATCAACAGACCTTAGGAACCTTAATTGGACTATCTTGGCCTCTTTAGGGTAGTGAGATAACTGACTTTGGTGCAGTCCGAGGTTGGTTGATACTCGATACTACACTCAATTGAGGGTTGCTTTCCTGGAATATTTCGGTCGCCAGTTCAGTGGCTAAATCGAAACGATGAACAATGAAAGCAATCCCGTGATATTGGGATCCTTAGAACCCGGTTACTTCTAATAGGACAGGTTGAGCCCACCAACTTCAAGAGGGTAATACCTAGACCTCATGCTGGCTTAAACCCTAAGGGTTTCTCTTGTGTGACTTGTGTGCCTTTGTACTTGCCTACTTGCATGCTTATTAGCTGACACATGAACTATTTGCAGGTTTTGTTTATAGTCCTTAACTAGGACTCATGACAAGGTTTACCAAATTTCTTGCAGGTTTTTTTTATAGTCCTTAACTAGGACTCATGACAGGGTTTACCAAATTTCTTGCAGGTTTTGTTTATAGTCCTTAACCGGGACTCATAACAGGGTTTACTAGATCTCTTGCAGGTTTTGTTTATAGCCCTTAATTGGGACTCATAACAAAGTATACTGAATTTCTTGCAGGGTCTGTTTATAGTCCTTAATTGGGACTCATAACAGGGCTTACCTACATCACCCCATGCATAGCATGACATCATACCATTGCATACATCCTAACCCATTTCAAGGATCTCAAGGGCTTGTGATGCAGGTCATGGTGAATCAAATATCCCAGCAAGGGGCAAAGAGGATTTATTTTCCTCTAGGCAAAGTTGTCAGAGGCTATGACCCACTTGATATGGTGAGCTCTGACTCCTGAAGAAGGTTCCCTTAACCAAGGTTGCTGGGAAATCAAAACCAGACATGATGACTAAAGTCAGGGGCTATGACCCACTGGATATGGTGAGCCTTTGACCCTTGAAGAAGAATTCTCAACAACACGGGTGTCCTTCAGTCAAGCTATAAATTCTAATACTAGCAATTTTCTTGTTTACCCCGCAAGGTCCTTGAAAACATTGCATGCATATCATACACATCATTGCATCACAGGTATCCCTTTTGCAGGTCACTTACCTTTCCCGCTGTTTATTTCAGCCATGGCTTCACAACAAGATAACCAAGACCTTCACGCTCAAGAGCCTCAGTTCAGGGAAATCTTCCTAGGTCTATCCAAGGGGCAAGAAGAGTTGAGGGCACTCCTCATGGGGAATCTGATCAGAAACAGTTCTGAGGATGACAAGGACGAACGGCTGAAACGCCTACAAGCTGAGGTAGATACATTGGAAACCCAAATGCTGGGGCAAAGGGCTCTCATCCAAGGTTTGGCTCAGGAGCAAGCAGAGTTGAGGACCATGATCAGTCAACTCCACCAAGGCAAATCCAACATGAAGCAACCAGTCCGAATCAGGGACCAAGTCTTTGATTAGCTACCAAGAGGACAACAGTCTGGTATGGTGAAGAAGGGACCTCCCCAAATTGTTACTACTTCACAAGCTCAGCATCAACGAGGTAATCGGCGTAAGCGATATACACCTGGAAGACATTTCTCTGAGACTGGTATACCATCATCTCTAATGCTGCAACGCTTGTTGGAGGTCAATCTGATCACTTTAAAGGGTCCTCCCCATAACCCCGACACCTCTGCTCCTACTTATCACCCTGATAAAAGATGTGCCTACCATTCTGAAAGTCCTGGACATGACACCGACGACTGTTGGAGCTTGAAGAACAAGATCCAGGACTTGATTGACGGAAGGGTGCTGGAGTTCATACCGGGTGGCCAAATAAAAATCTTTTGCTGAGAATCTTCCATCTAAGATGACTAGTCCAAATTAAGAAACTTTTGTTCATTAGAAATTTCAAGTTGTAATTTTCTTTTGATCGTTCAAACATTTTGTTCATGTCAAGCTTGTTATTCCATTAATGCATCGCATATGTCTGTTTTGGAATTAATACAATTGTTTTCATTATGTTCAAATTTCTTTTCATATTTTTTCTGATGTCAACTCTGGATCTAAAATTCTAAGCCTCTTGAGGGAGGATGACGAAAACGATACCACAATCTACAGTATGCTTTTGAACAGACCCCGCTGATGAGGTACAGGCATTGTTTCAATCCCTAAACACTGGAGTTATAAGGATGATAATCCCTCGCCAACCCCTCTGAGCCAAAGAAGTAGGAGTTTTTCTTTTCGAAATTTAAAACCCTTTATCATAACCTGGGGCAGGGTAGTTCTCTCAGTTGATCCGAGTGCATAACAAATGGCACCAAAGGAGTCCTTACAAAACAAAAGACAGTGATGGTTCTGAATAAATCACAAGGACAGGCAGTCATTATCTCAAAAAAATGAAAAACCCATTAAGTCAAAACCCATGAAGGAGACTTACAAATATAGCAATGTTATGGTTAGTATGATATGCCATGTTATGGTGTCATAATTATGCTAAGAAATCACATATATAGCAAGCACAAGCAAATCACACAAAGACCTTAGGTTTAAGGCTTGCATGGTTTTAAGGTAATACCCTTTTGAAGTTTTGATTGGTTCAACCTGTCCTATAAATAGTAACTGGGTTCTAAAGGATCTCAATATCATTGATCTTTCCCACAAGTTTCGTTCCAATAGACAGCTTACTTGCCACCAAACAAAACTCGGTAGTCAAATCTTAATGAGTGTAGTATCAAGTACCGACCGACTTTGGGAATACACCAAAGATGGCTATCTCACTACGTCTTAATAGCCAAGTTGTTCAATTAAGTTTCTAAGGTCAGTTGGAGCTTCATGACACCATGCAGCGGACCCGTATTCTCCTTGATTAACTCAAGGGCTACTGGTACCCACCAAAGTGTCGCATCAACATAGCTATCGCTTTAACCGTGTCGGTATACCCCGCATAATTTCCACGATCTATTGTTACTTACCTAAAAGGTTTCCCCAGGTCTGGGTGTAGGATCTATAGTAACCCAAATAATACCCTTAAAAGTAAAGCAATCAAAACAAAGAAAACATATTAGAAATGAACTAGATCCTAAGGTAAACCCCATTTTTTATTTTTCCCCAGCAGAGTCGCCAGTTCTGTGATATGGTGGCAGAACCGACTGTTATATTGGTTTTGCATTTTTTGTTTGCAAATGTCGCGGTAAGCAAGAGTCGCCACCCTTTTCTTTTATCCAACAAAGGAAAGGGTGAAAAGAATAGAAAAAGACCTTTTTGAGATTTTCTGAGTAAGGGGGTAGATTATGGAAAGGGAAGGTGTTAGCACCCTTTCCATCCATGGTTTTCTACAGGCTCTTAGGTACTTGCTCATTTTTTAAAACAGTTTTCGTGTTTGTGAGTTTTGAAAGATTTTGTTTCCTTTATGATAACTCTTGTGTCAGTCCTCAAGAGTGTGATAAAGCATTTTTTTGAAAAAAAGTTTTGAAAGTGTGTAAGTGTAAAAAGGAATCAGATTTGAGCAAGTACTTAGCAGTTATCTACCTACTCGAAAAAGGCGTTCTTTTCCTCATTTCCTTTAGATAGTGTTATCCTACTATTAGTGAGTAGGTAGACCTATCGTTGGAAGTTGAGGGACTATCGAAAGGGACGTTTATGGTCATTGAAGGCAACATGTAGAGATACCTTTGTAGTTCGAAGGGACTGTTATCATGTAGGCAACATCGAGGGACAACATCATTTCTCGTAGGAAACTCGAGGGACATTAAGGGACCATGATCTTTATGATGACTTTTAAACTAAGGGTCTTTGCTAAGAGTATCCCTACTTTCGAGGGACATGACCATTTCCGAAGGCAACCAAAGTGGAAAATACTCTAGGGGTGCAAGTGTGCAACAATGTGTTTTTTTTTCCAGGTATTTTATCATGAGGTTAATGGTCTAATGATTGATTGATTAATTCTTGACATGCACGCCTAATTTACTAACAATTTATATACAAGCATATAAGAAATATAAAGGTGTGAAATAAAGGTCCTACAGCTATTACAAGGCTTTGGTGTAGTTACATAAATAATGACTGAAAAGTAAAGTGCGAAAATTAAAAACCCTAATTAAACTATTACAAACCGGGCACAGTTACATAATAAAAAATAATCGTATGAAAAATAACGCGCAAAATTTGAGACGAGAATAAGTTCTAAACCCTTTAATCTAATTGCCTATTAAAAATATTTGGATGTTTTTTATGAAAAATTTGAAATTTAACCTAATCTCTAATTAATTTTAAATTAAGGAGAACTAATTAAAGTTAATTAAGTTAAATTAATTTTCAAAAAAAAATAATTTTTCTTAAAAAACTCTAAGTCCTATTTTTATGATTTTTTTTTATGATTTTTAAAAAATGAATAAAAATAATATAAACTAAGTAAAAAAAAGAAAATAAAGTAATTAAAGAAAAGATGGGCCTGAGGGGTGAGAAACCCAAATTGGGGGTATTCTGTTGAATTTCAAGGCCCAAATCTATGCAAGACCAATGCAAGTGTATGATTTGGTGTTGCTGTGTTAGGGAGGTCCACCATGGGGAAGCATCACTGGGCGCTGGATCTGGAGGATGAATGATCCAATGGCTGAGCATGAGGGTCTATGGTGCGCATGCTTGAGCTAGAAGTGTTGGATCTGCATGTACAAATCAGAAAAATAATATGCAGGAGGTAAGGATCGAACCCCTGACCTCCCACACACATAATGCCTTAACCCCATTGTTCTTTCCACTAGACCATACTGCACATTCGTTAATATAACTGAAATAAAATATAATAATATGAAAACTTAGCCAAATGTTTTGACTTGTCCATGTGTGCCCTTCAGTGGGCCCCTGGAATTTTAAATGGACCAATTAAACAAAGGGTTTGTGCCACGCAAAGCCTCGCCTGAGACAAAACCCCAGGGACACCGGAGTCAACACTCTGGTCGTCTTCTCCGGCATGCCTCCACCACCAATCCTGAAAAACAGCCACATTAAATGCAAAAGAAGGACCCTACCCCCCTAATTCGAGGGATGTGAACCCAGTGGTGGTGTCCATTTGGTTCGAAAGCCCCTGTACAGGGAGATAGAAGCTTGTCGTTCTCTACGCCCTAATAATGGAAAATGGCTATTTAGCCATCAAAGCTTATCAACGATTTCCCAGACTTGTTCCTTTCCATATTTTGATCATGTTAATAGAGTTAGAACAGATTGAAACAAGCTATAACTAAAAATGTGAAAAACAGAAAAATATAAAAAAAAATATGAATCATGCATGGTGAGTTTCAGCGTGCTATGGCCATGGATGATGATCCATACTTACCTATGCTCACCTCAGGAATTCTAAGGATTGATTAGAAGGCTTTGAAACTGGCTACAAATGTGAATACGAATGGCACACTTTTTGAATTTTTTTGTGAAATATTAGGGTTCTTTTGAGACAAGTTGCGCATGTTCTTGGGCTTGGCATATTGTCATGTATATATAGTGAATCCCATTAGGTTAAAAAACAACCAAAAGAATCAATCATAATCATGTTTTTTAAAGCATAAAGATTTGATACAAAACTTGCTAAAACAATAGGATCTCCTTCTCCTTTTGTCCCATGCATTTTTTCCTTGATATGCCAGCCTATCTTATCCCTTATTTGATGAGAAAAAGATTCCAAATCAAATCTTACATTATTTCTTTTATTTATTTATTTAATTTTGTATTTTAATGAATAAAAAATCAAAATAAATAATAAAAATAATTAAATAATGTATGAGTGATCTCAGAGGTCGTGGTCCATGTTAGAAACAAGTTTCAAGCATGAAAACATGGGCCCATTTGGAAAAAAATCAAGTTTGGTCAATATTGGCTTCATGCACTTTTCCAAAATTGGTCAACTTTAGCAATTCATATCTCTTTCATTTTTAATCCTAAGAGGGTGTTCTTTTACTTTTTAGAGATCTTAGGATGTCCTCTAAACAACCTTTTTTGTTTCATCTCAATTGGACCTTCCATATTCATGTAAGGAGCTTTGTTCCAAAAGGTGTTTTTGTTGACTTTTTGAAAGGACCTGTGATGTCTGAGCTTGTATCCTTTAATTGGGTCATTTCTTGAACTTGAGGGCTGAAGAGAAGTTGTAGGGAATTGGATTCTCTTCAAAATGAGCTTTGATGGAAAATTTTCTTATAAAGTATGAGGAAGTGATGCCTGGTCAAAGTTTAGTTGACTTTTCCTATAGAAACCCTAATTTGTCATTTTTGACTTTTGATGAGTTAGCAGCATTTCTTGAGGAATCATGATCAACCCTTGATAAAATGATGGATATCACTTAAAAATGTTGATGTTGACCAAAAATCTTGAAGTTTGACTGTATTTGGGCCACAGATGACTTTTGACCTAGTACAGTTGATTTCCAGGCATTTGAGTAGTTGACTGAGCAAACTTGTTGTGCAAGGCATGAAATTTGGCATGGATGATCTTGAGGACATATTAGGATAATTAAGAACATTTTGGATCCTTGGGACTCACAAATCTTGCTTAAAATTGAAACCCTAGTTTGAGGTTTATTGTCTTAGGAGAAGAACTTGTCTGGTCAATTCTTAGTCATCCAAGGGCAAGTTGGGGACCTCTAGAGGCATGTCTTGAGTGAAATGAGAGGGCAAATTTTGGGGTACAACACACTCCTTTGTTGCCTATGTGGTTTATTTCTCACCTACCTCGATCTATTTTGAAGAATTAGCAAGGCATGAGATGGTCTAATAGGTTAATGTCACTCTCGCATTCGGATATTCATTGGTGTTCTCGATCTTTGGAGGATGTTATCATTATTGACTGTTGCAGAGAATTCCCTAATGTCCCTCTTCTTGTAATTAGGGGAGGTATCACCTATAATCCTTGTTTGGATTTACGGTAATTTGGATATGCTAGGAGGGATGGTCCTCATGGTGCAGTTGTCCAAGGAATTGCATTTGACTATGAGAACGATGTCCAAGGTTATTGTCAAAGATTTATGAGAGCTTGGGTCGTGGTGAACAAAGTTGATATCAATACATTGGGGCATAAGAACTCTATCTCATTAGAGCCTTATCTCAAGTGGGTGCGAGCTCGTGTTGAAAACCTCATGATGCCATATGAGGCTATCCTTCCTATCATCATGGAGACTATTGCCGAAGGAGATGTTCCCTACACCATTCTACATCTTGACATGCCTAATTCTCTTGGGGAGTTGCAAAGATCTTGGATTCAACTTAAAGGGGAGCGAGATACCTTTGAAACCCAATTCTATGCAAGCAAGAAGAAGGTTTTGGAACTCACGAGACAACTTCATGAAGAGAGGAGTTTGAATGCCTCCATTGCACCGAAGAGGATGTGCTCATGGGAAGATTGAGTCCTTTTTGTTTTAGGAGTTTATTTTGTATTATTTTTGCTTCTTCCATTGTAAGCCCAACAAGAATTTTTGTAAACCATTTGAACTTATTAATATAATTAATGTTTGTTCCTTCCTTGTTTAAACAAATTTAAGTCTTAAAGGTCCTTGAAAACATTCGCATTCGCATCACATGCATCATAACATAAGCAGGTTTTCTGACATAGGTTTCCTCATCTTTCTACTGTTTATTTCATTAAGATGGATCTCAAGCAGACTGTGAAAGACTTGCAGACACAAAATTCTCAATTTCAATAAACCTTGCTCACCTTGGCCAAAGGGCAGCAAGAACTGATGTCACTTTTGGTTGTAAAGAAGAAGACCAAGAAGAAGGCTTTGATCAACATGGGGAAAAGGTTTAAGGCCCATTCTGTCAAGTGCAAGTGGTTAAAGATTCATCCGAGGAAAACGAGAACCAAGACAAAGATTCAAGTAGTACCCGTGCTGGAGGTGGCAACAATCCAAACTCTGAGGATGAGAACTATTTTGACGAACAATATCTACCCGTTAAGGACAAGTATAAGCAAATGGAAGATAGGATGAAGGCTGTGGAAATTCAAGCCGTGCCTGGCTTGGATTTTGGTGATTTGGGTTTGGTGCCTAGGGTAGTTATTCCCCACAAGTTCAAAATTTCAATCTTTGCTAAGTACGACGAAGTTTCGTTCCCAAAACTTAACTTAAGATCCTACGTTCGCAAGATACAACGGCATACCACTGACAAGAAGTTGTGGGTGCATTTCTTTCAAGAGAGTTTGTCTGAGACTCAGTTATAATGGTTTTATCAGTTGGAGGGTTCAAAAATTCATACCTGGGAAGATCTGGCCACCGCTTTCTACCGTCAATATCAGTACAATGCTGATTTGGCGCTGACTAGAGTTCAGATACAAGGAATGACAATGGGTTCCAATTAAGGTTTTAAAGAGTACGCGTAAAAATGGAGAGACCTTGCTGGTAGAGTACAACCACCATTGACTCATAGGGAGCTGGTACATATGTTCATGGGAACATTAACTGGACCATTTTTCAACTTATTAATTTGGAGCTCATTGTCCGGTTTCACCGAGTTAATCTTAACTGGTGAAAGGTTCGAGAGCGGTATCAAAAGTGGAAAAATTCCCATGGCTTCCGCCTCTACATCAAATACTATGAAGAAGACCTTTATTGGAAAGAAGGAAACCAATGCCATATATGGGTCAAGAAGCCATGTCAAGAAAGACCACCACCAATCTATTAATGTTGTTTTAATCTCCAATCCACCCTCTACTCAAAGACAACAACAAGCCAACCATAAAATACCTGAGGTTCCAAGAAGATAATTCACAAGGATTAACATGTCGCGATCTCAAGCCTTGAAACACCTGTTGAAGGCTAATTTGGTAACATTGCATGATCCCCTTCAAATCCTAATGTTTCATCACCAAAGTACAACCCGAACGCCAAATGCGCTTATCACTCCAATAACCTCGGACATGACACTGACCAATGTTGGGCCTTAAAATGCAAAATTCAAGACCTCATCAACAACAAGACCATTGAATTTGATCCACCTACAACTCTGAATGTCATCACTGAACCAATGCCAAATAACGGCAAAGGTGTCAATGCAATTAAAGATACTACTTTTGTTTCCCTGTTGAAGATTTGACTACTCCGCTGACCACTGTTAAAGCAAATCTATTGAAAGCTGGGGTTTTCCCTGGTTGTCTAGAAGACTGACATTGATGTGCTCTACAAAAAAATGATTGTGAATGGATGAAAAAGTTTGTTCAACACCTAATAGATAGCCATGAGATTTTATTCGAAAGAACCCCGTCCGTAAAAAGTTCAACTGAAGTTGTACCACAAGATGTTGAAGACATTTCCATCAAAATTATATCCAACAAACCTATTAGGATCACCTCAGAAGGTCCTATTAGGATTTCCAATGAATCGACAATCACACCATTGATAATCACCACCCCAAGGCCAATACCTTATTCTTATGATAAGGCAGTACCTTGGAATTATGGTGCTGAAGTATACTACCATGGGATTAAGCAAGACTCCTGGATTAACAAAGACAAAACTAATGATGTTACCAATATTGTGGTTCTAGCAAGGTCACAAGGACAGGGAGAATCTCTCTCCTAACATTTCACCTCCAAATACTACAACTACACCAGTTTGCATTACCATAGACAAACCTAGTACTGACACTAGGGGCAAAGAAAAGATGCTTGAGCCTGTTAGGATAGAGGCACCTTCCAAAGACATTGCTACTGAGGAACCTTCCACCCAAGAAATGGAGGATATTTTGAAGATCAAAAAGAAGAGTGATTTTAAGATAGTAGAGAAGTTGGGGCAAACCCCCTCCAATATCTCTATTTTATCTTTTTTACTTTTCTCTGATGCTCACACTCAAGCATTGATCAAAAGTTTTAAATAAAGTGCATGTTCCTCAAGAGACCATAACCGATCAATTTGAAAATTGTGTGGCGAGTTTGACTATCGATAATGGATTGGGGTTCTCTGATGTTGACTTGACACTAGTTGGAATAAATCATAACAAGGATTTGCATGTCTCTATTGAATGCAAAGGAACTACGTTGGACCATGTCTTGGTGGATACAGGGTCCTCCCTAAATGTCTTACCCAAAGGTGCCCTAGATCGTTTAGATTGCGAAGGTTTGGTGTTCAAGCCAAGTGACATGATTGTAAGGGCTTTTGATGGATCCAAAAGGATGACCCATGGAGAAGTAGACCTCCCCACCAAATTTGGTTCTCAAATTTTCAACTCTACTTGTTATGTGATGGACATCTGTCCCGCTTACTCTTGTTTACTTGGGAGCCCTTGAATACATGGGGCAGGATCAGTGACGTCCACCCTTAACCAAAAATTGAAATATCCAGTCAAGGGAAAGATCATTATTGTCTATGGTGAAGAAGAGTTCATGGTGAGCCACCTCAATTCATTCAAAAATGTGGAAATGGATGGTTAGTTTATAGAGACTCTTTGCCAATCCTTCGAAGTGGTTCCTCCCATGGTTGCCGTGGCTACTCCTGATGTTCCAAAATTTGATGAAGTTATGCCAAGGATGGTTTCACTCAAAGATGCTCGTGCTATTGTCGAAGATGGAATTTGTACTATTTGGGGATAACTCCCTGACATTCCGTTCAAAGCAGACAAGTTTAGGTTGGGTTTCACTGCCAAAGCTCAAAAGGAGGTCAGACGTGCTCGCATATGAAAACCACCTCTTCGCATCAGTATTCATAAAGTGAATGCTCTTGAAGACTCCGACAACGACTGTGATTTTAATGATTGGATCTACCCGACTGCCGGTGAAGGACTCAAAAACTGGCGTGCCAAGGATTTCATTCCTATCTCCTTTAACAAGGAGTAATTACCATTTACTATTTTATCAATTTAAGAACTTTGTCTGTAATTTTATTGAAAAAATGACTTTAAGCCATGCGACTTGCCCGAGCCACTATGGTCCATTTGTTAAGGGTTTGTTCATTTACATATGCCATATGATCATTTAATGAAAAACATTGGACTCTTTGCATTCAAGTTTTTCGCTCATTGTCTTTCTTTCATTTTATTTCATTTTTCAAAATAGACATGTATCTTACATGAACACACACACATACTTGCAGATCCTCATCCACTCCAGATCTCATTGCCAACGACTCTGCTATTTCCAGCTATGACTTTGAACATCCAATCAACCAAGCCGAAGACGAAGGCGGAGAAGATTGTGAAATACCAGGGGAATTAGCTAGACTTCTGATGCAAGAGGATAAAGTCATTCAACCTCATGAAGATCCAATTGAAGTGATCAACCTAGGTACTGAGACAGACAAGAGGGAAGTCAAGATTGGTGCCAAATTAGAAAATGGTGTCAAAGGCAGATTGGTCCAGATGTTGCACGACTATGTTGATTTGTTTGCTTGGTCATATGAAGATATGTCGGGACTTGATACTGACATTGTGGTTCATCGTCTGCCAACAAAGGAAGATTGTCTTCTGGTCAAACAAAAGGTTCTTTGTATGCAGCCAGACATGTCTGAGAAAATAAAAGTTGAGGTAATGAAGCAATTCAATGTAGGTTTTCTGGAAGTAACATCATATCCCCAATGGGTGGAAAATGTGGTCCTTGTACCAAAGAAGGGTGGAAAGGTCTGTATGTGCGTAGACTATAGAGATTTGAATAGGGCAAGCCCCAAAGATGATTTCCCACTACCGCATATTGACGTCTTGGTCGACAACACGGCTCAACACAAAGTTTTCTCCTTCATGGATGGTTTCTTTGGCTATAATCAAATCAAAATGTCTCCCGAGGACATGGAGAAAACCACTTTTGTTATAAAGTGGGGGCACTTTTTCCTACAAGGTTATGCCTTTTGGTTTGAATAATGCAGGGGAAACATATCAACAAGCTATGGTAGCTCTATTTCATGACATGATCCATCATGAGATAGAAGTCTATATGGACGATATGATTGCAAGGTCGCAGAATGAGGAGGAGCACCTTAATCACTTAAACAAGATGTTTAAAAGGTTGAAGAAGTACAAATTAAGGTTGAATCCTAACAAGTGCACATTTGGAGTAAGGTCTAGAAAGCTTTTAGGTTTTGCCGTCAGTAGAAAATTCATCGAAGTTGACCCTGCAAAAGTCAAAGCCATACAAGAGATACCAGCTCCCTGTACTGAGAAGGAGGTCAGGGGTTTCTTAGGTCGACTTAACTACATTGATCGATTCATGTCTCACTTGAGTGCTACTTGTGAGTCAATCTTCAAACTCTTAAAGAAATCAAGAAAGTCAAAAGTCAATGTGAAAAGTCAAACTTTTCAAGACTTAGAAATTTTTCTAAGTGTTTTCTATACATGATAATTTCATTACTTCATGCCAATCTTTCACCAAGATGCAAGATGATTCAAGAAAAACTTCCAACATGAAAGTTGTAGAGCTTGATGAATTCTACAACTTCTCCTTTTATGGTAATGTCAAAAAATGCTTAGATTTGAAGATATGAGATCATGAAGTCATGACATTTTTGTATAAACACTTAGAGAAATTTCCAACAGATTTTGGTCAGTTTTTATCTCAACTTCTTGGTCAATTTTCATCAAGTTCTAGTTTGATTTAACAAAAGTGGAAAACATGAAAGTTGTAGAGGATGTTTCAAGCTTTCCAAAATATCTAAGAGCGTGAATTTATCATACTTGATCTAGGAGATTCAAGGGTCTGAAGTTGGGCATCCATTCTTGAATTGTTAGTCATTTTGTTGAAGAACATATAACAAAACCCTTATGCCATGTTGCATAATCTTACTTTGTAGGCCTTTTAACTTGCAAATATCACCATAATTAATTGTTTACATAAACTTTTGAGCTATGATCCAAGTGGTTAAGGCATTATCCAATCCATTTTTCCATTTATGGCACAAAGGCACTATTGCCATTCACATAAAGCATGCTTTATACAATGTCAGCTCTCCTTGAGCCTCTCAACTATTTTTTCTACACACACAGTGTCAAAGCAAGAAGCAACATGCCTAAAAACTCCTAGTAACTTTAGATCCCTTTTGTACCATGCATTGGGACATCAAATTTCACAGAACTTGGTTGTTTCATCTCAACCAAACCAGAATTCCACGGCTTGTGAAACAAACTCTCTTATCCTCTCAAACCTCCTCTATAAATAGAGAGGCCATTTTCAAGCTAAAGGGCCATAGGTTCTTGTTGTGTAGACAAGTTTCTTAAAACCCCTCATACTCTCAAAAGAAACCCATAATTGTCCACAAAACCTCCACTCTTGAGCTCAGAAACCAAAATCTTCAAATCTCTCAAACCTTGCATTTATGTCCAAACAAACCATCCACATACTTCATGTACATCATATAGTAGTTGTACAAACACAAGAGAAACTTATGTAACATCACTATCACCATTCTCCAAACTCAAAAAACAACCACTTGACTTCTCCAAGACAATACAACAACTCTAAATCAAAACACAAATTTCAGCTTCAAGGTAAGTTTACTTGACTTTGAACTCTTCATGCAAGCATCATTAGTGGTTCATTTTTGAAGATAAAATGTAGATATCATTTCCCTGAAGCTAACCATATGTTTAATTTTCATTTTCATTAACCATGTGTTGAGAACTAACTCATATATGCAGCAGAAAAATGTTAGAAGTAAAAAAACAGCAGTATGAGTCGATACATATCTCTATGAGTCGACACATATTAAGTACAAAACAGGTTATGAGTCGACACAAAACACGAATGAGTCGACACATAACATAAATGAGTCGATGCAAACCATTATGTGTCGACTCATACTGAGTTGGTTTTGACTTCCAGGAGCAAAGAAATGATATGTATTAAGTGCATGTGTCGATGCAAAACAGGTTATGAGCCTACTTAAACCTTTATGTATCGACTCATACTGACTTGGTTTTGATTTCCAAGAGAAAGGAATGATATGTATCAATGCATAAGTGCATGTGTCGATACAAAACAGATATGAGCCAATGCATAAGTGCATGTGTCAATGCATAAAAAAAATTGTATCAATGCGTAAGTGCATGTGTCAATACATAAAAGTTTTCTTAAAACAATTTTTCTTTTTTTTGTACATTAGCTTTACCTATTTATTATGCATTATTATTCAATTGGATATGGTTGTAACAGTAATTAGGTTTTAATTACTTGTCATCTCCCCATTTGTAAATTTGTACCCCCCATCCCCAAATGATGTAATAGCATAGAATCTTTACATTCTGCAATTTATCGCTTTCAAATACAAATGATAGTAATTAGGGTTTGTATGGAAAGAATAAAATCAACCAATAGAAAACCCTAATTCAAGACAAACAAGGCATGAAAAACAAACACTTTGCACACTTTCACCTCTAGGGTAATCCACACTTGTTACCTCGAATTTAAATAGTCATGTCCCTCGAACATGAGATACTTTAGCAAAGACCCTCGAATACAAGATCGTAGTCCCTCGATGACCTTCTAGTGTGATTGAGAAGTTGGAGTCACTTACTAGTTTGCTTGAGCAAGTTGTAATCAGTTTGATTATAGTGAAAATATTTTGTTGGACAAGGAGACTAGACTACTCTCAATTTGTGGGAGGAACCATGATAACTTTGTGTCTTGTTTTACTTTTGGCTTCTGAACATTTATTCTTTCCGCTGCTAAACAACTTTAATGTTAGATTCTAAACTTGTTTTCCAGAAGTAAAAATAATTCATTATACACAATTCAACCCCCCCCCCCCTTGTGTAATTTTCTCAGTTTTTTTGTATCAGAGCACAATCTGTGCTAAACACTTAACAGTGGTAAAGAAAAAATATATTATATGGTTGGCTCTCCTTAAATAAGTAATGTGACAGGTGGTGGTGGATGTATACCCTATGGCTATAGTACTAATGATAAAATTTATTACTCTGCTAGACCACATATATTCAGTGGTGACTCCACTTAGTTTGAATGGTGGAAAAGTAAGATGTATACTTATATCATTGGTCTTGATGATGAGTTTTGGGATATCTTTAAAGATGGAATTAACATTGAAGTTAATGGTGTTGTAATGGTAACTGATAGGAAAACTCTCACACTAGCTCAGAAGAAAATTTACAGTAAACACCATAGAGCTAGAGGCATTCTGATAGAAGCTCTACCTTATTCTGAGTACATCAAGATCATTGATAAGTCTACTACTAAGATTATCTTTGAGTCTTTGTGTTCTACTTATGAAGGAAACCAATAAGTCAAATAGGCTAAGGTCAACCTTCTAGTATAATACTATGATATGTTCAAAATGAAGGATGATGAATATATTGAAATCATTCTCTCTAGGTTTCAAGTTCATGTACCAGGCCTTTAGGTTCTGATAATAAGTTACACTACAACTGATCATGTAAAGAAGATCTTAAGAAGTCTCCCTGCTAGGTTCATACCTAAGGTCCCAGCTATTTAGGAGGCTAGAGATCTAAATACTTTAACCCTTGAATGTTTGATAAGAAACCTTCATAGCCATGAGATGGAGTTGAATGGAAATGAGCATATGAAGAAATCTAAATCACTGGATTTGAAGTCAGTTGCTGAGAGATATGGTGGTAAAGTCGTCAGATCCTCAAAGTCTGGAAATCGGAAGAAGCTTCTGATGAAGAAGTTTCTGATGGTGACTCTGATGATGAAGAAATGGACTTTATAATTAAGAGGTTTCAAAAACTAGGAAAAAGGAACAAGATATTATCTAGTAGAAGTAGTGGCTTCAGAGGCTCTAGTTCTAGAGAAAAAGATGATGATCAGAAGAATTGCTTCAACTGTAAGAAGCCTGGTCAATTCAAAGTTGATTGTCCTGATCTGTAGAAAGAAAGACCAAAGAAAGGAAGCTTCCAAAAGAAGGCTTCAGAAGCAAATTCAATAAGAGTTTCATGGAAACATGGGATGAACTTGATAATGAAGACAATTCAGATAAACATGAAGGAGAATCCAATCTAGCATTGATGGATCTCATACCCTCTGACAAAGAATCTGAATCAACCTCTGATTCAGAGACAAAAGAAGAAGATAAGGTATTTTATAATCTATCTCATTCTAACCTAATCTCTTGTATTCAAGACCTCATGATTCATTTTCAGGACAAGGAGAGACACATGAAAATATTGAAAAAGCAATATGATCATCTGAAAAATGAACTAAAAACTTCTCAAAATAAAATCGAGTCTTTAGAAAAAGATCATATAGCTAAAGTAAATAAAGTGTCTGATAAACCTTTAAGTGAGCGTGAAATGGCTCTTCGAGACTTTATCATAACTGGTCTTGAAAGAACAAAACTTGCTTCTATGATATATGAAGTAAGTAAGATCAAAGGAGAATGTATGGATTATAGTGAAAATTATTCTAATTCAAAAGCTCAACTCTTAAAAAAACCTCCAGACCCTTCTTCTTCAAGGATTGCTCAAACAGAGCTGAAAAACTATTTTGTGCCTGCTTCTGATAAAAGTAAGATTCTCAACCATTAGAATCTAAGGTGACATAATCAAAGGTCCTAAACAAGTCAGTACTTGAGACTTCAAAGTCAAAGTTCATAAGGAAATCAGTACCTAAGATTCAAAAGTCAAAGGTTATGAAAAATCCAAGACCCAAAATTCTAAGGTCAAAGGTTATGAGGAAACCAGAACCTAAGACTTATGGATCAAAGGTTCTGAAGGGTTCAGAAACCTAAGTCAAGACTTATCCAAGACAAAACTATTTTTTAAAAAGTCAGGAATGATTCTAGAGATTTTTATCAAGCAAAGGCTCAAAATAAAAGGAACCTTGGAAGAACTAACACTAGAGGACCCATAAGATTATGGGTACCTAAGTCTGAAATTATGTTTGCTACAGATATGCCTAAAGGGAGAAACAAAGAAACAATCATGGTACCTTTATAGTGGCTTCTCATGACATATGATAGGAGAAAATCATATGTTCCAAACCCTAACTCTAAAAGAGGAAGGAAATGTGGGGTTTAGAAGAGGACAAAAAGGGAAAATCATTGGTAAGGGTATTATTGGCAATTCCTTAATTTATATTAATAATTCTTAGTTAGTAGATGGACTCAAACATCACCTACTGAGCATTAGCCAATTTTATGACAGTGTTTATGAAGTCTTATTTAATATGAACTTATGTTGAGTCATCAATGAGTCTAGAAAATCCATTTTATTCAAAGGTAAGAGGGAGGGAAATGTTTATAAAATTAATCTTTTTTAATTGAATGATCAAAAGGAAGTTTTCCTTATGTAAGTAAGTGGTGAGAAATGATTCTAGAACAGAAAGTTAGGTCATGCTAACTGGAGATTAATCTCTGAACTTTGCAAGTTAAAACTTGTTAAAGGAGTGTCAGATCTTGATTATCACTCAGATGCTCTTTGTGGATCATGTAAAGTAGGAAATATTAACAAAACTTATTTTAAATCCAAAAACATTGGCTCTACCTCTAGACCCTTAGAATTGCTTCACATAGATTTATTTGGTCCTGTTATGACTACTTCAATCAATGGGAAGAAATATGGATTAGTCATTATTGGTGACTATAGCAGATGGACTTAGGTTAAATTCTTTAGATATAAAGATGAATCATATGAGGTATTAAGCATATTTTGAAAAAGAATCAAAGATTTTAAAAGTCAAAAGTAATCATGGTGGTGAGTTTGAAAATGAGCCATTTGAGAGTTTGTGTGAAAAACATGGAATTATCCATGAGTTCTCTTCTCCTAAAATTCCATAACAAAATGGAGTTGTAGAAAGAAAGACATATCTTTGCAAGAAATGGGTAGAACCATAATCCATGAAAATTACCTTCCAAAATACTTGTGGGTAAAAGTTGTTAATACTTCATGTTATGCTCAGAACAGGATCAATATCAGACATTTTCTAAATAAAACATCATATGATTTATTTAAAGGAAGAAATCCAAACATATAATATTTTCATCAGTGTTAGATCCATGGTTTTATGATTGGCATAAATTTTGCTAAAACATGGTTCTTAGATAATTTTGAGCAAGATGTATTAACATATTGACCAACTATCATGACAGGTTCTGTTGTCATGAATATCAGACAGATAATGAGCCATATGTCTTGACATCATTGCCAATTGTACAGCAGGTGTTGTTGTTATTTTTCCTGACATATTTGATTTGTTATTCTGAGATCCTCTTGGATATATCACACTGATTTTCGCAGATCAAGAATATTTTATTATAAACAATACAATTTTGATTTGGTTTCATTAAAAAGGATCTTTGATACTTTTTAGGAAACTATTTGAAGAATTGTTCCTATTTTTATGGAGAAGATCTTGTAGTTGATTTAAAATTAGAATATTGTATTTGATTGAAGAGTTCAAGCCCATTCTGCAAGAGTCTACAAATAAGGACTTGATAAACCTAAAATAGAAAGCATTCACAACAAGAAATCATGGGTGTATAAGGGTTTTGGGTTTTGGGAGTCTTTTAGAGTTTTTGTGTTTTTCTTTGTATGATACTCTTGTATCTTCTGATACATTGAGGTAGACTGGATGTTCTTAGTTAAAAGCTTTAAAGCATAACTAAGTATTGTTCTCACTCGTGAGCTTTTAAGCAAAGAGTTGAGTATTGTATTTGAAGTGTGATCTTCTATTTGATTATTTTAATCTAGTCACAGGTTTGTGCATATTTTTATCACTGAGGTGATTGTGGGAAGTGAGAGGGGGTTCTCATATCTAGGAGGTTCTTAGGTAGAAATTGCATAGGATAGTGATTAGGTGATAAGTTTTAAACTGAGATTGTTTAGGATTTGAACTAATAGTATTATAGTGTATTTTCTTCTTGTCTTGGTAGCCCTCATAGTAGATTGACGTTGCACCGAACTAGGTTAACAATTAATTGTGTTATTTTTACCTTCTAAAGTTTGATTCTGCATTATTTCTATTTTGGTAAAATTATTCTGTTAGCAGATGATGTCTTAACATCTGTCTTGACATTGTGTTTTGGTGTTGGGGCATCAGTCTTGACATCTATTTTAAAGTTCCATAATTTCAATCAGTTTGGTTGTACCCGTTACATTTTGAACAATAAAGTCTATCTAAAGAAATTTGATGCTAAACTCAAAAGGGTATCTTTTTAGGATACTTTGAACGCTCTAAATCATACAAAGTGTGTCACTCTGAAACTAGAATGGTTGAAGAGTCTATACATGTCAAATTTGATGACAAAGAGTCTGACTAGAATATGTCTGAGCCTGTTGAAAGTTTTGCAGATATTCAAGTTTCTGAAGATCATCCAGAAGCTAGAAGTTCAGAAGCTAGAAGCTCAGAAGCTGGTGAAGCAGAAGTTGGCCCAACTTCTAAAGCACACCCAGAAGCTACAAATTCTGAAAAAGCCCGAGGTGGTTCAAAAGCTTCAACTCAACCGAAGAATTTGTTCAAGTATAAAGCCTCTCATCCAGAAGATTTAGTCATTGGGAATAAAGATGATCCCTTGAGAATTAGATCATCATTCAGAGATGATAACTCTATGCTAGGATTTATCTCCTTGATTGAGCCGAATTTTGTTTATGAAGCTTTATCAAATGATGGGTTTATTACAGTTATGCAAGAAAAGCTAAATCAGTTCTAGAGGAATGATGTTTGGGTTATGGTGCCTAAACCAAGGAAGAAAAACATTATTAGAACAAAATGGGCGTTCAAAAACAAATTGAATGAGCAAGGATAAGTGGTAAGGAACAAGGCTATACTTGTAGCTCAAGGTTACAGTTAGCAGGAAGGTATAGATTTCTCTGAAACCTTTGCACGTGTTACAAGGTTAGAGGTAATTAGTATTCTTCTCTCTTATTTTATTAATCATGATATTGTTTTATATGAAATGGATGTTAAAATTTCTTTCTTAAATGGAGTCATTTTTGAAGAAGTGTGTGCTAAACAACCTCTCGGGTTTGAGGACTCAGTTCACCCAGATTTTGTTTTAAAACTCAAGAAATTACTCTATGGACTTAAACAAGCTTCAATAGCCTGGTATGAGAGACTGCATAATTTCTTGTTAGAAAATGGTTTTCAAAAAGTTTAGGTTGATACTAATATTTTCATAGAGACTCTGAAAAAGGATATCTTAATAGTCCAAGTTTATGTAGATGACATAATTGTTTGTTCTATTAATGCCTCTCTTTGCAAGAATTTTTCTGAGACTATGCATGCTGAATTTGTGATGAGCGTGATGAGCATGATGAGAGAATTGAAGTTCTTCCTTGGAATTAAAATCAATCAAGGCAAAGATGGAATATATGTCTATCAGTCAAAATATACAAAAGAGATTTTGAAGAAGTTTAATCATGAAGACTGTAAGATTATGGCAACTCATATGCATTCAACTTACAATCTGAACTAGGAGGAAAGTAGCACCAAGGTGGATCAGAAGCTATATGGAGGTATGATTGGTTTCTTATTTTACTTCACAGCTTCTAGGTCTGATATATTATACAATGTTTACTTGTGTTCAAGATTTCAATCAGATCCTAGAGAGGCTCACTTAAATTTTGTTAAGAGAATTTTAGGTATCTGAAAGGAACAACAAATTTGGAACTTATTTATAAAAAAAATCCCTAGATTATAAGCTAGTTAGATTCTGTAATGCTGACTATGATGGGGATAGAATTGAGAGAAACCCACTAGTGGAAACTGTCAATTCATAGGTGAAAACCTATTATCTTGGGATAGTAAATGACACAATTATTGCTCTGTCTACAGTAGAAGCAGAATACATCTCAGTTGCAAAACTTTGTACACAACTACTATGGATGAAATATTAGTTAGAGGATTATTAGATCTTTGGAAATGGTACTCCTATTTTTGTATGATAATAATATTGTTATTTGCTTAACAAAGAATTCAGTTCAACATTCTAAAACCAAGAACATTGAAATTAAACATCACTTTATTATAGACTATGTTCAGAAGGGTGTGATAGATATTCAATTCATTGATATTGATCATCAATGAGTTGACATATTTACCAAACCCTTGGCCATTGAAAGATTTTATTTTATCAAAAATAATATGAACATGTTTTTTATTAAAGAATAGTTCTTGCTTATGAATAGAGTACCAAAGTCTGATGTTGATCAGAAGTAGCTTTAGTCAGAGTCTGGGAAACCGCCTCTGATGAAAAGTGGCCTCTGAAAGACATCAGACTCTGAGACTCATAACTGGATTATTTGCTTCTGATAGCATTTAAGTAGAAAACATATTTGTCTTCTTCTGACATTTGACCCACTTAAATTTTCCGCGTGTCTGATAATTATCTTGCATGTGAAGTAACTGTGTGGGTAAATTATGATGGGTAACAATAAAATCTCTTTGAATTCCGCATAACTCTCCATTGTCAATATTGCTGAATTTAAAAAAAAAACTTAGACTAACTTTTTAGATTTCTCACCAAAATCACTTTACCATCCATATCTACACACACATCTCTTTACTCTCTCCCACACTTTTCGTTTTTTCTGAAAAACCTAGAAAACCCATAAACTCCATCAATGGAATCCACATCTCAATAAATTCCTCTTGATGTGGAATCTGGTGAAAGTCTTCAGATCAGACCTAGATCTTTGACACTTAGAAGAGATGATCTGAAACTTATCATTGAGAAATTTGTGGTCTTTAAGAGTTTTGCTGCAAATGGATATTGTGATAGAGTGGGAAAATTGACTTGGGTGTTTTGTGTTTTATCGCAATTGTTGCGGATAGCAAGAGTTGCCACTGACTTTTCTTTTATCCAATAAGGAAAGATTAAAAAGAACAGGAAAGACCTTTGAGATATTTTTCTTGAGTTAGGGGGGTAGGTTATGAAAAGGGAAGGTGTTAGCACCCTTTTCATCTGTAGTTATCTACGGGCTCTTAGTTGCTTGCTAGATCACTTTTGAAATTGCTTTGTTTGAAATGTGTTTATGGTGGGTTTTAAAAGTATTTTTGAAAAGCGCCTTCGTTTAGGAAAACATTGTAATGATTCTCGTCTCTATAAGAATGCATACAGAATGTTGGACTTTTGAAAAATATTTCATGTTTTTTAAAGTGTTTAGTGTGTTTGAAAAGATGTTTGTTTTGAAGATGGATTATGAGCAAGAAACTAAGAATGTTCTACCTACTCAAAAGTCATTTGTTAATTTCTCTCTTCCTTTGACATTGTTATCTTACCATTGATTGGTAAGAAGCTCTATCTTTGGATGTGAAGGGACGGGTGTGGCTCATCGTATAGTCATGAATAGGAATGTTGTGAGATATCTTAGCATTTCTTTTGAGGGTCTAAGATCATTTATAAGGCCACATTTGAAGCATCATCGAGGGACTATGATCTTTTATTTTTTATATTGTTTTTACTAAGACATCTCACATGCATAACATGACCATTTTCTGATGGCAACAAGTGGAGTTAACCCTAGAGGTGCAAGTGTGCAAGTATTTATTTTTCATGCATTGTTTTTTCTTGGATTAGGATTGTCTAAGATTGATTTTTATCTTGCCATACACACCCTAGTTACTAGCATTTGTATTTGAAAGCGGTAAATTGTGGAAAATAAATTCCTACGCTATTACATCGTTTAGGGGGATGGGGGTACAATTTACAAATGAGGATGAAATAGGAACTTAAATATTACAACCATATCGAATAACAATGAAGGAAATGTAAAAATAGTGTAAAAAGAAGTAAAAAATACATTTTGAACTATTATGAGTCGACACAAGCTCCTATGCATCGACACATAACTTTCCTTGCCCTTGTATTTCTAAATTAACTCAGTATAAGTCGATACATAATGGTATGTGTCGACTCATACACTGCATGTGTCGACTCATACGTGTTTTGTGTCGACTCATACACTCTTTTTTTCCTTCTGTTTTAGGCATGTATAGCAGTATGTATCGACTCATAAGGCTATGTGTCGACTCATACTTTCATTTTTCACTAAGATGAGTCGACTCATATAGGTATGTGTCGACTCATACTGTCATTTTTTCACTTCAACGTTGTTTTACTACATACATGGGTTAGTTCTCAACACATAAATGAAAAGAATGGAAGACAAACAAAGGGTTAGCTTCAAGGGCAATGGTTACTACATTTGGTCTTCAAAAATGAATCACAAATGATGCTTGAAATGAAGAGTTAAAGTCAAGAAGACTTACCTTGAAGCTAGATTTTATACTTTGAGCTTGAGTTGATGCCTTGACTATTATTGAGCTTGGAAAATAAAGATTTTACAAAAACTGTTCTTGTGTTTGAACAACCTCTATAGGATGTATGTAAGGTATTTAGATAGTTGGACAGAACTTGTAAGGTATAAAGAGTTCTAGGATTTGGATTTCAAAGCTCAAGAGTGGGAGCTTTGTGGACAGTTATGGCTTTTTTGAAGGTGTGAGATTTTTGAGGGCTTGTCTACACAACAACACTTCTGGTTTTTCTCTATTTTTTCCTTTTTCTTTCCCTTGCAAATGCTCCCTCTATTTATAGGCAAAAGTTTTGTGAACAAGGGCTGAATAGGTTTAAAAGACAGCATGTTATGGTTTGGTTGGGATGCAAATATCAAACTATGTCAAGTACTCCATGATTCCAAGATGAAGTACCAAAGTTGCTGGTATAGAGGAGCTTCTTTTCATGATTTATGGTGGAGTAAAATCAGAAACAAACAAGGTATGGGCTCAAGACAAGTTTTGTGCCAACAAGCTTTCTTTTCAAGAATAGCAATGGTGCCTTTATACCATAAATGGAAAGATATTTTGGACAATGGCTTAAACACTTGGGTAATAGCTCAAGAGTGGGTGTAAGCATTAAATTATGATGATATTTGCAAGTAAGAAGGCCTGCAACACAAGATTATGCAGCATAGCATAAGGTTTTTATTATGTGTTCTTCACTAAAATGACTTGCAATTCAAGAATGGATGCCCAACTTCATGCCCTTAAATCTCCTAGCTCCAGTATGATAACTCCATGCTCTTAGATTTTTTGGAAAGCTTGAAACATCCTCTATAATTTTCATGTTGGTCATTTTGACAAAATCATCTTGGAATTATGTGAAAAAATGCCAAGAAGTTGGGATAAAATCCTGACCAAAATTGCTGAAAATTTTCTCTAAGTGTTTATTCAAAAATGTCACGACTTCATGAATTTATAACTCAAAATCCAAGCATTTCTAGAAAAAAGTTATGTCCTACAATGTTTTATATCTCATTGAGTTCTACAACTTTCATGTTGGAAGTTTTCCTTGAATCATCTTGTATCATGGTGAAAATTTGGCACAAAGTCATGAAAAAGGGTTAACTTTCCAACACTTAGAAAAATTTCTAAGTCTTAGAATTTTGATTTTTCAAAGATAAATTTGACTTTTTTTGATTTCTTGATAAATCTTCATATTTTTTAATGTCTTGATAAATTTTGATCTTTGAAGCTTAAAGTTGACCAAAAAGTCAAAGTTTGACTTTTGGTGCTACAGTTGACTTTTTCATCAGTACAGTTGATTTTTGGTCACTTGGTCAATTGGCTGAGTAGAATTTGTGATACAAGACTTGAAACTTGACATGAGAATTCTTGAAGGTCCATAATGATCCATGAACGTCACTTGAAGTATTAGAAGTCCAGTTGTTCTTGTGCAAGCTCAAACCCTAATATTGAGGAGATGGCTTGACCTAGTCAATACTCGTGTAAGTTGGAGCTTTTGTAGATCTTTGTGAGAAATGTCTTGAGAAAAGAGAGGGTAAATTTTGGGGGACAACAACTTCCCCTGTTCAATCTTCTTAAACCTGAAGAGTTAGATTGGCGGATTTGTCATTCGTGACATGAAGGTGAAAGATGATTGAACACTAGAGTGCCCAAAAATTTGCACTCGATGATGTGTTGATTGATTGTGTCGGGAATGGGTTTAAATATGTCATACAGAGTGACAGAAGAGGTATGTTGTTTGGCGACTCCACTGGAGAGACCATTCTAACCAGAAGATTTCTTTGTCTTGTCGATCGACTTTTCCTGCAAGGAAAAGGGTTGGTTGTATGCAGATGTATGCATGTTGCAATGATGTTCTCAAAATAAATGAGATTATATTGTATGTATGTATGTAATACGATGCATGAATGTGAAATTTCATTGAAATTTATTTTTTTCTTGGAAAATAAATCCTTGACAAATGCTGGGGAGCCTTTGGGAAGTTAAATCTCTGACTATTACTGGAGATGAAGATGATGCACATCTTCAGGCCTTGTTTATAATATTTCTGTTTGGGATTCCTGTTTTGTTGTTTGAGGAAAACTTCGCTGGGGAACATTGACTTTGCCTGAGGGAAATGTAACGCCCGTAATCTAATTAATTAATTATTTATTTAATTAAATTATTTTTGGATTATTTGTGAAGTTGCATGATGTTAAGAATTATCGGTGTGAGTTGTTGGATTATTGTTAATTATTAACTAGTTGATTAATAATAATTATAATGTGGAATTAAAGATAATATATGAAATAATGTTGGACTTATGCTATTGGTTAGAAGTAGTAAAGCGGGGGTGTAGGTTAGGCCCAAGAGGATTGATATATAAGGCTAAGCTGACACAAGGGTTTGTTTTTAGTTGGAGAATAAGAAGCCTTGTACGTTGCCCGGTGAGAGAAGCAAGTTTCCCAGTGACGAGCAGAATGAAGCAAAGCCATTGAATAGAGTTTTTGGTTGAGCGACCTTCAATCGAGGTAAGGGTGGTTCTTACCTTATAATAGGATTTATGATGTTTGTTATGGAGAATTTGTCATAATTGTGATTGTTGCTCGTGATATTGCTGAACTTGTTAAGGGAAGATGCTCGTTCTATTATGTTGTGGATGTTTTGAGTTTCGTGATTGCCGGTTTAATTGATGTGTCGGTTACGTCGTGATGGTTATTAGGACGTTAGGTTATTCCGAGCGATTGGCAGGAAAATTGGTAAATTGTTGAAGTGGTCATTTTAGAGAGTTTCTGCATAAATTTCTTGTATGTTGATGAATCTGTTGATAGGAAATATAATTTCCCGTTACTGTGTTACTCCGAGCGGTTGGTTGGAAGTTATGAATAATAGTGGTGTGGTAGTTAAGACGTTGTATCGTGCCTGTGTTGTTGGCCGAATTAGTGGCCGGGGAGGATATTGAAGAAGTAGGTATCGAGTGGCATTTTAGGTTGCAAGGCGTGTCGGGAATTATATGTTAGATTTCGAGCAGAATTAGATTGCAGGACATGTCGATGAGCATAGGTTGGTCGTTACCCTGTTTTCCCCTGTGTGTGTCGAGGAGTATGGATTATTCGTTAGGCTGTCCTAGTTGTTATGCATGTCGAGGGACACGTAGTTCCCTATCCCTTTTGCCCGTATATGCTGCGTTTTGGTTATTACCAGTGTTGTGTGAAATTATTGCTAAGTTGTTGTTTGATTATATTAATGACTGAATCGTTGATTGATGTGATAGGCATATGGCTAATGTTTATTTATGTTGGGTTGTTATGATGTTGTGAATTCTTGTTGATAATGTGAAGCTGCACGGAATTTACATAATGATGAATTACCTCTAATTACTGGTAATGATGGTGATGTGGGCTTATGCCTTGCGATGATGATGATTGTTGTGAGTAAGTGATAGTGCATTCATATACATTTGCATACTCTGTGATGGCCTGGATTGGCAAACTATGAAGAAGGCTTATGCCTTGTTGATTCCTCTATTTATTGGTAGATTTTAAGATGGGAGTTCTGCTCCAATGGTACCACATGCATTCGCATAGTATTGAGTCACATTCCAAGTAGTATGATTGAGCTATTGTGTTAATGAGTTAATGGTTGTATTTTGTTGATATCCTGTTGTGATTATTGTTGTTTATAAGTCGTGAAGTGGTGATTTTGCATGGACTGATTCCAATATAATATTTATCATACGTTCTATTATAGTGTTCGATATCTCATCCCTTATGTCTGAATGTTACCCTTATGCTGGTAACGTGCAGGTAATCCAAAGTGAAGGTGTTTGACCTTCAGTAGTTCGAGTCGGTGTCATTTCTCTGATACGTAACACTCAGGGGGGATGAACGCTTGTTGCTTTAGTATTTGTTATTTCAGTTGGCTGAAATTTGAGTTGATTATTGTTAAGTACTTGTTATTCATAAGTTGCTTTCATGTTGGATAAAGATGTTATTATGATTCTGCTGCATAGTTGTTCAAGTTGTTGATTTAAAAGATTAATTTATTTTGTTGTTAGTTCATCCGAAGTTTTAAAGTGTTATGTATCCATGTTGAATGCAATAGTTTTTAAGTTGAATTTGTGGCATCCTGATTCAGTTGTATAATTTATATAACTCTTATTTACATTTATATTGTCGGGTAGAATTGGGGTGTTACAAATTTGGTATCAGAGCAAAGTCGGTCCATCCGACCAAGTTCTCGAGTCGTAGGTTGTTTAACAATCGAGTATTGTTAATTTGAGTCATAACTGTTGTTTATGTTATAGTGATAAGTTTAGATGGCTGGAAGGAATGATGTTGCACTTGCTGCTGCTTTAGAAGCAATGGCGCATGCTATGAAGAAGCAGCCGAACACTGACAGGAATGCTGGATCTCGTAGTTTGGCGACTTTCCAGAGGGAGAATCTGCCTACGTTCAAGGGAAAGTATAATCCTGACAGAGCGTTGGATTGGTTGAAAGATATTGAGAGAAAGTTCTGTGTGATTGACTACACTCCAGCATAGAAGGTTCGGTATGGTACTCATATGCTAGCAGTCGAGGCTGATGACTGGTGGCTAGAGACGTGTCAGAGGTTAGAAGTTGCGGGTGAAAATGTTACTTGGGTTGTGTTCCATAGAGAATTTATGAGGAAGTATTTCACTGAAGACGTTCGTGGTAAGAAGGAAATTGAGTTTCTTGAGCTGAAGAAAGGGAGTATGTCAGTTGTAGAGTATGTTGCAAAGTTTGCTGAGTTGGTTGATTTATCCGCACTATAATGAGGCAAATGCTGAGTTTTCAAAGTGCATTAAGTTTGAGAACGGGTTGCGCCCAGAGATCAAGAAGGAAGTTGGATACTATAAGATCCGTGTCTTTGCTGATTTAATTGATAGTTGCAGGATTTATGAAGAGGATAATAATGCTCACTATAATATTATCAGTGAGAAGAGGGGTAAGCACCAACAGAATCGTGGCAAGCCTTATGATGCCCCAGCCGGTAAAGTTAAACAGAAAGCTGCTCAGGGTCAGAGGACTAGTGGGGGAGATGCTCATGCTGATGTGGTTTGTTTCAAATATGGAAAACCTGGGCATAAGAGTAATATGTGTGCTGCTGAGGTGAAGAGGTGTTTCCGTTGTGGTAAGACTGGACATGTTGTGTTTGAGTGCAAGCATAAGGAGGTGA
Source organism: Vicia faba (assembly GCA_948472305.1). Taxonomy (NCBI): domain Eukaryota; kingdom Viridiplantae; phylum Streptophyta; class Magnoliopsida; order Fabales; family Fabaceae; genus Vicia; species Vicia faba. The sequence continues at coordinate 898,079,820 of OX451740.1, forward strand.
TTTGTTTCAATTATGGTTAAGAAGGACACATTGGTAGCCAGTGTCAGAAACCAAAGAAGGCGCAAACCAGTGGTAAAGTGTTCTCTTTGGCTGAGGATCGGGCAGCTACTGAGGAAAGACTCATCAGAGGTACATGTTTCATTAATAGTACTCCTTTAATTACTATTATTGATGCCGGTGCTACTCATTGCTTTATTTCTACTAATTATGTTGAAATATTGGGTCTTGTGTTATCTTCTATAAATGGAGAGATGGTCATCGACACTCCAGCCAAGGGGTCGGGTGACTACTTCTTTTGTGTGTTTAAAGTGTCCCTTGTCGATCTTTGACAGAGACTTTTCTGTTGATTTGGTTTGTTTGCCCTTAATAGGGTTGGATGTGATTCTTGGTATGAACTAGTTAGAGCATAATTATGTTCATATTAAATGTTATAACAAGTCTGTGAGGTTTTCTACTCCTAAGGAAGAGGAAGTTGGCCTGTTGTCTGCTAGGCAGTTGAGGAAGTTGATGCAAGAAGAGGCTCAGAAGTTCTCATTGATGGTGTCACTATCTGTCGATAATCAAGCTATAATTGAGGAATTACGGGTGGTGCGTGAATTTCCTAAAGTTTTCCCTGATGAAATTCCTGATGTACCGCCAGAGAGAGAAGTTGAATTTTCTATTGATCTTGTACCTGGTACCAGACTTGTGTCTATGGCACCATACAGGATGTCTGCATCTGAATTGTTAGAATTAAAGAAGAAATTGGAAGAGTTACTTGAAAAGAAGTTTGTGAGACCAAGTGTATCATCGTGGGGAGCTCCAGTGTTGTTAGTAAAGAAGAAAGATGGAAGTATGAGGCTTTGTGTTGATTATAGGCAGTTGAATAAAGTGACTATTAAGAACAAGTATCCGCTTATAAGAATAGATGACTTGATGGATCAATTGGTGGATGCTCGTGTGTTTAGTAAGATAGATTTGAGATCGGGTTATCATCAGATTAAAGTGAAGGATGAAGATACTCAAAAGACGGCTTTCAGAATGCGTTATGGACATTATGAGTATTCGGTGATTCCTTTCAGTGTTACTAACGCGCCATGAGTATTCATGGAATACATGAATCTCATATTTCATACTTATTTGGATAAATTTGTAGTGGTGTTCATTGATAATATTTTAATTTACTCTAAGTCGGAAGGAGAGCATGCAGAACACTTAAGAGTAGTATTGCAAGTCTTGAAAGAGAAGAAGTTGTATGCAAAGCTATCTAAGTGTGAATTTTGGTTAAGGGAGGTTAGTTTTCTTGGTCATGTGATCTCAGGTAGTGGCATTGTTGTAGATCCATCAAAAGTACATGTTGTGTTGCAATGGGAAACTCTAAAGTCGGCTACCGAGATTAGAAGCTTTTCGGGATTAGCTGGTTATTATAGAAGGTTTACCAAAAGTTTATCTAAGTTGGAACTTCCATTGACTATGTTGACGTGTAAAAGTAGAGCTTTTGTGTGGGATGTTCAGTGTGAAGAAAGTTTTACGGAATTGAAGAAAAGATTGACGTCGGCTCCAATTTTGACGTTACCTAATCCAGGAGATCCTTTTGTGGTATATTGTGAAGCTTCTAAGATAGGTTTAGCAGGTGTGCTTATGCAGAATGATAAGGTAATTTATTATGCGTCAAGGAAGTTGATGACTCATGAGAAGAACTATCCTACGCATGATTTAGAGCTTGTTGCAGTTGGTTTTGTGTTGAAGATTTGGAGGAATTATCTTTATGGTTCTAGATTTGAAGCGTTTAGTGACCATAAGAGCTTAAATTATCTATTTGATCAGAAGGAATTGAATATGAGACAATGAAGATGGTTGGAGTTGTTAAAGGATTATGATTTCGATTTGAATTATCATCCAGGAAAAGCGAATGTGGTAGCTGATGCATTGAGTCGAAAGACTTTACATATGTCAGCAATGATGGTTAAAGAGTTGGAATTAATTGAGCAGTTCAGAGATATGAGCTTAGTTTGCAAAGTGACACCGTGAAGTGTTATGTTGGGGATGCTGAAGATTAATAATGATTTTCTAGATAGTATCATAGAAGCTTAGAAGTTAGATTTAAAACTGGTAGATTCGATGGTTGGGATCGATCAGTCTGAGAATAGTGATTTTAAGTTAGATGTGCAAGGTGTATTGAGATTTCATAATTGAACTTGTATTCCTGATGATGCAGAGATGAAGAAAGTGATCCTTGAAGAGAGTCATAGAAGTAAGCTGGGTATTCATCTAGGAGCTACAAAGATGTATCAAGATTTGAAGAATTTGTTTTGGTGGGTTGGGATGAAGAGTGATGTGGCTTAGTTTGTGTATGCATGTTTAACTTGTCAGAAGTCGAAAGTTGAACATCAGAAGCCTGCAGGGTTGATGCAACTGTTAGAAGTTCCGGAATGGAAATGGGATAGCATTTCGATGGAATTTGTGATGGGGTTACCTAATACTTTAATAGGACATGATTCAATTTGGGTGATTTTTGACAGGCTTACAAAGTCGGCTCATTTTATTCCTATTAACATCAGTTTTCCAGTGTCGAAGCTGGCAGAGATTTACACTAGTGTAATTGTGAAGCTGCATGGTGTTCCTTTGTGCATTGTGTCGGATAGAGATCTGAGGTTTACTTCTGATTTTTGGAAGAGTTTGTAAGGAGCGTTGGGTTCTAGGTTGAGGTTGAGTTCGGCGTATCATACTCAGACGGATGGTCAGACAGAAAGGACTATTTAATCGTTGGAGGATTTGTTGAGAGCAAGTGTTCTTGAGCAGGGAGGTTTGTGGGATACTTATCTTCCATTAATAGAGCTCACTTATAATAACAGTTACCATTCTAGTATTGGGATGGCACCTTTTGAAGCGTTATATGGTCGGAGATGTAGAACTCCTTTATGTTGGCATGAATCTGGAGAAAGTGTAGTTCTTGGACCTAAACTTGTCTGTGATACTACTGAGAAGGTGAAGATGATTCAGGAAAAGATGAAAGCTTCCCAAAGTATACAGAAGAGTTATCATGATAAGCAAAGGAAGGATTTGGAATTTCAAGCAGGTGACCATGTGTTTTTGAGAGTTACACATGTAACTGGTGTTGGGAGAGCATTGAAGTCTAAGAAGCTCACTTCTCGTTTTGTTGGTCCATATCAGATTTCGGAAAGAGTTAGGAATGTTGCTTATAGAGTGGATTTACCGCCTAATATTTCGAATTTGCATGATGTGTTTCATGTGTCACAACTCCGAAAGTATATTTCAGACCTATCTCATGTGATTCATATGGATGATGTACAAGTGCGGGATAATCTTACTGTGGAGACGATGACTGTACAAATCGTAGATCATGAAATGAAGACTCTGAGAGGCAAGGAGATTGCTTTGGTGAAAGTAGTCTGGTTAGGAGTTATTGGAGAAAGCATGACTTGGGAGTTGGAAAGCAAGATGCGAGACTCCTATCCTGAGTTATTCGAATGAGGTAAATTTTCGAGGATGAAAATATTCTAAGTGGGGAAGAGTTGTAACGCCCGTAATCTAATTAATTAATTATTTATTTAATTAAATTATTTTTGGATTAGTTGTGAAGTTGCATGATGTTAAGAATTATCTGTGTGAGTTGTTGGATTATTATTAATTAATTAGTTGATTAATAATAATTATAATATGGAATTAAAGGGAATATATGAAATAATGTTGGACTTATGCTATTGGTTAGAAGTAGTAAAGTGGGGGTGTAGGTTAGGCCTAAGAGGATTGATATATAAGGCTAAGCTGACACAAGGGTTTGTTTTTAGTTGGAAAATAAGAAGCCATGTATGTTGCCCAGAAGAGTTGCACGGAGAGAGAAGCAAGCTACCCGTTGACGAGCAGAACGAAGTAAAGTCGTCGGCTAGAGTTTTTGGTTGAGCAGCCTTCAATCCAGGTAAGGGTGGGGTTCTGACCTTATAATGGGATTTATGATGTTTGTTATGGAGAATTGGTTGTAATTGCGATTGTTTCCCGTGATGTTGCTAAACTTGTTAAGGGAAGATGCTCGTTCTGTTATGTTGTAGATGTTTTGAGTTTCGTGACTGCCAGTTTAATTGATGTGTAGGTTAGGTCGTGATGGTCGTTAGGACGTTAGGTTATTCCGATCGATTGGCATGAAAATTGGTAAATCGTTGAATTGGCTGTTTTAGGGAGTTTCTGCGTAACTGTCTTGTATGTTGATGAATCTGTTGATAGAAAATATAGTTTCCCGTTACTGTGTTACTCCAAGAGGTTGGCTGGAAGTTATGAATTATAGTGGTGTGTTCGTTAAGACGTTGTATCATGCATGTGTTGTTGGCCGAATTAGTAGTCGGGAGGATACTGAAGAAGTAGGTATCGAGCGGAATTTTAGGCTGCGAGGCGTGTCGGGAATTATGTGTTAGATTTTGAGCAGAATTAGATTGTAGGACATGTCGAGGAGCATAGGTTGGTCGTTACCCTGTTTTCCCCTGTGCGTTTCGAGGAGTATGGATTATTCGTTAGGCTATCCTAGTTGTTATGCATGTCAAGGGACACGTAGTTCCCTATCCCTTTTGCTCGTACATGTTGTGTTTTGGTCGTTACCAGTGTTGTGTGAAATTATTGTTAAGTTGTTGTTTGATTATGTTAATAACTGAATCGTTGATTGATGTGATAGGCTTATGGCCAGTGTTGATTAATGTTGGGTTGTTCTGATGTTGTGAATTCTTGTTGATAATGCGAAGTTGCAGGGAATTTACATGATGATGAATTACCTCTAATTACTGGTAATAATGGTGATGTGGGCTTATGCCTTGCGATGATGATGATTGTTGTGAGTAAGTGATAGTGCATTCATATACATTTGCATACTCTGTGATGGCCTGGATTGGCAAACTGTGAAGAAGGCTTATGCCTTGTTGATTCCTCTATTTATTGGTAGATTTTAAGATGGGAGTTCTGCTCCAATGGTACCACATGCATTCGCATAGTATTGAGTCACATTCCAAGTAGTATGATTGAGCTATTGTGTTAATGAGTTAATGGTTGTATTTTGTTGATATCCTGTTGTGATTATTGTTGTTTATAAGTCGTGAAGTGGTGATTTTGCATGGACTGATTCCAATATAATATTTATCATACGTTCTATTATAGTGTTCGATATCTCATCCCTTATGTCTGAATGTTACCCTTATGCTGGTAACGTGCAGGTAATCCAAAGTGAAGGTGTTTGACCTTCAGTAGTTCGAGTCGGTGTCATTTCTCTGATACGTAACACTCAGGGGGATGAACGCTTGTTGCTTTAGTATTTGTTATTTCAGTTGGCTGAACTTTGAGTTGATTGTTGTTAAGTACTTTTTGTTCAGAAGTGGCTTTCATTTTGGATAAAGATGTTATTATAATTTCGCTGCGTAGTTGTTCAAGTTGTTGATTTAAAAGATTAATTTATTTTGCTGTTAGTTCATCCGAAGTTTTAAAGTGTTATGTATCAATGTTGAATGCAATGGTTTTTAAGTCGAATTTGTGGCATCCTGATTCAGTTGTATAATTTTTATAACTCTGATTTACATTTATATTGTCGGGTAAAATTAAGGTGTTTCAGGAAACTCTATGGAGGGTGTTGATTTCTGTTTGGGGGACAAAGTTCAGGAGTTTTAGTTGTTTTTTGCTCTATTGGGGAGTTATCTCTTGATTGGAGAGAAATGAAAGTTAGATGTTATCTGGTCAGATCCAGGCTTCACAATAATTTACTGGGGAAGATTAAATTTATTGGGGAAGATGAAATTAACTATTATCTGGTCGGATTTCAGGCTTCGCAGTAACTTGCTGGGGATAATGAAGGTGACTGTTATCTAGTCGTATTCCAGGATTTGCAGCAAATTGTTGGGATGGTGGAAAACTCTACTAGGGAAGAGGAGTTTTATCAATGATTTGTAAGAATTACACTGTTATCTGGTCGGGTCCCGGCTTTAGCAACTTGAACTGTTAACTGGTCGGGTCCAGGTTTCAGTAACTCAAACTATTATTTGGTCGGGTCCAGGTTTCGGCAATTTGATATTGAGGTTAACTGGTATCTGGTCGGGTCCAGGCTTGAACTATTGACTGGTCGGGTCCAGGCTTAAGCAATTTGAGAAGTTAAACTATTATTTAGTCGGGTCCAGACTTTAGTAACTTGAGATTGAGATTTATTGTTATCTGGTCGGGTCCAGGATCCAGTAATGATTTGAGAAGTTAAACTATTATCTGGTCAGGTCCAGGCTTTAGTAACTTGCAAATGAGATTAACTGTTACCTGGTCGGGTCCAGTCTTCCAGTAATTTTCTTGAATTTATGAAGTTAAACTGTATCTAGTCGGGTCCAGGCTTCATGATAACTTGCTTCGGAGGAGTGGAGTCAATTGTTATCAGGTCGATTCCCAGGCTTTACAGATAGTAATGACTCTGTTAGGGATTGCAGTGGCTTTACTGGTGATTAGGGGTTGTGGTCCCTTGATTTGTAATAGTTTGAAAGGAAAACTCAAGCTGGGGAATTTGTAGTTTGTTGGGGAAATAAACCCTATTGAAGAGGATATTTGACGAACTATTGGGGAGGATATTTTTTAGGAGGAATTCCATAAGGCTTCCTTTTAATACCAACTCAGCTGGGAAGAGGGTTTTCGGAAATTGAAACTTTGGCCGGGGATTACATGAATCTGACTTTTTAGGGATGATGTCAATGAGATAACTCTGTGGGGATATCTCAACTGCATTTAAGGAGATGCTTGTCACTATTTTTAAGCATACATTTGTTAAAAGTTTAATCATGTTCATATGCATATGTTTTAGTTATTGGACACTTTTGCACTCAAAACAGAAAAAATAGAAAGTTTGCACTTCAAAATATATTTTTATTGATGTTTTGCCCATGAATAGGCGTTTTTGTACAAAGAGACCGAGATCCTAGTAGGGGGAAATCGTCGAAAGAATGGAAAGAATACAAAATGAAAACAAAAAATAATAGCCATGTGAAAGCATTCTCATTATGTTCCAACCCCACTATTGCCCCTATGTCTTTAAACATTATCCCTTGTCGTTAAATATGAGTTGATTGGATTGATCTTGGACCATTTGAACTTTGGACTTTGGTAATAAAGTTGGCTGTAAAGATCCTGTGGGACATAGTCATACACTTTAATCCTTAATTTTTTTCCTGGACCGCCCTTTCGGGTTTCCAGCCCACCAGGATACCCATTTTTGCCCAAATCGCCCTTTCAGGTGTTCGACATGCCGGGTGTACCATCTTTTTCATATATCCCTAATTTTTGCCTGAACCTCTTTGGTTCATTGGGATGCCCCCCCCCCCCCCTCCCCCCTTTTTTTTGCCTAGGTATGTCAACCTAGAGGGTCATTTTATGCGTAGTATTTTAACTATGTCTGCGTTCACAGGATGTGGGAAGTCTTTGCCATCCATAATAGTCAGCATCATGGCACCACCAGAGAAACTTTCTTTACAACAAATGGTCCTTCATAAGTGGGAGTTCATTTTCCCCTGGGGTCGCCTTGTGGAAGAATGATGCGCTTTATTATCAAGTCGCCAGCCTGATATACTCGAGGCTTGATATTTTTGTTAAAAGCCTTGATCATACGTTTTTGGTACATCTGACTGTGACAAACAGCAACCAGACGCTTCTCGTCAATCAAGTTCAACTGATCCAACCTAGTCTGAATCTATTCGTCTTCACCTAAATATGCTTCCTTCATTATCCTTACAGAGGGAATCTGAACTTCGACGGGGAGGAAAGCTTCCATGCCATAGACCAAGGAGAACGAGGTTGCCCCAGTTGATGTTCGAGCTAAAGTACGGTAGCCATGGAGAGCGAATGGTAGCATCTCATGCCAGTCTTTATACGTCACCACCATCTTTTGCACAATCTTCTTGATATTTTTATTAGCAGCTTCCACTGCGCCATTTATCTTGGGTCTGTACGGAGAAGAATTGTGATGCTTGATTTTGAACTACGTGTAGAGTTCAGCAATCATAGCATTGTTAAGATTGGTCTCATTGTCGATGATGATCCTTTCGGGGATACCGTAACGGCAGATGAGGTTATGCTTGATAAACCTGGCTACAACGTTCTTGGTAACTGAGGCATATGAGGCAGCTTCGACCCACTTGGTAAAGTAATCAATGGCAACAAGGATGAAACGGTGTCCATTGGAAGCAGTAGGTTTAATCTCTCTAATCATATCAATTCCCCACATTGCAAACGGCCACAGAGCAGTCATAACATTTAGAGGAATAGGAGGTACATGGACCTTGTCAGCATAGATTTGACACTTGTGGCAAGTCCTTGAGTGACGATGACAATCAGTTTCCATTGTGGACCAATAGTAACTAGCCCTCGGGATTTTCTTGGCCATAGTGTGTCCAATAGAGTGGGTTCCAAAGAGGCCATCATGCATGTCTTCCATAATTTTCTCGGCCTCCTTCTTGTCCATACATCGGAGTAGAGTAGAACCATGGTTGCGCTTGTATAGGATTTTGTTGCTTAGAAAGAGTTTGGCTGAAAATATTCGTAAGAATTTCTTATCATTGATGGAAGCTCCTTCAGGATATTCTTGTGCCTCAAGATATATCCTCACCTCATGGTACCATGGTTTCTCTTCGTCAATGTCAAGCTCATAGCAGTGCGCAGGTTCTCAAATCTTTCGATTGTAATCATAGGAGCTTCTTTGTCACATTTGACCTTGAACGTGGAAGACATTGTTTCCAGGCGTCAGCCAGCTGATTTTCTTCTCTAGGGAAATGTTCAAAAGTGATTTCCTCGAAGTAGGGTGTGATATAGTGGGAAAATTGACTTGGTGTTTTTCATTTTATCGCAATTGTGCGGATAGCAAGAGTCGCCACCGACTTTTCTTTTATCCAAAAGGAAAGGCTGAAAAGAACAGGAAAGACCTTTAGAGATGTTTTCTTGAGTTCCGGGGGGGGGGGGGGGGGGGGGGGGTAGATTATGAAAAGGGAAGGTATTAGCACCCTTTTCATCTGTAGTTATCTACGGGCTCTTAGTTTCTTTCTAGATCACTCGCTTTTGTTTGAAAGTATGCTTGTGATGTGGGTTTTGAAAGTATTTTGAAAATGTCTTTGTAATGGTTCTCGTTTCTATAAGAATGCGTACAAAGTGTTGTTTCAAAAATAGTTCAAAGATGTGTTTGTGGAATGTGTTTTTGAAGGTGATTTTGAAAATGTGTCTTCTTTGTAATGGCTCTCGTTTCTATAAGAACGCGTACAAAGTGTTTGTCTTTTGAAAATGTTGGTGTAAAATGTTTAGTTGTGAGCAAGTGAGCAACTAGGAGCGAATCTACCTACTCAAAGGGTCTTTAAATGTTCTTTTCCTCCTCCTTTAGATGTTGCTATCTTATCATTGATTTGGTAAGAAGCCTCATTGTTGGATGTGAAGGGACAGGCGCGGGTCAATCGTACAGTCATAGAAGGCAACTTATGAGACGCTTTAGCAATTTTTCGTAAGGGACTAGATCTTTTTACCGAAGGCAACATCAAGGGACATCGAGGGACTACAATCTTTTTATCGAAGGGTCTTTGTTAAAGTGTCCCATATTCGAGGGACATGATTGTTTCTGAAGGCAACAGGCGAGGTTACCCTAGAGGTGCGTGTGTGAAAGTGTGTTTGATTCAAGTTAAGTTGTTCTTTGATTAGGGTTATCTAGCGGTTGTTTTTATCTTGCCATACACACCCTATCTTACTAGCAATTATATGAAAAAGCGGTAAACTTGTGGGAATTAAAATCCTACGCTATTACACCATTAGGGGGATGGGGATACAATTTGCAAAATAGGGATGAAATAAGTGTCTAATTATTATAACCATATCGAATAAGTGGGCAGTAACGAAGTATATATGTATATAATACAAAAACAGTGTAAAAAAAGAGAAAAATAGCATTTTGAACTATTATGTGTCGACACATGTTATTATGCATCGACACATAACTTTTCCTTGCCCCTGCCAAACAAAATCAACTCAGTATGAGTCGACACATAATGGGATGTGTCGACTCATTCCCTTCTTGTGTCGACACATACGCGTTTTGTGTCAACTCATGCACCTTCCATCTTTCTGTTTTAGGCCCTGGTAGCAGTATGAATCGATGCATACAGCCATGTGTCGACTCATACCCTTCTTTTTCACTTAGAATGAGTCGACCCATGTGGGTATGTGTCGACCCATGTTACAGTTTTTTGCCTCTATCACCATTCTTTTGCATGTGTCAGTCAGTTTTCAACATATAATGATAAAAATGAACAGTAAGGAAATGATTAACTTTAAGAGTAATGATTACTTCATCTTATCCTCATAAATAAACCAACAATGATGTATGGAAGATGCAAGGTTGAGATGACTTACCTTGCAAATGAACTTTTGGTTTTGAGTCTGAAACCCTTCAAGATGTTGTGTGGACTTTAATGAAACTCCAGGAACCTGCTAGACTTTCCTTTGTGTCGAAGGTTGCTGAATCAACTCCCAACAGTCAAGTTTATGTAATACTATCTTTTGTTTAGAAGTTGAGAATAAGACCCCTACAGAAATTGTTCTTGAGCTTGAGCAGTATCTATGTGATATGAAGTGTTTTTGAAGGTTTATGGGAGGGTTAGCAAGGTTGTATAATAGTGGGTTGTGGATCTTTTCTGTTTTGATGAGTCAAAACAGAGTTGAAGATGAACAGAGCTTTTATGGATGAACTGGGTTTTCTGAATGAGCTGGTTTTAACAAAAATTATGTTTTTCTTTTCTCTCCTTTATTCTCAAAAAAATACTCCCCTCTGTCTTATGAATCAGTCCCTTTTGTAGCCCCTTGACTGAGGTTTAGGAGGGAAACAAAATAAGTTGATTTGAACTATTTTTGCATACTGCTTTGATGCTTTTTCCACACAATTTTCTTTTACCATTTTGGTACAATTTTATGGTTGTTATGATGCAGGTTGGAGCAGACTGCATAGAGCAGTTTTGGACTATTTTTTTGGACTGTATAGGGCAGCATATACAGGTTTGTGGTGGAGCATAGCACAAGGTTTTGTAGGACAGCAAATGAATAGATTTTTGGAGTGTTGTTGCAATGCATATAAGTAACATGACATTTTTTGTTCAACCATAATTTGGACAGCATAGTTTGCAGCATGAAACAAGTTTGGTTTGTGGAGTAATTTATGCATATTGTATCAAAGACAAAGCATTGTGGCAAGGTTTTGAGTCAAAGGGAAAAGTCCAAGCAATACAAAGTTTAGGGTTTGTAAACTTGCAAAAATTTCACTTTATAATAACTTAAATCATTTATAACATCTTGAACTATTTTCAATTGTAGTGACAAGATGTCATGAAGCAATGAATTTAACTTAGAAAAATTTCCAAGTCTTGCAAAAGTTGGATTTTTGACTTTCTTGATTTTTGATGATCAAATTTCATATTTTGGATGTCTTGATGAAATATGATTTTTGGGATTCAATTTTGGTCAAGAAGTCAATGTTTAACTTTTTTTAGTGTACAATTGACTTTTCCCACCAATTGACTGAATTTTGTCTATCAATCCACTGATCTCAGGAGATGAATTGAAATGTGCAATTAGGTCAAAATGACGCGCTCGGATCCTTGAGATCATGCTTCCAACCAATAAGCCAGGTATTAGGTCAAAAATCAAAGTTCGATCATTCTCAGTCACAACCCTAGTTTTGCCCATTTTGTCCTTGTGAATGTCTTTCTTGGGAAATTGTAGTCCAATACTTGAAATTTGATAGAAGTAAGCCTAAAAGTCTAGGAGGATCCTTTGAGAAATGAGAGGGAAAATTTTGGGGTACAACAGCTGCCCCTGTTCAATCTTCTTAAACTTGAAAAGTGAGATCGACATGTTTGTCGTTCGTAGCTTGAAAATGGAAGATGATTGAACACTAGAGTGCCCAGAAATTTGCACTTGGTGATGTGTTGGTTGATTGTGTAAGGAATGGGCTTAAAGATGCCATTTGGAGAAATGATGGAGAGTTTTCAGAGATGGGCACATAGAGGCCATCTAAATGTGATTGTTGACAGAAATTAGACTAAGTCTGAACTTGACTTCAACTGTGAAAAGAATCAGAGTAAACCCTTCGTTGATTTAAACTGAAATTAACGGAATTCTTGAATATTGTTTGAATGGAAAGAATCAGAATAAATCTTGGAGCGATTTATTTGAACCATAGAAAATGTCTGCGAGAAAGAATCAGAATAAACCATTGAGAGGTTTAAAACTGAACCAGCAGGGGTCTGGAGAAGAATCAGAATAAATCTTGGAGCGACTTATATGAACCAAAAAAGATGTTTGTGGGAGAGAAACGGAGTTTAAAGCCGAACCAGCAGGGGTCTGGAAAAGAATCAGAATAAATCTTGGAGTGATTTATCTGAACCAGAGAAGATGTCTGTGGGAAAGAATCAGAATAAACCGTTGAGAGGTTTAAAATCGAACCAGCAGGGGTCTGGAAAAGAATCAGAATAAATCTTGGAGCGACTTATCTAAACCAGAGAAGATGTCTGCAGAAAACAATCAGGATAAACCGTTGAAAGATTTAAACTGAACCAGCAGATACCTGAAGGGGGTATTTGTCATGTAGATAGTCACCTTAGTCCTGTTTTGAGAATTGATATATGATTTATTTGTTCATAAATAGTTGTCTTGTCAGAAATTTGTTGATGATAATTTCCTGTTGATTGATCTTTCCTGAAAAGGTGAAGAGTTAGTTGTATGCGATACCATGATGTATGAAATGCATGGCATGAGATTGCGCTATATGCATTTGTGTTGTAAATGTCATGACGTATGAATGCAATGTATGAACATATTAATTGTTCTGTTGTAGTGTTGCTGGACTAGGGAAAATAAATCCCTGACTGTTGCTGAGGACGTGGGGTGTAAGTCTTCATATATGTTGAAATTGAAGTGTTGATGGATGGGTTTCCATAATTAGAGAAATGAACTCTGTTGGGGAAGGGGAACACCGTGCATTGCTTGTGGACTTCGTGAAATCCTGCTGGGGAACCCAGAGAAACTGGGCGACTTTCACTGGGGAATCTTTGGAACGGTAACTGGAAGTTTCGCTCCGTCGGGAATGTGAGAGCACCTGATACCATTAGGCTGCATACTAGAGATACGTTAGTGATCCTATAGTAGGATATCCTTGCTTCCGCTCTTCCCAGAAAAGGTACCTGCGGAGTTTTTATTGAATGGCCTATAGATATTATCCTATTTCTTAAAGCCATTAGTAATTGTCTTTCTGTTTTCTGTTCCTTCTTTTCTTGCGCTCATTTGTAAACAGTAATCACATTCAAATGCATATGTTCAAAAATAATCATTGGACGTTTTTGCAAACAAAATAGGGAAATAAAAGAAACAGATATTTTTGCACTTTTAAAGGAATATCTTTGTATTAACTTGAATAAGTATTTTTGTACAAAGAGACGAACATCCTAGTAAGAGAATATCGTTGTAGAAAATGAAAACTGATACAAAGAAAAGATATCTATGTGAAATAATCCCATGGGGTTCCCACTCTACTATAGCCTTCATGTCTCTGAGCATCTCATCCACTTGCTTCTTTGTCCGAAGCTGATTGGATTGATTAGAACCGTTTTGAGTTCGTCAGCCGATACTAAAGGTTGTCTGTAAGGTGATCCAATGGGACATAGTCATACGCTTTTAATCCCTAACTTTTTCCTGGACCTCTCTTTCGGGTTTTCAGTCCACCGGGATACCCTTTTTTTTGCCCAAACCACCCTTTCAGGTTTTCAGCTTGTCGGGTGTACGAATTTTTTTGTATTTTATCCCTAATTTTTGCCCGAACCCTTTTGGTTCACCAGGATGCCCTAATTTTTTTCCTAGGTCAGTCGACCTAGTGGGTCTTTATTCATGTGTAGTATCTTTTGACTATGGTCGCGTTTACAGGATGCGGAAGGTCGTCTCCATCCATAGTGGTTAAGATCATTGCTCCACCAGAGAATATGTTTTTTATCACAAATGGTCCTTCGTATGTAGGAGTCCATTTACCCCTGGGATCACCTTGTGGCAATAAGATACACTTGATTACCAATTCACCAACCCGATATACTTGACATCTGACCTTCTTGTTAAAAGCTTTGATCATGTGTTTTTGGTACATCTGGCCATGACAAACAGCCGTAAGCCTCTTCTCATCAATCAAGTTCAACTGGTCGAGGCGAGTTTGAATCCATTCATCTTCGTTCAACCCTGCTTATTTTATGATTCTCAAAGAAGGTATTTGGACTTCAATTGGTAGGACAGCTTCTATGTCATATACCAAAGAGAAAGGAGTTTCCCCTGTTGACGTGTGTGTCATGATACGGTAACCATGGAGAGCAAATGGTAACATCTCATGCCAGTCCTTGTAAGTCACTATCATTTTTTGTATGATCGTCTTGATGTTTTTATTTGTAGCTTCTACAACGCCATTCATATTTGGCCGGTAAGGAGAGGAGTTATGGTGCTGGATCTTGAATTGCACGCGTAGTGCAGTAATCATAGTATTGTTGAGATTGGTACCATTATCTGTGATGATTTTCTCTGGGATACCGTACCGACATATGAGATTCTGTTTGATGAATCGAGCCACAACGTTCTTAGTAACAGGAGAGAATGAAGCTGCCTCGACTCACTTCATGAAGTAATCAATGGCAACCAAGATGAAGCGGTGTCCATTAGAAGTTGTGGGTTTGATCTCTCCAATCATGTCAATGCCCCAAATTGGGAAGGGCCAAGGAGCAGTCAGGATGTTTAGGGGAACCGGAGGTACGTGTACTTTGTCAGCATAGATCTGTCACTTGTGACAAGTTCATGAATATTTATAACAATCCGCTTCCATGGTGGACCAGTAGTATCCTGCCCGTAGGATCTTTTTAGTCATCGTGTGCCCACTAGAATGAGTGCCAAAGGTACCTTCGTGTAAATCATCCATGATCTTTTCTGCCTCACTCTGGTCTACGCAACGAAGCAAAGTGCAGTCGTGGTTGCGTTTATAGAGGATTCCGTTACTGAGGAAGAATTTAGCAGAAAATCTTCTAAAGAACTTCTTATCATTGACTGAAGCTCCCTCCGAATACTCTTGGGCCTCGAGATACCTCTTAACTTCATGGAACCAAGGCTTGTCCACTACTTCTTTAGTATCAATCTCGTGATAGTAAGCTGGTTCATCCATCTGCTCAATGGTGATCTGGGGAGCCTCGTCATCTCACCTGACTTTGAACATGGACGACATAGTGGCTAGCGCGTCAACTAGTTGATTTTCCTCTTGTGGAAAATGCTTAAAGGTAATTTCCTCAAAATGTGGGATTAATGTCAAGACATGTTCTTTGTAAGGGATGAGATTAGGGTGCTTCGTGTCCCATTCTCCTTTGATCTGACTGATGACTAAGGCTGAATCTCCAAATACGCTTAAGGACTTAATTCCCAAATCTATGGCAGCTTTGAGACCCATAATACACGCTTCATATTCCCCTATATTATTAGTACAGTTGAAACACAGCCTAGAAGTGAAGGGAGTGTGTCATCCTTCAAGGGATATGATCACAACACCTATGTTGTTGCCAAGTGCATTGGAAGCACCGTCAAAAATCAAGGTCCATCCGGATCCTTATTCAGGTTCGTCATATGGTCTGAGTTCTTCACAATTGTTTACCAACATGATGTTTTCATCTGGGAACTCGAATTTCATGGACTGGTAGTCATCCATAGCCTGATGAGCAAGGTGATCGGCTAGCACACTGCCCTTTATTGCTTTTTGGGTAGTGTATTGAATGTCGTATTCAGTCGGGATCATCTGCCATCTTGCTATTCTTCCAGAGAGGGCGGGCTTCTCGAATATGTATTTAATTGGATCCATCTTGGATATCAACAAGGTAGTATGGGTCAACATATACTGTCTTAGCCGGCAAGTAGCCCATGCCAAAGTGCAGCAAGTTTTCTCAAGCAGTGAATATCTGGTTTCACAGTCGGTAAACTTTTTGCTCAGGTAGTATATTGCATGCTCTTTTCGGCCAGACTCGTCATGCTGCCCCAGCACATACCCCATTGAATTTTCTAAGACAGTTAGATACATGATCAAAGGTTTTCCCTCGACTGGCGGCATCAAAATAGGAGGCTCTTGAAGTTACTCTTTGATCCTGTTGAAGGCAGCCTGGCAGTCGTCGTTCCAATCCAACACTTGATCTTTCTTCAGTAATTTGAAGATTGGTAGCGGTTAGGTGAGAAATGAATCTGGCGATGTAGTTTAGCCGTACTAAGAATCCTCTGACTTCCTTCTCGGTGCGAGGAGCATGCATTTATTGTATTGCTTTTACCTTTTCATGGTCCACTTCAATACCTTTATCCCTGACGATGAAGCCTAGGAGTTTACCGGACCTCACTCCAAATGTGTATTTACTCGGGTTCAACCTTAGCTTGTATTTCTTTAGCCTTTCAAACAGTTTCTGCAAATGGTCAAGATGTTCCTCTTCAGTTTGAGATCTGGCTATCATGTCATCCATGTAGACATCTATCTTGTGATGGATCATATCGTGAAACAGAGCTACCATGGCGCGCTGATAAGTTGCCTCGGCGTTCTTCAGGCCAAATGGCATAACTTTGTAACATAATGTCCCCCATTGTGTGACGAAGGTCGTTTTCTCCATGTCCTCATGTGCCATTTTGATTCGATTGTACCCAGAGAAACTGTCCATGAAAGAAAATACTTTATGTTGTGTGGTGATGTCAACCAGAATATCGATGTGGGGAAGCGGGAAATCATCCTTAGGGCTTGTCCTATTCAAGTCTATGTAATCCACACACATGCGTACTTTACCGTCCTTATTAGGCACTGGAACAACATTGGTGACCCATCGTGTATAGGAGGTGATAGCTAAGAATCCGGTGTTGAACTGTTTCATGACTTCAGTCTTGATCTTCTCTGACATTTCTAGCCGCATGCGACGGACTTTCTGTTTTACCGGAGGGCAGTCTTCTTTTGTCGACAGACGATGGACCACGATATTTGCGTCGAGTCTTGGCATGTCTTTGTATGACCAAGAAAAGACCTCAACATAATCATGTAGTAACTGAGTTAAGCGTTTCTTCACACTAGGTTCCAGATTGGCACCTACCTTGACTTCTTTCTTGTCCTCTTTGGTACCTAAGTTAATTGTGTCAACCGGCTCTTCGTGGGGTTGTATAGTCCTTTCTTCCTGTTGTATTAACCTGGCTAGTTCCCCTGGCACCTCACAATCTTCCTCACCTTCGTCTTCGGCTTGGTAGATCAGATTTTCAAAGTCACAATAGGCCATAGCAGAATCGTTACCCATGGGATCCTGAGTGGATGTGGATCTGCGTTTTGATATGTGAGTGTGTGTAAGAGCATAGTTATCTTTGAAAAAATAAAAATGTAGAAAAATAAAAACAAAGAGCGTAAAATTTACATGCAAAAACGTCCATGATTCATTGATGACATATGAAAATGAAGTAACAACCCTCACAAATGGACCGTTGTGCCTCGGGTAAGACACAAGGTTTTAAAGTCTAAATTGTTTAATTACTATAAGTCCGACAAAAATTTAAAGACAATTACTGTTGGATAAAAGTAATAGGGACAAATTCTTTGGCTTCCCAGTTGTTGAGTCCTCCGGTGATAGTTGGAAAAATCCATTCTTCCAGGTCACAGTTGTCATCACTATCTTCCACTGTGTTGACTCCATGGTTGCTGATCCGCAAAGGTGGTCCCCCGGCACAAGCACGATGAATAGCTTTTTGGGCTCCTGAAGTAAAATCCAAACCAAATTTTTCAGATTTGTAGGGAATATCCGGGAGTTGGCCCCAAATGGTACACCCACCTTCTTCGACTACTGCCTTGGCATCTTTCAGAGAAGCCATCTTCAGTGGAGGTCTGGTAATCTTCGGAACTTTGGAAACAATCTTGGTTGCCACAACTGTTTGTGGGACTTCCTCGAAATGCTGACATAGAGTTTCAATGAATTCACCATCCATTTCCACATACCTGAAGGAGTTCAGGTGACTGACCATATATTCCTCCTCTCCATGGACAGTGATGATTTTTCCCTTGATTGGGTACTTCAACATCTGATGTAATTTAGTGGTGACGGCACCAGCGTCATGAATCCAAGTTCGGCCCAATAAACAGGAATAGGAAGGGTGAATATCCATCACATAGAAAGTTGAATCAAAGGTATGAGTTCCAACTTTGATGGGGATATCCACCTCCCCGTGCACCATTCTCTTCGAACCATCGAAGGCCCTTACCACTATGTTGCTAGGTTTTAAAGTTAGACCTTCACAGTCTAGTCTATCCAGAGCCTTCTTAAGCAGCACATTCAATGAAGAACCAGTATCTACAAGGACATGGGCCAAAGTAGTGCCCCTGCATTCGACAGAGACATGCAATGCCTCATTGTGTTTCCTCCCTCTAGGTGTCAGATCAGCATCAGAAAAGCCCAAACCGTTATCAGCCGTCAAACTGGCCACACAATCTTTGAATTGGTCAGCAGAGGTTTCCTGTGGCACATGGGCAGTTTTAAGAAATTTCCCCAAGGCCTTCGCATGAGCTTCAGAGCACAACAGTAAAGCTAGCATAGAAATCTTTGAAGGGGTCTGCCCTAGCTGTTCAACTACATTGTAGTCGCTTCTCTTTATAATTTTCAAAATTTCTTCCATCTCTTTCTTGGAAGCCTTTGGGATAGATACTGATTGCGCCTTCATCCGGACAGGCTCAACCAAAATTCCTTTTCCCCGAGTCTCAGTCGACTCGGTGATAGGGGTGTCAGCAGGGGTAATCACAGGAACTGTAGTAGTAATATCAGCAGGAACAAAAGCAGGAATAATCACAGGATCGGTAGTAGTTTTCGGAGGAGCAATATCAGGGGAGAACACTCTTCCACTTCTGGTTATTTTGCTGGTTCCCACAATTTTACCGGGTCTTCAACAACCAGCCATTCTTGCTTGACGTCGTGGTAGTAGACGTCACCCCCATAGTTCCAGGGAACAGTTTTGTCTGAGGAGTACGGGATTGGCCCTAGCATAGTAATTATCAGTGGAGTCACCTTCGGAATAGATGTAATCCTAACGGGTCTTTTGGTGGAGACCCTGGGAGGATTGGCGGAAATGGTTATTATTGAAACATCTTTGTAAGAAATGGTTGGAATGGGAGTTTTTTCAAACAAAATCTCTTTGTCATCCATCAGGCGTTGGACACCTGCCTTCAATAAATGACAACCAGTCGGTAGAGATAAACAGAGGTGGCAGCCTTCGCCACAGCCCGAAAATAAATTGGCCTTCAACAGGTTCCTTTTGACAGTTATGAGGGGAGTAACAAGTTCATCAACGACAGTAACAAACACATCATCTTCAACAGCGTTAACACCACGACCATGCCTGGGCATAGGAGAGGTTATAACATTTGGGATCTCATGAGTGTTAAATTCAATTTCCTCTGCCTCGAGAAGATCTTGCACCTTGTTTTACAAAGCCCAACATTCGTTTGTATCATGACCTGGACTTTCTGAATGGTAAGCACAACGAGCATTTGGGTTATAACAGGGAGAGGCAGTGTTGGGATTCTTTGGAGCTTCCCGCAAGGTTACCAGATTAGATTTCAACAAATGCGGCAAGACTTGAGACAATGTCATATTTATCTGGGTAAAATGTCTTATCGGCCTTTCCGTTCTAGACTGATTGTTCTTTTGTTGAGTAGGTGCAGGTTTAGAGATCATGACAGCTCCTACGGCTGGACGGAGTTCAGCTCTGTCTTGGTTCCTATGGTTATATGCAACACTGACCTCCTTCTTTCCGGTAAAGGGCTTCTTTATCGCGCTCGAGGATGCATCTCTTTGAACTTTGAAACTTTTTATACCTGTTTCTACCTGTTCACCGGTCATGATTAATTTAGTAAACCCAGCCGAGGAGCTTCTAATCATGTGTTTGAAGAATGGACCAGATAGCGTGCCTAAGAACATATCCACCAATTCTCTGTCGGATAGAGGGGTTTGGACCCTTCCCGCGAGATCCCGCCATTTTTGAGAATAGGTCTTGAAACCTTCACCTGTACCCATAGACATGCCTTGCAACTGTGTCCGTGTTGGAGCTAAGTCAGCATTATACTGGTATTGCTTGTAAAAAGTGGCTGCTAAATCTTCCCAATTGCGGATGTTGGTCCCTTCCAACTGATAGAACTAATCCAACTACGTTCCTAACAAGCTTTCTTGGAAGAAATGCACCCATAGATTCCTATCCGCAGTATGGGGTTGAATTTTCCTGACGTATGATCTCAAATGCAGCTTTGGACAAGAGACACTATCATATTTAGAGAAAGTGGGGACCTTGAATTTCTGTGGTATGACAACTCCTGAGACAAGTCATAGCTCCTTAAAATCTAACCCGGGTACTTTCTGGATCTCCATAGCATTGAGGCGATCTTCCAACTATTTGTATTTGTCGTCAGCTGGAGGATAATGCTCTTCATAGTAGTCGGCCTCTTCTTCCTCTTCGGATTCTGGAGGGTCAGTCACTTCCTTGTTTTTCCCTTCTTGATTATCCCTTTCACCTGACGATGTTGCGAAGTCTAGAGTCCGTCTGGCTGGTCTTTTGAACCTTCTTCCCAGATTCAAAACACAGGTTGATTTCTTTGCTTTCTTTGATCAGTAGTGTTTTCAACTCATCTTGTCCTTTTTCCAGAGTAAAGAACATTTGTTGAAACTGGGCGTTCTGCGCCTGAAGATCTTTTATTGTTTGTTCAATATCCATCTCACTGAAATACACTGTAGAAAGATAAGGAGACCTATTGCAAGAAACTTGTTTGTGTTATGATGAATGAATATGCATATGCAAATGATTTCAAGGAAATTAGAGATTTAAATTTGCATTCTCCAAGCTCGAATAAACCTCTGAAGGTAGTCTTGATTATCGCTTTCATAGTCGAACACCACACCTTGGATGAGCATCTCATGAGGACCATCTCTTCGGGCATACCCAAACTGTCGTAAAGCTAAACAAGGGTTGTAAGTGATACCTCCCCTAATTCCAAGCAGAGGAACATTAGGGAATTCCCCATAATGATCGATGATAGTAATATCCTCCAAGGATCGAGAACACCAGTGGATATCTGAATGCCTGAGTGTCATCAGCCTATTGGACCACCTCAAACCTTGCTCATTCTTCACAACGGATCGGGGAAGATGCGAAACAAACCATTTAGCCAATAGAGGAGTACAACACATGAGGGTTCCTCTTCTCCTCATGGTGCGAGTGTGGAGAGAATGCAAAATATCTCTCAACAAAGTAGGCAACGAATTATGAGATAGAAAGATTTTGACAGCATTGACATCTATAAGTTGGTCAGGATTTGGAAATAGTACCAACCTGTAAATGAGAAGAGCCAAAATTTCTTCGAAATCTTGTAAATCTAAGTTGTTCCAACAAGCTTGAGCTTTTTCCAATAAGAACTTGGCTAAGAACCCTTTGACATCACTTCTTGTTTCCCAATTAGCCGTGACATCGGATTGTTGCAAGTATAAAGCTCGGGCAACCTCTTCAGGGCTTGGGTCTCTTTCGGTACCATTGAAAGGTAGTTGATCGAGGATAGGGATTCCCAAGAGCTGAGAGAACTCTTCCATAGTTGGTACAAGATGTTAATCGGGGAAGGTAAAGCAATGGTGCAACGGGTCAAAGAACTGGAAAAGCACCTTCATCATGTCTTCATCAAAGCTCGAGGTAACCAAGTTGAGAAGTCGTCCATGTCTTTTGGTGAACGGAGAATTCTCAGGGACCCTTGACGCTAAATCCTTGAGCTGAAAAGGTACTCGTACAAGGTTGACTTGGATTGTGTTCCTACGAGTAGGAGTCATATCCTACAAAACAGAACAAAGATGAACCTCAAAATCCTTGAAATGGTTAGTCCAAAATGTTATGGTATGATGTCATGATGTTATGTACAAGCATATGCATAAGTTAAATCAAACAAATCCTTAGGCTTAGTCTTGTATGGAGTCTCATAGGTAAGTACCCTCTTGAAGTTTAGTTGGCTCAACCTGTCCTAGTTAATAGTAATCGGGTTCTAAGGGATCTCAAATAACACTGATTTGTCTTCTCGGGCATTGTTTCAGTGCAAGCCTCTTTCACAACGACTGAAATATCCCAAAAAGCTAAACCTCAATGAGTGTAGTATCAAGTATCTACCAACTTTAGACTGCACCAAAGCCGGTCATCTCACTGCGCCCTAATGGCCAATTTGGTCAAGTAAAGGTTCTAAAGTCAGTTAGTGCTTCATGACATCACTTAGCGGCCCCGTATTCTCCTTGACTACTCAAGGGCTACCGGTACCCACAAATATGTCTAACATAGTTATTGCTTAGACCATGTCGGTATACCTCGCACAGTTTCCACAATGTATTTCTACTTACCTATAAGGTATCCCAAATCCGGGTAGAGGATTTAAGCCCAAACAAAGAACCAAAATGTAAAGCATACTGTGATCGGTGGAAATGAGAACTGATTGTTTTTAAGCTGGTTTCGCGAAATATCGCGGTAAGCAAGAGTCACCACCGTCTTTTATTTTCTCCAACATGGAAAGGACAAAAGCACAGCAAAATTCCTTATTCGAGAATGTTTCTCGGTTCGGGAGGTAGATTTATAGAAAGGGAAGGTGTTAGCACCCTTTCTATCCGTGGTTATCCATGGGCTCTTAGGTACTTGCTCTTATGTTTTCAAAAATTGTTTGCTTTTCAAGTGTGTGTGGGTTTTGAAAAAGTTCGTTTGGAAAACTTCTAAGTAACTCTTGTATCAGTCCTCAAGAGTGTATGAAGTGTTTTGTTTGAAAAAACTTTTTGAAAGTGTGGGGTGCGAAAAGTATTTTTGTTTGTTTTGAGAAGAGCAAGTACCCATGAGAATCTACCTACTCTAAGGAATTAAGTTGTGTAAGAGTCCTTTAGATAGTGATATCCCACCATTGAGAGGTAGGTAGCACCATCTTTGGAGGTATTCAGGTCAATTCGATGATTAGGGACAGTGTGGTCACCGAAGCAATAGTAGGACACCTTAGAAGTAACCCTAATGTCTTAGATCCTTTGTATCCGAGGCAACCGTTTTAAGGCAACTGGATCTTAGACAAAAGGGCGACCTCTAAGACACCCTATACTTGATGACCACGTTCGAGGCAACCAGTGAGGCGTACCCTAGGGGTGGCATGTGCATGTGTGTTGTTTTTCAGTTAATTATCTTGTACATGTTATTTGTGAGCTACGGATTGATTTTATTATTCATACATTCTTTCATGCATTGTTAACAGTTAGGAGTGCGGAAAATAAATTGCGGAAATGTAAATCTAACTATTACAAGGCACGGGTCTATACATCGCCAAAAAAACAAAACCCGTTTGGAAATAAAGTGCGAGAAATAGTAAATAAAGAGATAAACCTAATTACTATTACATATCCGGAAACAGTTACATAAATAATCGAAATAAGAATAATGCGTGAAAGAATTAAATCAGGAACGTCCTAAGGGTTTTGACCCTTTTTGAATAAGAATTGAATTTTGTCCCTTTTTGCAATTTAAATGAAATTAAAATTAATAACTAATTAATTAATTAATTAAGGAAATATTTTTTGTATTTTTATGTTTTTAATGAAAATAAAACAAAAGGAATTAAAATTAAAAGAAGAAAAAAAACCTAGTTCTAAATTTATTTTAGTTGTTTAAAAAAAAGATTCAAGTTGCCTATTTTAAACTAATTCATTAATTATAATTTATTTACAAGACAAGTTAATAAATGATAAAATGTTTTTTTTTTATTTTTTATGAAAAATATGAATTATGTTAATTAAATAATAATAAAACTAATAATTAAAAAAAAGGAATATAAGAGAAAAGAAAAATAAAAGAAATATCAAAACCAAGGGGGTGTTGATGGCCCAAAGGAGGTGTGAATTGCAGTTTTTTGGCCCACTAAGCTCAGGCCTGTATTGACTTTTGAAATTGTCTGGAGACGTGTTGACTCATGAGCATGGTGCTCATCATTTTCTGGCCTTTGGATTGATCTTTGAGGCCACATGGCATGTGGATTTATGAGGTCATATGGTGAACTTCTGGACAAATGCTGCATGGGAACGCATTAGGAAAAACAATATTGAATTTTGGGGGGACCTGGGAATACTTACAGTGCTTGATAATGGACCTTAGGACGTGGTAAGGGTTGCTTTAGTTTCAGGGTATGGCAAAGAAGAGAGTCACGTTCTCCTTTTGGCCTGGAAACGCTTGCAAAACTCCTTTTGATCTCACACTTTTTTTTGACAAATTTTGAACTTTGCTCTGGCCGTTTGTGCACTTTTTTTAGGTTGTGAATGAGGCTTGCAAGGCTTGTATATATAGTAATGAGTGAGAATAAGTCACATTAAGGAGCTTTTAACCATTGTCATTAAGCTTTGGATTTTCTCATAACCACCATTAAAGAAACATGCCATTTTTGTTCAAAATTTGAATTTCATGCTCATAATAGGCTTGGCACGAATTTGGTAGGTGATTCATGACATATAAAAGTCATTCAAAACTCAAAGATACCATTTAATTCATTTTTCGATTTTTATTTGAATTATTATGGATTAAAGTGAATTAAATCCATAAAAATTAAATAAAAATGAAAAAATAAATGTTTGGTCTTGTAATGGGTCATGGGACACGTGGGTGGCATGAAAAGGCTGAACCAAGTGGAAAAAAGTGGGCCCTTTTGTCAAAAATTGAAGTTTCAAGGATAGTTGACTTTTGCCATTTCACAAAAATTTCCCAACTTCTCCAATGCATATCTTGCTCAATTTTGATCATATGAACATGTTCTTGGACATTTTGGAAAGGTCTTGAAGTCCTCTAACCAATTCCTTTGGTCCCATGTCATTTGAATTTACCAATCTCAAGTTATGGTCTTTGATTTAAAATGCCTTTTTGTTGACTTTTGAAAATGACCTATAATGTTGAAATTGATAACTTTTTGTGAGAAAATTTCTTGGACTTGGAATGTGAAGATGAGTTGTAGAAAATGTCCTCTCCTTCAAAATGAGCATTGGATGGGATTTTTCTGATGAACCATGAAAAAGTTATGCCTTGGTCAAGTTACAGGTGACTTTTCAGTTGTCCAAAAATGGAAACTTTTGCATCTTGATGATTTTTGAGCCATGCTTGTGGAATCATGATCAAGACTTGATCGAATGATGATTGTGGCTTCAAAATAAGATGTTGACCAAAAATTTTGACTTTTGACTGCCAAATGACCATTTTGCCCCTGCAGTTGATTGTGAAGCAATTAGGGTTTTTGACTGTGCAACTTGACCTTGTGAACCTTGAAACTTGACATGTAGATGCTTGACAATGTATATGGGCACATGTGACTTGATTGGGCCCTTGAAAACCTCAACTTCCTTGCAAGAACCAAAACCCTAATTTTGACTGGCTTATGAGGCCTTTGAATTGTACAACCCTTGAGTAGACTTGAGCAAATTGAGATGATGCTTGTCAAAACTTTGAAGAATATGGGAGGGCAAATTTTGGGGTACAACACATACAAGTCAAACAAAGAAAGCAAATAAAGGTAATATAGCCCTAAGGTAACCCCACTTTTAAGTGACTCCCCAGCAGAGTCGCCAGTTCTGTGATACGGTGGGAGAACTGACTTGGTGTTTTATGTTTTATCACAATTATGCGGATAGCAAGAGTCTCCACCGACTTTTATTTTATCCAAAAGGAAAGGCTGAAAAGAACAGGAAAGACCTTTAGAAATGTTTTCTTGAGTTCGGGGGGTAGATTATGAAAAGGGAAGGTATTAGCATCCTTTTCATCCGTATTTATCTACGGGCTCTTAGTTGCTTGCTAGATCACTCGCTTTCGTTTGAAAGTATGCTTGTGATGTGGGTTTTGAAAGTATTTTGAAAATGTCTTTGTAATGGTTCTCGTTTCTATAAGAACGCGTACAAAGTGTTGTTTCGAAAATAGTTCAAAGATGTGTTTGTGGAATGTGTTTTTGAAGGTGATTTTGAAAATGTGTCTTCTTTGTAATGGCTCTCGTTTCTATAAGAACGCGTACAAAGTGTTTTTCTTTTGAAAATGTTTCAAGATGAAAGTGTTGGTGTAAAATGTTTGGTTGTGAGCAAGCGAGCAACTAGGAGCGAATCTACCTACTCAAAGGATCTTTAAATGTTCTTTTCCTCCTCCTTTAGATGTTGTTATCTTACCATTGATTTGGTAAGAAGCCCCATTGTTGGATGTGAAGGGACAGGCTAGGGTCAATCGTACATTCATAGAAGGCAACTTATGAGACACTTTAGCAATTTTTCGTAAGGGACTAGATCGTTTTACCGAAGGCAACATTGAGGGACATCGAGGGACTACGATCTTTTTATCTAAGGGTCTTTGTTAAAGTGTCCCGTATTCGAGGGACATGACTGTTTCCGAAGGCAACAACCGAGGTTACCCTAGAGGTGTGTGTGTGAAAGTGTGTTTGATTCAAGTTAAGTTGTTCTTTCATTAGGGTTATCTAGTGGTTGTTTTTATCTTGCCATACACACCCTATCTTACTAGAAATTATATGAAAAAGCGGTAAACTTACAGAAATTAAAATCCTATGCTATTACACCATTAGGGGGATGGGGATACAGTTTGCAAAATGGGGATGAAATAAGGGTCTAATTATTACAACCATATCGAATAAGTGGGCAGTAACAAAGTATATATGTATATAATACAAAAACAGTGTAAAAAGAGAGAAAAATAGCATTTTGAACTATTATGTTGCGACACATGCTGTTATGCAACGACACATAACTTTTACTTGCCCCTGACAAACTAAACCAACTCAGTATGAGTCAACACATAATGGGATGTGTCGACTCATTCCCTGCTTGTGTCGACACATACGTGTTTTGTGTCGACTCATGCACCTTCCATATTTCTGTTATAGGCCCTGGGTAGCAGTATGAATCGATGCATACAGCCATGTGTCGACTCATACCCTACTTTTTCACTTAGAATGAGTCGACCCATGTGGGTATGTGTCGACCCATGTTACAGTTTTTTGCCTCTATCACCATTCTTTTACATGTGTCAGTCAGTTTTCAACATATAAATGATAAAAAAGAACAGTAAGGAAATGATTAACTTCAAGAGTAATGATTACTTCATCTTATCCTCAGAAATAAACCAACAATGATGTATGGAAGATGCAAGGTTGAGATGACTTACCTTGTAAATTCACTTTTGGTTTTGATTCTGAAACCCTTCAAGATGATGTGTGGACTTTAATGAAACTCCAGGAAGCTGCTAGACTTTCCTTTGTGTCGAAGGTTGCTGAATCAACTCCCAACAGTCAAGTTTATGTAATACTGTCTTTTGTTTAGAAGTTGAGAATAAGACCCCTACAGAAACTGTTCTTGAGCTTGAGCAGTATCTATGTGATATGAAGTGCTTTTTAGGGTTTATGGGAGGGTTAGCAAGGTTGTATAATAGTGGGTTGTGGGTCTTTTCTGTTTTGATGAGACAAAATAGAGTTGAAGATGAACAGAGCTTTTATGGATGAACTGGGTTTTCTGAATGAGCTGGTTTTAACAAAAAAATTGTTTTTCTTTTCTCTCCTTTTTCTCAAAAAAAATCCTCCCCTCTGTCTTATGAATCAGTCCCTTTTGTAGCCCCTTGACTGAGGTTTAGGAGGGAAACAAAATAAGTTGTTTTGAACTATTTTTGCATACTGCTTTGATGCTTTTTCCACACAATTTTCTTTTGCCATTTTGGTGCAATTTCGTGGATGTTATGATGCAGGTTGGAGCAGACTGCATGGAGCAGTTTTGGACTATTTTTTTGGACTGTATAGGGCAGCATATACAGGTTTTGTGACAGGTTTGTGGTGCAGCATAGCACAAGGCTTTGTAGGACAGCAAATGAATAGATTTTTAGAGTGTTGTAGAAATGCATAGAAGTAACATGACATTTTTTGTTCAACCATAATTTGGACAGCATAGTTTGCAGCATTGAACAAGTTTGGTTTGTGGAGCAATTTATGCACATTGTATCAAAGACAAAGCATTGTGGAAAGGTTTTGAGTCAATGGGAAAAGCCCAAGCAATACAAAGTTTAGGGTTTGTAAACTTGCAAAAATGTCACTTTGTAATAACTTGAATTATTTATAACATCTTGAACTATTTGGAATTGTAGTGACAAGATGTCATGAAGCAATTAATTTAACTTAGAAAAATTTCCAAGTCTTGCAAAAGTTGGATTTTTGACTTTCTTGATTTTTGATGATCAAATTTCATATTTTGGATGTCTTGATGAAATATGATTTTTGGGACTCAACTTTGGTCAAAAAGTCAAAGTTTAACTTTTTTTAGTGTACAATTGACTTTTCCCACCAGTTGACTGAATTTTGTCTATCAATCCACTGATCTCAGGAGATGAATTAAAATGTGCAATTAGGTCAAAATGACACGCTCGGATCCTTGAGATCATGCTTCCAACCAATAAGCCAGGTATTAGGTCAAAAATCAAAGTTCGATCATTCTCAATCACAACCCTAGTTTTGCCCATTTTGTCCTTGTGAATGTCTTTCTTGGGAAATTGTAGTCCAAGTCTTGAAATTTGATAGAAGCGAGCCTAAAAGTCTAGGAGGATCCTTTGAGAAATGAGTGGGAAAATTTTGGGGTACAACATAGGGTATCAGAGTCAACACAAGCTCCTTGTAAGGAATAAGTTTAGGATGCTTAGTTTCCCGTTCTCCTTTGACTTGGATAATGACTAGAGAAGAGTCTCCGAATACATCCAAATGCTTGATCCTTAAGTCAATGGCAGCCTTTAAACCCAATATACACGCCTCATACTCAGCCATGTTATTCGTATAATCGAAGCATAGTCTATCAGTGAAAGGAGTGTGACACCCTTCAGGAGAAATTATCACAGCGCCAATTCCATTGCCCAGAGCGTTGGAAGCTCCACCAAAAACCATAGTCCATCGGGATCCTTGTTCAGGTCCGTCATACGGTCCAGGTTTTGCACAGTTAGTCATTAATATGATATTCTCATTCGGGAAGTCAAAGTTCATAGATTGATAATCATCAACGTCTTGATGGGCCAAATGGTCTGCTAATACACTTCCTTTGATGGCCTTTTGTGTTGTATATTTAATATCGTATTTAGTCAGAATCATTTGCCATCTAGCTATTCGTCTGGAGAGAGCGGGCTTCTTGAATATGTACTTGATAGGGTCCATCTTAGAAATCAATAGAGTGGTGTGAGTCAACATATACTGTCTTAGCTGGCGAGCAACCTATGCCAGAGCGCAGTAAGTTTTCTCGAGCAGTGAATATATGGTTTCATAGTCGGTAAACTTTTTGCTCAGGTAGTATATTGCATGCTCTTTTCCGCCAGACTCGTCATGTTGGACCAACACACACCCCCATAGAATTCTATAGCACAGTCAAGTACATGATCAATGGTCTTCCTTCCATTGGAGGCATAAGGATAGGAGGTTCTTGCAAATATTCCTTGATCTTATCAAAGGAAGCTTGGCAGTCGTCGTTCCATTTGACTACTTAATCTTTCTTCATAAGTTTGAAGGTTGGCTAACAAGTAATAGTTAGATGAGATATGAAATGGGCAATGTAATTAAGACGGCCCAAGAATCCTCTAACCTCCTTTTCAGAACGGGGAACTGGCATTTCTTGAATGGCTTTTACCTTTGCAGGATCAACTTCGATGCCTTTACTAATGACGACAAAACCTGGAAGCTTTCCATACCTTACTCTGAATGTGCACTTATTAGGGTTTAACCTCAACTTGTACTTCTTCAGCCTCTCAAATAGCTTGTGTAGGTGATCGAGATGCTCTTCTTCAGTTTGCAACCTTGCAATCATATCATCCACATAGACCTCTATCTCATGATGGATCATATCATGAAATAAAGCTACCATAGCTCTTTGATAGGTTGCCCCTGTATTCTTTAATCCAAACGGCATGACTTTGTAACAAAAGGTGCCCCCATTGTGTAACGAAGGTGGTATTTTCCATGTCTTCGGGAGCCATCTTGATTTGGTTGTATCCAGAAAATACATCCATGAAGGAGAATACTTTATGTTGAGCGGTGTTATCAACCAAGACGTCGATATGAAGTAGAGGGAAATCATCTTTGGTGCTTGCCCTATTCAGATCCCTATAATCCACACACATACGAACCTTCACATCTTTCTTTGGCACGGGAACCACGTTCGCAACCCATTGAGGATAAGATGTCATAGCTAGCAAACCTGCATCGAATTGTTTCATCACTTCAGCTTTTATCTTTTCAGACATGTCAGGCCGCATGCGATGAACCTTTTGCTTAATCGGAGAACAATCTTCCTTTGTTGGCAGACAATGAACCACAATGTTGGTACCCAACCCTGGCATATCTTCATACGACCAAGAAAACACTTCAACATAGTCATGTAACATCTAAACCAATCTTCTCTTGATACCATCCTCTAGGTTGGCGCCGATCTTGACTTCTTTCTTGTCTGTCTCGGTTCCTAGGTTGATAATTTCGAATGGCTCTTCATGAGGCTGAATAGCTTTCTCGTCTTACATCAGTAGCCTGGCTAGTTCTCCTGGTATTTCACAATCTTCCTCGCCTTCGTCTTTGGCTTGGTTAATTGGATGTTCAAAGTCATAACTGGCAATAGTAGAGTCGTTGGCCTTGAGATCCAGAGTGGATGGGGATCTGCAAGTGTGTGTGTGTGTGTGTGTGCATGTAAGACACATGGCTATTGAAAAATGCAATAAAGAAAAAGAAAGACAGTGAACACAAAATTTGAATGAAAAAGGTCAAATGGTTTATACTAAATGATCATATGATAAATGAACAAAACCCTTAACAAATGGACCATAGTGCCTCGGGAAAGGCACATGGCTTAAAAGTCATTATTTGGAATTTAAAATTACAGACAAAAGTTCTTGAATTGACAGAAAACAGTAAACAGTAATTACTCCTCAATGAAGGAGATGGGAGTGGAATCCTTTGCATGCCAGTTGTTGAGCTTTCCTTCGACAGTAGGGTAGATCCATTCTTCAAAAGCGCATTCATCATCAGAGTCTTCCACAATATTTACTTCATGATTTTTGATACGGAGAGGTGGTTTTCCCACGCGAGTGCGCCTGACCTCTTTCTGAGCTTTGATGGTGAAACCTAACCCAAATTTGTCTGCTTTAAATGGAATGTCAAGAAGTTTTCCTTAGATATCACAATTTCCATCTTCGACCACGGCACAGGCATCCCTAAGTGAGACCATTCTTGGTACAACTTCATTAGCTTTTGATATGTTGGAGGAGATTTTGATGGCAGCAACCATAGGAGGAACAACTTTGAAATCCTAGCACGGAGTCTCTATGAACTCGCCATCCATTTCCACATATTTGAAGGAATTGAGGTGGCTTACCATAAATTCTTCTTTGCGGCAAACAGTAATGATCTTCCCTTTGACTGGATATTTTAATTTTTGATGAAGGGTCGATGTTACTGCCCCTGCCCCATGGATCTAAGGGCGCCCAAGCAAACAAGAGTAGGCAAGACGTATGTCCATTATATAAAAGGTAAAGTTGAAAATATGTGAGCCAACTTTAATTGAGAGATCCACCTCTCTATGAACCATCCTTTTAGACCCATCGAAAGCCCTTACAACAATATTGCTTGGCTTCAATACCAGTCCTTCACAATCTAGCCGGTCCAAAGCACCTTTGGGTAACACATTTAAAGATTAGCCAGTATCAATCAAGACATGAGCCAGGTTAGTTCTCTTGCATTTAATAGATACATGCAAGGCTTTGTTGTGGTTCTTCCCATAGGAGTCAAATCAGCGTCGGAGAACCCTAATCCATTGCCAGCCGTTAAACTTGTTACACAGTTCTCGAACTGGTCAGTTGTGGTTTCTTGGGGCACATGGGCTTTCTTCAAGAACTTGATTAAAGCTTGGGCATGAGCGTCCGAATAGAGTAATAATGACAGCATGGAGATTTTGGAGGGGGTTTGCCCTAATTGCTCAACTATTTTGAAGTCACTCTTCTTTATGATTTTCAGGATTTCCTTCATCTCTCGAGTGGAGGGTTCTTCAACATCAGTATATTTGGTAGGTTCCTCTATCCCAGCAGGCCCACCTTCTTTATCTTTTCCTCTAGTGTTGGCACTAGACTTGTCATTGGTTATGCGGACGGGAGTTGTTGTAGTAATGGGCGGTGAAATATCAGAGGAAAAGATCCTCCATGTTCTTGTTACTTTACTAGAACCTGCAATATTAGTAACATCAACTTCATTTTCGTTGATCCAAGAATCTTGTTTTATCCCATGATAATAAACCTCGGCACCATAGTTCCATGGAACCGCTTTGTCAGAGGAGTGGGGAATAGGCCCAACGACAGTGATTATTAAAGGAGCAACGGTTGGTTCATTTGAAATTCTAATAGGACCCTTTGAGGGGATCCTAAGCGGCTTGTTAGAAATTATTATTATGGACAGGTCTTCAGCTTTGTTGGTTATACTTTTGATGGTAGGAACCTTCTCAAACATAATCTCGCGACTATTTATCAGGCGTCGCACACCTTCTTTTAGCCGCTTGTATCTATTTACTTGTTGATCACAGCAAACACAGTCTTTAGAACATCCAGGGAACACCCCGGCTCTCAGTAGATTACCCTTCACAGTATTTAACGAAGTTGTTAAATCCTCAATGAAGGAAACAAAAGTAGTATCATCAATTGCATTAACACTTTTGCCATGGTTCGACATTGGTGCGGTTATCACATTTGGAGTAGCATGTGGATCAAATTCAATTGTTTTGTTATCTATCAGATCTTTAATCTTATTATTCAGAGCCCAGCATTGATCAGTTTCATGCCCAGGGATGTTGGAATGATACGCGCATTTGGAATTTGGATTGTACTTAGGTGATGAAATGTCAGGATTGAATGGTGGATTGCACAATGTCACTAAGTTGTCCTTCAACGGATGTTGTAATGCTTGGGACAGTGACATGCTTATTCTCGTGAACTGTCTTCGAGGAACTTCGGATCATTGATTGTTGGATGAATGTCTTTGAGCAGATGGAGGTTTGGATATTAACACAGCATTAACAGAGGATCAGGGATCCTTCTTGGTACGGGCTCTTTCCCCATACACGACATTTTTTTCCTTCTTTCCAGTGAAGGGATTCTTCATAATATTGGATGCGGAAGCAGATGTCATGGGAATTTTCCCACTCTTAATGCCACTTTCTACCCTTTCACCAGTTAGGATCAACTCGGTGAAACCAGACGAAGAACTGTCAATCAATAGGTTGAAAAATGGGCCAGTTAATGTACCCATGAACATGTTAACTAGTTCTCTGTCAGTTAGCAGTGGTTGGACCCTACCAGTAAGATCTCTCCATTTTTGTGCGTACTCTTTAAACCCCTCATTAGTACCCATTGTCATACCTTGAAGTTGGACTCTGGTTGGTGCCAGATCGGCATTGTATTGATACTGATGATAAAAAGCAGTGGCTAGATCTTCCCATGTGTGGATGCGGGAACCCTCCAATTGATAGAACCATTCTAGTTGAGTCCCAGCCAGACTCTCTTGGAAGAAATGGACCCAGAGCTTTTTGTCGGTAGTGTATGGCTGTATCTTGCACACGTAAGACCTTAGATGAAGTTTCGGGCAGGAAACCCCGTCATACTTGGCAAAGACCGGTACTTTGAACTTACGGGGAATGACGACCCCAGGTACTAAGCCCAACTCACCAAAATCTAAACCGGGCACGGCTTGAATTTCAACAGCCTTTAGTCTATCCTCTAACTGCTTGTATTTATCCTCAGCTAGAGGATACTGCTCATTAAAGTAATATTTGTCTTCGGAAGTTTGGTTATTGGCACCTCCAGCATGGGTGCTCCTAGCCTCTTCTTCTTGATTTTCATCCTCCTCAGACGATTCTTCGACTATCTGTACCTGACGAACCGGGCCTTTGAATCTCTTACCCATGTTGATGAAGGCCTTCTTTTTGGTTTTCTTCTTGGCTACTAGCATAGTCATCAGCTCTTGTTGCCCCTTAGCCAGGATCAGCAAGGTCTCTTGGAACTTGGAATTCTGCGCTTGTAAGTCCTTCACTATTTGTTAGATATCCATCTTACTGAAATAAATAGTAGAAAGATAAGGAAACTTGTTGTGGAAAACCTGTTTATGTTATGATGCATGAAAGTGCGTATGCAAATGATTTCAAGGACTTAGAAGATTTAAATTTGTTTAGACAAAAGGGAACAAACATTAATTGTATTAATAAGTTCAAATTGATTACAATGTGCCTCTTGGGCTTACATTTAAACAAAAGAAACAAAATTAACTAAAATACAATAACAATGGCTCAAATTTCCTATGGATGCTTCCTCTTTGGAGCGATATAGGCATTCAAGCTCCTCTCCTCATGAAGTTGTCTCGTGAGCTCCAATGTCCTCTTCTCGCTTGCATAAAATTGGGCTTCAAAGGTGTCTCGCTCCCTCTTTAGCTGAATCCAAGCTCTTTGCAATTCTTCAAGAGAAGTAGGCATATCAGGATAAAGGATAGTATATGGAACATCTCCTTCGGCAACAGGATCCATGATGATAGGTAGGATGGCTTCATAAGGCATCATGAGGTTTTAGGCGCGAGTTCACACCCACTTGAGATAAGGCTCCAAAGGAATGGAGTTCTTATGCCCCAACATCTTTCTATCAACCTTGTTAACCATGCCCCGAGCTCGTATGAATCTCTGACGATAACCTCGGACATCGCTCTCATAGTCAAATGCAATTCCTTGGACAAGTGCATCATGAGGGTCATCCCTCCTAGCATATCCAAACTGTCTCAAAGCCAAACAAGGATTGTAGGTAATACCTCCCCTAATGCCAAGTAGAAGGACATTAGGGAATTCCCCACAACGGTCAATAATAGTGATGTCCTCCATAGATCGAGCACACCAATAAATATCAGAATGTGTGAGTGACATAAACCTATGAGACCATCTTAAGCCTTGCTCGTTCTTCACAATAGATTGGGGTAGGTGCGAAATAAACCACCTAGTTAACAGAGGAGTGCAGCACATAAGAAGTCCTCTTCTCTTCATGGTGCGAGAGTAAAGATAATGCAAGATATCCCAAAGTAAAGTAGGCACCGGATTGCGAGATAGAAAAATTTTGACTGTGTTCACATTTATGAGTTCGTTAGGATTGGGAAATAGGACCATCCCATAGATGAGAAGATCCAACACTTCTTCAAAGGCTTTAAAATCCAGAGCATTCCAAAAATATTGAGCCCTCTCAAACAAAAACATGGCTAGAAACCCTTTGACACCACTTCTTATTTCCCAATTGGCCACAATGTCGGATCGTTGCAAATGTAGAGCTCGATCAATCTCCTCGGGTCTTGGGTCTCTTTCAATACCATTGAAGGGTAGTTGATCAAGAATAGGAATTCCCAAGAGTTGAGAGAATTCTTCCATAGTAGGCACAAGTTGGTAATCAAGAAAGGTAAAGCAATGGTGTTTAGGGTCAAAGAATTGGAATAGCATTTTCACCATATCCTCTTCAAAGCTTGTTGTAACCAAGTTGACGAGACGACTTTATTTCTTGGTGAAGAGAGAATCATTGGGGACCCTTGATGCCAATTCCTTAAGTTGAGGAGGCATTTTGACGAGGTTGATTTGGACAGTATTCCTGCAAGTGGGAGCCATGTCCTACAAAACAAGACAAAGATAAATCTATAGGTCCTTGAAATGGCTAGTGAAAAATTCCATGGTATGATGTCATGATGTTATGTAGAAACAAAAATATACACACAAAGCAAATAAGTCCTTAGTTTTAGGCTTGCATGAGGTTCATAGGTAAGTACCCTCTTGAAGTTTAGTTGGTTCAACCTGTCCTAGAAAGTAATCGGGTTCTAGGGAATCTCAATATCACTGATGTTTCTTCATTGGACATTATTTCAGCACAAGCCTCTTTATTGGTGACTGAAATATCCCAAAAGTCTAATCTCAATGAGCGCAGTATCGAGTATCAACCAACTTTGTACTGCACCAAAGTCGGCTATCTCACTACTCCCTAATGGCCAAGTTGTTCAATTAAAGGTTCTAAGGTCAATTAGTGCTTCAAGGGCTACCGGTACCAAAAAATGTGTCACACTAATGTAGCCATCGCTTTAACCATGTCGGTATACCCCACATAGTCTCTATGATCTATTGCTACTTACCTAATAATGTTCCCCGGTCCGGGTAGAGGATCAATACAAACCAAAACAAGGACCCATAATGTAAAGCAAGAAAGTCAAACAATGAAAGAATTTAAAGGTGATCTAGCTCTAAGGTAACCCAATTTTTAATCTTCCCCAGCAGAGTCTCCAGTTCTTGATACGGGGGGGGGGGGGGGGGGGAGAACTAAATTGGGTGTTTTGCATTTTATTGCAATTGTTGCGGATAGAAATAGTCGCCGCCGACTTTTCTTTTATCTAATAAGGAAAGGGTGAAAAGAACAGGAAAGACCTTTCAAATATTTTTCTTGAGTTCGGGGGGTAGGTTATGAAAAGGGAAGGTGTTAGCACCCTTTTCATCCATAGTTATCTACGGGCTCTTAGTTTCTTGCTATATCACTTTTGAAATTGCTTTGTTTGAAATGTGTTTGTGGTGGGATTTGAAAGTATTTTTGAAAAGCGCCTTCGTTTAGGTAAACTTTGTAATGATTCTCGTCTCTATAAGAATGCATACAAAATGTTGGACTTTTGAAAAATATTTCATGTTTTTTGAAAGTTTTTAGTGTGTTTAAAAGATGTTTGTTTTGAAGATGGATTGTGAGCAAGCAACTAAGAACGTTCTACCTACTTAAAAGTCTTTTGTTTATTTCTCTCTTCCTTTGACATTTCTATCTTACCTTTGATTGGTAAGAAGCTCTATCTTTGGATGTGAAGGGATGGGTGTGGGTCATCGTATAGTCATGAATAACAATGTTGTGAGATGTTTTAGCATTTCTCTTGAGGGTATAAGATCATTTATAAGGCAACATTCGAAGCATCATCGAGGGACTATGATCTTGTATTTTTTTATTGTTTTTACTAAGATATCTCACATGCATAACATGACCATTTTCTCAAGGCAACAAGTGGAGTTAACCTTAGAGGTGCAAGTGTGCAAGTGTTTATTTTTCATGCATTGTTTTGTCTTGGATCAGGATTATCTAAGATTGATTTTTATATTTCCATACACACCCTAGTTACTAGCATTTGTATTTGAAAGCGGTAAATTGCAGAATATAAAGTCCTACGCTATTACATCGTTTAGGGGATGGGGGTACAATTTACAAATGGGGATGAAATAGGAACTTAAATATTACAACCGTATTGAATAACAATGAAGGAAATGTAAAAACAATGTAAAAATAAGGAAAAATTACATTTTGAACTATTATGTGTCGACACAAGCTCCTGTGCATCGACACATAACTTTCCTTGCCCCTGTATTGCCAAATCAACTCAGTATGAGTCGATACATAATGGTATGTGTCGACTCATATGTTGTATGTGTCGACTCATACGTGCTTTATATCTACCCATACACTCTTTTTTTCCTTCTATTTTGGGCCTGTATGGCAGTATGTATCGAATCATAAGGCTATGTGTCGACTCATACTGTCATTTTTCACTAAGATGAGTCGACTCATATAGGTATGTTCGACTCATACTGTCATTTTTTCACTTCAACATTGTTTTACTGCATACATGGGTTAGTTCTCAACACATAAATGAAAAGAATGAAAGACAAATAAAGGATTAGCTTCAAGGGCAATGGTTACTACATTTTGCCTTCAAAAATGAATCACTAATTATGCTTGAAATGAAGAATTAAAGTCAAGAAGACTTACCTTGAAGTTGGATTTTATACTTTGAGCTTGAGTTGCTGCCTTGACTATTCTTGAGCTTGGATAATAAAGATGTTGCAGAAACTGTTCTTGTGTTTGAACAATCTCTATAGGATGTATTTAAGGTATTTAGATGGATGGACAGAACTTGTAAGGTATGAAGAGTTCTAGGATTTGGATTTCAAATCTCAAGAGTGGGAGCTTTGTGGACAGTTATGGATTTTTTAAAGATGTGAGATTTTTGAGGGCTTGTGTACACAACAACACTTCTGGTTTTTCTCTATTTTTTCCTTTTTCTTTCCCTAGCAAAATCTCCCTCTATTTATAGGCAAAAGGTTTGTGAACAAGGGCTGAATAGGTTTACAAGACAGCATGTTATGGATTGGTTGGGATGCAAATATCAACTATGTCAAGTACTTCATGGTTCCAAGATGAAGTACCAAAGTAGATGGTATAGAGGGGCTTCTTTACATGATTTATGGTGGAGTAAAAATTAGAAACAAATAAGGTATGAGCTCAAGACAAGTTTTGTGCCAACAAGATTGCTTTTCAAGAATAGCAATGGTGCCTTTATGCCATAAATGGAAAGATCTTTTGGACAATGGCTTAAACACTTGGGTAATAGCTCAAGAGTGGGTGTAAGCATTAAATTATTATGATATTTTCAAGTAAGAAGGCCAGAAACACAAGATTATGCAGCATAGCATAAGGGTTTTGTTATGTGTTCTTCACTTAAATGACTTGCAATTCAAGAATGGATGCCCAACTTCATGCCCTTGAATCTCCTAGATCAATTATGATAAATTCATGCTCTTGTATGTTTTGAAAAGCTTGAAACATCCTATATAACTTTCATGTTGGTCATTTTGATAAAATAATTTTGGAATTATGTGAAAAAATGCCAAGAAGTTGGGATAAAATCCTGACCAAAACTGCTGAAAATTTTCTCTAAGTGTTTATTCAAAAATGTCATGACTTCATGAATTTATAACACATAATCCAATCATTTATAGAAAAAGTTATGTCCTACAATATTTTAGATCTCATTGAGATCTAAAACTTTCATGTTGGAATTTTTCCTTAAATCATCTTGCATCATGGTGAAAATTTGGCACAAAGTCATGAAAAAGGGTTAACTTTCCAACACTTAGAAAAATTTCTAAGTCTTAGAATTTTGATTTTTCAAAGATAAATTTGACTTTTTTTTTTATTTCTTGATGAACAATCTTCATATTTTTGAATGTCTTAATGAATTTTGATCTTTAAAACTTAAAGTTGACCAAAAATCAAAGTTTGACTTTTGGTGCTATAGTTGACTTTTTCATCAATACATCTGATTTTTGGTCACTTGGTCAATTGACTGAGCAGAACTTGTGATACAAGACTTGAAACTTTACATGAGCATTCTTGAAGATCAATAATGATCCATGAACGTCACTTGAAGTATTAGAAGTCCAGTTGTTCTTGTGCAAGCTCAAACCCTAATGTTGAGCAGATGGCTTGACCTAGTTAATACTCGTGCAAGCTAGAGCTTTTGCAGATCTTTGTGAGAAATGTCTTGAGAAAAGAGAGGGAAAATTTTGGGGTAAAATGGGTATCCTATGAAATAGTATTGAAGCACAATGATGTTTGAACTACTTTGACATTCTAAATGGTCCAACATATTCTTTTCTTGTCAAGGATTTTTGGGTAAGGGTCGAAGTTTATGATATGCTTGTTGCACTTGCTGAAGAAAGAAGTGTTGTTGAAAATGAAAAAAGCTTGAAGGGAAAAACAATGGTTGAAATGGGTTTAAAGTAATTTAATGATATTGAAATCAGGTCAACTGTTACAGGAGTCAGCGTTATTATCACTCAAAAAGATATTGCACAACTAATTGGCATTGAAAATGTTGGCATTAAGAAGCATAACTCAAAGGATGGAACAAAGTTTTATTCTGAAATCAAAGTAAATCGATTTGATAGAAAAATTATTTTAGGATAGTGAAGAATCTGCATCTTCCTTTCAGACTTCCATTCAAAATTTTCATCAGTAACCTGATTCCTTGAGAAGGCAACTCTCATCAAATTCCATGGGATCACAAACACTTCCTATGGTTTCTGGTCAATAAAAAACCTCTAAACCTATATGGCTACATCTTTCATCAACTTTGTGAATATATAAAGGATTCCCAAAAGCACAACAAAAATAGTGTTCCTTATGCAAGGTTACTCTCTGAGATCTTCTATCAATGCAGACTGATTGATATTCTGAAAGAGTTTAATCCTAATTGAGACCTAGAAATCTGATATGGCAATGTTCTCTCAACGGGTGTTCTAGGAAACATGCAGGTCATAAAGAAGAAAGATGTTTTAATGATTCTATATCCAATCAGAAAAGGTGAGAATAGAGCTTACATTGATGACTATATTCCCTTGTTTAATAAAGAACACGGTCTAAAAGCTATTAGGAAATACTTTCTGATAGTCAAAATGGATATTGGTGTAACTCTGACCATGGAGAATTTTCAAGATAAGGTTCCTGATTTCAGCATCAAAAAAAGGAAGAGAAAGCAAACTGCTTCAGAAGAAGTGAGAGTCATTCAGAAGCCTACTAAAAAGAAGCTTCTAAGTGATGCTCAAAATCCCTTTCTGAAAGAAATTAAGGATGTAGCTGCCACAACTGAGGTTCTGCCAGCCAAAACTAGAAGTGGAGGTACTAGTCAGACTTTTGAGAAAAAGAAAGCTTATGCACCTTGTTGCGGAAGGAAAAATTGAAATTAAGCAATTGATTAACTTAACTTGAAAAAAACAAGAGTTGTCACTGAACTTTATTGTTTCCAAAGGAAATGGAAGATATCGATAAAACCCAATGTGAAAATAAAACAAAAGAGAAATCTAGATATGGGGTTGGTTATGCAAGGGGAAGGTATTAGCACCCCTCACATCTATGGTACTCCATAGGAACCTCTTGAAAATCTTTGTTATGATAAAAATTGGGTTGTTTGAAAAAAGATTGGGGTGATGAGAAAATAAGTATTTTATTATGTTTGTACTCGCCAATACTTCAAGAGTCTTGTGCCTATTTATCCTCATAGTACAATAAGGAAATCAGAGCCTCGTAGTTCATGGTAAAAATAACCATGAAAGTTTGTTGATTAATTTTTAATTAAAAAGACATTTCATTGTATTCGAGTGGAAAATGCAACTTACTATTCACAAGTATGAGAAAGTGAGCATTTGCATCATCTTTATATGGAGAACTTTTACTTGGACTTCCTCACAAGCATGTCTCAGCATTCAAGTGGAAAATTTCAATCACTTCACAACATATTGTAGAAGTATAGTGGTTTGTATAATATGGTGGGAGAACTTACTTTTGGTTTTGCGCTTTATCGCAAATGTTGCGGATAGTAAGAGTCGCCACCGATTTTTTTATCCAATAAGGAAAGGGTGAAAAGAACAAGAAAGACCTTTGAGAATTTTTATGAGTTCGGGGGTAAGTTATGAAAAGGGAAGGTGTTAGCACCCTTTTCATCCTTAGTTATCTACGGGCTCTTAATTGCTAGCTCACTTTTGAAAATTCTTTGTGAATGTGTAAGTTTTGAAAATATTTTGAAAAAAATGCCTAAGTGCGGCAAACTTTGTAATGATTCATGTATCGTTGAGAACACATACAAAGTGTTTGTTTTGAAAATATTTCAGAAAAGAAGTATTTTGTGTGAAAACTGTTTTATTTGTGAGCAAGTGACTACGAGCTATCTACCTACTCAAAAGTCTTTTGTTCTTTTCCTCTTCCTTTATATAGTTTTATCCTACCATTAGTTAGTAGGAAGCCCTATCGTTGGATGTTTGAGGGACAGGCACGGGTCATCGTACAGTCATAAAGGAAACATATAGGGATACCTTTAGCAATTCGAATGGACTATCATCATGTATTCGTAGGAAACATCGAGGGACAAGATCATTTACCGAAGGCAGCATCGAAGGGTCATCGAGGGACTATGATCTTTATGATGATTTTTTAACTGAGGGTCTTTGCTAACGGTATCCCTATGTTAGAGGGACACGATTGTTCATCTGAGGCAACAAGTGGAGTCACCCTAGAGGTGCGTGTGTGAAAAGTGGTTTGATTTCAGTTAATTTTAATCTTTGATTAGGGTTAGCTATAGTTTGCTTTTAGTCTTTCCATACAAGCCTATTAGCATACATCTAGCAGTTATAAGGAAAGCGATAAAGACAAAAAAATAGATTTCCTACGCTATTATAAAGCTTCGGGGAAAGGGAATACAAACCACAAAATTAGGGGAAATAGAAAGAAAAATAATTTAAAAAAACTATTTAATGTATTACAACCTTTATCGGTTATATAATTATGAAAAATTAATGTGAAAATAAGAAAAGCGCGAAGATTGTAAATAGGGAAAGATGTGGAAACAATGTCTTGATAAAAAAATGATGATTAGTCTAACCTAATTAATCTTAATTTGAGAAAAAAGGAGTTAATTTAATCCTAAAATAAAAAACCCTAATTTATTTTTAATGAAAAATAATTTAATGATAAAACTTAAAGAAACTAATATAATTAATTCAATT
Source organism: Vicia faba (assembly GCA_948472305.1). Taxonomy (NCBI): domain Eukaryota; kingdom Viridiplantae; phylum Streptophyta; class Magnoliopsida; order Fabales; family Fabaceae; genus Vicia; species Vicia faba. Next base: position 898,122,353 of record OX451740.1, read on the forward strand.
AATTTATTTAAAAAAGTTAATTTGATTTAATTAAATTTAAAAAAAGTCAAGTTGATTTAACTTAAATCTAAATTAATTTTAATTAATTAATTAAAAAAAGTTAATTATATTTTAAAAAAAGAAATTGAAATAAAAAATAAAAAGGAATTGATGGGCCTGCAGAAGTAAATCCATGGGGTATGAGAAAAGTAATCCACTACGCCCAAACCAGGAGCCCATTTTCTGCGTGAGATCCAATGTGGGAAGCTCTTGAGGGTGCTGCGTGGGGATCAGGTCTGGACTGTTGGATCTGGATTGGATGGTAATGATTGAGGGGGTGTATGATGCGTGCATGGGCTGATTCATACTCGATCTCCAAAGAGAAAACATGAAAAAAATAAAATACCAGGGGTAGGGATCGAACCCATGCCCTAGTATACTAACGCCTTTGCAAACACGCTCCTACCGATGGGGCAGCCTTTACATCCAGTTATATAAATCAAATGATGACAATAAATATACAAAATGATTTTAATGGTCGGAGAGGCATCGGATTCCTAGCTTCGGGCGTCTTCTCTGGCGACCTGTAAATGCAAAACCTGCAAAAATCAAGTATTAGTGATCCAAAACATCATGCCCCCCCTAATTCGACCCTCCTGGATCCAAATCTGAATTTAGTTTTGGCTATAGGTCCTTGTATCATGGGTTTTGAATCAAATGAACCGAATGGAATAAAAATGGCGTGTTGCAAACTAGCGTGCATGGGACCATAATACTTATTCAGACATGTTCAAGCATGTCTCAGAAATGTGTTAGAAGCGTCAATTCAGTTTAAAACAAAGCAAGATTAAATATATGATTTTGCAAAAAAAGTATGAAATCGGTAATGATATGCTATGTGATTTCACGCGCTTGGGATCATGATAACCGATCCAAACCTACCCTTTGATGTTCCAAGAAGTGAATGGGATTGAGGTTTTGGAGTGAGAGTGCTTGTAACACAAGTTTTGAAAACTTAGGGTTCTTTGAGAAATGTTGAGAATTTTGGCAAGCTCTTAGAGGTAGGGATGCGTGCCTTTTGCTTTTGATCTCGTGTGTATATATAGAGGAAGGAGTAGGGTGAATAGATATGGCAAGAAGACAAAGAAATCATGGCCATGAGACAAGAAACCAACACATTTAAAAACTTACGTTTTTGAGAAATCCTTTCCATTTTGAAGCTCACGTGGTTTTGGTATAGTTGTAATGAGTTGTCTTGGGCCTGAATTGATCCAAGAAAGCAAGCCCACATGCCTTATAACATTGCCTCGTATTTTATTTGTTTTAATTTCATTTAAATGAATAATAAGTCAAATAAAGGAAATAAAAATCATGAAAAATATGTGCATGGATTTAGAGGTCTTCTAACACATTGTGAACATGTTTGAACATCAAAAGTTAGGTCCACTAGTTCAAAATTGCAAGTTTGTTCACTTTGCACTTCATGCATTTCCTCAAAATTTCCCAACTTGCACTGGTCATAACTCTCTCAATTTCCATCTTTTGAAGGTTATATTGGACTTTTTGGAAATATTAATATGTCCTCTTCAATTTCTCATTTTATTATTTTTGCATTTGGAGATTTTATCTTGATGCAAGTTGTCTTGACAAAAAGTGTCTTTTTGTTGACTTTTGAAATGACCTATAATATATGGGCTCATATCTCTCAAATGAAGCACTTTTATGACTTGAGAATACAAATAAAAAGTTGTATAGAATTGAATTTCCTTCAAAATGGGATTTGGTTATGGAAAAGTTGATGAAGTATGTGAAAGTTATGCTTAGTCAAAGTTTAGTTGACTTCTTCTAAGGAAACCCTAATTTGACAACTTTTGACTTTTGATTATTTGAGGGATTTCCTTGAGGAATCGTGATCAACCCTTGATCAAATGATGAATATCACTTCAAAATATTGATGTTGGCCAAAAATCTTGAAGTTTGACTGTATGTTAACCATAGTACTTTTTACTCAATACAGTTGATTTTCAATCATCTGAGCCATTGATTGAGCAAACTTGAGATGCAAGACTTGAAACTTGATATGAACATTGTTGAAGACCTATGGAGAACCATGGAAACCACTTTAGGCCTTTGAAACCCACACTTCCTTGAAAAACATAAAACCCTAGTTGTAGACCCATTGCTTAGGAGGAGGTTTGACTGGTCAACCCTTGAGTATCCTTGAGCATTTGAGAACCTTAGAAGAATGTTTTGAAGAAAAATGGGAGGGAAAACTTTGGGGTACAACAGTTTGCATCACTACTAGAATAGACTAATATCCAATATTTTGAAAAGGTTTAAAAGAAAAGTGCATAAAGGCACAAAAAGAAATTTGATGAGGTTTGTCTTTTTTAGAAATTTTGAAAAGAGTTTGAATATGCTTAAGTGTTTTAGCATTTATTAAGAAAAAGATTTTCGGGATCACTTGAAAAGTTCAAGGTTTATTAAGAAAAGGTTTGATGTTTGAAGAAAGAAGTTTTGAAAATAGGGAGAAGTTTTGAAAATTGAAGAAATGGGTAGGAGATGAAGAGACTAACCTAAAGTATAAAGTAAATGACATGAAATTAAAATGTCTCATTGTAAGGTATCCCAAAAGAAAGACTTTGTGTGTGCAAGTGTACTAACCACAAGATGGATCAAGCATTTGACATTGGTCAAAATAAATATACTTTTCACTTTGGATTAAGCCACGAGATAAGCAAATCACATGATTAAGCACATAAGCAGATGAATCATCAAGAGCAAGGAATGGAAGCATATGAACACCAAAAGGTCCAGATGAAAGTCAAGGTCATAAAACCACAAAGAGAATTCCAAGTCTTCAAGCAAAGATCAAAGTTTCTTCGAACAATATCAAGTCTTGAGTTTAAGTTCAAAGGTCCATATGAATCACAAAGTCTCAGAGACAACCACTCCAAGCAAAGGAAAGTACTAAATCTAAAGGTCCAAAGTCCAAAATACTCCTCAAACAAGGGATAGTAACACATAATCCACAAGATCAGATGAAATTTTTTTAGGGTTTTATCCATTTTATAATGTTTTTGTTCTTTTTGAAACAATAAATCAAAAGAAGCAAAAAGAAGAGTAAAAGGCATAATAAAAATGCCAAGAAAGTAAATGACATGAATGTAAATGTCAATGAAAGTAAAGAGGATAAAAGTAAAAGTTAGATGTTCACACAATTAATATGTCAATGTTAGTTTTAATGAGAAATCAACCGAGTCGGGACAATTTAGAATTATGTCAAGCAATTGTAAGTGGACTTATATAGAAGTCACACCTATGTGAGACTGATCAAAGCATCATTAAAATACTAATTGAAGTTGATGAAGCATTGATCAACCAAATCATGATCCAAGTCAACAAAAGTCAAGATCAATTGAAATTGATGATGCATTGATCAACCAAATCATGATCCAAGTCAACAAAAGTCAAGATCAAAATATGATTAAAAATTAATTAAAAATTATTATTTTTTAAATTATTTAAAATGGAAATTAAATGGAAAATTCTAAAGAGGCATTAAACAAATTTCCAAAAAAAATTGACAAAGTCAAAAATATTATAAGTAATTGGATCTCAAAAGTTGGAGTGAAAAATATTTCAAAATACCTAAAAATTAAAAAGAAAATAGCAAAAAAATGTTAAAAATGATTTTTAAATTCTGGAAATATATATATATATATATATATATATATATATATATATATATATATATATATATATATATATATATATATATATATATATATATATATATATATGTGTGTGTGTGTGTGTGTGTGTGTGTGTGTGTGTGTGTGTGTGTGTGTGTGTGTGTGTGTGTGTGTGTGTGTGTGTGTGTGTGTGTGTGTGTGTGTGTGTGTGTGTGTGTGTGTGTGTGTGTGTGTGTGTGTGTGTGTGTGTGTGTGTGTGTGTGTGTGTGTGTGTGTGTGTGTGTGTGTGTGTGTGTGTGTGTGTGTGTGTGTGTGTGTTGTGTGTGTGTGTGTGTGAGAAAATAATTTTTGTGATTTATGAAAAAATTGGAGTCAGAAAGGTCAAAGGAGCTATTAAAAATAAATCAAAAAATAAAAGGAAATAAAATGAATTAAAACTAAAAGGAAAATAAAAATGGTTAACGACTAGTTGTGTGGCGTGTTTCTATTGGCTAGAATTTGAATTTCCCACCAGAACACATGCAACCTTCATCGTCTTCAACCTTGGAACGATTTCTACAAATCCATGAACTTTGAGTTTTAAGTTCAAATAACAAATGTTTGTGCTTCTACTCATGTCACTTTTCATGTCACTTTGCTACAGAACCATTGATTGGTTCTGAGCAAAGAGAATTTGCTCAAGAACACGAAAAGACCTAGTTCTTCAAAGTAAAATTAAATAACAAATACGAAGAATAAATTACAGGTAAGTGAGGGCTTTAAATCAGTGAATCAAGACGAAGAGTTTGGTAACTTGTTTATTCAAAAATTTAACTCGTATCCACCTTTCCAATTGAAGCTTCGAAAGTCAACAATGGTGAAATTGAGTTGAAGTTTTCAGGAGGTTGCAAGCTTCTGTAATGGTTAACTTAGCTTCAGATGGTGTCAATGAGTTATTATGGGCAGAGATTTGAAATAAAAACAAGTTGAATTTGGAAAATTGATTTCTGGTTTTTGAAGCTTTTCGTGAGTGAAAATGGCAGAGGCTCAGTGGCTTTCTAAGCTTGCAAATGAAGGCAAAATGGTCCTATAGTTATAGGAAATGGAATAAGGTCATGGTACATGAAAATTCAGATCTAGAACATGTGAACCAAGTTAGGAAATCTTCATTATGCAATCCATGTGAGAGTGAGGGTGAAATGCATGAGCTTGGCATGAAATTTGGTCATTTTGCACTCCACTCTACGCGTTTTGCAAGGATAAATGAGTTTGCACATGTGCAAGTGGTTTCAAGTGAAGATTTGGTGATTTTAGGTTTTAGGTCATGCACAAAATGCAGATTCCCTGGCACCATGTTCGAGCTTAGGACAAATGACATTCCTTCGTGCATTTTGAAATGTTCTTTGTGCCAAATGATCTCCTTGTTATGAAGAATCAATTACAAAAAGAATCACATCAAAATGATGCTTGAGTTGAAAATGGAATGGATGGAAAGTTTAGGTTATGACCTGAATTCTATGTCAGGCAATAGGTTGAACCTAGTTTTGGCTAGCTTTTGTGCACACATGGGCATCTTGGCCAATTCCAAAATTTAGGTACTTCAAGGCAAAATTGATGTTTAACCCTTGAAACAAAGTTGTTGAGGGGTTCAAATGTGACATTTGGCTCGAAGTAGATTCCAAAAATATTGAGAAATGAGAGAGTTATGGTATTTGGACCAAGTGACATGCCATACTTGATTTTAGGTCAACCAAACATGTACCAACTTGTGATTTTTGCTACTTTCTTGCATCCAAAGTCCCAATGATGAACACTTGAACACAAATTGAATTAATCTTGATTGTCCCTTGAATAATTCTTGATGATTGGATGGATATGGCATGGAAATAAACACATGAACCATACTTGAATCAACTTTGAAATCATGCACCAACTTTGAACTTCCTTTTATCAAATGAGGCTGAATGAAGCTTAACATGAATATGATCTAAGATTATAGGTCATGCCTTAAAGTAAAAACTCTTGTAGACTACTTGTTTACTAAACTTTGACCTTGGGAACCAAAACACTAATTTAGAAACCAAGCTTGATCCTTTTATTGCAAGTCCCTACCTTGTACAATAAGAAAAGAAAGCAACGCATATTTTTGTAAATTTGAATAAGGTTAGAAAAGTTAAAATTTAAACAAGCAATAGATGAAAAAATAAATACAAAGGATGCTTAGTGATCTCCCACAAATATTAAACTAATGGGGTAAAGGTTAGGAGGATTTCATTCTTGTGGTCCTTTATTAGATACAAATGATATGATAGGTGGAATCTTAGGGGTAAAAATTAGGGTATGACACACCTACTCCCAAATAGAAGAAGTCAAGGGTAATGATTCTTCCAAAATAAGAATAAGATGAAGAAGAGCCTTTGATAAGGAAAGATATGCAATAGGTGGACATTGTTTTGTCATATGTTATCATAGTTGGTGCCAAAATCCTTGCATCTTCCTCTGCATATCATGTTGATGAAATCAACCAGAATGCAGATAAAGTCCTGAGGAAGCAATTAGGATTAATATTTGAGATTGTTACGACTTCTCCTGAAGTTGTTCAATTGGTTCAAGAATTTACTTTTGGGATTGAGAACCTTACTTCCTGAGGTTTTGAGAAGGTATTTTCTTATATGGTTGCTTCAGAGTTGGTCCCAGAAACTGATGCTTATATGGAAGTTGAAGTTGTTGATGAAGGGTGTATGGCAGAAGATATGAACTTTGAGAGTCATGTTGTTGAAGAGGGATTCTTTACAAAAGAGCTTCTGCTTATTGGTACTCCATCATGTAACTCTCTTGACCCTCTGTTTAATCCAAATTTAGACTCTTAACCACTTGTGAGAAAACCTCAACCCTTTCATCTTCTAAATTAGACCATACCGTTCCCCCCCCCCCCCTCACCCCACCTTCAAACAACCTAGCTATCATAAACCACCAACCCTCATGTTCCCCCTCTCAACCTTCTAACCCCCTAGAAACAATTGATCTAACACACTTTCAGAAAACCTATAAGACATTCATTGTGCTAGAACCTCTTTCAGAGCATCTAGCAGGTGAATTACCCTATGACCTTACAAATTCACCACCTCTTCTGCTTACACCTCTGAAATTTTACTCTGTTAACACTCCTCCATCTGAAGCCTAAACTTCTAATTCTTCAGCACATCTGACTCAAAGTCAACATATTATTGAATATGAATGTTTTATGTCTGTTGAAACTCAACTTGAGAAACAACCACGACCTAAACATCACCCTTTATATTCGGTCAAAGAAAATTCTCATGTGTCACAAGCTGGCACGAAAAGGCTCTCTGAGACTAAAAATGATCCATCTCACACAATTTTTCCAAAACCCTCACTCTACCTCGCCTATTTCTAACATCAACCAACAACAACTCACTCCTCCAAATATCATTTCCAAAATGGAAGAGTTTAGAGATGGATTTTACAACATGGTTAAAGAGCTTGTCTATGATAGACTTGTCATTTCTAATGTTGGAGCATCTGTTGCTAGATAGGATGCCTTCAGATTCTCTGTAGACTTAGTCATTCTGAATCTGAGAAGCTTCTCATCAAAAGTTATTGCTTTATCTAGTCAGAAAAAGAATCAGCTTAAGGATAGATTAGCTTCTGTTGTTGAATCTCAAGTTATGATAGGTACTCATATTCAAGAAATGAGCTATCATATTTCCAACTTTACAAATCATCAGGAGACTGTAGATGCTCAACTCAGTTTTGTGGTTGCTAAGCAAGAATAAATGGTTGAAGGTGCGAGAAACACAAGAAAGGGGGGTTTGAATTAGGTTGCACTAAATATAATCTTTTCGCAACTCAAATACAAAGCTAATGAGTGAATAAAAATAAATGAACACCATTATTTTTATCATGGTTCCCTGTTAACTAAGTTACTCTAGTCCACCCCACAAGGTGATTTTCCTTATCCACAAGGACTTAATCCACTATAATCAATCAATTCAGACAACCACAATAAGTCTGATGAACCTTGTTGACAACCACAACAAGTCTGTCGGTTCTTATTACCAATCCATGATGACCGCAACCAAAGTCTTCTTGAGAATCCTGACTCACGGAGTCTCTCAAGGAATCTATCAAAAATAGTTAATATACAAAGATGTGTATACAAGGATGATTTTTACAAGCAGATTACATAATGTTTAAGTACAACAACATAGAAGTGTTGATAGCAAGATACGAACAAAAGCTCCTTGCTAAAAAATACAAAAATATACAAATAATATATCAAAAGAGTTTGTGCAGCGCTTTGGCGTAGTTTTGTAGAACATTAAGTGTTAAGTTCCAATTCTTCCAAGTCCTCCTTTTATAGCTGAAAAGAGATTCATTGGAGGGTAGAATAGAAAACATGAAACCATATGTTTTGTCCTCAACTGTCATGGTGGGAATGGTAGACAATAAGTACAAAAAAGAGTGTCCTCATGCCACCCTAGAAGAGTAATGATCACAATGTAATTTGTACTTTTATACTCACCATATCACGCAAACTATTCTTGAACATTATCTTATATTTCTTCAAAGGCTTCCGATGTATGTTGATGAAGCATTTTGTAGAAGGATCAAAACTTGAGTCTTCTTAGCCTAAGTCTTTAGAGTCTTCAGAACTTGTTCAGCAGAACCTTGTCTTCAGAGTCTTCAGCACTTGGTCTTCATAAGTAATGACTTTAGATCTTCAGAACTTGTTCAAATAACCTTGTCTTCAGCATCTTCAGAACTTGGGACAACATAAGCAAAGTTTTAAAAGGCCTCCAAAGCTTCCTTGCAAAGTCACAATCAAAAGCTCTTGTACTAACGTTCCTTAGAACTGTTTCATGAGAAGCATTCCGAATCTTGACTCTAACTTGTAACACACCAAAGGTATTCTTCTAAAGTGTTGAGTTCATAACCTGATGATGTCACACGCCTTCTTACTAGAGTCAGAATATGTTTAGAAAAATCTACACACTAGACAGAAACCATTAGAATAGACAAATATTCTCTAAGATACCATGTAAAGTTATCATCAAAACTTAAGGTCGGATGCATAACCAATCATGTTCTTACAACGGGTTATGATCTGAAGTCTATTTTGGCGCTTCTGAGGAAACCCTAGGATTAGGATTTAGAACATGTTTTTATTTGCCTTATTTTGTCTTCTGCAACTCTGAACTAGTTTTTACTTTGATGATATTCTTATCTTCAGTATTATCTTTTCTCTCTCTATCTATCATATTTTTATTTGTTTTTTATGACAAAGGGGGGAGAAAATCATGGGAGTATTTAAAGAGGATAAAAGCATTTTTAAGAGAAGTTAAAAGACTCAGATTCTGAAGGATCAGAATCTTATGACTCAAAACCTGGTATCTCAGCTTCTAGTGACAACTCAGACTCTAAAGATTTGAGTTAAAAGTACTCAGCTTTTGATTTGTACTTTGTTTCCAAAGCAGAACTATCTTGTTAAAGCCAGATTATGGAGAAAAATCAACTAGAGTTTCTTAGCGCATGGCTCAAGGAAAGTTGACATATCCTTTTAAGTATGCTCCAACATTTTGGTAGATACCACTACAACAAATAATACATTTCATGATGGAACATTTCACCTCACCCAATAAAAATCCGAAGTGTAAACCATAGACGCGTCACATTTTAATTTTTTTAAAATAATATATTCCTTCGGTTTTGCTGGAAACCGGGGAGAAGTGTATTTATAGGACGCGTCTTCGAATCCCAACAACTACCTTTATCAATTTTTAATTTTTTTTAATTTTTAATAGGACTTTACCCCCTCAGTTTTTATTAAAAACCGGAGTAAAAAATAGCACAGTTGTGAAAATAAAAATAATATATTCCTTCGGTTTTGTTAGAAACCGGGGAGAAATGTATTTATAGGACGCGTCTTTGAATCCCAGCAACTACCTTTATCAATTTTTAATTTTTTTTAATTTTTAATAGGACTTTACCCCCTCGGTCTTTATTAAAAACCGGAGTAAAAAATAGCACAGTTGTGAAAATAAAAATAATTCAGTTGCTGGGGATCGAACACATGACCAATATTACCTTGTAATTTTTTTTACATTTTTTTAATAACCTATCACCTCAGTTTTGCTAAAAACCGAGGGGTAAAGTAGTATATTTTAATTTTTAATTTTTTTTTATTTATGACCAATTTGATGAAAAAATTAAGTAACGAATCTTTACCGTTCATTTATAAAATAACAATGGTTAAGACATTGACAACTCATCAATCCATATGAAACATTAGTGATCCGCGTGAAACTCTCACTAGCCAATCAAAACATGAGTGACATAACTATTTATCTTGGATCCAAAGTGCTGAAATTTAAATTTAACATATTGAAAACAATGACAATGAAAGCACGAGCAGGAAAATATTTCAAGGTTAGTTTCTTAATGTAATATTTTATCTAGTAATTCCTTGTTAAAATTGTTTAATGTTCGTTGTAGTTGTATCTATTAGAGATAAAAATATATTTTTGTTTTTAGCTCACAGTGGTGTCACTCTTTGATTGGAGAAGTCTGAGACGTATCTCTAATAGTATCAAATAAAATGTTTAATATTGTTGTTGTTGTAGAAATTTAGTGTTTAATGATTCTATTGATTCTGTTTATTTGTCATTGTTGTTGATGTTGTTGAGATTTAATGTTTAAAGATTCCATGGATTTTGTTGTTATTGTTGTTGTGTTACTTCTGTTGTTGAGATTTAATGTTTAAGTATTCTATTGATTTTGTTTATTTGTTGTTGTTGTTGTTGTTGTTGTTGTTGAGATGTAATATTTAAAGATTTCATAGATTTTGTTGTTGTTGTTGTTGTTGTTGTTTTTCTTGTGAGATTTAATGTTTAAGGATTCTATTGATTTTGTTTTTGTTGTTGTTATATGTGTTGTTGTTGATGAGGAGGAGGAGGAAGATATATATTTTGTCAAAAAAATAAGTGTTTTACAGATTAAAACGTAAAAAAAAAATTGGTTAAAATTTAAATTTTGTAAACAAGACTTTACCCTTCGATTATTGTTAAAAGTCGAGGTAAAAAGTAGCACAGTTTTGAAAATCCAAAAAATGTAGTTGCTAGTAGGGGTGTTCAAAACCAAACCGGTCCAATAGAAAATCATAAAATCAAACCGAACCAAACCGAAACCGCAAAAAATTGCATTTGGTTCGGATGTGTTTGAGTCATTTTCTAATGGAACCGCGCGGTTCAGTTTTGTTTGCGGTTTGTATTTTGTAAACCAAACCAAACTGAACCAAACCGCATTATGTTATAAAATCTTACTAACCAATATATATTTCTTTAATTCTTTAGAGAAATCTACATGTATTATGTGTATATTTTATCATACTTTGTATGATATTTATTTTAATTTACAAATCATAAAAAATAAAATGTTATTCATTTATAAATACAATTTTCACAAAATATATTTTATCATACTCTTTGTATAATATTTATTTAAGAATACAATCTTGTCTATATCATTCTTTAGATTTAGATAAAATTATAACACACAATTTTATGTATCAAATTATAAACTTATTTTGGCAATTATAAATTTTTTTATGGTAATCTATGAAGAATTAAACACAAAATTATATTTTCCTCTATATGTGTATGTATGGTTTAATAATTTTTTTGTAAAAAATTGAACCAACCAAACCAATCTAAACCGCATTAGTTTGGTTTGGTTTGGTTCAGATTTATTTTTAAAAGTCAACTGAACCAAACCAAACTGCATGTTGTTCTCTCTTGCGGTTCGGGTGATTTTTTGCTTCAAACCCGCTCAAACTGCACCGCGAACATCCCTAGTTGCTAGGGATGGAAACTGTGACCAATTCCACTTTTCCCTCTGGTTTTTAAATCACTGAGGCGATAAGTGGCAACTTTTCATGTCACCCTTAGTAATCTCGCCTGAATTGCCGAGGTAAAATACATTTCGCGACCGACGTTACAAGTGTTATTTGTAGTAGTGTACCTAGTATGAGAAAGATACTTTGGATAAAGATTTTACACAGAGGATAAAGATCTTAATAGATCAACTTCCAACATCTCTCTTAGAACTGCTTCTCAACATAGTTCACTTGAACAAGTTGACGATTTGAAGGAAAACATACAGCAATGAACCATCTAAGAAGAACAACACTGAACAAAACTCTGAGCTAAAGTTTTTACAATTGTTACTGCACAAGTTCTTGAGATTTCTTATCTTTGTATATCTCATAAATCTTAAGTTTTTTTGAAATTTTTGTTTTTGTTGTATCACTTCTATGCTTATGATTTTATATCAAGTATAATTCTTGTCTATTCTCCTAAACTATTTATTTAGAGTATATGAAGTATCTTGCTAGTTTGCTTGAGTAGTGAAGTCTCTTCCTAGTTTGATTGAGCAGTGGAAACCTCTTGCATTTGTACTTGAGAAGAAGTCTCTTTCTAGTATGATTGAGTAGTTAAAGTTTCTTGATAGTATGCTTGAGCAAGTTGTAATCAATTTGATTATAGTTAAAGTCTCTTGTTGGAAAATGGGATTGGACTACTTTCAGTTTGTGGGAAGAACCAGAATAATTTTGTGTGTTGTTTTACTTCTTGCTTCTGAACATTTATTCTTTCCGCTGCTAAACAACTGAGTTTAGATTCTGAAGTTGTTTTCTAGAAGTAAAAAGAATTCACTATATAAAATTCAACTCCCCCTTCTTGTGTATTTTTCACCTTCAGGAGGTGCATCTTTGGACGCACGTTTAACACATACAAAGATGTATCTCCGAATTACTTTTTTACATAATAAGGGAGCCTCTTTTATTTGGATTGAGGAATGGTGAAAATAGGTGTGTCTAGAGATGCATCTCCAGATGCTATGGATAACATAGACTTTTCACGGAAGTGTGGGAGCACCTATAAGGGTGCAAAAAGCATTTCCCTAATTGAATTTTCACTGTAGTGGGCTAGTTCATGGCAGTACTACATTCATTTGACACACTAAAGCACTTACAATCTCTACGTCCTCGCCATAAATGGATTATATTTGGGCCATTTCTTTTCCCACCCTTGTATGTTCTCCCAAACCCCTGGCGAAAAGTAAAAAAATGGCCCCTATTTTTGGAGATGCATCTCTGAACGCACCATTTTCACATAAAATAAGCGCAAATTATTGAGCTCTCCTCACTATTCCAAACTTTAATTCGAAGATGCATCTCCGAATGTGTTTTAGGGTTTGTTCGCGGATGCATCTCTGAATTAACCCTTATTTTCAAATTAAAGGAATTTTTAGAGATGCGTCTCCGAAATTTTTTAATGTGTATATATCGCGTGCAGGCCCTCCCTCTCCTCCTTCTTAATTTTCTGATTTTTTTTCTTCCCCCATTGGAGCTCGTGAGAAAAATTGTTCCAAACAATTTTTGAGCAACAAAAAAACCTCTACTTCAATCTTATCAATCTCAACTCACCTCACATACTAAATTGAACACTATTCATCCTTATCAACGCTTTTTTGAGTAAGTTTCTCATATAAATTTTTTTGACTTTTGATTATTGTATTAGGTAAAATAGTTTAATTTTAATAATTAGGTAGTAATAGAATTCGAAATAGGTAATGTTACAAATATGCACTATGATTTGGATGATTTTAGGGTAGGGTAAGATTAGGAACAGTTTCTGCCATTGAAGCAAAACACGAAGCTTTTTCGAAGATGCATCTCACGACAGGGAACTGTCGACTTCTAGGAGCTTCTTATCACAGGGGTCCGCATCCCAGGCTCACGTACACCATGAGGAGGCTCCAACTGCACATGATGGTGTCTCTCCACTTGCACACCCTTATCCAAGAGGGTCCATTGACACCTCATTACTGATATACTTTGGAGATCATGTTGTCGCATGTCTGGATGGAGAGGTATATTTGTTAAGAGTTGTTATTTTTTATTTTAACCAAATTCAATTTGATTGATACTGTTATATTTTCTTTATAACATGAACGCGATTGTTTAAAATCTGGTAACCATGCCAGAAAGATTCACTAGCTTCATCATCCTAAGTATGAGTGGTTTTAAAGTGAGCTAAGATACGCTGGTCTTACTGTGTTGTGTTCTTCTGAGTACAAGATCATCACTCATGGCATGCAAAGGGTTTTTGCTGAGATATGAGATAAATAAACGTTATTTTTCCAATTTTCCATTGGAGAGATGACGACTACACTTGATGATGTCGCTTGTCTTCTACACCTTCTCATCAGGGGGTAGTTACTTGATCATTTTAGGATCAAACGCGGTGAGGCCCAAGAGATGATGGTGATTTATTTGGGAGTTGACCCAATGGAAGCCCTGATGCAGTGTGAGAGCACCAGGGGTGCTCATGCTAAATTTTCATACTTGCGAAAGCTATATGAAGAAAACTTGGAGTTGGTCAAGGAAGTGGACGAAGGTGATCTATAGGTTATATACCACCGAGAATGTGCTTTGAGGTGTATCCTCCTATCTTTGGTCGACACGTCTATCTTGGTGGACAAAAGTGCAACCTATGTAGATATGGAATACCTTATGTATTTCATCGACTTGACGACCATTTATTAGTGGAACTGGGGGGTCGCATGCTTGGTATACTTGTACACCAAGCTGAGTGAAGGTTCTCTTTGGACGAAAAAGCAAATGACAGACTCTTGCACCCTTCTGACGGTAATTTCCATGGACATTATTAATTAAAAACAACTTTTTCTGCACTTGCTACTAATGTATTTTTTTTCTTATTCATTTTCTGGGATGGATTATATCTCACTTTCACTGCATACACGGGTTTGATCGTGTGCTAGGGTATACTGAGGATTACTCACATGTTTGCATGTATTGTCTGCGTAGAGGGAATGATGTTGTGCGGCCATTCTGTGTGTGTATTGATTGGACATCATACGCCACTCACCGGGACACTATTCCCTTCGATCATGTTTTATATTTCTCCGGATGGCTGACATGTGGGAGTAATTTAATGTATATGCATCTACCAGAGTGATGCATGCATCAGTTTAAATTTGTGCAGATCATTTTGAGATCATCCTTGGCGGTTGCTCCTATCAACATCATATGTATACATACATCTTGATAACATATTGGCGGATTACAAGAATCATCAGGTTTCATAGGAGTATCAGAGTATGTCAACCACAAGTCAATATCATTATGTTGAAGGTTACATGACTCGGTTCTATTTTGTCACACCATGTCGTAACACCAGACTCTCTTTAGCGTCCACCTAAGCCTGCTCATAAGGAGATCCTGAAGAATGAACAGGTCATGGATGACTATATCGTTGATATGTTATCTATCTGTCAGAATATTATACAGATTACAAGAGAAAGTATAGAGTCTGAACTGTTTGAGAGAGATGGCTATGATGTGATTACCCTAGCACGTTTCATTCTTACTGAGGCACGAAATGTCTTGGGTTACCGACAACAAAAGAGAAGCCAAAGAGTTAGGATTTGGCATACGCAGTAGATTATGTTTTTTAATGTATTTTTTGATGTTTTATTAGTATTTTCTATACTTTGAGAACTATGTAATATTATGACATATTTTTTTAGTTAATGCATTGCCTTATTTTGAGATGCTAATGTTTGAATTAAATTATAACATTGTTAGTCAGATTAAAGTAACTTTGGATTAAAAAAAAAATACAAACTTAAATATTGTTTCTGCCTACATTGCATACAGGAAAATTTAATGATATGCATCTCCGAAATAAGAGTTTTTGAAAATACATCTCCAAACAAACCCCAAATATATTCGCAAATGCATCTCCTAACTAAATTATGACAAAAATGATTCATGGTACACTCAGAAGATGCATCCCTGAAAATTTCTAAAAACATTTTTAGATTTACAGAGATGTGATTCACACAGCAAGGGTGGGAAAAAATTGCGTATATTTGGCATCTACGAGTTGGGAGATCTAATGGTATTTAGTGAAAGACATAAATTCCCTTTGTATCATACTCTATTGTTTTGTGATTACCAATAATCGCTTCATATATCGCAGCAAATTCCCCCCTCCATTAAAATACATGAAGATCAAATAAACTGTCTTACAAAACCAAAATCAAAATTCACCAATTTGTTGAGACGGTAAACACATTTAATCCCACAATTCAGTATTGAATTTCTTCTAATGTTTCAATAGACCATTTTATTCGGTTGGCAACTTAACCTCTAGCTAATATAATACTAGTAGGAGTTAAAAGAGTAACTGGAAAGAGAGAAAAAAACCTCAAGGTACCCTAAGAAAAACACAATATTTAGAATGGTGTGATCTCTTCCTTTAAAATGTAAATACCAAATTTACGTGATAAGATCGTGTAAAAATTTCACAAAAGAAAATTCATGTTCCTAAATTATGAGATTTCTGAGGATAAATTTGTTTCCCCTTGTAACTACTGAACAAGTTACACATGTAGATAGGAAGATACCCCTAGCAATGGGCACAAAGAAGGAGGGTAAGCAGAAGAAGGGAACACGGACATTTTTACAAAAGGAGAGTACTAATACATACATACATTATAATACAAAAATATACATTTTCTAATGCAATGCAGCGAGTGTGAAGTTCCAGTTCTTGGTTGCCTGTGCTCAGCACTGGATATGATGATGTTACATTTGTACAGATCATCAGTGGAAACAGCTGCATGGTCATAAGATCCGTTTTAAAACAACTTGCGGATGAAAAGAAAGACAACTTTTTCCAAGTGTATATCACTCAAGAAGTTGAGCTTTAATTGGTTTTTCAATCAACTTAATTGGTTTAGTTGTTGATTGAAAAATCAAGGTGAAAGTCTTTACTCTCGATATGAATCTTATGGTGAGAAAGCTCAGCTGCTTGAGAGATATATACATTATACCCCTTCATTTAAAATTTAAAGATAAATTACATCTTATCCACTGCTTATGTAGAAAAACTTACTGTGTTGTATGAGTTTATATTTCATACAACCACGAATACAACCAAATAAAACACGGATACAAAAAAAAAGACATAAGGAAGTGGAGTACAAAAGGCTTACCACGTGAGTGATAAAGATAATGTGAGGCAGATCATTGAATTCCATCTCCAATCATGTTTAAACCTACAATTAGATGGAAACTTTGTGAGGGTAAATAAATTAAATGCCAGTCATTGTGAACCAAATATATATTATTGTGAAGGAGTGATAAAAACAAAGGCCATTGAGATTCTTAAATTCACTCATATTCATATAGAAAAACAAACAAGACAAAATAAAGATCACGCTGATAGTAGGAATATCCAATTTCTTCTAAATTTGTGGAGAATAGGCAGTTACTTGAGTTGGGCCAACAGAAAATACAACAAAATCTCAAATAATATATTAAAGGAACCATTTCAAAAAATAATAATGCAAGGACTAAAAAATATATCAGAGACCGGAAACATATTTAAGCCATTCTAATATGTTTTTTTTTAAGTTTCTAAACCCCAGGCAATAAATGAAAATTAAACATCTTGTGAGCGCATAAAAATACTACGGTATTCCTTATTCTCCTAATTTATCCTCAATAAAAGTTCTAACTGCTATGCTGATCAACACTTGAGTTTTGGTGAATGCACTATCATCATTATAGTATGTCCTTAATTCTTATCTGAGATCAGTATTAGTACTCATCAAGAATTAATCTCCACGAAAATCAAAACCAAACATCACTTTTATAGTTGTGTAACTAATTTAATAAAACCCAAAAAAAAATCAATATATAACCTTGCTCACTGACTGAATCCAACGACGGTCTCCTCGGGAAAGTAACTTGGTCCATTGCCATTCACTGGGTGAGCACCATCGTAGTGAAGAATCCTAAGCTTTCCTTCCTACAATCACAAACAAAAAATTAACAATTAAACAATGCAAGTGAAAGCATACCAGATTGATCTCCCCCTATTATAATCATACCTTTGTTCCATAAACTAGCCCGCCCCCGGGAAAAGGATGAAAGCATGCCACATTAACCTCATCTTCAGCACTAGGAAGCACCCTAACAAGTTCCATATCCGAAACCCTATACACCTAAAATACAAAGCAAAATCCGAGACAAAAATTTGAGATTTTAACAATTTTATCTTACAACGTTCAGTGCCAGCTCACAGATTAATCACAATCGGTTGATTCATAAATAAAGATCATATAAACCTACAACAGGTAGGAAGAGAATTGCACCTCTAAAACTGTATATATAGGTAACGTTGTTTCTCCATCAATGACAATGCTTTTAAGAAGAGAACCATGACGTCGACCATAGGCAAGGAGTATGTGCTCCGATGTAGGAGAGAACTACACATCAAACAGCAGTTGTACAAATTCAATTCATGAAGAATATTATTTTAAAAATTATATTTAAACTCAAAATTGACAGAACTAGCTATTAATAATTTAAAAAAATCATTGGAACAAACTTAACAACCAATAATAATAAAGGGTTTACCGCATTTTTATTCATCATTTTGACTTGGAGTCCAAAGCATATAACAAATAAATAACACATATTTGTATCTATGGCCGAGAGAGAGAGAGAGAGAAAAAACCATTCATGAAATATGAATACTATCAAAAAAAGTACAGACACATGCTGAACAGGGGGAAAATAGAATTATGATTACGAGAAAACGGATGATGAAGTACTAATCTGACCTGAATTGAAGTCAGACAATGAGCTGCTCTAATTGCTCGAGAAGCAAGCACCAATCCAAATCTGTTTAACAAATATCAATAACAATTATTTTAAAATGTAATGGACTCACAAAAACCTGCTCAAGAAATAGTAAATGCTTAGCAGTAATAGTTGAATTGTTCCCTACGTTGCCTCCTCAAGGGAATATATCCGCAGCTCATACATAACTTGGTGTGCTGATATTGGATGCCGAGTTGGTGATGTTGCAACACCAGGCTCTTGATGTACTGGAGTTTGCAATCCTGGATCAGCTTCTATATGTGGAAGCATGCATGCAACACAGGCAGCTAAAAATCTACCGCATGGTGAAAAGTGGGCACCCATTTCACTGCAAAGTGCAAACGCAATTGAAAAAAAAAACATAAAATGCATATAATTTCGATTCACAACTGAATAGAAAAACATAGCTTCAGAAAGTACCTGCAGAGGACAGCATGAGGTATGATTAGACGACATCTGTCAGAATTTAGTGGGGAACAGGGATTTTTTATGTCATGAGACCATACTCTTAACTTCACGGTACAAGGCAATTCAGCAGCTGCCGCTGCAGCCACAGATGTTGCGAGTTCTGACTGGATTCGACTCATGATGGTTTGGATGTCAGATCCATTGTGTGGGGTATTAGTAGAAGCTGCAAGATTTCGGGATTCAGATACAGGTCTAAGCAATTGGGAAAAATTACTCCGTAGACCTGATCTTGTAGAAGATCTGGGTATGTTGATGCCGCCGGACATTGTTGTAGATGGCATTGCTGTGTCAACATTAGAAGTGGAATGATTATTAGCCGTTGCAGTAGAACTAATCTGTTGAGCTAGAGTGCCATGACTAACACCCGGGTGAGAATGCGTTGAGGGGATACCAACTTGGCTTTGACCCATTAACCATCCTTGTAGAAAAGGTAACTCCCAGCCACTTGTGTCTCTTGAAGAAACAAACTGATGAAATTGACCCAACTCTGAATGAACCCCATGATTTGCAGTTTGCCCCGATAGTCCGTGTAACATGCCATTGAGAGAACTTATATCAGTAACGTTTCCGTGTTGACTTCCTTCCGACGGTCTGGTTTCATCAGTCTCCATACCATCCATTGTGAGGTTGCGGATGCCAATTCCCATTCCATTAGAGAAAGAAGAATGAGCGGGATATTCTGTACCAGGTTGAGAGTTAGTTGGAACCTCCGAGACTGTGTCCATGGGAGACGAAGTATCACATTGCTCTGTTACATTTGTATCTACTTGAAACTGAACCACCGCAGGGGACTCTACTTGCATTCTACTCGAGCCATCATCATGACTAGCATGCTGTAATTCGTCTCTTGACTCATCAACAGTAAATGAAGGAACGAAGAAGAAAGTCGATGAAACGTTAGGCGGTTCACTGGACAAAGTAACATGTTCCGTGGGTTGAATATTTGTGACAAAAACGGCAGGTGGAGGATATTGTAAATAACCAATAGATGTTGCCTCTGTCATCGAGGAATCTGAAGAGTCAAGATCATTGACCTGCGCATCAATACAAGTATGTAAACCAAAAAGAAAAATCAAAAAGTCAAAATTCTGAATAGGTATATAGGCAACATAAAACACAAGTTCATTCACCTCAGCAGTTAAAAGATATGGTGCAGCATGAGGGTGAAAATGCACAGCTCGTAGAGATCGCCTAGTCTTCAACACAAAAATTGGTGAGTAGGATGCTTCACTTTTCTTGTCATAGTGCCATATGTACAGCTACACGGTGTTCCAGAACACAATGTAAGAACATTAAAAAGCCATTAAAATGAAGAGTAATTAATTCATTAAAGATTTTAAATAAAAAAGAGAGATGGGGGTCTCATAAAAATTACTACCTTGTGGCCTGATGCAACGGCAATAATTTCCCCTTTGGCATGAAAAGCAATGGAAGCAATTGGGCGATCTGTGAGAAAACATCCAATAAATTCATCAAACAGAGAACCCAACCAATGCCAGAAAAACAAGCAAACAAATTTAGTAAAAGTAGCAAAGGTGATTTAGAAAATAAAACGAGATAGACAGTAAGTAAATATACAGAAATGGTGAGATGTTATGCACTCTGATGTGTTAGCATCCCATAATCGAACTTCTTGATCCAAGCTCCCACTAGCAAGTATATGTGGATGCAATGGATGGAACCTAACCTGCAGTCATTTAGCACAAAAATTTAAATTGGAAATGACGAAGCACTTGATTCCTTTTGTAAACTACAATCAATACTAAAAGCAAAAAGCAAAAGATAAAAACAAATGCACAATAAATTCAGGCAAACAGGCAGATTTCAAGCTTACCACCCAAGGCGTCCTCATATGGCCCATTAACACCTTTAAGCAACGTCCAGTTTCACAATCTATTATCTTTACAGTATGGTCACCACTACACATGGCAAACAAACAAAACTCATCGCAAAGGAACTTTAATTCAAACTAACAATGAGGTATTGAAGTAATGAACTAGTTGCAACTTACTGCGTGGATGCAAGAACTTTTCCATCTGGACTAAATGCTGCTGCAATGGTAGACCTTGGGGCAGGTAATAAAGGGCAATACTTGGCTGACAAATGCCGCAATGAATCGGCCTCAACCCTGAGAATCATTTTAAGAGATGTTAGTCCATAAAATCAGCCTTTCACAAAGCAAGAGCATTAGAAAAATCACAATCTCCAGCCTTGTTTTTCCAAGGTATCATTTATAAACTGAAGTAGTCCAAATACCATGACAGGAGGCCACGTCTTGCATCTCTTGCTGCATGCTTTGTTCTTGGAGAAATCTCTCTCCGTGCAACCAAATTAAAGACATTGCTACAATTGAACAAATTCAAAACATCATATGACGAATATTGTACAAAAAACCTATACAATAAACCTAAAACAGGGGCCAACTCTAATTTCTGCTTCAGTTGATGAACACGGACTGTGGCATGACCAATCACAGCATCAATCATAGGAATATGTGATATTCAAGGAACAAAAATTCAAAACTTTTTACAATAAACTAACATGATCCACAACCACCCATCTAGATCATACATAAAAAAACACCAACGGAGTATACACTACCAAGTACATATAATCAATAAAACCCATTCGTCAGTCACACATTGTCTCTGTTGATTTTCAAGTCGAAGTCAAACAAACCCAAAAAACCACTAACATCCAATAACAATACATAAACCAGCTTAAAATCTAGCCGACACGCGAAATCCAACCTCGAAAACAATATCAAACCTGCTACACGCATATATCAACCAAAATTTCAGCTGATCCTAATAATCAATCCAACACCTTCAACATCATTAAAAACAAATTTCGCAAATCAAAATTACACGATCCACAATTAATAATTCAAATCAAAATTAGCCACAAAAAAAAACACAAATAATGAAAATTATTCGATTCAAAAGCTACTAAAACCGATGCAAACAGAGAAATGGTTAATCAGAAAGGGATAATCCTAACCTCCGTTTAGAATTAGAGGTGTGATCACGATTCCGAGGAATTCCCGTCATTTTGTGCGCGTGGAGTTTTACAAAAAAATATACAAAAAAAAAGAAAAAAAAAGAAAGATTAACGAATAGAGGATCCAATCAGAGAGAGCTAAAGGAAGCAGAGATGAACGCCTCGTCTCTATCTCTCTCTGGTGGCTTTATTTCAGAGAAGCTCCTCCGTGTTCGTGTTCGTGTTCAATTTCGAAGGGGCAATAGACCTAGCGAGACGATGGTAATGGAATAATTAACCACAAGTCTTAGGTCAATATTCGAATTTTGTATAATTTAAGGGGTCAAAGTGTAAAACTAATTAATATCTTTGTTGGGATGATTTGATGGCAGATTTGTTTGTTAAAAGGATATAATTATATCCTTCAAGTGTCAACATTATCCTTAAGGTTTAAATAAATACTTAGGTTTGTGTAATCAACTTTAATTATTTTTTTGAAAAAATTCAACTACTTTAATAAATCACACTCCCTCAAAATTTATATATTTAGACTTCTAGTCATTTTAAAATATTTTTTTATTTTGACTTACGATTAATATGTTAAATGAGAAATAAGTTGTATTAAGATAATTGTCGATATTTAATTTTGTATTTTATAATGTTATGTGAATAAAATATATATGCATTTACAACACAATAATGCTAGAGAAAGGTGACCACCAAGACGTGAATATGTTGTTGTACTTTAAAATATGTCTTCTCTTTTCTTAAGATATTTCTCACAAGATCTTCAATAGTTCAAGCTTGCATAAATGCTGATTAGGTCAAGTCATCTTCTCAACATTGATGCCTCAAATTAGAATTTGAGTTTTCACAAGGACAATTGGACTTTTAATGTCTCATATGACTTTCATAGATCATTATGAACTTTCAAGATTGTTCATGTTAAGGTTCAAGTCTTGCAGTTCAAGTTTGCTCAGTCAATTGACAAGATGACCTAAAATCAACTGTATTGGGTAAAAAGTCAACTATGATCAACCTACAGTCAAATTTCAAGATTTTTTACCAATATCAACATTTTGAAGTCATATGTATCAATTGTAGGGATGTCAGTTTGGACCTGTTAATGGGGATCCCCGCGGGGAACGCCCCGTTCGGGGCCCCAAAGATGGGGAATTTTCCCCCGTGGGGGCGGGGATGGGGAGAAAAATTCCCCCGAGAGCATTTCGGGGACGGGGACGGGGAATACACCCCCCGCCCCGCCTATTATTTTAATATAGTTAATTTAATATATATATTTTAGATTAGGTTTTTTAGTCATTTCCTTTATGTTTATTTTTTTGATGAAGTATAGTTTTTTAAGCATAATTATGTTGCTGGATTTTTTTAGTTGTTTAGGCATATTGTTACTTTAAAAAGTATTATAGTTCATTTTGTTGAATTTTATAGCATTTTATAGAAATTTATAAAAAAAATATTATTATTTTGTGTTCCATTAGTATTTTTAATAAAAAATAATAAATGTCAAATACTAGTATTTTTTAATAACATAATAAATATGTGAATTCTTTGTGCTTTTTATTTTTATAGAAAATATAAACATTTTAAAAAAATAAAATATTAATGAATAAATGTAGGATCTATGGGGATCCCCGCGGGGAACGGGGATGGGGATAGAAATTCCCCCGTGACGGAGATCGGGGACGGGGACGGGGAATGAATTTGATGGCGGGGAAAAAGATGGGGAAGTGTCCCCCCGGCCCCGCCCCGCCCCATTGACATCCCTAATCAATTGATCAAGTTTGAATCACAATTCCACATGAAAAATGTTCAAATCATCAAAAGGGCAAAATGGTCAAAATTAGAATTTTGACTTAGAACGACTGATACTTGACTTTTGATTTAATACATGACTTATTGGTTTGAAACATGATATCAAGGATTCAAGGACATCGTCTTGAACTAATTTCATGCTCAAAATATTTCTCAAGATCAGTGGATTGATAGATGAAATTTGGTCAACTGGTGAAAAAATCAACTATACACTGAAAAGTCAAACTTCGACTTTTTGGTCAACATTAAGTTTCAAAGATCAAAATTCATCAAGACATTCAAGAATATCAAGCTTTATCATCAAGAAGTCAAGAAAGTCAATTTGAAAAGTCAAACTTTTCAAGACTTAGAAATTTTTCTAAGTGTTTTATACATGTTTATTTCATAACTTCATGATATTTTTTCACCAAAATACAAGATGATTCAAAGGAAAGTTTCAACATGAAATTTGTAGATCTTGATGAATTCTACAACTTTGTTTTAGAGGTTTGATGTCCAAAAAACGCTTAGATTTGAGGATATAAGCCCATGAAGTCATGACATTTTCATCTAACACTTAAAGAAATTTCCAACAGATTTTGGTCAGGATTTTATCCCAACTTCTTGGCATTTTTTCACATAGTTCCAATATGATTTTGTCAAAATGGCCAGCATGAAAGTTATATAGGGTGTTTCAAGATTTATAAAACATCCAAGAGCATGAATTTATCATACTTGAGCTAGGAGATTCAAGGGCCTGAAGTTGGGCACACATTCTTGAATTGTAAGTCATTTTGTTGAAGAACAAATAATCCAATTTGCATGATGTGCTGCATAATATTACTCTGTGGGCCTTGTGACTTGCAAATCTATCAATAATCATATGTTTACACAATTGATTGAACCATTATCCAAGTGATTCAAGTATTGTTTGTTGCATCATTCCATTTATAGCACAAAGGCACCATTGCCATTCACATAAAGCAAGATTTATGCAATTGTCAACTCCTTGAGCCTCTCAATTGTTTTCTCTGTACATACGTAATGTCAAAGCAAGAAGAAACATGCCTAAAAGCCTCTAGCAACTTCAAACCATGTTTGTACCATGCATTGTAACACCAATTTTCATATAACTTGGTTGTTTCATCTCAACCAAACCAGAATTTTGACAGCTTGTAAAACAAACTCTCTCATTATCTCAAACCTCCTCTATAAATAGAGAGGCCATTTGCAAACCAAGAAAGAAGTTTTTGGTGGTGTAGTTTTCTCCAAACCCCCCATACTCTCAAAAAACCATAATTGTCCACAAAACCTCCACTCTTGAGCTTAGAAACCAAAATCTTCAAATCTCTCAAACCTTGCATTTCTGTCCAAACAAGTCATCCACATACTTCATATACATAATATAGAAGTTATTCAAACACAAGAACAACTTCTGTAACATCATTATCATCACCATCCAAACTCAAAAACATTGTCTTACAAGTTGACTGGTTGGAGAGACCCAAACACTTTCAGCATAAAGTAAAGATTGAAATAACTTCAAGGAGGTCTAAAAAGGTTCAATCAATTATCACATTGCATCTGGAAACATCCATACACATTTTGGATTTTCACTTTAAAAGGTAAGTTTTCTCAAACTGTGATATCCATGTTCATACATCATTTTACTTTCATTTTCAAAAGAATAAAACAGGACAAATCAGAGTAGAAGGGTTGTAAACACTGAAAATCACAGAAAAATGCTTCTGGAAGTCTGACACGACCGGCCGTGTCAGGAAGAAAATAGGAAAAATGGCAAGACAGGATTTTGACACGGGTGCCCGTGTCATAGGACACGACCTGTGTCCCTCTTACTGGGACCCTGTAATTAATTCTTGCATGATTTTTGATTGAACTCTATTGGGTCGAAGGGTAACTTTGTGGTTCGACAAGTTCGACAGAGGTTAGCATGAAGTCGAAGGTCACTCACATGCTGGTGTCAAAGTAGTATATTATAGTCGAAGTATGGTCAAGCATACAGTTGCCAAAATGTTAGGTTTGTTAGAATGGCTAATTGGGTCCATTTGTTATGTCTAATTGCTTAAGTTAACTTGTACCTTAAGTTAGCTTGTAATGGATATTTGTGAAAAAGCCCATTAGTTTAGTATGTTAGGTTTATTATAAATAGCATACTAGTCTCTCATCATTACATACTGCAAATCCTAATTTAGGGTGAGAGAGATTATTTTTTATTTTGTAACACTTGTAATCTTGTTTCAAAGAGAAAGTAAAGAATAGCAGTTAATAACCAATCCATTGTGTTTTTCTTGCTTTCTTGATTCATACCTTGTGGATTTGTTGCCTTAAAGAAATATGTTATACTCTGCTCTTGACATCATTTTCACAATAAATTGGTGTGGTGAGCATGGAGAAGATGCCTTCAAAAAAGTATGAGGTTGAAAAGTTCATAAGAGTGAATGATTTTGGTCTGTGGCGCTTGAAAATGAAAGCCTTACTGGTTCAGCATGGTTGTTTAGAAGTGTTGAAGGAAGCAGCGACTATGGATGTTGCGTTAACACAAAAAGAAAAGACGACCATGATAGAAAAAGCCCATAGCACAATCTTGTTGAGCCTTGGATAAGGTTGTTCTACAGGTATCAAAGAAGATGATGACATCAGGGTTATGGGTGAAACTTGAAAGTTTGTACATGACCAAATCGCTGGTAAATCAACTCTACCTGAAGAAAGCTTTGTATTCATTCGAGATGATTGAAGATAAAGTGTTGGATGAGCAGTTGGATATGTTCAACAAGCTAATTCGTGATCTTGAAAATATTGATGTGAAGATCAATGATGAAGATCAAGCGTTGTTGTTGTGCGCTTTACCCAGAATACATGCTCACTTCAAAGAAACTCTCTTGTATGGAAGGGAGTCCTTAAGCTTTGAAGAGGTTCAACCAGCCTTGTATTCTAAGGACTTGAACAAACGAAAGGAGCATAAACCTTCGACGGTTGGTGAAGGTTTGGACGTTAAGGGAAAATTCTTGCAAAAGGATGGTAAGTTCGATAAGAAGAAAGGTAAAAGTCAGCATAAGTCTTATAATGGAAAAGCATCTGGTATTTGATGTTATCATTGTAAGAAGGAGGGTCACACAAGAAAGGTGTGCCCTGAATGCATAAAATATCATGGAGTTAAGGATAATGGAAATGCAACCATTGTTTAAGATGATTTCGAATCATCTGATGTTCTTGTAGTTTCGAGAAGCGACTCAAGAAAATAGTGGATTGTGGATTTAGGTTACACTTGGCACATGACTCCAAACAAAGACTTGTTTGAGGAACTATGTGATCAAGATGGTGTATATACATTGTTGGGAAACAACAAAGCTTGAAAGATTGCAAGTGTTGGATCTGTGAGATTCAAGCTCCATGATGTGTTAATAAGGTTATTGACTGAAGTCAGGTATGTACCTGATTTAAAGAGAAATTTGATTTCTCTTGGTGAATTTGACAAGAAAGGATATGTTTTCCAAGGAGATAAAAGCATCCTAAGAGTCATGAAGGGATCGAAGGAAGTATTGAGAGGCGATAAGAAACAAGGCTTGTATACCTTTGAGGCTGAAGTTGTAAATCCATAAAACCTTTGTCGAAGACAGAAATTTGGCACATGAGATTGGGCCATATCAGTGAAAGGGGTCTGGTCAAACTGGGGAAACAAAATTTGCTTAGTGGAGACAAAGTCGAAAAGCTAAAGTTTTGTCAACCATGTGTACTTGGAAAATCTTGCAGAGTGAAGTTTAACAAAGACAAACAAAGAACACAGGGATCCCTTGATTACATCCATGTTGATCTTTGGGGGCCTGCAAGGTGTCCATCACATTCAAGAGCAAGGTATTTTCTCTACATAATATATGATTATTCCAAAAAGTTATGGGTATTCATCGAGAAGACTAAGGATGAAACTTTTGAGAATTTCAGAAGTTGGAAGACTCTGGTCGAAAATCATACTGGAAGAAAGGTCAAAAGGCTGAGAACCGACAATGGCCTTGAATTTTGCAATGAGGCTTTCGATAAATTTTGTGTTGCCTGTATTGTAAGGCACGAAACTAATTCAGGTACTCCACATCACAATGGTTTGGCTGAAAGGTTTTATCGAACTATTTTGGAGAGAGTTAGATGCATGTTGGCCAGTGTTGGGTTAAAGAAGGTGTTTTGGGTTTAGGTTGTTTCGACAGTAACACATATGATAAATAGATGTCCTTCGATTGTGTTAGATATGAAGACACTTGAAGAAGTATGGTCGGGACATCCACCAGATCTCGACAAATTGAGAGTATTTGTGATACGGTGGGAGAACTGACTAGGGAGTTTTGTGTTTTATCGCAAATGTTGCGGTTAGCAAAAGTCGCCACCGACTTTTCTTTTATCCAAAAGGAAAGGTGAAAAAGCACAGGAAAGACCTTTGAGATTATTTCTTGAGTTCGGGGGGTAGATTATGAAAAGGAAAGGTATTAGCACCCTTTTCATCCATGGTTTTCCATGGGCTCTTAGTTACTTGCTAGATCACTTGCTTTTGTTTGAAATTGTGTTTTGTGTGGTTTTTGAAAGTATTTTGAAAAGAGGCCATTGTTTAGGCAAACTTTGTAATGATTCTCGTTCGTAAGAATGTATACAAAGATGTTGATATTTTGAAAAAAATTTCAAGTTTTGTAAGATGTTTTGAAAGTGTAGGTGTTTGTTTTGAAAATAGCAAGGATGTTTTGCTTTGAAATGGAGCAAGTAATTAGGAGAATTCTATCTACTCAAAAGTCTTTCATGTTCATTTCCTCTTTCCTTTGACATTGTTATCTTACCATTGATTTGGTAAGTAACCCTATCTTTGGATGTAAACGGGACGGGCGTGGATCATCGTATAACAATGATTAGCAATGTTGCAAGGTATCTTAGCATTTTTCTGTAGGGACTAAGATAATTTATAAGGCAACATAGATAGCGTCATCGAGGGACTATGATCTTATATTGTGCTTGTTTTTAGCTAAGATACCTCACATGCGTAATATGGCCATTTTGTAAGGCAACCAAGTGGATTTTATCCTAAGGGTGCTTGTGTGCAAGTGTATTATTTTTCATGCTTGGTTTTGTATTTGATTATTCTAATTGATTGGTTTTAGTCTTTCCATACAAACCCTAATTACTAGCATTTGTATATAAAGTGATAAATTGCCGAATTTAAAACTACTACGCTATTACAATACTTGTGGGAGGGGGTGTACAAATTATGAATGGGGATTGCAAGAAAATAAAGCCTAATTTATCTATTACAACCATATTGAATTTGGATAAATAATGTATAAAATGAATAAATATACAAGAATGTAAATGTAAAGAAAATGGATATTTATTTTGGATTTTTAGGGAAAAGGGGTTTTGTTTTAACCTAATTAATTAAAAGGAAATAATTAATTAAAACAATAAAAAGTAAATCTAAATTTGCTAGGAAAAGAATTTTAAAAAAAACCTAATCTAAATACTAATTAAAAAAAGAAGTTAAGTTCATGAGAAGAATAAGCAAAGAGGTTTGAGTGCTTTGGAAAGTCAAAAGTACAAGTTACAAGCTAATTGCTAGGTTACTTAATTTTGAAGAAAAGTGGGAAGACAAGTTTCAATGTGTAGTACAAGCATGGGCTGAGTGATTGTAAGTGTCTAACAAGTTTCTCTTAAGTTATGGGACTTGTATGATCAGAAGAAAGCAATTGTAAGGCTCAAGAACAAGTTTTGTGCAAAAAGTCACTTTATCAAAATGGCAATGTGCACTTTCTTCCCAAAATGGATATAAAGCATGGCCTTGCATCGAATACTTGAAATGAGACCTCTAACAGTTGTGCAAGAAATTAATTATGGAGTGCCTAACAAGTTTGAGGCCTGCAAAGTAGAGGTTATGCGGCATAAGTTTGAATTTTGAATTTGTTCATCACAAAAATGACTTGTAATTCAAGTATGAAAACCCTAACTTCATCTCTTCGATTCTCCCTACTAAAAAATGATCTCAAGGAGTTCTTGGACATTTTGGAAAGCTTGTAATGTTCTATACAATCCATATTTGAATCACTTTTGAAAATTCCCCTTGGAACTATATGAAAAAGTGCCATGAAGTTGGGTCAAAATCCTGACCAAATTAGGGCAAAAATTTCACTAAGTGTTTTGTTTCATGACCATGTGTTCTTAAAATTATAACTTGAGATACAATAACTTTTGGAAGGAGTTGTGTAAAGCAATGTTGTAGATGTCATGGAGATCTAAAAATTTCATGTTGGAAGTTTCTTTTGACTCAGCTTGCATCATGGTGAAAATTTTGTTCAAAGTTGTGAAAAAATAAGAAATTTCCAACACTTAGAAAAATTTCTAAGTTTAGAAATTTTAACTTTTCAAAATGAAATCTTGATTTTTTTATTTCTTGATGAATAAGTTTCATATTTTGACATGCTTTGATGAATTGTGATATTTGGCATTTGATTTTGACCAAAAAGTCAAAGTTTGACTTTTCAGTATACAGTTGACTTTTGATCAATTAATTGAAAATTCATCTGTCAATCCATTAGACTTGAGCAATGTTTTGAGCCATGTCATTAGGTCAAAATGATGCAATTGGACTCTTGATATCATGTCTTAAACCAATTGATAATTTGCTAGGTCAAAAATCAGAAATTGTCCTTTCCCAATAAAAACCCTAATTTTGACCATTTTGCCCTTTTGAAGATTTGATCAAATTTCTTAAGGAATTATGGTCCAAACTTGATCAAATGATACATATGAGTTTAAAATGTTTATGTGGATCAAAAATTATGAAGTTTGACTGTAAATTGACCACAATTGACTTTTTCCCCAATATAACTGATTTTTAGGTCAACTGCTCAATTGACTGAGCAAAAGTGTGATCCAAAGCTTGAAACTTGACATGAGTAATCTTGAGGGTCCATAATGATCCATAAAAGTAATATGGGGCATTGGAAGTTCAAATATCCTTGTACAATCTCAAACCCTAATTTTGGTCATCAGTGTCTTGAGTTGATCAATCCTAGTGTAGTCTTGAGCCAAAGGAGATCTTGTGAGAAAATTCTTGATAAGTGAGAGGGAAAATTTTGGGGTACAACATCTGCCCCTGTTCAATATTCTTAAGCCTGAAGAGTTAGATTGGCGAGTTTTTTCATTCGTGACTCGAAGGTGGAAGATGATTGGACACTAGAGTGCCCAGAAATTTGCACTTGAGGATGTGATGGTTGATGGTATAGGAAATGGGCTTAAAGATGCCATTTGGAGAGGTGATGGAAATTTGTCAGAGATGGGCTTGCAGATGCCATCCAGAAATAATTATTGGATCGTATCTGTAAGCTGAAACTGAATGAATATCAGAATGGTGTCCGTGTCTTGGAGCGTATCTGAACTGTATCTGAAGATTAAATTTAAATGAGTATCAAGATGGCATCCGTGTCTGGAGCGTATCTGAATTGTATCTGAAAAATGAATCTGAATGAGTATCGGGATGGCATCTGTGTCTGGAGTGTATCTGAACTGTATCTGAAAGCTGAATCTGAATGAGTATCAAGATGGCATCCGTATCTAGAGCATATCTGAAAGCTGAATCTGAATGAGTATCAGGATGGCATCCGTATCTGGAGCATATCTGAAAGTTGAATCTGAATCAGTATCAGGATGGCATCCGTGTCTGGAGCGTATCTGAATTGTATCTGAAAAGCCTTTGGACATTGTTAATGGTAGCTATTGATTAACCTTATCCTGAAAGGGGTAAAATGTTAGCTAATATGCAATGTCATGTTGTATGAAATGCATGGTATAATGAGATTGTGATACATGCATTCATGTTATCAATTTTTATGATATATGGATGTGATGTATGCGTATGTGAGCTAATCTGCTGCACTGCTTGTTGGATTAGGGAAAATAAATCCCTGACCGTTGCTAGGGATATGGAGTGTAAGTCTTCATATTGTGAAGTTGAAGTGTTGATGAATTTCCTATTAGAGAAATAAACTTGTTGTGATGGAAATGTCGTGTACTGCTTGTAAAATCCCGTTGGGGAATCCTGAGAAATTTGGTGATTTCTACTGGAGAGTGATAATTGGAAATTTTGTTCCGCTGGAGATTAAACTGCACACTGCGGGGGATTTTACGGAAATAGCTTAGAGAGATTTCCCCACCTCTTAAAGCCATTAGTGATTGTCTTTTTATTTTGTTCATTTGTAAACAGTAGTTACGTTCAAATGCATATGTGAAAAAAATAAATCATTGGATGTTTTCGTCAACAAAACACAAGAGTAAAGAAAAACATATAGTTTTGCACTTTCAAAGGGATATCTTTGTATTGACTTTGAGTAAGTATTTTTTACAATGAGACAAACATTCTAGTAAGAGAATGCCGTCGTAAAAAATGAAAATTTGATACAAAGAAAAAATAGCTATGTGAAATAATCCCATGAGGTTTCTATTCTGCTATAGCCTTCGTGTCTTTGAGCATCTTATCTATTTGTTGCCTTGTCCGAAGCTTATTGAATTGATCGGAACCACTTAGTTTTTCAGTTGAAGCCAAAGGTTGTCCGTAATGTGATCCAACAAGACATATTCATACGCTTTAAATCTCTAGCTTTTGTATGGACCGCCCTTTCGGGTTTTCAGTCCACCGAGATACCCTTTTTTTCCCAAGCCGCCCTTTCGGGTTTTCAGCTTGCCGGGTGTACAGTTTTTTTTTGTTTTATCCCTAATTTTTGCCCGAACCTTTTTGGTTCACCGGGATGCCCTTGTTTTTCCTAGGTGTGTCAACCTAGCGAGTCTCTTATGTGTAGTATCTTTTGACTATGTTCGCGTTCATAGGGTGCGGCAGGTCGTCGCCATCCATGGTGGCCAGGATCATTGCTCCACCGGAGAATATGCTTTTGATCACAAACGGTCCTTCGTATGTAGGATTCTATTTTCCCCTGGGATCACCTTGCGGCAGTATGATATGTTTGATCACCAAATCCTCAACTTGATATATTTGGCGTCTGACCTTTTTGTTGAAAGCCTTGATCATCCGTTTTTTATACATTTGACCATGACAGACAGCAGTAAGCCTTTTCTCATCAATTAAATTCAGCTGATCAAGTCGAGTCTGGATCCAATATTCTTCATTCAACCCTGCATCCTTCATGATTCTCAGAGAGGGGATCTGAACCTCAATAGGTAAGACAACCTCCATGTCGCATACCAGAGAATAGGGTGTTGCCCCGGTTGATGTGCACGTTGTGGTACGATACCCGTGGAGAGCGAATGGTAGCATCTCATGCCAATCTTTGTACGTAACTGTCATTTTCTGTATGATCTTTTGGATGTTCTTATTTGCGGCTTCGATAGCACCATTCATCTTTGGTCGATAAGGGGAAGAATTGTGATGCTGGATCTTGAATTTCTCGCACAGGGCGGTGATCATAGTATTGTTTATATTCGTACCATTTTCTGTGATGATCCTCTCCGAGATACCATACCGACAGATGAGATTCTGTTTAATGAACCGGGCTACAACATTCTTGGTGACGGAAGCGAAAGAAACCACCTCAACCCACTTTGTGAAATAGTCAATGGCCACCAAGATGAAGTAGTGTCTATTAGAGGTTGTTGGTTTGATTTCCCCAATCATATTGATGCCCCACATAGCAAAGGGCCAAGGAGCCGTCAAGACATTCAAAGGAACCGGAGGTACGTGCACCTTGTCAGCATAAATCTGACACTTGTGGCAGGTTCGAGAGTATCGATAGAAATATGCTTCCATGGTAATCTAGTAATAGCCTGCCCGTAGGATTTTCTTTTCCATCATATGCCCACTGGAATGGGTGCCAAAAGTGCCTTTATGTAACTTGTAACGCCCGTAATTTAATTAAATTATTTTTGGAATATTTGTGAAGAAGTGTTATTATAATTGGATTTTATTTTATTAAATGGAGAAATAATAATATATTTGAGGTATAATATTATTATTTGGTGAAATAATGTTAGAAGCTAATATTATTTAATGTGGACCTTTAGTGTGTGAGTAAAAGTAATAAGGGGGTGTAGGATTGGAGCCCAATAAGAATAATATAATAATATTAGGTTATATTATTATTTGTGAGTAGGAATAGAAGTAAGAAGCAGTAAGAAGAAAATAAGGATTGTGAAAAACGTGAAGCTGCTGGAATTAGAAGGAGACGACAAGAACAAAGATTCAACCCGGAAATTGTAGAGCGACCCTCAATCCAAGGTAAGGGTGGGGTTCTGGCTTTATAATTGGGTTCATGATGTTTGATATATGGGGTTAGATGTAATTGCTGTTTATTTTTGAATTAGATGTGTTATGAACGATGTATGGTGAATATTGATGAATTCTTGATGAATAATGATGTTATCATGTTGTTTGATCAAGGGAGTAATAGAGTATGATGTTAAGTGATGAATTACCATTATTATAATGAGGTTTGTAGGTTAATAACATGATTCCCGTAGTGAATTGCAGTAGAAAACACAGAAAATTATGCAGACTGTCGAAGGATGTGTCGACCCCAAGCTGGATGCATCAATACATGAAGGTTATTCGACTGAAGATGAGTCGACGCAAGAAAGGCTCGCATCGATGCATGTTAAGTGTAATACTTATTATGAGTCGACACGAAGAGAGGATGTGTCGACACATGAGTGTGTGAGACTCAGGATGAGTCGACCGGTGCGATGTATGTGTCGATACATGCTGCGTTTTGAAGTCAGGATGAGTCGATCGGTAAGTGTTTTGTGTCGATACATGTTGTATTGAAAGAAGGATGAGTCGATCCATAGTGTTTTGTGTCGATACATAATGTCTGGTTTATGACAAAATTGGCTTTTAAGTGCTGTAACTTGAGTTGTAGGATGCTGTTTGAGATGCCGTTTGAAGCGTTGATTAGCTAACATGATGAACTTTATTCTAGATGATTTAAATGATGTATAAGAAGTGTAATCCTAGTAGATAATTTAGGATTTAGGATTAATTCTCGTAAATGACCGTTGTGCTGTTTTTGGGACAGATTGATGAATATGAGATGTTAGAGGCTGCTGTTAGAAATATGACAGTAGGATTAGTGACAGTAATGATGTACAGTAGCAGAATAACAGTAGGGATTACTGTAGTATTGATATAAAGCTGAGTTAATAGTGAGATGTGGTCATTAAAGTTGTGGTTGGTAATTATGATGAACCAATGACGTTTGATAAATAATTGATGTTTAATAAATTATTTTGAGATGTTTATGAGATGTTGTTGTTTTGAGATGTTTATGAGATGATGTTCTGAGATGTTTATGAGATGTTGTTGCTTTGAGATGTTTATGAGATGTTGTTGTTTTGATATGTTTATGAGATGTTGTGTTTTGAGATGATTGAGATGTTGATATTACATTCATGAAGAGTCGCATACATTGCATTTTTTTGAGATGGAGCTTATGCTCATTGAGATGGCCTGGATTGGCAAATTTTGAGATGAAGGCTATGCCTTGTTGATGCCTCTATTAATTGGCAGATTTTTGAGATGGGAGTTCTGCTCCAATGGTACCACATGCATTTACATAGTTTTGAGTCGCATTATATGATTGAGTAATGAAGTGTATTTGATGTTGATGAATGAGTACATATGCTGTAATTATTGTTGATTATGAGATTAGAAGTGGTGACATTATGGATCTGATTTAATATATTAATTATCATGCGCTTTATTATATTGTTAGATATCTCACCCCTTATGTTCGAATGTTGCCCTTATGTTGGTAACGTGCAGGTAATCGCGAGTGAAGGTTGTATACCTTCAATAGATCGAGTCGGTGTCATTGCTCTGATATGTAACACTCGGGGGGATGAACGCTTGCTGATTTTAGTTGTTGAACTTTAAATTGTTTATTTACTAAATAACGAGATGTTTCAAAGTTGCTGTTTTATTTAGAGATGTTATTGAAGAATTCCGCTTGTATTTGTTGAATTATTTTATTAAATATGCTATGCTGATGGTTCATCCGATGTTTTATTAAAAGTGTTATATATCCATGATGAATGCAATGAATTTGTTAGAAGAATTTGTGACGTCCCGATTCATTTGTATGATTGAAATTTTTGTAACTCTGATTTAATTGCATAATTTGCTTGGGGTAGAATTGGGGTGTTACAAAGTTGGTATCAGAGCAAAAGGTTGGTCCGACCTTGTCGTTGAGTCTTAGTTGTCTAACAATCGAGTATTGTTATTTTGAGTTATAACAGTTGTTTGTATTGTAGTGATAAGTTGAGATGGCTCGAAGGAATGATGTTGCTCTTGCTGCCGCTTTAGAAGCAACGGCTCATGCGATGGAAAATCATCTGAATACTGACGGGAATGCTGGATCTCATAGCTTGGTGACTTTCCAGAGAGAGAATCCACCTACGTTCAAGGGAAAATATGATCCTGACGGAGCATTGCAATGGTTGAAAGAGATTGAGAGGATCTTTCGTGTGATGGACTGCACTCCAGTGCAGAAGGTTCGTTATGGGACTCATATGCTAGCAGTCGATGCTGATGACTGGTGGCTAGAGACTTGTCAGAAGTTGGAAGCTGCTGGTGAGAATGTCACTTGGGTTGTGTTCCGTAGGGAGTTTTTGAGAAAGTATTTTCCTCAAGATGTCCGTG
This sequence comes from Vicia faba, assembly GCA_948472305.1. NCBI lineage: Eukaryota > Viridiplantae > Streptophyta > Magnoliopsida > Fabales > Fabaceae > Vicia > Vicia faba. The sequence goes on from OX451740.1 coordinate 898,158,732, forward strand.
GTAAGAAGGAAATTGAGTTCCTTGAGCTGAAGCAAGGAAGTATGTCTGTTGTTGAGTATGCTGCCAAGTTTGCTGAATTAGCCAAGTTTTATCCGCATTACGCTGAGGAAAATGCTAAGTTTTTGAAGTATATTAAGTTTGAGAACGGGTTGCGCCTGGAGATTAAGAAGGCAGTTGGATATCAGAAAATCCGTGTCTTTGCTAATTTGGTTGATAACTGTAGGATTTATGAGGATGACAATAATGCACATTACAAGATTATTAGTGAGAAGAGGGGTAAGCACCCGCAGAATCGTGGTAAGCCTTATGATGCCCCAGCTGGTAAGGGTAAGCAGAGAATTGCTCATGGTCAGAGGACTAGTGGGGGAGATGCTCTTGTGGTGTGATTTGTTTTAAGTGTGGGAAACCTGGACACAAGAGTAATGTGTGCACTGCTGAAGTGAAGAGGTGTTACCGTTGTGGTAAGAACAGATATGTTGTATCTGAGTGTGAGCACAAGAATGTGGTTTGTTTCAACTGCAAAGAAGAAGGGCACGTTCGTAGCCAGTGTCTGAAACCGAAGAAGGCTCAGTCTAGTGGTAAAGTGTTTGCTTTGGTTGAGGATCAAACAGCTGCTGAAGACGGACTTATTAGAGGTACATGTTTCATTAATTGTACTCCTTTAATTACTATTATTGATATTGGTGCTATGCATTATTTTATTGCTGTTGATTGTGTTGAAAGATTGGGTCTTGTGTTGTCTTCTTTGAGTGGAGAAATGGTCATCGATACTCCATCCAAGGGATCGGTGACTACTTATTTTGTGTGTGCTAAGTGTCCCTTGTCGATCTTCGACAAAGACTTTGTTGTTGATTTGACTTGTTTATCGTTAAGAGGGTTGGATGTGATTCTGGGTATGAATTGGTTAGAGCATAACTGTGTTCATATTAATTGTTATGACAAGTTGGTGAAGTTTTCTACTCCTGAAGAAGGGGAAGATGGTTTGTTGTCTGCTAGACAGCTGAGGAAGTTGATGCAAGAGGAAGCACAAATGTTCTCATTGATGGCGTCGCTATCTGTAGAGACTCAAGCTATAATTGAGGAATTGTCGGTGGTATGTGAATTTCATGAAGTTTTGCCTGATGAGATTCCTGATGTACCGCCAGAGAGGGAAGTTGAATTTGCAATTGATCTTGTACCTGGTACCAGACCTGTGTCTATGGCACCATACGGGATGTCTGCGTCTGAATTGTCTGAGTTGAAGAAGCAATTGGAAGAGTTACTTGAGAAGAGGTTTGTAAGACCAAGTGTATCTCCGTGGGGAGCTCCAGTGTTGTTAGTGAAGAAGAAAGATGGAAGTATGAGGCTTTGTGTTGATTATAGATAGTTGAACAAGGTGACGATTAAGAACAAGTATCCGCTTCCAAGAATAGATGACTTGATGGACCAATTGGTGGATGCCCATGTGTTTAGTAAGATTGATTTGAGGTCGGGTTACCATCAGATTAGAGTGAAGGATGAAGATATTCAGAAGACGACTTTCAGAACATGTTATGGACATTACGAGTATTCGGTGATGCCTTTCGGTGTTACTAATGCGCCGGGGGTATTCATGGAATATATGAATAATATTTTTCATACTTATTTGGATCGGTTCGTAGTGGTGTTCATTGATGATATTTTAATTTACTCTAAGTCAAAAGAAGAGCATGTTGAACATTTAAGAGTAGTATTGCAGATTTTGAAAGAGAAGAAGTTGTACGCAAAGCTGTCCAAGTGTGAATTTTGGTTAAAAGAGGTTAGTTTTCTTGGTCATGTGATTTCAGGTAGTGGCATTGCAGTAGATCCATCAAAGGTTGATGTTGTGTTGCAATGGGAAACTCCAAAGTCAGCTACTGAGATTAGAAGCTTCTTGGGATTAGCTGGTTATTATAGAAGGTTTGTCGAAGGGTTTTCTAAGTTGTCACTTCCGTTGACTAAGTTGACTTGTAAAGGTAGAGCATTTGTTTGGGATGTTCAATGCGAAGAAAGTTTTACGGAATTGAAGAAGAGGTTGACGTCGGCTCCGATTTTGACGTTGCCTAATCCAGGAGAGACTTTTGTGGTGTATTGTGATGCTTCCAAGATGGGTTTAGGAGGTGTGTTTATGCAGAATGGTAAGGTAGTTGCTTATGCGTCGAGGCAGTTAAGGACTCATGAGAAGAACTATCCTACGCATGATTTAGAGCTTGCTGCTGTTGTTTTTGTGTTGAAGATTTGGAGGCATTATCTTTGTGGTTCTAGATTTGAAGTGTTTAGTGACCATAAGAGCTTGAAGTATTTGTTTGATAAGAAGGAGTTGAATATGAGGCAACGAAGATGGTTAGAATTGTTAAAGGATTATGATTTCAGTTTGAATTATCATCCAGGAAAAGCGAATGTAGTAGTTGGTGCGTTGAGTCGAAAGACTTTACATATCTCAACAATGATGATTAAAGAGTTGGAATTGATTGAGCAGTTCAGAGATATGAGCTTAGTTTGCGAGGTTACTCCACAGAGTGTTATGTTGGGTATGTTAAAGATTAATAATGAATTTTTAGATAGTATCAGAGAAGCTCAGAAGTTGGACGTGAAACTGGTAGATTTGATGGTTGGGACTGATCAATCTGAGAGTAGTGATTTCAAGTTAGATGAGCAATGTGTGTTGAGGTTTCGTAATCGGATTTGTATTCCTAATGATGCTGAGATAAAGAAAGTGATACTTGAAGAGAGTCATAGAAGTAAGTTGAGTATTCATCCAGGAGCTACTAAGATGTATCAAGATTTGAAAGGTTTGTTTTGGTGGCCTGGGATGAAGAGTGATGTGGCTCGTTTTGTGTATGCATGTTTGACTTGTCAGAAGTCGAAAGTTGAACATCAGAAGCCTGCAAGTTTGATGCAACCGTTGGAAGTTCCAGAATGGAAATGGGATAGCATTTCAATGGACTTTGTGATGGGGTTGCCTAGTACTTTAAGATGACATGATTCGATTTGGGTGATTGTTGATAGGCTTATGAAGTCAGCTCATTTTATTCCTATTAACATCAGTTTTCTAATGTCGAAGTTGGATGAGATTTATGTTAGTGTGATTGTGAAACTGCATGGTGTTCCTTTGTGCATTGTGTCAGATAGAGATCCAAGATTTACTTCTGATTTTTGGAAGAGTTTGCAAGAAGCGTTGGGTTCTAAGTTGAGGTTGAGTTTAGCGTATCATCCTCAGACAAATGGTTAGACTGAACAGACGATTCAATTGTTGGAAGACTTGTTGAGGGCATGTGTTCTTGAGCAGGGAGGTTCGTGGGATACTTATCTTCTGTTGATAGAGTTCACATATAATAACAATTACCATTCTAGTATTGGGATGACACCTTTTGAAGCGTTGTATGGTCGAAGATGTAGAACTCCGTTATGTTAGCATGAATCTGGTGAGAGTGTAGTACTTGGACCTGAACTTGTTCGTGAGACTACTGAGAAGGTGGAGTTGATTCGAGAAAAGATGAAAGCTTCACATAGTAGACAGAAGAGTTATCATGACAAGCGAAGGAAAGATTTAGAATTTCAATCTGGTGATCATGTGTTTTTGAGAGTTACACCTGTGACTGGTGTTGGGCGAGCATTGAAGTCTAAGAAGCTCACTTCTCATTTTATTGGACCGTATCAGATTTCAAAGAGAGTGGGGAATGTTGCTTACAGAGCGGCTTTACCGCCTAATCTTTCGAATTTGCATGATGTATTTCATGTGTCGCAACTTTGGAAGTATATTTCAGATCTATCTCATGTGATTCATATGGATGATGTGCAAGTATGGGATAATCTTACGGTGGAGACGATGCCTGTACGGATCGCAGATCGTGAAATGAAGACTCTGAGGGGCAAAAAGATTTTATTGGTTAAAGTGGTTTGGCTAGGAGCTGCTGGTGAAAGCATGACTTGGGAATTGGAGAGTAAGATGCGAGACTCCTATCCTGAATTGTCTGATTAAGGTAAATTTTCGAGGACGAAAATATTCTAAGTGGGGGAGAGTTGTAACGCCCGCAATTTAATTAATTATTTAATTAAATTATTTTTGGAATATTTATGAAGAACTGTTATTATAATTGGATTTTATTTTATTAAATGGAGAAATAATATTATATTTGAGGTATAATATTATTATTTGGTGAAATAATGTTAGAAGCTAATATTATTTAATGTGGGCCTTTAGTGTGTGAGTAGAAGTAATAAGGGGGTGTAGGTTTGGAGCCCAATAAGAACAATATAATAATATTAGGTTATATTATTATTTGTGAGAAGGAATAGAAGTAAGAAGCAGTAAGAAGAAAATAAGGATTGTGAAGAACGTGAAGCTGCTGGAATTAGAAGGAGACGACAAGAACAAAGATTCAACCCGAAAATTGTAGAGAGACCTTCGATCCAAGGTAAGGGTGGGGTTCTGGCTTTATAGTTGGATTCATGATGTTTGATATATGGGGTTAGATGTAATTGTTGTTTGTTTTTGAATTAGATGTGTTATGAATGATGTATGGTGAATATTGATGAATTCTTGATGAATAATGACGTTATCATGTTGTTTGATCGAGGGAGTAATAGAGTATGATGTTAAGTGATGAATTACCATGATTATAATGAGGTTTGTAGGTTAATAACATGATTCCCGTAGTGAATTACAATAGAAAACGCAGAAAATTATGCAGACTGTCAAAGGATGTGTCGACCCCAAGCTGGATTCGTCGATACATGAAGGATGTTCGATTGAAGATTAGTCGATGCAAGAAAGGCTTGCGTCGATGCATGTTAAGTGTAAGACTCAGTATGAGTTGACACGAAGAGAGGATGTGTCGACACATGAGTGTGTGAGACTCAGGATGAGTCGACCGGTGCGATGCATGTGTCGATACATGCTGCGTTTTGAAGTCAAGATGAGTCGATCGGTAAGTGTTTTATGTCGATACATGTTGTATTGAAAGAAGGATGAGTCGATCCATAGTGTTTTGTGTCGATACATAATGTCTGGTTTATGACAGAATTGGCTTTTAAGTGCTGTAACTTGAGTTGTAGGATGCTGTTTGAGATGCCGTTCGAAGCGCTGATTAGCTAACATGATGAACTTTATTCTAGATGATTTAAATGATGTATAAGAAGTGTAATCCTAGTAGATAATTTAGGATTTAGGATTAATTCCTGTAAATGACCGTTGTGCTGTTTTTGGGACAGATTGATGAATATGAGATGTTAGAGGCTGCTGTTAGAAATATGACAGTAGGATTAGTGACAATAATGATGTACAGTAGCAGAATAACAGTATGGATTACTATAGTATTGATATACAACTGAGTTAATAGTGAGATGTGGTCATTAAAGTTGTGGTTGGTAATTATGATGAACCAATGACGTTTGATAAATAATTAATGTTTAATAAATTATTTTGAGATGTTTATGAGATGCTGTAATTGAGATGTTGTTGTTTTGAGATGTTTATGAGATGATGTTCTGAGATGTTTATGAGATGTTGTTGCTTTGAGATGTTGTTGTTTTGAGATGTTTATGAGATGTTGTGTTTTGAGATGATTGAGATGTTGATATTACATTCATGAAGAGTCGCATACATTGCATTTTTTTGAGATGTAGCTTATGCTTATTGAGATGGCCTGGATTGGAAAATTTTGAGATGAAGGCTATGCCTTGTTGATGCCTCTATTAATTGGCATATTTTTGAGATGGGAGTTCTGCTCCAATGGTACCACATGCATTTGCATAGTTTTGAGTCACATTATATGATTGAGTAATGAAGTATATTTGATGTTGATGATTGAGTACATATGCTGTAATTATTGTTGATTATGAGATGAGAAGTGGTGACATTATGGATCTGATTTAATATATTAATTATCATGCGTTTTATTATATTGTTAGATATCTCACCTCTTCTGTTTGAATGTTGCCCTTATGTTGGTAACGTGCAGGTAATCGCGAGTGAAGGCTGTATACCTTCAATAGATCGAGTCGGTGTCATTGCTCTGATATGTAACACTCGGGGGGATGAACGCTTGCTGATTTTTGATTGCTGATTTTTAGTTGTTGAACTTTAAATTGTATATTTACTAAATAACGAGATGTTTCGAAGTTGCTGTTTTATTTAGAGATGTTATTGAAGAATTCCGATGCGTAGTTGTTGAATTATTTTATTAAAGATGCTATGTTGATGGTTCATCCGATGTTTTATTAAAAGTGTTATATATCCATGATGAATGCAATGAATTTGTTAGAAGAATTTGTGACGTCCCAATTCATTTGTATGATTGAAATTTTTGTAACTCTGATTTAATTGCATAATTTTCTTGGGGTAGAATTGGGGTGTTACATAACTCATCCATGATCTTTTCCGCTTCAACCTCCTCTATGCACCGAAGTAACACAGAGTCATGGTTGCGTTTGTAGAGAATGTAATTACTAAGGAAGAATTTAGCAGAGAATCTCCTTAAGAACTTCTTATCATTGACTGAAGCTCCTTCTGTATATTCTTGAGCCTCGAGATACCTTTTGACTTCGTGAAACCAAGGTCGGTCCACTACTTCTTCAGTATTAATCTCGTGACAGTGATTTGGTTCATCCATTCGTTCAATGGTGATTTGGGGAGCCTCGTTATCCCATTTAAGTATCTTCTCAAAATGTGGGATCAACGTCAACACATGTTCTTTGTAGGGGATAAGGTTAAGTTGTTTGGTGTCCCATTCCCCTTTGATCTGGCTGATGACCAAAGCTGAATCGTGAATACATTTAAGGATTTGATCCCCAAATCTATGGAAACTTTGAGACAAAAAATGCACGCTTCGTATTCTACCATGTTATTTGTACAATTGAAGCAGAGTCTTGCCGTAAAAGGAGTATAACATCCTTTAGGAGATATGAGTACAACACCTATACCATTGTTGAGTGCGTTAGACGCCCCATTAAAAACCAGGATCCATCGGGTTCCTTGTTCAGGTCCGTCATATGTTCTGAATTCTTCACAGTTGTTTACCATCATGATGTCTTCATCTGGGAATTCGAAATTCATGGACTGGTAGTCATCCACAGCTTGATGAGCAAGGTGATCAACTAGTACACTGCCCTTTATTGCTTTTTGGGTAGTATACTGTATGTCATATTCTATCAGGATCATCTGCCATCTCGCTATTCTCCCAGATAGGGCAGGTTTCTCGAAGATGTATTTTATTGGATCCATTTTAGATATCAACAAGGTAGTATGGGTCAGCATATACTGTCTTAGCCGGCAAGCAGCCCATGCCAGAGCACAATAAGTTTTCTCGAGCAGTGAATATCTTGTTTCACAGTCGGTAAACTTTTTGCTCAGGTAATAAATAGCATGCTCTTTTCGGCCAGACTCGTCATGCTTCCCCATCACACACCCCATTGAATTTTCCAGAACAGTTAGATACATGATCAATGGTCTTCCCTCAACTAGTGGCCTCAAAATCGGAGGCTCTTGCAGGTATTCTTTGATCTTGTCGAAGGCATCTTGGCACTCATCATTCCATTTGACTACTTGATCTTTCTTCAGCAATTTGAAGATTGGTTCACAAGTAGTTGTTAGGTGAGAAATGAATCTGGCAATGTAGTTTAACAGTCCCAAGAATCCTCTGACTTCCTTCTCGGTACGAGGAGCAAGCATTTCTTGTATTGCTTTCACCTTGGCAGGATCTACTTCAATACCTTTACCGCTGACAACAAAGCCTAAGAGTTTACCGGACCTTACTCTAAACGTGCATTTGTTCGGGTTCAGCCTTAACTTGTATTTCTTTAGTCTCTCAAAGAGTTTCTGTAAATGATCAAGATGCTCTTCTTCTGTTTGAGATATAGCTATCATGTCGTCCACATAGACCTCTATTTCGTGATGTATCATGTCGTGAAATAGAGCTACCATGGCACCCTGATAGGTTGCCCCAGCATTCTTCAGCGTAAATGGCATAACCTTGTAGCAGAATGTACCCCACAGTGTGACAAATGTTATTTTCTCCATATCCTCAGGCGCCATTTTAATTTGGTTCTAGCCTGAGAAACCATCCATGAAGGAAAACACCTTATGTTATGCTGTATTGTCAACTAGAATATTAATGTGGGGACGTGAGAAATCATCCTTAGGGCTTGCCATATTCAAATCCCTGTAGTCCACGCACATTCGTACCTTGCCATCCTTTTTAGGCACGAGAACCACATTGGCAACCCATTGTGGATAGGAAGTGATGGCCAAGAATCCGACATTGAATTGTTTCATGACTTCCGCATTGATCTTCTCTGACATGTATGGTCGCATGCGACATACCTTTTGTTTTACCGGTGGGCAGTCCTCTTTTGTAGGTAGACGATGTACTACGATATATGCATCAAGTCCTGGCATGTCTTCGTACGACTAAGCAAAGACCTCAACATAATCGTGTAGCAACTGAATCAGACGCTCTTTGACACTGGGTTCCAGATTGGCACCCACATTGACTTCTCTTTTGTCTTCTTCGGTACCTAGGTTAATTGTGTCCACTGGTTCTTCGTGGGGCTGAATGGTCCTCTCTTCTTGTTGTACTAATCTGGCGAGTTCCCCTGGAACTTCACAATCTTCCTCACCTTCGTCTTTGGCTTGGTAGATTATATTTTCAGAGTCACAAAAGGCCATAGCAGAATTGTTACCCATGGGATCCCGAATGGATGTAGATCTGCAATTTGAATGTGAGTGTGTGTAAGAGTATAATTATCTTTGAAAGAAATGAAAATGTAAAAAAGAAAAATAATGAGCGCACAGTTTGTATGCAAAAACATCCATGATTCATTGATGTCATATGGAAATGAGATAATAACCCTTACAAATGGACCATTGTGCCTCGGGTAAGACACAAGGTTTTAAGAGTCTGAATTGTTTAATATTACAGATCCGACAAAATTTAAGGACAAATTACCGTGGGATAAAAGTGATCGGGACAAAATCTCTAGCTTCCCAGTTGTTGAGCCCTCCATTGACAGTTGGAAAAATCCAATCCTCCAGGTTATATCTCTCTTCATCATCCTCTACTGTGTTGACTTCGTGGTTGCTGATCTTCAAGGGTGGTCCTCCGGCACGAGTGCCGCGTACAAATTTTTGGGCTCCTGAAGTGAAACCCAAACCAAATTTGTCTGATTTGTATGGGATATCTTGAAGTTGGCCCCAAATAGTGCATCCACCTTCTTCTATCACTGCCTTGGCATCTTTCAAAGACGACATCTTGAGCGGAGGCCTTGTAATTGATAACGAGAAAACATATCGTATAATTAACATGCTTTTTACCGATTTTATATTTCATTAAGTCATCTAACCCCCGATTATTCTGAGATTATTTATCTTTTTGCAGGTATAACACTTGTCGACTCAAACCAATGAAAAAGGACAACATGAAGAAGGCTAGACGATAAACAAAGAGAAAAAGAATAAAAAAATACAAAGTTTGGACTTCTGGAACAGTGACGGTCGTCACGTCCCTGTGACGGGCGTAACACTCCCCAACATAAGGAAACGCTCGTCACACACCATTGGCGAGCGTAAGGCACTACTTCAGCGCGTGACGACTGTCACCCACCTGTGACGACCGTCACGTGCGTGAAGGTGGACGTTATGCATGGATTGAGACGTGGGCATTAAGGGCAGACTCGTTCTCCCTTTTTCTACCGAGTCTCCTATTTTCTTGCCACCACTATTAGTGCTCCTATATTTTCTCCACGAAGACTTCATCAAGAATTCAAAAACTGCTGATTTTTCCTATGCTATATATATGTGTGCCAGTGCACAGTTCAAGGGTCGAAGAAATTTATTTAGAGCAAATATTATTTTATTTTACAGTTATTTTCCAATTTGCTTGTTTTGGAATTCTGTTTTCATTTTCTTGTAATTTTCATTCAAAGCCTTAGTTTCTAGTTTTAAGTGTTAATTCTTCTTTCAAGAATTAACACGAATCATTTACTGCAAGTCAAGCTCGAAGATTGGATTACTGTATTACCTCAAGATTACCATAGCAACTTTGATTCCAGGTTTTTTATATTGCAATTATTATTCATTCAGTTTTTATAATATGCCAATTATTGCCATGAATTATATTTTGAACCGTATTGCTGTTAAGTTAATTATGTCCGGCTAAATTATTAATACCGGTATGTGACCGTAAGAACTAAAAGAATTCAATGATACCTTGGCCAAAAATATTTATAAAACAATTTCTGGTTTCCAATTTCCAAGATTAATTTAACTATCCTTGTCACGAGAGTGAGAAGTTAATTAACACGATTTTGCCACGAGAGTGGGAAATTAATTAAGGCAAGAACCTGCATGCGAGAGCTGGGGTTCAACCCAGATAGTGGTAACGAAGCATTGATTTTTAAATACACGAGAGTGTTTTAATAAATTAATTAAATTCAAATTGTTTTCAAAAAGTGTTATTAAATTTAAAGTGCATCCACTAGGTTTAGTAGCATGACTTATTTCATAAACACGAGAGTGTATGTTTCAGGTTTTTAAACAATTAGCTTTTACCGAAATACTTTATAGGCCAAGCGATTCACCAAATTCCGTAAGTCCGATTATCACACACCGGTATAATTAGTACTATTACTTTTAATTAAACTGTTTCCCCCAAAAATCGAATATTCATCGCTTAGTTAGACAAACTGTAGCATTAGATTGTATGCGATTGATCCTCAGTCTCTGTGGGTTCGATAATCTTTTAAAACTAGAATGACTGAACTGTATACTTGCAGTTAGTATCCCGACAGACTTATAAAGTCCCGATTAAGTTTTTGGCGCCGTTGCCGGGGACTGGTAGTCAATTAATTACGATTCTTCTATTGCGCGTTTAGACTAAGCAACAGACACCCTTTGTCGATTTGTATCCCAAGGACTCGCTCACAAGGCGAACCACTTGACAAATCGACGGACGAACCTGGACGCATTCTTTCCGTAAGACGTGCAGTCAGGGATTACTGTTTAAATCACGCTATTCCTTTACCCAAACCAGAAATCAAGATTGATTCTGAAACTGATTCTAATTCTTCCTCTGAAACCGAAACCAATCCAGAATTAGACATGGCTGAAGAACAAAGGACCCGTCCACTGAAGGAGTACGCATCTCCATCACAACAAGAACCCCATAACAGCATTACTGCTCCAGCAATAAACCGAAACGATTTCGAGTTAAAGCCGTCATTGATATCAGCTATCCAACAACGCCAATTCTCTGGAGATCCTTCTGAGGATCCGAATGAACACCTTACAAAATTCGTTCAATTTGCCGACACAGCTATAGAAAATGGTGTTAGTAAAGATGCGATAAGATTACGTCTTTTCCCTTTCTCACTAAGAGATAGAGCTTGGGCTTGGTTGCAATCCTTGCCATCTAATTCCGTCACTACGTGGGAAGGACTGAAGATCGTATTCTTAGCACGATACTTTCCCCCAAGAAAAACCGCTGCACTAAGAGCCCAAATCAACGGATTTAGGCAGAAGGATACTGAATCACTATTCGATGCATGGGAGCGCTACAAAGATATGATGCGAATGTGCCCACATCACGGACTAGAAAAATGGCTGATAATCCACACGTTTTATAATGGACTCTTGTACAACACAAGACTATCTATAGATGCCGCCGCAGGTGGTACACTGATGGACAAGCCTTATGACGAAGCTAACCAACTCATTGAAAACATGGCTCAAAACCACTATCAGCGGGGACGAGAAAGAACATCTGTGGAGAAGACTCAAACCAAAGGCGGGATGTACGAGATTAGCAGCCTAGATAAAGTTAATGCTAAGGTAGATGCTCTTAACCAAAAAATAGAAAGCTTGACCTTACCTCCTGCAGCTACCGTGGCTGCAGTTACCCCAAGCTGCGAAGTTTGTGGAGTACCTGGTCATGTTGGAACCGAATGTCAAATCTTAGCAGGAATAACGGCTGATCAGGTAAATTACGCTCAAGGAAATCCTTATGCCAATACCTATAATCCTGGTTGGAAGAACCATCCTAACTTCTCGTACAAGAACAATAACGCTTTATATGCACCTGGCCAAGCACCTGCTGTACCTCTAGGTTATCAAAAACCCGCTGGTAATGTTCCTAACATTCCTAAGAAATCTAACCTTGAAATCCTAATGGAAAATTTTATCGCTAATCAAGCCCAACAAAACAAAGAATTCCTCAATCAAAACGTTTACACCGGTGAACAATTGAAGCTATTAGCAAACAAGGTAGATGCCCTAGCTACTCACAACAAAATGTTAGAAACCCAAATCTCCCAAGTAGCACAACACCAAGCTAGTTCTGTCGCACCTGCTGGTACATTTCCTGGACAGACACAGCCCAATCCTAAAGGACATGCAAATGCTATTACATTATGAAGTGGGACAGCCCTTGATGGACCGGTAGATCCTAGACTCCAAAACCCGACCATGTATCAAAAGCCCGAAAAAGAAATAGAGAAGTCGAAAGATCAATCTGAAAATGTAGAGGAAGACGCGAATGAGAACAGAGAGGCCTCAGAAAAACCTTATGTGCCTCCACCACCATACAAACCACCAATTCCATACCCTCAAAGACTTGCAAAATCCAAGAACGAGGGACAATTCAAGAAATTTATAGAACTTCTGAAACAACTAAACGTCACTATTCCGTTTACAGAAGCTATAACCCAAATGCCGTCATATGCTAAATTCCTAAAAGAAATATTGGCTAATAAGAAAAAAATCGTTTAGAATGAAACCGTTATGCTAACTGCCGAATGCAGCGCCATAATTCAAAATAACATGCCTCCAAAGCTAAAAGATCCTGGTAGTTTCTCCATACCATGTGTAATTGGAAAATCTGTCATAGACAAAGCTCTATGCGATTTAGGAGCCAGTGTCAGTCTAATGCCCTTATCTATTTGCGAGAAGCTCAAATTAGGCGACATGAGACCTACCAAGATGTCCCTACAACTAGCAGACAGATCAGTCAAACTTCCTGTTGGTATGCTAGAGAACATTCCTGTCCGAATAGGACAATTTTACATACCGACTGACTTTATAATAATGGACATCAAGGAAGATTCAAACATTCCCATCATACTAGGAAGACCATTTTTAGCTACTACAGGAGCCATCATTAACGTCAAGAAAGGAAAACTTACCTTTGAGGTAGGAGAAGAAAAAGTAGAATTCATTCTTTCCCAATTCTTTAAAGCCCCTGCTATAGATGACTCATGTTGTCTCCTAGATATCATTGATGAATGTGTCAAAGAACTTGAATGCCAAGAGGACACCTACTTTGAGATGCTGAAAATTCAGACACCGACTATCCTCAAGAACGAAGATTGGAAACAAGAACACTTAGATGCCAACCTAAGCGAATGTTTAGCCTTAACACCCGATCCTGACTCAACTAATAAGAAACCCGGTATAGAACTTAAAATATTACCTGAAGATCTTAGGTATGAATTCTTAGATAAAGAACTCGAACGACTAGTTATAGTCAATGCCGAATTAGGAGAGATCGAAACTGAAAAACTTCTTAGTGTGTTAAGGAAACATCCAGCCGCATTAGGATATAATATATCAGACCTAAAAGGAATAAGCCCTTCTCTCTGTATGCACCACATTATGCTGGAGGAGGACTGCAAGACTTCCAGAGAACATCAAAGACAAATAAATCATATCCTAAGTGAAGTCGTTAAGAAGGAAGTACAAAAACTACTAGAGGCAGGCATCATATACCCAATATCAGATAGAAACTGGGTCAGTCCAGTTCATGTGGTGCCTAAGAAAGGAGGTGTTACAGTTATAACAAATACAAAAGACGAATCGGTAGCACAACGTACTCAAACAGGATGGAGAATGTGTATCGATTATAGAAAACTAAACAAAGCTACGCGCAAAGACCATTTCCCATTACCATTTATTGATCAAATGCTCGAGCGTTTAGCCAAACATTCCCATTTCTGCTACCTTGATGGATACTCAGGATTCTTTCAAATTCCCATTCATCCTAATGATCAAGAGAAAACTACGTTCACATGTCCCTATGGTACCTTTGCATACCGGAGAATGCCATTTGGACTATGTAATGCACCTGCGACTTTCCAACGATGCATGATGGCGATCTTCGCAGATTTTTTAGATGGAATCATGGAAGTATTCATGGACGATTTCTCTGTCTGTGGAGAGAGTTTTGACGGCTGTTTAACAAATCTTGAATTAGTACTGAAACGCTGTGTTAATGTCAACCTAGTGCTCAACTGGGAAAAATGTCACTTCATGGTGAGACAAGGAATTGTGTTGGGTCACATTGTATCAAACAGAGGGATTGAAGTCGACAAAGCAAAGATCGAAATTATCAAAAACCTTCAACCACCCAAAACAGTTAGAGAAATACGAAGTTTTCTAGGACACGCGGGTTTTTACCGACGTTTTATAAAAGATTTCTCTAAAATCACCAAGCCACTAACCGAATTATTAATGAAAGAGGCTGAGTTTATTTTCGACGATAAATGCTTGAACGCATTTGAGACACTAAAAGAGGCCTTAATCTCAACACCTATTATGCAACCTCCTGATTGGAATTTACCATTTGAAATAATGTGCGATGCGAGCGACTATGCTGTAAGCGCAGTCCTAGGACAACGCAAAGAAAAGAAGCTTCACGCTATCTACTATGCAAGCAGAACGCTTGATCCCGCATAGATGAATTATGCCACTACGGAGAAGGAACTCTTAGCTGTGGTATTCGCATTGGACAAATTTCATTCCTACTTAGTAGGCACTAAAATCATTATTTATACGGATCATGCTGCGATCTGATACTTACTAAGCAAGAAGGACGCCAAACCGCGATTACTCAGATGGATCTTACTCCTACAAGAGTTTGACTTAGAAATAAAAGACAAAAGAGGAACTAAAAACGTGGTAGCTGACCATTTATCGAGATTAGATGGAATCCAAACCGAGAGTGTTCCCATAAACGAAGATTTCCCTTATGAACGCCTCATTGCCAAGCTAGAGACAAACCCTACCGACATTTTAGATCCACACAATGAAACTTTCACAACTACGGTAGTAAAATCCATTTGTACTAATACCACTTTACCATGGTACGCTGACTACGTCAACTATTTAGCTGTCGGTGTTTTACCACCTGATTTGACGTACCAACAGCGGAAGAAATTTTTCCATGACCTTAAACACTACTTTTGGGATGAACCATTACTCTTTAAAAGAGGCACCGATGGTATCTACCGTCGCTGCGTTCCCAATGATGAAATAAACGACGTCATTTCCCATTGCCATTCCGCCCCTTATGGTGGACACGCTAGTACATCAAAAACCTGTGCAAAAATACTTCAAGCTGGCTTCTTTTGGCCTACCTTATGGAAAGACGTCCACGTAGAAATTATGAACTGCGATCGATGTCAACGCACAGGAAATATATCTAGACGTGACGAAATGCCGCAAAAAGGAATCCTCAAAGTAGAAGTTTTCGATGTGTGGGGAATTGATTTCATGGGACATTTCCCCGCATCTTTTGGAAATAAATATATTTTGGTAGCCGTCGGCTATGTCTCAAAATGGATTGAAGTCGTCGCCGCACCCACAAACGATACACGTGTGGTACTAAAACTATTCAAGAATATTATCTTCCTACGATTCGGTGTACCAAGACTAGTGATCAGTGATGGTGGCTCCCATTTTATCTCTAGGATCTTCGAAAGGTTACTTTCCAAATATGGCGTTAAACATCGCATAGCCACACCATACCATCCTCAAACAAGTGGACAAGTGGACAAGTGGACAAGTGGAAGTGTCAAATAGGGAGATCAAACAAATACTTGAGAAAACCGTAGCCACATCCAGAAAAGACTGGTCCTCCAAGTTAAACGATGCTCTTTGGGCATATCGGACAGCTTTCAAAACTCCTATCGGAACAACGCCGTTCAAGTTAGTTTATGGAAAATCTTGTCATTTGCCAGTAGAATTAGAACATAAAGCTTATTGGGCGATAAAAACCCTTAACTTAAATTATAAGAGTGCTGGCGAGAAACGAGTGTTAGATATCCATGAACTAGAAGAATTGCGTTTAGACGCTTATGAAAATGCTAAAATCTATAAAGAACAAACAAAAAAATGGCACAATAAGCGTATCTCGCGGAAAGACTTTAAGGAAAGAGACATCGTACTCCTATTCAACTCTAGACTGAAACTTTTCCCGGGAAAATTACGTTCCAGATGGTCCGGACCGTTCGAAATTAACAAAGTTTTCCCAAATGGTGCGATAGAAATTAAAGGTAGTTCTATCGAACCATTCATAGTTAATGGCCAGCGCTTAAAGCACTATTTTAACGTCGGAAATATCGACTTCTCGGCTTATCTTCAGTTAAGTGAGCCGCCTACCCCGCTACCTAACTGAATAGGTATTTACTGTCGAGCCGTCGACATAAAATAAAGGCGCTTCGTGGGAGGCAACCCATGTTTTACTTTAATTATTTTTTCTGCTTTAACATGCTTTTATTTTTCTTTTCTTTTTCTTAATCTTTAAAACATTTTCATGATTGCATTTCTTACTCCGTTCTATTTTTCTTCTGTTTTTATTTCTCCCTTTCATCTTTCTTTTTCTTTTTAATTTAACTTTGGCAATTTCCTAACCCGAAAATACTTACTTAATTCCTTTTCTTTCAAACATTTATCAAATATTTTCAGGGGGTATTTCTTTTACTTTCACATTTCGCGCTATGGATTGTGCAAACTTCATGAATGTCAAATTGCGAAGCCGACACCAGAGAAGACGGTTTGCAAATCTGGGTGAGCGGGAAATGTGTCCTACTATCTACGCAGATGATCATGCTATGGCTGCCCCTGGCATTCGTGAGAGTGTCATGTACTTGCTGCATCAGATTGGTTGGGACACTGCTCCTATCCGTAGACGGTTCTGTACCTATAAAAGGCTGACTCTTGAGTTTCTAAGCACCTCGAGTTTCATTCCAAATCATGGAATGGGATTCAACCATGGGTTGATCACATTCAGAATGTTTAACATGGATTACACTTATAACCTGCGGGAGTTTAGCTAGCTGCTTGGGTTCCCTTTTGGACCCGATGTTATCAGTATGACGCAGGAGAACCTTTTGCCTGTATCTGAGCTTGACTATTTCTGGGGAAGCATTGCTGGTATTAACCACCCTAAGCCGTCAGATCTGTACTCTGAATGCATTCATAACCCCGCTATCAAGTATTTCCACAAGATCATAGCCCACACTATCTTTGGAAAACAGCAAAATGTCACGTGTGTATCCCGCGATGAGCTGTTTATTATGTATTGTGCATCCCAGAACCGTTCGGTGAACGGTGCAGCTTATATGCTCGCTAATATGGAGCGGATCATCCAGACTCCAAATGCACCGATCTTGTTGGGTGGGTTAGTTACCATGCTGTCTAATGCAATTGGACTCCGCCGGCCTATGCTCGGTTCTGCTCCACTTTATGGAATAAAGCCGATGGACATTGCATTTTGTTTCAACACTAGCATGATCAGAAACCTTGGACCGGATCAATTTGACCTGCTAGTTAATCATCAGATCGTCCATAAGTTTAAGCTCCCGGACCTAATCACCAGTGTGCACAACCAAGATAACTGGTTGTTTGACCTTCACCATCCTGCTTCACCACCCTCCTCACCATCTACAGTTGACATTTATGAGGTTTAAAACACTGCTAATGCTGATGAAGATCCTGCTACACCGCCAGGATACCATGAGTTCCCTGATCCTTAGGAATAACAGGCTACTTCCGCTGAGACCGCGACCCAGGCTCCTGAGACTACTCCACCTCCACCTGTTGTTACCCTGGACTCCCTACATGAGGCAATTACGGACATGCGGGGCGAGCTGACTTCTCTCAGGGTGGACTTCATAACCTTCATGGACTTGGTGACTGATTAGTTGGACTACATGCATCAGCATTTGTTTCCACCTCCCCGTGGCTAGAGTTTCCATTGTTATTCATTTCCTTCTCTCTTGCATTTTTACGTACAGTGAGGACACTGTTAAGTTTCAGTGTGAGAGGGATTTTCAGTTATTATTTCAACATTATCATTTTTATTTCTAGTTACTTTGAAACAATTTGTCATGAATTTATTCAATTTAAGTCTATTTTAATTTTCATTTCTACTATTTTATTTACTTCTATGTTTATACGCAATATTTCTATTTCATTATATACTGGTAATTAGCATTACAAATTTAATTATTATATCACCTTTATATTTAAAACTCTAATTAATTAAAATAATTAATTAAAATATTTCAAACAAACCAAAAAAAATATAAATTCTTCAAAAAAACCAATTACCAAGAAAATCATAAACACTTAAACTCCCCAACGGTCCTGTAACGTTCATCTTATTTATTAGTTGAGTCAGGATCGGGTGTTAAGGCTAAACATTCACTTAGGTTGGCATCTAAGTGTTCTTGTTTCCAGTCTTCGTTCTTGAGGATAGTCGGTGTCTGAATTTTCAGAATCTCAGAGTAGGTGTCCTCTTGGCATTCAAGTTCTTTGACACATTCATCAATGATATCTAGGAGACAACATGAGTCATCTATAGCAGGGGCTTTAAAGAATTGGGAAATAATGAATTCTACTTTTTCTTCTCCTACCTCGAAGGTAAGTTTTCCTTTCTTGACGTCAATGATGGCTCCTGCAGTAGCTAAAAATGGTCTTCCTAGTATGATGGGAATGTTTGAATCTTCCTTGATGTCCATTATTATAAAGTCAGTCGGTATGTAAAATTATCCTATTCGGACAGGAATGTTCTCTAGCATACCAACAGGAAATTTGACTGATCTGTCTGCTAGTTGTAGGGACATCTTGGTAGGTCTCATGTCGCCTAATTTGAGCTTCTCGCAAATAGATAAGGGCATTAGACTGACACTGGCTCCTAAATCGCATAGAGCTTTGTCTATGACAGATTTTCCAATTACACATGGTATGGAGAAACTACCAGAATCTTTTAGCTTTGGAGGCATGTTATTTTGAATTATGGCACTACATTCGGCAGTTAGCATAACGGTTTCGTTCTCAACAATTTTTTTCTTATTAGCCAATATTTCTTTTAGGAATTTAGCATATGACGGCATTTGGGTTATAGCTTCTGTAAACGGAATAGTGACGTTTAGTTGTTTCAGAAGTTCTACAAATTTCTTGAATTGTCCCTCGTTCTTGGATTTTGCAAGTCTTTGAGGGTATGGAATTGGTGGTTTGTATGGTGGTGGAGGCACATAAGGTTTTTCTGAGGCCTCTCTGTTCTCATTCGCGTCTTCCTCTACATTTTCAGATTGATCTTTCGACTTCTCTATTTCTTTTTCGGGCTTTTGATACATGGTCGGGTTTTGGAGTCTAGGATCTACCAGTCCATCAAGGGCTGTCCCACTTCATAATGTAATAGCATTTGCATGTCCTTTAGGATTAGGCTGTGTCTGTCCAGGAAATGTACCAGCAGGTGCGGCAGAACTAGCTTGGTGTTGTGCTACTTGGGAGATTTGGGTTTCTAACATTTTGTTGTGAGTAGCTAGGGAATCTACCTTGTTTGCTAATAGCTTCAATTGTTCACCGGTGTGAACGTTTTGATTGAGGAATTCTTTGTTTTGTTGGGCTTGATTAGCGATAAAATTTTCCATTAGGATTTCAAGGTTAGATTTCTTAGGAATGTTAGGAACATTACCAGCGGGTTTTTGATAACCTGGAGGTACATCAGGTGCTTGGCCAGGTGCATATAAAGCGTTATTATTCTTGTACGAGAAGTTAGGATGGTTCTTCCAACCAGGATTATAGGTATTGGCATAAGGATTTCCTTGAGCGTAATTTACCTGATCAGCCGTTATTCCTACTAAGATTTGACATTCGGTTCCAACATGACCAGGTACTCCACAAACTTCGCAGCTTGGGGTAACTGCAGCCATGGTAGCTGCAGGAGGTAAGGTCAAGCTTTCTATTTTTTGGGTAAGAGCATCTACCTTAGCATTAACTTTATCTAGGCTACTAATCTCGTACATCCCGCCTTTGGTTTGAGTCTTCTCCACAGATGTTCTTTCTCATCCCCACTGATAGTGGTTTTGAGCCATGTTTTCAATGAGTTGGTTAGCTTCGTCATAAGGCTTGTCCATCAGTGTACCACCTGCGGCGGCATCTATAGATAGTCTTATGTTGTACAAGAGTCCATTATAAAACGTGTGGATTATCAGCCATTTTTCTAGTCCGTGATGTGGGCACATTCGCATCATATCTTTGTAGCGCTCCCATGCATCGAATAGTGATTCAGTATCCTTCTGCCTAAATCCGTTGATTTGGGCTCTTAGTGCAGCGGTTTTGCTTGGGGGAAAGTATCGTGCTAAGAATACGATCTTCAGTCCTTCCCACGTAGTGACGGAATTTGATGGCAAGGATTGCAACCAAGCCCAAGCTCTATCTCTTAGTGAGAAAGGGAAAAGACGTAATCTTATCGCATCTTTACTAACACCATTTGCTATAGCTGTGTCGGCAAATTGAACGAATTTTGTAAGGTGTTCATTCGGATCCTCAGAAGGATCTCCAGAGAATTGGCGTTGTTGGATAGCTGATATCAATGACGGCTTTAACTCAAAATCGTTTCGGTTTATTGCTGGAGCAGCAATGCTGTTATGGGGTTCTTGTTGTGATGGAGATGCGTACTCCTTCAGTGGACGGGTCCTTTGTTCTTCGGCCATGTCTAATTCTGGATTGGTTTCGGTTTCAGAGGAAGAATTAGAATCAGTTTCAGAATCAATCTTGATTTCTGGTTTGGGTAAAGGAATAGCGTGATTTAAACAGTAATCCCTGACTGCACGTCTTATGGAAAGAATGCGTTCAGGTTCGTCCGTCGATTTGTCAAGTGGTTTGCCTTGTGAGCGAGTCCTTGGCATACAAATCGACAAAGGGTGTCTGTTACTTAGTCTAAACGCGCAACAGAAGAATCGTAATTAATTGACTACCAGTCCCCGACAACGGCGCCAAAAACTTGATCGAGACTTTATAAGTCTGTCGGGATACTAACTGCAAGTATACAGTTCAGTCGTTCTAGTTTTAAAAGATTATCGAATCCACAGAGACTGAGGATCAATCGCATACGATCTAATGCTATAGTTTGTCTAACTAAGCGATGAATATTCGATTTTTGGGGGAAATAGTTTAATTAAAAGTAATAGTACTAATTATACCGGTATGTGATAATTGGACTTAGGGAATTCGGTGAATCGCTTGGCCTATAAAGTATTTCGGTAAAATCTAATTGTTTAAAAACCTGAAACATACACTCTCGTGTTTATGAAATAAGTCATGCTACTAAACCTAGTGGATGCACTTTAAATTTAATAACACTTTTTAAAAACAATTTGAATTTAATTAATTTATTAAAACACTCTCGTATATTTAAAAATCAATGCTTCGTTACCACTATCTGGGTTGAACCCCAGCTCTCGCATACAGGTTCTTGCCTTAATTAATTTTCCACTCTCGTGGCAAAATCGTGTTAATTAACCTCTCACTCTCGTGACAAGGATAGTTAAATTAATCTTGGAAATTGGAAACCAGAAATTGTTTTATAAATATTTTTGGCCAAGGTATCATTGAATTCTTTTAGTTCTTACGGTCACATACCGGTATTAATAATTTAGCCGGACATAATTAACTTAACAGCAATACGGTTCAAAATATAATTCATGGCAATAATTGGCATATTATAAAAACTGAATGAATAATAATTTCAATATAAAAAACCTGGAATCAAAGTTGCTATGGTAATCTTGAGGTAATACAGTAATCCAATCTTCGAGCTTGACTTGCAGTAAATGATTCGTGTTAATTCTTGAAAGAAGAATTAACACTTAAAACTAGAAACTAAGGCTTTGAATGAAAATTACAAGAAAATGAAAACAGAATTCCAAAACAAGCAAATTGGAAAATAACTGTAAAATAAAATAATATTTGCTCTGAATAAATTTTTTCGACCCTTGAACTGTGCACTGGCACACATATATATAGCATAGGAAAAATCAGCAGTTTTTGAATTCTTAATGAAGTCTTCCGTGGAGAAAATATAGGAGCACTAATAGTGGTGGCAAGAAAATAGGGGACTCAGTAGAAAGAGGGAGAACGAGTCTGCCCTTCACGCCCACGTCTCAATCCATGCATAACGTCCACCTTCACGCGCGTGACGGTCGTCACAGGTGGGTGACGGTCGTCACAGGTGGGTGACGGTCGTCACGCGCTGAAGTAGAGCCTTACGCTCGTCAGTGGTGTGTGACGAGCGTTTCCTTATGTTGCGGGGTGTTACGCCCGTCACAGGGACGTGACGACCGTCACTGATCCAGAAGTCCAAACTTTGTATTTTTTTATTCTTTTTCTCTTTGTTTATCGTCTAGCCTTCTTCATGTTGTCCTTTTCCATCAGTTTGAGTCGACAAGTGTTATACCTGCAAAAAGAAAAATAATCTCGGAATAATCGGGGGTTAGACGACTTAATGAAATATAAAATCGGTAAAAAGCATGTTAATTATACGATATGTTTTCTCGTTATCAAATTCCCCCATACTTAAACCTTTGCTTGTCCTCAAACAAATAGTCATTCGAAAGGTCGGACAAGTTCTTGTCAAGCGCATAAGCATGACATACCTTGGATTTTTAAAGTGGTTTCGGGAAATCCTCGTTGGTTCGGCCAATACTTGAGTAAAACACTAAAGATACGCTAATGACGTAAGCAATAAGCTTACCCGTAGACTTCCATTTTAAACGAGCTATCCAACAGTTCCGTTATAACTATGCCCGGAGTTCCTCGTATCTATTTCACCCGGTTTCGTTCTGGCGCAATCACATTAAGCCCTTTGCCTTAGCACGCACGTAGTGGAGTAACCGGTTAGTGACTTTGATCCTTTAGCACGGGGTCTGGTACATGAATGTGGCACCCCTACATATGTTATCCAGATTGGAGGTTGTGGGGGATCGGGCCATAGCACGCCCTACCGAGTTCAGAACCAGATACCTCTGAACCAACCAACACTGGATTCCTTCATTATTTGCTCAGCTCTTACATGTGCCCGTATATTTTGGTACACAAATTTTCTTTTCTTTTAGCAGCGAGATAGGAAGGATATTTTTAAAATCAGGCATCAAACACTTATATTCATCGATTCTCCACGTGGTTTGTGTCAAGACGGTGCTGACAGCTAGTATAAACTACTAGGGGTTACTTCTAGAACTTGAAACTCCAGATATCAGTATAATGGTTATTGAAACGGATCGCGTAAGTAGGAAGTCTACGGTGACAGAACAATATCGATCTTGTTATGTCGTTTTCGGCTTCCTCAACTGGGATTTCGTTAAAATAGGTATGTCGGGCTAATGCGAAAATAAAAAATTTTCGGTATGGCAAAGTAAAGCGAAGAATTTGAATCGAGACATATCGTAAGAATTTACTAGTTTTATAAAAGATTGAAAGGTACCTCTCCCACACAAAATTCGACATTGTCCTCAATGTTGCGGTATATATGCGGGGAAGTACAATTACAAAAACAAAAGGAAAAGAAAAGAAATAGAAAAATAAAAAATTACATAGAAATTAAAGAAAGAGAAACTACTGGTGACCACGTCCTCTGCTCCTGGTGCGAGAGCGTCTGGTGGGAGTGGCTTCAGTGTCAGTGTCCTGGAAGCCAAAGGTGTTCATATCTATCTGCAAGGCGTTAAGTTCTGACAGTGCCTCATCTAACCTCTCATTCATGTTGCGCTGCCCAGTCAAGATCTGAGCGTTTTGGGTGCACAGAGACTCAAATTGCTCAGCTTGCCTCCTTTCAAGCGCCACATTCATTTGATTTTGCATGTGGAGGGCGCGGAGGATGTCTTCAAGATTGATAGGAGGAGGTGCAGATGAGGATCCTGGAATGTCGTGGATAGGCATAGCACTATCCAACTCTTCTTTATATCGTCTGCGGCGGCTGCAGGTTGGTCTTCGTGGGCAGGTGCAGGCTCTGCGGGAACTTCAGGGTCGAACAACCAGTTTGCTCGGTTACTTGGATCGATTCGGTCCCTGTTTGGCAAAATGATATTCTGATAGACAGTATTCCTGATTACGGGGTGGAATCTGCCGTCTTCCCGCTCGTAGATGAGGTGTGCGGCTTTGTAGTGATCCAAGGTTAGCAAAGCTGGTGCCATAGAAGGCAAGGTTGCGAGAGCAGCACCGTAATTCAGACCAATGGAAATTGAAGTAACCAAAACTCCGAAATAAAAAGGTTTTCCACCTCTAGCACAAATAAAGTGGATGTGAGCAAGTAGGAACGGGGCGGCATTTATCTTTTGCCCAGTGAACGCGCAGTGTAGAAAGAAGATCTCCTTGGAGTTGAGCTTATGGTTGCTGTCGCAGGCGAAGATCGTGTTACTAAGAATGCGATGGAAGTAGCGGATGGACGGATTGTGAATGTGGGTGGCGTTGAGGTGGTCGTAGGATCCGGCACGGATGTTCGTTAAACTATGCCACAAGTTGAAAGCCTCCTCACCAAAACTATCCGGTACCCGAAAATGAGCACCTTCGTCCGAACAAAATCCCAGAAGTCTCGCGATGTCGGATTGAGGCAACTCGTGCTCAATGCCAAACATGCGAAATTTTGCCACGCCTGACAGTTGGTTTGTGACACCCGGCGGAGTGAGGTAAACAAACGAACTCAAGAACTCAAGAGTAAGAGTTTCGTAGATTGGTCTTGGTTCGCGGCAGAGGTTCCACAAATCCATGCTTTGAAATAATCGGCGGACACTGTCGAGTAGTCCCAAACTCCATAGGCAGTCGATGTCAACGTACCTTGTGGGTTGGAGACCTCGCCGTTGAAATTTCTGAAACTTTGCTCGTTGATTCTCCCCTGGTTCGCCGATTCTGAAATTGATGGCTTGAGCGTGTGGGTTGTTTGCCATGGTGGAGGTAGGATTTGATTTTGGAAAGTGAGAATGGGAGATTGTAAGGATGGTAATTTGGTGTTGGGAGTTTAGAAATTAGAAGAAAAAATGGAGTGAATGGGTGGTTTTTCGTGTGATGTGGTGACAATGGAGGAAGGAAGTGGGTTTATGAAGCGGAAAGTTGGAACGGTTCTCTGCAATAGCCGTTGTGGTCTCTGTTTGCGTGATGGTCGTCACAAGGGTGTGACGCTCGTCATGAGGTAAAAAGGCGCGTTACGCTCGTCACAAGGGTGTGACGGTCGTAACGCAGGCAGAGTCATAAATAAGATGAACGTTACAGGACCGTTGGGGAGTTTAAGTGTTTATGATTTTCTTGGTAATTGTTTTTTTGAAGAATTTATATATTTTTTTGGTTTGTTTGAAATATTTTAATTAATTATTTTAATTAATTAGAGTTTTAAATATAAAGGTGATATAATAATTAAATTTGTAATGCTAATTACCAGTATATAATGAAATAGAAATATTGCGTATAAACATAGAAGTAAATAAAACAGTAGAAATGAAAATTAAAATAGACTTAAATTGAATAAATTCATGACAAATTGTTTCAAAGTAACTAGAAATAAAAATGATAATGTTGAAATAATAACTGAAAATCCCTCCCACACTGAAACTTAACAGTGTCCTCACTGTACGTAAAAATGCAAGAGAGAAGGAAATGAATAACAATGGCAACTCTAGCCACGGGGAGGTGGAAACAAATGCTGATGCATGTAGTCCAACTGATCAATCACCAAGTCCATGAAGGTTATGAAGTCCACCCTGAGAGAAGTCAGCTCGCCTCGCATGTCCGTAATTGCCTCATGTAGGGAGTCTAGGGTAACAGCAGGTGGAGGTGGAGTAGTCTCAGGAGCCTGGGCGCGGTCTCAGCGGAAGTAGCCTGCTGTTCCCAAGGATCAGGGAACTCATGGTATCCTGGCGGTGTAGCAGGATCTTCATCAGCATTAGTAGTGTTTGGAACCTCATAAATGTCAACTGTAGATGGTGAGGAGGGTGGTGAAGCAGGATGGTGAAGGTCAAACAGCCAGTTATCTTGGTTGTGCACACTGGTGATTGGGTCAGGGAGCTTAAACTTGTGGACGATCTGATGATTAACTAGCAGGTCAAATTGATCCTGTCCAAGGTTTCCGATCATGCTAGTGTTGAAAAAAAATGCAATGTCCATCGGCTTTATTCCATAAAGTGGAGCAAAGCCGAGCACAGGCCGGCGGAGTCCAATTGCATTAGACAGCATGGTAACTAACCCACCCAACAAGATCGGTGCATTTGGAGTCTGGATGATCCGCTCCATATTAGCGAGCATATAAGCTGCACCGTTCATCGGACGGTTCAGGGATGCACAATACATAATAAACAACTCATCGCGGGATACAGACGTGACATTTTGCTGTTTGCCAAAGATAGTGTGGGCTATGATCTTGTGGAAATACCTGATATCCGGGTTATGAATGCATTCAGAGTACAAATCTGACGGTTCAGGATGGTTAATACCAGCAATGCTTCCCCAGAAATAGTCAAGCTCAGATACAGGCAAAAGGTTCTCCTGTGTCATACTGATAACATCAGGTCCAAAAGGGAACCCAAGAAGCTGGCTAAACTCCCGCAGGTTATAAGTGTAATCCATGTTAAACATTCTGAATGTGATCAACCCACGGTTGAATCCCATTCCATGATTTGGAATGAAACTCAAGGTGCTTAGAAACTCAAGAGTCATCCTTTTGTAGGTACAGAACCGTCTACGGATAGGAGCAGTGTCCCAACCAATCTGATGCAGCAAGTACATGACACTCTCACGAATGCCAAGGGCATCCATATCATGATCATCTGCGTAGATAGTAGGACACATTTCCCGCTCACCCAGGTCTGCAAACCGTCTTCTCTGGTGTCGGCTTCGCAATTTGACATTCATGAAGTTTGCACAATCCATAGCACGAAATGTGAATGTAAAAGAAATACCCCCTGGAAATATTTGATAAATGTTTGAAAGAAAAGGAATTAAGTAAGTATTTTCGGGTTAGGAAATTGCCAAAGTTAAATTAAAAAGAAAAAGAAAGATGAAAGGGAGAAATAAAAACAGAAGAAAAATAGAACGGAGTAAGAAATGCAATCATGAAAATGTTTTAAAGATTAAGAAAAAGAAAAGAAAAAGAAAAGCATGTTAAAGCAGAAAAAATAATTAAAGTAAAACATGGGTTGCCTCCCACGAAGCGCCTTTATTTTATGTCGACGGCTCGATAGTAAATACCTATTCAGTTAGGTAGCGGGGTAGGCGGCTCACTTAACTGAAGATAAGCCGAGAAGTCGATATTTCCGACGTTAAAATAGTGCTTTAAGCGCTGGCCATTAACTATGAATGGTTCGATAGAACTACCTTTAATTTCTATCGCACCACTTGGGAAAACTTTGTTAATTTCGAACGGTCCGGACCATCTGGAACATAATTTTCCCGGGAAAAGTTTCAGTCTAGAGTTGAGTAGGAGTACGATGTCTCCTTCCTTAAAGTCTTTCCGCGAGATACGCTTATCGTGCCATTTTTTTGTTCGTTCTTTATAGATTTTAACATTTTCATAAGCATCTAAACGCAATTCTTCTAGTTCATGGATATCTAACACTCGTTTCTCGCCAGTACTCTTATAATTTAAGTTAAGGGTTTTTATCGCCCAATAAGCTTTATGTTCTAATTCTATTGGCAAATGACAAGATTTTCCATAAACTAACTTGAACGGCGTTGTTCCGATAGTGGTTTTGAAAGCTGTCCGATATGCCCAAAGAGCATCGTTTAGCTTGGAGGACCAGTCTTTTCTGGATGTGGCTACGGTTTTCTCAAGTATTTGTTTGATCTCCCTATTTGACACTTCCACTTGTCCACTTGTTTGAGGATGGTATGGTGTGGCTATGCGATGTTTAACGCCATATTTGGAAAGTAACCTTTCGAAGATCCTAGAGATAAAATGGGAGCCACCATCGCTGATCACTAGTCTTGGTACACCGAATCGTGGGAAGATAATATTCTTGAATAGTTTTAGTACCACACGTGTATCGTTTGTAGGTGCGGAGATGGCTTCAATCCATTTTGATACATAGTCGACGGCTACCAAAATATATTTATTTCCAAAAGATGCGGGGAAAGGTCCCATGAAATCAATTCCCCACACATCGAAAACTTCTACTTCGAGGATTCCTTTTTGCAGCATTTCGTCACGTCTAGATATATTTCCTGTGCGTTGACATCGATCGCAGTTCATAATTGCTACGTGGACGTCTTTCCATAAGGTAGGCCAAAAGAAGCCAACTTGAAGTATTTTTGCACAGGTTTTTGATGTACTAGCGTGTCCACCATAAGGGGAGGAATAACAATGGGAAATGACGTTGTTTATTTCATCATTGGGAATGCAGCGACGGTAGATACCATTGGCGCCTCTTTTAAAGAGTAATGGTTCATCCCAAAAGTAGTGTTTAAGGTCATGGAAAAATTTCTTCCGCTGTTGGTACGTCAAATCAGGTGGTAAAACACCGGCAGCTAAATAGTTGACGAAGTCAGCGTACCATGGTAAAGTGGTATTAGTACAAATGGATTTTACTACCGCAGTTGTGAAAGTTTCATTGTATGGATCTAAACTGTCGGTATGGTTTGTCTCTAGCTTGGCAATGAGGCGTTCATAAGGGAAATCTTCGTTTATGGGAACACTCTCGGTTTGGATTCCATCTAATCTCGATAAATGGTCAGCTACCAAGTTTTCAGTTCCTCTTTTGTCTTTTATTTCTAAGTCAAACTCTTGTAGGAGTAAGATCCTTCTGAGGATCCGAATGAACACCTTACAAAATTCGTTCAATTTGCCGACACAGTTATAGTAAAGAGTGTTAGTAAAGATGCAATAAGATTACGTCTTTTCCCTTTCTCACTAAGAGATAGAGCTTGGGTTTGCTTGCAATCCTTGTAATTCTTCGACCCTTGAACTGTGCACTGGCACACATATATATAGCATAGGAAAAATCAGCAGTTTTTGAATTCTTGATGAAGTCTTCATGGAGAAAATATAGGAGCACTAATAATGGTGGCAAGAAAATAGGAGACTCAGTAGAAAAAGGGAGAACGAGTCTGCCCTTAACGCCCACGTCTCAATCCATGCATAACGTCCACCTTCACGCGCGTGACGGTCGTCACAGGTGGGTGACGGTCGTCACGCGCTGAAGTAGTGCCTTACGCTCGTCAGTGGTGTGTGACGAGCGTTTCCTTATGTTGGGGAGTGTTACGCCCGTCACAGGGACGTGACAACCGTCACTGTTCCAGAAGTCCAAACTTTGTATTTTTTTATTCTTTTTCTCTTTGTTTATCGTCTAGCCTTCTTCATGGTGTCCTTTTTCATCGGTTTGAGTCGACAAGTGTTATACCTGCAAAAAGACAAATAATCTCGGAATAATCGGGGGTTAGACGACTTAGTGAAATATAAAATTGGTAAAAAGCATGTTAATTATACGATATGTTTTCTCGTTATCAAATTCCCCCATACTTAAACCTTTGCTTGTCCTCAAGCAAATAGTTATTCGAAAGGTCGGACAAGTTCTTGTCAAGCGCATAAGCATGACATACCTTGGATTTTTAAAGTGGTTTCGGGAAATCCTCGTTGGTTCGGCCAATACTTGAGTAAAACACTAAAGATACGCTAATGACGCGAGCAATAAGCTTACCCGTAGACTTCCATTTTAAACGAGCTATCCAACAGTTCCGTTATAACTCTGCCCGGAGTTCCTCGTATCTATTTCACCCGGTTTCGTTCTGGCGCAATCACATTAAGCCCTTTGCCTTAGCACGCACGTAGTGGAGTAACCGGTTAGTGACTTTGATCCTTTAGCACGGGGTCTGGTACATGAATGTGGCACCCCTACATATGTTATCCAGATAGGAGGTTGTGGGGGATCGGGCCGTAGCACGCCCTACCGAGTTCAGAACCAGATACCTCTGAACCAACCAACACTCAATTCCTTCATTATTTGCTCAGCTCTTATATGTGCCCGTATATTTTGGTACACAGATTTTCTTTTCTTTTAGCAGCGAGATAGCAAGGATATTTTTAGAATCAGGCATCAAACACTTATATTCATCGATTCTCCACGTGGTTTGTGTCAAGACGGTGCTGACTGCTAGTATAAACTACTAGGGGTTACTTCTAGAACTTGAAACTCCAGATATTGGTATAATGGTTATTGAAACGGATCGCGTAAGTAGGAAGTCTACGGTGACAGAACCGTATCGATCTTGTTATGTCGTTTTCGGCTTCCTCAACTGGGATTTCGTTAAAATAGGTATGTCGGGCTAATGCGAAAATAAAAATTTTTCGGTATGGCAAAGTAAAGCGAAGAATTCGAATCGATACATATCGTAAGAATTTACTAGTTTTATAAAAGATTGAAAGGTACCTCTCCCACACTAAAAGAGGCCTTAATCTCAACACCTATTATGCAACCTCCTGATTGGAATTTACCATTTGAAATAATGTGCGATGCGAGCGACTATGCTGTAGGCGCAGTCCTAGGACAACGCAAAGAAAAGAAGCTTCACGCTATCTACTACGCAAGCAGAATGCTTGATCCCACACAGATGAATTACGCCACTACGGAGAAGGAACTCTTAGCTGTGGTATTCGCATTGGACAAATTTTGTTCCTACTTAGTAGGCGCTAAAATCATTATTTATACGGATCATGCTGCGATCCGATACTTACTAAGCAAGAAGGACGCCAAACCGTGATTACTCAGATGGATCTTACTCCTACAAGAGTTTGACTTAGAAATAAAATACAAAAGAGGAACTAAAAACGTGGTAGCTGACCATTTATCGAGATTAGATGGAATCCAAACCGAGAGTGTTCCCATAAACGAAGATTTCCCTTATGAACGCCTCATTGCCTAGCTAGAGACAAACCCTACCGACAGTTTAGATCCACACAATGAAACTTTCACAACTGCGGTAGTAAAATCCATTTGTACTAATACCACTTTACCATGGTACGCTGACTTCGTCAACTATTTAGCTGCCGGTGTTTTACCACCTGATTTGACGTACCAACAGCGGAAGAAATTTTTCCATGACCTTAAACACTACTTTTGGGATGAACCATTACTCTTTAAAAGAGGCGCCGATGGTATCTACCGTCGCTGCATTCCCAATGATGAAATAAACAATGTCATTTCCCATTGCCATTCCGCTCCTTATGGTGGACACGCTAGTACATCGAAAACCTGTGCAAAAATACTTCAAGCTGGCTTCTTTTGGCCTACCTTATGGAAAGACGTCCACGTAGCAATTATAAACTGCGATCGATGTCAACGCACATGAAATATATCTAGACGTGACGAAATGACGCAAAAAGGAATCCTCGAAGTAGAAGTTTTCGATGTGTGGGGAATTGATTTCATGGGACCTTTCCCCGCATCTTTTGGAAATAAATATATTTTGGTAGCCGTCGACTATGTATCAAAATGGATTGAAGCCATCGCCGCACCCACAAACGATACACGTGTGGTACTAAAACTATTAAAGAATATTATCTTCCCATGATTCGGTGTACCAAGACTAGTGATCAGCGATGGTGGCTCCCATTTTATCTCTAGGATCTTCGAAAGGTTACTTTCCAAATATGGCGTTAAACATCGCATAGCCACACCATACCATCCTCAAACAAGTGGACAAGTGGAAGTTTCAAATAGGGAGATCAAACAAATACTTGAGAAAACCGTAGCCACATCCAGAAAAGACTGGTCCTCCAAGCTAAACGATGCTCTTTGGGCATATCGGACAGCTTTCAAAACTCCTATCGGAACAACGCCGTTCAAGTTAGTTTATGGAAAATCTTGTCATTTGCCAGTAGAATTAGAACATAAAGCTTATTGGGCGATAAAAACCCTTAACTTAAATTATAAGAGTGCTGGCGAGAAACGAGTGTTAGATATCCATGAACTAGAAGAATTGCGTTTAGACGCTTATGAAAATGCTAAAATCTATAAAGAACGAACAAAAAATGGCACGATAAGCGTATCTCGCAGAAAGACTTTAAGGAAGGAGACATCGTACTCCTATTCAACTCTAGACTGAAACTTTTCCCGGGAAAATTACGTTCCAGATGGTCCAGACTGTTCGAAATTAACAAAGTTTTCCCAAGTGGTGCGATAGAAATTAAAGGTAGTTCTATCGAACCATTCATAGTTAATGGCCAACGCTTAAAGCACTATTTTAACGTCGGAAATATCGACTTCTCGGCTTATCTTCAGTTAAGTGAGCCGCCTACCCCGCTACCTAACTGAATAGGTATTTACTGTCGAGCCGTCGACATAAAATAAAGGCGCTTCGTGGGAGGCAACCCATGTTTTACTTTAATTATTTTTTCTGCTTTAACATGCTTTTATTTTTCTTTTCTTTTTCTTATTCTTTAAAACATTTTCATGATTGCATTTCTTACTCCGTTCTATTTTTCTTCTGTTTTTATTTCCCCCTTTCATCTTTCTTTTTCTTTTTAATTTAACTTTGGCAATTTCCTAACCCGGAAATACTTAATTCCTTTTCTTTCAAACATTTATCAAATATTTTCAGGGGGGTATTTCTTTTACTTTCACATTTCGCGCTATGGATTGTGCAAACTTCATGAATGTCAAATTGCGAAGCCGACACCAGAGAAGACAGTTTGCAGACCTGGGTGAGCGGGAAATGTGTCCTACTATCTACGCAGATGATCATGCTATGGATGCCCTTGGCATTCGTGAGAGTGTCATGTACTTGTTGCATCAAATTGGTTGGGACACTGCTCCTATCCGTAGACGGTTCTGTACCTACAAAAGGCTGACTCTTGAGTTTCTAAGCACCTTGAGTTTCATTCCAAATCATGGAATGGGATTCAACCGTGGGTTGATCACATTCAGAATGTTTAACATGGATTACACTTATAACCTGCGGGAGTTTAGCCAGCTGCTTGGGTTCCCTTTTGGACCCGATGTTATCAGTATGACGCAGGAGAACCTTTTGCCTGTATCTGAGCTTGACTATTTCTGGGGAAGCATTGCTGGTATTAACCACCCTGAGCCGTCAGATCTGTACTCTGAATGCATTCATAACCCGACTATCAAGTATTTCCACAAGATCATAACCCACACTATCTTTGGCAAACAGCAAAATGTCACGTCTGTATCCCGCGATGAGCTGTTTATTATGTATTGTGCATCCCAGAACCATCCGGTGAACGGTGCAACTTATATGCTCGCTAATATGGAGCGGATCATCCAGAATCCAAATGCACCGATCTTGTTGGGTGGGTTAGTTACCATGCTGTCTAATGCAATTGGACTCCGCCGGCCTATGCTCGGTTCTGCTCCACTTTATGGAATAAAGCCGATGGACATTGCATTTTGTTTCAACACTAGCATGATCGGAAAACTTGGGCCAGATCAATTTGACCTGCTAGTTAATCATCAGATCGTCCACAAGTTTAAGCTCCTGGACCCAATCACCAGTGTGCACAACCGAGATAACTGGCTGTTTGACCTTCACCATCCTGTTTCACCACCCTCCTCACCATCTACAGTTGACATTTATGAGGTTCCAAACACTGCTAATGCTGATGAAGATCCTGCTACACCGCCAGGATACCATGAGTTCCCTGATCCTTGGGAACAGCAGGCTACTTCCGCTGAGACCGCGACCCAGGCTCCTGAGACTACTCCACCTCCACCTGCTGTTACCCTGGACTCCCTACATGAGGCAATTACGGACATGCGGGGCGAGCTGACTTCTCTCAGGGTGGACTTCATAACCTTCATGGACTTAGTGACTGATCAGTTGGACTACATGCATCAACATTTGTTTCCACCTCCCCGTGGCTAGAGTTGCCATTGTTATTCATTTCCTTCTCTCTTGCATTTTTACGTACAGTGAGGACACTGTTAAGTTTCAGTGTGGGAGGGATTTTCAGTTATTATTTCAACATTATCATTTTTATTTATAGTTACTTTAAAACAATTTGTCATGAATTTATTCAATTTAAGTCTATTTTAATTTTCATTTCGACTGTTTTATTTACTTCTATGTTTATACGCAATATTTCTATTTCATTATATACTGGTAATTAGCATTACAAATTTAATTATTATATCACCTTTATATTTAAAACTCTAATTCATTAAAATAAATAATTAAAATATTTCAAACAAACCAAAAAAAATATAAATTCTTCAAAAAAACCAATTACCAAGAAAATCATAAACACTTAAACTCCCCAACGGTCCTGTAACGTTCATCTTATTTATGACTCTGCCTACGTTACGACCGTCACACCCTTGTGACGAGCGTAACGCGCCTTTTTACCTCATGACGAGCGTCACACCCTTGTGACGACCATCACGCAAACAGAGACCACAACAGCTATTGCAGGGAACCGTTCCAACTTTCCCCTTCATAAACCCTCTTCCTTCCTCCATTGTCACCACATCACACGAAAAACCACCCATTCACTCCATTTTTTCTTCTAATTTCTAAACTCCCAACACCAAATTACCATCCTTACAATCTCCCATTCTCACTTTCCCAAATCAAATCCTACCTCCACCATGGCAAACAACCCACACGCTCAAGCCATCAATTTCAGAATCGGCGAACCAGGGGAGAATCAACGAGCAAAGTTTCAGAAATTTCAACGTTGAGGTCTCCAACCCACAAGGTACATTGACATCGACTGCCTATGGAGTTTGGGACTACTCGACAGTTTCCGCCGATTATTACAAAGCGTGGATTTGTGGAACCTCTGCCGCGAACCAAGACCAATCTATGAAACTCTTACTCTTGAGTTCTTGAGTTCGTTTGTTTACCTCACTCCACCGGGTGTCACAAACCAACTATCAGGCGTGGCAAAATTTCGCATGTTTGGAATTGAGCACGAGTTGCCTCAATCCGACATTACGAGACTTCTGGGATTTTGTTCGGACGAAGGTGCTCATTTTCGGGTACCGGATAGTTTTGGTGAGGAGGCTTTCAACTTGTGGCACAATTTAACGAACATCCGTGCCGGATCCTACGACCACCTCAACGCCACCCACATTCACAATCCGGCCATCCGCTACTTCCATCGCATTCTTAGTAACACGATCTTCGCCCACGACAGCAACCATAAGCTCAACTCCAAGGAGCTCTTCTTTCTACACTGCGTGTTCACTGGGCAAAAGATAAATGCCGCCTCGTTCTTACTTACTCACATCCACTCTATTTATGCTAGAGGTGGAAAACCTTTTTATTTCGGAGGGCTGGTTACTTCAATTGCCATTGGTCTGAATTACGGTGCTGCTCTCACAACCTTGCCTTCTATGGCACCGGCTTTGCTAACCTTGGATCACTGCAAAGCCGCACACCTCATCTACGAGCGGGAAGACGGCAGATTCCACCCCGTAATCAGGAATACTGTCTATCAGAATATCATTTTGCGGAACAGGGACCGAATCGATCCAAGTAACCGAGCAAACTGGTTGTTCGACCCTGAAGTTCCCGCAGAGCCTGCACCTGCCCATGAAGACCAACCTGCAGCCGCCGCAGACGATATACAAGAAGAGTTGGATAGTACTCCGCCTGCCCACGACATTCCAGGATCCTCATCTGCACCTCCTCCTATCAATCTTGAAGACATCCTCTGCACCCTCCACATGCAAAATCAAATGAATGCGGCGCTTGAAAGGAGGCAAGCTGAGCAATTTGAGTCTCTGTGCGCCCAAAACGCTCAGATCTTGACTGGGCAGCGCAACATGAATGAGAGGTTAGATGAGGCCCTGTCAGAACTTAACGCCTTGCGGATAGATATGAACACCTTTGGCTTCCAGGACACCGACACTAAAGCCACTCCCACCAGACGCTCTCGCACCAGGAGCAGAGGACGTGGTCACCAGTAGTTTCTCTTTCTTTAATTTCTATGTAATTTGTTATTTTTCTGTTTCTTTTCTTTTCCTTTTGTTTTTGTAATTGTACTTCCCCGCATATATACCGCAACATTGAGGACAATGTCGGATTTTGTGTGGGAGAGGTACCTTTCAATCTTTTATAAAATTAGTAAATTATTACGATATGTCTCGATTCGAATTCTTTGCTTTACTTTGCCATACCGAAAAATTTTTATTTTCGCATTAGCCCGACATACCTATTTTAACGAAATCCCAGTTGAGGAAGCCGAAAACGACATAACAAGATCGATACGGTTCTGTCACCGTAGACTTCCTACTTACGCGATCCGTTTCAATAACCATTATACCGATATCTGGAGTTTCAAGTTCTAGAAGTAACCCCTAGTAGTTTATACTAGCAGTCAGCACCGTCTTGACACAAACCACGTGGAGAATCGATGAATATAAGTGTTTGATGCCTGATTCTAAAAATATCCTTCCTATCTTGCTGCTAAAAGAAAAGAAAATCTGTGTACCAAAATATACGGGCACATATAAGAGCTGAGCAAATAATGAAGGAATCCAGTGTTAGTTGGTTCAGAGGTATCTGGTTCTAAACTCGGTAGGGCGTGCTACGGCCCGATCCCCCACAACCTCCAATCTGGATAACATATGTAGGGGTGCCACATTCATGTACCAGACCCCGTGCTAAAAGATCAAAGTCACTAACCGGTTACTCCACTACGTGCGTGCTAAGGCAAAGGGCTTAATGTGATTGCGCCAGAACGAAACCGGGTGAAATAGATACAAGGAACTCCAGGCAGAGTTATAACGGAATTGTTGGATAGCTCGTTTAAAATGAAAATCTACGGGTAAGCTTATTTCTTGCGTCATTAGCGTATCTTTAGTGTTTTACTCAAGTATTGGCCGAACCAACGAGGATTTCCCGAAACCACTTTAAAAATCCAAGGTATGTCATGCTTATGCGCTTGACATGAACTTGTCCGACCTTTCGAATGACTATTTGCTTGAGGACAAGCAAAGGTTTAAGTATGGGGGAATTTGATAACGAGAAAACATATCGTATAATTAACATGCTTTTTACCAATTTTATATTTCATTAAGTCATCTAACCCCCGATTATTCCGAGATTATTTGTCTTTTTGTAGGTATAACACTTGCCGACTCAAACCGATGAAAAAGGACAACATGAAGAAGGCTAGACGATAAACAAAGAGAAAAAGAATAAAAAAATACAAAGTTTGGACTTCTGGAACAGTGACGGTCGTCACGTCCCTGTGACGGGCGTAACACTCCCCAATATAAGGAAACGCTCGTCACACACCACTGACGAGCGTAAGGCACTACTTCAGCGCGTGACGAACGTCACGCGCGTGAAGGTGGACGTTATGCATGGATTGAGACGTGGGCGTTAAGGGCAGACTCGTCCTCCCTTTTTCTACTGAGTCTCCTATTTTCTTGCCACCACTATTAGTGCTCCTATATTTTCTCCACGAAGACTTCATCAAGAATTCAAAAATTGCTGATTTTTCCTATGCTATATATATGTGTGCCAGTGCACAGTTCAAGGGTCGAAGAAATTTATTCAGAGCAAATATTATTTTATTTTACAGTTATTTTCCAATTTGCTTGTTTTTGAATTCTGTTTTCATTTTCTTGTAATTTTCATTCAAAGCCTTAGTTTCTAGTTTTAAGTGTTAATTCTTCTTTCAAGAATTAACACAAATCATTTACTGCAAGTCAAGCTCGAAGATTGGATTATTATATTATCTCAAGATTACCATAGCAACTTTGATTTCAGGTTTTTTATATTGCAATTATTATTCATTCAGTTTTTATAATATGCCAATTATTGCCATGAATTATATTTTGAACCGTATTGCTGTTAAGTTAATTATGTCCGGCTAAATTATTAATACCGGTATGGACTGTAAGAACTAAAATAATTCAATGATACCTTGGCCAAAAATATTTATAAAACAATTTCTGGTTTCCAATTTCCAAGATTAATTTAACTATCCTTGTCACGAGAGTGAGAGGTTAATTAACACGATTTTGCCACGAGAGTGGGAAATTAATTAAGGCAAGAACCTGCATGCGAGAGTTGGGGTTCAACCCAGATAGTGGTAACGAAGCATTGATTTTTAAATAAACGAGAGTGTTTTAATAAATTAATTAAATTCAAATTGTTTTCAAAAAGTGTTATTAAATTTAAAGTGCATCCACTAGGTTTAGTAGCATGACTTATTTCATAAACACGAGAGTGTATGTTTCAGGTTTTTAAACAATTAGCTTTTACTGAAATACTTTATAGGTCAAGCGATTCACCGAATTCCCTAAGTCCGATTATCACATACCGGTATAATTAGTACTATTACTTTTAATTAAACTGTTTCCCCTAAAAATCGAATATTCATCGCTTAGTTAGACAAACTGTAGCATTAGATTGTATGCGATTGATCCTTAGTCTCTGTGGGTTCGATAATCTTTTAAAACTAGAACGACTGAACTGTATACTTGCAGTTAGTATCCCGACAGACTTATAAAGTCCCGATCAGTAATCTTGGGGACTTGAGACACAGTCTTGGTTACTGCCACAGTTTGCGAGACTTCTTAAAAATGCTGGAGTGGAGTCTCAATAAATTTACCATCTAATTCCACATATCTGAAGGAATTTAGATGGCTGACCATATACTCTTCTTCTCCATGAACAATGATGATTTCCCCTGAATTGGATATTTCAGCATTTGATGCAACGTAGAGGTAACGACAACGGCATTGTGAATCCATGGTCGGCCTAATAAGCAGGAATATGAAGGGTGAATATCCATTACATAAAAAGTTGAATCAAATGTTTGGGTTCCAACTTTTATGGGGATGTCCACTTCCCCATGCACCATCCTTTTTGAGTCGTCAAAGACCCTTACTACTATGTTGCTAGGCTTCAAGGTCAATCCTTCACAGTCAAGCCTATCAAGAGCTTTTTTAGGAAACACATTCAGAGACGAACTAGTATCCACCAAGACATGAGCCAAGGTTGTGCCCCTACATTCGACTGAGACATGTAATGCCTCGTTATGCTTCCTCCCCCTTGGCGTCAAATCATCATCCGAAAAACCTAAGCCATTATCTGCGGTCAAGCTGGCTACGCAGTCTTGGAACTAATCGACAGATATTTCTTGGGGTACATGGGCAGTTTTAAGGAATTTTACCAAGGCCTTTGCATGAGCCTTGGAATATAACAATAAAGCCAACATGGAAATTTTTGATGGAGTTTGCCCCAGTTGTTCAACTACATTGTAGTCGCTTCTTTTTATGATCTTTAGAATTTCCTCCATCTCTTTTCGGGAGGTCTCAGGGATAGCTATTGATTGTGACTTCGTCCGGACAGGCTCAACCAGAATACTTTTGCCTCGAGTCTCGGCAGACTCAGCAGTAGGAAAGTCAGTAGGGGTGATAACAGAGACTGCATCAGTTTTGTCAATAGGAGTACTATCAGAGATGATTGCAGGACTGGGAATAGCCTTTGGAGGAACAACAACAATAAGAATGATTACAGGTCTAGAAATAACTTTGGGAGGAGCAATTTCTGGAGATAATATCCTTCCACTGCGGGTTATCTTGCTACTCCCTGCGATGTTACTGATATCAGAGTCAACTTTCTCAGAACTTGAATCTTCAGTAGCTGGCCAATCTTGCTTGATACCGTGATAGTAGATATCACCTCCATAATTCCATGGGACAGTTTTGTCTGACGAATACAGGATTGGTCCGAGCATTGTAATTATCAACGGAGCTACTTTAGGAACTGATTTAATTCTAACAGGTCTTTTGGTGGAGACCCTAGAAGAATTTTCAGAAATGGTCACTATAGAAAGATCATTATAAGAAACAGTTGGAACAAAAGTCTTCTCGAACAAAATCTCCTTGTTATCTATTAGGCATTGAACTCCTACTTTTAACAACAGACAACTGGTTGGTGAGGATAAACAGAAATGACAGCTTTTATCACAGCTTGGGAATACACCGGCATTCAACAAGTTCTTTTTGATAGTCAGGAGTGAGGTCATAAGTTCATCAACTGAAGTAACAAACATATCTTCCTCAACGGCGTTAACATTACGGCCGTGCTTGGGCATAGGGGCAGTGATGACATTGGGAATTTCTGGCGCGTCGAATTCAATCTCTTTGGCTTCAAGAAGGTTTTGTACTTTATTCTTCAGAGCCCAACAGTTGTTAGTGTCATGGTCGGGACTCTCAGAATGGTATGCACAACGGGCATTAGGATGATAGTGAGGAGAGGTTGTGTTAGGATTCTTTGGAGCTTCTTTCAAAGTCACTAGATTGGATCTTAACAAATGTGGCAATACTTGAGATAATGTCATATTAATTCGGGTGAACTATCTGACTAGTCTTTCCGTTCTTGGTTGGTTGCTTCTTTGTTGAGCGGGTGCAGGTTTAGGAACCATGGCAGCCCCCACCATTGGACAATGTTCACCCCTATCTTGATTTCTTTGAGGATATACGCGACAACTAATGGTTTCCTTACAGTAGCAGAGGATGCATCTCTTTGAATATTCCCATTCTTTATCCCGACTTTCACTCTTTCTCTGGTCAATATCAATTCGATGAAACCCACCGAGGAGCTCCCAATTAAGTGATTAAAGAAAGGACCAGACAGGGTGCCCAAAAACATGTCTACCAACTCTCTTTCAGATAGGGGAGGCTGGACTCTTCGTGCTAAGTCCCTCCATTTTTATGCATAATCTTTGAAGCCTTCACTTGAAACCATGACCATACTCTGGAGTTGAGTACGGGTGGGAGCAAGATCAGAGTTGTATTGGTATTGTTTGTAAAAGGCAGCGACCAGATCTTCCTAATTATGAACATTGGCTCTTTCTAACTGATAAAACTAATCAAAAAGAGTTCCATACAGACTGTCTTAAAAGAAGTGTACCCATAAATCCTTGTCAGTCGTATGAGGCTGTATTTTCCTCACATGGGACCGGAGATGCATTTTGGGACATGAAACTCCGTCATATTTGGCGAACATCGGTGCTTTGAATTTTGGAGGAATGACAATCCCAGATACTAACCCCAACTCCTCAAAGTCCAATCCAGGCACTTTTTGAATTTCCATTGCACTTAACCGTTCTTCTAGATGCTTATACTTGTCGTCAACGGGAGGATATTGTTCTTCAGAATAATCTTCTTCTTCCTCTTCCTCTTCTGAATCTGGATGGATAACTGCTTCCTTGCCTTTTCCATCTTGATTGTCTTTCTCACCAGTGACGTTGCAAAGTCTAAGGTCCTTCTTGCTTGTCCTTGGAACCTTCTCCCCATATTTAGAACTCCGGTTATTTTCTTTGTCTTTTTTTTCTTCTCTTCAACCAGCAAAGTCTTCAACTCTTCCTGTCCTTTGGCTAAAGTTAAGAACATCTGTTGAAATTGTGCATTTTGTGCTTGGAGGTCCTTCATAGTTTGCTCGAGATCCATCTTACTTAAATAAACAGTAGAAAGATGAGAAGACTTGTTGCAAGAAACCTGCTTATGTTATGATGAATGGTAAATTCATATGCAATGATTTTAAGGATTTTAAAGATTCAAATTTGTTTTAGACAAAAAGGAAACACACGTTATATTAATAAATTAAAGCTTGAGTACATAAATGCCTCTCTGGGAGAAATAATACAAAAACTCTAAGATAAAAGGTTGTACGCATCCTCTTTGGTGCATGTGGTACGGTGGGAGAACTGGCTTGAGGGTTTGCGTTTTATCATAAATGTTGCGGTTAGCAAGAGTCACCACCGACTTTTCTTTTATCCAAAAGGAAAGGTGAAAAAGCACAGCAAAGACCTTTGAGATTGTTTCTTGAGTTCGGGAGGTAGATTATGAAAAGGGAAGGTGTTAGCACCCTTTTCATCCATAGTTTTCCATGGGCTCTTAGTTACTTTCTAGATCACTTGCTTTTTGTTTTAAAATTGTGCTTTGTGTGGTTTTGAAAGTATTTTGTAAAAGAGGCCATTGTTTAGGCAATCTTTGTAATGATTCTCGTTCGTAAGAATGTATACAAAGATGTTTGTCTTTTTGAAAATGTTTTCAATGTTTGTAAGATGTTTTGAAATGTGTGTGTTTGTTTTGGAAAATAGAAAGGATAATTGTTTGAAAGGGAGCAAGTAACTAGAAGTAATCTACCTACTCAAATGTCTTACTTGTTTATTTTCTTTTCCTTTGATATTGTTGTCTTACCATTGATTTGGTAAGTAACCCTATCTTTGGATGTAAACAGGACGAGCGTGGGTCATCGTATAACCATGATTAGCAATGTTGCAAAGTATCTAAGTATTTTTTGAGGGACCAAGATCATTTTGTAAGGTAACTTTTAATAGCGTCATCGAGGGACTATGATCTTATACTTTTTTGTTTTGCTAAGATACTTCACATGCGTAATATGGCCATTTTTGTATAAGGCAACCAAGTGGAGTAACCTTAAGGATGCTTGTGTGCAAATGTGTTATTTTCATACTTGATTTTGTCTTGGATTAGGGTTTTCTATTTGATTTGTTTTTATCTTGCCATACAAACCCTAATTACTAGCATGTTATGTAAAAGCGATAAATTGCGTAATTTAAAGATTACTACACTATTACAACATTTTATGGGAGGGGGAGTATACAAATTATAAATGGGGATTTGCAATAATGTAAATCTAATTAAGCTATTACAACCAAATCGAATTTGTACAAATATTTGAATAAATAAGATACAATATAAATTAAATATACAATGGTATGTATGTGCAAGAAAAGATTTTTGTTTTTGTTTTTTATATGAAAAAGAGTTTTTAACTAAACCTAATAATTTAAGAAAAGGAAATTATTTTTATAAATTGGTTAACCCTAATTCTAGTTTGCTAAAAGAAAATAAAGTTCTTTAAGTATCATTTTTGTGTATTTTGTATTAAAAATAATAAATAATATTTTTGTGAAATATTTAGTCTTTTTATATTTCAAAATAAATATTTACAAGTATGAAGGAAAAGAAATAAAAATTAATCTAAATCCAATTTATTTTACAAGTTTATTTAAGAAAAATAGTTAATATATAATTTAATAAAAATACTTTTTATGTGAAAATAAAATAAAAATAAATAAAATGCAATATTTATCATGTTTTATATTTTTTATGATTTCATAATATTTAAGAAAATATATTTAATAAAAAATTGGAAATAAAAATAAATAATAAAAATATATGGGCCAGGGGTGCTGTAAGAAAAAGAGAGGTAAGTGTTAGAAAAAAAGAGAGAGGCCCATAAGCTGAGCCCACGTTGCCAAGTGACCAAAAAATGAGCTGAAAAATATGAAAAATGCAAAAGGCAGCGTCA
Source organism: Vicia faba (assembly GCA_948472305.1). Lineage (NCBI taxonomy): Eukaryota > Viridiplantae > Streptophyta > Magnoliopsida > Fabales > Fabaceae > Vicia > Vicia faba. Next base: position 898,202,086 of record OX451740.1, read on the forward strand.
AGTTTCGAACCCATGACCTATGCAATTTCAGCATGCTGCCTTGCCACTGGGGTGGCTGTACATCCGTTAGTTCATATGAAACTAAAAATAGATAACACAAAATGCTTCCTTGCCCTGTACTTCATCTTCTTCCTCAAGCTAGCCTGAACCTCTATCTTTCTCATTTCTCCATAAAAATGGAAACTTCAAACATGAAAATGGTAGTACTCTTTCTCACGTTTTCAACCATGTAACTCATGTAAGCTAACAATCAAAGATCAAAACTAATTTCATTGGCCCTAATTTCAAACCTAATTTTTACAGAAATTTGAAATCTAAAATTCTCTATACACAATGAATATAAATGAAATCTATGCACATGTTTGGCTTTAACACAATAATATCTACATTTTACTTTCACAAATCGAGACCTAAGGATGCCTGTATGAAGAGATAGAAGTTAAAGTTCTTACCTCTTTCAGCTGAGATCGTGAATGGAGTTTGAGTGAGTTTTAAGGAGGCCTGAGGATTCCTTTAGCTTGCCTGAACCTCCCTGAGTGTGTTCCAATCCTTACCTTGCTTTGAAAGTGCCTGAATCTCTCTATCCAAGTCAACCTGCAAGCTTGAAATGCAAAAACGGCAGATGGAGAAGGAGGAGTTACAGTGCAGGGATGATGGTCTGGAACACTTAGATATGATGTAGGTTAAGTTTTTAGATGATTAGAACTTGAAACACACGAGTGGATTTTTGGATTACTATGCTTGATGCAAAACTGCATGTTATGACAAGTTTTTAGTGATAGAAATTTTGGGAGAGTTTCTGGCCTATAGCAATCGTGTGTTAGGTTGTAATGTGTTTGTGTATAAGTATAGAGAAGGTTTTAAATCAATTCCACAATAGGTTTCTGAGTTATAGGCTTTTTGCTCTATTGCTTGCTTTTAAGAAAAGTGAAGAGACAATTCTCTACATGCTTGTACAGGCCTGGTTTGAGTTGGTACAAATCCTAGACACTTTGATTTTGGTTTATAGGACTTGCGTGTGCAGAGAGAACAAGTGCAATGCTCAAGGAGTTGACAAATGCAAAAGTTGTGCTTTTCTAAAATGGCAATGGCAACTTTGTGCCATTTATGGAATTAAAGCTTGGACAAAGACTCTTATACTTGGATTAAGGATTTATTAATTGTGTAAGCATTAAATTATGAAGTGAGAAACAAGTTTGAGGCCTGTAGAGCAAGGATTATGCAGCCTAGGTTTGAATTTGAATTTTGGTTCATCATGAAATGGCTTGAAAACAAAGTGAGAAATTGCCAACTTCATCTTTTCGATTCTCCCTACTCAAGAATGATCTCAAGGAGTTCTTGGACATTTTGGAAAGCTTTAAATGTGCTCTATAACTCATCTTTGAAATTCTTTTCAAGATTCCTCTTGGAACTAGGTGAAAAGTTGCCATGAAGTTAGGTAAAAAACCTGCCTAAATTAGGGCAAAATTTCACTAAGTTATTTTAGTTCATGGGCATGTATTCACAAAATTATATCTTGATATCCAAGCATCTTTAGGGAAAAATGTATGAAGCAAAGTTGTATATTTCATGGAGATCTACAATTTTCATGTTGGGAACTTTCTTTGAATCATCTTGCATCATAGTGGAAATTTGACTTAAAGTTGAGAAAAAATAAGAAATTTTCTATACTTAGAAAAATTTCTAAGTTAAGAAAATTTCAAATTTCAAAACAAAATCTTCAATCTTTGATTTCTTGATGAACAAGTTTCACATTTTGACATGCTTTGATGAATTGTAATCTTTGGCATTTGATTTTGACCAAAAAGTCAAAGTTTGACTTTTCAGTATACAATTGACTTTTGATCAGTTGACTGCAAAATTTATCTGTCAATCCAATGGACTTGCAATGTTTTGAAACATGTCATTAGGTCAAGATAATGCAATTGAACCCTTGAAATAATGCTTCAAACCAATTGATCATTTGCATGGTCAAAAATCAGAAATGGCCCTTTCTCAATCAAAACCCTAATTTTGACCATTTTTCCCTTTGATGATTTGATCAAATTTCTTGAGGAATTATGGTCCAAACTTGATCAAATGATACATGTGAGTCTAAAATGTTGACGTGGATCAAAGATTATGAAGTTTTACTGTAAATTGGCCATGGTTGACTTTTCCCCCAATACAGCTGATTTTTAGGTCAATTATCCAATTGACTGATCAAAAATGTGATTCAAAGCTTGAAACTTAACATGAGTAATCTTAGGGGTCCATGATGATACTTGAAAGTAATATGAAGCATTAATAGTCCAAAAATCCTTGTGCAAACTCCAACCCTAATTTTGGTCATTAGTGCATGAAGAGGTGTCTTAAGCTGATCAAACCCTAATGCAGTCTTGAGTTTAAGAGATCTTGTGAGGAAATCTTTGATAAGTGAGAGGGCAAATTTTGGGGTACAACAGATGCCCCTGTTCAATCTTCTTAAACCTGAAGAGTTAGACTGGCGAGTCTTGCCATTCGTGACTCGAAGATGGAAGATGATTGGACACTAGAGTGCCCATAAATTTGCACTCGATGATGTGATGATAGAAGGAATGGGCTTACAAATTCCATTTGGAGAAGTGATAGAATATTGTTGGATATGGGCTTGTAGATGCCATCCAAGAATGTTTGTTGAAATGTAAGTTGTAAGCTGAAAGAATGAGTATCAAAACGGAGTCCGTGTCTGGAGCGTATCTGAACTGTACCCGGAAGTTGATTTTGACTAAGTATCAGAATGGCATCCGTGTCTGGAGCATGTTCGAACTGTATCTGAAAGTTGAATTTAAATGAGTATTAGAATGACATCCGTGTCTGGAGCGTATCCGAACTGTATCTGAAAGTTGAATCTGAATGAGTATTAGAATGGCATCCGTGTCTGAAGCGTATCCGAACTGTATCTGAAAGTTGAATCTGAATGAGTATCATAGTGGCATCCGTGTCTGGATCGTATCTGAACTGTATCTGAAAGTTGAATCTGAATGAGTATCATAATGGCATCCATGTCTGGAGCGTATCTGAACTGTATCTGAAAGTTGAATCTGAATGAGTATCAGAATGGCATCCGTGTCTGGAGCGTATCCGAACTGTATTTGAAAGTTGAATCTGAATGAGTATCAGAATGGCATCCGTGTCTGGAGTGTATCTGAACTGTATCTGAAAGTTGAATCTGAATGAGTATCAGAATGGCATCCGTGTCTGGAGCGTATCCAAACTGTATCTGAAAGTTGAATCTGAATGAGTATCAGAATGGTATCCGTGTCTGGAGCGTATCCGAACTGTATCATGATTGCATATTGTCAATGGTAACTGTTAATCTTATCCTGAAAAGGGTAAAAATGTTAGCTAAAATACAAAGTTATGTTGCATGAAATGTATGATGCAATGTATTGGCTTTATCAATGTTTATGATATATGGATGCAATGTATGCGCATGTGAGCTGATTTGCTGTATTGTTGTTTGATTGAGGAAAATAAACCCCTGAATGTTGTTGAGGATATGTGAATTTTCATGTCTTGAAGTTGAAGTACTGGTGAAATTTTGTTGAGAGAAGTAAATTCCGTTGTGAGGGCAATGCCATGTACTGCTTGTAAGATCTGCTTGGGGAATCTTGAGAAATTTGACGACTTCTACTAGGGATTGATAATTTGAAATTTTGTTCGGCTGGGGATTTAAATGACGTACTGTAGGGGATTATTTATGGAATAGCCTAGAGACGTTTTCCTATTCTTTCAACCTATCAGTAATTGTCTTTCTCATTTTGTTTATTTGTAAACAGTGATTATGTTCAAATGCATATGTTCAATAATGAATCATTGGACGTTTTTGTAAATAAAACACAAGCGTAAAGAAAAAGATAAATAGTTTTTTCACTTTCAAAGGGATATATTTGTATTGATTTTGAATAAATATTTTTGTACAAAGGGGACAAACATTCTAGTAAGAGAATGATGTCATAACAAATGAAAATTTTGATACAAAGAAAAGATAGCTATGTGTAAAAAATCCCAGGGGGTTTCCATTTTGCCATAGCCTTCATATCTCCGAATATCTTGTCTATTTATTGCTTCGTCTGAAGATGATTGAATTGATCAGAAACTCTGAGTTTGTCAGTGGAAGTCAAAGGTTATCCGTAAAGTGATCCGATGGGACATAATCATACGCTTTAATTCCCTAATTTTTGCCTGGACCGCCCTTTCGGGTTTTCAGTCCACCGGGAAACCCTTTTTTGCCCAAGTCGCCCTTTCGAGTTTTCAACTTGCCGGGTGTACAGATTTTCCCCCGAACCTTTTGGTTCGTCGGGATGCCCTTGTTTTGCCTAGGCGTGTCAACCTAGCGGGTCTCTTATGCGTAGTATCTTTTAACTATGTCCGTGTTTGCAGGGTGTAGCAGGTCGTCGCCATCCATGGTGGTCAAAATCATTGCCCCACCGAAGAATATATTTTTGATTACAAATGGTCCTTCATAGGTAGGAGTCCATTTTCCCCTGGGATCACTTTGTGGCAAGATGATACATTTGATCACTAGATCCCCAACTTGATATACTTGGCGCCTGACTTTCTTGTTGAAAGCCTTGATCATCCATTTTTGATATGTCTGACCATGGCAGACATCAATAAATCTTTTTTCATCAATCAAATTTAGTTGACAAGTCGAGTCTGGATCCAATTGTTTTCATTCAAACCTGCATCCTTCATAATTCTCAGAGAGGGGATCTGAACCTCAATAGGTAGGACAACCTCCATGCCGTAAACCAAAGAATAGGGTGTTTCCCCGATTGACGTGCGAGTCGTGGTACGATAACCGTGGAGAGAAAACGGTAACATCTCATGCCGGTATTTGTATGTGACTGTCATTTTCTGTATGATCTTCTTAATGTTTTTATTTGCAGCTTCGACAACACCATTCATCTTTGGCTGATAGGGAGAAGAATTGTGATGCTGGATCTTGAATTGCTCACATAAAACAATGATCATAGTGTTATTGAGATTTGTACCGTTATCAGTGATGATTCTTTCCAGGATACCATACCGAAAAATAAGGTTTTGCTTGATAAAGCGGGAAACAACATTCTTGGTAACGGAAGCGAAGGAAGCTGCTTCAACCCACTTTGTAAAATAATCAATGGCCACTAGGATGAAGCGGTGTCCATTGGAGGCTGTAGGCTTGATCTCTCCAATCATATCAATTCCCCACATAGCAAAGGGCCAAGGTGCCGTCAATACATTTAGAGGAACTGGAGGTATGTGCACCTTGTCAGCATAAATTTGACACTTATGACAGGTTCGAGAATGTTGATAGCAATCTGCTTCCATAGTAGACCAATAATAGCCTGCTTGTAAGATTTTCTTCACCATCGTATGCCCACTAGAGTGGGTGCCAAAAGTACCTTCATGTAATTCAGCCATGATCTTTTCAGCTTCAGCCTTATCCATGCACTGAAGCAAAATGGAGTCATGATTGCATTTGTACAGGATGCCATTACTAAGGAAGAATTTAGCAGAGAATCTCCTTAAGAACTTCTTATCATTGATTGAAGCTCCTTTTGGATATTCTTGAGCCTCGAGATACCTCTTGACTTCATGAAACCAAGGCTGGTCCACTACCTCTTCAGTATTAATCTCGTGACAGTGCGCTGGTTCATCCATTCGTTCGATGGTGATTTGGGGAGCCTCGTTATCCCAATTAAGTTTAAACATAGATGACATTGTGGCTAGAGCGTCTGCTTGCTGATTTTCTTCTCGCGGGAAATGCTCGAAGGTAATCTTCTCAAAATGCGGTAGCAATGTCAAAACATGTTCTTTGTAAGGATAAGGTTTGGGTGTTTAGTGTCCCATTCCCCTTTGATCTGACTAATGACCAAAGCTGAATCTCCAAACACATCTAAAGATTTGATTCCCAAGTTTATGGCAGCTTTGAGACCAAAGATGCACGCTTCGTACTCTGCCATGTTGTTTGTATAATTGAAGCAAAGTCTGGCAGTAAAGGGAGTATGACACCCTTCTAGAGATATGAGTATAACGCCGATACCATTACCAAGTGCATTGGATGCTCCATCAAAGAACAGGGTCTGTAATACGGTGGGAGAACTGACTAGTGTTTTGCGTTCGTATTCGCACTTGTGCGGTTGAGCAAGAGTCGCCACCGACTTTTTATTTTATCCTAAAGGAAAGGTTAAAAATGCACAGCAAAAACCTTTTGAGATATTTCGTGGGTTCGGGGGGTAGATTATGAAAAGGGAAGGTATTAGCACCCTTTTCATCCATGGTTATCCATGGGCTCTTAGTTACTTGGTTTTTTAGATCACTTGCCTTGATTTTCGATTGCTTGAAAATGGTGTGTGTGTGAGTGCTTTTGAAAATATTTTGGAAGAAGATGCCTTGTCTTAGGCTAACCTTGTAACAATTCTTTACTCGAATGTTTTACAAAGGCGGGTATCTTTTCGAAAAGATGTTTCAAATGTTTTTGAGAGTTTGTTTGAAAGTGTTGTGGATGGTGATTTTTGAAAAGAAGGCAAGTGTTTTTTGCAAGTCGATCTCAAGTAACTAAGAGTTTTGTCTACCCTATTGTACTCAAAGGTTTTTTGTTATGTTTTAACCCCTTTTAACAATTTTGTTCCACCATTGAATTTGATGGACAATCTTGCGTTTAGGAAGTTTATTCGGGACGGGCGCGGGTGGTCGTATGGACCATGAATGCAATGGTGCCTAAGTGTCTTTGGCAATTTGCTTTGAAGGGACTATGATCATTCTGTTTAGGCAACACTTTGAGGGACTTATGATCATTTGATTTTGTTTTGCCAAAGAAACTCGACGTGCAAGCATGGCCCATTTTGGAAGGCAACATGTGGGATTACCCTAGAGGGTGCAAGTGTGGTTGTGTATTGATTACATGTATTTGTCTTGTATTAGGTTATCTAGCGTTTGATTTTATGTACATGCAAACCCTAGGTCTAACCATGGTATAATTGAAAACAGTAAATTGCGAAATGTAAAATCTACGCTATTACAAAGTTAGTATCTGGGAGTGGGGGTATAAATGTACAAATGGGGATGAGACTTATAGTATCCATAAGTTACAACCAAATCGAATTTGCGATCAAATGTAAATATCGAATATACAAATATAAGATAAACAAATGTGTATAGGACAATGTGAATGTATTGTGTAAGTGTACAAGTATATGAGTATGTGATTATTTACAGGTGCGACAATGTGAAATTTGAACATGTATTAAATATTGTTTAATTATTGATCTTGTATTTCTTTTAATATGTACAAAAGAAAAATGTTTTAATTGAATGTTTAAGCTCTAATTAAATTATGAAAATGATGTTTTAAGAAAATACTTCTAGGTGTTAATTATGTATAAAAAAAAAGAGTATTTTTCATTTGTTATGTACAAAAAGAATATTTAAAAGAAAAAGGTATTTTCAATTTTAATTAATATTGTATGATATGTACAAATTAAATGAAAAGTGTTTTTAATATTTATTATAAACAAGTTAAATGACAATTAATTTCAATATTTGTTATGGTGCAATAAAATGTATTTTATTATTTATGTGCAAAATATGTTTCAATTAAATATCAAGAAATGAATTATGTATGTTTAAAAAAAAATGTATTTTTTAATTGTTGTGTACAAAAAAGTATTAAATTAGACAATTTTAGATAAGAAGTGTTTTTATATGTTTTAGTATTAATGCATTATTATAACAAATCTATTAAATTAGAAAAAGAAACTATATGGTGTTTAGAAATATTAAATGTTTTAACTTAATAAATAAAAAAATGAAATAGGTTAATTAATTAACTAAAAAAAAAGTTGTTTTATATAAGAGGTTTAGAGTTTTTAATGGGCTTTAGAGAGGGAGGTGTATTAAAATGCTTGGTCTTTAGGTGTTTTAGGAATGCATTAGGCCCATAACTGAACGATCAGTTTTAGGGTTTTGTTTTCGTTTCAATTGGGGACAAAGCGTTAGGGTTTGTGAAGCGCGCCGTTCATGTGTTTTCTTCTTCTCCGTTCATCCTCATGCATGTCCCGGTACTTCCCTCCGTTCGAGGCCACCGGCGCCACCCATCTCCCTCCTCCTTACACTCGCTCCAACGGCAATATAAAAGGTATGAATTCGTTCAAACGCATTAGGGATCTTGTGTTTTTGCATGCTTAGTTCTTTGCTTATTGATTCGGATTATGTGCTTCTTTGGTTCGAGTTATGCGAAGAGGGAAAAAATCTGTACCTTTCTGAGGAGACGGAGGAGGGACGGAGGTGGAGGCGCCCAGGCGGCCAAGGGTGGAACGAGGTGATGACGGACTTGTAGCAATCCCGGTTTGTCTTCTTTAATGCTCTTTAGGGTTTGATGATGATTTTCTTTTGCACTGAAAACCCTTTTGTGAACCCTCACTTTTCTTCTTCTTCTCTCCCACTGTATTCACGTCGCCTTTGATACTTTTGCTCAACGATGTTACACTGAGGGCTTTATGTTGCCTTTGAATATATTGCTTTTTTCTGAAACTTTGATGCTTTGTACGCCTTTTCCTTCTTCTTCTGATTCTGCCCCTTTGTGTTGGTTGAAATGTGATGCTTGCTTGTGTTGCCCTATGATGAACTCTGAGTTCTGAGGGCCTTGTGGGTTTGGAAATTAGTATGCTTTGATGTTACCCTTTTTTTTTGAAAACGTTTGTTGCCTCTTGATTTCCCTTTGGAACCGTTGGTTATGATGCCTTGAGATGAATGTGCTTTTGAACTTGTTGAGCCTTTTGCCTATGATGAAGCTTTTCTGAGTTCACTTATTTCCTCTTCTCTATTTCCCACTTTGCCTTTGAATGTGTTTGCTTATGATGAAGAATTTCTGAGGCCTAGGGTTTAGTTGCCTTAACAGATTTAAAAGGCTTAGCAGGTTATGCTCTTCATCTTGGACAGTTTGTTGGTATATTGTGAAATAGCAGGGTATCAGGTTGGTTGGTTCTGGCTTGTGAAGTTGTTTAAGGTTTGAACTGGACAGGTTGGGTTCTTTAGGCTCAGCAGGTTTGGGATATGCAGGTTATGGTTAATGCAGGTTATGGCTAATGCAGGTTTAACTGATTTTTTGGCCTTGGTTGGAATGCAGACAGCAGGCTTTGATTAAGCAGTAGGCAGGCTGTGCTTCAGGTTTTAGGTGTTTTACAGGTTTCAAATGCTTAGCAGGTTTTATGCTGGTATGGCCTTTTGTTTCTGGTTTGTGAAATAGCAGATTATGCTTGTGTGGTTGTTCAGGTTTGAGGTTATGAAGTTTTTAGGCCATGTATTACTGGTTTTTGAGCTTTGTGTTTGCTTCAGTATGTGGTTTGCTTGCACATGCCGGTTGTGAGTTTTTGAAGTGTTTTTCTTTTGTGTTTTGGTGAAAGTTCTGCCTCCTTTCTCTTACTGTGTCTGGCTCTTTTGTATCTCTTTCTATCTATGCCTCTAAGCCTAAAAACCTGCTCCCTGCTTACTTTATCTCTCTCTCTTCTAGTACAGTTAAATATTTTATATGTTTTGTGCTGTACTTTTCTGAAAAGGTCACATGGGGAAATAATGAAAGTGTAGTTGTTGCATATCCCATTTTCTCTGCATATCTTCTTTGGCCAGCTTCTTACACTTTGGATCTTTTGATATCTTTGTGACAGTATGCTTTATATTTTTTTGGCAGAAAGTTGTACTTTGATTTTTAGTTGGGTTTGAACTTGGAGTTTGAGACTTTGAATTTATGCAGTTTGTCACTTTGAGTTATGCAATTTGGCTTTTGTGCATTCATACTTTAGCAAATAAAACTCGTCCCTCTTTGTGAACCGGGAGCGATCCCGTGATTTGCAGAGAGGGTTAACTGATCCCTATCAGTGGCCTTTAATGATGACTGCAATTTTAATCTGTCTTTTCAATTTAACTGTTATTTTTGACTTTTCTCCTTTTCTTTTGCAGATGAATAATGGAGCACCGGAGCGAAGTGAAGAATGAAGAATTAGAAATAAATAGGATAGTTTTTCTTTTTTTATTTAAATTTAAATCAATGTAAAACCAATGTTTGTAATTAAATTCCAAACATCAATTGTACAGTTAATTTAAAGATAAATAAAAGTTTCCATTATCCAGCTTAATTCTGTTTTCTCTCTTTATTGTTTATTTATTTATTTAAAACTCTTTGAATTAAAATAATTAAAAAATAAATTTCAATCACTTAATTTAGAATAATAAATAATTTAAATAAAACAATGTCTTAGTAATTGATCAGTTAAACCTGTCCTTTCCAATATCCAAAGCAAAGCAGCAGTTAACCAAAATAAACTGATCAAACGCATTCCCTTTTCACTGATTCTTTGCCAAGCACTGTAATTCCAAACTGCGCATATCCTTTGACTGGTGAATTCAAACCAACTGTCTCCTCTTACTGATTAAATTAAAAACAATGCGAATTCGACCCGATTCTCGGAATAAATTGCAAAGTGTTGTGGAATTTAAATCCTTCTGAGAATATGCCCATAAAACCTTAATTCCTGATTAAATGCCAACGAACATTCGCCTGATCACAATTGAGCCAGAATCAACCAAAACCCTAAGCCAATTATTTGAAGCCATCCAAAGTCCTAAAAATTAATAAAACCCTAATTTTTGTTTGACTGACGAGAAAAGTCCGTTTGTCCGATTCTTGAACCAGTTTGAAAAGTCAGGAAATGCCTGAAGCTGAGATTTCTTGTGGAAAAAATGCGAGGGCAAATTTTGGGGTACAACAGTTTCCCCTGTTCAATCTTCTTGGACCTGAAGAGTTAGATTGGCAAGTTTGCCTTTCGCGACTTGAAGGTAAAAGAAGATTGGACACTAAAGTGCCCAGAAAATTTGCACTCGATGATATGATGGTGGAGGTGAATAGGCTTACAGATGCCATTTGGTGATGGGATTAAAGATGCCATCTGGTGCGATAGAATTTTGTCGGGGGATGGGCTTAGAGATGCCATCTGAGAATGGGCTTAAAGATGCCATTTGGCGACTGCTGGTAGGAGGATGGGCTTATAGATGCCATCTGGACGTGTTGAACTGTATGTCAATGGTGAGTGGACAAGTATCAGAAGGGCATCCATGTTTCGGAACATCTCTGAATTAGGGGTCCGAATAAGCAACAGGTTGACGTCCATGTCTGGAGAATCCGTAAACTAATTTCAGGAGTTGAGATTGAGTGAGCAATAGAGCGGCGTCCGTTGTTGGGAAGCGTCCGTAAACTGTTTTCAAAAGTTGAGAAGAGTCTGAACAAGTTGGTAGATTGACATCCGTTGTAGGGAAGAATCTGTAAACTGTTTTGAGAAGAGTCTGAACAAGTTGGTAGATTGACATCCGTTGTAGGGAAGAATCTGTAAATTGTTTTCAGAAGTCTTGAAGTTGAAGAGGAAACAGTGTAGGGTTTCCTGATGATGCGTTTGAATGGATCTGGAATAAGTATCAGAATGTCGCCGTGTCTGGGTCACATCTGAACTATTTCTGGATGAATCTCGGAAGATGATCTGCGTCTGTCGACTGCTCTTACCTGAAAAGGTAAAGGGTTAGTTGTATGCAATGTTATGATGCATGATGCAACGTATGTGAAATCAAAGTTTATGATATGAATGTGATGAATGCGCATGTAAGCTGATGAGCTATCTTGCTGAGGATAAATGAATCCGAGATGGCTGAAGATAAAAGCATTTTGACTGCTGCCGGGGAAAATAAATCCTTGGCGGATGCTGGGGAAGAGAATTCCCGATGACCTCTACCGGGGAGTTCCAAATTAGTAGACTCCTGCTGGGGAGGTAAGATTGAGAATCTTCAGCTCGGTGGGAAGTAACTCTGGCGACTTCACTGGGGAACTCAAGATTTGCCCTCTCCAAAACTCTGTGGGGAGAAGGTTCAATGGTCTGGCTCCGCTGGGGATAATGAAGCTTGACTCTGAGTGGAGCTAGCTTGAGAAGAATCTGAACAAGCGATAGGTTAACATCCGTTACTTGGAGAACCCGTGAACTGTTTTCAGAAATCTTGAGATTGAATAAGCAACAGAGCCGCATCCGTTGTTGGGAAGCGTCTGTAAACCAATTTCAAAGGTTGCATCTGAACAAGCTGATAGATTAACATCCGTTGTTGGGAAGAATCCATAAACTGTTTTCAGAAGTCTTGAAGTTGAATCAGCAATAGAGCCGCATCCGTTGTTGGGAAGCGTCCGTAAACTAATTTCAAAGGTTGCATCTGAACAAGCTGATAGATTAACATCCGTTGTTGGGAAGAATCCATAAACTGTTTTCAGAAATCTTGAAGTTGAATCAGCAATAGAGCCGCATCCGTTGTTGGGAAGCGTCCGTAAACTAATTTCAAAGGTTGCATCTGAACAAGCTGATAGATTAACATCCGTTGTTGGGAAGAATCCATAAACTGTTTTCAGACGTCTTGAAGAGGAACCGGTGTAGGGTTTCCTGATGATGAGCTAGTGTAAAACTGCATCGGTTTTTGAACACTTTTGACATTCGAATGCCCCAAGTGGTGATGTAGATAAATTCCTGGCTTATTACAGGTGTTGGTCTAAAATCGGTCGTTCACAGATGTTTTCCTGGGTTGTTACAGGTGTTGATCTGGAATTCTTCAGACATGCCCTGGCTGGATACAGGAATCGAATCTGGAAAGGTGATAGTTGATAGATATGCCCTGGCTGGATACAGGAATCGAATCTTCAAACTCTTCAGACGTGCCCTGGCTAGATACAGGAATCGAGTCTGGAAATATGATCAACAGATATGCCCTGGCTGGATACAGGAGTCGAATCTGGAAATGTTGTAGTTGATTTGTTGAACACTTTTGACATTCGAATGCCCCAAGTGGTGAAGAAGGAGTCTTGAATCAGATTACTCTGCATATTGAGAGATTTCTTGAAATCTTGACTGGACTACCCCAGGTTAACTGGATTGTGATATGTCATGCCCCTTGTTGATAGGAGATTTGATGGAAGTGTCATCCTCTTGAAATGATTTTGACTTACTGAGAGAGTTTTCGTTCCTCCGAACATTCGCTGTATGAATTTCTTCGCTGTCAAACAAAAGGGTCAAATGCAGACAGTGATATTCGAATAATGCAAAGTTTATGTTTGTCTCGAAGTTTTGAAAAATGCGTTTTTAGCAGAAAACTTTTTATAAGACAAATCAACACAAGATTTAGAGCAAAGCCCTACAGGAGTCAGGATACCTTTTGTAACAGTATGCTTTCGAACTAACCCATGCTTCAATTAGGACTTTTAAAGGGTTGTAACGTGGCCTGGTTCACGGTTTAAGAAACAAAGGATATAGGCTCAAAGTATATTTGTACCCACCCGCTCTTCGTGATGTTCTCCAACCTAAGCTCAGTTAATTGCGTCATACTCTGTTTTGAGTTTGGAACGACTTTTGGGCAATGGTTCACCAGTTGAATTTGGGGAGACAGTCATCATCTCCTTTTTCTTTTTCAACATTTTTCATGTTGTTGAGGATTTTGTAATGACCTCACTATTTTGATTTTGATTTGTTATCCCTAACTTTTGCCTGACTGTTACCGTTTTCCGGGATTACCGTCAGCGGGATGCCCCAGCTTTCTTAAGCCTCCTTTATAGGTTTTGGCTTGGTGGGCTTTTCGCTTTTGAGAGATTGACTGTCTATGTGATAGGGAACCGCCCTTGTCTTTTGATTCCAAAGGAATGCTTTCTTTTTCGACGTCGTTCGTTGTGTTACGAACTGAGAGTTTGCGACTTCAATGCGCATTTTCTTTTGAATTAACTGAGACACTACCCTGCCCCAGGTTTATATCAAAGGTTTCAATTGTTTAGAACAGAAAACTCCTACTTCTTTGGCTCGAAGGGGTTGACGAGGGATTATCTTCCTTATAACTCTAGTGTTTGGGAATTGAAAGAAATGCCTGTACATCATCAGCACGGTCTATTCAAAAGCATACTGTATAAGATCATGGTATTGTTTCGTCATCCTCCCTCTAAAGGCTTACAGCTTTTTATCAAGAGTCAAATATCATAAAGAAAAGCATAAGAGTAGTGAAACGAATGGATGAATTCAAGACAAACATATGCAATGCATTAATGAAAATAGAGTTTAACATCAACAGATAATTGTTTGACAGCAAAAGCAATTACAACTTTGAACATTCAAAAAGAAGCAAAAGTCTTTCAGCTTGAGCTTCGTCACTTCAAGTGGAGAACCCTTTAACGGAAGATTTTCATCTCGCTGTCTGGCATGAATTCCAGCACCCCAATGTCGATCAGATCTTGAATCTTGTTCTTCAAGGCCCAACAGTCGTTGGTGTCGTGTCCCAGGCTGTAGGAGTGGTAAACACAAAATGCATCGGGATGATAGTGAGGAGAGGAGGTATTGAGCTTCTGAGGAGGGTCCTTTACGGTAAGCAAGTTGACCTCCAATAGACGCTTCAGTATGAAGAATGATGGTATTTCAGTCTCCGTAAACTGTCTTCCCGACTTTTCTTGCTTACGCCGATTACCCCGTTGACGCTGGCGAGGTTGTTGATGGGCTTGTGACCCTGAAGCTAGCAAAGGAGCTTTCCCCTTGTCTTCTGGAATGGATGGAGGCTGAGCGGTGACTTGCTCTTCGACCTCAGATGTTTTCCCCAGTTGGTTGTTTGGAAGCAGTTGGTGGACAAGAACCCTGAGTTCCTCTTGTCTTTGAGATAGGTCTTAGATGAGAGCCATCTGGCCCACCAACTGTCCCATCACTTGAGTCCTCAAGGTGGTTAGATCAAACTGCAGCTCCGCAAGCTGGTCACTCCTGGTATTGTTGGAATTCCCCAAGGCCTTGGTGAGGAGAGCTTTCATCTCTTCTTGCCCCAGAGACAAGTTCAGGAACATCTCCTGCAGCTGAGCAGTCTGGTCTTGGATGTCTTTGACAGACCTTTCTAGAGCCATCTCTTGCTGAAATAAACAGCAGGAGAGTAAGGAAACCTGAAAAAGGAAAGATTGTCAAAATGCAATGCATGATATGCGGATGCATGCTTTCAAGGATCTCTTGGGGTAAACACAAGAAAATGTTAGAGGTTGAACTCTGCTCTTGGATTGGAGATCTCTGCACCGATGGACGTCTTTCCACGAGAATCAAGCTCACCATGTCGAGTGGGTCATAGCCACTGATTCAAGTTGTTGTTTTTGAACTTTTGATTGGAGAGCTTTGTATCGGTGGATGTCTTTCCACGAGAATCAAGCTCACCATATCGAGTGGGTCATAGCCACTGATTCAAGTTGTTGCACTTGATCTTTGGTTGGCATTGGTTAGAGGAGAAACCTTTTGCCCCTTGATAGACGTCTGGTTCAACGTAACCCTGCATCCAAAGAACCCTCAAGATCCTTGAAATGGTTATTGAAAATGCTATGGTATGATGTCATGATGTTATGTACATGTATGCACAAGCAAGTGAGTGTATATACAGGCAAACATATTCACACAGAGCAAACAAGGCCTTAGGTTTAGGCTTGCATGAGGTTCAGGTACTACCCTCTTTCAGTTCGTTGGTTAAAACCTGTCCTATCAAAAGTAACCGGGTTCTAAGGAGCTCAATATCATTGGATTGTTTTCTGTGTTCATTGTTTCGGTTTAGCCACTTACTGGCGACCAAAATATTCCAAGAAAACAATCCTCAAAAGAGTGTAGTATCGAGGATCTACCAACTTCGGACTGCACCAAAGCCGGTCATCTCACTACCCCTAAAAAGGCTAAGATGGTCAATTAAGGTTCTAAGAGTTCGTTAGTGCTTCATGACATCACACAGCGGCCCCGTACTCTCCTTGACTACTCAAGGGTTACCGGTACTCAAAAATATGTCACACTAACATAGCTTACTGCTTCAACCATGTCGGTATACCCCGCACAGTTCCCTCGCAGGTTTTTGCTATTTACCTAGGAAGGTACCCCAAATCCGGGTGGAGGATTTACAACAAACCCAAACAAGAACCCAAAAGATAAATCAATCAAGTCAATCAAAGCAAGAAAGTAAAGGTGATCTAAACCCTAAGGTAACCCCACAGGAATTATTATCCCCAGCAGAGTCGCCAGTTCTGTAATACGGTGGGAGAACTGACTAGTGTTTTTCGTTCGTATTCGCACTTGTGCGGTTGAGCAAGAGTCGCCACCGACTTTTTATTTTATCCTAAAGGAAAGGTTAAAAATGCACAGCAAAAACCTTTTGAGATATTTCGTGGGTTCGGGGGGTAGATTATGAAAAGGGAAGGTATTAGCACCCTTTTCATCCATGGTTATCCATGGGCTCTTAGTTACTTGGTTTTTTAGATCACTTGCCTTGATTTTCGATTGCTTGAAAATGGTGTGTGTGTGAGTGCTTTTGAAAATATTTTGGAAGAAGATGCCTTGTCTTAGGCTAACCTTGTAACAATTCTTTACTCGAATGTTTTACAAAGGCGGGTATCTTTTCGAAAAGATGTTTCAAATTTTTTTGAGAGTTTGTTTGAAAGTGTTGTGGATGGTGATTTTTGAAAAGAAGGCAAGTGTTTTTTGCAAGTCGATCTCAAGTAACTAAGAGTTTTGTCTACCCTATTGTACTCAAAGGTTTTTTGTTATGTTTTAACCCCTTTTAACAATTTTGTTCCACCATTGAATTTGATGGACAATCTTGCGTTTAGGAAGTTTATTCGGGACGGGCGCGGGTCGTCGTATGGACCATGAATGCAATGGTGCCTAAGTGTCTTTGGCAATTTGCTTTGAAGGGACTATGATCATTCCGTTTAGGCAACACTTTGAGGGACTTATGATCATTTGATTTTGTTTTGTCAAAGAAACTCGACGTGCAAGCATGGCCCATTTTGGAAGGCAACATGTGGGATTACCCTAGAGGGTGCAAGTGTGGTTGTGTATTGATTACATGTATTTGTCTTGTATTAGGTTATCTAGCGTTTGATTTTATGTACATGCAAACCCTAGGTCTAACCATGGTATAATTGAAAACAGTAAATTGCGAAATGTAAAATCTACGCTATTACAAAGTTAGTATCTGGGAGTGGGGGTATAAATGTACAAATGGGGATGAGACTTATAGTATCCAATAAGTTACAACCAAATCGAATTTGCGATCAAATGTAAATATCAAATATACAAATATAAGATAAACAAATGTGTATAGGACAATGTGAATGTATTGTGTAAGTGTACAAGTATATGAGTATGTGATTATTTACGGGTGCGACAATGTGAAATTTGAACATGTATTAAATATTGTTTAATTATTGATCTTGTATTTCTTTTAATATGTACAAAAGAAAAATGTTTTAATTGAATGTTTAAGCTCTAATTAAATTATGAAAATGATGTTTTAAGAAAATACTTCTAGGTGTTAATTATGTATAAAAAAAAAGAGTATTTTTCATTTGTTATGTACAAAAAGAATATTTAAAAGAAAAAGGTATTTTCAATTTTAATTAATATTGTATGATATGTACAAATTAAATGAAAAGTGTTTTTAATATTTATTATAAACAAGTTAAATGACAATTAATTTCAATATTTGTTATGGTGCAATAAAATGTATTTTATTATTTATGTGCAAAATATGTTTCAATTAAATATCAAGAAATGAATTATGTATGTTTAAAAAAAATGTATTTTTTAATTGTTGTGTATAAAAAAGTATTAAATTAGACATTTTTAGATAAGAAGTGTTTTTATATGTTTTAGTATTAATGCATTATTATAACAAATCTATTAAATTAGAAAAAGAAACTATATGGTGTTTAGAAATATTAAATGTTTTAACTTAATAAATAAAAAAATGAAATAGGTTAATTAATTAACTAAAAAAAAAGTTGTTTTATATAAGAGGTTTAGAGTTTTTAATGGGCTTTAGAGAGGGAGGTGTATTAAAATGCTTGGGCTTTAGGTGTTTTAGGAATGCATTAGGCCCATAACTGAACGATCAGTTTTAGGGTTTTGTTTTCGTTTCAATTGGGGACAAAGCGTTAGGGTTTGTGAAGCGCGCCGTTCATGTGTTTTCTTCTTCTCCGTTCATCCTCATGCATGTCCCGGTACTTCCCTCCGTTCGAGGCCACCAGCGCCACCCATCTCCCTCCTCCTTACACTCGCTCCAACGACAATATAAAAGGTATGAATTCGTTCAAACGCATTAGGGATCTTGTGTTTTTGCATGCTTAGTTCTTTGCTTATTGATTCGGATTATGTGCTTCTTTGGTTCGAGTTATGCGAAGAGGGAAAAAATCTGTACCTTTCTGAGGAGACGGAGGAGGGACGGAGGTGGAGGCGCCCAGGCGGCCAAGGGTGGAACGAGGTGATGACGGACTTGTAGCAATCCCGGTTTGTCTTCTTTAATGCTCTTTAGGGTTTGATGATGATTTTCTTTTGCACTGAAAACCCTTTTGTGAACCCTCACTTTTTTTCTTCTTCTCTCCCACTGTATTCACGTCGCCTTTGATACTTTTGCTCAACGATGTTATACTGAGGGCTTTATGTTGCCTTTGAATATATTGCTTTTTTCTGAAACTTTGATGCTTTGTACGCCTTTTCCTTCTTCTTCTGATTCTGCCCCTTTGTGTTGGTTGAAATGTGATGCTTTCTTGTGTTGCCCTATGATGAACTCTGAGTTCTGAGGGCCTTGTGGGTTTGGAAATTAGTATGCTTTGATGTTACCCTTTTTTTTTGAAAACGTTTGATGCCTCTTGATTTCCCTTTGGAACCGTTGGTTATGATGCCTTGAGATGAATGTGCTTTTGAACTTGTTGAGCCTTTTGCCTATGATGAAGCTTTTCTGAGTTCACTTCTTTCCTCTTCTCTATTGCCCACTTTGCCTTTGAATGTGTTTGCCTATGATGAAGAATTTCTGAGGCCTAGGGTTTAGTTGCCTTAACAGATTTAAAAGGCTTAGCAGGTTATGCTCTTCATCTTGGACAGTTTGTTGGTATATTGTGAAATAGCAGGGTATCAGGTTGGTTGGTTCTGGCTTGTGAAGTTGTTTAAGGTTTGAACTGGACAGGTTGGGTTCTTTAGGCTCAGCAGGTTTGGGATATGCAGGTTATGGTTAATGCAGGTTATGGCTAATGCAGGTTTAACTGATTTTTTGGCCTTGGTTGGAATGCAGACAGCAAGCTTTGATTAAGCAGTAGGCAGGCTGTGCTTCAGGTTTTAGATGTTTTACAGGTTTCAAATGCTTAGTAGGTTTTATGCTGGTATGGCCTTTTGTTTCTGGTTTGTGAAATAGCAGATTATGCTTGTGTGGTTGTTCAGGTTTGAGGTTATGAAGTTTTTAGGCCATGTATTGCTGGTTTTTGAGCTTTGTGTTTGCTTCAGTATGTGGTTTGCTTGCACATGCCGGTTGTGAGTTTTTGAAGTGTTTTTCTTTTGTGTTTTGGTGAAAGTTCTGCCTCCTTTCTCTTACTGTGTCTGGCTCTTTTGTATCTCTTTCTATCTATGCCTCTAAGCCTAAAAACCTGCTCCCTGCTTACTTTATCTCTCTCTCTTCTAGTACAGTTAAATATTTTATATGTTTTGTGCTGTACTTTTCTGAAAAGGTCACATGGGGAAATGATGAAAGTGTAGTTGTTGCATATCCCATTTTCTCTGCATATCTTCTTTGGCCAACTTCTTACACTTTGGATCTTTTGATATCTTTGTGACAGTATGCTTTATATTTTTTTGGCAGGAAGTTGTACTTTGATTTTTAGTTGGGTTTGAACTTGGAGTTTGAGACTTTGAATTTATGCTGTTTGTCACTTTGAGTTATGCAATTTGGCTTTTGTGCATTCATACTTTAGCAAATAAAACTCGTCCCTCTTTGTGAACCGGGAGCGATCCCGTGATTTGCAGAGAGGGTTAACTGATCCCCATCAGTGGCCTTTAATGATGACTGCAATTTTAATATGTCTTTTCAATTTAACTGTTATTTTTGACTTTTCTCCTTTTCTTTTGCAGATGAATAATGGAGCACCGGAGCGAAGTGAAGAATGAAGAATTAGAAATAAATAGGATAGTTTTTCTTTTTTTATTTAAATTTAAATCAATGTAAAACCAATGTTTGTAATTAAATTCCAAACATCAATTGTACAGTTAATTTAAAGATAAATAAAAGTTTCCATTATCCAGCTTAATTCTGTTTTCTCTCTTTATTGTTTATTTATTTATTTAAAACTCTTTGAATTAAAATAATTGAAAAATAAATTTCAATCACTTAATTTAGAATAATAAATAATTTAAATAAAACAATGTCTTAGTAATTGATCAGTTAAACCTGTCCTTTCCAATATCCAAAGCAAAGCAGCAGTTAACCAAAATAAACTGATCAAGCGCATTCCCTTTTCACTGATTCTTTGCCAAGCACTGTAATTCCAAACTGCGCATATCCTTTGACTGGTGAATTTAAACCAACCGTCTCCTCTTACTGATTAAATTAAAAACAATGCGAATTCGACCCGATTCTCGGAATAAATTGCAAAGTGTTATGGAATTTAAATCCTTCTGAGAATATGCCCATAAAACCTTAATTCCTGATTAAATGCCAACAAACATTCGCCTGATCACAATTGAGCCAGAATCAACCAAAACCCTAAGCCAATTATTTGAAGCCATCCAAAGTCCTAAAAATCAATAAAACCCTAATTTTTGTTTGACTGACGAGAAAAGTCCGTTTGTCCGATTCTTGAACCAGTTTGAAAAGTCAGGAAATGCCTGAAGCTGAGATTTCTTGTGGAAAAAATGCGAGGGCAAATTTTAGGGTACAACAGGGTCCATCGGGATCCTTGTTTAGGTCCGTCATATGGTCAGATTTCTTTACAGTTGTCTAATGTCATGATGTCTTCATCCGGGAATTCAAACTTCATGGACTGATAGTCTTCTACAGCTTGGTGAGCAAGATGATCAGCCAATACACTACCCTTTATAGCTTTTTGGGTAGTATACTGTATGTCGTACTCTATTAGGATCATCTACCATCTAGCCATTCTCCTAGAAAGAGCAGGCTTCTCGAAGATGTATTTTATCGGATCCATCTTAGATATCAATAAGGTAGTATGAGTCAGCATATACTGTCTTAGCCGGCGAGCAGCCCATGCCAGAGCACAACAAGTTTTCTCGAGCAGTGAATATCTGGTTTCACAGTCGGTAAACTTTTTGCTCATGTAGTAAATAGCGTGATATTTTCGGCCAGACTCGTCATGTTGCCCCAATACACACCCCATTGAGTTTTCTAAAACAGTCAGATACATGATCAACGGTCTTCCCTCGACTGGTGGCATCAGCCCAGAAGGTTCTTGTAAGTATTCTTTGATTTTGTCAAAAGCAACTTGGCATTCATCATTCCATCTGACCACTTAATCTTTCTTCAATAGTTTGAAGATTGGCTCACAAGTAGCTGTTAGGTGAGAAATGAATCTGGAAATATAGTTCAAGCATCCCAAGAATCCTATGACTTCCTTCTCAGTACGAGGAGCAAGCATCTCTTGTATTGCTTTAACTTTGGCAGGATCGACCTCAATACCTTTGTTACTGACGACAAAGCCTAGGAGTTTACTGGACCGTACTCCAAATGTGCACTTGTTTGGATTTAACCTCAGCTTGTACTTCTTCAGTCTCTCAAACAACTTTTGTAAGTGATCCATGTGTTCTTCTTCTGTTTACGATCTGGCTATCATATCGTCTACGTATACCTCTATTTCATGATGTATCATGTCGTGAAATAAAGCTACCATGGCGCGTTGATAGGTTGCCCCAGCATTCTTCAATCCAAATGGCATTACCTTGTAGCAGAATGTGCCCCACTGTGTGACAAATGTTGTTTTCTCCATGTCTTCAGGTGCCATTTTGATTTGGTTATAACCTGAGAATCCGTCCATGAAGGAAAACACTTTGTGTTGTGCCGTGTTGTCAACCAGGATATCAATGTGGGGGAGTGGAAAATCATCTTTAGGGCTCACCCTATTCAAATCTCTGTAATCCGTACTTTGCCGTCTTTTTTAGGTACGTGAACAATGTTGGCAACCCATTGAGGGTAGGAAGTTATAGCCAAGAATCCAACATTGAATTTCTTCATGACCTCCGCTTTAATCTTTTCTGAGATACCAGGTCTCATGCGGCGGACTTTTTGTTTTACTGGCGGACAATATTCTCTTGTAGGTAGACGATGTACCACGATGTCTGTATCAAGTCCTGGCATGTCCTCATATGACCAGGCAAAGATCTCAACATAGTCATGCAATAGCTGAATTAGATGCTCCTTGACACTGGGTTCCATATTGGCGCCCACCTTGACCTTTTTTTTATCCTCCTCGGTACCCAGGTTGATCGTATCCACAGGTTCCTCGTGAGGCTGAATGGTTCTCTCTTCTTGTAGTAGTAATATGAAAAGTTCCACTGGTACCTCACAATCTTCCTTATCTTCGTCTTCAGCTTGGTAGATTAGATCCTCAGAGTCATAAAAGGCCATAGCAGTATCGTTACCCATGGGATCCAGAATGGATGGATACCTACATTTGTGATTGTGGGTGTGTGTAAGGGTATAGCCATCTTTAAAATAAAATGTAAAAGAAAAAACAATGAGCACAAAAGTTTGTATACGAAAAACGTCCATGATTCATTGAATGTCATATGAAGATGAAATAATAACCCTTACAAATGGACCATTGTGCCTCGAGAAAGACACAAGGTTTTAAGAGTACGAATTGTTTTTGAATATTACAGATCCAACAACAAAAAGTAAAGATAAATTACTGATGGATGAAAGTTATTGGGACAAAGTCTCTGGCCTCCCAATTTCAGAGTCCTCCATTGGTAGTCGGAAAGATCCAATCCTCCAAGTTGCAATCCTCTTCACCATCTTCTACTGCGTTGACCTCTCGGTTGCTAATCTTCAAGGGTGGCCCTCCAGCACGGGCACGGCGTACAACCTTTTGAGCACTTGAATTGAAACCTAAGCCAAACTTGTCAGACTTATACGAAATATCTGGAAGTTTCCCCCAGATGGTACATCCACCCTCCTCTACTACTGCTTTGACGTCCTTCAGAGATGACATCCGGAGTGGACGTCTTGTAATCTTGGGAATCTGGGACACAATCTTGGTCACTGCTACCTCTTGGGGGACCTCTTTGAAGTGTTGAAAAGGAGTTTCAATGAACTCGCCGTCCAATTCCACATACCTGAAGGAATTGAGATGACTAATCATATATTCTTCCTCTCTGTGGATAGTGATAATCTTTCCTTGAACCGGATACTTCAACATCTGGTGCAATGAAGAGGTGACAACTCCAACATTATAGATCCATGGCCGTCCTAGCAGACAAGAGTAAGAGGGGCGGATGTCCATTACATAAAAGGTTGAATTGAAAGTTTGAGTCTTAACTTTTATGGGGATATCCACCTCCCCGTGTATCATCCTCTTTGAGCCATCAAATTCCCTTACGACTATGTTACTTGGCTTTAGCGTCAGTCCTTCGCAGTCAAGTCTGTCAAGAGCTTTCTTTAGTAAAACATTCAAAGATGAGCCAGTGTCCACTAAGACATGGGCCAGAGTGGTGCCCCTACATTCCAAAGAGACATGCAATGCCTCGTTGTGCTTTCTTCCCCTTGGTGTTAGATCAGCATCCGAGAAGCCTATGCTGTTATCTGCTGTCAAGCTGGCCATGCAGTCTTGGAATTGATCAGCAGACGTCTCTTGAGGCACATGGGCTGTCTTTAGGAACTGCACCAAGGCTTTCGCATGTGCCTCGGAACATAATAGTAATTCCAGCATGTATATTTTGGAGGGAGTTTTCCCCAACTGTTCGACTACGTCGTAGTCGCTCCTTTTTATAATTTTTAAGATCTCCTCCATTTCTTTCTTGGAAGTCTCGGGAATAGTCAGTGATTGAGCCTTCGTCCGGACAAGCTCTACTTGAATACTTTTTCTTCGAGTTTCAGTAGTAGGAGCGTTGGTAGGATTGACAACATGGGTTGTGACGGCTTCGTTAATAGGAGCACTTGCAGAGATGATTATGGGTACGTAAGTAACCTTTGGAGCAACCACGGGTCCAAAAACTGCCTTTGGGGGGGCAATTTCTGGAGAAAAGATCCTACCGCTTCGGGTAATTTTACTAGTTCCGACAATATTGCTAATGTCAGAATCTTCTTCTTCAGAGTTTATCTCTTCGGCGGTCGACCCATCTTGTTTGATGCCATGGTAGTAAATGTCCCCACCGTAATTCCACGTCACAGTTTTGTCAGATTCATATGGGACTGGCCCAGGCCTTGTGATTATTAGAGGAGTAGTTTTCGGAACCGATGTAATTCTAACGGGTCTTTTGGGGACCCTGGAAGAATTGGCGAAGATGGTAATGATTGAAACATCTTCAACAGGAATAGGTGAGACAAGAGTACTTTCAAACAAAATCTCTTTGTTTTCTATCAAGCGTTGAATGCCTGTTTTCAACAAAGGGAAATCAGTTGGTGACGATAAGCAGAGGTGGCAGTCTTCATTACACCCGGGAATACACCGACTTTCAACAAGTTTATCTTAATGATTGGGAGTGGAGTCACGAGTTCATCAAATGTGGTAACAAACAAATCTTCTTCAATAGTATTGGTGTTGTGACCATGTCTGGGCATAGGAGTAGAAATGACGTTTGGATTCTCGGGCGCATCAATTTCAATTTCTTTTGCTTCAATGAGATCTTGTATTTTGTTCTTCAAGGCCCAACAGTTGTTAGTATCGTGACCAAGACTTTTGGAGTGATATGCGCAACGGGAATTGGGGTGATAATGAGGGGACGCTGTGTTGGGGTTTTTTGGAGCTTCTTTCAAAGTTGCCAAATTGGATTTCAGAAGATACAATAATACTTAAGACAAAGTCATATTGATTCTGATGAATTACCTGACTAGCCTTTCCACCCTTGGTTGATTACCTCTTTGTTGATCAGATGTAGGCTTTGGAATCATAACAGCCCCTACCATTGGTCGGCGTTCGACTCTTTCTTGGTTTCTTTGTGGATATACAGCTACTACTTCTTTCTTCCCAATAAAAGGCTTCCTTGCAGCTGTAGAAGAAGATGAATCCTTCTGAATCTTTCCACTTTTTATGCCAGCTTCCACCCTCTCTCCGATTAATATTAGCTCAGTAAATCCTGCAGATGAGCTTCCAGTTAAATGGTTGAAGAAAGGGCCCGATAAAGTGCCTAAGAACATGTCCACCAATTCCCTTTCAGACAGAGGGGGTTGAACTCTTCCAGCTAGATCTCTCCATTTCTGCACGTAATCCTTGAAACCCTCATTGGAAGCCATAGCCATGCTCTGAAGTTGAGTATGGGTAGGCTCCAAATAAACATTATATTAATATTGCTTGTAGAAAGCTACGGCAAGATCTTCCCAATTATGGACGTTGGCCCTTTCTAGTTGGTAAAACCAGTCGAGTTGTGTTCCAGATAGACTATCTTGGAAAAAATGCACCTACAATTCTTTATCAGCGGAATGTGGTTGGATCTTTCTCACATATGATCAGAGATGCATCTTAGGGCATGACACTCCATCGTATTTTTCAAACAAGGGTACTTTGGATTTCGGAGGAATCACAATCCCCGACACTAGTCCCAAATCCTCAAAATCTAAGCCTGGCACCTTTTGTATTTCCATCGCGCTTAAACTCTCTTCGAGATGTCTGTACTTATCATCAGCTGGAGGATACTGTTCCTCAGAGTAGTCTTCCTCTTCTTCCTCCTCTTCAGATTCTGACGGGACTGCTGTTTCCTTTCCTTTCCTGCCCCTGAAATCTTCTCCTCATGTTTAAAACCCCGGTGACCTTCTTTGTTTTCTTTTTCCTCTCCTCAGCCAGCAGAGTCTTCAACTCTTCTTGCCCCTTGGCTAGGGTCATGAGAAACTATTGAAACTGCATGTTCTGAGCTTGGAGATCTTTGACTGTTTGTTCGAGATCCATCTTACTGAAATAAACAGTAGAGAGATGAGGAAACTCGTTGCAAAAGACCTGTTTATGTTATGATGAATGATATGTGCATATGCAATGTTTTCAAGGATTTCAAAGATTCAAGTTTGTTTTAGACAAAAAGAAAAACACACGTTATATTAATAAGATAAAGTTTGAGTACATCAATGCCCCTTGGACAAAATAATACAAAACTCTAAGATAAAAAAGTAGTGCGCATCCTTTTTGGTGCTATGTAGGCATTTAGAGTCTGCTCCTCATGAAGTAGCCTAGTGAGTTCCAAAACCTTCTTCTTGCTTGCATATAATTAGGCTTCAAAAGTATCTCTCTCTCCTTTGAGCTATATCCAATCTCTTTGTAGGTCTTCAAGAGATGTGGGCATGTCAGGATGTAGGATAGTGTATGGAACATCTCCCTCCTTAACAGGCTCAATAATTACCGGAAGAATGGAAGGATAAGGCATCATAAGACTTTGAGCGTGGGTTCATACCCATTTGAAGTAAGGCTCAAGAGGGATGGCATTCTTGTGTCCCAAAGTCTTGCTATCCACCTTGTTTAGCATCCTCCAAGCCCGGATGAATCTCTGGCGAAGACCTTGATCGTCGTTGTCATAGTCGAATACCAAACCTTGAATCAACATCTCGTACGGGCCATCCCTTTGGGCGTAACCAAACTGTCTTAAAGCTAAGCATGGGTTATAGGTGATGCCTCCCCTAATTCCAAGTAGAGGGACATTAGGGAATTCCCCACAACGGTCAACAATGATAATATTCTTTTTGGATCGGGAGCACCAATGAATATCTGAATGTTTGTGCGTCATTAACCTTTGTAACCACCTTGAACCTTGCTCATTCTTTAAGACTGGTTGGGGAAGATGAGAAATAAACTATCTTACCAGGAGAGGAGTGCAACACATAAGGACACCTCTTTTCCTCATTGTGCGAGTGTGAAAATAGTGTAGGATATCCCCTAGCAATGTAGGCACCGGGTTGCGTGATATGAAGATTTTGACGGCGCTCACATCTATGAGTTGGTCAGGATTGGGAAATAAGACCATCCCATAGATAAGAAGAGCCACAATTTCCTCAAAGGCTTGCAAGTCTAAGGAATTCCAACAACTTTGGGCTTTCTCAAACAGGAACTTTGCTAAGAAACCTTTGACACCACTTCTAGTTTCCCAATGAGTTGTGACATCAGATGAGTGCAAGTGCAGAGCTTGAGAAATATCTTCTGGCTT
This sequence comes from Vicia faba, assembly GCA_948472305.1. NCBI lineage: Eukaryota > Viridiplantae > Streptophyta > Magnoliopsida > Fabales > Fabaceae > Vicia > Vicia faba. The sequence goes on from OX451740.1 coordinate 898,229,280, forward strand.
TGGGTCTCTTTCTGTACTATTGAAAGGTAGTTGATTGGGAATGGTAATCTTTAAGAGTTGAGAGAATTCTTCCAAAGTAGGCACAAGCTGATAGTCGGGAAATGTGAAGCAATGGTGCAAAGGATCAAAGAACTGAAAGAGCACCTTCATCATATCCTCATCTGTATTGGAGGTGACCAAGTTGAGTAGATGGCCATGTCTTTCGGTGAATGGAGAGTTCTCAGGGATCCTTGAAGCTAGCTCCTTAAGTTGTGGAGGAATTCTTACAAGGTTGACTTGGATAGTTTTCCTGCAAAGTGAATCCATATCCTACAAAACAAGAACAAAGATGAATCTCCAAAATCCTTGAAATGGTTAGTAAATGTATATGATGTTCATGATGTCCATGATGTCATGTACAAGTATGCATATACAAGAAAAGCAAACAAGTACTTAGTTTAGGCTTGCATGGAGTTTTATAGGTAAGTACCCTCTTAAAGTTTAGTTGGCTCAAACCTGTCCTAATAATAGTAACCGGGTTCTAAGGAGCTTAATATCACAGGATTGTTTCCTTGGTCATTGTTTCAGCTCGAGCCACTTTAATGGTGACCGAAATATCCCAAGAAACCAAACCTCAATGAGTGTAGTATCGAGTATCTACCAACTTCAGACTGCACCAAAGCCGGTCATCTCACTACATCCTAAAGGCCAAGTTGTTCAAGTAAAGGGTTCTAGAAGTTCATTAGTGCTTCATGACATCACTCAGCGGCCCCGTATTCTCTTTGATTAACTCAAAGGCTACCGGTACCCACAAATATGTCACACTAACATAGCTATTGCTTAGACCATGTCGGTATACCCCACACAGTTTCCACAATGTATTGCTATTTACCTATAATGTATCCCAAATCCGGGTAGAGGATTTTAAACCCAAACAAAGAACCATAATATAAAGCACACAAGTCAAACAATGTAAGTAAATAAATGTGATCTAGCCCTAAGGTAACCCCACTTTTAAAAATTTCCTCGGCAGATTCACCGGTTCTGTGGTACGGTGGGAGAACTGACTTGAGGGTTTGCGTTTTATCGCAAATGTTGCGGTTAGCAAGAGTCGCCACCGACTTTTCTTTTATCCAAAAGGAAAGGTGAAAAAGCACAGGAAAGACCTTTGAGATTGTTTCTTGAGTTTGGGGGGTAGATTATGAAAAGGGAAGATGTTAGCACCCTTTTCATCCATGGTTTTCCATGGGCTCTTAGTTACTTGCTAGATCACTTGATTTTTGTTTTAAAATTGTGCTTTGTGTGGTTTTGAAAGTATTTTGTAAAAGAGGCCATTGTTTAGGCAATCTATATAATGATTCTCGTTCGTAAGAATGTATACAAAGATGTTTGTCCTTTTTAAAATGTTTTCAATGTTTGTAAGATGTTTTGAAATGTGTGTGTTTGTTTTGGAAAATAGAAAGGATAATTGTTTGAAAGGGAGAAAGTAACTATAAGTAATCTACCTACTCAAATGTCTTTCTTGTTTATTTTCTTTTCCTTTGATATTGTTGTCTTACCATTGATTTGGTAAGTAACCCTATCTTTGGATGTAAACGGGACGAGTGTGGGTCATTGTATAACCATGATTAGCAATGTTGCAAAGTATCTTAGCATTTTTTGAGGGACCAAGATCATTTTGTAAGGCAACTTTGAATAGCGTCATCGAGGGACTATGATCTTATACTTGTTTGTTTTGCTAAGATACTTCACATGCGTAATATGGCCATTTTTGTATAATGCCACCAAGTGGAGTAACCCTAAGGATACTTGTGTGCAAGTGTGTTATTTTCATACTTGATTTTGTCTTGGATTAGGGTTTTCTATTTGATTTGTTTTTATCTTGCCATACAAACCCTAATTACTAGCATGTTATGTAAAAGCGATAAATTGAGTAATTTAAAGATTACTACACTATTACAACATTTTATGGGATTTTCAATAATGTAAATCTAATTAAGCTATTACAACCAAATCGAATTTGTACAAATATTTGAATAAATAAGACACAATATAAATTAAATATGCAATGGTATGTATGTGCAAGAAAAGATTTTTGTTTTTGTTTTTTATATGAAAAAGATTTTTTAACTAAACCTAATAATTTAAGAAAAGGAAATTATTTTTATAAATTGGTTAACCCTAATTCTAGTTTGCTAAAAGAAAATAAAGTTCTTTAAGTATCATTTTTGTGTATTTTGTATTAAAAATAATAAATAATATTTTGTGAAGTATTTAGTCTTTTTATATGTCAAAATAAATATTTACAAATATGAAGGAAAATAAATAAAAATTAATCTAAATCCATTTTATTTTACAAGTTTATTTAAGGAAAATATTTAATATATAATTTAATAAAAATACTTTTTATGTGAAAATAAAAAAAATGCAATATTTATCATGTTATATATTTTTTATGATTTCATAATATTTAAGAAAATATATTTAATAAAAAAATGGAAATAAAAATAAATAATAAAAATGTATGGGCCAGGGGTGCTGTAAGAAAAAAAGAGGTAAGTGTTAGAAAAGAAGAGAGAGGCCCATAAGCTGAGCCCACGTTGCCAAGTGACCACAAAATGAAGCTGAAAATATGAAAAATGCAAAAGGCAGCGCCAAGGTTTGAACCCATGACCTATGCAATTTCAGCGTGCTGCCTTGCCACTGGGGTGGTTGTACATCCGTTAGTTCATATGAAACTAAAAATAGATAACACAAAATGCTTCCTTGCCCTGTACTTCATCTTCTTCCTCAAGCTAGCCTGAACCTTTGTATCTTTCTCATTTCTCCATAAAAATGGAAACTTCAAACATGAAAATGGTAGTACTTTTTCCCACGTTTTCAACCATGTAACTCACGTATGCTAACAATCAAAGATCAAAACTAATTTTATTGGCCCTAATTTCAAACCTAATTTTTATAGAAGTTTGAAATCTAAAATTCTCTATACACAATGAATATAAATGAAATCTATGCACATGGTTGGCTTTAGCACAATAATATCTACATTTTACTTTCACAAATCGAGACCTAAGGATGTCTGTATGAAGAGATAGAAGTTAGAGTTCTTACCTCTTTCAGCTGAGATCGTGAATGGAGTTTGAGCGAGTTTTGAGGAGGCCCGAGGATTCCTTTAGCTTGCCTGAACCTCCCTGAGTGTGTTCCAATCCTTACCTTGCTTTGAAAGTTCCTGAATCTCTCTATCAAAGTCAACCTGCAAGCTTGAAATGCAAAAATGGAAGATGGAGAAGGAGGAGTTACAGTGCAGGGATGATGGTCTGGAACACTTAGATATGATGTAGGTTAAGTGTTTAGGTGATTAGAACTTGAAACACACGAGTGGATTTTTGGATTACTATGATTGATGCAAAATTGCAAGTTATGACAGGTTTTTCGTGATAGAGAGTATGGTAGAGTTTCTGGCCTTTAGAAATCGTGTGTTAGGTGTAATGTGTTTGTGTATAAGTATAGAGAAGGTTTCAAATCAATTCCACAACAGGTTTCTGAGTTATAGGCTTTTTGCTCTATTGCTTGCCTTTTAAGAAAAATGAAGAGACACCTATCTACATGCTTGTACAGGCCTAGTTTGAGTTGGTACAAATCCTAGACACTTTTATTTTGGTTTATAGGACTTGTGTGTACAGAGAGAACAGTTGTAATGCTCAAGGAGTTGACAAATACAAAAGTTGTGCTTTTCTAAAATGGCAATGGCAACTTTGTGCCATTTATGGAATTAAAGCTTGGACAAAGACTCTTATTCTTGGATTAAGGCTTTATTAACTGTGTAAGCATTAAATTATGAAGTGAGAAACAAGTTTTAGGCCTGTAGAGCAAGGATTATGCAGCCTAGGTTTGGATTTGAATTTTGGTTCATCATGAAATGGCTTGAAAACAAAGTGAAAAATTGCCAACTTCATCTCTTCAATTCTCCCTACTCAAGAATGATCTCAAGGAGTTATTGAACATTTTGGAAAGCTTGCAATGTGCTCTATAACTCATCTTTGAAATGATTTTCAAGATTCCTCTTGGAACTAGGTGAAAAGTTTCCATGAAGTTAGGTCAAAAACCTGCCTAAATTAGGGCAAAATTTCACTAAGTTATTTTAGTTCATGGGCATGTATTCACAAAATTATATCTTGAGATCCAAGAATATTTAGGGAAAAATGTGTGAAGAAAAGTTGTATATTTCATGGAGATCTACAATTTTAATGTTGGGAACTTTGAATTTTTTTTATTAATAACCAAGGATTAAAAAAATATTTCGCGAATAACCGGGTTTCGGAAAAAATTACGCAAATAACCATGTTTGAGATGGCTCCACAAAGGAGGAGCCATCTCATTTGGCGCATCCTCATCTTTTTATAAGGGAGGCGCCATCTCATTTGGCGCCTAAGGGCAAATGGCAAGCCCTAAGCCAAATGAGATGGCGCCTAAGTGCAAAATTAGGTCAAAAAAATTTTTTTTTCCTTTCCTACGCGTTGCGTATTAGACAGAGATAAACAAAATTGATTTTTTATTTGAAAAAAAATAATTACATTCAACAGTTTTACATTTAAATAACAGTAAAAAAATAGATACAAAAAATACTGGAAAAAAAAAGATACATCAATGATCCCCAGGAACCCGGTAATGACCCCCAGTTCCGCATCCCCGTCCTCGCCTTTCTATTGCTGGGTGCCGTCTCGTTTCCTGTTGCGGCAAGGTCGATGGCCCAGCGAAGTCAATGCGATCCGAATCCATAAAATCAGTAAGATCTCCATATCTTGAAGATCCGCTCTGGTACAGTCGGTTACCCATACCCCCGAAGTTTGGTCGTGTTGGCGGTGGGTGGGGTTCCATGGTTGGTCGGTAGCATTGGTCGTCTGAGTATGGGGGGTAGAAAGGAAATGGATCTTGGGGTGTTTGGTACTGTGGATGTTGGGTTGTTTGGTGATATGGTGGTTGATGGTAGGTTTGGTCGGGTTGGTCATAATCTTCAGACATTCCCATATCAGGGCTAAGGCTGGATGTTGAGGGCCCCATATTGGGATATGTGGAAGACTGAAATTGTGTATGGGGTATGTGGGTTTGCTGGTATTGGGGTTGGTATTGTGGTTGGGTTTGAGGCATATCTGGGTATTGGTAGTTTGGCGGTGATTGTGGTTGGTAGTACGGCATTTGGTTGTAGTTGTGTTGTGGTGGGGAATGTGGTTGTGTGTTTGTTGGTCTGTTTCTTCTTGGGGGTTGGTTTGAGGTTGATGGATTTTGGGTTTGTTGGTGGGGAATCGAGGGTTGTGCCCATTGTGTGCGTGGGTCAACCAAGTATCTCGGATGAGACACGTGCATATCTGGGTTACTAACCGACCTGTACCACGACATATATTGATCGGTGTGTCGCATGTTACCTTGAGTAAGGAAAATAGGGGATTGCAAGATGTAGCGGTGACGCCTTTGCCACATTTTACACCATTCTGGAGCAAAGTCTTTCCAGTTGGTTAGATTCCACTGGGCGTCGACCCTTTTTAGATGCCAGGGGGACAAATCTGTTGGGTCACTTGGTATCTCTTGGATCATTCCGAACTGCATCTTCACACGGTCGCTGTGGTGCATCTCCACAATGTTGAACCGAATGAGTGCAGTCTTTGCAGTCCAAGTTGCTGCATCCTCTGGATTTGGAGAATGGTCCAAACCCAAATATGGTCTCCAGACGAACTGCGATAAAATTTAAATCAGGTAAGCGCAAAAGTAATGTATAAATAATTAAAATGAACAAAAGTTAAAAGCTACGACTTACGTCATCTGGGCCTAAGTGATCCAACAGATTCCGGTAGAGTGCGACATTGAATATGGGATTCTTGCCGTAATCCATACCCCTCACGCAGTACCTATAGGAAATGAGAAACATGTTATTTTTAGCATATATTTTGGAAAGAGAAGAATAGTTATAAATGCTATAACTTAATGACTTACTTTGTTGCGTAAGGGAAACCAAAAGTGTTGTTGTTGATGGGGTTTAAGGACTCCATCCTCCACCAACCCCAGGCTTGTAGTAAAAATGCGCACCCGTAAAATGTACATTTTTCCTTGACCGCGTTTTTGCACAAGGAACTGTACAGGTGGGCTAATACTGCAGAACCCCAACTAAATTTTCTAGTTTTATCAAAATTTGTTAGTAAATGTAAGTACATGAAATTTACACTATTTCCCGTACTTTCGGGAAATAAAAAAGTACCAAAAAGTATCATAATATACGTTCGGGCTTTTACTACTCGGTCATTTTCTGAGGAATTTTCATTTAATTCCATACTTGCATAATGCCGTTTCAGGTCAGTGAGTAGTATTCCCTGCCCACTTGCTCCACCACCTTCTACCATGTCCCTACCCAACAGTTCTTCACATTGTGAGTTGGGTTGTTGAACCGACCCGTTCACCGCTTTACCGTCAATAGGGAGGCCCAGTAGCATGTACACATCTTCGAGAGTGATGGTACATTCACCTATTGGTAGGTGAAATGTATGGGTCTCCGGTCTCCACCTCTCCAACATTGCAAGGATGAATTTGGAGTCAATGGTGCAGTTGGAGATCTTTATCACGTGTCCAAAACCTGCATATTCCAGATAAGGGACGATGAAAGGGTCGGGAGCCAGGTATTTGTGCGAACGGATTCTGAATCGTTGTGTATCCTGAGATCATAATTAAACAAGAGTAAGATTAATTAAGATGAACAACACGTTTTTTAAAGTATGAAAAATGTATAACCAAAGAAGAGACTTACAAATGCAACAATGTTTTCCCTTGTGCCTCTGTGAGTATCTCCCATTGTTAGAAGGGCCATTCTTCAGAACGCTTGAGAGAATGAAAGACTTAGGAAGAAATAAAGAGTATGATAGACTTAAGAAATATTTCGTAGCAGAGAGTGAGAGAGTGAGAGTTGTGTGGGTGTGAGAGATGTTTCATAAGGTATGTATTTATAGGCAAATAATTTTGATGTAGTGGTTGCATGCCTGCGAGGTGTCACATTTGCATGCTTAGGGAGTTACACATATGCATGCATGCATTTACAAATAATGTAAGGTGTCACTCTTGCAGGCTAGGTGGCAGCATAAGCCCATGCATGTATCACGATTGGACAGTAAGGGAGGCGCCATCTCACTTGGCGAAATAGTACAAAAATGAATGTTGTCGCCACCCCATTTGGCGAATAAGAGGTGTCACGTTTTACAGCATTGGCTCAGGCTACGTGACAGCCTTTGGGATTCCTTTCTCTGTTGCATGCAAGGCCATTGGAGTTGATGGGTGGCAGGCTTACACAAAACATTTATGTGTGTAGAATAGGGCCAGGCTAGGTGGCAGCATAAGCCCATGCATGTATCACGATTGGACAGTAAGGGAGGCGCCATCTCACTTGGCGAAATAGTACAAAAATGAATGTTGTCGCCACCCCATTTGGCGAATAAGAGGTGTCACGTTTTACAGCATTGGCTCAGGCTACGTGACAGCCTTTGGGATTCCTTTCTCTGTTGCATGCAAGGCCATTGGAGTTGATGGGTGGCAGGCTTACACAAAACATTTATGTGTGTAGAATAGGGCCAGGCTAGGTGGCAGCATAAGCCCATGCATGTATCACGATTGGACAGTAAGGGAGGCGCCATCTCACTTGGCGAAATAGTACAAAAATGAATGTTGTCGCCACCCCATTTGGCGAATAAGAGGTGTCACGTTTTACAGCATTGGCTCAGGCTACGTGACAGCCTTTGGGATTCCTTTCTCTGTTGCATGCAAGGCCATTGGAGTTGATGGGTGGCAGGCTTACACAAAACATTTATGTGTGTAGAATAGGGCCAGGCGAGGTGGCAGCATAAGCCCATGCATGTATCACGATTGGACAGTAAGGGAGGCGCCATCTCACTTGGCGAAATAGTACAAAAATGAATGTTGTCGCCACCCCATTTGGCGAATAAGAGGTGTCACGTTTTACAGCATTGGCTCAGGCTACGTGACAACCTTTGGGATTCCTTTCTCTGTTGCATGCAAGGCCATTGGAGCTGATGGGTGGCAGGCTTACACAAAACATTTATGTGTGTAGAATAGGGCCAGGCGAGGTGGCAACATAAGCCCATGCATGTAATATTATTGGCAGCCTTGGGGGGTTGCATCACTTACTTAATTGAAATATTTTGCCTTAGGTTGAACATAACATTCATTCACATAAACTGTAAAATTTTCCAACCTTCGAATCAGTCATCTAACCTTCAAACATTCCAGCATTCATACCTTCATATAATCAATAAACCCAAAACATTCCCACCTTCATACCTAAAACAATTCTACACAATGGCCTCTTCACCACAATTTGTTGTCAAAGCACATTTCAACGGTGAGACATACATGTGTCCCACAGTTGGGTTTTTGTTTAGAAACACCGACAATGTCCGATTTCTCTTAAACGGGAAAGCAAATTTCTCCTACTTTAAGAAAAGATTGGAGGCCAAACTTGAACGAGGCCCGGTATCCCAGATATTTTATCAGAGTCCAGTCTTTTTTGGAAACAATCAAGTCATATTTTATAAGGTTGCAATTCAAGATGACGAGGATTTCTAGAACATGATTTCCAGCCATGTCTATTCTGGAAACGACTCTATTGAGTTGTACGTTCTGTTTCAAGAGCCTCCGGTGACACAGGAGGTAGAGCCTCCGGTGACACATGAGGTTGATCCTTTGGAGAATGAGCAAGATGAGGTGGATGCAGTTGATGATGAAGAAGAAGATAACGAGTTAGAGTTCGATGAAATGGTGAACGACGATTCTGACGATGATGGCATCCCAAGTATTCCTACCGACAAAATCTACACACCACCTACACACATGACAAACTTCAACATGGGCGGAGATGAACCTTCTACGGACTTGTTTTTCCAACCGTATATGCAATCAGATGAAAATTTAAAAGAGAAGGACAAGTTTCGTAATAGAGAGGAATGCATAAGGGCCATCAAAAAATTTCACATGCTCAACTCGGTTGATTATAAGGTGGATCGTGTAAACCCGGAAAGGTACAAGATCAAGTGTGTCCACCCTGACTGCATGTTCAAGCTGACCGCTTCATACAGACTAAGGGGTGACTGCTGGGTCATAGGTTCCATGACTACCCATACTTGTGTAAGTTCCACTCAATCACAAGACCACCGAAAACTCAACCATGATCTAATATGTCAAGAAATCCTACCCCTGGTCAGCAACGACCCTTCTTTGAAGGTGAAAACAATCATCTCCCACATCACCACAGTTTTTAACTACACTCCGTCTTACCGTAAGGCGTGGTTAGCAAAGACTAAGGTGATTGAAAGGGTGTACGGAAACTGGGAGGAGTCATACCGAGAACTTCCCCGCTACCTAAATGCACTCAAGACATATTCTCCAGGTAGTGTTTATGTTCTGGAAACATTGCCAGCGTACGCTCAAGATGGTAGTCTACTACATGGCAACGGAATATTCAGTCGCGTCTTTTGGGCATTTCAACCATGCATCTCAGGGTTTGCATCATGCAAACCAATTCTACAAATAGACGGGACTTGGTTGTATGGGAAGTACAAAGGCACGCTTTTGATGGCAGTTGCACAAGATGGCAACAATAACATTTTCCCCGTTGCGTTTGCCCTTGTCGAGGGGGAGACCGGTGGTGCTTGGAGCTTTTTCCTGAAAAATCTTCGTACACACGTGGCTCCTCAACCAGATCTCTGTTTGATCTCGGACAGACATGCCTCCATTGAAAGTGCCTATAATAATCCTGCAAATGGTTGGCATGACCCTCCTTCTACGCATGTCTATTGCGTCAGGCATATCGTCCAGAATTTCTCGAGGGAGGTCAAGGACAAAACATTGAGGAAAGCGGTGATGAATGCGGGATACGCACTGACATAGCCCACATTCAAATATTACCGCAACGAGATCCGTTTGTCTAACCCAGAAGCCGGTACGTGGATCGACAATATACCGGTCGAAAAATGGACTAGGTCATACGACAATGGCCAAAGATGGGGGCATATGACTACAAATCTTATTGAATCAATGAATGGGGTATTCAAGGGCATACGAAACCTCCCCATCATTGCCTTGGTGAAATCCACGTATTTTAGGATGGCTGTGTTATTTGCCAAAAGAGGTGAAATGTGGTATGCGGTCTTGCAATCAGGACAACTATGGAGTGAAAGCTGTATGAAATACATTAAGGCTGAAAGTGCTAAAGCCAACACTCACATGGTTACACGGTTTGACCGCCATAGCCACAACTTCATTGTGAAAGAGACAATTGACCACAATGAAGGCCTGGCAAGACAAGAATACAGGGTCATTTTACCTTCTCAATGGTGCGATTGTGGCAGGTTTCAAGCTTTTCGTATGCCTTGCTCTCATGTCATTGCGGCTTGTGCGCATACCCATCAAGACGCGCTTCAACTGCTCTCAAACGTTTATAAATCTGAAACGTTGCTCACTGTTTACAACAACAACTTTCCTTTGGTGGCAAAACCGGACTATTGGCCTGAATACAACGGTGATATAGTTTGGCACAATGACCAAATGCGAAGGAACAAGAAGGGTCGTCCCAAAAGCAGGCGCATAACAACAGAAATGGACGATCTTGACAGGTTGGAAAGAAAGTGTGGTTTATGCCGTCAGGTCGGACACAATCGCAAAAACTGTCCGAATCGGGCGTCTGGCTCGACCACATAAATTTTGTAATACAATAAATCTTTTCAATATTTGTGTTGTAAACATTATGGGTTTTCCGTTAATAAAACTGTTCACACAATTTAAGAAATTCAATATAGGAAATTACATTAGGGTTTTCGCGTACAACAATGATTAACGATAATCAATCTAGGAAATTACAACTGTTAACACAATTTCATCTGACCCATGCATCATCAGCATTACATCACTGTCTATTTTGACTTCCTCCAAACACACATTAGGTCTTCCTGTCGCATGCGAGGTTGTTGTTCGTTTTCGCTGGATCCTTCGAATTTTTTCCCCCTCGGCGATGTCTCCATCTAGCCACCGCATCAACTCCCGCTTCAGACGCTCCATGGAGTGAATGTGCCAGAATTTCATTTTCATCGCGGGTTTCGTGGCGGAGAATATAACGTAACCATCTCTGCTAAAAATCATAGGCGACGTCATTACGTAAATAAGGGAGTACAAAATAAAAATACAGTGCGAGAAAGTGTGAGAAATTTCAAAGAAACGGACGAATTATTTATAAAACAGCAAAAAACCCTAGTTTTGCCCTAGGCACCAAGTGAGATGGCGCCTCCTCTCCTTTTTAAGGAGCATGCGCCATCTCACTTGGCTAAAAGCCAATGGAGGCGCCAAGTGAGATGGCGCCTAGGGCAAAACCCTAGGTGCATGCGCCAAATGACTTGGCTCCTCCTTTGTGGAGCCATCTCAAACATGGTTATTTGCGTAATTTTTTCCGAAACCCGGTTATTTGCGAAATATTTTTTTAATACTTGGTTATTAATAAAAAAAATCGGGAACTTTCTTTGAATCATCTTGCATCATGGTGGAAATTTGGCTTAAAGTTGAGAAAAAATAAGAAATTTTCTGTACTTAGAAAAATTTCTAAGTTAAGAAAATTTCAAATTTCAAAACAAAATCTTCAATCTTTGATTTCTTGATGAACAAGTTTCACACTTTGACATGTTTTTATGAATTTTAATCCTTGGCATTTGATTTTGACCAAAAAGTCAAAGTTTGACTTTTCAGTATATAGTTGACTTTTGATCAGTTGACTGCAAAATTTATCTGTCAATCCAATGGACTTGCAATTTTTGAACCATGTAATTAGGTCAAGATGATGCAATTGAACCATTGAAATCATGCTTCAAACCAATTGGTCATTTTCTAGGTCAAAAATCAGAAATTGCCCTTTCTCAGTCAAAACCCTAATTTTGACCATTTTGCCCTTTTGATGATTTGATCAAATTTCTTGAGGAATTATGATCCAAACTTGATCAAATGATACATGTGAGTCTAAAATGTTGATGTGGATCAAATATTATGAAGTTTGACTGTAAATTGGCCATGGTTGACTTTTCCCCCAATACAGTTGATTTTTAGGTCAACTGTCCAATTGACTGATCAAAAATGTGATTCAAAGCTTGAAACGTAACATGAGTAATCTTAGGAGTCCATGATGATACTTGAAAGTCATATGAAGTATTGATAGTCCAAAAATCCTTGTGCAAACTCAAACCCTAATTTTGGTCATCAGTGCGTGAGGAGGTGTCTTGAGCTGATCAAACCCTAATGCAGTCTTGAGTTTAAGAGATCTTATGAGGAAATCTTTGATAAGTGAGAGGGAAAATTTTCGGGTATAACAGTGCGATGTAGGCATTCAGAGTCTGCTCCTCATGAAGTTTCTTAGTGAGTTCCAAAACCTTCTTCTCGCTAGCATAAAATTGGGCTTCAAAAGTGTCTCGCTCCCCCTTGAGTTGTATCCAATCTCTTTGTAAGTATTTAAGAGAGGTGGGAATGTCAGGATGTAGGATAGTGTATGGAACATATCCATCCATAACAGGCTCCATGATTATCGGGAGAATGGAGGGATAAGGCATCATAAGACTCTGAGCACGAGTTCGTACCCATTTGAGGTAAGGCTCAAGAAGGATGGAATTCTTATGTCCCAATGTCTTACTATCTACCCTGTTCAACATCCTCCAAGCTCGGATAAATCTCTGGCGATGACCTTGATAGTCATTCTCGTAGTTAAATACCAAACCTTGAATAAGCATCTCATGTGGGTCATCCCTTCGGGCGTAACCAAACTGTCTTAAGGCTAAGCAGGGGTTGTAGGTGATACCTCCTCTAATTCCAAGTAAAGGGACATTAGGGAATTCTCCACAATGATCGATAATAGTAACATTCTCTAAGGATCAGGAACACCAATGAATGTCTGAATGTTTGAGCGTCATCAACCTTTATGACCACCTTGAACCTTGCTTGTTCTTCAATACAGATTGGAGAAGATGCAAAATAAACCATCTTGCCAAAAGAGGAGTGCAACACATAAGGATACCTCTTTTCCTCATGGTGCGGGTGTGAAAAGAATGTAGGATGTCTCCTAGAAAAGTAGGCACCGGGTTGCGGGATATGAATATTTTGACGGCGTTCACATCTATGAGTTTGTCAGGATTTGGAAACAAAACCATCCCATAGATGAGAAGAGCTACAATTTCCTCAAAGGCTTGCAAATCCAAAGAGTTCCAACAGTTTTGGGCTTTCTCAAATAAGAACTTTTCTAGGAAACCTTTGACACCACTCCTTGTTTCCCAATTAGTTGTGATATCAAATGGTTGCAAGTGTAGAGCTTGAGAAATCTCTTCTGGCTTTGGATCTCTTTCTGTACCGTTGAAAGGTAGTTGATTGAGAATGGGAATCCTCAAGAGTTTGGAGAATTCTTCCAAAGTTGGCACAAGTTGATAATCAGGAAATGTGAAGCAATGGTGTAAAGGATCAAAGAACTGAAAGAGCACCTTCATCATGTCTTCATCAGTGTTGGAGGTGACCAAGTTTAGTAGGCGACCATGTCTTTAAGTTGTGGAGGGATCCTTACAAGGCTGACTTGAATAGTTTTCCTGCGAATAGAATCCATGTCCTTCAAAACAGAACAAAGATAAGTCCCAAGATCCTTAAAATGGTTAGTGAATGAGTATGCTGTTATGATGTTCATGATGTTATGTGCAAGTAAATATATACACAGACAAAGCAAACAAGTCCTTAGGTTTAGGCTTGCATGGAGTCTCATAGGTAAGTACCCTCTTGAAGTTTAGTTGGCTCAACCTGTCCTAACAATAGTAATCGGGTTGTAAGGAGCTCAATGTCACTGGTTTGTTTCCTTGGTCATTGTTTCAGCATAAGCCTCTTTAATGGCGGCCGGAATATCCCAAAAAACCAAACCTCAATGAGTGTAGTATCGAGTATCTACCAACTTTGGACTACACCAAAGCCGGTCATCTCACTACGTCCTAAAGACCAAGTTGGTCAAGTAAAGGTTCTAAAAGTTCATTAGTGCTTCATGACATCACTCAGCGGTCCTGTATTCTCCTTGATTAACTCAAGGGCTACCGGTACCCACAAATATGTCGCACTAATGTAGTTATTACTTAGACCATGTCGATATACCCCTACAGTTTCCACAATGTATTGTGTTGTACCCCAAAATTTTCCCTCCCATTTTCTCAACATTTCTCATCACAAAGCCCTTGGAACTCAAGATCCAGTTAGGGTTTTATTTGCTCAAGACTTCTCCTTGCACTGTTGACCCAAATTAGGGTTTGTGTTTGCACAAAGATGTTTTGACCTGAAATGCCTAAGATGACTTTCATGCTTCATATTGGACTCCCAAGTTTATCCACATCAAGTTTCAAGTCTTAATTCCAAATTTTGCCCAGCCAATTGGACAGTTGACCTAGAAATCAACTGTATTGGGGAAAAAGTCAACTGTGGCCAATTGACAGTCAAACCTCATGGAAATTGACCCACATCAACATTATGAACTCACATGGACCATTTGATCAAGTTTGGATCACAATTCCACAAGAAATTTGATCAGATCACCAAAAGGGCAAAATGGTCATTTTTAGGGTTTTGACTGCACAAAGGCAATTTTTGACTGTTTGACCTAGCCAATGGCAAATCAAGCTCACATATGGACTCAAGGACCCCATGGAATTGTCTTGACATACTCAACAAGTTCAAAAGATCCCAAATACACAAGATTGACAGTTGAATTTCCTAGTCAATTGATCAATTTTGACTGTATACTGAAAAGTCAAACTTTGACTTTTTGGTCAAAATCAAGTGTCAAGATTCATTTTTCATCAAAACATGCCAAATCATGAAACTTGTTCATCAAGAAATCAAGAATTGCAAATTAGGGTTTGAAATGAAGATTTTTCATAACTTAGAATTTTTCTAAGTTATGAAAAACCCTAATTTTTTCCTAACTTTGCCCCACTTTCTCACCAAGATTCATTTGGATTCAAGCAAAAGTCAAAACATGAAAGTTGTAGTCCATTTCAAAATCTACAACTTTTATTCACAAAGTTTCCCCAAAAGAAGCTTGTATCTCAAGTTACAATTTTTGGAACAAGGGTACCAAACCATTCTTAACTTAGGGAAAATTTGACCTATTTTAGGCAGGATTTTTGCCTAACTTCAAGACCATTTTTCACATACTTCCACTTGGAATTTCAATTTTCATTTCAAAGATGGATTGAATTACACATTCCAAGCTTTCCAAAATGTCCAAGAACTCATCAAACAACCTCATGGTTAGAGAGAATCGAATTTGGCAATATGGGAAAAACTCACTTTGTTCATGACCAAATTACATGTCCATACACTTAGGCAATTTTGAACTCAACTTGCATTTCTTGATTACAGGCCCTAAATACCTTTTTCACTCATAAATTTAATGCAAACTCATTGTGCCAAGACCATATTTTATGTGTTCAAGCATTGCATAGAGGTTTAATCCCAAAGTAGAAAAAGCATAATGGCCATTTTTGCAAAAGTGGAACTTTATGTCAATTAGCAATCCAAGCAAGTACAGTGCATATCCTCTTGGCACAAGTTATTAGACTAATTACACTGATCAAGACTAAGTGGTGCAGCACATTAGGGGGGCCTCTATCAGCCTAGAACTCAAGTGGACCTTTTCTTGCTTAAGTGTGAAGAAAGCTTACATTTTGGACAACAACTCTCATATCAGCAAAGACCAACCTAAGCAAACTCTGTCCTCACATTTCACACTCCTTAACTAACCTAAAGCACGACAAAACAACCCTTCATCCATCCATACACAGAAAATCACAGTTTTGTGGCAAAACAGGGCATATTCTGCAACTTGAATCCCACAACTCATTTCCATCGTGCATCTTGGCCAAAACCAGTTCAAACACTTTCCTTACCATCAATCCAAACTATCCAAAGCATTAGAAGTAAACTGTAACTCCTCTAATCAGTTTGGCCATTTTCATTTCTTCCTCTTGCAGGTTGACTTCTGCAGCTTGGTATAGAAGGTTTCAAAGTATACCAAGTATTGGAATAGCATCCTCACACTTCAAGCAAGCTGTACAAATCATCATCTTGCCCTGAAAGCTCCTCCATTGCCAGACACGATTCCAACTGAACAGGTATATTCATGAACTTCTATCTCTCAATGTAGGCATTGTTAGCTCTAGGTTTGTGAATGAAAAGTGTTCTACTCATGCCCCTGAAACTGTACATGTCTTTACTTTCCATTTATTTTGCATATGCTATGAGAATTTAAGGTCTGAATATTGATAAAAAGTTAGGTTAAGATTTGGGAATGGAGAAATTCTCCCTCATTTCTGAGAGTTAGGATGAGTTCTTTACATGTCCAGAATCGTGGCTTGATGCTTAACATTTCTTATGTTGTAAGTTTGTGCTAAAAGTCCAGGAATTGGAAGATAGAAAACGTGTGCGGATTTGTTGTTCATACAGTCTGGAGGTTGAAGAAGGACTTTGTGGGCTGGGCTCTGTTTCATATTTCTATTTGCACCCTTTTATTACTTCTAAACCCCCTTGGCCCATTGTGCTTATTTTAATCATTTTTGACTTTTGTTTTTTATTCCTGACTTATTTATTTTTCCTCACAATATTAAAAATATAAAAAATATTTTTCACACCTTTTTTATATTTATTAGGTATTTATTTGTTTAAATAGGTTTTTGTACATAAAATAAATACATAAACACTTTTATTCAAAAATACTAAAATAATGCAAACACATTCTATTTTCCATTTTTTTATTTTATTTTATCTTCTGAAAATATCTTATATAAAATATACCTTTTTTTGTAAATATTAAATATTATTATTTTGTATATATAATATATATTTAGTAAATAATACAAATACATATATATTTATTAGAATATTTAGGACAAAAATACAAAAATACATACATTTTTATTTTATTAATATTTGACATTAAAAATACCTTTTTTATAAATATACTTCATTTTTATTTTATTTTTTACACATAATTATTAAATGTTGTATATATTAAATAATTAATACCTTTTATTTAATAAATTAGGGTTTTGCCCTAAATACATAAAAAATCCAAAAAATTAATATTTTTTTATTTTTGTTTATTTGACACATAAAAAAATACTTTTTTTTTCATACACATAAAAAACATTTTTGCATCTTGCATATTTATTCCATTTTATTTAATTATTGTATATTAAATACCTTGTATAATTTCAAATTGATGTAATAGTCTAGGTTTAAATTCCTTGTCAAAATACCCCCCATTTGAACATTTGTACCCCCCTTCCCATATTGTATTGTAATAACTTAGGAACTTTATTTTTTCGCACTTTAATGCTTTCTAATTATACCATGTTAGAATTAGGGTTTGTATGCGAATCAAAAACAACAAAAATAGTTTGACCTAATTTCAAGATAAACAAGCATGAAAATGGACAACACTAATCACACTTGCACCCCTAGGGTATTCCATTTGTTGCCTTCAATAATGGGCCATATTGCATGTTAGGTCTCTTTGGGCAAAAACAAACACAATTCAAATGATCATAGTCCCTCGATGACACATTCGGAAGTTGCCTAAAAAATGATCAAGTCCCTTAAAGGAAAATTGCCCAAAGATACTTGGCATCATTGCAATTATGGTCCAAACGATGACCCACGCCCGTCCCTTTCACATCCTAACACAAGATTGTCCACCAAATGCAATGGTGGAACAAAATTGTTAAAAGGGTTAAAACATAGCAATAATCTTTGAGAACTTTAGGGTAGATAGCTCTTAAGTACTTGTCAACTTGCAAAACAAAAACACTTGCCTATTTTTCAAACCACACTTCACAAACACTTTCAAAAACAAACTTTCAAAAACCTTGGAACACCTTTTCAAAAAGACAAACACCTTTTGTAAAACATTCGAGTAAAGAATTGTTACAAGGGTAGCCTAGACAAGGGATCTTTTTTTCAAAACATTTTCAAAACCACGCACAAAGCACCATTTCAAACAATTGAAAATCAAGGCAAGTTGATCTAAGCAAGTACCTAAGAGCCCATGGATAACCATGGATAGAAAGGGTGCTAATACCTTCCCTTTCTATAATCTACTCCCCGAACCCAAGAAAATATCTCAAAGGTTTTTGCTGTGCTTTTTAACCTTTCCTTAGGATAAAATAAAAATTCGGTGGCGACTCTTGCTCAACCGAAACATTTGCGAAAACAAACGCAAAACCATAGTCAGTTCTCCCACCGTATCACATATTGTTACTTACCTATAAGGTATCCCAAATCCGGGTAGAGGATTCAAATCCAAACAAAGAACATAATGTAAAGCATACAAGTCAAACAATGAAAGCAATTAAATGTGATCTAACCCTAAGGTAACCCCACTTTTTGAATTTTCCCCAGCAGAGTCGCCAGTTCTGTGATACGATGGGAGAACTGACTTGGGTGTTTTGTGTTTTATCGTAAATGTTGCGGTTATCAAGAGTCGCCACCGACTTTTCTTTTATCCAAAAGGAAAGGTGAAAAAGCACATGAAAGACCTTTGAGATTATTTCTTGAGTTTGGGGGGTAGATTATGAAAAGGGAAGGTATTAGCACCCTTTTCATCCATGGTTTTCCATGGGGTCTTAGTTACTTGCTAGATCACTTGCTTTTGTTTGAAATTGTGCTTTGTGTGGTTTTTTAAAGTATTTTGAAAAGAGGCCATTGTTTAGGCAAACTTTGTAATGATTCTCGTTCGTAAGAATGTATACAAAGATGTTGATCTTTTGAAATGTTTCCAAGTTTTGTAAGATGTTTTGAAAGTTTAGGTGTTTGTTTTGAAAATAGAAAGGATGTTTTGTTTTGAAATTGAGCAAGTAATTAGGAGCATTCTACCTACTCAAAAGTCTTTCATGTTCATTTCCTCTTTCCTTTGACATTGTTATCTTACCATTGATTTGGTAAGTAACCATATCTTTGGATGTAAACGGGACGGGCGTGGATCATCGTATAACCATGATTAGCAATGTTGTAAGGTATCTTAGCATTTTTCTTTAGGGACTAAGATCATTTGGAAGGCAACATAGATAGCGTCATTGAGGGACTATGATCTTATATTTTGCTTATTTTTAGCTAAGATACCTCACATGCGTAATATGGCCATTTTGTAAGGCATCCAAGTGTATTTTACACTAAGGGTGCTTGTGTGCAAGTGTATTCTTTTTCATGCTTGGTTTTGTCTTTGATTAGGGTTTTCTAATTGATTGGTTTTAGTCTTTCCATACAAACCCTAATTACTAGCATTTGTATATAAAGCGGTAAATTGCGGAATTTAAAATTACTACGCTATTACAATACTTGTGGGAGGGGGTGTACAAATTATGAATGAGGATTGCAAGAAAATAAAGCCTAATTTATCTATTATAACCATATTGAATTTGGATAAATAATGTACAAAATGAATAAATATACAAGAATGTAAATGTAAAGAAAATAGATATTTATTTGGATTTTTAGGGAAAAGGGATTTTGTTTTAACCTAATTAATCAAAAGAAAATAATTAATTAAAATAATAAAAAGTAAACCTAAATTTGCTAGGAAAAGAATTTAAGTAAAATCCTAATCTAAATGCTAATTAAAAAAAGAAGTTAAGTTCATGAGAATAATATTTTTTGGGATTTTTGTCTTAAAATTAATTTATAGTATTATAAAATATTTTTGGTCCTTTTTGGTTTTAAAATAAAATATTTTAAGAAAATAACTAAAACCCTAGTTTTTAAATTAAATTTACAAAAACAATTAGTAAAAGAAATAAAATATGATTAAGTAAAATAATTTTTTGTGTAAAAAATAAATAAACTTTATCAAAATATAAATCTAATGTTTTTACATTTTTTCTGATTTTTTAATATTAGATAAAATATTTAAGAAAACAAATAAATAAAAAATAAGAAAAAAGAAAATAAAAAAGAGCCAGGGTGCAAATAGCCAGCAAGGGGGTCTGAAGTAACAAAAAAACATAAGGCCCAAGAGAGATCCAGCATTGCCAAAAAAAAGAGTCAGAATGCAAAAAAATATGAAAAATCCAAAAGGGTACCACTGGGGCTCGAACCCAGGTTCCTCCGGTCACAGGCGCACACTTCTATCACTGAGGTGGCTATACATCCATTTATATAAATCAAACCATAAATATATATGGTAAACACGTTCCTGAGGTCAACTTCTACTTCAACCTCACGCCCATCCAGAGCCTATGTATCTCAATCAATTCTCAACAAAAATGAAAAGTGTAAAGAGGAAACTTGTAGCAAATTTCCTCCTGATTTCAGAAATGCAAAGCAATAAAATTATAGATCAAAGACAAGCATGAATTTTAATGGCCCTAATCTGAACCCTAAAAATTTCAGAAACTTCAATCTTAAAATTCTCTAAGCTCAAGCAAAATTAATGAAAACTATGGACATGGTTAGCTTTAGGGCAATGATATCTACATTTTTCATTCACAAATAAACCATTAATGATGCCTGTATGAAGAGTTCAAAAGTAAGAAAACTTACCTTGCAAGAGGGTATCAGGTTTTGAGTTTGAGTAGCTTTTAGTGAGTTCCAATGATTGGATTAGTTTCCTCAAGTTCCCAGGAAGCTAATGGGATGCTTAGCTTGAGCTGAAAGTGCCTGAGGAGTTCTGGAGAAGTCAAGGTGCAAGGTGCTATTTTTGAAAATGGTGGATGATGATGGAGGTGTTACAGTGGTGTTGCAGGTGTTGGGATTGTTTGTGTATGTTGTTTAGAATCTTTTGAAAGTAAAAGGCCAAGTAAAACACGAGCAAATTTGGAGATTGGATTCAAAACTCAGAAATGACAAGTTTTGAAGTGTTTTTGGTGATTCTGTGTTCTTGGTGTTTTCTGTTAGAACATAGTTTGATTCTACAACCCTCAATTAGAGTTTTGATGATAACAAAATACGAGAATAAATAAATTGTAAGATTTATATATAAGACATATATGCTACTTAAAATTATGTTTTGTGTTTATAGAAACTCTGATGGAATCAGCATCAGAAGATAAGTATCAACATCAGCATCAAAAGATCAAACATGTGCTACACGCTGAGGTTACCAGATCACACGCTGAAGCCTGATGAACAGAATCTGCACATAAAATACTCTGACTCTGATCAAGATCCTTACCAAGTCATCAGCACTCAGAAGCGTCAGCATAAAGGAAAGAACACTCTGATTATCATTAGCAGAACACTCTGAAGCGTTACTATGCATTCAAGACAGATTAATTACCAACGAATTTATTCAAAGACAAGATCTTCTCAAAAAGGAAAGAACGTTATTAGCATTGAAATGGCTTTATGAACAACAACGTATCTCTTCCTAGGCTATATAAACAAGTCAGTGTGAGAAAAGAAATTGCTAATACTCTACACGCATATACACGCCTAAGCTAATAATCTACGTGCACACACTCATACAAATTACTAAGATTTCCAACCATGCTTACTCTATAGCTCTAGCAATCCAGTTTTTATTCCAAGCTCAATATTGTGTATTATCACAGTTATGATATATAGTTTTATTAGAAAACATCAAACACACTTTTGTTCAATTATCTGTAAGAGAATTTCCTTGAGATAAACCGGTCTGCGGTTAGACTCAAGAAGGCTTTAACAGTTGTTAAAGTAGTTGTTGTATTCAGTTGAATATAGTGGATTAAGACCTCGTTGGAGAGAGGCGAAATCACCTTGACGGGTGGACTGGAGTAGTTTCAGATCAAACGAACCAGGATAAAAATACCGTGTGGTCTAAGATTTTGATTTTAAGATTTACAATTCAACCCCCCTTCTTGTGTTTTTCACACCTTCAATTGGTATCAGAGCGCCTGGTTTTGAGCTTATAACACTTAACAGTGTCAGTACAAGATCCATCATAAGAAAAACACAATGGCAGGACCACATCAAAACATCAGCAATGACAACAATGAAGAAAGAGACAGATTCAGTGGCAAACCTCCAGTCTTTGATGGAGAGAACTTTGACTACTGGAAAGACAAAATTGAAAGCTTCTTTCTAGCCCATGATACTGATCTGTGGGACATGGTGACTGATGGATACACGCACCCAGTGGATGGAAGTGTTCAGAAGATTGACAGGAAAGCAATGTCTGATCAGCAAAAGCGTGACTTCAGAAATCATCACAAGGCCAAAACAATTCTTCTCAGTGCCATCTCTTATTCTGAATATGAAAAGATATCAAACAAAGACACTGCAAAGAATATGTTTGACTCTCTGAGAATGACGCATGAAGGCAACATTTAAGTCAAAGAAACCAAAGCTCTTGCGCTCATTCAGAAGTATGAGGCATTCAAGATGGAAGAAAGTGAATCAATAGAGACTATGTTTTCAAGATTTCAAATTCTGGTTGCCGGTCTCAAAGTTCTTGACAAAGGGTATTCCACTACTGATCATGTTAAGAAGATCATCAGAAGCTTGCCAAAATAGTGGAGGCCAATGGTCACAGCGCTTAAGCTAGCAAAGGATCTCAACAAAATCACTCTGGAGGAACTTGTCAGCTCCCTCAGAAGTCACGAGATAGAGCTAGAAGCAGATGAACCTCAAAATCAAGGTAAGCCATTAGCTTTAAAATCTAACAGAAAATCTGACTCCAAAGTTTTGCAGGCTGTTGAAGAAACCTCTGATGGGTCCTCATCAGAAGAAGATGAACTATCTCTCCTCTCCAGAAGGGTGAACCAATTATGGAAGCAGAGGCAAAGGAAGTTCAGGAATCCCAGAAGATCAGAGAATCAGAATGAATCTTTCTCCAGATACAGAAGGTCAGAATCCTCCTCTGGACACAGAAGATCTGAAGGTTCTTCAAGAGGCAGAAAGCCATACAACAAAGACATCATCTGCTATGAATGTAACGAGCAAGGGCACTACAAAAGTGATTGCCCAAAGCTTCAGAATGAAAAGCCCAAAAAGAAGTTTAGAAAGGAAAATAAGAAAAGTCTCATGGCTACATGAGATGATTCTGACACATCTGAAGCTGACTCAGAATCAGATGATGAAAGAGAAAACATAGCTCTCATGGCAAACATAACAGAAGACAGTGAAGCTTCTGAGTCAGACTCTGAATCAGATACAGAAGAGGTATTTCCTGACTTTGCTATAAACTTTACTAAGGCTGAACTAGCTGAAAGCCTTAACGAAATTCTGGAAAGATATCAGCAGATCAGAGTCAAATTCAGAAACCTGAAAAGGAATCCTGCTTCTGACTCTGATAAGACTGAGAGTCTCAAATTGGAGAATTCTGAGTTAAAAAATAAAATTTCAAAATTAGAAAATCTATTGCAAAACTCTCAGAAGGAAACAATCCCTGAAACTCCCAGCAGTGCTGATGAGACCATCAAGGAGTATGATCACAATTTTCAGAAGTTTCTAGCTAAAAACATAGATAGAAGCAAAATGGCTTCAATGATCTATGGAGTTAGCAGAAATGGAAGAAAGGGAATAGGATACCAAGGTAAGGTACCTACACCATAGAATGCCATGGATTTAGTTATAAAACGTACTCCACTTGATTCACACTTTGTATATGGGCACACACATGACATCAAATATACAAGTATTAATTATTCTGTCAAACCAAAATTCAACCAGAGTTTTGGTAAAACTAACAAATCAGGACCCAAGAAAATATGGGTACCTAAGGATAAAATAATACATGTGGAAGATATCTTTAGCAGCAAAGCAGAAACACCAATCATGGTACCTGGACTCTGGCTGCTCACGACACATGACGGGAAGAAGGCATGTGTTCCAAAGCCTGGAACTTAAGCCTGGAGGCCACGTAGGTTTTGGAGGGAATCAGAGAGGAAAGATCATTGGCTCTAGAACAGTAGGTAATGGAAATCTTCCCTCTATAAGTAATGTTTTATTAGTAGATGGATTAATGCATAACTTGTTATCTATAAGTCAATTAAGTGATAACGGTTATGATATAATCTTTAATCAAAATTCATGCAAAGTTGTTAGTCAGAAAGATGGGACTATCCTATTTAATGGAAAGAGGAGAAACAAAATTTATAAAATCAAACTTTCTGAACTGAAAAGTCAGAATGTAAAGTGTCTTCTGTCTGTTAACAACGAGCAATGAATTTGGCACAAAAGATTGGGACATGTTAGTATGAGAAGAATATCTCAGATTAACAAACTCAATCTGGTCAGAGGACTTCCTAACCTGAAGTTCAATTCAGATGCTCTGTGGGAAACATGTCAGAAAGGCAAGTTTGCAAAACCAGCTTTCAAATCTAAAAACGTTGTTTCCACCTCTAAGCCATTAGAACTTCTGCACATTGACTTATTTGGACAAGTTAAAACTGCTTCAGTCAGTGGCAAGAAGTATGGGTTAGTAATCGTAGATGACTATAGCAGATGGACATGGGTAAAGTTCTTAAGACACAAGGACGAGTCACACTCCGTGTTTGCCACCTTCTGCAACCAAGTTCAGAATGAAAAGGATCTTAGAATCGTCAAAGTCAGAAGTGATCATGGTGGAGAGTTTGAAAACAAAGATTTTGTGTCATTCTTTAATGACAAAGGCATTCTGCATGATTTCTCTTGTCCTAGAACTCCCCAGCAAAATGGAGTTGTAGAACGAAAGAACAGAACATTGCAAGAAATGGCCAGAACCATGATCAACGAGACTAACATTGCTAAGATCTTCTAGGCAGAGGAAATAAACACAGCGTGTTACATTCAGAATAGAATCTCCATAAGACCTATTCTGGAAAAGACTCCTTATGAATTGTGGAAGAAAAGAAAGCCCAACATTTCATATTTTCATCCATTTGGATGTATTTGTTTTATTTTGAATACAAAAAATTATTTGAACAAGTTTGACTCTAAAGCACAAAAGTGTATTATGTTAGGATACTCTGAACGCTCAAGAGGGTATAGAGTATACAATACAGAAACACAGATTGTGGAAGAATCAATCAGTGTTTGTTTTGATGATAAGCTTAACTCTCAAAAGTCAAAGCAGAATGAAGTATTTGCAGGTATGGAAGTTGAATTCACAGGTACTGAAGACAAGTCATCAGAAGCTCTTAACAGAGACACTCCCTCAACATCAGAAAGAGGCACTGCAAGCATTCCAACACCTTCTGTTGGTCAACTTCAGAAAATACTATCCAGAAGCAGCATGGATCACCCAGAAGAAACAATCCTAGGAAGAAAGGAAGATCCAATCAGAACAAGATCTAACTTCAGAAAATCTGAAGAATCCCTCATGGGACTTGTTTCTCTAATTGAACCATCAACAATTTATGAAGCACTTCTGGACAATGTCTGGATTCTAGCAATGCAAGAGGAGCTGAATCAATTCACAAGAAATGACGTATGGGATCTTGTTCCCAAACCAAAAGGATTCAACGCCATTGGAACAAAATGGGTGTTCAGAAACAAACTGAATGAACAAGGTGAAGTCATCAGAAACAAGGCACGATTGGTAGCACAAGGTTATAGCCAACAAGAGGGGATAGACTGTACAGAAACCTTTGCTCCAGTCGCCAGGTTAGAATCTATCAGACTCTTAATTTCATTTGTTGTTAATAAAGGCATCACTCTGTATCAGATGGATGTTAAGAGTGAATTATTAAATGGCTATATAGAAGAAGAGGTATATGTGCACCAACCCCCTGGTTTTGAAAGTTCCAAAAACCCAGAATATGTTTTCAAACTAAATAAGTCACTCTATGGTCTGAAACAAGCTCCCAGAGCTTGGTATGAAAGACTAAGTAACTTCCTGTTAGAAAAGGAATTCACCAGAGGGAAAGTGGACACAACTCTATTCTGTAATACAGTTAAGAATGACATTTTAGTATGTCAGATTTATGTTGATGACATCATATTTGGATCTACTAAACCTTCTCTGGGAAGAAAGTTTGCTAAGTGTATGCAGGCAGAATTTGAGATGAGCCTAATGGGGGAACTGAAATTCTTTCTGGGCATTCAGATTAATCAAACCCCAGAAGGAACTTACATTCATCAGAGCAAATATGTCAGAGAACTTCTGAAGAAATTTGATCTCTCAGAATGTAAGCCATCAAAGATTCCAATGCATCGCGCATTCTGGAAAGAGAAGAGGTAAGTAAAAAGGTAGAACAGAAGGTCTACAGAGGTATGATTGGTTCTCTTTTTTATCTGACGGCTTCAAGTCCTGACATTTTATTCAGTGTATGCATTTGTGCTAGATTCCAATAAGATCCTAGAGAATCTCACTTAACAGTAGTTAAGCAAATTTTCAAGTATCTGAAAGGTACTACTAATCTGGGTTTGCTTTATAGAAAATCAAGTGATTACAGCTTAGTAGGTTACTGTGATGCTGATTTCGCTGGAGACAGAGTAGAACATAAAAGTACTTCTGGAAGCTGCCAGTTTTTGGGAGAAAATCTGATCTCATGGTCCAGCAAAAGACAATCCACAATTGCTATATCAACAGCAGAAGCTGAATACATAGCAGCAGTTGGAAGCAGCACACAAATGCTCTGGATGAAAAGTCAACTTGAGGACTTCCAGATATTTGAGAGTAACATTCCTATCCTCTGTGACAATACTTCTGCTATTTGCTTAAGTAAAAATCCTATTTTGCATTCTAGGGCTAAGCATATAGAAATAAAACATCATTTTATTAGGGACTATATTCAGAAAGGGATTTTAAATTTAAAATTCATTGACACAGACCATCAATGGGCTGATATTTTTACAAAACCACTTTCTGAAGATAGGTTCAACTTCATTCTAAAACATCTCAGCATGAAGCTCTGTCCATAATAAAATTGTTTTAATTCCATATATTAACCTTCAGAACTTTGTTTATTTTCTGTGAACTACTGATCAATCTTCCTTCAGATCTTTAGAAGTACAGATTGTATCAGAATCTATCCATGAAGATCTGAGCGCTTCATTTCAAGGATAGAAATGTGCTGTTCACTCAAGCAAATAAGTTTTATCCAGTCATCAGCCATTTTCTGAGGCTGAACACGCGTTCACGTTTCTGAAAAGGCAAAGCGCTGATTGGATGCATTGAGATACATGTCATGGGTAACCGTTCCAAATGTCTTTCTGAATCCCCTAAAATCAGCTATCATTAAATGCTAATAATCATTATTAATTTCTCTCTCTCTCTCTCTTAACGTTTATGTTTTCAAAACCTTTTTTAGAAATCTATTTAAACACTTCACACCATTTACACGTTTTACCGTCACTTTCATTTTCTCTGAATATTTATGATTTCAGTGTTCTTACTTTCTCAAGAAAACCTTTCAATCTTTTTCACAAAAACCTCGCGTGAACATGGCTTCTTCCAGCATTCCTTCTTCAGGTTCCCAGAAAACTGTTTCATCTGAACAATATGAAGTACCCTTCAGAACGCTTATAACTCCAGTCAAGAATCTTGAAGTTCTGTCAGAATTAATAGTGGATTTCAACAGTCTCAAGGAGAATGGTTTTGATTTATCTGAAGAGGTTAAAGCTCAAGGTTGGGAAAAGTATTTTGACAGGCTGGTGGGTCCAACATTTCCTATTCTGGTAAAGGAATTTTGGATTCACGCTTCTTCTTCAAATCATCAAGTTACGTCTTACATCATGGGGAAGAAGATTGTGATTACTGAAGACCTCATTGCACGCTTAATAGGCTACAATGGTAGTGGTGTTCGTTGTATTGATATGGCAGAAAGGTGTACAGATGCTGCCTTAATTGCAAGGGAAATATTCACGATGGGGCTTCCCTCCAGCAAGATAAGGGATTTAAAGGACAAGCACAGAATTTGGGCCAAGATCATTCTGGGCTGTTTCAACCACAGGAAGCCTACCAGCTCTCCTGATTACATTAATATTGATCAGCAGTTTCTGATCTATTTTATCTCTCAGAAGGTCAAGATTAATCTGGCTCATCTTCTGTTCAACCATCTCAGAACAAGTGTCAAGGAAACAAGAGAAGATGAACGTACAAAAAGGGATTGGATACCCTTGGGAAGACTGATATCAGATATTCTGATAGAGAATAGGTTGATTGATCATTTGACAGAGGCACAAGAAATCAACACTCTGGAACCGTCTGTTGGCAAGCAGCTGAATGCCAAAAATCAGAAGAAAATGAAGTTGATAGAGAACATTAAGAAGGAGCCCATCGTCACTCCTTTTGCTGAAATCTCCAGCAGAAGAGTCCCTCTGGACGACTTCCCTCTGTTCTCAGAAATTGACTCTAAGCCTGAAATAATTATGAGATATCTGGATGCTTGTAAAGCTGATGGTACAGCACCAAATCTGAATATTCAAAACCTTCAGCAGAAGGCTCCAGAGGTTGTTCTGAAGAAGACAAAGAAAAGAAAAGCTGCTGCAGAAGGATCATCTCAACAGACTCCTAAGAAGAGAGGTAATCCTTCTTCTGTCACTGTTTTAGATTCAATTGCTATATCAACATCTATTCCAATTCCAACTCCATCTGAAAACCCAACACCTCAAGCTTTTGATGATTTTGACCTAGACTTTGATCCTTCTGAATCATTAACCCTCAGAAGATCTCGCTCCCAACCACAAAATCCAAATACTAAAGCCATACCAGAACAAGAACTTGCACAAGTTCTTTCTGATATAGACCAACACACTTCCGTTCTCAAACCAGAAAATCCAAATCCAAACACAGAAATTCCCATCTCACCACAACTTGATATTCCCCTCTCACCAATACCAGAAACTCCACTCTCTCCAGAACCAGAAATCCCACAACCTTCATCTCCTCAAAACCAGAAATTAATCCACCCTCTCCTCAACCTGAAAAATCTCCACAACCTGAGACTCAAACCGCTGAGGCTCAACCCTCTGAATCTCCTGAACCACAACCTTTGGCCATTCAATTGCCCTGTGGTACCACTGTAAATATTCCTCAACTTCCATCTTCACCAGAAATATCTCCACCAAATTCCCCATCAAGTCCAATAATAATTCCTGACTCTCCCACTCCCTCACCAAAAGCCAAGTCAGAAGACCACAACAAAACTATCATTGATCCAACAGTCTTTGAACGTCTTGCTGCCATTAACCACAAAACTGCTATCCCTAAACCAAAACATCCAGATGTTGGTTCCAACATATTGAACTTTGAAACAGAAATACAAAAGTGGATCACTTCTCTAAAACAAGCAAGTCTGGAACTGGTTGATCCTGCTGTATCAGACCTCCCCTGGAAAAAATTCAGAAGATGGGTATGCTCTGAAACCTTTAAGTTGCAAGACCAGAGCTATGGACAGGCTCAACAGAACTTCAGCAATCTGCTGAAAGAAATTGAAGGTCCAGTTCTGAGCAAGCTTCTTAAGGAAGAAGTTCTCCATCTGGACATTGCTCCTTGGTCTGAACAGCGTCCAACATCCAAAGTTCAACCTGCAGAAGAACATATGATCCCAGTAGAAGAACAGGTTCAAGAAGAAGATATTGAAGAAAGCTCTGAGAAGCACCCTATTTCTGAAGATCCCCAAGCTTCCTCTCTTGACAAGCAGACTCTGGAGGACTTGAAAAGATCTGACATGCTGATGAATGAAAGAATGGATAAGCAGGACACCAAGATTGATGCAATAGCGAACATGTTATCTCAGCAACAGGAAACCAGCACCCAAATCAAGAGCATGTTGGAAGCTCTGTTCACACGACTTTCTCCACCTTCTTAGAATTTCCTTGTTGTTTTTATAACTTGTTTATCTGTAATATTTTTTTACATGTTCTGAACTTATCATTGCTTCTGTTTTCAATATAAACGCCTTTTTTTTTTGCTCTGATCATTTTAGCTCTGATTATTTCTGCTTTTTGATAACTAACAAAAAGAGGGAGAAAGAATGATATTTTTCAATAACGGATTACTGAGACATAAGTCTCAAACATTCTGATCTACTTAATTTTCTCTCTTCTGAAAAGCTTACAGGTACAAAACTCTGATGAATCTGATGAACTCTGATAAAGTAAAGTTCTGATGCTCAAGGTCTCATGGAATTAAAGGGAAGCAATTAACTCAGGGGGAGTTTTCTCTTCTTAGCTCTGATACTTTAATTCTTTATTCTTATCTCTGATACCTTTTATTCGTTATTTGTTTATATCTGATACCTTTTATTCTTTAATTTTAATTGAAAAAATCTGGTTTTTGTCATCATCAAAAAGGGGGAGATTGTTAGAACATAGTTTGATTCTACAACCCTCAATTAGAGTTTTGATGATAAAAAAATACGAGAATAAATAAATTGTAAGATTTATATATAAGACATATATGCTACTTAAAATTATGTTTTGTGTTTATAGAAACTCTAATGGAATCAGCATCAGAAGATAAGTATCAACATCAGCATCAGAAGATCAAACATGTGCTACACGCTGAAGTTACCAGATCACACGCTGAAGCCTGATGAACAGAATCTGCGCATAAAATACTCTGACCCTGATCAAGATCCTTACCAAGTCATCAGCACTCAGAATCGTCAGCATAAAGGAAAGAACACTCTGATTATCATTAGCAGAACACTCTGAAGCGTTACTATGCATTCAAGACAGATTAATTACCAACGACTTTATTCAAAGACAAGATCTTCTCAAAAAGGAAAGAACGTTATTAGCATTGAAATGTCTTTATGAACAACAACGTATCTCTTCCTAGGCTATATAAACAAGTCAGTGTGAGAAAAGAAATTGCTAATACTCTACACGCATATACACGCCTAAGCTAATAATTTACGCGCACACACTCATACAAATTGCTAAGCTTTCCAACCACGCTTACTCTATAGCTCTAGCAATCCTGTTTTTATTCCAAGATCAATATTGTGTATTATCACAGTTGTGATATATAGTTTTATTAGAAAACATCAAACATACTTTTGTTCAATTATCTGTAAGAGAATTTCCTTGAGATAAACCGGTCTGTGGTTAGACATAAGAAGGCTTTAACAGTTGTTAAAGTAGTTGTTGTATTCAGTTGAATATAGTGGATTAAGACCTCGTTGGAGAGAGGCGAAATCACCTTGACGGGTGGACTGGAGTAGTTTGAGATCAAACGAACCAGGATAAAAATACCGTGTGGTCTAAGCTTTTGATTTTAAGATTTACAATTCAACCCCCATTCTTTTGTTTTTCACACCTTCATTTTCAAGGGTCAAGCATGCGTGGGATTTATGGCAAATGACTTGTGTATGTATAAGCAAAGAGGTTTGAGTGCTTTGGAAAGTCAGAAGTACAAGTTACAAGCTAATTTCTAGGTTACTTGATTTTGAAGAAAAGTGGGAAGACAAGTTTCAATGTGTAGTACAAGCATGGGTTGGGTGATTGTAAGTGTCTAACAAATTTATCATGAGTTATGGGACTTGTATGATCAGAAGTAAGCAATTGCAAGGCTCAAGAACAAGTTTTGTTCAAAAAGTCACTTTATCAAAATGATAATGTGCACTTTCTTCCCAAAATGGATATAAAGCATGGTCTTGCATTAAATGCTTGAAATGAGACCTCTAACAGCCGTGCAAGCAATTTATTATGGAGTGCCTAACAAGTTTGAGGCCTGCAAAGTAGAGGTTATGCAACATAAGTTTGAATTTTGAATTTGTTCATCTCAAAAATGACTTGTAATTTAAGTGTGAAAACTCTAACTTCATCTCTTCGATTCTCCCGACTCAAAAGTGATCTCAAGGAGTTCTTGGATATTTTGGAAAGCTTGTAATGTGCTCTACAACCCATATTTGAATTAATTTTGAAAATTCCCCTTGTAACTATATGAAAAAGTGCCATGAAGTTGGATCAAAATCCTGACCAAATTAGGGCAAAAATTTCACTAAGTGTTTTGTTTCATGACCATGTGTTCTTAAACTTATAACTTGAGATCTAAGCACTTTTGGAAGGAGTTGTGTAAAGAAATGTTTTAGATTTCATGGATATATACAACTTTCATGTTGGAAGTTTCTTTTGACTTAGCTTGCATCATGGTGAAAATTTTGTTCAAAGTTGTGAAAAAATAAGAAATTTCCAACACTTAGAAAAATTTCTAAGTTTAGAAATTTTAACTTTTCAAAATGAAATCTTGAATTTTTGATTTCTTGATGAATAAGTTTCATATTTTGACATGCTTTGATGAATTGTGATATTTGGCATTTGATTTTGACCAAAAAGTCAAAGTTTGACTTTTCAGTATATAGTTGACTTTTGATCAGTTGACTGAAAATTCATCTGTCAATCCATTGGACTTGAGCAATGTTTTGAGCCATGTCATTAGGTAAAAATGATGCAATTTTACTCTTGAGATCATGCCTTAAACCAATTGATCATTTGCTAGGTCAAAAATCAGAAATTGCCCTTTCCCAGTCAAAACCCTAATTTTAACCATTTTGCCCTTTTGAAGATTTGATCAAATTTCTTGAGGAATTGTGGTCCAAACTTGATTAAATGATACATATGAGTTTAAAATGTTGATGTGGATAAAAAATTATGAATTTTGACTGTAAATTGACCATAATTGACTTTTTCCCCAATAGAGTTGATTTTTAGGTCAACTGCTCAATTGACTGAGCAAAAGTGTGATCCAAATCTTGGAACTTGACATGAGTAATATTGAGGGTTTATAATGATCCATGAAAGTCATATGGGGCATTGGAAGTTCAAATATCCTTGTACAATCTCAAACCCTAATTTTGGTCATTAGTGTCTTGAGCTGATCAACCCTAGTACAGTCTTGAGCCAAAGGAGATTTTGTGAGCAAATTCTTGATAAGTGAGAGGGAAAATTTTGGGGCACAACATGTAGCCTATGCTCATATTAGGAAAGAAAAGGTCGAGCCTATAGCTCTGAAATGCATGTTCATAGGATACTCTGAAGAAGTCAAAGCTTATAGGATATGGTGCCTAGAGCTAGGTTACAAGAGGAGTATCACCAGTCGAGATATAGTTTTCAATGAAGCTGAAATGGATTTAAGAAAACAGATGTTGGTTGAAGTGCAGAAATATCTGACGAAGAGCATGAACAGGTAGAGATTCCTGTTGAGGTGGAGCACGTTGATGCTAAATTGCGTATCCCAAATAAAGTCGAAGAAGAAGCGGAATATGATGAGGAAGTTGAGGAAATTGTCGATGGCTACCTATTGGCAAGAGATAGGTCAAGAAGAGTTATCAAGCCACCTCAGAGACTTGGGTATGTAGATATTATAGCTTATGCCTTAATCTCTGCAAGTGAGGTTCTAAACGAAGAACCTAGAGACTATAAGGAAGTTATGAGGAGTCGAAATAAGAATGAATGGCTGAAGGCCATCGTTGATAAGATAAAATCTCTTCATGATAACAACAGTTAGGAACTAATCAAGAAACCTACTAGAGCAAGGTTAGTCAGCTGTAAATGAATTTTCAAAGTTAAGGAAGGAATCTAAGGAGTAGCGTCGAAAAGATATAAGGCAAGGTTGGTCTCAAGGGGTTTTACTCAGAAAGAAGGTATTGACTTCAATGATGTGTTTTCTCCTATTGTGAAGCACAGGTCCATTCGAATGTTGTTTGCCATGGTGGCGCATTTCAACCTTGAACTAGAACAGATGGACGTGAGTACTGCGTTCTTGTATGGTGATCTAGATGAAACAATTCTGACGAGGCAACCTGAAGGGTATGTCGAAAAGAGGAAAGAAGATTACGTGTACAAGATAAATAGATCTTTATATGGACTGAAGCAATCTCCTCGACAGTGGAATAAGAGATTCAACAAGTTCATGGCACACATAAGTTTCATTAGAAGTCAGTTCGACCACTGTGTTTACTTTATATTTTGACCTGGTAATTCATTTGTTATTTTGTTGCTTTATGTGCATGATATTATCATAGAAAGCAACAATGTTGAAGATGTAATAAGGGTGAAGGTTAAACTTAATAAGGAGTTTGGCATGAAGGATTTGGAAGATGCATTCAGGATTCTTGGGATTGGCATCCAAAGAGATAGAAAGCAGTTTAAATTATGCTTATCTCATGAGGCATACATACGGAAGATTCTCGACAAATTTGGTATGACAAATTCAAAGCATGTTGTGACTCCAACAAATCCTCAATTCAAGTTGAGTATAGATCAGTGCCCTAGTACTGATGTTGAAAGAGCTTATATGAATAGCATCTCATATGCTAATATAATAGGTTCTTTGATTTATGATATAGACTGCACTAGACCCGACATAGCATATGCAATAAGTCTTGTAAGCATGTACATGGTGAATCCTGGAAAGGCTCATTGGCAAGCATTGAAGTGGATTCTAAGGTACATAAATGGGTCTATGAACAGAGTCCTAATTTATGGTAGAGCCTTGGGTGAAGATAGTAAAGCAGTAATCGAAGAATATGTCGACTTTGATTATACAGGTTGTATGGATTCCAGAAAATTTATTTCTAGGTATGTTTTCACTATGTTTGGCACAACAATTAATTAGAAAGTGACACTTCATAAGGTTGTAGCCTTATCAACCACTGAAGCGGAATATATCGCCCTCATTGAAACGGTAAAAGAAGCATTGTAGCTTGAAGGTTTTGCTAAGGAGTTGAAACTTCAAGGTCGAGTTATCACTATTAAATGTGATAGTCAAAGTGTAGTACACGTGTCTAAGAACTCAACCTATCATGAGTGAACCAAGCACATCGATGTTAGGCTGCATTTCAATAGAGGGGTAATTGATCATGGAGAAGTCCAAGTGCTAAAGGTTTCGACAAATCATAATGTTGCTGATATGATCACCAAGACATTGCCAAGTTGCAAGTTTTTCCACCGTATGTAGTTGATAAAGTTGCATGAAGAAAGCTAGTGTGTTCTCTAATATTAGAGTTTGTTTCAAGGTGGAGATTTGTAAGATATTGGATCAAACTCTATTGGGTCGAATGATAGCTTTGTGGTTCGACAAGTTCGACAGAGGTTAGAATGAAGTAGAAGGTCGCTCATGTGTTGGTGTCCAAGTAGTATGATATAGTCGAAGTATGGTTAAGCATACAATTGTAAAAAATGCTAGGTTTGTTAGCATGGCTAATTGGGTCTGTTTGTTATGTCAAATTGTTTAAGTTAGCTTGTATCCTAAGTTAGCTTGTAATAGGTATTTGTGAAAAATCCCATTAGTTTAGTATGTTAGGTTTATTATAAATAACATACTAGTCTCTCATCATTGCATACAGAAAATCCTAATTTATGGTGAGAGAGGTTATCTGTTATTCTGTAACACTTGTGTAATATGGTGGGAGAACTGACTTGGGTGTTTTGCGTTTTATCGCAATTGTTGCGGATAGCAAGAGTCGCCACCAACTTTTCTTTTATCCAATAAAGGAAAGGGTGAAAAAAACAGAAAAGACCTTTTGAGAATTTTCTTGAGTTCGGGGGGTAGGTTATGAAAAGGGAAGGTGTTAGTACCATTTTCATCTGTAGTTATCTACAATCTCTTAGTTGCATGATCACTTTGAAATGCTTTGTTTGAAATGTGTTTGTGTTTGTTTGAAAGTATTTTTGAAAGCTCCTTTGTTTGGGCGAACTTTGTAATGATTCTCGTCTCTATAAGAATGAATACAAAGTGTTGACTTTTGAAAATATTTCATTTTGAAAGTGTTGGTGTGTTTTGAAAGATGTTGTTTTGAAAATGTTGTGAGCAAGCAACTATGAACGTTCTACCTACTCAAAAGGGTCTTACTTCTTTTCCTCCTCCTTTAGATGTTGCTATCTTACCATTGATTGATAAGAAGCCCTATCATTGGATGTGAAGGGACTAGTATGGGTCGTCGTATAGTCATATAAGGCAACCTATGAGGCGCTTTAGCAATTGTCGTGAAGGACTAAGATCATTTTACTGAAGGCAACGTCGAAGGTTCATCGAGGGACTACAATATTTATTTTTATTTTTATCGAGGGTCTTTGCTAAAGTGTCCCATATTCGAGGGACATGACTATTTATTCATAGGCAATAAGAGATATTACCCTAGAGGTGCGCGTGTGAAAAATGTTTGATTGCATGCATTTTTTGTTTTGAGATTAGGGTTTTCTAACGGTTGATTTTATCTTGCCATACACACCCTAATTACTAACAATTATATTAAAGCGATAAATTGCGGAAATTAAAATCCTACGCTATTACATCATTTGGGGGATGGGGGTACAATTTACAAATAGGGATGAAGTACAAGTCTAATTAAATTATTACAACCATATTGAATAAATGAATATCAATAAAAAATATAAAAAGGAAAACAGTGTACAAAGAAAGAAGAATAAACTTTATGTATTGACACATATCCTTATGCATCGATACATGCCACTTCTTGTTTCTGAAAAATCAAAATCAACTCAATATGGGTCGATACGTAATGCTATGTGTGATACGGTGGCAAAACCGACTGTTATACTGGTTTGCATTTTGTATTCGCAAATGTCGCGGTAAGTAAGAGTCACCATCAACTTTTATTTAATCCAACTAAGGAAAAGGAAAAAGAACAAAAAAAACCTTTTTCGAGATGTTTCTGAGTACGGGGTAGATTATAGAAAGGTGTGATACAGTGGAAGAACTGACTTTTCGTTTCACGTTTGTGTTTGCGAATGTTGTTAGAATAAGATTGGTTCTGATCATATCTCAAAGTTTTGATGATAACAATAAAATATATTTTATATAATTGATACTCTGATGAGCATATTTATTTGTTTCAGATAATGTTCTGACTGAAGTATTTTCCTAGATGAAAATCATTTTGACGTGTTGAGCTAAAAGTAAATGAAGAAGTTCTTTGATGAAAGAACTATTTGTTTTAGCGCAAGTTCTGATGCTGACTCTGATAAGAAACTAATTTATGCATCTTCTAAAGCTTAGCAAGTTTCCATGTAAACTATGTTCAGAAGAATTCTGCAAGCAAGCGCTGATAAGAAGATTTGCAAGCATATTCTGAAGCAAGATGTGAAGCTAGTTCTGAAAGAATAAAGAAGCTAACAAGTCTTGTCAAGTTTCAGGAAACATGCTATGACAAGTGTCGTTTGCTCATTTAATGCAAAGACGGCTACATGCACTCAAGTGTCTACGCTATTGGAAAATGCAATACTGCAAGCAAACACGCAAACATTAATTGCTCTCCACTTTTGAAGGCAGCAACGGTCATTTTCTTCATGCTATAAATAGAAGATCATTTATTGCAAGCCAACTGATCAATGACGTGAGAATATTCTGCTGATCACAATTTATTTTACAAACACTTTGTGCAAAACTAATCTTAGTGAAAAATCACAGTTTGTGATATAGCTTTTTAAGAAGCAATTTGTTTCACTATCTGTAAAGATTTAATTCTTGTAATTGTTCCTTGAGAGACCAAGTTTGGTCAGATTTCTCAAGAAGGCTAGGACTAGTTTGAGTCTTAGTGGTGTTAGTCACTTGTAAGTTTACTTGTGCTTTGAATTGTTAGTCACAACAATTTGGTTGTGTGATTGTAATCAGTTTAATTATAGTGAATTAAGTCCTTGTTGAGAAAGGCGAAATCACCTTGGCGGGTGGACTGGAGTAGTTTGAGTTCAAACGAACCAGGATAAAAATAACTGTGTCTTTCCATTATTGTTGAGCCTTTAAGAAAAAGAAAAAGAGAAACGTATTCAACCCCCCCCCCCCCCCTTCTAAGTGTTTTCTCAACCTTCAATTGGTACCAGAGCTTGACACTGAGCGCAACACTTAACCGTGTCAGGAAAAGATCCAGAAAGAAAACACAAATGGCAACTGAACAAAACAACAATAGCTACAACAAACCTCCTGTATTTGATGGAGAAGATTTTGAATATTGGAAAGATAGACTATAAAATTTCTTTCTAGGTCATGATAGTAATTTATGGGATATAGTCTTGGATGGTTACACACATCCTACAGACTCAGAAGGAAACAAGATTGATAGAAAGATTATGGATAGACAACAAAAAGATGATTTAAAAAATCACCATAGAGCTAGAAATATCTTTCTAAATTCTATCTCTAAAATGGAATATGAGAAGATCACAAATAGAGATACAACACATGATATGTTTGAGTCTCTCAAAATGACTCATGAAGGAAACACTCAAGTGAAGGAGTCTAAAGCTCTGGCTCTCATCCAGAAGTATGAAGCCTTCAAAGTAGAAGAAAGTGAATCTATAGAAGCTATGTTCTCAAGGTTCCAAACTATGATCGCTGGCCTGAGAGTTCTAAACAAGGGATACACTAAGGCAGACCATATTAAGAAGATCATCATAAGTTTACCCAGAAGATGGGCACCTATGGTCACTGCTTTCGAAGTATCAAAAGATATGAAGAAGGTGTTGAAACAACCGGCTGAAAATCATCAAACAATGAAGTCGCCATCGAACGTCTTTTATCCCACAAGTAGGGAAAGGTAAACATCGAGAAAACCCGAGAAGGATGAAATCAAGGTCGAACGACCAAGAGATAAGGGTAAGGGAGTCTGTTACGCAAGGGGAAGGTATTAGCACCCCACACGCCCGTAGTACTCTACGGTATCCACTCTTGTTGTCTATCTTATGGGTGTGTTGAATCTATGCTTACTGTTCATTACTGCTAAGGGAAAATGCATGCAAAAGAAAAGGAGAAAAGAATGTAGGGAAAATAAAATTGTGCTCGCCTGGGCCCTACCCCAATGCCTACGTATCCTTTTTGAGGAATCAGAGCAGCCGTAGTTCGGCTTATGTGTTTTTGTTTGTTTGTATTTTCTTTATCGAACAGTATTAATCTCGCCTTCTGCCGCAACCCGACCTTTGGAGATTTACGCGTCAGCACAGAAGTGAATTAATACGCTCTTTTGAAAAGGGTTTGAAAGAAAGGCCCGAGGGCAAAAAGATTTTTATGTTTGTTGGTGTTTTTGCTTGTAGATAATAGCTAGTCAACCTCAAGAGAGAGATTTTAGCCATTTATCTACTTATTCATGAAATGAGTCTTTGAGACTTGAATCATACCAAAACTTAGAACAAGAGAATAATAATGTCGAGAAGAAACCCGCTCATCATCTCTCAAACTTAGCCAAGACATGCTTTTTGTCAGTAAATTTTTATGTATTTTTGAAGTTTGTAAAAAAAGTTTTTTTGTTTTAACTGCATATGCAAAGGAAAAAAAGAAAAGTCACAGGGAGACTAACCTATTTCTAAACCTAAAGTCATCATACCATGCAATCTATGGGAAGTGATAAATGTGGGGTGAAAATAGAAAGAAAATATACCAAACGAGTACTAGCTCGTAGAGCAAAGTAAAAAGCAAAGAAACTTGATGATCTCACGAGCTGCTAGCATTAACAAAGAAAAGAATTAGAAATCCAATGCTCGGAATAAGTGTTGAAGCATCATCGATGTGAAAATAAATCTAATCGAAAACTCAAGCATATCCGCATATCACACAACAAACCTGCATAAGACTCAAATCTCGAAAAACAACAGTGAATCACAAGTCTCAAGTAATCGAATAATTATGAATTAATTTCTAAAATCAAAATAAAAAATCTAACAAATTTTGATTGATTTTTATCATGGAAAGATATAAAAAAAAATTAAAAAAAAATCCTAAACTCTACCTATTTTTCTTGTTGTTTCATTAGCATTAGTCTTTATTAAATAAAGTTTAAAAGAAAATTTAAACTGAAATAAAAACTAAAACAATTAGAAACAGATAGGGGGTGAAAATTAGAATAAGGGTGAGGTTCAACAACAATGGCGCTAGGGCCCAACTGAAAGGTATGGGAATTCTTTTTGTTGTGTCAATGGCTTCCAAAAAATGTATGGGCTCAAGGATTCGGTCCACCAAACAATATCACAGCCCGATCTTCCATTATCAGCTTTCATTTTAATTCTAAAAAAAACGAGGGGAGTTAGGGTGAAGAAAAAAGGAAGACAGTTGAGTTTCATCGTGAAGAACTCCCTCCTCCATAACTCACGGCGGTGCAATTCGGCCTCACTGTTCCACCATTTTCCTCCACTCATCTCTTCGAGCTTCGATTTTCTTCAAGAATCTCTGCCCTCGTTGCTCAACCTTCGTTCACGCTCCGCCTCAATGTTCGTTTTTGATCCGCCTTGGTTCACATGTCTCTCTTCCATCAACCTCTTCGCGGACTAAAATTCAAGTTTCATTCTTCGACAAAGAGCATAAAATGTAGAATGAAAGATTGAAGAAGGCTTACCAACCGGAGAAGGCACCTGGTGTCTCTTCGAGGGTGATGCCGACAATGAAAAATCTGAAGAATGTTCAGGTACAATATCTCTTAACTTCTTTGCACGACTTCTTCTTCTTCACGTTCGATACTGCATTTGGTGTTGATTGATGTGCTGCGTTTCGAAATCAATGAAGATTGTTGTTGTTGTTGTGGATTTTCGTTGAATATGATGCAGCAACTTGGAGATGCAGAAGATTGGCGCGTTGAAACGGTTGCATATA
Organism: Vicia faba; assembly: GCA_948472305.1. Classification (NCBI taxonomy): domain Eukaryota; kingdom Viridiplantae; phylum Streptophyta; class Magnoliopsida; order Fabales; family Fabaceae; genus Vicia; species Vicia faba. The sequence goes on from OX451740.1 coordinate 898,269,802, forward strand.
TGGGATTGAGACAATGAAGATGATGATGGTTATGAGCTGCAGAAGAAGCTTGTTGTAAATGATGGATGAAGTTTGAAGATTGCAGGAATTATGATGAAGATTGGGTTATGGAAGTTGAAGATTGCAGAGAGGGAGTACTGAGAATTTTTATGGAGATTTTCTTGGTGTGGATTCTTCAAAAAAATGGTGAAGAATGAGATGATTGAGAGGTAATAGAAATCCCTTTTTTTTCTGTGTTGAATATCCTCTTCCTCTTCTGTCAATCCCCATTATGTATATATGCTGGAAGTTTTTTTTTGTAAAATAAGCCATGAGTTTGTTATGTGGTTAGTTAATTCTGTTAGGAAGTTAGGATGCAGTTTGTTATGCAGTTATAAGTGGTTAGAAGGTTTGAGAGTTTGTTATGAATTGGTTACTGAATGTTAGGTATGCTGTAACTGTTTTTGGGTTAGTTAAGTTGGTTAATTGAGATATGGTTTTGGATGGGAAGTTATGGTTAGAAAATTCTGTTAGGGAATTTAGTTGGGGAATAGGTTGTAAGAAAGCTGGAAACTTATTGTTTAGAAATTCTACTTTGGAGGTTGGTTAAGAAACGGTTAGGAATCTGTGAATTAGAAAGGTTGGTTGAAATTTGGTTAAGAGGTGGGAAAAAGGGAAAGCTGGTTACAGTTGAGTTAGTTTCGGTTAGGAGTTGGTTTGTTGTCTTCTGTGGCCTATCACCCTCTTTCTTTTCAGGAACTAGTAAGCTATCATCATCATCAATGGGTAAGCCAAAATCATCATACTTCCTCACATCCTTTCTGCTAGCTTTGACAACAGCAGCCATATGACTGCTCCCTTTTTGGAACTCATTCAGTATATCATAGAGAGGCATATCTGCTGGAACTCGTGGGATTCTCCGGATGGAGACAACACTGACAGGAGTATCTGTTTCTGGCCGAACTGTGAGAAGACTTTTAACCAGTAGAAGCCCAATAATGTTTTTTGAATTCCCATGATAAACAGGAACTCGGCTATGACCGCGGGCAAGAATTTTTCCCATTGCCTCCCAGTCCAATTTTGAATTAACATCCAAAGAAAAGTTGATTCAATAGGAGTCATAGCCTCTTCAGCAGTCTTTTCAGTCAAAACTAGAGCTCCACTGATAATTGTTGTCTCATCATGTGTAAGCTCGCCACCTTTACCAGCCTCCTTACTGTGGATGGAGACAAGAGCTTTTAACTGTGCTCGCCTAAATAACGCCTCATTATGACCTAATAACCAATCTAGAACCTTTCCAATAGGATAAGCAACTGGATAACAGATTATCATTAAAATTCATACAAGCCATACAAAGTTGGCACCTACAGCAAGGCCGTATCTACTACAAATGGCTTGAGGAATAACCTCCCCAAAAAACAGAACAAAAGTCACAGAGAGAATGACAGCTAAAAACGGATTGAACAGCTTGTCTAGGTATATCGGAAGTGCCTCCATAGCAGCAGCATTACACAGAAGCAAAGTCACCAGAAGCTGGTGTTGTTTCTGAACCACCGGAAGAATAACCGCTGCTTGCTTTTTCTCGGACGGAGAACCACTCCGTTGAAGAATCTCAAGATCAACAAGTCCTAATGACATGAGCCCTAGGGTTAGACCTGACATGATTCCGGCGAAGATGACAGGGAAACATGAAACTCCGGCGTAGATGATCCACCACATTGATCCGTAGGGTATTTCCTCATGGCTAGCGAGTTGGTTACGAGTTAGTAACCGAATTATCATTAACGTGTTCACCGCATTCATTGTTATCGTCCTCTTTCGATTTTCTGTCTCCACCGCTTAGAGAAATGAAGCCTGAAGGCATGTTAACAGATTGCAGGAAATCTAGATGACACAGATATGCCCTTGTAGGAATCTGATGTAACCCCATTAGAATCTGTACTTGCACCAATATTTGTCTTGTTAATCTTAACATCCAAGTAGTGGACAAATACTGTATGCATCATATCCGTTTCAAGCATCCAATAGCTTCGCCTCTGAAAATTTTCATTCTCTTCTCCATGGGCATAGTAGCAGTGTAACACATCAACACTTCCCACCTTCAACTTTTCGTGAGCTTCCCTCACAGTTTTTCCATCTTTCTTCTTTCTCCAGTTGTGTCCTGTTGGTACAAGATTCTGTTCCAACTTCCAACAACCTTAAACTATGGAAGGTTGATCCAAGAAGATCCCAATAGAATTCATGTCGTAGAGGGACCAATACAATGATTATAAGACAAACAAGATGCACCATGTCAAGATGATGTCCATTGAGGTAGTACTCTTCCTGCAGGATTTGTAACAGTTACTTTATCTATTACGATGTTTTCAATGCTGACACAGTCTAGGTCCTCATCAAGGCACCCATGGAAATAATCTTCCTTTTCTGAACCAATATTTCTTTTCCTTTACCATACTATTCTTCAAATGCAACTCGAATTCCCAACACATATTTGATGAAAATTCAAGGGAGACCTTGGCCCCAAAGTTAATTGTTCAAAGCTTACTTTAACCGAAGTCAACAGATCTTATCCACATATCTTTGAAATTAGCCCATGATTATGCATCTCAAGGTCTCATAAGAGCTTGTAAGCCCATCAACCAGGTATGCCATGTTGAACAAACCCTGCCTTGAATGCCTTGAACCTTGAATTAACTTGCATGAATTCTTCTATGAGAAACCTACTTCAATCCAAACCTACTTGCATCGCAGATAACAAATGACAATGATGAGGACAATGATTGCCTTGGTTAAGGAGAAATCTATGAATTCATATCTTAGGTCATGAACCACGCTTCACAATTCAATCCTCAGCCCTTAGCGATCGGTTCTTTCAACTTGAGATTAGCGTCATAAGGAACATTTTACAGATGGATGATAAAGTCTGAATCACAGAAGAATTCCCTTGATGTGAAACCCTCACAATCTTGATTCCTCATTCAGACGCACAGAGAAATATCCGGATAAAACATCTTTGAACCATGATTCAACAAAACCTAATTTGATTAACTGAGGAGTAGACGATTGTCACGTCACAGTCATTAATCCTAATCAAATGACAAGCATACTTATAGGAAATGACGTCATGATTCGAAGCCCATATATGCTAGGTCACGTCCTAGAGTTCTTGACCAGAATGACCTACAATCGGTTGTTTATCAGAAGATAATGGCCTTGCTGCTTGAGGGAGAAGAAGTTCTTTATTGGATATGAGCGCCTTAACCACTATGAAACCCTAGTATCGCACAACCACTAAACTTTGAACCTCAGAGCTATATTGAATGAAATGTATGCCACGTTAGTGACCTAATGAAAAAGATGCAGATGAATGCAAAAGTCTAAGCCAAAAATAAAGGAAATTCGGAGGGCAAATTTTAGGGTGCAACACGTTTCTCTTGAAGAACTCATCAGCGCTTTAAGAAGTCGTGAGATATAACTTGATGAGCACGAGCCTCAGAAGAAAGGTAAGTCTGTTGCCCTTAAATCAATTAAAAAATATGAAACTAATGCTTTTCAGGCTGAAGAAGGAAACTCTGAAGAATCTGCGTCTGGAGAAGATGAACTATCTTTGCTCTCCAGAAGGATCAACCAGATGTGAAAGTATAGACAAAAGAAGTTCAGGAACTTCAAGAAGTCAGAAGATAAACCAGAATCTTCTGGAAACAAAAGTCAAACAGAAGAGAGATAATCTGTTATGAATGGAAAGAACCTGGACACTACAAGGGTGATTGTCCAAAACTACAAAGAGAAATTCCAAAGAAAAAGTTTGGTAAAAAGAAAGGAATGATGGCCACCTGGGACGATTCAGAATCCTCTAAAGATGAATCTGACTCTGAAGATGAGAACGCCAACCTAGCTCTGATGGCTACCACAACAGATGACTCAGACTGTGAGTCAGAACCAAAAGAGGTATTCTCTGAATTTACTAAAGCTGAACTTGCTGAAAGTTTATCAGAACTTCTGGAAAACTATAGTCAACTCAAAATCAAATACAAGAAACTCAAGAAGAGTCTTGCATCTGATCTTGAGAAACATGAAACAGAAAACTCTGAACTCAAATAAAATAATTTTAAACTTAAAGAAGAAATTCAAAAGGTTCAAAAATTTTCCATTTCAGAGTCTGCGTCAAGTTCAAAAGATATTCTGAAAGAATATGACTCTAGTTTTCAAACTTTTCTTGCTAAAAGCATAGATAGAAGCAAAATGGCTTCAATGATCTATGGAGTTAGTGGGAACAACAAAATAGGAATTGGATATGAAACTCCCAAAGGGAATGAGATATATATACCAAAACCTGCTGCTAAGATGACTTTCACATATAAACCTCTGACAAACAATTCAAATTTGGACACACACATGATATTAAATATACATCACACTCTGGAAACTCTTATGCTAATCCAAAGTTCAAACAAAACTTTAAATACTCTAACCCAAGAGGACCCAAAAAGATATGGGTACCTAAGGAGAAAATAATATTTGTTGCAGATGTCCTTAATAGCTCAATTGAGACACCAGTCATGGTACCTAGACTCTGGAAGCTCATGACACATGACGGGAAGAAAGTCTATGTTCCAAAACCTGGAATTTGAAGCTGGAGGAGACGTCAAGTTTGGAGGTAATCAGAAAGTGAATATTATTGGTTCTGGAACCTTTGGAAACGATAACCTTCCTTATATCTCTAATGTTTTATTAGTAGAAGGATTAACGCATAACCTTTTGTCCATAAGTCAATTAAGTGACAACAGTTATGACATTATATTTAATCAAAATTCTCGTATAGATGTTAGTTAAAAAGATGGAACAATCCTCTTTTCTGGCAAGAGAAAGAACAACATCTACAAAATTGATTTGTCAGATCTTAAAACTCAGAATGTAAAATGCCTTTTGTATGTTAGCGATGAGAAATGGGTATGGCACAGAAGATTGGGACATGTCAGCTTGAGAAAAACCTCTCAATTAAATAAACTAAATTTAGTCAGAGGACTTCCCAATCTGAAGTACAACTCAGAAGCTCTGCGCGAAGCATGTCAAAAAGGAAAAATTTCAAAACCTTCTTTTAAATCAAAATTTTTTGCTTCTTCCTCTAGGCCATTAGAACTACTTCATATTGATCAGTTTGGGCCAGTTAAAACTGCATCCATCAGAGGCAAGAAGTATGGATTGGTCATTGTTGATGACTACAGCAGATGGACATGGGTTATGTTTTTAAAACACAAGGATGAGTCACATTTTGTGTTCGTTGACTTCTGTAACCAAGTGCAAAACGAAAAAGATTTTAGAATTATAAAAGTCAGAAGTGATCATGGAGGAGAATTTGAAAACCATTATTTTGAAAAATATTTTAAAGAAAATGGTATTATTCATAATTTCTCTTGTCCTAGAACTCCCCAACAAAATGGAGTTGTAGAACAAAAGAATAGAACATTACAAGAAATGGCCAGAACCATGATCAATGAAACAAATATGGCTAAGCACTTTTGGGTAGAAGATATGAACATAACATGTTATATTCAGAATAAAATCTCTATAAGACCTATTCTTGAAAAGAGTCCCTATGAATTGTGGAAAAACAGAAAACCCAACATTTCATATTTCCATCCTTTTGGATGTACTTGTTTTATTTTGAATACTAAAGATAATCTGAACAAGTTTGATTCTAAAGCACAAAAGTGTTTTCTGCTTGGATATTCTGAACGCTCAAAAGGCTATAGAGTATACAACACAAAACTATGATTGTTGAAGAATCAATCAAAGTCAGGTTTGATGATAAGCTTGGCCAGCAACAGCCAAAGCAAATTGATATTTCTGTAGGTAAAAAAGATCATCTCTCAAACTCTGAAAAGTCAGAAGCAAAGGAAGACTCAGAAGATCCTCCTCTTGATAATGCTCTGGATAATCTTAGAATCTCTGAACAACCCACTCAGAAAAGGTTTCCCAGAATCGCTTCAGCTCATAAAGAAGACGTGATTATTGGAAGAAAAGAAGATCCCATCAGAACAAGATCCTCTCTCATAATCAATGAAGAATACATATTTGGATTGGTATCTCTGATTGACCCAACCTCTATTGATGAAGCTCTGGAAGACAATGATTGGATCCTAGCCGTGCAAGATGAACTCAATCAATTTTCTAGAAACGGTGTATGGGATCTAGTTCCAAGACCTAAAGGATTCAACATTATAGGAACTAAATGGGTTTTCAGAAATAAACTAAATGAGAATGGAGAGGTGGTCAGAAATAAAGCACGACTGGTTGCACAGGGTTATAGTCAACAAGAAGGAATTGATTATAATGAAACCTTTGCCCCAGTCACCAGGTTAGAGTCTATTAGATTATTATTTTCTTTTGCTGTTCAAAATAATAATTCATTATATCAAATGGATGTTAAAAGTGCATTTTTAAATGGCTATATAGAATAAGAAGTTTATTCTATCAACCTCCTGGCTTTAATGACTCAAAGTATCCAAAACATGTTTTTAAATTAAAAAAGTCTTTATACGGTTTAAAACAAGCTCCCAGAGCTTGGTATGAACGTTTGAGTAATTTTCTTTTAGAAAAAGATTTTACCAGAGGGAAAGTGGACACAACTTTATTCAGAAAGACATTTAAAAATGACATTTTAATTTGTCAAATTTATGTTGATGATATTATTTTTGGAACCTCTAATATCTCCCTTGGAAAAGAATTTGTTGAGACCATGCAGGCAGAATTTGAGATGAGCGTGATGGGAGAATTGAAGTTCTTTATGGGAATACAAATTAACCAGACTCCAGAAGGTACTTACATACATCAGATAAAGTATGTTAAAGAACTTCTGAAGTAATTTCAGATGTCAAAAAGCAAAGATGCTAAGACACCAATGCATCCAACATGCATTCTAGGAAAAGATGAGGTTAGTATGAAGGTAGATCAGAAGCTCTACAGAGGTATGATTGGATCCCTTTTCTATATGACTGCATCTAGACCTGATATATTATTCAGCGTATGTTTATGTGCTAGATTCCAATCAGATCCTAGAGAATCTCACTTAACTGTTGTTAAGAGAATTCTGAGGTATCTGAAAGGTACTACTAATCTGGGTCTGTGTTACAGAAGATCAAAAGATTTCAGACTAGTAGGTTATTGTGATGCTAACTTTGCTGGAGATAGAATTGAAAGAAAGAGCACCTCTGGAAGCTGCTAGTTTCTGGGTGACAATCTTATCTTGTGGTACAACAAGAAGCAAGCAACAATTGCACTTTCAACAACAGAAGTTGAGTATATATCTGCTGCTGGATGTAGTTGTCAGATGATCTGGATGAAAAGTTAGCTAGAAGATTATAATCTTTATGAAAGTAAGATTCATATCTTCTGTGACAATACCTCTGAAATTTGTATTTCTAAAAATCCTATTTTACATTCTAAAGCTAAACACATAAAAATTAAATATCATTTTATAAGGGACTACATCCAGAAAGGAATTTTAAATTTAAACTTTGTAAAAACAGACCATCAATGGGCTGATATTTTTAACAAACCCCTTTCAGAAGATAGATTTAAATTTATTTTGAAAAATATTTGTATGAAATTTTGTCTTGAATAAAATTGTATTTATCTTCTGTGTTTGCCTTCAGAATGTTCTGAAATGAATGTTCTAATTAACAACTCTTCAGAAGTTAGAAGAGAAGTTACATCAGAAGCTATATATAAAGTTCTGAAATATTCTAACATTTCAGTACAAGTATAGTTCAGCAGTTCATTATATCAAACAGCTGTCCCATGCAACCTTCAGGAGATGAACACGTGGTGTGTTTCTGAAAGGTCACGCATGCTAAGCTATTGACGCCATTCCAAGGTAACTGTTATGATTTTCTCAAATCTCACGCTTTCCCCTCAATTTTCAATATCATTAAATGCTAGTAATGATTATATTCTTTTTAATTAATGAGTAGAACAAGAATCTTCATTTGAGATCAAGAATCTTCTTATGGCTCTTGTTTCTAAAAAATCTTAGTGTCATTCTGATTCTTGTTTTTGTTTTGTTTTGTACCTCAGAATCTTTTTTATTAAAAAAAAAAAACTTTTTTACGCTCTTTAATTTTATATACTTTTTGATTATGACAAAAAGGGGGAGAAAATGAGTATTTTGATCTAATCTCTGATTAACAGTTATGGGACTAAGTCTCAAACATTCTAACAAATAACAAAGATTTCTTTCTATATTTAAAAGAATTTTGCAGGTATCACTAAACTCTGGAAGTTTAATTCAACTGAACATTATTTTCAAAAGACTTGCTGAAGAAATCCTAGAAGAAAAATCTCAAAGCTCTGATGAAAATTCTCAAGAAGTTTTTCTTATAGAAATATTTATTTCAGGGGGAAATTCTTATCTCTTGTTCAATTTTATTTCTAAATCTGAATATTTTTGTCATCATCAAAAAGGGGGAGATTGTTAGAACAAGATTGGTTCTGATCATATCTCAGAATTTTGATGATAACAATAAAATATATTTTATAAAATTGATGCTCTGATGAGCATATTTATTTGTTTCATATAATGTTCTGACTGAAGTATTTTCCTAGATGAAAATCATTTTGACGTGCTGAGCTGAAAATAAATGAAGAAGTTCTTTGATGAAAGAACTATATGTTTTAGCGCAAGTTTTGATGCTGACTCTGATAAGAAACTAATTTATGCATCTTCTAAAGCTTAGCAAGTTTCCATGTAAACTATGTTCAGAAGAATTCTGCAAGGAAGCGCAGATAAGAAGATTTGCAAGCATATTCTGAAGCAAGACGTGAAGCTAGTTCTGAAAGAATAAAGAAGCTAACAAGTCTTGTCAAGTTTCAGGAAACATGCTCTGACAAGTGTCGTTTGCTCATTTAATGCAAAGACGACTACATGCACTCAAGTGTCTACGCTAATTCATTGGAAAATGCAATACTGCAAGCAAACACGCAAACATTAATTGCTCTCCACTTTTAAAGGCAGCAACAGTCATTTTCTTCATGCTATAAATAGAAGATAATTTATTGCAAGCCAACTGATCAATGACGTGAAAATATTCTGCTGCTCACAATTTATTTTACAAACACTTTGTTCAAAACTAATCTTAGTGAAAAATCACAGTTTGTGATATAGCTTTTTAAGAAGAAATTTGTTTCACTATCCGTAAAGATTTAATTCTTGTAATTGTTCCTTGAGAGACCAAGTTTGCTCAGATTTCTCAAGAAGGCTAGGACTAGTTTGAGTCTTAGTGGTGTTAGTCACTTGTAAGTTTACTTGTGCGTTGAATTGTTAGTCATAACAGTTTGGTTGTGTGATTGTAATCAGTTTGATTATAGTGAATTAAGTCCTTGTTAAGAAAGGCGAAATCACCTTGGCGGGTGGACTGGAGTAGTTTGAGTTCAAACAAACCAGGATAAAAATAACTGTGTCTTTCCATTATTGTTGAGCCTTTAAGAAAAAGAAAAAGAGAAACTTATTCAACCCCTCCCCCCTTCTAAGTGTTTTCTCAACCTTCAAATGTTGCGGTTTAGCAAGAGTCGCCACCGACTTTTCTTTTATCCAAAAAGAAAGGTGAGAAAGCACAGGAAAAAACTTTAGAGATGTTTTCTTGAGTTCGGGGGTTAGATTATGAAAAGGGAAGGTGTTAGCACCCTTTTCATCCATGATTTTCCATGGTCTCTTAGTTACTCGCTAGATCACTTGCTTTTGTTTGAAATTATGCTTTGTGTGGTTTTTGAAAGTATTTGGTAAAGAGGCCATTGTTTAGGCAATCTTTGTAATGATTCTCGTTCGTAAGAATGCATACAAAGATGTTGATATTTTGAAAATGTTTTCAAGTTTGTAAGATAATTGAAAGTGTAAGTGTTTGTTTTGAAAATATCAAGGATGTTTGTTTTGAAATGGAGCAAGTAATTAGGAGCAATCTACCTACTCAAATGTCTTTCTTGTTCATTTTATTTTCCTTTGACATTGTTGTCTTACCATTGATTTGGTAAGCAACCCTATCTTTGGATGTAAACGGGACGGGTGTGGGTCATCGTATAACCATGATTAACAATGTTGCAAGGTATCTTAGCATTCTTTTTGAGGGACTAAGATCATTTGTAAGGCAACTTAGATAGCATCATCGAGGGACTATGATCTTGTATTTGCTTATTTTTGCTAAGATACCTTACATGCGTAATATGGCCATTTTGTATAAGGCAACCAAGTGGAATAACCCTAGGGGTGCTTGTGTGCAAGTGTATATGATTGCAAGCATTTTAGTCTTGTTTAGGGTGATCTATTGGTCGATTTCATATCTTGCCATACATACCCTAGTTACTAACAATATATGAAAGCAATAAAAGTGCGGAAAGTAAAGATTCTACGCTATTACAATCATTAAGGGGATGGGGTATAGAAATTTACAAATAGAGGGGTTGAAAGAAAATAAATCCTAATTATTTATTACAAGCATATTGAAATAATAATGCAAGAAAGAAAAATGACTTGTTTAAAAAAGGTTTTTTTTTTGTCTTAACGAATTAAAAAAAGAGAGGATGAAATAGCTAGTAAAAAGAAAATGTTTTTATGTCTTTTTTATATTGATGAAAAGAATTTTAATGTTCAAAGTGATAAAAAGGAAAATAAATGAGATATAAGACCAGCGTGCTGCTACAAGCAAAACAAACAGAATCAGAAGTTCTGAAGCCAGGAGCGCTGTGACTCAGCAGGAGACGTCAGTGGGTATCAGAAGTTCTGAGTTGGTAAACTCTGAGGTCCTGCAAGGAAAATTAGAGGGGAAACACAAAAGTTCTGGGTGGTATTCAGACAGTGGACCATAAGTCAGAATTTCTGTATTACACTAAAATAGTGAGTAAACCCCAGAAATTCAGTGTATTGTCAGCATGTAAAAATCAGAAACTCTGAGTGTTTAAAAACAGCAAGTGGAAACATCATAAGTTCAGTATGTTTGACATGTAGGGAGAACTCAAAAGTTATGTGCTATGTTAGAACAGTGAATGAATCATAGAAGTTCTATGTGTTAGAATGGTGAGTGAAAAAACAGAAGTTCTGTGTTAGAATGGTGAGTGAAAAACAAAAGTTCCGTGTTACATTTCAACTCTTTCCTTATATCAATCAGCACAACGATAACTTATTCAGTTTTCAGTAAACAGCAAATCATAAGGATAAAAGCACAACAGTTTATGGAAGTTCTGATCCTGGTCCTGAGCCTAGCCTTAATCAGGAAGTTCTGATCCACAGTTTTTTTACTTACGCAGTGATATGGACAACATCAATACTATGATATTTACATGTTTGATGATGTTCTGAATGAAAAGATGCAGAGTCAGGGAGACTTACCTTGAACCTGGAGTGTGTGTTTGGAACTTGAGTTGTTGCCTTCAGATATTCTGGAGTCAGCAAGAATGACGGAAGAGAAAATACCAAATTCTTTTACTTCAAGGGAAGAACAAAGGTTTTGGTTTTCTGTTTGGGAATTCTGGATTTTTTATGAAGGTATCACAATTTTCTTTTCTTCCTTTTGACAATTCTCTCTCTAAAAGCCAACGGGTTTTTGTAGTTTGTGTTTGCAATTTTTGGACTCTTGGATTTTTTAGCAGGGGTTCAAGGCTTTTCTTTCTCAATTTTCCGACCTCTTTATAGTTGCCAATGGAGTTCAATTTATAGGCAAAGATTTTGTATTTTTTTAGAGGTCAAGTGGCATCAACATCATATGCTAGGCGCTGACTTGCTCTTGAAGTAAGTTTAAACTAGCATGGTTCAAGGCACAAAGCAGGATGGCTAGCAGGTTTAGCAGCGCCTAAGCTGGATTTGTCAGCCAAAATTAAGGAAAAGCAAAAACAACAGATGGGCCTAGCACCCTTTTGCATAAAAGTTTACTTTCCCAAGACAATAGAGGTACACATGGGGGAAATCCTTTGGATAAAGGCTTAAAAGTGGTTGTGAGCATTAAATGAGCATTAAATGATGATGAGATTTATCAAATTAGAAATCCTGCCATGTGAAACTCTGCATCATTGCTTAATTCTGGATCAGAAGTTCAGCTTCAGCGTAGCTTAAAATAGACATCCAATCTTCTGATCCTTGTATCTCCTGGCTCCAGCATGTTCTGAAGAAGCTCTCATATTTTCCAGGAAGCTTGCAACATGATTTGTAACCTTCTTTGACTTACCCTTGCAAACTCTGACTGATCCTTTATGAAAACTGACCCAGAAGTTTTGACCAAACTCTGTCTTGAAAGTGTCCAGAATTTGCTGAGTGCTTTAGTTTCATGGACGTGTCTTCAAGGATTTTATAACTTGAAATCCCAGCATTTCTAGGAGAATTTCTGTTCTGAAATTTTTTAGATCTCATTGAAATCTATAACTACTGAATCATAAGTTCTTCAAGAATCAACTTACATTATGGTGAAAATCTGACCAGAAGTTCTGAGCTTGTCATATTTCTTAAACACTTAGAAAAATTCTAAGTATTTAGAATTTTGACTTCTCCAAAGTAGTTTTTGACTTTTAAATTTATTGATGAAAAAAACTTCATATTTTAACATGTCTTGCTGAAATATGATTCTTGAAACTTGATTTTGATTCAAAAGTCAAAGTTTGACTTTTCAGTGTGCAAATGACCACTTTGCCCTTGTGGATGATTTTCTTGGAAAATTTGTAATTCCAAGCTTGAAATTGGATGGGAACAAACCTGAGGATTCATGGTGATCCTTTGAGAAATGAGAGGGCAAATTTTGGGGTATAACAGTTGCCCCTGTTCAATCTACTTAAGCCCGAGGATGTAGATTGGCTGGTCAGCCTTTCGTGATCTGAAGGTGGAAGATGATTGGACATTAGAGTACCCAGAAATTTGCACTCGGTGATGTCATGACTGAGGGTATAGGGAATGGGCTTAAAGATGCCATTTGGAAAGAGATGGGGAATCGTTGGAGATGGGCTTAAAGATGCCATCCGGAAAAGACTGGTTGCTAAGAGATTCCTTGGCGAGAATTTCTGTACCTGCCGTTGAGGAGGACTTTGCTGGGGAATGTTAATTTATGCACTGGGAAGTAGAGTCTAGGAGCTTTGGTTGTCCATTACTCTACTGGGAATTAAATCTTAATTGAAGAGATGAAAGTATAATGTACACCTGGTCAGGGTCCAAGCTGTACAACGACTTACTGGGGAAATGTAGAATTGACCGTATCTGGTCGGGTCCAGGCCTCACATTGTTGTAAACTGTTGTATGAAGACAAGGGAGAAGGAACCTGGATAGTAGGGTTACTTCAAGATGAAAGCCTGGGTAGTAGGGATTGTGGGAAGAAACCTGGGTAGTAGGGTTACTTCGAAATGAAAGCCTGGGTAGTAGGACTTGTGGGAAGGAACCTGGGTAGTAGGGTTACTTCGAAATGAAAAGCCTGGGTAGTAGGGCTTGTGGGAAGGAACTTGGGTAGTAGGGTTACTTCGAAATGAAAAGCCTGGGTAGTAGGGCTTGTGGGAAGAAACCTGGGTAGTAGGGTTACTTCGAAATGAAAGCCTGGGTAGTAGGGCTTGTGGGAAGGAACCTGGGTAGTAGGGTTACTTAGAAATGAAAGTCTCGGTAGTAAGGCTTGTGGGAAGGAACCTGGGTAGTAGGGTTACTTCGAAATGAAAAGCCTGGGTAGTAGGGCTTATGGGAAGGAACCTGGGTAGTAGGGTTACTTCGAAATGAAAGCCTGGGTAGTAGGGCTTGTGGAAAGGAACCTGGGTAGTAGGGTTACTTCGAAATGAAAAGCCTGGGTAGTAGGGCTTGTGGGAAGAAACCTGGGTAGTAGGGTTACTTCAAAATGAAAGCCTGGGTAGTAGGGCTTGTGGGAAGGAACCTGGGTAGTAGGGTTACTTCGAAATGAAAGCCTGGGTAGTAAGGCTTGTGGGAAGGAACCTGGGTAGTAGGGTTACTTCGAACTGAAAGCCTGGGTAGTAGGGCTTCTAGGAAGGAACCTGGGTAGTAGGGTTACTTCAAAATGAAAATCCTGGGTAGTAGGGCTTGTGGGAAGGAACCTGGGTAGTAGGGTTACTTCGAAATAAAAGCCTGGGTAGTAAGGCTTATGGGAAGGAACTTGGGTAGTAGGGTTACTTTGAAATGAAAAGCCTGGGTAGTAGGGCTTGTGGGAAGGAACCCGGGTAGTAGGGTTACTTTGAAATGAAAAGCCTAGGTAGTAGGGCTTGTGGGAAGGAACCTGGGTAGTAGGGTTACTTCGAAATGATAGTAGATTAGTTGACCCGTTTGGTTTCAGGAACTGATTTTCCCTTGATTGCTTGTAGATATGACATGTATAACTGCTGAAATTGTTGGTGATAACTATCTTTCCTGAAAAGATAACAGGGTTAGTCAAATGGGATGCATGAAATGCATTGTGAGATGATGTTCTCGAAATAAACGAGATTATGCTGTATGTGATATGTATGCGCATGTCATGATGTATGTATATGAAATGCTATTGGGACGTGTCCGAGCTCTGGAAAATAAATCCCTGACCGCTACTGGAGAGTATAACATTCCTGATTGTTGTAGAGAATCGTGGTTCTTCTACTTCTGCCGGGGATGATGAATGGAAGTGACTGTGCTGGAGATTTGTTCTTTGCCATCTGTGCATATTCTACCAAGGAGAGACTTATTCGGGAATAGCTCCGTGGGGGAACATCTTGGAAGGTGAATTTCCGTAGCTGAAGTAATGAGCTCTGTCGGGGATTGAGCTCCTGTATCCAGAGAAATAAACTCTGCTTAGGGGATTAGAAATTCATGATGGTCCATTCGTGATTACGAAATTTGGCCGGGGGATAAAGATGTCAGGTTCCTGGACGACCCTGGCTAAGGAGATTACTTCCCGTTCTGAGAGAACTGATATCGAGGCTTTGATTACTTTTACTCTGTGGGGAATACAAATGTTACAAGGTCACATGCATTGATGATTGTGCTCCGAAGCTGTCTCTGTCCCGGTACCTGCTAGATAGGGTAACTATCGATTTTGATATTTTAGTTTTTCGTTCCCTGTGATACGGTGGTAGAACCGACTGTTTTGAAAAATTCTGGTTCGCGTTTTGCGTTTGTATTCGCAAAATGTCGCGATAAGCAAAAGTCGCCACCGACTTTTATTTTATCCAACTGGAAAGGAAAAAAGCACAGAAAAATTCCTTTTTTCAAGATTTTGAGTACGGGGGGTAGATTATAGAAAGGGAAGGTGTTAGCACCCTTTCTATCCGTAGTTTTCTATGGGCTCTTAGGTACTTGCTCATCTTTTTAAAATCAATTGTGTGTGTTTGTTTTGAAAAGTTTTGTTTTACTTCGTTTTAACCCTTGTTTCTGTCCTCAAGAGTGTTACGAAGTGTTTTTTTTGAAAACTTTGTTTGGAAAAAGTGTTTGGTGTGAAAAAAAAGTTGGATTTGAGCAAGTACCTACTAGCATCCACTTACTCGAAAAAGGATTATTTCTATTCTCGTTTCCTTTAGACAATGCTATCCTACTATTGAGAAATAGGTAGCACCGTCGTTGGAGTTGTAAGGGTCAATTCGAAAGGGACGTACGATCACTAAAGCAATGTTAGGACATTTTAGTAATAATCCTAAAGTCTTAAGATCATATTCGAGGCAACATTTCCGAGGCGACATTTCCGAGACAACATTTTCAAACCGGACTTTTGATCTTTGTTTAGACTGGAGGGCAACCACTAAGACACCCTATACTTAATGATCGTTTACCGAAGGCAACCGAAGTGAGAGTATACCCTAAGAGTGCGCATGTGCGAGTGATTTGATTTCAAGTTATTATCTTTGCACATTAGGGTTTTCTAGCCATTTTAAATTGTCATGCAATCTTGTCATACAATCCTATTAACATACATCTAACAGTTAATATTTGCGAGAATTAAAGTGCGAGAAAGTAAAACCTACGCTATTACAAGGCTTCGGGGTAGGGATTAATTACATAGCCAAAAAACCCGTAAAACGATAAATAAAAGAAAATCCTAATTAAACTATTACATACCATGAGCAGTTACATTAATATTGCAAAAATAATAATAAACGCGCGTGGTGAATCGAAAACAAGAGATTTAGGGTTTTGACCCCAACTAAGCCTAATTATAATTTAAAAGAAAAATCATTTTTTTGTGTTGTTTTTGATTATTTTAAGAAAATAAGGTTTAATTGAATAAATAAAAACCTAATTACTAATTAATTTTATTTAAGAAAAATAATTAAATTAACCTATTTTTGTATTTTTATTTTATTGAGAAACGAAATAAAAATTAAATCAAGAGTTAACCCTAATTTTTTTTCTAATTGGTTTTAATTACATAAAAAAAGTAGAATTAACCTAGATTAAATGAAACTAAATTAAATAAAATTTGACAAAATAAAAAAACCTAATTTTAAATCTGTGAAACTTGATTTTATGATTTTTTGTGAAAAAAGAAATTAATTTAGGTTAGATAATAATTAAACTAATTAAATTAAATAAAAGAAAATAAAAAAAAATAAAAAAAAGGAAGAATAAGAATGGGCCTGGCGTTAGCAAAAGGAGGGGGTGTTGATTGCAATTTCTGGGCCCAAATGCTGATGGCCTTTGTTGACTTTGCCAGATCCCATGTGCTTGTTTAACTGGGCGTATGGTGGACCCTTAGGGATAAGGCGTTGGATCTGCAGCCTTGATGATCTGATGGTGGGATATTGATGATGCATGGTAGACTTATTGGATACATGGGCACCTGATTATGCAAGAAAAAATAATAGGAAATAATGTTGGGACCTGGGGATCGAACCCAGACACTTGAGCCTTATCACCCTGCATGCTTGCCAACTGAGCTGGCATGTTTAGTTGTACAAGTAATATCAAACAAACATTATATGGTAAAAAACAAAATATTAATTCTTAAACGCGCGAAATTTGAATTGGCCAGTCATGAAGCGCCACGTTAATTTCTTCTTCCTCCCACCGTCGTGTTAGCCCTGGAGACTTTTACCTACGATCACCTGGGTGTAGGTACAACCATGTGCTTCTCCAAAATTCTGTGCAAGCATGATAAATGACAACCAATGGTACCAATCAACTCGTTGCAACCTTACGAGCATCATGGTACCATTATTAATGGCCAATTGTTCCTATATGCAAAACCCCTAAAAACAACGCATGAACCCTAGCCATGGAAACTTGATATACAATCAACAAAAACGCAATTAATCATAACCATTAGCTTGCAAATAACTCAAGGATTAAGAATATGCTAATAAATCATGTTAAAGATGCCAGAATGATTGTATTCGATTTCAAGAAAATATGGAAACCATGTGGCACTTACAATGCAATTATGAGTGTGATGAAGCTTGTTAATGATTGCAACACAGTCCAGGAATGTCCAGTAAACGATTTGGATGGTTAGAATGGCTTGAGAAGGCCTGAAACCTGGAAAATGATTTACAACTTTTCTTCAATTTTTGCAACTTTGTTTTCTGTTTTGCACGCCTCCAACCTCTTTGTTTTTGGTCTGCAATTGTCCCTTATGTATCCAAGAATGAATTAGGATTACAATTCTGTATCAAATCTCCCTCAATTATGATTATTGATTCATGATTTAATCTTTGTGCAAATCTTTCCAAATCACGCAAAATCCAATCTTTTTGTGTCCATATGAGTCTTGCACGATTTGATCTTGTTTCCAGCTGTGTAATAGACCTAAACATGCACAAAATCTCAAGATTTAATTAGTTTTTGATATTTTTATTATTTTATTTTGATTTTATTTGATTTAATTGAAATAAAAATCAAAATAAATAACAAAAATAAAATAATGACAAGTGGAAGGGCTCATGGTTCATGGGTAACATTACAAACTCAGTGCAAGCATAAAGAGTTGGACCCATTTAGCAAAAAATGCAATTTTGGACACTTTTGACTTTTGGTAATTTTGCAAAAAGGGTCAACGTTTCCAATGCATAACTCTCTCAATTTTTACCCTAGCGAGGTGTTCTTGGACTTTTTAGAAAGCTTAAGATGTCCTCTAAGCAAACCTTTTGGTCTCATCTCAATTGAGTCTTCCATGTTCATGTATGAAGCTTTGAACCAAAAGGTGTTTTTGTTGACTTTTCAAAATGACCTATAATGTCCAAATTCATATCTTCTTGTGAGTGTATATTTTGAACTTGGGAGATGAATATGGATTGTAGGTAATTACATCCTATTCAAAATGAGCTTTGGATGGGTCATTTTTGATAAAGTATAAGAAAGTTATGCTTGGTCAAAGTTGAGTTGACTTTTCCTACAAAACCCTAATTTAGCAACTTTTGGGTTTTGATGAATTGTGAGCAATCCTTGGGGAATCATGATCAACCCTTGATCAAATGATGAATAATACTTCAAAATGAGAATTTTGACCAAAAATCTTGAAGTTTTACCGTATGTGGGCCACAATTGACTTTTTCCCTAGCACAATCAATTTTTAGGCTTTTGAGCAATTGACTGAGCAAACTTCCTCTGCAAGGCTTGAAACTTGACATGGATGATCTTGAGAACTTATTAGGAAAATGGTGAGAATTTGGGATCCTTTGGATTCAAACATCTTAGTGCAAACTGAAACCCTAATTTTAGGTAGACTGCCTTAGGAGAGAGTTTGTCTGGTCAACTCTTGGACTTCCTTGAGCAATTTGAAGACCTTACTTGACATGTATTGAGAAATATGGGAGGGAAAATTTTGGGGTACAACATCCACGTTTCTTAAGTTATGAGAAATTGTCTTTCTTTATACAAATATTTGTGAATATCAATCATATTCAAGTGCATATGTCAAGAATGAATCATTGGACGTTCTTGCAAAAAAACAAAATAGAAAAAGAAAAACAAATAGTTTTGTAAAAAAAAAGACTTGTATTAATTTTTGAAGTTGGCCTATAACAGGTGTTTTTGTACAAGGAAGCTGATGCTCTAGTAAGAGAATGCCTCCGTACAAATGAAAGATATACAATATTGTGTATAAGGGAAAGAAAACAACTACGTGCAACAATCCCATTGGGTTTCAAATCTGCTATTGCCACTATGCCTTCGAGCTTCCCCTCACTTTGTTGTTTTTCTGAAGCTGATTAGATTGATTGATGTCATTTGAGTTTGATAGTTGATACTGAGGTCAGATTGCAGGGTGATCCAATGGGACATAGTGATACGCTTTTCATCCCTAACTTTTTCCTGGACCGCCCTTTTGGGTTTTCAGTCCACCGGGATGCCCTTTTTTGCCCAAGTCTCCTTTTCAGGTTTTGGACTTGCCGGGTTGTTGTACCCCAAAATTTGCCCTCCCATTTTTCTTAGAAAACACAACCCTAGGGTTTCTCAGATATTCAAGTTGGTTCAGGAATCGATCAGACAGATTTTCTTCTATGGTAGTAAACCAACAATTAGGGTTTTTCTTGCAATTCTCAAAAGAAATGAATTCTCAAAGATCCAATTGGCTTTCAAAGGTTTTCATGCTTTCTCAAGTTTACTGAAAAGATAGTGTTTGTTCTTAAGGCATGGTTGTTTGGGACAAGAGATGGAATTTAAGACTATCATGTAAGATACTCATGATTGTTTAATCCAAGTTAACCAGATGATTTGCGTCTTTTAAAACATTTGCTTGGTCAGGAAATGGAATATACAGTGCGTGTTTGTTTGGAATGCAGTTTCAAGATTACAGAGTTATTGGAATTTAAATTATCTTGATTGGAATTATTGGAATGCAGTTTCAATTATCTTGATTGGGAATCTTTAAGAATCAGTTAGGATGCGAAGAGAAAATTACAAGTTATTGACAGTAAAGGGTTTCAATGGACACCAAAATATCTCATAAGACTTTCTCAATTTTTTTTCAAACATTGTTACAAAATAATTTATTCTTTTAAATACTCTATGTTTTACAACTTATGGTATTTAAAAAATAAATTAGTACAATTGTTGATTACAATACAAGAATGTTTCTCTCTAAATTACGAAGAAAATCCAAATGGATCTATGCCTAAGGTTGACTGAAGTCCCTTTGCTTCCATGCTTGCCACAGAGTTTCTTGCCTTCCATGCTTTGTCCTATCCAATTGTTCTCACATGAAAACAAAAGAAAGAAAAATAGTTAGTACAATTTATTTGGGCATAAGCAAGAATTTTCAAAAAGAAAAAAGTGCTATTCATCATTAAAGTTTGCAAATTGGAATAAGAAGGCCATTTTTAATTCATCACAATTTATTTTCTCTATTTGCAAATCACAAGAAGATTATTCTTCTTCGTTCACAAAAAAGAAAGAAAAGGAATGCAAGCAAGCTGTCCAAGAAATGATACAAAACTGTCCAAAGGCAAGCAAAGTTGTCCAAACAAACAAATGCGCAAACTGAAGCAAACAGCAGCACAAATCAAACAAAATTGCCCAAACAAATATTGCAAATGGAGCCAAACAAACAGAAATATAGCAAACAACAAACAACAACTCAAACTGGGCAGCAGTATAAGCAACAAACAACAGAAGTATAACATATAATAACTAAGTCAAACAAGCAAGAAACTTGTTCAAGAAGCCAATTCATCATTTTCCAATTTTATTGCAAAATTTTCAGAAAAAAGGCAAAAGAGAAATTGACTTTCTTAGTGTCATTGAGAGAGAAGAGAGGAAAGAAGTCACCTAGGGATGCATAGCCCTACTGCCTTGACTGTCACAATTGCATAGAAGTTGCTAGAAAACAAAAACTGCAACAAAAAGGGGATAAGAACAATATGCCAAAATATTCAAAATTTAATGGTTTTCCCACCATTTTGAATAAGAATTCAACCAAAGAAACACCAATATAACAGTAAAACTCTCAAGCAGATAGAGGGATAGAAAAATTATCAAACTCAGAAAACTATCAAAGTCCCAAATATTCAAACCTCCAAAAACTTTAACAAAGCAAAACCCTCAGAAAACCATTCAAACTGATACACAAATATCCAACAAACACAAAACCTGTCAAAAATCCATAACCAAAAATATATCCAGAACCAAAACCTCAAAGCCTCAAACCATCAAACTAAACCTGAAAAACATCCATAACCAAAAAAAACTTGCAACCTGTTACAGTAGCAAGATCCATAACCAAAACATATCCAAAACCAAAACAGAAAACCTGTAAAACTCTCAAGCCAAAAGTCTCAAATCTGAACAATCATCGAAACAAGTCTCAAACTGTCAAAACCCAAACCTGATCTCAAGCCAAACCCATAGAAACATCATCAATCTCAAAAACTGTAACAGAACCAAACCTGTAAAAAGCTGTTAACCAACAACAAAAACCATTATCAAAAACCAGTCTTAAATCAACCAAGTCTCAACCATCATCAAACAAATTCCAAACCAGTCTCAAATCAACCAAGTCACAACCATCATCAGATAAATTCCAAAAACTGTTAACCACAAAATCCAGAAGATAACCAATATCATCAAAAAAAGAAAAAGAAAAACAGTTAACCACAAAATCCAGAAGACAACCAACATCCTCATCGCTCAACAAAGAGAATAGAAGAAAGTTACCAGAAAAGCAAGGCTTTCATCATCATCTCTTCCCCCTCAAAAATCCCGCCACCAGGGAGCGCCACCCTCAATCTCACTATCCCTTTCCATTTCACAGAAGAGTTCCAAACAAGTATGAACTTTTCATCTTTATCATAAATCCCTAAAAGCTATTTCCTGCATCTCAATGGATAATAAGTCTGATTAATAGAAAAGAACATGAACAAGACAAAAAAACAATGAACTTGTTTAAGCTTTAATAGGATAGCAGAACTTCACCTTTTCAAGAAACAAAACCTTTAGAGCTTGGTTAGGAAGCAAGAGAGGCGACACTCCGGCAACCGAGGGTGGGGGGAAGATCAGTTGGTTCGGGTTTCGTTCCCTTAGAGTTTAAATCCGAAATTAGGGTTTTCAAGGAGATACGAGCCATGGTGAGATAGAGATGAAAAGAGGGATTTCGTTCGCAAAGAGAAATAGGGACGTTTAGGGGTTCATAAGGATGAACAAAAGACGAACAGAGAGGGACGAAGGAGATGAGCAGCGCCGCTGTAACAAAGGGTCTTAGAACCCTAATTCATTTTCCACCCTTAATCAAACGCTTAAACAGTTTAAAGGTTTGGCCTGTTTTGTTCCCATTTTCTTTAGGCCCATTCGCATTGCCTGTTCAACCCCCCCCCCCCCCCCCCCCCCCCTTGGCCTGTTTCTTTTGTTTCAGCAATAATAACTATGTTTCTTTGGGCCTAACACCCTTAAATCCACTTAAGCCCATTTGCTTTTGTTATTTGTTTCTCTTCTTATTTTCTTTTTATTATACAATATACTAAATTAACATAAAACATTTCCATTAATTTGATTTAAGTTTTTATGATTAATTTTTATCATTTTCTCTTTTATATAAACTTGTTTTGATTAATTTTTTACATTTAATAAAACATAAAAAAAATTAACTTAGCTTGTTTTCTTTCTTTAAATTTATTTACATAATTAATAAGAATACAAAAAATAATAATAAAGATTTTAATTTAATCAATTTTTTAGAATAGGTTTTATTTTTCTCTTTTCAAGTAAATACATTTCATTTCATACTTTGTTGATTTTATCTCATGGATTATCATAGCTTTAATTAAATCGCACAAAAATTCGATTTGGTTGTATTGTTTGATATTTGGACATTACTATTTTCATTTGATTCATCCCCATTTGTAACAATTGTACCCCCATTCCCGAACATTCTGTAATAGCTTAGAATTTCAATTCCCGCAGTTTATTGCTTTCTATATACTGTATAGTAATTAGGCGTGTGTGACAAGATTCAAAAATCAATCGCTAGATGACCTAATCCAAGAATAAATAACTTGAAACCAACACACTTTTTCACACGTGCACCTCTAGGGTAACTTCGCTCATTGCCTCGGAAATACAATCATGTCCCTCGAATATGAGACACTCTAGCAATGACCCTTCGATAAAAAAGATCGTAGTCCCTCGATGAACCTCGATGTTACCTTCGATTAAAACGATCTCGTCCCTTACAAAAATTGCTAAAGCGTCTCACAAGTTGCCTTCAATGATTGTAAAAATTGACTCGCGCTCGCCCCTTCACATCTAATGGTGGGGCTTCTTACCAAATCAATAGTAAGATAGCACCATTAAAAGGAGGAAGAAAAGAACAACTTAAGACCTTTCAAGTAGATAGATTCGCTCTTAGTTACTCGCTTGCTCACGACAAAAATTCTTTACACCTACACTCTCATTTCAAAACAATTTCAAAAAGACAAAAACGTTTTGTATACATTCTTATAGAGATGAGAACCATTGCAAAACCTCTTTTCAAAACACCTTTTAAAACACGATTCACAAACACATCTTTGAACCACTTTTCGAAACAAAACTTTGTATACGTTCTTATAGAGACGAGAACCATTACAAAGAGATTTTTTTAAAATACTTTCAAAGCCCACACCACAAGCACACAATCAAACAAAAGCAAGTGATCTAAACGAGTAACTAAGAGCCCATGGAAAACCATGGATGAAAAGGGTGCTAATACCTTCCCTTTTCATAATCTACCCCCCGAACCCGAGAAAAATCTTGAAAGGTCTTTCTTGTGCTTTTTGACCTTTCCTTTTGGATAAAAGAAAAGTCGGTGGCGACTCTTGCTAACTGCACAAGTGCGAACGAAACGCAAAAGACTTCAAGTCAGTTCTCCCACCGTATCACAGAACTTGCGAATCTGCTGGGGAATATTTAAAAGTGGGGTTACCTTAGGGATAGATCACTTTTACTCGCTTTCATAATTTGATTTGTGTGCTTTATATTTGGTTCTTTGTATTGGGCTTGCTTTGATCCTCCACCCGGATTTGGGACACCTTTTTTAGGTAAATAGCAAAAGATTGTGGAGACTGTACGTTGTAGACCGATATGGTTGAAATAATGGCTATGTTAGTGTGACGCATTTGTGGGTACCGGTATCCCTCGTGGTGAATCGAGAAGAATACGGGGCTGCTGAGTGGTGTCGTGAAGCACTAATTAACCTTAGAACCCTAATTGAACAAACTTGGCCATTAGGACGTAGTGAGGTAACCGGTTTCGGTGTAAAGCTGAAAATTGGTTGACACTCGATACTACACTCATTGAGGCTAGACTTTTGGGATATCTCAGCCGCAAGAAAAGATTGTTTTGCTGAGACAATGCCTAAGAGAAAGGTCGATGATATTGAGATCCTTTAGAACCCGATAATTATTTCTAAGACAGGTTGAGCCAACTAAAACTTCAAGAGGGTACTTACCTACAAACTCATGCAAGCCTGAAACATAGGGATCTGTTTGTTGTGTGTATATATGTTTGCTTGTACATAAACATCATAAACATCATCAACATCATATGCATGCTCACTAACCATTTCAAGGATTTAGAAATTTATCTTTGTTTTTGTTTTGTAGGAAATGAATCCTCTCCGAAGAAACACCATCCGAATCAGCTTTGTAAAAGCGCATACTCAATTTCAAGAGCTAGCCTCAAGAGTGCCCGGGGATTCTCCTTTTACCAAGAAGTATGGTTGAATTCTCAGTTTGGCTACATACAACTTCCAAGAAGATATGATGTGTATACTATTCCAATTCTTTGATCCCGTACATCATTGTTTCACTTTCTCGGACTATCAGTTGGTACCTACATTGGAAGAGTTCTCTCTACTCTTAGGGGTTCCCGTGCTTAATTAGATACCGTTCGCCGGTCTAGAAGGGATTCCAAAACCTGAAGTCATCGCCGAAGCTTTACATATGAAGAGGACTGACGTCACAGCCAATTGGGAGACAAAAAGTGGGGTTAAAGGATTTTTAGCTAAATTTCTATTGGAAAAAGCTCGTTCATTCTGGGATGACATGGATTTCCAAGCTTTCAAAGATGTGCTAGCTCTCCTCATTTATGGTTTGGTTCTGTTTCCTAACTCGGAGCAATTCATAGACGTTAATGCCATCAAAGTCTTCCTCTCTCGCAATCCTATACCGACCTTGCTAGGAGACATCTTGCATTGCCTTCATACCCGTATGTGATCGGTGGATCTGGAACTGACTGTTTAACGCTGGTTCGCGAAATGTCGCGGAAGCAAGAGTCGCCACCGTCTTTTATTTTCTCCAAATGGAAAGGACAAAAGCACAGAAAAATTCCTTATAGAGATTGCTCTCGGTTCGGGAGGTAGGTTATAGAAAGGGAAGGTGTTAGCACCCTTTCTATCCATGGTTATCCATGGGCTCTTAGATACTTGCTCATTGTGTTTTCAAAATTGGTTTGTTTGCTTTTCAACTGTGGGTTTTTAAAAAAAGTTTCTTTGAAAATTCCAGTTCGACTCTTGTATCGGTCCTCAAGAGTGTTTGAAAAATTGCTTTCGAAAGCTTTTGAAAATGTGTCGGTGTGAAAAGTATTTTTGATTTGTTTTTGAAATTAGAGCAAGTATCTAGAGTCGTCTACCTACCCTAAGGAATTCGTCTGTGTAAATGTCCTTAAAAGTAGTGCCATCTCACCATTGAGAGGTAGGTAGCACCACCGTTGGAGGTGTTCGGGTCAATTCGAGTTTTAGGGACATGGTGATCACCAGAGCAATGGGAAGACACCTTAGAAGCTACCCTCATGCCAGGTTCCCGGATCATGAGGACTTACTAAGACATCCTCTACTCGACGATCACCTTTTGAGAGGCAAGGCAACAGTGAGGCGTACCCTAGGGGTGGTGTGTGCGATTTGTGTGTCGTTTTCATTGATAATTTGTCTTGTCATGTTTGTTGTGATCTACGCTTGATTTTAATTGAGTCCATTCATTCTTTCATGCTTGGTTAACAGTTAATATTTGCGGGAAAATAAATCTAAACTATTACAAACGGCGCGGGTCCACATCGCCAAAATTAAACCGGACCCGATTTGACAGAAAGTAAAGAAAGCAAATAAAAGTGCGAGAAGTTTAAGTTACAACGCTTTGGGAGAGATACATGATTATTTGAATGAAATAAAAATAAATATGCGCAATAAAAGAATTATCGAAGCGAGGGCGTTGGACCCTTTTGCAAAATATTATTAATAAGGAATTAAAATTAAGAATTAAAAGAAAATGTTTTTTAGTATTTTTGTGTTTTTTAAGATTTAATAAAAGAAAGAATTAATTAATTAAAAAAAACTAAAATAAAATGTTAAACCTAGTTCTAATTATTTTTAAGTTTATTATGAAAGTATTAAAATTTTAACCTAAATTAAACCTAAGTTTTTATGTACAATTTAATTATAAAAATAAATAAATAAATATTATGGTAAAAAGGAAACAAATTAAAGGAATAAAAATTAAACCTAATTCTATTTTTTTGTATTTTTGTTAAAAGGGATTAAAATTGCAACCTAATTAAACTAAATATTTACATGTGAATTTATTTATATAAAGAAAAATATTGAAATAAATAAATGTTTTATTTTGCTCTTTTTCTGATTTTTTTGTGTATTTTATAATTTGTAAAATATAATTAATTAAATTAAAACAATTGAATAAAATAAAATAACAATTAACAATAAAATAAAAATAAGTAAAAAAAGAATGAAATTGCAAACCAGGGGGTTTCAGTCCCAATTGTGAGGTGTAACTTGGAATAGTCTGGCCCAATTAAGCATGGCCTTCTTTGACCTTTTTTGCTAGCCTGCTTCAGCGTTGAATGGAGTTCATCATGATTTCTAATCCATGGCCTTTAGATTGACGGAGCTAGACGCGTGTATGGCTCTGATCTGGGGGTGTATCATGGTCTTCAATCCAAGCGCTATACATGAACATTAATTGAAAAGAAATAAATGGAAAGGAAGAAGACCTGGGATCGAACCCAGGTCGTTGATGTTACCAATCCACACGTGCACCGCTGAGCCAAGTTAATGCGTTTGTTAAACAAATAAACGATAAATATAATAAAAGAAAAGAACACGTTAACGAATTAAAACGCGCGAAATTCAAAACTACGTATCACACGCTGCCACGGGTTCGTCTTCTCCCACGTCCCTGTAAAACAAACAATATAAGCAACGGTTTTTACACCGTTGCAGAAAAGGTCTTTTCAGAAAATAGCGATTAGCGTCAGGGCCATCATAAATTAGGCGCAATAGTTGGTTTATGATCGTTTGAACATTCTGAAGCCAATGGTGGTGGTCCTGAGGGTTAATTTTCCCTCTTTGCAAAAGCCCCAAAATTACAACCTGTAAACCCTAGAAATCGCGCATGGTAGAATCACATATGATGCATAATAATCCAATTAAATACAATGGTTAGCTTTAAAACTTTGTTATGAATATGAATCAAGTAATATATTTCACAAATAACGCATAGAATGGAATGTATGATTATGCAATTCGTTTGATACAGTTCTAGTTCCAGGTACCGATTCTTGGAGTTTTGATGGTGGTTTCTGATTGGAATGTGTTCAGGAGACCACAAGGAAGCTATTGAGACAAGAATGGAGGCTTGAATCGACCTCTAGAGTGCTTTTCAGTTTTGCTTTTTTTGGAGAAAAATCAAGTTTCACAATGGCTTTTTGGGCGCAGCTTAGAGTGTACTATGATTAGGTTTTGATTCAAGTATTTGTATGGAAGCTATTAGGTCAACAAAACTCATAAAAATCTCTTGCAATTATGGATTAAGGATTTGATTTGTTAAGGATCTTTTTGAATCTTTTTCATGTGTATTTTGCTTTCAATCATGCCAATCAGCTCCAAATCTTTCCCCATTTGTATTTACACGAAATATTGAGTATCAAACATGCATAAAAAGATTGGTTAAGGCAAGTTAGATATTTTTCATGTATTTAAATAATTTAGATGAATTAATATAAATAATAATTCAAATAAATAAATAAAAAATGAGAAAATACTTCCCTTTGGGCCAAGTGGTCGTGCACATGTTTAGAATGATGAATCATGGAAGAAAAATGGGCCCATTAGCAAATTTAGGTCATTTGAAGTAAAGTTGACTTTTCAAAATTCCCAAAAATTTCCCAACTTCCACAAGGCATAACTTGCTCAATTTTTAAGCTTTTCTCATGTTCTTGGACATTTTGGAAATGTCTTTGAGTCCTCTAACCAATGCCTTTGGTCCCATGTCATTTTGATTTACCAATCTCAAGTTATGGCCTTTGACTTAAAGTCCTTTTTTGTTGACTTTTGAAAATGACCTATAATGTTGAAATTGATAACTTTTTGTGAGAGCATTTCTTGGACTTGAAGTATGAAGATGAGTTGTAGGAAATGTCTTTCTCTTCAAAATGAGCTTTGGATGGAATTTTTCTGATAATCCATGTGAAAGTTATGCCCTGGTCAATTTCAGTTGACTTTTTCAACTGTCCAAATATAGTAACTTTTGCATCTTTGATGATTTCTGAGCCAAATTTTGAGAATCATGATCAAGCATTGATCAAATGATGTTTGTGGCTTCAAAATGATATGTTGACCAAAAATTTGAACTTTTGACTGCCAAATGACCATTTTGCCCCTACAGTTGACTGTAGTGCAATTTAGGGTTTTGACTGTGCAATTTTGAGCTGAATGTCTTGAAACTTTATATGAGGATACTTGACCATCTTTGTAAGCATATGAGACTTGATTGGGCCTTTGAGAACTTCATTTTCCTGATCAGAACCCAAACCCTAGTTTTGACTGTATAGGAGACAGTTGGATTGCACAACCCTTGGGGAATTTTGTGACTTGGCTTGGCAATTTCTTGAAGAATATGGGAGGGCAAATTTTGGGGTGCAACACCGTACCATGAAGAAAAGAGGTACCCTTTTGTGTTGTATACCCTTACTCGCTAAGTGGTTCACTTCACACCTTCCTCAGTCAGCATTAAAAAACGAGCAAAGATTGACTTGGTCTCAAAGGATGATGTCTCTCACCCACTATGATATTCGTTGGTGCTCAAGATCCTTGGAAGATATCTCTATCATCAACCGCTGTGGTGAGTTCCCTAATGTACCTCTGCTAGGTATTAGGGGAGGTATCACCTACAACCCGTGTTTATCTCTTCGACAATTTGGGTATGCCTGAAGGGATGACCCTCATGAGATGCTCATCTGAGGTCTGGCTTTTGACTACGACAAAGAAGACCAAGGTTACCGCCAGAGGTTTACACGTGCTTAGGGAATGGTGAACAAAGTGGATAGTAGGACTTTGGGACATAAAAACTCTATCCCTCTCGAGCCTTACCTTAAGTGGGTACGGGCTCGTGCCCAGAGTCTCTTAATGCCTTACCCTTCCATCCTTCCTGTCATCATTGAGCCTATTATTGAAGGAGACGTCCCATACACCGTTCTTCATCCGGACATGCCTACCTCTCTCGAAGACCTGCAGAAAGCTTGGATTCAGTTGAAGGATGAGAGAGACGCCTTTGAAACCCAGTACTACGCCAGTGAGAAGAAAGTTCTGGAGCTCACCAAACTGCTTCATGAAGAGAAGAATCTGAATACCTACATTGCTCCAAAAAGGATGCGTTCAGTCTTTTTATCTTGAGAATTTTGCTGTATTTCAGTTTCTTTCTTTGTAAGCCCAATGAGGCCTGATGTATTCAAACTTGGTTTTATTTAATATGACGTGTGTTCATTTTTTGTTTAAAACAAATTTGAATTTCTGAATCCTTGAAAGCATTGCATGAATACATATCATTCATCATATGCATGAGCAGGTTTTCACACCAAGTTTCCTCATCTCTCTGCTGTTTATTTCAGCAAGATGGATCTAGAACAAACGGTCAAAGACTTACAAGCTCAGAATTCACAATTTCAATAGCTACTCTTGACCTTAGCCAAGGTGTAGGAGGAGCTCAAGACTCTGCTAGAGAAAGAGAAATAGAAAAAGAAGAAGAAGCGAGCCGGTGTGGTTGTTATGGGCATAAGCTTTGAAGGACAAGCCAGACGGACTTTGGAATTCCCATCAACATCTAAAGAGGGGGAAGGAAAAGGAAAAGGAACGGCAGTGCCATCTTATTCTGAAGCAGAAGAAGAGGAAGATGAGGACTATTTTGAACAGCAATACCCTCCTGCCGATGACAAATACAAAAACTTGGAAGAGCGTCTAGCTGCTATGGAAGTGCAAAGAGTATCGGGGCTGGACTTTGAGGAGTTGGGGCTGGTATCCAGAATTGTAATCCCACCTAAGTTTAAAGTACCTCTATTTGCCAAGTACGATGGGGTGTCTTGTCCCAAGATGCACCTACGATCTTATGTCAGGAAAATTCAACCGTATTCTGCTGACAAAAATTTGTGGGTCCACTTTTTCCAAGACAGTTTGTCAGGATTACAGCTTGATTGGTTCTACCAGTTGGGGAGGTCTGATGTGCATAATTGGGAAGACTTGGCAGCCGACTTCTATAAACAGTATCAATATAACGCCGACTTGGCCCCAACCCATACTCAGCTACAGAGTATGGCCATGGCTACCAATGAGGGCTTCAAAGACTACGCCCAAAAATGGAGAGATTTGGCCGGAAGGGTGCAACCACCTTTATCTGAGAGAGATCTAGTAGACATGTTCCTAGGTACCCTGTCAGGTCCTTTCTTCAATCACCTGATTGGAAGTTCGTCCACTGGGTTCACTGATTTGATTCTAACCGGAGAAAGAGTGGAGGCCGATATTAAAAGCGGGAAAATTCAAAAAGATGCATCTACTTCTGCTGCCATCAAAAAACCTTTCACGGGAAAGAAGGAAGTGTCAGCTATCTACTCTCAGAGGGGTCAAGGAAGAGTTGAGCGCCGGCCAGCGATGGGGGCCGTTATGATTCAAAAGTCTGCATCAGACCAGCCAAGAAACAATCAACCAAGGAATGATCAGCCTAGAAACAATCAGCAAAGGGTGGAAAGGCCTGTACGACAATTCACCAAGATAAACATGACTCCTGCTCAAGTCCTACCACATCTTCTGAAGTTGAATTTAGCCATGCTGAAAGAGGCCCCTAAAAATCCTAACACTGCTTCTCCATATTACCATTCGAACGCCAGGTGCGCTTACCATTCGGAGAGCCCAGGGCACGACACTGACAATTGTTGGGCCCTGAAGAATAAAATTCAGGATTTGATAGATGCTAAAGAAGTTAAATTTGACGCACCTGAAAAACCCAATGTTATCTCTGCTCCAATGCCAAGGCACGGCCACAACGCCCATGCTGTTGAGGAGGATCTGTTTGTTGCTACTGTAGATGATTTGATAACTCCGCTCCCTATAATCAAGTTAAATTTGTTAAAGGATGGGGTTTTCCCAGGTTGTGAAGAAGATTGTCACCTTTGTTCATCCTCATTAACCCACTGTCCATTGTTGAAGATATGCATCCAACGCCTAATTGATAACCAATAAATCCTATTTGAGAAGACTCCTGTTTTATCAACTCCTATTAATGATGTTTCAATAATAACCATATCCGCCAATCCTTCCAAGGTCCCTAAAAGACCTGTTAGGATTACATCTGCTCTGAAGGCTGTACCTTTGAAGATAACCATGTCTGGGCCAGTCCCGTACAAGTCCGACAAATCAGTACCATGGAACTATGGTGGAGAAATCTACTACCATGGTGTCAAACAGATTGAACAGACTGCCGAGGAAGAGAGTTCTGAAGAAGACAATTCTGACATCAGTAACATTTCCAGAACAAGCAAAGTTACCCGTAGTGGAAGAATCATTTCTCCAAAGATTGCCCCTCCAAATGCAATTTTTGGACCCTCAGCTGCTCCTAAGGTTATCCCTACACCGGTAAACATATCTGCAAGTACACCAATCATAGAAGAAGTCACAACCCTCGTGGTTATCCCCTCTGCTGCTACTTATGTTCGAGGGAAAGGGATCCAAGAAGAGTCCGTCAGGACGAGGGCTCAGCCGTTGATCATCCCTGAAACCTCTCAAAAAGAAATGGAGGAAATTTTGAAAATAATCAAGAAAAGCGATTATGATGTGGTGGAACAGCTGGGGCAAACCCCCTCAAAGATCTCCATGTTGGCCCTGTTGCTTTGTTCAGAAGCTCATGCTAAGGCTCTGATAGGATTTTTGAAGACGGCCCACGTGCCACAAGAAACGTCCGCTGATCAGTTCTAGGAATGTGTGGCTAGTTTAACAGCTGACAATGGTCTAGGATTATCCAATGCAGATTTAACTTCGAAAGGGAGAAAACATAATGATGCGTTGCATGTCTCGGTGGAATGAAGAGGGACAACCCTAGCACACATACTGGTAGACACTGGTTCGTATTTGAACGTCTTGCCGAAGAAAGCCTTGGATAGACTGGATTGTGAAGGCTTAACCCTGAAAACCAGCAATATAATTGTCAGAGCCTTTGATGGTTCTAAAAGGATGGTCCACGGGGAGGTGGACATCCCGATTAAGGTGGGAACTGAAACCTTCAACTCCACATTCTATATGATGGACATTTGTCCTTCTTACTCTTGTCTGTTGGGATTACCTTGGATCCACCATGTTGGAGCTGTCACTTCTACTCTGCATCAAATGTTCATAGCGAAGAGGAATACATGATCAGTCATCTGAATTCTTTCCGTTATGTAGAATTGGATGGCGAATTCATCGAAACTCCTTTCCAGAATTTTGAAGAGGTAGCTCAGGAGATAGCGGCGACCAAGACAGTGCCCAATGTATCCACGATTACCAGACCTCCGCCTCGGATGTCATCTCTCAAGGATGCAAAAGCAGTGGTTGAAGAGGGAGGAAGCACAATTCGGGGGCAGCTTCCAGACTTTCCCCACAAATCATACAAGTTCGGCTTGGGGTTCACCTCAACTGCTCAGAAGGCTGTGCGCCGCGCCCGTGTCGGAGGGCCACCTATGAAGATCAGTCACCAAGGGGTTAATGCACTAGAGGACAGTGAAGAAGAGGGCAGCTTGGAAGACTGGATGCTTCCTACTATCGGCGGAGGACTGTGCAACTGGGAAGCAAAAGACTTTGTTCCGATTACTTTCATACCGTAGTAATTTATCTTTTCCATTTCTGTTGGACTGTAATAATTCACAAACAATTCGTACTTTTTCAACCTTGTGTCTTACCCGAGGCACAATGGTCCATTTGTAAGGGTTCTTATTTCATTTTCATATGTCATTTCAATGAATCATGAACGTTTTTCATACAAGCTTTTGTGTTCATTGTCTTTCTTTTTACATTTTATTTGTTTTAAGATGGCTATACCCTTACACACACCCATACTCACAAATGCAAGTACTCTTCCATTCCGGATCCCATGGGTAACGATACTGCTATAACCTTCAGTGACTCTGAAGATCTGGTCTACCAAGCCAAATACGAAGGTGAGGAAGATTGTGAGGTGCCAGGGGAATTGACCAGATTATTACAACAAGAGGAAATGGCTATTCTGCCTCATGAAGAGCAGTTGGATACAATCAACTTGGGTACTGAGGAGGACAAAAAAGGAAATCATAGTGGGTGCCAATCTAATGCCCAGTGTCAAGGAGCGCCTAATTCAGCTGCTGCATGATTATGTTGAAATCTTTGCCTGGTCATACGAAGACATGCCGGGACTTGATACAGACATTGTGGTACACTGTCTACCCACATGAGAAGACTGTCCACCAGTGGAACAAAAAGTCCATCGCATCAGACCTGACATGTTAGAGAAGATCAAAGCGGAAGTTATGAAACAGTTCAATGCTGGATTTCTAGATGTTACTTCCTATCCACAATGGGTTGCTAACATAGTTCCTATGCCTAAAAAGGATGGCAAAGTTCGGATGTGCGTGGATTACAGAGACTTAAATAGAGCCAGCCCTAAAGATGACTTTCCACTTCCACACATCGACATCCTGGTTGACAATACAGCCCAACACAAAGTATTTTCTTTCATCGACGGATTCTCAGGCTATAACCAGATTAAAATGGCACCTGAAGACATGGAGAAAACTACTTTTGTTACACAGTGGGGTACGTTCTGTTACAAAGTGATGCCATTCGGACTGAAGAATGTCGGGGAAACCTATCAACGCGCCATGGTAGCTTTATTTCATGACATGATACATCATGAGATAGAGGTCTACGTAGATGACATGATAGCCCGATCACAAACTGAAGAAGAACACCTTGGTCACTTGCAAAAGCTGTTTGTCAGGTTGAAGGAGTACAAGTTAAGATTGAATCCAAACAAGTGCACATTCGGAGTCCGGTCCGGTAAGCTCTTAGGTTTCATTGTCAGCAACAAAGGCATCGAGGTTGATCCTGCCAAAGTCAAAGCTATACAAGAAATGCCTGCTCCTCGCACTGAGAAGGAAGTCAGAGGTTTCTTGGGACGCTTAAATTACATTGCTAGGTTCATTTCTCACCTAACATCTACTTGTGAACCAATCTTCAAGCTGTTGAAGAAAGATCAGGTAGTTAGATGGAATGATGACTGTCAAGTTGCTTTTGATAAAATCAAGGAGTATTTTCTAGAACCTCCTATCCTGATGCCACCCGTCGAGGGAAGACTTCTAATTATGTATCTGACCATCCTAGAGAATTCAATGGGGTGCGTACTGGGGCAGCATGACGAGTCTGGCCTAAAAGAGCATGGCATTTATTACCTTAGCAAAAAGTTTACCGACTGTGAAACAAGATATTCACTGCTCGAGAAAACTTGCTGCGCTTTGGTATGGGCTGCTCGCCCGCTAAGGCAGTATATGTTAACTCATACCACTTTGCTGATATCTAAGATGGATTCGATAAAGTACATCTTTGAGAAGCCTGCTCTATCTGGAAGAATAGCTAGATGGAAGATGATCCTAACAGAATACGATATACAGTACACGACCCAAAAATCTATCAAGGGGAGCGTGCTAGCTGACCATCTGGCTCATCAAGCTGTTGAAGATTACCAATCCATGAAGTTCGACTTCCCTGACGAAGACATCATGACATTGGACAATGTTGAAGATTTCAGACCATATGACGGACCTGAACAAGGATCCCGATAAACCCTGTACTTTGATGGGGCTTCCAATGCGCTTGGTAACGGTATCGGCGCAGTACTCATATCCCCAAAAGGATGCCATACTCCTTTCACCTCCAGACTTTGCTTCAATTGTACGAACAACATGGAAGAGTATGAAGCGTGTATCTTTGGACTCAATGCTGCTATAGACTTGGGAATCAAATCTTTAGTTGTGTTTGGGGATTCAGCTTTGGTCATTAGTCAGATCAAAGGAGAATGGGATACTAAGCATCCAAACCTCATCCCTTACAAAGAACATGTTTTGACATTGTTACCACATTTCGAGCAGATTACCTTCGAGCACTTCCTGCGAGAAGAAAATCAGCTAGCAGATGCCCTAACTACAATGTCATCCATGTTTAAACTTAATTGGGACAACGAGGCTCCCCAGATCACCATTGAACGAATGGACAAACCAACACACTGTCACGAGATTAATACCGAAGAAGTTGTGGACCAGCCTTGGTTTCATGAAGTCAAAAGGTATCTCGAGGCTCAAGAATACCCTGAAGGAGCTTCAGTCAATGACAAAAAGTTCTTAAGGAGATTATCAGCTAAGTTCTTCCTAAGTAATGACATCCTGTACAAGTGCAATCATGATTCTGTTCTGCTCCATTGTGTGGACAAGACTGAAGCTGAAAGGATTATGGATGAATTGTATGAAGGTACCTTTAGCACTGACTCTAGCGGGAATACGATGGCGAAGAAAATTCTACGAGAAGGCTATTACTGGTCTACCATGGAAGCAGACTGCTATCAACACTCCCGGACTTGTCATAAATGTCAAATCTATGCAGACAAGGTGCACGTGCCTCCGGTTCCTCTAAATGTCTTAACAGCTCCTTGGCCCTTCGCTATGTGGGAATTGACATGATTGGAGAGATCAAGCCTACAACATCCAATGGACACCGCTTCATTCTGGTGGCCATTGACTACTTTACAAAGTGGGTCGAAGCAGCTTCCTTCGTATCCGTTGCTAAGAATGTTGTTGCCCGCTTCATCAAGCAGAACCTTATCTGTTGGTACGGTATCCCCGAAAGGATCATCACTGATAACGGTACCAACCTTAAAAATACTATGATCACCGCCTTGTGCGAACAGTTCAAAATTCAACATCACAATTCGTCTCCCTATCGGCCAAAGATGAATGGTGCTGTCGAAGATGCGAACAAAAACATCAAAAAGATTATACCAAAAATGACAGTCACCTACAAGGACTGGCATGAGATGCTACCGTTTGCTCTCCACGGGTACCGTACCACGGCTTGCACATCAACTGGGGCAACACCCTATTCTTTGGTATATGGCGTGGAGGCTGTTTTACCTATTGAGGTCCATATCCCCTCTTTGAGAATCATGAAGGATGCACGTTTGAGTGAAGACGATTGGATCCAAACCCGACTTGATCAGTTGAATTTAATTAACGAAAAGAGACTTACTGCTGTTTTCCACGATCAGACGTATCAAAAGCGGATGATCAAGGCTTTCAACAAGAAAGTCAGATGCCAAGTGTATCAAGTTGGAGATCTTGTGATCAAGCGCATCATCTTACCACAAAGTGATCCCAAGGGCAAATGGACTCCTACCTATGAATGACCATTTGTAATCAAGAACATCTTTTATGGTGGCGCAATGATTTTAACCACCATGGTCGGAGACGATCTGCCGTACCCTGCGAATGCAGACATAGTCAAAAGATACTACGCATAAGAGACCCGCTAGGTTGACACACCTAGGAAAAACAAGGGCATCCCGGCGAACCAAAAGGTTCGGGCAAAAATTAGGGATAAAACAAAAAAAATATGTACACCCGGCAAGTTGAAAACCTGAAAAGGCGACTTGGGCAAAAAAGGGTTTCCCGGTGGACTGAAAACCCGAAAGGGCGGTCCAGGAAAAAGTTAGGGAATTAAAGCGTATGACTATGTCTCGTCGGATCACTTTAAAGACAATATCTTCACGGACAAACTTGAAGCTTCTGATTAATCCAATCATCTTCGGACGAAGCAATGGATGGACAAGATATTCGGAGATACGAAGGCTATAGCAGAATGGGAACCCCATGGGATTTTTACACACATAGCTATCTTTCTTTGTATAAATGTTTCTTACTTTTATGACACCATCCTCTTACTAGAATGTCTGTTTCCTTTGTACAAAACACTTATTCAAAGTAAATACAAAGATATCTCTTTCAAAGTACAGAAAACTATTTGCCTTTTCCTTTATGCTTGTGTTTTATTTGCAAAAATGTCCAATTATTCATTAATGAACATATGCATTTGAACATAATTATTGTTTACAAATAAACAAGATAAAAAAGAGTAATTACTGACAGGTAGAAAGATTAGGAAAACGTCTTTAGGCTATTCCATGAGCAATCTCTACAACACGTCATTAAGATCCCCAACAGAGCCAAAACTTTGAACCACAGGTCCCCAGCGGAGCTGAGACTACCAACTACCAATCCCCCGTGAAGCCGAAACTTAAAACTATCAACCCACAGTGGAAGTCATCCAGTTTCTCCAGGTTTCCCCAGCAAGTTGTCTTAAAGCTTGAAAATCAACCAAATAACGGTTAACTTTTGTTTCTCCCCAACCTAGGGTAACTCCCCAGTAGATTGGCATACAACCCAAACTCATGAACTCCCCAGTGGAATTAAGCTTTTCCCCACAAAGTTTTCACTACAGGATAAACTTTTTCCCCCATAGAGTTTTTATTGCTTCTCGACAGAACAAAGACTCTCGTCAATAATCCCCAGTAGAAGTCATTAAAATTCTCTGGATTCCCCAGGCAAATTCCTCAAGAAGTATACGACATTACTCTCACAACGGAATCCTCAGCAGTCAAGGATTTATTTTCCCCAGCAACAGTCAAGGATTTATTTTCCTCAGCAATACAACAAATTAGCTTACATGCGCATACATTACATTCATATATCATAAACATGGTTAAAACACATTTATTGCATCATACATTTCATACAACTTAACTTTGTGTTTCAGCTAACATTTTACCCTTTTCAGGATAAGATTAACAGCTATCTTTAACAAACATTCAAAATTTCATGATACAGTCCAGATACGCTCCAGACACGGAAGCCATTCTGTTACTCATTCAAATTTCAATATTCAGATACAGTACAAATACACTCCAGACATGGAAGTTATTCTGTTACTCATTCGGATTTCAATTTCAGATATAGTCCAGATACACTCCAGACACGGAAGTCATTCTGTTACTCATTCAGATTCCAAGTACCGATACAGTACAGATACACTCCAGACACGGAAGTCATTCTGTTACTCATTCGGATTTCAATTTCAAGATACAGTACAAATACACTCCAGACACGGAAGTCATTCTGTCACTCATTCAGATCTCAACTTCAGATACAGTTCAAATACTCTCCAGACAAGAATGCCATCCTGATACTTATTCAAACTCCAAGTACATATACAATTCAGATACACTCCAGACACGGAAGTCATTCTGTTACTCATTCAGACTTAATTTCAAGATACAATTTAGATACAGTTCAGATACGCTTCAGACACGGAAGCCATTTTGTCGCTTATTCAGTTTCATCCTACAGATACGGTCCAGATACGCTCCAGACACGGAAGCCATTTTGTCGCTTATTCGGATTCAAGTACAAATACAATTCAGATACGTTCCAAATACAGACACCATTCAGATGCTTATTCTTTTGATTTACAAACAAATATTCTTGGATGGAACCTACAAGCCCATCTCCAAAAAGATTCTAACATCTCTCCAAATGGCATCTTTAAGCCCATTCCCTCAATTACACTTTTGTCGAGCGCAAATTTATGGGCACTCTAGTGTCCAATCATCTTTTACCTTCGAGTCACGAACGGCAAAACTCGCCAATCTAACTCTTCAGGTTCAAGAAGATTAAACATGGGAAGCTATTGTACCCCAAAATTTTCCCTCCCCTTTTTCATAGAAAACACAACCCTAGGGTTTTTCAGATATTCAAGTTAGTTCAGGAATCGATCAGACAAATTTTCTTCTATGACAGTAAACCAACAATTAGGGTTTTTCTTGCAATTCTCAAAAGAAATGAATTCTCAAAGATCTAATTGGCTTTCACAGGTTTTCATGCTTTCTCAAGTTTACTGAAAAGACAGTGTTTGTTCTCAAGGCATGGTTGTTTGGGATAAGAGAT
Organism: Vicia faba; assembly: GCA_948472305.1. Lineage (NCBI taxonomy): Eukaryota > Viridiplantae > Streptophyta > Magnoliopsida > Fabales > Fabaceae > Vicia > Vicia faba. Next base: position 898,308,998 of record OX451740.1, read on the forward strand.
GGAATTTAAGACTGTCATGTAAGATACTCATGATTGTTTAATCCAGGTTAACCAGATGATTTGCGTCTTTTAAAACATTTGCTTGGTCAGGAAATGGAATATAAAATGCGTGTTTGTTAGGAATGCAATTGCAAGATTACAGAGTTATTGGAATTTAAATTATCTTGATTGGAATTATTGAAATGCAACTTCAATTATCTTGATTAGGAATCTTTAAGAATCAGTTAGGATGCGAAGAGAAAATTACAAGTTATTGACAATAAAGGGTTTCAATGGACACCAGAATATCTCATAAGACTTTCTCCATTTTTTTCAAACATTGTTACAAAATAATTTGTTCTTTTAAATACTTTATGTTTTACAACTTATGGTATTTAAAAAATAAATTAGTACAATTGTTGATTACAATACAAGAATGTTTCTCTCTAAATTACGAAGAAAATCCAAATGGATCTATACCTAAGGTTGACTGAAGTCCCTTTGTTTCCATGCTTGCCACAAAGTTTATTGCCTTCCATGCTTTGTCCTCTCCAATTATGCTCACATGAAAACAAAAGAAAGAAAAATAGTTAGTACAATTTATTTGGGCATAAGCAAGAATTTTCAAAAAGAAAAAAGTGTTATTCATCATTAAAGTTTGCAAATTGGAATCCGAAGGACATTTTTAATTCATCACAATTTATTTTCTCTATTTGCAAATCACAAGAAGATTATTCTGAAGAAGTGAAAAACACAAGAAGGGGGGGGGGGGGTTGAATTGTAAAACTGAAAATCAATGCAATGAACAAGATATTTTTATCCTGGTTCGTTTGATCTCAAACTACTCAAGTCCACCCGTCAAGGTGATTTCGCCTCTCTCCAACGAGGTCTTAATCCACTATATTCAACTGAATATTACAAACTGCTTTAACAACTGCTAAAGCCTTCTTGATGCAAACCACAACCCGGTTTGTCAAGGAAACACTTTCTTACAAAGAAGATAAATCTAGGTGTGTGAATGTTTTCTACAAAACTGTATCACAACTGTGATGTATACACAACTTAAGCTTATGAAACTAGATTGCTAAACAATGATTGAGTAAGGAGATATGTAGCGTTTAGCAAACTGAGAGAAGGAAGATTATGATTAGCTTTTAGGCGTGTAAAATGTTGGAGAGCATTAGCCAATTCAATCTTCATAGTCTTGTTTATATAGCACTGAGATTGTTGAACGTTGGAGCAATATTCTTGATTCAATGCTAATAACAAACTTTCCTTATTGAGCAGATCTTGTCTGGAATGGTGCCGTTGGTAATAATACGCTTTCAATGCACAATACCGTTGCTACTTAAAGCATGTTTTGGCTTGGCCTCATTCTGACTCTGCTTAACTGCTGATGAACTGTTGTTTTCTTTATCAGAGTGTTGAGCGCAGTTCTGTTCATCAAGCTTCAGCATACACGTGAGTTAATCTTCTGATTCTGGTATTCTGATATAGCAACTTCTGATGCTGATGTCAAGAACCAATATTCTGATGCTGATTAAGTATGCTCTTGCTGATACCTATCAGAGTTTCTGCAAAGCAGAACGTAATATTTTTAGGTAGCAAATAGTTCATACATGAATCATATAAATAATATATCATTTCATTTTGTTATCATCAAAACTTAAACATAGGGTAGTAGATTCAAACTTTGTTCTAACAATCTCCCCCTTTTTGATGATGACAAAAACTAGATATTTTTTAATTGAAAATAACGTGAAAAAGTATCAGAGGTAACTAAATGATAAGATGTATCAGAGTAAGAGGTTATCAAAGATAAGGGATAAAGAGATATCAGAGTTGAGAGATACTCCCCCTGAATTTATTGCTTCCCTTTTTAATTCCAAGAGTTCTTCAGGATCAGATTTTTATTGCCTTTCTTTGAACATTAGTTTCTCAGAGTTTTGACTATCAGAAGCTTTAGATCAGCATATCAGAGCAGAGCTTTAGATCAGCGTATCAGAGCTTTTCTTGTTAGAGCTTTGCTTTGGGTCAGAGTATCAGAGCTTTAGTCTTCAGAGTATCATGGAGCTTTCTTGTACCTGTAGACTTAAGCAAAACAAAAAACATATTCAAGTATATCAGAGTTAGAATGTTTGAGAATTTCTGTCTTAGTAATCCGTTATTATTTAAAATATCATTCTTGTTCTCCCCCTTTTTGTCAGCAGTCAAAAAGTGTAAGTGATGTGCTAAAACATTTAGAGTAGAAAAACTTGTCATATTAAAAGTTTCAGAATCAAACAAAACAGTACAACAGATAATCAAAGAAAACATGAAAATGACATGAATAAAAAAACTAAGGTTGGGGAGGAAGGCGTGTGAACAGGTTCTCCAGCATGGCTTTGATCTGATCAGCAGTCTCATTCTGCTTGTGTACCATGCTGACAACTGTATCTATCTTGCTATCCTGCACATCCATCCTTTCTTTCATCTTCTGGTCATTTTCATCCATTCTTTGCTGCAGACGCATGTCATTCAGCTTCAGCTCTTCCAGAGTCTGCCTGTCCAAGGCAGCTTGAGAAACATCAGAAGCAGGGAGCTTCTGAGAGCTTTCTGCAACATCTTCTGCTTGACTTGCTTCAGCTTGAATAGTCTTGTCTTCTTCTGGTTGCACCTTTGAAGCTGGCTGTTTCTCAGACCATGGCTCACTATCCAGAGGGAGCACGTCTTCCTGTGGCAGCTGACTTTCAACTTCCTTCAGCAGCTTGCTGAAGTTCTGTTGTGCCTGCTCATAGTTGATATCCTGCAACTTGAGGGCTTCAGCACGTACCCAAATTCTGAATTGTGACCAGAGCTGGTCAGAGGCAGCTGGGTCAATCATTCCAGGACAGACTTGCTTCAGAGAAGCAATCCACTGCTGCAAACCTGTTTCAAAATTCATAATACTAGAGCCAACATCTGGTTGTTTTGGTTTTGGAATGGCTATTTTATTTTTCAGATCAGCAAGACGGTCAAGGATTGTTAAGTCTATGAAGGTCCTGCTGGGGTTTTCGGTGGTTTGCTTGGGAGCTGTTTGTTTTGGAGGTGGAGTGGGAGAATCAGAGATAATGATTGGACTGTTTGGTGTTTTGGGAGTATTTGGTGGTGTAGATTCTGACGAGGATGGCAGCTGGGCCATTGTGACTGTTGTTCCACATGGCAGCTGGATTGCCAGAGGTGATGGTTGAGGTGAATGAGGTTCAGAAGGTGGAGGAGTTGGAGTTTCAGAGTGATGAAACTCAGGTTGAGGTGATGGTGGATGAATTTCTGGTTGAGGAGAGGGAGAAGGAATTGCTGGTTGTGGAGAAGTTGTTGGAATTTCTGGTTGTTCAGGGATAAGAGGTTCTTCTGGAATGGGTGAGAGAGGTTTTTATGGTTATGGAGAGTGGACAATTTGTGGTTCAGAGTTTGGATTAATGGAGGAGTGATCAGAGGTGTGTTGATCAATTTCAGACAACACTTTGTCAATTGCTGATGTTGTTGAGATTGTTGGTTTGGGATGTTTGGTTCGGGGTCTTCTGAGTTGAAGTGCCTCAGAAGGGTCATCTTCTGGTACAGTTTCATCTATTGTTGGGATGGAGATTGAGATTCTATGAGAGGTTGGAGGTGGAATTGATGCTGGAATAGTAGAAGAATTTAAAACAGAAGCAGCAGATAAATTACCTCTTTTCTTGGGTGTCTGCTGGGATGATCCTTCTGAAGGTGCCTTCCTTTTCTTCGTCTTTTCAGTGTAACTTCTAGTTGAGGTTGGTGCAGATCTTTGATATTCAGATTTGGATCTGTACCATCAGCTTTGCACGCGTCCAGATATCTGAGAACTACCACTGGCTTGGATTCTATCTCAGAGAATAAAGGAAAGCCACTCAGTGGGACTCTTCTGCTGGTGATATCAGCAATAGGAGTAGCGCTGGGTTCCTTTTTAATATTCTCTATTAACTTCATTTTCTTCAAGTTCTTCGTGTTCAGAGGCTTCCCAACCGTTGGTTCAATGGTGCTTAACTCTTGAGCTTCTATCAGGTGCTCTATCAGCCTATTCTCAGTCAGAATATCTGATATCAACCTTCCAAAGGGTATCCAATCCCTCTTTGTTCTTTCTTCTTCCCTGGTTTCCTTCACGCTTGTTCTGAGGTGATTAAACAGAAGATGAGCCAAGTTGATTTTTACCTTCTGATTGATAAAGTAGATCAGAAATTGCTGATCTACATTTATGTAATCAGGGGAACTAGTTGGCTTCCTATGATTTAAACACCCCAGAATTATCTTTGCCCAAACTCTGTGGTGATCCTTCAGATCTCTGATCTTGCTGCTGGGCACCCCATGGGTGAAAATCCTTTCTGCTATGACGCCCACGTCAGCACATCTCTCAGCCATATCAATACAGCGGACGCCACTGCCGCTGTAACCAATTAACCTTGTTATGTGATCCTCAGTGATCACAATCTTCTTCCCCATAATGTAGGAGGTGACTTGATGCGTTGAAGCAGTTGCATGAATCCAGAACTCCTTGACTAACATAGGGAATGTTGGTCCAACCAACCTGTCAAAATACCCTTCCCATTTCTGTGCCCTAACTTCTTCTGTTAAATCAAAACCGTTTTCCTTCAGGCTTCCAAAATCGATGATCAATTCAGATAACACTTCAAGATTCTTCACAGGAGTGAGGAGTGTTCTGAATGGCACTTGATACTGTTCAGATGATGCTGTCTTCTGAGAACCTGCAGAAGCACTGCTGGAGGTTGCCATGTTCACACTTCAGGATTTTGAGGAAAAACTGAGAAAAAAGGGTTTGAGAGAGATGAACACAGAAAAATGCAGAGAATGCTTTGAGAAATAATGAGAAACTGTAAAAGATTAAAGTGAGAGGTTAACGTGCTTAAATAGGCTTCAGAATATTTTGAAATTGTAAACGTTTTTAAGAAAGAGAAATAAAATCATGATTACGTTTTAAAAACATGATTACTTTCATTTAATGCTTGCTGATTTTGGGGGATTTGAGAAAGATACTTAAAAACGGTTACCAGACATGTGTCTCAATGCACCCAATCAGCGTTTTGCCTTCTCAGAAGCGTGCACGCGTTCTGCTTCAGAGATTTGCTGATGATTGGATGACACTTGTTTGATGTAGTGATCAGCACGTCTGTCTTTGAGCTTAGACTCTCAGATCTTTAGACTTGCATCTGATACAATCTGCATGTTCTATCTTTCTGAAAAGAGATTGATCAGAAGTTCACAGTAAAAAAAATACATTCTGAAGATAAATATATGGAATTAAAACATTTTCACTCTGGGCAGATTTTCATGCTGAGATGTTTCAGAATGAAATTGAACCTATCTTCAGAAAGGGGTTTAGTGAAGATATCAGCCCATTGATGGTCTGTATCTATAAATTTTAAATTCAAAATTCCTTTCTGAATATAGTCCCTAATGAAGTGATGTTTTATTTCTATATGCTTAGCTCTAGAATGTAAAATAGGATTCTTACTTAAGCAAATAGCAGAAGTATTATCACAGAGTATAGGAATGTTACTCTCAAAAATCTGGAAGTCTTCAAGCTGACTTTTCATCCAGAGCATTTGTGTGCTACATCCTGCTGCTGCTATGTACTCAGCTTCTGCTGTTGATAGCGCAATTATTGATTGCCTTTTGCTGGACCAAGAGATCAGATTTTCTCCCAGAAACTGGCAGCTTCCAGAAGTACTTTTACGCTCCACTCTGTCTCCAGCAAAGTCAGCATCACAATAGCCTACTAAACTGTAATCACTAGATTTTCTATAAAACAAACCCAGATTAGTAGTACCTTTCAGATACTTGAAAATTCGCTTAACAGCTGTTAAGTGAGATTCTCTAGGATCTGATTGGAATCTAGCACAAATACATACACTGAATAATATATCAGGTCTTGAAGCTGTCAGATAAAGGAGAGAACCAATCATACCTCTGTAGACCTTCTATTCTACCTTTTTGCTTACCTCTTCTCTTTCCAGAATGCACGTGGGATGCATAGGAATCTTTGATGGCTTACATTCTGAGAGGTCAAATTTCTTCATAAGATCTCTGATGTATTTTCTCTGATGAATGTAAGTTCCCTCTGGAGTTTGATTGATCTGAATTCCTAGAAAGAATTTCAGTTCCCCCATGAGGCTCATCTCAAATTCTGCCTGCATACACTTAGCAAATTTTCTTCCAAGAGAAGGATTAGTAGAACCAAAAATAATATCATCAACATAAATTTGACAAACTAAGATGTCATTCTTAACTGATTTACAGAATAAGGTAGTGTCCACCTTCCCTCTGGTGAATTCATTTTCTAACAGAAAGTTACTTAGCCTTTCATACCAAGCTCTGGGAGCTTGTTTCAGACCATATAGTGACTTCTTTAGTTTGAAAACATGTTCTGGATGTTTTGTATTTTCAAAACCAGGGGGTTGGTGCACATAAACCTCTTCTTCTATATAACCGTTTAAGAATGCACTCTTGACATCCATCTGATACAGAGTGATGCCTCTATTAACAGCAAATGAAATTAAAAGTCTGATAGATTCTAACCTGGCGACTGGAGTAAAGGTTTCTGTATAGTCTATCCCCTCTTGCTGACTATAACCTTGTGCAACCAGTCGTGCCTTGTTTCTGATGACTTCACCTTGTTCATTTAGCTTGTTTCTGAAGACCCATCTTGTTCCAATGACGTTGAATCCTTTTGGTCTGGGAACAAGATCCCATACGTCATTTCTGGTGAATTGATTCAGCTCTTCTTGCATTGCCAGAATCCAGTCATTATCCAGAAGTGCTTCATCAATAGAAGAAGGTTCAATCAGAGACACAAGTCCCATGAGTGTTTCTTCAGAGTTTCTGAAGCTTTCTCTTGTTCTGATTAGATCTTCCTTTCTCCCTAAGATAGTCTCTTCTGGGTGATCCAAGCTGCTTCTGGGTAATCTCTCCTGAGGTTGATCAGCAGCTGTTGTAGGATTGCTAGCAGTGCTCCTTTCAGATGTTGAAGGAGTGTCTGTGTTGAGAGCTTCTGATGACTTGTCTTCAGAACCTGTAAATTCAATTTCCATACCTGCAAAAACTTCATTCTGCTTTAACTTTTCAGAGTCAAGCTTATCATCAAAACAAACACTGATTGATTCTTCCACAATCTGTGTTTCTATATTGTATACTCTGTACCCTCTTGAGCGTTCAGAGTATCCTAACATAATACACTTCTGTGCTTTAGAGTCAAACTTGTTCAAATAATTCTTTGTATTTAACATAAAACAGGTACATCCAAATGGATGAAAATATGAAATGTTGGGCTTTCTGTTCTTCCATAATTCATATGGAGTCTTTTCCAGAATAGGTCTTATTGAGATTCTATTCTGAATGTAGCACGCTGTGTTTATTGCCTCTGCCCAGAAGATCTTAGCAACGTTTGTCTCATTGATCATGGTTCTGGCCATTTCTTGCAATGTTCTGTTCTTTCGTTCTACAACTCCATTTTGTTGGGGAGTTCTAGGACAAGAGAAATCATGCAGAATGCCTCTGTCATTAAAGAATGACTCAAAATCTTTGTTTTCAAATTCTCCACTATGATCACTTCTGACTTTAACGATTCTAAGATCCTTTTCATTCTGAACTTGGTTACAGAAGGTAACAAACACAGAGTGTGACTCGTCCTTGTGTCTTAAGAACTTTACCCATGTCCATCTGCTATAGTCATCTATGATTACTAACCCATACTTCTTGCCACTGACTGAAGCAGTTTTAACTGGTCCAAATAAGTCAATGTGCAGAAGTTCTAATGGCTTAGAGGTAGAAACAACATTTTTAGATTTAAAAGAAGGTTTTGCAAACTTGCCTTTCTGACATGCTTCACACAGAGCATCTAAATTGAACTTCAAATCAGGAAGTCCTCTGACCAGATTGAGTTTGTTAATCTGAGATATTCTTCTCATACTAACATGCCCCAATATTCTGTGCCAGATCCACTGCTCGTTGTTAACAGACAGAAGGCACATTACATTCTGACTTTTTAGTTCAGAAAGTTTGATTTTGTAAATGTTGTTTTTCCTCTTACCATTAAACAGGATAGTCCCATCTTTCTGACTAACAGCTTTACATGATTTTTGATTAAAGATTATATCATAACCGTTATCACTTAATTGACTTATGGATAACAGATTATGCATTAATCCATCTACTAGCAGAACATTATTAATAGAGGGAAGATTTCCATTACCTACAGTTCCAGAGCCAATTATCTTTCCCCTCTGATTGCCTCCAATGCCAACGTGGCCTCCAGGCTTAAGTTCCAGGCTTTGGAACATATGCCTTCTTCCCGTCATGTGTCGCGAGCAGCCAGAGTCCAGGTACCATGATTGGTGTTTCTGACTTGCTGCTAAAGATATCTGCAACATGTATTATTTTATCCTTAGGTACCCAGATTTTCTTGGGTCCTGATTTGTTAGTTTTACCAAAACTCTGGTTGAATTTTGGTTTCACAGAGTACTTACTGCTAGTGTATTTAATATCATGTGTGTGACCATACACAAAATGTGAATTCAGAGGAGTGTGTTTAATGGTTAAGTCCATGACATTCTTTGGTGTAGGAACCTTACCTTGGTATCCTATTCCTTTCCTGCCGTTTCTGCTAACTCCATAGATCATTGAAGCCATTTTGCTTCTATCTATGCTTTTAGCAAGGAACTTCTGGAAACTGTGATCATACTCCTTGATGATCTCATCAGCGTTGCTGGGAGTTTCAGAAATTGGTTCCTTCTGAGAGTTTTGTAAAGTGTTCTCTAATTTTGAAATCTTATTTCTCAGCTCAGAATTCTCCAATTTAAGACTCTCAGTCTTATTAGAGTCAGATTCAAGATTCCTTTTCAGGTCTCTGAACTTAACTCTAATCTGCTGATACCTTTCCAGGATTTCATTAAGGCTTTCAGCAAGTTCAACCTTGGTAAAATTAACAGCAAAGTTAGGAAATACCTCTTCAGTGTCTGATTCAGAGTCTGATTCAGAAGCTTCACTATCTTCTGAAATGTTAGCCATGAGAGCTATGTTTGCCCTCTCATCATCTGATTCTGAGTCAGCTTCAGACGAGTCAGAGTCATCCCATGTAGCCATGAGACTTTTCTTATTTTCTCTTCCAAACTTCTTTTTGGGCTTTTCCCTCTGAAGCTTTGGGCAGTCACTCTTGTAGTGTCCTTGCTCATTGCACTCATAGCAGATGATGTCCTTGGTGTTTGGCTTTTTGCTACTTGAGGAGCCTTCAGATCTTCTGTATCCAGAGGAAGAATCTGTCCTTCTATATCTGGAAGAGGACTCATTCTGATCAGATCTTCTGGGATTCCTGAACTTTCTTTGCCTCTGCTTCCACAGTTGATTTACTCTTCTGGAGAGGAGGGAGAGTTCGTCTTCTTCTGATGAGGATCCATCAGATGTTTCTTCAACTGCCTGCAAAACTTTAGACTCAGATTTTTTGTTAGATTTCAATGCTAAAGGCTTACCTTGCTTCAGAGGCTCGTCAGCTTCTAGCTCTATCTCATGACTTCTGAGGGAGCTTATAAGTTCCTCCAGAGTAATTTTGTTGAGATCTTTTGCTAGCTTCAGAGCTGTAACCATTGGTCTCCACTGCTTGGGTAAACTTCTGATGATTTTCTTGACATGGTCAGCAGTAGAGTATCCTTTGTTCAGAACCTTGATACCAGCTACCAGAATCTGGAATCTTGAGAACATCGTTTCAATGAATTCAGATTCTTCCATTTGGAACGCCTCATACTTCTGAATGAGCGCCAGAGCTTTAGTTTCTTTGACCTGAACGTTTCCCTCATGCGTCATTCTGAGTGAGTCAAAAATGTTCTTTGCTGTGTCTCTGTTGGAGATCTTTTCATATTCAGTATAGGAGATGGCACTGAGAAGGATGGTTCTGGCCTTGTGGTGATTCTTGAAGTCACGCTTTTGATGGTCAGTCATTGTTTTTCTATCAATCTTCTGACCGCTTGCATTCACAGGGTGCGTGTATCCATCTGTCACCATGTCCCACAGATCAGCATCATGTGCCAGAAAGAAGCTTTCAATTCTGTCTTTCCAGTAATCAAAGTTTTCTCCATCAAAGACTGGAGGTTTGCCGCTGAATCTGTCTCTGTCCTCATGGTTGTCATTGCTGGTGTAAGAATAAGTTCCTGCCATTGTGTTTTTCTGACGTTGGATCTTGTACTGACACGGTTAAGTGTTTTAGCTCAGAACCAGGCGCTCTGATGCCAATTGAAGAAGTGAAAAACACAAGAAGGGGGGGGGGGGGGTTGAATTGTAAAACTGAAAATCAATGCAATGAACAAGATATTTTTATCCTGGTTCGTTTGATCTCAAACTACTCCAGTCCACCCGTCAAGGTGATTTCGCCTCTCTCCAACGAGGTCTTAATCCACTATATTCAACTGAATATTACAAACTTCTTTAACAACTTCTAAAGCCTTCTTGATGCAAACCACAACCCTGTTTGTCAAGGAAACACTTTCTTACAAAGAAGATAAATCTAGGTGTGTGAATGTTTTCTACAAAACTGTATCACAACTGTGATGTATACACAACTTAAGCTTATGAAACTAGATTGCTAAACAATGATTGAGTAAGGCGATATGTAGCGTTTAGCAAACTGAGAGAAGGAAGATTATGATTAGCTTTTAGGCGTGTAAAATGTTGGAGAGCATTAGCCAATTCAATCTTCATAGTCTTGTTTATATAGCACTGAGATTGTTGAACGTTGGAGCAATATTCTTGATTCAATGCTAATAACAAACTTTCCTTATTGAGCAGATCTTGTCTGGAATGGTGCCGTTGGTAATAATACGCTTTCAATGCACAGTACCGTTGCTACTTAAAGCATGTTCTGGCTTGGCCTCATTCTGACTCTGCTTAACTGCTGATGAACTGTTGTTTTCTTTATCAGAGTGTTGAGCGCAGTTCTGTTCATCAAGCTTCAGCATACACGTGAGTTAATCTTCTGATTCTGGTATTCTGATATAACAACTTCTGATGCTGATGTCAAGAACCAATATTCTGATGCTGATTAAGTGTGCTCTTGTTGATACCTATCAGAGTTTCTGCAAAGCAGAACGTAATATTTTTAAGTAGCAAATAGTTCATACATGAATCATATAAATAATATATCATTTCATTTTGTTATCATCAAAACTTAAACATAGGGTAGTAGATTCAAACTTTGTTCTAACATATTCTTCTTGGTTCACAAAAAAGAAGGAAAAGAAATGCAAGCAAGCTGTCCAAGAAATGCTACAAAACTGTCCAAAGGCAAGCAAAGTTGTCCAAACAAACAAATGCGCAAACTGAAGCAAACAACAACACAATTCAAACAAAATTGCCCAAACAAATATTGCAAACAGAGCCAAACAAACAACAATATGGAAAACAATAAACATCAGCGCAAACTGGGCAGCAATATAAGCAACAAATAGCATAAGATAGACAACAGGCAACAAAAAGCAGAAGTATAACATATAATAACTAAGTCAAACAAGCAAGAAACTTGTTCAAGAAGCCAATTCATCATTTTCCAATTTTATTGCAAACTTTTCAGAAAAATGAAAAAGAGCAATTGACTTTCTTAGTGTCATTGAGAGAGAAGAGAGGAAAGAAGTCACCTAGGGATGCATAGCCCTGCTGCCTTGACTGTCACAATTGTATAGAAGTTGCTAGAAAACAAAAACTGCAACAAAAAGGGGATAAGAACAATATGCCAAAATATTCAAAATTTGATGGTTTTCCCACTATTTTGAATAAGAATTCAACCAAAGCAACACCAATATAACAGTAAAACTCTCAAGCAGATAGAGGGATAGAAAAATTATCAAACTCAGAAAACTGTCAAAGTCCCAAATATTCAAGCCTCCAAAAACTATAACAAAGCAAAACCCTCAGAAAACCATTCAAACTGATACACAAATATCCAACAAACACAAAACCTGTCAAAAATCCATAACCAAAAATATATCCAGAACCAAAACCTCAAAGCCTCAAACCATCAAACTAAACCTGAAAAACATCCATAACCAAAAAAAACTTGCAACCTGTTACAGTAGCAAGATCCATAACCAAAACATATCCAAAACCAAAATAGAAAACCTGTAAAACTCTCAAGCCAAAAGTCTCAAATCTGAACAATCATCGAAACAAGTCTCAAACTATCAAAAACCAAACCTGATCTCAAGCCAAACCCATAGAAACATCATCAATCTCAAAAACTGTAACAGAACCAAACCTGTAACAAAGCTATTAACCAACAACAAAAACAATCATCAAAAACCAGTCTCAAATCAACCAAGTCACAACCATCCTCAAACAAATTCCAAACCAGTCTCAAATCAACAAAGTCACAACCATCATCACACAAATTCCAAAAACTGTTAACCACAAAATCCAGAAGATAACCAATATCATAAAAAAACAAGAAAAACTGTTAACCACAAAATCCAGAAGACAACCAACATCCTCATCGCTCAACAAAGAGAATAGAAGAATTTACCAGAAAAATAAGGCTTTCATCATCATCTCTTCCCCTTGGCAAATCCCGCCATCAGGGAGCGCCACCCTCAATCTCACTATCCCTTTCCATTTCACAGAAGATTTCTAAACAGGTATGAACTTTTCATCTTTCTCATAAATCCCTAAAAGCTATTTCCTGCATCTCAATGGATAATAAGTCTGATTAATAGAAAAGAACATGAACAAGACAAAAAAACGATGAACTTGTTTAGGCTTTAATAGGATAGCAGAACTTCACCTTTTCAAGAAACAAAACCTTTAGAGCTTGGTTAGGAAGCAAGAGAGGCGACGCTCCGGAAACAGAGGGTGGGGGGAAGATCAGTTGGTTCAGGTTTCATTCCCTTAGGGTTCAAATCCGAAATTAGGGTTTTCAAGGAGATACGAGCCATGGTGAGATAGAGATGAAAAGAGGGATTTCATTCGCAAAGAGAAATAGGGACGTTTAGTGAGAAGTTTAGGGGTTCAGAAGGATGAACAAAAGACGAACAGAGAGGGACGAAGGAGATGAGCGGCACCGCTGTAACAAAGGGTCTTAGAATCCTAATTCATTTTCCACCCTTAATCAAACGCTTAAACAGTTTAAAGGTTGGGCCTGTTTTGTTCCCATTTTCTTTAGGCCCATTCGCATTGCCTGTTCACCCCCCCTGGCCTTTTTCTTTTGTTTCAGCAATAATAACTATGTTTCTTTGGGCCTAACACCCTTAAATCCACTTAAGCCCATTTGCTTTTGTTATTTGTTTCTCTTCTTATTTTCTTTTTATTATACAATATACTAATTTAACTTAAAACATTTTCATTAATTTGATTTAAGTTTTCATGATTAATTTTTATCATTTTCTCTTTTATATAAACTTGTTTTGATTAATTTTGTACATTTAATAAAACATAAAAAAAATTAACTTAGCTTGTTTTCTTTCTTTAAATTTATTTACATAATTAATAAGAATACAAAAAATAATAATAAAGATTTTAATTTAATCAATTTTTTAGAATAGGTTTTATTTTTCTCTTTTCAAGTAAATACATTTCATTTCATACTTTATTGATTTTATCTCATGGATTATCATAGCTTTAATTAAATCGCACAAAAATTCGATTTGGTTGTATTGTTTGATATTTGGACATTGCTATTTTCATTTGATTCATCCCCATTTGTAACAATTGTACCCCCATTCCCGAACATTCTGTAATAGCTTAGAATTTCAATTCCCGCAATTTATTGCTTTCTATATACTGTATAGTAATTAGGCGTGTATGGAAAGATTCAAAAATCAATCGCTAGATGACCTAATCCAAGAATAAATAACTTGAAACCAACACACTTTTTCACACGTGCACCTCTAGGGTAACTTCGCTCGTTGCCTCGGAAATACAATCATGTCCCTCGAATATGAGAAACTCTAGCAATGACCCTTCGATAAAAAAGATCGTAGTCCCTCGATGAACCTCGATGTTGCCTTCGATTAAAATGATCTCGTCCCTTACAAAAATTGCTAAAGCGTCTCGCAAGTTGCCTTCAATGATTGTAAAAATTGACCCGCACCTGTCCCTTCACATCCAATGGTGGGGCTTCTTACCAAATCAATAGTAAGATAACACCATTAAAAGGAGGAAGAAAAGAACAACTTAAGACCTTTCAAGTAGATAGATTCGCTCTTAGTTACTCGCTTGCTCACGACAAAAATTCTTTACACCTACACTCTCATTTCAAAACAATTTCAAAAAGACAAAAATGTTTTATATACGTTCTTATAGAGATGAGAACCATTGCAAAACCTCTTTTCAAAACACCTTTTGAAACACGATTCACAAACACATCTTTGAACCACTTTTCGAAACAAAACTTTGTATACGTTCTTATAGAGACGAGAACCATTACAAAGAGATTTTTTTAAAATACTTTCAAAGCCCACACCACAAGCACACAATCAAACAAAAGCAAGTGATCTAAACGAGTAACTAAGAGCCCATGGAAAACCATGGATGAAAAGGGTGCTAATACCTTCCCTTTTCATAATCTACCCCCCGAACCCGAGAAAAATCTTGAAAGGTCTTTCCTGTGCTTTTTTACCTTTCCTTTTGGATAAAAGAAAATTCGGTGGAGACTCTTGCTAACTGCACAAGTGCGAACAAAATGCAAAAGACTTCAAGTCAGTTCTCCCACCGTATCACAGAACTTGCGAATCTGCTGGGGAATATTTAAAAGTGGGGTTACCTTAGGGATAGATCACTTTTACTCGCTTTCATAATTTGATTTGTGTGTTTTATATTTGGTTCTTTGTATTGGGCTTGCTTTGATCCTCCACCCGGATTTGGGACACCTTTTTTAGGTAAATAACAATAGATTGTGGAGACTGTACGTCGTAGATCAATAATGTTGAAACAATGGCTATGTTAGTGTGATGCATTTGTGGGTACTGGTATCCCTCGTAGTGAATCGAGGAGAATACGGGGCTGCTGAGTGGCGTCGTGAAGCACTAATTAACCTTAGAACCCTAATTGGACAAACTTGGCCATTAGGACGTAGTGAGGTAACCGGTTTCGGTGTAAAGCTGAAAATTGGTTGACACTCGATACTACACTCATTGAGGCTAGACTTTTGGGATATCTCGGCCGCAAGAAAAGATTGTTGTGCTGAGACAATGCCTAAGAGAAAGGTCGGTGAAATTGAGATCCTTTAGAACCCGATCATTATTTCTAAGATAGGTTGAGCCAACTAAAACTTCAAGAGGGTACTTACCTACAAACTCATGCAAGGCTGAAACATATGGATCTGTTTGTTGTGTGTATATATGTTTGCTTGTACATAAACATCATAAACATCATCAACATCATATGCATGCTCACTAACCATTTCAAGGATTTAGAAATTTATCTTTGTTTTTGTTTTGTAGGAAATGAATCCTCTCTGAAGAAACACCATCCGAATCAGCTTTGTAAAAGCGCATCCTCAACTTCAAGAGCTAGCCTCAAGAGTGCCTGGGGATTCTCTTTTTACCAAGAAGTATGGTCGACTTCTCAGTTTGGATACATCCAACTTCCAAGAAGAGATGATGTGTATACTATTCCAATTCTTTGATCCCGTACATCATTGTTTCACTTTTTCGGACTATCAGTTGGTACCTACATTGGAAGAGTTCTTTCTACTCTTAGGGGTTCCCGTGATTAATCAGATACCGTTCACAGGTCTAGAAGGGATTCTAAAACCTGAAGTCATCGCCGAAGCTTTACATATGAAGAGGGCCGATGTCACAGCCAATTGGGAGACAAGAAGTGGGGTTAAAGGATTTTTAGCAAAATTTCTATTGGAAAAAGCTCGTTCATTCTGGGATGACATGGATTTCCAAGATTTCAAAGATGTGCTAGCTCTCCTCATTTATGGTTTGGTTCTGTTTCCTAACTTGGAGCAATTCATAGATGTTAATGCCATCAAAGTCTTCCTCTCTCGCAATCCTATACCCACCTTGCTAGGAGACATCTTGCATTGCCTTCATACCCGTACCATGAAGAAAAGAGGTACCCTTTTCTGTTGTATACCCCTACTCGCTAAGTGGTTCACTTCATACCTTCCTCAGTCAGCATTGAAAAACAAGCAAAGATTGACTTGGTCTCAAAGGATGATGTCTCTCACCCACTCTGATATCCGTTGGTGCTCAAGATCCTTGGAAGATATCTCTATCATCAACCGCTGTGGTGAGTTCCCTAATGTACCTCTGCTAGGTATTAGGGTAGGTATCACCTATAACCCGTGTTTAGCTCTTCGGTAATTTGGGTATGCCCGAAGGGACGACCCTCATGAGATGCTCATCTGAGGTCTGGCTTTTGACTACGACAAAGAAGACCAAGGTTACCGCCAGAGGTTTACACGTGCTTAGGGAATGGTGAACAAAGTGGATAGTAGGACTTTGGGACATAAAAACTCTATCCCTCTCGAGCCTTACCTTAAGTGGGTACTGTATAGTAATTAGGCGTGTATGGAAAGATTCAAAAATCAATCGCTAGATGACCTAATCCAAGAATAAATAACTTGAAACCAACACACTTTTTCACACGCGCACCTCTAGGGTAACTTCGATCGTTGCCTCGGAAATACAATCATGTCCCTCGAATATGAGACACTCTAGCAATGACCCTTTGATAAAAAAGATCGTAGTCCCTCGATGACCCTCGATGTTGCCTTCGATTAAAACGATCTTGTCCCTTACAAAAATTGCTAAAGCGTCTCACAAGTTGCCTTCAATGATTGTAAAAATTGACCCGCGCCTGTCCCTTCACATCCAATGGTGGGGCTTCTTACCAAATCAATGTTAAGATAGCACCATTAAAAGGAGGAAGAAAAGAACAACTTAGTACATTTCGAGTAGATAGATTCGCTCTTAGTTACTCGCTTGCTCACGACAAAAATTCTTTACACCCACACTCTCATTTCAAAACAATTTCAAAAAGACAAAAACATTTTTTATACGTTCTTATAGAGACAAGAGCCATTGCAAAACCTCTTTTTAAAACACCTTTTGAAACACGATTCACAAACACATCTTTGAACCACTTTTCGAAACAAAACTTTGTATACGTTCTTATAGAGACGAGAACCATTACAAAGAGATTTTTTCAAAATACTTTCAAATCCCACACCACAAGCACACAATCAAACAAAAGTAAGTGATCTAAACGAGTAACTAAGAGCCCATAGAAAACCATGGATGAAAAGGGTGCTAATACCTTCCCTTTTCATAATCTAACCCCCGAACCCGAGAAAAATCTCGAAAGGTCTTTCCTGTTCTTTTTTACCTTTCCTTTTGGATAAAAGAAAAGTCGGTGGCGACTCTTGCTAACCGCACAAGTGCGAATGAAATGCAAAAAAACTTCAAGTCAGTTCTCCCACCGTATCACACGGGTGTACACATTTTTTCATTTTCATCCCTTATTTTCGCCTGAACCCTTTTGGTTCGCCGGGAAGCCCTTATTTTTGCCTAGGCCAGTCAACCTAGTGGGTCTTTTATCATGCGTAGTATCTTTTCACTGTGTCTGCATTGACAGGGTGAGGGAGGTCGTCACCGTCCATGGTGGTCAGAACCATGGCTCCACCCGAGAAAATGTTTTTTACCATAAATGGCCCTTCGTATGTGGGAGTCCATTGTCCCATGGGATCACCTTGCGACAGTATGATGCATTTGATTACTAGATCCCCGACTTGATATTCTTAGCGTCTGAATTTCTTGTTAAAAGCCTTGATCATTCGCTTTTGATACGTCTGACCATGGCAGATAGCAGTAAGTCTCTTTTCATCAATTAAATTTAGATGATTAAGTCGGGTTTGGATCCAGTCGTCTTCGTTCAAACCCGCATCTTTCATAATCCTTAAAGAAGGAATCTGGACCTCGATTGGTAGGACTGCCTCCATGCCATATACCAGAGAGTAAGGGGTTGCTCCTGTCGACGTCCGTGTTGAGGTACGGTACCCATGAAGAGCAAATGGTAGCATCTCGTGCCAGTCTTTGTATATCACTATCATCTTCTGTATAATTTTCTTGATGTTTTTGTCATCCGCTTCAACAATGCTATTCATCTTCGGCCGGTAGGGAGAAGAGTTATGATGTTGTATCTTGAATTGTTTACAGATCTCGGTAATCATTGTGTTGTTGATATTCGTACCATTGTCGGTGATGATTCTCTCTGGTATACCATACCGATAGATCAGATTGTGTCGGATGAACCGTGCCACGACGTTCTTGGTCACAGTAGCAAAAAAGGCTGCTTCAACCCACTTTGTAAAGTAATCAATGGCTACTAAGATGAAACGATGCTCGTTGGATGTAGTAGGTCTGATCTCGTCGATCATGTCGATGCCCCACATCGCAAAGGGCCAAGGAGCTGTCAGGAAATTCAGAGGAACCAAAGGTACATGCACCTTATCAACATAGATTTGGCATTTATGACAAGTTCGAGAGTGCCGATAACAATCGGCCTACATGGTGGACCAATAATATCCTACCCGTAGGATCTTCTTAGCCATGGTATGTCTACTAGAATGGGTTCCGAAGGTGCCTTCATGTAAATCTGTCATGATCCTCTCTGCTTCACTCTTGTCTACACACCGTAATAGTGTGGAGTCATGGTTGTGTTTATAGAGGATTTCATTACTGAGGAGGAACTTTGCAGCGAACCTTCTTAGAAACTTCTTATCGTTGACAGATTCCCCTTCAGGATACTCCTGAACTTCGAGATACCTTTTGACTTCGTGGAACTAGGGTTTGTCTGCTACTTCTTCGGTGTCGATCACACAGCAGTGTGCTGGTTTATCCAATCTCTCAATGGTGATTCGGGGAGCTTCGTTGTCCCACCGGATTTTGAACATAGAAGACATGGTGGCTAGCGTGTCCGCTAACTGATTCTCCTCTCGTGGGAAATGTTCAAAGGTTATTTCCTCAAAGTGTGGGAGCAATGTCAGTACATGCTATTTGTAAGGAATTAGATTCAGGCGCTTCGTATCCCACTCGCCTTTGATATGACTTATCACCAGGGCAGAATCCCCAAATACACTTAAAAACTTAATCCTCAGGTCAACAGCAGCTCGAAGACCCATGATGCAGGCTTCATACTCTGCCATATTATTAGTGCAGTTGAAACACAGTCGGGCAGTGAAAGGAGTATGACAACCCTCAGGAGATATGATCATGGCTCCAATGCCATTACCGAGTGTGTTTGAGGCTCCATCGAAATACATAGACCATCGGGATCCTTCCTCGGGTCCTTCGTCCGGTCCAGGTTCTTTGTAGTTAGTCACCAGCATAATATTCTCATCCGGGAACTCAAAATTCATGGACTGGTAGTCATCCACGGCCTGATGAGCCAAATGATCAGCCAATACACTCCCCTTTATTTCTTTTTGGGTTGTATATTGTATGTCGTACTCAGTTAAGATCATTTTCCACCTTGCTATCCTTCTGGAGAGAGCAGGCTTCTCGAAAATGTATTTGATTGGATCCACCTTTGATATCAACAAGGTAGTGTGGGTCAGCATATACTATCTCAGCCGGTGAGCAGCCCATGCCAAAGAACAGCAAGTTTTCTCGAGCAGCGAGCATCGTGTCTCACAATCGGTACACTTTTTGCTAAGGTAATAAATGACATGCTCTTTTCAACCAGACTCATCATACTGCCCCAGCACACACCCCATTGAATTATCTAGCACTGTCAGGTACAATATCAAAGGTCTTCCTTCAATTGGAGGCATCAGAATTGGTGGTTCTTGAAGGTATTCCTTGATTCTTTCGAAAGCTGTCTGGCATTCATCATTCCACTTTATCACTTGATCTTAAGCAGCTTAAAGATCGGCTCACAAGTAGCAGTCAGATGTGAAATGAACTTGGCGATATAATTCAAGCGTCCCAAGAAACCTCTAAATTCCTTCTCCGTACGGGGAGCTGGCATTTCTTGTATAGCCTTTACCTTTACGGGGTCTACCTGAATACCTTTGTCACTAACGATGAAACCCAAAAGTTTACCAGATCTTACCCCGAAGGTGCACTTGTTCGGATTCAACCTCAACTTGTATATTTTCAACCTGTCGAGTAGCTTTTGGAGATGATCAAGGTGCTCTTCCTCAGCCTGAGACCTGGCTATCATGTCATCGACATAAACTTAGATCTCATGGTGAATCATATCATGGAACAAAGCGACCATGGCACACTGATAAGTTGCCCCAGCATTCTTCAACCCAAAAGTCATCACTTTGTAACAGAAGGTGCCCCACTGTGTGATGAAGGTTGTTTTCTCCATGTCTTCAGGAGCCATCTTGATCTGGTTGTCGCCATGGAAACCATCCATGAAGGAGAATATTTTCTGTTGTGCGGTGTTGTCAACAAGAACATCTATGTGGGGGAGCGGGAAGTCATCCTTGGGGCTTGACCTGTTCAGATCTCTGTAATCCATACACATCCTTACCTTGCCGTCCTTTTTATGTACCGGAATGACGTTAGCAACCCACTGTGGATAAGAGGTGACAGCTAAGAACCCTACGTTGAACTGCTTCATGACCTCTGCCTTGATCTTCCCTGACATTTCAGGGTGCATACGACGGACCTTCTGTTTAACCGAAGGACAATCTTCTTTAGTTGGCAGACGGTGTACCACGATGTCAGTGTCTAAATTAGGCATGTCTTCATAGGACCAGGCAAAGATTTCAACGTAGTCGTGCAACATCTGTATTAGTTGCTGTTTGATCTTAGTCTCTAGATTCGCGCCGATCTTGACTTCTTTTCTGTCCATTTCTGTGCCCAAGTTTATTGTCTCAACTGGCTCTTCATGAGGCTGTATAGCCCTATGTTCCTGTTGTAGCAATTTAGCAAGTTCTCCAGGTACCTCACAATCATCCTCACCTTCGTCCTCGGCTTGGTTGATCAGATTTTTGAAGTCATAACTGGCAATAGCGGGATTATTATCAATGGGATCCAGAGTGGGTATGGATCTGCAGTTTGATATGTGAGTGTGTGTAAGAGCATAGCTGTAAAAACAAGGACAGAGAAAGAAAAACAGAGAGTGCAAAGTTTGTATACAAAGAACGTCCAATGCTTCATTGATGATATATGAGATGACATATAATAATCCTCACAGATAAAACCATTGTGCCTCGGGTAAGACACAAGGCCATAAAGTTCAAATTGTTCATTACAAACTTAGGAAAATAAGTAAGACAATTACTGCGGAATAAAAGAAACTGGTATAAAATCTCTGGTCGTCCAATTACTTGGTCCACCATTGGTAGTTGGGTAAATCCAGCTGTTAAAATCAAAGTCTTCCTCATTGTCTTCAATAGCATTGACCCCTCGATTGCTGATGTGTAGGGGAGGTCCTCCAACTCGAGCGCGCCGAATAGCCCTCTGAGCCTCTAAAATAAAGCCTAAGCCAAATTTGTCAGTTTTGTGAATAAACTCGGGAAGCTGTCCCCAATTGGTACTCCTACCTTCTTTAACCACTGCCCTAGCATCCTTGAGAGAAGCCATCTTTAAAGGAGGTTTGGTGCTGGTGGTGGTCTCAACTGACGCCAAAATCTGGGGAACCTCTTCAAAGTTTTGACAAGGAGTCTCTATAAATTCTCCGTCCATCTCTACCTACCTGAAGGAGTTCAGGTGGCTCACCATATACTCCTCTTCTCCATGCACAGTGACTATCTTCCCCTTTACCGGATACTTCAACATTTGGTGTAGGGTAGAAGTAACAGCCCCAACTTTGTGGATCCAAGGACGACCTAATAAACAAGAGTACGATGGCTTGATGTACATCTCATAGAAAGTGGACTTGAAAGTCTGAGAGCCTACCTTGACAAGGATATTTACTTCCCCATGCACCATTCTTTTTGATCCGTCAAAAGCCCTTACCACAATGTTACTGGGCTTTAAGGTCAAACCTTCACAATCTAGTCAATCGAGAGCCTTCTTAGGCAGAACATTCAGCGAAGACCCAGTATCCACCAACACATGAGCCATAGTTGTGCCCCTGCATTCAATCGAGACATGCAGAGCATTATTATGCTTTCTTCCTTTCAGTGTCAAGTCTGCATCCAAAAAACCTAGCCCATTGTCAGCAGTCAGGCTAGCCACGTAATCTTTAAATTGATCAGCTGAAGTCTCTTGCGGCACATGCGCAGTCTTGAGAAATGCAATCAAAGCCTTGGCATGGGCTTCAGAACACAACAACAAAGACAACACGGATATCTTTGATGGGGTCTGCCCCTGCTGCTCGACCATATTGTAGTCGCTCTTCTTAATGATTTTCAATATTTCCTCTATCTCTTGCTTAGAGGCTTCCATAACAATTTTTCTAGGTGCCTCCATCCGGGCAGGCTCACCTACAGCTTCTTTGCCTCGAGTCCCAGATGACTTATCGGCAGGGGTAACAGTTGGGGTAAGAACAGGAATAGTGACTGAAGTACTAGCGGGTGCAGAAGATGAAATAATGACAGGCTTAGTGACATTCTTCAGGGAGATCTCAGGATAGAAAACCCTTCTACTTCTAGTAATCTTGCTGGTCCCGACAATGTTACCGACATCAGGATCAGCTTCTTCGGTCTTCAAGTTTTGTTTAACGCCATGATAGTAAACATCAACACCATAATGCCAAGGGACAGCTTTGTCCGAGACATACGGGACAAGACCAAGACACGTGATTATCAACATAGCGATTCTTGGAGCAGATGTAATCCTAACAGGTCTTCTCGAGGAGACTTTGGAAGGATTGGCGGAAATGGTTATAATAGCAATATCTTCATATGGAACAATTGGAATTAAAGTCTTTTCAAATAAAATTTCTCTGTTGTCCATCAGGCATTGGACACCTGACCTCAGCAAATGGCAACCGGAAGGTAGAAATGAAAACATGTGGCAACCTTCACCATAATCCAAAAATAAACTGGCCAACAACAAATTCTTCTTAACAGTCACAAGAGGAGTAGAAACTTTGTCCACTAAGGTTACAAACAGATCAGTGTCAATGGCGTTAACTCCATGGTTGTGTTTAGGCATGAGAGCAGTTATGACATTGGGCTTTTCCGGGGCATCGAACTCAATCTCCTTGGCTTCAATCAAATCTTGTACTTTGTTTCTTAGATCCCAGCAGTCATTTGTATCATGACCAGGACTTTCAGAATGATAGGCGCACCGAGCGTTCGGATTGTATTAAGGAGAAGAGGTATTAGGATTCTTGGGATCCTCCTTCAAGGTTGCCAAATTAGATCTCAACAGATAGGGTAGAACCCCTGTCAATGTCATATTAATCTAGGTGAACTGCCTTTATGGTCCTTCTACCCTTTGTTGATTGTTGCATTGTGGGGCAGCTGTCGGTCTCGGCATCATCACAACACCTACTGTTGAACGGTAGTCAGTTCGGCTTTGACCTCTTGGGTTATAAATGGCGTTGACCTATTTCTTAGCAGTGAAAGGCTTCTTTGCTGAACTCGACGAGGTATATTTCTGTATTTTACCACTCCGAATCCCAACTTCTACACTCTCTCTAGTTAATATCAGCTCGGTAAAACCAGCCGATGAGATACCAATCAAATGGTTGAAGAATGGACCAGACAGCGTCCAAAGAAACATGTCAACCAACTCCTAGCCAGATAATGGGGGTTAAACTCTCCCAACCAAGTCTCTCCACTTCTGTGTGTAGTCCTTAAAGCCTTCACCTGCACCCATGGACATACTCTGGAGTTGAGTACGAGTAGGGGCCAAGTCGGTATTATATTGATACTGCTTATAAAAAGCGGCAGCTAAATCCTCCCAGTTTCGGACATTGGTTCCCTCCAATTGGTAGAATCATTCGAGCTGAGTCCCTGACAGGCTGTCCTGAAAGAAATGAACCCACAAGTTTCTATCAGCAGTGTGGGGTTGGATCTTCCTTACATAGGAACGGAGATGGAGTTTTTGGCAAGACACCCCATCATACCTTGCGAAGACTGGAGCTTTAAATTTTCGTGGGATGACCAACCCGGACACCAAACCCAGTTCTTTAAAATCCAGCCCTGGTATTCTCTGGACTTCCATAGCACTTAACCGATCCTCTAACTGCTTGTACCTATCCTCAGTGGGAGGATACTGCTCATCATTGTAGTCGGTATCATTGCCAGAGACTTCAGGACTAGGGTCCTCTTCCCTTGTTTGTCTCTCTTGATTTTCCCCCTCTTTAGATGAGGAAGTCACATCAACTGATTGCTTTAGTGCCCCCCTGAATCTTCTGCCCATATTGAGGGTAACGATGCACTTCTTCTTCTTCTTCTTGTTCTTATTCTCTTTCTCTTTCAGGATGAGGGCCTTCAGATCCTCCTGCCCTTTTGCCAGAGTTATGAACATTTGTTGAAATTGAACATTTTATGCCTGAAGATCTTTGATGCTTTATTAAGAAGACATATCTGCTGAAATAAACAGCGGAGGAGATGAGAAACCTGTAATAGTACCTGTGTTGTACCCTAAAATTTGCCCTCCCATATTCTTCAAGAATTGCAAAGAGCATGCTTCAAAATCTCCCCAAGGGTTGCACAGTTCAAGGGCCTCCTAACAGTCAAAAACTAGGGTTTTGGTTCTGGCATAGCAAATGAAGTTTCCAAGGGTCCAATCAAGTCCCACATGCCTATAAACATGGTCAAACATCCTCATACCAAGTTTCAAGACCTACAACACAAAATTGCACAGTCAAAAACCCTATTTGCACTACAGTCAACTGTAGGGGCAAAATGGTCATTTGACAGTCAAAAGTTCAAAATTTTGGTCAAACATCTCATTTTGAAGTCACAAACATCATTTGATCAATTCTTGATCATGATTCTCAAAGCTTGGCTCAAAAAGTCTCAAGATGCAAAAGTTTCCATATTTGGACAGTTGAAAAAGTCAACTGTAACTTGACCAAGGCATAAATTTCACATGGATTATCAGAAAAATTCCATCCAAAACTCATTTTGAAGAGAAAGACATTTCCTACAACTCCTCTTCACACTTCAAGTCCAAGAAATGCTCTCACAAAAAGTTATCAATTTCAACATTATAGGTCATTTTCAAAAGTCAACAAAAAGGGACTTTAAGTCAAAGGACATAACTTGAGATTGGTGAATCAAAATGACATGGGACAAAAGGCATTGATTATAGGACTTCAAGACCTTTCCAAAATGTCCAAGAACATGATCAAATCTTAAAAATTGAGCAAGATATGCCTTGTGGAAGTTGGGAAATTTTTGGATATTTTGAAAAGTCAACTTTGCTTCAAATGTCTTAAAATTGCTAATGGGCCACATTTCCTTCCAAAATTCATCATCCAAAGCATGTGCACGACCATTTGGCCCAAAGGGAAGTTATTCATCATTTTTATTTATTTATTTGAATTTTTAATTGCTAATAATTCATTTAATTAAAATAAATATGTGGAAAATACCAAAACAAACTTTTCAAATCTTTTTATGCATGGAATAAGCTCAAGATTTCGTGCATGATCAGATATAGAAAGAATCAATGTGATTTGCCATGATTGGAATCAAATATGCATGAAAAAGATTGAAAAATTATGCCATGAAAATCAAATATCTTGTACATCAATGCAAAGGTTTTTTGGATCCAATTTTCAACCCTAATCATTCCAATACTTATACTCATGCAAACCCTAGTGCTCATAACCTCCAGGCTGCGCAGAAACACCATAACCAAGTTTGAGTTTTTATCAAGAAATTCCAAAACTGAAAACTACATTCCAGTGCGATTCAAGCCAAAATAATTATCCCATTGCCTTCCTGAGACGTCAAGGAAGGTTTTCAGATCAAAACCATCAACTCTAACGCCCAGAATTGGTATATAGCAGTTCAACTGTTTCACTCTTTTGCATAAATCGTATTTCATCATTCATGCCATGATTTTGAATTCTAATACTTGTTTTGTGTTAATCTTATCATTCTGAAGCTAACTGTATTGTTCAATTAAGTTTTGTTTGCCCCTACGCGATTTCACCATGGAAGATTGTTAGGGTTTCAGAAACCTTGAATTGGGGTTTCTCAGTTATGGAAAAATCAGGACACGAGACTTAGACCATTAAACTCAGGAAGCTTGGACGAATCGAACACACATATCGCGCCTAATTTATGATGCAGGGATTTCTATTCGCTATTTTTGCATATATCATATAGTGGGGGTTTAAAACCCCCGCTATCTTGTTTGTTTTTGTTTCAGATACAGCGAAGCCTTGAAGAAGATGGTGAGGTGTAGGTCAGTAAGTGGTTCATTTGAATTTCGTGCTAAAGTCTTCCACTAACCCTTGTTTTAGCTCATGTTGATTTGTTGTCATATAATAAACAAAGCGCTTCGTTGGATCAGTTGGCAAACATGTGCATTGGTAAGCAACGGGACCTGGGTTCGATTCCCAGGTCCCCCACATTCTTTCAATATTTTTCTTCCTAACGTGATTCCATGCAGCGCTTTGTCTGAAGATCTATCCTGTAGCCTCATATCCAGCTTGCCACATGGCCTATGACATCAATCCAATGGTCCAGAATCAAGGTCTATGGAACGCTGCAGTCAACGCATACACATGTTCCCATGAAAAGTCAGAAAGGGCCTTAAATCACTGGGCCTAATTGCTACAATCACACCTCCAATTGGGGATGGAACCCCCCATGGTTTGCTTCTCATTCTTTTTTTCATTTTTTTTGTTTTCTTTATTTTAATTAGTTTTAATATAATTCTTTCAATTAATTTATTTTCATAAAATATAAAAATAATATAAAAAACCAGAAAAGACAAAAAATAAATTTATTTGATTTAATATTTCTTCGTAAATAAATTATATCATTTAATTTAGTTCTAGGCTTAATTTCAAACATTTTTCTTCATAAACTTAAAAAATTGTAGAATTAGGGTTTTAACTATTTATCTTTTTTATTTTCTTTTACCATCCCTAATAATTAATTATTTATTTTTATAAATCAAATTGCATTAATTAATTAGGTTAACTTTAGGTTTAATTTTCATATTTTCTTAATAAATAAAAAAAACTAGGATTAGGGTTAATTAATATTTTAATTCCATTTAATTCTCATTAAAATTCATAAATACAAAAAACCCTCAAAAATCTTTTCTTGTTATTTTATTTTAATTAATTTGTTAATATAATTTAATTTCATTAAAAAGGGTCCAACGCCCTCGCTTTCGATTTTAATTCCAATTCGCGCATTTATTTCTTTTCTTTTAAATATTTATGTAATTCTCCCAAAGCCGTGTAAATTCGACATTTATCTTTCTCGCATCTTTATTTTATGTCAAATCGGGTCCTGGATTTAATTTGGCGATGTGGACCCGCGCCTTTGTAATAGCTTAGGAACTTTTAATTCCGCACTTTTAACTGTTAATAATTGCATGCAAGAATGAATGTCAAAATAAAAACAAAAGCGTAGATCACCCATGACATGAATAAGACAAAAATAAATGAACACGACACACAAATCACACACCACCCCTAGGGTACGCCTCACTGTTGCCTTGCCTCTCGAAAGGTGATCGTCGAGTAGAGGATGTCTTAGTAAGTCCTCATGATCCGGGAACCTGGCATGAGGGTAGCTTCTAAGGTATCTTCCTATTGCTCTGGTGATCACCATGTCCCGAACCTCGAATTGACCCGAACAACTCCAACGGTGGTGCTACCTACCTCTCAATGGTGGGATGGCACTACTTTAAGGGACATCTACACAGACGAATTCCTTAGGGTAGGTAGACGACTCTAGATACTTGCTCTAACTTCAAAAACAAATAAAAAAAAATACTTTTCACACCGACACCTTTTTAAAAAGCTTTCGAAATCAATTTTTCAAACACTGTTGAGGACCGATACAAGAGTCGAACTGGAATTTTCAAGGAAACTTTTTAAAACCCACAGTTGAAAAGCAAACAAACCATTTTTGAAAACACAAGTGAGCAAGTATCTAAGAGCCCATGGATAACCATGGATAGAAAGGGTGTTAACACCTTCCCTTTCTATAACCTACCTCCCGAAGCGAGAGCAATCTCTTTAAGGAATTTTTCTGTGCTTTTGTCCTGTCCATGTTGGAGAAAATAAAAGACGGTGGCGACTCTTGCTTAACGCGACATTTCGCGAACCAGCGTTAAACAGTCAGTTCCAGATCCACCGATCACAACCTGCTTATGCAATGTCATGGATGGTATGTGTATGCAATGATTTCAAAGATTCTTAAAAGCTCAAGTTTACTTAAACAAAAAGGAAACACACGTTAATTGCATTAATGAGTTTGAATTGTTACAAAAAATTCCTTTTAGGCTTATAGTTTAAACAAAACAAAACTCAAAGCAAAAAGAAACTAGGTTTCCCAGGAGCGCATCCTCTTCGGTGCAATGTAGGCGTTTATGTTCCTTTCTTCATGGAGTAGAATAGTGAGCTCTAGGACCTTCTTCTTGCTGGCATAAAACTGAGCTTCAAACGTGTCCCGCTCCTCTTTAAGTTGAACCCAGGATTTCTGCAACTCCTCGTGATCGGTTGGCATGTCAGGATGATGAACAAGGGGAACCGTATCTCCCTCATCAACTGGTTCCACAATTATTGGAAGGATAGCAGGGTAAGGCATCATAAGCCTTTGAGTGTGGGCTCGTACCTATCTGAGATAGGTCTCAAGAGGGATGGAATTCTTGCGCCCCATCGTCTTGCTGTCAATTCTATGTACCATGCCCCAAGCTTTTATGTACCTTTTGCGGCAACCCTGAGCAATATTCTCATAATTGAAGGAGATTTCTTGGATAAGCGTATCATGAGGACCATCTCTCCTCGCATAACCAAACTGACGCTTGGCTAAACAAGGATTGTAAGTGATTCCTCCCCTAATGCCTAAGAGAGGGACATCACAGAATTCACCACAACAATCGATAATGGTGATATCCTTCGAGAATTGTGAACACCAATGAATGTCTGAATGCTTAATGGACATCAGCCTACGAGACCATTTCAGACCCTGCTCGTTCTTTAAAATAGACCTGGGTAGGTGCAAAATAAACCACCTAGCCAAAAGAGGAGTGCAACATAGGAGGGTCCCCCTTCTCTTTAGAGTGCGAGCATGCAAAGAGTGCAGAATATCCTCAAATAATGTAGGTACTGGATTATGAGACAGGAAAACCTAGATAGTGCTCACTTCTACGAGTTGATCAACATTAGGGAAAAGTACCGTCCCATAAACGAGAAGTTCCAGCACCTCTTCGAAAGCTTGTAAATATAAGGTATCCCAAAAATGGTAAGCCTTTTCGAACAGAAATTTAACCGAAATCCCTTGGACACTCCCTCTAGTCTCCCAATTTATCGCTATATCGGACTGTTGTAAAGACATAGCTCTAGCAATTTCTTCAGGCTTTGGATGTTCTTCCGTACCGTTAAACGGTAGCTGGTCTATAATAGGTACCCCCAACAGCTGATAAAATTCCTCCATAGTAGGTACTAGCTGGTAATCCGGGAAGGTGAAACAATGGTGCACACGATCGA
This sequence comes from Vicia faba, assembly GCA_948472305.1. NCBI lineage: Eukaryota > Viridiplantae > Streptophyta > Magnoliopsida > Fabales > Fabaceae > Vicia > Vicia faba. The sequence continues at coordinate 898,338,551 of OX451740.1, forward strand.
AGAACTGGAACAACACTTTTAATAATTCTTCATCAGGTTTGACAGTGACCAAGTTGAGTAATTGACCATGCTTTTTAGTGAAATGAGAGCTTTCAAGAACCCTTAATGCCAGATCCTTCAGTTGGAGGGACACTTTCACAAGGTTGATCTGTATAGTGTTCCTACGGGTGGATGCCATGTCCTACAAAAAAAGCAAAGATGATCCCTATAAACCCTTGAAATGGTTAGCCAATGATACGCCATGTTTATAATGTTTATGATGTCATGATATATCACAGGTATAGCAAACACAGACAAATCATACCAAGTCTTTAGGCTTAAGGTCTGCTTGAGTTTTAAGGTTATACCTCTTGAAGTTGGATTGGTTCAACTTGTCCTATAAATATGTATCCAGGTTCTAAAGGGATCTCAATATCACTGATCCTTCCCCCAGCTTCGTTCAATAGGCGATTGACTTGCAACCAAACAAAACTCAAGAGTTAAACCTCAATGAGTGTAGCATCGAGTATCTGTCGACCTTGGGAATACACCAAGGTCGGCCACCTCGCTACGTCCTACTGGCCAAGTTGTGAAATTTAAAGGTTCTAAGGTCAGTTGATGCTTTATGATACCACGTGGCGGCCCCGTACTCTCCCGGATTGACTCAGGGGTTACCGGTACCAACCAAAGTGCCACATCAACGTAGCTACTGCTTCAACTGTATCGGTATACCCCACACAGTTCCTTCACAATTTATTGCTACTTACCTAAAAGGTGTCCCCAAATCCGGGTGTAGGATTTTTAATATTTACCCAAACAAGGACCCTAAACGTAAAGCATACAAGTCAAACAATGAAAGCAAGTAGACGTGATCTAGCCTTAAGGTAACCCCACTTTAGAATTATATCTCTCAGCAGAGTCGCCAATTCTGTGATACGGTGGGAGAACTGACTTTTCGTTTCGCGTTCGTGTTCGCGAATGTTGCGATTTAGTAAGAGTCGTCACCGACTTTTCTTTTATCCAAAAGGAAAGGTGAAAAAGCACAGGAAAGACCTTTAGAGATGTTTTCTTGAGTTCGGGGGGTAGATTATGAAAAGGGAAGGTGTTAGCATCCTTTTCATCCATGGTTTTCCATGGGCTCTTAGTTACTCACTAGATCACTTGCTTTTGTTTGAAATTATGCTTTGTGTGGTTTTTGAAAGTATTTTGTAAAGAGGCCATTATTTAGGCAATATTTGTAATGATTCTCGTTTGTAAGAATGTATACAAAGATGTTGATCTTTTGAAAATGTTTTCAAGTTTGTAAGATGTTTGAAAGTGTAAGTGTTTGTTTTGAAAATAGCAAGGATGTTTGTTTTGAAATGGAGCAAGTAATTAGGAGCAATCTACCTACTCAAATGTCTTTCTTGTTCATTTTATTTTCCTTTGACATTTTTGTCTTACCATTGATTTGGTAAGCAACCCTATCTTTGGATGTAAACGGGACGGGCGTGGGTCATCGTATAACCATGATTAGCAATGTTGCAAGGTATCTTAGCATTCTTTTTGAGTGACTAAGATCATTTGTAAGGAAACTTAGATAGCGTCATTGAGGGACTATGATCTTGTATTTGCTTGTTTTTTCTAAGATAACTTACATACGTAATATGGCCATTCTGTATAAGGAAACCAAGTGGAATAACCCTAGGGGTGCTTGTGTGTAAGTGTATCTGATTGCATGCATTTTAGTCTTGGTTAGGGTGATCTATTTGTCGATTTCATATCTTTCCATACACACCCTAGTTACTAACAATATATGAAAGCAATAAAAGTGCGGAAAGTAAAGATTCTACGCTATTACAATCATTAAGGGGATGGGGTATAAAAATTTACAAATGGAGGGGTTGCAAGAAAATAAATCCTAATTATTTATTACAACCATATTGAAATAATAATGCAAGAAAGAAAAAGGACTTGTTTAAAAAAGGTTTTTTTTGTCTTAACGAATTAAAAAAGAGAGGATGAAATAGCTAGTAAAAAGAAAATGTTTTTATGTCTTTTTTATATTGATGAAAAGAGTTTTAATATTGAAAGTGATAAAAAGGAAAATAAATGAGATATAAGACCAACGTGCTGCTACAAGCAAAACAAACAGAATCAGAAGTTCTGAAGCTAGGAGCGCTGTGACTCAGCAGGAGACGTCAGTGGGTATCAGAAGTTTTGAGTTGGTAAACTCTGAGGTCCTGCAAGGAACATTAGAGGGGAAAAACAAAAGTTCTGGGTGGTATTTAGACAGTGGACCACAAGTCAGAAGTTCTGTATTACATTAAAACAGTGAGTAAACCCCAGAAATTCAGTGTATTGTCAGCATGTAAAAATCAAAAACTCTGAGTGTTTAAAAACAACAAGTGGAAACATCATAAGTTCAGTATGTTTGACATGTAGGGAGAAATCAAAAGTTATGTGTTGTGTTAGAAAAGTGAGTGAATCGTGGAAGTTCTATGTGTTAGAATGGTGAGTGAAAAAACAGAAGTTGTGTTAGAATGGTGAGTGAAAAACAAAAGTTCTGTGTTACATTTCAACTCTTTCCTTATATCAATCAACACAACGATAACTTATTCAGTTTTCAGCAAACAGCAAGTCAGAAGGATAAAAGCACAACAGTTTATGGAAGTTTTGATCCTGGTCCTGAGTCTAGCCTTAATCAAGAAGTTCTGATATTTACATGTTTGATGATGTTCTGAATGAAAAGATGCAGAGTCAGGAAGACTTACCTTGAACCTGGAGCGTGTGTTTAGAACTTGAGTTGCTGCCTTCAGATATTCTGGAGTCAGCAAGAACGACGAAAGAGAAAATACCAAATTCTTTTACTTCAAGGGAAGAACAAAGGTTTTGGTTTTCTGTTTGGGAATTCTGGATTTTTTATGAAGGTATCACAATTTTCTTTTCTTTCTTTTGACAATTATCTCTCTAAAAGCCAACAGGTTTTTGTAGTTTGTGTTTGTAGTTTTTAGACTCTTGGATTTTTTAGCAGGGGTTCAAGGCTTTTCTTTCTCAATTTTCTGACTTCTTTACAGTTGCCAATGGAGTTCAATTTATAGGAAAAGATATTGTATTTTTTTAGAGGTCAAGTGGCATCAACATCTTATGCTAGGCGCTGACTTGTTCTTTAAGTAAGTTTAAACAAGCATGGTTCAAGGCACAAAGCAGGATGGCTAGCAGGTTTAGCAGCGCCTAAGCTGGATTTATTAGCCAAAATTAAGGAAAAGCAAAAGTAACAGATGGGCCTAGCACCCTTTTGCATAAAAGTTTACTTTCCCAAGACAATAGAGATACACGTGGGGGAAATCCTTTGGATAAAGGCTCAAAAATGGTTGTGAGCATTAAATGAGCATTAAATGATGATGAGATTTATCAAATCAAAAATCCTGCCATGTGAAACTCTGCATCATTGCTTAATTTTGGGTCAGAAGTTCAGCTTCAGCGTAGCTTAAAATAGACATCCAATCTTTTGATCCTTGTATCTCCTGGCTCCAGCATGTTCTGAAGGAGCTCTCAGATTTTCTAGGAAGCTTGCAGCACGCTTTGTAACCTTCTTTGACTTGCCCTTGAAAACTCTGACTGATCCTTTGTGAAAACTGGCCCAAAAGTTCTGACCAAACTCTGTCTTGAAAGTGTCCAGAATTTGCTGAGTGCTTTAGTTTCATGGACGTGTCTTCAAGGATTTTATAACTTGAAATCCCAGCATTTCTAGGAGAAGTTCTGTTCTGCAATGTTTTAGATCTCATTGAAATCTATAACTATTGAATCAGAAGTTCTTCCAGAATCAGCTTGCATCATGGTGAAAATCTGACCAGAAGTTCTGAGCTTGTCATATTTCTTAAACACTTAGAAAAATTCTAAGTATTTAGAATTTTGACTTCTCCAAAGTAGTTTTTGACTTTTGAATTTCTTGAAGAAACAAACTTCATATTTTAACATGTCTTGCTGAAATATGATTCTTGAAACTTGATTTTGATCCAAAAGTCAAAGTTTGACTTTTTAGTGTACAAATGACCATTTTGCCCTTGTGGATGATTTTCTTGGAAAATTTGTAATTCAAAGCTTGAAATTGGATGGGAACAAACCTGAGGGTTCATGGTGATCCTTTGAGAAATGAGAGGGAAAATTCTGGGGTATAACAAAAGGGAAGGTGTTAGCACCCTTTATATCCATGTTTTTCCATGGGATCTTAGGTACTTGCTCATTTTGAAATCGCTTGTGTGTGCTTTGAAAATTTTTTGTTTAACTTCGTGATAACCCTTGTATCGGTCCTCAAGAGTGTGACAAAGTTGTTTTGAAAACTGTTTTGAAAAGTGTTGGTGTGAAATTTGTTTGTTTAAGCAAGTACCTAGGAACTAATCTACCTACTCGAAAAAAGTCTGTTTGCTTTCCTTTAGACAGCGCTATCCTATTATTAAGGAATAGGTAGCATCGTCGTTGGAATTTTAAGGGACGTTCGAAGGGACAAGTACGATCACAAAAGCACTGTTAGGAAATTTTAGTAATCATCCTAAAGCCTTAAAGATCTTTTTTCGAGACAACATCCAAATGTGTCATTTTAGATTTTTTGGGACTAGAGGACAACCACTAACATTCCATATACTTTATGACCGTTTACCAAAGGCAACCGGAGTGGAGTAAACCCTAGGAGTGAGCATGTGCAAGTGTATTTTTTCAGTTAATTATCTTTGCACATTTAGGGTTTTCTACTGTTTTTAATTTCAATTTATCTTTCCATACAATCCTATACATACATTTAAGCAGTTTATAGTTTGCGGGAATTAAAATGCGATAAATTAGAGTCCTAACTATTACAAGGCTTTCGCAGCTACATAATCATTTTGACTGTAAATAAAGATGCAAAAATTTAAAACCCTAATTACTATTACAAACTCGGAGCAGTTACAATAATAAAAAAGGGAAAATTAAGGGTGCACGGCGAATTAAATGTGAGAAATAAGTGGAACACCTAAAAATCTAATTTAGAAAAGATTTAGGTTATTTTTTGAGAAAAAATTAGGCTATGTACAAATTTAACCCTAATTCTATTTATTTTAAATTATAATAAAAAGGAATTAAATTACCCTAATTTAATTAAACTAATTAATTAATAAAATATTTTTATAAAAAATGATTTTTGATGTTTTTATGATTTTTGATTAAATAAAAAAAGCATGATTTTTGGTGTTATTTGAAAAAGCAAATAATTAATAAATAATAAAAAAAGAATTGAAATAAAAAAGAATAGAATTGGGCCTGTATAATGAGCAATTAGGGGGGGGGGGTGCTTCTGAATTTGATGGGGCCATTATGGCTGAGCCCACTCCCCACGCCTGATTCAGTGTTTGTACTCCTGGAGAGTGCGCCATGGTCCTTCCTTGGTTTGAGCGTTGGATTTGTATTGGAAATGATCTAGTGGCTGGATTTTGAGACCACACGGTAGGCGCTTGGAATGTGTATTCAAGGAATCTGCAAAGGAACATTGAGAAAATAAAGAAAACACAGGGACCTGGGATCGAACCCAGGTCCTCTCCACTATCTAACACACGCTTCACCACTGAGCCATATTGTTTAGTTGTTATTATAATAAGATTAAACCATAATATATAAAACAAAGTGTATAGGCTGGACAAAATAAAAAAACGCGCGAATCATTCAAATGGACCAGTGGGGGTGGTGACAAGTCATCGTCTTCTTCCCTGTCCGTCGTCTTAGGTCCATACCTTTTACATACAGACAGAACTCCATAGCCATAAACCCGTAAACCTCAAAAATCCACAAAATGCATGATAAATTAATTCTAGATACACCAATCAACTCGTCTTTATCTCACGAGTATCATGACACTATTTTCTTGGTCCAATTTAACCTGTACAGAGAAGCCCCAAAACGGCTTCTTAAACCATAACCATGGCAATTAGTGAAGTAGTCATCAAAACTCAAAATTAATTGAACCAAAACATTCCAAATGATGATAAAAATACAATGCTATGCTTAAAAGTGGTTAATCATGCGTAAATTGTAATATCAAAATCAAACTGATATGTGCAAACCGTGGGTTTACCAGGAGCGATTCTGGGCTTGGGAAGGATGGGAAACGACCGTATTAGCTTCAAGAGATGTCTAGGAAGTGATTAGCAGCTTTGGAATGTCTTGAATCACCCTCTATGTGAGAAAACGATCCACCACTTTTTTGCCAAAATTTGAGTTTTGTTCTTTAGCTCTCACGACTACAATCCTTGTCCTTTTGCATTGTTTATGTTCAACATATGTAGTGTGATGGATTAGGGCAACAAAACAACTTGAATCTTTTACAATCATGGAAATTGAATGTGATTTGTTTGCCATATGATATCTTTCCAAAACTATCCTAATCATGCTATTTTTGCCTCAATTTTTCTTGATTCGATTTGATCTGATTAGGTCAGCTTAATTAGATTTGATTCTAACAAAAATCAGATCAAAAAATCAATCTTTGATATTTTTTGTCATTTATTTGATTTAATGTGAGTTTTAAATAATAAAAATCAAAATAAAATAAATAAATAGAGAAAATAATATATGGATGCTGATTTAGGTCGTGGACCATGTCTTCAACAAGATACAATCATGAAAAGCTAGGCCCATTTAACAAAAAGTGCACTTTTGAGCACATTTGACTTTTGACAATTTTCCATAAATGGCCAACTTTGACAATGCATATCTCCTCCAATTTTAACCCTAGAGAGGTGTTCTTGGACTTTTAGGAAGCTTAGGATTTCCTCTAAACAACCCTTTTGGTTTCATCTCAATTGGATCTTCCATGTTCATGTAAGAAGCTTTGACCCAAAAGGTGTTTTTGCTGACTTTTTAAAAGGACCTATAATGTAGAAATTCATATCTTTTTATGAGTGCATTTTTTGAACTTTAGGGATGAAGATGAGTTGTAGGAAAATGGATTCTCTTCAAAATTAGCCTTGGATGAAAAATTTCTGTTAAAGTATGAGAAAGTTATGCTTGGTCAAAGTTTGGTTGACTTTTCCTGAGAAACCCTAATTTAGCAACTTTTGAGTTTTGATGAATTAGGAGCATTCCTGGAGGAATCATGATCAACCTTTGATCAAATTATAAATATTACTTCAAAATGTTAATGTTGACCAAAAATATTGAAGTTTGACTGTATGTGGGCCACAATTAACTTTTGACCTAATATAGTTGATTTTCAAGCATCTGAGCAGTTGACTGAGCAAACTTCTTGTGCAAGGCATGAAAATTGGCATGGATTATCTTGAGAACATATAAGGACCATGGAAAATATTTTAGGCCTTTGGAGCTCACCTATCTTGATGAAAAGGGAAACCCTAGTTTGAGGTTTATTACTTTAGGATAGAGTTTGTCTGGTAAACTCTTGGACATCCTTGAGCAAGTTGAGGGTTTGAATGAGCATATGTTGAGTAACATGGGAGGGCAAATTTTGGGGGTACAACAGTATGCGTCGAATCATTTCTTATTTGTGTCGACACATTCATGTTTTATGTGGAATAAAACACCTTTTGTCTCTCTGTATTGTGTCTGGATAATAGTATGCATCGATGCATAAGGCTTTGTATCGACTCATACCCTGTTCTATAACTAAAATGAGTCGACTCATGCGTGATTTGTGTCGGCTTATAACATGTTTTACACCATATATGTGTCGACAATGAATCACTAATGATGCTTGAAATGAGGATCTCAAAGTCAAGAAGACTTACCTTGAAACTGAAATTTGTATTTTGAGTTTGAGTTGCTGTCTTGGAGAAAGCAAGTTGGAAGTGGCTGTTTTTTAGTTTGGAAAGTAGTGATGTTTAGGGGAAAACTTTCAAGGTTGTACATTGGGTTGATGTTTTGTTTTTGTGAATGGAGATAGAGCTGAAGATGAGAAAAGGTTACAAAAAGTTCTGTTATATTTTTCAAAACTCTCTCTTCTCTCTTTCTAAAAACCCCTCCTTTGTGTGTTGTGAAACAACTTATTTATAGATGAAATTGACTGAAATTTGGGAGGGAAATAGATACGTTTTTTGAACTGTTTATGGACACTATTTCATTGCTTTTTAGATGCAACTCTTATGTGCTAAGTTTGTGAAAATATGGGACTAATATGATGCAGGTTTTGCAGGGCAGCATAGCAGGTTTTGACAGTTTTCTTAGCATTACTATGCATGTTTTTAGACAGCGGGATATGTAGCATGATACATGGCTGTTTTGTAGCAGTTTTGGAGTGGAGTGACAACTTGGTACAGGGCTTGCTTTATACAGGACAACAGACTATTTTTTAACATGGTTTTAGTCTAGTAACAACAGGCTTGGACTTGGCAGCATATCTGATTTTCAGGCTTTTCTGGACAACAATATTTGTAGCATGATACAAGTCTGGTTTTATGGACAATATAGTGGCAAAGTTTGAAGATTGAGTCAAAGGGAAAAGTTCAAACAAGACAAGGCTTAGGATTTGTAACTTGCAATTTTTAACTTTAAAAATGCAGCCTTGTTGTTTACTTTGAAGCTTGTAACAACTTGAATTATCTTGAATTATGGTGAAAAGATGTCATGAAATAATGAAATTAACACTTAGAAAAATTTCTAAGTCTTGCAAAGTTTAACTTTTCATAATGACTTTTGACTTTCTTGATTTCTTGATGATCAAATTTCATATTTTCGAATGTCTTTATAAAATTTGATCTTCGAAACTAAAATTTGATCAAAAGGTCAAAGTTTGACTTTTCAGTGTACAATTGACTTTTTCATCAGTTGACCAAATTTAAACTATCAATCCACTGATCTTGAGAAATTATTTATGCCATGGAATTGGGTTAACATGTTATGTTTGAGTCTTTGAGATTATGCTTCAATCCATTAGGTCCTGTATTAGGTCAAAAAGTCAATTCAATCGTTCTTAGTCAAAACTCTAATTTGGAGTCTCAGTGCTTCAGAGATGATTTTGTCTGATCAATTCCTTGAGAATCCTTGAGCATTGAAGATACTTTATGAGGAATGTTTTGAAAAAGAGAGGGAAAATTTTGAGCTGCCCCTGTTCAATCTTCTTAAACCTGAAAAAGTTAGATTGGCGGGTCCGCCATTCGTGACTTTAAGGTGGAAGATAATTGAATACTAGAGTGCCCAAAAATTTACACTTGATGATGTGTTAGTTGATTGTGTCGGGAATAGGCTTAAAGATGACATTTGGAGACGTGATAAAGAATTTGTTGGAGATGGGCTTGCAGATGCCATCCAGAGTGACTGTTGGTAGAAGTATCAGAATAAATCTTTGGTTGATTTAATCTGAATGATATGCTGGAATGGACCCGTGTTAAGTCATGTTTGGAAATGTATTAGAAGAAATCCGTGTAAGATTTCTTCTTGATGAGCCAATGTGAAGCTGCATCTGGAAACATATGAGAAGGAGCCTGTGTAGGGCTGCTTCGGGATGAGTCTGTGTGAAACTGCATCTGGAAATGTATGAGAAGGAGCCTCCTGTGTAAGGATGCTTTGGGATGAGTCAGTGTGAAAATGCATCTGGAAATATATGAGAAGGAGTCTGTGTAGGACTGCTTCGGGATTAGTTCGTGTGAAACTGCATCTGGAAATATATGAGAAGGAGCCTGTGTAGGGCTTCTTCGGGATGAGTCCGTGTGAAACTGCATCTGGAAATATATGAGAAGGAGCCTGTGTAGGGCTGCTTCGGGATGAGTCAGTGTGAAACCGCATCTGGAAATGTATGAGAAGGAGCCTGTGTAAGATTGCTTCATGATGAGCCTGTGTGAAGCTGCATTTAGAAATTAGAAGGAACCCGTGTAAGATTGCTTCATGATGAGCCTGTGTGAAGCTGCATCGAGAAATTAGAAAGAATCCGTGTAAGATTGCTTCATGATGAGCCCGTGTGAAGCTGCATCTGGAAATTAGAAAGAACCCGTGTAAGATTTCTTCTTGATGGGCCCATGTGAAGCTGCATCTGGTTGCGTATATAATTGTTTTGTCTTGCTTCAGGAACTAATCTTGGACCTGTTGAAAATTGTTAATAATAAGTATATGTTGATTGACCTTTCCTGAAAAGGTAAAGAGTTAGCTGTATGCAATGTCATGATGTATGGAATGCATTATGTAATGATTTATGTTATATGCGCTTTGTATGAATATGCTATGATGTATGAAATGTGAAATGTTGTTTAAGTGTATCTTTGTTATGAAAATAAATTCCTGACAACTTATTTGTTTGAAGAAACTCCGCTGGGGATGTGCTGATTTCTGTACGGGGAATTGAGTTCAGGAACTTCAGTTGTCCATTACTCTACTGGGGAATCATAACTTGACTGAGGATAAAAGAGATGGTTAAACCTTCGTCTTGGAGAGGATAGTTGACTGGTATTCGATCGAAATCCAGGCTTTGCAGAAACTTTCTGGGAGGATGAAGCTAATTTTTATCTGGTCGGTTTCCAGGCTTCACAACAACTTACTGGGGAGGATGAAGTTAATTGTTATCTGGTCAGATTCTAGACTTCGCAACAACTTACAGAAGGTAACTGTTATCTGGTCGGATTCCAGGTTTTGCAACAAATTTCTGAGGTTAACTGTTATCTGGTCTAATTCCAGGATTCACAACAACTTTCTGAGGTGGATAAAGTTAATTTTTATCTGGTTGGATTTCAGGCTCCATAATAACTTATAGAAGTTAACTGTTATCTGGTCAGACTCCAGGCTTCGCAACAACTTTATGAGGTTATCTGTTATCTGGTCGGATTCCAGGCTTCGCGACAACTTTTTGAGGTTAACTGTTATCTGGTCAGATTCCAGGCTTCGCAATAACTCTCTGAGGAGGATGAAGTTAATTGTTATTTGGTCGGATTCCTGGCTTTGTAACAACTTATTGAATTTAACTGTTACCTTGTCGGATTTCAGGCTTCGCAACAACTTTATGAGGTTAACTGTTATCTGGTCGGATTCCAGGCTTCGTAGCAACTCTCTGAAATGGATGAAGTTAATTGTTATCTGGTCGGACTCTAGGCTTTGCAACAACTTACAAAAGTTATTATCAACTTGTTGTACCCCAAAATTTTCCCTCCCATATTCTTCAAGGATTGTCAAGAATCATCTTCAAATGGTTCAAGATTGCTCAAAGGGTTGCACAGTCAGACCACCTCCTAAGCCAGTCAAAATTAAGGTTTAATTTCTTTCAAGGAATTTGAGGTTCTCAATGGCTCAATAAAGTCTCATAGGCCTATATACGTTGTCAAACATCTACATGTCAAGTCTCAAGGCTCACAGTGCCAAGTTCTACAGTCAAAAGCCCTATTTGCTCTACAGTCAACTGCAGGGGAAAAATGGTCATTTTGCAGTCAAAAGTCAAATTTTTTGGTCAACATCTTATTTTGAGTCCACAATCATCATTTGATCAAGTCTTGATCATGATTCCACAAGCATGGCTCAAAAATCATCAAGATGCAAAAAGTTGCTATTTTTGGACAGTAGAAAAGTCAACTGTATCTTGACCAAGGCATAACTTTTTCATGGTTCATCAGAAAAATCCCATCCAATGCTCATTTTTAAGGGGATGACATTTCCTACAACTCATCTTCACATTCCAAGTCCAATAAATGCTCTCACAAAAAGTTATCAATTTCTACATTATAGGTCAATTTCAAAAGTCAACAAAAATGCACTTTAAGTCAAAGACCATAACTTGATATTGGTAAATCCAAATGACATGGGACCAAAGGCATTGGTTAGAGGACTTCAATACCTTTCCAAAATTTCCAAGAACATGTTCATATGATCAAAATTGAGCAAGATATGCATTGGAGAAGTTGGGAAATTTTTGTGAATTTGCAAAAGTCAACTTTGCTCAAAACACTTTGTTTTTGCTAATGGGCCTCAAATTTCTTCTTGAAACTTTATCCAAGGCCTATGCACGACCCATCAAGCTCAAATTGATTTATTTTCTTATTTTTATTAATTAATTGGATTTTTAATTGATTTTAATTCATTTAATTAATTTAAAATGTAGGAAAATATCAAGATATGGTTTTTCAATCTTTTCATGAAGCAAATATGACCTACAAGAGCTGGAAAATTTGTGTGCACATCAAGGGGACAAAAATCTCCAAGTTTGTCAAGTTTTTCCAATCAAAAAGATTGAAAAATATTTGATTTTCAATCAAATATACAAACATCAATTCCATGGATTTCTTGGCCAAGATTTAACCTAATTCCATTCTACTATAAGTATACAAGTCAACCCTAATGCATTGGACGTGAAATTGCTCCAAACAAAGCCATAGCAACTTTGAAAAAAACTCAAAAAACTTGAAAACTATTTTCCAGGTTCCAGGCCAATTCAAGGACTTTTGAGGATTCAAACACGTTGCTGGGAGTGTGAGGAACATTTTGCAATCAAAACCACACGCTAAGGCTCAAAGAATCACCAAGAACAATCACACGGTTTGATGATTTTTTCCATAATCGAAACTCATATTTCATGCATAATTAACATGTTTTAATCATTGTTCTGTGTTGCTTGAATTCATATAAAGCTAATGGTACAGGTTAATTGAATTATAGAGCCCTAAAACAAAGATGCCATTGACAAATTCTAGGGTTCCTAAGCTTTGATTTTGGGGCTTTATTATCCAGGAAAAATTGGAGCCTTTAAGACCCATGGTTGAAACCGTTGCATCCAGACGAATCTAAGGAGACCATCGCGAAATATTTATGTTGCTCATAGGCCTAATTGCTATTATTCGTGGTTGCAGGTTGTGGGGGTTAAAACCCCCCGCTATTTAACTGTGTTTTTTATAGGCAAACGAGGAAAACGATTGCGTGTTGATACGTGGTTGGTTGGTTTGAAAAAGGGCGCGTGTTTGCTTTTGTGCAGCATATGAATTGATTATTTAATATAATGTTTGTTTGTTATTTCAATGATGACTGAAGCGTGTTGGCGTAGTGGAAGATGAGCTGGCTGGTAACCATTGGGACCTGGGTTCGATTCCAAAGTCTCCCAAAATATTTCTATTGTTTTTTCATAACGTGATTGCATGCAGGCTTTCCAACGTATTCCACCATATACCTCCAGGCATCCAAGCGCCAAGTGGCCTTAAGCATCAATCCAATGGCCATGAGATGTTGACCATGGTGCTCCCTAGTCAAGGCACGCGTGGACAAACCAGAAAGTCAAAGAGGCTTGAGCTTAATGGGCCACCAATTTCCAGAACAAACCTCCATTTGGGCCAGCACACCCCCCTGGTTTCTTATTTTCTTATTTTCTTTCTTTTTATTCTCTCTTATTAACTATAATTATTATTATTATTTAACTCACAAATTATTATTTTCATAATAAATTCAGAAACCTAAAATTTTATTATTATTATTATTTATTAATTTCACTTTATTTTTTGTAAATAAATGCTAACAAATTAATTTAGTTTAATTAGGTTTAATTTTGACTTTTTCATAATAAATAAAATAAATTTAGAATTAGGGTTTTCTTGACAACTTTTAATTTCTTTTATTTTTATTTTCATTAAAACATAAAAAACATAAAAAATACTTTTTTTAATTAATTAATTAATTAGTTTTAGGTTTAATATTTAATTAGATGCAAAAAAAAAGGACCAAAATTCATTCTTTTCTCAAAAAGGGTCAAAACCCTAAGGACGTCCACGATTTAATTTCTTTTCGCGTATATTAATTTTTGAGCATATTTATGTAATTGCTCCGAGAATGTAATAGCGTAATTAGGACTTTTTATCGCTTTCTTTATTTTCTCGCATTTATCTTTTCAAGGGTTATGTTTTTGGCGATGTAAATACCCGACGCCTTGTAATAGCGTAGATTTATTTTCCGCAATTTACTTTCTGCAAACTAATAACTGTTAATTATGCATGACAAGACTTGCTTGAAAATAAAATCAACTCGTAGCTCACCATAACATGTGCAAAGATAAACTTAACTGAATCCTGACACACTCGCACATGCCACTCTTAGGGTACGCCTCACTTGGTTGCCTCGACGTGGTCATTATGTATAGGGTGTTTTAGAAGTCGCCCTCCTGTCTAAAGATCCAGATGCCTCGAAACGGTTGCCTCGGATAAAGAAGGATCTAGGACATTAGGGTTACCGCTAAGGCGTCCTACTATTGCTTTGGTGACCACACATGTCCCTATAATCGAATTGACCCGAATAACTCCAACGACGGTGCTACCTACTTCTCAATAGTGGGATAGTACTGTCTAAAGGACATTTACACAGCTTAATTTCTTTTGAGTAGGTAGATTTCTCCTGGGTACTTGCTCTTTCAAAGACAAAAAAACAACTTTTCGCACTTACACTTTCAAACAAAAGTTTCAAACAAATACTTCATACACTCTTGAGAACTGATACAAGAGTTACCTAGAAGTTTTCAAAACAAACTTTTTCAAAACCCACAAACACAAGAAAAGAAAAACATTTTTGAAAACATAGTGAGCAAGTACCTAAGAGCCCGTGGATAACCACAGATAGAAAGGGTACTAACACCTTCCCTTTCTATAATCTACCTCCCGAACCGAGAAACATCTCGAAAAGGAATTTTGCTATGCTTTTGTCCTTTCCTTGTTGGAGAAAATAAAAGACGGTGGTGACTCTTGCTTACCGCGACATTTCGCGAACTAGCATTCCAAACAGTCAGTTCTATTTCCACTGATCACAGAACTGGCGACTCTGTTGGGGAAAATTAATAAGTGAGGTGTACCTTAGGATTAGATCATTCTATGTTTTCAATTGTATGCCTTGTTTGCTTTAATATTGTGGGCTTGCATCAGAGTTTCATGGATCCTAACCTGGATCTGGGGAATACCCTTTAGGTAGCAATAAACTGTGAGGGACCTGTCCGGTGTAGACCGACACGGGTGAAGCAGTAGCTACATTGGTGTGACACCTTGGTCTGTACCGATATCCCTTGTGTTGGAACGAGGAGAATATGTGTCTTCTGAGGAGTCATTAAGCACCAACTGACCTTAGAACCTTAAATTGACCCAACTTAGCCATAAAATAGTAGCAGTATGCTACACTCATTGAGGCTAAACTCTCGCGATGGTTCCGGCCGCAAGAAAAGATTGCGAAGCTGGAGTTATGACCGATTGAGGGTAGTCAGTGATATTGAGATCCTCTAGAACCCGGTTACTATTCATAGGACAGGTTTTGAGCCAACCAACTTCAAGAGGGTAGTACCTAAACTTCATGCCGGCCTGAACTCTAAGGGTTGTCTTGTGTGACTTGTGTGCCTTCAAACTTGAACTACTTGCACATTCTTGTTATCTGACACATGAATTCCTTGCAGGTTTTGTTTACAGTCCTTAATCTGGACTTATTACAGGGCTTACTTACACCTCACACCTTTGCATCCATGTACATAACATCATACGCATCACAACATCATACCATAGCATTTCCTTAACCATTTCAAGAATCTCAAGGGTTTGTGATGTAGGTCATGATGGACCAAATGTCTAGCAAGGGGCAAAGGGGATTTATTTTCCTCTAATCAAGGTTGTCCAGAAATCCAAGCACGATAACCTGAGTCAGGGGCTATGACCCACTCGATATGGTGAGCCTTGACCCTTGAAGAAGGACTCTCAACAACATGAAGTTCCTTCAATCAAGCTACAAAATTCAAATTCTAACAACTTTCTTGTTTACCCCGCGAGATCCTTGAAAACACTGCATACATACATATCATTGCATTACAGGTACCCTTTTTACAGGTCACTTATCTTCTTCGCTGTTTATTTCAGCAATCATCATGTCTACCGAACCTTCCACTGAACAAGCTATCAAGGCCCTCCAGGCCCAGAATGCCCAGTTCCAAGAGTTGGTTATGAGCCTAGCCCAGGGTCAACAGGATTTGAAAACTCTGATTCTGAAAGAGAGGAAGAAGAAGAAGAAGAGGACTGTTTTGTTCAACACTAGACGCAGATCTGGGAATGGACCGCAGAATGAGGTTGAGCTGACTACTTCATCTGTAGGCAAAGACAATCCACAAGAGAAAAGGGTTCCTAGCCCCATAGTCTCCGACAATGAGACGTATTATAATGATGAACAGTATCCTCCTGCTGAGGATAAGTACAAATAGCTGGAGGTCCGCTTAAGTGCTATGGAGATTCAACATGTGCCCGGGTTGGACTTTGGAGACCTAGGCTTATCCTCTGGGGTGGTGATCCCACATAAGTTCAAGGCACCTGCCTTTGCAAAGTACGACGGAGCTTCCTGTCCTAAGCTGCACCTCCGGTCGTATGTGAGGAAGATCCAACCGTATACAGCTGACAAGAATTTGTGGATCCATTTCTTCTAGGATAGTCTTTCAGGAACTCAACTCGAATGGTTCTATCAGCTGGATGGAGCCAGTATTCGTAACTGGGAGGACTTGGCTACTGCGTTGTACAAGCAGTATCAGTATAATTCCGACCTCGCTCCTACGCGTACCCAACTCCAGGGTATGTCATTAGGGACAGGTAAAGGATTTAAGGAGTACGCTCAAAAATGGAGAGACCTTGCTGGAAGGGTGCAGCCACCTTTAACTGACCGTGAACTTGTTGATATGTTTCTGGGGACCCTGTCTGGTCCGTTCTTCAACCATCTGATTGAGAATTCTTCTGCTGGGTTTACAGACCTTATCTTGACTGGTGAGAGAATAGAAGCTGGTATCAAGTCTGGGAAAATACATAAGGGTGACTCCTCGAACACTGAGAAAAAACCATTCAAGAAAGAATCCAGTGCTGTTTATGGTTCAAGAAGACAGAATAGGTCCGAACACCGCCAAGATGTCAATGCAGTAGTTATTTCAAAACCGGCCAGTGCTCCTCAACATCGCAACCAACAAAGGGAAGAGAGACCTAGAAGGCAATTCACTCCCCTCAGCATGACCTTGTCCCAGATATTGCCACAGTTGCTGAAGACCAATTTGGTAACTCTGAGGGACCCTCCTAAGAATTCGAACACTACACCTTCAAGGTATAACCCCAACGCCCATTGCGCTTATCATTCTGACAGCCCGGGGCATGCTACAGATGATTGTTGGACTTTGAGGAACAAGGTTCAGGACCTAATCGATGCAAAGGAGGTCGAGTTCGAAGCGCCCGAGACTTCCAATGTGATCACTGCTCCCTTGCCAAAACATGGCTAGGATTGAAAGAACTTTTGTTCATTTGAATTCTGAAGTTGTACTTTTCTTTTCTTTTTCAAACAATTATTGTCATGGCAAACTTTCTGATTTCATTAATGCATCGCATATGTCTATTTTGAATCAATCCATTCGTATTCACTATAGTCAAATTGCTTTCATTTTTTTGTGATGATCAAACTCTCGATTAAAAAATTCTAAGCCTTTTGAGGGAGGATGACAAAAATGATACCATGATCCTTACAATATGCTTTTGAACAGACCCCGCTGATGAGGTACATGCATTGTTTAAAATCCTAAACAGTGGAATTATAAGGAAGATAATCCCTCGTCAACCCCCTTTGAGCCAAAGAAGTTGGAGTTTTTCTTTTCAAAAATTAAAAACCCTTAATCATAACCTGGGGCAGGGTAGTTTTCTTAGTTGATCCAGGTGCACAATGGATGGCATCAAAGAAGTCCTTCCGAAACGAAAGACGGTGTTGGTTCCGTATAATCGTAAGGACAGACAGTCATTATCTCTCAAAAATAAAATCCCATCAAGTCAAAACCAATGAAGGAGACTTACAAAGCTGGGGCATCCCGCTGACTGTAAACACAAAAAGAAATAGTTCAGGCAAAAGACGGGGACAATAAAATAAAAAAAAGAAAGAGGTCCTACAAACCCTCAACAAAAAGAAATGAATGCCTATTCAAAATAAATTGTCATTATCCGAACCATCACCGGAATATCAGAGCAAAGACTCAAACAAGATCTAATGCACGATTAGCTGAGTTTAGGATCGAAGAACATCACGAAGAGAGGGTGGGTACAAATAAATTTTGAGCCTTTATCCTTTGTTTCTTAAATCGTGAACCAGGCCACGTTATAACCCTTAAAAAGCCCTAGCTGAAGCATGGGTTAGTTCGAAAGCATACTGTTACAAAAGGTATCCTGACTCCTCTAGGGCTTGCTGTAAAATCCTGAGTTGACATCACATTTTACAAAAATTCACTTATTTTATTGAAAACTGCATTTTCAAAAACTTCAAGACAGACATAAGCTTTGCATTCTTAAATTAACATTGTTTGCATATGACTATTTGTTCAACAGCAGAGAAGTTCGCACGAAGAATATCTAGTGAACAAAAGCACTTCCAATCAAGGGGCACGACATGATCATTGTCCATAATCTGGGGCAGTCAAGTCAAGATTCCAGGAGTCTCTCAAAATGCCAAATAGCCAGGGGCAAATCTCCATCTGAGTCACTTAGGGCATTGGACATGAATTCCAACGACGAATCTTGCACGATCAAACATCTTCTGGTAGTATGGCAACACAACGCTACTAACAGTGACAACTCCCTGCACTCTGAGAACGTGGACATAGTCAAAAAGAATACTACGTATAATCAAAGACCTGCTAGGTCGACTGGCCTAGGCAAAAATAAGGGCTTCCCGGCGAACCAAAAGGGTTCGGGCAAAAATAAGGGATGAAAACGAAAAAACCTGTACACCCGGCAAGTCGAAAACCTGAAAAGGAGGCTTGGGCAAAAATGGGTATCCCGGTGGACTGAAAACCCGAAAGGGCGGTCCAGGCAAAAATTAGGGATCAAAGCGTACGACTATGTCCTGTCATCTCGTCACTTGCCTATTAGAAGAAGATTTGTCAATCGGCAGTTGTCAAGCACCTCCACAGGTACTTTCTCCCGCAGAAACTGGGGCAATAAGAATTGTCCGAACTGTACAAGTTGCTCTGTCCTCCATATACAAGGTAAGTTCGGCTGAAGAATATGACCAAGATACCTTCAATCCCCGTAGAGTAAGACAAGAATCAGCGATACTCTCCCCAAGCAGAGTTGGTCTCCCATCATCCCTAAAAAGGCACAGTATCCCCAGCAAGTCAGCGACACTCTCCCCAAGCAGAGTTAGGCTACTGTCAGCCCTAAGGAAGTTGGGTATCCATATAAGATCTTAATATTCTCCAGCAGAGTATAAAAATATTCCTCAGCAAGCATCCCCGACAGTCTTAATATTCCTCGACGGAGTATAAGAATGTTCCCCGACGGCATACAAGATGCCCTCAGTGGAGTCATTTCCTCAAGAGTTTCCCCAGGAGAGTTGAATCATCCTCCCCAGTAGATTCTGGAAGCTTATCCCTGCAGAGTACAAATGCATCTCCCCAGCCATATTCAGAAGGTTATCCCCCACCAGAGTCTAACTGGGTTATCCTCAGCAAATTGCAACGGAAAGATCGTCCTCAGCGAAGTTCTTCCTATCCCCAGCGGAGTTCATCAAAATCTCCAAACAGAGCTTATCAACGGAATCCCCAGCGGAGTTATCATTAAAATCTCAGCAGAACATCTCTTCCCCACAGAGTAATTCCCCGCAGAGTAATCTCTTCTCCAGGTTTATTCCCCAACGGAGTCATCTTCTCCTACCGGTTTATTCTTGCAATCATCTTTGTTCATCATCCCCAGCGGAAACAAAGAACTCTACTCTTCAACATCAGCCCAGGATTCAACGAACTTCCCGGCATTCGTCAAGGATTTATTTTCCCAGACGAAAATACATTCATAAACATCACATTATCATACATCATGCACATACACAATCATATCATACAAGCTCATTCATGATGAGGACATCATTGCTTGATCCATATCATGCATTGCATATGTCTGACCTTTATCTTTCAGGAAAAAAATCCAGTCAAAGGAGACGAGCCCAGTCAAAAGAGACAATCCAGTCAAAAGAGACAATCCAGTCAAAGAAGACAAATCCAGTCGAAGAAGACAAATCCAGTTAAATCGATTCCTAAAGATTTTTCTGACGCTAATCTGTCAATGAAGATAATCTGTCAATGAAGACAACCTCGTCAATGAAGACAATTTGTCAATGAAGACAACTCGTCAATGAAGACAATCTGTCAATGAAGACAATCTGTCAATGAAGATAATCTGTCAATGAAGACAACCTCGTCAATGAAGACAATCTGTCAATGAAGACAACTCGTCAATGAAGACAATCTGTCAATGAAGACAATCTGTCAATGAAGACAACTCGTCAATAAAGACAACCTGTCAACGAAGACAAACTGTCAATGAAGACAAACTGTCAAGGAAGATAACCTGTCAACGAAGACAAACTGTCAATGAAGAGAACCTGTCAATGAAGACAGCCCGTCAATGAAGACAACCCGTCAATGAAGAGAACCTGTCAATGAAGACAACCTGTCAATGAAGACAGCCCGTCAATAAAGACAACCCGTCCATGAGGACAATCCAGTCAAAGAAGACAAATCCAGTCAAAGAAGACAAAACCTGGTTCAGTTAAATCGATTCCTAAATATTTTTCTGAGATAATCTGTTAATGAAGACAACCCGTCAATGAAGATAATCTGTCAATGAAGACAACCCGTCAATGAAGACAACCTGTCAATGAAGACACAACTATCCACTACAATCTACATATGGCATCTATAAGCCCATCCTCCTATCCATCATCTCTCCAAATGGCATCCGTAAGCCCATTCCTGACATCACATTGCTGATACTCCACTATGCGAGTGCAAATTTCTGGGCACTTTAGTGTTCAATCATCTTCCACCTTCGGATCACGAAAGGCACGCAAGCCAATCTACATCCTCAGGTCTAAGAAGATTGAACAGGGGAAACTGTTGTACCCCAAAATTTTCCCTCCCATATTCTTCAAGGATTGTCAAGAATCATCTACAAATGGTTCAAGATTGCTCAAAAGGTTGCACAGTCAGACCACCTCCTAAGCCAGTCAAAATTATGGTTTTATTTCTTTCAAGGAATTTGAGGTTCTCAATGGCTCAATCAAGTCTCATAGGCCTATATACGTTGTCAAGCATCTACATGTCAAGTCTCAAGGCTCACAGAGCCAAGTTCTACAGTCAAAAGCCCTATTTGCTCTACAGTCAACTGTAGGGGCAAAATGGTCATTTTGCAGTCAAAAGTCAAAATTTTTGCTCAACATCTTATTTTGAGTCCACAATCATCATTTGATCAAGTATTGATCATGATTCCACAAGCATGGCTCAAAAATCATCAAGATGCAAAAAGTTGCTATTTTTAGACAGCAGAAAAGTCAACTGTATCTTGACCAAGGCATAACTTTTTCATGGTTCATCAGAAAAATCCCATCCAATGATCATTTTGAAGGGGATGAAATTTCCTACAACTCATCTTCACATTCCAAGTCCAAGAAATGCTCTCACAAAAAGTTATCAATTTCTACATTATAGGTAAATTTCAAAAGTCAACAAAAATGCACTTTAAGTCAAAGACCATAACTTGAGATTGGTAAATCCAAATGACATGGGACCAAAGGAATTGGTTAGAGGACTTCAAGACCTTTCCAAAATGTCCAAGAACATGTTCATATGATCAAAATTGAGCAAGATATGCATTGGAGAAGTTGGGAAATTTTTGTGAATTTGCAAAAGTCAACTTTGCTCAAAACACTTTGTTTTTCTAATGGGCCTCAAATTTCTTCTTGAAACTTTATCCAAGGACTATGCACGACCCATCAAGCTTAAATTGATTTATTTTCTTATTTTTATTAATTAATTGGATTTTTAATTGATTTTAATTCATTTAATTAATTTAAAATGTAGGAAAATATCAAGATATGTTTTTCAATCTTTTCGTGAAGCAAATATGACCTACAAGAGCTGGCTAATTCGTGCGCACATCAAGGGGACAAAAATCTCCAAGTTTGGCAAGTTTTTCCAATCAAAAAGATTGAAAAATATTTGATTTTCAATCAAATATACAAACATCAATTGCATGGATTTCTTGGCCAAGATTTAACCTAATTCCATTCTACTATAAGTATACAAGTCAACCCTAATGCATTGGACATGAAATTGCTGCAAACAAAGCCATAGCAACTTTGAAAAAAACTCAAGAAACTTGAAAACTGTTTTCCAGGTTCCAGGCCAATTCAAGGACTTTTGAGGATTCAAACACGTTGCTGGGAGTGTGAGGAACGTTTTGCAATCAAAACCACACACTAAGGCTCAAAGAATCACCAAGAACAGTCACACGGTTTGATGATTTTTTCCATAATCGAAACTCATATTTCATGCATAATTAACATGTTTTAATCATTGTTCTGTGTTGCTTGAATTCATATAAAGCTAATGGTACAGGTTAATTGAATTATAGAGCCCTAAAACAAAAGATGCCATTGACAAATTCTAGGGTTCCTAAGCTTTGATTTTGGGGCTTTATTATCCAGGAAAAATTGGAGCCTTTAAGACCCATGGTTGAAACAGTTGCATCCAGAAGAATCTAAGGAGACCATCGCGAAATATTTATGTTGCTCATAGGCCTAATCACTATTATTCGTGGTTGCAGGTTGTGGGGGTTAAAAACCCCCGCTATTTAACTGTGTTTTTTACAGGCAAACGAGGAAGACGATTGCGTGTTGATATGTGGTTGGTTGGTTTGAAATAGGGCGCGTGTTTTTCTTTTGTGCAGCATATGAATTGATTATTTAATATAATGTTTGTTTGTTATTTCAATGATGACTGAAGCGTGTTGGCGTAGTGGAAGATGAGCTGGCTGGTAACCATTGGGACCTGGGTTCGATTCCAAAGTCTCCCAAAATATTTCTATTGTTTTTTCATAACGTGATTGCATGCAGGCTTTCCAACGTATTCCACCATATACCTCCAGGCATCCAAGCGCCAAGTGGCCTTAAACATTAATCCAATGGCCATGAGATGTTGACCATGGTGCTCCCTAGTCAAGGCACGCATGGACAAACCAGAAAGTCAAAGAGGCTTGAGCTTAATGGGCCACCAATTTCCAGAACAAACCTCCATTTGGGCCAGCACACCCCCCTGGTTTCTTATTTTCTTATTTTCTTTCTTTTTATTTTCTCTTATTAACTATAATTATTATTATTATTTAACTCACAAATTATTATTTTCATAATAAATTCAGAAACCTAAAATTTTATTATTATTATTATTTATTAATTTCACTTTATTTTTTGTAAATAAATACTAACAAATTAATTTAGTTTAATTAGGTTTAATTTTGACTTTTTCATAATAAATAAAATAAATTTAGAATTACGGTTTTCTTGACAACTTTTAATTTCTTTTATTTTTATTTTCATTAAAACATAAAAAACATAAAAAATACTTTTTCTTTTAATTAATTAATTAATTAGTTTTAGGTTTAATATTTAATTAGATGCAAAAAAAGGACCAAAATTCATTCTTTTCTCAAAAAGGGTCAAAACCCTAAGGACGTCCACGATTTAATTTCTTTTCGCGTATATTAATTTTTGACCATATTTATGTAATTGCTCCGAGAATGTAATAGCGTAATTAAGACTTTTTATCGCTTTCTTTATTTTCTCGCATTTATCTTTTCAAGGGTTATGTTTTTGGCGATGTAAATACCCGACGCCTTGTAATAGCGTAGATTTATTTTCCGCAATTTACTTTCCGCAAACTAATAACTGTTAATTATGCATGACAAGACTTGCTTGAAAATAAAATCAACTCGTAGCTCACCATAACATGTGCAAAGATAAAATTAACTGAATCCTGACACACTCTCACATGCCACTCTTAGGGTACGCCTCACTTGGTTGCCTCGACGTGGTCATTAAGTATAGGGTGTTTTAGAGGTCGCCCTCATGTCTAAAGATCCAGTTGCCTCGAAACGGTTGCCTCGGATAAAGAAGGATCTAGGACATTAGGGTTACCGCTAAGGCGTCCTACTATTGCTTTGGTGACCACACATGTCCCTATAATTGAATTGACCTGAATAACTCCAACGACGGTGCTACCTACTTCTCAATAGTGGGATAGTACTGTCTAAAGGACATTTACACAACTTAATTTCTTTTGAGTAGGTAGATTTCTCCTGGGTACTTGCTCTTTCAAAAACAAAAAAATAACTTTTCGCACTTACACTTTCAAACAAAAGTTTCAAACAAATACTTCATACACTCTTGAGGACTGATACAAGAGTTACCTAAAAGTTTCCAAAACAAACTTTTTCAAAACCCACAAACACAAGAAAAGTAAAACATTTTTGAAAACATAGTGAGCAAGTACCTAAGAGCCCGTGGATAACCACGGATAGAAAGGGTGCTAACACCTTCCCTTTCTATAATCTACCTCCCGAACCGAGAAACATCTTGAAAAGGAATTTTGTTGTGCTTTTGTCCTTTCCTTGTTGGAGAAAATAAAAGACGGTGGCGACTCTTGCTTACCGCGACATTTCGCGAACCAGCATTCTAAACAGTCAGTTCTATTTCCACCGATCACATAACTCCATTGGGGACAAAGGGGTTTGTCCGTTGACTTGTAATAGTCTGAGAAAGGACTTGCATTGGGGAATCTGTAGTTTGTTGGGGAAATAAACCCTGTTGAAGAGAATATTTTGAAGACCTTATTAGGAGATAAATTCTCTTGGGTAGAACTCTGCAAGGTTTCTTTTTTCAGTTAAGACCAACTCAACTAGGTAATGTCAAAATAAATCCAAGCCTTGATTGTATCTGAGGAGATATTAAACAAGTATCAAAATGACATCCATATCTAGATCGTATCTGAACTGTATTTGTAGGAGAGTCTAGAATAAATTTCAGAATAAATCTGTATTTAGAATGTATCTGCATTGTATCTAGAAGATGATAAATTACCGACAATTTCCATCCATTTGGGGACCGGCATGATTTGTGTGTTCATTGGGAGAAGATCTAACTACTTTATTTGCTGGTGACTTTGACTATGTCATCGGTTGGAGGATGCCCCATTTTTGTTTGAAGATGCTTCTGCACTTGTCAAGGATAGCCTTGTAGAGGATTGTACCCTTAGTCGTGAAGATTAATTTATGGGGATAACCTTATAGAGGTGGCTCTGGCGACTTCACTGGTGATCAGTTTATGAAAGGAACTTTGTGGGGATTTGTCACTATCCATAGTAGTAAGTAGTACTTCCAGAACATGTTTGCTTAGTCGTACGTGACCCTTTACTGGAATTCATGTTCAATTCACTAAGTGATTCCGATGGAGACCTGCCCCTGGCTATTCAGGACTTTATGAGAGATTTCTTGGAATTTTTACTTGATTGCCACTGATGAGTTGGACAATAACATGTCATGTCCCCTTGATTATGGTATATTTCTCATTGGAAGTGTCTTCCCATTTGAAGTGATTCTGTTTCTTGAGATAATTTTTCGTTCTATGGATATTCGTCGTGCGAATTTCTCCGTTGTCAAAAAATTAGATATATGCAAACAACGATATTCAAACAATACAAAGTTTATGTTTGTCTTGAAGTTTTGAAAATGCATTTTTAGCAGATCAAAGAATTTTGTAAGAATATGAATTTAACTCAGGATTTACAGTAAGCCTCACAGGAGTCAGGACACCTTTTGTAACAGTATTCTTTCGAACTAACCCATGCTTCAATTAGGACTTCAAAAGGTTGTAACGTGGCTTGATTCACAATTTAAGAAACAAAGGATAAGGCTCAAAGTTTATTTGTACCTGACCTGTTCTTCATGATGTTCTTCTGCCCTATACTCAGTTAATTATGCATTTATCTCCCAATAGAATCTGGAATGATATTTTGGTGATGGTTCGAATACTAGAAGTTTATTTGAGAAGGCAGTCAATTTTACAACATTTTTCCGTTGTAGAGGATTTGTAGCGACCTCTTTTATTATCCCTAATTTTTTTTCCTAACTTCTTTTTTGTTTCGAGACTACAGTCAGCGGGATGCCTCGGTTTTTCTTAAGTCTCCTTCGTAGGTTTTGACTCAGTGGGATTTTCTTTTGAGAGATAACGAATACCTATTTTACAGGGAACCATCACCGTCTTTTGATTCAGAAGGATGTTTTTTATGTCATTCATTGTGTACGAAGTGAAAGGTTGCGACTGAACGCGCATTTAAATTAACTAAGAAACTACCCTGCCCCAGGTTTTGATTAAAGGTTTCAATTTGTGCGGAAAGAAAAACTCCTACTTCTTAAGCTCAAAGGGGTTTACTAGGTATTATCTTCCTTATAACTCCACTATTTGGGATTTGAAACAACGCATCTACAACGTCAAAAAAGTCTGTCCAAAAGCATACTGTATGAGATTATGGTTTTATTTTCGTCATCCTCCCACTAAAGCTTAAGGCTTGTAGCCGAGAGTTGAATATCATACAAAAAAGAGTAAAAACATAATTTCAATATAGTGAAAATAAATGGATTAACTCAAGACAAACATATGCAATGCATTAGTGAGAATAACCAAAGTCTGACATAAAGATAATTGTTTAAGCAAACAAAGAAATTACAACTGAAAATTCGAATGAGCAAAAGTTTCTCCGCCTAAATTTCTCACTTCAGATGGTGTGTCTTTGAGGGGTGACAAAAAAACTCAATTTGACCATCTTGTGTAAATTCCAACACTCCTTCGTCGATCAGGTCTTGAATCTTATTCTTCAACGCCCAACAATGGTTAGTGTCATGTCCATGACTGTTGGAATGGTATGTGCACTTTTAATTATGTTTGTAACGGGGAGCAGAAGTATTAGGTTTTTGAGGAGGCTCCCTCAATATAACCAGCTTGGCTTCCAACATATGATGCAATGGTTGATCCAAGGACATATTGATCTTGGTAAATTGTCTTTTGGGCGTATATTGCTTATGTTGACCACCATGTCGTGGTTGGCAAGTGTTGTACCCCAATTTCCCCCCCCCCCTAAGATTCCTTCATCATACCATATTATTTCAATCACAACAAGATCACATTAGGGCTTTTGGTTATTCTACCTATCTTTAGCCTTGCTCTTCTGAGGAGTTACCAAGCACCTTAACTTGTTTTCTTTTGTGATCATGGATATTTTGCTTTTATTTTTCCTCTAATTAACAAAATTCAATATTGGTTTGTCTTACTTGTTAATAATGTAGGTAAAGGCAAGGAGTTTAAGCATATTGCTTCATGGGTTCATGATTTTATTTCCATGCCCTAGTCAATAGCTTGAGAAATTCAAACCTCACAATTGAAGTTTGTTTTGAAGTTGGTATGGAAGTGATTTTGGTGGCCATGAGTCCTCATCATCATTCTCAAAAATTTCTATTCACAAAGGAAGAATATTGGCACAAAAAGTTTGTTCAAACTTGGCAAAGTTCCACCAAGCTTTCTTTTGATCTAGAGGCTACGGTTTTGAACTTCAAAGGGGAATATCTTGCTCATATTTTGGTATTTTATGTAATTCCAAAAGAATTATTCTCTTCAAAGAGTTACCAATAAATCACTTCAAAAATTACAAGGAGTTTTGATGTGGAAGGAACTTGGTGAAGAGGAAAGATTACAAGTCACCCAGATGAATCCCCAATTTTCCATATGTGGCTTCAAATGGTCATAACTTGGTCAATTTTTATCACCTTGAGCCCATTATTTTTTCATTATGATCCTAAGGATGTCTACTTCATTCCTTCTTCTATGTGAAAAGTGAAAAAATGGATGGAAGTTACCTTAAGAATGCAAGAGATTATAGGTTATTTCATGATTTTTGGCCAACTTTAACAAGTCATAACTTGCTCAATTTTTGGATATTTTGAGTGGTTCAAATTGAAAAATGTCTTTCAAGAGATCTACTTCATTCCATCTTTTTTGGTCAAGAGCAAATTCTAAGTGGAAGGCCATGTTTGGATGCAAGAGATTATAGGTCATTTTTAAAGAAGAATTTGAAATATTTCTAAGTATGGAAAGTCAACTCTTTTTCTTCAACTTTGACTCCATGTAACTTTCAGCTCAAGCATCCATTTGATTCCATTCTTTTTACATTATAAAGCTTGTTACCTCATATTTCCAAAGCATCAAGAATTTTGCCCTAAGACCCCTTGAGGTGGAAATGCCATTGGATTGAACTTGATAACTTGGAACTGAAGTTTCTCCATAAGTCAAAATTTAAAATTCATGTTTTGGCCTTTAAACATCAATTTAGCACGTGTTTGTGATCTAAAAATGTTTAACCAAGTTTCCAAAGTGGATTAGAGCCTTGAAACGCAAGGATTAGATGAGTTTTGATGCAAATCAGATCACACTTTACTCGTGCATTAGGTTCACACGATTTCCCTCCAAACTTCATCATTTCACACGCTTGAACATTCCATTTGCTTCCCTATAAATAGAGGGTCATCCCCCATTCAATTTCCCAATCTTAGATAGCTAGAATAACCCTGCCAAACTTGCTTCACAACTCAGAATTCAGCTACTTCGAATCCTATTCTCAAGTCTTTTTCAATCCATTTTTTTCAATCAATTCACCTTCCTTGATCTTCGCTGAAGCTAACCATATAATTACATTCAAGAATCGTTCCCTACATTGCTCCATAGAAGTCCAGTTTCAGAGCTCTGCAACTCAACTTCAATAGGTAGATTCCTTCATCAATTCTTCAAAACTTTGGAATCATTGTGTTGCTCTCATTGCCATGGTTCTAGTCGCAACACTTACTTCTTACTGGAAACACGTTTTGACCATGAATTTACAAATCCCTTTTCAAAACTTTCTTTCCAAATTGCTGGAGCTACAATTTATATAAATTTGGCGCGAGGGTGTGGTTGTCTTTGTCTTGAAGATACGAAGCGAATGACATAGGTATGAGCTTCTAATTTTATAGTTTGAGAGACCTGCAATTCGTGAGGGCTGGAGGTTGAAGATGACCAACGTGTCATCTTCTAACCAATGAAAGCGTGATATTTGTTATTTTCAAATTATGATTTTATTAATGATTCTGTACATTATTCATTAAAGACCATGATATACACATCGTGCCAGATCCCTTGGATTTGATTACTAATGCGTTTTGACTCTCATCCAATGGTCCATATCTTTTTCTTTTATTTTCTTTTTCTGATTTTTATATTTTAATTGTTTTAAATTTCAAAAAATCATGGAAAATTCATTTTTAGTCCAAAAAATCTGAAAAAATTATGAAAAATATTTTTGATTATTCTCTTTCTGATTTTTATTTTTTCACAACTTAATTTTGTGTTTTGGTATTTTTTATGAATTTTACACTTATTTGATTTGTTTAAAATGTTTAAAACTACTTTTACACATTTTTAAATTCTGAAAAAATTATGGAATGATCCAATGATATTGTGACAAATATTGGTGACCTTATTTTATTTTTTGTTTCTGAATTAACTATTTTTTACCATTTTTGTTTATTTTACCCATTTATTTTAATTTTTAAAAATAGTTTCTGACTTTTAAAAATTACCAAAAATTTTGTAAAATTACTTGGCCTCTTTTCTGATTTTTCTATGGTCTTATTTTTCATTTCTTGATTAATTTGAATATAATTGACATTTTCTTCATTATTTTCCTTTTTTTAAACCCTTTAATATATATATATATATATTAATTATATTATTATTTTGTGAATATTTTCTGGCTGTCTTGGGTTGATTTTTTGATCATGACTTTATTAACATCATTGAATCTATGGTGTTGAGTTTAACTCCACAAAAATGGATGAATGATTTTAATAATAGTTTGATTAAATTTTTAATCCAAAAGTGGTTTATTCATCTTTTTCCCTAATCCTCTTCATCTCATCCCCTTCTCATTGCACTAAATGTTGTTGGAGCATGACCTATATGTCATGTCTCAAAACAAATGGTGCATAGATTGCTATTGACCGACCTCAAAATAGGTGCGACTTCTATATAAGTCCACTTACGATTGCTTAACATATCGCTAAATTTTGTCCCGATTCGAATAAATGATCATTCGTGGCCCAAACTTATGATTGCACGCCCAAGTATGTTAATTTGATCTCTTTGATCCAATAACCTTGAGATTCATTGTGTGGAGGCTTTGGTTCTAACAATCCTCCAATGGATCTACAACACCTTTGGTCAACGCGGATCACTTAAACGTCGTTGATCATTAAATGGTACTTATGAGAATTCCAAATAGATGATATACTTGACAAAAAGAAAATGCAACTTATTGTTTGGAGGCTTTGGGTCTACCAATCCTCTAATGAGTTCCAAATGCAAGTTTCAAGATGGTCATCCAACTAACCACTAATTATTAACATTTTTTATTTTATGCTTTTATTCTTTTATGCTTTATGTACTATTTATCTTTTAGCATTTTCATTTCATGCCATTTTCATCTTTGCTCATTCGAGCATTTATTTTCTTGTCCTTTTTATTTTTCTCACTTGAGCTTTTCTTTTTCTTTTCTTAAGATACTTAATAATCAACTTAAACCCTAAAAAACTCTTAATGGTACTTGGACTATTTGGTTACTATCCTTGGCATTATGGAGCAGTGGGCTTTTTCTTGGACTTAGGATTAGAAACCTTGGCCTACCTTGGAGACCTTGTGATCTTATCTGATTATTTTGTCTAGAGCTCTTGAGGTTTACCTCAAGACATTGGGTTGCTTGTTTGTTTTTGTGTGCAGGTTTTTGTGATTACATTCTCTGTTTGTAATCTGGAATTCACCCGTATACAACCGTTACTCTGCCCAATTTTTATGAAGACTTAATACATTTGAAGAGGTCTAGTATCTTTGCTTTCTTGGTTTCAATCCAAAGAATGAGAATTCTATATTGACTCATAATGTCAAGTTTTGGCTTCTTGTTGGTTAGATGATTCTTCTCCTTAGCTTTTATATTATGCTTTAGGATAGTCTCTTCTTCTCCTCCCAGTTTCTTTAATTTCAAAAATCCTCTCCCTCCTTTTGAAAACTATTCTTGTTTCTAAACTTAAGATGCTTTCATAGTAAACTTGGACTTATGTCCATGCATTTTCAAAATATTTTCATAAATAAACTTCAATCAATTTAATAATACCTTGACATTTTTGTGAGAAGACTAAAAGTCAATCAATCTCATTTCAAACCATTTTTCTACTTTGGCTTTTATCTTTAAACTTTTTCTCAAAAAGTTAGACTCTTGTCAATCCTTGTAGTGATGCAAACAACTATACGTCTACAATATGTAGTGAAGAGAGATATTTTCCACTTGGGTGTTGAGTGAGGCATTGTTGATTTTTAAATCCAAGCCATATCCTCCACTTTGAGATGATGCAAATTCTCCTTTCTCATGATTGTGGGTAGTAAGTATGTTTTCCACACGGACAATGACAATGATGTCTTATCTCTTAAAATCAACCAACACGCTTTTGTTTCAAACTTCTTAAAAGAGGAACTACGTGTACCCTGATCCCCTATTGCACGAAAGGGGGTACATAGGCACTAAAGGTTCGCAACCGCGGCGGGTGCAAAAATCATAATATATTTCTTTTCTCACCTCCACCATCCATTTTATATACAACACATTTTTATAGCCAAAATATACAGATTTTACAAAGAGGTTCCTATGGAGTACCGTAGATGTTTAGGGTGCTAATACCTTCCCTTTGCATAACCAACCCCCTTACCTTGAATCTTTCCCCCCTCTTTTGGGTTATTCGCTCTTTTCCTATTCCTTTGGAAATAATAAAGCGTGGTGGTGATTTTTATTTTTGATTTGTATAAAGTCTAGTCAATCCAATGGCTTAGTCTTGAACATTTCTACCGCTACAGCGAGGTCGTTGTTGGACTCTTGGTACAGTATCCATTTTGAAAGGTGTTCTCTCAACCAAACCAACTTCTTGTCCTTTCGGAGGCTGATTAATGACTCGATGCCTAATTATAACTGTTTGTTCCATATGGTTGCACCCGTCTTGATGAAGCTTGTTGACGATAATTCTCAACTCTTCTTGTCCCCGAGCTAAATTTTGGATAAGAGCCATCTGACCCACCATTTGTCCCATCATTTGGATTTTCATCGTTTCTACCTTAGTTTGTAACCGTTCCAACTTATCATCCCTGTTGTCCTCGAGATTATTTTTGGTCATGCTCTTAGTGAGGAGTGCTTTCACTTCTTCTTGCCCTTGGATAAATTTAGGAATATTTCTTGAAGCTGAGCATTTTGGGTCTGAATATCCTTGATAGTTTGTTCGAGGGCCATTTTTACTGAAATAAACAGTAAGCGGGTGAGGAAACTTGTATGGGGAAAACCTGTCATGATATGATGCATGGTATGTGGGTGCAATGTTTTCAAGGATCTCGCGAGGTAAACACAAGAAGATGTTAGAAGTTGAATTTTGACTACAACTTTGATTGAAGAACTGCGTATCGTTGAATGTCTTTCCACAAGAATCAATCTCACCATGTCAAGTGGGTCATAGCCCTTGACTCGAGTTATTGTGCTTTGGTTTTTTTGACAGCATTTGGCTAGAGGAAAATTGTAGTTGTTTAGGTATTGGCTTGCATTTTTGGTAAAACCCAAGTGTATGTGTGAATGTCATGACTGATGTCATAACATTCTAGTTTAGTTTGTACTGATTCATTAGGTACCTTTGCAGAAAAATATTGTCATACAGGTACTGATGTTTATAAGTGTGTATCTGAGCATTTTGCAAAATGATCACATTTTCCTAAATCAGTAGACAGGTTTTTCAGATGTCATAACAGATGTTAAGACATCCTGTTCTGAACTAACAGGTATGCAGTTTGGTTAATTCTGAGTTTTTTCAGGAAAATAACTCAGTCTTTCCAGAACAGAATCCTGTGTTTTCTTTGGGTTAACCTAGCTCAACCCTAACCTGGTTGATAAAGTCCTGTGACCTAGTCTTAAGGTCAAACAGAATTAACCCTAGGTTTTTGTGGAAACCCTAACTGAAGTTGCAGCTGCTATATATTCATCAGAGCTGCTGTTTTGGAATCAATCCCTTTGTTGACAGAAGATCTTTTAGAAACTGTATAGTTTTGTCTATTGTAATCCAAGCAATTATCATTGTGATAAGTGACTTGGAATAGGTTTTAATTGTAAGGGTTGTGTAACACTCAAAGCTTTGAAGCAAGAGTGTTTGTATGTCTCTTGACTAAAGCTGTGAAGCAAAGTCAAGTTAGGTTTGTGTATCACTCAAAGCTGTGAAGCAAGAGTGTTTGTGTTGCTTGATTAAAAAGCTGTGAAGCATAATCAAGTGTATGTTTTGAAGAGTGTCTTCAACAATTCATTAGTCAAATTGTTTTTATGTATCACTGCTGTGATTGAGGGGGAGTGAGTAGGAACTCAGGTTTAAGTTGTACTTAGATTGAAATTGCATTGGGTAGGTCTTAAGTGAAGGAAATAAACTGGTTGGTTTATTCCTGAATTAACATCTCTTATAGTGGATTTCCTCCCTGGCTTGGTAGCCCCCAGAGTAGGTGTTGTTGTACACTGAACTGGGTAAACAATTGACTGTGTTCTTTATTGTTTTTGTATTTACTGTCATATAGTAAGTCAGATACAGTGTCATAACATTGAACGTGACATTGAGTATCTGCAGCCAGAATTTCAATTGGCATCAGAGCAGGAACCCTGCCTGTATTACTGGGTGAGATCTAGGGATATCACTTTCTGGCACTATGGACAAAGAAGGAGTTTTTGGAAATAGACCACCCATTCTGGATGGAACTAATTATGACTACTGGAAACCTCGTATGATTGCCTTCTTAAAATCTCTGGACAAAAAGGCTTGGAGAGCTGCTGACAAAGGATGGACCCATCCCACCATAACTGAGAAAGATGGGACAATCAGTCTGAAGCCTGAGGAAGATTGGAGTAAAGAAGAAGATGAGTTAGCCTTGGGAAATTCCAAAGCTTTAAATGCCTTGTTCAATGGAATTGATAGAAACATTTTCAGACTAGTACATCAATATGAACTGGCCAAGGAAGTTTGGGACACTCTCAAAACTACTCATGAGGGCACTTCCAAAGTAAAAATGTCAAGGCTTCAGATGTTGACTACCAAGTTTGAGAATCTAAAAATGATGGAAGATGAAACCATTCATGATTTTCACATGAACATCTTGGAGATTGCCAACACCTCAGGAGCACTGGGAGAAAAAATGGCAGAAGAAAAATTGGTGAGAAAGATTCTTAGATCCTTGCCTAAAAGATTTGCAATGAAGGTAACTGCCATAGAGGAAGCCCATGACATCAGCAAGTTGAAAGTGGATGAACTTATTGGGTCTCTTCAGACTTTTGAGATGGGGATCACTGATAATGGTGACAAGAAGAACAAGAGCATAGCACTTGTATCCAACTCTGATGTTGAAAACAAGGAGGATGAAGAAGAAAATATTTCAGAAGCTATAGCCATGCTTGGAAGACAGTTCAACAAACTCATCAAAAGAATAGATCCAAAGTCAAGGTCTAATGTTCATAACATTCCCTCTGACATTGACAGTTCCAGCAGAAGACCAAGGTCAGAAGAGAAGGGAAACCAAGGCAGAGGAATTCAATGCCATGTTTGTGAAGGATATGGGCATATTCGAGCTGAATGTCCAACCTTTCTTAAGAAACAAAAGAAAGGAATGACTGTTACTTGGTCTGACTATGATTCAGAAAGTAATTCTGAAGAAGAATCTGCCAAACTAGTTACTGCTCTAACTGGTGTTTGTACCTCTGAAAGTGACACTAGTGATGAAGAGGTGACATTTGAAGAACTGGCTGATACCTACAAGAAATTGTGTATCAGAAGTACTGAAGTCTGTGTGCAGAATGAGAAACAATCAAAACTCATCATAAAGCTGGAGGCTGAAAAAAGGGCAGATCTTGAAACTATAAGTCATCTAGAAGGGGAAGTTCAATTGCTGAACTCACAACTGAACCAAATGACCAAATCTGTCAAGATGCTGACCAATGGAACAGATAAATTGGAAGAGATTCTTCAAGTTGGACAAAATGTGGGAAACAAATATGGACTAGGATTTGTGGAATCTAAGAAATCTGGTGCAGACAAGAAGATCAGGCATGTTAAACAATTGTCAAAGCAGATGTCTCAACACAACTCTCAACATCAGAAACAGAAATACATGAAGAAAAAATACCAAAGATGGAGATGTCATCATTGTGGGAGGTATGGACACATAAAGCCCTTCTGCTTCAAATTGCATGGATACCCTAATCAAAACTCAGGTGTTAAACCTAAGTCAAAAAGGGTACCACATACTCCTCAATGGAAGAAAAAGGCTACTGCCCTGATAGCCCATACTTCGCTGAGAGTGTCTGCAAAGGAAGGCTGGTACTTTGACAGTGGGTGTTCTAAACACATGACTGGAATAAAGAACATTCTCAATCATGTTAAACCTCACAACACTAGTTATGTGACCTTTGGAGATGGTGCTAAAGGTGAAATCAAAGGAGTTGGTAATTTGGACTGCCCTGAAGTTCCAAGGCTGAGTGAAGTATTGCTGGTAAAAGGGCTGACTGCTAATCTCATTAGTATCAGTCAACTGTGTGATCTAGGATTCAAGGTCAATTTCTCAAAATCTGAATGTCTTGTAATCAATGAAAAACAAGAAATTGCAATGAAAGGAGTCAGATCCAAAGATAACTGTTACTTGTGGCAGCCTGAGAACACTAATAACTCCACTATGTGTCCAATTACCAAAGAAAAAGAGATGAACCTGTGGCACCATAAGCTTGGTCATCTTCATCTAAGAAGAATGAAAAGAGCTATCTCTATGGAAGCAGTCAGAAGGACTCCAAGACTACAGATTGATAAAAGAAGGGTTTGTGGTGAACTTAAAATTGAAAGGCTTGGAAAAAAGAAACATGTCTATGATGTGGTGGATAAACTTGAAGAAGGATGTGTTGTCAGAACCAGAAGTAATCATGACAAGGATGTTGGAAACAACAATTCTAATAAATTCTGTTTCCCTGAAGAAATGAGTCGTGAAGTCTCTTCTCCTACAACTCTCCATCAAAATGGAGTGGACAAAAAGAAAAATAAGATCATTCAAGAATCAACCAGAAATATGATTCATGTCAAAAGAATGCCTTCCCAAGTCTGTGCTGAAATGGTTGCAGCTAGGAGTAATTGTTCTCAAAATATCTGGTCAAAATAGATGCTCACTGAGTATAATGTCTCACAAGATGTTGTGACATTATATTGTGACAATCTGAATACAATCAATATTTCCATGAACCCTATTCAGCATAGCAGGACCAAGCACATTGACTTTGTAGAGAAGAAGTCAATTAAACTGGAACATGGTATCATTAAGCTTCAGCTGGCTGATTCTTCTACCAAGGCTCTTGTTGGAAATAAACTTGAAAACTTGAGGGGCAGGTTGGGTATTTGCCAACATGAGAAATTATAGCAATTAATTTTGCTTAAAACAAGGGTTGAAGGAGTTGATCTTGTTAAGTCTATTTTTAGTGGGTTAATCATATGTTTTCCAAATTCCTTCAAAATTCTTAAGAAGTTGAAAAGACTCTCTTTTGCCTCCTACCTCTCTCGACCTTGCAACCTGTTCCCTTCTCTCAATCAAAATTTTCTCCCAAATTGCCACTGTTGCTCTAAGTCAATCAAAATGTCTCAGACATCATCTTCAACCAAGGCGACTTCATCATCCTCATCATCTTCATCATCTGACCAAGACTCTATGGCAATCACCACATGCATAGAATCTGAAGTTCTTGAGGTCACTCCTCTCAGAGAGATGGCAACTGACCCTGCCAAAGTCAAAAAGCTAAGAACTAGACATGCAGGAAGAGCTCAAGCTGCAGCCTCTGGTAATCCTTCTCATCCTTCTTCTTCTGTTCCAAATAGAGAAGGATCAGTTCAAGTTCATCAAGCTATTGCTAGGCTTGTTACTAGTATACTAAGCGGAAACCAACCTGTACCGGGGATTTCTGTCCCTTTAAATCAATCAGGAAGCCCAAATGTGGACGTCTCTGAGAATGTAGATGTCTCTGAGAATGTTGTGACACAAAATGACAACATTCAGAACCCTTCAGAAAAGACTGTTGATCCACCTATCATTGATGTGGATGAGGATTACTCAGATAATGATCGGATTGCCAATGTAAACCCTAGCATAGCTAGGAGATTAAAAGAAAGGGTAATCAGAATGATGCAAAATGTGTGTCCAAAGATAAACCTGCTGAAGGCATGGCTGGGGTAGAATCTGTGAAAACTATTCAGTCCAAAGGGAAGGTGAAGGCCCAGGTGCATACTGCTAGACAACCAATTTCAAAGAAGAGAAAAGAACCTGAATCTTCTGATTCTGATGAGGAATCAGAATTTGAGATTGATGCTGAAGAAATTCCTATCAGAAGGAAGCTCCCCTCCAGCAAAATTGCTTGAGTTCCTGAAGTCCCAACAGACAACATCTCTTTTCATCATCCTGACAATGCAAACAGATGGAAGTATGTTTGCTTAAAGAGAATAGCTTTAGAAAGAGAACTCAACAGTGATGCCATGGAGTGCAAAGACATCATGGACCTGATCAAGAATGCTGGACTGATGAAGACAGTGATAAAATTTAACAAGTGTTATGAAAATCTGGTCAAGGAGTTCATAGTTAACTTGTCTAATGATTGTGCTGATGGAAGGTCAGCTGACTTTGAAAGTGTTTTTGTTAGAGGAAGAAGGGTCAAGTTCTCTCCATCAGAAATTAACAAATTTCTTGGAAGAACAAATGAGGATTGTTCTGATTTGGAAGTCACTGACAATGAAGTTTGTCAAACCATCACAGCAAGGCAAGTGAAGTGCTGGCCCTTGAAAGGCAAGCTGAATTCCAGCAAACTTAGCATGAAATTTGCCATCCTGCACAAGATTGGTGCAGCCAACTGGGTGCCTACAAACCATAAATCAACTATCTCCACAGGACTGGGGAGATTTATTTATGCTGTGGGAACCAAGACTGCTTTTGACTATGGCAGGTATATTTTTGAATAAACTTTAAAACATGCTGGTAGTTATGCTGTCAAAGGACCAATTGCCTTTCCCTCCCTCCTTTGTGGAATTATCCTTGCACAATACCCTGATATCCTGGTGGCAAGAGATACAGCTTGCAAAAGAGCTCCTACCCTTGGGTTGCACTACAAACTGTTTCAGGGATCTCATGCTCCTGATATTGTCATAACATCAGCTGAGACATCATCTGTGAAGACCCAGTCCAAGA
Source organism: Vicia faba (assembly GCA_948472305.1). NCBI lineage: Eukaryota > Viridiplantae > Streptophyta > Magnoliopsida > Fabales > Fabaceae > Vicia > Vicia faba. The sequence goes on from OX451740.1 coordinate 898,376,711, forward strand.
CATCTGATGTCATAGCTGTATTAAAAGAGACCTGCAAAGAGCTGGAAGCTAGGAAAAAGACCCTAGAAATCCTAATTGCCAGGTTAGAAAAGGAGGAAGCTGAAGGAAACAGAAGGGAAGAGGGTGTAGAAGCTGAAGGTCATCTCAATACAGAAGAAACTAGCTCCTCTGAGTCTGATGATAGTGCTTAAAGGTTGGTTGCTGTTTAGTGGAGTTGTTGATTGGTGGTGGTGATGCTGGTCCCAGGGGAAGTTTGGAAGTGTGTTCAGTTTTTGCTGCTCTTACTACTTTTCTGGATGACTGTATAATTTTTATGAACATGTATCTTTGGCCCATTTGTGGCTAAAGAGGGGGAGATATATTTGTGATACTTTATTTGACATTCTATTTTTCTGCAGTCATTTCTTTCTGCTTCTATCTATCTTTGATTGCTTAGGGTCTTTAGCCAAAAATCTGCCAAAGGGGGAGTTTGTAGTTGTTTAGGTATTGGCTTGCATTTTTGGTAAAACCCAAGTGTATGTGTGAATGTCATGACTGATGTCATAACATTCTAGTTTAGTTTGTACTGATTCATTAGGTACCTTTGCAGAAAAATATTGTCATACAGGTACTGATGTTTATAAGTGTGTATCTGAGCATTTTGCAAAATGATCACATTTTCCTAAATCAGTAGACAGGTTTTTCAGATGTCATAACAGATGTTAAGACATCCTGTTCTGAACTAACAGGTATGCAGTTTGGTTAATTCTGAGTTTTTTTCAGGAAAATAACTCAGTCTTTCCAAAACAGAATCCTGCGTTTTCTTTGGGTTAACCTAGCTCAACCCTAACCTGGTTGATAAAGTCATGTGACCTAGTCTTAAGGTCAAACGGAATTAACCCTAGGTTTTTGTGGAAACCCTAACTGAAGTTGCAGCTGCTATATATTCATCAGAGCTGCTGTTTTGGAATCAATCCCTTTGTTGACAGAAGATCTTTTAGAAACTGTATAGTTTTGTCTATTGTAATCCAAGCAATTATCATTGTGATAAGTGACTTGGAATAGGTTTTAATTGTAAGGGTTGTGTAACACTCAAATCTTTGAAGCAAGAGTGTTTGTATGTCTCTTGACTAAAGCTGTGAAGCAAAGTCAAGTTAGGTTTGTGTATCACTCAAAGCTGTGAAGCAAGAGTGTTTGTGTTGCTTGATTAAAAAGCTGTGAAGCATAATCAAGTGTATGTTTTGAAGAGTTTCTTCAACAATTCATTAGTCAAATTGTTTTTATGTATCACTGCTGTGATTGAGGGGGAGTGAGTAGGAACTCAGGTTTAAGTTGTACTTAGATTGAAATTGCATTGGGTAGGTCTTAAGTGAAGGAGATAAACTGGTTGGTTTATTCCTGAATTAACATCTCTTATAGTGGATTTCCTCCCTGGCTTGGTAGCCCCCAGAGTAGGTGTTGTTGTACACTGAACTGGGTAAACAATTGACTGTGTTCTTTATTGTTTTTGTATTTACTGTCATATAGTAAGTCAGATACGGTGTCATAACATTGAACGTGACATTGAGTATCTGCAGCCATAATTTCAAAAATAAATCCTATTTCCCCTTGATAGACGCCTGGTTCAATATAACCCTGCATCACAAACCCTTGAGATCCTTGAAATGGTTATTGAAAATGCTATGGTATGATGATTTTATGTGCAAATAACACATACAAGCAAAGCAAAAAATCCTTAGGTTTAGGATTGCACGGAGTTCATAGGTAAGTACTCTCTTGAAGTTTAGTTGGTTCAACTTGTCCTAGAAATTAATCGTATTTTAGGGGATCTCAATATCATTGATCTTTCTTCATTGGGTATTGTTAGCGCAAGCATCTTTTTTGGCGACAAAAATATCCCAAAAGTCAGATCTCAATGAGCGTAGTATCGATTATCAACCAAATTTGGACAACACCAAATTCAGCTATCTCACTACTTCCTAATGTCCAAGTTGTTCAATTAAAGGTTCTAAGGTTCATTAGTGCTTCATGATACTATACAGCGGCCCCGTATTCTCCTTGACTGGACTCAAGGGATATCAGTACCAATAAATGTGTCACACTAACGTAGCCATCGCTTCAACCATGTCAGTATATGCTGCACAATCCCCATGATCTATTGTTACTTACCTAATGGTGTTCCCCGATTCGGGTAATAAGAAAAACTCACCAGCAGAGTCGCCAGTTCTGTAATACAGTGGGAGAACTGACTTGGGTGTTTTGCATTTTATCGCAATTATTACAGATAGCAACAGTCACCATCGACTTTTCTTTTATCCAATAAAGGAAAGGATGAAGAGAACAGGAAAGACCTTTTGAGAATTTTCTTGAGTTCGGGGGGTAGGTTATGGTAAGGGAAGGTGTTAGCACCCTTTTCATCCGTAGTTATCTACGGGCTCTTAGTTGCTTGATCACTTTGAAATACTTTATTTGAAATGTGTTTATGTTTGTTTGAAAGTATTTTTGAAAGCGCCTTTGTTTGGGAGAACTTTGCAATGATTCTCGTCTTTATAAGAATGTATAAAAAGTGTTGACTTTTGTAAATATTTCATTTTGAAAGTGTTGGTGTGTTTTGAAAGATGTTGTTTTGAAAATGTTGTGAGCAAGAAACAATGAACGTTCTACCTACTCAAAAGGGTCTTAGTTATTTTCCTCCTCCTTTAGAAGTTACTATCTTGCCATTGATTGAAAAGAAGCCCTATCATTGTATGTGAAGGGATGGGCATGGGTCATCGTATAGTCATAGAAGGCAACCTATGAGACGCTTTAGCAATTGTCGTGAGGGACTAAGATCGTTTTACCGAAGGAAACTTCGAAGGGTCATCGAGGGACTACAATCTTTTTTTTATCGAGGGTCTTTGCTAAAGTGTCCCATATTCGAGGGACATGGCTATTTATTCGTAGGCAATAATCGAGATTACCCTAGAGGTGCGCGTGGGAAAAGTGTTTGATTGCATGCATTTTTTGTTTTGAGATTAGGGTTTTCTAACGGTTGATTTTATCTTTCCATACACACCCTAATTATTAACAATTATATTAAAGCGATAAATTGCGGAAATTAAAATCCTACACTATTACATCACTTGGGGGACGGGGGTATAATTTACAAATGGGGATGAAGTACAAGCCTAATTAAATTATTATAACCATATTGAATAAATGAATATCAATAAAAAATATAAAAAGGAAAATAGTGTACAAAGAAAAAAGAACAAACTTTATGTACTGACATATATCCTTATGTATTGATACATGCCACTTCTTGTTTCTGAAAAATCAAAATCAACTCAGTATGAGTCGATACATAATGGTATGTGTCGACTCATTTCTTGTTTGTGTTGACATATTCGTGTTTTGTGTCAACTCAAACACCTTTTGTCTCTTTGTATAGTGTCTGGATAATAGTATGCATCGATGCATAAGGCCTTGTATCGACTCATACCCTGTTCTGTAACTAAAATGAGTCGACTCATGCGTGATTTGTGTTGACCCATAACCTGTTTTACACTGTATATGTGTCGACACATAGAGATATACATTGACTCATAATAACCTATTTTTTCACTTTTAACATTACTCTGTCATACACATAAGTTAGTTCTCAACACATGATTGATAAAAATGAAAAGAAAGCATATGGTTAGTCTCAAGGCTATGATATCTACATTTATTTTCAAAAATGAATCGCTAATGATGCTTGAAATGAGGAGCTCAAAGTCAATAAGACTTACCTTGAAACTGAAATTTGTATTTTGAGTTTGAGTTGCTGTCTTGGAGAAAGCAAGTTGGAGGTGGCTGTTTTTGAGTTTAGAAAATAGTGATGTTTAGGGGAAAACTTGCAAGGTTGTACAGTGGGTTGAGGTTTTATTTTTGTCAATGAAGATAGAGCTGAATATGATCAAAGGTTACAAAAATTTCTGTTAGATTTTTCAAAACTCTCTCTTCTCTCTTTCTAAAAACCTCTTCTTTGTGTGTTGTGAAACAACTTATTTATAGATGAAATTGACTGAAATTTGGGAGGGAAATAGATAAGTGTTTTGAACTTTTTGGGGACACTATTTAATTGCTTTTTAGATGCAGCTCTTATGTTCTAAGTTTGTGCAAATATTGGACTGATATGATACATGTTTTGGAGCAGGTTTTGACAGTTTCCTTGGCATTACTATGCAGGTTTTTGGACAGCAGGATATGTAGCATGATGCAGGGCTGTTTTGTAGCAGTTTTGGAGTGGAGTGGCAGCTTGGTGCAAGGCTGGCTTTGTACAGAGCAACAAACGGTTTTTTAACATGGTTCTGGACTAGTAACAACAGGCTTGGACTTGGCAGCATATCTAATTTTGGGGCTTTTCTGGACATCAACATTTGTAGCATGATACATATCTGGTTTTATGGACATCATAGTGGCAAAGTTTGAAGATTGAGTCAAAGGGAAAAGTTCAAACAAGACAAGGCTTAAGATTTGTAACTTGCAATTTTTAACTTTAAAAATGCAGCCTTGTTGTTTACTTGAAAGCTTGTAACAACTTGAATTATCTTGAATTGTGGTGAAAAGATGTCATGAAATAATGAAATTAACATAGAAAAATTTCCAAGTCTTGCAAAGTTTGACTTTCTTGATTTCTTGATGATCAAATATTGTATTTTCGAAAGCCTTGATGAAATGTGATCTTCGAAACTAAAATTTGATCAAAAGGTCAAAGTTTGACTTTTCAGTGTACAATTGACTTTTTCATCAGTTGACCAAATTTCAACTATCAATCCACTGATATTGAGAAATTATTTAAGCCATGGAATTGGGTCAACATGTTATGTTTGAGTCTTTTAGATTATGCTTCAAGCCATTAGGTCATGTATTAGGTCAAAAAGTCAATGATCAGTCGTTCTTAGTCAAAACCCTAATTTGGAGTCTCAGTGCTTCGGAGATGATTTTGTCTGATCAATTCCTTGAGAATCCTTGAGCGTTGGAGATCCTTTGTGATGAATGTTTTGAAAAATAGAGGGAAATTTTTGGGGTACAACAACTTGTAATCTTGTTTCAAAGAGAAAATAAAGAATAGCAGATTAAAACCAATTCCTTGTGTTCTTCTTGCTTTCCTGATTCATATCTTGTGGGTTTCTTGCCTCAAAGAAACTTGTTATACTTTGTTATTGACATCATTTTCACAACATAAGTGTTATCTAGATCATACTTCTTTCTATTCTTGCATCTTCTATGAGTCATTAAAAGACTATATATTCTAACATAGTCGATACGCCTTAAGGGTTTAATTCTCCCCGACTATAACAACTTTAGGGTTTAATTTAGATCATATAAATTTTTTATAAATTAATCCAATATAATTTTTCAAACTTGTAAATAACACTCTTATTTTAAATATAAATTAAAATAAAACATAATCATATTTTTATACTTTTCAATAACTAAACTAAAATATTTGTTTTAAATAATTGAATTATATAATTTGATTAAACTCACATATTTTATTAAGTTATTTGAATTAAATTATTATTCGAGTTATTATTCAATATGTTGCATTCAATTTGAACATTAGCCCCTTTTTCTTTATATTGTTTCTCATATTCTCTATAAAATTCATATTATTAATAAGGAATCATAGTTTATGTTAAATAAATGTATCTTAGATTGATCTAAATTAGAGTATATTTTGTTATATAACTTATCTCATATGATCAATTAAATATTATAAGTGTTCCGTTCAAGAATCATAAATGGATGCATTTGGAAAATTGATGATCTATAACGATAGCTTTGATCTTATTTATGATGACGTGGTAGACCTGCATGGTTAGCACTCCAATGCTCAAGTCAGTTCAAGATTCAAGATAAGTGTAGTAAAAAATGGAGATCAGAGAATTCACCTTGCTCTTGGCGTGTAAATTGATTTTATACCTTTGGTCAAGTGGAGTGGACTTGAGATAAATTGGGCTTGTCATTTGGGATTTTTGACCGATCCAAAACAGGTCCCCAAGGTTTTGTCAGGAACTGAAGGATCAAATGGGATCCTTAAGTGATATTTTTCGGCCTCGTGGACGTTGTCTGATGTGAAATGGAATTGAAATGCATGAAATCAATTGAAAAAGTAGTGGAGAACAAGCGCATTAAATATGGTCCTATCATTAAAATGTTTCAATGTCTTTTCCTGACATGTGCAGTAACGTGACTAGCAAGGCATAACACAGTTTATACTGAACTCGAGCTTATGTGTATCCACGAGGGAAAATCTAATCGTTGATCTTATGAATTCTCTCTAGATGGTTTTAACCTTTCAATTGTAGCTTCTTATAAATAGGATGAATTAGTTATTTATAAGTTTTCGCAACCCTTGGCATTCAAAATTACGGTTATTTTCCCATATGGTTTCTTTGTTTCCCCTTCTTTGATAATACTATTAGAAGCGGTCTTAAGTGTTTTTCTTAAAGTTTTTGTCTTTATTCCTCTTCTACTGCTTCACCATTCCTATATAGTCATCCTAACTCAAGCTTTTATCTTCAACATTTCCTATTCTCTAGTATGGATGAGTGATTGTATGATTGACCTAGTGAGCGATTATGAAGTTGAGACTTTGTCTGCCTCTAAAATGGGGATATCCCCTTATTCTCATCTATATTCTCTTAGAGGAATGAACTATTGGATCAAGCGCTTACCACTAGGCCAAAAGCAATTATTATTAGTCATAGTGAAATTATATTTCCTTATAATGAACCCTAATGAGCCTACCTGGACCGCCTAACACACCTGTGTAGGGGCCTATGGATGGGATGTTAAGTCCATCAAATCCTTCAGGGTGACGTTGGATTAAATAATCCAACATGAACTTCTTCATTTGCCTCACTAGGCTCCCTTTAATCAAATGTTGGAAGAGGAGTTAGCCGTGTTTAGGTACCTATACCCTCTTTCATCTTAACCGAGGAGGAGATACAAGCCAATCGATAGAGGAGAGAACATGATAAAGATTATATTCTGCTTCGTTTAAGGACTAATAACAGTGAGCCCAACAACCCATATGTGAAGGACTATTTGGATCTTCGAGACTAGCCAGACCCGACAAAGTATGACTAGGTGAATACTAAAATAGCAAGCACTCAATTTTTTTGAGCACTGGGGATGGTATAAATACTACTAGAATTATGGTCGACGATATCTTAGAATGGTTATCTCTTTTAGTGGAGCCGGAAAAGAGGATATGTAGTTATTTTGACGACTGTGTGATCTCGTTCTATGAGTGTCTGTTCACAAGAATAGAGTTATGGTTACCCTTTTCTGGCTTTGAGGTAGTCATCCTGAAGCATTTAAAAGTTTCTCCTATTCATCTTCATCTAGGGTCATGGGTGTTCATGAAGGTGTTTCAGATGTGTGTCGAACATAAGTCTTGGAAACCTTCCCCCGGGCTATTCCTTATTTTGTTCCACCTAAGACACACCTCATAGAACAATTTTCGTAATAAGGGGCTCATTAGCTTCCACCAGGTCAATCTTTGGTTCGACCCTTTTATTCTAGATTATGGAAATTTTATGGGATCTTCTTGCTGGGAAAGCCCATCACACCCGCAATCCATCTCGTTTTTGCTACCTCCTTGTCGACTATCCTTGTTTCTAACATATTTTATATAGGAATTACATGTATAAAATCCACTTTAACCTAGACTCTCATTCTTGTTGTACCAAGTCAGAATTTCTTTCTTTAGACGAGGTGACAATGATAGAGCAAATACGATATTAGTTTTAGGTGCTTAGCTATGAGGACGGGATTGTCCCTGGTGAGTTACTTCTATCGAGGTGAGAAAAAGGTGAACTTATATTTATGCCATAGTGAGCGTAGTTGGAAAGGAGGAGAGGAAAAATATTTTTGGTGAGAGTGGAGTCCTCGTGCTTGTTTTTTTTACATGTGTGATTGTGTTTTGCATATAGCATGAAAAAGGTGAACAATTTGGAGCTGTCCTACAAACCTTTCAAATGCTCAAGGTATTCAAGCAATGGTCAATGCTGGAACTTCTACTTCTGCACTCGAGGTAGATCAACTGGTGGATGTCGCTACCACTTTAATCATTGGGGAGTCAACTCTGCCTCCATTTTCATTAAAGAGGGCCCAAAATAAAGATAAATAATACCCCCGGGAAAAAGGTTCCCCAAACAAACTTGTTTCACTATGGATGATTGTTAATCCATATTTTATGAGTTAATACATGCTTTTAGCTTTCTTTAATTGATCTTTTATTTTCTTGATAGTTTTAAATTTTTGCATTTTAATTAATTTTATTAGTTTAGCTTGGAGCATAATAGGTGCTCCTTTTTTGTTATTTAATGTGTTTTTGTGTAAGTAAAGGTTAACAGAGTCAAGCTGCAGCAAGACTGTAGTGGTCTGTTGCATAGAGCGCAATCTGAAGGAAATAGAAAGACTTAGACCAAAAGGAAAATCAATATTGCAATCAGTTGGATAATGTGGATAGCATGAGGGAAGAATGAATTGGAGGTAAAATTTGTTATCCTAAAAAATAGGTGTTGTACCCCAAAATTTTCCCTATCATTTTACTCTACACATGCCCATTGAGATCCTCAACTTGCCATAAGGATGCCCAAGAATTGATCAGACAAATTCTCCTCCTAAGGCAATGAACCCCCAACTAGGGTTTCCATTTTCATCAAGAGGTTTGAGCTCCAATTGTATCCAATGCTTCCCATGGTCCTAACATGTCCTCAAGATCACCCATGCCAAGTTTCATGCTTTGCTCAATAAGTTTGCTCAGACAATTGCTCAAGTATTGGAAAATCAACTCTGTTAGGTCAAAAGTCAACTATCACCTATATACAGTCAAACTTAAAGATTTTTGGTCAACATCAACATTTTTAAGTGATATCCATCATTTGGTCAAAGGGTGATCATGATTCCTCAAGAAATGCTCCTAATTCATCAAAAGTAAAAAAATAAGCAAATTAGGGTTTCTATAGGAAAAGTCAACCAAACTTTGACCAAGTATAACTTTCTCATAATTTATCAACAATTTTCCAACCAAAGCTCATTTTGAAGAGAATACAATCCCCTACAACTTATCTTCAGGCCTCAAGTCCAAGAAATGAACCATTTGAAAGATACAAGTTCATACATTACAAGTCATTTTTAGAAAGTCAATAAAAGCCAATTTTTGCCTAGACCTTTAACATCAAGATAATATCTTCAAAAGCAAAATTTATCAAAAGATGGATTGAATTAGACATCTTGGGATTTCCAAAAAGTACCAGATCATCATCATGAGGTAAAAATTGAGCAAGTTATGGCTTTCCCAAGTTGGGAAAATTTGGGAAATTTCAAGAAACATGCATTGGGCAAATTTGAATTTTTAAGGAAATTTCTCAAATTCTTGAACTTAAAACATATTTACAAGACCATAGAGGACTCCTAAAAACATTTTTTCATAGTATTTACTTTATTTTCATTTTATATTAATTTTATTTAATTAAAAATCAAATAAATCAAGATTATTACAAATAATATGTTTAAGGCTTGTTTTAATGCATGGAGGGGTTCCAATTTTCGTGTACAACAAGGCAAAGATGTTTGCACTCATTCAAAATTCAAAAATGGACAAAATCCCATGACTTTGGACAAGGTTACAAATGGCCATTCATGGCATTCAAGAGCTTGTCCATAGCTGTTACAAACATGGCATTTTCGTGTTCTCTCACCACTCTCTACATAAACAAGCTTTTGGTAAGCATCAAACAGAGATACATGACCTGGAGAACCCCTGTCCAATTCGCAAAAAAAGCACTAAGTTGTCAAACTCAAATTTCCATTTCAATTTTGTTTCAGTCCCAAACAAGTATCAAAACATACTCCTAGAGAGCCTCTGAAGCCATTGCAAGCATTCCCAAAGCCTGAAATGTCAAGAATCGCGCCTTCTAACAGTCACAGTTTGCACATTTTTTTGATTTTGATTCCTTTAATTCTGGCATCATAAACATATTTCAATTTTATATTTATGTTTGTTATCATGTATGCAAGGTATTTGAATGCTTTAATTTGAGTATAAATGAAGGAATCGTACGAAGCCATTGTTAGAGTTTCAAGGTCCCAAATTGGGAACTTCATGTAGAGGTAAAATTGGGTCAAATCGAGGGCATTTTTGTGTTCATGGGAATTAATGCAATAGATCTATGCCTTTCGTTAGGATTTATCTTGCTTGTGCTGCATTTTTGAATTTTGCAGGTTTGTAGCCACGGACAAAAACTGTCACTGTAGCCTATAGGGACGAATATGTCTGTAGGTAAAAGTCTGGTCTCTAAAGTGACGGTTGCAGGAGGAAGAAGATTAGGTGTCAGTCCCCCACTAGAAGATTCAAATTAGCGCATATTTTTGTTTTTTTTCTCATAGAATGTTTTTTTTTATATATAATATATTGATGTTATTATATGTTTGAATGACCAAGACAACTCAGTTGGTAAGCTAGCGCATGCATAAAGGAGAGGACCTGGGTTCGAGCTCCAGGTCTAGCAGTTTATTTTTTCTAATAATTATTCAACAGATCTAACGCATCTCCTAGCCAAGCATTCACCATACGTTCTCAGATCCCACCCTTTGGATCATCTCAAAGAAGATCCAATGCTCTAGAATTGAAGATCCATGGTGCACTCCCTGAAGGCTAATCACACTTGAATGCACGCTGGCAATTGGGCCAACACCTTTGGGCCTTGCAAAATTTCCAATTCACACCTCCCAGTTGGCCAAACAATACCAGGCCCATTCATCATTTTTTTGGTCTTTATTTCTTTATTATCATTTTATTTTAATTGTCTTAAATTCATTTTCTTTAATAATTAAAAAATCAAAAAAATCAATAAATAGAATTAGGTTTGATAATTAAAATTAATTTTCTGAAAAAAAATTAATTAATTAGATTATTATAACTTGATAATTTTTATTAAATAAAAATTAATTAAATTTAGGTTAAGTTTTCAAATATTTTTTTTGACATAAAAAAATGACAAAAAATATTTTCTCTTTAATTGATAAGTTTTTTAGGACTTAGATTTTATTCCCGTCTTATTTTTTTTCGCGCGCTTATTATTTTCATTTTACTTTCCAATTAACGTAACTGTTAATGGTTTGTAATAGTTGTGAATTATGTTTTCATTTACTGTTTTTATTTACATCCTTCCCCAATTTTGGTTATGTAACCCCCTCCCCAAAGCCTTATAATAGCTAGGTTTAAGATTCTCGTATTTTATTTTTTTCGCTACTATTAACTGTTATATGTATGGATAATAGGATTGTATGCAAAAGATAAATCAAATGTTTAAAACAGTAGAACACCCTAACTGTGCAAAGATAAATAAATTGAAATCAAACACTTGCACATGCTCACCCCTAGGGTATCTCCCACTTCGGCTGCCTCGGAAATATGGTCATTATTCTCGAACATGAGAATTCTTAGTGATTGTCCTCTAATTCAGAGATCGCGAGTCCCTTTCGAAGGTTGCCTCGGTAAAACAAAATGCGATCTTAGAACTTTAGGACAGTTATTAAGAGATCTTGCCCTGTTGCCTTAAGTGACCGTAATCGTCCCTTCGATTGTCCCTCAACATCCAACAATGGAGCTACCTACTCCTTAATAGTAGGATAATGCTGTCTAAAGGAAATAAGAAAACACATAGTCTTTTTCGAGTAGGTAGAAACTTTTAAGTACTTGCTCAAAACAATTAATTTTTCACACTTACACTTTCAAACATTTTTTAAACAAAGTTTTCAAAAACGCTTTATCACACTCTTGAGGACTGATACAAGGGTTACCATAAAGTGAAACTCCGTACTAAGCCATTTTCAGAACTTTTCAAAACACACACAAAAGTAATTTAAAAATGAGAAAGTACCTAAGAGCCCATGGAAAACCATGGATAGAAAGGGAGCTAACACCTTCCCTTTCTATAATCTACCCCCCGTACTCAGAAACATCTCGAAAAAGGTTTTTTCTGTTCTTTTTCCCTTTTCCTTTGTTGGATAAAATAAAAGACGGTGGCGACTCTTGCTTACCGCGACATTTGGAATGCAAACATAAAACCAGTATTAACAGTCGATTCTGCCAACGTATCACAGAACTGGAGACTCTGTTGGGGTTGGATTATAAAAGTGGGGTTTACCTTAGGGTCTAGATTATTTCTAAATTGTTTGCTTATTTGTTTGCTTTACTTTGAAGGGTATCTGTTTGGGTTGTTTGGATCTTAAACCCGGATCGGGGAATTCCTTTTAGGTAAGTAGCAATAAACTGTGAGGGAGTTGTGCAGGGTATACCGACACGATTGAAACAGTAGCTATGTTGATGAGATGCTTTGGTTTGTACCGGTAGCCCTTGAGTAATCAAGGAGAATACGGGGCCGCTGCGTAGTATCAAAGCGTCAACTGACCTTAGCACCTTAGTTGACCAACTTGGCTTTTTAGGATATAGTGAGATAGCCGTCTTTGGTGTAAACCCAAAGTCGGTTGATGCTCGATGCTACACTCATTGAGATTTGAATCTTGAGTTTTTTTTGGTGGCAAGTTAATTGTCTATCGGAACGAAATTTGGGGGAAATATCGGTGATATTGAGATCCCTTAGAACCCGGTTACTATATTTAGGACATGTTGAACCAATCCAACTTCAAGAGGGTATTACCTTAAAACCGATGCAGGCCTTAAACCTAAGGTGTTTGTGTGATTTACTTATGTTTGCTATATCTTCTATTTCTGAGCATAATCATGACATCATAACATATCATATCATACTAACCATTTCAAGCATTCTTAGGGTTTATTTTTGTCTTGTTTTGTAGGACATGGCCCTCGTCCGCAGATTCACTATCCAAGTCAGTCTAGTAAAGGTACCTCCTCAGCTTAAGGAGTTAGTATCCAGGGTTCCTGAAGGCTCTCCCTTCACTAAAGGACATGGTCGACTTCTCATCTTGGTCACCTCAAACCCTGATGAAAAAATATTAAAAGTGCTCTTTCAATTCTTTGACCCTCTATATCACTGCTTCACTTTTTCGGATTACCAATTAGTGCCTACTATGGAGGAGTTTTCTCTGTTACTGGGGGTGCCTATCCTTAACAAGGTACCTTTCAATGGTATGGAAAGAGACCCTAAACCTGAAGATATTGCTAAAGCTCTATCCTTACAACGGTCTGACATAGTAGCAAATTGGGAAACCAGGAGAGGTGTCAAGGTGTTTTTTAACTAAGTTCTTGTTTGAGAAAGCTCATCATTTTTGGGATACCCTGGACTTACAAGCTTTTGAAGAGGTGTTAGCCCTTCTCATCTATGGGTTGGTACTGTTTCCTAATCCGGACCAACTCATAGACGTGAATGCGGTTAAGGTTTTCCTGTCATGCAATCTGGTACCTACTCTGCTTGGAGATATCCTACATTCTCTGCATACTCACACTATAAAGAAAAGAGGGACCCTTCTGTGTTGCACTCCTCTTTTGTCTAGGTGGTTTATTTCGCACCTACCCTGATCCGTCTTGAATAACAAACAGGGTTTGAGATGGTATCATAGGCTAATGACCCTTACACATTCAGGCATTCATTGGTGTCCCCGATCCTCGGAGAATGTTACCATCATTGATCGATGCGAAGAATTCCCTAATGTCCCTCTTTTAGGCATTAGGGGAGGAATCACTTACAATCCTTGTTTGGCACTGCGACAATATGGATATGCGAGAAGGGATGGTCCTCATGATACGCTTATCTAAGGAATCACCTTCGACTATGAGAATGATGCTCAGGGTTAACGTAAAAGGTTCATGCGAGCTTAGAGAATGGTACATAGAGTTGATAGCAAGACACTAGGGCACAAGAATTCCATCCCTCTTGAGCCTTATCTCAAATGGGTACGAGCCCGTGCTCAAAGTCTTATGATGCCTTACCCCGCCATCCTACCTATGATTATGGAACCGGTTGTTGAAGGAGACACTCCTTATCTTGTTCTTTATCCTGACATGCCAACTGATCATGAGGAGTTACAAAAATCCTGGGTTCAACTTAAGGAGGAGCGGGATACGTTTGAAGCTCAATTCTACGCCAGCGAGAAGAAAGTCCTGGGACTCACTAGGCTACTTCATGAAGAGAGGAATATAAACACTTACATTGCACCAAAGAGGATGCGCTTACGGGAAACCTAATTTTCTTTTTGCATTAAGTTTTATTTTGTTTGATTGTAAGCCTAAAGGGCACTCTTTGTAATAATTGGAACTTATTAATACAATTAACGTGTGTTTTTTTTGTTTAAGCAAATTTGAGTCTTTAAGAATACTTGAAATCATTGCATAAACAGGTTTCAAAATAGGATTCTCATCTTCTCTACTGTTTATTTCAACAAATAATGGCTTCTGAACAAAGTATCAAGGATCTCCAGGCACAAAATGCCCAATTTCAGCAAATGTTCGTAGCATTGGCTAAAGGGCAGGAAAATCTGAAGGCCCTTATTCTGAAAGATAGAAAGAAGAAGGCAAAGAAACCAGTTCGTGTTGTGAGTGTGGGAAGAAGAAGACCAGCTAACCGAGCTCTAGACTTTGCAACTCCATCAAAGGGAGGGGACAATCAAGAGGAGGAAATAAGAGAGGAAAACTCCAGTCTAAAAGAATCCGATGATGAATCTGACTATGATGAGGAATAATATCCTTCTGTTGATGAAAAATACAAACAGCTGGAGGATCATTTGAATGCAATGGAGGTCCGGAAGGTACCAGGTTTGGATTTTGAAGAGCTGGGTTTGGTCTCTGGGATTGTCATCCTGCAAAAGTTCAAGGTGCCGGTGTTCGCCAAGTATGATGGGGTTTCTTGTCCCAAGCTTTATCTTCGTTCTTATGTGAAGAAGATTCAGCCTCACACTGCTGATAGGAACCTGTGGGTCCATTTCTTTCAAGATAGTCTGCTTGGGACTCAACTTTAGTGGTTCTATCAGTTGGAGGGAATCAATGTCCGCAACTGGGAAGATCTGGCTGTTGCCTTATAAGCAGTATCAATATAACACTGACCTTGCTCCTACCCGTACTCAACTCCAGAGTATGTCTATGGGTGCAAGCGAAGGTTTTAAGGACTATGCTCAGAAGTGGAGAGATTTGGCAGGGAGAGTCCAACCCCCTTTGTCTGATAGGGAGTTGGTGGACATGTTTCTTGGTACGCTATCTGGTCTATTCTTTAATCACTTTATTGGTAGCTCCTCAACTGGTTTTACTGAGCTGATATTGACTGGAGAAAAGGTAGAAGCTAGGATCCGAAGTGGAAAGATCCAGAAAGACACTTCTCCAAGTACAGTGAAAAATCCATTCATGGGTAAGAAGGAGGTCAATGCTATTTACAATCCAAGAAGTCATAATAGAACCGAGCACCATCCAGCGGTAGGGGCTGTCACAATCTCTAAGTCTGAACCTACCCAACAAAGGAACAATCAATCGAGGACAGAAAGGCCGGTAAGACAGTTTACCAGGATAAACATGACTCTGTCTCAAATCCTGCCATAGTTATTAAAGACCAATCTGGTAACCCTGCGGGAGGCTTCCAAGAATCACAACACCACATCTCCTTGTTACAATCCAAACGCTCGATGTGCCTACCACCCTGAAAGTCCAGGCCATGATACCAACAATTTTCGAGCTTTGAAGAACAAGGTGCAGAATATGATCGAGGCAAAGGAGATTGAATTCGATCCCCCTGAGACTCCCAACGTCATAACTACACGCATGGCCAAGTATGGATCGGAAATCAATGCTATTGAGGTTGTTTCCGCCACGGAAGATGCTGACAATGAGGATGACATGGATAGCTAGATCTACCCTACTACCAACAATGGACCTAGTAACTGGACGGCCAAAGATTTTGTGCCAGTTGCTTTTGTTCAGCGGTAATTGTCTTGCTTGTTTTTCGGATTTGTAATAAACAATATAAACTCTATGGCCTTGTGTCTTACCCGAGACATAATGGTTTATTTGTGAGGGTTATTATATGTCAATATGAATATGCCACAAATAATCACTGGACGTTTTTACAAAACAAAATAGAAAAATAGAAAACAAGTAGTTTTGAACTTTCAAGAACTGATTTGTATTGATTTTTGAAGTTTGCCTATAAAAGGCGTTTATATACAAGGAGACAAACATTCTAGTAAGAAAATGTCATCGCAAGAAAGATTCATACAAAGTTATATACAAAGAGAAAACAACTATGTATAATGATCCCATTGAGTTTCAATTCTGCTATTGCTCTTATGCCTTCGAGTGTTTCATCTCTTCGTTGCTTGTCCGAAGTTGACTGGATTGATCGATACCTCTTGAGTTTGATAGTTTGATATTGAAGTTTGATCGCAAGGTGATCCAACGAGACATAGTTATACGCCTTAAATCCCCAATTTCTGCCTGAACCTCCCTTTCGGGTCCCTAATTACCGTTTGCAAATATTTACATAAAGAACAGAAAGACAATTGCTAATGGCTTAAGGAACGAAGCAATGTCTGAAAGCCAGTCCTAGTCTCTACAGTTTTTTTTCCAGGCAGGAATTACCTTCTCCAGCAGAATTATTCTGAAATTTTAAATCCATGATTTCCAGCTGAGTTTATTTTTGTCCCCAGCAGTTTATGAAGCCTCGTCCCCGCAGAGTAAAACGACCAAAGTTTGACCTATCATTCCCCACAGAGCTTTATAATCTCCGACAGCTTTCAAATCTTCATCCCCATTAGAGTTTATTTCTCTGGCAGCAGAAGATCATCCTCAATAGAGTTCCTTTTTCCTAGCTACTAAATATTCCCCAGTAGAGTCTCCAACATAATTCTTTTCTCACTATGGAATATTCCAACAGAAGAATTCTTCTCCCTCAGTGGAACACTCCCCAAATAGAGCACCTTCTCCCTAATGGAATATTCGCAAGCAGAAGTACTTGTCTCCCCACAGATTCACTCTTAAACAGAAGACAAAAAAATCCCAGCCGAGTATTCTCAAACTGAAAGAGGAAATCCTCGACAAATCATCTCTAATCATCATCCACAGCGGGACTAGAAAAATCACTTTTTCTACAACGGTCAGGAATTCAATTTCCAGCACTCTCCAACAGTAGTCCGGGATTTACTTTCCTAGACTAGGAAGCATCGCAATAGCATCCCCTGTTCATACATCATGGCATGTGCATACACATCTCATACAACATAATCTCATTTATTTTGAGAACAACATCCTAATGCATTTCATACATCATGACATTGCATATGACTAATTCTTTACCTTTTTCAGGGAAAAGTCAAATCAACAAATACAGTTGACTACTTATGTGACCTGGTAGTCTTCTCAAAAGCCACGTATAACAAAGGGTTATCCCAGGATCTTCCTCAGAAAGATGCCCTCACAAGACCTTCTCTTGTTTATATCGCCACTAAGATCTCTCTGATTTCTATTCCAGATGAAGATATTCCAAGACTTTTGTTTGGTCCAGCTGAATCGATGCTAAGATTCTTCTAATTTCCATGCTAGTCAAAGTTAATCCAAGACCTTCTATGGTCCAGTTAGATCGACACTAAGATCTCTCTGATTTCCATGCCAGTTGAAAAAAACTGTGAAGCCTGGGTTTTTACCAGATAACAGTATAAGGTGCTGTGAAGCCTGGAACCTGACCAGATAGTAGTTCACTTCTACAAAGACACTGTGAAGCCTGGGTTTCAACCAGATAACAATATAAGGTGCTGCGAAGCCTAGAATATGACCAAATAGTAGTTCACTTCTGCAAAGACAATGTGAAGCATGGGTTTCAACCAGATAACAGTATAAGGTGCTACAAAGCCTGAAATTTGACCAGATAGTAGTTCACTTCTTCAAGGACACCGCGAAGCCTAGAATCCGACCAGATAGTAGTTCACTTCTTCAAGGACACTATGAAGCCTGAGTTTCGACCAGATAACAGTATAACATACTGCGAAGTCTGGAATTTGACCAGATAGTAGTCTACTTCTTCAGACACTGAAACCTGGGTTTCGACCAGATAACAATTTAAGTTGCTGCGAAGCATGGAATATGACCAGATAACAGTTAACTTCTTCAGACACTGTAAAGCCTGGAATCCAACCAGATAGTAGTTTATTATGTCAACTACTATGAAGCTTGGACTCAACCAGATAATAGTATACCTCAGATTCAAGTTAAAGCCTGGACCCGACCAGATAACAACTTAATTTCTTCAAATTACCAAAGCCTGGATACGACCAGATAACGATATGCCCCAGATTCAAGTTGAAGCTTGGACCCGACCAGATAACAACTTAATTTGTTCAAGTCACCGAAGCCTGGATTCCGACCAGATAACAGTTTGAGTTACTGTGAAGCCTGGAACACAACCCGATAATAGTTTAATCTCATTTCCCCAATAAGTCACTATAAAGCCTAGAATACAACCAGATAGCAGTCAGCCTTATCATCCTCAGCAAGTCACTACAAAGCCTGGATCCTGACCATATAGTAGTTCACTTCAGTCTCTTCAGTCAAGATATATTCCCCAGTAGAGTAATGGACAACCGAGGCTCCTAAACTTTATTCCCCTGAGAAACATTTCCCAGCGGACTCCTTCTCAGACAGCAGGAGCAGGAATCCCCACAAAGAGAATTCTTATGAAGTCAGCATCTATTTTTGATGGCGTCTTTAAGCCCATCTCTGACGACTCTCCGTCATACTCCTTGAATGGCATATTTAAGCCCATCTCTGACAGTCTCCTATCATCTTTTCCAAATGGAATCTATAAGCCCATTCATGATATTACCTACACAGTCAGGTATCATTTTAGACGAGTGCAAATTTCTGGGCACTCTAGTGTTCAATCATCTTCCACCTTCAGACCACGAAAGGCAGACAAGCCAATCTATATCTTCAGGTTTAAGAAGATTGAATAGGGGAAATTGTTGTACCCCAAATTTTCCCTCTCATTTTACTCAATACATGCCTACTGAGATCCTTAACTTTCCCCAAGGATGCCCAAGAATTGATCAGACAAATTCTCCTCCTAAGGCAATGAACCCCCAACTAGGGTTTCCATTTTAATCAAGAGGTTTGAGCTCCAATGGTATCCAATGCTTCCCATGGTCCTAACATTTCCTCAAGATCACCCATGCAAAGTTTCATGCTTTGCTAAATAAGTTTGCTTAGACAATTGCTCAAGTATTGGAAAATCAACTCTGTTAGGTCAAAAGTCAACTATGACCTATATACAGTCAAACTTCAAGATTATTGGTCAACATCAACATTTTGAAGTGATATCCATCATTTGATCAAAGGGTGATCATGATTCCTCAAGAAATGCTCCTAATTCATCAAAAGTAAAAAATAAGCAAATTAGGGATTCTATAGGAAAAGTCAACCAAACTTTAAACAAGCATAAATTTCTCATAATTTATCATAAATCTTCCAACCAAAGCTCATTTTGAAGAGAATACAATTCCCTACAACTTCTTTTCAGCCCTCAAGTCCAAGAAATGCACCATTTGAAAGATACAAGTTCATACATTACATGTCATTTTTAGAAAGTCAATAAAAGCCAATTTTTTCCTAGACCTTTAACATCAAGATAATATCTTCAAAAGCAAAATTGATCAAAAGAGGTATTGAAGTAGACATCTTGGGATTTCCAAAAAGTACCAGATCATCATCATGAGGTAAAAACTGAGCAAGTTATGGCTTTCCCAAGTTGGGAAAATTTGGGAAAATTCAAGAAACATGCATTGGGCAAATTTGAATTTTTAAGGAAATGGCTCAAATTCTTGAACTTCGAACATATTTCCAAGACCATAGAGGACTCCTAAAAATGTTTTTGCATAGTCTTGACTTTATTTGCATTTTATATTAATTTTATTTAATTAAAAATCAAATAAATCAAGATTATTACAAATAATATGTTTAAGGCTTGTTTTAATGCATGGAGGGGTCCCAATTTTTGTGTACAGCAAGGCCAAGATGTTTGCACTCATTCAAAATTAAAAAATGGACAAAATCCAATGACTTTGGCCAAGGTTACAAATGGCCATTCATGGCATTCAAGAGCTTGTCCATAGCTGTTACAAACATGGCATTTTCGTGTTCTCTCACCACTCTCTATATAAACAAGCTTTTGGCAAGCATCAAATAGAGATACATGTCCTGGAGAACCCCTGTCCAATTTGCAAAAAAAGCACTAAGTTGTAAAACTTGAATTTCCATTTCCAGTTTATTTCAGTCCCAAACAAGTATCAAAACATACTCCCAGAGAGCCTCTGAAGCCATTGTAAGCATCCCCAAAGCCCAAAACGTCAAGAATCACGCCTTTTAACAGTCACAGTTTGCACATTTCTTTTTTGATTTTGATTCCTTTAATTCTGGCATCATAAACATATTTCAATTTTATATTTATGTTTGTTATCATGTATGCAAGGTATTTGAATGCTTTAATTTGAGTATAGATGCAGGAATCGTACGAAGCCATTGTTAGGGTTTCAAGGTCCCAAATTGGGAACTTCATGTAGAGGTAAAATTGGGTCAAATCGAGGGCATCTTTGTGTTCAGTGGAATGAATGCAATAAATCTATGCCTTTGGTTAGGATTTATCTTGCTTGTGCTGCATTTTTGAATTTTGCAGGTTTGTAGCCATAGACAAAAACTGTCACTGTAGCCTATAGTGACGAATCTGTTTGTAGGTAAAAGTCTGGTCTCTAAAGTGACGGTTGCAGGAGGAAGAAGATTAGGTGTCAGTCCCCCACTAAAAGATTCAAATTAGCGCGCATTTTTGTTTTTTTCTCAGATAATGTTTATTTTTTATATATAATATATTAATGTTATTATATGTTTGAATGACCAAGACAACTCAGTTGGTAAGCTAGCACATGCATAAAGGAGAGGACCTGGGTTCGAGTCCCAGGTCCAACCGTTTATTTTTTCTAATAATTATTCAATAGATCTAACGCATCTCCTAGCCAAGCATCCACCATACGTCCTTAGATCCCATCCTTTGGATCATCTCAAAGCAGATCCAATGCTCCAAAATTGAAGATCCATGGTGCACTCCCTGAAGGCTGATCACACTGGAATGCATGCTGGCAATTGGGCCAACACCTTTGGGCCTTGCAAAATTTTCAATTCACACCTCCCAGTTGGCCAAACAATACCAGGCCCATTCATCATTTTTTGGTCTTTATTTCTTTATTATCATTTTATTTTAATTGTCTTAAGTTCATTTTCTTTAATAATTAAAAAATAAAAAAAATCAATAAATAGAATTATGTTTAATAGTTAAAATTAATTTTCTGGAAAAAAATTAATTAATTTGATTATTATAACTTGATAATTTTTATTAAATAAAAAATAATTAGATTTAGGTTAAGTTTTCAAATATTTTTTTTTTGACATAAAAAAAATGACAAAATATTTTCTCTTTAATTGATAAGTTTTTTAGGACTTAGATTTTATTCTCGTCTTATTTTTTTCGCGCGCTTATTATTTTCATTTTACTTTCCAATTAATGTAACTGTTAATGGTTTGTAATAGTTGTGAATTAGGTTTTCATTTACTGTTTTTATTTACCGCCTTCCCCAAGTTTGGCTATGTAACCCCCTCCCCAAAGCCTTGTAATAGCTAGGTTTAAGATTCTCGCATTTTATTTTTTTCGCTACTATTAACTGTTAGATGTATGGATAATAGGATTATATGTAAAAGATAAATCAAATGTTTAAAACAGTAGAACACCCTAACTGTGCAAAGATAAATAAACTGAAATCAAACACTTACACATGCTCACCCCTAGGGTATCTCTCACTTCGGTTGCCTCGGAAATATGGTCACTATCCTCGAACGTGAGAATTCTTAGTGACTGTCCTCTAATTCAGAGATCGCAAGTCCCTTTCAAAGGTTGCCCCGGTAAATCAAAATGCGATCTTAGAACTTTAGGACAGTTACTAAGAGATCTTGCCCTGTTGCCTTAAGTGACCGTGATCATCCCTTCAATTGTCCCTCAACATCCAACGGTGGAGCTACCTACTCCTTAATAGTAGGATAATGCTGTCTAAAGGAAATAAGAAAACGAATAGACTTTTTCGAGTAGGTAGAAAATTTTAAGTACTTGCTCAAAACAATTAATTTTTCACATTCACACTTTCAAACATTTTTCAAACAAAGTTTTTAAAAACGCTTTAGCACACTCTTGAGGACTGATACAAGGGTTACCATAAAGTGAAACGCCACACTAAGGAATTTTCAAAACTTTTCAAAATACACACAAAAGCAATTTAAAAATGAGCAAGTACCTAAGAGCCCATGGAAAACCATGGGTAGAAAAGGTGCTAACACCTTCCCTTTCTATAATCTACCCCCGTACTCAGAAACATCTCAAAAAATGTTTTTTCTGTTCTTTTTCCCTTTTCCTTTGTTGGATAAAATAAAAGACGGTGGCGACTCTTGCTTACCGTGACATTTACGAATGCAAATGCGAAACCAGTATTAACAGTCGGTTCTGCCAAAGTATCACAATAGGAAGAAAAGCATTCAAATTCAAAGTATGAGGTGTAGGCGCTGTAGGATAAAAGAAGGTGCAATAGTACGTCAGGTATACTATGCAACACCGCTTGTGTCTGCTGTAGCAGTCTACCATACTACACCTTGTCTCTCACCATGGTCTCCTTGCACCTGATTCCTTGTTTTCTAAGTAGTTGCAATTGTGTGTTGGCACTACTTTTTGTATGGGCTTGATATGATTCCTTAAACATAAGCACGTGATCCAATGGAACACAAAAACCGTAGTCTTTTGTAATATAAATAGAGCTTTGATGATGATTGAAATAGAGTTTATCTATTCTAAGATAAAATACAGAAGATATTAAGTGTGAGGAAAGTGGAGAGCAGAAAGAGATTTCTTCTTCTCACCCAATCTTGTACCTACTGTCGAGCTCTAGCGTGACTGGAGTCACCTCTTGAAGACTATCCATCTCAAGAAGTTCTCAAGTATCTCTTAGGTTTATATCTCTTTTTCATTATTTGTTTAAGGATGTTTCTTATGAGAACCATGCTTGTAGTTTATACTCAGATCATTATGAGCTAAACCTTTTGTAGTTAAGCAATGTGAAGTTAATATGAAGTTGTTTTTATGTTAAATGAAGTGTGGTTAAGTGACTTGTTTTATTATATGTTAACCTGTTTTAAGTCTATTTCTTTGAATGACCAACTTAGGAGTCGCTAAGAACTTGTTGTTATAAGAGATCCAACAATAAGTGGTTTTCTTAATTAAAATGTTTGAACGAGTAGGATAGAGATATTCACTTA
Source organism: Vicia faba (assembly GCA_948472305.1). NCBI lineage: Eukaryota > Viridiplantae > Streptophyta > Magnoliopsida > Fabales > Fabaceae > Vicia > Vicia faba. The sequence goes on from OX451740.1 coordinate 898,400,028, forward strand.
CATAGATTGCTTAGAGATAAGGAGCTGCAACTATTGATGATTTCAGATACTAATAGACGCATATTAGGGTTATAAGTGAGGCTTAGAGATTTTTCCCCTTGCCCTTTATACGCAAGCTTTGATGTTGTAGAGATACACCACAAGATCACTCTGACCTCACATGTCACGACACTGTACATCATCACACATATCTATTTCTAAAATATTAATCGATCATGGCTCAACTCATTCACTCTTGATATATTTCCACTCTCTCTCTCTCTCTTTCTCTCTGTCTCTGTCTCTCTCTCTCTTCACACTATTTAGATATGTTTTTAGTGAAAATTGAACACCCACACACCACATATTATTTCCCTATCTGCTCATTCTTAAAACTCAAACATAATTATTTGCAAAATCAACCTAAGTAAGTACATCACTCTGTGTGGGTTCGACATTTTTATCTTTATCACTTGTTGAAATCAAACATACATGTATACTTGCATGTGACACCTTTATCAACACTAAATAAAGCAACAACGATCCTTCGAGGGAGGTAACTCCTTTCATGCTGATAGCAGACATCTTCTCTTACATGCTTACTCGCACTCCTAAGGAGGTTGCTACTACTGTTTCTACGATGAATTATCCTTCATTCATAATCTTCCTGAATGATAGAATATGGAACTCTCTATGAGCTTACTCATAATATGTTCAAGACTAATTTTATATTCTCCCTCTTCTCTACTGGTCAGGGAGACGTCTTGGCTATAAATAATCCTACAAAAGAAATGGGTGCTTGGAAAGGGAAATGCGAAAATATGGAAATGGGGTGATCAACTCTTTAGAAGGAGCTTGTTGCAGTGCATGGGGAGGTTAAAGCAGAAAAATCATTATAAGAGGAGGCAAAAATCAACTATTCTCCTTCCGCAATGACTACTTGAATAACTAAGTTGTAGGATGTCCTCATAGTGGCAGAGAAGCAATATCAGGATACTTCTGATGCTATTGAAGAAACAACTCGCCAAGTGGATGAGCATTAGAAAGCTATTATTAAGGAATCCAAGGCTCATGTCGAGACCTTGAAAGCTATCTAAAATGAGGTGGCCGATTGGAAAAAGACACTCAATGATTCCATATAGTGGACTATGCATGTTATGCTCAGGGCCTGTGATAGAGTTGTGTAACAGGCGAGGAATTTTTGCCCTGATGCCATAATTTTGGCTGAGACGCTGGACATGTTTCATGTTGCTTCTAGGGTGACTCAGAAGAGTGATCCTAGTACATCAACTCTAGATGCTTCAACTTGATATTTCTTTTTATTTGTATTATTTTATTTCTTATAATGCTTCTCAAGCTTTTATGCCTGGGTGTAACAATTACTAATACGAATATTTTTACCCCAATGATTAGGAGATTGTTTATCTTAGAGATTTCATTTAGCTCCATTTTATTATTATTATTATTATTATTATTATTATTATTATTATTATTATTATTATTATGCATCTTTGGTTGTTCTTTCACCCTGCATAACAAAGTTTGTTTGCTTAGATTGGACCTTCGATGTCCATTGGCCGCGACAAAACACCTGGTCTGAGTGTGAGACCTCTAACAACTTGTTTTACGAGGAAACTAATGCATTTTATTGAAATAAAGTGGCAAATGTGTCTCTTGAATTTTCCTACTTTTATAATTTTCTACTTAACATGTTGCATGATGTTAACTATCATTTTTGGTTTCTAAGTTTGTTTGCTGCATTTTATTGAAATAAAGTGGAAAATATGTCTCTTTAATTTGCGACTTTGACATGTTACTTGAAATTGAGAGCCTTTGTTTACCCAATTGAGGGTGTACGGCTTCTCACGGGGCTTTTTGGACAACTTTAGATAATCTACCAATATCAGTGACACTAGATTCTCCATGTTACCAGTATCCACAATTAGATTACACCACCATGTTCTTGATATAATAATGTGTTTTAAACAAATTTGTGAGCCGCCCCTCATCTTTGGATGATAGTAAAAGTCTCTCCATTTTTTTTTACTCTTTCATCAGATTCTCCCTCTACAAACTCAACCCATGCATATTCATCGTTCTCAGCTCCATGTCCCACTCTTTCCTCTTTATCTTCCATTTCTTCCCCCACCAACAACAACTCTCCTAGTTGGATAAAAATTTCATATGTGACTTCTTTCATCGCATTAATAACATATGTCTCTATTGGGTTTATCACATGTATTATTTTGTGTCTCGGCTGATGCTTTATCCTCCTGGTCACCGCTAGGCTGCAAGTCCTCTTAGTCTCAAGGTTGGAATCCATACTAACTGCACTCTTTTCCATGTCGTCTACTAATTCAAAGTTATTCTTTGATGAATACCTGAAATGTGAGAAATTTCTAGGGGATCTCTCTATCAATTATGCCTTCAAAGTTATATTTGATGCCTCAATTATGGTCTATACAGTCTTCAAACCCATCTTCCCTACAAGGATCCCTTTAGGCCACTAATGTATCGAGCAACTTTTTGGCTCTCTGATTCTCATGATTCATTGCACTAAAAAACGCAAGAACTCAATTGTGTATCTTATTATAGTTTTCTTTCCATGAACAAACTCAATATACATCTTATAAAAAATTTGCTCATAACCCTTCGAGAAAAGCTACTCTATTATTAATTATTGCATTCTTCGCCAAGATCTAACCAACCTTTTTCTTTGCCTCTGTCTTTGAACAACAAGTTTATTCTACCAGGCAACAACAATACTCTTCAGCTTTATCACTACCATCTTAACGTCCCTACTCTGATGGACACTTATAACATCAAAGAACCTTCCAATGTCGATCTGTCAATCTAGGAACTCCTCCATTCCCATCATTCATATAATAATGGAATATCAGCCTTCACACGATAATCATGGTTATGTTGATTCCCATGATCAAATGCCTTTTCCTCATAGGGTTCTTCTAAAGGTAGAGAAAAACACAAGAAATATGGGGTTTGGATTGGGTTTTAAAAACTTTTTCGTTTATAAGAGCTTTTCACAAATGATCAGAATTAGAAACAATGATGGGATTAGAAATGATAATCAAAAATAGAAATAAAAGAACAAAGGTTCACCTTAGAAAAGGTTAATCCTGTTCATTCGCCAATGTGATTTCACCTTAGAAAGGGACTTAATCCACTATAACCAAACTGATTACAATTGTACGGGCTACCCTTCAGTGACTAACAAATGCATGAACTACCCGCTGGTGACTAACAACAATGATAACTTGTTAGTGATCCCTTAAGAATTCTGACCTACCCGATATCCTAAGAGATATAACAATCACTGATTCCTTAAAGCTTCAGACCTACCCAGTCCCTTGAAGAAGATTTCTCCATGCCTTAAAAAAGGACTTTCTCTTTGCCGTATAAAAGGACTTTCTCTTTTCCTTAGAAAAGAAATTTCTCTTGCCTTAGAAAAGGACTTTCTCAACTACCCGTTGAATGATTGTGTTTACAAGTTTTCTTCTTACAAGCGGATTACATAGAAATTTAAGTACAAATTGTTTAACACAAATATGAGAAATAACTCTTGTGTTCAAAAAAATTATAGAATTAACAAAATAATAAACAACTCTTGTGTTCTAATGAACAGTAATATCAATACTATATGAGCAACAACTCTAGTGTTTTGGTGAATAGAAGTAACAACACAATATGATCAACAATTCTTGTGTTCTAGCAAATGATAATGTTAACACAGTAACGAGTAAGAACTTTTGTGCTTTTTGTATTTTATTTTTTCTATTTTTTATTTTTTTCTTTGCTTTTTATTTGTTTTTTATTTTCTTTTGATTTTCGCAGCGTTACTGTTATTGTTCTCTAGTCTTGCAATTTTCAAATGAAATAGTTGATCCTTTATATAGGCTGTAATGCAGTGGAAGAACTAACTTGGGTGTTTTGTGTTTTATCGCAATTGTTACGGATAGCAAGAGGCGCCATCTACTTTTCTTTTATACAATAAAGGAAAGGGTGAAAAGAACAAGAAATACCTTTTGAGATATTTTCTTGAGTTCGGGGGGTAGGTTACAAAAAGGGAAGGTGTTAGCACCTTTTTCATCCGTAGTTATCTACGGGATCTTAGTTGCTAGTTAACTTTGAAAATGATTTGTTTGAAATTTTTTTGTGATTTTTTTTAAAGTATTCTTGAAAAGTGTCTTCATTTAGGCGAACTTTGTAATGATTCTCGTCTCTATAAGAATGTATACGAAGTGTTGTTGACTTTTGAAAATATTTCTTTTGAATGTGTTGGTGTGTTTTGAAGATGTTTTTGAAATGTTTGTGAGCAAGCAACTATGAATGTTCTACCTACTCAAAAGAAGTCTTTTTTATTTTCCTCATCCTTTAGATAATTCTATCTTACCATTGATTGGTAAAAAGTTATATTTTTTGATGTGAAGGGACGGGCGTGGGTCGTCTTATAGTCATAGAAGGTAACCTATGAGACGCTTTAGCAATTTTCGTAAGGGACTAAGATCGTTTTACCGAAGGTAACGTCGAAGGATCATCGAGGGACTATGATTTTTTTTATCGAGGGTATTTTCTAAATCGTCCCATATTCAAGGGACATGACTATTTATTCATAGGCAATAAGCGAGGTTACCCTAGAGGTGCACGTGTGAAAAGTGTTTGATTGAATGTATTTTTATATTTGAGATTAAGGTTCTCTAAGATTGATTTTATCTTGCCATACACACCCTAATTACTAATAATTATGTTAAAAGCGATAAATTATGGAAATTAAAATCCTACACAATTACATCATTTGGGGATGGGGGTACAAATTTACAAATAGGGAGATAAAAGCAAATAAAACCTAATTTTACTATTACAACCATATTGAATGAATAAATAATATACAAGAATGTAAAGATAAATAAATAAAGGAATTTTTTTTTTAATTTATGTATTGACACATGCACTTACGCATTGATACAAAAAATTTATGCATTGATGCATACACTTATGCATCAATACATATCACTCCTTGTTCTTGAAAGTAGAAAACCAACTCAGTATGAGTTGATACATAAAGGTTTGTGTCAGCTCATAACCTTTTTTGCATCAACACATACCCTTATGCATCATCACATATCATTTCTTGCTCCTGGGAATCAAAACCAACTCAGTATGAGTCGACACATAATGGTTTGTATCAATACATAACATGTTTTGTATCGAATCATGCGTGTTTTGTATCAACTCATACTCATTTTCTTTATCTGGAAATCAAAACCAACTCAGTATTAGTCGACACATAATGGTTTGTATCGACACATTTCTGTTTTACATTGACTCATTCGTGATTTGTATCGACTCATAACCTGTTTTATACCTAATATGTGTCGACACATAGAGATATGTGTTGTACCCTAATTTTTTCCCCTAAGATCCCTTCACCATACCATGTTGATTCACTCACAACAAGATCACACTAGGATTCTTGGTTCCCCTCCCTACATTTAGTTTTGCCCTTTTTGAGGGATTACCAAGAACCTTGACTTATGTTCCTTTTGTGATCATGAATATTGTTTTGATTTCTTCATTTAACTAATAAAATGCAATGTTGGTTTGTCTTGCTTATTATCCATGTAGGTGAAGGAAATGATATTTAACAAGCTACCCCATGGGTTCATGAGTTTATTTCCATGCCCTAGTCAATAAAGCTTGAGAAGTTCAAACCTCACCATTGGAGTGGTTTTGGAAGAATTGGAATGGCAAGGTTTCTTTGGTTCATCACATTTCAAGGTTATCGGATTTGACTCAAAAGTACAAGGGGGTTGATTGGAGAAGTTGTCATGTTTGGACAATGCCTTGTTCCTATTGGTCACAAGGGCATATTTCTATCAAATTTCAATATATGGAAGTAGGATTTGGTGGCTATTAGTTCTCATTATCATCCTCAACAACTTCTATTCACAAAGCAAGAATGTTGGTACAAGGAGTTTGTTCAAGCTTGTCAAAATTCCCCAAAGCATTTCTTGATCTAGGAGCTAGGATTTTGAACTTCAGAGGAGTATATCTTTCTCACCTTTTGGTAGTTTTGAGTGATTCCAAAGACATCATTCTCTTCAAAGGGTTATCAACAAATCAATTTAAAAGTTCCAAAGAGTTTTCATGTGGAAGAAACTTGGTGAAGAAGAAAGATTACAAGTCCTCCAGATGAATCCCCAATTTTCCATATGTGACTTCAAATGATCATAACTTGGTCAATTTTTATCACCTTGAGCTAGTTATTATTCCAAAATGATCTTGAGGATGTGAACTTTATGCCTTATTTTATGTGCAAAGTGAGAAAATGGATGGAAGTTTCCTTAAGGAAACAAAAGATCATAAGTCATTTTATGAAATTTTGCCAACTTCAACAAATCATAAATTTCTCAAATTTTGCATATTTTGAATGATTCAAGTTTCAAAATGTCATTCAAGAGATCTACTTCATGCCATATTTTTTGGTCAAGAGCAAATTCCAAGTGGAAGGCCATGTTTGGATGCAAACGATTATAGGTCATTTTTGAAGAAGAATTTGAAATATTTCTAAGTATGGAAAGTCAACCCTTTTCTCCAACTTTGACTCAATGCAACTTTCATATCAAGCATCAATTTAACTCCATTCTTTTTCCATTACAAAGCTTGTAACCTCATCTTTCTAAAGCATCAAGAATCATGCCCTAAGACCCCTTGAGTTGAAAATGCCATTGGTCAGAAGTTGGCACTTTGAAATTGAATTTCTCACCAAGTCAGAATTTTGAAATCCATAATATGGCCTCTAATCACAAGTTTTCCACGTGTTTATGCCTCTAAGCGTGTTTAGTGAAGTCCCAGATTTGTTTAGTGCATCAAAACGCAAGAATTGGATGAGTTTTGATGAAGTTTGGATCACACATCACTCGTGCATAAGGTTTGCACGAATTCCCTCCAAAACGCATCATTCACTCTTCCTTTTGATCCCATTTGCTTCTCCTATAAATACATGAACTATCCCATTCAATTTCCCAAGCTTGGATAGCCAGAATCACCCTGCCAAACTTGTTTCATAACTCAAAATTCAGCAACTTCAAAATCCATTCTCGACCCTTTCTCAATCCAATTTTACCATCAATTAACCTTCCTTGATCTTCCATGAAGCTAACCATATAATTACATTCAAGAATTGTTCCCTATACTGCTCCATAGAAGTCTAGTTTCAGAGCTCTGCAACTCAACTTCAATAGGTAGATTCCTTCATCAATTCTTCAAAACTCTGATATCATTGTGTTACTCTCATTGCCCTGGTTCTAGTTGCAACACTTACCTTTCACTGGAAACACGTTTTGGCCTTGAAATTTCAAATCCCTTTTCAAAACTTTCCTTCCAAATTCCTTGAGCTACAGTTTATATAAATTTGGCGCGAGGGTGTGGTTGTCTTCGTCTTGAAGAGATGAAGCGAATGGCATAGGTCTGAGCTTCTGATTTTACAGTTTTAGAGACCTACAATTCGTGATGGCTAGAGGTTGAAGATGACCAACGTGTCATCTTCCAACCAATGAAGGCACGCCATCTGTATTTTTCAAATTCTGATTTAATTAATGATTCTGTATAATATTCACCAATGACAATGATATGCACAGCGCGCCAGATCCTTTGGATTTGTTTACTAACGTGTTTTGACTCTCATCCAATGGTCCACATATTTTACTTTTATTTTCTTTTTCTGATTTTTATATTTTAATTGTTTTACATTTCAAAAAAATCATAGAAAATTCATTTTTAGTCCAAAAAATCTGAAAACATTATGAAAAATATTTTTGATTATTCTCTTCCTGATTTTTATTTTTTCACAATTTAATTTTGTGTTTTGGTATTTTTTATAAATTTTACACTTATTTGATTTGTTTTAAATGTTTAAAAATACTTTTATACATTTTTAAATTCTGGAAAAATTATGGAATGATCCAAAGATATTGTGACAAATATTGGTGATCTTATTTTATTTTTGTTTCTGACTTTACTATTTTTTACTATTTTTTGTTTATTTTACCCATTTATTTTAATTTTAAAAATAGTTTCTGACTTTAAAAAAATTACCAAAAAATTTGTAAAATTATTTAGGTGTTTTTCTGATTTTTCTATGGCCTTACTTTTCATTTCTTGATTAATTTGGACATAGTTGATATTTTCCTCATTATTTTCTATTTTTAAAACATTTTTTAAAACCCTTTTTGTGTATATTAAATTGGATATTATTTTGTGATTATTTTCTGGCTGATCTTGGGTTAGATTTTGGATCATGAACTTTATTAACATCATTGTATCTATGGTGTTGAGTTTAACTCCACAAAAAATGGATGAATGATATTAATAATAGTTTGATTAAAATTTAATTCAAATATGGTTTGTATATTTTTTCCCATCCCTCTTCATCTCATCCCTTTCTTATTGCACTAAATGTTGTTGGAGCATGATCCCTATATCATGTCTCAAAACAAATGGTGCATAGATTGCTATTGAACTGCCTCAAAATAGGTGTGAATTTTATATAAGTCCACTTACGATTGTTTAACATAGCGCTAAATTTTGTCCTGATTCAAATAAATGATCATTCATGGCCCAAACTTATGATTGCAAGCCCAAGTATGTTAATTTGATCTCTTTGATCCAATAACCTTGAGATTCATCATGTGGAGGATTTGGTTCTACGAATCCTCTAATGGATCTACAACACCTTTGGTCAACGCGGATCACTTAAACATTGTTGATCATTAAATGGTACTTATGAGAATTCCAAATGGATGATATAACTGACAAAAAGCAAATGCAACTTGTTGTGTGGAGGCTTTGGTTCTACCAATCCTCTAATGAGTTCCAAATGCAAGCTTCAAGATGGTCATCCAACTAACTACTAACTATTGACTTATTTTACCTTATGCTTTTATTCTTTTTATGCTTTATGTACCATTTACTTTTAACATTTACATTTCATGCCATTTTCATCTTTACTCATTTGAGCATTTACTTTCTTGCCATTTTTACTTTTCTCACTTGAGCTTCTTCTTTTCCTTTCTTAAGATACTTAATAATCAACATAAACCCTAAAAAATCTTTAATGGTACTTGGACTATTTGGTTACTATCCTTGGCATTATGGAGCATGGGACTTTTCTTGGACTTAGGATTAGAAACCTTGGCCTATCTTGGAGATATTGTGACTTTATCTGATTATTTTGTCTGGAGTTCTTGAGGTTTACCTCAAGAAATTGGGTTGTTTGTTTTGTTTTTGTATGCAGGTTTTGTGATTACACCCTTTATTTGTAATCTGGAATTCACCCGTATACAACCGTTACTCTGCCCAATTTTTGTGAAGACTTAATACACTTGAAGTTTGGTTCTCTCAAGAGGCCTAGTATTTTTTTCCTGATTGGTTTCAAATCCAAGGAAAGAGAATTCTATATTGGCTCATAATGTCAAGTTTTGGTTTCTTGTTGGTTAGATGGTTCTTATCCCTAGCTTTTTACCTTATGCTTTAGGATAGTCCCTTCTTCTCTTCCCATCTTCTTTAATTTCAAAAATCTTCTTCCTCCTTTTGAAAACTCTTCTTGTTTTTAAACTTGAACCACTTTCATAATAAACTTAGACTTGTGTCCATGCATTTTCAAAACATTTTCATAAATAAACTCCAATCAACTTAATAATACCTTGACATTTTTTGTGAGAAGACTAAAAGTCAATCAATCTCATTTCAAACCATTTTTCTACTTTGGATTTTTATCTCTAAACTTTTCTTACAAGATTAAACTCTTGTCAATTCTTATAGTGATGCAAACAACTATACTTCTATAATATGTAGTGAAGAGAGATATTTTCCACTTGGGTGTTGAGTGAGGCATTGTTGGTTTTGAAATCCAAGCCATATCCTCCACTTTGAGGTGATATAAATTCTCATTTCTCATGATTGTGGGTAGTAGGTGTGTTTTCCACACGGACAATGACGATGATGTTTTATCTCATAAAATTAACCAACACATTTGTGTTTTAAATTTTTAAAAGAGGAACCACGTGTACCCTGATCCCCTATTGCACGAAAGGTGGTATGTAGGTACTAAAGGTTCGTAATTGCGGCGGGTGCAAAAATTATAAAATGAACATATTTCTTTTCCTCACCTCCACCATCCATTTTTTTATATACAACATTTTTATAGCCAAAATATACAGATTTTACAAAGAGGCTCATGCGGAGTACCGTAGATGTTCAGGGTGCTAATACCTTCCCTTTGCATAACCAATCCCCTTACCTTGAATCTTTCCCCCTCTTTTTGGGTTATTCGCTCTTTTCCCATTTCTTTGGAAATAATAAAGCGCGGTGGCGATTTTATTTTGATTTGTATAAAGTCTAGTCAATCCAATGGCTTAGTCTTGAACATTTCTACCGCTATAGAAAAATGGCGACTTCACTGGGGAAAGATTGACCTCTTTCTGGTCCATCCCTAAGTGGGTTAATCCTATCTTTGTTTATATCTGTATATGTGTTATTACTATTTTTAATGTTATATGTTGTATATGTGTTTGTCTGGATTTTCCTGGTTTTCAGGGTGCTTGGTGATTACTCATAAGTCCTATACCCGGACTTGGGAAAACTTTAAGATAGGACAAGCGGTATAGTCATGTTAACTTTGAGGGAGTAATCCCAGAAAAGGAGGCATGAGATCCCCCACTCAGTGGAGGCCCCTTTGACTGTAGTGTCGTTTACCAAGTAATCAGAAAGACGTACTGCTTTCGACCTGGGAGCCTGCTGAAATTGAGGACCGTAGAATACCAAACCCATCTTGGCCTTTTAGGTTTAGTGCGGAAGCTATGACGGAGTAATCCAGAAATAGTTGTTACGCGATACTACACTCGGGCGAGTCTTTCTTGAGAATATTACTAATTACAGAGTTAATCGGGAAGTTGGTAATATCCAAAGGAAGGATGTAGACTCTGGGAACCTTTAGAACCTTGTTCGGCAGGTGATCACTTTTAGACCAACACCTTATGGGTAGTACCTTTGACCTCATGCTCGTGACGTTGAACCTATGAACCCTATATGTGTGATCTTGTGTGTGATTACTGCATCATGCATCCATGCACTCATAAACATCTTTTGAAGAAACCATATTTCAAGGGATTTAAAGGTTGACTATTTATGGATATCTCAGGTACTTTTAACCATGGATTCTGGAAAGAGAAAGACCGGAAAATACAGTTTCAAGGATCCCAAGATAGATGAGTTGATCAGTCTAATTCCCGAGATCGAGTGTTCTGCAGACTTTCAGAAGAAGTATGGGTCCATTATTCCTCTCATGAAGCTGAAGATGAAGGAGGGTATTCTCTCGACCGTGGTCCAGTTCTATGATCCAATGTATCATTGCTTTACTTTTCCCGACTATCAGTTGATGCCTACACTGGAGGAGTATTCTTATCTATTGGATTTACCTGTTATCGATCGTGTTCCTTTTACTGGTTTAGAGGGTGAGCCAAAACCACATGAGATTGCTGCTTTGATTCACCTGGGGAAATATGAGGTGGAAGCCCATATGACTACTAAAGGAGGGATTTGAGGATTACCAGCTCAGTTCTTATTGGATAAAGCTCGTTAATTTTCCAGAATGAAGAGTACGATTGCTTTTGAGGCCATCTTTGCTCTACTTGCTTACGGGTTCTTCTTATTTCCTAATGTGGACAAGTTTGTCGATGTTAACGCTATTAGGATTTTCATGATTGGAAACCTAGTTCCTACCTTATTAGGTGATGCTTATTACTCTATTCATCTTCGGAATTCTTATCATGGGGGATGATTATCTGTTGCATGCCTCTATTGTACCAGTGGTTTATCTCTCATATGCCTCAGTCTGATGCTTTTTGGGATGTCAAGAAGGAACCCCATTGGGCTCTTAAGATCATGGCACTTACTCACTCAGATATTGATTGGTATCATCGAGTTTACCAGGATATAGAGATTATTTACAATTGTGGTAGTTTCCCCAATGTACCTCTTCTTGGTACAAAGGGAGGAATTAACTATAACCCTGTTTTTGCACAGCGACAACTTGGTTATCCGATGAGGGATAAACCAAATAGTATTCATTTGAGTAGTTTTTTTCTGAAGGAAGGATAAGACCATAGGGAAGCTAGGGAGAAGATTGCAAAGGCTTGGCGTCACATTCATAATAAGAGTAGGAAGGATTTAGGACCTAGGGGTGCTATTTCTTTGGAGCCATATCTTCAATGGACCCGATCGAGAGCCATTCAGTTAAAGATGCCATATACCTGGGAGACACCCATGCCTGATCTATTTGTGAAGACCACTCCGACCTTATTAGATGATCTAGAAGAGCTGCAACTTGCTTTGGTTAGGATGCAACAGGAAAGGGATGCTTGGAAGAAAAATTTCCAAACTTTAGAGAGTTCCTACAAAGCAGACCTGAAAGAGAAAGAAGACTTGATTGAGATCCTTGAGAGTCGAGCGGTAGAGTCTATGGAGAGGCAAGGGGATTTATTTTCTCCTAAGCCTCAATCAGGTGTTGATCACTTACTTCCTGATTCAGATGATTGGAAGGAGGTTGCCATGAGACATATGGAAGAAAACAAGAGGTTGAAGGCTCAGATTGCCAGGCTCACAGGGAAGCGCCAGCGTATATAGTGATCTCCATCAGTTCTTTTTCTCAGGATTTTAGATTTTATTTTCATCTTGTACTTGAGATCATTGAAACTTGTAATCCATTTTGGAATTATTATAATAAATTTTTTTCAGTATTTCAAAAGCGTTATTACTTTGATGTTTGCAATATGTCTATAAACGTTAAATCCCTTTAAATATTAAATAATAAAGTAAAAATAATCATGTGCATTACATGTCATGTATCATATTGCACATATTTCTTGCATTTTTTATGCATACCCATGTGTCTTACCAAGCTTCTTTACTTCGTTCAGCAAGCTGACTCATCATTACAACACTCGGGCTAATTTCAAAAAGAAGTTGGACAACTTAGAACAGAAGAATCGCGAGCTGCACGAGGAAGTTTCTGCTTTTGAAGGCCGACATGGCCAATCTGACTACTTTGATGGAAGCTCTGGTGGCTGCTCAGAATCAGCCACCGAGTGTTCAACCTCAACCAACAAGGGAAACTACTGAAGCTCCGACTGTTGCTGTATCTGCTACTCCGGCCGTTGTTCATAATCGCATGCCTCAAGGTTATCCATGGGGAATGCCAGAGAATTTCGCACCTGAAGGTTTCAATATTGGTCCTCAAGATACTCCAGTGGTTCAGACTATTGTTACTCCAGCACCTCCTGTGGTGCATGTTGTTCCTGCTGCACCTCCTTCGGTGAATTTGGTTCCGTTTGATAATGATGATATGTGTCGTCCTTTCCCTCCACTGAGTGAAGATTTGGGTCTTTATGACAGAATGGATGATTTTCAAGAGCAGTTTGACAAGATGCAAAGAGAGATGAAGGCCCTTAGGGGAAAAGAGCTATTTGGGCAGAATGTGAATGAGTTATGTTTGGTCCTGAATGTTAAGATACCTACTAAGTTAAAGGTCCCATAATTTGAGAAGTATAAGGGTAACACTTGCCCTCGTGCTCATCTAGTGATGTACGTAAGGAGGATGTCTACCCATACTGGTGATCAACGTCTTCTAATTCACTTTTTTCAGGATAGTTTGACCGGTGCTGCACTAAAGTGGTATATGAGTTTGGACAGCACCAACATCCATACTTTCAATGATTTGGAAGAAGCATTCATCAACCAATACAAGTACAACGTGGACATGGCGCCTGACCGTGATCAACTTAGGGCCATGGTTCAGAAAGATAGGGAATCATTCAAAGAGTATGTGCAGAGATGGCGCGAGGTAGCCACCCAAGTGATTCCTCCCATGGAGGAGAAGGAGATGACTAAGATTTTCTTGAAAACGCTGGGTGCTTTCTACTACGAGAGGATGGTAGCAAGTGCGCCAAGTGACTTTACTGAGATGGTAGGAATGGGTATCCGCTTAGAAGAGGCTGTAAGAGAAGGTCGTTTGACGAAGAGTGAAGGATCCAGAGGTGTAAAGAAGCCATCTTATGGGTTTACCAAGAAGAAAGAAGGAGATGCAAATGATGTTATGCAAGAGAGGAGGGTTAATCCTCCTAGAAGAAATTATCAGCGTCATCAACAAGTCGCCTCAGTTACTCCTGTTATGAATGCTGCTCCAACTACCGTTGCTTATCAGAGACCATCCCAGCATGGGAATCAAAGGTATAATTAGAGAAGGGAGAGTTATGACCCTATTCCCATGAGCTATACAGAGCTAATACCAGCATTAATTCCGAAGAAATTGGTTCAAACATGACCACCTCCCGCCGTACCATCACCATTGCCTTGGTATTACAAGGCAGACCAAACATGTCCTTTTCATCAAGGAGAACCAGGGCATAATGTTGAGAATTGTTATCCTTTGAAGACTGAGGTACAGAAATTGGTAAAGTCTGGTGTTCTATCTTTCAAGGACGTGGGACCTAATGTGAAAGATAATCCTCTATCTAAGCATGGGGGAGTAAATGTTGTGAATATGGTGGCCGTTTGTCCAGGCGACTTCCAGATTTTTGACATTAATCTGGTTAGAGGAGATTTGGTGAAAATGCACGCGGACCTCTGTGAATTTAGCTACTATATGCATGACCATGTCGGTTGTGCTATTTGTAGTACAAACATATAGGGTTGCGAGAAGATAAAGGATAATTTACAGGAGATGATGGATGAGGGCCTAATCCACATAATCAGGCCCAGGGAAGAGTATGAAGAGGAAGTGAACATGGTTGCTGGATGTCCTGGTGAATTCAGAATTTTTGATGTGGAGTATATGAATGAGGACCTCGTGCAGTTGCATGCTACCTTCTACCATACGGCTGGTCAGGTGGAACACCAGTATGGATCTTGCCGAACTTGCTGTCGGGACCCCTGAGGATGTTCAATCGTGAAGAAGGGTGTTCAGTTGTTGTTAGACAATGGAACTATCAAGATCACCGGTCAGAGGGATGATTACCATGAACTTGATATGGTTGAGGTTTGTTTAATGAAAGAAGAGTTAGAGGAAGAGTATGCCTCCGTGGATGAGTATTTCTCTTCAGATGAAGATTTGTTTTCCAGAATGACTTATTAATGATTGATTGTGTTGAAGAAGGGGTAAACATCATTGTGCCTTGTTTCAGTGCACTCGCCCATTTTGAAGTGGAGTATCATAGCAAGCCGGTTGTTACCCCATTGGTGATTAGTTTTCCAGGTCCTATCCCCTACAAATCAGATAAGGTTGTGCCTTACAAATACAATGCTACAATCTTAGAAGATGGAGTGGAGGTTCCCATCCATCCAATGCTTGATGTTGGAAATATAGCTGAAAATAGAAGAGTGACCCATAGCGGTCGTGTGTTTGTGCCGGTTGTTCGGAGAGATGTTGCTGCTGGAAAGAAAATTGTTGAGAATGATGAACCTAAGAAGGCTACAGGAGAGACTAGTGGAGCTATGTTAGAGAAAGAAGTAGATGATATTTTGAAGATAATTAAGATGAGAGACTATAGAATTATAGATCAGCTGCTGCAGACTCCTTCAAAAATATCTATCTTAGCTTTATTGATGAACTCCTCTGCTCATAGAGAATCCTTGATGAGGGTACTTGTGATACGGTGGGAGAATTGACTTGAGGTTTTGCGTTTGTGTTCGCAAATGTTTCGGTTTAGCAAGAGTCGCCACCGAATTTTTACTTTATCCTAAGGAAAGGTCAAAAAGCACATGAAAGACCTTTGAGATGTTTTCTTAGGTTCGGGAGTAGATTATGAAAAGGGAAGGTGCAAGCACCCTTTTCATCCATGGTTATCCATGGGCTCTTAATTACTTGTTTAGATCACTTGCTTTGCTTTTCAATTGTTTGAAATGGTGCTTTGTGTGGTTTTGAAAGATGTTTTGAAAAGAGGCCATCATTGTGGCAACCTTTGTAATGATTCTTGTTTGAATATATACAAAGGTGTGTGTTTTTTTTGAAAAGATTTCAATGTTTGAAAGCTTGTTTTGAGAAATGTTTTGAAATTGTGTTGTGAGGTGTGTTTTGAAAATAGAAAGGATGTTTTTGCAAGCTTTTGATCAAGTAACTAAGAGCTATCTACCCTATTTTACTCAAATATCTTTCTTATGTTTTTTAACCCTTTTGACAGTGTTGTTTCACCATTGCATTTGGTGAATAACCTTGTGTTAGGATGTTAAACGGGACAGGCGCGGGTCATCGTATAGACCATGATAATAATTGTGTTAAGCATTTTTGGTAACTTTCTTGAGGGACTTGATCATTTTTGTTTAGGCAACCAAGATAGCGTCATCGAGGGACTATGATCTTTTGTTTTGTTTTTGTTTTGCCAAAGTACCCAACATGCATACCATGGCCCATTTTTGAAGGCAACGAGTGGATTGTAACCCTAGAGGTGCAAGTGTGCATTGTGTTTGATTTTCATGCATTTTTGTCTTTGATTAGGTCAAGCTATTTGTGGATTTGGATTTTTACATACAAACCCTAATTCTCTAATCATGGCATAATTGAAAGCGTAAAGTGCGAGAATTTAAATTCTAAGCTATTACAACATGATTATGGGGATGGGGGTACAATTTTGAGTTAAGGGATATTGGACAAGAAATTATAAACCCTAATTTACTATTACATCCAAATTGAATTCTTTGTGCAAATAAATAAATGGGAAATATTTAATTAAACAAGATAAATAAATATTAAATAATATGTATTGTGCAAAAAAAAAAGAATTTTTATTTGTTCATGTATGCAAAAGTATTTTTTAATGTAAAAAAGTATAAAGAAATAAATAAAAGATTAATTTTATTTGTTTTAGGGTAAAACCCTAATTTCTTTAAGAAAATAAATATTATATATTATTTATATACAAAATTATATTAATATGTGTAAAAAATGAAATATACTCAAAAAGGTATTTTTTAGTATAAATAGTAATAAAAATAAAAATGTAATATTTTTGTATTTTTATTCTAAGTATTTAATAAAATAAAAGTATATATGTTTATTATGTGTATATTAATCAAATTAATTATGTACAAAATAAAATAAAATATGTTCAAGAAAATATTTTTAATATAAATAAAAGTGAAGAACAAAAATAAAAGTATAAAATGTAAATATTTTTCAAGTCTTAATAATATAAAAGAATATTTAAATACTTTTAATGTTAGAAAAAATTAGAATAAAATGCCAAATAAATTAAAATAATTATGAAAATATTTTTTGAGTATTTATTATATTTGGAAATAAAATAACAAAGTCAGAAAAGAAAACAAAAATCCAAAAATGCAAAAACATAAGAAATTGGGCCAGGGGGTGTGAAACTGAAAAGAGGGGTGTTAGAAGCAAGCAGACCAAGCCCAGCCCAACACTTCATCTTCTTCCTCCAGCACATTTGAAAAACGCGCGCCTGTTGTACAAACTGGAACATCCTGGAAACGTGATCTTTTGCCAAAACTCACAACATCAAACTTGTAGAGAATTTCAATACGATTCTAACCATATAAAGCATTAATCCTAACTCTCAAAGACCAGAGAGAATTTCTCTGGCCCTAAAATCTGACATAGTTTTTTCAGCATGTTCATGGATGAAATTCTCCTAGAACACTTAATATAAATGAAAGCTGAGCATATGTATGACTTCATGGCATTGAATACTACATTTTTCATTCACAAACCTAAGGCTAAATGTTCCTAAATAGAGAGATAGAAAGTGATGAAAAACCTGTTTCAGTTGGATTCGTGTAGGGAAATGCAGTACTTCTCAACAAGTTCTGAGGTGTCTGGTAGCTTTCCTGAACTTCACTTGATCTTTTCCAATAGTTAGCTTGCCTTGAATGTCCTTGAATCAGTCTCTAGAACTCAACCTGCATAAGCTTGAAATGAAAATGGTGAACACTGTAAATGGATTTACAGTTGACAATGGAGGTTTGGGATAGCTTGAGTGAGTTGAATGGAAGGTGTTTGAAGCAAAAAGGAGCAAAATGCACGAGCCAAATGAGCTATGGCACTCAAGTTGCAGCACCTGCCCTGTTTTGCCAAAGAAGAGTGATTTTTAGCTATGGGAGGTTTTGAGGCTTAAGTTCTCGTGTTTCTTGCTCAAAGGGTTGTATGAAAGTTGTTTTTAATGTTTGTTTAAGCTAGTATGGACTGGTTTTCAAGTTGGCAAGTGTTTTGACAATTTCTTGTTTTTGAAGCAAAGATGTGTAAGTTGGTATCACAGGCCTGTACAAGCCATATAACATGCTGCACACAATCCTCTTGATACTTGAAATTTGTGGATTTGATTTGGCTTCTGAGATCTTGGCCCTATGCTTCAAAGATCATGTTTTGACATAAAGCATACCTTTTTCAAAATGGAAATGTACATTTTTCTAATTAAGGCTTAGTTTTGTGTACAATGCCCAAATGGCCAAAAAAATGCTTAGAATGATGGATTTGAATTTAATTAAGGAGTGTGAATTGGTTTAGAGGACTGCAAACTAGTACAAAGCATGCTGGTTTGAAAATGCCACTTGAGTGAACATGTATTGGCCATGGATACAAAGTGAGTTTTTGCCAACTTCAAGCATTCGATTCTCCCTAACCACAAATGTGTTTGAGGAGTTCTTGGACAATTTGGAAATCTTGCAACATGCTATATAATCCATATTTGAAATGAAACTTGAGACTCCAAGTGGAACTATGTGAAAAATGGCCAAGAAGATAGAGCAAAATCCTGCCTAAACTAGGGCAAAATTTCTCTAAGTTAAAAGTTTTAGGGACCCTTGTTCCAAAAATCATAACTTGATATCCAAGCTTCTTTTGAGAAAACTTTGTGTATAAATGTTGTAGACTTTTTGTAGGACTACAACTTTCATGTTGTAATTTTTGTTTGAATCCATTTGTATCTTGGTGAAAATGTGGGACAAAGTTAGGAAAAATTAAGAAAATTTTATAACTTAGAAAATTTCGAAGTTATGAAAATTTTCAATTTCAAACCCTAATTTGCAATTTTTTGTTTCTTGATGAACAAGTTACATAATTTGACATATCTTGATGAGAAATGACCCTTGGCACTTGATTTTGACCAAAAAGTCAAAGTTTAACTTTTTAGTGTATAGTCAAATTTTGATCAGTTGACTGAAAAATTCATCTGTCAATCCCATGCATTTGAGATCTTTTGAACTTGTTGAATAGGTCAAGATGATTTCATTGAGTCCTTGAGTCCATCGTTGAGCTTGATTTGCCATTGGCTAGGTCAAACAGTCAAAAATTGCCTTTGTACAGTCAAAACCCTAAAAATGACCATTTTGCCCTTTTGGTGATCTGATCAAATTTCTTATGGAATTGTGGTCCAAACTTGATCAAATGGTTCATATGAGTGCATAATGTTGATGTGGGTCAAAATTCATGAGGTTTGACTGTAAATTGGCCACAGTTGACTTTTTCCCCAATACAACTGATTTCTAAGTCAACTGTCCAATTGACTGGGCAAAAATTTGATTCAAGGCTTGAAACTTGGTATGGGAAAGCTTATGAGTCCAACATGAAGTATGAAAGTAACTTTGGGCATTGAAGGTCCAAAAATCCTTGTGCAAACTTAAACCCTAATTTAGGTCAACAGTGCAAAAAGGTGTCTTGAGTAGGGCAAACCCTAGCTTGGTCTTGAGTTCCAAGAGCCTTATGGTGAGAAATGTTGATAAAATGAGAGGGAAAATTTTGGGGTACAACAGTTTCCCCTGTTCAATCTTCTTGAACCTGAAGAGTTAGATTGACAAGTTTGCCTTTCGCGACTCAAAGGTAAAAGAGGATTGGACACTAGAGTGCCCGTAAATTTGCACTCGTCAAAATGTATCTGAGGGAATGGGCTTATAGATGCCATTTGGAGATGGTATAATCTTGCTGCAGATGGGCTTAGAGATGCCATCCAAAACTGGTTTGTTGAAAAACAGTAGAATGAACATCAGAATGGTATCCGTATTTGGAACGTATCTGAGTTGTATCTGGAGACTGGATTTGTATGAGCAAGGGAATGTCGTCTGTGTCTAGAGCATATCCGAGATGTAACCATATTTGACTCTTGAATGAATATCAGAATGACTGCCGTGTCTTTAGTGTATCTGTACTCTGAATGGGTGACAGAGAAACATCTGTGTATGAAGCATTTATGTGCTGGGGATAAATTCTGAATGAGTGACAGAATGGCAACCGTGTCTGGAGCGTATCTGGAGCGTATCTGGACTGTATCTGAAGTCGAGATCTATATGAGTAGCAGAATGACTTCCGTGTTTGGAGTGTATCTGAACTTGAAGTTGATAGTTGAATCTGAATGAGAAGTAGAATGGCCACTGTGTCTGGAGCGTATCTAGTCTGTATCTGATTGCTGAAGTCTGAATGAGTAGTAGAATGACCGCCGTGTCTGGGGGTGTATCCATACTGTATCTTGACTTGAAATTATGAATGATTAATAGAATGACCTCCGTGTCTGGGGGTGTATCCATGCTGTATCTGAAATCTCTGAATAGTTGTAAATGATAGCTTTTTAATCTTATCCTGAAAAGGGTAGAATGTTAGCTAAAGCACAAAGTTGTGTTGCATGATATGTATGATGCAATAAAATATGTTCTATCAATGTTTATGATATATGAATGTAATGGATGTGCATGTAAGCTGATTAGCTGTCTGGCTGAGGAAAATAAATCCTTGATAACTGGAGATAATGAAATCTTTGACTGTTGCCAGAGAAAGTAAATCCTTTCCCGATGCTGGGGGTTCCAAAAAATCTTTGATTGTTGAAGATGAGAAATCTTGGGACCACTGCTGGGGACTGAAAATCCTTGGTGACTCGTGGGGATTATCAAAACTTTGACAACTTCTGTGGGGATGTGAGAATTCTTCATGACTTTCCTGGGGAAATAAGGAAAAATCCGACGATCTCTACTGGAAATTAAAACCTGGAAGGCTTCAAATGGAGAAACAAGAACTAGAATCTTCATTCTGTTGGGAGATAAATCTGCGGGGAGAGTGTTTACTCTGCTTGGGAAATCAGGAGCTTGGGTTGTATGTCAATCTATTGGGGATTCCTAGTTGGGGATAGGATAAAGAGTTAACTGTTATCTGATTGATTCTCATACTTTTAAGATAACCTGCTGGGGAAGTTGGGGAAAACTGAATGGTTCCCGCTGGGGATTGATAGTTGGAAATTTTGACTCCGCTGGGGAAGAAGGTTTAGAGTATTCTAGCTCCGCTGGGGATATGCATTTCAGGGTTTTTGGGCTCCACTGGGGACCGGGAGTTTGGAGACTTAACTCTGATGGGAATTTTGAAACTTAACTCCGCTGGGGGATAAAGTTTAGAATACTCTGGCTCCGCTGGGGATCTTGAAATTTAACTCCGATGGGGATATATATACTCCAAGGTTTTAGCTTTGTTGAGGATCTGAATGACATACTGCAGGAGATTTTCTGGAATAGCCTAAAGACGTTTTTCTATACTTTCGACCTACCAGTAATTATCCTTTCTCGTTTCATTTTATTTGTAAGCAATGATTATATTCAAATGCATATGCCTATTTAACAAAATATTGGATGTTTTCAAATAAAACATAAGTGTAAAAAGAAAAGAAAGGCAAGCAAATTTCTGCACTTTGAGGTATTCTTGTATTAACTTTTGTAAGTATTTTTGTACAAAGGAGACATACATCCTAGTAAGAGAATGTTTTCGTAAAATTGAGAAAAATTTTATACAAAAGAAAGATGGCTATGTGTAATAATTCCATGGGGTTCCCATTCTGCTATAGCCTTCACAACTCTGAGTGTCTTGTCCATTCGTTGCTTCGTCCGCCGATGATTGGATTGATTAGCAGCTTGGAGCTTATTGGCGAAGAGATTGTCCTTAAAGTGATCCGACGAGACATAGTCATACGCTTTAATTCCCTAACTTTTGCCTGGACCGCCCTTTCGGGTTTTCAATCAACCGGGAGACCCTTTTTTGCCCAAGCCGCCCTTTTGTTTTCAACTTGCCGGGTGTACAGATTTTTTGTTTATCCCTAATTTTTGCCCGAACCGCCCTTTCGAGTTTTCGATTCACTGGGATGCCTATTTTTGCCCAAGTCGCCCTTTCGAGTTTTCAACTTGTCGGGTCATTTCAGGCGTAGTATCTTTTGACTATGTCTGCGTTCGCAGGGTGCAGCAAGTCGTCGCCGTCCATGGTGGTCAGAATCATTGCCCCACCAGAAAAGATGTTCTTGATCACAAATGGTCCTTCATAAGTAGGAGTCCATTTTCCCCTGGGATCACTTTGCGGCAAGATGATCCGCTTGATTACAAGATCTCTGACTTGATATACCTGACGTCTGACTTTCTTGTTGAAAGCCTTGATCATCCGTTTTTGATATGTCTGACCATGACAAACATCAGTAAGTCGTTTCTCGTCGATCAAATTAAGTTAGTCAAGCCGGGTCTGAATCCAATCGTCTTCACTCAAATCAGTATCCTTCATAATCCTCAAGGAAGGAATCTGAACTTCCATAGGTAAAACAACTTCCATGCCATATACCAAAGAAAAGGGGGTTTCCCTTGTTGAAGTAAACGCACTGGTACGATATACGTGAAGAGAAAACGGTAACATCTCATGCCAGTCCTTGTAGGTGACTGTCATCTTTTGCATGATCTTCTTGATTTTTTTTTTTTGCGGCTTCAACAACACCGTTCATCTTTGGCCGATAGGGAGATGAATTGTGATGTTGAATCTTGAACTGCTCGCACAGAGCGGTGATCACAGTGTTGTTCAAATTTGTACCGTTGTCTGTGATGATCCTTTCGGGGATACCATACCGGCATATGAGATTCTGCTTGATGAAGGGGGCAACCATATTCTTTGTAACGGAGGCGTAGGAAGCTGCTTCGACCCATTTGGTGAATTAATCAATAGAGACCAAGATGAAATGATGTCCATTGGATTTCGTGGGCTTGATCTCTCCAATCATGTCGATTCCCCACATTGCGAATGGCCAAGGAGCTGTTAGAACGTTGAGAGGAACAGGAGGAATATGTACCTTGTCAGCATAGACTTTGCATTTGTGACAAGTACGAGCGTATTGATGACAGTCAGCTTCCATTGTAGACCAGTAGTAGCCTGCCCTTAGAATCTTCTTAGCCATCGTATGTCCGCTTAAGTGGGTGCCAAAGGTGCCACTATGTATTTCGGTCATGATCAACTCTGCTTCAGCCTTGTCCATACAATGAAGTAGAACACAATCATGGTTGCGCTTATAAAGGATATCATTGCTCAGGAAGAACTTGGCGGCGAATCTCCTCAAGAACTTTTTGTCATTGACTGAAGCTCCTTCAGGGTATTCTCTAGTCTGGAGATACCTTTTGATTTCATAAAACCAGGGTTGTTCCACTACTTCTTCGGTATTAATCTCATGACAGTGTGCAGGTTCACCCATTCGCTCGATGGTGATTCGGGGAGCTTCATTATCCCAGTTGAGTTTAAACATGGAAGACATTGTGGCCAGAGCATCCGCTAGCTGATTTTCTTCTCGCGGGAAGTGCTCAAAGGTAATCTGCTCGAAATGAGGCAACAACGTCAAGACATGTTCTTTGTATGGGATAAGATTAGGATGTTTAGTGTCCCACTCTCCTTTGATTTGACTAATAACCAAAGCTGAGTCCCCAAATACGACCAAAGATTTGATTCCCAAGTCAATAGCAGCCTTGAGACCAAAGATGCAAGCTTCATATTCAGCCATGTTATTGGTACAACTGAAGCAAAGTCGGGTAGTGAAGGGTGTATGGAAACCTTCCGAAGAAATAAGTACCGCACCGATACTGTTGCCAAGTGCATTTGAAGCACCATCAAAGTACAGGGTCCATCGGGATCCTTGTTCAGGTCCGTCATACGGTCCATTACCTTCAATGTTGTCCAATGTCATAATGTCTTTGTCAGGGAAGTCAAATCTCATAGATTGGTAATCTTCGACGGCTTGATGAGCTAGATGGTCAGCTAGTACACTCCCATTTATAGCTTTTTGGATAGTATACTGGATATCATACTCAGTCAGGATCATTTGCCATCTAGCAATTCTTCCAGATAAAGCAGGCTTCTCGAAGATGTACTTAATCAGATCCATTTTAGAAATCAGCAAAGTGGTATGTGTCAATATATACTGCCTTAGCCGGCGAGCAGCCCATACCAAAGCGCAACAAGTTTTCTCGAGCAGTGAGTAGTGAGTATCATAGTCGATAAACTTTTTGCTAAGGTAATAAATTGCATGCTCTTTTCGGCCAGACTCGTCATGTTGGCCCAGTACGCACCCCATTGAATTATCCAAAACAGTCAGATACATGATTAACGGCCTTCCTTTGACGGGTGGCATCAAAATAGGAGGTTCCAGTAAATACTCCTTGATCTTATCAAAAGCAACTTAACAATCATTGTTCCATTCAACTACCTGATCTTTCATCAACAACTTGAAGATTGGCTCACAGGTAGATGTTAGGTGAGAGATGAACCTCGCAATATAGTTTAAGCGTCCCAAGAATCCTCTAACCTCCTTTTCAGTGCGGGGGGAAGGCATTTCTTGTATAGCTTTAACTTTAGCAGGATCAACCTCGATGCCCTTGTTGCTGACGATAAATCCCAAAAGTTTACCAGACTTGACTCCAAAAGTGCACTTGCTAGGGTTCAGTCTGAGCTTATACTCCTTCAATATGACAAACAGCTTTTGCAGATGATCGAGGTGTTCTTCTTCTGTCTGTGAACTGGATATCATGTCATCTACGCAGACTTCAATCTCATGATGTATCATGTCATGAAACAAAGCTACCATGGCGCGTTGATAGGTTGCCCCAACATTCTTCAGTCTGAATGGAATCACTTTGTAGCAGAAGGTACCCCACTGCGTGACAAAAGTAGTCTTCTCCATGTCTTAGGGGGCCATTTTGATCTGGTTGTATCCCGAGAATCCATCCATGAAGGAAAATACCTTGTGTTGAGCTGTGTTGTCAACCAAGATGTCAATGTGTGGTAGTGGAAAATCATCTTTAGGGCTATCCCTGTTTAAGTCCCGATAGTCCACACACATTCTGACTTTGCCGTCCTTCTTAAGCACGGGCACAATGTTAGCAACCCATTGTGGATAGGAAGTAACAGCCAGAAAGCCAGCATTGAATTTCTTCATCACCTCAGCTTTGATCTTTTCAGACATGTCGGGCCTCATTCGGTGGACCTTTTGTTTGATTGGTGGACAGTCTTCTCTTGTAGGGAGACGATGAACCACAATATCTGTATCTAGTCCCGGCATGTCCTTATAGGACCAGGCAAAGATTTCAACATATTCATTCAACAACTGCACTAAACTCTCTTTGACACTTGGTTCCAGGTTGGCACCCACTTTTACCTCTTTCTTGTCTTCCTCTATTCCCAGATTGATGGGTACCTGCATTTTGTGAGTGTGGGTGTGTGTAAGGGATATCCATCCTTAAACAAAATAAAATGTAAAAGGAAAGAAAATGAACACAAAATTTTATAGATGAAAACATCCAATGATTCATTAAACATGGCATATGATAATGAAGAAATCAAGCCCTTACAAATGGACCTATATGCCCCGGGTCAGGCATAAGGTGAAAATAGTGTACGAATTGTTTAATTATTCCAGACCAAAATAGGAAATTGTTCAAAGATAAATTACTGGCTGATGAAAGTGATGGGAACAAAGTCTTTCGCTTCTCAGTTTCTTAATCCTCCTTCGACGGTTGGAAAGATCCAATATTCAAAGTTGTCTTCTTCATCAACATCTTCTAAGGCATTAATTCCATAGTGAGTGATTTTAACGGGTGGTCCTCCGGCCCGGGAGCGACGCACAACTTTCTGGCCAGCAGCAGTAAAACCCAATCCAAACTTGTCCGTCTTGTGAGGAAAATCAGGCAGTTGCCCCCACACTGTACTCCTTCCTTCTTTGATTACAGCCTCCGCATCTTTGAGGCATGCCATCCTAGATACATGCTTGGAAACGATAGGCACATCAGTAATTTTCTTTGCCACAACGACTTCTGGAGAAACCTCTTCAAAATGTTGGAAAGATATTTCTATGAATTTGCCATCCAACTCCACATAGCGGAAGGAGTTGAGGTTACTTATCATGTACTATTCCTCACCGTGTACTATTATAATCATACCCTGAACTGGATACTTTAGCATTTGGTGTAAAGAGGAAGTGACTTCCCCAACATTGTGGATCCACGGCCTTCCCAACAAGCAAGAATATGAAGGACGAATGTCCATCACATAAAAGGTAGAGTTGAAAATTGATGTGCCCACCTTGATTGGAATGTCCACTTCTCCATGAACCATCCTCTTAGAACCTTCGAAGGCTCTAACAACGATGTTACTAGGTTTTAAGGTCAAAGCTTCGTAGTCCAATCGGTCCAAAGCCTTTTTTGGTAGCACATTCAAAGATAAACCGGTATCCACCAGGACATAGGTAAGTGTGGTTCCCATGCATTCTACTGAGACATGCAGCGCGTCGTTGTGCTTCCTTCCCTTAGGGGTAAAATCATCATTGGAAAAACCAAGCCCATTATCAACAGTAAGGCTAGCCACGCACTCTTGAAACCGGTCAGCCAAAGTTTCTTGAGGCACGTGTGCCGTCTTTAGAAATTTGATTAAGGCCTTAGCATGAGCCTCAGAGCAGAGTAGGAGAGCCAGCATGGAGATTTTGGAAGGGGTATGCCCTAGCTGGTCCACGACATCGTAGTCTCTCTTCTTGATTATCTTTAAGATTTCTTCCATCTCGTTCTGGGTGGTCTCGGGGATTACCACAGTCTGAGCCTTCATCTTGACAGGCGCTTCTAGTATCCCCTTACCCTTATCGGTAGTAACATCAGAGGGTCTAACTTCAGGAGCATCAAGTTCTTCAATTACCGGGATTTGCACAGATGGCTTGACAGGCACAGAAACTCTCGAGGGTCCGAAGACTTCTCGTGGAGGAGCAATCTCCGGAGAGAATATCCTTCCGCTGCGAGTTATCTTGCTCGTTCCCGCAATATTCCCTATATCGGGGGTTTCATCATCAGAATTCTCTTGGACTGATTCAATCTGTTTGACACCATGGTAGAAGATTTCTCCTCCGTAGTTCCATGGTATCGTCTTGTTAGATTTATACGGGACAGGCCCCAACATGGTGATTTTCAACGGCATAAACTTAGGATCAGGCGTGATCTTAACAGGCCTTTTGCAGGTCTTGGAAAGATCGTTGAAGATGGTTATTATAACAATGTCATTTGTTGGAGTATCAAAGGTAGCAGGAGTAACATGGGTGGTTGTATCAACATGAGTCTTTTGAAAGAGGATCTCTTGGGTATCCATCATGCGTTGGATGCCTGATTTCAACAGTGGGCAGTCAACTTGTAAGTTTGAACAAAAGTAACAGTCTTTTCCACAGCCTGGGAATATCCCGGCTCTCATCAAATTCACTTTAATCACTGGTAACAGAGTCAAAAAGTCATCAATAGTGGTAACATGAAGATCTTCCATAACATCATGGACGTTGTGACTGTGCTTCGGCATTGGGACAGAAATCACATTCAACTTTTCGGGCGCATCGAATTCTACCTCCTTGGCGTCTATCAGGTCTTGGATTTTGTTTTTTAGAGCCCAACAGTTGTTGGTATCATGTCCTACACTGTCAGAGTGGTATGCACATTTTGCATTGGAGTGATAATAAGGAGAAGAGGTATTGGGGTTCTTCGACGCTTCTTTCAAGTTGGTGAGATTCAGCTTTAACAGATGAGGGAGGACTTGAGCCGGTGTCATGTTGATTCGGGTGAATTGCTGTTGTGGCCTTTCTACCCTTTGCTGATTAGCTCTTGGTTTATTGCTGCGAGGTTGATCGGTTGAAGAGTTTTGGATCATCACAGCCCTCACCATTGGTCGGCGTTCCGTTCTTCCTTGATTTCTTTAATTGTGAACAGCAAAAACTTCCTTCTTAGTTAGGAAGGTCTTCTTAATAGCAGTGGAAGCAGAGGCATCTTTCTGAATTTTACCACTTTTAATGCCAGCCTCGACCCTTTAACCGGTCAGAATTAATTCGGTGAATCCTGCAGATGAACTCTCGATTAAATGATTGAAGAATGGACCAGACAAAGTCCCTAAAAACATGTCAACCAGCTCTCTATCCGACAAAGGTGGCTGCACCTTTCCAGCCAAATCCCGCCACTTATGGGCATACTCCTTAAATCCCTCATTAGAAGCCATACCCATACTCTGTAGTTGAGTATGAGTAGGCGCTAAATCAGCGTTGTATTAGTATTGTCGGTAGAAAGAAGCAGCTAAATCTTCCCAGTTATGAACCTCAGACCTCTCGAGTTGATAGAACCAGTCCAATTGTGTGCCTGACAAACTATCTTGGAAAAAATGGACCCAAAGATCCTTATCAGATGAGTGGGGTTGGATCTTTTTGACGTAGGACCTTAGATGCATCTTTGGACAGGACAGACCGTCATACTTAGCAAATGTAGGAACTTTGAACTTGGGAGGAATGACGATCCCAGCGACCAACCCTAGTTCTTCAAAATCTAAACCAGGTACCCTTTGCAACTCCATGGCTGCCAACCAATCCTCAAGATTTTTATATTTATCATCCGCCGAGGGATATTGCTATTTGGAGTAATCTTCGTCCCCTTCCTGTTCTTCTTCTTCAACTTCAGATTCAGAAGGCATCGTAATTCCTTTTCCTTTACCAATTCCTTCATCAGACGTCGGGGGGAACTCGAGAACCTTTCTAGCCTAGTTTTCAAACCTTCTTCCCATAGTGGCCATACCAGTCCTTTTCTTCTTTTTCTCTTTATCTTTCTCCAACAGTGCTTTAAGGTCCTCGTGACCCTTTGCTAAGGTCATGAGGAGTTGCTGGAATTGCGAATTCTGTGCTTGCAGATCCTTAACCGTCTTCTCCAAATCCATCTTGCTGAAATAAACAGCAGAAAGATAAGGAAACCTTGTGTGAAGACCTGTTTATGCATATGATGAATGATATGTTATTCATGTAATGCATTCAAGGATTCAGAAATTCAAATTTGTTGCAAACAAAAAGAACACACGTCATATTAAGAAGAAATTATTTAGTACATAAATGCCCCATGGGTAAAATATTACAAAATTCTTAATGTAAAAAGACATTGCGCATCCTCTTTGGTGCGATGTAAGTGTTGAGAGTTTCCTCCTCATGAAGTCAGTGGGTAAGCTCCAAAACTTCTTCTCACTGGCATAGAAGCTGGCTTCAAAAGTATTATGTTCTTCTTTGTGTTGGATCCAACTCTTTTGTAATTCTTCCAATGATGTTGGCATGCCAGGATGTAGGAGGGTGTATGGAACCTCTCCTTCCATAACACGCTCTTTGATCACGGGGAGAATGTGAGGGTATGGCATCATAAGACTCTGGGCGCGGGTTCGTACCCACTTGAGATAAGGCTCAAGGGGGATGGAATTCTTGTGCCCTAGTTTCTTACTATCCACTTTGTTGGGCATCCTCCAAGCTCGGATAAACCTTTGTCGAAGTCCTTGCGCATCGTTGTCAAAGTCAAAAACCAAGTCAGGAATCAACATATCATGAGGGCCATCCCTTCTAGCATATCCAAACTGTCTTAGGGGTAAACAGGGGTTGTAGGTAATGCCTCCCCTAATGTCAAGTAAAGGGACATTAGGTAATTCTCCACAATGATCGATGATGATGACATTTTCTCTGGACCGAGAACACCAATGAACATCAGAATGTGTGAGGGTCATCAATCGTTGTGACCACCTTAAACCCTGCTCATTCTTCAAAACTGTTTGGGGAAGGTGAGAAATAAACCACCTTGCTAGGAGAGGAGTACAACACATGAGAACACCTCTTTTCCTCATTGTTCGTGTGTAAAATGAGTGTAGGATGTCCCCAAGCAATGTAGGCACAGGATTCCGAGATATGAAAATCTTGACAGCATTCACATCTATAAGCTGATCAGGATTTGGGAACAAGACCAACCCATAGATGAGGAGTGCTACAATCTCTTCAAAAGCTTGTAGATCCAAAGAATTCCAGCAGTCTTGTGCCTTCTCAAATAGAAACTTTGCCAAGAAACCCTTGACACCACTTCTGGTTTCCCAATGTCCTTTGATATCAGATGGTTGCAAGTGTAATGCATGAGCAACATCTTCAGGCTTTGGTTCTTTTTCCGTACCATTGTAGGGTAGTTGATGAAGAATAGGAATGCTCAGGAGTTGAGAAAATTCCTCCAAAGTAGGTACTAGTTGGTAATCAGGGAATGTGAAACAGTGGTGTAGGGGGTCAAAGAACTGGAAGAGAACTTTCACCATGTCTTCTTCAATGTTGGAGTTGACCAAGTTGAGAAGTCTACCATGTCTTTCACTGAAAAGATGATTCTCTGGAATCTTGGAAGTAAGCTCCTTGAGTTGAGGAGGAATTCTCACAAGGTTGACTTGAATTGTTTTCCTGCGAAGAGATTCCATGACCTACAAAACAAGAACAAAGATGAAGATCCAAACCCTTGAAATGGTTAGTGGATGCAAATGATGATTTATGATGTTCATGATGTATGCACAAGCACATGTGCAAACAAGTCACCCAAAATCCTAGTTTCAGGCTTGCATGAGGTTTCTTAGGTAAGTACCCTCTTGAAGTTAGTTGGCTCAACCTGTCCTATAAATAGTAACCGAGTTCTAAGGAGCTCAATATCACTGGATTATTTTTTGTGTTCATTGTTTTGGTTTAGCCACTTAATTGGCGACCAAAATATTCCAAGAAAACAACCTTCAATGAGTGTAGTGTCGAGTATCTACGAACTTCGGACTGCACCAAAGCCGGTCATCTCACTACTCCTAAAAAAGGCCAAGATGGTCAAGTAAGGTTCTAAGAGTTCATTAGTGCTTCATGACATCACTCAGCAGCACCGTATTCTCTTTGATTGACTCAAAGGCTACCGGTACTCACAAATATGTCGCACTAATATAGCTATTGCTTCAACCATGTCAGTATACCCCGCACAGTTTCCACAACGTATTGCTATTTACCTATGAATGTTTCCCAAAAATATGGGTGGAGGATTCAAAACCCAAACAAGAGAACCAAATGTAATGCAAACAAAGCAAACAAGATAATCATGCAAAGGTGATCTAAGCCCTAAGGTTACTCCACTTTTAAAGTCTTCCCCAGCAGAGTCGCCAGTTCTGTGCTACGGTGGGAAAACTGACTTGAGGTTTTGCGTTTGTGTTTGCAAATGTTTCGATTTAGCAAGAGTCGCCACCGACTTTTTATTTTATGCTAAGGAAAGGTCAAAAAGCACAGGAAAGACATTTGAGATGTTTTCTTGGGTTCGGGGAGTAGATTATGAAAAGGGAAGGTGCAAGCACCCTTTTCATCCATGGTTATCCATAGGCTCTTAATTACTTGTTTAGATCACTTGCTTTGCTTTTCAATTGTTTGAAATGGTGCTTTGTGTGGTTTTGAAAGATGTTTTGAAAAGAGGCCATCGTTGTGGCAACCTTTGTAATGATTCTTGTTTGAATATATACAAAGGTGTGTGTTTTTTTGAAAAGATTTCAATGTTTGAAAGCTTGTTTTGAGAAATGTTTTGAAATTGTGTTGTGAGGTGTATTTTGAAAATAGCAAGGATGTTTTTGCATGCTTTTGATCAAGTAACTAAGAGCTATATACCCTATTTTACTCAAAGATCTTTCTTATGTTTTTTTAACCCTTTTGACAGTGTTGTTTCACCATTGCATTTGGTGAACAACCTTGTGTTAGGATGTTAAACGGGACAGGTGTGGGTCATCGTATAGACCATGATAGCAATTGTGTTAAGCATTTTTGGCAACTTTCTTGAGGGACTTGATCATTTTTGTTTAGGCAACCAAGATAGCGTCATCGAGGGACTATGATCTTTTGTTTTATTTTTGTTTTGCCAAAGTACCCAACATGCATACCATGGCATATTTTTGAAGGCAACAAGTGGATTGTAACCCTAGAGGTGCAAGTGTGCATTGTGTTTGATTTTCATGCATTTTTGTCTTTGATTAGGTCAAACTATTTATTGATTTGAATTTTTGCATACAAATCTTAATTCTCTAATCATGGCATAATTGAAAGCGTAAAGTGCGAGAATTTAAATTCTAAGCTAATACAACATGATTATGGGGATGGGGGTGCAATTTTGAGTTAGGGGATATTTGACAAGAAATTATAAACCCTAATTTACTATTACATCCAAATTGAATTCTTTGTGCAAATAAATAAATGGGCAATATTTAATTAAACAAGATAAATAAATATTAAATAAAATGTATTGTGCAAAAAAAAGAATTTTTATTTGTTCATGTATGCAAAAGTATTTTTTAATGTAAAAAAGTATAAAGAAATAAATAAAAGATTAATTTTATTTGTTTTAGGGTAAAACCCTAATTTCTTTAAGAAAATAAATATTATATATTATTTATATACAAAAATATATTAATATGTGTAAAAAATGAAATATACTCAAAAAGGTATTTTTTAGTATAAATAATAATAAAAATAAAAATGTAATATTTTTGTATTTTTATTCTAAGTATTTAATAAAATAAAAGTATATATGTTTATTATGTGTATATTAATCAAATTAATTATGTACAAAATAAAATAAAATATGTACAAAAATAAAATATGTTCAAGAAAATATTTTTAATATAAATAAAAGTGAAGAACAAAAATAAAAGTATAACATGTAAATATTTTTCAAGTCTTAATAATATAAAAGAATATTTAAATACTTTTAATGTTAGAAAAAATTAGAATAAAATGCCAAATAAATTAAAATAATTATGAAAATATTTTTTGAGTATTTATTATATTTGGAAATAAAATAACAAAGTCAGAAAAGAAAACAAGAATTCAAAAATGCAAAAATATAAGAAATTGGGTCAGGGATGTGAAACTGAAAAGAGGGGTGTTAGAAGCAAGCAGGCCAAGCCCAACCCACCACTTCATCTTCTTCCTCCAGCACATTTGAAAGACGCGCGCCTGTTGTAAAAACTGGAACATCTTGGAAACATGATCTTTTGCCAAAACTCACAACATTAAACTTGTAGAGAATTTCAATACGATTCTAACCATATAAAGCATTAATCCTAACTCTCAAAGACCAGAGAGAATTTCTCTGGCCCTAAAATCCGACCTAGCTTTTTCAGCATGTTCATGGATGAAATTCTCCTAGCACACTTAATATAAATGAAAGCTGAACATATGTATGGCTTCATGGCATTGAATACTACATTTTTCATTCACAAACCTAAGGCTAAATGTTCCTAAATAGAGAGATAGAAAGTTATGAAAAACCTGTTTCAGTTGGATTCGTGTAGGGAAATGCAGTGCTTATCAACAAGTTCTGAGGTGTCTGGTAGCTTTCCTGAACTTCACTTGATCTTTTCCAATAGCTAGCTTGCCTTGAATGTCCTTGAATCAGTCTCTAGAACTCAACCTGCATAAGCTTGAAATGAAAATGGTGAACACTGTAAATGGAGTTACAGTTGGCAATGGAGGTTTGGGATAGCTTGAGTGAGTTGAATGGAAGGTGTTTGAAGCAAAAAGGAGAAAAACGCACGAGCCAAATGAGCTATGGCGCTCAAGTTGCAGCACCTGCCCTGTTTTGCCAAAGAAGAGTGATTTCTGGATATGGGAGGTTTTGAGGCTTAAGTGCTCGTGTTTATTGCTCAAAGGGTTGTATGAAAGTTGTTTGTAATGTTTGTTTAAGCTAGTATGGATTGGTTTTCAAGTTTGCAAGTGTTTTGACAATTTCTTGTTTTTGAAGCAAAGATGTGTAAGTTGGTAACACAGGCCTGTACAAGCCATATAACATGCTGCATACAATCCTCTTGATACTTGAAATTTGTGGATTTGATTTGGCTTCTGAGATCTTGGCCCTATGCTTCAAAGATCATGTTTTGACATAAAGCATACCTTTTTCAAAATGGAAATGTACCTTTTTCTAATTAAGGCTTAGTTTTGTGTACAATGCCCAAATGGCTAAAACAAATGCTTAGACTGATGGATTTGCATTTAATTAAGGAGTGTGAATTGGTTTAGAGGCCTGAAAACTAGTACAAAGCTTGCTGGTTTGAAAATGCCACTTGAGTGAACATGTATTGGCCTTGGATACAAAGTGAGTTTTTGCCAACTTCAAGCATTCAATTCTCCATAACCACAAATGTGTTTGAGGAGTTATTAGACAATTTGGAAAGCTTGAAACATGCTTTATAATCCATCTTTCAAATGCAACTTGAGACTCCAAGTGTAACTATGTGTAAAATGGCCAAGAAGATAGGGCAAAATCCTGCCTAAACTAGGGCAAAATTTCTCTAAGTTAAAAGTTTTAGGGACCCTTATTCCAAAAATCATAACTTGAGATCCAAGGTTCTTTTGAGAAAAATTTATGAATAAAAGTTGTAGACTTTATGGAGGACTACAACTTTCATGTTGTAAGTTTTGTTTGAATCCATTTGTATCTTGGTGAAAATGTGGGACAAAGTTAGGAAAAATTAAGAAAATTTCATAACTTAGAAAATTTCTAAGTTATGAAAATTTTCAATTTCAAACCCTAATTTGCAATTTTGGATTTCTTGATGAACAAGTTTCATAATTTTACATATCTTGATGAGAAATGACCCTTGACACTTGATTTTGACCAAAAAGTCAAAGTTGACTTTTCAGTGTATAGTCAAATTTTGATCAGTTGACTGAAAAATTCATCTGTCAATCCCATGCATTTGAGATCTTTTGAACTTGTTGAATAGGTCAAGATGATTTAATTGAGTCCTTGAGTCCATGGTTGAGCTTGATTTGCCATTGGCTAGGTCAAACAGTCAAAAATTGCCTTTGTATAGTCAAAACCCTAAAAATGACCATTTTGCCCTTATGGTGATCTGATCAAATTTCTTATAGAATTGTGGTCCAAACTTGATCAAATGGTTCATATGAGTTCATAATGTTGATGTGGGTCAAAATTCATGAGGTTTGACTGTAAATTGGCCATAATTGACTTTTTCCCCAATACAGCTGATTTATAGGTCAACTGTCCAATTGACTGGGAAAAAATTTGATTCAAGGCTTGAAACTTGGTATGGGCAAAAGCTTATGAGTCCAACATGAAGTAGAAAGTCACTTTGGGCATTGAAGGTCCAAAAATCCCTCTGCAAACTTAAACCCTAATTTAGGTCAACAGTGCAAGTAGGTGTCTTGAGAGGGCA
Organism: Vicia faba; assembly: GCA_948472305.1. Lineage (NCBI taxonomy): Eukaryota > Viridiplantae > Streptophyta > Magnoliopsida > Fabales > Fabaceae > Vicia > Vicia faba. The sequence continues at coordinate 898,435,390 of OX451740.1, forward strand.
AACCCTAGCTTGGTCTTGAGTTCCAAGAGCCTTATGGTGAGAAATGTTGATAAAATGAGAGGGCAAATTTTGGGGTACAACAGTACTGGACCAAGCTTTTGTGGAGAGTGATATGCCAATAGATCAATTCAGCAGCGTAATAGGAAATATTACGTCATGTAATAACTTGAGTTTCTGCGATGATGAATTGCCAGATGAAGGGAGGAATCACAACTTGGCCCTCCACGTCTCTATGAACTTCAAGAATGATTCTCTATATGATGTGCTAATTGATAATGGATCCGCGTTTAATGTTATACCGAGGAGTACTCTTAGGAAGTTGAAATATCAAGGAACGCCTATGCGCCCAAGTGGCATCATTGTGAAAGCATTTGATGGGTCGAGGAAATCTGTCATCGGTGAAGTGGACTTACCTATCCATATAGGACCACATTTGTTTCATATAACCTTCCAGGTCATGGACATTGTTCCCACTTACAGCTGTTTGCTAGGACGGCCGTGGATACATGAAGCAGGGGCTGTCACTTCAAATTTACAGCAGAAGCTAAAGTTCATGCGTGAAGGGAAAGTGGTGATCATAAATAGGGAGTAGGCATTGTTGATATCTCATTTGTCCTCTTTCAGTATTGTAGAAGCGGATGAAGCTGCTTTTGGAACCCAGTTCCAAGCCTTATCCATTGATAACATAAGAGGAAATGAGAATTCCATGGTTTCGCTGAAGGATGCACATCAGGTTATGCGTAATGGTCATTGTTGCACCCCAAAATTTGCCCTCCCATATTCTTCAAGAAATTGCCAAGCCAAGTCACAAAATTCCCCAAGGGTTATGCAGTTCAACTGTCTCCGATACAGTCAAAACTAGGGTTTGTGTTCTGATCAAAGAAAGGAATTTTTCAAGGACCCAATCAAGTCTCATATGCCTACAAAGATGGTCAAGTATCCTCATATCAAGTTTCAAGGCATTCAGCTCAAAATTGCACAGTCAAAACCCTAATTGCACTACAGTCAACTGTAGGGGCAAAATGGTCATTTGACAGTCAAAAGTTCAAATTTTTGGTCAACATAGCATTTTGAAGCCACAAATATCATTTGATCAATGCTTGATCATGATTCTCAAAATTTGGCTCAGAAATCATCAAAGATGCAAAAGTTACTATATTTGGACAGTTGAAAAAGTCAACTGAAATTGACCAGGGCATAACTTTCACATGGATTATCAGAAAAATTCCATCCAAAGCTCATTTTGAAGAGAAAGACATTTCCTACAACTCATCTTCATACTTCAAGTCCAAGAAACGCACTCACAAAAAGTTATCAATTTCAACATTATAGGTCATTTTCAAAAGTCAACAAAAAGGGACTTTAAGTCAAAGGCCATAACTTGAGATTGGTAAATCAAAATGACATGGGACCAAAGGCCTTGGTTAAAGTACTCAAAGACCTTTCCAAAATGTCTAAGAACATGAGAAAAGATTAAAAATTGAGCAAGTTATGCCTTGTGGAAGTTGGGAAATTTTTGGGAATTTTGAAAAGTCAACTTTGATCCAAATGACCTAAAAATGCTAATGGGCCCATTTTTCTTCCATGATTCATCATTCCAAGCCTATGCACGACCACTTGGCCCAAAGGGAGGTATTTTCTCATTTTTTATTTATTTATTTGAATTATTATTTATATTAATTCATTTAAATTATTTAAATACATGAAAAATATCAAACTTGCCTTAACCAATCTTTTTATGCATGTTTGATACTCAATATTTCGTGTAAATACAAATGGGGAAAGATTTGGAGCTGATTGGCATGATTGAAAGCAAAATACACATGAAAAAGATTCAAAAAGATCCTTAACAAATCAAATCCTTAATCCATAATTGCAAGAGATTTTTATGAGTTTTGTTGACCTAATAGCTTCCATACAAATACTTGGATCAAAACCTAATCATAGGACACCCTAAGCTGCGCAGAAGAACAAGATAGAAACTTGAAAATTTGGCTTAAGAACAAGAATCTGAAATCAACTTTAGGAGGCGATTCAAGGCACAACAACGATCCCAATAGCATCCTCAAGTCTCACTGAACGATTCTCACTCATTAACCACCATCAAAACTCCAAGGATTGGTAGATTGAACGTCAACTGCATCAAGAAACTTGCTTAATCGTATTTTAATTTTGAAGCATAATCATTGCATTTTTGTTGTGGATTGTTACTCATTGATGTTTTCTGATGCTAACCGTACCCTTTGATTGTGTTTTTGCGCTCTCAATATGATTCTACCATGTTAGCTTTTCTAGGGTTACAGGTTTGCAAATTTGGGGCTTTTGGAACGAGGTAAAATTAGGACTCAAGGCCACTACCATGGCCATCAGCAGATTTGGACGATCATGAACATATACTCGCGATTAATTTATGAGTTGTATAGCGCTAGTCGCTATTTTCTCTAAAGCTGCCTAAACCCACGCATCTAAAACCGTTGCTTAAGGTTTGTGTTTCAGGAAAAAAGAAAGAAGACGATGCAGTGTCAGGCGTGGATTGGTCCATTCAAAGTTTCGCGCCAGAAATCCACTAATTGTCATGTTTGCATTATATTTATTATTTGTTTGTTAATATACAAAGTAATCAAACAGCTCAATTGGCAGGCAAACGCGTTGGCAACCCTTAGGACCTGGGTTCGATCCCAGGTCCCCACACTTTCTAAATATTTTTCTTCAAAAGATATTCATATGCAGGTATAACTTTGTAGACCATGATGCACCAGCATAATCAAGCGTGCCACGTCCATCCCAGCACTAGATCAACGGCCATGAACTGAAGCCTATGGTGGATCCAGGTCAACGCATCCACACGCTACGCAAAAAGTCAAAGATGGACCAAAGCTTAATGGGCCAGTATTCCAAGGCCTATACCTCACAATTGGGACTGAAACCCCCTGGTTTGCAAATTCATTACATTTTATTTTTTTAATTTATTGTATTATTTTTGCTTTATTGTTTTAATCAAATTAAGTAATTATTATTTTTATAAAATATAAAAAAAACGTCATAAAAATCCAGAAAAAGATAAAAAATGTTAAATTATTTCATTCTAATATTTTCATAAATAAATTAACATGTAATTATTAGTTTTAATTAGGTTACAATTTTAATTCTTTTAATAACTAAAAATCCAAAAATATAGAATTTAGGTTTAATTGTTAATATTATTCCTTCTAATTTCCTTTTTTACAATAATAATATTTATTTTATTTATTTTCATAAATTAAAAATACATGTAAATTAACTTAGGTTTAAATTAGTTAAAAATTCAATATTTTTCATAACAACTAAAAAATAATTAGAATTAGGGTTTGGCATTTTATTTTCATTATAATTAATTCTCTTTTTTCTATTAAATCTAAAAAACATAAAAACACCAAAAAACATTTTCTTTTTTAATTTTTAATTTTAATTCCTTATTAATAATAATTTTGCAAAAGGGTCCAACGCCCATATTTTTAATTGTTTAATTTGCGTATTTATTTTATTGCTTAAATAATTATGTATTTCTCCCAAAGAGTTGTAACTTATACTTTTCACACTTCTATTCGCTTTCTTTATTTTCCGTCAAATCGGGTCCGGTTTAATTTTGGCGATGTGGACCCGCGCCATTTGTAATAGTTTAGAATTTACTTTTCCCGCAAATATTAACTGTCAAATAAGCATGCAAGAATGAATGGCCTTAAAAATAAAATCAAGCGTAGATCACAACAAACATGAAAAGACAAATATCAATGAAAACGACACACGAATCGCACACACCACCTCTAGGGTACGCCTCACTGTTGCCTTGCCTTCGAAAGGTGATCGTCGAGTAGAGGACGTCTTAGTAAGTCCTCATGATCCGGGAACCCGGCATGAGGGTAGCTTCTAAGGTGTCTTCCCATTGCTCTGGTGATCACCATGTCCCTACAAACTCGAATTGACCCGAACACCTCCAACGGTGGTGCTACCTACCTCTCAATGGTGGGATGGCACTACTTTAAAGGACATTTACACAGACGAATTCCTTAGGGTAGGTAGGTTTTCATGGATACTTGCTCTCTTCAAAAACAAACAAAAATATTTTCACACCGACACTTTTCAAAAGCTTTCAAAGCAAATTTTTCAAACACTCTGACGTACGAGTCGAACTGAAATTTTTCAAAGAAACTTTTTAAAACCCACATTGAAAAGCAAACAAACATTTTTGAAAACACATTGAGCAAGTATCTAAGAGCCCATGGATAACCATGGATAGAAAGGGTGCTAACACCTTCCCTTTCTATAACCTACCTCCCGAACCGAGAGCAATCTCTTTAAGGAATTTTTCTGTGCTTTTGTCCTTTCCATTTGGAGAAAATAAAAGACGGTGGCGACTCTTGCATCCGCGACATTTCGCGAACCAGCGTTAAACAGTCAGTTCCAGATCCACCGATCACAATCATAATGAAGTTTGGGGATAAATTGTGGATCCACCCGTGAATAAGAACATAATTGGTTTGGATTTCTCTTCGAAGAATGGAAAAGGAGAAAGTTTGAAGTCAAAGTCTACTATGAGCAGCTATCATGATGTTTTCCACAGCGGAGGTTACCTCCATCCAACTGTTTCTAGAGTTAATGTTGTCGAGGAGGATGAAGCAGAGCAGGAAATGTCAAATTATGTGACGCACAGAGTCAGGGTTCAGAACTAGGTCACCATTGATGTTCCCTCCTGCATACATGTTTCAAAGTAATTTGGTTTGTTAATCTCTTTTTTTGAAAGCTTTCACTCTGTCCAAGGTGGAAGTATTAATGTTGTAGGGCTTATCTGTTTGCTGTGACTGTTAATATCAATAATAAAAGTTATCTTTGCTTCCCAAATTATGTCTTTATTTTCTTCTTTTTCTTGGAAAATGGTAATCAGAAAAAAACCTTTCAAAATAAATAATAACTGAAAATTAATCTGCATGATCACTTGTTATATGTGTCAGTTTCTAAATGCAATCACAAATCATATGTGCAGATTAACTAAAAAACCCGTTGAATACAATGACCCTGAACCCTCTCCCAAATTGAATGTCCTGTGTTGGGGGCTGAAGAAGAAGATTATGATAAGATTCCAGCAGAGGTCTCGCGGTTGCTTGAGCACGAGGAAAATACCATTCAGCCATATAAAGAGCCTTTGGAAGTGATCAATTTGGGTTTAGAAGAAGATCTAAAGGAAGTCAAGATTGGAGCATCGCTGTATCCCGATGTGAAGAGAAGGTTGATTGAGTTGTTGAAAGAGTATGTGGATATTTTTGCTTGGTCTTATCAATATATGCCTGGTCTAGATATAGATATTGTCGAGCACCGTTTGCTGTTGAAGCCAGAGTGTCCGCCAATTAAACAAAAGTTGAGAAGAACTCACCCAGATATGGCTGTAAAGATCAAAGAGGAGGTTTTAAAGCAGATTGATGCTGGTTTTCTTGTGACGTCAGTGTATCCTCAATGGATTGCCAATATTGTCCCAGTACCAAAAAAAAGACGGAAAAGTCTGCATGTGCGTAGATTACAGAGATCTAAATAAATCTAGTCCAAAAGATGATTTTCCATTGCCACACATCGACATGTTAGTGGATAGCACAGCAAAATTCAAAGTACTCTCATTCATGGACGGATTTTCCGGGTATAATCAAATAAGAATGGCTCTAGAGGACATGGAAAAAACAACGTTTATCACACCATGGGGAACACTCTGTTACAGAGTGATGCCCTTCGGGTTGAAGAACGCTGGTGCAACGTACCAGAGGGATATGAAAACCCTATTCTATGATCTGATGCACAAGGAAATCGAAGTATATGTTGATGATATGATTGCTAAGTCCAAACTGAAGAAGGGCATATAGAAGATTTGTTGAAACTGTTTTAGCGTTTGAGGAAGTATCGTCTCCACTTGAATCCAAATAAATGCACCTTCGGTGCTCGACCGGGGAAGTTGTTGGGTTTCATTGTTAGCTAGAAAGGAATTGAAGTTGACCCTGATAAAGTCAAAGCAATTAAAGAAATGCCAACACTAAGAACTAAAAATCAAGTCAGAGGTTTCCTCGGGTGTTTGAATTATATTTCCAGATTCATCTCCCACATGACTGCAACATGTGAACCGATCTTTAAGTTGCTAAAGAAATATCAAGGTTGTGTATGGACGGATGAATTCCAAAAGGAATTTGAAACTATTAAAGAGTATCTTCTTGAACCTCTTATCTCGCTCCCTCCTGTAGAAGGAAGATCGTTGATTATGTATCTGACAGTACTAGATAAATCCATGGGTTGTATTTTGGGACAACAGGATAAAACATGGAAGAAGGAGTTCGCCATTTATTATCTCAGTAAAAAATTCACTGATTGTGAGTTGCGGTATTCCATGCTGGAAAAAACATGTTGTGCTTTGGCCTGGGCGGCAAAGCGTTTGCGGCAGTATATATTGAACTACACTACTTGGTTGATCTCCAAAATGGATCCAATCAAGTACATTTTTGAAAAGCCTGCTCTTACTGGGAGAATTTCCCGCTGACAGATGTTGTCATCTGAATACAATATCGAATACCGCACTCAAAAGGCTATTAAAAGTAGTGTGTTGGCAGATTACTTGCTCACCAACCAGTGGAGGATCACCAATCTGTAGAATATGAATTCCCCGATGAGGATGTGATGTTCCTAAAAGTGAAGGATTATGATGAGCCATTGCCCGAGGAAGGTCCTGACCCTGAATCTCGTTGGAGTATGATATTTGATGGAGTTGTGAATGCTTATGGTAAAGGAATTGGTGTTGTGATTATCACTCCTCATGGATTGCACATTCCTTTTACTGCAAGGTTAACATTCAGTTGTACTAATAATATGGCAGAATATGAGGCTTGCATCATGGGTCTCAAAGAAGCTATTAATCTCAGAATAAAAAATCTAGATGTGTATGGTGATTCAACTTTGGTAGTAAATCAAATTAAAGGAGAATGGGATACTCGTCACCCAAGCTTGATCCCTTACAAAGATTATGCTAGAATATTATTACTGTTCTTCAATAAAGTTTAATTCCATCACATCCCTAGAGATGAAAATCAAATGGCAGATGCTCTGGCAACCCTGGCTTCTATGTACCAAGTGAATACTTGGAATGCTATACCCCGAATTGCGGTTCGACGGCTGGATAGGCCCGCTCATGTGTTTATAACAGAGGAGGAAGCAGATGAAAAACCTTGGTATTATGATATCAAGCATTTTCTTCAGACTCAGGAATACCCGATTGGTGCGTCGAGGAAAGATAGAAAAACATTGAGAAGATTGGCTGGCAGTTTCTTCCTCAATGAAAAGGTGTTATAAAAGAGAAATTATGACATAGTCTTGCTCATATGCGTGGATAGACACGAAACAGACATGTTGATGCTTGAGATTCATGAAGGTTTATTTGGCACTCATGCCAATGGATATTCGATGGCTAAAAAGATGCTAAGGGCAGGTTATTATTGGCTGATAATGGACTTTGACTATTACAAATTTGCGAAGAAGTGCCATAAATGCCAGATTTATGCAGACAAGGTCCATGTGCCTCCGACACTTCTCAATGTGATTTCCTCCCCATGGCCTTTCTCTATATGGGGTATCTACATGATTGGGATGATAGAACCCAAAGCTTCGAATGGGCACCATTTTATCTTGGTAGCAATTGATTACTTCACCAAGTGGGTGGAGGTTGCTTCATATGCCAATGTTACTAAGCAGGTGGTTGTGTGCTTTATTAAGAATAACATTATATGTCGGTATGGTATGCCGAGAAGAATCATCACTGACAATAGCTCAAATTTGAACAATAAGATGATGACACAACTGTGTGAGGAATTCAAGATTGTCCATCACAATTCATCTCCATACAGGCCAAAGATGAATGGGGCTGTTAAAGCTCCTAATAAGAATATCAAGAGAATTATCTAGAAGATGGTTATTACTTATAAGGATTGGCATGAAATGCTCCCTTTTGCTCTGCATGGATATCGAACATCTGTTCACACTTCAACAAGAGCAACCCCGTTCTCCCTAGCGTATGGAATGGAAGATGTACTTCCAGTTGACGTAGAGATTCCCTCATTACGTGTGATAATGGAAACCAAGTTGACAGAGGCTAAATGGGTCTAGAACAGGTTTAACCAATTGAATTTGACTGAGGAGAAGAGGATGACAACTTTATGTCATAGACAGTCATATAAAAGAAGAATGAAGAAAGATTATGATAAAAAGGTCATACCTCATGAATTCAGAGAAGGCGACCTCGTGCTCAGGAAGATCATGTATTTCAACATTGATTCTAGAGGCAAGTGGACTCCCAATTTTGAAGGCCCATATGTTATCAAGAAAGCCTTCTCTGGCGGTGCATTAATTTTTGAAACTATGGATGGCGAGGAGTTCCCACGTCCCATGAATGCTAATGCAGTCAAGAAATACTTCGCCTTAAGAAATAAAAGAACAGCTCGCTAAGTTGAAATACCGAAAGGGAGGTCTAGGCAAAAATTAGAGACCTAAACATAATAAATTTCCCGCTAAGTTGAAAACCCGCAATGGCAGCTTAGGCAAAAGTTAGGGATTTTCTTGGTAAGTAACTACGTCAGACAAGATTTGATCGTTGAAGCAACATTCTTCTCGGATGCTCACCATACTTCAACAGAAGATGCTCCTCAGGATTTCAAAAATTGTTAGGGGGGATAGTGGTCATTGTATCTCAATGTATATTTTCTGTTATGTATTACCATTTCCCAAACGTTGTAATCATCTATGGAGTCCCGCCATTCGCAGACTACCATTCTATTAATGAAATTTGAGCTTTTACCTAATTCTTTGTATTTCTTATTTTATTTAGCTTGCAAAGACTCCATTTATTACTGATAATAACTTTCATAGCAAAGAGATTAAAAAAAATGATTTTTCAAAAAAAAAAAAATTTTTACAATTTACTTTTACTTTGAGATTTGTGATGAAACAATGACAACAAAAATGGTGATACCAGGAATGGACAAACTCCAGTTGTTTTGAGAAGCTTTTGTTCCCCTCGGGAATGTCTACTAGGGATGTTTTCGTCGTATGGGGTTTATGATTCTGGTATCCTCGGTCAAGTTTGGATTCATTTCTCCTCTTTTCTGAGTTTTCATGATGAGAAGTTTCAATCCACATTTTCTCCAGCGAAGTGGGTCTGAATTCTCCAGTGAGTGTTTGGATGTTTTGGTGTCAGTCAGCTTTATTTGAGACTGGTCTTGCAATCTCCAGTAGGCATGTTACTTTTGAAAAACACTGGTTTCCCCGATGAAGCCTGAAGAAGGATGTTCTATCCCGGTATCTGTTTGATTTGTCTACCTCCGGATTAAGTTTCTCCTCAGTAAAGTTAAAGCAGGCAGTAGGTTTGGTTTCCGCAGCTGGGCTTTACCTTTCTTGGAATGATCATCTTGGTTGAAGTTTAGCCAAGCGTTGTTAGGGCCCGAGGCGGTTTTGATTGGTTGTTCCCAATGTTGTGTATCTGTTTTGTCAACATGCACACGATAACACTCATACATTCATACATACATCATGCCTAGCTAAAATTGACAAATCATTGTTCATTGACATTTGTTAATATTTTTGTTGACATATTACCCTGTTTTGCAGAGTTACGTTGTCCTCTTTTCAATAGAGCATCGGTCTAAAGCAGAAAACGTACATTCTTTCAATTTCCCTACTGAGTTGTCCCTCATAGAAGATTTTTTCTTTAGCCTTCCGATACAGTTCCTTGTTTGGATGGATCTTGTTTTCCCTCTTGAGTTTATTTCTCAAAGGATGTATTCTGGTTGACTGTTTTATTCCAGTTTATTTTGGTTTGGATCTGTGGTTCCCCGACAATGTTATTTACTTTGGAATTCTGAAAACTCCAAGCTTTGGTTGGTGCATTTATTTTGCACAAGAATACTTTATCCCCTTAGAAAGAATATCATGGCATCTCCCCAGGAAGTCATACCTCTTTCCCAAAAAGTCATTTCCTTTTACAATCCTTCGTGACCATAAATAGCAAGTCTCTTTATTTGAGACAACTTATGTATTATCCTTTCCAAGCGGATTGCCTTGGTTGAAGAAGAAGTTGAGACCCGTTCTAGGAGAAACACCAGAATCATGGGGAAACTTGTTATATTTTTTCTATCTTCAGTGAACGTTGATAGTTCATCGTCAGTGAACAACGATGATATGATATATTCTCTTTCTACCTTCAGTGAAAGTTGGTAGACCATCGGCAGTGAACGTCAGTGTTTATTATCTTTTTGCTACCCTCAGTGAACGTTGGTAGTTCATTATCAGTAAACGAAGATGCTATGATATATTCTCTTTCTACCTTCAGTGAAAGTTGGTAGGACATCGGCAGTGAACGTCGGTGTTTGTTATCTTTTTTCTATCTTCAGTCAACGTTGATATTTCATCGTCAGTGAACGCGATGATATGATATATTCTCTTTCTACCTTCAGTGAAAGTTGGTAGGACATCGGCAGTGAACGTCGGTGTTTGTTATCTTTTTGCTACCCTCAGTGAACATTGGTAGTTCATCGTCAGTGAACGGTGATGCTATGATATATTCTCTTTCTACCTTCAGTGAAAGTTGGTAGGACATCGGTAGTGAAAGTTGGTGTTTATTATCTTTTTGCTACCCTTAGTGAACGTTGGTAGTTCATCGTCAGTGAACGGCGGTGCTATGATATTTTCTCTTTCTACCTTCAGTGAAAGTTGGTAGATCACCATCAGTGAAAGTTGGTGTTTATTATCTTTTTGCCACCCTCAGTGAACGTTGGTAGTTCATCGTCAGTGAATGGTGGTGCTATGATATTTTCTCTTTCTACCTTCAGTGAATGTTGGTAGACCATCGGTAGTGAACATCGATGTATGTTATCTTTCTCTCTGCCTTCAGTAAACGTTGGTAGCTTCGCCTTCGGTAGAAGTTGGTGTATCCTTTGACCATTCTACCATCCTCTTTGATTCAGTTCTTTTGGTCCACCAGTGATTTATTTTCCTGGTGGGGGGTGCTTCTTTGTTTATTTTATTATTGTTACATCCCCAATGTGGTTTTGCGTCTCTTTGGTCTTGATCATACGCATTCACGATCCTAAGAATTTGCATGGTATCTTAGGGCCAAAAATAGGGTTTGTTTTATATTTAAGTATCTTCGATCACGTCGACACGAAGATTTTTTAACCTTCGTATCTTCGGATAGAAGAAAATTAAATAAGGGCAACTGTTGTACCCCAATTTTTGCCCCTAAGATCCCTTCACCATACCATGTTGCTTCACTCACAACAAGATCACACTAGGATTCTTGGTTCCCCTCCCTATATTTATTTTTTCCCTTTTTGAGGGATTACCAAGCACCTTGACTTATGTTCCTTTTGTGATCATGAATATTGTTTTGATTTCTTCATTTAACTAATAAAATGCAATGTTGGTTTGTCTTGCTTATTATCCATGTAGGTGAAGGCAATGAGATTTAACAAGCTAACCCATGGGTTCATGAGTTTATTTTCATGCCATAGTCAATAAAGCTTGAGAAGTTCAAACCTCACCATTGGAGTGGTTTTGGAATAATTGGAATGGCAAGGTTGCTTTGGTTCATCACATTTCAAGGTTATCAGATTTGACTCAAAAGTACAAGGGGGTTGATTGGAGAAGTTGTCATGTTTGGACAAGGCCTTGTTCCTATTGGTCACAAGGGAATATTTCTATCAAATTTCAAGATATAGAAGTAGGTTTTTGTGGCTATGAGTCCTCATTATCATCCTCAACAACTTCTATTCACAAAGCAAGAATGTTGGTACAAGGAGTTTGTTCAAGCTTGTCAAAATTCCCCAAAGCATTTCTTGATCTAGGAGCTAGGGTTTTGAACTTCAGAGGAGTATATCTTGCTCACCTTTTGGTATTTTTGAGTGATTCCAAAGAAATCATTCTCTTCAAAGGGTTATCAACAAATCACTTCCAAAGTTCTAAAGAGTTTTCATGTGGAAGAAACTTGGTGAAGAAGAAAGATTACAAGTCCTCCAGATGAATCCCCAATTTTTCATGTGTGACTTCAAATGATCATAACTTGGTCAATTTTTATCACCTTGAGCCCATTATTTTTCCAAAATGATCTTGAGGATGTGAAATTTATTCCTTCTTTTGTGTGCAAAGTGAGAAACTGGATGGAAGTTGCCTTAAGGAAACAAAAGATTATAGGTCATTTTATGAAATTTTGCAAACTTCAACAAGTCATAACTTGCTCAAATTTTAGATATTTTGAATTATTCAAGTTTTAAAAGGTCATTTAAGATATCTAATTCATCCCATCTTTTTTGATCAAGAGCAAATTCCAAGTGGAAGGCCATGTTTGGATGCAAAAGATTATAGGTCATTTTTGAAGAAGAATTTGAAATATTTCTAAGTATGGAAAGTCAACTATTTTTCTCCAACTTTGACTCAATGCAACTTTCATATCAAGCATCAATTTAACTCCATTCTTTTTTCCATTACAAATCTTGTAACCTCATCTTTCTAAAGCATCAAGAATCATGCCCTAAGACCCCTTGAGTTGAAAATGCCATTGGTCAGAAGTTGGCACTTTGAAATTGAATTTCTCACCAAGTCAGAACTTTGAAATCCATAATGTGGCCTCTAATCACAAGTTTTCCACGAGTTTTTTTCCTCTAAGCATGTTTAGTGAAGTCCCAGATTTGTTTAGCGCATCAAAACGCAAGAATTGGATGAGTTTTGATGAAGTTTGGATCACACTTCACTCGTGCATCAGGTTTGCATGAATTCCTTTCAAAAAGCATCATTCACTCTTCCTTTTGATCCAATTTTCTTCTCCTATAAATACATGAACTATCCCATTCAATTTCCGAAGCTTGGATAGCCAGAATCAACCTGCCAAACTTGTTTCACAAATCAGAATTCAGCAACTTCAAAATCCATTCTCGACCCTTTTTCAATCCAATTTTACCATCAATTCACCTTCCTTGATCTTCCCTGAAGCTAACTGTTGTACCCCAAAATTTTCCCTCTCACTTATCAAGAATTCCCTCACAAGATCTCTTTGACTCAAGACTGGATTATGGTTTGACCAGCTCAAGACATCTCCTCATGCATTGATGACCAAAATTAGTGTTTGAGTTTGCACAAGGATTTTTGGACTATCAATGCTTCATACGACTTTAAAGAATCATTATGGACCCCCAAGATTACTCATGTCGAGTTTCAATCCTTGAATCATATTTTTGATCAGTCAATTGGACAGTTGACCTAAAAATCAGTTGTATTGGGGAAAAAGTCAACCATGGCCAATTTACAGTCAAACTTCATAATTTTTGATCCAAATCAACATCTTAGACTCATATGTATCATTTGATCAAGTTTGGGCCACAACTCCTCAAGAAATTTGATCAAATCATCAAAAGGGAAAAATGGTCAAAATTAGGGTTTTGACTAAGAAAGGGCAATTTCTGATTTTTTTGACCTAGAAAAGGATCAATTGGTTTGAAGTGTGCTTTCAAGAGTCTAATTGCATCATTTTTACCTAATTACATGGTTCAAAACATTTCAAATCCATTGGATTGACAGATGAATTTTCCAGTCAACTGATCAAAAGTCAACTGTATACTGAAAAGTCAAACTTTAACTTTTTGGTCAAAATCAAGTGCCAAAGATCATAAACCATCAAAACATGTCAAAATGTGACTCTTGTTCATCAAGAAAACAAGGGTTTAAGTTTTGGTTTTAAAAAGTTGAAATTTGTAACTTAGAAAATTTTCTAAGTATATAAAATTTCTTGTTTTTCTCAACTTTGAGCCAAATTATCACCATGATGCAAGATGATTCAAAGGAAACTTCAAACATGAAAGTTGTAGATCTCCATGAAATATACAACTTTGGTTCACACAATTTCTCCTAAAGATTCTTGGATCTCAAGATATAATTTTGTGAATACATGCTCATTGTGATACGGTGGCAGAACCGAACTGTTTTTGGGAAAAATGCTGGTTTGCGTTTTGCGTTTGTATTCGCAAAATGTCATGGTAAGCAAGAGTCGCCACTGACTTTTATTTTATCCAACTGGAAAGGAAAAAAGCATAGAAAAATTCCTTTTTCGAGATTTTAAGTACGGGGGTAGATTATAGAAAGGGAAGGTATTAGCACCCTTTCTATCTGTGGTTTTCCACAGGCTCTTAGGTACTTGCTCATCATTTTAAAAATTGCTTCCGTGTTTGTGTGTTTTGAAAAGTTTTTGTTTTACTTCGTTCTAACCCTTGTATCAGTCCTCAAGAGTGTTACAAAGTGTTTTTGAAAACTTTGTTTGGAAAAGTGTAAGTGCGAAAAAGTTTGATTTTGAGAAAGTACCTACTAGCATCTACCTACTCAAAAAAAGAATGTTTCTGTTCCTGTTTCCTTTAGAAAACGCTATCCTACTATTAGTGAGTAGGTAGCACCGTCGTTGAAGTTGTAAGGGTCAATTCGAAAGGGACGTACGATCACTAAAGCAAGGTTAGGACGTCTTAGTAATAACCCTAGTGTCTTAAGATCATATTCGAGGCGACATTTCCGAGGCAACCTTTCCGAGGAAACATTTCTGAGGCAACATTTCCGAATGGTACATTTGATATTTGTTTAGACAAAAGGTTAACCACTAAGACACCATATACTTAATGATCGTTTACCAAAGGCAATCGAAGTGAGAGTATACCCTAGGAGTGCACATGTGCGAGTGATTTGATTTCAAGTTATTTATCTTTGCACATTTAGGGTTTGCTAACCATTTTAAAATTAACATACATTGTTGTCATGCAATCCTATTATCATACATCTAACAGTTAATGTTTGCGAGAATTAAAATGCGAGAAATAAAACTACGCTATTATAAGGCTTCGGGGAGGGGGATTAATTACATAGCCAAAAACCCGTAAAATGATAAATAAAAGGAAAATCCTAATTAAACTATTACATCCCATGAGCAGTTACATTAATATTGTAAATAAATAAATAAATGCGCGCGATGAATCAAAAACGAGAAAAAACTAGGGTTTTGACCCCGTCTGAACCTAATTGAAAGAAAAATCATTTTTTGTTGTTTTTGATTATTTTGAGAAAAATAAGGTTTTAATTAAATAAGTACAAACCTAATTACTAATTAATTTAATTTAAGAAAAAATAATTAATTTTGACCTATTTTATATATTGGTTATTTTAAGAAAATAAAATAAAAATAAAATTAAACAAAACCCTAATTTTCTAATTTATTTTAAGTTATTTACAAAAGGTTAAAATTACCTTAAAATTAAATTAAACTAATTATTAAATTAATTTTGATAAAAATAAAACCTAAATCTAAATTGTTGAAAATTGATTTTATGAGTCTTTGTAAAAAAGGAATTAATTTTAGGTTAGAAAATAATTAATCAAAATAAATTAAATAAAGAAATAGAAAAGAAAAATAAAGAAATGGGCCTGATGTTAGTAGCAATGGAGGGGGGTTTGAATCTGACTTCTAGGCCCAATAATCCTTAGCCCACGTTGACTTTCAGATCCTGTACAATGGCTTGACTGGGGTGCATCATGGACCTCCAAAGGATGGACGTTAGATCTGGAATTATGGAGATTTGGTGGTTGAAGGATGATGGCCTATGATGGACCCAATACATGCGCGTGTACCTGATGATGTAAAAGAAAATAGCATTGGCAAATATGGGGACCTGGGAATCGAACTGAGGCCCTTTGGCAATTTCCCTTACCCACTGACCAACTGAGCTAGCGCGTTGTGTTGTACAAAGAATAGCAAGCAAATATTATATTAGGAAAACAAGATTAATACAACGAAAACTCGCAAATTTTGAATAGGCCATTCAGGCCACGCCACGCCATCATCTTCTACCTCCTTCCGTTGCTAAAAGTTTGAAAACTTTTACCTACGGACAAAAGGGCATAGGTACAACCCCGTGATCTTCCAAAATCTTATGCAAGCATCATAAATCAATTCCAGTGGTACCAATCAACTCGTTGCAAAATCACGAGCATCATGGTACCACTTTCCATGGCCAATTGTTCCTGCAAGCAAAATCCCTAAAAAGGAAACCTAAACCCTAATCATGGAAAATCTCTGTATGGTTAACAAAAATGAAATTAATTATTACCATTAGCTTGCAAATGTCTCAAAGATTCAGAATATATCCATAACATATGCTAACAATGCCAGAATTATGAATTGCAATTTCAAAAAAGTAGGGATGTCGTGAGGTGTTTACAGTGCGTATCTGGGCATGAAAATGCTTGTTGATGATTGGGATAGAATCCTTGAATGCCCAGCAAGCGAATGAGATAGATGGGAAGGCTTGAGATAGCCTGAAAATTGGAATTTGATTCACCACTTTTATTGATATTTTGCAAGTTTTCTTTCAGTTTCTCACGCCTTCAATCCTCTCTTTTTTGGTCTGCACATGTTCTATATGTACCCTTGAATGGATTAGGGTTACAAACTTGCTACAAATCTTTTTCAATTAAGGTGATTGAATCATGATTTGATCCTTATTCAAATCTTTCTAAATCAAGCAAAACTCAATTTTTTTGTATCCAAATGACCCTTGCATGATTTGATTCTCTTCCCAGTTGTATAAGAGACCGAAACATGTACAAAATCTCAAGCCTTGATTAGTTTTGATATTTTCATGATTTTATTTTGATTTAAATTAAATTAATTGAAATAAAAATCAAAATAAATGAAAAAAATAAAATAAAGACAAGTGGTAAGGATCATGGCTCGTGGATCATGTTACAAACTCAATTCAAGCACAAAAAGTTGGGCCCATTTGACAAAAATTGCAATTTAAGACATATTTGACTTTTGTCAATTTTGCCAAAAAGGTCAACTTTGCCAATGCATAACTCCTTCAATTCTGACCCTAGAGATGTGTTCTTGGACTTTTTAGAAAGCTTGAGATATCCTCTAAGCAACCCTTTTGGTCTCATCTCAATTGAGTCTTCCATTTTCATGTATGAAGCTTTGACAAAAAATGTGTTTTTATTAACTTTTCAAAATGTCCTATAATGTCCAAATTTATATATTCTTGTGAGTGCATATTTTGAACTTGGGAGATATATATGTATTGTAGGGAATTACATCCTATTAAAAATGAGCTTTGGATGGGTCATTTTTGATAAATGATGAGAAAGTTATGCTTGGTCAAAGTTGAGTTGACTTTTCCTACAAAACCCTAATTTAGCAACTTTTGGGTTTTAATGAATTGTGAGTAATCCTTGAGGAATCATGATCAAAACTTGATAGAATAATGAATAATACTTCAAAATTAGATTATTGACCAAAATTCTTGAAGTTTGACTGTATGTAGGACACAATTGACTTTTGCCCTAGCACAGTCGACTTTTAGGCCTTTGAGCAATTGATTGAGCAAATTTTCTTTGTAGGGATTGAAACTTGACATGGATGATCTTGAGAACATATTAGGACAATGGGGAGAATTTGGGATCCTTTGGACTCAAACACCTTGGTGCAAATTGAAACCCTAATTTGAGGTAGACTGCCTTAGGAGGGAGTTTGTCTGGTTAACCCTTGGACTTCCTTGAGAAATTTGAAGACCTTACTTGAAATGTATTGAGAAATATGGGAGGGAAAATTTTGGGGTACAACATCTGGCCCTGTTTAATCTTCTTAAACCTAGGTATGTAGATTGGCTTGCTTGCCTTTCGTGATCCGAAGGTGGAAGATGATTGAACACTAGAGTGCCCAGAAATTTGCACTCGCATGAAGTGGTACTGGCCTTACGATGTCAGGAATGGGCTTATAGATTCCATTTGGAGATTAATGACGGAGAATGGGCTTAAAGATGCCATCCGAAGGAGTATCGATCATATAAGAGATTCCTTTATGAGAGCTCGTATACCTGTTGTTGAGGAGGACTTCATTGGGGAATGTTGATCTTTGTCTTGAGAAAAATAGAATTTTAGGAGCTTCATTCATCCGTTATTCTACTGGGGAATCATCTCTTGGTCGAAGAGGTGAAAATGAACTACTATCTGGTTGTGATCCAAGCTTCATAGTGATAAGATCGACTGCTGTATGGTCGTGCTCCAGGCTTTACAGTGACTTAACGAGGAGATGAGATTAAACTTGCTATCTGGTTGTTCTCCAGGCTTCGCAATTTCTCAATTCTTATCTGGTCGTTCTCCAGGCTTCAGAAGGAATTAAGTTGTTATCCGGTCGCATCCGGACTTCAACTTGAATTTAGGGCACACCAATATCCGATCGATTCCGGGCTTCTTAGTAATTGTCGAGGTAAACTACTATTTGGTCGAAACCCAAGCTTCGTAGTGTCCCATATTGTTATCTGGTCGATTCCAGGCTTCAGTCTTTTGCTGCTATCTGGTCGTAATCCAGGCTTCGCAACTTCTTTCTTCTTATCTGGTCGTATTCCAAGCTTCAGAAGAAATCAAGTGGTTATCCAGTCGCATTCGGGCTTCCATTTGATTTTTAGTCCTACTAATATCCGGTCAATTCCGGGCTTCATAGAAATTGGCCAGGTAGACTGCTATTTGGTCGAAATCCAAGCTTCGCAGTGTCCGTTACTGTTATCTGGTCGTAGTCCCAGGCTTCAGTGTCTTTTGCCGCTATCTGGTCGTAATCCAGGGTTCACGATGTCTTATACCATTATCCGGTTGAATCCAGGCTTCATGGTGTTTTGTACTGCTATCTGGTTGATTTCCAAGCTTCACAAAACCTTGTTAAGCTGTTTTCCGGTTGATCTCCGGGCTTCACCACTTGTGTTTATGATATACCACTATCTAGTCGATTCCAGGCTTCATGGTGTCTTTGTACTGCTATCTATTCGTAATCCAGGCTTCACAGTAGCTTGCATTGCTATCTGGTCATTCTCCAGGCTTCACAATAACTTTCTGGGGATTCAACTATTTTCCGGTCGATTTCCGGGCTTCATAGCTCGAATTTAAGATAAACCATTATCTGGCCGATTCCAGGCTTCGTGGTATTTTGGTACTGTTATCCGGTCGTTCTCCGGGCTTCACAGTATGATGGAGAAATCAAGATATTATCTAGTCAGATCCGGGCTTCATAGCTTGAACTGGAATAGAAATCTTAGCACCGATTTTACTGAACCAGAGAAAACTTGTGAGAATTTGATTGTATTTTTCCCTGAAAGGTAAAGAGTTAGTCGTATGTAATGTCATGATGTATGAAATGTATTAAGCAATGATGTTCTTAAAATGAGACTGTGTTGTATGATGCGTATGCGCATGCCATGATGTATGGATATGTAATGTTCCCGTGATGTTTTCTAGCTGGGGAAAATAAATTCCGGACTGCTGCTAGAGAGTACAAAGAGTTTCGCTCGCTGGGGATAACGGCCGAAGATGATTAGCCAAACACCTATGTCCATTTTGTTTGAGAATATTTCGCCGGGAGAAACTCTGCTGGAGAATAGATTGGTGGGAGAACGACTATGTGGGGAAAAGAGATACTCTGCCCAAAGATCTGCTGATTTGGAGAAATAACCTCGGCTGGGGATGAATTACCATTGTTGGCGATAATGAACCTTGTTGGGGATTGAGTTTCTTCTTGTGGAAGAAATAAACTCCACTGGGGATAGTCTTCCAATGCTGGTGATAGATAAACTCTGCTTGGGGATAATTACCATCACTATCTTTGGGTATTTCCTAGTCTGCGGAGAGTGTATGCACTTTTAGTCATTTTCTCAAGCTGGCTCTATCCCTGTACTTGGTGGGTAGAGCAACTGTAAGGTTTGGACACTTCTTGTTTGTCCCTGTTCCTGAAATTACGAGTAATTATCTTTTGTCTCGCATGTAAATATTTATGAGCAACAATCATTTTCAAATGCATATATCAAAAATGAAACATTGGACGTTCTTGCAAAACAAAACAGAAAAAGAAAAACAATTTTGAAATTTATTTGCGAAAATGAATTGTATTGATTCTTGAAGTTGGCCCGTAATAGGCGTTTTTGTACAAGAGGCTGACATCCTAGTTAGAGAACGCCGTCAAACAAACAGAGTTTATACAATTTGTGTAAAAGAAAAAAACAACTATGTGAAACAATCGCACTGGGTTCCAACTCTGCTATTGCCTTTATATCTTTGAGCGTCTCATCACTTTGATAATTGGTTGAAGGTAGATCAGATTGATTGGCACCGACCGAGCTTGATAGTCGATACCGAAGTCTGGTTGCAAGATGATCCAATGAGACATAGTATTACGCTTTAATCCCTAATTTTTGCCTGGACCGCCCTTTCGGGTTTTTAGTCCACCGGGATACCCTTTTTTTCCCAAGTCGCCTTTTCAGGTTTTCGACTTTCTAGGTGTACAGATTTTTTCATTTTTATCCCTTACTTTTTCCCGAACCCTTTTGGTTCGCCGGGAAGCCCTTATTTTTTCCTAGGCCAGTCGACCTAGCGGGTCTTTGATTACGCGTAGTATTTTTTCACTATGTCTGCATTGACGGGGTGAGGAAGGTCGTCACCATCCATGGTGGTTAGAATCATAGCTCCTCCCGAGAAAATGTTCTTAACCACAAATGGCCCTTCATAAGTGGGGATCCATTTTCCCCTAGGATTACCTTGCGGCAGTATGATGCGTTTGATCACTAGATCCCCGACTTGATATTCTTGTCGTCTGACTTTCTTATTAAAAGCCTTAATCATCCGCTTTTGATACGTCTGACCATGACAAATAGCAGTAAGTCTCTTTTCATCGATTAAATTCAGCTGATCAAGCCGGGTCTGGATCCAATTGTCCTCGCTCAAACTTGCATCCTTCATAATCTGGAGAGAGGCTATCTGGACTTCAATGGGTAAGACTGCCTCCAGGCCATACACCTGAGAGTAGGACGTTGCCCCTGTTGACGTCTGTGCTGAGGTATGGTACCCATGAAGAGCGAATGGTAACATCTCATGCCAGTCTTTGTATGTCACCGCCATCTTCTGCATAATCTTCTTGATATTCTTATTAGCCGCTTCAACAGCCCCATTCTTCTTCAGCCGGTAAGGAGAAGAGTTGTGATGATGTATCTTAAACTATTTGCAGAGTTCGGCGATCATCGCATTGTTGAGATTTGTACCATTATCCGTAATGATCCTATGTGGTACACCATATCGACAGATAAGATTGTGTCGGATGAATCGCGCCACGACATTCTTGGTTACTGTAGCAAAGGAAGTTGCTTTAACCCACTTTGTGAAATAATCAATTGCTACCAGAATGAAACGATGTCCATTGGACGCAGTAGGTCTGATCTCACCGATCATGTCGATGCCCCACATTGCAAAAGGCCAAGGGGCTATCAAGATGTTTATAGGAACTGGAAGTACATGCACCTTATCAGCATAGACTTGGCACTTATGACAGGTCTGAGAATGCTGATAACAGTCGGCTTCCATAGTAGAACAATAATATCCTGCCCGTAGGATTTTCTTTGCCATGGTATGTCCACTGGAATGAGTTCTGAAGGTACCTTCATGTAATTCTGTCATAATCCTTTCTGCCTCGCTCTTGTCCACACATTACAGTAAGGTTAAATCATGGTTACACTTATAAAGAATCCCATTATTGATGAAGAACTTGGCAGCGGATCTCCTCAGAAACTTATTATCATTAACAGATGCACCCTCGGGGTACTCTTGAGCCTCAAGATACCTTTTTACCTCGTGGAACCAGGGTTTATCTTCCACCTCTTCATTCTTAATGTCATAGCAATGCGCGGGTTCGTCCAACCTCTCAATGGTAATCTGGGGAGCTTTATTGTCCCACCTGACCTTGAACATAGAAGACAAAGTAGCTAGCACGTCCGCTAACTGGTTCTCTTCTCTTGGAAAGTGTTTAAAGGTTATCTCCTCAAAGTGTGGGATCAATGTCAGTACATACTCTTTGTAAGGAATAAGATTTGAGTGCTTCGTATCCCACTCGCCTTTGATCTGACTGATCACTAGAGCGAAATCTCTTAATAGACTCAAGAACTTAATCCTCAGGTCAATAGCATCTTGAAGACCCATGATGCACGCTTCATACTCCGCCATATTGTTGGTGCAGTTAAAACATAATCGGGCGGTGAATGGAGTATGACAACCCTCAGGAGATATGATCACGGCGCCAATGCCATTACCCAACGCGTTTGAGGCTCCATTAAAATACATAGACCATTGGGATCCTTCCTCAGGTCCTTTATCCAGTCCAAGTTCTTCACAGTCGGTCACCAACATGATGTTCTCATCCAGGAATTCGAAATTCATGGATTGGTAGTCGTCCACGGCCTGATGCGCCAAATGATCCGCCAATACACTCCCCTTGATTGCTTTTTGGGTTGTGTATTGGATGTCATACTCAGTTAAGATCATCTGCCATCTTGCTATTCTTCCGGACAAGGAAGGACATGATACGGTGGGAGAACTTACTTGAGGGTTTTGCATTTTATCGCAAATGTTGCGGTTAGCAAGAGTCGCCACCGACTTTTCTTTTATCCAAAAGGAAAGGTGAAAAAGCACAGGAAAGACCTTTGAGATGTTTTCCTGAGTTCGGGGGGTAGATTATGAAAAGGGAAGGTATTAGCACCCTTTTCATCCATGGTTTTCCAAGGGCTCTTAGTTACTTGCTTAGATCACTTGCTTTTGTTGTTTTAAAATGTGTTTGGTGTGGTTTTGAAAGTATTTTGTAAAAGAGGCCATTCGTTTAGGAAATCTTTGTAATGATTCTCGTTCGTAAGAATGTATACAAAGATGTTTGTCTTTTTGAAAATGTTTTCAATGATTGTAAGATGTTTTGAAATGTGTGTGTTTGTTTTTGAAAATAGAAAGGATTGTTTGTTTGAAATAGAGCAAGTAACTAGAAGCCATCTACCTACTCAAATGTCTTTCTTATGTATTTTCTATTCCTTTGAAATTGTTGTCTTACCATTGATTTGGTAAGCAACCCTATCTTTGGATGTAAACGGGACGGGCGTGGGTCATCGTATGACCATGATTAGCAATGTTTTCAAAGTATCTTAGCATTTTGAGGGACCAAGATCATTTTGTAAGGCAACTTTTAAATAGCGTTATCGAGGGACTATGATCTTACATTTGTTTTGTTTTGCCAAGACACTTCGCATGCGTAACATGGCCATTTTTGTTTTAGGCAACCAAGTGGAGAAACCCTAAGGATACTTGTGTGCAAGTGTATCATTTTCATGTTTTGATTTTGTCTTGTATTTAGGGTTTTCTATTTTGCTTGTTTTATTCTTGTCATACAAATCCTAATTACCAATCATGGCATATAAAGCGATAAATTGCGTAATGTAAATATTTTAAAGCTATTACAACAATTTATGGGAGGGGGGAATACAAATTTGAATGGGGAATTGCAAAAATATAAACCTAAATAAATTATTACAACCAAATCGAATTTGTACGAATTTAGAATAAATACAATATTTAAAAAAAATGCATTGCAATGTACATGTAAGAAAAGAATTTTGTGTCTTTTTTATGTAAAAGAGGTTTTCATCTAAACCTAAAAAATATAAGAAAAAGGAATTAATTTTGAAAAAGGGGTTTAACCCTAATTATTATTTTAAGAGAAAATAAAGTTTTTATAGGTATTATTTTGTGCATTTTCTTGTGTAAAAATAATAAATAATATTGTATAAAAATATAAAATTATATATATGCAAAAATAAGTATTTATAAGTATGAAATAAAAAATAAATTGAACTAAATATGTTTAATTATATTTAAAAGTTTATTAAGAAAGGAAATGATATCCTATTAAAATAAAATATATTTTTTATGTGAGAAATAAACTAAAAATAAAATAAAAGTGCAACATTATTAATTCATATTTTTTAGGATTTTTATGCATTAAAGAAAATAATTAAAATATTAAATATGAAAATAAAACAAATAAAAATGAAAATATAAAAGTTGGCAGGGGGGGGGGGGGGGTGGGTAATGTAGCAGATTAGTAGTGGAGTGTTAGTAAAAAAATTATGGCCCAAAGCATAAAGCCCAAACATGCAAAAAGTGTCAAAACCAAAAAAAAAAGGTAAAATGCAAAACAAAAGTAGCGCGCCCATGTTTGAACCCAGGACATGGGTCTCACCAGCGCGCTACTTTGCCACTGGGGTGGCTATACTTCCATTGTCCTAAGGAAAACAAAAACAATATAACCCAAAACAAGCCCTTGCCCTGTACTTCATCTCCTTCCTCAAGCTTGGCCAGACATCCTGTAACTCTCTCATACTTCCATAAAAATAAAAACTCATAACATGAAAATTGTAGTACTTGAACTCACGATTCTAACCATATAAGTTATGTGAACTATTAATCAAAGAACAAAGAGAATTTTAATAGCCCTAAATTTTAACCTAATATTTCTAGAAATTTCAAGCTCCAAATTTTCTCAGCACAAGTAAAATCAATGCAAGATAAAGATATGTACAGTTTCTTTATGATGAGGACTACACTTTTTATTCACAAATCGTGACCTATGGTTGTTTGTACAAGGAGATAGAGTTTGAGATTTTACCTCCTTCAGTTGGAATCATGGATGGAACTGGAGTGAGTTTGATGGAGGCCTGATGCTTGCTTGAGCTTCCTTGAGCTTCCCTGAAGGTATTCCAACCCTTGCCTTGCTCTGAAAGTATCTGAAACTCCTTGGCCAAGTCAAACTGCAAGCTCTGAAATCAACAATGGTAGATGGCGGAAGAGCGATTACAAAACAGGGATGAAGGCCTGGCTTGGCTAGGTATCAAGTATGTAAGATGTTTGAATGATCAAAACTTAAAACGCACGAGCCAAATGGAAGATGGATGTGCTTATGCAAAATCTGCAGTTTTGGACAGATTTTTGGTGTTTTGCTGGTTGGGAGTGTTTCAAGCCTTTTCTAAACGTGTTTTGTGTTGCATAATGTTTGTATATTAGTATGGAAATGGTTTGATGTCAACCCTCTATCAGCTGTGCCCTCCGTAGCCTTTTTGCCACTTTTCTTGTATTTGAAGTAAAGTGATAAGACAAAGCTTTACATGCTTGTACTGGCTTTTTTATGGTTGGTATTTCTTCCCTACAAGTTGCCTTTGGTCTGTGGTACTTGTATGTGCCAAGGGGATAGGTCCAATGCTCAAGATTGTAAAGTTTGCAAAAGTTGACCTTTTTCAAAATGGCAATGGTCACTTTTTGCCATAAATGGAATTGCAAGTTGGATAATGGTTCTAAGGCATGGATAGAAGCTTTTTCAACTGAGTAAACATTTAATTAAGGAGTGTGGAACAAGTTTAGGACCTGTAAGGCATGGATTATCCAGCATAGGTACTGATTGCAACTTTGTTCTTCATGAAATGGCTTGGACAAAAAGTGAGAAATTGCCAACTTCATCTCTTCGATTCTCCCTACTCAAAAACGATCTTGGGGAGTTCTTGGACATTGTGGAAAACTTTCAATGTTCTCTATAACTCATCTTTGAAATTCATTTTGAGATACCTCTTGGAACTACATGAAAAATGGCCATGAAGTTGGGTAAAAAACTTGCCTAAATTAGGGCAAATTTTCACTAAGTTATTTAGTTCATGACCATGTATTCACAAATTTATATCTTGAGATCCAAGCATCTTTAAGGAAAAGTGTGTGAAGAAAAGTTGTAGATTTCATAGAGGTCTACAACTTTCATGTTGGGTACTTTCCTTGAATCATTATGCATAATGGTGAAAAAGTGGCCTAAAGTTGAGAAAAAATAAGAAAATTTTCTATACTTAGAAAATTTCTAAGTTAGGAAAATTTTCAAATTCAAACCCTAATTTTCAAATTTGGTTTTCTTGATAAACAAGTTTCACATTTTGGCATGTTTTGATGAATTATGACCCTTGGTACTTGATTTTGACCAAAAAGTCAAAGTTTGACTTTTTAGTGTACATTTGACTTTGATCAATTGACTACAAACTTCATCTGTCAATCCAATGAATTTGAGATGTTTTGATCCATGTGTTGTACCCCAAAATTTTCCCTCTCATATTTCTCTAAACATGGCAAGAAAAATCTCCAAGTGGCTCAAGATTGCTCAAGAGTTGGACAGTCAAGTTATCTCATAAGGCAGTCAACCTCAAATTAGGGTTTTGTGTTGCATCAAGATCTTTGAGTCCAAATGACCTCAAATGCTCCTTAATGTCCTAATATGTTCTCAAGGTCATCCATGTCAACTTTCAAGCCTTGCAGAGGAATTTTGCTCCGTCAATTGCTCAAAGGGTCCAAATATCGACTGTGCTAGGGCAAAAGTCAACTGTGACTCAAATACAGTCAAACTTAAAGATTTTTTGTCAACATTATCATTTTTAAGGATATTTCATCATTTGATCAAGGTTTGATCATGATTCATCAAGGATTGCTCAAAATTCATCAAGACTCAAAAGTTGTAAATTAGGGTTTTGTAGGAAAAGTCAACTCAACTTTGACCAAGCATAATTTTCTCATACTTTATGAGAAATGACCCATCAAAAGCTCATTTTTAATAGGATCAAATTTCCTACAATCCATATTCATACCCCAAGATTAGAAAATGCACTCACAAAACGTTACAAATTTGGACATTATAGATCATTTTTGAAAGTCAACAAAAACACCTTTTTTCCAAAGCTTATAACTTGAGCATGGAATATCAAAATGACATTAGACCAAAAGGGTTGGTTAAAGGACATCTCAACCTTTCCAAAAAGTCCAAGAACACTTCCAATAGTTCAAAATTGAAGAAGTTATGCATTGTTGAAGTTGGGCATTTTTGCAAAATTGCCAAAAGTCAACTATCCCCAAAACTTCAAATTTTGTCAAATGGGCCCATTCTTTTCCATTTGATTTGGGCTTGCCACATTCCACACGTGTCCTAACTTCAGCCTTGTGTCCATTTATCAATTTTATTATTTTATTTGATTTTTTATTGAATTATTTCATTTTAAATCAATTTAAATCAAATAAAATCCCAAAACTTGATTACATGAGATATTTTTCTATTTTCAGGACCTAATCATCATCAATGTCATGATCAAACTCGTATTAAGCATTCCATGTTCAAAAAGATTGGATTTCTGGCAAATTAGGAAAGTTATCAATGGTGAATCAAATCAAATCCCATGGCATCAATGTGCAAGGATTCAGTCCACAAATGTTAACCTAATGCATTCTATTATACATATACAACCTAAGCACACGAAATTGGGACCTAGAGGCTGCAAGAACATCAAGAACCAAACTTGAAAAAAGGTGGAAAAAGTGCAAAACTGAAATCATCCTTAGAGGCATTTTCAGAGGCAAGACTCAACATCAATCGATTGCTGGGTGTTTACTCAACCTTCTGCAATCAAAAGCAAGCTCTCACACGCTCTCAAACGCATTGTAAGTGATACGCGGCCTCCCTCTGAATTTGACTTCGTGTTTCAAAATCCACGCATCATTATAAGAAACCAATGGTATATTTGAAATCACTAGATAATTTCCAAGCTTTCCATATTATTTGATTGTGTTTATCTGCTCTATGGTGCAAAACGCCATTGCAGGGTTTCCTAGGTTTTTTTAGGGGTTTTTGTTACAGGTAAAATTAGACCTATTGATGGACATAGGCATGACCGAAGGAGAAATACAAGCACAACCATGGCCTTGGATGGAGTTTATATGGCCTGAGATGGGTTTTTGAAACGGCCTACGCTTTTAGCTGCAGATTTAAATCCGCAGGTAATTTCCTTGCAGACCTGAGGACAGGGACGACCACGTGCCCCCATCTGATTGCCCCATTCGAATATTCGCGCATTTTGTTTTTTTAATCTGGCATATTACGTGTTTTACCTTATTATTATTATTGTCTAATATAATAACAGATGAAGCGTGATGGCTGAGTGGTAGAGGCATGTGTTCAAAATCCAACAGGACCTGGGTTCGAATCCCAGGTCCCCCCATTTGCATTTGTTATTTTTCTTCAGGTATTCCAGCGCGCTTCAGGAGTTGTAGCATACCATGCTCCCTCATCCAATCACTTGCCAGATGGCTCCAGGCCAGATCTGGTGGTCCAGATGGAACGCCCACCATACTCCATGGTCAAATGCACACGCTGGATTTCACAAAGTCAACCAGGCCAGTGGATTATTGGGCCACAAAGCTGCTAATCAGACCCCCTAAGCAGGCCCAAACCTCCTAACCCTTTCTCTTTTCTTTTATCATTTATTTCTTTTAATTATTTATTGTTATTATTTTTATATTAACTAACCAATTAAATATTTTTCTTCATTAAAATAAAAAAACCAAAAAATATTTTCTTATTTAAATTAAATTTCAGTATTTTTGTTAACAATATTAATTTAATTAATTTAGTTTTAATTAGGAATAACTTTTAATATATTTTGCAATAATTAAAATTAACTTAGACAATTAGGTTTTATTAACATTGATCAAATTCATTTTTATTTCTTTAAATACCAAAAACCCAAAAATATTATTTCCATTAATTAATTAATTAGTTTATTAATTTAATAATTAATCCAATTTAATTTCTTTCATAAATTCAAAATAACAAAAAAAGATACTTTCTTTCAAAAAAGGGTCAAAACCCTAAACTTGCACCCAATTTAATTTCTGCACGCGATTTACTTTCTTTTATCCAATATTGTATTTGTTCCCGGAATGTAATAGATAATTAGGACCATTTAATTATTTTATCGCTTTATTTATTTTCCGCATTTAAATTTCAAAGGGTTGCTTTTGGCGATGTAAATACCCGACGCCTTGTAATTTAATTTTCGCAATTTATTTTTCGCAAAACATAACTGTTAGATGTTTGATAATAGGAATGCATGACAAGAATGAATGTTTAACCTAAAATCAACATAGATCACCATTAACATGTACAAAGACAAAATAACTGAAAACAACACACCGACACATGCGCACTCCTAGGGTACACCCCACTTGGTTGCCTTCGTAACGTGGTCATTGAGTATAGGTCACTTTAGAGGTCGCCCTCTTGTCCAAAGATCATAGTTGCCTCGAAACAGTTGCCTCGGATAAAATGATCTAAGACATTAGGGTTACCGCTAAGGCATCCTAACATTGCTTTAGTGACCGCACGTCCCTTAATCGAATTGACCCTTAAAACTCCAACGATGATGCTACCTACTCATCAATAGTGGGATAGCATTGTCTAAAGGACATTAGCACAGATTGATTCCTCTTTTGAGTAGGTAGATGGTTCTTAAGTACTTTCTCTTTCAAAACAAAACAAATTTTCACACTTACACTCCTTTTCAAAATAAAAACTCTTTTCGATCCCACAAACACAAAGAAAAGAAAATTTTGAAAACATTATGAGCAAGTACCTAAGAGCCCATGGATAACCACAGATAGAAAGGGTGCTAACACCTTCCCTTTCTTTAATCTACCCCCCGGACCCGAGAAACATCTCGAAAAAGGAATTTTTCTGTGCTTTTTTCCTTTCCTTGTTGGATAAAATAAAAGACGGTGGCGACTCTTGCTTACCGCAACATTTTGCGAAAACAAACGCAAAACGCAAACCAACATTCCAAAAACAGTCAGTTCTCTCCCACCGTATCATAGAACTGGTGACTCAGCTGGGGACCATTCTTAATAAGTGGGGTGTACCTTAGGATTAGATCATTGTGTTTTCAATTGTGTGCTTTGTATGCTTTATATTTGTGGGTTTGTATCAGAGTTACTATAGATCCTAACCCGGATCTGGGGATACCCTTTAGGTAAGTAGAAATAAACTGTGAGGGAACTGTACAGCGTAGACCGATACGGTTGAAGCAGTAGCTACGTTGGTGTGGCACTTTAGATTGTACCGATATCCCTTGTGTTGGAACGAGGAGAATATGGGTCATCTAAGAGGTCATTAAGAACCAACTGACCTTAGAACCTTTAAATTGACCAACTTGGCCATAGAACAGTAGCAGTATGCTACACTCATTGAGACTAAACTCTCGCGATGATTCTGGCTGCAAGAAAAGGTTGCTAAACTGGAATTATGACCGATCGAGGGTAGTCAGTGATATTGAGATCCTCTAGAACCCGGTTACTATTTTTAGGACAGGTTTAAACCAACTAAACTGAAAGAGGGTAGTACCTAAGCTCCTTGCCAGATTGAAATCTAAGGGCTCTCTGTGTGACTTGTGTGCCTTTACCATGTTTGCTATTTGTGGATACTTGTGATATGCTTTCTATCATGACATCATGATATCATAATATTGCATGCATCTTGCATTTGACTAACCTATTTCAAAGACAGGAGGGATTCGTCTTTGTTCTGTTTTGTAGGTCATGATGCCCATGCGTAGGAATACCATCCAGATCAACTTTGTCCAGGTTCCCACCATGCTTAAAGAATTGATTGCAAAGATGCCTGATACTACCTCCTTCATCAGAAGACATGGGTATCTTCTCAGTTTGGTTACCTCCAAATTGGACGAGCAGATGATGAGTGTCCTGGTCCAGTTCTATGATCCACTGTATCATTGCTTTACTTTTCATGACTACTAGTTGGTTCCCACCTTAGAAGAGTTCTCTGATCTGCTCGA
Organism: Vicia faba; assembly: GCA_948472305.1. NCBI lineage: Eukaryota > Viridiplantae > Streptophyta > Magnoliopsida > Fabales > Fabaceae > Vicia > Vicia faba. Next base: position 898,466,016 of record OX451740.1, read on the forward strand.
TATCTCTATTCTAGAGCAGACCCCGTTTACTGGTTGGGAGAAGATCCTTAGGCCATAAGAGATTGCTTCATCCCTTCATATGACCAAGGATGAGGTAATGGCTAATTGGGAGACTAGAAGTGGAGCAAAGGGCTTTCTGACTAAGTTCTTGGTTGGTAAGGCTAATTATTTCTGGGATAGTCTAGACTTTAAGGCATTCGAAGATATTCTGGCTCTTCTGATATATGGCTTGGTATTGTTTACAAATCCTGACTCTTTTGTTGATATGAATGCAGTGAAAATCTTTATCTCTCGTAATCCTGTACCCACTCTCTTGGGTGACATTCTTCATCAGCTTTATGCACGTACTGCTCGAAAGCGGGGAACCTTGATGTGCTGTGCTCCATTATTGGCGAGGTGGTTTATTTTGCACCTCCCCAAATCAGTGTTGAAGAACAAAGAAGGCATGGGCTGGGCCTATAGGGTTATGTCTCTCTCTCATAATGTCATCGTCTAGACTATGAAGGGTATAGACGAGGTGGCTATTATTGATCGATGTGGGGAGTACCCCAATGTTCCACTGATAGGAACCCATGGAGGAATTTCTTACAATTCGTGCTTGGCCTTACGTCAGTTTGGGAGAGCCAGAAGAGAAGGACCTCATGAATTGCTAATGCCTAGTATCATCTTTGATTTTCAAGGGGATAGCGACGAGCAACGCCGCAGATTCATAAGGGCTTGGGATAGAGTTCACAGGTCTGATCCACATGAGCTGGGTCCAAAAACTTCTCTTCCAATGGAGCCATATCTCATATGGGTCCGTATCCGTGCCCAAAAGTGGGTATGCCATATGAAGCCATCCTGCCTATCATTGTTGAAATTGCTAATGAAGAAGGGTTCTTCCGACCATCCTCCATCCTCATATGCCCACTGACATTGGGGAACTGAAAAGGTCTTGGATACAGCTGAGAGAAGAACGGGATGCTTACCGAGAAAAGTTTAACGAGCAAGAGCAGAAGATTCAGAAGTTGACTAGGCAGCTGGAGAACGAGCGGATCCTCAATGACTATGTCCGCACCGACAAGAAGCGACCATGGGAGCACTGATTGTCCTTTGATTATTTCCTTTCCAGTTTTTATTTACTTTTCAGTATTTCCTTTCTTGTAACGCCTTAAGGGCATCTGTTGAACAATTTGAATTTCAAAGTTTATCTAATAAAAGTGTGTTTCATTTCTTGTTTACAAATTTGAATCTCTCGATGTCTTTGAAATCATATCATACGCATTTCATCCCATGCACTTCATAACAGGTACCCTTACAGGTCTCTTATCTTCTTCGCTGTTTATTTCAGCATCATGTCTGCTGAACCATTAACTGAGCAAGCAATAAAGGCCCTACAGACCCAGAATGCCCAATTCCAAGAGCTGTTCATGAATCTAGATAAGGGTCAGAAAGACCTGAAGACCCTGATTCTGAAAGAGAAGAAGAAGAAGAAGAATAGGACAGTCATGTTTAACACAGGTCACAGGTTTGGAAACAGGCTACGAGATGAAGTTGATTTGACCACCTCATCTGGAGGGAAATATAGTCAGGAAGAAAGGAGGGCTCCTAGCCCTGTGGTCTCAGACAATGAGATGAACTTCGACGAAGACCAGTATCCTCCGGTTGAGGATAGATACAAGCAACTGGAAGACCGGTTGAGTGTGATGGAAGTTCAGAAAGTGTCTGGTATGGACTTTGGTGATCTGGGTCTATCATCTGGGGTGGTGATTCCCCATAAATTCAAAGCACCAGCCTTTGCTAAGTATGATGGAGTTTCTTGTCTGAAGCTGCACCTCCGGTCATATGTAAGGAAGATTCAGTCGTACACCGCTGATAAGAACCTATGGTGTTAGAACAATGTTTGAATCTACTACCCTATGTTTACGTTTTGATGATCACAAAATGAAGAGATATATTATTTATATGATTCATGTATGAACTATTTGCTGCCTAAAATATTACGTTCTGATTTGCAGATACTCTGATAGGTATAAGCAAGATCACACCCAATCAGCATCAGAAATTTGGTTCTTGACATCAGCATCAGAAGTTGCTATATCAGAATACCAGAATCAGAAGATCAACTCACGTGTATGCTGAAGCTTGATGAACAGAACTGTGCTCAACACTCTGATAAATAAAACAACAGTTCATCAGCAGTTAAGCAGAGTCAGAATGAGCCAAGCCAGAACATGCATTAAGTAAGCAACGGCACTGTGCATTGAAAGTGTATTATTACCAACGGCCTCATTCCAGACAAGATCTGCTCAATAAGGAAAGTTTGTTATTAGCATTGAATCAAGAATATTGCTCCAACGTTCAAGAATCTCAGTGCTATATAAACAAGACTATGAAGATTAAATTGGCTAATGCTCTCCAACATCTTACACGCCTAAAAGCTGATCATAATCTTCCTTCTCCCAGTTTTCTAAACACCTCATATCTCCTTACTCAATCATTGTTTAGCAATCTAGTTTCATAAGCTTAAGTGGTGTATACATCACAGTTGTGATACAGTTTTGTAGAAAACATTCACACTTAGATTTATCTTCTTTGTAAGAAAGTGTTTCCTTGACAAACCGGGTTGTGGTTTGCATCAAGAAGGCTTTAGCAGTTGTTAAAGTAGTTTGTAATATTCAGTTGAATATAGTGGATTAAGACCTCGTTGGAGAGAGGCGAAATCACCTTGACGGGTGGACTGGAGTAGTTTGAGATCAAACGAACCAGGATAAAAATATCTTGTTCATTGCATTGATTTTCAGTTATACAATTCAACCCCCCCCCCCCCCCCCCTTCTTGTGTTTTTCACCCCTTCAATTGGCATCAGAGCGCCTGGTTCTGAGCTAAAACACTTAACCGTGTCAGTACAAGATCCAGCGTCAGAAAAACACAATGGCAGGAAACTATTCTCACACCAGCAATGACAACCATGAGGACAGAGACAGATTCAGCGGCAAACCTCCAGTCTTTGATGGAGAAAACTTTGATTACTGGAAAGACAGAATTGAAAGCTTCTTTCTGGCACATGATGCTGATCTGTGGGATATGGTGACAGATGGATACACGCACCCTGTAAATGCAAGCGGTCAGAAGATTGATAGAAAAACAATGTCTGACCAACAAAAGCGTGACTTCAAGAATCACCACAAGGCCAGAACCATCCTCCTCAGCGCCATCTCCTATACTGAATATGAAAAGATCTCCAACAGAGACACAACAAATAACATCTTTGACTCACTCAGAATGACGCATGAGGGCAACGTTCAGGTCAAAGAAACTAAAGCTCTGGCGCTCATTCAGAAGTATGAGGCGTTCAAAATGGAAGAATCTGAATCCATTGAAACAATGTTCTCAAGATTTCAGATTCTGGTAGCTGGTCTCAAGGTTCTGGACAAAGGATACTCTACTGCTGACCATGTCAAGAAAATCATCAGAAGTTTACCCAAGCAGTGGAGACCAATGGTTACAGCTCTGAAGCTAGCTAAAGATCTCAACAAAATCACTCTGGAGGAACTTATCAGCTCCCTCAGAAGTCATGAGATAGAGTTAGAAGCTGACGAGCCTCAGAAGCAAGGTAAGCCTTTAGCATTAAAATCTAACAAAAAATCTGAGTCTAAAGTTTTGCAGGCAGTTGAAGAAACATCTGATGGATCCTCATCAGAAGAAGACGAACTCTCCCTCCTCTCCAGAAGAGTAAATCAACTGTGGAAGCAAAGACAAAGGAAGTTCAGGAATCCCAGAAGATCTGATCAGAACGAGTCTTCTTCCAAATACAGAAGGACAGATTCTTCCTCTGGATACAGAAGATCTGAAGGCTCCTCAATTAGCAAAAAGCCAAACACCAAGGATATCATCTGCTATGAGTGCAATGAGCAAGGACACTACAAGAGTGACTGTCCAAAGCTTCAGAGGGAAAATCCCAAAAAGAAGTTTGGGAGAGAAAAGAAGAAAAGTCTCATGGCTACATGGGATGACTCTGACTCGTCTGAAGCTGACTCAGAATCAGATGATGAAAGGGCAAACATAGCTCTCATGGCTAACATTTCAGAAGATAGTGAAGCTTCTGAATCAGACTCAGAATCAGATACTGAAGAGGTATTTCCTAACTTTGCTGTTAATTTTACCAAGGCTGAACTTGCTGAAAGCCTTAATGAAATCCTGGAAAGGTATCAGCAAATTAGAGTTAAATTCAGAGACCTGAAAAGGAATCTTGAATCTGACTCTAATAAGACTGAGAGTCTCAAATTGGAGAATTCTGAGCTGAGAAATAAGATTTCAAAATTAGAAAACACTTTACAAAACTCTCAGAAGGAACCAATTTCTGAAACTCCCAGCAACGCTGATGAGATCATCAAGGAGTATGATCACAGTTTCCAGAAGTTCCTTGCTAAAAGCATAGATAGAAGCAAAATGGCTTCAATGATCTATGGAGTTAGCAGAAACGGCAGGAAAGGAATAGGATACCAAGGTAAGGTTCCTACACCAAAGAATGTCATGGACTTAACTATTAAACACACTCCTCTGAATTCACATTTTGTGTATGGTCACACACATGATATTAAATACACTAGCAGTAAGCACTCTGTGAAACCAAAATTCAACTAGAGTTTTGGTAAAACTAACAAATCAGGACCCAAGAAAATCTGGGTACCTAAGGATAAAATAATACATGTTGCAGATATCTTTAGCAGCAAGTCAGAAACACCAGTCATGGTACCTAGACTCTGGCTGCTCGCGACACATGACGGGAAGAAGGCATATGTTCCAAAGCCTGGAACTTAAGCCTGGAGGCCACGTTGGCTTTGGAGGCAATCGGAGGGGAAAGATAATTGGCTCTGGAACTGTAGGTAATGGAAATCTTCCCTCTATCAATAATGTTCTGCTAGTAGATGGATTAATGCATAATCTGTTATCCATAAGTCAATTAAGTGATAACGGTTATGATATAATCTTTAATCAAAAATCATGTAAAGCTGTTAGTCAGAAAGATGGGACTATCCTATTTAATGGTAAGAGGAAAAATAACATTTACAAAATCAAACTTTCTGAACTAAAAAGTCAGAATGTAAAGTGCCTTCTGTCTGTTAACAACGAGCAGTGGATCTGGCACAGAAGACTGGGGCATGTTAGTATGAGAAGAATATCTCAGATTAACAAACTCAATCTGGTCAGAGGACTTCCTAATTTGAAGTTCAATTCATATGCTCTGTGTGAAGCATGTCAGAAAGGCAAGTTTGCAAAACCTTCTTTTAAATCTAAAAATGTTGTTTCTACCTCTAAGCCATTAGAACTTCTGCACATTGACTTATTTGGACCAGTTAAAACTGCTTCAGTCAGTGGTAAGAAGTATGGGTTAGTAATCGTAGATGACTATAGCAGATGGACATGGGTAAAGTTCTTAAGACACAAGGACGAGTCACACTCTGTGTTTGTTACCTTCTATAACCAAGTTCAGAATGAAAAGGATCTTAGAATCGTTAAAGTCAGAAGTGATCATGGTGGAGAATTTGAAAACAAAGATTTTGAGTCATTCTTTAATGACAGAGGCATTCTGCATGATTTCTCTTGTCCTAGAACTCCCCAACAAAATGGAGTTGTAGAACGAAAGAACAGAACACTGCAAGAAATGGCCAGAACCATGATCAATGAGACAAACGTTGCTAAGATCTTCTGGGCAGAGGCAATAAACACAGCGTGCTACATTCAGAATAGAATCTCAATAAGACCTATTATGGAAAAGACTCCATATGAATTGTGGAAGAACAGAAAGCCCAACATTTCATATTTTCATCCATTTGGATGTACTTGCTTTATGTTAAATACAAAGAACTATTTGAACAAGTTTGACTCTAAAGCACAGAAGTGTATTATGTTAGGATACTCTGAACGCTCAAGAGGGTACAGAGTATACAATACAGAAACACAGATTGTGGAAGAATCAATCAGTGTTCGTTTTGATGATAAGCTTGACTCTGAAAAGTCAAAGCAGAATGAAGTTTTTGCAGGTATGGAATTTGAATTTACAGGTTCTGAAGACAAGTCATCAGAAGCTCTCAACACATACACTCCTTCAACGTCTAAAAGGAGCACTGCTAGCAATCCTACAACAGCTGCTGATCAACCTCAGAAGAGATTACCCAGAAGCAGCTTGGATCACCCAGAAGAGACTATCTTAGGAAGAAAGGAAGATCCAATCAGAACAAGAGCAAGCTTCAGAAACTCTGAAGAAACACTCATGGGACTTGTGTCTCTGATTGAGCCTTCTTCTATTGATGAAGTGCTTCTGGATAATGACTGGATTCTGGAAATGCAAGAAGAGCTGAATCAATTCACCAGAAATGACGTATGGGATCTTGTTCCCAGACCAAAAGGATTCAACATTATTGGAACAAGATGGGTGTTCAGAAACAAGCTAAATGAACAAGGTGAAGTCATCAGAAACAAGGCACGACTGGTTGCACAAGGTTATAGTCAGCAAGAGGGGATAGACTATACAGAAACCTTTGCTCCAGTCGCCAGGTTAGAATCTATCAGACTTTTAATTTCATTTGTTGTTAATAGAGGCATCACTCTGTATCAGATGGATGTCAAAAGTGAATTCTTAAATTGTTATATAGAAGAAGAGGTTTATGTGCACCAACCCCCTGGTTTTGAAAATACAAAACATCCAGAACATGTTTTCAAACTAAAGAAGTCACTATATGGTCTAAAACAAGCTCCCAGAGCTTGGTATGAAAGGCTAAGTAACTTTCTGTTAGAAAATTAATTCACCAGAGGGAAAGTGGACACTACCTTATTCTGTAAATCAGTTAAGAATGACATCTTAGTCTGTCAAATTTATGTTGATGATATTATTTTTGGTTCTACTAATCCTTCTCTTGGGAGAAAATTTGCTAAGTGTATGCAGGCAGAATTTGAGATGAGCCTCATGGGGGAACTGAAATTCTTTCTAGGAATTCAGATCAATCAAACTCCAGAGGGAACTTACATTCATCAGAGCAAATACATCAGAGATCTTCTGAAGAAATTTGACCTCTCAGAATGTAAGCCATCAAAGATTCTAATGCATCCCACGTGCATTCTGGAAAGAGAAGAGGTAAGCAAAAATGTAGAACAGAAAGTCTACAGAGGTATGATTGGTTCTCTCCTCTATCTGACTGCTTCAAGACCTGATATATTATTCAGTGTTTGTATTTGTGCTAGATTCCAATCAGATCCTAGAGAATCTCACTTAACAGCTGTTAAGCGAATTTTCAAGTATCTGAAAGGTACTACTAATCTGGGTTTGTTTTATAGAAAATCTAGTGATTACAGTTTAGTAGGCTACTGCAATGCTGACTTTGCTGGAGACAGAGTGGAGCGTAAAAGTACTTCTGGAAGCTGCCAGTTTCTGGGAGAAAATCTGATCTCTTGGTCCAGCAAAAGGCAATCAACAATTGCGCTATCAACAGCAGAAGCTGAGTACATAGCAGCAGCAGGATGTAGCACACAAATGCTCTGGATGAAAAGTCAGCTTGAAGACTTCCAGATTTTTGAGAGTAACATTCCTATACTCTGTGATAATACTTCTGCTATTTGCTTAAGTAAGAATCCCATTTTACATTCTAGAGCTAAACATATAGAAATAAAACATCACTTCATTAAGGACTATATTCAGAAAGGAATTTTGAATTTAAAATTTATAGATACAGACCATCAATGGGCTGATATCTTCACTAAACCCCTTTCTGAAGATAGGTTTAATTTCATTCTGAAACATCTCAGCATGAAAATCTGCCCAGAGTGAAAATGTTTTAATTCCATATATTTATCTTCAGAATGTATCTGTTTTTCTGTGAACTTCTGATCAATCTCTTTTCAGAAAGATAGAACATGCAGATTGTATCAGATGCAAGTCTAAAGATCTGAGAGTCTAAACTCAAAGACAGACGTGCTGATCACTACATCAAACAAGTGTCATCCAATCATCAACAAATCTCTGAAGCAGAATGCGTGCACGCTTCTGAGAAGGCAAAACGCTGATTGGGTGCATTGAGACACATGTCTGGTAACCGTTTTTAAGTATCTTTCTCAAATCCCCCAAAATCAGCAAGCATTAAATGAAAATAATCATGTTTTTAAAACGTAATCATGATTTTATTTCTCTCTCTTAAAAACGTTTACAATTTCAAAATATTCAGAACTCTATTTAAACACGTTAACCTCTTATTTCAATCTTTTACAGTTTCTCACTAATTCTCAAGCATTCTCTGCATTTTTCTGTGTTCATCTCTCTCAAACCCTTTTCTCAGCTTTTCTTCTAAAAAACTCTTTAAGTGTGAACATGGAAATCTCCAGCAGTGCTTCTGCAGGTCCTCAGAAGAAAGCATCATCTGAACAGTATCAAATTCCATTCAGAACACTCCTCACTCCTGTGAAGAATGTTGAAGTGTTATCTGAATTGATCATTGATTTTGGAAGCTTGAAGGAAAACGGTTTTGACCTAACAGAAGAAGTTAGGGCACAGAAATGGGAAAGGTATTTTGACAGGATGGTTGGACCAACATTCCCTATGCTAGTGAAGGAGTTATGGATTCATGTGACGGCTTCAACGCATCAAGTCACCTCCTACATTATGGGGAAGAAGATTGTGATCACTGAGGATCACATAGCAAAGTTAATTTGTTACCGTGGCGGTGGCGTCCGCTGTATTGATATGGCTGAGAGATGTGATGACGTGGGCGTCATAGCTGAAAAGATTTTCACCCTTGGGGTGCCCAGCAGCAAAATCAAAGATCTGAAGGATCATCACAGAGTTTGGGCGAAGATAATTCTGGGGTATTTCAACCATAGGAAGCCAACTAGCTCCCCTGATTACATAAATGTGGATCAGCAGTTTCTGATCTACTTTATCAATCAGAAGGTAAAAATCAACTTGGCTCATCTTCTGTTCAACCACCTCAGAACAAGCATGAAGGAAACCAGGGAAAAAGAAAGAACAAAGAGGGATTGGATTCCCTTTGGAAGGTTGATATCAGATATTCTGACAGAGAATAGACTGATAGAGCATCTGATAGAAGCTCAAGAGTTAAGCACCATTGAACCAACAGTTGGGAAGCCTCTGAACGCGAAGAACTTAAAGAAAATGAAGTTGATAGAGAATATCAAAAAGGAACCCAGCGCTACTCCTATTGCTGATATCTCCAGCAGAAGAGTTCCACTGAGTGACTTTCCTTTATTCTCTCAGATAGAATCCAAGCCAGTGGTAGTTCTCAGATATATGGACGCGTGCAAAGCTGATGGTACAGATCCAAATCTGAAGATCAAAGATCTGCACCAACCTCAACCAGAAGTGACTCTGAAGAAGACAAAGAAAAGGAAGGCACCTTCAGAAGGATCATCCCAGCAGACACCCAAGAAAAGAGGTAATTTATCTGCTGCTTCTGTTTTAAATTCTTCTACTATTCCAGCATCTATTCCACCTCCAACCTCTCATAGAATCTCAATCCCCATCCCAACAATCGATGAAACTGAACCAGAAGATGACCCTTCTGAGGCATTACAACTCAGAAGACCCAGAACCAAACACCCAAAACCAACAATATCAACAACATCAGCAATTGACAAAGTGCTGTCTGACATTGATCAACACACTTCTGATCACTCCTCCAATCCAAACTCTGAACCACAAATTGTCCCTCCTCCACAACCAGAACAACAGCAATCTGCTGAGGAACCAGAACGACAACAACCTCTCTCATCCATTCCAGAAGAACCTCTCATCCTTGAACAACCAGAAATTCCAACAACTTCTCCTCAACCAGCAATTCCGTCTCCCTCTCCTCAACCAGAAATTCATCCACCATCACCTCAACCTGAGTTTCATCACACTGAAACTCCTTCTCCTCCACCTTCTGAACCTCATTCACCTCAACCATCACCTCTGGCTATCCAGCTGTCATGTGGAACAACAGTCACAATGGCCCAGCTGCCATCCTCATCAGAATCTACACCACCAAATACTCCCAAAACACCAAACAGTCCAATCATAATTTCTGATTCTCCCACTCCATCTCCAAAACAAACTGCTGCCAAGCAAACCACCGAAAACCCCAGTAGGACCTTCATAGACTTAACCAGCCTTGACCGTCTTGCTGATCTGAAAAATAAAATAGCCATCCCAAAACCAAAACAACCAAATGTTGGCTCTGGTATTATGAATTTTGAAACAGGTGTGCAGCAGTGGATTGCTTCTTTGAAGCAAGTCTGTCCTGGAATAATTGACCCAGCTGCCTCTGACCAGCTCTGGTCACAATTCAGAATTTGGGTACGTGCTGAAGCCCTCAAGTTGCAGGATATCAACTATGAGCAGGCACAACAGAACTTCAGCAAGCTGCTGAAGGAAGTTGAAAGTCAGATGCCTCAGGAAGACGTGCTCCCTCTGGATAGTGAACCTTGGTCTGAGAAACAGCTAGCTTCAAAGGTGCAACCAGAAGAAGACAAGACCATTCAAGCTTAAGCAAGTCAAGCAGAAGATGTTGCAGAAAGCTCTCAGAAGCTCCCTACTTCTGATGTTTCTCAAGCTGCCTTGGATAGGCAGACTCTGGAAGAGCTGAAGCTGAATGACATGTGTCTGCAGCAGAGGATGGATGAAAACGACCAGAAGATGAAAGAAAGGATGGATGTGCAGGATAGCAAGATTGACACTGTTGTCAGCATGGTACACAAGCAGAATGAGACTGCTGATCAGATCAAAGCCATGCTGGAGAACCTGTTCACACGGCTTCCTCCCCAACCTTAGTTTTCATTCATATCATTTTCATGTTTTCCTTGATTATCTGATGTACTGCTTTAATATGTTTTGTTTGATTCTGAACCTCTTAATATGACAAGTTTTTCTGATCTTGATTGTTTTAGCACATCACTTACACTTTTTGATTGCTGACAAAAAGGGGGAGAACAAGAATGATATTTTAAACAATAACGGATTACTAAGACAGAAATTCTCGAACATTCTAACTCTGTTATACTTGAAAATGTTTTCTGTTTTGCTTAAGTCTACAGGTACAAGAAAGCACCATGATACTCTGAAGACTAAAGCTCTGATACTCTGATCCGCTCCGATACTCTGACCCAAAGCAAAGCTCTGACAAGAAAAGCTCTGATACGCTGATCTGAAGCTCTGCTCTGATATGCTAATCTAAAGCTTCTGATAGTCAAAGACTCTGATACTCTGATGTTCAAAGAAAGGCAAAAAGATCTGATCCTGAAGAACTCTTGGAATCAAAAAGGGAAGTAATAAATTCAGGGGGAGTATCTCTCAACTCTTATCACTTATCTTTGATAACCTCTTACTCTGATACATCTCTCTGATACCTTTTCACGTTATTTTCAAATTAAAAATATCTAGTTTTTGTCATCATCAAAAAGGGGTAGATTGTTAGAACAAAGTTTGAATCTACTACCCTATGTTTACGTTTTGATGATAACAAAATGAAGAGATATATTATTTATATGATTCATGTATGAACTATTTGCTGCCTAAAATATTACGTTCTGATTTGCAGATACTCTGATAGGTATAAGCAAGATCACACCCAATCAGCATCAGAAATTTGGTTCTTGACATCAGCATCAGAAGTTGCTATATCAGAATACCAGAATCAGAAGATCAACTCACGTGTATGCTGAAGCTTGATGAACAGAACTGCGCTCAACACTCTGATAAATAAAACAACAGTTCATCAGCAGTTAAGCAGAGTCAGAATGAGCCAAGCCAGAACATGCATTAAGTAAGCAACGACACTGTGCATTGAAAGCGTATTATTACCAATGGCCTCATTCCAGACAAGATCTGCTCAATAAGGAAAGTTTGTTATTAGCATTGAATCAAGAATATTGCTCCAACGTTCAAGAATCTCAGTGCTATATAAACAAGACTATGAAGATTAAATTGGCTAATGCTCTCCAACATCTTACACGCCTAAAAGCTGATCATAATCTTCCTTCTCCCAGTTTGCTAAACACCTCATATCTCCTTACTCAATCATTGTTTAGCAATCTAGTTTCATAAGTTTAAGTGGTGTATACATCACAGTTGTGATACAGTTTTGTAGAAAACATTCACACTTAGATTTATCTTCTTTGTAAGAAAGTGTTTCCTTGACAAACCGGGTTGTGGTTTGCATCAAGAAGGCTTTAGAAGTTGTTAAAGCAGTTTGTAATATTCAGTTGAATATAGTGGATTAAGACCTCGTTGGAGAGAGGCAAAATCACCTTGACGGGTGGACTGGAGTAGTTTGAGATCAAACGAACCAGGATAAAAATATCTTGTTCATTGCATTGATTTTCAGTTATACAATTCAACCCCCCCTCCCCTTCTTGTGTTTTTCACCCCTTCATATGGATCCACTTCTTTCAAGACAGTCTCTCAGGGACTCAGCTTGAATGGTTTTACCAGTTGGACGGAGCCAGTATCCGCAGTTGGGAAGATTTGGCTACTGCTTTCTACAGGCAGTACCAATACAATTCCGACCTTGCTCCCACGCGTACCCAACTCCAGGGTATGTTAATGGGAACGGGCGAAGGTTTCAAAGATTATGCTCAAAAGTGGAGGGACCTCACCGGAAGAGTGAAACCACCCTTGGCTGATCGGGAGCTTGTGGATATGTTTCTGAGGACCTTGTCTGGTCCATTTTTCAACCACCTGATTGGAAGCTCTTCGTCTGGGTTTACAGAGATAATTATGACCGGTGAAAGGATTGAGGCTGGTATTAAGTCTGGTAAGATACAAAAGGGTGCTTCATCAAGCACCAATAAGAAGCCTTTTAAGAAGGAGTCCAGTGCTGTTTACAGTTCGAAAAGCTAGAATAGACCTGAACACCGCCAAGCTGTTAATGCGGTGGTCATCTCAAGACCTGTTGGTGCTACTCAGCGCAACAATCAACAAAATACCGAAAGACCTCGAAGGCAATTCACCCATTTTAACATGACTCTGTCGTAGATTCTGCCGCAATTATTAAATACTAATCTAGTGACTCTAAGGGAGGCTCCGCAGAATCCCAACATTGCATCACCTAAGTACAACCCTAATGCCCGCTGTACTTTTCACTCTGATAGCGCGGGACATAATACAGATGATTGTTGGGCTTTGAAGAACAAAATATAGGACTTAATTGATGCTAAGGAGATTGAGTTCGAGGTGCCCGAAAGACCTAATGTTGTGACTGCTCCTATGCCCAAGCATGGAGTGAATGCTATAGATGAAGACGTGTTTGTGGTTTCTGTGAAAGATATTGCTACCCCTTTGATGACTGTGAAGAAGAACCTTTTGCTAGCCGGTTTATTTCTGGGCTGTGACGAAGGTTGCCGTATGTGTTCTGTTCTACCTACCGGTTGCCATCTTTTGAAGTCAGGTGTCCAACGCCTGATGGATAGTAAAGAAATTCTGTTTGAGAAGACTGTTGTTCCTTTAGTTCATACTGAAGAAGTTGCTATTATTACCATTTTCGACAATTCTTCCAAGGCTTCCTCGAGAAAGCCTGTTAGAATTACATCTGTTCCAAGAATGGCACCATTGATCATCACTGTTCCTGGGCCTATCCCCTACACCTCTGATAAAGTTGTCCCTTGGCACTATGGGGCCGATGTTTATTTTCATGGAGTTAAACAAGAGTTAGATGATGATACTGAAGTCAGCAATATTGTTGGACCTGCTAAAGTCACCTGCAGCGGAAGACTTTTCTCCCCTGATATCTCTCCACCAACTGCCCGAAAACCTGTTGTTATTACACCTTCCAGTGTACCTGCTACTATTCCTATTCAAGTTCCTATTCTTACCCCTGTCGCCGAGTCATCTGACACTCGTGGCAAAGGGACCACTGATGAGCCTGCCCGGACGGAAGCACCGAAGACGATTAGTGTTGAAGCTTATAGACAAGAGATGGAATAAATTTTAAAGATCATCAAAAAGAGTGACTACAATGTAGTTTAGCAGCTGGGGCAAACCCCGTCCAAAATCTCTATGTTGTCACTGCTTCTATGCTCAGAAGCCCGTGCCAAGGCTCTGAATGCTTTCCTGAAGACTACACACGTACCTCAAGAAACATCGGCTGATCAGTTTAGAGATTGCGTGGCTAGTCTGACTGTTGATAATGGGTTGGGTTTCTTTGACGCCGACTTGACTGCTAAAGGGAAGAATCACAATGATGCCCTGCATGTCTCCATTGAATGCAGGGGCACTACTCTTGCTCATGTATTGGTGGATACTGGTTCCTCATTGAACGTTTTGCCTAAGAAAGCTCTAGACCGGTTGAACTGTGAAGGATTATAATTGAAACCAAGCAACATTGTCGTCAGGGCCTTTGATGGGTCTAAAAGAATGGTACATGGAGAAGTGGATATTCCGATTAAGGTTGGTTCTCAGGTTTTCAACTCTACATTCTATGTGATGGACATTCGACCATATTATTCTTGTTTGCTGGGTCACCCATGGATCCAAAAAGCTGGGGCCGTAACCTCAACGCTCCACCAGAAGCTGAAGTACCCAATGAAAGGGAAGATTATGACAGTACAAGGAGAGGAAGAGTACATGGTGAGCCACCTCAACTCTTTCCAATATGTATAGATGGATGGGGAGTTCATTGAGACCCTGTTTCAACACTTTGAAGAAGTTCCCCAGACGCTGGCATAAACTGAGACTGTTGTTGAAGATTCTCCTATGAAGATGGCTTCCTTTAAGGATGCATGGGCTGTTGTCGAGAAAGGTGGGTGTGCAAATTGAGGATAACTCCCTGATTTCGCACAGAAGACTAATAAGTTTGGTTTGGATTTCACTGCAGAAGCTCAAAGGGCTGTTCGGAATGCACGGATGGGAAGACCTCCCGTGTTCATCAGCAATTTGGGAGTGAATTCCATTGAAGACGACATTAAAGAGTCTGAGTTTGACAATTGGATCTATCCCACGACCAACGATGGATCAAGCAACTGGACAGCAAAGGACTTCATCCCTATTTCTTTTGTTACCCAGTAATGAGACCTTTTGTTTTGAATTTGTAACAAACAATGTTTTAAACTTTACGGCCTGGTGTCTTACCCGGGGCACCGTGGCTTCATTTGTGAGGGCTTTATGTGTGTCATTTTCATATATCATTAATAAAAGCATTGGACGTTTCTTGCATTTCAAATTTTGCGCTCCTTGTTTTTCTTTTATTACATATTGCAAAACAACTATTTTACACACACTCACATATATAGGTCTACATCCACTATGGATCTCACTGGTAACGACTCTGCTACTGCTAGTTATGACTTTGAAAGTCTGATCAACTTAGCCAAAGACGAAGGTGAAGACGATTGCGAAGTGCCTGTTGAACTTGAAATATTGTTACTCCAAGAGGAGAGGGCTATACAGCTACATGAGGAGCCAGTGGAAATAGTGAATCTGGGTACAGAGGTAGACAAGAAAGAGGTCAAGATCGGGGCAAATATGGAGCTTAGTGTGAAGCAACGGTTGATTCAGATGTTGCGTGACTACGTTGAGATCTTTTCCCGGTCTTATGAAGACATGTCTGGGTTGGATACTGATATTGTGGTTCATCGCCTACCTACCAAGGAAGACTGTCCTCCAGTGAAACAGAAGGTCCGCCGAATGCGCCCAGAGATGTCTGAGAAAATCAAGGCTGAAGTTATGAAATAGTTTGACGCCGGTTTTCTAGCAGTTACTTCTTACCCACAGTGGGTGGCCAACGTGGTTCCTGTGCCGAAGAATGATGGTAAGGTTCGAATGTGTGTTGACTATAGGGATCTGAATAGGGCGAGTCCCAAGGATGATTTCCCTCTGCCTCATATCGACATCTGGTTGACAACACCGTACAACATAAAGTCTTCTCCTTTATGGATGGTTTCTCCAGTTATAATCAGATTAAGATGGCTCCCGAAGACATGGAGAAGACAACCTTTGTCACTCAATGGGGTATATTTTGCTACAAGGTCATGCCTTTTGGATTGAAGAATGCTGGGGCAACGTATCAGCGTGCCATGGTTGCTTTGTTTCATGACATGATCCATCACGAGATTGAGGTATACTTCGACGACATAATTGCAAGGTCCGAAACTAAGGAAGAACATCTTGACCATCTACAGAAGTTATTTGACAGGTTGAAGTTATACAAGCTGAGATTAAACCCGAGCAAGTGCACCTTCGGGGTGAGATCTGGTAAGCTGCTGGGTTTCGTCGTAAGTGACAAAGGTATTCAAGTGGATCCTTCCAAGGTGAAGGCTATACAGGAAATGCCAGCTCCCAAAACAGAGAAAGAAGTCAGAGGCTTTCTGGGACGTCTGAACTACATTTCCCGATTCATCTCACACCTGACTGCTACTTGTGAACCAATCTTCAAGTTACTGAAGAAAGATCAAGTGGTACGATGGAATGATGAATGTCAGGCCGCTCTCGAAAGGATCAAAGAGTATCTCCAAGAGCCACCTATTATGATGCCTCCAGTTGAAGGGAGACCTCTGATCTTATACTTGACAGTACTCGACAACTCAATGGGGTGTGTGCTGGGTCAACATGACGAGTCTGGCCGAAAAGATCATGCTATTTATTACCTTAGCAAAAAGTTTACCGACTGCGAGACCCGATACTCGTTGCTCGAGAAAACTTGTTGCGCTTTGGCATGGGCTGCTCGCCGGTTGAGACAGTATATGCTGACTCACACTACTTTATTGATATCGAAGATGGATCCAATCAAGTATATCTTCGAAAAACCTGCCTTGTCCAAAAGAATAGCGAGATGGCAGATGATCTTGACTGAGTATGACATCCAGTATACGACCCAAAAGGCAATCAGGGGAAGTGTGTTGGCAGACCATTTGGCACATTAGACAGTGGATGATTACCAGTCTATGAACTTTGAATTCCCGGACGAGAATATCATGATAGTGACTGATTGTGAGACACCTGGACCGGATGAAGGACCTGAGGAGGGATCCCGATGGTCTATGTACTTTGATGGAGCTTCAAACGCTTTAGGCAATGGAATTAGCGCCGTAATCATATCTCCTAAAGGCTCTCATACTCCGTTCACCGCCCGACTATGTTTCAACTGCACCAACAATACGGCGGAGTATGAAGCATGCATCATGGGTCTTCGAGCAGCAATTGACCTAAGTATTAAGTTTCTGAGTGTCTTTGGAGATTCCGCTCTCGTGATCAGTCAGATCAAAGGCGAGTGGGATACAAAACACCCAAATCTTATTCCTTACAAGGAGTATGTATTAACGCTGCTTCCACATTTTGAGGAGATAACCTTTGAACACTTCCCTAGAGAGGAGAATCAGTTGGCGGACGCGTTGGCTACGATGTCTTCTATGTTCAAAGTCAATTGGGACAAAGAGGCTCCCCGGATTATCATCGAAAGGCTGGACGAACCTGCACATTGTTGTGATATTGAGACTGAAGAGGTAACAGAAAATCCTTGGTTTCATGAAGTAAAGAGGTACCTTGAGGCTCAAGAATACCCCGAGGGTGCATCTATTAATGACAAGAAGTTTCTGAGGAGGTTCGCAGCAAAGTTCTTCATCAGTAACGGTATCCTTTACAAGCGTAACCATGATTTAACCTTACTGCGATGTGTGGATAAGAATGAAGCAGAAAGGATCATGGCAGAGTTACATGAAGGTACTTTCGGAACTCATTCCAGTGGACACACCATGGCAAAGAAAATCATTCGGGCAGGATATTATTGGTCCATAATGGAAGCTGACTGTTATCAGCATTCTCGGACATGTCACAAGTGTCAAGTCTATGCTGATAAGGTGCACATACCTCCAGTCCCTCTAAACGTCTTGACGGCACCTTGGCCTTTTGCAATGTGGGCCATTGATATGATCGGCGAGATCAGGCCTACGGCATCCAGCGGGCATCGTTTCATCCTGGTAGCCATTGATTATTTTATAAAGTGGGTTGAAGCAGCTTCCTTTGCCACTGTAACCAAGAACGTCGTGGCACGGTTCATTCGGCACAATCTGATCTGTCGATACGGTGTACCAGAGAGGATCATTACAGACAATGGTACCAATCTCAACAACAAGATGATCACTGAGCTCTACAAACAGTTCAAGATACAACATCATAACTCTTCTCCTTACCGGCCGAAGATGAATGGGGCTGTAGAAGCGGCTAATAAGAACATTAAGAAGATTGTGCAGAAGATGACAGTGACATACAAAGACTGGCACGAGATGTTACTGTTTGCTCTTCATGGGTACCGTACCTCAGCACGAACGTCAACAGGGGGAACACCCTATTCCTTGGTATATGGCATGGAGGCAGTCTTGCCTATTGAAGTTCAGATACCCTCTCTTCGGGTCATGAAGGATGCAGGTTTGAGTGAAGATGATTGAATTCAGACCCGGCTTGATCAACTGAACTTAATTAACGAAAAGAGACTTACTGCTATTTGTCATGGTCAAACGTATCAAAAGCGAATGATCAAGGAATTTAACAAGAAAGTCAGACGACAAGAGTGTCAAGTTGGGGATCTGGTGATCAAGCGCATTATTTTATCTCAAGGTGATCCCAGGGGTAAATGGACCCCTACTTACGAAGGGCCATTTGTGGTTAAGAACATTTTATCAGGAGGAGCTATGATTCTAACCACCATGGATGGTGACGACCTTCCTCACCCCGTCAACA
The DNA here is from genome assembly GCA_948472305.1 of Vicia faba. Classification (NCBI taxonomy): domain Eukaryota; kingdom Viridiplantae; phylum Streptophyta; class Magnoliopsida; order Fabales; family Fabaceae; genus Vicia; species Vicia faba. Next base: position 898,484,713 of record OX451740.1, read on the forward strand.
CAGACATAGTGAAAAGATACTACGCATAATCAAAGACCCGCTAGGTTGACTGGCCTAGGAAAAAATAAGGGCTTCCCGATGAACCAAAAGGGTTCGGGCAAAAATAAGGGATGAAAATGAAAAAAAAATTGTACACCCGGCAAGTCGAAAACCTGAAAAGGCGGCTTGGGCAAAAATGGGTATCCTAGTGGACTGAAAATCCGAAAGGGCGGTCCAGGAAAAAATTAGGGATCAAAGCGTAACACTATATCTCATTGGATCACCTTGCATCCAGACTTCGGTATCAACTATTAAGCTCAGACGACACTAATCAATCTGATCTACCTTCAACCAAGTAGCAAAGTAATAAGATGCTCGAGGACATAAAGGCAATAGCAGAGTTGGAATCCAGTGGGATTATTCACATAGCTGTTTTGTTTTGTTTTTCACAATTTGTGTAAATTCTATCTGCTCGGCGGCGTTCTCTTACTAGGATGTCAACCTCTTGTACAAAAACGCCTATTTATAGGCCAAACTTCAAAATCAATACAATTCATTTTCAAAGGAATTTCAAACTGTTTTTCCCTTTATCTTTTTTGTTTTGCAAAGAACGTCCAATGTTCATTTTTGATATATGCATTTGACATTAATTGTTGCTCATAAATATTTACATGTGAAACAAAAATGATTACTGGTAATATCAGAAACATGGGCAAATAAGAATTGTCTGAACTGTACAATTACTCTGTCCACCAGGTACAAAGGTAGATCCAGCTGAAGAATATGGCTAAGATAATTTCACTCCCCGTAGAGTAAGGCAGTAATGGTAGCTCTCCCCCAGCTGGGACTTGCAACTATGAACAAATCAGCAATGCTCTCCCCAAGCAGAGTTGATCTACCATCAATACTAAAAAGGCTTGATATCCCCGGCATTCTTAATATTCCCTAGCGAAGTATAAGAATGTTCCCCGGCAGAATACAAGATACCCCCGGTGGAGTTAAAATTTTCCCAATGCAGTCTGAAAAAGCTTCCCCAACGGAGTTGAAGCATCATCCCCAGTAGACTCTGGAAGTTTATCCCCAGCGGAGTACAAAAATAAATCTCCCCAGCCGAGTTCAAAGGATCATTCCCAGCAGAATTCAGAGTATTATCCCCACAAAAGTCTAACAAGTTATCCCCAGTAAAGTCGCCACTGAGAGATCGTCCCCAGCAGAGTTCTTTCCTTCCACAAACAGGAATTCAATCCTCAACAGATTCAATATCACCGATAACGGTAATTCGTCCCCAACAGAATCTATCAGTGGAATCCTCAACAGAGCATCTCTTCCCCACAGAATAATTTCCTCATCAGTTTATTCCCCAACGGAGTTATCTTCTCTTGCAGGTTTATTCTCACAATCACCTTCGTTCACCATTCTCAGTGGAAGCGAAGAATTCAACTCTTGTTTCCAGCAGTTGTCCGGGATTTATTTTCCCCAGCTAAAACATTACATTTCCATACATCATGATACATGTATATACGCATCATACCATACAATCTCATTTATGTTAAGAGCATCATTTCTTGGTATATATCATGCATTTCATACATCATGACATTGCATATGACTGACTCTTTTCCGTTTCAGGGAAAGACGAATCAGTAAACACCGCTGACTACTCATATGACCTAGTATCCCCTCAAAAGAAAAACTACATCTATGGAAGACCTTCTCTGGTTCAGTCAGATCGATGCTAAGATCTCCCTGATTCATATTCCAGTTGAAGATATGCCAAGACTTTTGTCTGGTTCAGTTAAATCGATTCGAAGATTTTGCTGATTCTTATCCAGTCAAAGTTAATCCAATACCTTCTCTGGTTCAGTCAGATCGACGCTAAGATCTCCCTGATTCGTAATCCAGTTGAAGATATTCCAAGACTTTTGTCTTGTTCAGTTAAATCAATCCTAAGATTTTTCTGATTCTTATCCAGTCAAAGTTAATCCAAGACCTTCTCTGGTTCAGTCAGATCGACGCTAAGATCTCCCTGATTCGTATTCAGGTTGAAGATATTCCAAGACTTTTGTCTAGTTCAGTTAAATCGATCCTAAGATTTTTATGATTCTTATCCAGTCAAAGTTAATCCAAGACCTTCTCTGGTTCAGTCAGATCGACGCTAAGATCTCCCTGATTCGTATTCCAGTTGAAGATATGCCAAGACTTTTGTCTGGTTCAATTAAATCGATTCGAAGATTTTTCTGATTCTTATCCAGTCAAAGTTAATCCAAGACCTTCTCTGGTTCAGTCAGATCAACGCTAAGATCTCCCTGATTCGTATTCCAGTTGAAGATATTCCAAGACTTTTGTCTGGTTCAATTAAATCGATCCTAAGATTTTTCTAATTCTTATCCAGTCAAATTTAATCCAAGACCTTCTCTGGTTCAGTCAGATCGATGCTAAGATATCCCTGATTCGTATTCCAGTTGAAGATATTCCAAGACTTTTGTCTAGTTCAGTTAAATTGATCCTAAGATTTTTCTGATTCTTATCCAGTCAAAGTTAATCCAAGACCTTCTCTGGTTCAGTCAGATCGACACTAAGATCTCCCTGATTCGTATTCCAGTTGAAGATATTCCAAGACTTTTGTCTGGTTCAGTTAAATCGATCCTAAGATTTTTCTGATTCTTATCCAGTCAAAGTTAATCCAAGACCTTCTCTGGTTCAGTCAGATCGATGCTAAGATCTCCCTGATTCGTATTCCAGTTGAAGATATTCCAAGACTTTTGTCTGGTTCAGTTAAATCGATCCTAAGATTTTTCTAATTCTTATCCAATCAAAGTTAATCCAAGACCTTCTCTGGTTCAGTCAGATCAACGCTAAGATCTCCCTGATTCGTATTCCAGTTGAAGATATTCCAAGACTTTTGTCTGGTTCAGTTAAATCGATCCTAAGATTTTTCTAATTCTTATCCAGTCAAAGTTAATCCAAGACCTTCTCTGGTTCAGTCAGATCGATGCTAAGATCTCCCTGATTCGTATTCCAGTTGAAGATATTCCAAGACTTTTGTCTGGTTAAGTTAAATCGATCCTAAGATTTTTCTGATTCTTATCCAGTCAATGTTAATCCAAGACCTTCTCTGGTTCAGTGAGATCGACGCTAAGATCTCCCTGATTCATATTCCAGTTGAAGATATTCCAAGACTTTTGTCTGGTTCAGTTAAATCGATCCTAAGATTTTTCTAATTCTTATCCAGTCAAAGTTAATCCAAGACCTTCTCTGGTTTAGTCAGATCGATGCTAAGATCTCCCTGATTCGTATTCCAGTTGAAGATATTCCAAGACTTTTGTCTGGTTCAGTTAAATCGATCCTAAGATTTTTCTGATTCTTATCCAGTCAAAGTTAATCGAAGACCTTCTCCAGTTCAGTCAGATCGACGCTAAGATCTCCCTGATTCCTATTCCGGCCGAAGTCCAGACCTCCTATCAACATTCTCCAAATGGCATATGTAAGCCCATTCCCGACATCACCAGGCTGATACTACTTCATGCGAGTGCAAATTTCTGGGCACTCTAGTGTTCAATCACCTTCCACCTTCGGATCACGAAAGGCACAAAAGCCAATCTACATCCTCAGGTTTAAGAAGATTAAACAGGGGAAACTGTTGTACCCCAAAATTTTCCCTCTCATATTTCTCAAAACATGGCAAGAAAAATCTCCAAGTGGCTCAAGATTGCTCAAGAGTTAGACAATCAAGCTATCTCCTAAGACAGTCAACCTCAAATTAGGGTTTTGTGTTGCATCAAGATCTTTGAGTCCAAATGACCTCAAATGCTCCTTAATGTCCTAATATGTTCTCAAGGTCATCCATGTCAACTTTCAAGCCTTGCAGAGGAAGTTTGCTCCGTCAATTGCTCAAAGGGTCCAAATATCGACTGTGCTAGGGCAAAAGTCAACTGTGACTCAAATACAGTCAAACTTAAAGATTTTTTGTCAACATTATCATTTTTAAGGATATTTCATCATTTGATCAAGGTTTGATCATGATTCATCAAGGATTGCTCAAAATTCATCAAGACTCAAAAGTTGTAAATTAGGGTTTTGTAGGAAAAGTCAACTCAACTTTGACCAAGCATAATTTTCTCATACTTTATGAGAAATGACCCATCAAAAGCTCATTTTTAATAGGATCAAATTTCCTACAATCCATATTCATACCCCAAGATTAGAAAATGCACTCACAAAACGTTACAAATTTGGACATTATAGATCATTTTTGAAAGTCAACAAAAACACCTTTTTTCCAAAGCTTATAACTTGAGCATGGAATATCAAAATGACATTAGACCAAAAGGGTTGGTTAAAGGACATCTCAACCTTTCCAAAAAGTCCAAGAACACTTCCAATAGTTCAAAATTGAAGAAGTTATGCATTGTTGAAGTTGGGCATTTTTGCAAAATTGCCAAAAGTCAACTATCCCCAAAACTTCAAATTTTGTCAAATGGGCCCATTCTTTTCCATTTGATTTGGGCTTGCCACATTCCACACGTGTCCTAACTTCAGCCTTGTGTCCATTTATCAATTTTATTATTTTATTTGATTTTTTATTGAATTATTTCATTTTAAATCAATTTAAATCAAATAAAATCCCAAAACTTGATTACATGAGATATTTTTCTATTTTCAGGACCTAATCATCATCAATGTCATGATCAAACTCGTATTAAGCATTCCATGTTCAAAAAGATTGGATTTCTGGCAAATTAGGAAAGTTATCAATGGTGAATCAAATCAAATCCCATGGCATCAATGTGCAAGGATTCAGTCCACAAATGTTAACCTAATGCATTCTATTATACATATACAACCTAAGCACACGAAATTGGGACCTAGAGGCTGCAAGAACATCAAGAACCAAACTTGAAAAAAGGTGGAAAAAGTGCAAAACTGAAATCATCCTTAGAGGCATTTTCAGAGGCAAGACTCAACATCAATCGATTGCTGGGTGTTTACTCAACCTTCTGCAATCAAAAGCAAGCTCTCACACGCTCTCAAATGCATTGTAAGTGATACGCGGCCTCCCTCTGAATTTGACTTCGTGTTTCAAAATCCACGCATCATTATAAGAAACCAATGGTATATTTGCAATCACTAGATAATTTCCAAGCTTTCCATATTATTTGATTGTGTTTATCTGCTCTATGGTGCAAAACGCCATTGCAGGGTTTCCTAGGTTTTTTTAGGGGTTTTTGTTACAGGTAAAATTAGACCTATTGATGGACATAGGCATGACCGGAGGAGAAAGACAAGCACAACCATGGCCTTGGATGGAGTTTATATGGCCTGAGATGGGTTTTTGAAACGGCCTACGCTTTTAGCTGCGAATTTAAATCCGTAGGTAATTTCCTTGCAGACCTGAGGACAGGGACGACCACGTGCCCCCATCTGATTGCTCCTTTAGAATATTCGCCCGTTTTGTTTTTTTATTCAGGAATATTAGGTGTTTTCCCATATTATTATTATTGTCTAATATAATAACAGATGAAGCGTGATGGCTGAGTGGTAGAGGCGTGTGTTCAAAATCCAACAGGACCAGGGTTCGAATCCCAGGTCCCCCCATTTGCATTTGTTATATTTCTTCAGGTATTCTAGCGTGCTTTAGGAGTTGTATCATACCATGCTCCCTCATCCAATCACTTGCCAGATGGCCCCAGGCCAGATCTGGTGGTCCAGATGGAATGCCCACCATACTCCCTGGTCAAATGCACACGCTGGATTTCACAAAGTCAACCAGGCCAGTGGATTATTGGGCCACAACGCTGCTAATCAGACCCCCTAAGTAGGCCCAAACCTCCTAACCCGTTCTCTTTTCTTTTGTCATTTATTTCTTTTAATTATTTATTGTTATTATTTTTATATTAACTAACCAATTAAATCTTTTTCTTCATTAAAATAAAAAAACCAAAAAATATTTTCTTATTTAAATTAAATTTCAGTATTTTTGTTAACAATATTAATTTAATTAATTTAGCTTTAATTAGGAATAACTTTTAATATATTTTGCAATAATTAAAATTAACTTAGACAATTAGGTTTTATTAACATTGATCAAATTCATTTTTATTTCTTTAAATACCAAAAACCCAAAAATATTATTTCCATCAATTAATTAATTAGTTTATTAATTTAATAATTAATCCAATTTAATTTCTTTCATAAATTCAAAATAACAAAAAAAGATACTTTCTTTCAAAAAAGGGTCAAAACCCTAAACTTGCACCCAATTTAATTTCCGCACGCGATTTACTTTCTTTTATCCAATATTGTATTTGTTCCCGGAATGTAATAGATAATTAGGACCATTTAATTATTTTATCGCTTTATTTATTTTCCGCATTTAAATTTCAAAGGGTTGCTTTTGGCGATGTAAATACCCGACGCCTTGTAATTTAATTTTCGCAATTTATTTTCCGCAAAACATAACTGTTAGATGTTTGATAATAGGAATGCATGACAAGAATGAATGTTTAACCTAAAATCAACATAGATCACCATTAACATGTACAAAGACAAAATAACTGAAAACAACACACTCGCACATGCGCACTCCTAGGGTACACCCCACTTGGTTGCCTTCGTAACATGGTCATTGAGTATAGGTCACTTTAGAGGTCGCCCTCTTGTCCAAAGATCACAGTTTCCTCGAAACGGTTGCCTCAGATAAAATGATCTAAGACATTAGGGTTACCGCTAAGGCATCCTAACATTGCTTTAGTGACCGCACGTCCCTTAATCAAATTGACCCTTAAAACTCCAACGACGACGCTACCTACTTATCAATAGTGGGATAACATTGTCTAAAGGACATTAGCACATATTGATTCCTTTTTTGAGTAGGTAGATGGTTCTTAACTACTTGCTCTTTCAAAACAAAACAAATTTTCACACTTACACTCCTTTTCAAAACAAAAACTCTTTTCGACCCCACAAACACAAAGAAAAGCAAATTTTTAAAACATTATGAGCAAGTACCTAAGAGCCCGTGGATAAGCATGGATAGAAAGGGTGCTAACACCTTCCCTTTCTATAATCTACCCCTCGGAGCCGAGAAACATCTCGAAAAAGGAATTTTTCTGTGCTTTTTCCCTTTCCTTGTTGGATAAAATAAAAGACGGTGGCGACTCTTACTTACCGCGACATTTTGCAAAAACAAACGCAAAACACAAACCAACATTCCAAAAATAGTCAGTTCTCTCCCACCGTATCACACCATGTAATTAAGTCAAGATGATTCCATTGAATCCTTGAAATCATGCTTTAACTCCATTGGTCATTTGCTGGGTTAAAAATCAGAAATTGCCCTTCCTTAGTCAAAACCCTAATTTTGACCATTTTGCCCTTTTTGTGATTTGATCAAATTTCTTGAGGAATTGTGATCCAAACTTGACCAAATGACACATGAAGTCTAAAATGTTGATGTGGATAAAAAATTATGAAGTTTGACTGTAAATTGGCCATGGTTGACTTTTGCCCAATACAGTTGATTTTTAGGTCAACTGCCCAATTGAATGATAAAAAAAGTATTCCAAGGCTTGAAATTTGTCATGAGTGAGCTTAGGGATCCATAATGACGTTTGAAATCCATATGAGGCAATGATAGTCCAAAAATCCTTGTGTAAACTCAAACCCTAATTTTGGGTTATCATTGCAAGATGAGATGTCTTGAGCTGACCAAACCCTAATCCAGTCTTGAGTAAAAGAAAAGTCTTGACAAATGAGAGGGAAAATTTTGGGGTACAACAGCTGCCCCTGTTCAATCTTCTTAAACCCGAAGAGTTAGATTGGCGAGTTTTTCCATTCGTGACTTGAAGGTGAAAGAATGATTGGACACTAGAGTGCCCATAAATTTGCACTCGACAATGTGTAGTAGAGGGAATGGGCTTAAAGATGCCATTTGGAGAAGTGATAGAATCTTGTTGGAGATGGGTTTGTATATGCCATCCAAAAATGTTTGTTGATTTGTAAGTTGTAAGTCGACAGAATTAAATGCTAACGGCTCTCTTCAGACAAGATCTTCTTCAAAAGGAAAGTGCGTTATTATCATTAACTGGCTTTATGGACAACGTATCTCTTCCATGCCTATATAAACAAGTCTACTTGAGAAAAGACACACGCATGCACTCACATAATTTGCTAAGCTTTCAAAACGACTTATTCAAACGCTTTAAGCAAATTCAGTTTACTCTAAGCTTAAGTTGTGTAATTATCACAGTTGTGATATATTGTTTTTGTTAGAAAATGTTAACACATCCTTGTTCAATTATCTGTAAGAGATTTCCTTGAGATAAACCGGCTTGTGGTTATACTCAAGAAGACTTTAACAGTTGTTAAAGTAGCTGTTGTAATCCTTTGAAAATAGTGGATTAAGACCTCGTTGGAGAGAGGCGAAATCACCTTGACGGGTGGACTGGAGTAGTTTGAGATCAAACGAACCAGGATAAAAATACTATGTTGTCAAAGTATTAGTTTTAAGTTTTACAATTCAACCCCCCTTCTTGTGTTTTTCACATCTTCAATTGGCATCAGAGCGCCTGGTTCTGAGCTTATAACACTTAACTGTGTCAGTACAAGATCGAGCGTCAGAAAAAAATAATGGCAGGACCAAGTCAAAACATCAGCAATGACAACAATGAAGAAAGAGACAGATTCAGTGGAAAACCTCCAGTCTTTGATGGAGAGAACTTTGACTATTGGAAATACAGAATTGAGAGTTTCTTTCTGGCCCATGATGTTGATTTGTGGGACATGGTGACTGATGGATACACGCACCCAGTGGATGGACGTAGTCAGAAGATTGAAAGGAAAATGATGTGTGATCAGCAAAAGCGTGAGTTCAGAAATCATCACAAGGCCAAAAAAATTCTTCTCAGCGCCATCTCTTATTCAGAATATGAGAAGATATCAAACAGAGACACTGCAAAAAATATGTTTGACTCCCTAAGAATGATGCATGAAGGCAACATTCAAGTCAAAGAAACCAAAGCCCTTGCACTCATTCAGAAGTATGAGGAATTCAAGATGGAAGAGAGTGAATCAATAGAAACTATGTTTTCAAGATTTCAAATTCTTGTTGCTGGTCTAAAAGTTCTTGACAAAGGGTATTCCACTGCTGATCACATTAAGAAGATCATCAGAAGCTTGCCAAAACAATGGAGGCCAATGGTCACAGCGCTTAAGCTAGCCAAGGATCTCAACAAAATCTCTCTGGAGGAACTTGTCAGCTCCCTCAGAAGTCACGAGATAGAGCTAGAAGCAGATGAACCTCAAAAGCAAGGTAAGCCATTAGCTTTAAAATCTAACAGAAAATCTGACTCCAAAGTTTTGCAGGCTATGGAAGAAACCTATGATGGGTCCTCGTCAGAAGAAGATGAACTGTCTCTCCTCTCCAGAAGGGTGAACCAATTGTGGAAGCAGAGGCAAAGGAAGTTCAGGAATCCTAGAAGATCAGAAAATCAGAATGAATCTTTCTCCAGATACAAAAGGTCAGAACCCTCCTCTGGACACAGAAGATCTGAAGGCTCTTTAGGAAACAGAAAGCCAAACAACAAAGACATCATCTGCTATGAATGTAACGAGCAAGGGCACTACAAAAGTGATTTCCCAAAGCTTCAGAAGGAGAAGCCCAAAAAGAAGTTTGGCAAGGAAAAGAAGAAAAGTCTCATGGCTACATGGGATGATTCTGACACATCTGAAGCTGACTCAGAATTAGATGATGAAAGAGCGAACATAGCTCTCATGGCAAACATAACAGAAGACAGTGAAGCTTCTAAGTCAGACTCTGAATCAGATACAGAAGAGGTATTCCTTGACTTTACTATAAACTTTACTAAGACTGAACTAGCTGAAAGCCTTAATGAAATTCTGGAAAGATATCAGCAGATCAGAGTCAAACTCAGAAACCTGAAAAGGAATCTTGCTTTTGACTCTGATAAGACTGAGAGTCTCAAATTGGAGAATTATGAGTTAAAAGATAAAATTTCAAAATTAGAAAACCAATTGCAAAACTCTCAGAAGGAAACAATCCCTGAAACTCCCAGCAATGCTGATGAGATCATCAAGGAGTATGATCACAACTTTCAGAAATTTCTAGCTAAAAACATAGACAGAAGCAAAATGGCTTCAATGATCTATGGAGTTAGCAGAAATGGCAGAAAAGGGATAGGATATCAAGGTAAGGTATCTACACCAAAAAATGCCATGGATTTAGTTATAAAACGTACTCCACTTGATTCACACTTTATATATGGGCACACACATGACATAAAATATATAAGTAGTGATTACTCTGTCAAACCAAAATTCAACCAGAGTTTTGGTAAAACTAACAAATCAGGACACAAGAAAATATGGGTACCTAAGGATAAAATAATACATGTGACAGATATCTTTAGCAGCAAAGCAAAAACACCAATCACGGTACCTGGACTCTGGCTGCTCACGACACATGACGGGAAGAAGGCATATGTTCCAAAGCCTGGAACTTAAGCCTGGAGGCCACGTAGGCTTTGGAGGCAATTAGAGAGGAAAGATCATTGGCTCTGGAACAGTAGGTAATGGAAATCTTCCCTCTATAAGTAATGTTTTATTAGTTGATGGATTAATGCATAACCTGTTATCCATAAGTCAATTAAGTGATAACGGTTATGATATAATCTTCAATTAAAATTCATGCAAAGCTGTTAGTCAGAAAGATGAGACTATCCTATTTAATGGAAAGAGGAAAAACAACATTTATAAAATAAAACTTTCTGAACTAAAAAGTCAGAATGTAAAATGTCTACTGTCTGTTAACAACGAGCAATGGATCATGCACAGAAGATTAGGACATGTTAGTATGAGAAGAATATCTCAGATTAATAAACTCAATCTGGTCAGAGGACTTCCTAACCTGAAGTTCAATTCAGATGCTCTGTGTGAAGCATGTCAGAGAGGCAAGTTTGCAAAACCAGCTTTCAAATCCAAAAACGTTGTTTCCACCTCCAAGCCATTAGAACTTCTGCACATTGACTTATTTGGACCAAATAAAACTGCTTCAGTCAGTGGCAAGAAGTATGGGTTAGTAATCTTAGATGACTATAGCAGATGGACATGGGTAAAGTTCTTAAGGCACAAGGACGAGTCACTCTCTGTGTTTGTTACCTTATGCAACCCAGTTTAGAATGAAAAGGATCTTAGAATCGTCAAAGTCAGAAGTGATCATGGTGGAGAATTTGAAAACAAAGATTTTGAGTTATTCTTTAATGATAAAGGCATTCTGCATGATTTCTCTTGTCCTAGAACTCCCCAACAAAATGGAGTTATAGAACGAAAGAACAGAACATTGCAAGAAATGGCCAGAACCATGATCAACGGGACTAACGTTGCTAAGATCTTCTGGGCAGAGGCAATAAAAACAGCGTGTTACATTCAGAATAGAATCTCCATAAGACCTATTATGGAAAAGACTCCATATGAATTGTGGAAGAACAGAAAGCGCAACATTTCCTATTTTCACCCATTTGGATGTACATGCTTTATTCTGAATACAAAAAATTATTTGAACAAGTTTGACTCTAAAGCACAAAAGTGTATTATGTTAGGTTATTCTGAACGCTCAAGAGGGTACAGAGTATACAATACATAAACACAGATTGTGGATGAGTCAATCCGTGTTCGTTTTGATGATAAGCTTGACTCTCAAAAGTCAAAGCAGAATGAATTCCTTGCAGGTATGGAAGTTGAACTCACAGGTACTGAAGACAATTCATCAGAAGCTCTCAACAGAGACACTCCCTCAACATCAGAAAGAGTAACTGCAAGCAATCCAGCACCTTCTGTTGATCAACTCCAGAAAATACCATCCAGAAGCAGCATGGATCACCCAGAAGAAACAATCTTAGGAAGAAAGGAAGATCCAATCAGAATAAGATCTAGCTTCAGAAACTCTGAAGAATCCCTCATGGGACTGGTTTCTCTAATTGAACCAACAACAATTGATGAAGCACTTCTGGACAATGACAGGATTCTAGCAATGCAAGAGGAGCTAAATCAATTCACAAGAAATGACATATGGGATCTAGTTCCCAAAACAAAAGGATTCAACGTCATTGGTACAAAATGGGTGTTCAGAAACAAACTGAACGAACAAGGTGAAGTCATCAGAAACAAAGCACGACTGGTAGCACAAGGTTATAGTCAGCAAGAGGGGATAAACTATACAGAAAGCTTTGCTCCAGTCGCCTAGTTAGAATATATCAGACTCTTAATTTCATTTGCTGTTAATAAAGGCATCACTCTGTATCAGATGGATGTTAAGAGTGCATTCTTAAATGGCTATATAGAAGAAGAGGTATATGTGCACCAATCCTCTGGTTTTGAAAGTTCCAAAAATCTAGAATATGTTTTCAAACTAAAGAAGACACTCTATGGTCTGAAACAAGCTCCCAGAGCTTGGTATGAAAGACTAAGTAACTTCCTGCTAGAAAAGGAATTCACCAGAGGGAAAGTGGACACAACCTTGTTCTGTAAGACAGTTAAGAATGAAATTTTAGTATGTCAGATTTATGTTGATGACATCATATTTGGATCCACTAAACCCTCTCTGGGAAGAAAGTTTGCTAAATGTATGCAGGCAGAATTTGAGATGAACCTAATGGGGGAACTAAAATTCTTTCTGGGAATTCAGATTAATCAAACCCCAGAAGGAACTTACATTCATCAGAGCAAATATGTCAGAGAACTTCTGAAGAAATTTGATCTCTCAGAATGTAATCCATCAAAGATTCCAATGCATCCCACGTGCATTCTGGAAAGAGAAGAGGTAAGTAAAAAGGTAGAACAAAAGGTATACAAAGGTATGATTGGTTCTCTTCTCTATCTGACGGCTTCGAGGCCTGCTATTCTATTCAGTGTTTGTATTTGTGCTAGATTCCAATAAGATCCTAGAGAATCTCACTTAACAACAGTTAAGCGAATTTTCAAGTATCTGAAAGGTACTACTAATCTGGGTTTGTTTTATAGAAAAACAAGTGATTACAGCCTGATAGGATACTGTGATGCTGATTTCACTGGAGACAGAGTAGAACGTAAAAGCACTTTTGGAAGCTGCCAGTTTCTGGGAGAAAATCTGATCTCATGGTCCAACAAAAGACAATCCACAATAGCTCTATCAACAATAGAAGTTGAATACATAGCAGCAGCAGGATGCAGCACACAAATGCTCTGGATGAAAAGTCAACTTGAGGACTTCAAGATATTTGAGAGTAACATCCCTATCCTCTGTGACAATACTTCTTCTATTTGTCTCAGTAAAAATCCTATTTTGCATTCTAGGGCTAAGCATATAGAAATAGAACATCATTTTATTAGGGACTATATTCACAAAGGGATTCTAAATTTAAAATTTATTAACACAGACCATCAATGGGATGATATCTTTACAAAACCTCTTTCTGAAGATAGGTTCACCTTCATTCTGAAACATCTAAGCATGAAGCTCTGCCCAGAATAAAACTGTTTTGATTCCATATCTTAACCTTCAGAACTTTGTCTATTTTTTCGTGAACTACTGATCAATCTTTCTTCAGATCTTTAGAAGTACAGGTTGTATCAGAATCTATCACAATCAAGGATGGAAATGTGCAGTTCACTCAAGCAAACAAGTGTCATCCAGTCATCAGCTACTTTCTGAGGCTGAACACACATTCACGTTTCTGAAAGGTCAAAAGTGCTGATTGGTTGCATTGGGACACATGTCATGGGTAACCGTTTCAATATCTTTCTGAATCCCCCTAAATCAGCTATCATTAAATGCTCATAATCATTATAATTTATTTCTATCTCATGTCGTTTATGTTTTCAAAATCTTTTAGAAATCTATTTAAACACATCTCTCATCACTTACACTCTTTTACTTTCACTTTCATTTTCTCTACAAAATTATTGTTTTCAGTTTGGAACCTTTCTCAAAACCCTTTCAATTTCTTCTCAAAACCTTCGTGTGAACATGGCTTCCTCAAGCATCCATACTTCTAGTTCTCATAAAACAGATTCCTCCAAACAATACGAAGAACCCTACAGAACTCTTCTCACACCCATCAAAAATCTAGAAGTTCTTTCAGAATTAATCGTGGATTTCAACAGTCTTCAAGAGAACGGGTTTAATCTCTCTGAAGAAGTAAAAGCTCAAGGCTGGGACAAATATTTTTACCGACTGGTGGGTCCAACATTCCCAATTCTTGTGAAGGAATTTTGGATTCACGCTTCATCTTCCAACCATCAAGTTACTTCTTACATAATAGGGAAGAAGATAGTCATCACTCAGGACCTCATTTCAAGATTAATAGGCTACAGTGGTGGTGGTGTACGATGCATTGACATGGCTGAAAGATGTGCTAATGTTGCCCTAATTGCTAGAGAAATCTTCACTCTGGGTCTTCCCTCCAGCAATATAAGGGATCTAAAAGACCATCACAGAATATGGGCCAAGATTATTCTGGGATGTATAAACCACAGGAAGCCTACCAGCTCTCCTGACTACATCAATATTGATTAGCAATTTCTGATCTACTTCATCTCCCAGAAGGTTAAGGTGAATCTGGCTCATCTGTTGTTTAACCATCTAAGGACTAGTGTTAAAGAAACCAGAGAAGAGGAGCGCACAAAAAGGGACTGGATACCCCTAGGAAGGCTTATATCAGATATTCTAACAGAGAATAATCTGATTGATCATCTTACAAAAGCTCAGGAATTCAACTCTTTGGAAGCTACTGTTGGCAACAGCTGAATGCAAAGAATCTGAAGAAAATGAAGTTAATTGAGAACGTCAAGAAGGAACCCAGTGTCACTTCTTTTGCAGCAATCTCCAACAGAAGAATCCCTCTGGATAACTTCCCTCTGTTCTCAGAGATTGATTCTAATCCTGATATAATAGTAAGATATCTGGATGCATGCAAGGTGGATGGTACAACACCAACTTTGAACATTCAGGATCTGCAGCAGAAGGCTCCAGAAGTTGTTCGGAAGAAAACCAAGAAAAGGAAAGCTGTAGCAGAAGGATCATCCCAGCGGACTCCTAAAAAGAGAGGTAATCCTTCTTCTGTAAATGTTTTAAACTCAATTTCTGTATCAACATCTATACCTATTCCCACTCAATCAGAAAACCCCACACCACAAACATTTGATGACTTTGACATTGAATTCGACCCCTCAGAAACCTTAACTCTCAGAAGATCTCACTCCCTACCTCAAAATCCAAATACTGAAGCAACCCAACAAGAACTTTCAAAAGTTCTATCTGACATAGAAACCTTTGACCAACATACTGCTGCTCCCCTGTTAGAAAATCCAAACTTTAAAACCACCACAGAAACAGAAATACCAGAAATTCCCCTCTCTCCACAACCATAAATACCACTACCTCCATCTCCTCAACCAGAAATCCATCCACCTTCTCCACAACCTGAACTATTTCAACCAGAAGTTCAAACTTATGAGGCTCAACCTTCTGAACCATGTGAACCAGAACCTCTTAACGATCAATCAAACTAAACTGTTGATTTTGATACCATTCCTATTCCTGGAATCACGGAACCTCTGGCCATCCGTATGCCCCTAACCATTCTGGATTTTCCCCAAATTCCCTCCTCACTAGAATCAACTCCACCAAACTCCCCAACCAGTCCAATAATAATTCCAGACTCTCCCACTCCATCACCAAAGAATAATCCAGATGACAACATCAAGACTGTCATTGACTTAACAGATTTTGAACGTCTTGCTTCCATAACCCGCAAAACAGCTATCCCAAAACCAAAACCATCTGAACCCTCTCCAGATGTTGGTACCAGCTTATTGACGTTTGAAACAGAAGTACAAAAGTGGATCACTTCTCTGAAGCAAGCTAGTCTTAAGCTGATTGATCCTGCTGCATCAGACTACCTTTGGACAAGTTTCAGAAGATGGGTATGTTCCTGAAACTCATAAGATGCAAGAACAGAGCTACAGACAAGTTCAACAGAACTTCAGTAATCTACTGAAAGTAATTGAAGATCAAGTTCTGAGCCAGCTGCTCAAGGAAGAAGTTCTCCCTCTTGACAATGCTCCCTGGTCTGAACATCGTCCAGCATACAAAGTTCAACCAGAGTCAGAAGATCTCAATCTGACTGTTACTCCAGAGCAGATGATTCCTGCTGAAGAACTGGGTCAAAAAGAGGATATTGCAGAAAGCTCTAAGAAGCATCTAGTTTCTGAAGATCCTCAAGCTTCCTCCCTTGACAGGCAGACTCTAGAAGACCTGAAAAGATCTGATATGTTGATGAAGGAAAGAATGGATAAACAGGACAACAAAATTGATGAAATCAGGAGCATGTTAACCCAGCAACAGGAAACCAACATCCAGATCAAGAGCATGTTGGAAGCTTTGTTCACGCATCTACCTCCTCCCTCTTAGAATTTCCTCGTTTTTAAAACATGTTTATCTGTAATATTCTTACATTACTGCTATTCTGAACTTATCTTTGCTTCTGGTTTTTTAATATAAATTCATTTTGGCTCTGATTATATGTTCTTTTTGATAACTGACAAAAAGGGGGAGAAAGAATAAGATATTTTTCAATAACGGATTACTGAGACATAAGTCTCAAACATTCTGATCTATTTAAATTTCTCTCTTTTGAAAAGCTTGAACAGGTACAAAACTCTGATGAAAGATACAGTAAGGTTCTGATGCTCAAAGACTCATGGAATTAAAGGGAAGTAATCAACTCAGGGGGAGTTTCTCTTCTTAATTCTATACTTTTTATTTGAAAAATCTGGTTTTTGTCATCATCAAAAAGAGGGAGATTGTTAGAACATAGTTTGATTCTACAACCCTTGATTTGAGTTTTGATGATAACAAAATACAAAGAATAAATAAATTCAAAGATATATATATACATATATAGAACAAATATGCTTCTTAAAATTATGTTTTATATATACAGAAGTTCTGATGGAATCAGCATCAGAAGATCAGTAATATATCAGCATCAGAAGATCAATAATATGTGTTACACGCTGAAGCCACCAGAATATACGCTGAAGCTTAATGACCAGAATCTGCGCATAAATAATACACTCTGACTCTGGTCAAAGATCTTTATCAAGTCATCAACACTCTGAAGCGTTATCATAAGTTAAAGCAAAGAACACTCTGAAGCGTTATCATAAGTTAAAGCAAAGAAGACTCTGAAGCATTATTAAGTATTTAAGACAGAATTAAATGCTAACGGCTCTCTTCAGACAAGATCTTCTTCAAAAGGAAAGTGCGTTATTATCATTAACTGGCTTTATGGACAACGTATCTCTGCCATGCCTATATAAACAAGTCTGCTTGAGAAAAGATGCACGCATGCACTCACATAATTTTCTAAGCTTTCAAAACCGCTTATTCAAATGCTTTAAGAAAATTCAGTTTACTCTAAGCTTAAGTTGTGTAATTATCACAGTTGTGATATATTGTTTTTGTTAGAAAACGTTAACACATCCTTGTTCAATTATCTGTAAGAGATTTCCTTGAGATAAACCGGCTTGTGGTTATACTCAAGAAGACTTTAACAGTTGTTAAAGTAGCTGTTGTAATCCTTTGAAAATAGTGGATTAAGACCTCGTTGGAGAGAGGCGAAATCACCTTGACGGGTGGACTGGAGTAGTTTGAGATCAAACGAACCAGGATAAAAATATTGTGTTGTCAAAGTATTAGTTTTAAGTTTTACAATTCAACCCCCTTCTTGTGTTTTTCACATCTTCAAATGGTAGCTGTTAATCTTATCCTGAAAAGGGTAAAATGTTAGCTGGAACACAAAATTATGTTGCATGAAATGTATGATGCAATATACGTGTTTTATCAATGTTTATGATATATGGATGTAATGTATACGAATGTAAGCTGATTTTCTGTATTGCTGTATGATTGAGGAAAATAAATCCTTGACTACTGCTGAGGATATGTGGACTCTTCATATCTTGAAATTGGAGTACTGACAAAAATTCTGTTCTGAGAGCAATGTCGTATACTTCTTGAGGAACCTGCTTGGGGAATCCAGAGAATTTTGATGACTTCTACTGGGGATTAATAGTTTGAAGTTTTAGCTCCTTCAGGGATCTAAATGACGTAATGTAGGGATTTATCATGGAATAGGCTAAACACATTTTCCTATTCTTTCAACCTGTCAGTAATTTTTTCTGTCATTTTGTTTATTTGTAAACAGTAGTTATGTTCAAATGCATATGTTCATTAATGAATCATTGGACGTTTTTTTTGCAAATAAAACACAAGTGTAAAAAAGACAAATAGTTTTCTGTACTTTAAAGAGATATCTTTGTATTTACTTTGAATAAGTATTTCGTACAAAGGAGACAAACATCCTAGTAAGAGGATGGTGCCATAAAAATAAGAGAAAAATTATACAAAGAAAGATAGCTATGTGTGATAATTCCATGGGGTTCCCATCCTGCTATAGCCTCCGTATCTCCGAATATCTTGTCTATTTGTTGCTTCGTATGAAGATGATTGAATTGATCAGAAACTCCGAGTTTGTCAGTGAAGAGATTGTCCTTAAAGTGATCTGACGGGACATAGTCATACGCTTTAATTCCCTAACTTTTGCCTGGACCCCCCTTTCGGGTTTTCAGTCCACCGGGAAACCCTTTTTTGCCCAAGTCGCCCTTTCGGGTTTTCAACTTGCCGGGTGTACATATTTTTTTTTATTTTATCCCTAATTTTTTCCCGAACCTTTTTGGTTCTCCGGGATGCCCTTTTTTGCCTAGGTGTGTCAACCTAGCGGGTCTCTTATGCGTAGTATCTTTTGACTATGTCTGCGTTCACAGGGTGTGGCAAGTCATCGTCATCCATGGTGGTTAAGATCATTTCCCCACCGGAGAAGATGTTCTTGATTACAAATGGTCCTTCATAGGTAGGAGTCCATTTTCCCCTGGGATCACTTTATGGTAAGATAATGCGTTTGATTACTAGATCTCCAACTTGATATACTTGGCGTCTAACTTTCTTATTGAAAGCCTTGATCATCCGTTTTTGATACATCTGACCATGGCAAACAGCAGTAAGTCTCTTCTCATCAATTAAGTTTAGTTGATCAAGTCGAGTCTGGATCCAATCGTCCTTATTCAAACCTGCATCCTTCATAATTCTCAAAGAGGGGATCTGAACCTCAATAGGCAAGACAACCTCCATGCCATAAACCAAAGAATAGGGTGTTGCCCCAGTTGATGTGTGAGTCGTGGTATGGTACCCGTGGAGAGCGAATGGCAGCATCTCATGCCAGTCCTTGTAGGTGACTGTCATTTTTGTATGATCTTTTTAATGTTTTTATTAGAAGCTTCGACGACACCATTCATCTTTGGCCGATAGGGGGATGAATTGTGATGCTGAATCCTGAACTGCTCGCACAAGGCGGTGATCATGGTATTGTTAAGGTTTGTACCATTATCAGTGATGATCCTTTCTAGGATACCATACCGACAAATGAGATTCTGCTTGATGAAGCGGGAAACAACATTCTTAGTAACGGATGCGAAGGAAGCTGCTTTGACCCATTTTGTAAAATAGTCAATGGCCACTAGAATGAAGCGGTGTCCATTGGAGGCTGTAGGCTTGATCTCCCTAATCATCTTGATTCCCCACATAGCAAAGGGCCAAGGAGCCGTCAAGACATTTAGAGGAACCGGAGGTACGTGCACCTTGTCCGCATAAATTTGACACTTATGACAGGTCTGGGAGTGTTGATAGCAGTCTGCTTCCATGGTCGACCAATAATAGCCTTCCCGTAGGATTTTCTTTGCCATCGTATGCCCACTGAAGTGAGTGCCAAAGGTACCTTTATGCAATTCAGCCATGATCCTTTCCGCTTCAATTTTATCTACACAACGAAGCAGAATAGAGTCATGATTGCGTTTGTACATGATGCCATTACTCAGGAAGAACTTAGCAGAGAATCTTCTTAAGAACTTTTTATCATTGATTGAAGCTCCTTCTGGATATTCTTGAGCCTCGAGATACCTCTTGACTTCATGAAACCAAGGCTGGTCCACTACTTCTTCAGTATTAATCTCGTGACAGTGTGCTGGTTCGTTCATTCGGTCAATGGTGATCTGGGGAGCCTCGTTATCCCAATTAAGTTTAAACATAGATGACATTGTGGCTAGAGCATCTGGTAGCTGATTTTCTTCTCGCGGGAAATGCTCGAAGGTAATCTGCTCAAAATGTGGTAGCAATGTCAAAGCATGTTCTTTGTAAGGGATATGGTTTGGATGCTAAGTGTCCCACTCTCCTTTGATCCGACTGATGACCAAAGCTGAATCTCCAAACACATCTAAAGATTTGATTCCCAAGTCTATGGCAGCCTTGAGACCGAAGATGCATGCTTCATATTCCGCCATGTTGTTCGTACAGTTGAAGCAAAGTCTGGCAGTAAAGGGAGTATGACACCCTTTCGGAGATACGAGTACAACGTTGATACCATTACCAAGTGCATTGGATGCCCCATCAAAGAACAGGGTCCATCGGGATCCTTGTTCAGGTCCGTCATATGGTCTGACTTCTTCACAGTCGTATAATGTCATGACGTCTTCATCCGGGAATTCAAACTTCATGGACTGATAATCTTCTACAACTTGATGAGCTAGATGATCAGCTAGCACACTGCCCTTTATAGCTTTCTGGGTAGTGTACTGTATGTCATATTCTGTTAAGATCATCTACCATCTAGCTATTCTTCCAGATACAGCAGGCTTTTCAAAGAGGTACTTTATCGGATCCATCTAATATATCAACAAAGTGGTAAGAGTCAACATATACTATCTTAGCCGGCGAGCAGCCCATGCCAGAGTGCATCAAGTTTTCTCGAGCAGTGAATATCTGGTTTCACAGTCGGTAAACTTTTTGCTCAGGTAGTAAATAGCGTGCTCTTTTCGGCCAGACTCGTCATGCTGCCCCAATACACACCCCATTGAGTTCTCTAAAACGGTCAGATACATGATCAGTGGTCTTCCCTCGGCTGGTGGCATCAAAACAAGAGGCTCTTGTAAGTACTTCTTGATCTTGTCAAAAGAAATCTGGCATTCATCGTTCCATCTGACTACTTGATCTTTCTTCAACAGTTTGAAGATTGGCTCACAAGTAGCTGTTAGGTGAGAAATGAATCTGGAAATATAGTTCAGGCGTCCCAAGAATCCTCTGACTTCCTTCTCCGTACGAGGAGCAGGCATTTCTTGTATTGCTTTAACCTTGGCAGGATCAACCTCGATGTCTTTGTTGCTGACAACGAAACCTAAGAGTTTACCGGACCGGACTCCGAATGTACACATGTTTGGGTTCAACCTTAGTTTGTACTCCTTCAATCTTACAAACAACTTTTTCAAGTGATTAAGGTGCTCCTATTCAGTTTGTGACCGGGCTATCATGTCATCTACATATACCTCTATCTCATGATGTATCTTATCATGAAATAAAGCTACCATGGCGCGTTGATAGGTTGCCCCAACATTCTTCAGTCTGAATGGCATCACTTTGTAGCAGAACGTGCCCCACTGTGTGACAAATGTAGTTTTCTCCATGTCCTCAGGTGACATTTTGATCTGGTTATACTCTGAGAATCCGTCCATGAAGGAGAACACTTTGTGCTGGGCTATATTATCAACCAAGATATCGATGTGGGGAAGTGGAAAATCATCTTTAGGGCTGGCCCTGTTTAAATCTCTATAATCCATGCACATTCATACTTTGCCGTCCTTTTTAGGCACGGGAGCAATGTTGGCAACCCATTGAGGATAAGAAGTGACGACTAAGAATCCAGCATTGAACTGCTTCATGACTTCCACTTTGATCTTCTCTGACATGTCAGGTCTCATGCGGTGGACTTTTTGCTTCACTGGTGGACATTTTTCTCTTGTGGGTAGACGATGTACTACGATGTATGTATCAAGTCTTGGCATGTCTCCGTATGACCATGCAAAGATCTCAACATAATCATGCAATAGCTGAATTAGACGTTCCTTGACACTCGGATCTAGATTGGCACCCACTTTGATTTCTTTTTTGTCTTCCTCGGTACCCAAGTTGATTATATCCAACGGTTCCTCATGAGGCTGAATAGCTCTTTCCTCTTGTTGTAGTAGTCTGGCCAATTCCCCTGGTACTTCACAATCTTCCTCACCTTCGTATTCGGCTTGGTAGATTAGATCTTCAGAGTCACTAAAGGCCATATAAGTATTGTTACCCATGGGATCCGGAATGGAGGGATACTTGCATTTGTGAGTGTGGGTGTGTGTAAGGGTATAGCCATATTTAAACAATAAAATGTAAAAGAAAGATAATGAGCACAAAAGGTTTGTATGTGAAAAAGCGTCCATGATTCATTGAATGTCATATGAAGATGAAATAAAAACCCTTACAAATGGACCATTGTGCCTCGGGTAAGACACAAGGTTTTTAAAGTGCGAATTGTTTGTGAATATTACAAGTCCAACAGAAATGTAAAAGATAAATTACTGAGAGATGAAAGTTATTGGGACAAAGTCTCTGGCTTCCTAGTTGCGAATTCCTCTGTTGATAGTAGGAAATATCCAATCTTCCAAGCTTCCATCTTCTTCAACATTTTCCACTGCATTGACCTCCCGGTTACTAATCTTCAAAGGTGGCCCTCCAGCACGGGCACGTCGCACAGCCTTCTGAGCAGTTGAAGTAAACCCTAAGCCAAACTTGTCTGATTTATATGGGATGTCTGGAAGCTTCCCCCATCCACCCTCTTGTACTACCGCCTTGGCGTCCTTTAGAGATGACATCCGAAGCGGAGGTATTGTGATCTTGGGAATCGGGGATACCGCCTTGGTTACCGCTACTTCTTGAGAGACCTCCTCGAAATGTTGAAAAGGAGTTTCAATGAACTCGCCATCCAACTCCATATATCGGAAGGAATTTAGATGACTAATCATGTACTCCTCCTCTCCATGGACAATTATGATCTTTCCTTGGACCGGGTACTTCAGCATTTGGTGTAGCATGGAGGTGATAGCACCGACATTATGGATCTAGGGCCATCCTAACAGACAAGAGTAACAGGGGGCGGATGTCCATCACATAGAAGGTTGAGTTGAAGGTCTGGGTTCCCACCTTTATCAGGATATCCACCTCCCCGTGGACCATCCTCTTCGAGCCATCAAATTCTCTCACAACTATGTTATTGGGTTTTAGAGTTAGCCCTTCACAATCCAATCTGTCAAGGGCTTTCTTCGGTAAGACGTTCAAAGATGAACTCGTGTCCACCAAGACATGGGCCAGAGTCGTTCCTCTACACTCCACAGAGACATGTAATGCCTCGTTGTGCTTTCTCCCTATGGGTGTCAAATCAGCATAAGAGAAACCTAGGTCGTTATCAGCTGTCAAACTGGCCACACAATCTTGGAACTGGTCAGTAGACGTCTCTTGTGGCACATGGGCTGTCTTCAGAAATTTTACTAGAGCTTTCACATGTGCCTCAGAGCACAACAACAAATCTAGCATGGAGATCTTGGAGGGAGTTTTCCCCAACTGTTCAACCACGTCATAATCACTCTTCTTTATTATCCTCAAGATCTCTTGCATTTCCTTCTTGGATATTTTGGGGATAGCTAGTGATTGAGCCTTCGTCCGGACAGGCTCTTCTTAAATGCTTTTTCCTCGATTTTCAGCAGTAGAAGTATTAGTAGGGATAACAACATGGATTGTGTTTGTAAGTGCCCTGGCTGGAGAGTTGGCTTCATTTGTAAAACAAATAAGAAAGCAGGTTTACCCAGATTCCCTCTGTTGTTTTAATATGTGGTGTTGAAGAAGTTCAACATCTGGACCAACATGTTATGTAAGATGTCACAACATCAGCATATGACATCGCGCCTGAAATTAAGTACTGATTAAGTAACTATGTTATATGTTGAATGTTTGCAACAGCTGTGACTTGTAACCTAACTATTCTAAGTGATCTAAATTATGAAAGAGGTTATTTGTTGTGTTGAAGAAGTTCAACATCTAGGAAAACATGTTAGATGTAATGTCATGACATCTGACTTGACATCACGTCAACAGAATTGATAATTCAGTTACAGTTCTGGTAATTAAATACTCTGAGAATATATGTGGCGTTTCTTATGGAGAATCTGAAGATCAATCAAGAATCAATCAGAATATTTGAAGAAAATACTGTTTCTAAATATGGAGATATTTTAGGAACTAGAAGATTGAAGACCTTGATTATAGGAGAAGTTTGCTGCTGAGTTGTAACAGCAAGGAGAAAAGCTTGCTGAGATTTTTGAAGGCCCAAATCCAGTTGGGTAATAGGTTATAAATAGCAGATTGTAACCTAGGGTTTGTGTAGCTCACATAATGTAACATTGGGGGTGTTTTGTTAGGTAAACCTGTCGGTCTGTGGCAAGGTTACCATGTATGTAACTCGAAACCTGTAGGTAAGAGTTTGAGTGTTCTTGGATGAAGCTGTGAAGCAAGTCTAAGTATTTTTGCATTACTTCATATTCATTGTAATGTAGGAAACCATGTGGGAGGGCACTGCTTCTTGAGTAGGAGTAAGACTTCTGTTGCTGTGGCAATAGGAATGGAAACTGGTAGGTTTCTATCTAGGAGTTCCTAGGTATAGGTTGCACTGGGTAGATGATTAAGTGAAGGATGGGAACTTGTGTAGTTTAGTCCTGAATTAATATTGCTGATAGTGGATCTTCTTCCTGGCTTGGTATGCCCCCAGAGTAGGTGTGTTTCACCGAACTGGGTCAACAACTGATTTGTGTTTTTACCTTCAACACTTTATAATTCTGTCTGTTATATATCGAGGTAAAACTGTAATGCTGTAACAGATGATGTCTCAGAACATGTTAAGACATCATGCTGATATCTGTGCAGAAGAAACAGAACTGTGAAGGATGTTCGCTCTCTGCTGATCATGTGAAACAGATGAACAGAACTAGGTACATCGTTGTTCTATCCTCTGCACCATCAAAGTATATCTGGCACAGCTTGGTTAAACTGTGTTTCTGTTTCTCTTCAGTACTGAATCACGAAAAATTGGGTATCTACCTTGCAGTGTATTTATTATGTCATATCAGATGTCGAGACATTGAGTATAACATCTGAATTCTGGCATACACCAGAATTTCAATTGGTATCAGAGTAGGCATCCTGTTCTGTTTCTGGATGAGATCCATGGGTGATACTTTCTGGTATCTGCAAGGTCAATTTTAGTACTGAAGATTGTAACCTGGAATGGTTTGTTATTTCCCTGAATGGTCCCTTGAAGTGGGAGGATGGACTATTCTTGACAGGAATTGTGTGTACCTGTCTTTGGTGATTGGCATTTGGCCTGGTTGTGTGGTAGCTGCTCTAGGTTTGATTTATTTTCAAACCTAGGATGTGTGTGCACCTGAAGTTGTGTGTAGTAGTCATGCTAGGTTTGAACCATAGTCAAACTTGGTCTATTTTTGAAGGCTAGTCTGGTGGAGTGTGTGTGCAAACATTGGGTTGTATTATGTTCTTCTGCTGTGTAATACCTGGCAAAACTCAAGCTCTGATGTGTTTCCCCTCTTGTGGATTGAAGGCTATTGTATTCAAGAATTCAACATAAACTATTGAAGATGTCACAGATACTTGAGTCCTCTCAAGTCCACTCATGAAGACGTTCTTCGTTCAGGATGGTAAGAATCACATAATCACGGATTAGTGTTATATGAAGACCTTGAAGAATTTCAAGGAGGGCCTTGTTCCAAGGTGATGGAACTGATGTTCTATGTGATGGTGGAACAAGGATGCAGCTACTAGTTGAAGAGCATATGTTTTGGGTGTCAAACAAAGGGATACCTCTGTTTAGAACCTACTCCTGACCTGGAAGAGGAGACATCTGTGTGTGCAAAGTTGACAATGGTAAAGTCAACTATGTCTGTGTACTCCCGAAGGTTACTTTAGGAGTCAGAACTCTAGAAGTAAAGCTGGTTGAGATGGTGTGAAGAAAGACAAGCTCATTGGTTAATAAAAGCCAATGATGGTACAGCATTATTGCTTCTTCATAGAAGTAGATTGGGATCATGAGTCTTGTCATTTAAACATCGTGATTAGAGGTGGAAGATCTTTCAAGAATATGAAGACTCAGAGTTTGGTTAAGGTATAGCTCTTGGAGTTACGTAAATCTGGTAGGGATGTCATATGTCATGTCGAGACATTTGTGCAGAATGCATGGATATTTTGTGTGGAGCTTCCATGACTGATAGTTTGAGGGGGAGAGTTGGTTAACCTCCTCACATTAGTTCAGCCTGGTGTTTAGCTGGCTGTTGACCTATGTCACATGGGTTCTGGGTGTTATGTGACATATTTGCAAGGAAGGATTCATCTCTCTCATTCCTAAGAATGAATCTGATCTGGTAGGAGTCTCAAATCGGTTGAAGTAAGTAGAGTTTGTTCAGAGAAAATTCTATTTACTTGAGTCAAGGGTGGCAACCTAGATATCTCAACTCTTTGGTCTCTCAAAGAAAGAGCTTGCAAGAAGAAGATATTAACACACGAAGAGTATGTCAAAGTATTCAAATGGTGAAAGTATCTTACTAGATAATGGGAAGGATTTATGATCAATTGCTATTTGTGACAAGTACAAGTATTTAATTGATTATCCTTGGAGTTCAAGATAACTGATGTTCTTAAAGATGTGGGAACATTCCTTCTTCTAGACCCTGTGAAGAACCACAGGAAGAGTGATACCTTAGAGCTATCTCCTTGGTGACAGCAAAATCATTTGATCCTTGAAAAGGTTTCCTGGAAACATGTTCAGACTTAAAGCCACAAGAAGAAGAAGACATCATAATCTTGATGATGGTCACTTGGATCAGTCTGGAGTTGAATTCAACAACTAGATGTTATAACATAATGCTGTGACATTTGGTTCAACATCAGATTCTTGGTTGGTAAAGTGGCACATCAACTTAAGATAGGATGATCTACGAAGTTGAAGATTAGATCCTTCAAAAAGATCGTCTCTTTGCAGCTCTTTGGAGTTGTTACATGTTCATGTCTCAGTGTATCTAAGCCTTTTGTGATAACTTGTAGCTTGAAGTTCAAATTTCAATTGAAGATCAGAATATCTTTGGGAGAAGTCTGATAAACATGGAGAAGTCAAAAGGTGGCATTTGATTTTTTTTGAGGATTCATGAAGGAGATAATCAAACAGTGGCATTTGGTCTATCTCAGCAGTGGACTCTGAGAATCAAGATAATCAACATATGACAGCTGATTATTATCGAGAAAGTTTGATTCACAGTATGAATGCGTTCAATCAATATTGTTGAACAGAGGGTGCACTCTTGAAGACATGAAGATGCGTCTTATGTTTTCCATTCATCAAGGGGTCTTATTTACTTTGAATCAGAAGCTGCCTTGAAGGTCTAACTGAGTATTGAATGTGTCCTACTTGTTTCCATGAGGAGAAGTGATTGTCCCTAACAGGGGGAGTATTGGTTTGTACAAAAGGTCTTCGTCAAACTCGTAGGATATAAAGTGTGGCACCTTATTAACTATTGGAATGATGTGTTCAAAACTGAAAAAGACTATGTCTGACCGAATGTCATCACTTTGGTAATGACATTGTTCCTAATTTCCTATAAAACTACAGACAGGAGGAAAATTGGATGAAGTGTGGATTATTATTAATAAATCCATGTGTGTACAGCTGTATGACTCAGAGGGAGTAACCATCCTCTTTGTGAAAATGAAATGGTTTCAAATTAGCTGAATGTATGACGACATAGAATTTGAGCATGTTTTCATCTGCTAAGAAAACAGGGCGGTTGTGTCTCATTATGGAGCTGTTCAGTGAGCTGGAATGTTTAGATGATAACTTGTCATCTAATAAAGGTATTATATAACTGAGGCAGAGTACTTAAAAGGAGTAGTCGGTTCTAAAAGACAAATGTCTGACAATGGTCAAAGGGTCAAACCCAAGGGTAGGTACCTGCATTAAAACCAGTCCTAGGGTACTGAAACTGTCAGAGTAATGTACCAAGATCGTTACTATCTATGCCAAAATTGCATTATTTATGAAGACTCTCTCTATTCTTTCTCTTCATCAGAGGGTTTCAGCAATATGAAGTTTGTTAGCATCTGGGAAAATTGTGCATGGGTATGGATCTGTATGGGCAGTCTTTGTCAAATTCTGGCCAAAAAGGGGGAGAAAGATAGGGACCCAGACCCAGTCTCAGGCGAGACTCAGGTGAAAGCAACACACGGCAATGTCCAGCGAGACTCAGGTGAAAGTAACATGATCCCTAAGTAAGTGACCTTGTTTGTGTCTTGTGTTCTGAGTTAAGAGGATAGTTGTGACTTGTGATCTGAGTTACATGATCACAAGTAATAAGTATCAAGATTATCAACAGTAATCTTGAGAAAAGAAATCCTCTTGGGGCATCGATGGTTTGGAGTTGCTCACAGTTGAGGGATAGAGGTTTGTTGTTTGCTCAAAGGACATCAGCCTCTACAAAGAAGATGTTGGACAAGATGTTGTAACATCTCAACTGTGTTGTGGCCTGGTCCCAAAATACAACTTGCACTTATTTGTTTTAGCCAAAATTTGCCAAAGGGGGTGATTGTAAGTGCCCTGGCTGGAGAGTTGGCTTCATTTGTAAAACAAATAAGAAAGCAGGTTTACCCAGATTCCCTCTGTTGTTTTAATATGTGGTGTTGAAGAAGTTCAACATCTGGACTAACATGTTATGTAAGATGTCACAACATCAGCATATGACATCGCGCCTGAAATTAAGTACTGATTAAGTAACTATGTTATATGTTGAATGTTTGCAACAGCTGTGACTTGTAACCTAACTATTCTAAGTGATCTAAATTATGAAAGAGGTTATTTGTTGTGTTGAAGAAGTTCAACATCTAGGAAAACATGTTAGATGTAATGTCATGACATCTGACTTGACATCACGTCAACAGAATTGATAATTCAGTTACAGTTCTGGTACTTAAATACTCTGAGAATATATGTGGCGTTTCTTATGGAGAATCTGAAGATCAATCAAGAATCAATCAGAATATTTGAAGAAAATACTGTTTCTAAATATGGAGATATTTTAGGAACTAGAAGATTGAAGACCTTGATTATAGGAGAAGTTTGCTGCTGAGTTGTAACAGCAAGGAGAAAAGCTTGCTGAGATTTTTGAAGGCCCAAATCCAGTTGGGTAATAGGTTATAAATAGCAGATTGTAACCTAGGGTTTGTGTAGCTCACATAATGTAACATTGGGGGTGTTTTGTTAGGTAAACCTGTCGGTCTGTGGCAAGGTTACCATGTATGTAACTCGAAACCTGTAGGTAAGAGTTTGAGTGTTCTTGGATGAAGCTGTGAAGCAAGTCTAAGTATTTTTGCATTACTTCATATTCATTGTAATGTAGGAAACCAAGTGGGAGGGCACTGCTTCTTGAGTAGGAGTAAGACTTCTGTTGCTGTGGCAATAGGAATGGAAACTGGTAGGTTTCTATCTAGGAGTTCCTAGGTATAGGTTGCACTGGGTAAATGATTAAGTGAAGGATGGGAACTTGTGTAGTTTAGTCCTGAATTAATATTGCTGATAATGGATCTTCTTCCTGGCTTGGTATGCCCCCAGAGTAGGTGTGTTTCACCGAACTGGGTCAACAACTGATTTGTGTTTTTACCTTCAACACTTTATAATTCTGTCTGTTATATATCGAGGTAAAACTGTAATGCTGTAACAGATGATGTCTCAGAACATGTTAAGACATCATGCTGATATCTGTGCAAAAGAAACAGAACTGTGAAGGATGTTCGCTCTCTGCTGATCATGTGAAACAGATGAACAGAACTAGGTACATCGTTGTTCTATCCTCTGCACCATCAAAGTATATCTGGCACAGCTTGGTTAAACTGTGTTTCTGTTTCTCTTCAGTACTGAATCACGAAAAATTGGGTATCTACCTTGCAGTGTATTTATTATGTAATATCAGATGTCG
Organism: Vicia faba; assembly: GCA_948472305.1. Lineage (NCBI taxonomy): Eukaryota > Viridiplantae > Streptophyta > Magnoliopsida > Fabales > Fabaceae > Vicia > Vicia faba. The sequence continues at coordinate 898,514,752 of OX451740.1, forward strand.
AGACATTGAGTATAACATCTGAATTCTGGCATACACCAGAATTTCAGTGTTGTCTTTTTGGGTAGGAGCAATTGCAGGTATGATTATTGGTACAGAGGTAATCTTCGGAACATCCACGGGTCCAAAAATTGCCTTTGGAGGGGAAATCTCTAGAGAAAAGATTCTACCACTACGGCTAATCTTACTAGTTCTAGCAATATTGCTGATATCAGAATCTTCTTCTTTGGAGTTCACTTCTTTGGCGGTCAGCCCGTTTTGTTTAATACCATGGTAGTAGATTTCTCCACCGTAATTCCACGGTACTGTTTTATTTGATTCATATGGGACCGGCCCGGGCATTGTAATCATGAGAGGAGTAGTCTTTGTAACTGATGTAATCCTAACGGGTCTTTTGGGGACCCTGGAAGGATTGGCGGAGATGGTTATGATTGAAACGTCTTTAATAGGAATGGGTGAAACAAGAGAATTTTCAAACAGAATTTCTTGGTTGTCTATCAGGCGTTAAATGCTTGTCTTCAACAGAGGGCAATCAGTTGATGAGGATAAGAAAAGATGGCAGTCTTTATTACAACCTGGGAATATACCATCCTTCAACAAGTTCATCTTAATGATCGGGAGCGGAGTCAAGAGTTCGTCTACTTTAGCAACAAACAAATCTTCCTCGATAGCATTGGCGTTGTGACCATGCCTAGGCATAGGAGCGAAAATGACATTTGGTTTTTCGGGCGCCTCAAACTCAATCTCTTTTGCATCTATGAGGTCTTGAATTTTGTTATTTAAAGCCCAACAGTTGTTGGTGTCGTGGCCCGAACTTTCGGAATGGTATGCGCATCTGGCATTCGGGTGATAATGAGGGGACACCGTGTTGGGATTCTTTGGAGCTTCCTTCAAAGTTTCCAAATTAGATTTCAGAAGATGTGGTAAGACCTATGCTAGAGTCATATTAATTCTGGTGAATTGCCGGACTGGCCTTTCCACCCTTGGTTAGTTACTTCTTGGTTAATCAAATGTAGATTTTGGGATCATAACGGCCCCTACCATTGGTCGGCGTTCAGCTCTCCCTTGGTTCCTTTGTGGATAAACAACAGATACCTCCTTCTTTCTAGTGAAAGTCTTTCTCACAGCTGTAGAGGCAGATGAATCCTTTTGAATCTTTCCATTTTTATGCCAGCTTCCACCCTCTCTCCGGTTAATATTAACTCAATAAATCCAGCAGATAAACTCCCAATCAAATGGTTGAAGAAAGGGCCCGATAAAGTGCCTAAGAACATATCCACCAACTCCATTTCAGACAGAAGGGGTTGCACTCTCCCAGCTAGATCTCTCCATTTTTGTGCGTAACCTTTGAAACCCTCATTTGAAGCCATAGCCATACTCTGAAGTTGAGTACGGGTAGGCGCCAAATCTGCATTATACTGGTATTGTTTATAGAAAGTTGCGGCAAGGTCTTCCCAGTTGTGGACATTGGCCCTTTCTAATTGGTAAAACCAATCGAGTTGTGTTCGGGATAAACTATCTTGGAGAAAATGCACCCACAGGTATTTATCGATAGAGTGCGGTTGAATCTTTCTCACGTATGATCGGAGGTGCATTTTAGGACATGACACCCCATCATATTTTGCAAACAACGACACTTTGAACTTTGGTGGGATTACAATTCCTGACACTAGCCCCAATTCTTCAAAGTCTAGACCTGGTACCCTTTGTATTTCCATAGCGCTTAAACGCTCTTCAAGATGTCTGTACTTATCATCAGTCGGAGGGTATTGTTCCTCAGAGTATTCTTCCTCTTCTTCCTCTTCTTCAAATTCTGATGGTACCGCTGTTTCTTTTCCTTTTCCTTCTCCTTCCTCGGAAGTGGTTGCAAAATTCAAAGTCCTTCTAGTCTGTCCCTAAAATCTTCTCCCCATATTCAAAACCCCACTGGCTTTCTTTGTTTTCTTCTTTCTCTCTTCAGCTAACAGAGTCTTCAACTCATCTTTCCCCTTGGCTAGGGTCATGAGTAACTGCTGAAACTGCGTGTTTTGAGCTTGAAGATCTTTGACCGTCTGTTCGAGATCCATCTTAATGAAATAAACAATAGAGAGATGAGGAAACTGGTTGCAAAAGACCTATTTATGTTATGATGAATGATATGTATACATGCCATGCTTTCAAGGATTTAAAAATTCAAACTTGTTTTAAACAAAAAGAAACACACGTTATATTAATAAGATAGAATTTGAGTACATCAATGCCCCTTGGGCAAAATAATACAAAATTCTAAGATAAAAAGTATTGCGTATCCTCTTTGGTGCTATGTAGGTATTTAGAGTCTTCTCCTCATGAAGTAGCCTAGTGAGTTCCAAAACCTTCTTCTCGTTTGCGTAGAATTGGGCTTCAAAAGTATCTCGCTCTCCTCTGAGTTGTATCCAATCCCTTTGTAGACCTTCGAGTGATGTGGGAATGTCAGGATGTAGGATAGTGTATGGAACTTCTCCTTCCTTAACAGGCTCAATAATCACTGGGAGAATGGAAGGATAAGGCATCATAAGACTTTGAGCGCGGGTTCGTACCCACTTGAGGTATGGCTTAAGAGGGATATAATTCTTGTGTCCCAAAGTCTTGTTATCCACATTGTTTAGCATCCTCCAAGCTCGGATGAATCTCTGGCGAAGACCTTGATCATCTTTGTCATAGTCGAAAACCAAGCCTTGAATTAGCATATCATGTGGGCCATCCCTTCAGGCATAACCAAATTATCTTAGAGATAAACATGGGTTGTAGGTGATGCCTCCCCTAATGCCAAGTAGAGGGACATTAGGGAATTCCCCACAACGGTCAACAATGATAACATTCTCTTTGGATCGAGAGCACCAATGGATATCTGAATGTTTGAGCGTCATTAACCTTTGTGACTACCTTAATACTTGCTCATTGTTTAAGACTGATTGGGGAAGATGAGAAATAAACCATCTTGGCAGGAGAGGAGTGCAACACATAAGAACACCTCTTTTCCTCATTGTACGAGTGTGAAAAGAGTGTAAGATATCTCCAAGCAATGTAGGCACCGGATTGCGTGACATGAAGATTTTGACGGCACTCACATCTATGAGTTGGTCAGGATTGGGGAACAAGACCATCCCATAGATGAGAAGAGCCACAATCTCCTCAAAAGCTTTCAAGTCTAGGGAATTCCAACAACTTTGAGCTTTTTCTCAAACAAAAACTTTGCTAAGAAGCCTTTGACACCACTTCTAGTTTCCCAATGGGTTGTGACATCAGATGAGTGCAAGTGCAGGGCTTGAGCAATCTCTTCTGGCTTTGAATCTCTTTCCGTACCGTTGAAAGGTAGTTGATTGAGAATAGGAATCCTCAAGAGTTGAGATAATTCTTCCAAAGTAGGCACAAGCTGATTGTCAGGAAATGTGAAGCAATGATGCAAAGGGTCAAAGAACTTGAAGAGAACCTTCATCATATCCTCCTATGTGTTGGAGGTGACCAAGTTGAGTAGACGACCATGTCTCTCGGTGAATGGAGAGTTCTCAGGGATCCTTGAATCTAGCTCCTTGAGTTGTGGAGGAATTCTTATAAGATTGATTTGGATAGTTTTCCTGCGAAGTGAATCCATATCCTACAAAACAAGAACAAAGATGAATCTCAAAAATCCTTGAAATGGTTAGTGGATTCATATGATGCTCATGATGTCCATGATGTTATGTACAAGTATGCATATACAAGCAAAGCAAACAAGTTCTTAGTTTAGGCTTGTATGGGGTTTTATAGGTAAGTACCCTCTTGAAGTTTAGTTGGCTCAACCTGTCCTAATAATAGTAACCGGGTTCTAAGGAGCTCAATATCACTGGATTGTTTCCTTGGTCATTGTTTCAGTTCAAGCCTCTTTAATGGTGACCGAAATATCCCAAGAAACCAAACCTCAATGAGTGTAGTATCGAGTATCTACAAACTTCGGATTGCACCAAAGATGGTCATCTCACTACATCCTAAAGGCCAAGTTGGTCAAGTAAAGGGTTCTAGAAGTTCATTAGTGCTTCATGACATCACTCAGCGGCCCCGTATTCTCTTTGATTAACTCAAAGGCTACCGGTACCCACAAATATGTCACACTAACATAGTTATTGCTTAGACCATGTCGGTATACCCCACACAGTTTCCAAAACGTATTGCTATTTACCTATAATGTTTCCCAAATCCGGGTGGAGGATTCAAACCCAAAAAAAGAACCATAATGTAAAGCAAACAAGTCAAACAAATGTAAGCAAATAAATGTGATCTAAACCCTAAGGTAACCCCACTTTTATAAAATTCCCCAGCAGAGTCGCCAGTTCTGTGATACGGTGGGAGAACTGACTTGAGGGTTTTGCATTTTATTGCAAATGTTGTCTTACCATTGATTTGGTAAGCAACCCTATCTTTGGATGTAAACGGGACGGGCGTGGGTCATCGTATGACCATGATTAGCAATGTTTGTAAAGTATCTTAACATTTTGAGGGACCAAGATTATTTTATAAGGCAACTTTTGAATAGCGTCATCGAGGGACTATGATCTTACATTTGTTTTGTTTTGCTAAGACACTTCACATGCGTAACATGACCATTTTTGTTTTAGGCAACCAAGTGGAGAAACCCTAAGGATGCTTGTGTGCAAGTGTATCATTTTCATGCTTTGATTTTGTCTTGTATTTAGGGTTTTCTATTTTTCTTATTTTATTCTTGTCATACAAACCCTAATTACTAATCATGGCATATAAAGCGATAAATTGTGTAATGTAAATATTTCTAAGCTATTACAACAATTTATGGGAGGGGGAATACAAATTTGAATGTGGATTTGCAAAAATATAAACCTAAATAAATTATTACAACCAAATCGAATTTGTACGAATTTAGAACAAATACAATACAATATTTAAAAAAAATTCAATGTAATGTACATGTAAGAAAAGAGTTTTTTGTGTCTTTTTTATGTAAAAGAGGTTTTCATCTAAACCCAAAAAATATAAGAAAAAGGAATTAATTTTTAAAAAGGGGTTTAACCCTAATTATTATTTTAAGAGAAAATAAAGTTTTTATAGGTATTATTTTGTGCATTTTCTTGTGTAAAAATAATAAATAATATTGTATAAAAATATAAAATTATATATATGCAAAAATAAGTATTTATAAGTATGAAATAAAAAATTAATTAAACTAAATATGTTTAATTATATTTACAAGTTTATTAAGAAAATAAATGATATCATATTAAAATAAATATATTTTTTATGTGAGAAATAAACTAAAAATAAAATAAAAGTGCAACATTATTAATTCACATTTTTTAGGATTTTTATGCATTAAAGAAAATAATTAAAATATTAAATATGAAAATAAAACAAATAAAAATAAAAATATAAAAGTTGGCAAGGGGGGGGGGGGGGGGGGGTAATGTAGCAGATTAGTAGTGGAGTGTTAATAAAAAAACTATGGCCCAAAGCATAAAGCCCAAACCTGCAAAAAGTGTCAAAACTGAAAAAAATGGTAAAATGCAAAACAAAAGTAGCGCGCCCAGGTTCGAACCCAGGACATGGGTCTCACCAGCGTACTACTTTGCCACTGGGGTGGCTATACTTCCATTGTCTTAAGGAAAACAAAAACAATATAACCCAAAACAAGCCCTTGCCCTGTACTTCATCTCCTTCCTGAAGCTTGGACAGACATCCTGTAACTCTCTCATACTTCCATAAAAATGAAAACTCATAACATGAAAATTGTAGTACTTGAACTCACGATTCCAACTATATAAGTTATGTAAACTATTAATCAAAGAACAAAGAGAATTTTAACAGCCCTAAATTTTAACCTAATATTTCCAGAAATTTCAAGTTCCAAATTTTCTCAACACAAGTAAAATCATTGCAAGATAAAGATATGTACAGTTTCGTTATGATGAGGACTACACTTTTTATTCACAAATTGTGACCTATGGTTTCCTGTACAAGGAGATAGATTTTGAGATTTTACCTCCTTCAGTTGGAATCGTGGATGGAACTGGAGTGAGTTTGATGGAGGCCTGATGCTTGCTTGAGCTTCCCTGGAGGTATTCCAACCCTTGCCTTGCTCTAAAAGTATATGAAACTCCTTGGCCAAGTCAAATTGCAAGCTCTGAAATAAAAAATGCCAAATGGTGGAAGAGCGATTATAGAACAAGGATGAAGGTCTGGCTTGGATAGGTATCAAGTATGTAATATGTTTGAATGATCAAAACTTAAAACACACGAGCCAAATGGAAGAATGATGTGCTTATGCAAAATCTGCAGTTTTGGACAGATTTTTGGTGTTTTATTGGTTGGGAGTGTTTCAAGCCTTTTCCAAACGTGTTTTGTGTTGCATAATGTTTGTATATTAGTATGGAAATGGTTTTATGTCAACCCTCTATCAGTTGTGCCCTCCCTAGCCTTTTTGCCACTTTTCTTGTATTTGAAGTAAAGTGTTAAGAAAAAGCTTTACATGCTTGTACTGGCTTGCTTAGGGTTGGAATTTCTTCCCTACAAGTTGCCTTTGGTTTGTGGTACTTGTATGTGCCAAGGGGACAGGTCCAATGCTCAAGATTGTAAAGTTTTCAAAAGTTGACCTTTTTCAAAATGGCAATGGTCACTTTTTGCCATAAATGGAATTGCAAGTTGGATAATGGTTCTAAGGCATGGATAGAAGCTTTGTAAACTGAGTAAGAATTTAATTAAGGAGTGTGGAACAAGTTTAGGACCTGTAAGGAATGGATTGGCCAGCATAGGCACTGATTGCAACTTTGTTCTTCATGAAATGGCTTGGACAAAAAGTGAGAAATGCCAACTTCATCTCTTCGATTCTCCCTACTCAAAAACGATCTTGGGGAGTTCTTGGACATTTTGGAAAGCTTGCAATATGCTCTATAACTCATCTTTGAAATGAATTTTGAGATACCTCTTGGAACTAGATGAAAAATGGCCATGAAGTTGAGTCCAAAACCTGCCTAAATTAAGGCAAATTTTCACTAAGTTATTTAGTTCATGACCATGTATTCACAAATTTATATCTTGATATCCAAGCATCTTTAGGGAAAAGTGTGTAAGGAAAAGTTGTATATTTCATGGAGGTCTACAACTTTCATGTTGGGAACTTTCCTTGAATCATTATGCATCATGGTGAAAAAGTGGCCTAAAGTTGAGAAAAAATAAGAAAATTTTCTATACTTAGAAAATTTCTAAGTTAGGAAAATTTTCAAATTCAAACCCTAATTTTCAAATTTGGTTTTCTTGATAAACAAGTTTCACATTTTGGCATGTTTTGATGAATTATGACCCTTGGTACTTGATTTTGACCAAAAATTCAAAGTTTGACTTTTCAGTGTATAATTGACTTTGATCAATTGACTACAAACTTCATTTGTCAATCCAATGAATTTGAGATGTTTTGAGTCATGTAATTAAGTCAAAATAATGCCCTTGAATCCTTGAAATCACGCTTTAACTCCATTGGTCATTTTCTAGGTTAAAAATCAGAAATTGCCATGCTTCAGTCAAAACCCTAATTTTGATCATTTTTCCCTTTTTGTGATTTGACCAAATTTCTTGAGGAATTGTGATCCAAACTTTACCAAATGACACATGTAAGTTTAAAATGTTGATGTGGATCAAAAATTATGAAGTTTGACTGTAAATTGGCCATGGTTGACTTTTTCCCCAATACAGTTGATTTTTAGGTCAACTGCCCAATTGATTGATCAAAAAAGTAGTCTAAGGCTTGAAATTTGTCATGAGTGATCTTAGGGATACATAATGATGTTTGAAAGACATATGAGGCAATGGTAGTCCAAAAATCATTGTGTAAACTCAAACCCTAATTTTGGGTTATCAGTGCAAGATGAGATGTCTTGAGCTGACCAAACCCTAATCCAGTCTTGAGTCAAAGAAAAGTCTTGACAAATGAGAGGGAAAATTTTGGGGTACAACACAGGCTTTTCGAAGATATACTTGATTGGGTCCATCTTTGATATCCATAGGGTAGTGTGAGTCAGCATATACTGTCTCAGCCGGCGAGCAACCCATGCCAAAGCGCAGCAAGTTTTCTCGAGCAGTGAGTATCGGGTCTCACAGTCGGTAAACTTTTTGCTAAGGTAGTAAATAGCGTTCTCTTTTAGACCAGTCTCATCATGCTGCCCCAACATGCACCCCATTGAATTATCCAGTACTGTCAAGTATAAGATCAAAGGCCTTCCTTCAACTGGAGGCATCAAAATTGGTGGCTCTTAAAGATATTCCTTGATCCTTTTGAAAGAGGTCTGACAATCATCATTCCATTTTACCACTTGATCTTTCTTCAGCAGCTTAAAGATTGGCTCACAAGTAGCATTCAGATGTGAAATGAATCGGGAAATGTAATTCAGACGTCCCAAAAAGCCTCTAACTTCCTTTTCCGTTCGGGGAACTGGCATCTCCCGTATAGCCTTCACCTTTGCAGGATCCACTTGAATACCTTTATCACTAATGATGAAACCCAGCAGCTTACCAGACCTTACCCCAAAGGTGCACTTGTTCGGGTTTAACCTCAGCTTGTACATCTTCAACCTGTCGAACAATTTCTTGAGATGGTCAAGGTGTTCTTCTTCAGTCTGGGACCTTGCAATCATGTCATCAACGTAAACCTCAATCTCATGGTGAATCATGTCGTGGAACAAAGCGACCATGGAGCGCTGATAAGTTGCCCCAACATTCTTCAACACGAAAGACATTACCTTGTAACAGAAGGTGCCCCACTGTGTAAAAAAATTTGTCTTCTCCATGTCTTCAGGAGCCATCTTAATTTGATTGTAACCAGAAAAACCATCCATAAAGGAGAAGACCTTATGCTGTGCGGTTTTGTCGACCAGAACATCAATGTGAGGCAGTGGGAAATCGTCTTTGGGGCTCACCCTGTTCAAATCTCTATAGTCTACACACATATGTACCTTACCATCCTTCTTCGGCACCGGAAAAACGTTGGCAACCCACTGTGGATAAGAAGTAACAGCTAGAAATCCGGCGTCAAACTGTTTCATGACTTCAGCTTTGATTTTCTCAGACATCTCAGGGCGCATACGACAAACCTTCTGCTTTACCGGAGGACAGTCTTCTTTAGTTGGCAGGCGGTGTACCACAATATCAGTGTCTAACCCAGGTATATCTTCATAAGACCAAGCGAAGATCTCAACATAGTCACGTAGCATCTGTATCAACCGCTGCTTGACACTAGGCTCTAGATTTGCACCTATCTTGACCTCTTTCTTGTCTTCCTCTGTACCCAAATTTACTGATTCCACTGGCTCTTCATGAGGCTGTATGGCCCTCTCTTCCTGTAGTAACAGTCTAGCAAGTTCCCCAGGCACTTCACAATCATCCTCACATTCATCCTCGGCTTGGTTGATCGGATTTTCAAAGTTATAACTGGCCATAGCAGAGTCGTTATCAATGGGATCCAGAGTGGATGTGGATCTGCATTATGATATGTGAGTATGTGTAAGACAATAGCTGATTTTGATAAAGTGCGAGATAGAAAGTAAGAACAAGGAGCGCAAAATTTGTAATGCAAGAAAGTATCCAATGCTTTATTGATGATATATGAAAATGACAAATAAGAGGCCCTCACAAACAAAGCCAAGGTGCCTCGGGCAAGGCACCGGGCCATAAAGTTTTAAATTGTCTGTTACGAATCTCAAAACAAAAGTCAATTATTGTGTAATAAAAGAAAGGGTATGAAGTCCTTCGCCGTCCAGTTGTTCAAGCCACCATTGGTAGTCGGGTAAATCCAGCTGTCGATATCTGAATCTTCTTCACCATCTTCAATTGCATTTACTCTCTGATTATTGATGTGCAGAGGAGGTCTTCCAATCCGCGCGCACCGAACAACCCTTCGAGCCTCTGCAAATAAAGCCCAAACCAAACTTGTCAGTTTTGTGTGCGAAATCAGGGAGCTGACCCCAATTTGCACACCCACCTTTTTCAATTATAGCCCTGGCATCCTTGAGGGAAGCCATCTTCATCGGAGGGTTGTCAGCAGCAACTTCAGTTGACGCCAGAGTCTGGGGGACTTCTTCAAAGTTTTGACAAGGGGTTTCGATGAATTCCCCATCCATCTCCATATAGCGAAAGGAATTAAGATGACTTACCATGTACTCCTCCTCCCCTTGTACCGTGACAATCTTCCCCTTTACCGAATATTTCAACATTTGGTGGAGTGTGGAAGTCACTGCCCCAACCTTATGAATCCAAGGGTGACCCAGCAGGCAAGAATAAGATGGTTGGATATCCATCACATAGAAAGTAGATGCAAAAGTTTGAGAGCCAACTTTAACAGGGATGTCCACCTCCCCACGCACCATTCTTTTTGACCCGTCGAAATCCCTGATCACAATATTACTCGGCTTCAGAATTAAACCTTCACAGTCCAGACGGTCTAACGCTTTCTTTGGCAAAACATTCAATGAGGACCCAGTATCCACCAATACCTGGGCCATAGTAGTGCCCTTGCACTTGATCGAGACGTGCAGAGCATCATTATAATTTCTTCCTTTAGCAGTCAAATATGCATCTGAGAAACCCAACCCGTTGTCGGTAGTCAAACTAGCTACACAGTCTTTGAATTGATCAGCCGAAGTTTCCTGCGGCACATGCGCAGTCTTGAGGAATGTAATTAAAGCCTTTGCATGGGCTTCAAAATACAATAATAAGGACAACATGGAGATTTTTGATGGGGTCTGCCCGAACTGTTCGACTACGTTGTAGTCACTCTTCTTGATAATCTTCAGAATTTCCTCTATCTCCTGCTTAGAGGTTTCTACAATGATCTTCTTAGGTGCTTCCATCCGGGCAGACTCACCTATGATTTCTTTGCCCCGAGTCCCAGATGACTCGGCGACAGGGGTGATAACTGGAATAGGAACTGGGACAGTAGTTGATGTACTGGCGGATGGAATGAAAACAGGTTTATGAACGGTCGGAGGGGAAATCTCAGAAGAAAAGAGTCTTCCACTTTTGGCGACCTTGCTAGCCCTGACAATATTGCTGACATCAGTATCAGCTTCTTTAATCTTTAATTCTTGCTTAACTCCATGGTAATACACATCGGCCCCATAGTCCCAAGGGACAGCCTTATTCGAAGTGTATGGGATAGGACCAGGGATAATAATGATTAACGGAGCGATTCTTGGAACGGGTGTAATCCTAACAGGCTTTCTCGAGGAAGCCTTGGAAGTATTAGCGGAAATGGTTATGATGGAAACATCTTGAATTAGAACCAACGAAATCATAGTCTTCTCGAACAAGATCTCTTTGTTATCCATCAGGCGTTGAACACTTGATTTTAATAGATGGAAACCAGCAGGTAGGATTGAACATAGGTGGCAACCTTCACCACAGCCCAAAAATAAACCGACCAATAATAGATTCTTCTTAACTGTCAACAAAGGAGTAGAAATTTCTTCCACAGAGGTCACAAATAAATCATCGTCCACAGCATTCACTCCATGACCATGTTTGGGCATAGGAGCAGTCATGACGTTGGGCTTCTCCGGAGCGTCAAACTCAATTTCTTTAGCTTCGATCAGAACTTGCACCTTATTCTTTAAGGCCCAACAGTTGTTTGTATCATGACCTGGGCTATCGGAGTGATAGGCGCAGCGGGCGTTCGGGTTATATAGCGGAGATGTGGTGCTGGGATTCTTCGGGGTTTCCCTCAGAGTTACCAGGTTGGTCTTCAACAATTGTGGTAGAATTTGAGACAAGGTCATATTAAGCCGAGTGTACTGTCTCTGTGGTCTCTCCATTCTTTTCTGATTGTTGCATTGTGGGGCAACAGTGGGTCTTGATATCACTACCGCATTTACCGCTTGATGGTGTTCAGGTCTGCTTTGGCTCCTCGAGCCATAGACTCCACTAGCTTCTTTCTTACCGGTGAAAGGCTTCTTTTCTGCACTTGATGAAGTACCTTTTTATATATTACCACTTCGGATACCAGCTTCTACTCTCTCCCCAGTCAAAATTAATTCCATAAACCCAGATGACGAACTTCCGATCAGATGATTGAAAAATGGACCAGACAACGTCCCTAGAAACATATCAACCAACTGCCTGTCAGACAAAGGGGGTTGGACTCTTCCAGCCAAATCTCTCCACTTTTGAGCATAGTCCTTAAAACCTTCACTTGCACCCATAGACATACCCTGAAGCTGAGTACGAGTGGGAGCAAGGTCGGCGTTATACTGATACTGCTTGTAAAAAGCAGCAGCAAGGTCCTCCCAGTTTCGGACATTAGCTCCTTCCAATTGATAAAACCATTCAAGCTGAGTCCCTGACAGACTATCTTGAAAGAAATGTACCCACAAATTTCTATCAGCAGTGTAAGGTTGGATTTTTCGGACATACAAGCTGAGATGGAGTTTTGGACAGGATGCTCCATCGTACTTAGCAAAAACCGGAGCTTTAAACTTATGAGGGATCACCACCCTAGATTCCAGTCCCATTTCTTCAAAATCCAAACCAGGGATCTTCTGACACTCCATAGCACTCAGTCGGTCTTCAATTTGTTTGTACCTATCCTCAGCAGAAGGATACTACTCTTCATCATAATCTGTATTATTATCAGAAACTGCAGGACTGGGGCCCTTTTCTTCTTCTTGGTCCTCTTCTCCTTTGGATGAAAGAGACAGATCAACTTATTGTTTCATCCTATCTCCAAACCTTTTACCCATACTCAAGAGAAAAACCTGCTTCTTCTTCTTCTTCTTCTTCTTCTTCTTCTTCTCCTTCTCTTTCTCTTTCAGGATGAGAGCTTTCAAATCCTCTTGCCCTTTAGCCAAGCTTAAGAACATCTCTTGGAATTGGGCATTTTGCGCCTGAAGATCTTTGATAGCTTGATCGGAAGACATTTCTGAGTGAAATAAATAGCGAAGAAGATGAGAAACCTGTAATGGTTCCTGTAATGATGTGCATGATAATGGGATGTGTATGTAATGATTTCAAAGACTTTAGGAGATTTAAATTTGCAAACCAAAAATAAACAAACTTTATTATATTAACTTGTAAAAAGTTCAACAATGCCTTTAAGGCGTTATGAAGAAATAAATGAAAAATAAATCTAAGCTAGAAAAAGTAAAATCATAAATCCCATGGACGTTTCCCCTTGGTGCTTACGTAGTCATTGATCGTTCTTTCATTCTCGAGTTGCCTGGTGAGCTTCAAGATCTTTCTTTCTTGCTAATGGTACTTCTCCTGGTAGGTATCCCTCTCCTCCTTCAGCTGAATCCAGGATCTCTTCAATGCCCCAAGATCAGTGGGTATGTAGGGATAAAGGACTGTATAAGGAATGTCCTCTTCATTGGTAGGCTCCACAATTACCGGCACCACAACTTCATAAGGCATCCCAAGCTTCTAGGCTTGAGCTCGGACCCACTGGAGATAAGGCTGCATAGGGAGAGAAGTCTTTGGTCCTAACTCTTGAGGGTCAGACCTGTTCACCATGCCTCAAGCTCGTATAGACCTTCGGCGATGCTCGTCAACGTCCTCCTTGTAGTCAAATGCAATATCTGTAAGAAGTAACTCATGAGGGCCGTCTCTCCGAGCACGACCAAATTGTCGCAAAGCCAAACAAAGACTGTAGGTTATTCCCCCTCTAATTCCGAGCAATGGGACATTAGGGTATCCCCCACATCGATCAATGACAGCAATGCTTTCCATAGCCTTAGAACTCCAAAGAATATTTGTATGGGCAAGGGACATTATCCTGTAAGACCATCCTAAACCTTCCTCATTCTTCAACATGGACTTGGGGAGGTGTGAAATAAACCACCTCGCCAGCAGTGGCATGCAACACATGAGAGTCCCTCTTCTTCACATAGTACGAGTGTAGAGGGCATGTAAGATATCACCCAGAAGAGTAGGCACCGGATTTCGAGACAGGAAGATCTTAACCACATTCACATCTATGAAGGAATCTAGATTTGGGAAAAGAACAAAATCATAGATAAGGAGAGCCAAGATGTCTTCAAAATCCTGAAAGTCCAAACTATCCCAAAATAGCTGAGCTTGATCTATCAGAAACTTGGCTAAGAAACCTTCAACCCCGCTTTGTGTCTCCCTGTTGGATACTACATTAGCCCTTTTTAGATGCAGAGCTGAAGTAATGTCTTATGGTCTAGGAGTCTCTTCCAAACCTTTGAATGGCATCTGCTCAAGGATGGATATGCCCAATAAGTGAGAAAACTCTTCCATAGTGGGAACTAGCTGATAATCCGGGAAGGTGAAGCAATGATGCACTGGATCGAAGAACTGGAAAAGCACACTCATCATCTGCTCATCAAACTTTAAGGTAACCAAGATAAGAAGCTGACCATGTCTCCTAATGAATGAAGAAGTATCAGAAACTCTCGAGGCTAAATCTTTGAGTTGAGCAGGTATTTGCACAAAGTTAACTCAGATGGTGTTTCTGCGCATGGAAGCCATAATCTGCAAAACAGAACAAAGATAAATCCCCTCGGTCTTTGAAATGGTTAGTATAATGAAGTATGCATGCTATATTATGATGCATGATGTCATGATACAACAGGTATAGCAGATAACATACATGGTAAAGGCAAACAAGTCACACAGGAGCCTTTAAGTTTCAGGCTTTCATGGGGTCTAGGTATTACCCTCTTGAAGTTCAGTTGGTTTCAACCTGTCCTAATAATAGTAACCGGGTTCTAGAGGTTCTCAATATCACAGACCATCCTCCATCGGTCATGGTTTCTGCTCGCGCAATCTTTTCTTGCAGCCGAAACTATCTCGAGAGTATGGTCTCAATGAGTGTAGCATCGAGTATCAACCAGTTCTCAGCTTTACACCGAGGCCGGCTATCTCACTACTTCCTAATGGCCAAGTTGGTCAATTATGGGTTCTAAGGTTAGTTGATGTTTGATGACACACATAGCAGCCCTGTATTCTCCTTGTTTCTCCACAAGGGATACCGGTACCAACCAATGTGCCACATCAATGTAGCTACTGCTTCAACCGTATCGGTCTACGCCGTACGGTTCCCTCACAGTTTATTGCTACTTACCTAAAAGGTGTCCCCCAGATCCGGGTTAGGATCTATAGTAACTCCCAATACAAAACCCTCAAAAGTAAAGCAACCAAAACAAACAAGAGACGCAATTTATGATGAACTAGTCCTAAGGTATACCCCACTTATTTATGTCCCCAGCAGAGTCGCCAGTTCTGTGATACGGTGGAAGAACCATACTGTTTTTAGGAAAATGCTGGTTTGCGTTTTGCGTTTGTATTTGCAAAATGTCGCGGTAAGCAAGAGTCGCCACCGACTTTTATTTTATCCAACTGGAAAGGAAAAAAGCACAGAAAAATTCCTTTTTCGAGATTTTGAGTACGTGGGGTAGATTATAGAAAGGGAAGGTATTAGCACCCTTTCTATCTGTGATCGGTGGATCTGGAACTGACTGTTTAATGCTGGTTCGCGAAATGTCGCGGAAGCAAGAGTCGCCACCGTCTTTTATTTTCTCCAAATGGAAAGGACAAAAGCACAGAAAAATTCCTTAAAGAGATTGCTCTCGGTTCGGGAGGTAGGTTATAGAAAGGGAAGGTGTTAGCACCCTTTCTATCCATGGTTATCCATGGGCTCTTAGATACTTGCTCAATGTGTTTTCAAAAAAGGTTTGTTTGCTTTTCAACTGTGGGTTTAAAAAAGTTTCTTTGAAAAATTTCAGTTCGACTCGTACGTCAGAGTGTTTGAAAAATTTGCTTTGAAAGCTTTTGAAAAGTGTCGGTGTGAAAAGATTTCAGTTTGTTTTGAAGAGAGCAAGTATCCTTGAGAACCTACCTACCCTAAGGAATTCGTCTGTGTAAATGTCCTTAAAAGTAGTGCCATCCCACCATTGAGAGGTAGGTAGCACCACCGTTGGAGGTGTTCGGGTCAATTCGAAGGTGCGGGACATGGTGATCACCAGAGCAATGGGAAGACACCTTAGAAGCTACCCTCATGCCAGGTTCCCGGATCATGAGGACTTACTAAGACATCCTCTACTCGACGATCACCTTTCGAGAGGCAACAGTGAGGCGTACCCTAGGGGTGGTGTGTGATTTGTGTGTCGTTTTCATTGATATTTGTCTTGTCATGTTCATTGTGATCTACGCTTGATTTTAATTAGGGCCATACATTCTTTCATGCTTATTTAACAGTTAAAAGTTGCGGGAAAATAAATCTACAACTATTACAAATGGCGCGGGTCCACATCGCCAAAATTAAACCGGACCCGATTTGACGGAAAAGCAATAAAATAAAAGTGCGAAAAGTATAAATCGTTACAACGCTTTGGGAGAATTACATAATTATAATAAACGATATAAAATAAATGCGCGAAATTAAATAAATTACGAACATGGGCGTTGGACCCTTTTGTAAAAAATTAATGTTAATGAAGGATTGAAATTAAAATTTAAAAGAAAAATGTTTTTTAGATTTAATGGAAAAATAGAATTAATTCAAATTAAAATAAAATGTCAAACCCTAATTCTAATTATTTTATTAAGAAAATATTGGAATTTTTAACTAAATGAAACCCTAATTTTTATGTGCAATTTAATTATGAAAATAGGTAAATAAATAATATTATGATAAGAGGAAAAATTAAAAAGGATAAAAAATTAAGCCTAAATTCTATATTTTTTATGTTTTATTATGAAAAGAATTAAGAGAAACCTAATTTAACTAATATTTAATTTACATGTTAATTTATTTATGAAAATAATTAAATTAAATATTTATTACATTTTTCATCTTTTCTGATTTTTTATGAAGTTTTTATATTTTGTAAAAAAAGAAAATTAATTAATTTAACAAGAGAGCCAATAGAATAATAATTAAAATAAAACATAAAAATAAAATAGAATTTGCAAACCAGGGGGGGTTCAGGCCCCAATATGGAGGTCTTGATCCAGTAATTTGGCCCAACAAGCTTTGAGATCCATTTGACTTTTTTGCTAGTATGCTGATGCGTTGACTGGCGCGTAGGATGTCCCTTCAATCTCAGCCTCTAGATTGATCTTTAAGTGGACGTGGCACGTTGGATTGGAGAGGCGTATGGTAGTTACTAGCGCTGAATCTGCATGGAATAATATATGGAAAAATAACATAGAAAGTAATGAAGACCTGGGATTCGAACCCAGGTCTTGGACGTCAACGCATTGATAGCTTGCCAGCTGAGCCATTTGAATTATTTGGATATAACATAAAAGAAAAGTAATATAATAAGAAACAACAATGAATGATGAATTTAGCGCGCAAATTTAAATGGACCGCTCCTGTCGTGACAACGCATCATCTTCTCCGTTTTCCTGAAACACAAAAGTATTAAGCAACGGTTTTTACACCGTTGCGGAAAGTAGCATATGAGAAAATAACGACTAGGCCGTGAGGCCACATAAATTAATCGCGATGACTGATTCTTGTTCGTTGGAGCGTGCTGGTTTGAATGGTCATGATTTCGTGGACTAATTTTGCTTGGTTTCAGAAGCCCTAATTCCAAGCTTCTTGAACCCTAAAGAACGCTAATGGTGAATTCACATAGGGCGTATAAAAATACAATCAAATAGTTTGGTTAGCTTCACAATCATTCAAGGAATAAGAATTGATAAATGAAATGCCATAAAAATGCTTAAATCTGGAAACACGAATTTGAAAAATATGAGAGAAAGGTGGACTTCTGTATACCAATTCAACACGTTAGGATTGATGTTCTTGATGGAAATACGTTCTATATTGCTCAAGGAAGCTAATGGGATGGGTGTTAGGCCTTGAATCGCTTTGTAAGTCAGTTTTCAGTATTGACTTTTTTGGAGAAATTTCCAAGTTTGTGATGTATTCTTGAGCGCAGCCTTTTGTCTCTAAGGATTAGGTTTAGGTTCAGGCCTTTGTAGTGAATGTATTAGGGCAACAAAACTCAATCAAATCCATGGCCATAATGGTTTTCAATATTTGATTCCTTAAGGATCTTTTCCATATCTTTTCATGTGTATTTTGCTCTCAATCATGCCAATCAGCTCCAAATCTTTCCCCATTTGTATTTACACGAAATATTGAGTATCAAACATGCATAAAAAGATTGGTTAAGGCAATTTTGATATTTTTCATGTATTTAATTGATTTAATTGAATTAATATAAATAAAAATCCAAATAAATAAATAAAAAATGAGAAAATACTTCCCTTTGGGCCAAGTGGTCGTGCATATGCTTAGAATGATGAATCATGGAAGAAAAATGGGCCCATTAGCAATTTAGGGCATTTGGATCAATGTTGACTTTTCAAAATATCCGAAAATTTCCCAACTTCCACAAGGCATAACTTGCTCCATTTTTAAGCTTTTCTCATGTTCTTGGACATTTTGGAAAGTTCTTTGAGTCCTCTAACCAATGCCTTTGGTCCCATGTCATTTTGATTTACCAATCTCAAGTTATGGCCTTTGACTTAAAGTCCCTTTTTGTTGACTTTTGAAAATGACCTATAATGTTGAAATTGATAACTTTTTGTGAGAGCATTTCTTGGACTTGAAGTATGAAGATGAGTTGTAGGAAATGTCTTTCTCATCAAAATGAGCTTTGGATGGAATTTTTCTGATAATCCATGTGAAAGTTATGCCCTGGTCAATTTCAGTTGACTTTTTCAGCTGTCCAAATATAGTAACTTTTGCATCTTTGATGATTTCTGAGCCAAACTTTGAGAATCATGATCAAGCATTGATCAAATGATGTTTGTGGCTTCAAAATGATATGTTGACCAAAAATTTGAACTTTTGACTGTCAAATGACCATTTTGCCCCTACAATTGACTGTAGTGCAATTTAGGGTTTTGACTGTGCAATTTTGAGCTGAATGCCTTGAAACTTGATATGAGGATACTTGACCATCTTTGTAGGCATATGAGACTTGATTGGGCCTTTGAAAACTTTCAATTCTTGATCATAACACAAACCCTAGTTTTGACTGTATAGGAGACAGTTACACTGCACAACCCTTGGGGAATTTTGTGACTTGGCTTGGCAATTTCTTGGAGAATATGGGAGGGCAAATTTTGGGGTGCAACAGTTGCCCCTGTTCAATCTTCTTAGACCTGAGGATGCAGATTGGCTGACGTGCCTTTCGTAATTCGAGGGTAGAAGATGATTGGACACTAGAGTGCCCAGAAATTTGCGCTCACATAGTAGCAGTGATGATGGGGGAATGGGCTTATAGATGCCATTTGGAGGTTGCTGGATAGGATGATGGGCTTATAGATGCCATCTGGATGTTGATTCACGTAGGAGATTCTTTAGCTAGAACCTGCATACCTGCAAAAGAAAAATGAGTACCTGACGCGTTGCAGGAGCTGGTTTTCAGATGCTTGATGTAGATGTGTCCTGACTGGTTACAGGAGCTGAGTCTGGAGCTTCAAAAGATGAATGAACTAGAGATGGTTACTGCCTTAGCATGAATGGTAAGAGAACCTTGGGTGATTTTAACTTCAACAACGCTCGTTGAGAAAATCTTGGTGGGAAATACCATCTTCGCAGGATCGGAACGGGAACCATAGACCATTATAATCTGAAAGGGAATCACCTCACTCGCCGTTGGAGAGGGGACCATAGGAAAAGGAATTGTCACCTCACGCACTTGCCGGAGAGGGGACCATAGAAGACTATCACCTCACACTCATCGTCGGAGAGGGAAACATCTTGAAAAAGGAATTACCACCTCACGCACTTGCCGGAGAGGGGACCATAGAAGACTATCACCTCACACTCATCGTCGGAGAGGGAAACATCTTGAAAAAGGAATTACCACCTCACGCACTTGCCGGAGAGGGGACCATAAGAGATTATCACCTCACACTCATCGTCGGAGAGGGAAACATCTGAAGAAGGACTTACCACCTCACGCACTTGCCGGAGAGGGGACCATAAGAGACTATCACCTCACACTCATCGTCGGAGAGGGAAACATCTGAAGAAGGAATTACCACCTCACGCACTTGTCGGAGAGGGGACCATAACTTTTGTTGAGTCTTTATCAGAAAAATCTGTTGGGAGTCGATTTAGCTGGACTGGAGAAGGCTTTGAAATATCTTCAACTGGAATAAGTGTCAGAACGTCGCCATATCTGGTTTACATCTGGACTATATCTGGAAGGAGATCTGGAAGCAGCATCAGAACGTCACCATATCTGGATCATATCTGAAACTATATCTGGAAGGAAATCTGGAAGCAGTATCAGAACGTCACCATATCTGGTTTACATCTGAAACTATATCTGAAAGGAAGTCTGGAAGCAGTATCAGAACGTCACCATCTCTGGGTCATATCTGAAACTATATCTAGAAGGAAATCTGGAAGCAGCGTCAGAACGTCACCATCTCTGGATCATATCTAAAACTATATCTAGAAGAAAATCTGGAAGCAGTATCAGAACGTCACCATCTCTGGGTCATATCTGAAACTATATCTGAAGGATACCTGGAAGCAGTATCAGAACGTCACCATCTCTGGATCATATCTGAAACTATATCGAGAAGGAAATCTGGAGTCAGCATCAGAACGTCACCATCTCTGGATCATATCCGAAACTATATCTAGAAGGAAATCTGGAAGCAGTATCAGAATGTCACCATCTCTGGATCATATCTGAAACTATATCGAGAAGGAAATCTGGAATCAGCATCAGAACGTCACCATATCTGGGTCATATCCGAAACTATATCTAGACTGAATTGCGATAGTTAATAGTAATCATTTTTTGTATTAATCCCTTTCCTGAAAAGGCAAAACATAATTGTATGCAAAATCATGATGCATGAACTGTATGTCTTCAAAATCAATGAGATTCGTGTAGTATGATGCATATGCATGCTATAATGTACGAAGATATGATGTTTATGAATGTATTTTTGTCTAAGAAAATAAATCCTTGACGGGTGCCGGGAAATCACTCCTGGGCTGATGTTGAAGAATAGCTTTTGCTTCCGCTGGGGATGATAGTTGCAAGCATACCGGTAGGAGAGGATAACTCCGTTGGGGAATAAACTTGGCAAATAGAGGATTCTGCAGGGAGAAAAGATACTCTAGTGACCATGCTGAGAAGCAATACTCTATGGGAATAGGGATGCCTTGCTGAAGTTGATAACTTGCTGGGGATACCGTTGTTATGTTGGAAGTATTGATAGACTTCGTTGGGGATAAGAAGATTCTGTCGACGACGATTTTTCCGTGGCTTTTGGCTGAGGATAACCCAGTTATATCCTGTTAAGGAAATAACTCTTTAAATAAAGCCGGACGGCACGTTCGTGCTCTGCGGGGGGATAAACTTCCAGACTCAACTGGGGATACGCTTACTGCTTGGGGAGATGGATTCCAACTTTCCTGGGGAAGCTGGGTTGGACTCTCCTGGGGAGGTATTGAACTGTATTGGTTATGTTCTTCAACAGGACCTACCCTGATACCTTGGAGGATAGAACAATCAGACTGCTCAGACCAACCTTTATTGCCCCTGTTTCTTGTGGGGTGCTGATAGTTGTTGGCGGACAAACCTTCTTCTGGTAGACAGATGGCGGGACATAGTCGTACGCTTTTAATCCCTAACTTTTGCCTGGACCGCCCTTTCGGGTTTTCAGCCCACCGGGATACCCATTTTTGCCCAAGCCGCCTTTTCAGGTTTTCGACTTGCCGGGTGTACAGATTTTTCATTTCATCCCTTCATTTTGCCCGAACCCTTTTGGTTCGCCGGGAAGCCCTTATTTTTGCCTAGGTATGTCAACCTAGCGGGTCTTTGATTTTGCGTAGTATTTTCCGACTATGTCCATGTTCAGGGAATGTAGGGAGTTGCCCCTGTTAGAAGTATTTTGCCATGCCACCAGAAGATGTTTGATCAGGCAAGATTTATTGTTGGAATGCCCCAAGTGACTCAGGCGGAGATTTGCCCCGAGCTAGCTGGCCCTTTGAGAGATTCTCTTGTCTTAACTGCCCCAGATGGTGGACCATGATCATGCCATGCCCCTTGATGGGAAGAACTTTCGTTCACCAGATATTCTTCGTGCGAATTTTCTGCTGTTCAAAAAAAAAGTCATATGCAAACAAAGTTATGTTAAAAATGCAAAGCTTATGTCTGTCTTGAAGATTTTGAAAATGCATTCTTTTCATAAAACAAGTGATTGTTTGTAAAACGTGATGTCAACTCGTTATTTTACCATAAGCCTTAAGGAGTCAGGATACCTTCGTAACAGTATGCTTTCGAACTAACCCATGCTTCAGCTAGGACTTTTGAGGGTTATAACGTGGTCTGGTTCACGGTTTAAGAAACAAAGGATAAAGGCTCAAATTATTTGTACCCACCCGCTCTTCGTGATGTTCTCCAAACCTAAACTCAGTTGATCATACGTTAGACCTTGTTTGAGTCTTTGCTCTGATTTTCCGGTGATGATTCAGATGTTGATAACTTATCTTGAATAGGCAGTCATTCCTTTTTTTTGTTGAGGGTTTGTAGGACCTCTTTCTTTTTTTTGATTTCGTTATCCCTTTCTTTTTTGCCTGAACTGTTTCCTTTTTTGGAATCACAGTCAGCGGGATGCCCCAGTTTTGTAAGTCTCCTTCATGGGTTTTGACTTAATGGGTTTTTTTATTTTATTTTTGAAAGATAATGACTGCCTTTCTTTATTGATCATTCGGAACCATCACTGTCTTTCTTTGTTTTGTAAGGATCTTTTTGGTGCCATTCGTTATGCACTTGGATCAACTGAGAGAACTACCCTGCCCCAGGTTATGATGAAGGGTTTTGAATTTCGAAAAGAAAAACTCCTACTTCTTTGGCTCACAGGGGTTGACGAGGGATTATCATCCTTATAACTCCAGTGTTTAGGGTTTGAAACAATGCCTGTACCTCATCAGCGGGGTCTGTTCAAAAGCATATTGTAAAAGATAGCGGTATCGTTTTCGTCATCCTCCCTCAAGAGGCTCAGAATTATTAACCAAGAGTTGATCATCAGAAAAAATATGAAAAGAATTTTGAATATAATGAAAACAATTGTATTAATTCCCAAAACAGACATATGCGATGCATTAATGGAATAAAAGAGTTTGCTATGACATTAATTGTTTGTATAAGCAAAGAAAAATACAATTCAAAAATTCAAATAAACAAAAGGTCTTCAACGATTGGGTAACGGCGCAGTGATTATGTTCGGAGTCTCAGGCACTTCAAACTGAATCTCCCCGGCGTTGATCATGTCTTGAATTTTGTTCTTGAGCGGCCAGCAGTTGTCCGTAGTATGCCCCGGGCTATCAGAATGATATGCGCACCTGTCATTGGGATGATAGTTGGGCGCAGAAGTGTTCGGATTCCGAAGAGGAGCCCTTAAGGTGATCAGCCCTGCCTTCAACATTTGTTGCAGTGCTTGATCCAGCGACATGTTGAGTTTGGTATACTGTCGTTTCTCCTTTCGCTGCTGCCCCTGTCCTTGTTGAGCAGGTCCGGGATTGGAGATCTGGATTGCCCCTACCTCATGACGGCTCTTTTTACCGTGCACGGCATTGGATTCTTTCTTTCCATGATGAGGCTTTTTATCCGAAGGTGCAGCCTCTTGAATTTTCCCAGACCGGATGCCGGCTTCAATTCTCTCCCCAGTCAAGATAAGATCTGTGAACCCAGCAGAAGAATTCCCGATGAGATGGTTGAAAAATGGCCCAGATAGGGTCCCCAAGAACATGTCTACCAACTCTCGATCAGTCAATGGTGGCTGCACCCTGCCAGCCAGGTCTCTCCACTTCTGAGCGTACTCCTTAAAACCTTCGCTTGCACCTATCGACATACCCTGGAGTTGGGTACGTGTGGGGGCAAGGTCGGCATTGTACTGGTACTGCTTATAGAAAGCAGTTGCCAACTCCTCCCAGTTACGAACTTTGGTCCCATCCAGTTGATAGAACCATTCGAGGTGAGTCCCTGAAAGACTTTCCTGGAAGAAGTGGATCCACAAGTTTTTATCTGCTGAGTATGGCTGAATCTTCCGAACATAGGACCTGAGATGTAACTTGGGACAAGACGCCCCGTCATATTTAGTGAATGATGGTGCCTTGAACTTCCGAGGGATGATCACACCAGTAGACAAACCCAGATCCCCGAAATCCAGCCCCGGTACTTGTTGTATTTCCATAGCCTTCAAACGGTCTTCCAACTGCTTGTACTTATCCTCAGCCGGAGGGTATTGTTCGTCGTCAAAATCTGTCTCGTTGTCGGAGACCACTGGACTAGGAACCCTTTCCTCTTGGTGACTGCTCTTCCCCACAGATGGAGTTGTCCTCTCAGTTTCAATCTGCGGTGTATTCCCAGATCTGCGTCTAGGGCTGAACAAAACAGTCCTCTTCTTCTTCTTTTCTTTCTTCAAGAGCAAAGCCTTCAGATCTTGTTGCCCCTGAGTCAAATTCCTGATCAGCTCTTGGAACTGGGCGTTCTGAGCCTGGAGGTCCTTGATAGTCTGCTCGGCTGATGATTCAGGATTCATGATGATCGGCTGAAATAAACAGCGAAGAAGGTAAGCAACCTGTAGAGAAAAGGGTACCTGTAATGCGATGATATGTATGACATGCATGTAATGTTTTCAAGGACCTCGCGGGGTAAACAGAGAAACTTTGTTAGCATTTGGAACCGGTAGCTTGATTGTAAGAACTTCATTTTGTTGAGAGTCCTTCGTCAAGGGTCAAAGGCTCACCATATCCAGTGGGTCATAGCCCCTGACAACCTTAGCTAGAGGAAAATAAATCCTCTTTGCCCCTTGCTGGGATAGTTGGTTCATCATGACCTGCATCACAAGCCCTTGAGATCCTTGAAATGGGTTAGGATGTATGCAATGGTATGATGTCATGCTATGCATGGGGTGATGTAGGTAAACCCTGTTATGAGTCCCAATTAAGGACTATAAACAGACCCTGCAAGAAATTCAGTATACTTTGTTATGAGTCCCAATTAAGGACTATAAACAAAACCTGCAAGAGATCTAGTAAACCCTGTTATGAGTCCCAATTAAGGACTATAAACAAAACCTGCAAGAAATTTGGTAAACCTTGTCATGAGTCCTAGTTAAGGACTATAAACAAAACCTGCAAGAAATTTGGTAAACCTTGTCATGAGTCCTAGTTAAGGACTATAAACAAAACCTGCAAGAAATTTGGTAAACCTTGTCATGAGTCCTAGTTAAGGACTATAAACAAAACCTGCAAATAGTTCATGTGTCAGCTAACAAGCATGCAAGTAGGCAGGTACAAAGGCACACAAGTCACACACGAGAAACCCTTAGGGTTTAGGCCAGCATGGGGTCTGGGTAGTACCCTCTTGAAGTTGGTGGGTTCAACCTGTCCTAATCAAAGTAACTGGGTTCTAAGGTTCCCAATATCACGGGATTGCTTTCATTGTTCATCGTCTCGATTTAGCCACTGAACTGGCGACCGAAATATTCCAGGAAAGCAACCCTCAATTGAGCGTAGTATCGAGTATCAACCAACCTCGGACTGCACCAAAGTCAGTTATCTCACTACCCTAAAGAGGCCAAGATAGTTCAATTAAGGTTCCTAAGGTCTGTTGATGCTTCACGACACCACGCGGAGGCCCCGTACTCTCCTTGACTGAACTCAAGGGTTACCGGTACATACCAAAGTGCCACATCAACGTAGCAGACTGTTTCAACCATGTCGGTATACCCCGCACAGTTCCCTCACTGCCTTGTTGCTACTTTCTAAGAAAGGTATCCCTAGATCCGGGTTAGGATCTATAGAACTCCCAAGCATCCCACAATTTAAAGCACACAAGGAAAACAATTGAAAACATAATGATCTTAGTCCTAAGGTACACCCCACTTTAAGTTTAGTCCCCAGCAGAGTCGCCAGTTCTGTGATCGGTGGATCTGGAACTGACTGTTTAACGCTGGTTCGTGAAATGTCGCGGAAGCAAGAGTCGCCACCGTCTTTTATTTTCTCCAAATGGAAAGGACAAAAGCACAGAAAAATTCCTTAAAGAGATTGCTCTCGGTTCGGGAGGTAGGTTATAGAAAGGGAAGGTGTTAGCACCCTTTCTATCCATGGTTATCCATGGGCTCTTAGATACTTGCTCAATGTGTTTTCAAAAAAGGTTTGTTTGCTTTTCAACTGTGGGTTTAAAAAAGTTTCTTTGAAAAATTTCAGTTCGACTCGTACGTCAGAGTGTTTGAAAAATTTGCTTTGAAAGCTTTTGAAAAGTGTCGGTGTGAAAAGATTTCAGTTTGTTTTGAAGAGAGCAAGTATCCTTGAGAACCTACCTACCCTAAGGAATTCGTCTGTGTAAATGTCCTTAAAAGTAGTGCCATCCCACCATTGAGAGGTAGGTAGCACCACCGTTGGAGGTGTTCGGGTCAATTCGAAGGTGCGGGACATGGTGATCACCAGAGCAATGGGAAGACACCTTAGAAGCTACCCTCATGCCAGGTTCCCGGATCATGAGGACTTACTAAGACATCCTCTACTCGACGATCACCTTTCGAGAGGCAACAGTGAGGCGTACCCTAGGGGTGGTGTGTGATTTGTGTGTCGTTTTCATTGATATTTGTCTTGTCATGTTCATTGTGATCTACGCTTGATTTTAATTAGGGCCATACATTCTTTCATGCTTATTTAACAGTTAAAAGTTGCGGGAAAATAAATCTACAACTATTACAAATGGCGCGGGTCCACATCGCCAAAATTAAACCGGACCCGATTTGACGGAAAAGCAATAAAATAAAAGTGCGAAAAGTATAAATCGTTACAACGCTTTGGGAGAATTACATAATTATAATAAACGATATAAAATAAATGCGCGAAATTAAATAAATTACGAACATGGGCGTTGGACCCTTTTGTAAAAAATTAATGTTAATGAAGGATTGAAATTAAAATTTAAAAGAAAAATGTTTTTTAGATTTAATGGAAAAATAGAATTAATTCAAATTAAAATAAAATGTCAAACCCTAATTCTAATTATTTTATTAAGAAAATATTGGAATTTTTAACTAAATGAAACCCTAATTTTTATGTGCAATTTAATTATGAAAATAGGTAAATAAATAATATTATGATAAGAGGAAAAATTAAAAAGGATAAAAAATTAAGCCTAAATTCTATATTTTTTATGTTTTATTATGAAAAGAATTAAGAGAAACCTAATTTAACTAATATTTAATTTACATGTTAATTTATTTATGAAAATAATTAAATTAAATATTTATTACATTTTTCATCTTTTCTGATTTTTTATGAAGTTTTTATATTTTGTAAAAAAAGAAAATTAATTAATTTAACAAGAGAGCCAATAGAATAATAATTAAAATAAAACATAAAAATAAAATAGAATTTGCAAACCAGGGGGGGTTCAGGCCCCAATATGGAGGTCTTGATCCAGTAATTTGGCCCAACAAGCTTTGAGATCCATTTGACTTTTTTGCTAGTATGCTGATGCGTTGACTGGCGCGTAGGATGTCCCTTCAATCTCAGCCTCTAGATTGATCTTTAAGTGGACGTGGCACGTTGGATTGGAGAGGCGTATGGTAGTTACTAGCGCTGAATCTGCATGGAATAATATATGGAAAAATAACATAGAAAGTAATGAAGACCTGGGATTCGAACCCAGGTCTTGGACGTCAACGCATTGATAGCTTGCCAGCTGAGCCATTTGAATTATTTGGATATAACATAAAAGAAAAGTAATATAATAAGAAACAACAATGAATGATGAATTTAGCGCGCAAATTTAAATGGACCGCTCCTGTCGTGACAACGCATCATCTTCTCCGTTTTCCTGAAACATAAAAGTATTAAGCAACGGTTTTTACACCGTTGCGGAAAGTAGCATATGAGAAAATAACGACTAGGCCGTGAGGCCACATAAATTAATCGCGATGACTGATTCTTGTTCGTTGGAGCGTGCTGGTTTGAATGGTCATGATTTCGTGGACTAATTTTGCTTGGTTTCAGAAGCCCTAATTCCAAGCTTCTTGAACCCTAAAGAACGCTAATGGTGAATTCACATAGGGCGTATAAAAATACAATCAAATAGTTTGGTTAGCTTCACAATCATTCAAGGAATAAGAATTGATAAATGAAATGCCATAAAAATGCTTAAATCTGGAAACACGAATTTGAAAAATATGAGAGAAAGGTGGACTTCTGTATACCAATTCAACACGTTAGGATTGATGTTCTTGATGGAAATACGTTCTATATTGCTCAAGGAAGCTAATGGGATGGGTGTTAGGCCTTGAATCGCTTTGTAAGTCAGTTTTCAGTATTGACTTTTTTGGAGAAATTTCCAAGTTTGTGATGTATTCTTGAGCGCAGCCTTTTGTCTCTAAGGATTAGGTTTAGGTTCAGGCCTTTGTAGTGAATGTATTAGGGAAACAAAACTCAATCAAATCCATGGCCATAATGGTTTTCAATATTTGATTCCTTAAGGATCTTTTCCATATCTTTTCATGTGTATTTTGCTCTCAATCATGCCAATCAGCTCCAAATCTTTCCCCATTTGTATTTACACGAAATATTGAGTATCAAACATGCATAAAAAGATTGGTTAAGGCAATTTTGATATTTTTCATGTATTTAATTGATTTAATTGAATTAATATAAATAAAAATCCAAATAAATAAATAAAAAATGAGAAAATACTTCCCTTTGGGCCAAGTGGTCGTGCATATGCTTAGAATGATGAATCATGGAAGAAAAATGGGCCCATTAGCAATTTAGGGCATTTGGATCAATGTTGACTTTTCAAAATATCCGAAAATTTCCCAACTTCCACAAGGCATAACTTGCTCCATTTTTAAGCTTTTCTCATGTTCTTGGACATTTTGGAAAGGTCTTTGAGTCCTCTAACCAATTCCTTTGGTCCCATGTCATTTTGATTTACCAATCTCAAGTTATGGCCTTTGACTTAAAGTCCCTTTTTGTTGACTTTTGAAAATGACCTATAATGTTGAAATTGATAACTTTTTGTGAGAGCATTTCTTGGACTTGAAGTATGAAGATGAGTTGTAGGAAATGTCTTTCTCATCAAAATGAGCTTTGGATGGAATTTTTCTGATAATCCATGTGAAAGTTATGCCCTGGTCAATTTCAGTTGACTTTTTCAACTGTCCAAATATAGTAACTTTTGCATCTTTGATGATTTCTGAGCCAAACTTTGAGAATCATGATCAAGCATTGATCAAATGATGTTTGTGGCTTCAAAATGATATGTTGACCAAAAATTTGAACTTTTGACTGTCAAATGACCATTTTGCCCCTACAATTGACTGTAGTGCAATTTAGGGTTTTGACTGTGCAATTTTGAGCTGAATGCCTTGAAACTTGATATGAGGATACTTGACCATCTTTGTAGGCATATGAGACTTGATTGGGCCTTTGAAAACTTTCAATTCTTGATCAGAACACAAACCCTAGTTTTGACTGTATAGGAGACAGTTACACTGCACAACCCTTGGGGAATTTTGTGACTTGGCTTGGCAATTTCTTGGAGAATATGGGAGGGCAAATTTTGGGGTGCAACACTATCCGTGGTTTTCCACGGGCTCTTAGGTATTTGCTCATCATTTTAAAAATTTCTTCCGTGTTTGTGTGTTTTGAAAAGTTTTTGTTTTACTTCGTTCTAACCCTTGTATCAGTCCTCAAGAGTGTTACGAAGTGTTTTTGAAAACTTTGTTTGGAAAAGTGTAGGTGTGAAAAAAGTTTAATTTTGAGCAAGTACCTAATAGCATCTACCTACTCGAAAAAAGAATGTTTCTGCTCCTGTTTCTTTTAGAAAATGGTATCCTACTATTAGTGAGTAGGTAGCACCGTCGTTGGAGTTGTAAGGGTCAATTCGAAAGGGACGTATGATCACTAAAGCAAGGTTAGGACGTCTTAGTAATAACCCTAGTGTCTTAAGATCATATTTGAGGCGACATTTCTGAGGCAACCTTTCCGAGGCAACATTTCTGAATGGGACATTTGATCTTTGTTTAGACAAAAGGGCAACCACTAAGACATTATATACTTAATGATCATTTACCGAAGGCAACTGAAGTGAGAGTATACCCTAGGAATGCACATGTGCGAGTGAATTAATTTCAAGTTATTTATCTTTGCACATTTAGGGTTTGTTAACCATTTTAAAATTAACATACATTCTTGTCATGAAATCCTATTATCATACATCTAACATTTAATATTTGCGAGAATTAAAATGCGAGAAATAAAACTACGCTATTACAAGACTTCGGGGAGGGGATTAATTACATAGCCAAAAACCCATAAAACGATAAATAAAAGGAAAATCCTAATTAAACTATTACATCCCATGAACAGTTACATTAATATTGTAAATAAATAAATAAATGCGCGCGATGAATCGAAAACGAGAAAAAACTAGGGTTTTGACCCCGTCTGAACCTAATTGAAAGAAAAATCATTTTTTGTTGTTTTTGATTATTTTGAGAAAAATAAGGTTTTAATTAAATAAGTACAAACCTAATTACTAATTAATTTAATTTAAGAAAAAATAATTAATTTTGACCTATTTTATATTTTGGTTATTTTAAGAAAAGAAAATAAAAATTAAATTAAACAAAACCCTAATTGTCTAATTTATTTTAAGTTATTTACAAAAGGTTAAAATTACCCTAAAATTAAATTAAACTAATTATTAAATTAATTTTGATAAAAATAAAACCTAAATCTAAATTGTTGAAAATTGATTTTATGAGTCTTTGTAAAAAAGGAATTAATTTTAGGTTAGAAAATAATTAATCAAAATAAATTAAATAAAAAAATAGAAAAGAAAAATAAAGAATGGGCCTGATGTTAGTAGCAATGGAGGGGGGTTTGAATCTAACTTCTAGGCCCAATAATCCTTAGCCCATGTTGACTTTCAGATCATGTGCAATGGCTTGACTAGGGTGCAGCATGGACCTCCAAAGGATGGGCGTTAGATCTGGCATTCTAGAGATCTGGTGGTTGAAGGATGATGGCCTATGATGGAGCCAATACATGCGTGTGTACCTGATGATGTAAAAGAAAATAGCATTGGCAAATATGGGGACCTGGGAATCGAACCCTGGCCCTTTGGCAATTTCCCTCACCCACTGACCAACTGAGCTAGCGCATTGTGTCGTACAAAGAATAGCAAGCAAATATTATATTAGGAAAACAAGATTAATACAATGAAAATGCGCGAATTTTGAATGGGCCATTCAGGCCACGCCACGCCACGCCATCATCTTCTACCTCCTTCCGTTGCTAAAAGTTTGGAAACTTTTACTATGGACAAAAGGGCGTAGGTACAACCCTGTGATCTTCCAAAATCTTATGCAACCATCATAAATCAATTCCACTTATACCAATCAACTCCTTGCAAAATCACGAGCATCATGGTACCACCTTCCATGGCCAATTGTTCCTGCAAGCAAAATCCCTAAAAACGAAACCTAAACCCTAATCATGGCAAATCTTTCAATGGTTAACAAAAATGCAATTAGTTATTACCATTAGCTTGCAAATGTCTCAAAGATTCAGAATATATCAATAACATATGCTAACAATTCCAGAATTATGAATTGCGATTTCAAAAAAGTAGGGATGTCGTGAGGTGCTTACAGTGCGTATTTGGGCATGAAAATGCTTGTTGATGATTGGGATAGAATCCTTGAATGCCTAGAAAACGAATGAGATAGCTGGGAAGGCTTGAGATAGCCTGAAAATTGGAATTTGATTCACCACTTTTGTTGATTTTTTGCAAGTTTTCTTTCAGTTTCTCACGCCTTCAATCCTCTCTTTTTTGGTCTGCACATATTCTATATGTACCCTTGAATGGATTAGGGTTACAAACTTGCTTCAAATCTTTTTCAATTAAGGTGATTGAATCATTATTTGATCCTTATTCAAATATTTATAAATCAAGCAAAACTCAATCTTTTTGTATCCAAATTACCCTTGCACGATTTGATTCTCTTCTCAGCTGTATAAGATACCTAAACATGCACAAAATCTCAAGCCTTGATTAGTTTTGATATTTTCATGATTTTATTTTGATTTAAATTAAATTAATTGAAATAAAAATCAAAATAAATGACAAAAATAAAATAAAGACAAGTGGGAAGTATCATGGGTCTTGGATCATGTTACCAACTCAATTCAAGCACAAACAGTTGGGCCCATTTGACAAAAATTGCAATTTGAGACATATTTGACTTTTGTCAATTTTGCAAAAAAGGTCAACTTTGCCAATGCATAACTCCTTCAATTTTGATCCTAGAGATGTGTTCTTGGGCTTTTTAGAAATCTTGAGATGTCCTATAAGCAACACTTTTGGTATCATCTCAATTTAGTCTTCCATGTTCATGTATGAAGGTTTGACAAAAAAAGGTGTTTTTGTTGACTTTTCAAAATGACCTATAATGTCCAAATTTATATCTTCTTGTGAGTGCATATTTTGAACTTTGGAGATAAAGATGGATTGTAGGGAATTACATCCTCTTCAAAATGAGATTTTGATGGGTCATTTTTGATAAAGTATGAGAAAGTTATGCTTGGTCAAAGTTGAGTGGACTTTTGTTGCAAAACCCTAATTTAGCAACTTTTGGGTTTTGATGAATTGTGAGCAATCCTTGAGGAATCATGATCAACCCTTGATCAAATGATGAATAATACTTCAAAATGAGAATGTTGACCAAAAATCTTGAAGTTTGACTGTATGTAGGACACAATTGACTTTTGCCCTAGCACAGTCGATTTTCAGGCCTTTAAGCAATTGACTGAGCAAATTTTCTCTGTAGGGCTTGAAACTTGACATGGATGATCTTGAGAACATATTAGGACATGGGAAGCATTTGGGATCCTTTGGACTCAAACACCTTGGTGCAAATTGAAACCCTAATTTGAGATACACTGCCTTAGGAGGGAGTTTGTCTGGTCAACCCTTGGACTTCCTTGAGCAATTTGAAGACCTTACTTGAAATGTATTGAGAAATATGAGAGGGAAAATTTTGGGGTACAACACTCATGAACTAAAATAACTTAGTAAAATTTTGCCCTAATTAGGCATATTTTTGACCTAACTTCATGCTAATTTTTCACATAATTCCAAGGGGAATCTTTGAAAGCATTTCAAATATGGGTTGTATAGCACATTGCAAGCTTTCCAAAATTTCAAAGAAATCCTTGAGATCATTCTTGAGTAGGGATAATCAAAGAGATTAAGTTGGCAAATTCTCACTTTGATTTCAAGCCATTTCATGAAGAACAAAAATTCAAATCCTCAAGCATGCTGAACAAATCTTACTTTGCAGGCTCCAAACTTAACTTTCACTCCATAATTAAATGTTTTCATAGTTGTCGGAAGCTTTTAGCCAAGCATTGATTACATTGTACAAGAAAAATTCCATTTTTGGCACAAAGGTGCCACTTCCATTTTGATAAAGCACAACTTTTTCAATTTTCCACTCCTTGAGCCTTGCACTTGTTTTCTCTGCACACAAGCAAGGCTAAAACCAAAAGCAACTTGCCTGAAACCTCTACCAAACCAGACCATGCTTGTACAACACTTAGGGACTTGTCTCCTCACTTTTCTTCAAAAGCAAGTAATAGAGCCAAAAGACTAAACTCAGAAATCTTGAGAAAGCTTGAGGTCTAACCTTTTCCATACTAATACACAAGTGTATTGCAACCTAACACACGATTTCTAAGGCTCAGAAACTCTCCCAAACACTCTCTCAATGAAAATCTGCCATAACTTGGAGTTTTGCACCTTACATAGCAATCTCAAAAACCACTCGTGCGTTTCAAGTTTTAACCACCTAAACACTTAATATACATGATATCTAAGTGTTCCAGACCCCTGTTCCCTCACTGTAACTCCTCCTTCTCCATCTGCCATTTTTACATTTCAAGCTTGCAGGTTGACTTGAGTAGGGAGATTCAGGAAATTTCAAGGTAAGGTAAGGATTGGAACACACTCAGGGAGGTCCAGGCAAGCTAAACAGATCGTCAGGCCTTCTCAAAACTTGCCCAAACTCCATTCACGATCTCAACTGAAAGAGGTAAAAACTCAAACTTCTATCTCTTCATACAAGCATCCTCTGGTCTTGATTTGTGAAATAAAAATGTAGATATCCTTGCATTAAAGCTAACCATGTTCATAGTTTTCATTTATATTAAATATGCATAGAGAATTTTGGATTTGAATTTTTTGTAAAAATTAGGTTTTAAAATAGGGAAAGCAAAATTAACTTTGATCTTTGACTTTTAGTTTACATGAATTATATGGTTGGAATCGTGGGAAGGAACACTGTAATTTTCATGTTTGGACTTTCCATTTTCATGGAGAAATGAGAGAGATACAAGTGGTCCGACCATGGCTCAAGGTTGAAGACGAAGTTGCCTTCAGGAGGCGTTTTATAATATATATTTATGCCTTTGTTTATATGAACGAATGTACAGCCACCCTAGTGGTAAGGCAGCGCGCATAAATGCCATAGGTCATGGTTCGAGCCTTAGCGCCTGTCTTTTTGCAATTTTCCATATTTTTTCCACCTTTTTTATTGTTTTTGCAGCGTGGGCTTCAGACTTTGGGCCTTATGTTTTTTTTTCCTAACCTCCTGCCTCCCATTTGCTTGCAACACCCCTGGCCCATTATCATTTATTTATTCATTTTATTTTCATTTTATTTTCCTAATAATATTTTCTTAATATTAAAAAAATCATAAAAAAATATAAAAATCATAAAAATTATATTTTGTTTTATTTTATTTTGTTTTATTTTATTTTATTTTCTCATAAAAATAATTTTTTTTTAAAGTTATTTACTATCTTTTTTAATAAACTTGTAAATTAAATTATAATTAGTTTGATATATATATTTGTTAAACATATTATTTTAATACAAAAAGACCGAAATACCTCATAAATACCATATATTATTTTTTAAGACAAAAAATACAAAAATACTTATTTTTTCTTAAAGAAATTTATTTCCTTTTGATAAAATAGAACTAGGGTTTA
Source organism: Vicia faba (assembly GCA_948472305.1). Lineage (NCBI taxonomy): Eukaryota > Viridiplantae > Streptophyta > Magnoliopsida > Fabales > Fabaceae > Vicia > Vicia faba. The sequence continues at coordinate 898,549,844 of OX451740.1, forward strand.
ATCAAAATCTTTTCTAAAATTAAGTTCCTTTTCTAATTAATTTGAGTTTAATCTTGATTTATTTATTAGGTTTAGGTTAAAACTTTTCACATAAAAAACCAAACAAAAATCTTCTTTGCATTCATACATCTTTGCATATTTAATTTATCTTGTATATTATTTATTCCAATATTTGTACATATTCAATTTGGTTGTAATAGATTAACTAGGTTTATATTATTGCAAATTCCCATTCATAAATTGTATTCCCCCTCCCACAAATGTTGTAATAGTGTAGGACATTTAAATCTCGCAATTTATCGCTTTTATGTAACATGCTAGTAATTAGGGTTTGTATGGCAAGATAAAATCAATCAAATAGAAAACCATAATTCAAGACAAAATCAAGCATGAAAATGACACACTTGCACACAAAACACCCCTAGGGTTATCCCACTTGGTTTCCTTATACAAAAATGGTCATGTTACACATGTAAGGTATCTTAGCAAAACAAACAAATACAAGATCATAGTCCCTCGATGATGCTATTCAAAGTTGCCTTACAAAAATGATCTTAGTCTGTAAAAAATGCTAAGATACCTTGCAACGTTTCTAATAATGACTATACGATGACCCAAGCCCATCCCGTTTACATCCAAAGATAAGGTTGCTTACCAAATCAATGGTAAGACAATAATATCAAAGGAAAAGAAAATGAACAAGAAAGACATTTGAGTAGGTAGATTACTTTTAGTCACTTGCTCCATTTCAAAACAAATATCCTTGCAATTTTCAAAACAAACACACACATTTCCAAACATCTTACAAAATTGAAAACATTTCAAAAAAAGACAAACATCTTTGTATACATTCTTACGAACGAGAATCATTACAAAGATTGCCTAAACAATGACCTCTTTTACAAAATACTTTCAAAACCACACAAAACACAATTTCAAACAAAAGCAAGTGATCTAGAAAGTAACTAAGAGCTCATGGAAAACCATGGATGAAAAGGGTGCTAATATCTTCCCTTTTCATAATCTACCCCCCGAACTCAAGAAATAATCTCAAAGGTCTTTCCTGTGCTTTTTCACCTTTCCTTTTGGATAAAAGAAAAGTCGGTGGCGACTCTTGCTAACCGCAACATTTGCGATCAAACGCAAAACAATCAAGTTAGTTCTCCCACTGCATCATACTAACCATATAATTACATTCAAGAATTGTGCCCTATACTGCTCCATAGAAGTCCAGTTTCAGAGCTCTGCAACTCAACTTCAATAGGTAGATTCCTTCATCAATTATTCAAAACTCTGATATCATTGTGTTGCTCTCATTTCCCTGGTTCTAGTTGCAACACTTACCTTTCACTGGAAACAAGTTTTGACCATGAAATTTCAAATCCCTTTTTAAAACTTTCCTTCCAAATTGCTTGAGCTACAGTTTATATAAATTTGGCGCGAGGGTGTGGTTGTCTTCGTCTTGAAGAGACGAAGCGAATTGCATAGGTCTGAGCTTCTGATTTTACAGTTTGAGAGACCTGCAATTCGTGATGGCTGGAGGTTGAAGATGACCAACGCGTCATCTTCCAACCAATGAAGGCGCGTCATCTGTATTTTTGAAATTCTGATTTAATTAATGATTCTGTACAATATTCACTAATGACCATGATATGCACAACATGCCAGATCCCCTGGATTTGATTACTAACGCATTTTGACTCTCATCCAATGGTCCACATATTTTACTTTTCTTTTCTTTTTTTTATTTTTATATTTTAATTATTTTAAATTTCAAAAAAATCATAGAAAATTCTTTTTTAGTCCAAATAATCTGAAAAAATTATGAAAAATATTTTTGATTATCCTCTTTCTGATTTTTATTTTTTCAAATTTAATTTTGTGTTTTGGTATTTTTTAAAAATTTCACACTTATTTGATTTGTTTTAAATGTTTAAAAATACTTTTATACATTTTTAAATTCTGGAAAAATTATGGAATGATCCAATGATATTGTGACAAATATTGTTGACCTTATTTTATTTTTGTTTCGGACTTTACTATTTTTTACTATTTTTTGTTTATTTTACACATTTATTTTAATTTTAAAAATAGTTTATGACTTAAAAAAAATTACCAAAAATTTGTAAAATTATTTGGGCCTTTTTCTGATTTTTCTATGGCCTTACTTTTCATTTCTTGATTAATTTGAACATACTTGATATTTTCCTCATTATTTTCTATTTTTAAAACATTTTTAAAAACCCTTTTTTGTGTATATTAAATGTGATATTATTTTGTGATTATTTTCTGGCTGATCTTGGGTTAGATTTTGGATCATGAACTTTATTAACATCATTGGATCCATGGTGTTGAGTTTAACTCCATAAAAAATGGATGAACGATTTTAATAATAGTTTGATTAAAATTTAATTCAAATGGGGTTTGTATATTTTTTTCCCATCCCTCTTCATCTCATCCCTTTCTTATTTCACTAAATGTTGTTGGAGCATGATCCCTGTGATCCGGTGGGAAGAAGTGACTGTTTTTGGAATGCTGGTTCGCGTTTTGCGTTTTTTGTTCGTAAAATGTCGCGGTAAGCAAGAGTCACCACCGACTTTTATTTTATCCAACAAGGAAAGGAAAAAAGCACAAAAAAATTCCTTTTTCGAGATATTTCTCGGGTTCGGGGGGTAGATTTATAGAAAGGGAAGGTGTTAGCACCCTTTCTATCCGTGGTTATTCACGGGCTCTTAGGTACTTGCTCAATTGTTTTCAAAAGTTGTTTTCTTTGTGCTTGTGGGTTTTGAAAAAGTTTTTGTTTTAAAACTTCTATTTAACTCTTGCTTCTGTCCTCAGGAGTGTAATGAAGTGTTTTGAAAACTTTGTTCGAAAAGTGTAAGTGTGAAGAGTTTTGTTTTGAAAGAGCAAGTATCTAAGAACCATCTACCTACTCGAAAAAGGAATCGTTCTATGCTAATTTCCTTTAGACAATGCTATCATACTATTGATGAGTAGGTAGCATCGTCGTTGGAGTTTAAGGGTCTATTTGAATGCAGGACTTACGGTCACTAAAGCAATGTTAGGACGCCTTAGTTGTAACCCTAATATCTTAGATCATTTATTTTGAGGCAATTATATCTGAGACAATCGTTTTGAGGCTACTATGATCTTTTAGACAAGAGGGCGACCTCTAAAGCGACCTATACTTAATGACTGTGTACGAAGGCAACCAAGTGGGGTGTACCCTAGGAGTGCGCATGTGCGAGTGTGTCGTTTTCAGTTATTTTTATCTTTGTACATGTTAAAGGTGACCTAAGTTGATTTTAGGTTAAAACATTCAGTCTTGTCATGCCATCCTATTATCAAACATCTAACAGTTTATAAGTTGCAGAAATAAAATGCGGAATTTAAATTACAAGGCGTCGGGTATTTACATCACCAAAGACAAACCCTTTGAAAATAAATAAAGCGATAAAAATAAATAAAAGTCCTATTTAATTATTACAATCCGGGAGCAAGTACATTATATGATACAAAATAAATCGCGTGTGGGAAATTAAATCGAGCGCAAGATTAGGGTTTTGACCCTTTTTGGTTAAAGAAAATATTTTTTGTTGTTTTTATTTTAAGAAAGAAATTAACCTAAATTAATTACTAAATTGAATTAATAAATTAATTAATAAAAACAAAATTATTTTTGGGTTTTTGTTATTTTAAGAAAGAAAAATAAAATAATTAAGTTAGTAATTAAAAAACCTAATTAAATCTAATATAATTTTAATTATTTACAAAAAATAGGTTAACGTTATTCTAATTAAAATCTAAATTAATTTATTAGTATTTATTAATAAAAATTAAAATTTGATTGAATAAAAATATTTTGTGATTTTATTTTATGAAAAAAAGAAATTTGATTGGTTAGTAAATTAAATAAAAAATAATAAAAACAAATAATAAAACAAAGTAAATAAAATAAAAAGAGTGAAGGGGTTGGGCCTGCATTTGTGGTGTGATTAGCAATCTGAAGCCCAATTGCAGCTGGCTGTTGTACCCCAAAATTTGCCCCCTCATATTTCTCAAAACATGGCAAGAAAAATCCCCAAGTGGCTCAAGATTGCTCAAGAGTTGGACAGTCAAGCTATCTCCTAAGGCAGTCAACCTCAAATTAGGGTTTTGTGTTGCATCAAGGTCCTTGCATCCAAATGGCCTCAAGTGATTTCCAATGTCTTAATATGTTCTCAAGTTCATCCCTGTCAAATTTCAAGCCTTGCAGAGGAAGTTTGGTCAGTCAATTGCTCAAGGGATCCAAAAATCGACTATGTTAGGGCAAAAGTCAACTGTGACCCAAATACAGTCAAACTTCAAGATTTTTTGTCAACATTCTCATTTTGAAGTATATTTCATCATTTTATCAAGGTTTGATCATGATTCATCAAGGATTGCTCAAAATTCATCAAGACTCAAAAGTTGCTAAATTAGGGTTTTGTAGGAAAAGTCAACTCAAATTTGATCAAGCATAACTTTCTCATAATTTATGATAAATGAACCATCCAAAGCTCATTTTGAATAGGATTTAATTTCCTACAATCCATATTCATACCCCAAGATCGGAAAAAGCACTCACAGGAAGTTATAAATTTGGACATTATAGGTCATTTTTGAAAGTCAACAAAAACACCTTTTTTTCCAAAGCTTATAACTTGAGAATGGAATATCCAAATGAGATGAGACAAAAAGGTTTGGTTAGAAGACATCTCAAGATTTCTAAAATGTCCAAGAACACGTACAAAAGTTCAAAATTGAAGAAGTTATACATTGTTGAAGTTGGGCATTTTTGCAAAATTGGCAAAAGTCAAATATCCCCAAAACTTCAAAATTTGTCAAATGGGCCCATTCTTTTCCACTTGATTTGAACTTTCCACATTGCACACGTGTCCTAGATTCATCCTTGTGTCCATTTATCAATTTTATTATTTTATTTGATTTTTTATTGAATTATTTCATTTTAAATCAAATTAAATCAAATAAAATCCAAATATTGATTGCTTGATATCTTTTTGGCCATTTTAGGACTTAATCATCATCATGACAACCATCAAATTCGTATCAAGCCTAATCATGTGCAAAAAGATTGAATCAAATCAAATTTGGAAGGTTTAATAATGGAGAATCATCAAATATGGCATTTTTTTTCAAATCTTGATCATGGTCTTAAAACACAACATTATGAGGGAGATTATTTCCATGCTTTCTTGTCTCCTCATTCTCCTCCATAAATATAGAGCCATACAAGTTTGAAAGGAACGAAAATCCTCTCTAAAAAGCTCTCAAAAAGTTCTCAAAAAGCTCTTCAAAAAGCTCTCCAGAAATCAAAGAATTGGTGCAAGTCATATCTCGAGGTTCTGGCCTATCGCAATTGACATCAAGCCTCAAACCATCCTCTTGAAGTCCTCATGAGTCTTACAAGGCCCAAGAGCAATCCATCACACGCCTAGCACGCCCACTGGTTTGGTAAATTTTTAAATTTCGAATCTCTAATTTAAATCATATTTTATGGTATGCTAACGTTTGTTTGAGTTTATATAGAACAGTTATGGATGGTTGAATCATAGGTACCACACAAGAATAAAAAAAACCATAGTTAGAGCATGAAGCTTTCGAAGATTCGGGCTCAGGAATGCTCTTTACACCTCCCAAAAGTGATGTTTCAGGCCCATTCTCACTCTTTATTTTTTTATATTTTCAATTTATTTATTTCTTATTTATTTTACTAACCAAATAATTAATCTTCTTTTCATAAAAAAAACCCAAAAATATTTTATGTCCAATTAAATTTCAGAATTTTATTTTTTATTAATAAATATTAATTAATTTAATTAGGATATTAATGTTAGATAACTTTAAATGATTTTTACAAATATTTAAAATTAATTAGAAATCAATAGGTTTTAACACTAATTTAATCATTTTATTTTCTTTCCTAAATTAACAAAACTCCAAAAATATGTCATTTAATATTTTTCATTAATTTATTTATTTAATGATTAATTTAGCATTTAATTTTTAGGACTTAATTTCTTTTCTTAAAAAAAAACATTTTCTTTATCAAATTAAATTCTAACTTTTATTTTTGTTAATAAACATTAATTAATTGATTTAGAATTTTAATTAGAATAACTTTCACATTTTCGTAAAAGAATTAAAATTAACTTAGACATAATTTTTTTTTAACATTGATTAATTTTATTTTCTTTCTTTAAATATCAAAAATCCAAAAAATATTTATTTTTATTAATTTATTTATTTATTAATTTAATAATTAATTTAGGATAGTTACTTTCTTAATTCAAAAATAACAAAAAAAAGATACTTTCTCTCAAAAAGGGTCAAAACCCTAAACTTGCACCCGATTTAATTTCCGCACGCGATTTACTTTCTTTTATCCAATATTGTATTTGTTCCCGGAATGTAATAGATAATTAGGACCATTTAACTATTTTTATCGCTTTATTTATTTTCCAAGTTTAAATTTCAAAGGGTTGCTTTTGGCGATGTAAACACCCGACGCCTTGTAATTTAATTTCCGCAATTTATTTTCCGCAAAATATAACTGCTAGATGTTTGATAATAGGGATGCATGACAAGAATGAACGTTAAACCTAAAAGCAACTTAGATCTCCATTAACATGTACAAAGACAAAAATTAACTGAAAATGACACACTCGCACATGCGCACTCTTAGGGTACACCCCACTTGGTTGCCTTCGTATGCGGTCATTAAGTATAGGTCAATTTAGAGGTCGCCCTCTTGTCCAAAGATCATAGTCGCCTCAAAACGGTTGCCTCGGATATTGTTGCCTCAAAACAAATGATCTAAGAGATTAGGGTTACCGCTAAGGCATCCTAACATTGCTTTAGTGACCGTAAGTCCCTAAATTCGAATTGACCCTTAAAACTCCAACGATACTCTCATACGATGATGCTACCTACTCATCAATAGTAGGATAGCATTATCTAAAGGAAGATAGCATTACCTACTCCAACGATGATTCCTTTTAAGTACTTGCTCTTTCAAAAACAAAATCTTTTTCACACTTACACCTTTTCAAACAAAAACTTATTCAAACCCACAAACACTTTGAAAACAATTGAGCAAGTACCTAAGAGCCCGTGGATAACCACGGATAGAAAGGGTGCTAACACCTTCCCTTTCTATAATCTACCCCCCCCCCCCCCCCCCCCCCCCCGGACCCGAGAAACATCTCGAAAAAGGAATTTTTCTGTGCTTTTTTCCTTTCCTTGTTGGATAAAATAAAAGTCGGTGGCGACTCTTGCTTACCGCGACATTTTGCGAAAACAAATGCAAAACACAAACCAGCATTCCAAAAAACAGTCAGTTCTCTCCCACCGTATCACACTGGCCCTTTGTTGACTTTTGGAATCCAGTGGGCGTGCGTGGACCTTGCCTATGGTGGACCCTTAGCCTGGGACTCTCAGATTTGGCCTTTGGCCATCTGGCCATTGGATGCCTGAGGGAGCATGATAGTTCTCAAACCCAAGCGTGTACCTGATTGCCTGTAAGAAATTTGGAAAATGCAAATTGTTGGAGGCAGGGATCGAACCCCCTGACCTCCAGCCTTTGGTTCTCTAAGCGCCTATGTGGCCACCACTGGGACGCTTTGTTGTCTTTGTTATTATAATGCAAAACATATATTATTTAAAAAAAACAAAAATCATTTCCATAAATTCAAAACGCGCGCACAACATTTGAATGTACCAATGGGTAGGGGACACCTCATCGTCCCTGTCCTGAAACCTGTAAAAGATTACCTGTGGATTTGAATCCGCAGCTAAAAGCGCAGGCTCATCCTAAAATACATCTCAGGCCACAAAAATGAGTTCTAAGGACATGGTTGTACTCGTCCTTCCCTCCCGGTCACAACCATACCTCTCTTGATGGTCAATTGTTCCTGAAAAGAAAACGCCCAAAAAAGCTCCAAGAACCCTAGCTATGATGATTCTTGTTACAGATCATATAAATGAAATTCTATAATAAAAACAGTTTGCAAATGTCCTTGTGATCACAAAAATGCAATTACTTTGTCCAAATGATGCCGGAATGATGATTTACGATTTCAAGAAAGAAGCGGATCTGCGTGATACTTACAATGCTTTAGAGTGCTTGAAAACACATGGTCTGGATTGCAAAAGCTTCTGGAGACAAGCCCCGAGTCCTGAAAACGCCTCTAGCTTGAACTTTGGTATCTCATTTTTTGTCAATTTTCCAATTTCTGATTCTGCCTCTGCCTGTAACTTCCAACCCCTATTTCGATTCCTCTTGCTTGCTTATGTACTATGGAGTGTATTAGGGTAAGAATTATGGATTAAATCTTCCCATATCAATGCATACATATTTGATTTGATCTCTTTTTTAAATCTTGCCAATTTTGCAAAATCTCAATCTTTTTGCACATAAATTGGTGAGATTCGAGTTTGATGATGATAATGATGATAATCAAAACCTAAAACAGCCAAAAAATCTTATGTAATCAAAGTTTTAGATTTTATATGATTTAATTTGATTAAAAATGAATAAATTCAATAAAAAATCAAATTAAATAATAAAAATAAAATATGGGCTCATGGCTGAAGCTAGGACACTTGGAAAACTATGCAAGCTCAAATCAAGTGGAAAAGAATGGGCCTATTTGACAAATTTTGAAGTTTTGGGGATAGTTAACTTTTGGCAATTTTGCAAAAATGTCCAACTTCAACAATGCATAACTTCTTCAATTTTTAACTTTTGGAAGTGTTCTTGGACTTTTTAGAAATATTAAAATGTCCTATAACCAACCATTTTGGTCTCATATCATTTTGATATTCCATGCTCAAGTTATAAGCTTTGGCAAGAAAGGTGTTTTTGTTGACTTTCAAAAATGACCTATAATGTCCAAATTCATAACTTCTTGTGAGTGCATTTTTTGATCTTTGGGTATGAATATGGATTTTAGGAAATTTCATCCTCTTAAAAATGAGCTTTGGATGGGTCATTTTTCATAAAGTATGAGAAAGTTATGCTTGGTCAAAGTTGAGTTGACTTTTCCTACAAAACCCTAATTTAGCAACTTTTGAATCTTGATGAATTTTGAGCAATCCTTGATGAATCATGATCAAACCTTGATCAAATGATTAAATATCCTTAAAAATGAGAATGTTGACAAAAAATCTTGAAGTTTGACAGTTTATAGGTCACAATTGACTTTTGCCCTAGCACAGTCGATTTTTGGACCCTTTGAGCAATTGCTGGGCAAACTTCCTCTGCAAGGCTTGAAATCTAGCATGGATGACCTTGAGAACATATTAGGACATTGGGGATCTCCTGAGGTCATTTGGACTCAAAGATCTTGATGCAACCCAAAACCCTAATTTGGGGTTGCCTGCCTTAGGAGATAGCTTCTCTGTCCAACTCTTGAGCAAACTTGAGCCACTTGGAGATTTTATTGCAATGTTTTGAGAAATATGAGAGGGAAAATTTTGGGGTACAACAGCTTCCCCTGTTCAATCTTCTTAAACCTGAGGATGTAGATTGGTTTTTATGCCTTTCGTGATCCGAAGGTGGAAGATGATTGAACACTAGAGTGCCCAGAAATTTGCACTCGCATGAAGTGGTATCAGCCTTGTGATGTCAGGAATGGGCTCACAGATGCCATTTGGATATTGTTGGCGGGAGGATGGGCTTGAAGATTCCATCTGTAGGAGTGTCAATCGCATATGAGATTCCTTAGCGAGAGCTTGTATACCTGTTGTTGTGGAAGATTCCGCTTGGGGAAGTCTGATCTTTATTGAGATTTAGGAACCTTGTCTGTAATTCAATCGAGAATAATTCAGTTGAGATTTAAGAACCGGTCAGTACTTCGACTGAGGAGGATTGCCGAGATTTAGAACCTTATCTGTAATTCAACCGAGACTAATTCAGTTGAGATTTAAGAACTGGTCAGTACTTCGACTGAGGAGAATTGCCGAGATTTAGAACCTTATCTGTAATTCAACCGAGAATAATTCAGTTGAGATTTAAGAACCGGTCAGTACTTCGACTAAGGGAAATATCTTCATCGAGATCTAGGACTGTCTGTACTTCAATGGAGGATAATTTTGTTGAGATTTAAGAGCTCGTCCACACTACGACGGAGGAAAATTGTCGAGATTTAGAACCTTATCTATAATTCAAATGAGACTAATTCAGTTGAGATTTAAGAACCGGTCAGTAGTTCGACATAGGGAAACATCTTCATAGAGATATAGGACTGTCTGTTCTTCAACAGAGGATAATTCTGTTGAGATTTAAGAGCTCGTCTACACTACGACGGAGGAAAATTGTCGAGATTTAGAATCTTATTTGTAATTCAACCGAGACTAATTCAGTTGAGATTTAAGAACCGATCAGTACTTCGACTGATGGAAACATCTTCATCGAGATCTAGGACTGTCTGTACTTCAACGGAGGATAATTCTGTTGAGATTTAAGAACTCGTCCACACTACGACGGAGGAACTTTTCCGAGATTTAGAACCTTATCTGTAATTCTACCGAGGATAATTCAGTTGAGATTTAAGAACCGGTCAGTAGTTCGACTGAGGGAAACATCTTCATCGAGATTTAGGATTTGTCTGTAATTCAATCGAGGATAATTATGTTGAGATTTAAGAGCTCGTCCACACTACGACAGAGGAAAATTGTCGAGATTTAGAACCTTATCTGTAATTCAACCGAGACTAATTCAGTTGAGATTTAAGAACCAGTCAGTAGTTCGACATAGTTGAGAACTTAACTGCATTTTTCCTGAAAGGTAAAGGTCAATCGTATGCAATGCATGATATATATCAAGCAATGATGTTCTCAAAATAAATGAGATTGTGTTGTATGATGCGTATATGTATGTGTCATGATGTATCAAAATGTAATGTTTTAGCTAGGGAAAATAAATCCCGGATAGCTGCTGGAGAAAGAGTTGAATTCTTCATTTCCGCTGGAGATGGCGAACGAAGATGATTGCGAGAATAAACCTGCAGGAGAGGATAACTCCGTTGAGGAATAAACTGATGAGGAGATTAATCTGTGGGAAAGAGATGCTCTGCTGAGGATTCCACCGATAAATTCCGCTGGGGATGAATTAACGTTACTGGTGATACTGAATCCTGTTAGGGATTGACTTCTTGTTTGTGAAGGGAAAGGACTCCGCTGGGGATGATCTTTAAGTTGCGATTTCACTGGGGATAACCTTTTAGACTCTTATGGGGATAATCCTTTGAGCTCTGCTGGGGACAATCTTCTAAAGTCTAATGGGGATGATTCTCCAAACTCCACTGGGGAAGATTTTTCAGACTGCGCTGGGAAAAATTTCAAACTCCACTGAGGATATTTTGTATTCTTCCGGGGAATATTCTTATACTCCGCTGGGGAATATTAAGACCTTTCAGTGATGATGGTAAATAAACTCTGCTTGGGGAGAATATTATCGATTCATTTACAGTTGTAAGTCTCAGTTGGGGAGAGTTAACCTTACTGTCTTACTCTGCAGGGAGTGAATGTATCTCAACCGTATTCTTCAGCTGAACTTACCTTGTACCTGATGGACAGAGCAACTGTACAGTTTGGACAATTCTTATTTGCCCCTGTTTCTGATATTACAAGTAATGATCTTTTGTTTCGCATGTAAATATTTATGAGCAACAATTAATGTCAAATGCATATATCAAAAATGAACATAGGACGTTCTTTGCAAAACAAAACAGAAAAAGGAAAAAACAGTTTGAAATTTCTCTGACAATGAATTGTATTGATTTTTGAAGTTTGGCCTGTAAATAGGCGTTTTTGTACAAGAGGCTGACATCCTAGTAAGAGAACGCCGCCGAATAATAGAATTTACACAATTTGTGAAAAACTAAACAAAATAGCATATGTGAATAATCCCATTGGGTTCCAACTCTGCTATTGCCTTTATGTCCTCGAGCATCTCATCACTTTGCTACTTGGTTGAAGGTAGATCAGATTGATTAGTGACGTCCGAGCTTGACAGTTGATACCGAAGTCTAGTTGCAAAGTGATGCAATGAGACATAATGTTAGGCTTTGATCCCTAATTTTTTCCTGGACCGCCCTTCGGGTTTTCAGTCCACTGGGTTACCCTTTTTTGCCCAAGCCACCTTTTCAGGTTTTCGACTTGCCGGGTGTACAAATTTTTTTCATTTTCATCCCTTACTTTTTCCCGAACCCTTTTGGTTCGCCAGGAAGCCCTTATTTTTTCCTAGGCCAGTCAACCTAGCGGGTCTTTGTTTATGCGTAGTATCTTTTTACTATGTCTGCATTGACGGGGTAAGGAAGTTCGTAACCATCCATGGTGGTTAGAATCATGGCTCCTCCTGAGAAAATGTTCTTAACCACAAATGGCCCTTCGTAAGTAGGCGTCCATTTGCCCCTAGTGTCACCTTGAGGTAAGATAATGCCCTTGATTACCAGATCCCCGACTTGATACTCTTGTCGTCTAACTTTCTTGTTAAATGCCTTGATCATCCGCTTTTGATACGTCTGACCATGAAAAATAGTAGTAAGTCTCTTTTCGTCGATTAAGTTCAGTTGATCAAGCTGGGTCTAAATCCAGTCATCTTCGCTCAAACCTTCCTCCTTCATAATCCGAAGAGAGGGTATCTGAACTTCAATGGGCAAGACTGCCTCCATGCCATAAACCAAGGAATAGGGTGTTGCCCCTGTTGACGTCCGTGCTGAGGTATGGTACCCATGAAGAGCGAATGGTAACATCTCGTGCCAGTCTTTGTATGTCACTGTCATCTTCTGCACAATCTTCTTGATATTTTTATTAGCCGCTTCTACAGCCCCATTCATCTTCGGCCGGTAAGGAGAAGAGTTGTGATGTTGTATCTTGAACTGATTGCAGAGCTCTGTGATCATATTATTGTTGAGATTTGTACCATTGTCCATAATGATCCTCTCTGGTACACCGTATCGACAAATAAGATTGTGCCGAATGAACCGTGCCACGACGTTCTTGGTTACAGTAGCAAAGGAAGCTGCTTCAACCCACTTCATAAAGTAATCAATAGCTACCAGGATGAAACGACGCCCGTTGGATGTTGTAGGTCTGATCTCGCCGATCATGTCAATGCCCCACATTGCAAAAGGCCAAGGTGCCGTCAAGACGTTCAGAGGTGTTGGAGGTATATGCACCTTATCAGCATAGACTTGGCACTTGTGACAGGTCCGAGAATGCTGATAACAGTCGGCTTCCATTGTGGACCAATAATATCCTGCCTGTAGGATTTTATTTGCCATGGTGTATCCACTGGAATGAGTTCTAAAGGTTCCTTCATGTAACTCCGCCATAATCCTTTCTTCTTCGTTCTTATCCACACAACGCAGTAAGGTTGAGTCATGATTACACTTGTAAAGGATGCCATTGCTGATGAAGAACTTTACCGCGAACCTCCTCAGAAACTTCTTGTCATTTACAGATGCACCCTCGGGGTATTCCTGAGCCTCAAGATACCTCTTCACCTCATGAAACCAGGGCTTATCTGCTACCTCTTCAGTCTCAATATCACAACAATGTGCAGGTTCATCCAATCTTTCAATGATAATCCGGGGAGCTTCGTTCTTCCAATTGACTTTGAACATAGAAGACATCGTAGCCTGCGCGTCCGCCAACTGATTCTCCTCTCTAGGGAAGTGTTCAAAGGTTATCTCCTCGAAATGTGGAAGCAACGTCAACACACACTCCTTGTAAGGAATACGATTTGGGTGTTTCATATCCCACTCGCCTTTGATCTGACTGATCACTAGAGCGGAATCTCCGAAAACGCTTAGAAACTTAATCCTTAGATCAATTGCTGCTCGAAGACCCATGATGCATGCTTCATACTCCGCCATATTGTTGGTGTAGTTGAAACATAGTCGGGCGGTGAATGGAGTATGAGAGCCTTTAGGAGATATGATCACGACACCAATGCCATTACCCAAAGCGTTCGAAGCTCCATCAAATTACATAGGCCATCGGGATCCTTCGTCAGGTCATTCATCCGGTCCATGTGTCTCACAATCGGTTACTATCATGATATTCTCATCCGGAAATTCAAAGTTCATAGACTGGTAATCATCCACTGCCTAATGTGCCAGATGATCTGCCAAAACACTTCCCTTGATTTCTTTTTGGGTCGTATATTGGATGTCATACTTAGTCAAGATCATCTGCCATCTTGCTATTCTTCCGGACAAGGCAGGCTTCTCGAAGATATACTTGATTGGATCCATTTTTTATATCAATAGAGTAGTGTGAGTCAGCATATACTGTCTCAACCGGCGAGCAGCCCATGCCAAAGTGTAGCAATTTTTCTCAAGCAACGAGTATCGAGTCTCGCAGTCGGTAAATTTTTTGCTAAGGTAGTAAATAGCATGCTCTTTTCGGCCAGACTCGTCATCCTGACCCAACACACACCCCATTGAGTTGTCAAGTATTGTCAAGTATAAGATCAGAGGTCTCCTTTCAACTGGAGGCATCAGAATAGGAGGATCTTGGAGATACTCTTTGATCCTTTCGAAAGCGGCCTGACATTCATCGTTCCATCTTACCACTTATTCTTTCTTCAGTAGCTTGAAGATTGGCTCACAAGTAGCAGTCAAGTGCGAGATGAATCGGGCAATGTAGTTCAAACGTCCTAAAAAGCCCCTGACTTCTTTTTCAGTTCGAGGAGCTGGAATTTCCTGTATAGCCTTCACCTTTGCAGGATCCACTTGAATACCTTTATTACTTACGACAAAACCCAGCAGCTTACCAGATCTCACCCCGAAGGTGCACTTGTTCGGGTTTAACCTCAGCTTTTATAACTTCAACCTGTCAAATAGCTTCTGCAAATGGTCAAGGTGTTCTTCCTCAGTCTGGGATCTTGCAATCATGTCGTCGACGTATACCTCAATCTCATGATGGATCATGTCATGGAACAAAGCGACCATGGCACGCTGATACGTTGCCCCAGCATTCTTCAATCCAAAAGGCATGACCTTGTAGCAAAAGGTACCCCATTGAGTAACAAAGGTCGTCTTTTCCATGTCTTCGAGAGCCATTTTAATATGATTGTAACCGGAGAAACCATCCATAAAGGAGAATACCTTATGCTGGGCAGTGTTGTCAACCAGAACGTCGATATGAGGTAGAGGGAAATCATCCTTGGGACTTGCCCTGTTCAGATCGCTATAGTCAACATACATCCGAACTTTACCATCCTTTTTCGGCACAAGAACCACGTTGGCCACCCACTGTGGGTAGGAAGTAACTGCTAGAAAACAGGCATCAAATTATTTCATAACTTCAGACTTAATTTTCTCAGACATCTCTGGGCGCATTCGGCGGACCTTCTGTTTCACTGGAGGACAGTCTTCCTTGGTAGGCAATCGGTGAACCACAATATCGGTATCTAACCCAGGCATATATTCATAAGACCAGGCAAAGATCTCAACATAGTCATGCAGCATCTGAATCAACCGTTGCTTAACACTAGCTTCCAAATTTGCACCGATCTTTACCTCTTTCTTGTCTACCTCTGTAGCCAGATTTATTGTTTCCACCAACCCTTCATGTGGCTGTATAGCCCTCTCTTCCTGGAGTAACATTCTGGCAAGTTCACCAGGCACTTCACAATCATCTTCACCTTCGTCTTCGGCTAAGTTGATCGGACTTTCGAAGTCATAACTGTCAGTAGTAGAGTCGTTAACAGTGAGATCCAGAGTAGATGTAGACTTGTATATGTGAGTGTGTGTAAAATAGTTGTTTTGCAATATGTAGTAAAAGAAAAAAAAGGAGCGCAAAATTTGAAATGCAAGAAATGTCCAATGCTTTTATTAATGAAATATGTAGATGAAATACATAAAGCCCTCACAAATGAAGCCACGGTGCCCCGGGTAAGACACTGGGCCGTAAAGTTTAAAACATTGTATGTTACAAATACAAAACAAAAGTCTCATTACTGGGTAACAAAATAAATTGGGATGAATTCCTTTGCTGTCCAGTTGCTTAGTCCACCATCAGTAGTAGGATAGATCCAACTTTCGAACTCAGATTCTTCAACATCGTCTTCAATGGCATTCACTCCCGAATTGCTGATAAACAGGGGAGCTCTTCCGATCCGTGCATTTCGAACAACCCTTTGAGCTTCTGCAGTGAAACCAAAACCAAACTTGTTAGTCTTATGTGAAAAATCAGGGAGTTGGCCCCAATTTACACACCCACCTTTCTCGATAACAGCCCGGGCATCCTTGAGGGAAGCCATCTTCATAGGAGGATCTTGAAGAAGTGAAAAACACAAGAAGGGGGGTTGAATTGTAAAAACTGGAAGTCAATTGCAGTCAACACGGTATTTTTATCCTGGTTCATTTGATCTCAAACTACTCCAGTCCACCCGTCAAGGTGATTTCGCCTCTCTCCAACGAGGTCTTAATCCACTATATTCAACTGAATATTACAACTGCTTTAACAACCGCTAAAGCCTTCTAGAGTCAAACCACAAACCGGTTTCTCAAGGAAATACTTTCTTACAAAGAATTGAAATCTAGGTGTGTGAATGTTTTCTACAAAAACTATTTATCACAACTGTGATACTACACAATTTAAGCTTATGAGAACTAGAGTGCTAAAATATTTGAGTAAAGAATTTGAGAGCTTTTAGCAGACTGAGAGTGAGGAAGATGATGAATAGCTTTAGGCGTGTAGATTGTTGTAGAGCATTAGCCAATTCAATCTTCATTGACTTGTTTATATATCATTGGAAATAAGGTACGTTGGACTAGTAATTCCGTTTCAATGCCAATAACATTCTTTCCTTATTAAGCAGATCTTGTCTGGAATGATGCCGTTGGTAATAAAGAATCTTGAATGCACAGTACCGTTGCCACTTAAGCGTGTTTTGGCTTTGGCTCATTCTGATGCTGCTTAGGTGCTGATGAACTGTTGTCTTGATCAGAGTTCAGATGGTTAAGCGCAGATCTGTTCATCAAGCTTCAGCATAAGCACAAGTTGATCTTCTGATTCTGGTATCTGATATAACATCTTCTGATGCTGATGTTGATATCTCATTTTCTGATGCTGATGATGATGTTCTCTTGCTGTTATCCATCAGAGTTTCTATAGAACATAATATAATTTTTAGATAGCATATGTGTCTTATATGAATCATACAATTAATATATCGTTGCATTTTGTTATCATCAAAACTTAAACTTAGGGTAGTAGATTCAAACTTTGTTCTAACAAATCTTCATAAATAGTTTCAGCTGACGCCAACGTTTGGGGAACCTCTTCAAAATGTTGAAACGGGGTCTCAATGAACTCCCCATCCATCTCTACATATCGGAAAGAGTTGAGGTGGCTCACCATGTACTCTTCCTCTCCTCGTACCATCACAATTTTCCCTTTGACTGGGTATTTCAGCATCTGGTGGAGCGTAGAAGTTACTGCCCCAACTTTGTGGATCCATGGGCGACCCAGGAAACAAGAATAGGATGGCCGAATGTCCATCACATAAAAAGTAGACGCAAAGACCTAAGAACCAACCTTCACGAGAATATCAACTTCTCCATGTACCATTCTCTTTGACCCATCAAAGGCCCTGACAACAATGTTACTTGGCTTCAACTCTAAACCCTCACAGTCCAACCGGTCTAGAGCTTTCTTAGGTAAAACGTTCAATGAAGAACCAGTATGCACTAATACATGGGCTAGGGTGGTGCCCCTGCATTCAATGGAGACATGCATGCCATCATTGTGATTCCTCCCCTTAGCAGGCAAGTCGGCGTCAGAGAAACCTAACCCATTATCAACAGTCAGACTAGCCACGCAATCTCTAAACTAATCAGCTGATGTTTCTTGTGGTAAGTGTGCAGTCCTCAGGAAAGTAATCAGAGCCTTGGCATGGGCTTCTGAGAATAGTAACAGAGACAACAGAAATTTTGGAAGGGGTTTGCCCCAGCTTCTCGACTATATTGTAGTCGTTCTTTTTTATAATCTTCAGAATTTCCTCCATCTCTTGTCTAGAGGCTTCAACAGTAATTGTCTTCGGTGCCTCCGTCCGGGAAGGCTCATAAGTGGTCCCTTTGCCCCGAGTGTCAGATGACTCGACAACAGGGGTAAGAATGGGAACTTGAACAGGAATAGTAGCAGGTACACCAGCAGGAATAATGACGACAGGTTTTCCGAATAACTGGTGGAGAGATCTCAGGGGAGAAAAGCCTTCTACTGCGGGTGACTTTACTAGATCCCACAATATTGTTGACGTCAGTATCAGCCTCTTCAGCACTCAAGTCTTGCTTAACTCCATGATAATATACGTCAGCCCCGTAATGCCAAGGGATAGCTTTATTGGATGTATAGGGGATAGGCTCAGGAACAGTGATGATCAATGGTGCGATTGTTGGAACAGATGTAATTCTAATAGGCTTTCTCGAGGCAGCCTTGGAAGAATTGTCAAAAATGGTGATTATAGCAACTTCTTCAGTAGGAACCAAAGGAACAAAAGTCTTCTCAAACAAAATTTCTTTATTATCCATCAGGCATTGGACACCTGACTTCAAGAGAGGGCAACTGGTAGGTAGGACAGAACACATACGGAAACCTTCGTCACAGCCCAGAAATAAACCGGATAACAAAAGGTTCCTCTTCACAATCATCAAGGAAGTAACAATGTCTCTTACAGAAACCACAAACGAGTCTTCATCTATAGCATTCACTCCATGCTTGGGCATGGGAGCAGTCACAACATTAGGTCTTTCAGGTGCTTCGAATTCAATCTCCTTCGCATCAATCAAGTCCTATACCTTGTTCTTCAAGACCCAACAGTTATCTGTATCATGTCCCGGGCTATTAGAGTGAAAAGCACAACGGGCATTCGGATTGTACATGGGTGATGCAGTGTTGGGGGTCTTCGGGGCCTCCTTCAGAATCACTAAGTTGGTTTTCAATAACTGTGGCAGAATTTGGGATAAAGTCATGTTGAGCTGAGTAAATTGTCTTCGCGGCCTCTCGACCCTTGGCTGATTGTTGCGCTGAAGAGCGCCAGTAGGTCTTGATATAACCACCGCATTAACAGCTTGGCGACGTTCAAGTCTATTACGGCTTTGTGTGCTGTAAACAGCACTCGACTCCTTCTTAAAGGGCTTCTTCTGGGTGCTTGATGAAGCACCCTTCTGTATTTTACCAGATTTGTTACCAACCTCAATTCTTTCCCCGATCATGATCAGCTCTATAAACCCGGACGAAGAACTACCAATCAGATGGTTGAAATACGGACCATACAAGGTCCCCAGAAACATATACACTAGCTCCCTATCAGCCAAGGGAGGTTGTACTCTACCAGCAAGGTCCCTCCACTTCTGAGCATAATCTTTGAAACCTTCGCCCGCACCCATTAACATACCCTGGAGTTGGGTACGCGTGGGAGCGAGGTTGGCGTTGTATTGGTACTGCTTGTAGAAAGCAGCAGCCAAGTCCTCCTAATTACGAATACTAGCTCCTTCTAGCTGGTAAAACCATTCAAGCTGAGTCCCTGAAAGACTGTCTTGAAAGAAGTGGATCCAGATATTCTTGTCAGCAGTGTATGGCTGAATCTTCCTAACATGCGAATGAAGGTGCAGTTTAGGACAAGAAACCCCGTCGTACTTAGCAAAGGCTGGTGCTTTGAATTTGTGGGGAATCACCACCCCAAATGACAAACCTAGATCACCAAAGTCCAACCCAAGGACCTTCTGGATCTCCATGGCACTTAACCGATCTTCATGTTGTTTATATCTATCCTCAACCGGAGGATACTGGTCTTCATCAAAGTCGGTCTTGTTTTCTGAAACCACAGGGCTAGGAGCCCTCCTTTCTTCCTGATTATCTCCCCCTCCATATGAGTGGGTCAAATCAACCTCTTCTCGCAAATCGTTTATGAATCTGCGACCCATATTAAATAGGACCGTCTTCTTCTTCTTCTTCTTCTTCTTCTTATCTTTTAGGATAAGGGCCTTCAGATCTTGCTAACCCTTAGCCAAATTCATGAACAATTCCTGGAACTAGGTGTTTTGAGCCTGTAGAGCCTTTATTGCTTGTTCGGTTGATGTTTCAGAAGACATGATGCTGAAATAAACAACGAAGAAGATGAGAAACCTGTAAGGGTACCTGTTATGAGGTGCATGGGAATGATATGCACATGATATGATTTCAAAGACATCGAGAGATTCAAATTCGTAAACAAAACGAAACACACTTTTATTAGATAAACTTGAAATTCAATTGTTCAACAGATTCCTTTAAGGCATTACAAGAAAGAAAAACTGAAAAAGTAAATCAAAAACTAGAAATAATCAAAAAGACAATCAGTTCTCCCATGGTCGTTTCTTGTCGGTGCGGACATAGTCATTGAGGATTCGCTCGTTCTCCAGCTGCCTTGTCAACTTCTGAATCTTTTTCTTTTGCTCGTGATACTTTTCTCTATAAGTATCCCGTTCTTCCCTCAGCTGCATCCAGGACCTCTTCAATGCCCCAATGTCAGTAGGCATGTAAGGGTGTAAGATGGTAGGAGGAACCCCTTCTTCATCAGCAACTTCAAGAGTTATAGGCAAGACAACTTCGTAGGGCATTCCCAGCTTTTGGGCAGGGATTCGAACCCATCGGAGATATGGCTCCATTGGTAGAGAAGTATTCACACCCAGCTCGTATGGATCAGACCTGTGTACCCTATCCCAAGCTCTTATGAATCTGCGGTGTTGCTCATCACTATCACCTTGGAAGTCAAAGACAATACTTGACATTAGCAACTCATGAGGTCCTTCCCTTCTAGCTCGCCCAAACTGACGTAAGGCCAAGCACAGATTATAAGTGATCGCTCCATTGGTTCCTATAAGTGGGACATTGGGGTATTCCCCACAACGATCAATAATAGCCATATCTTCCATATCCTTGATAGTCCAAATGATGTCATTATGAGAGAGACATAATCCTATAGGCCCATCCCATGCCTTCCGTGTTCTTCAAAACTGATTTGGGGAGGTGAGAAATAAACCACCTCGCCAGAAATGGCGCACAGCACATCAGGGTTCCCCGCTTCCGAGCAGTACGGGCATAAAGAGAATGAAGAATGTCACCCAAGAGAGTGGGTACTGGATTACCGGACATGAAGTTCTTTACCGCATTCACGTCAACAAAGGAATCGGAGTTAGGAAAAAATACCAAACCATATATGAGAAGAGCCAAAATGTCTTCAAATGCCTGGAAGTCTAGACTGTCCCAGAAATGATTAGCTTTACCAACCAAGAACTTAGTCAAAAAGCCTTTTGTTCCACTTCTAGTCTCCCAATTAGACATTACCTCAACCTTTATCAGATGAAGGCCTGAAGCAATCTCTTTCGGCCTAAGGATCTTCTCCCAACCTGTGAACGGGGTTTGCTCCAGGATAAAGATACCAAGAAGATCAGAGAACTCTTCCAAGGTAGGGACCAACTGGTAGTCCGGAAAAGTAAAGAAATGGTACAATGGATCAATGAACTGGACTAGGACACTCATAATCTGTTCATCCATCTTGGAGGTGACCAAACTAAGAAGGTTCCCATGTCTTCTGATGAAGGAGGTAGTATCTAGCATCTTTGCAACCAATTCCTTAAGCTGAGTGGGAATTTGGACAAAATTAATCTGAATAGTGTTTCTACGCATGGGTGTCATGACCTACAAAACAGAACAAAGATGAATTCCCTCTGTCTTTGAAATAGGTTAGTCCAATGCAATATGCATGCAATGTCATGATGTCATGATGTCATGATAGAAAACACACCACAAGTATCCACAAATAGCAAACATGGTAAGGGCAAGCAAGTCATACAGATAGCCCTTAGATTTCAGGCTGGCAAGGAGCTTAGGTACTACCCTCTTTTAGTTCAGTTGGTTTAAACCTGTCCTAAAATAGTAACCGGGTTCTAGAGGATCACAATATCACTGACCACCCTCAATCGGTCATAATTCCAATTTAGCAACCTTTTCTTACAGCCGGAATCATCGCGAGAGTTTGGTCTCAAGGAGTGTAGCATGTTGCTACTGTTCTATGGCCACGTTGGTCAATTTAAAGATTCTAAGGTCATTTGGTGCTTAATTACCCCTTAGCAGACCCATATTCTCCTCGTTGCGCCACAAGGGATATCGGTACATACTAAAGTGCCACACCAACGTAGCTACTACTTCAACCGTATCGGTCTACGCTGTACAGTTCCCTCACAGTTTATTGCTACTTACCTAAAGGGTATCCCCCAGATCCGGGTTAGGATCTATAGTAACTCCGATTCAAGCCCACAAATATAAAGCATACAAGTCAAGCAATTGAAAACAATATGAACTATTCCTAAGGTACACCCCACTTATAAAGACATCCCCGACAGAGTCGCCAGTTCTGTGATCCGGTGGGAAGAACTTACTGTTTTTGGAATGCTGGTTCGCGTTTTGCGTTTTTTGTTTGTAAAATGTCGCAGTAAGCAAGAGTCGCCACCGAATTTTATTATATCCAACAAGGAAAGGAAAAAAGCACAGAAAAATTCCTTTTTCAAGATATTTCTCGGGTTCGGGGGGTAGATTTATAGAAAGGGAAGGTGTTAGCACCCTTTCTATCCGTGGTTATCCACGGGCTCTTAGGTACTTGCTCAATTGTTTTCAAAAGTTGTTTTCTTTGTGCTTGTGGGTTTTGAAAAAGTTTTTGTTTGAAAACTTCGATTTAACTCTTGCTTCTGTCCTCAAGAGTGTAATGAAGTGTTTTGAAAACTTTGTTTGAAAAGTGTAAGTGTGAAGAGTTTTGTTTTGAAAGAGCAAGTATCTAAGAACCATCTACCTACTCGAAAAAGGAATCGTTTTATGCTAATTTCCTTTAGACAATGCTATCCTACTATTGATGAGTAGGTAGCATCGTCGTTGGAGTTTAAGGGTCAATTCGAATGCGGGACTTACAGTCCCTAAAGAAATGTTAGGACGCCTTAGAAGTAACCCTAATATATTAGATCATTTATTTTGAGGCAATTATATATGAGGCAACCGTTTCGAGGCGACTATGATCTTTTAGACAAGAGGGCGACCTCTAAAGCGACCTATACTTAATGACCGTGTACGAAGGCAACCAAGTGGGGTGTACCCTAGGAGTGCGCATGTGCGAGTGTGTCGTTTTCAATTATTTTTATCTTTGTACATGTTAAAGGTGACCTAAGTTGATTTTAGGTTAAAACATTCAGTCTTGTCATGCCATCCTATTATCAAACATCTAACAGTTTATAAGTTGCGGAAAAAAATGCGGAATTTAAATTACAAGGCGTCGGGTATTTACATCGCCAAAGACAAACCCTTTGAAAATAAATAAAGCGATAAAAATAAATAAAAGTCCTATTTAACTATTACAATCTAGGAGAAAGTACATTATATGATACAAAATAAATCGCATGCGGGAAATTAAATTGAGCGGAAGATTAGGGTTTTGACCCTTTTTGGTTAAAGAAAATATTTTTTGTTGTTTTTATTTTAAGAAAGAAATTAACCTAAATTAATTACTAAATTGAATTAATAAATTAATTAATAAATTAATTAATAAAAATAAATTATTTTTGGGTTTTTGTTATTTTAAGAAAGAAAAATAAAATAATTAAGTTAGTAATTAAAAAACCTAATTAAATCTAATCTAATTTTAATTATTTACAAAAAATAGGTTAAAGTTATTCTAATTAAAACCTAAATTAATTTATTAGTATTTATTAATAAAAATAAAAATTTGATTGAATAAAAATATTTTGTGATTTTATTTTATGAAAAAAAGAAATTTGATTGGTTAGTAAATTAAATAAAAAAAAATAAAAAAAAAATAAAAAAAAAATAAAACAAAGTAAATAAAATAAAAAGAGTGAAGGGTTTGGGCCTGCATTTGTGGTGTGATTAGCAATCTGAAGCCCAATTGCAGCTGGCCCTTTGTTGACTTTTGGAATCCAGTGGGCGTGCGTGGACCTTGCCTATGGTGGACCCTCAGCCTGGGACTCTCAGATTTGGCCTTTGGACATCTGGCCATTGGATGCCTGAGGGGGCATGATAGTTCTCAAACCCAAGCGTGTACCTGATTGCCTGCAAGAAATTTGGAAAATGCAAATTGCTGGAGGCAGGGATCGAACCCCCTGACCTCCAGCCTTTGGGTCTCTAAGCGCCTATGCGGCCACCACTGGGATGCTTTGTTGTCTTTGTTATTATAATGCAAAACATATATTATATAAAAAAAACAAAAATCATTGCCAGAAATTCAAAACGCGCACACAACATTTGGATGTACCAATGGGCAGGGGACACCTCATCGTCCCTGTCCTGAAACCTGTAAAAGATTACCTGCGGATTTGAATCCGCAGCTAAAAGCGCAGGCTCATCCTAAAATCCATCTCAGGCCACAAAAACGAGTTCTAAGGACATGGTTGTACTCGTCCTTCCCTCCCAGTCCCAACCATACCTCTCTTGATGGTCAATTGTTCCTGAAAAGAAAACGCCCAAAAAAGCTCCAAGAACCCCAGCTATGGTAATTCTTGTTACAGATCATATAAATGAAATTCGATAATACAAAAAGTTTGCAAATGTCCTTGTGATCACAAATATGCAATTATTTTGTCCAAATGATACCGGAATGATGATTTACGATTTCAAGAAAGAAGCGGATCCGCGTGATACTTACAGTGCTTTAGAGTGCTTGAAAACACGTGGTCTGGATTGCAAAAGCTTCTGGAGATGATCAGCAGTCGATTGAGACAAGCCCTAAGTCCTTAAAATGCCTCTAGCTTGACCTTTGGTATCTCACTTTTTGTCAATTTTCCAATTTCTGATTCTGCCTCTACCTGTAGCTTCCAACCCCTATTTCGATTCCTCTTGCTTGCTTATGTACTATGGAGTGTATTAGGGTAAGAATTATGGATTAAATCTTCCCATATCAATGCATACATATTTGATTTGATCTCTTCTTTAAAGCTTGCCAATTTTGCCAAATATCAATCTTTTTGCACATGAATTGGTGTGATTCGAGTTTGATGATGATAATGATGATAATCAAAACCTGAAACAACCAAAAAATCTTATGTAATCAAAGTTTTAGATTTTATATGATTTAATTTGATTAAAAATGAATAAATTCAATAAAAAATCAAATTAAATAATAAAATAAAATATGGGCTCATGGATGAAGCTAGGACACGTGGGCAACTATGCAAGCTCAAATCAAGTGGAAAAGAATGGGCCTATTTGACAAATTTTGATGTTTTGGGGATAGTTGACTTTTGGTAATTGTGCAAAAATGTCCAACTTCAACAATGAATAACTTCTTCAATTTTGTACTTTTGGAAGTGTTCTTGGACCTATTATAAAGCTTGAGATGTCCTCTAACCAACCCTTTTGGTCTCATCTCATTTTGATATTCCATGCTCAAGTTATAAGCTTTGGAAAGAAAGGTGTTTTTGTTGACTTTCAAAAATGACCTATAATGTCCAAATTCATAACTTCTTGTGAGTGTATTTTTTGATATTGGAGTATGAATATGGATTGTAGTAAATTGCATCCTATTCAAAATGAGCTTTGGATGGGTCATTTATCATAAAGTATGAGAAAGTTATGCTTGGTCAAAGTTGAGTTGACTTTTCCTACAAAACCCTAACTTAGCAACTTTTAAATCTTGATGAATTTTGAGCAATCCTTGATGAATCATGATAAAACCTTGATAAAATGATGAAATATCCTTCAAAATGAGAATATTGACAAAAAATATTGAAGTTTGACTGTTTATAGGTCATAGTTGACTTTTGCCTTAGCACGGTCGATTTTTGGACCCTTTGAGCAATTGACTGGGCAAACTTCCTCTGGAAGGCTTGAAATATGGCATGGATGACCTTGAGAACATATTAGGACATTGTGGAGCTCCTGAGGTCATTTGGACTCAAAGATCTTGATGCAACCCAAAACCCTAATTTGGGGTTGCCTGCCTTAGGAGATAACTTATCTGTCCAACTCTTGAGCAAACTTGAGCCACTTGGAGATTTTCTTGCGATGTTTTGAGAAATATGAAAGGGAAAATTTTGGGGTACAACAATCCCTATATCATGTTTCAAAACAAATGGTGCATAAATTTCTATTGGCCGACCTCAAAATAGGTGCGACTTCTATATAAGTCCATTTACGATTGCTTAACATAGCGCTAAATTTTGTCCCGATTCGAATAAAAGATCATTTGTGTCCCAAATTTATGATTGCAAGCCCAAGTATGTTAATTTGATATCTTTGATCCAATAACATTGAGATCCATTGTGTGGAGGCTTTGGTTCTACCAATCCTCTAATGGATCTACAACACTTTTGGTCAACGCGAATCACTTAAACATCGTTGATCATTAAATGGTACTTATGAGAATTCCAAATGGATGATATACTTGAAAAAAAGCAAATGCAACTTGTTGTGTGGAGGATTTGGTTCTACCAATCCTCTAATTAGTTCCAAATGCAAACTTCAAGATGGTCATCCAACTAACTACTAACTATTGACTTGTTTTACCTTATGCTTTATGTACCATTTACTTTTAGCATTTACATTTCATGCCATTTTCATCTTTGCTCATTTGAGCATTTACTTTCTTGCCATTTTTACTTTTCTCACTTGAGCTTCTTCTTTTCCTTTCTTAAGATACTTAATAATCAACATAAACCCTAAAAAATCTTTAATGGTACTTGGACTATTTGGTTACTATCCTTGGCATTATGGAGCATGGGACTTTTCTTGGACTTAGGATTAAAAACCTTGGCCTATCTTGGAGACTTTGTGTCTTTATATGATTATTTTGTCTGGAGTTCTTGAGGTTTACCTCAAGACATTGGGTTGTTTGTTTGTTTTTGTATGCAGGTTATTGTGATTACACCGTTTGTTTGTAATCTGGAATTCACCTGTATACAATCGTTACTCTGCCAAATTTTTGTGAAGACTTAATACACTTGAAGTTTGGTTCTCTCAAGAGGTCTATTATTTTTTTGCCTGATTGGTTTCAAATCCAAGGAATGGGAATTCTATCTTGGCTCATAATGTCAAGTTTTGGCTTCTTGTTGGTTAGGTGGTTCTTATCCCTAGCTTTTTACCTTATGCTTTAGGATAGTCCCTTCTTCTCTTTCCATCTTCTTTAATTTCAAAAATCTTCTTCCTCCTTTTGAAAACTCTTCTTGTTTTTAAACTTGAACCACTTTCATAATAAACTTGGACTTGTGTCCTTTCATTTTCAAAACATTTTCATAATAAACTCTAATCAACTTAATAATACCTTGAAATTTTTTGTGAGAAGACTAAAAGTCAATCAATCTCATTTCAAACCATTTTTCTACTTTGTCTTTTTATCTTTAAACTTTTCTTAAAAGATTAAACTCTTGTCAATCCTTGTAGTGATGCAAACAACTATACTTCTACAATATATAGTGAAGAGAGATATTTTCCACTTGGGTGTTGAGTGAGACATTTTTTATTTTGAAATCCAAGCCATATCCTCCACTTTGAGATGATGCAAATTCTCCTTTCTCATGATTGTGGGTAGTAGGTGTGTTTTCCACACGGACAATGATGATGATGTTTTATCTCATAAAATTAACCAACGCATTTGTGTTTTAAATTTTTAAAAGAGGAACTACGTGTACCCTGATCCCCTATTGCACGAAAGGTGGTACGTAGGCACTAAAGGCTCGCAACTGCGGCGGGTGAAAAAAATATAAAATGAACATATTTATTTCCTTACCTCCACCATCCATTTTTTTATATACAACATTTTTTATAGCCAAAATATACAGATTTTACAAAGAGGCTCATGCGGAGTACCGTAGATGTTTAGGGTGCTAATACCTTCTCTTTGCATAACCAACCCCCTTACCTTGAATCTTCCCTCCTCTTTTTGGGTTATTCGCTCTTTTCCCATTCCTTTGGAAATAATAAAGTGCGGTGGTGATTTTATTTTGATTTGTATAAAGTCTAGTCAATCTAATGGGTTAGTCTTGAACATTTCTACCACTACAATATGCATTGACTCATAAACCGTTTTTCACTTATAGCATTGTTCTTGAAACTGAAACTTGTGTTTTGAGTTTGAGTTGTTGTATTGTTTTGGATAAATCAAGTTGGAGGTGGTTGTTTTTGAGTTTGGAAAATAGTGATGTTACAAAAATTGTTCTTGTATTTGAACAATTTCTATGTGATGTATATTAAGTATTTGGATAGTTGGTTTAAGGGAAAACTTGCAAGGTTGTATAATGGGTTAAGGTTTTTTAGTTTTTATATTGCCCCTGTTCAATCTTCTTAAACCTGAAGAGTTAGATTGGCGGATCGACCATTCGTGACTTGAAGGTGGAGTATGATTGGACACTAGAGTGCCCAGAAATTTGCACTCGAAGATGAAATGGGAATGGGCTTATATATGCCATTTGGAGGAATGATGGATATTTGCAGGAGATGGGCTTGTAGATGCCATCCAAGAGTGACTATTGACAAAAAATGGACTAAGTCTTAACTTGAGTTCAACTGGAAAAGAATCAGAATAAATCTTTGGGAGCGATTTATTTGAACCAGGAGAAGTCTTATATGTTGTTTGACTGGGAAGAATCAGAGTAAATCTTGGTGCAATTTATCTGAACCAGAAGTGTTCCTTTGGAAAGTATCAGGGTAAACCGTTGAGGGGTTTAAACTGAACCAAAAGAGATCTTGAATATTCTTTAACTGGAAATAATCAGAGTAAATCTTTGTGCGATTTATCCGAACCAGAGAAAGTGTCTGCGGGAAAGAATCAGAATAAATTGTTGAGAGATTTATCTAAACCTAAAATGTTCCTTTAGAAAGTATCAGGATAAACTGTTGAGGAGTTTAAACTGAACCAAAATAGATCTTGAGTACTCTTTACCTGGAAATAATCAGAGTAAATCTTTGTGTAATTTATCTGAACCAGAGAAAGTGTCTGCGGGAAAGAATCAGAATAAATCGTCGAGAGATTTATCTAAACCTAAAATGTTCCTTTGGAAAGTATCAGGATAAATCGTTGAGGGGTTTAAACTGAACCAAAAGAGATCTTGAGTATTCTTTAACTGGAAAGAATCAGAGTAAATCTTTGTGCGATTTATCTGAACCAGAGAAAGTGTCTGCGGGAAAGAATCAGAATAAATCGTTGAGAGATTTATCTGAACATGAAGTGTTCCTTTGGAAAGTATCAGGATAAATCGTTGAGGGGTTTAAAATGAACCAAAAGAGATCTTAAGTATTCTTTAACTGAAATGAATCAGAGTAAATCTTTGTGTAATTTATCTGAACCGGAGAAAGTGTCTGCGAGAAAGAATCAGAATAAATCGTTGAGGTTTAAACTGAACCGACAGGGATTTGAAGGAAATATATGTTATGTAGATGGTTGACCAGTCCTTTCTTGGGAATTGATCTGTAATTGACTTGTTGAAATTTTGATGATAATTTTTGTCGATTGATCTTTCCTGAGAAGATGAAAGGTTAGTTGCATGCAATGTCATGATGTATGAAATGCATAGTGTAGTTATGTTCTCAAAATAAATGAGATTGTGTCGTATGTATTTGTGCTGTCAATGTCATGACGTATGGATGCGATGTATGGACATGTTAATTGTTATGTCGCCGTGCTGCTGGAGTCGGGGAAAATGAATCCCTGAACACTGTTGAGAATAAGGAGTGCAAGTCTTCATGTTTTGAAGTTGAAGTGCTGATGAGCTTCCATTTGTTAGAGAAATAAACTCTATTGTGTTAAGGGAAATGTCGTGTATTGCTTGTAGACCTCGTGAAATACTGCCGGGGAATCCTGAGAAATCAGGCGACTTTCACTGAGGAATCTTAGGAGCGGTAACTGGAAATTTTGTTCCGTTTGAGATGTGAGAGAGCTTGATATCATTAAGCTGTATACTGAAAATATGATGGCGATCCTAAAACGTGATGTCCCGTTTTCCATTCTTGTTGGAAAAGGTACCTGCGGGGGATTTTATGGAATAGTCTAGAGATATTATCCTATTTCTTAAAGCCATTAGTGATTGTCTTTCTATTTTCTGTTCCTTTTTTTTACTCATTTGTAAATAGTAGTTACGCTCAAATGCATATGTTCAAAAATAAATCATTGGACGTTTTTGTAAACAAAACACATAAATAAAGAAAAACATATAGTTTTGCACTTTTAAAGGGATATCTTTGTATTTAACTTGAATAAGTATTTTTGTACAATGAGACGAACATCCTACTAAGAGAATGTCATCGTAGAAAAAATGAAAGTTTGATACAAAGAAGAGATATCTATGTGAAATAATCCCATGGGGTTCCCCTTTTGCTATAGCCTTCGTGTCTCTGAGCATCTTGTCCACTTGCTGCCTTGTCCGAAGTTGATTGGATTGATTAGACCCGTTGAGTTTTTCAGTTGATGCTAAAGGTTGTTTGTAAGGTGATGCAACGGGACATAGTCATACGTTGTGTTTCCCTAACTTTTTCCTGGACCACCCTTTCGGGTTTTTAGTCCACCGGGATACCCTTTTTTTCCCAAGCCGCCCTTTCAAGTTTTCAACTTGCCAGGTGTACAATTTTTTTATATATTTTATCCCTAATTTTTTCCCGAACCTTTGTGGTTCACCGGGATGCCCTTGTTTTGCCTAGGTGTGTCAACCTAGCGGGTCTCTTATGCGTAGTATCTTTTGACTATGTCCGCGTTCATAGGGTGCGGAAGGTCGTTACCATCCATAGTGGTTAAGATCATTGCTCCACTAGAGAATATGCTTTTGATCACAAATGGTCCTTCGTATGTAAGAGTCTATTTTCCCCTGGGATTACCTTATGGAAATATGATATGCTTGATTACCAAGTTACCAACCTGATATACATGACATTTGACCTTTTTGTTAAAAGCTTTGATCATACGTTTTTGGTACATCTGGCCATGACAGACAGCCGTAAGCCTCTTCTCATCAATTAAGTTCAACTGGTCAAGCCAAGTTTGAATCCATTCATCTTCGTTCAACCCTGCATCCTTTATGATTCTCAGAGAAGGTATTTGGACTTCAATTGGTAGAACAACTTCCATACCGTATACCAAGGAGAAGGGAGTTGCCCTTGTTGATGTGCGCGCCGTGGTACAGTAACCGTGGAGAGCAAATGGTAGCATCTCATGCCAGTCCTTGTAGGTTATTGTCATTTTTTGTATGATCTTCTTGATGTTATTATTCGCGGCTTCGACAACGCCATTCATCTTTGGCAGGTAAGGGGAAGAATTATGGTGATGGATCTTGAATTGTGCGCATAGTGTAGTGATCATAGTATTGTTGAGATTCTTACCATTATCTGTGATGATTCTCTTCGGGATACCGTACCGACATATGAGATTTTGTTTGATGAATCAGGCCATAACACTTTTGGTAAAGGAAGCAAAAGAAGCTGCTTCAACCCACTTCGTGAAATAGTCAATGGCCACCAAGATGAAGCGGTGTCCATTAGAAGCTGTAGATTTGATTTCTCCAATCATATCGATGCCCCACATCGCGAATGGCCAGGGAGAAGTCAAGAAGTTTAGAGGCACTAGAGGTATATGCACTTTGTCAGCATAGATCTGACACTTGTGGCAGGTTTGTGAATGCTGATAGCAATCTTCTTCCATGGTAGACCAGTAATACCCTGCCCGTAGGATCTTTTTAGCCATCGTATGCCCACTGGAATGGGTTCCAAAAGCGCCTTCATGTAGATCAACCATGATCTTTTCTGCCTCAACCTTGTCTATGCAAACAAGCAAAACAGAGTCATGGTTGCGCTTGTAGAGAATGACATTACTGATGAAGAACTTAGCAGAGAATCTTCTCAAGAACTTCTTATCATTGACTGAAGCTCCTTCCGGATACTCTTGGGCCTTGAGATACCTCTTGAATTCATGGAACCAAGGCTGGTCCACTACTTCTTCAGTATTGATCTCATGACAATAAGATGGTTCATCCACCCGCTAAATTGTGATATGGAGAGCCTCGTTACCCCACTTGAGTTTAAACATGGATGACATAGTGGCTAGCGCGTCCGCTAGTTGATTTTCCTCTCGTGGAAAATGCTCGAAGGTAATTTCCTCGAAATATGGGATCAATGTCAACACATTTTCTTTGTAGGGGATGGGGTTAGGGTGTTTCGTATCCCATTCTCCTTTGATCTGACTGAGGACTAAGGCTGAATCTCCAAATACACTTAAGGACTTGATTCCCAAATGTATGGCAGCTTTGAGACCAAAAATACACGCTTCGTATTCTGCCATGTTATTGGTACAGTTGAAGCAAAGTCTTGCGGTAAAGGGAGTATGACATCCTTTAGGGGATATGATTACATCACCTATGCCATTGCCAAGTGCGTTGGAGGCTCCGTCAAAAACCAAGGTCCATCGGGATCCTTGTTCAGGTCTGTCATATTGTCTGAGTTCTTCACAGTTGTTTATCATCATGATGTCTTCATCTGGGAATTCGAATTTCATGGACTGATAGTCATCCACAGCTTGATGAGCAAGGTGATCGGCTAGCACACTGCCCTTTATTGCTTTTTGGGTAGTGTACTGAATGTCGTATTCAGTCAGAATAATCTGCCATCTTGCTATTCTCTCAGAGAGGGCAGGCTTCTCGAATATGTATTTAATTGGGTCCATCTTGGATATTAATAAGGTAGTATGGGTCAGCATATACTGTCTCAGCCGACGAGCAACCCATGCTAGAATGCAATAAGTTTTCTCAAGAAGTGAATATCTTGTTTCACAATCGGTAAATTTTTTGCTCAGGTAGTAAATAGCATGCTCTTTTCGGCCAGACTCGTCATGCTGCCCCAACACACACCATTGAATTTTCCAAGACAGTTAGATACATGATTAAAGGTATTCCCTCGACTGGCGACATCAAAACATGAGGCTCTTGTAGGTACTCTTTGATCTTGTCGAAGGCAGCTTGGCAATCATCATTCCATCTGACTACTTGATCTTTCTTCAATAATTTCAAGATTGGTTCACAAGTAACTATTAAGTGAGAAATGAATCTGGCAATGTATTTTAGCCGTCCTAAGAATCCTCTGACTTCCTTCTCGGTGTGAGGAGCAGACATTTCTTGTATTGCTTTCACCTTGGCAGGTTCCACTTTGATACCCTTACCGCTGACGACGAAGCCTAGGAGCTTACTGGACGTCACCCCAAATGTGCATTTATTCGGGTTTAACCTCAGCTTGTATTTCTTTAGTCTTTCAAACAGTTTCTGCAAATGGTCAAGATGTTCCTCTTTAGTTTGAGATATGGCTATCATGTCATCCATATAGACCTCTATTTCGTGATGAATCACGTCGTGAAATAGAGCTACCATGGCACGCTGATAGGTTGCCCCAACGTTCTTCAACCCAAATGGCATAACCTTGTAACAGAATATGCCCCACTGTGTGACAAAGGTCATTTTCTCCATGTCCTCAGGGTCCATTTTGATTTGATTGTATCCTGAGAAACCGTCCATAAATGAGAACACTTTATGTTGTGCGGTATTTTCAACCAGAGTGTCGATATAGGGAAGCAGGAAATCATCCTTGGGGCTTGCCCTATTCAAATCTCTGTAGTCCATGCACATTCGTACTTTGCCGTCCTTTTTAGGCACTGGAACAACATTGGTGACCCATTGTGGATAGGAGGTAACGGATAAGAATCTGGCGTTGAATTGTTTCATGACTTCGGCCTTGATGTTCTCTGACATGTCTAGACGCATTCGACGGACTTTCTATTTTACTGGAGGGAAGTCTTCTTTTGTCGATAGACGATGGACCATGATATCAATGTCAAGTCCTGGCATGTCTTTGTTTGACCAGGAAAAGACCTCAACATAATTATGTAGCAACTGAGTTAGACACTTCTTGACACCGGGTTCCATATTGGCACCCACCTTGACTTCTTTCTTGTCCTCTTTGGTACCTAGGTTAACTGTATCCACTGGTTCTTCATGGGGCTGTATGGTCCTTTCTTCTTGTTGTAGTAACCTGGCTATTTCCCCTGGCACTTCACAATCTTCCTCACCTTCGTCTTCGGCTTGGTAGATTAGATTTTCAGAGTCACAAAAGGCCATAGCAGAATCGTTACCCATGGGATCCTGAGTGGATGTAGATCTACATTTTGAATGTGAGTGTGTATAAGAGCATAATTATCTTTGAAATAAATAAAAATGTAGAAAAAGAAAGACAAAGAGCACAAATTTTTTATGCAAAAACGTCCATGATTCATTGATGACATATGAAAATGAAGTAACAACCCTTACAAATGGACCGTTGTGCCTCGGGTAAGACACAAGGTTTTAAAAGTCTGAATTGTTTAATTATTACAGGTCCGACAAAAATTTAAAGACAATTACTGTTGGATAAAATTAATTGGGATACAATATTTAGCTTCCCAGGTGGTGAGTCCTCCGTTGATAGTTGGGAAAATCCATTCCTCTAGGTCGTAGCTGTCATCATCATCCTCCACTGTGTTGACTCCGTGGTGCTAATCTTCAAAGGTGGTCCCTCGGCACGAGCATGAAGAACAACTTTCTGGGCTCCTGAAGTGAAACCCAAACCAAACTTGTCAGATTTGTATGGTATATCTGGGAGTTGGCCCCAAATAGTACACCCACCTTCTTTGATTACTGCCTTGGCATCTTTCAGAGAAGACATCTTTAGCGGAGGTCTTGTAATCTTCGGGACTTGGGAAACAGTCTTGGTAGCTGCCACTGTTTGTGGGACTTCCTCGAAATGCTGAAACGGAGTTTCAATGAATTTACCATCCAATTCCATGTATCTGAAGGAGTTCAAGTGATTGACCATATATTCCTCTTCTCCATGGACAGTAATGATTTTCCCTTTGGTTGGGTATTTCAGCATCTGATGTAATGTAGAGGTGACGACACCAGTGTCATGAATCCATGGTCGGCCCAATAAACAGGAATATGAAGGGAGAATGTCCATCACGTAAAAAGTTGAATCAAAGGTTTGAGTTCCAACTTTTATGGGGATGTCCACCTCCCCATGCACCATCCTCTTTGATCCGTCGAAGGCCTATACCACTATGTTGCTGGGTTTTAAGGTCAAACCTTCACAGTCGAGTCTATCGAGAGCCTTCTTAGGCAGAACATTCAAAGAAGAACCGGTATCAACCAAGACATGGGCCAAAGTTGTGCTCCTGCATTCTACAGAGACATGTAATGCCTCGTTGTGTTTCCTCCCTCTAGGTGTCAAGTCAGCATCAGAAAAGCCTAAACAATCATCGGCGGTCAAGCTGGCCACGCAGTCTTGGAACTGATCAGTAGAGGTTTCTTATGGTACATGGGCAATTTTAAGAAATTTTACCAAGGCCTTCGCATGAGCCTCGGAGCACAACAATAAAGCCAACATGGAAATTTTTGACAGAGTCTGCCCTAGCTGTTCGACTATGTTGTAGTCGCTTCTCTTTATAATTTTCAAAATTTCTTCCATCTCCTTTTGGGAGGCCTCTGGGATAGATACTGATTGCGCCTTCATCTAGACAGGATGAACCAAAATGCTTTTGCCCCGAGTATCGGTCGACTCGGTGGTAGGGGTGTCAGTAGGGGTAACCATGGGAATCACAGTAGTAGGAACAAAAGCATGGATGATCACAGGACCGCTAACAGTTTTCGGAGGAGAAATCTCGGGAGAGAATACTCTACCATTTCGGGTTATCTTGCTGGTTCTCGCAATGTTTCTGATGTCGGGGTCAGCCTTCTCAATAATTGAGTCTTCATCAGCCAACCAATCCTGCTTGACGCCGTTGTAGTAGACGTCGCCCCCATAGTTCCATGGGACAGTTTTATCTGAGGAGTACGGGATCGGTCCTGTCATAGTAATTATCAGTGGAGCCACTTTAGGAACTGATGTAATCCTAACAGGTCTTTTGGTGGAGACCTTGGAAGGATTGGCGGAAATGGTTACTATTGAAACATCATTATAAGAAATGGTTAGAACGGGAGTCTTCTCAAACAAAATCTCTTTGTCATCCATTAGGCACTGGACATCTGATTTCAGTAAATGACAACTAGTTGGTAGGGATAAACAGAGGTGACAGCTTTTGTCACAGCCCGGAAATAAACCGACTTTCAACAGGTTCTTCTTGACAGTCAGGAGAGGAGTAACAAGTTCATCAACAACAGTAATAAACATATCATCTTTAACAGTGTTAACATCACAACCATGCTCGGGAGCATCAAATTCAATTTCTTTTGCTTTGAGAAGGTCTTGTATCTTGTTTTTCAAAGCCCGACAGTTGTTGGTATCATGTCCTGGACTTTCTGAATGGTAAGCACAAAGAGCATTAGGATGGTAATGAGGAGATGCGGTGTTGGGATTCTTCGGGGCTTCTTTCAAAGTTACTAGATTAGATCTCAATAAATGTAGCAGGACTTGAGACAACATCATATTTATCTGGGTAAACTGTCTTACCAGTCTTTCTGTTCTAGGCTGATTGCTCTTTCATTGAGTAGGTGCAGGCTTAGGGATCATGATGGCCCCTAT
This sequence comes from Vicia faba, assembly GCA_948472305.1. Classification (NCBI taxonomy): domain Eukaryota; kingdom Viridiplantae; phylum Streptophyta; class Magnoliopsida; order Fabales; family Fabaceae; genus Vicia; species Vicia faba. Next base: position 898,586,456 of record OX451740.1, read on the forward strand.
TGTTGGACGGTGTTCAGTTATGTCCTGATTCCTTTGAGGATGCACAACACCAACTTCTTTCTTCCCAATAAATGTTTTTCTCACGTCACTAGAGGATGCATCTTTTTGGATCTTTCCATTCTTAATCCCAACTTCCACTCTTTCCTCGGTCAAGATTAATTCCGTGAAGCCTACCGAGGAGCTTCCAATTAGATGATTGAAAAATGGGCCAGAAAAGGTCCCTAGAAACACATCCACTAGTTCCCTTTCAGACAGGAGAGGCTGGACTCTTCTTGCTCGGTCCCTCCATTTCTGAGCGTAGTCTTTTAAACCTTCGCTTGAAACCATAGCCATACTCTGGAGTTGAGTAAGGGTTGGAGAAAGGTCTGCGTGATATTTATACTATTTATAAAAAGCAGTGGCAAGGTCTTCCCAGTTATGGATATTGGCCCTTTCCAGTTGATAGAACCAATCTAGCTGAGTCCCGAATAGACTATCTTAAAACAAGTGGACCCACAAATCTCTGTCAGCATTGTGAGGTTGTATCTTCCTTACATAAGATCGGAGGTGCATCTTGGGACACGAAACCTCGTCATACTTAGCAAACACTGGTGCCTTGAACTTTGGTGGAATAACAAATCCAGACACCAAACCCAGCTCTTCAAAGTCCAACTCGGGCACTTTCTGAATCTCCATTGCACTTAGACGCTCTTCCAGATGTTTGTATTTGTCGTCGGCCGGAGGATACTGCTCTTCACAGTAATCCTCTTCTTCTTCCTCTTCAAATTTTGGCTGGGTAGTCACTTCCTTGCCTTTCCCTTCTTGATTATCCTTTTCACCAGATGATATTACAAAGTCTAGAGTCCGTCTGGCTGGTCCTGGGAACCTTCTTCCTAGATTCATAACACCAATTGCTTTCTTTGCTTTCTTTTTCTTTTCTTTGATCAGCAAAGTTTTCAAATCCTCTTTCCCTTTGGCTAAAGTCAAGAACATGTTGAAACTGAGCATTTTGTGCCTGGAGATCTTTTACTGTTTGCTCAAGGTCCATCTTACTGAAATAAATAGTAGAAAGATGAGGAGACTTGTTGTAAGAAACCTGCTTATGTTATGATGACTAAAGATGCATATGCAATGATTTCAAGGAAATTAGAGATTTAAACTTGCTTTAGACACAAAAGAAACACACGTCATATTAATAAATTAAAGTTGAAGTACATCATGCCTCTTTGGGCTTACAAAGAAATACAAAAACTCTAAGATAAAAAAGTTGTACGCATCCTCTTTGGTGCGATGTAGGCGTTCAGGCTCCGCTCCTCATGAAGCTGCTTGGTGAGTTCCAGAACCTTCTTCTCGCTGGCATAGAATTGGGCCTCGAAAGTGTCTCGCTCCCCCTTAAGCTGCATCCAATCCCTTTCCAAGTCTTCGAGAGAGGTGGGCATGTCAGGATGCAGGATAATGTATGGAACATCTCCTTCCACAACATGCTCTTTGATAACCGGAAGAATGGAGGGGTAAGGCATCATAAGACTTTGAGCACGAGCTCGTACCCATTTGAGGTAAGGCTCAAGAGGGATGGAGTTCTTGTGCCCCAATGTCTTTCTATCTACTTTGTTCAACATCCTCCAAGCTCGGATAAATCTCTGGCGGTAACCTTGATCATCGTTCTCGTAGTCAAATACCAACCCTTGAATAAGCATCTCATGTGGGCCATCCCTTCGGGCGTAACCAAACTGCCTTAAGGCTAAGAAGTGGTTGTAGGTGATACCTCCTCTAATGCCAAGTAAGGGGACATTATGGAATTCTCCATAACGGTCGACTATAGTAACACTCTAAACCGATCGAGAACACCAATGAATGTCTGAATGTTTGAGCGTCATCAACCTATGTGAACACCTTGAACCATGATCGTTCTTCAATACAGAATGGGGAAGATGCGAAATAAACCATCTTTCTAAAAGAGGAGTACAACACATAAGGATACCTCTTTTCCTCATAGTGCGGGTGTGAAAAGAATGTAGGATGTCTCCTAAAAAAGTAGGCACCGGGTTACGAGACATGAAGATTTTGACCGTGTTTACATCTATGAGTTGGTCAGGATTTGGAAACAAAACCATCCAATAGATGAGGAGAGCCACAATTTCCTCAAAATCTTACAAGTCCAAGGAATTCCAACAGTTTTGAGCTTTCTCAAACAAGAACTTGGCTAAGAAACCTTTGACACCACTCCTCGTTTCCCAATTAGTTGTGACATCAGATGGTTGCAAGTGTAGATCTTGAGCAATCTCTTCTGGCTTTGGATCTCTTTCCCTACCGTTGAAAGGTAGTTGATTGAGAATGGGAATCCTCAAGAGTTGGGAGAATTCTTCCAAAGTTGGCACAAGTTGATAATCGGGAAATGTGAAGCAATGGTGTAGAGGATCAAAGAATTAGAAGAGCACCTTCATCATGTCCTCATCAGTGTTGGAGGTAACCAAGTTTAGGAGGAGACCATGTCTTTCAGTAAATGGAGAATTTTCAGGAACCCTTGATGCTAACTCTTTAAGTTGAGGAGGGATCCTTACAAGATTGACTTGAATGGTTTTCCTGCGAATAGAATCCATGTCCTACAAAATAGAACAAAGATAAATCCCAAAATCCTTGAAATAGTTAGTAAGTATGAGTATCATGTTATGATGTTTATGATGTTATGTACAAGTAAATATATGCAAACAAAACAAACAAGTCCTTAGGTTTAGGCTTGCATGGAGTCTCAGGTAAGTACCCTCTTGAAGTTTAGTTGGTTCAAACCTGTCCTAGCAATAGTAACCGGGTTCTAAGTGAGCTCAATATCACTGGTTTGTTTTCTCGGGTATTGTTTCAGCACAAGCCTCTTTAATGGCGACCAAAATATCCCAAAAAACCAAACCTCAATGAGTGTAGTATCGAGTATCTACCATCTTCGGACTACACCAAAGCTGATCATCTCACTATGTCCTAATGGCCAAGTTGGTCATGTAAAGGTTCTAGAAGTTAGTTAGTGCTTCATGACATCACTCAGCGGCCCCGTGTTCTCCTTGACTACTTAAGGACTATCGGTACCCACAAATATGTCACACTAACATAGCTATTGCTTAGACCGTGTCAGTATACCCCGCACAGTTTCCACAACGTATTGCTACTTACCTATAAGGTATCCCAAATCCGGGTAGAGGATTCAAACCCTAATAAAGAACCAAAATGTAAAGCATACAAGTCAAACGATGAAAGCAAGTAAATGTGATCTATCCCTAAGGTAACCCCACTTTTTTTAAAGTTTTCCCCAGCAGAGTCGCCAGCTCTGTAACGCGGTGGGAGAACTGACTTGGTTGTTTTGCGTTTGATCGCAAATGTTGCGGTTAGCAAGAGTTGCCACTAACTTTTCTTTTATCCAAAAGGAAAGGCTGAAAAGAACAGGAAAGACCTTTGAGATGTTTTCTTGAGTTCGGGGTGTAGATTATGAAAAGGGAAGGTATTAGCACCCTTTTCATCCATGGTTTTCCATGGGCTCTTAGTTACTTTCTAGATCACTTGCTTTTGTTTGAAAATGTGCTTTGTGTGGTTTTTGAAAGTATTTTGAAAAGGTGCCATTATTTTAGGCAAACTTTGTAATGATTCTTGTTCGTAAGAATGTATACAAAGTGTTTGATCTTTTGAAAATGTTTTCAAGTTTGAAAGATGTTTTTTTTGAAAGTGTTGATGTTTGTTTTGAAAATAGTAAGGATGTTTTTGTTTTGAAATTGAGCAAGTAACTAGGAACATTCTACTTACTCAAAAGTCTTTCATGTTCATTTCCTCTTTCCTTTGACATTGTTATCTTACCATTGATTTGGTAAGTAATCATCTCTTTGGATGTAAAAGGGACGGGTGTGGATCATCGTATAACCATGATTAGCAATATTATAAGATATCTTACCATTTTATTTAGGGACTAATATCATTTTGAAAGGAAACATGGATAGCGTCATCGAGGGACTATGATCTTGTTTTTTGCTAAGATACCTCACATGCATAATATGACCATTTTTGTAAGGAAACAAAGTGTATTTACCCTAGGGGTGTATGTGTGCAAGTGTATTGATTTACATGCTTGATTTGTCTTGATTAGGGTTTTCTATTGGTTGGTTTTAATCTTTTTATACAAAATCCTAATTACTTGCATTTGTATATAAAGCATTTAAATTGCAGAAAATAAAAATACTAAGCTATTACATCATTTAGGGGAGGGGTGTACAAATTACAAATGGGGAATTGAAAGAAATTAAAACCCTAATTATCTATTACAACCATATTGAATTTGAATAAATGTACAAAATTGAATAAATAAAAATGCAAGAATGCAAATGAAAAAAGAAATGTGATTTTGTTTGGTTTTCATGAAAAAGGGGTTTTTGACTTAATTAATTAAAATAAAATAATTAACTAAAAATAATAAAATTAAGATTAAGTTAGTAAAATAAATTAATTTAAAGAAAACATGTTTTTTAGGTTTTTTTGTGAATTTAATTAAATTAGTAAATAAAAATAATTAAATAAAAGTCCTAAATTCTAAATTGATTTTAATTTACAAGAAAAATAATTTAATATAATAATTAAGACTATTTATCTAAGTATTAAAAAAATTAAATTAATTTATTAAAGGAAATGTTTTTTGTTCCTTTAGTTTTTATGAAGAAAATAAACTAAATAAAATACAAATAATACAAATATAAATATTTTTGGATTGTTTATTAATGAAAATAATAATAATATTAATAATAATATTAATAATAATAATAAAAGATGAAATAAAATAAAATAAAAATAATAAAGTCAGGGAGGTTAAAATTGAATTTTAGAGGTTTGTTAGAAAAAACAGTTTTTTTGAATTTGGCCCAATTGATGTATTTGTTTGGAAATCAGAAAATAAAAAAAGGGATATGGGCTGCGTGGTATGAGCAAACAGGGGGATATTAGTGAGTAAAAAAGAATCAGGCCCAAGAGAGAGAGAGCCCAAATGCGCTGGAAGGAGAAATGACAATAAAATATGGAAAAATGCAAAAGGTATCGCGCTGAGGTTCGAACCCATGACCTCTTGATTACCAACGCCCTGCCTTACCACTGGAGTGGCTATACATCCATTAATATAACTGAAATGATAAATATATAATACAAAACAAGTCATGAATACACTTCATCTTCAACCTTCAGCCAGACCACCTGTATCTTCACCATTTCTCAACAAAAATGGAAAATGTAAACATGAAAGTTGCTCCATTTTTCCATACGAACCCAACCATATAAATATCATGAACTATAAATCAAAGATGAATGAGAATTTTTGAAAGTTCAAAATTCTGACCTAATTGTTTTCAGAGGTTCAGATTCAAAATTCTAACTACTCAGGCAATAATAATGAAATCTAAGGACATGGTTAGCTTCAGGACAATGATATCTACATTTCTTATTCACAAATAAACCATTAATGATGCTTGTATGAAGAGTTCAAAAGTAAGAAAACTCACCTTGCAAGAGGGTATCGTGTTTTGAGTTTGAGCAGCTTTTAATGAGTTCCAGTGACTGGGTTAGCTTCCTCAAGTTCCCAGGAAGCTAATGTGATGCTTGGCTTGAGCTGAAAGTGGCTGAGGAGTTCCAGAGAAGTCAAGGTGCAAGGTACTATTTTTGAAAATGGTGGATGGTGATGGAGGTGTCACAGTCATGTTACAGGTGTTGGAATTGCTTGTATATGTTATTTGGAAGCTTTTGAAAGTAAAATTCCAAGAAAATCACGAGCAAAATTAGAGATTGGATTCAAAACTCAGAAATGGAAAATTTTGAGATGTTTTTGGTGATTCTGTGCTTTAGGGGGTTTCAGGGCTTGGGCATGCGTGTCCTTTCTTGCAAATGATTTGTGTATTTATAAGCAAAAGGTTGGAGAGGTTTTGCACAAAGGATTTGAGTTATAGAGTTATGGCTAGGTTGCTTGGTTTTGAAGAAAAGTGAGAAATATAGTTTCAAGGTAGAAAGTACAAGCATGTAGAGTGGTTACCAACTTTAAACATACTTATCTAACTTTTTAGAGGAAGCTTGTGCAAAAGGAACAAGTGCAAAGCTCAATGCAAGTTGACTTTGCATAAAGCTTGCTTTATATAAATGGCAATGGTGCCTTTGTGCCATTAATGGAAAATTGTCTTGGATAAAACTTGAATTAAATGGAAAATAACTTAAAATCAAGTGTAATCTTCTTATTAGGGAGAGATCTTGAGGTTTAGAGGCCTGCAAAGCAAGATTGTGCAGCATAGGCTTGAGATTTGAATTCTTGTTCATAAAAAATGACCTATAATTTCAGTTTGCAAACCCTAACTTTCTCTCTTAGATTCTCCTTGCTCAAGAATGATTTAAAGGATTTCTTGGACATTTTCGAAAGCTTGTAATGTGCTCTACAACCCTTCTTTGAATCACTTTTGAAAATTCCCCTTGGAAACTATATGAAAAATTGCCATGAAGTTAGGTCAAAATCCTGCCTAAACTAGGGCAAAATTTTCACTAAGTGTTTAGTTTCATGACAATGACTTCATGGATTAATAACTTGAGATCCAAGCATTTCTAGGAGAATTTGTGTAAAGTAAAGTTTTAGATCATCTTGCATCATGGTGAAAAATTGGCTCAAAGTTGTGAAAAAATATGAACTTTTCAACACTTAGAAAAATTTCTAAGTTTGAAAACTTTGACTTTTCAAAATGAAATCTTGACTTTTTGATTTCTTGATGAAAAAGTTTCATATTTTGACATGTTTTGATGAATTGTGATCTTTGACACTTGATTTTGACCAAAAATTCAAAGTTTAACTTTTCAGTGTACAATTGACTTTTGATCAGTTTACTGAAAATCAACTATCAATCCAATTGATCTTGAGCAATGTTTTGAGTCATGCCATTAGGTCAAAATGATGCAATTGAACTCTTAAGATCATGCCTCAAACCAATTAACCATTTTCTAGGTCAAAAATCAGAAATTGCCCTTTCTCAGTCAAAACCCTAATTTTGACCATTTTGCGCTTTTAATGATCTGATCAAATTTCTTAAGGAATTATGGTCCAAACTTTATCAAATGATACATATGAGTTTATAATGTTGATATGGATAAGAAATTATGAATTTTGACTGAAAATTGGCCACAATTGACTTTTTCTCCAATACAGCTGATTTTTAGGTCAACTGTTCAATTGGCTGAGCAGAAATATGATCCAAGACTTGAAACTTGACATGAGAAATCTTGAGGGTCCATAATGATTCATGCAAATCATATGAGGCATTAAAAGTTCAATTATCCTTGTGCAAACTCAAACCCTAATTTCAGTCATCAGTGCTTAAGGAGGTGTCTTGAGTTGATCAACCCTTGTGCAGTCTTGAACCAATAGAAGATCTTGTGAGAAAATATTTGATAAATAAGAGGGAAAATTTTGGGGTACAACACTAAGTTTGTGCAAATATGGTACTGATAGGATGCATATTTTACAGGGCAGCATTGCAGGTTTTGACAGTTTTCTTGGCATTACTATGCAGGTTTTGAACAGTAGGATATGTAGCATGATGCAGGTCTGGTTTTGTGGACAGATTTATGCAGCTTATAACAAAGACAAGACATATTTTTGGACAACATAGTGGCAAAGTTTGAAGATTGAGTCAAAGGGAAAAGTTCAAACAAGACAAAGCTTAGGATTTGTAACTTGCAATTTTTTTTACTTAAACGTGCATCCTTGTTGTTTACTTGAAAACTTGTAACAAGTTAAATTATCTTAAATTGTGGTGAAAAGAAGTCATGAAGTAATGAAATTAACATGTACGAGAACACTTAGAAAAATATCTAAATCTTGCAAAGTTTGACTTTTCAAAATTACTTTTTACCTTCTTGATTTCTTGATGATCAAATTTTATATTTTTGAATGTCTTGATGAAATGTGATCTTGAAACTAAAATTTGATCAAAAAGTCAAAGTATAACTTTTCAGTGTACAATTGACTTTTTTCATCAGTTAACCAAATTTCATCTATCAATCCACTGATCTTGGGAGATGAATTGAAATATGTGATTAGGTCAAAATGATATACTTGAATCCTTGAGATCATGTTTCGAACCAATAAGACATGTACTAGGTCAAAAGTCAAAGATTGGTCATTCTCAGTCAAAACCCTAATTTTAACCATTTTGCACTTTTAATAATTTAAAAAATTATCTTGGAGAATTATGATCCAATCTTGATCAAATGATACACATGACTTTAAAATGTTGATATTGGTAAAAAATCTTAAAATTGGACTGTAGGTTGACCACAATTGACTTTTTTCCAATACAATTGACTTTTAGGCCATCTGATCAATTGATTGAGCAATTTTGTGATCCAAGACTTGAAACTTGACAGAAGCAGTCTTGAGGATTCATAATGATCCATGAAAGTCATTTGAAATATTAGAAGTCTAACTGTCTTTGTGCAAAATCAAACCCTAATTTGAGGCATCAGTGTTAAGGAGATGACTTGACCTAGTCAATACTTGTGCAAGCTTGAACCACTAAAGATATTTGTGGGAAATATCTTGAGAACATAGAGGGAAAACTTTGGGGTACAATAGCTGCCCCTGTTCAATCTTCTTAAACTTGAAGAGTTAGATTGGCGAGTCCGCCATTCGTGACTTGAAGGTGGAAGATGATTGAACACTTAAGTGCCCAAAAATTTGCACTCGCTTGTGCATGAGGTGAACTGTTTGTTGGTTATCAGGAATGGGATTAGATATGCCTTTTATAGAGATGATGGAGAGTTTTTGGAGATAGGCTTATAGATTCTATGCAAAGGTGATTGTTGATAGAAATTAGACTAAGTCTAAGCTTGAATGTAACTGAGAGAAGTATCAGAATAAATCTTGGCCAATTTAATATGAGTCGGAAGATGTAGTGGAATGAGTATCAGAATAACATCCATAGCTGGATCATATCTGACTCGTATCTGAAAGATGTACTGAATGAGTGTCATAATGACATCCGTATCTGCATCGTATCTGAATTCTATATGAGAAATGTACTGCATGAGTGTTAGAATGACATCCGTATCTAGATCATATCTGAATTGTATCTGAGAAATATACTAAATGAGTGTTAGAATGACATTTGTATTTGGATCGTATCTGAACTGTATCTGAGAAATATACTTAATGAGTGTCAAAATGACATCTATATCTGGATCGTATCTGAACTATATCTGAGAAATGTACTAAATGAGTGTCAGAATGACATCCGTATTTGGATCGTATCTGAACTGTATTTGAGAACTATACTGAATGAGTGTTAGAATGACATCCGCATTTGGATCGTATCTGAACTGTATTTGAGGATTGTATTGAATGAATATTAGAATGACATTCGTATCTCGATCTTATCTGAACTGTATTTGAGAAATGTACTGAGTGAGTGTTAGAATGACATCCGTATTTAGATCATATCTGAACTGTATCTGAGAAATGTACTGAATGAGTGTCTGAATGACATCCGTATCTGGATCATATCTGAATTGTATTTTAGAACTATATTGAATGAGTGTCAGAATGACATTCACATCTGGATCGTATCTGAACTGTATATGAGGAATGTACTAAATGAGTGTCAGAATGACATTCGCATATAGATCGGATCTGAAGTATATCTGAGAAATATATTGAATAAGTGTTAGAATGACATTTGTATCTGGATCGTATCTGAACTGTTTCTAGAGAGAATCTGGAATAAGCATCAGAATGTCATCAGTATCTGGATCGTATCTAAATCATTTCTAAAGTGAATCTGGAATAAATATCAGAATGTCATCCGTATTTGGGCCGTATTTGAACTGTTTCTAGAAGAGAATCTTTGGCTGATTGTATTTGACAGATGATAGACTGTTGACGAGATCTACCTGTTTGAGAACTGGCCTGAAAAGATAAAGTTAGTTTCATGCAAGGGCATGATGTATGTATTGTGTAATAATGCTCTCAGAATGAATGGGAATTCTATATTTGTTTCGTATGCATATGTTATGATGTATGAAATGTGAAATATGGTTGAAGTGTATCTTTGTCTGGGAAAATAAATTCCTGACTACTGTTTGGGAGTTTTGCTTATTTGTTTGAAGAAACTCCGCTGGGGATGTGCTGATTTCTATTTGGGGAATTGAGTTCAGGAACATCGGTTACCCGTTGCTCTTCTGAGGAAACTTGACTGGGGAGAATAAAAGTTAACTAGTATCTGGTCGAATTCCAGGCTTTGCAGCAACTTTCTGAGGATAGTAACGATTCCGCTGGGGACAAAGGGGTTTTGTCTATTGATTTGTAATAGTATGAGAAAAGACTTGTGTTGGGGAATCTATAGTTTGTTGGGAAAATAAATTCTGTTGAGGAGAATATTTTGAAGACCTTATTGGGGAGATAAATTATTTTGGGGAGAACTCCACAAGGTTTCTTTTCAATCTAACACGGACTCATCCTGAAGCAATCTTACATGGATTCCTTTGCATGATCTCCAGATGCAGTCTATCACGAACTCATCCTGAAGCAATATTACACGGGTTTCTTCTCACGATCACCAGATGCAGTTTAACATGGACACATCCTAAAACATCCCTACACAAGTTCTTTCTAATACATTTCCAGATGGCAGTTAATTTTATTATCCTCAGCAAATTACTGTGAAGCCTAGATTTCAACCAAAAAACAACAAACTTTTCCAGAGATAACTCCTCAATAGATCCATGGATAACTGAAGTTCCTAGACTCTATTCCCCAGAGTTTTCCTCAAGCAGGAGAACAACAGAAATCAACCTTCCTCAGTGGACTCCTCCTCAGACAGCAGGAATAATAATTCCCCATAAAGAGACCTCTTATGAAGTCAACATCTACTTTGGATTGCATCTTTAAGCCCATCTCCGACAACTTTCCATCATCTCTCCAAATGGCATCTTTAAGCCCATTCCCTACACAATCAACCACCACATCATTGAGTGCAAATTTTTTGGAACTCTAGTGTTTAATCATATTCCACCTTCAAGTCACGAATGACGGACTCGCCAATCTAACTCTTCAGGTTTAAGAAGATTGAACAGGGGTAGCTGTTGTACCCCAAAATTTGCCGTCTCATTTCTCAAGACATTTTCTCAAAATTTCAAATTTGCACAAGTACAATTGTGCTTTCAAGCATCAAATCAAAGAAGAGCATGCCTTCTTTGATTTCACACCTTCGATTGGGCTTTTGGCCTCTTCCGATGCAAGCTTGGCTTACATCCTTCGATTGAGCATTGTCCCCTGACATGCCTGCTTTGTTCATAATGTAATGGTTATCTGCATGCAACCTTTGATTGAGCAATGACCTCTTTCCTGCATGTTTCGATTCACAAATCAGGGGGCTCCCACCATGCTAGCATGCACAAAGCAAAATCTTCCCTATAACTAGCATTCATATTAGCATCCACAGGGTATTATCTATCTTCATGTTAGCTCTGACTAGGCAAAATCTCCCTTTGAAACAATTTGCCTTTGATTCACACAGCAAGAGCCTCCTGCAAGCAACCTTCGATTGGATATTGGATCTTCATACAAACCTTCGTTTGAGCAATAGTCTCTTGTATGCTTGATTGAAGTCACAAGGTAGTGACCACCTGCGCGCAAGCTTCGACTGATTATTGGCTGCTTCATGCCAGCAGGCACAAGGCAATAGCCTCTTGTATTTTTCCTTCGACTCAGAAGGCATTATCCTCCTGCTTGGTTTACTTTCAATTCATAAGGCAGGAACTCCCCTCATGATTGCTTCGATTCCACCTTTGAAAACCTCCAACACACAAAGTTGGTGGCCCCTTCGAAGGACATGTACTGGTGGACTTGAAGGGTACATACAGGTGCCCCATTCGAAGGATATGCCTTACTAGCCCATTCAAATAACTACACGTGATCCCTTCGAATGACACACATAGTCCAATCGACGGATATGCATTTGGCCCCTTCGAAGGATGCACAAAGGGCCCATTCGAAGGACACATATTAATGTCTGAAGAGGGATCTGGTCGAAGGATGGATCTAGTTGGTCAAAACGAAAGTGAAATATCCAAAGACGCTTGTTGGCCCAAAATTCCACATGCTGCCATGCTCAAGCCTCCTGCACAAGCACATTCATGCCAAAGGAAGCTTCGATTGGCCAGAAACAGGCTTTCGTTTGGGCTAGCTGAGTAGGGGCTTAATCAAAGAGGCCCTAATGATGATAATTGGAGCCATTCGAAGCAGGTAACCCTGGGCCAATCGAAGAGCAAAACTTAAGGGCATTCAAAGGAGCCAAATGTTTTCATGTTCACCCCAAAGCCCAAAGGGGTAGGAACTCACCAAAAAAGGCAATCCTTTAATGTGTTTGATTTGACCTTCAAAGCCTAGTTAATGGTCGTCCCTTGCCATTTCTATGCTATGACCCTCTCCCAATCTCCTATAAGTACATACCATTTATACAAGCCAAAGGGTACACACTAGATACATACGCCCAGGAACCAGACACATATATTGTCTTACATGCACACACTGCCTCATAAGCCACACCAAAGTTATCAAAAATATCATAAGTGATCCAAATCGAAGGAATCTTCAACAATGCTCCACTCACTCCTTGAAGTTTGCAGGAGGCATTCCTAAGCATTTTGAAAGACATCTCCATCCAAAATAAAGCATCCCATTGGTAACAAACCTTCAATCTTATGTTAATTGTGATTGTTACATGACATATTAACACTTATAGTTCAATTTGTATTCAGGACTAAGGACTTGGTTTTGACACCAAGGTCTGTATTTGTTTTTTTCCTAACACTTGTACTACAGATCAAACTTGAACATACCAACGTGCACATGATCGAAGACCCTGGGTTCGACACCCAGGTCCTGCATCTTTATTCTTTTTAATGCTTGTCTTGCAGATACAAATTGAAAAGCAGCTTCCCCCTGGATCGAAAAACAATCATTCTTCATTAGATCGAAGGCCACCTTTCGTTGGATCGAAAGACACCTTCTCTTTTGATCAAAAGACCTTTCCCCATGCATTTTTATTTTTTGTCACTCATTTCTTTTAATAGTTCCCCTTTTTAAATTAACAATCAAATAAAAAATCAAATAAAAAAACATTAGGTTAGTATTTTTTAATTAAGTTAATTTAATTAAATAAATTAATTAATTATTTTAACCTTTTGTTTAAATTAAAATTAAGTAGACTTAGGCTTTGTTTTCTTTTATAAATAAAAACAAACAAAAATATTTCCTTTTCCTAAGGATTTTTAGACGTTCTTTTCCATTTCGCGCGCGTTACGTTTATATTATTATATCTGCTAACAGTCTGTAATAGCTTAATTTAGGATCTTTCTTTATTGCTTTTTCCCCAAGTTTTGGACATGTAAATATCCCCCTCCCCGAAGCTTTGTAATAATGTAGGATTTATATTCCCGCATTTTATTTTCTGTATATATTAACTGTTAGATGTATGACTAATAAGATTGTATGGAAAAGATTAAAATCAAACGTTAGCAAACCTAATATCAAAGACAAATATAAATGAAAACTAACACACTTGCACATATGCACCTTTAGGGTATTTCCACTTTGGTTGCCTTCAGAAATAGTAACAACTCTCGAAACGTGAGAGATTTTAGTTGCTACCCTCCGGTTCAAAAGTGAAGGTGAGAAAACACTTAGAAGGGGGGGGGGGGGGGGGGGGTTGAATAAGTTTCTCTTTTTCTTTTTCTTAAATGCTTAACAATAATGGAAAGACACAATTATTTTTATCCTGGTTCGTTTGAACTCAAACTACTCTAGTCCACCCGCCAATGTGATTTTGCCTTTCTTAACAAGGACTTAATTCACTATAATTAAACTGATTACACTTACACAACAAAACTGTTGTGACTAACAATTCAATGCACAAGTAAACTTACAAGTGACTAACACCACTAAGACTCAAACTAGTCCTAACCTTCTTGAGAAATCTGACCAAACTTGGTCTCTCAAGGAACAATTACAAGAATTAAATCTTTACAGATAGTGAAACAAATTGCTTCTTAGAAAGCTATATCACAAACTGTGATTTTTCACTAAGATTAGTTTTGTACAAAGTATTTGTAAAATAATTGTGAGTAGCAGAATATTTTCACGTAGTTTGTCTTATTCAGTTGGCTTGCAATAAATGATCTTCTATATATAGCATGAAAAAAATGACCGTTGCTGCCTTCAAAAGTGGAGAGCAATTAATGTTTGTGTATTTGCTTGCAGTATTGCATTTTCCAATGAACTAGCATAGACACTTGAGTGCATGTAGCCGTCTTTGTATTTAATGAACAAACGACACTTTGTCAGAGTATGTTTCCTGAGACTTGACAAGAATTGTTAGCTTATTTATTCTTTCAGAACTACCTTCACGTCTTGCTTCAGAACATGCTTGCAAATCTTCTTATCAGCGCTTGCTTTCAAAGTACTTCTGAACATGGTTGCTTCACGTCTTGCTTCAGAATATGCTTGCAAATCTTCTTATCAGCGCTTGCTTTGCAGAAAACTTCTGAACATAGTTTACATGGAATCTTGTTAAGCTTTAGAAGATGCATAAAATAGTTTCTTATCATAGTCAGCATCAGAACTTGCGCTAAAACAAATAGTTCTTTCATCAAAGAACTTCTTCATTTATTTTCAGCTCAGCACGTCAAAATGATTTTCTTCTAGGAAAATTCTTCTGTCAGAACATTATCTGAAACAAATAAATATGCTCATCAGATAATCAATTATATAAAATATATTTTATTGTTATCATCAAAACACTGAGATATGATCAGAACCAATCTTGTTCTAACAATCTCCCCCTTTTTGATGATGATAAAAATATTCAGATTTAGAAATAAAATTGAACAAGAGATAAGAATATCCCCCTGAAATAAATATTTCTATAAGAAAATCTTCCTGAGAATTTTCATCAGAGCTTTGAAATTTTCTTCTAGGATTTCTTCAGTAAGTCTTTTGAAGATAATGTTCAGTTGAATTAAACTTCCAGAGTTTAGTGATACCTGCAAAATTCTTTTAAAGATAGAAAGGAATATTTGTATTTTGTTAGTAATGTTTGAGACTTAGTCCCATAACCGTTAATCATAGATTAGATCAAAATACTCATTCCCCCCCCCCTTTGTCATAATAAAAAAGTATATAAAATTAAAGAGCGTAAGAAAGTTTTTTTTTTAATAAAAATGATTCAGAGGTTCAAAACAAAACAAAAATAAGAATCAGAATGACACTAAGATTTTTTAGAAACAAGAGCCATAAGAAGATTCTTGTTCTCAGATGATGATTCTTGTTCTACTCATTAATTAAAAATAATCTAATCATTACTAGCATTTAATGATAATGAAAATTGAGGGGAAAGCGTGAGATTTGAGCAAATCATAACAGTTACATTGGAACGACGTCAATAGCTTAGCACGCGTGACCTTTCAGAAACACACCACGTGTTCATCTCCTGAAGGTTGCATGGGACAACTGTTTTATATGATGAACTGCTGAACTATACTTGTAATGAAACGTTAGAACATTTCAGAACTTTATATATAGCTTCTGATGTAACTTCTCTTCTAACTTCTGAAGAGTTGTTAATCAGAACATTCATTTCAGAACATTCTGAAGGAAAACACAAAAGATAAATACAATTTTATTCAGGACATAATTCCATACAAATATTTTTCAAAATGAATTTAAATCTATCTTCTGAAAGGGGTTTGGTTAAAATATCAGCCCATTGATGGTCTATTTTTACAAAGTTTAAATTTAAAATTCCTTTAAGAATGTAGTCCCTTATAAAATGATATTTAATTTCTATGTGTTTAACTTTAGAATGTAAAATGGTATTTTTAGAAAGACAAATTGCAGAGGTATTATCACAGAAGATATGAATCTTACTTTCATAAAGATTAAAATCTTGTAGCTGAATTTTCATCTAGATCATCTGAGAACTACATCCAGCAGTAGATATATACTCAACTTCGGTTGTTGAAAGTGCAATTGTTGCTTGCTTCTTGCTGTACCATGAGACAAGGTTGTCACCCAGAAACTGACAGCTTCCAGAGGTGCTCTTTCTTTCAATTCTATCTCAAGCAAAGTCAACATCACAATAACCTACTAGTCTGAATTCTTTTGATCTTCTATAACACAGACCCAGATTAGTAGTACCTTTCAGATACCTCAGAATTCTCTTAACAGCAGTTAAGTGAGATTCTCTAGGATATTATTGGAATCTAGCACATAAACATACGCTGAATAATATATCAGGTCTAGATGCAGTTACATAGAGAAGGGATCCAATCATACCTCTGTAGAGCTTCTGATCTACCTTCATACTTACCTAATCTTTTCCCAGAATGCATGTTGGATGCATTGGTGTCTTAGCATCTTTGCTTTCTGACATATGAAATTTCTTCAGAAGTTCTTTAACATGCTTCGTCTGATGTATGTAAGTACCTTCTGGAGTCTGGTTAATTTGTATTCCCAGAAAGAACTTCAATTCTCCCATCATGCTCATCTCAAATTCTGCCTGCATGGTCTCAACAAATTCTTTTCCAAGAGAGATATTAGAGGTTCCAAAAATAATATCATCAACATAAATTTGAAAAATTAAAATGTCATTTTTTAAATGTCTTTCTGAATAAAGTTGTGTCCACTTTCCCTCTGGTAAAATCTTTTTCTAAAAGAAAATTACTCAAACGTTCATACCAAGCTCTGGGAGCTTGTTTTAAACCATATAAAGACTTTTTTAATTTAAAAACATGTTCTGGATATTTTGAGTCATTAAAGCCAGGAGGTTGATGGACATAAACTTCTTCTTCTATATAGCCATTTAAAAATTTACTTTTAACATCCATTTGATATAATGAAATGTTATTTTGAACATCAAAAGAAATTAATAATCTAATAGATTCTAACCTGGCGACTGCGGAAAATGTTTCATTATAATCAATTCCTTCTTGTTGACTATAACCATGTGCAACCAGTCGTGCTTTGTTTCTGACCACCTCTCCTTTCTCATTTAGTTTGTTTCTAAAAACCCATTTAGTTCCTATAATGTTGAGTCCTTTAGATCTTGGAACTAGATCCCATACACCGTTTCTGGAAAATTGATTGAGTTCATCTTGCATTTCTAGGATCCAATCATTGTCTTCTAGAGCTTCATCAATAGAGGTTGGCTCAATCAGAGATACCAATCCAAACAATGATTCTTCATTGATTCTGAGAGAGGATCTTGTTCTGATGGGATCTTCTTTTCTTCCAATAATCACGTCTTCTTTATGAGCTGAAGCGATTCTGGGAAATCTTTTCTGAGTGGGTTGTTCAGAGATTATAAGATTATCCAGAGCATTATTAAGAGGAGGATCTTCTGAGTCTTCCTTTACTTCTGATTCTTCCTTTGCTTCTGACTTTTCAGAGTTTGAGAGATGATCTTCTGTAGCTACATAAATATCAATTTTCTTTAGCTGTTGCTGGCCAAGCTTGTCATCAAACCTGACTTTGATTGATTCTTCAACAATCAGAGTTTCTGTGTTGTATACTCTATAGCCTTTTGAGCATTCAGAATATCCAAGCAAAAAACACTTTTGTGCTTTAGAATCAAACTTGTTCAGATTATCTTTAGTGTTCAAAATAAAACAAGTGCATCCAAAAGGGTGGAAATAAGAAATAGTTCTAATGGTCTAGAGGAAGAAATAACATTTTTTATTTAAAAGAAGGTTTTGAAAATTTTCCTTTTTGACATGCTTCGCACAGAGCTTATGATTTTGTATTTCCATTCCTGTTTCCAATAGATTCAGAGCCAGTAATCTTCTATTTCTGATTGCCTCTGAAACCTGCGAATCTTTAGATTCCAGGCTTTGGAACATATGCTTTCTTTCCTCCATGTGTAGAGAGCATCCAGAGTCCAGGAGTTAATACTGGTGTTTCAACCTTGATATTAAAAATATCTGCAACATAGATGATTTTGTCTTTTGGTACCCATATCTTTCTGGGTCCATGACAGTTAGAGTTTCCAAAATTCTGTTTGAATTTTGGTTTAGTATAAAATGCCTGACCAGTATGTTTTATATCATGTGTTTGCCCAGTGGTGAATTGAGAATAAATAGGAGTGCATTTGATAACCAGATCCTTAACTTTCTTAGGCTGGGATACTTTGCCTTTGTATCCTATACCTATTCTTTTGTTCCTGCTAACTCAATAGATCATTGAAGCCATTTTGCTTCTATCTATGTTTTTAGCCAGAAACTTCTGAAAGCTTTGATCATATTCCTTTATGATCTTATCAGCATTACTGGGATCCTCTGAGATTATTTCCTTCTAAGAGTTTTGTAAATTATTTTCTAGTTTTGAAATCTTTTCTTTTAACTCAGAGTTTTCTGATCTCAGACTCTCAGTTTCTTCAGAGTCAGAAGCAAGATCCTTTTTCAGGTTCCTAAATTTGACTTGAAGCTGGTGGTATCTTTCCAGAATTTCACTCAGACTTTCTCCTAGTTCAGCTTTAGTAAAATTAACAGTAAAGTCAGGAAATACCTCTTCAACATCTGATTCGGATTCTGACCCTGATTCTGATTCAGAAGATTCAGAGACATATAATAAGTTGTCTGTTTAAGCTATATTGGCTTGTTCATCTTCTGATCCTGTTTCGTCTTTAGAAGATTCAGAGTCACATCCTGCTTCTGCTTCTGTCTGCAAAATCTTGGTTTCATATTTGTTAGATTTCAGAGCGAGAGACTTACATTGCTTCTGAGGCTCGTCATCTTCTAACTCTATCTCATGGCTTCTGAGGGAGCTGACAAGTTCTTCTAGAGATATTATGTTCAGATCTTTTGCCAATTTGAGAGCCGTGACCATTGGTCTCCACTGTTTTGGTAAACTTCTGGATCTTCTTTACATGATCAGCAGTTGAGTACCCTTTGTCCAACACCTTTAGCCCTTCCACCAGAGTTTGGAATTTAGAGAACATTGTTTCAATGGTTCCGTCTTCTTCCATTCCGAAGGCTTCATACTTCTGAATCAGCATAAGGGCCTTGGTTTCTTTTACTTGCATGTTGCCTTCATGCGTCATTCTCAGAGAATCAAACAAGTTCTTAGCTGTTTCTCTGTTTGTGATTTTCTCATACTCTAAATATGAGATGGCACTCAAGAGAATCGTTCTGGCCTTGTGATTATTTCTGAAGTCTTGCTTTTGATGATCTTTCATCCTTTTTCTGTCAATCTTCTGACCGCTTTCATCAACAGGATGTATGTATCCATCAGTTACCACATCCCAGAGGTCAACGTCATAGGCTAGGAAGAAACTTCTGATCATATCCTTCCAGTAGTCAAAATTTTCACCGTCAAATATTGGAAGGCTAGTGTAGTTATTATTGTTTAGTTTAGTTGCCATTGTGTTTTCTTTCTGGATCTTTTGCTGACACGGTTAAGTGTTGCACTCAGAGTCAAGCTCTGATACCAATTAAAGGTGAGAAAACACTTAGAAGGGGGGGGGGGGTGAATAAGTTTCTCTTTTTCTTTTTCTTAAATGCTCAACAATAAAGGAAAGACACAGTTATTTTTATCCTGGTTCGTTTGAACTCAAATTCCTCCATTCCACCCGCCAAGGTGATTTCGCCTTTCTCAACAAGGACTTAATTCACTATAATCAAACTGATTACAATCACACAACCAAACTGTTGTGACTAACAATTCAATGCACAAGTAAACTTACAAGTGACTAACACCACTAAGACTCAAACTAGTCCTAGCCTTCTTGAGAAATCTGACCAAACTTGGTCTCTCAAGGAACAATTACAAGAATTAAATCTTTACAGATAGTGAAACAAATTTATTCTTAGAAAGCTATATCATAAACTGTGATTTTTCACTAAGATTAGTTTTGTACAAAGTGCTTGTAAAATAATTGTGAGCAGTAGAATATTTTCACGTAGTTGGTCTTATTCAGTTGGCTTGCAATAAATGATCTTCTATATATAGCATGAAGAAAATTACCGTTGCTTCCTTCAAAAGTGGAGAGCAATTAATGTTTGCATGTTTGCTTGCAGTATTGCATTTTCCAATGAACTAGCATAGACACTTGAGTGCTTGTAGCCGTCTTTGCATTTAATGAACAAATGGAACTTTGTCAGAGCATGTTTCCTGAAACTTGACAAGACTTGTTAGCTTCTTTATTATTTCAGAACTAGCTTCACGTCTCTCTTCAGAACATGCTTGCAAATCTTCTTATCAGCGCTTGCTTTCAAAGTACTTCTGAACATGGTTGCTTCACGTCTTGCTTCAGAATATGCTTGCAAATCTTCTTATCAGCGCTTGCTTTGCAGAAAACGTCTGAACATAGTTTACATGGAAACTTGTTAAGCTTTAGAAGATGCATAAAATAGTTTCTTATCATAGTCAGAATCAGAACTTGTGCTAAACAAATAGTTCTTTCATCAAAGAACTTCTTCATTTATTTTCAGCTCAACACGTCAAAATGATTTTCTTCTAGGAAAATTCTTCTGTCAGAACATTGTCTGAAACAAATAAATATGCTCATTAGAGTATCAATTATATAAAATATATTTTATTGTTATCATCAAAACTCTGAGATATGATCATAACCAATCTTGTTCTAACAATCTCCCCCTTTTTAATGATGACAAAAATATTCAGATTTAGAAATAAAATTGAACAAGAGATAAGAATCTCCCCCTGAAATAAATATTTCTATAAGAAATACTTCCTGAGAATTTTCATCAGAGCTTTGAAATTTTCTTCTAGGATTTCTTCAGTAAGTATTTTGAAGATAATGTTCAGTTGAATTAAACTTCCAGAGTTTAGTGATACCTGCAAAATTCTTTTAAACATATAAAGAAATCTTTGTATTTTGTTAGTAATGTTTGAGACTTAGTCTCATAACTGTTAATCATAGATTAGATAAAAATACTCATTTTCTCCCCCTTTTTGTCATAATCAAAAAGTATATAAAATTAAAGAGCGTAAAAAAGTTTTTTTTTTAATTTTAAAAAAGATTCAGAGGTACAAAACAAAACAAAAACAAGAATCAGAATGACACTAAGATTTTTTAGAAACAAGAGCCATAAGAAGATTCTTGATCTCAGCTGAAGATTATTGTTCTACTCATTCATTTATAAGAATATAATCATTACTAGTATTTAATGATAATGAAAATTGAGGGGAAAGCGTGATATTTGAGAAAATCATAACAGTTACCTTGGAACGGCGTCAATAGCTTAGCACGCGTGACCTTTCAGAAACACACCACGTGTTCATCTCCTGAAGGTTGCATGGGACAACTGTTTGATATAATGACTTTTAACCTTCTTGATTTCTTGATGATCAAATTTTATATTTTTGAATGTCTTGATGAAATGTGATCTTTGAAACTAAAATTTGATCAAAAAGTCAAAGTTTAACTTTTCAGTGTAGAATTGACTTTTTTCATCAGTTGACCAAATTTCATCTATCAATCCACTGATCTTGGGAGATGAATTAAAATATGTGATTAGGTAAAAATGATATACTTGAATCCTTGAGATCATGTTTCGAACCAATAAGACATGTACTAGGTCAAAAGTCAAAGATTGGTCATTCTCAGTCAAAACCCTAATTTAAACCATTTTGCACTTTTGATAATTTAAACAATTTTCTTGGATAATTATGATCAAATCTTGATCAAATGATACATATGACTTTAAAATGTTTATATTGGTAAAAAATCTTAAAATTTGACTGTAGGTTGACCACAATTGACTTTTTTTCCAATACAACTGACTTTTAGTCCATCTGATCAATTGACTGAGCAATTTTATGATCCAAGACTTGAAACTTGACAGAAGCAGTCTTGAGGATCCATAATAATCCATGAAAGTCATTTTAAATATTAGAAGTCCAACTGTCTTTGTGCAAAATCAAACCCTAATTTGAGGCATCAGTGTTGAGGAGATGACTTGACCTAGTCAATACTTGTGCAAGCTTGAACCATTGAAGATATTTGTGGGAAATATCTTGAGAACATAGAGGGAAAATTTTGGGGTACAATAGCTGCCCTTGTTCAATCTTCTTAAACTTGAAGAGTTAGATTGGCGAGTCCGCCATTCGTGACTTGAAGGTGGAAGATGATTGAACACTTAAGTGCCCAGAAATTTGCACTCACTTGTGCATGAGGTGAACTGTTTGTTGGTTATCAGGAATGGGATTAGAGATTCCATTTGGAGAGATGATGGAGAGTTTTTAGAGATAGGATTATAGATGCCATCCAAAGGTGATTGTTAATAGAAATTAGACTAAGTCTAAGCTTGAATGTAACTGAGAGAAGTATCAGAATAAATCTTGGCCAATTTAATATGAGTTGGAAGATATAGTGGAATGAGTATCAGAATAACATCCATAGATGGATCATATCTGACTCGTATTTGAAAGATGTAGTGAATGAGTGTCAAAATGACATTTGTATCTGCATCGTATCTGAATTGTATTTGAGAAATGTACTGAATGAGTGTCTGAATGACATCCGTATCTAGATCATATCTGAATTGTATCTGAGAAATATACTGAATAAGTGTCAGAATGACATTCTTATTTGGATCGTATCTGAACTGTATCTGAGAAATATACTGAATGAGTGTCAAAATGACATATGTATCTGGATCGTATCTGAACTATATTTGAGAAATGTAATGAATGAGTGTCAGAGTGACATCCATATCTGGATCATATCTGAACTGTATTTGAGAACTGTACTGAATGAGTGTTAGAATGACATCCGCATATGGATCGTATCTGAACTGTATTTGAGGAATGTATTGAATGAATGTTAGAATGGCATTTTTATCTCGATCATATCTGAACTATATTTGAGAAATGTACTGAGTGAGTGTTAGAATGACATCCGTATTTGGATCATATCTGAACTGTATCTGAGAAATGTACTGAATGAGTGTCTGAATGACATCCGTATCTGGATCGTATATGAATTGTATTTTAGAACTATACTGAATGAGTGTCATAATGGCATTCGCATCTGGATCGTATCTGAACTATATTTTAGGAATGTACTAAATGAGTGTCATAATGAAATTCGCATATAGATCGTATCTGAAGTGTATCTGAGAAATGTACTGAATAAGTGTTTGAATGCCATCCGTATCTGGATCGTATCTGAACTATTTCTAAAGAGAATCTGAAATAAGTATCAGAATGTCACCAGTATCTGGATCGTATCTGAACCATTTCTAAAGTGAATCTGGAATAAATATCAGAATGTCATTCGTATTTGGACCGCATTTGAACCGTTTCTAGAAGAGAATCTTTGGCTGATTGTATTTGACAAATGATAGACTGTTGACAAGAATTACCTGTTCAGGAACTGGCCTGAAAAGATAAAGTTAGGTTCATGCAAGGGAATGATGTATGTATGGTGTAATGATGCTCTCAGAATGAATGAGAATGCTATATCCGTTTCGTATGCATATGTTATGATGCATTAAATGTGAAATATGGTTGAAGTGTATCTTTGTCTGGGAAAATAAATTCCTGACTACTGTTAGGGAGTTTTGCTTATTTGTTTGAAGAAACTCCGTTGGGGATGTACTGATTTCTGTTTGGGGAATTGAGTTCAGGAACTTCGGTTACCCGTTGCTCTTCTGAGGAAACTTGACTGGGGAGAATAAAAGTTAACTGGTATCTGGTATAATTCCCGGCTTTGCAGCAACTTTCTGAGGATAGTAACGATTCCGCTGGGGATAAAGGGGTTTTGTCTGTTGATTTGTAATAGTCTGAGAAAAGACTTGTGTTGGGGAATCTATAGTTTGTTGGGAAAATAAATCCTGTTGGGGAGAATATTTTGAAGACCTTATTGGGGAGATAAATTCTTTTGGGGAGAACTCTGCAAGGTTTCTTTTCAATCTAACACGGACTCATCCTGAAGCAATCTTACATGGATTCCTTCTCATGATCTCCAGATGCAGTCTATCACGAACTCATCCTGAAGCAATATTACACGGGTTTCTTCTCACGATCTCCACATGCCGTTTAACACGGACTCATCCTAAAACATCCCTATACAGGCTCTTTCTAATACATTTCAAGATGGTAGTTAATTTTATTATCCTCAGAAAATTACTGTGAAGCCTGGATTTCAACCAAAAAACAACAATCTTTTCTAGAGATAATTCCTCAATAGATCCATGGACAACCGAAGTTCCTAGACTCTATTCCCCACTGAGTTTTCCTCAAGCAGGAGAACAACAAAAATCAACCTTCCCCAGTGGACTCCTCCTCATACAGCAGGAACAAGAATTCCCCATAAAGAGACCTCTAATGAAGTCAACATCTACTTTAGATGGCATCTTTAAGCCCATCTCCGACAACTTTCCATCATCTCTCCAAATGGCATCTTTAAGCCCATTCCCTACACAATCAACCACCACATCATTGAGTGCAAATTTTTGGGCACTCTAGTGTTTAATCATCTTCCACCTTTAAGTCACGAATGGCGGACTCGCCAATCTAACCCTTCAGGTTTAATAAGATTAAACAGGGGCAGCTGTTGTACCCCAAAATTTTCCCTCTCATTTCTCAAGACATTTTCTCAAAATTTCAAATTTGCACAAGTACAATTGTGCTTTCAAGCATCAAATCGAAGAAGAGCATGCTTGCTTCGATTTCACATTATTCGATTGGGCATTTGGCTTCTTTCTATGCAAGCTTGGCTTACATCCTTTGATTGAGCATTGGCCCCTGACATGCCTGATTTGTTCACAAAGTAATTGTTATCTGCATGCAACCTTCGATTGAGCAATGACCTCTCACCTGCATGTTTCGATTCACAAACCAAGGGGCTCCCACCATGCTAGCGTGCACAAAGAAAAATCTTCCCTATAGCTAGCATTCATATTAGCATCCACTGGGTAATGGCTATCTTCATGCTAGCTCTGACTAGGCAAAATCTCCCTTTGAAATGATTTTCCTTCGATTCACACAGCAGGAGCCTCCTGCATGCAACCTTCGATTGGATATTGGCTCTTTATACAAACCTTCGTTTGAGAAATAGTCTCTTGTATGCTTGCTTGAAGTCACAAGGTAGTGACCACCTGCACGCAAGCTTCAACTGATTATTGGCTGCTTCATGCCAGCAGGCACAAGGCAATAACCTCCTGTATTTTTCCTTCGACTCAGAAGGCATTAGCCTCCTTCTTGGTTTACTTTCAATTCATAAAGCAGGAACTCCCCTCATGATTGCTTCAATTCCACCTTTGAAAACCTCAAACACACATAGTTGGTGGCCCCTTTGAAGGACATGTATTGGTGGACTTGAAGGGTATACACAGGTGTCCCATTCGAAGGATATGCCTTACTAGACCATTCAAATAATTGCATGTGATCCCTTCGAATGACACACATATTCCAATTGAAGGATATGCATTTGGCCCCTTCGAAGGATGCATAAAGGGCCCATTCGAAGGACACATATTAATGTCTGAAGAGGGGTCTAGTCGAAGGATGGATCTATTTGGTCAAAACGAAATAGAAATATCCAAAGACGCTTGCTGGCCCAAAATTCCACATACTTCCATGCTCAAGCCTCCTGCACAAGCACATTCATGCCAAAGGAAGCTTCGATTGGCCAGAAATGGGCTTTCGTTTGGGCTAGCTGAGTAGGGGCTTAATCGTAGAGGCCCCAATGATGAGAATTGGAGCCATTCAAAGAAGGTAACCCTGGGCAAATCGAAGAGCAAAACTTGAGGTCATTCGAAGGAGCCAAAGGTGTCCAGGTTCACCCCAAAGCCCAAAGGGGTAGGAACTCACCAAAAAAGGCAATCCCTTAACGTGTCTGATTTGACCTTCAAAGCCTAGTTAATGGTCGTCCCTTGCCATTTCTATGTTATGACCCTCTCCCAATCTCCTATAAATACATACCATTTCTACAAGCCAAAGGGTACACACTAGATACATACGCCCAGGAACCAGACACATATATTGTCTTACATGCACACGCTGCCTCATAAGCCACACCAAAGTTATCAAAAATCTCATAAGTGATCCAAATCGAAGGAATCTTAAACAATGCTCCACTCACTCCTTGAAGTTTGCAGGAGGCATTCCTAAGCATTTTGCAAGTCATCTTCATCCAAAATAAAGTATCCCATTGGTAACAAACCTTCGATCTTAAGTTAATTGTGATAGTTGCATGACATATTAACACTTATAGTTCGATTTGTATTCAGGACTAAGGACCTGGTTTTGACACTCAGGTATGTATTTGTTTTTTTTCCTAACACTTATACTGTAGATCAAACCTGAACAAACTAACGCGCACATGATCGAAGGACCTGGGTTCGACACCCAGGTCCTGCATCTTTATTCTTTTTAATGCTTGTCTTGCAGATACAGATTGAAAAGCAGCTTCCCCCTGGATCGAAAAACAATCATTCTTCATTGAATCGAAGGCCACCTTTCATTGGATCGAAAGGCACCTTCTCTTTGGATCGAAAGAGCTATCCCCTTGAATTTTTATTTTTTGTCACTCATTTCTTTTAATAGTTCCCCTTTTAAATTAATAATCAAATAAAAAAAAACATTAGGTTAGTATTTTTTAATTAAGTTAATTTAATTAAATAAATTAATTAATTATTTTAACCTTTTATTTAAATTAAAATTAAGTAGACTTAGGCTTTGTTTTCTTTTATAAATAAAAACAAACAAAAATATATCCTTTTCCTTAGGATTTTTAGACGTTCTTTTCCATTTCACAGTCTGTAATAGCTTAATTTAGGATCTTTCTTTATTGCTTTTCCCCCAATTTTTGGACATGTAAATATACCCCTCCCTGAAGCTTTGTAATAATGTAGGATTCATATTCCCGCATTTTATTTTCTATACATATTAACTACTAGATGTATGACTAATAGGATTGTATGGAAAAGATTAAAATCAAACGTTAGCAAACCTAATATCAAAGACAAAAATAAATGAAAACTAACACACTTGCACATATACACCTCTAGGGTATTCCCACTTTGGTTGCCTTCGAAAATAGTCACAACTCTCGAAACGTGTGAGATTTTAGTGGCTAACCTTCGGTTTAAAAGATCATAAGTCCCTCGATGACCCTCTCTGTAACACCCCAATTCTGCCCCAAGCAATTATGCAAAATAAATCAGAGTTATAAAATTTCAATCATACAAATGAATCGGGACGTCACAAATTCTTCTAAAAAATTCATTGCATTCATCGTGGATATATAACACTTTCTCAAAACATCGGATGAACCATCAACGTAGCATCTTTAATTAAATAAATCAACATCTATGCAGCAGAATTCTTAATAACATCTCTAACAAAACAACAACTTCGAAACATCTCATATTTAATGATAATCAAATTAAAATTCAACAACTAAAAATAAACGATCAAAAATAAGCAAACGTTCATCCCCCCCGAGTGTTACAAATCAGAGCAATGACACCGACTCGAACTATTGAAGGAATATAGCCTTCACTCTCGATTACCTGCACGTTACCAACATAAGGGAAACATTCAAACAAAAGGGGTGAGATATCTAACAATATAATAAAGTGCATGATAATTAATATATTAAATTAGATCAACAACATCACCACTTCTCATCTCATAATCAACATCAATCTCAGCAATAATATACATTCATCCACATCAAAATACACTTCTTTATGAAATCATATAATGCGACTCATTACTATGCAAATGCATGTGGTACCATTGGAGCAAAACTCCTATATCAAAAATTTGCCAATTAATAGAGGCATTAACAAGGCATAGCCTTCATCTCAAAATTTGCCAATCCAGGCCATCTCAAAAATGCAATGTATGCGACTCGACCATGAATGTAATGACAACACCCAAGTTAACAACATCTCAAATCATCATCTCAAAACATCTCAACTTATCATCTCAAACATCTCAAATCATCATCTCAAAATAACATCTTAAGGACATCTCAAATTAACATCTCAAAATAACATCTCAAAAACATCTCAAATAATCAAAATAATTCATCAAACACCATTTATTTATTAATGACTTCTCATTTATGACTCAACAGTATTTTAATTCCACAGTAATTCTATACTGCTACTCTGTAACGCTAACGTCAAGACTGACACCATCCTACTGTTATAGTTCAAACAACAGCTTCTAAACATCTAACATTCATCGCTCTGCACAAAACAACACAAAATCCATCCAACTTCTGACCACGCAGCCTCTAACCAACGCTATTTCTAAATACACAACTTTTAATGACACAACCTCTGGGCGACAAAATCTTATGGTTACTATAACTTCTTACTAATTGCATCCTCTGATCAGATGCAACCTCTGATCATCTCATCTTCTGAACACTCAACCTCTGACCAGATACAACTTCTGATCATCTCATCTTCTGACCACTCAACCTCTGACCAGATACAACTTCTGATCATCTCATCTTCTGACCACCCAACCTCTGATCAGATACATCTTCTGATCATCATCGTCCTCTGACTGACCACATCTTCTGACCCATACAACTCCTAACATTAGAACTTCTATTTTCTACTAATTCAATGCAACTTCTAACACCTACGTCTAACATCAGAACTGTTATTTTCTGTTCATCCTATTTTTCTAATTCTTCACCTGATATCAATCTAATTAGGAGCAGTATTAACAAATTCTATTCTCCAAATTAATTCATTAATCCTAATACAGTAGCTCCTGTCATCAATTTACCAAATTAAGCGTTTTCATTACTGCTATATTCTACGGTTTTCATCACAGCATCTCATTACGGTTCCATAACTAAATCCTTAAAACTTATTATAATCATGTCAATTCATCACCAATAATCCCCCTATAATCTTACAACATTATAACAGCATCAAGACATCAATATCCATCTAAAATTCATCAAATCTTCATCATACATCATCATATACATCCAATTCAAGAACAAGACAACAATCATCACTAATCCCACATAACAATCATCATAAACCCAATTATAGAGTCAGAACCTCACCCTTACCTTGGATTCAAGGTTGCTCTACAATTACTGATTGGATTCACATTCTTGTCGTTTTCCACTTCTCTAGCAGCTTGCACGTTCTTTTCTAAATCCTTATTTCTTCTACTGCTTCTTTTCTTTCTATTCCTTCAAATAAATAATAAAATAACCCTATTATTCTATTATTCCTTATTGGGCTTAAAACCAACACACCCCCTTATTACTTCTATTCTCTCAAAATAAGTCCACCTTAAATAATATTACACTTCTAATATTATTTCACCATATAATATTATACCTCTAATATTATTTCTCCACTTAATAAAATAAATCCAATTCAATTATAACACATCTTCATAAATATTCCAAAAATAATTTAATTAAATAATTAATTAAATTACGGGCGTTACAACTCTCCCCCACTTAGAATATTTCCGTCCTCGAAAATTTACCTCAAGCAAACAATTCAGGATAGGAGTCTCACATCTTGCTCTCCAACTCCCAAGTCATGCTTTCACCAGCAGCTCCTAGCCAAACCACTTTAACCAAGGCAATCCCTTTTCCCCTTAGAGTCTTAATTTCACGATCCGTGATCCGTACAGGCATCATCTCCACCGTAAGATTATCTCGTACTTGCACATCGTCCATATGAATCACATGAGATGGATCTGAAATATACTTCCGAAGTTGCGACACATGAAACACATCATGCAAATTCGAAAGATTAGGCGGTAAAGCCACTCTATAAGCAACATTCCCCACTCTCTCTGAAATCTGATACGGTCCAATAAAATGAGAAGTGAGCTTCTTAGACTTCAACGCTCGCCCAACACCAGTCATAGGTGTAACTCTCAAAAACACATGATCATCAGCTTGAAATTCTAAATCCTTCCTTCGCTTGTCATGATAACTCTTCTGTCTATTATGTGAAGCTTTCATCTTTTCTCGAATCAACTTCACCTTATCGGTAGTCTCACGAATAAGTTCAGGTCCGAGCACTACACTTTCACCAGATTCATGCCAACATAACAGAGTTCTACATCTTCGACCATACAACGCCTCAAAAGGTGCCATCCCAATACTAGAACAATAACTGTTATTATAGGTGTACTCTATCAACAGAAGATAAGTATCCCATGAACCTCCCTGCTTAAGAACACATGCCGTCAACAAGTCTTCCAACGATTGAATCGTCCGTTCAGTCTGACCATTTGTCTGAGGATGATACGCTAAACTCAACCTCAACTTAGAACCCAACGCTTCTTGCAAACTCTTCCAAAAATCAGAATTAAATCTTGGATCTCTATCTAACAGAATGCACAAAGGAACACCATGCAGCTTCACAATCACACTAATATAAATCTCAACCAACTTCGACGCTGGAAAACTGATGTTAATAGGAATAAAATGAGCTGACGTCGTAAGCCTATCAACAATCACCCAAATCGAATCATGCCCTCTTAAAGTATTAGGCAATCCCGTCACAAAGTCCATTGAAATACTATCCCATTTCCATTATGGAACTTCCAACAGTTACATCAATCCTGCAGGCTTCTGATGTTCAACTTTTGACTTCTGACAAGTCAAACATGCATACACAAACCGAGCCACATCACTCTTCATCCTAGGCCACCAAAATAAACCTTTCAAATCTTGATACATCTTTGTAGCTCCTGGATGAATTCTCAACTTACTTCTATGGCTCTCTTCAAGTATCACTTTCTTCATCTCAGCATCATCAGGAATAAAAATCCGATTACGAAATCTCAATACACCTTGCTCATCTAGCTTAAAATCACTATTCTCAGACTGATCAATCCCAACCATCAAATCTACCAATTTCACATCCAACTTCTGAGCTTCTCTGATACTATCTAAAAATTCATTATTAATCTTCAACATACCCAGCATAACACTCTGCGGAGTAACCTTGCAAACTAAGCTCATATCTCTGAACTGCTCAATCAATTCCAACTCTTTAATCATCATTGCTGACATGTGTAAAGTCTTTCGACTCAACGCATCAGCTACCACATTCGCCTTTCCTGGATGATAATTCAAGCCAAAATCATAATCCTTTAACAATTCCAACCATCTTCGTTGCCTCATATTTAACTCCTTTTGATCGAATAAATACTTTAAGCTCTTACGGTCCCTAAACACTTCAAATCTAGAACCATAAAGATAATGCCTCCAAATCTTCAACACAAAAACAAATGTAGCAAGCTCTAAATCATGCATAGGATAGTTCTTCTCATGAGTCCTCAACTGCCTCGACGCATAAGCAACTACCTTACCACTCTGCATAAGCACACCTCCTAAACCCATCTTAGAAGCATCACAATACACCACAAAAGGCTCTTCTGGATTAGGCAACATCAAAATCGGAGCCGACGTCAACCTCTTCTTCAATTCTGTAAAACTTTCTTCGCACTGAACATCCCATACAAACGCTCTACCTTTGCAAGTCAACTTAGTCAACAGAAGTGACAACTTAGAAAACCTTTCGATAAACCTTCTATAATAACCAACTAATCCCAAAAAGCTTCTAATCTCAGTATTTGACTTTGGGGTTTCCCATTGCAACACAACATCAACCTTCAATGGATCTACTGCAATGCCACTACCTGAAATCACATGACCAAGAAAACTAACCTCTTTCAGCCAGAATTCACACTTGGACAGCTTTTCATACAACTTCTTCTCTTTCAAAACTTGCAATACTACTCTTAAATGCTCTGCATGCTCTTCTTCCGACTTAGAGTAAATCAAAATATCATCAATGAACACCACTACGAACCGATCCAAATAAGTATGAAAGATATGATTCATATATTCCATGAATACTCCTGACGCGTTAGTAACACTGAAAGGCATCACCGAATACTCGTAATGTCCATAACGCGTTTTAAAATCCGTCTTCTAGATATCTTCATCCTTCACTTTAATTTGATGGTAACCCGACCTCAAATAAATCTTACTAAACACACGAGCATCCACCAATTGGTCCATTAAGTCCTCTATTATTGGGAGTTGATACTTGTTCTTAATCGTTACTTTATTCAGTTGTCTATAATCAACACAAAGCCTCATAGCTCCCCACGGCAATACACTTGGCCTTACAAACCTCTTCTCAAGTAACTCTTCCAATTGCTTCTTCAACTCAGACAATTCAGATGCAGACATCCTGTATGGTGCCATAGACACAGGTCTGGTACCAGGTACAAGATCAATAGCAAATTCAACTTCCCTTTCTGGCGGTACATCAGGAATCTCGTCAGGGAAAACTTCAGAAAATTTACACACCACCTGCAATTCCTCAATTATAGCTTGAGTCTCTACAGATAGCGACGCCATCAACGAGAACATTTATGCTTCCTCTTGCATCAACTTCCTCAACTGTCTAGCAGACAACAAACCATCTTCCTCTTCCTCAGGAGTAGAAAACTTCACAGACTTGTCATAACAGTTAATATGAACACAGTTATGCTCTAACTAGTTCATACCCAGAATTACATCCAAACCTCTTAATGGTAAACAAACCAAATGAACAACAAAGTCTCTGTCGAAGATCGACAAGGGACACTTAGAACACACAAAAGAAGTAGTCACCGACCCCTTGGCTGGAGTTTCAACGACCATTTCTCCATTCAAATAAGACAACACAAGACCCAATCTTTCAACACAATCAGCAACAATAAAACAATATGTAGCACCAGTATCAATAATAGTAATTAAAGGAGTACTATTAATGAAACATGTATCTCTAATAAGTCTGTCCTCAGCAGCTGTCTGATCTTCAACCAAAGCAAACACTTTACCACTTGATTGAGCCTTCTTCGGTTTTGGACACTGGCTACCAATGTGCCCTTCTTTTTTACAATTGAAACAAACCACATTCTTGTGTTCACACTCAGATACAACATGTTCGTTCTTTCCACAACGGAAACACCTCTTCACTTCAGCAGTGCACACATTACTCTTGTGTCCAGGTTTCCCACACTTAAAGCAAATCACACCAGCATGAGCATCTCCCCCACTAGTCCTCTAACCATGAGCAACTCTCTGTTTACCCTTACCAGCTGGGGCATCATAAGGCTTACCACGATTCTGTGGATGCTTACCCCTCTTCTCATTGATAATCTTGTAATGAGCATTAATGTCTTCCTCATAAATCCTGCAGCTATCAACCAAATCAGCAAAGACACGGAGTTTCTGATATCCAACTGCTTTCTCAATCTCCGGGCGCAACCCGTTCTCAAACTTAATACACTTCGAAAACTCGGCATTTTCCTCAGTGTAATGCGGATAAAACTTGGCCAACTCAGCAAACTTGGCAGCATACTCAACAATTGACATATTTCCTTGCTTCAGCTCAAGGTACTCAATTTCCTTCTTACCAAGGACATCTTCAGGAAAATACTTTCTCAAAAACTCCCTACGAAACACAGCCCAAGTGACATTCTCACCTGTAGCTTCCAACTTCCGACAAGTCTCTAGCCACCAGTCGTCAGCCTCGACTGCTAGCATATGAGTCCCATAACGAACCTTCTGCGCTGGAGTGCAGTCCATCATGCGAAAGATTCTCTCGATCTCTTTCAACCATTCTAATGCTCCATCAGGATCATACTTTCCCTTGAACGTAGGTGGATTCTCTCTCTGGAAGGTTGCCAAGCTACGAGATCCAGCATTCCCGTCAGCATTCGGCTGATTTCCCATCGCATGAGGCATTGCTTCTAGAGCAGCAGCAAGTGCAACATCATTCCTTCCAGCCATCTCAACTTCTCACTACAATATAAACAACGATTAGAACATCAAAATAACAATACTCGATTGTTAGACAACTACGACTCGACGACAAGGTTGGACCAACCTTTTGCTCTGATACCAACTTTGTAACACCCCAATTCTACCCCAAGCAATTATGCAAAATAAATCAAGTTATAAAATTTCAATCATACAAATGAATCGGGACGTCACAAATTCTTCTAAAAAATTCATTGCATACAACATGGATATATAACACTTTTTCAAAACATCGGATGAACCATCAACATAGCATCTTTAATTAAATAAATCAACATCTACGCATTGGAATTCTTAATGACATCTCTAACAAAACAGAAACTTCGAAACATATCATATTTAATCATAATCAAATTAAAATTCAACAACTGAAAATAAACGATCAAAAATCAGCAAACGTTCATCCCCCTCGAGTGTTACATATCAGAGCAATGACACTGACTCGAACTATTGAAGGAATACAACCTTCACTCTCGATTACCTGCACGTTACTGACATAAGGGCAACATTCAAACAGAAGGGGTCAGATATCTAACAATATAATAAAGTGCATGATAATTAATATATTAAATTAGATCAACAACATCACCATATCTCATCACATAATCAACATCAATCTCAGCGATAATATACATTCATCCACATCAAAATACACTTCTTTATGAAATCATATAATGCGACTCAATACTATGCAAATGCATGTGGTACCATTGGAGAAGAACTCCCATCTCAAAAATTTTCCAATTAATAGAGGCATTAACAAGGCATAGCCTTCATCTCAAAATTTGCCAATCTAGGCCATCTCAACGAGCATAAGCTCCATCTCAAAATTGCAATGTATGCGACTCGACCATGAATGTAATGACAACACCCAAGTTAAAAACATCTCAAATCATCATCTCAAAACATCTCAATTTATCATCTCAAACATCTCAAATCATCCTCTCAAAATAACATCTCAAGGACATCTCAAATTAACATCTCAAAATAACATCTCAAAAACATCTCAAATAATCAAAATAATTCATCAAACATCATTTATTTATTATTAACTTCTCATTTATGACTCAGCAGTATTTTAATTCCACAGTAATTCTATACTGCTACTCTGTAACGCTAACGTCAAGACTGACACCATCCTAGTGTTATAGTTCAAACAACAGCTTCTAAACATCTAACGTTCATCGCTCTGCACAAAACAACGCAAACTCCATCCAAATTCTGAGCACACAACCTCTAACCAACGCTATTTCTAAATACACAACTTCTAATGACGCAACCTCCGGGCGACACAATCTTCTGACTACTATAACTTCTGACCTAATGCAACCACTGATCAGATGCAACCTCTGATCATCTCATCTTCTGACCACTCAACCTCTGACCAGATACAACTTCTGATCATCTCATCTTCTGACCACCCAACCTCTGATCAGATACAACTTCTGATCATCACCGTCCTCTGACTGACCACATCTTCTGACCCATATAACTCCTAATGTCAGAACTTCTATTTTCTAGTAATTCAACTCAACTTCTAACACCTACGTCTAACATCAGAACAACTATTTTATGTTCATCCTATTGTTCTAATTCTTCGCCTGATATCAATCTAATTAGGAGCAGTATTAACAAATTCTATTCTCCAAATTAATTCGTTAATCCTAATACAGTAGCGCATGTCATCAATTTACCAAATTCTGTGTTTTCATTACTGCTATATTCTACGGTTTTCATCACAGCATCTCATTACGGTTCCATAACTAAAGCCCTAAAACTTATTATAATCATGTCAATTCATCAACTATAATCTCCCTGTAATCTTACAGCATTTAACATTATCAAGACATCAATATCCATCTAAAATTCATCAAATCTTCATCATACATCATCATATACATCCAATTCAAGAACAAGACAACAATCATCACTAATCCCACATAACAATCATCATAAACCCAATTATAGAGTCAGAACCCCACCCTTACCTTGGATTGAAGGTTGCTCTACAATTTCCAGTTGGATTCACTTTCTTTCCGTTTTCCACTTCTCTAGCAGCTTGCACATTCTCTTCTAAATCCTTATTTCTTCTACTGCTTCTTTTCTTTATATTCCTTCTAACAAATAATAAAGTAAACCTATTATTATATTATTCCTTATTGGGCTTAAAACTAACACACCCCCATATTACTTCTATTCTCTCAAAATAAGCCCAACTTAAATAATATTACACTTCTAATATTATTTCACCACATAATATTAAACCTCTAATATTATTTCTCCACTTAATAAAATAAATCCAATTCAATTATAACACATCTTCATAAATATTCCAAAAATAATTTAATTAAATAATTAATTAAATTACGGGTGTTACACTCTCGGCGTTGCCTCAGTAAAAATATGATCTTAGAACCCTAGGGTAGTTACTAAAACTTATTTCCCAATTACCTTTATGACTATAAACGTCCCTTCGAATGTCCCTTATACATCCAACAATAGGGATACCTACTGACTGATAGTAGGATAGCACTATCTAAAGGAAAAGAGGAAAAGAACAAACCTTTCAAGTATAAGTAGATAGTTCTTAGATGCTTGCTCAAAACAAACTTTCACACTTACACAAAAAACAACTTTCAAAAACATTTTCAAATGCTTTATCAACACTCTTGAGGACTGATACAAGAGTTATTATAAAGAAAAATGTCGCACTTAGGCATTTCAAAATATTTTTCAAAACACACAAAAGCACAAGGTATTTTTCAAATGAGCTAAGCATCTAAGAGCCCATAGATAACTGCGGATGGAAAGGGTTCTAACACCTTCCCTTTCCATAATCTACCCCCTTACTCAGAAATAATCTTGAAAGGTCTTTTTATGTTCTTTTCACCCTTTCCTTTGTTGGATAAAAGAAAAGTCGGTGGCGACTCTTGCTTACCACAACATTTGAGAATACAAATGCAAAACCAGTATAACAGTCGGTTCTGCCACTGTACCACAAAACTGGGGACTCTGCTGAGGAAAAAGAAAAGTGGGGTTACCTTAGAGTTTAGTTCATCATTTTAAATTGCTTTCCTTGTATGCTTTGCTTGCTTTATATTTGAGGGTTTTGCTTGGGTTTACTTGTAAAGATCCTACACCCGGATCTGGGGCATCTTTTAGGTAAGTAACAATAGATCATGGGGAGTGTATGGGGTATACAGACACAGTTGAAATGATAGCTACATTGGTGTGACACATTTGTTGGTACCAGTAGCCTTTGAGTAGTCAAGGAGAATACGGGGCCTTTGTGTGGTGTCATTAAGCACTAACTGACCTTAGAACCTTTAATTGAACCAACTTGGCCATTAGGAAGTAGTGAGATAGCCGGCTTTGGTGTAGCCCGAAGTTGGTTGATACTCGATACTACACTCATTGAGATCTGAATTCTAGGATATTTCAGTCGCCAATAAAGAGGCTTGCGCTGAAACAATGCCCGGTGAAGAAAGATCAGTGATATTGAGATTCCCTAGAACCCGATTACTATTAATAGGACAATTTGAACTAACTAAACTTCAAGAGGGTACTTACCTATGGAATTCATGCAAGCCTAAACCTAAGGATGCTTGTGTGACTTGTTTGCTTTCATATCTGATGTTATGAGTCATTATGCAATAACCTGGATTTCTAGCAAGACTCACTTGTTTTCATCACCCTATATTTTTTTGCTGGATGCATAACATACACAACATAACATTATTCCATAACATTTCCTTAACCATTTCAAGGATCTCAAAGGCCTATGATGCACGTTATGATAAATAAAACGTCTAGTAAGGGGGCAAGGGGATTTATTTTCCTCTAGCCAATGTTGTCAAAAGACCAAAACACAACAACTTGATTCAGGGGCTATGATCCACTTGGTATGGTGATCTTGATTCTCGTAGAAGGACATTCAACGATATGAAGTTCTTCAATCAAAGCTACATTCAACTCCTAACATCTTCTTGTGTTTACCCTGCGAGATCCTTGAAAACATCGCATAAGCATACCATACATGCCATTGCATATCAGGTATTTCAAGACAAGTTTCTTATCTTTTCGCTGTTTACTTCAGCAAAAGAAATGGCTCTTGAACAAACAGTAAAGGACCTTCAAACTCAAAATGCTCAGTTCCAACAAATGTTCCTGGATCTGGCTAAGGAGCAGGAAGAACTGAAAGCTCTCGTCATCAAAGAGAATAAGAAGAAGGCAAAGAAACTGCATGGTGTCTTGAATATGGGAAGAAGACTTAAAGAACCGATCAAGTGAGCTCTAGATCTCATAACTCCATCAAATGAAGGGGATAATCATGAAGAAGATAACAATCTGGGGACTGATGAAGAAGACGATGATTAATCCGAGGAACAATATCCTCCTACCAATGATAAATATAAACAGTTGGAGGATCATCTCAATGCTATGGAGATTCAGCAAATACCTGGCTTGAACTTAGAAGAGTTAGGGCTGGTTTCTGGGGTGGTCATCCCACCAAAAATTCAAGGTTCCCACATTTTCTAAATATGACGGGGTCTCTTGTCCTAAACTTCATTTGAGATCATACGCTAGAAAGATCTAGCCTCACACTACTGACCAAAAGTTACGGGTCCATTTCTTCCAAGAAAGTTTGGTCGGCACTCAACTAGAGTGGTTCTACGAGTTAGAAGGAACTGACATTCATACCTGGGAAGACTTGGATGCTACTTTCTACAGGTAGTACCAATATAACGTTGACCTTGCTCTAACCCATACATAATTGCAAATTATGTCTATGGGTTCCGACGAGGGTTTCAAAGATTACGCCAAAAAATGGATGGATCTTGCAGGGAGAGTCCATCCTCCTCTGTCTGATAGGGAGATGATAGACATGTTATTGGGAACTTTGTCTGGTCCATTCTTCAACCACTTAATTGTAAGTTCTTCGGCTGGGTTCATTGAGCTGATACTGCCAGATGAAAGAGTGGAAAGCAGTATTATGAATGGGAAGATTCCAATGGCTGCATCTTCTAATGCTGAGAAGAAGCCATTCAGTGGCAAGAAGTATGCTAATGTTGTATATGGCCAGGAGGGACGTGCTAAAGGTAACCACAACCCATCTGTGGGGGAAGTACTGGTCTCTAATCCTACGCCTATGCAACAACATCAACAAGGGGATCAGCGTAAGGAGGTTGCACCTAAGAGACAATTCACCAAAATCAACGTAAGAGAGGTCGCACCTAAGAGACAATTCACCAAAATCAGCGTAAGGAGGTCAAACATTACAACACATGTTGATAGCGGGATTGATTACGTTAAAGACTCCTCTACGGAATCCCAATACCTCTGCTCCTAGCTACTACCCTAACGAAAGGTGTTCATACCATTCTGATAGTCCTGGACATGATACGAATGCCCGTTGGGCTCTGAAGAACAAAATTCAAGATATGATTGATGCCAAGGAGATTGAATTCGACCCTCCAGAGACTCACCATGTGATCACTACTCCTAAGCCAAATCATTGAGAGCGTCTAGTTCATTTTTGTTTTTCAATTGTAATTTCCTTTGCTCGTTCAAACAATTACTGTCAGGTCAAACTTTGGTTTTCCTATTAATGCATTACACATGTTTGTCTTGGATCATGTAATTTTCATGTTTCATTATATTTAAACTGCTTTCTTACTTCCTTTTTGTGATATTCAACTCTCGGTTAAAAGTTGTAAGCCTTTAGAGGGAGGATGACGAAAATAATGCCATGATCTCTACAATATGCTTTTGAACAGACCCCACTGACGATGTACATGCATTATTTCAAATCCTAAATAGTGAAGTTATAAGGAAGATAATCCCTAGTCAACCCCTTTGAGCCTAAGAAGTAGGAGTTTTTCTTTTCACACAAATTAAAACCCTTAATCATAACCTGGGGCAGGTAGTTTTCTCAGTTAATTCAGATATACATTCAGTCGCAAGCTCTACCTTCATACATGAAAAATAGTGTAGAAGGTGCTCTCCAAAAGATGGTGATGGTTCCATATAATCATCAAGATAGGAAGTCATTATCTCTCAAAGTAAAGGCCCGTTAAGTCAAAAACCACTGAAGGAGACTTAAGAAAAAATGGGGCATCCCACTGACTATAATCATAACAAGCAGTTCAGGCAAAAGTAGGCATACAAAAATATGAAAAAGGGGTCCTACAAATCCTCAACAAAAAAAGGGGTTACTAAAATGACTGCCTTCTCAAACAAACATTCGATTTCTGAACCATCACCAAGTGTCAGAGCAAAGACTCCATACTCAATTGGTATCTAAACGTATAATTAGCTGAGCATAGGATTGAAGGACATCACGAAGAACGGGTTGGGTACAAATAAAATTTGAGCCTTTACCCTTTGTTTCTTAAACCATGAATCAGGCCCCGTTACAACCCTTAAAATTCCTAACTGAGGCATGGGTTAGTTCGAAAGCATACTGTTACAAAAGGTATCCTGACTCTTGTAAGGTTTGCTATTAAATCCTGAGTTGATATCTGTTGTACCCTAAAATTTGCCCTCTCATTTCTCAAGAATTTTCTCACAAGATCTTCCATGACTCAAGTTTGCAACATTGATACATCAATTTGGGTTTGGATTGAGACAAGGGCAAAATGGTCAAAATGCATACTGAAAAGTCAAACTTTGACTTTTTTAGTCAATATCAAGTTTCAAGAATCACATTTCATCAAGACATGTTAGAATATGAAGTTGTTTCACC
This sequence comes from Vicia faba, assembly GCA_948472305.1. Classification (NCBI taxonomy): domain Eukaryota; kingdom Viridiplantae; phylum Streptophyta; class Magnoliopsida; order Fabales; family Fabaceae; genus Vicia; species Vicia faba. The sequence goes on from OX451740.1 coordinate 898,627,082, forward strand.
AATAAAATCAAAATTCAAAGTTACTTTGGAAAAGTCAAAGTTCTAAACACTTAGAAATTTTTCTAAGTGTTAAGAAAATATGATAAGTTTAGAACTCGTGGCCAGATTTTCATCATGATCCAAGATGATCCAGGAGGAACTTCTGACACAAGAGTTGTAGATCTCAATGGGATCTAAAACATTGCAGAATATAACATCTCCTAGAAATGATGGGATTTCAAGTTATAAATCCTTGAAGACACGTCCATGAAGCTTAAGTACTTAGTAAATTCTGAGCATTTCCAAGTCAGAATTTGGTTAGAACTTCTGGGCCAATTCTCACATAGGTACGATCAGAGTTTGCAAAAGTGATTCAAAGAGGGATCACAAAGCATGATACAAGCTTTCTAAAAAGTCTGAGAACTCCTTCAGATCATGTTGGAGCAGAGAGAATCAAAGATCAGAAGTTGGACATTTGTTTTAAGTTACGTTTATGCTGAACTTCTGATCCGGTTTCAAGCTATGGCACATAATCTCATGTTGCAGGTTTTCTGGCTTGTTAAATCTCATCATCATTTAATGCTCACACCAACTTTTGAGTCTTTATCCAAAGGATCTTCCCACGTGTGGCATAGAAGTACCATTTATGTCCCTGAAAAGCAAACTTTTGTACAAAGTTTATTTTGAGCCCATGCTTCACTTTGCTTCTGAGTGTACTTATCCCACAAAGCATGCTTACAAACTCATATTAGGTGTGCTAAAAGCTACTAACCACCCTACCTTGCCTTGATACATGCTTGGTTAAACTTGCTTCAAAAACAAGTCAACAATCCATAACCCATGATGGCTGTACTCTTGATTTCTCCAAGCTTATAAATCCTTTGCCTATAAATTAAACTTCATTTGCAAACATCAAAGGGTTGAAGATATTGGAAAAAGCCTTGAAACCTTGCTGAAAATTCCCAAGAACCTGAAACTACAAACATAAACACAAAACCTACTAATTTCTGGTTTTTGCATCCAAACTCTAATTTTCCTTGTGGATTTCTTAGCCAAATCACCCACAGCGTTTCTGATATACACGTAGAATTCATCTCAACTTCTGTTTTCAGACTGTAACACAACTTTCACCAATCTCTATTTCAAAAATCAAAACTTTGCTTCTTGGCTGCTCTAGAACATTCCAGCCATCCATAACTCAGGTTATGGGTTATGCTAGCTTCCTGGGAACTTGAGAAAGCTAACCAGAACATCACAGTAATCTGAACTAGGCTAACTCACAAAAAAATTTCCAGCTGCAAGGTAGGTTTCTTCTGACTTTTATCTCATTACTTAGGCATTTTTAGGCTTGCATTTCCAAAGATACAATGTAGATATCATGGCTCTAATTCTGTACATATTTATAGATTTCATTTATGTGGCCTAAGTAGAGAGAATTTCAGATCAAAACTTCTTGAGGAAATTAGGGTTCAGAATTAGGATTAGCGAAATTCATGCTTGCTTCTGGTTTATAGTTTTGATGCTTTGTATTTCTGAAACCATGATGAAATTTTCCATAACTTCTATGTTTGCATTTTCCATTTTTTTATAGAAATAACTAAGTTATAGATGCTCTGATTAGCATGAAGGAGAAGATGAAGTTCATCATCAGAACTTACTTGGTGATACATGTTTTTGCTTTTGCTTCTAAAACTGGATGTATAACCACCCTAGTGGTAGAGAGCGCACACATAAGACATTGGTGTTAAGGGTCTTGCGTTCTAGCCCCAAAAGCATCTTTTTATGTTTATTTCTATAACTTTTCACCCCATTATATGTCAAACAATATTCCTGGATCAGAACTTTTAGATAAACCCCCTCCCAGTTGTTTGTCAAAATAGTACTCCAGGACCAGAACTTCTAGCCAGTCTCGTCCAACAGCATTGACACATCACTTACCTATTATCATAACTTCTAGCCTTCCAGTAACACTAGAACTTCTAGGTTTCCAGAAAATCAGAACTTATAGGCTCTCTCAACAAATCATAACTTCCAGGCTTTCCTTTGTTCCCAGCAACCTCGGAATGTCAGTGCGTCTGGATCCAGAACTTCTGACCTTCCTTTTTTTGCTAACATTTGCTTTCTGATTTGCAGCGCACCTGAGTCAGAACTTTTACTCTCTCCTCTTTCAGCAACGCGCTGATTCTGACTCTTACTCTCTTATTATTTTTATCATCACTTTTTATTTTCATTAATCAAAAACACCAAAAATAATTTATATTCACATGCTTTCTTTTAAAACAAAAAGACTAAAAATATTTTCTTAAGCAAATTTATTTCTTCTCTTAACAAAAACAAAACAAGTTTATTTTACATTTCTTGTACATTATTTCAATATGGTTGTAATAGATAGTTAGGAATTTAATTTCTTGCAATCCCCATTTGTAAATTTGTACACTCCATCCCCAAATGTTTGTAATAGCGTAGAATATTTACTTTCCACAATTTATCATTTTCATGTAAATGCTAGTAATTAGGATTTGTATGGGAAGATAAAAACAACAAGTAGACAAACCCTAATCAAAGACTAAATGCATGCAAATAAAACACATTATTCATACATGCACCCCTAGGGTTAACTCCACTTGTTGCCTAAAAATGGTCATGACATGCATGTGAGGCATCTTAGCAAAAACAATAAAAAAATACAAGATCATAGCCCCTCGATGACGCTTCGAATGTTGCTTTACAAATGATATTAGTCCCTCAAGAGAAATGCTAAGATACCTCACAACATTGTTATCATGACTATACGATGACCCACACCCATCCCTTCATATCCAATGACGGGGCTTCTTACCAAAATAATGGTAAGATAGCAACATCTAAAGGATGAGGAAAAGAACACTAAAGACCTTTTAGTAGGTAGGTTGCTCCTAGTTGCTCGCTTGCTCACAACAAAAACATTTCATACACCAAACCCTTTCATTTTGAAACATTTTCAAAAGACAATACTTTGTACGCGTTCTTATAGAGACGAGAATCATTACAAAGATACCTTTTTAAAATCACTTTCAAAAAACAAACACTTCTTTGAATTATTTTCCAAACAACACTTTGTATGCGTTCTTATAGAGACGAGAATCATTACAAAGGCACGTTTTCAAAATACTTTCAAAACCACACCACAAAGCACACTTTCAAACAAAGCAAGTGATCTAGAAAGTAACTAAGAGCACATAGATATCTATGGATGAAAAGGGTGCTAACACCTTCCCTTTTCATAATCTACCCCCCGAACTCAAGAAAATAATCTCAAAGGTATTTCCTGTTCTTTTCACCCTTTCCTTTATTGGATAAAAGAAAAGTCGGTGGCGACTCTTGATATCCACAATAATTACGATCAAACGCAAAATATCCCAAGTCAGTTCTCCCACCGTGTTATAGAACTGGAGACTCTGCTTGGGACATCTTAAAAGTGGGGTTACCTTAGGGTTAGATCACCTTTATTTTCTTTTCTTTGTTTGACTTGTTTGCTTTACATCTTGGTTCCTTGTTTAGGCTTTGTTTTGATCCTCCACCCAGATCTGGGGAACCTTTTTAGGTAAGTAGCAATAGATTATGTAAACTATATGGCATAGACCGATATGGTTGAAGCAATATCTATGTTAGTGTGACGCATTTGTTGGTATCGGTATCCCTTGTGTTGAATCGAGGAGAATACGGGGATGCTGAGCAGCGTCATGAAGCACTAACTGACCTTAGAACCTTAATTGAACAAATTGGCCATTAGGAAGTAGTGAGATAGTCGGTTTCGATGGAAAGTTGAAAATTGGTTGATACTCGATACTACACTCATTGAGACCGGACTTTTGGGATATCTTGGCCATAAGAAAAGATTGATTAAGCTGAGACAATGCCTAAAAGAAAGGTCCGTAATATTGAGATCCCTTAGAACCCGGTTACTATTAATAGGATAGTTTAAGCTAACTAAACTTCAAGTGGGTACTTACCTACAAACTCCATGCAAGCCTAAACTTAAGGATTTGTCTACTTTGTGTATATAGGACTATTTTTACATAACAACTTGCTTACTTTGCATATTTACCATAGCATTTTCAATAACCATTTCAAGGATCCCAAAGGTCTATGATGCAGGGCCATGTTGAACCAGATGCCTATCAAGGGGCAAGAGAATTTATTCTCTAATTAAACTCCATCAAAGAACAGTACCCTGAGTCAAGGGCTATGACCTACTTGACATGGTGAGCTTAATTCTCGTGGAAGGACATCCAACGATACGAAGTTCTCCAATCAAAGTTGTTGATTAAAATTCAACTTCTAACATCTTCTCGTGTTTACCCCGCGAGATCCTTGAAAACATGCATCCGCATACCATGCATCATATCATGACAAGTTTCTCTCATACAAGTCTCCTTATCTTCCTACTGTTTATTTCAGTAAGATGGATATGGAAAAGACGGTGAAGGATCTTCAAGCACAAAATGCTCAGTTCCAACAAGTGCTCATGAACTTGGACAAGGGGAAGGAAGTTCTGAAAACACTCTTCACCAAAGAGAGCAAGAAGAAGAAAAAGGCTGTCATCCTCAACGTGAGAAGAAGGTCCAAGGGGCATGCCCAACTAGCTCAAAAAGAAGATGATTCTTCTGCAAAAGAAGACAGTCAAGAAGAGAAAGCTATAAGCATTAGGGCTAACATAACTATTGATGACGAAGACTCTTCTGAGGAGCAGTATCCACCGATGGATGAAAAATACAAACAACTTGAAGACAACCTAAAAGTTGTGGAGGTCCAAGTTGTGCCTGGCTTGGACTTAGGAGACATGGGTTTGGTTTCTGGAGTGGTCATCCCACCAAAGTTCAAAATCCCTACCTTTTCCACGTATGATGAAGTATCTTGCCCTAAGATGCATCTAAAGTCTTATGCCCGCAAAATTCAACCATACACAACTGATCAGAAAATCTGGATCCACCTCTTCCAAGAGAGCTTAGCCGGGACACAACTTGAGTGGTTCTTTAATCACCTAATCAGAAGCTCATCGGCCGAGTTCACCGAGATAATATTGACTGGCGAAAGGTTCGAAGCTGGCATCAAAATAAAAAAGATCCAAGGAGCTACATCCTTTGATGCTCAGAAAAAGCCATACAATGGGAAGAAAGAGTCATGTGATACGGTGGAAGAACCAACTGTTAATACTGGTTCGTGTTTTTTGTTTGCAAATGTGGCGGTAAGCAAGAGTCGCCACCGACTTTTCTTTTATCCAATAAAGGAAAGGGTGAAAAGAATAGAAAAAGACCTTTTTTCGAGATTTTTTAGTACCGGGAGTAGATTATGGAAAGGGAAGGTGTTAGCACCCTTTCCATCCATGGTTTTCCATGGGCTCTTAGGTACTTTCTCATTTTATAAAATTGCTTGTGTTTGTGTCTTTTGAAAAGCTTTGAAATTGCCTTAGTGCGGTGATTCACTTTATAGTGACTCTTGTATTAGTCCTCAAGAGTGTGATAAAGTGTTTTTGAAATCTTTTGTTTGAAAAGTATGTTTGAAAGTGTGTAAAAAGGATTATTTGAGCAAGTACCTAACAGTTATCTACCTACTCGAAAAAAGGCATTCTTTTCCTCCTATCATTTAGGCAGTGTTATCCTACTATTAGTGAGTAGGTAACCCTAGTCGTTGTATTTTTGAGGGACTATCGAAAGGGACATACGGTCACTAAGGAAACTGGGAAAAAAACTCTTAGTAACTGTCCTAAAGCCCTAATATTACTTTTATATCGGGGAAACAGTCGAGAGGGTCATCGAGGGACTAGTGTTCTCTAGACTTAAGGACAACCACTAAGAATTGTCATGTTTCGAGAATTGTGACCGTAATTTTCTGAGGCAACCAAGTGGGGTATACCCTAAGGGTGCAAGTGTGCAATAGTGCTTGATTCAGTTTATTTATCTTGCGCATTTAGGGTTATCTATGTTCAATTAATTGTTATCTTTCCATATGATCCTATTATACATTCATCTAAGCAGGTTATCATACAGGAAAATAAATTGCGGAAAAATAAAGTTCCTAACTATTACAGGGCCTTGGGGAAGTTACATAATTAAATACAGAACTATAAACCTAATTTAATTATTACAAACCAGGAGAAATTACATGATTATAAAGTAATACGACAAAGATAATAAACACGTGAAGCGTCTAAACCCTAAATGCGCATAGATTAAAAGAAAAGTATTTTTTTGCTGTTTTTTTATTTGAACAAAAATTAAATGATGGAAAAGTAATTAATTAATTGGAAAAAATTATTAATTAAAAACAATTAATTCTAGACAAAAAAAACTAAATTTTTGATATTTTTAAGAAAAAAAGGATTTGAAATTTAAACCTAGATTCTAATTGATTTTATTTAAAAAAAAACAAATCAAAATATTTAAATCAAATTAATTTACAAAATTTATTTTAATAATAAAAAAACCTAAATCCTATTTTTTGGTGATTTTACTAATTTTATGATTAAATAAAAAAATTGATTTTTTTTTTGAAATAATGAAAATAACAAAGAAATTAAATTAGAAAAAAATAGTAAAAAGAAAGGGAAGAGTGGGCCTGATATTGAAGCATTTGTGGGGGTGTGAAGAAGAATTGATAGGCTCAGGTTGATGCAAGCCCATCATCCTGCTCTGGATCAGGTGTGGTTGCTTCCGGGATGTCCACCATGCACACTTGAAGCTGGAGCGTTTGATCTAGGCACCTGCAAATCTGATGGCATGAATTTGAGGGTACAAGGTGTACGCGTGGGCAAGCAGCGCATGGAATCTGAAATAAACAAGTCAGAAAACATAAAACGTGGGACCTGGGACTCGAACCCAGGTCCTTCCCCTTTCTGTGCGCTTCCCTTACCAACTGAGCCAAGTATCCATTTGTTATATCAAACAACAACAAAACACTATAACACAAAAATGATCATAGTTTTAAAACACGTGCGTTATTTTAAATGGTTCAACCATGATATGCCACGCCATCATCTTCTTCAGTTTGCTGTCGTTTTAGCCTAATACTTTTACCCACGGACAAGATTTGTCACTAAAAGACCTGCAAATCTCCAAAATTCACAACAAGCAATATAAATGCAATTTAAAGCCATGGATCAACTAGGTTTGATCCCCTGAGCATGATGGTATACATTGTTAGGTCCAATTTTTCCTGCATCTCAAAACCCTAAAATGAAAGTTAAAACCCTAACAATGGCAGTTTGGCATATATGTATCAAAACTGGAAATTAGGTATTCAAATACATTCTAAATGCTCATACAAACAATAATGCATAATCAAAACCTATTTCTAATACGTGTATGATCAAAATCGAATTCAAAAAATGAAGGGTAAACCGTGATGATGTAGATGGTGATTCTGGATGCTGTGATGCTTGGGAATGATGCTGTTAGCTTCAAAACGCCCACAGGAATGGATTGCAAATGTCAACACTCCTTAAATCCTTCTGAAAATATCAAACCTATTGTCATTTTTTTGTGAAAAATTGGAACTTGCAGTCAGTGTTCTATGCGGCAAAACCTCTTTTTTTGATCAGGCAAGGTTATGAATATATACTAGAGTGCATTAGGTCAATAAAATTGGATGCAATCTTGAAGATTTGGAGGAAGAATATTTTATTTGCAATTGATACTTTAAGTTTCTAAATTTGGCCAAAACATGCTCTATTCATCCCAATCATTCCTTGCACGAAAATCTTGATTTTCCAGCTGATTATAGACTCATCATGTGGTCATAAAATCAAATCTTGGATTTTATTTTATTATTCCAGTATTTAAAATGATTTATTTTGATTTAAATGAATAAAAAATCAAAACAAATATTAAAAATAATAATAAAATAGCTGGATAAGCTCAGGGGCCGTGGGTCCTCTTAGAAACAAGTTTCAAACAAGAAAACATGGGCCCATTTGGAAAAAAAATTCAATTTTGATCAATGTTGACTTCTTGCACATTTCCAAAATTTGATCAACTTTAGCAATGCATATATCTCTCTTTTTTACCCTAAGAGGATGTTCTTGGCCTTTTTAGAAAGCTTAGGATGTCCTCTAAACAAACCTTTTGGTTTCATCTCAATTGGATCTTCCATGTTCGTGTAAGGAGCTTTGACCCAAAATATGTTTTTGTTGAATTTTTGAAATGACCTATAATGTCTGAGTTTATATCTTTTGATTGAGGCATTTCTTAACCTTGATGGATGAAGAGAAGTTGTAGGTAATTGGATTCTCTTTAAAATGAGCCTTGGTTGGAAAATTTCTGATAAAGTATGAGAAATTTATGCCTGGTCAAAGTTTGGTTGACTTTTCCTATAGAAACCCTAAATTGCCATTTTTGACTTTTGATGAGTTAGGAACATTTCTTGAGGAATCATGATCAACACTTGATAAAATGATGGATATTACTTCAAAATGTTGATGTTGACCAAAAATCTTGAAGTTTGACTGTATTTGGGCTACAATTGACTTTTGACCTAGTATGGTTGATTTTCAGGCACTTGAGCAGTTGACTGAGCAAACTTATTGTGCAAGGCATGAAACTTGGTGTTGTACCCCAAAATTTTCCCTCTTTTCATACACGCATATTATTGGTTTTATGGTTATGGAATAAAGGTATATTTATCAAGCTTCTTCAGGATACAAGTGACATTTATTTCGTCAATGGATATTCTTAGAGTATTTTCCGTGCTGAAGATCGGTTTGTCGTTTTGCAACGATTCGAGATTCAAAGATTCACAAGTTCAACCCGGCGCGTCATATTCAGGTGTTCTTTCGCCAAGATATCTCTGATAACATATTCTCAAATTCAGGTTCGACTCAAGAGTAAATTTTTTAAAGAAAGTATCCGAATGGGTGAGTTTTCTCGAAGAAATATGGTGAAAAAGTGTGCTGAAAGTGCAGTTTTTACGCGCAAAAAAATTCATAACTCGGTCAATTTTTATCGGATCGGACCCATTTTTTTACACAAGGTCATTGAGTCAGAGATCTACAACATTTCTTCAAAAGTTGAGACCGGATTATGCTCCGATAAATACCATTTTTTTATTAAAGAACGTGTCAGAGTCGACACTAGAGCCCAAAATAAGTTTGTCTGAGCTGATACTTCAAAAATTCATAACTAATTCACCGATTATCCGATTGAGCCCATTTTCGGAAAAGAGTTAGTTCTCAATATCGACTATATTTTGTTTTCACATTTCAACTTCAAAAATTGCACTTAAGCCCCTATGATTTAGCCTGGAACGTGACAGACTCAAGTGAACATTGGAGGCCCAATTGCACATTCAAAGCCCATTTTTTCCCTCTAATTTCCATTATATAATCTCATTCTTGTCACACAAACAAAAAAAGAGACAAAAAAAACCCTTGCCACAACGCTGTCAGAATAAAAAATTCTTTCAAGAACCTTAAAACCTTGAAATCCTTATTACAAACCTCCATCTCACTACAGACAAGCCATCCCTGTTACAAACCCACATCTCACTACTTCTCCAATAAGGGTAAGGCTGATTTGATCTTCATGATCAAAAGGGTATAATCATTCATACATGCCATATCGGTTTTAACATTAAATTTTTTAATATATTGGCTTTATTTGTATTTCATGATATATAGTAATTTATTTAATGTGTTCATGAGATTCAACACTGCAGATTTAGACAGGATCCCATGCAGGTTCATTACAGAACTTTGAGGCTAAAACAAAAATGGCCAAAACAGAACAGCCAACACATGACACCAATACATGGCGAGGCAGACATCCTGAGAAGGTTAAGGAACGTTGAGGCAAAAACACTAATGGGCAAAACAAAACAGCCAACACATGACACCAATACATGGCGAGACAGACATCCTGAGAAGGTTAAGGAACGTTGAGGACAAAACACTAATGGCCAAAATAGAACAACCAACCAATGCATGACGAGGCAGACATCCTGAGAAGGTTAAGGGCATGGGTTCAACAACCACCCCTATTGGTTTTGATTTTCTTCCTTCCTATTTATCCTTTTACCTATTTTTATTCTTTCTGTTTAAAATCTTTTTCATAAAACTTAACATTTTTCACAAACCTTTGATTTTTTATAATAAACTCGAATAATTAATTTTAGGTTTTAATTTAATTTTAGATAACTTTAATTGTTTTGTAAATAAATTAAAATTAATTAGAACAATTAGGATTTTGTTTCTAACTTAATTCTATTTTCTTTTTTATTAAAATAACAAAACACAAAAATAGGCCATTTAATTATTTTTTTTAACTAATTTAATTACTAATTAATTTTGTATTTAATTTTAAAAAACCTAATTCTTTTTTCTTAGAAATAATTAAAAACAACAAAAAAAAAATTTACTTTCGATTAGGTTAGAAGGGGTCAAAACCCTAATTCTCTCTCGTTCTTTATTCGCGCGCGCTTTATTTTATTTTACCATATTAATGTAATTTCTCACAAGTTATAATAGATTAATTAGGACCCTTTTTACTTTCATTTATCTTTTTTTTTAAGGGTTTGTTTTTGTCTATGTAAATACCCGAAGCCTTGTAATAGCTTAGCTTATTTTCCGCACTTTAAATTCCGCAAATATTAACTGTTATATGTATGAATAATTAGGGTTGCATGACAAGAATGCATGATTAACTTTAAAACGGCTAGCTAACCCTAAATGTGCAAAGATAATAAACTTTAAATTGAATCACTCGGACATGCGCACTCCTAGGGTACACTCCCACTCCGGTTGCCTTAGGTAAACGGTCATTAAGTATAGGATGCTTTAGTGGTCGCTCTTTTGTCTAAACAAAGATCAAAGTCCCGTTCGGAAAGTTGCCTCGGAATGGTTACCTCGGATATTGTTGCCTCGAATAATTGATCTAAGACATTAGGGTTACTACTAAGACGTCCTAACATTGCTTTAGTGACCGTACGTCCCTTTCGAATTGACCCTTAAAACTCCAACGACGATGCTACCTACTCACTAATAGTAGGATAGCACTGTCTATAAGAAATGAACATAGAACAATTCTTTTTTCGAGTAGGTAGATTAGTTCTTAAGTACTTGCTCAATCCAAACAAACTTTTTCACACTTACACTCCTTTACAAACAAAGCTTTCAAAAACACTTCGTAACACTCTTGAAGACAGAAGCAAGAGTTAAATCAAAGTCAAAAACTTTTCAAATCACACAAACACACGAAGAAGCAATTTTTAAAATGATGAGCAAGTACCTAAGAGCCCGTAGAAAACTACGGATAGAAAGGGTGCTAATACCTTCCCTTTCTATAATCTACCCCCCGTACTCAAAATCTCGAAAAAGGAATTTTTCTGTGCTTTTTTCCATTCCATTTGGATAAAATAAAAGTCGGTGGCGACTCTTTCTAACTGCGACATTTTCGAACAAAAAACGCAAACCAGTATTAACAGTTAGTTCTGCCACCGTATCACAGAACTGGCGACTATGCTGGAGAATAATAAGTGGGGTGTACCTTAGGATTAGTTCATCATATTGTTTTCTATTGTTTGATTTGATTGCTTTATCTTTGTGGGTTTTGTATCAGAGTTACTATAGATCCTAACCCGGATCTGGAGATACCTTTTAGGTAAGTAGCAATAGACTGTGAGGGAATTATACGACATAGACCGATACGGTTGAAGTAGTAGCTACATTGATGTGGCACATTAGTTGGTACCGATATCCCTTGTGGAGCAACAAGGAGAATATGGGGCTGCTATATGGGTCATTAAGCATCAACTGACCTTAGAACCTATAATTAACCAACTTAGCCATAAGAAGTAGTGAAATGCTACACTCATTGAGACCATACTCTCGAGATGGTTCCGGCCGCAAGAAAAGATTGCGTGAGCTGAAACTATGACCTATGGAGGATGGTCAGTGATATTGAGAACCTCTAGAACCCAGTTACTATTATTAGGATAGGTTGAACCAACTGAACTTCAAGAGGATAGTACCTAGACTCCATGCAAGCCTAAACCTAAGGCTGTTTGTGTGACTTGTGTGCTTTCAACTCGAACTACTTGCACATTTTCATTATCTGACAACATGAGTTCCTTGCAGGTTTTGTTTACAGTCCTTATCCAATAACTCAGATTTCTTGCCAAGTTTCCTTGCTTACATTACCTCGCATTGTTTCTTAAACGCATAGCATACACATGATAACATCATGCCTTAGCATTTCCTTAACCATTTCAAGGATCTCAAGGGTTTGTGATGCAGGTTATGGTAAATCAAGCGTCTAGCAAGGGGAAAAGGGGATTTATTTTCCTCTAGCCAATACCGTCTAGAGATCAAAACACGATCACTTGAGTCAGTGGCTATGACCCACTCGATATGGTGAGCTTGACTCTTGAAGAAGGACTCTTAACGACACAAAGTTTCTTCAATCAAGCTGCAATCAAATTCTAACAGTTTCTTGTTTACCCCGCGAGATCCTTGAAAACATTACATACATATATCATACATATCAGTGCATAACAGGTCTTCAAGTACAGGTCTCTCATGTTCTCGCTGTTTATTTCAACAATGGCTCTCAAATAAGACAACAGATATCTCCAAACTCAAGAAGCTCAGTTCAGGGAAATATTCATAAACCTATCCAAGGGGCAGGAAGAGTTGAAAACACCCCTCGTTGGGAACTTGGTCAAGAAAAGTCCTGAAGACAATAAGGACGAACGGCTGGAACAACTGCAAGCTGAGGTAGGTGCAATGAGAACCCAGATGCTGGGGCGGATGACTCTTATCCAAGGCCTAGCCCGAAGACAAGAAGAGTTGAAAGCCATCATCAACCAACTTCATCAAGACAGATACAACAGTATGAAGCAAACAGTCGAGACTGGGGACCAAGTCATTGATCAACCTCAAAGAAGACAAGAGTTTGGTTTGGTGAAGAATGGACCTTTCCAAATTTATACTACCTCACGGGTCCAACAACAACCTCGCCAAAAACAACGGGTTAATCAGAGTAAGCCGGATATGCCCAAAAAGCAGTTTACCAAACTCAACATGTTGTTGTCTCAAGTTTTGCAACATCTGTTAAGGATGAATCTGATTACGTTGATAGGACCTCATCTGAATCCCAAGACTTATTCTCCTAACTACAACCCTGGTGCAAGGTGTGCATACCATTCCAACAGCCCAGGGCATGATACTGATGACTGTTGGGCATTGAAAAATAAAATTCAGGACTTGATTGATGAAGGAGTATTGGAGTTTACACAAAATGGTCAGACTGAGTTCTTCTACCATCCCTCCAAGGCATGTCCTATGAAGTGACAAGACCAGACGAAGAGGCTTTTGTTCATTAGAATTTTCAATTTGCAATTTTCTTTTGATTATTCGAACATTTATTCATGTCAAACTCTGTTACTTTATCAATGCATTGCATATGTCTGTTTTGAATCAATTCATTCGTATTCACTATTTCAAAAATGCGTTCTTATTTCCTTTTGTGATATTCAACTCTCGATTAAAAACTCTAAGCCTTAAGGGAGGATGACGAAAATGATACCACAATCTCTACAGTATGCTTTTGAACAGACCCCGCTGACGATGTACAGGCGTTGTTTCAAATCCTAAACAGTGGAGTTATAAGGAAGATAATCCCTAGTCAACCCCTTTGAGCCAAAGAAGTAGGAGTTTTTCTTTTCACACAAATTAAAACTCTTAATCATAACCGGGGGCAGGGTAGTTTTCTCAGTTAATCCAGGTGCCCAATGAATGGCTACAAAGACGTCCTTCCAAAACAAAAGATGGTGATGGTTCCCTATAATTGTCAAGACAGGCAGTTATTATCTCTCGAAATAAAAGCCCATTAAGTCAAAACCTATGAAGGAGACTTAAGAAAAAAACTGGGGCATCCCGCTGACTGTAATCACAAAAAGAAACAGTTCAGACAAAAGACATGTATAATAAAATAAAAAAGAAAGAGGTCCTACAAACCCTAAACAAAAAAGGAAATGACTGCCTATTCAAAATAATTTGTCAGTACCCGAACCATCACTGGAATATCAGAGCAAAGACTCAAACGGGATCTAAATGCATAATTGGCTGAGTTTAGGATCGAAGAACATCACGAAGAACGGGTGGGTACAAATAAAATTTGAGCCTTTATCCTTTGTTTCTTAAACCGTGGACCAGGCCACGTTATAACCCTTAAAAGTCCTAGCTGAAGCATGGGTTAGTTCGAAAACATACTATTACAAAAGGTATCCTGACTCCTGAAGGTCCGTAACAAATACTGAGTTAATATCACATCTTTGAAAAATTATATTTTTTCTATATAAAAACTGCATTTTCAAAACTTCAAGACAGACATAAGCTTTGCATTCTTAAAATAACATTGTTTGCATATGACTATTTGTTCAACAGTAGAGAAATTCGCATGATGAATATCTAGTGAACAAAAACCTTCTCAATAAAAAGGAACACCTCAAGTGAAAAAAACACTTCCAACCAAGGGGAACGGCATGATCATTGTCCATCATCTGGGGCAGTCAAGTCAAGATTCAAGGAATCTCTCAAAGATGCCAAATAGCTAGGGGCAGATCTCCATCTGAATCACTTGGGGCATTGGACATGAATTCCAGCAACGAGTCTTGTATGATCATCTTATGGTAGTGTGGCAACACAACACTACTGACAGTGACAACTCCCTACACCCTGAGAGCATGGACATAGTCAAAAAATACTGCGCATGAACAAAGACCCGCTAGGTTGACACACCTAGGAAAAACAAGGGCGTCTCGGCGAACCAAAAGGTTCGGGGAAAAATTAGGGATAAAAACAAAAAGATTTGTACACCCGGCAAGTCGAAAACCTGAGAAGGAGGCTTGGACAAAAAAGGGTATCCCGGTGGACTGAAAATCTGAAAAGACAGTCCAGGAAAAAGTTAGGGATTAAAGCGTACGACTATGTCCCGTTATCTTGTCACTTTCCTATCAGTAGAAGACTTATCATTCCGATCGGTAGTTACCAAGCACCTTATAAGTTGGGATGACACTCAATCCACAAGGCCTCCGCAGGCACTTTCTCCAGCAGGTACATGGGCAGAAAAGTCTTGATGCAAAGTCATTGTCATATCCTCAGCACACGTCCCAATAACATCTACACTCCCTGCAAAGGAAGAAATATCCAAAAGCAGTGGTGTTAATTCTACCCAAGTAGAGTTCATCTTTCACCAACAATGGAAGACCATCCCCAATGGAGTTTATTTCTTCCACAGACAAAAATTTTATCCCCGACAGAGTTCATCATCGCTAGTAATGATAATTCATCCCCAACCGAGGTTATTTCTCCAAATCAGTGGATCTTCTGACAGAGTATCTCTTCCCCACAAAGTCATTTTTTTTCTCGCCAGTTTATTCTCCAGCGGAATTAATCTCCGGCCAAGTCATTCTCAAATCATCTTCGGTTGTTATCCCCAGCGAGCGAAACTCTTTATTCTCCAACAACAGTCAGGGATTTATTTTCCCAAACTCGGACGTGCCACAATAGCATTTCATGTTCATATATCATGACGTGTGCATACATATTGCATACATCATAATCTCATTTATTTTGAGAACATCATCATACAATGCATGTCATGCATCATATACGATTAATCAAGTACCTTTTCAGGAAAGATGGTTATCATCAACAACTTCCAGCAAGTTCAAGATTAACTCCGAAAACTAAACAGAGTATTTATCTGCACGACCAAATGCAGCTTTACACAGGTTCGTCACGAAGAAATCTTACATGGGTTTCTCCTAAATGCAGCTTCACACGGGTTCACCCTGAAAAATCTTACATGGGTCCTTTCTCATATATTTCTAAATGAAGTTTTACACGAACTTATCACAAGGTGACCTTACCCAGGTTCCTTCTGAAGTTTTACACGAACTTATCCCAAAGTAGCCTTACCCAGGTTCCTTTTGATGTTTTACACAAACTTATCTCAAAGTAACCTTATCCCGGTTCATTATGAAGTTTTACACGAACTAATCACAAAGTAACCGTACCGAGGTTCCTCCTGATGTTTTACACGAACTTATCACAAGGTGACCTTACCCAGGTTCCTCCTGAAGTTTTACACGAACTTATCACAAAGTAACCTTACCCAGGTTCCTCCTGAAGTTTTACATGAACTTATCACAAAGTAACCTTACCCAGGTTCCTCTTGAAGTTTTACACGAACTTATCACAAGGTGACCTTACCCAGGTTCCTCCTGAAGTTTTACACGAACTTATCACAAATTAACCTTACCCAGGTTCCTCCTGAAGTTTTACACAAACTTATCTCAAAGTAACCTTACCCCGGTTCATTCTGAATTTTTACACGAACTTATCACAAAGTAACCTTACCTCGGTTCCTCCGGAAGTTTTACACGAACTTATCACAATGTAATCTTACTCAGGTTCCTCCTGAAGTTTTACACAAACTTATCCCGAAGTAACCTTACCCAAGTTCCTCCTTAAGTTTTACACAGACTTATCCTGAAGCAACCTTACCCAGGTTCCTTCTCGGTCCCGATGTAGTTTCACCCAGACTCATCCTGAAGCAACCTTACACAGGTTCCTCCTTACAATTTCTCGATGTAGTTTCACCCAGACTCATCCTGAAGCAACCTTACCCAGGTTCCTCCTTACCATTTCCCGATGTATTTTCACCCAGACTCATCCTGAAGCAACCTTACCCAGGTTCCTCCTTACAATTTCCCGATGTAGTTTTACCCAGACTCATCATGAAGCAACCTTACCCAGGTTCCTTCTCGGTTCAGATGCAGTTTTACCCAAACTCCTCACAAAGCAACCTTACCCAGGTTCCTTCTCGGTTCAGATGTAGTTTTACCCAAACTCCTTGCAAAACAACCTTACCCAGGTTCCTTATTGGTTCAGATGCAGTTTTACCCAAACTCCTCGCAAAGCAACCTTACCCAGGTTCCTTCTCGGTTCAGATGCAGTTTTACCCAAAATCCACACAAAGTAACCTTACCCAGGTTCCTTCTGGGTTCAGATACAGTTTTAACAAAACTCCTCACAAAGCAACCTTACACAGGTTCCTTCTCGGTTCAGATGCAGTTTTATCCAAACTCCTCACGAAGTAACCTTACCCAGGTTCCATCCCATAAGCCCTACTATCCAGGTTCCTTCTCATAACCTTACCATCCAGGTTTCTTTTCTCTTATCTCCAGACAGCAGTCCACAACACTGTAAGACTCAGACCTATCAAACACGACTGGTTTCACCTTTCCCTAGTAGGTCGCGATGCAGCCTATACACGACTAGATACGCAGTTCACTTCTGCTTCCTCAAGCCGGAGTTAATTCCCCAGTAGATTAACGGACAACTAAAGCTCCTAAAAATTATATTTCTCCCAAGACAGAGACCAACATTCCTCAGTAGATTCCTCCTCAATGATAGGAACAAGAATTCTCATCAAAGGAATATCTCGGGAAATCAACATCCTCTATATGGCATCTTTAAGCCCATCTCCGGTGAACTCCCGTCATCTCCTCCAAATGGCATCTGTAAGCCCATTCCCGATACTACCTACATAGTCAAGCATCATTACAGACGAGTGCAAATTTCTGGGCACTCTAGTGTTCAATCATCTTCCACCTTCAGATCACAAAAGGCAGACAAGCCAATCTAAATCTTCAGGTTTAAGAAGATTGAACAGGGGCAGCTGTTGTACCCCAAAATTTGTCCTCTTTTCATACACGCATATTATTAATTTTATGGTTATGGAATAAAGGTATATTTATCAAGCTTCTTCAGGTTACAAGTGATGTTTATTTCGTCAATGGATATTCTCAGAGTATTTTCCGTGTTGAAGATCGGTTCACCGTTTTGCAACGATTTGGGGTTCAAAGATTCACAAGTCCAACCCGACGCATCATATTCAGGTGTTCTTTCGCCAAGATATCTCTGATAATGTATTCTCAAATTTAGGTTCGGCTCAAGAGTCAATTTTTTAAAGAAGCTATCCGAATGGGTGAGTTTTCTCGAAGAAATATGGTGAAAAAGTGTGTTGAAAGTGCAGTTTTTACGCGCTAAAAATTCATAACTCGGTCAATTTTTATCGGATCTGGTCTATCTTTTTACACAAGGTCACTGACTCAGAGATCTATAACTTTGCTTCAAAAGTCGATACTGGATTATGCTCCGATCAATACCAGTTTTTTTATTGAAGAACGTGTTAGAGTCGACACTGGAGCCCAAAATAAGTTTGTCTGAGCAGAAACTTCAAAAATTCATAACTAATTCACGATCATCCGATTGAGCCCATTTTCGGACAGGAGTTAGTTCTTGATGTCGGCTACATTTTGTATTCACATTTCAACTTCAAAAATTGCACTTAAGTCCCTGCGGTTTATCCTGGAACATGACGGACTCAAGTGAACATTGGAGGCCCAATTGCACATTCAAAGCCCATTTTTTCTCTCTAATTTCCATTATATAATCTCATTCTTTTCACACAAACAAAATAAAGAGACAAAAAAAAAAAAACCTTGCCACAACGCTGTCAAAATATCAAATTCTTTCAAGAACCCTAAAACCTTGAAATCCTTATTACAAACCTCCATCTCACTACAAACAAGCCATCCCTGTTACAAACCCATATCTCACTACTTCTCCAGTAAGGGTAAGGCTGATTTGATCTCCATGATCAAAAGGGTATAATCATTCATACATGCCATATCGGTTTTAACATTAAATTTTTTCATATATTGGCTTTATTTGTATTTCATGATATATATTAATTTATTTAATGTGTTCATGAGATTCAACACTCCAGATTTAGACATGATCCCATGCAGGTTCATTACAGAACATTGAGGCCAAAACACAAATGGCCAAAACAGAACAGCCAAAACATGACACCAATACATGGTGAGGCAGACATCCTGAGAAGGTTAAGGAATATTGAGGCCAAAACACTAATGGCCAAAACAGAACAGCCAACACATGACACCAATACATGGTGAGGCAGACATCCTGAGAAGGTTAAGGAACATTGAGGCCAAAACACTAATGGCCAAAATAGAACAACCAACCAATGCATGACGAGGCAGACATCCTGAGAAGGTTAAGGGCGTGGGTTTAACAACTACCCCTATTGGTTTTGATTTTCTTCCTTCCTATTTATCCTTTTACCTATTTTTATTCTTTCTGTTTAAAATATTTTTCATAAAACTTAACATTTTTCACAAACCTTTGATTTTTTATAATAAACTCGAATAATTAATTTTAGGTAACTTTAATTGTTTTGTAAATAAATTAAAATTAATTAGAAAAATTAGGATTTTGTTTCTAACTTAATTCTATTTTCTTTTTTCTTAAAATAACAAAACACAAAAATAGGCCATTTAATTTTTTTTTAACTAATTTAATTACTAATTAATTTTGTATTTAATTTTAAAAAACCTAATTCTTTTTTCTTAGAAATAATTAAAAACAACAAAAAAATAATTTTTCTTTCGATTAGTTTAGACGGGGTCAAAACCCTAATTCTCTCTCGTTCTTTATTCGCGCGCGCTTTATTTTATTTTACCATATTAATGTAATTGCTCACAAGTTGTAATAGATTAATTAGGACCCTTTTTACTTTCATTTATTGTTTTTTAAGGGTTTTTTTTGGCTATGTAAATATCCGAAGCCTTGTAATAGCTTAGCTTATTTTCCGCACTTTAAATTCCGCAAATATTAATTGTTATATGTATGAATAATTAGGGATGCATAACAAGAATGTATGATTAACTTTAAAACGGCTAGCTAACCCTAAATGTGCAAAGATAATAAACTTTAAATTGAATCACTCGGACATGTGCACTCCTAGGGTACACTCCTACTTCGGTTGCCTTCGGTAAACCGTCATTAAGTATAGGATGCTTTAGTGGCCGCTCTTTTGCCTAACCAAAGATCAAAGTCATGTTCGGAAAGTTGCCTCGGAATGGTTGCCTCGGATATTGTTGCCTCGAATAATTGATCTAAGATATTAGGGTTACTACTAAGACGTCCTAACATTTCTTTAGTGATCGTACGTCCCTTTTGAATTGACCCTCAAAACTCCAACGACGATGCTACCTACTCACTAATAGTAGGATAGCACTGTCTAAAGGAAACAAACATAGAACAATTCTTTTTTGAGTAGGTAGATTAGTTCTTAAGTACTTGCTCAATCCAAACAAACTTTTTCACACTTACACTCCTTTATAAACAAAGCTTTCAAAAACACTTCGTAACACTCTTGAAGACAGAAGCAAGAGTTAAATCGAAGTCAAAAACTTTTCAAATCACACAAACACACGAAGAAGCAATTTTTAAAATGATGAGCAAGTACCTAAGAGCCCGTAGAAAACTACGGATAGAAAGGGTGCTAATACCTTCCCTTTCTATAATCTACCCCCCGTATTCAAAATCTCGAAAAAGGAATTTTTATGTGCTTTTTTCCATTCCATTTGGATAAAATAAAAGTCGGTGGCGACTCTTGCTTACCGCGATATTTTGCAAACAAAAAACGTAAACCAGTAATAACAATCGGTTCTGCCACCGTATCACACTTGGCATGGGTAATCTTGAGGACATATTAGGACAATGGATATCGTGATGCGGTGGGAGAACTGACTTGAAAGTTTTGCGTTTTATCGCAAATGATGCGGTTAGTAAGAGTCGCCACCTACTTTTCTTTTATCCAAAAGGAAAGGTGAAAAAGCACAGGAAAGACCTTTGAGATTGTTTCTTGAGTTCGGGGGGTAGATTATGAGAAGGGAAGGTATTAGCACCATTTTCATCCATGGATTTCCATGGGCTCTTAGTTACTTCCTAGATCACTTGCTTTTGTTTGAAATTGTGCTTTATGTGGTTTTGAAAGTATTTTGTAAAAGAGGCCATTGTTTTGGCAATCTTTGTAATGATTCTCGTTCGTAAGAATGTATACAAAGATGTTTGTCTTTTTGAAAATGTTTTCAAGTTTGTAAGATGTTTTGAAATATGTGTGTTTGTTTTGAAAATAGAAAGGATATTTGTTTGAAATGGAGCAAGTAAGTAAAAGTAATCTACCTACTCAAATGTCTTTCTTGTTCATTTTCTTTTCCTTTGATATTATTGTCTTACCATTGATTTGGTAAGTAACCCCAACTTTGGATATAAACAGGACGGGCGCGGGTCATCGTATCGCCATGATTAGCAATGTTGCAAAGTATCTTAGAATTTTTGAGGGACTAAGATCATTTTTTTAAGGCAACTTTGAATAGCGTCATCGAGGGACTATGATCTTGTATTTGTTTGTTTTTGCTAAGACACTTTACATGCGTAATATGGGCATTTTGTATAAGACAACCAAGTGGGATAATCCTAGGGGTGTCTTGTGTGCAAGTGTGTCATTTTCATGCTTGATTTTGTCTTGGATTAGGGTTTTCTATTTGATTGTTTTTATCTTACCATACAAACCCTAATTACTAACATGTTATGTAAAGCGATAAATTGCGAAATTTAAAGTTTACTACGCTATTACAACATTTTTGTGGGAGGGGGATATACAATTGATGAATGAGGATTGTAATAATATAAACCTAATTAACCTATTACAACCAAATTGAATTTTATACAAGTATTGGAATAAATAATGTACAAGATAATTTAAATATGC
Organism: Vicia faba; assembly: GCA_948472305.1. Lineage (NCBI taxonomy): Eukaryota > Viridiplantae > Streptophyta > Magnoliopsida > Fabales > Fabaceae > Vicia > Vicia faba. The sequence continues at coordinate 898,648,744 of OX451740.1, forward strand.
AAAGATATGTAAATGAAAAAGAAGGTTTTGTTTTGTTTTTTATGTAAAAAGTTTTAACCTAAGCCTAATAAATAAATCAAGATTAAACTTAAATTAATTAAGAAAGGAAAATATTTTTAGAAAAGATTTTGATTAAGACCTAATTCTAATTTATTAAAATGAAATAAATCTCTTTAAATATTTTTGTATTTTTGTATTGAAAATAATATATGGTATTTATGAAGTATTTTGGTCTTTTTATATGTTAAAATAAATATTTAATAGGTGTGAAGAAAAATAAATATTTAACCTAATTCTATTTTAATTTACAAATTTATTTAACAAAAATAGATAATATATAACTAAATAAAAATATTTTTTATATGAGAAAATAAAATAAAACAAAATATATTATTGATCATTTATATTTTTTATGCTTTTTATTATTAAGGAAAATATATTTAATAAAATAGAAATGAAAATAAAATGAATAATAAAAATATATGGGCCAGGGGTGCCATGAGTAAACTGGAGGCAGGAAGTTAGCACAAATATAGGGCCCAATATCCAGAAGCCCATGCTGCAAACAAACAAAAAAAATGGAAAAAAGTATGAAAAATTGCAAAAGGCAGCGCCAAGGCTCGAACCTGTGACCTAGGGCATTGTTGCACGCTGCCTTACCACTGGGGTGGCTGTACATTCGTTAGTCTAAATGAAAACAAAAATACATAACATGAAACGCTTCCTTGCCCTGTACTTCATCTTCAACCTTTGGCCAGCCGGACCCCCTGTAACTTTTTCATTTCTCAATAAAAATGGAAAGTGATAACATGAACAATACAACATTTTACTTCACGATTCTAACCATATGCATAACTAAAGCTATAAGTCCAAGATCAGTGAGAATTTTGTTGGCCCTAATTCTTAACCTAATTTTTTCATAAACTTCAAACTAAAAATTCTCTAAACTCAAGTCAAATAAATGCAAGCTATGGATATGTACATTTTCATAGCAATGATGTCTACATTCTATATTCACAAATGGAAAGCTAACTATGACTGTATCAAGAGTTAGAAAAACAGAAAACTCACCTTGAAAATGGAAATAGTATTTTGAAAACGAGCTTGCTTTAGGATACTGTAATGATCAGGTTAGCTTCCTTGAACCTCTAGGAAGCTAATGCAATGCTTAGCTTGTCACGAGGGTGGCTGGAATGGTCTGGAGAAGTCCACCTGTGTTGCTCTATTTTTGACTTTCAACAATGGGGAAGATGGAGCTACAGTGATGTTTCAGGGTGTGGGATGGTTTACTTGTATGGTAAGGAAGCTTGGGAAAGCAAAAGGCCTGAAAATGCACGAGTGGAATGGAATATTTAGTTCACAAGTCAGAAATGGCAAGTTTGGAGGCTTGTTATGAAATTTCAGATTCTAAGGTGTTTTAAGGCTTGGGCATGCGTGGTTTTAGTTGCAAAATGATGTCTTTATATAGAGCAAAAGATTAGAGGACTTGTGCTTGCTCAGAAGTACAAGATCACATGTCTCGCCACATTTCTTGTTTTTGAAGCAAGTGTGAGAAGTGACTTCTTAAGGTATCAATCTGAGCTTATAGGGTGGCTTGAAGCTCTAAACACCTTTTGCTCAGGTTTAGAGACTTGGTTTGTGCAGAAAGAACAATCCCAAGTGTTGTACCCCAATATTTGCCCTCCATATTCCTCAAAATATGTTAAGAAAGATCCTCAAGTTGCTCAAGGTAGTCCAAGAGTTGGTCAGACAAGCTCTCTCTCCTAAGGCAGTCTACCCCAAACTAGGGTTTCATGTTGCATCAAGATCCTTGAGTCCAAGTGACCCCAAGTGCTCACCAATGTCCTAATATGTTCTCAAGATCATCCATGTCAAGTTTCAAGCCTTGTAGAGGAATTATGCTCAATCAATTACTCAAAGGTCCAAAAATCGACTGTGCTAGGGAAAAAGTCAACTGTGACCCACATACAGTCAAACTTCAAGATTTTTGGTCAACATCCTCATTTGGAAGTATATTTCATCATTTTATCAAGGGTTAATAATGATTCATCAAGGATTTCTCATAATTCATCAAGATTCAAAAGTTGCTAAATTAGGGTTTTGCAGGAAAAGTCAACCCAACTTTGACCAAATTATGAGAAATGACCCATCCAAATCTCGTTTTTAAGAGGATTCAATTTCCTACAATCCATCTTCAGCTCCCAATATCAAAATATGCACTCACAAGGAGTTATGAATTTGGACATTATAGGTCATTTTGAAAAATCAACAAAAACACATTTTTTGTCAAAGCTTCATACATGAGAATGGAATATCAAAATGAGATGAGACCAAAAGGATTGATTATAGGACATCTCAAGCTTTCTAAAAAGTCCAAGAACACCTCCAAAGAGTCAAAATTTAGGAATTTATGCATTGGTGAAGTTGACATTTTTTTGCAAAATTGCCAAAAGTCAACTATCCTCAAAACTTCAAATTTTGCCAAATGGGCCCATTCTTTTTCACTTGTTTTGAGTTAGAAACATAGCCCACGTGCTCTAACCTTTGCCACTTGTCCATGTCTTATTTTTATTAATTATTTTGATTTTTATTTGAATTAATTTGATTTAAATCAAAATAAATCAAATAAAAATCCAAAACATTGATAACCAAGGATTTTGTGATTATTTCAAGCTTCATTATACAGCTAGCATCATTCCAATTCGTGCCAAGCCTTAGAGTGCACAAAAAGATTGAAAAGAAGCCAAATTTGGAAGGTTGTTAAAGGGAATCAAATCAAATATCAAAAGCATTGAAGAATGAAGATTTTGACACAACTATTAACCCTAATGCATTGCTTGATACATAAGGATTACGTGCAGATCAAAAGCAAGGTTGGAAACAGGCGCTAGAGAGAAACAAAAATCTTAAAAATACTAAGAAAATTGTGAGTTCGAAATCACCATTAGAGGCAGTTTCAAGACTCTTTGACGATCCCAATCACTTCCAGGGAGTCTCCACAACCTAAAGCTATCAAGAACAAGCCCGTTCCGGTCCCTAAACGCGTTTTAAGTCGTTCATAACCTTGCTCTGTTCTTGAATTCGCGTCTTGTAATTTAGGCTTTGTTAACATGAATTGATGACATATTCTTAACCTATGAAGCATTTGCGAAATTTTGGCATTACTCAATTTCATTTATATGGCCTGTAACGAAATCCACCATTGTTAGGGTTTCGGATTTGGTTTTAGGGTTTTTATTTTCAGGGACAATTGGGATTGGTAATGGGTACCACTGTGTTCAGAAGAAGGAAACGATTCTAACCATGGCCTTGGTGGTCGTTTTTGTTACCTGTACGAGATTTTGAGAGTGGACATGGGTCTAGCAACGGACATTGTCCATGGGTATAGGTCCTTGAATTTTTAGCCACGGTGTAGGGAAGAAGAAGCTGACGTGTCACTCCCCCATAGGATAATTCAAATTCCAGCGCATTTTTTATTTTATTTTCCATTATATTTCGTTTTCTTATATTGTTATTATTTTGCAATATGGTAGCAATAAGAAAAACATAGCCCAGTGGTTGCCACATGAGTGTTAAGGCATTCAAAGGCTAGAGGTCAGGGGTTCGATCCCTGCCTCCAGCATTTGCTATTTTGCATTATTATTTCAGGAGATTCAGTGCAAGCGAAGCCAGGAGGTCTATCATACTCCCTCATCATCCAACGCGCCAGATGGCCAGATCTGGTGGCCACCATTGCAAGCACACCATGGACCAATGCTTAATGGTCGTTTACCGAAGGTAACCAAGTGGGAGTGTACCCTAGGAGTGCACATGTGCGAATGATTCAATTTTAGTTTATTTATCTTTGCACATTTAGGGTGATCTAACTGTTTTAAAACTAATCATACATTCTTTTCATGCATCCTATTATCATACATCTAACAGTTAATAATTTGTGGAATTTAAAATGCGGAATTTAAACTACGCTATTACAAGGCATCGAGTATTTACATAGCCAAAAACAAACCCTTTGAAAATAAAGCGATAAATGTAAATAAACGTCCTAATTAAACTATTACAATTGAGAGGCTTGATGTCAATTGAGAGAGACCGGAACCTTAAGATATGACTTGCACCAATTCTTTGATTTTTGGAGAGCTTTTGGAAGAGCTTTTAGAGAGCTTTTTGAAGAGATTTTTGAGAGCTTTTTAGAGAGGATTTTCGTCCCTTTCAATCTTGTATGGCTCTATATTTATATAGGAGAATGAGGAGACAAGAAAGCATGGAAAGAATCTCCCTCATAATGTTGTGTTTTAAGACCATGATCAAAATTTGAAAAAAATGCCATATTTGATGATTTTATGCCATTTTCACACGTGGATGAACCTGGACATATTTGAAGAGTTATTGCACGAAATCGATTGACATAAACAAGCATAAAACTTTCCCAAAATGGATTCCCATCAAAATTTATATTATTTCTATTATTTATTTATTTAATTCTGAATTTTAATGAATAAAATATCAAAATAAATAGCATAAATAGTAGAAAAATGTATGGGTGGGCTTAGAGGTCGCGGACCATGTTAGGAATGAGTTTCAAACTTGAAAAGATAGGCCCATTTGGAAAAAATCCAAGTTTGGTCAATATTTGCTTCATGCATTTTTTCAAAAATTGTCCAACTTTGACAATGCATCTCTCTCTCTCAATTTTAACCTTATGAGGGTGTTCTTGGACTTTTTAGAAAGCTTAGTATGTCCCCTAAGAGACCTATTTGGTTTCATCTCAATTGTATCTTCCATGTTCATGTAATAAGCTTTGACCCAAAAGGTGTTTTTGTTGACTTTCCAAAATGACCTATAATGTCCAAATTCATAACTTCTTGTGAGTGCATATTTTGAACTTGGGAGATGAATATGGATTGTAGGTAATTGCATCCTCTTTAAAATGAGCTTTGGATGGGTCATGTCGCATAAATTATGAGAAAGTTATGCTTGGTCATAGTTGAGTTGACTTTTCCTACAAAACCCTAATTTAGCAACTTTTGAGTCTTGATGAATTATGAGCAATCCTTGATGAATCATGATCAACCCTTGATCAAATGATGAAATGTAATTAAAAATGAGGATGTTGACCAAAAATCTTGAAGTTTGACTGTATGTGGGCCACAGTTGACTTTTGCCCTAACATGGTCGATTTTCAGGCCTTTGAGCAATTGACTGAGCAAACTTCCTCTGCAAGGCTTGCAACTTGACATGGATGATCTTGAGAACATATTAGGACAATTTTGAGCATTTGGGGTCCCTTGGACTCAAGTATCTTGATGCAACATGAAACCCTAATTTGAGGTAGACTGCCTTAGGAGAGAGCTTGTCTGGACAACCCTTGGACTACCTTGAGCAACTTGGGGATCTTTCTTGAAATATTTTTATAAATATGGGAGGGAAAATTTTAGGTACAACACCAAGGCTCAAGAAATTAAAAAATGCAAAAAGCATGCTTTTCTAGAATGACAATGTTGCCTTTCTTCCAAAAATCGCTATTTCCTTGTACAATGCATTGAATGCTTGGCTTTAGGGAATGAAACCTTGTGCAAATCATTAATGGTGGAGTGAAAAACTAGTTTGAGGCCTGAAAAGTGAAGATTGTACAACCAATTTGCAAATTTGAAAACTTGTTCTTCATGAAATGGTTTGAAATTAAAGTGAGAAATTTCCAACTTCATCTCTTCGATTCTCCCTACTCAAGAATGATCTCAAGGAGTTCTTGGACATTTTGGAAATCTTGTAATGTGCTCTACAACCCATATTTGAAATGCTTTTGAAGATTCCTCTTGGAAATAGGTTAAAAGTTGCCATGAAGTTAGGTTAAAAACCTGCCTAACTTGGGCAAAATTTCACTAAGTTATTTTAGTTCATGTGCATGTATTCACAAAATCATATCTTGAAATCCAAGAATCTTTTGGAAAAATTGTGTGAAGAAAATTTGTTGATTTAATGGTGATCTACAACTTTCATGTTGGGAACTTCCTTTGAATCATTTTGTATCATGGTGAAAATTTGGCCTCAAGTTGAGAAAAAATAAGAAATTTTTCTAATTTAGAATTTTTCAACTTTTCAAATCCAAATCTTAAATATTTGGTTTCTTGATGAAATTTTTTCACATTTTGACATGTTTTGATGAATTATGATCCTTGGTACTTAAATTTGACCAAAAAGTCAAAGGTTGACTTTTCAATGCATAGTTGACTTTTGATAAGTTGACTGAAAAATTCATCTGTCAATCCAATGGATTTGCAATGTTTTGAACCATGTAATTAGGTCAATATGATGCAATTGAACTCTTGAGATCATGCCTTAAACTAATTTACCATTTGCTAGGTCAAAAATCAAAAATTGCCCCTTCTCAGTCAAAACCCTAATTTTTACCATTTTGCTCTTTTGATGATTTGATCAAATTTCTTGGGGAATTATGGTCCAAACTTGATCAAATGATACATATGAGTCTAAGATGTTGATATGGATAATCAATTATGAAGTTTGACTGAAAATTGGCCATGGTTGACTTTTCCCTCAATACAGCTGATTTTTAGGTCAACTGTCCAATTGACTGATAAAAAATGTGATTCCGAGCTTGAAACTTGACATGAGTAATCATAGGGGTCCATAATGATCCTTGAAAGTCAAATTAAGCATTGATAGTCCAAAAATCCTTGTGCAAACTCAAACCCTAATTTTGGTCATCAGTGCATGAGGAGGTGTCTTGAGCTGGTCAAACCATAATGCAGTCTTGAGTCAAAGAGATCTTGTGAGAAAATTCTTGATAAGTGAGAAGGCAAATTTTGGGGTACAATAGCTTCCCCTGTTCAATCTTCTTAAACCTGAAGAGTTAGACTGGCGAGTTTTTCCATTCGTGACTCGAAGGTGGAAGATGACTGGACACTAGAGTGCCCATAAATTTGCACTCGATGATATAATGATAGAAGGAATGGGATTACAGATGCCATTTGGAGAGGTGACATAAAGTTGTAAGATATGGGCTTAAAGATGCCATCAAAGGTGATTGTTGAATTGTAATTTGTAAGCTGGAAGAATGAGTATCAAAATGGCGCCCGTGTCTGGAGCGTATCTGTACTGTATCTGAAAGTCGAATCCGAATGAATATCAGAATGACATCCATGTCTGGAGAGTATATGAATTGTATCAGAAGGTTGTATCCGAATGGTCATCAGAATGGTGCCCGTGTTTGGAGCGTATCTGAGCTGTATCAAGAGTTGAGATTCGAATGAGTATCAGGATGGCATCCATATTTGGAGCGTATCCGAACTGTATCTGAAAAGTTGAATCTGAATGAGTATCAGAATGGCATCTGTATCCAGAGCGTATTTGAACTGTATCAGAGGTTGAATCTGAATGAGTATCAGAATGGCATCCGTATCTGGAGTGTATTTGAACTGTATCAGAAGTTGAATCTGAATGAGTATTAGGACGGCATCCGCATCTGGAGCGTGTCTGAACTGTATCCGTTTTTTTGAATATTGTTAATGGTAGTTGTTAATCTTATCCTGAAAAGGTTAAAATGTTAGCTAAAACATAATGTTTATGTTGTATGAAATGCATAGTATAATGCATTTGTGTTATCAATGTTTATGATATATGGATGCAATGTATGCGTATGTGAGTTGATTTGTTGCATTGCTGTTTGATTTAGGGAAAATAAATCACTGACTTCTACTGAGGATATGGAGTGTAAATCTTCATGTTGATGAATTTCTGTTTTGAGAAATAAACTTTGTTGTAAATGCCATGTGCTGCTTGTAAAACCTGTTGGGGAGCCCTGAGAAATTTGACAACTTCCACTGGGGATCAATAATTTGAAACCTTGTTCCGCTGGGGATTAAAACGATGCACTGTCGGGGATTACTTATGGAATAGCCTAGAGACATTTCTCTATCCTTTCAACCTATCAGTAATCGCCTCTTTTCATTTTGTTTATTTGTAAACAGTAATTATGTTCAAATGAATATGCTCAACAATGAATCATTGGACGTTTTTGTAAACAAAACAAGCGTAAAGAAAAGACAAATAGTTTTTTGCACTTTCAAAGGAATATTTTGTATTGATTTTGAATAAGTATTTTTTGTACAAGGAGACAAACATTCTAGTAAGAGAATGCTGTCGTAAAAAAATGAGAATTTTGATACAAAGAAAAGATAGCTGTGTGTACAAAAAATCCCATGGGGTTTCCATTCTGCTATAGCCTTCGTATCTCCGAGCATCTTGTCTATTTGTTGCCTTGTCCGAAGATGATTGAATTGATCAGAACCTCTGAGTTTGTCAATGGAAGCCAAAGTTTGTCCTTAAAGTGATCCAATAGGTCATAGTCATACGCTTTAATTCCCTAACTTTTTCCTTGACCGCCCTTTCAGGATTTCAGTCCACCGGGAAACCCTTTTTTGCCCAAGTCGCACTTTTGGGTTTTCAACTTGCCGGGTGTACTGATTTTTTTTATCCCTAATTTTTGCCCGAACCTTCTTGGTTCTCCGAGATGCCCTTGTTTTTCCTAGGTATGTCAACCTAGCGGGTCTCTTATGCGTAGTATGTTTTGACTATGTCCGTGTTCGCAGGGTGTGGCAGGTCGTCGCCATCCATGGTGGTCAGGATCATTGCCCCACCAGAGAATATGTTTTTGATTACAAATGGTCCTTCATAGGTAGGATTCCATTTGCCCCTGGGATCACCTTGTGGCAATATGATGCGTTTGATCACTAGATCCCTAACTTGATACAATTGGCGTCTGACCTTCTTGTTGAAAGCCCTGATCATCCACTTTTGATACATTTGACCATGGAACACAGCAGTAAGTCTCTTCTCATCAATCAAGTTCAGTTGATCAAGTCGAGTCTGGATCCAATCGTCTTCGTTTAACTTTGCATCTTTCATAATACTTAGAGAGGGAATTTGAACCTCGATAGGAAAGACAGCCTCCATGCGCTACACCAAAGAATAAGGTGTTGCCCCAGTTGATGTGCGAGCCGTGGTACGATATCCGTGGAAAGAGAATTGTAACATCTCATGCCAGTCTTTGTATGTGACTGCCATTTTCTGTATGATCTTTTTAATGTTTTTATTTGCATCTTCTACAGTACCATTCATCTTCGATCAATAAGGAGAAGAATTGTGATGTTGAATCTTGAATTGTTCGCACAAGGCAGTGATCATAGTGTTGTTGAGATTTGTACCGTTATCAGTGATGATCCTTTCGGGGATACCGTACCAGCAAATGAGATTTTGCTTGATGAAGCGGGCAACAACGTTCTTGGAGACTGAAGCGAAGGAAGCTGCCTCAACCCACTTTGTAAAATAGTCAATGGCCACTAGGATGAATCGATGTCCATTGGATGTCATCAGCTTGATTTCCCCAATCATATCTATTCCCCACATAGCGAAGGGCCAAGGAGCTGTCAAGACGTTCAGAGGAACTGGAGGTACATGCACCTTGTCAGCATAAATTTGACACTTATGGAAGGTTTGAGAGTGTTAATAGCAATCTGCTTCCATGGTAGACCAGTAATAGCCTGCCCGTCAAAAGTGCCTTCGTGTAATTCGACCATGATCCTTTCCGATTCAACCTTATCTACGCATCGAAGTAACACAGAGTCATGATTGTGTTTATACAGGATGCCACTACTAAGGAAGAATTTAGCAGAGAATCTCCTTAAGAACTTCTTATAATTGATTGAAGCTCTTTCTGGATATTCTTGAGCCTCGAGATACCTCTTGACTTCGTGAAACCAAAGTTGGTCCACTACTTCTTCAGTATTAATCTCGTGACAATGCGCTGGTTCATCCATTCGTTTGATGGTGATCTGGGGAGCCTCGTTATCCCAATTAAGTTTAAACATAGATGACATTGTGGCTAGAGCGTCTGCTAGCTGATTTTCTTCTCGCAGGAAGTGCTCGAAGGTAATCTTCTCAAAGTGTGGTAGCAATGTCAAAACATGTTCTTTGTAAGGGATAATGTTTAGGTGTTTGGTGTCCCATTCCCCTTTGATCTGACTGATGACCAAAGCTGAATCTCCAAATACATCTAAGGATTTGATCCCCAAGTCTATGGCAGCTCTGAGACCAAAGATGCACGCTTCGTATTCCGCCATGATGTTTGTATAATTGAAGCAAAGTCTGGTAGTAAAGGGAGTATGACACCCTTCCGGAGATATGAGTACAACACCAATACCATTTCCAAGTGCGTTAGATGCTCCATCAAAGAACAAGGTCCATCGGGATCCTTGTTCAAGTCCGTCATATGGTCTGATTTCTTCGCAGTTGTCTAATGTCATAATGTCTTCATTCGGGAATTCAAACTTAATGGACTGATAGCCTTCTACAGCTCGGTGAGCAAGGTGATCAGCCAATACACTGCCCTTTATAGCTTTCTGGGTAGTATAGTGTATGTCATACTCTATCAGAATCATCTACCATCTCGCTATTCTCCCAGAAAGAGCAGGCTTCTCGAAGATGTATTTTATCGGATCCATCTTAGATATCAACAAGGTAGTATGAGTCAGCATATACTGTCTTAGCCTGCGAGCAGCCCATGCCAGAGCGTAGCAAGTTTTCTCGAGCAGTGAATATCTGGTTTCATAGTCGGTAAACTTTTTGCTCAGGTAGTAAATAGCGTGCTCTTTTCGGCCAGACTCGTCATGCTGCCCCAATACACACCCCACTGAATTCTCCAAAACAGTCAGATACATAATCAATAGTCTTCCCTCGACTAGTGGCATCAACACAGGAGGTTCTTGTAAGTACTCTTTGATTTTATCAAAAGCAACTTGGCATTCATCATTCCATTTGACTACTTGATCTTTCTTCAATAGTTTGAAGATTGGCTCACAAGTAGTTGTCAGGTGAGAAATGAATCTGGCGATATAATTCAAACGTCCCAAGAATCCTCTGACTTCCTTGTCAGTACAAGGAGCAGGCATCTCTTGTATTTCTTTAACTTTGGCAAGATCGACCTCAATACCTTTGTTGCTGACAATAAAACCTAGGATCTTACCAGACCGTACCCCGAATGTGCACTTGTTTAGATTCAACCTTTGCTTATACTTTTTCAGTCTCTCAAACAGTTTTTGTAAGTGATCAAGGTGCTATTCTTCTGTTTGCAATCTGGATATCATATCGTCCATGTAGACTTCTATTTCAGGATGTATCATGTCGTGAAATAAGGCTACCATGGCGCGCTGATAGGTTGCCCCATTATTCTTCAGTCCGAATGGCATTACTTTGTAGCAGAATGTGCCCCATTGTGTGACAAATGTTGTTTTCTCCCTGTCCTCAGGTGCCATTTTGATTTGGTTGTGAAGAAGTGAAAAACACAAGAAGGGGGGTTGAATTGTAAAAACTTGAAATCAATTGCAGTCAACACAGTATTTTTATCCTGGTTCGTTTGATCTCAAACTACTCCAGTCCACCCGTCAAGGTGATTTCGCCTCTCTCCAACGAGGTCTTAATCCACTATATTCAACTGAATATTACAACTGCTTTAACAACAGCTAAAGCCTTCTTGAGTCAAACCACAAACCGGTTTCTCAAGGAAATACTTTCTTACAAAGAATTGAAATCTAGGTGTGTGAATGTTTTCTACAAAAACTGTTTATCACAACTGTGATACTACACAATTTAAGCTTATGAGAACTAGAGTGCTAAAATAATTGAGTAAAGAATTTGAGAGCTTTTAGCAAACTGAGAGTGAGGAAGATGATGAATAGCTTTAGGCGTGTAGATTGTTGTAGAGCATTAGCCAATTCAATCTTCACTGACTGGTTTATATAGCATTGGAAATAAGGTACGTTGGAGTAGTAATTCCGTTTCAATGCCAATAACATTCTTTCCTTATTAAGCAGATCTTGTCTGGAATGATGCCGTTGGTAATAAATCATCTTGAATGCACAGTACCGTTGCCACTTAAGCGTGTTCTGGCTTTGGCTCATTCTGACGCTGCTTAGGTGCTGATGAACTGTTGTTTTCTAGATCAGAGTTCAGATGGTTAAGCGCAGATCTGTTCATCAAGATTCAGCGTAAGCACAAGTTGATCTTCTGATTCTGGCATCTGATATAACATCTTCTGATGCTGATGTTGATATCTCATCTTCTGATGCTGATGATGATATTCTCTTGCTGATACCCATCAGAGTTTCTGTAAAACAGAACGTAATTCTTTAGGCAGCATATATGTCTTACATGAATCATACAATTAATATATCTTTGCATTTTGTTATCATCAAAACTTAAACTTAGGGTAGTAGATTCAAACTTTGTTCTAACAATCTCCCCCTTTTTGATGATGACAAAAACTAGATATTTTTTAATTGAAAATTAGCGTGAAAAGTATGAGAGATAACTAAATAATAAGTTGTATCAGAATTAAATAGGAAGTTATCAAAGATAAGGGATAAAGAGATATCAGAGTTTATATCAGAGATACTCCCCCTGAATTTATTACTTCCCTTTTTAATTCCAAGAGTTCTTCAGGATCAGATCTTTATTGACTTTCTTTGAACATCAGAATATCAGAGCTTCAGATCAGTATATCAGAGCTTCAGTGTATCAGAGATGATTAACTTCTTGTACCTGTAAGCTTATGCAAAATAGAAAACATTCAAGTATCAGAGTGTTAGAATGTTTGAGACTATTTGTCTCAGTAATCCGTTATTGAAAAATATCATTCTTGTTCTCCCCCTTTTTGTCAGCAATCAAAAAGTGTAGGTAATATAAGCTAAAACGATCAGAGCAGAAAAACTGTTATATTTAATTCAGAGCCAGACAAACAGTACAGATGATATGCAAAGAAAACAATGAAAATATCAAGAATTAAAAACTAAGGTTGGGGTGGAAGGCGTGTGAACAGAGTCTCTAGCATTGTCTTAATCTGATCAACAGTTTCATTCTGCTTGTGCACCATGCTGACTACTGTATCAATCTTTCTATCTTGCACATCCGTCCTTTCCTTCATCTTCTGATCATTCTCATCCATTCTTTGCTGTAGACGAATATCATTCTGCTTCAGCTCTTCCAGAGTCTGCCTGTCCAAGGCAGCTTGAGAAACATCAGAAGCAGGATGCTTCTGAGAGCTTTCTGCAACATCTTCAGCTTGACTAACATCTTCTTCTTGAATTGTCTGATCTTCTGCTTGTTGAACTTTTGAAGCTGGACGCTTCTCAAACCATGGCTCACTATCCAGAAAGAGCACTTCGTCCTGTGGCAGCTGACTTTCAACTTCCTTCAGCAGCTTGCTGAAGTTCTGTTGTGTCTGTTCATAATTGATGTCTTGCAGCTTGAGGGCTTCAGCGCGTACCCACTTTCTGAATTGAGTCTAGAGATGGTATGAAGCGGCAGGGTCAATCATTCCAGGACAAACCTGCTTTAGAGAAGCAATCCAATTCTGCAAGCCTATTTCAAAATTCAAAATGCCAGCACCAACATCTAGTTGTTTGGGTTTGGGGATGGCTATTTTGTGTTTAAGGTCAGCAAGACGGTTAAGGCTTATTAAATCAATAAAGGTCCTGCCGTGGTCTTCAGTATTTTGTTTGGGAGATGGAGTGGGAGAATCAGAAATGATTATTGGACTGTGTGGAGTATTTGGAGGGGTAGTTTCTGGTGAGGATGGCAGTTGGGCCATGTTTACAGTTGTACCACATGGCAGCTGAATTGCCAAGGGTTGTGGCTCAGAGGATTGAGGAGAATGAGGTTCAGGGGTTTGAGGTTCAAGTGATGGAGTTTCAGAGTGTTGAAACTCAGGTTGTGGAGGTGATGGTTGAGGTGAAAGTGGATGAAGTTCTGGTTGAGGAGAGGGAGGTGGAATTTCTGGTTGTGGAGAAGGAGGTGGAATTTCTGGTTGTTCTGGTATGGGTGAAAGAGTATGTTCTGTTTGAGGAGAGTGGGCATTTTCTGGTTGAGTGTTTAGATTTTCTGAGAGGGGAGCGGAAGAACGTTGATCAATTTCAGAAAGAACTTTGTCAAGTTCTGATTCTGTTGATGTTGTGGGTTTTGGAGTTTGGGATTTGGTGCGGGATCTCCTGAGAGTCAGTGACTCAGAAGGGTCAGCCTCTGGTTCGGTTTCATCAATGGTTGGTATGGGGATTGGAAGTTCATGTGAAGCTGGGGTTGGGATTGATGTTGGAATAGCAGAAGAATTTAAAACATTAGAAGTAGATAGATTACCTCTCTTCTTAGGGGTCTGCTGGGATGGTCCTTCTGAAGTAGCCTTTCTTTTCTTCGTCTTCTTCACAGTAACTTCTTGATTTTGCTGGTGCAGATCTTTTATGTTCAGAGTGGGATCTGTGCCATCAGCCTTGCAAGCGTCCAAGTATCTGAGAACAATGACTGGTTTAGAGTCAATCTCAGAAAATATTGGAAAGTCGTCCAGAGGGACTCTTCTGCTGGTGATGTCAGCAAGAGGAGTGACGCTGGGCTCCTTTCTGATATTCTCTATCAGTTTCATTTTCTTCAGATTCTTGGCGTTCAGAGGCTTGCCAACAGTAGGTTCAATAGAACTTAATTCCTGAGCTTCTGTAAGGTGTTCTATCAGCCTATTCTCAGTCAGAATATCTGATATTAACCTGCCAAAGGGTATCCAATCCCTTTTTGTCCTTTCTTCCTCTCTTGTCTCCTTGACGCTGGTCCTGAGGTGATTAAACAGAAGATGAGCCAATTTAATCTTTACCTTCTGATTAATAAAATAGATCAGAAACTGCTGATCTATGTTTATATAATCAGGAGAGCTGGTGGGCTTCCTGTGATTGAAGCACTCCAGAATAATCTTCGCCCATATTCTGTGCTGATCCTTTAAGTCTCTGATTTTGTTGCTGGGAACCCCATGGGTGAAAATCTCTCTTGCAATGACAGCAGCATCTGAGCATCTTTCTGCCATATCGATACAGCGGATGCCACCAACGTTATATCCAATAAGTCTAGCAATGTGATCCTCAGTGATCACAATCTTCTTTCCCATTATGTAGGAGGTAACTTGATGTGTTGATGAAGACGCATGAATCCAGAATTCCTTGACCAATACAGGGAAAGTTGAACCCACCAACCTATCAAAGTATCTCTCCCATCCTTGAGCCCTAACTTCTTCTGTCAAGTCGAATCCATTTTCTTTCAGACTGGAGAAATCAACAATCAGTTCAGACAACACTTCCAAATTCTTCACTGGTGTAAGGAGTGTTCTGAAGGGAACTTGGTATTGTTCAGATGAAGCCTCCTTCTGAGAACCTCCAGAAACATTGCTAGAGGTTGCCATGTTCACACTTAGGGTTTTCTGAGAAAAAGTTTTGAGAAAAAGGGTTTCTTTTGAGAAGGATGATTACACAAGTAAAAATGCAGAAAATCTTTGGATGATTGTAAGAAACGGTAAAAGTTTAATGAATGATGTTAATGTGCTTAAATAGATTTCAAAATGATTTTTGAAAACGTAAACGGTTTTAAGAAAGAGAATTATTTCATGATTACATTTTAAAACATGATTTTGTGCATTTAATGCTTGCTGATTTTGGGGGATTTGAGAAAGATACTTGAAACGGTTACCAGACATGTGTCTCAATGCACCCAATCAGCGTTTTGCCTTCTCAGAAGCGTGCACGCGTGTTCTGCTTCAGAGATTTGCTGATGATTGGATGACACTTGTTTGATTTAGTGAGCAGCACGTCTATCCTTGAGCTGAAACGCTCAGATCTTTAAGAATAGAATCTGATACAATCTGCATGTCTATCTTTCTGAAAGAAGATTGATCAGAAGTTCACAGTAAAAGGAAAACACATTCTGAAGGTTAATATATAGAATTAAAACATTTTCACTCTGGGCAGAGTTTCATGCTGAGATGTTTCAGAATGAAATTGAACCTATCTTCAGAAAGAGGTTCAGTGAAGATATCAGCCCATTGATGGTCTGTATCAATAAATTTTAAATTCAAAATTCCTTTCTGAATATAGTCCCTAATGAAGTGATGTTTTATTTCTATATGCTTAGCCCTAGAATGCAAAATAGGATTTTTACTTAAGCAAATGGCAGAAGTATTGTCACAGAGTATAGGGATGTTACTCTCAAAAATCTGGAAGTCTTCAAGCTGACTTTTCATCCAGAGCATTTGTGTTCTACATCCTGCTGCTGCTATGTACTCAGCTTCTGCTGTTGATAGCGCAATAGTGGATTGCCTTTTGCTGGACCAAGAGATCAGATTTTCTCCCAGAAACAGGCAGCTTCAAGAAGTACTTTTACGCTCTACTCTGTCTCCAGCAAAGTCAGCATCGCAGTAGCCTACTAAGCTGTAATCACTAGATTTTCTATAAAATAGACCCAGATTAGTAGTACCTTTCAGATACTTGAAAATTCGCTTAACAGCTGTTAAGTGAGATTCTCTAGGATCTGATTGGAATCTAGCACAAATACATACGCTGAATAAGATATCTGGCCTTGAAGCTGTCAGATAAAGGAGAGAACCAATCATACCTCTGTAGACCTTCTGTTCTACCTTTTTGCTTACCTCTTCTCTTTCCAGAATGCACTTGGGATGCATTGGAATCTTTGATGGCTTACATTCTGAGAGGTCAAATTTCTTCAGAAGTTCTCTGACATATTTGCTCTGATGAATGTAAGTTCCCTCTGGGTTTTGATTGATCTGAATTCCCAGAAAGAATTTCAGTTCTCCCATGAGGCTCATCTCAAATTCTGCCTGCATACACTTAGCAAATTTTCTTCCAAGAGAAGGATTAGTAGATCCAAAAATAATATCATCAACATAAATTTGACAGACTAAGATGTCATTCTTAACTGACTTACAGAATAAGGTAGTGTCCACCTTCCCTCTGGTGAATTCATTTTCTAACAGAAAGTTACTTAGTCTTTCATACCAAGCTCTGGGAGCTTGTTTCAGACCATATAGTGACTTCTTTAGTTTGAAAACATATTCTGGGTTTTTTGTACTTTCAAACCCAGGGGGTTGGTGCACATAAACCTCTTCTTCTATATAACCATTTAAGAATGCACTCTTGACATCCATCTGATACAGAGTGATGCCTTTATTAACAGCAAATGAAATTAAAAGTCTGATAGATTCTAACCTGGCGACTGGAGCAAAGGTTTTTGTATAGTCTATCCCCTCTTGCTGACTATAAACTTGTGCTACCAGTTGTGCTTTGTTTCTGATAACTTCACCTTGTTCGTTCAGCTTGTTTCTGAACACCCATCTTGTTCCAATGATGTTGAATCCTTTTGGTCTGGGAACAAGATCCCATACGTCATTTTTGGTGAATTGGTTCATCTCTTCTTGCATTGCTAGAATCCAGTCGTTGTCCAGAAGTGCTTCATCAATAGAAGAAGGTTCAATCAGAGACACAAGTCCCATGAGGGATTCTTCAGAGTTTCTGAAGCTGGCTCTTGTTCTGATTGGATCTTCCTTTCTTCCTAAGATAGTTTCTTCTGGGTGATCCAAGCTGCTTCTGGGTAGTCTCTTCTGAGGTTGATCAGCAACTGTTGTAGGATTGCTAGCAGTGCTCCTTTCAGATGTTGAAGGAGTGTCTTTGTTGAGAGCTTCTGATGACTTGTCTTCAGAACCTGTAAATTCAACTTCCATACCTGCAAAAACTTCATTCTGCTTTGACTTTTCAGAGTCAAGCTTATCATCAAAACGAACACTGATTGATTCTTCCACAATCTGTGTTTCTTTATTGTATACTCTATACCCTCTTGAGCGTTCAGAGTATCCTAACATAATACACTTATGTGCTTTAGAGTCAAACTTGTTCAAATAATTTTTTGTATTTAACATAAAACAAGTACATCCATATGGATGAAAATATGAAATGTTGGGCTTTCTGTTCTTCCACAATTCATATGGAGTCTTTTCCAGAATAGGTCTTATTGAGATTCTATTCTGAATGTAGCACGCTGTGTTTATTGCCTCTGCCCAGAAGATCTTAGCAACGTTTGTCTCATTGATCATGGTTCTGGACATTTCTTGCAATGTTCTGTTCTTTCGTTCTACAACTCCATTTTGTTGGGGAGTTTTAGGACAAGAGAAATCATGCAGAATGCCTCTGTCATTAAAGAATGACTCAAAATATTTGTTTTCAAACTCTCCACCATGATCACTTCTGACTTTAACGATTCTAAGATCCTTTTCATTCTGAACTTGGTTACAGAAGGTAACAAACACAGAGTGTGACTCGTCCTTGTGTCTTAAGAACTTTACCCATGTCCATCTGCTATAGTCATCTACGATTACTAACCCATACTTCTTGCCACTGACTGAAGCAGTTTTAACTGGTCCAAATAAGTCAATGTGCAGAAGTTCTAATGGCTTAGAGGTAGAAACAACATTTTTAGATTTGAAATAAGGTTTTGCAAACT
Source organism: Vicia faba (assembly GCA_948472305.1). Taxonomy (NCBI): domain Eukaryota; kingdom Viridiplantae; phylum Streptophyta; class Magnoliopsida; order Fabales; family Fabaceae; genus Vicia; species Vicia faba. The sequence goes on from OX451740.1 coordinate 898,667,131, forward strand.
TGCCTTTCTGACATGCTTCACACAGAGCATCTGAATTGAACTTCAGATTAGGAAGTCCTCTGACCAGATTGAGTTTGTTAATCTGAGATATTCTTCTCATACTAACATGCCCCAATCTTCTGTGCCAGATCCACTGCTCGTTGTTAACATATAAAAGACACTTTACATTTTGACTTTTCAGTTCAGAAAGTTTGATTTTATAGGTGTTGTTTTTCCTCTTTCCATTAAATAGGATAGTCCCATCTTTCTGACTAACAGCTTTACATGATTTTTGATTAAAGATTATATCATAACCGTTATCACTTAATTGACTTCTGGATAACAGATTATGCATTAATCCATCTACTAGCAGAACATTATTTATAGAGGGAAGATTTCCATTACCTACAGTTCTAGAGCCAATGATCTTTCCCCTCTGATTGCCTCCAAAGCCAACGTGGCCTCCAGGCTTAAGTTCTAGGCTTTGGAACATATGCCTTCTTCCCGTCATGTGTCGCGAGCAGCCAGAGTCCAGGTACCATGACTGGTGTTTCTGATTTGCTGCTAAAGATATCTGCAACATGTATTATTTTATCCTTAGGTACCCAGATTTTCTTGGGTCCTGATTTGTTAGATTTACCAAAACTCTGGTTAAATTTTGGTTTCACAGAATACTTACTGCTAGTGTATTTAATATCATGTGTGTGACCATACACAAAATGTGAGTTCAGAGGAGTGTGTTTAATGGTTAAATCCATGGCATTCTTTGGTGTAGGAACCTTACCTTGGTATCCTATTCCCTTTCTGCCGTTTCTGCTAACTCCATAGATCATTGAAGCCATTTTGCTTCTATCTATTCTTTTAGCAAGGAACTTCTGGAAACTATGATCATACTCCTTGATGATCTCATCAGCGCTGCTGGGAGTTTCAGAAATTGGTTCCTTCTGAGAGTTTTGTAAAACATTTTCTAATTTTGAAATTTTATTTCTCAGCTCAGAATTTTCAAATTTAAGACTCTCAATCTTATCAGAGTCATATTCAAGATTCCTTTTCAGGTTTCTGAATTTAACTCTAATCTGCTGGTACCTTTCCAGAATTTCGTTAAGGCTTTCAGCAAGTTCAGCCTTAGTAAAATTAATTGCAAAGTCAGGAAATACCTCTTCAGTATCTGATTCTGAGTCTGATTCAGAAGCTTCACTGTCTTCTGAAATGTTGGCCTTGAGAGCTATGTTTGCTCTCTCATCATCTGATTATGAGTCAGCTTCAGACGAGTCAGAGTCATTCCATGTAGCCATGAGACTTTTCTTCTTTTCTCTTCCAAACTTCTTTTTGGGCTTTTCCCTCTGAAGCTTTGGGCAGTCACTCTTGTAGTGTCCTTGCTCATTGCATTCATAGCAGATGATGTCCTTGGTGTTTGGCTTTCAACTTCCTGAGGAGCCTTCAGATCTTCTGTATCCAGAGGAAGAATCTGTCCTTCTGTATCTGGAAGAAGACTCATTCTGATCAGATCTTCTGGGATTCCTGAACTTCCTTTGCCTCTGCTTCCATAGTTGGTTCACTCTTCTGCAGAGGAGGGAAAGTTCGTCTTCTTCTGATGAGGATCCATCAGATGTTTCTTCAACTGCCTGCAAAACTTTAGACTCAGATTTTTTGTTAGATTTTAATGCTAAAGGCTTACCTTGCTTCTGAGGTTCATCAGCTTCCAACTCTATCTCGTGACTTCTGAGGGAGCTGATAAGTTCCTCCGGAGAAATTTTGTTGAGATCTTTAGCTAGCTTCAGAGCTGTAACCATTGGCCTCCACTGCTTTGGTAAGCTTCTGATGATCTTCTTGACGTGATCAGCAGTAGAGTATCCTTTGTCTAGAACCTTGAGATCAGCCACCAGAATTTGGAATCTTGAGAACATTGTTTCAATGGATTCACTTTCTTCCATTTTGAATGCCTCATACTTCTGAATGAGCGCAAGAGCTTTAGTTTCTTTGACCTGAACGTTGCCTTCATGCGTCATTATGAGTGAGTCAAACATGTTCTTTGCTGTGTCTCTGTTAGAGATCTTTTCATATTCAGCGTAAGAGATGGCACTGAGAAGAATGGTTTTGGCCTTGTGGTGATTTTTGAAGTCACGCTTTTGTTGGTCAGACATTGCTTTCCTGTCAATCTTCTGACCGCTTGCATTCACTGGGTGCATGTATCCATCTGTCACCATGTCCCACAGATCAGCATCATGTGCCAGAAAGAAGCTTTCAATTCTGTCTTTCCAGTAATCAAAATTTTATCCATGAAAGACTGGAGGTTTGCCGCTGAATCTGTCTCTGTCTTCATTGTTGTCATTGCTGGTGTGTTGATAAGTTCCTGCCATTGTGTTTTTCTGACGCTGGATCTTGTACTGACACGGTTAAGTGTTTTAGCTCATAACCAGACGCTCTGATGCCAATTGAAGAAGTGAAAAACACAAGAAGGGGGTTGAATTGTAAAAACTTGAAATCAATTGCAGTCAACACAATATTTTTATCCTGGTTCGTTTGATCTCAAACTACTCCAGTCCACCCGTCAAGGTGATTTCGCCTCTCTCCAACGAGGTCTTAATCCACTATATTCAACTGAATATTACAACTGCTTTAACAACTGCTAAAGCCTTCTTGAGTCAAACCACAAACCGGTTTCTCAAGGAAATACTTTCTTACAAAGAATTGAAATCTAGGTGTGTGAATGTTTTCTACAAAAACTGTTTATCACAACTGTGATACTACACAATTTAAGCTTATGAGAACTAGAGTGCTAAAATAATTGAGTAAAGAATTTGAGAGCTTTTAGCAAACTGAGAGTGAGGAAGATGATGAATAACTTTAGGCGTGTAGATTGTTGTAGAGCATTAGCCAATTCAATCTTCACTGACTGGTTTATATAGCATTGGAAATAAGGTACGTTGGAGTAGTAATTCCGTTTCAATGCCAATAACATTCTTTCCTTATTAAGCAGATCCTGTCTGGAATGATGCCGTTGGTAATAAATCATCTTGAATGCACAGTACCGTTGCCACTTAAGTGTGTTCTGGCTTTGGCTCATTCTGACGCTGCTTAGGTGCTGATGAACTGTTGTTTTCTAGATCAGAGTTCAGATGGTTAAGCGCAGATCTGTTCATCAAGCTTCAGCGTAAGCACAAGTTGATCTTCTGATTCTGGCATTCTGATATAACATCTTCTGATATCTCATCTTCTGATGCTGATGATGATGTTCTCTTGCTGATACCCATCAGAGTTTCTGTAAAACAGAACGTAATTCTTTAGGCAGCATATATGTCTTACATGAATCATACAATTAATATATCTTTGCATTTTTTTATCATCAAAACTTAAACTTAGGGTAGTAGATTCAAACTTTGTTCTAATAGGTTGTAACCTGAGAACCCGTCCATGAAGGAAAATACTTTGTGTTGTGCCATATTGTCAACTAGGATATCAATATGGGGGAGTGGAAAGTCATCCTTTAGGCTTGCCCTATTCAAATCTCGATAATCCACACACATTCGCACTTTGTCGTCCTTTTTGGGCAAGGGAACAACATTGGCAACCCATTGGGGTTAAGAGGTGACGGCCAAGAATCTGGCGTTAAATTGCTTCATGACCTCTGCTTTAATCTTTTCTGACATATCAGGCCTCATCCAACGTACCTTTTGCTTTACTGGCGGACAATTCTCTCTCGTAGGCAGACGATGTACCACAATATCTTTATCAAGTCCCGGCATATCTTCATATGACCAGGAAAAGACTTCGACATAATTATGCAACAGCTGAATCAGACGCTTATTGACACTGGGTTCTAGATTGGCGCCCACTTTGACCTCTTTTTTGTCTTCTTCGGTACCTAGGTTGATTGTATCCACGGGTTCCTCATGAGGCTGAATGGTTCTTTCTTCTTGTTGTAGCAGTCTGGCCAGTTCCCCTGGTACTTCACAATCTTCCTCACCTTCGTCTTCGGCTTGGTAGATTAGACTCTCAGAGTTACGAAAGGCCATAGTAGTATCGTTACCCATGGGATCCATAATGGATGGATACCTGCATTGTGAGTGTGGGTGTGTGTAAGAGTATAACTATCTTTGAAGGAAAATAAAATGTAAAAGAAAAACAATGAGCACAAAATTTTGAATGCGAAAATGTCCATGATTCATTGATGTCATATGAAGATGAAATAATAACCCTTACAAATGGAGCATTGTGCCTTGGGTAAGACACAAGGTTTTAAGAGTGCGAATTGTTTTGAATATTACAGATCCAACAAAAATGTAAAGATAAATTACTGAGGGATGAAAGTGATTGGGATGAAGTCTCTAGCCTCCCAATTCCTGAGCCCTCCACTGACAGTCGGAAAGATCCAATCCTCCAGGTTGCAATCATCTTCACCATCTTCTACCGCGTTGATCTCACGGTTGCTAATCTTCAAGGGTGACCCTCCATCACGGGCACGACGTACAACCTTTTGAGCACTTGAAGTGAAACCTAAGCCAAACTTGTCAGATTTATACTGGATATCTGGAAGTTGCCCCCATATAGTGCATCCTCCTTATTCTACTACTGCTTTGGCATCCTTTAGAGATGAAATCTGGAGTGGAGGCCTTGTAATCTTGGGAGCAGCCTTGGTCACTGCCACCTCTTGGGGGACCTCTTCAAAGTGTTGAAAAGGAGTTTCAATGAATTCTCCATCCAATTCCACATATCTGAAGGAATTGATATGGATGATCATGTATTCTTCCTCTCCATGTGCGGTGATAATCTTCCCTTGAACCAGATACTTCAGCATCTGGTGCAGTGTAGAGGTAACAGCGCCAGCATTATGGATCCATGGCCGGCCTAGCAAGCAGGAGTAAGAAGGGCGGATATCCATTACATAAAAGGTTGAATTGAAAGTTTGAGTTCCAACCTTTATAGGGATATCCACTTCCCCGTGCACCATCCTCTTCGAACCGTCAAAAGCCCTTACCACTATGTTGCTTAGCTTTAAAGTCAACCCTTCACAGTCAAGTCTGTCAAGAGCTTTTTTGGGTAATACATTCAGGGATGAGCCAATATCCCCCAAAACATGGGCCAGAGTTGTGCCCCTACATTCCACTGAGACATGTAATACCTCATTGTGCTTTCTTCCTCTCGGTGTTAGATCAACATTCGAGAAGCCTAGGCCATTATCTACAGTTAGGCTGGCCACGCAGTCTTGGAATTGATCAGCAGACGTCTCTTAAGGCACATGGGCTGTTTTTAGGAACTTCACCAAGGCTTTCACATGTGCCTCGAAACACAGTAGTAATGCTAGCATGGAGATTTTGGAGGGAGTTTTCCCCAACTGTTCAACTACATCGTAGTCGCTCCTCTTTATAATTTTTAGGATCTCTTCCATTTCTTTCTTGGATGCCTCAGGGATAGTTAGCGATTGAGCCTTCGTTCGGACATGCTCTACTTGAATACTCTTTCCTTGAGTCTCAGCAGCAGAAGTGTTGGTAGGAATGATAACGGGGGTTGTAACGTCTTTGTCAATAGGAACACTTGCAGAGATGATTATGGGTATGGAAGTAACCTTTGGAGCAGCCGCAGGGATGATCACGGGTCCAGAAACTGCTTTTGGAGGAGAAATTTCTGGAGAAAAGATCCTACCGCTTCGGGTAAATTTTCTAGTTCCAGCAATGTTGCTGATGTCGGCATCTTCTTCTTCAGAATTTATCTCTTCAATGGTCGGCTAGTCTTGCTTAATACCATGGTAATAGACATACCCTCCATAGTTCCACGATATGGTTTTATCTGATGTATATGGGACTTGCCCAGGCATTGTGATTAGTAGAGGAGCTTCTTTCGGAACCGATGTAATTCTAACAGGTCTTTTGGTGGAGACCTTGGAAGAATTGGAGGAAATGGTAATGATTGAAACAACTTCAATAAGAATAGGTGAAACATGAGTACTTTCAAACAAAATCTCTTTATTATCTATCAGGCGCTGAATGCCTGCTTTCAACAAAGGGCAATCAGTTGGTGAGGATAAGCAGAGATGTCAAGCTTCATTACAGCTCGGGATCACACCGGATTTCAACAAGTTCATATTAATGGTTGGTAGTGGAGTCATGAGTTCATCAACTGTGGTAACAAACAAATCTTATTCAATAGCATTGGTATTGTGACCATGTCTGGGTATAGGAGCAGAAATGACATTTGGCTTCTCGGGCACATCAAACTCAATTTCTTTTGCTTCAATGAGGTCTTGTATTTTGTTTTTCAAGGCCCAACAATTATTAGTATCGTGACCAGAACTTTCAGAGTGATATGCACAGCGGGCATTGGGGTGATATGAGGGGATGTTGTATTGGGGTTTTTTGGAGCTTCTTTCAAGGTTGCCAAGTTGGATCTCAGAAGATGCAGCAATACTTGAGACAGAGTCATGTTGATTCTAGTGAATTTTCTGACTGGCCTTTCCACCCTTGGTTAATTACTTCTTTGTTGATCAGACGTAGGCTTGGGAATCATAATAGCCCCCACCATTGGTCGGCATTCGGCCCTATCTTGGTTCCTTTATGGATATACAGCAGCTACCTCTTTCTTCCCGATGAAAGGCTTCCTTACAACTGTAGAAGAAGATGAATCCTTCTGAATCTTTCCACTTTTTATGCCAGCTTCCTCCCTCTATCCGGTTAATATTAGTTCAGTAAAGCCAGCAGATGAACTTCCGATTAAATGGTTGAATAAAGGGCCAGATAAGGTGCCCAAGAACATATCTACCAACTCTCTCTCAGACAGAGGGGGTTGAACTATTCCATCAAAATCTCTCCATTTTTGTGCGCAATCCTTGAAACCTTCATTGGAAGCCATGGCCATACTCTGGAGTTGAGTACGGGTAGGTGCCAAATCAACATTGTACTGATATTTCTTATAGAAAGTTGCGGCAAGATCTTCCCAATTATGGACGTTGACTCTTTCTAGTTGGTAAAACCAGTAGAGTTGTGTTCCAGACAGACTGTCTTAGAAAAAGTGCACCCATAAGTCTTTATCAGCGGTGTGGGGTTGAATTTTCCTCACATATGATCAGAGATGCATTTTAGGGCATGAAACTCCATCATATTTTGCAAACATAGGCACTTTGAATTTCGGAGAAATCACAATCCCCGACACTAGTCCCAATTCTTCAAAGTCTAAGCCCGACACCTTTTGTATTTCCATCACGCTCAAACACTCTTCGAGATGTGTGTACTTGCCATCAGCTGGAGGATATTGTTCCTCAGAGTAGTCTTCCTCTTCTTCCGATTCTGACGGGACAGCTGTTTCCTTTCCTTTCCCTTCTCCTTCACCAGATGTTGTTGCAAAATTCAAGGTCCTTCTTGTCTGTCCCTGAAATCTTCTCCCCATGTTTAAGACTCCGGTCACCTTCTTTGTTTTGTTTTTCCTCTCTTCAGCCAGCAGAGTCTTCAACTCTTATTGCCCCTTGGCTAGGGTCATGAGCAACTGTTGAAACTGTGTATTCTGAGCTTGGATATCTTTCACTATTTGCCGAGATCTATCTTACTGAAATAAATAGTAGAGAGATGAGGAGACTTGTTGAAAAGACCTGCTTATGTTATGATGAATGGCATATGCATATGCAATTTTTTCAAGGATTTCAAAGATTCAAATTTGTTTTAGACAAAAACGAAACACACGTTATATTAATAAGATAAAGTTTGAGTACATCAATGCCCCTTGGGCAAAATAATACAAAAGCTCTAAGATAGAAAAGTAGTGCGCATCTTCTTTGGTGCAATGTAGGCATTCAGAGTCTGCTCTTCGTGAAATAGCCTATTGAGCTCCAAAACCTTCTTCTCGCTTGCGTAGAATTGGGCTTCAAAATTATCTCGCTCTCCTTTGAGTTGTATCCAATCCCTTTGGAATTATTTAAGAGATGTGGGCATGTCAGGATGTAGGATAGTGTGTGGAACATCTCCCTCCGTGACAAGCTCAATGATCACCGGGAGAATGGAGGGGTAAGGCATCATAAGACTCTGAGCGCGAGTTCATACCCATTTGAGATAAGGCTCAAGAGGGATGGAATTCTTGTGCACCAAAGTCTTGCTATCCACCTTGTTTAGCATCCTCCAAGCTCGGATGAATCTCTGGCGAAGACCTTGATCGTCGTTGTCGTAGTCAAATACCAAACCTTGAATCAGCATCTCGTGCGGGCCATCCCTTCGAGCATAACCAAACTTCCTTAAGGCTAAGCATGGGTTGTAGGTGATTACTCCCCTAATGCCAAGTAAAGGGACATTAGGAAATTCTCCACAACGGTCGACAATGATAACATTCTCTTTGGAACGAGAGCACTAATGAATGTCTGAATGTTTGAGCGTCATCAACCTTTGTGACCACCTTGAAGCTTGCTCATTCCTTCAGACTGATTGTGGGAGATGAGAAATAAACAATATTGCCAAGAGAGGAGTGCAACACATAAGGACTCCTCTTTTCCTCATTGTGCGAGTGTGAAAAGAGTGTAGGATATCCCCTAGCAATGTAGGCATCGGGTTGTGTGACATGAAGATTTTGACGGTGTTGACATCTATGAGTTGGTCAGGATTTGGAAACAAAACCATCCCATAGATGAGGAGAGCCACAATTTCCTCAAAGGCTTGCAAGCCTAGGGAATTCAAATAGCTTTGGGCTTTCTCAAACAGGAACTTTGCTAGGAAACCTTTGACACCACTCCTTGTTTTCCAATGAGTTGTGACATCAGATGGGTGCAAGTTTAGAGCTTGAGCAATCTCTTCTGGCTTTGGATCTCTTTCCGTACCATTGAAAGGTAGTTCATTGAGAATGGGAATCCTCAAGAGTTGGGAGAATTATTCCAAAGTAGGCACAAGTTGATAGTCGGGAAATGTGAAGCAATGGTGCAAATGATTAAAAAACTGAAAGAGCACCTTCATCATATCCTCATCTGTGTTGGAGGTGACCAAGTTGAGTAGACGACCATGTATCTCGATGAACAAAGAGTTTTCAAGAATCCTTGAAGCTAGCTCCTTTAGTTGTGGAGGAATTCTTACAAGGTTGACTTGAATAATTTTCCTGCAAAGTGAATCCATATCCTACAAAACAAGAACAAAGATGAATCCCCAAAATCCTCGAAATGGTTAGTGAATGTATATGATGTTCATGATGTCCATGATGTTATGTACAAGTATGCATATACAAGCAAAGCAAACAATTCCTTAGTTTAGGCTTGCATGGAGTTTTATAGGTAAGCACCCTCTTGAAGTTTAGTTGGCTCAAACTTGTCCTAGTAATAGTAACCGGGTTCTAAGGAGCTCAATATCACCGGATTGTTTCCTTGGTCATTGTTTCAGCTCAAGCCTCTTTAATGGCGACCGAAATATCCCAAGAAACCAAACCTCAATGAGTGTAGTATCGAGTATCTACCAACTTCAGACTGCACCAAAGTCGGTCATCTCACTACATCCTAAAAGCCAAGTTGGTCAAGTAAAGGTTCTAGAAGTTCATTACTGCTTCATGACATCACTCAGCGGCCCCGTATTCTCTTTGATTAAATCAAAGGCTACAGGTACCCACAAATATGTCGCACCAACGTAGCTATTGTTTAGACCATGTCGGTATACCCCGCACAGTTTCCACAACGTATTGCTACTTATCTATAATGTATCCCAAATCCGGGTAGAGGATTCAAACCCAAACAAAGAACCATATTGTAAAGCAAACAAATCAAACAATGTAAGCAAGTAAATGTGATCTAATCCCTAAGGTAACCCCACTTTTAGAATTCTCCCCAATAGAGTCTCCAGTTCTGTGATGCGGTGGGAGAGCTGACTTGAAAGTTTTGTGTTTTATCGCAAATGTTGCGGTTAGCAAGAGTCGCCACCGACTTTTCTTTTATCCAAAAGGAAAGGTGAAAAAGCACAGGAAAGACCTTTGAGATTGTTTCTTGAGTTCAGGGGTAGATTATGAGAGGGGAAGATAATAGCACCCATTTCATCCATGATTTTCCATGGGCTCTTAGTTACTTGCTAGATCACTTGCTTTTGTTTGAAATTGTGCTTTGTGTATGTGATACGGTGGGAGAACTGACTTGAGGTTTTGCTTTTGTGTTCGCAAATGTTTCGGTTTAGCAAGAGTCGCCACCGACTTTTTATTTTATCCTAAGGAAAGGTCAAAAAGCACAGGAAAGACCTTTGATATGTTTTCTTGGGTTCGTGGGGTAGATTATGAAAAGGGAAGGTGCTAGCACCCTTTTCATCCATGGTTTTCCATGGGCTCTTAGTTACTTGTTTTAGATCACTTGTCTTTGCTTTTCAATTGTTTGAAATGGTGCTTTTGTGTGTGTGGTTTTGAAAATGCTTTGAAAAAAAAGAGGCCTTGTCTAGGCAACCTTTGTAATGATTCTTGTTTGAATATATACAAAGGTGTGTGTCTTTTTGAAAAGATATTTCAATGTTTTGAAAGTTTGTTTTGAATTTGTGTTGTGATGTATGTTTGAAAATAGCAAGGATGTTTTGCAAGCTTTTGATCAAGTAACTAAGAGCTATCTACCCTATTTTACTCAAAGATCTTTCTTATGTTTTTAACCCTTTTGACAGTGTTGTTTCACCATTGTATTTGGTGAACAACCTTGTGTTAGGATGTTAAACGGGACAGGCGCAGGTCATCGTATACAAACATTGAAAGAAACTTGTGAGACGCTCTAGCAATTTTGTAAGTGACGAGATCATTTTATCAAAGGAAACATTGAGGGTCATCGAGGGACTACGATCTTTGTTTATCAAAGGGGCATTTGCTAGAGTGTCTCATATTCAAGGGACATGATTGCATTTTCCGAGGCAACAGGCGAGGTTACCCTAGAGGTGCAAGTGTGCATCGTGTTTGTCAATTTCATGCATTTGTCTTGTGATTAGGTTATCTAGCGATTGATTTTGAATCTTGCCATATAACCCTAATTACTATACAGTATATTGAAAGCAATAAATTGCGGGAATTTAAAGTCTAAGTTATTACAAAAGAGTATCCGGGGATGGGGGTACAATTATTTACAAATGGGGATGAGTCTCACAAGAATAATAATGTCCAAATATTAGGTGTTACAACAAAATCGAATTGTCGCGATTCAAATATAAATTATAACAAATTATGAAATAAGGAAAATCAATGAATTATGAGATGCATGTTGTTTATTTACAAATAAACAAATAAAATTTAACCTAATAAAGACTTAAGTATTATTATTATTTTATATTTTTTAGGAACTTATGAAAAGAAAAAGTTTTAACGAAAGAAAATTTATTTAAATTAACGATTCCATTATTTTTTGTATTTTTTGTATTTAATTAAATGTAACAAAAATCAATTAATAAAAGAATGACAATTAAATTAATTTTTAAATAAATCTTTATTATTAACAAAATAAAATAAATTAAAGAAATAAAACAAATTGATTAAAAAGGGTTAATAATTAAAAAACATTGTTAAAAAAAGGGAATGGGCTAAGTTTGTAAAGTATGTTAAAGCCCAAAAGAAAGAATAGAAAGGAGGGGAGTGCAGGCAGAAGAACGATGTAGGCTTGTGGCAACGTATGGAGCGGGTCAGGCCCATTATCCAGTTTTTTCACAATTTGGTTAGGGTTTGGCATTTGGTCTTCAGAATTAGGGTTTGTACGTTTACAACAACGGCGCCGCTCTTACTCTTCTTCTCCGTTCTTATTCTTCATACAAGCACGCTGATTCTCTCTTTAAACCTAGCTACCGGAGCGCCACCCCTTTTAATTCTCTCATCCTCTCACAATGGTCCAAGCTCGGTTCGAATGGCATGGTTCGTTTTCTGTCTTTTTAGGTTTTTTTACAATTTCGTTCATTTGTTTGCAAGTTCATGTTTTACAGTTTAATCTCTTAACCTATGATGTTTTACGCAGTAAGGGTTTGAGGGAAATTTACCTTGAGGATGATGGAGAGGAATATGGAGGGAAGGAGAGCGATTTGTGGCGCCTCCTTGGTGGTCGGTCAACGAAGAAGATGATGATGACAGTTGCGCATTTGCTTTATTGGTAACCTTTGTTTTTTCTTTGATTAGTTGGTTATTGATGTTGATGATGTATTTTCTGAAACTCTGAACCTCTTCCTTGGCTATTGATGTTTTATGATGATGATTATTCTAAAAACTGCTTCGAAACTTTTGTTTATGTTGATGATGATCTTGATTCTGAAACTGTATTTTGCTTCTGAATCTCTTCCTTTCCCTTTGCTGAATATTGATGATGAGAATAACTCTGAGATTTATTGATTTCTGATGTTTGATGATGAACGATTCTGAAAACTGTTTGCTTTGATTTTTGTTGATCTTTTTCTTTCTTTTTTTGCCTTTTGAAAGGTTAGTGATGATGGTTAAACTGGATTTACAGTTTATGCAGTGTTGCAGTTTGTTTCTGATAATGTTTGGGCAAGCTTGAGTGGGCTTGCTTGGCTGTTTGTGTTGGTATGAGCAAGCAGGTTTGCAAGCTTGAAATGCAGGTTGTTTGTGTTTGGCCTTGTTGAGCTTCTTTGGCTTACAGTTTTTGACTTGCAGTTTGGGTAAGTTGCAGTTTGTTGTTGTTATGCAGGTTTGAGCTTGTTTTGTTTGACCTGCAGTTTGGGTTAACAGTTTGGGCAAGCTTGAGCTATACAGGTTTTGAGTTGGCTTGAGTTTGTAGTTTTTGACTTGCAGTTTGGGTAAGTTGCAGCTTGTTTTGGTTTGGCCTTTGAGCAGGTTTGTCAACAGGTTTTGGCTTGGTTGATTTGTAGTTTGGAAACTACAAGTTTGTTGCTGTAGCTTTGTTACAGTTATGCAAGGTTTTGGAGCTTTTGTGTTTTCAAGCTTGGCTCTTTGTTTGAAACTGTTTTTGAAAATGGCTCAGTATATTTCTTCCCTGGTGTTTGATGTTAGATTGTCATATATCTTTTGTCATCTTTACTGTCTTTGACAGCCTGCCTTAGCCAAACTGCAAACTTTTTCACTAGGTCCTCTCTTCTCTCTCTCTCTCTCTCTCTCTCTCTCTCTCTCTCTCTCTCTCTCTCTCTCTCTCTCTCTAAGCACCTTTTCCTTATTATATTGTAATTTCTGAAAAGTTTTCCTAGGAAAATGATGATGGCTTTGACAAGTTTCTTTGGCTTGTAATTTGGTTTATCTCTGCATTGTGTACTTTTGATTGCATATTTTCTGCATTGTGTACTTTTGATTGCATATTTCCTGCATTGTGTACTTTGCCTTGACAATTTTGAATCTTGGCGCCTTGGTTTGCCTTTACAATGCCTATGTTTGACAGTTTTGCATTACTGCATTTTGGTATTCAATTTGGAATTTGGCGCCTTGGTTTGCCTTTACAATGCCTTATGTTTTTGCATTTGAACCAAGTTTTTGCATCTAGTTTGACATGCTTGCATTTTATTATTTGTTTTTAATTTTCTCTTTGTGAACCAAGAAGAGTAATCTTCTTGTGATTTGCAAAGTGGAAAATAAAACATAATGAAGAAATAGCATTCTGATTCCGGCCGGCAAACTTTAGTGATGATTTTCTTTTTTCCTTTTCTGCTTGAAAATTCTTATACTAATTTCTTTTTCTCTGTCTTTTGCAGGTAAGTACCAATTGGATGATAGAGGAAGCAGTAGAAGCCAAAGATCTTGAGCATGGGAGCACTTGAAGCTTAGGAGATTAGGCTTAGAAATAGATAGATTTTTTTCATTTGTTGTAAACCATTATTATTGTAAATACTGTAAGTTGTAAATTTACAATATTCAAATAAATTTTGTAACAACATTTGAAATGAATAAAAAGTCTTTATCCAAAAGAAATTTCTACTGTCAAATATCTTCCAATCTTTCCCTTTTCCTCTTCACTTTTATTTAAGATTCCTGATTAAACAATGACTGAAATTGCATTCCACCATTTCCAATACAGATGACTTAAAATCTAAGTAATCCATAAAAACTCTGCAATCTCTTTGCATCAGTATTCCAATCAACATACGCATTGTGCATTCTAAACAAACAAGCATTTCCATTAACTGGCAACATTTCACTCCACTAACAAGCAGATGCCTTAATGTTCCAAACAAAAGTCTCAGCTCTTATCCCAGATAATTAGGTTTTGAGAAACAACCAGTAAACTTGAACAAGCGTGAAAACAATGTAACAGTTAACTGAATTTCTGAGGATTAAATTTATTCTGAGAAATGCGAGAGAAATCCCTAATTTTGGATTGTCTGCTAAAGAAAAGTCTGTTTGATCGATTCTTGAGCTAATCTTAAAAATCAGAGAAAACCCTGGGATTGTAATGTTCTTGTGAAAAAGGGAGGGCAAATTTTGGGGTACAACAGTTGCCCCTGTTCAATCTTCTTGAACCTGAAGAGTTAGATTGGCAATTTTGCCGTTCGCGACTCAAAGGTAAAAGATGATTAGACACTAGAGTGCCCATACATTTTCACTCGTCAAAGCATAGTTAAGGGAATGGGCTTAAAGATGCCATTTGGAGATGTGACAGAATCTTGTCGGAGATGGGCTTAAAGATGCCATCCTAGAATGTTTGTTGAACTGTATGTCGTAGGTGAAATAATGAGTATCAGAAATGTATCCATGTTTTGGAATGTCTCTGAGCTGTGGGTCTAGATAAGCAATAGATTAGCATCCATGTTGGGAAGCATCCGTAAACTGTTTTCATGATTCAGGAGTCGAAGCTTGCTAATCTTATCCTGAAAAGGGTAGAATATTAGCTGAAACACAAAATTATGTTGCATGAGATGTATGATGCAATATATGTGTTATATCAATGTTTATGAAATATGAATGCAATGAGTGCGCATGTGAGCCTGACTAGCCGTCTTGCTGAGGAAGATAAATCTGGATAGCTGGAGATAATAAAATCTTTGACCGCTGTCGGGGAAAATAAATCCTTGACTGCTGCTGGGGATTGAAAATCCTTTGATCGCTGCTGGGGATTGAAAATCCTTTGATCGTTGAGAATGAGAAGTCCTGGGACCACTGTTGAAGAGTATGTGTGTCTTCAAGCTTTTTGACAACCTCTGCGGGGAGAAGTTATACTGATGGGGAAAGTCAGGAGTTTGGGTTATATGCCAATCTGCTGGGGATTCCTGCTTTGTCGTTTGAGGAGAACTTCGCTGGGGAATATCTGGAAACTCTGTGGAGAATTGAGAATGGGAATCTTCAATCTGCTAAGGGAATTGAAATTCTGACAAATTCATGCTGAGAGTAAAGAAAACTCTGGAGAATCAAGGATGAGAATCTTGATTTTGTTGGGGAGTAAGAACTCTATTGGGAATAGCCATACTGTTGAAGAGTAGCTATCCTGTTGGAGAGTAAAACTCAGGACTCTGGAAAAAGCTTATTCCTGTTTGGAAGAAGTTCAGGAGTTTCGGTTGTACGCCACTTTGAGAATGAGAATCTCCATTCTGTCGGGAATATCAGGAATTCAGGTTATATTCCACTTTGAGAATGAGAATCTTCATTTTGTCGGGAATATCAGAAACTTTGGTTATATGCCACTTTGAGAATGAGAATCTTCATTCTGTCGGGAATATCAGGAGGTTGGGAGTATGCCAATCTACTGGGGAAGCAAAAATGAGAATCTTCATTCAGGCGTTTGGGTCAGAAGGTTGGGTGTATGCCAATCTACTGGGTAACCAAAAATGAGAATCTTCATTCAAGCGTTTGGGTCATAAGGTTGGGTGTATGCCAATCTACTGGGGTTTTAAGGATGAGAATCTTAATTCTGTTAACGGTATCAGGAGTTTGGGAGTATACCAATCTTCTGAGTTTTCAAGGATGAGAATCTTCATTCTGTTAACGGTATCAGGAGCTTGGGAGTATACCAAACTTCTGAGGTTTCAAGGATGAGAATCTTCATTCTGTTAACGGTATTAAGAGCTTGGGAGTATACCAATCTTCTGAGGTTTCAAGCATGAGAATCTTCATTCTGTTAACGGTATCAGGAGCTTGGGAGTATACCAATCTTCTGAGGTTTCAAGGATGAGGATCTTCATTCTTGAGGGAAACATAATTTTAGGAGCTTCATTTGTCCATTATTCTGCTGGTGGGTTGTTTCTGTTGAGACTCAGGAACTTATCCGTAATTCAACTGAAGTAAAAGTTCTGTCGCTTGAATTTGATTGTACCTTTCCTGAAAGGTAAAGGTTAGTGGTATCTATCAAACAATGATGTTCTCAAAATAAATGAGATTGCGTTGCATGATATCCTGATGCACGAAGGTGTAATGTTTTTTAAGACGACCTTTCGCTGGGGAAAATAAATCCCGAGCTGGTGAAGGAGAAAAGAGTTGGGTTCTTCATCCTTGATAGTGAAGAAAATTAAAATAAACCGCTGAGAGATTTATCTGAAATATCAAAAACCCGAAATATCTTCCACTGGCATAAAAATCAGGGAGATCTTAGTGTCGATCTGAATGAACCAGAGAGGGTCTTGAGTTAACTTTGATTCAACCGGATGATGGAGGAATCTTTGACGACTGTAACTCCAACAGGTGATAAAGGAATCTTCGACGACCGTAACTTCCAACAGGTGATGAAGGAATCTTTACCGACTGTAACTTCCAACAGGTGATGAAGGAATCTTTACCGACTGTAACTCCAACAGGTGATGAAGGAATCCTCGACGATCGTAACTTCCCATAGGTGATGAAGGAATCCTTGACGACCGGTCAATCTGCGTATGTTGTTGAAATGTAATTTCGTTTTAGAGAATAAATCCTTGACAAATGTTGGGGAAATAAACCCATCACTGCTGGTCTGCTAGAGAGGTGATGAACTTCTCGAGGATGTTTGAATTTCTTTTCAGAAAGATTTCAAAGAGATTCGTCACTGCCCCTAGTATCAAATGTTTGTCACACTGCCAAGAAACTTGGACTGTACGTAACCCTTTGATGAGATTGACGTTTTAACGCCCCGAGTGATGGTGAGGGAAACTTGCCCCAGGTTAATCTGCAATTGAGAGATTTCTTGAAATCTTGACTGGACTGCCCTAGGTTCACTGGGCTTTGAAAGATTTGTTGAAATCTTGACTGGACTGCCCCAGGTTTACTGGACAATACCATACCAAGTCGCCTTTTGTTGATAGGAGATTTTTGCAACAGGAGTGTCATCCCACTTGAAGTGATTTTATTCATTGAGAGAGCTTTCGTTCATTCGAACATTCACTGTGTGAATTTCTTTGCTGTCAAACAAATAACCATGTGTAAACAACTATATTCAAATAATGCAAAGTTTATGCTTGTCTCGAAGTTTTGAAAAATGCGTTTTTAGTAGAAAACTTTTTTATAGGAAAAATTCAGCCCAAGATTTAGAGCAAAGCCTTACAGGAGTCAGGATACCTTTTGTAACAGTATGATTTCGAACTAACCCTTGCTTCAATTAGGACTTTTGAAGGGTTGTAACGTGGCTTGGTTCACGGTTTAAGAAACAAAGGATAAAGGCCCAAAGTATATTTGTAGCCACCCTCTCTTCATGATGTTCTTCAATCCTAAACTCAGTTAATTGTACGTCGAACTCTATTCGAGTTTGGAATGACATTTTTGGTGATGGTCCACACAAGTTGAATTTTATGGGAAGGCAGTCATTTTTGCAAAATTTTTCATGTTGTTGAGGATTTATAACGACCTCTTTCTTTTGATTCATTATCCCTAACTTTTGCCTGACTGTTCCTGTTTTTAAGATTACAGTCAACGAGATGCCCCAGCTTTCTTATGCCTCCTTTGTAGGTTTTGGCTCAGTGGGCTTTTTTTTTAGAGATAATTACTGCCTATGAGATAAAGAACCACCATTGTCTTTTGGTTCCAATGGAATGTTTTTGATGTCATTCATTGTATTATGAACTGAGATTTTGCGGCTTCAACGCACATTTTGAATTAACTGAGAGACTACCCTGCCCCAGGTTTGATTAAAGGTTTCAATTTGTGTTTAAAACAGAAAACTTCTACTTCTTTGGCTCGAAGAGGTTGACTAGGGATTATATTCCTTATAACTCCAGTGTTTAGGGTTTGAAAAAAATTCATGTACATTGTCAGCAAGGTCTATTCAAAAGCATACTGTATGAGATTATGGTATTGTTTTGTCATCCTCCCTCTAAAGACTTGTAGCTTCTTGCAAGAGTTAAATGTCATAAAGAAAGTAGAAAGCATAGTTCAAGAATAGTGAAAACGAATGGATGAATTCAAGACACACATATGCAATGCATTAATGAAACAAAGTTTGACATCAACAGATAATTGTTTGAATAACAAAAGAAATTACAACTTGAAAATTCAAATGAAACAAAAGTCTCTTAGTTCGAACTTGTCATTTCAGGTGGAGAACCCTCAGCAGAAGATTTTCATCTCTCCATCTGGCATGAATTTCAGTACTCCTCTGTCAATCAAGTCTTGGATTTTGTTTTTCAAAGCCCAACAGTCGTCGGTGTCATGTCCAGGACTATAGGAGTGGTATACACAAAATGCGTCGGGGTGATAGCCAGGAGCAGAGGTATTGGGATTCCGAAGAGGATCCTTTAAAACAGTCAGATTGACCTCCAACAAGCGTTCCAGTATTAGAGATGATGGTATGTCAGTCTCAGTGAAATGTCTTCCAGATGTATTTTGCTTACGCCGATTACCCCGTTGACGCTGGCGAGGTTGTTGTTGGGCTTGTGACCCTGAAGCAAGCTGAGGAGCCTTTCCCTTGTCTTCTTGTCTCAAAGGAGGTTGAATGATGACTTGATCTTTAACCCTAGTTGTTTACCCCACTTGGTTATCTTGAAGCAGTTTGTTGATGAGGACCCTGAGCTTCTCTTGTCTTTGAGCCAGGTCTTGAATGAGAGCCATCTGGCCCACCAGTTGTCCCATCATCTGGATCTTCATTGTTGCCAACTGAATTTGTAGCCCTTCCAACTGATCATTCCTGATGCCGCCTGGATTCCCTAGGACCATGCCCCTTGTGAGGAGAGCTTTCACTTCTTCTTGCCCCTGGGACAGGTTCAAGAACATTTCTTAAAGTTGAGTGTTTTGAGCCTGGATATCTTCGACAGTCCTCTCTAGAGCCATCTCTACTGAAATAAATAGTAGGAGAATAAGGAAACCTGAAAGGGAAAACCTGTCATGATTCAATGCATGATATGTGGATGCATGTTTTCAAGGATCTCGCGAGGTAAACACAAGAAAATGTTAGAGATTGAACGTCGATCAACATCTTTGATTGGAGAACTTTGTATCAGTGGATGTCTTTCCACGAGAATCAAGCTCACCATGTCAAGTGGGTCATAGCCCTTGGTTCAAGTTGTTGCACTTGATCTTTGATGGCGTTTGTTTAGAGGAAAAATGAAACCTCTTGCCCT
The DNA here is from genome assembly GCA_948472305.1 of Vicia faba. Taxonomy (NCBI): domain Eukaryota; kingdom Viridiplantae; phylum Streptophyta; class Magnoliopsida; order Fabales; family Fabaceae; genus Vicia; species Vicia faba. The sequence continues at coordinate 898,686,474 of OX451740.1, forward strand.
TTGGTAGACATCTGGTTCAACGTGACCCTGCATTAAAGACCCTCGAGATCCTTGAAATGGTTATTGAAAATGCTATGGTATGATGTTATGATGTTATGTACAAGTATGCAAAAGTAAGCAAGTGTATATACAAATGATCATATTCACACAAAGCAGAAAAGTCCTTAGGTTTAGGCTTGCATGGGGTTTGTAGGTAAGTACCCTCTTGAAGTTAGTTGGCTCAACTTGTCCTATAAATAGTAATCGGGTTCTAAGGAGCTCAATATCACTGGATTATTTTCTGTGTTCATTGTTTTGGTTTAGCCACTTAACTGGCGACCAAAATATTCCAAGAAAACAATCCTCAATGAGGGTAGTATCGAGTATCTACCAACTTTGGACTACACCAAAGTCGGTCATCTCACTACCCCTAAAAAGGCCAAGATGGTCAAGTAAAGTTCTAAGAGTTCATTAGTGCTTCATGACATCACTCAGCGACCCCATATTCTCTTTGATTGACTCAAAGGCTACCGCTACCCACAAATATGTCGCACTAACGTAGCCACTGCTTCAACCATGTCGGTATACCCCGCACAATTCCCTCACAGTTTATTGCTACTTACCTAAAAGGTGTCCTAAAATCCGGGTGTAGGATTTAAAACAAACCCAAGCAAGGAACCAAAAAGTAAAGTAATCAAAGCAATCAAAGTAAGCATGTAAAGGTGATCTTAAAACCTTAAGGTAACCCCACTTTTAGAACTTTTCCCCAACAGAGTCGCCAGTTCTGTGATACGGTGGGAGAACTGACTTGAGGTTTTGCGTTTGTGTTCGCAAATGTTTCGATTTAGCAAGAGTCGCCACCAACTTTTTATTTTATCCTAAGGAAAGGTCAAAAAGCACAGGAAAGACCTTTGAGATGTTTTCTTGGGTTCATGGGGTAGATTATGAAAAGGGAAGGTGCTAGCACCCTTTTCATCCATGGTTTTCCATGGGCTCTTAGTTACTTGTTTTAGATCATTTGCCTTTGCTTTTCAATTGTTTGAAATGGTGCTTTTGTGTGTGTGGTTTTGAAAATGCTTTGAAAAAAAAGAGGCCTTGTCTAGGCAACCTTTGTAATGATTCTTGTTTGAATATATACAAAGGTGTGTGTCTTTTTGAAAATATATTTCAGTGTTTTGAAAGTTTGTTTTGAATTTGTGTTGTGATGTATGTTTGAAAATAGCAAGGATGTTTTGCAAGCTTTTGATCAAGTAACTAAGAGCTATCTACCCTATTTTACTCAAAGATCTTTCTGATGTTTTTAACCCTTTTGACAGTGTTGTTTCACCATTGTATTTGGTGAACAACCTTGTGTTAGGATGTTAAACGGGACAGGCGCAGGTCATCGTATACAAACATTGAAAGCAACTTGTGAGACGCTCTAGCAATTTTGTAAGTGACGAGATCATTTTATCAAAGGCAACATTGAGGGTCATCGAGGGACTACGATCTTTGTTTATCAAAGGGGAATTTGCTAGAGTGTCTCATATTCGAGGGACATGATTGCATTTTCCGAGGCAACAAGCGAGGTTACCCTAGAGGTGCAAGTGCGCATCGTGTTTGTCAATTTCATGCATTTGTCTTGTGATTAGGTTATCTAGCGATTGATTTTGAATCTTGCCATATAAACCCTAATTACTATACAGTATATTGAAAGCAATAAATTGCGGGAATTTAAAGTCTAAGTTATTACAAAAGAGTATCCGGGGATGGGGGTACAATTATTTACAAATGGGGATGAGTCTCACAAGAATAATAATGTCCAAATATTAGGTGTTACAACCAAATCGAATTGTCGCGATTCAAATATAAATTATAACAAATTATGAAATAAGGAAAATCAATGAATTATGAGATGCATGGTGTTTATTTACAAATAAACAAATAAAATTTAACCTAATAAAGACTTAAGTATTATTATTATTTTATATTTTTTAGGAACTTATGAAAAGAAAAAGTTTTAACGAAAGAAAATTTATTTAAATTAACGAATCCATTATTTTTGTATTTTTTGTATTTAATTAAATGTAACAAAAATCAATTAATAAAAGAATGACAATAAAATTAATTTTTAAATAAATCTTTATTATTAACAAAATAAAATAAATTAAAGAAATAAAACAAATTGATTAGAAAGGGTTAATAATTAAAAAACATTGTTAAAAAAAAGGGAATGGGCTAAGTTTGTAAAGTATGTTAAAGCCCAAAAGAAAGAATAGAAAGGAAGGGAGTGCAGGCAGAAGAACGATGTGGGCTTGTGGCAACGTATGGAGCGGGTCAGGGCCATTATCCAGTTTTTTTCACAATTTTGTTAGGGTTTGGCATTTGGTCTTCAGAATTAGGGTTTGTACGTTTACAACAGCAGCGCCGCTCTTGCTATTCTTCTCCGTTCTTATTCTTCATACAAGAACGCTGATTCTCTCTTCAAACCTAGCTACCGGAGCGCCGCCCCTTTTCATTCTCTTATCCTCTCACAGTGGTCCAAGCTCGGTTCGAATGGCATGGTTCGTTTGCTGTCTTTTTAGGGTTTTTTACAATTTCGTTCATTTGTTTGCATGTTTATGTTTTACAGTTTAATCTCTTAACCTATGATATTTTACGCAGTAAGGGTTTGAGGGAAATTTACCTTGAGGAAGATGGAGAGGAAAATGGAGGGAAGGAGAGGGATTGGTGGCGCCTCCTTGGTGGCCGGTCAACAAAGAAGATGATGATGACAGTTGCGCATTTGCTTTATTGGTAACCTTTGTTGTTTCTTTGATTAGTTGGTTATTGATGTTGATGATGTATTTTCTGAAACTCTGAACCTCTTCCTTGGCTATTTTATGTTTTATGATGATGATTACTCTGAAAACTGCTTCGAAACTTTTGTTGATGTTGATGATGATCTTGATTCTGAAACTGTATTTTGCTTCTGAATCTCTTCCTTTCCCTTTACTGAATATTGATGATGAGAATAGCTTTGAGATTTATTGATTTCTGATGTTTGATGATGAACGATTCTGAAAACAGTTTGCTTTGATTTTGGTTGATCTTTTTCTTTCTTTTTTTTTGGATTTTGAAAGGTTAGTGATGATGGTTAAACTGGATTTACAGTTTATGCAGCGTTGCAGTTTGTTTCTGATAATGTTTGGGCAAGCTTGAGTGGGCTTGCTTGGCTGTTTGTACTGGTATAAGCAAGCAGGTTTGCAAGCTTGAAATGCAGGCTGTTTGTGTTTGGACTTGTTGAGCTTGTTTGGCTTACAGTTTTTGACTTGCAGTTTGGGTAAGTTGCAGTTTGTTGTTGTTATGCAGTTTTGAGCCTGTTTTGTTTGACCTGCAGTTTGGGTTAACAGTTTGGGCAAGCTTGAGCTATACAGGTTTTGAGCTGGCTTGAGTTTGTAGTTTTTGACTTACAGTTTGGGTAAGTTGCAGCTTGTTTTAGTTTGGCCTTTGTGCAGGTTTGACAACAGGTTTTGGTATGTTTGATTTGTAGTTTGGAAACTACAAGTTTGTTGTTGTAGCTTTGTTACAGTTATGCAGGGTTTTGGAGCTTTTGTGTTTTCAAGCTTGGCTCTTTGTTTGAATCTGTTTTTGAAAATGGCTCAGTATATTTCTTCCCTGGTGTTTGATGCTAGACTGTTATATATCTTTTGTTATCTTTACTGTCTTTGACAGCCTGCCTTAGCCAAACTGCAAACTTTTTCACTAGGTCCTCTCTTTCTCTCTCTCTCTCTAACTAAGCACCTTTTGCTTATTATATTGTAATTTCTGAAACGTTTGCCTAGGAAAATGATGATGGCTTTGACAAGTCTCTTTGGCTTGTAATTTGGTTTATCTCTGCATTGTGTACTTTTGACTGCATATTTTCTGCATTGTGTACTTTTGATTGCATATTTTCTGCATTGTGTACTTTTCCTTGACAATTTTGAATCATGGCGCCTTGGTTTGCCTTTACAATGCTTATGTTTGACAGTTTTGCATTACTGCATTTTGGTATTCAGTTTGGAATTTGGCTCCTTGGTTTGCCTTTACAATGCCTTATGTTTTTGCATTTGAACCAAGTTTTTGCATCTAGTTTGACATGCTTGCATTTTATTATTTGTTTTTACTTTTCTCTTTGTGAACCAAGAAGAGTAATCTTCTTGTGATTTGCAAAGTGGAAAATAAAACATGATGAAGAAATAGCATTCTGATTCCGGCCGGCAAACTTTAGTGATGATTTTCTTTTTTCCTTTTCTGCTTGAAAATTCTTATACTAATTTCTTTTTCTCTGTCTTTTGCAGGTAAGTACCAATTGGATGATAGAGGAAGCAGTAGAAGCCAAAGATCTTGAGCATGGGAGCACTTGAAGCTTAGGAGATTAGGCTTAGAAATAGATAAATTTTTTTCATTTGTTGTAAACCATTATTATTGTAAATACTGTAAGTTGTAAATTTACAATATTCAAATAAATTTTGTAACAACATTTGAAATGAATAAAAAGTCTTTATCCAAAAGAAATTTCTACTGTCAAATATCTTCCAATCTTTCCCTTTGCGTCTTCACTTTTATTTAAGATTCCTGATTAAACAATGACTGAAATTGCATTCCACCATTTCCAATACAGATGACTTAAAATTCAAGTAATCCATAAATACTCTACAATCTCTTTGCATCAGTATTCCAATAAACATACGCATTGTGCATTCTAAACAAACAAGCATTTCCATTAACTGGAAAACATTTCACTCCACTAACAAGTAGATGCCTTAATGTTCCAAACAAAAGTCTCAGCTCTTATCCCAGATAATTAGGTTTTGAGAAACAACCAGTAAACTTGAACAAGCGTGAAAACAATGTAACAGTTAGCTGAATTTCTGAGGATTCAATTTCTTCTGAGAAATGCGAGAGAAAACCCTAATTCTGGATTGTCTGCTGAAGAAAAGTCTGTTTGATCGATTCTTGAGCTAATCTTAAAAATCAGAGAAAACCCTGGGATTGTAATGTTCTTGTGAAAAAGGGAGGGCAAATTTTGGGGTATAACAGTGTGGTTTTGAAAGTATTTTGTAAAAGAGGCCATTGTTTAGGCAATCTTTGTAATGATTCTCGTTCGTAAGAATGTATACAAAGATGTTTGTCTTTTTAAAAATGTTTTAAAGTTTGTAAGATGTTTTGAAATATGTATGTTTGTTTTGAAAATAGCAAGGATATTTGTTTGAAATGGAGAAAGTAACTAAAAGTAATCTACCTACTCAAATGTCTTTCTTGTTCATTTTCTTTTCCTTTGATATTGTTGTCTTACCATTGATTTGGTAAGCAACCCTATCTTTGTATGAAAATGGGACGGGCGCGGGTCATCATATAGCCATGATTAGCAATGTTGAAAAGTATCTTAGCATTTTTGAGCGACTAAGATCATTTTTGTAAGGCAACTTTGAATAGCGTCATCGAGGGACTATGATCTTGTATTTATTTGTTTTTGCTAAGACACTTTACATGCGTAATATGGCCATTTTGTATAAGGCAACCAAGTGGGATAACCCTAGGGGTGTCTTGTGTGCAAGTCTGTCATTTGCATGCTTGATTTTGTCTTGGATTAGGGTTTTCTATTTGATTATTTTTATCTTACCATACAAAACCTAATTACTAACATGTTATGTAAAGCGATAAATTCTGAAATTTAAAGATTACTACGCTATTACAACATTTTTGTGGGAGGGGGGTATACAATTGATGAATGGGGATTGCAATAATATAAACCTAATTAATCTATTACAACCAAATTCAATTTTATACAAGTATTGGAATAAATAATGTACAAGATAATTTAAATATGCAAAGATATGTAAATGCAAAAGAAGGTTTTGTTTTGTTTTTTTATGTAAAAAGTTTTAACCTAAGCCTAATAAATAAATCAAGATTAAACTTAAATTAATTAAGAAAGGAAAATATATTTAGAAAAGATTTTGATTAAACCCTAATTCTAATTTATTAAAAGGAAATAAATTTCTTTAAATATTTTTGTATTTTTGTATTGAAAATAATATATGGTATTTATGAAGTATTTTGGTCTTTTTATATGTTAAAATAAATATTTAATAGGTGTGAAGAAAAATAAATATTTAACCTAATTCTATTTTAATTTACAAATTTATTTAACAAAAATAGATAATATATAACTAAATAAAAATATTTTTTATGAGAAAATAAAATAAAACAAAATATAATATTGATCATTTATATTTTTTATGATTTTTATTATTAAGGAAAATATATTTAATAAAATAGAAATGAAAATAAAATGAATAATAAAAATATATGGGCCAGGGGTGCCATGAGTAAACTGGAGGCAGGAAGTTAGTAAAAATATAGGGCCCAATGTCCAGAAGCCCATGTTGCAAACAAACAAAAAAATGGAAAAAAAGTATGAAAAATTGCAAAAGGCAGCGCCAAGGCTCGAACCCGTGACCTAGGGCATTTTTGCGCGTTGCCTTACCACTGGGGTGGCTGTACATCCTTTAGTCTAAATGAAAACAAAAATACATAACATGAAATGCTTCCTTGCCCTGTACTTCATCTTCAACCTTTGGCCAGCCAGACCCCCTGTAACTTTTTCATTTCTCAATAAAAATGGAAAGTGATAACATGAACAATACAACATTTTACTTCACGATTCTAACCATATGCATAACTAAAGCTATAAGTCCAAGATCAGAGAGAATTTTGTTGGCCCTAATTCTTAACCTAATTTTTTCAATTCAAACTAAGAGTTCTCTAAACTCAAGCCAAATAAATGCAAGCTATGGATATGTACAGTTTCGTAGCAATGATGTCTACATTCTATATTCACAAATGGAAAGCTAACTATGCATGTATCAAGAGTTAGAAAAACAGAAATATCACCTTGAAAATGGAAATCGTGTTTTGAAAATGAGCTTGCTTTAGGATGCTGTGATGATCAGGTTAGCTTCCTTGAACCTCTAGGAAGCTAATGCAATGCTTAGCTTGTCTTGAGGGTGGCTGGAATGGTCTGGAGAAGTCCACATGTGTTGCTCTATTTTTGACTTTCAACAATGGGGAAGATGGAGTTACAGTGATGTTTCAGGTTATGGGATGGTTTACTTGTATGGTAAGGAAGCTTGGGAAAGCAAAAGGCCTGAAAACGCACGAGTGGATTGGAAGATTCAGTTCACAAGTCAGAAATGGCAAGTTTGGAGGCTTGTTATGAAATTTATGATTCTAAGGTGTTTCAAGGCTTGGGCATGTGTGGTTTTAGTTGCAAAATGATGGATTTATATAGAGCAAAAGATTAGAGGACTTGTGCTTGCTCAGAAGTACAAGATCACATGTCTTGCTACATTTCTTGTTTTTGAAGCAAGTGTGTGAAGTGACTTCTTAAGGCATCAATCTGAGCTTATAGGGTGGCTTGAAGCTCTAAACACGTTTTTCTCGGGTTTAGAGACTTGGTTTGTGCAGAAAGAACAAGTCCAAGGCTCAAGAAATGAAAAAATGAAAAAAAAACATGCTTTTCTAGAATGGCAATGTTGCCTTTCTTCAAAAAATGGTTATTTCCTTGTACAATGCATTGAATGCTTGGCTTTATGGCATGAAACCTTGTGCAATTCATTAATGGTGGAGTGAAAAACAAGTTTGAGGCCTGAAAAGTGAAGATTGTATAGCCAATTTGCAAATTTGAAAACTTGTTCTTCATGAAATGGTTTTAAATTAAAGTGAGAAATTTCCAACTTCATCTCTTTGATTCTCCCTACTCAAAAATGATCTCAAGGAGTTCCCTGACATTTTGGAAAGCTTGTAATGTTATCTACAACCCATATTTGCAATGCTTTTGAATATTCCTCTTGGAAATAGGTGAAAAGTTCCCATGAAGTTAGGTTAAAAACCTGCCTAACTAGGACAAAATTTCACTAAGTTATTTTAGTTCATGAGCATGTATTCACAAAATCATATTTTGAAATCCAAACATCTTCAAGAAAAATTGTGTGAAGAAAAGTTGTAGATTTAACGGTGATCTACAACTTTCATGTTGGGAACTTCCTTTGAATCATTTTGTATCATGGTGAAAATTTGGCCTAAAGTTGAGAAAAAATAAGAAATTTTTCTCTACTTAGAAAATTTTCTAAGTTATTATTTTTCAACTTTTCAAATCCAAATCTTAAATCTTTGGTTTATTGATGAACAAGTTTCAAATTTTGACAAGTTTTGATGAATTATGATCCTTGGTACTTGAATTTGACCAAAAAGTCAAAGTTTGACTTTTCAGTGCACAGTTGACTTTTGATCAGTTGACTAAAAAATTCATCTGTCAATCCAATGGATTTGCAATGTTTTGAACCATTTCATTAGGTCAAGATGATGCAATTGAACTCTTGATATCATGCCTTAAACCAATTGACCATTTGCTAGGTCGAAAATAAAAAATTGCCCCTTCTCAGTCAAAACCCTAATTTTGACCATTTTGCCCTTTTGATGATTTGATCAAATTTCTTGGGGAATTGTGGTCCAAACTTTATCAAATGATACATATGAGTCTAATATGTTGATGTGGATAAAAAATTATGAAGTTTGACTGAAAATTGGCCATGGTTGACTTTTCCCCCCAATACAGGTGATTTTTAGGTCAACTGTCCAATTGACTGATAAAAAATGTGATTCAGAGCTTGAAACATGACATGAGTAATCTTAGGGGTCCATAATGATCCTTGAAAGCAAAATGAAGCATTGATAGTCCAAAAATCCTTGTGCAAACTCAAACCCTAATTTTGGTCATCAGTGCATGAGGAGGTGTCTTAAGCTGGTCAAACCCTAATGCAGTCTTGAGTCAAAGAGATCTTGTGAGAAAATTCTTGATAAGTGAGAGGGAAAATTTTGGGGTACAAAAGAGACCATTTGGTACCCTTGGAACTCAACCATATTAATTAGGAGTGAAACCCTAGTTTGAGGCTTATTGTCTTAAGAGGAGGATTTGTCTGATCAATCCTTAGTCAACCTGAGCAATTGAGGACATCTAGGAGTATGTCTTGTGTGAAAATGGGAGGGAAAATTTTGGGGTACAATAGCTGCCCCTATTAAATCTTCTTAAACTTGAGGGTGTAGATTGTCTTGTCTTCCTTTCGTGATCTAAGAGTGGAAGATGATTGAACACTAGAGTGCCCATAAATTTGCACTCGCATGAAGTAATACTGATGGTTGATGACGTCAGGAATGGGCTTACAGATGCCATTTGGAGAAGATGATGGAACATCTTTGGAGATGGGCTTAAAGATGCCATCCAAAACAATGATGATTTTGTGAGATATTCCTTCGTCGGAATTCCTGTTCCTGTTGTTAGGGAGGACTTCGCTAAGGAATGTTGGTCTCTGTCTTGGGGAATAGAGTCTAGGAGCTTCAATTATTCGTTACTCTACTAGGGAGTCATCTCTTGATTGAAGAGGAGGAAATGGACTACTATCTGGTCAGGATCCAGCCTTCACAGTGACTTGTTGGGGATGATAAGGCTAACTGCTATCTGGTCGTATTCCAGGCTTCACAGCGACTTATTAGGGAAATGAGATTAAACTGTTATCCAGTCAAGATCCGGGCTTCAGTGTCTAGAATTGTTTATTGACTATTATTCAGTCAGTTTCTGGGCTTCATAGCTTCTTTAATTGGAATAGAAATCTTAGTATCGATTTGACTGATCCAGAGAAAATCTTAGGTTAACTTCTATAGGCATAGTAATCAGGAACATCTTTGTAGCGATTCAACTGTCCCAAACGAAAGTCTTGGAATCTCTTCTATCGGCATAGTAAGCAGAGAGATCTTGGGATAACTTTGACTAGCATAGTAATCAGGAGGATCTTAGTAGCGATTCAACTGACCCAGATGAAAGTCTTGGAATCTCTTCCACCGGCATAGTGAGCAGAGAGATCTTGGGATAACCTTGACTGGCATAGTAATCAGGAGAATCTTAGTAGCGATTCAACCGACCCAGACGGAAGTCTTGGAATATCTTCTACCGGCATAGTAAGCAGAGAGATCTTGGGATAACCTTTACTAGCATAGTAATCAGGAGAATTTTAGTAGCGATTCAACCAACCCAGACAAAAGTATTGGAATCTCTTCCACCGGCATAGTGAGCAGAGTGATCTTGGGATAACCTTGACTGGCATAGTAATCAGGAGAATCTTAGTAGCGATTCAACTGACCCAAACGAAAGTCTTGGAATCTCTTCTACTAACATAGTAAGCAGAGAGATCTTGGGTTAACTTTGACTGGCATAATAATCAGGAGAATCTTAGTAGCGATTCAACTGACCCAGATGAATGTTTTAGAATCTCTTCCACCGGCATAGTGAGCAGAGAGATCTTGGGATGACTTTGACTTGCATAGTAATTAGGAGAATCTTAATAGCGATTCAACTGACCCAAACGAAAGTCTTGGAACATATTCAACTGGAATAGTAATCAGAGAGATCTTAGTGTCGACCTGTCTGACCTAGAGAAAATATTGTGAGGACATCTTCTTCAAGAAAATGCTAAAATAGCCTTTGGTTAGACGTAGCTTGTTGATTTGGTCTTTTCCTGAAAGGTAAAGAGTTAGTCGTATGCATTGTCATGATGTATGAAATGCATTGTGATGATGTTCTCAAAATAAGTTAGGTTGTGTTGTATGCAATATGTATGTGCATGCCATGCTGTATGGGTAGGAGATGCTATTTAAGGTATTTCTTATTCATGGAAAATAAATCCCGGATTGCTGCTGAAAGTATTAGGAAGTTGAGTTCTTCATTTCCGATGGGGATGGTGAATGGAGATGACTATGCTGGGGATTTACTACTTTCTGTTTGGGGATATTCTGTTGGGAAGAGACTCTGCCTGAGAATAACTCTGTAGGGGAATAGCTTTGTTTGAGAGAAGAAATGCTTTGCTGGAAGATCTTGCCAATTTGGAGAAATAAACCCCGCCGGGGGATGAACTTTTGTAGCTAGATAAATAAACTCTGTTGGGGATTAAGCTTCTGTATTCAGAGAAATAAACTCTTCTCAGGAGAAAACTTAATGAACCGCTTGCGGTTATAAAATTCGGCTGGGGAATATAGATATCAACTCTTTGAGGGAACTTTGTTGGGGAAAGTAACTCCTGTTTGGGGAAGATGCGATCAAAACTCTTGGTTGCCTCTACTCTGTGGGGAGCATAGACGTCACGGGGTCATATGTAATGGTGACCTTGTTTTAAAACTGTACATGCCCTTGTGCCTGCTGGAAGGAGTAACTGTCGGGATTGACATGGTTTTTTAGTCTGCCCTTGTTCCTTAAGTTATAAGCAAATGTATTTCTGTTTCTTATGCAAAAATTAATGAATAGCAATAATATTCAAATGCACATGTCAAGAATAAATCATTGGACGTTTTTGCAAAACAAAACAGAAAAAGAAAAACAAATGGTTTTGTAAAAATGACTTGTATTAATTTCTAAAGTTTGCCTATAACAGACATTGTGTACAAAGAGGATGACACTCTAGTAAGAGAACTCCGTCGTGAAAATGAAAGCTATACAATATTATGTATAAAGAGAATAAAAAAACTATGTGTAATAATCCCCATTGAGTTTCAATTCTGCTATTGCTGCTATGTCTTCGAGCGTCTCATCACTTTTCCACTTGTCTGAAGCTGACTGGATTGATTGGTGCCATTCGAGCTTGATAGTTGATACTGAAGTCTGTTCGCAAGGTGATCCAATGGGGCATAGTGATACGCTTTTAAATCCCTAACTTTTTCCTCGACCGCCCTTTCGGGTTTTCAGTCCACCGGGATACCCTTTTTTGCCTAAGCCGCCTTTTCAGGTTTTTGACTTACCTGGTGTACAAATATTTTTTGTTTTCATCCCTAATTTTTGATTGAACCCTTTTGGTTCACCGGGAAGCCCTTATTTTTTCCTAGGCCAGTCAACCTAGTGGGTCTGTAATCATGCGTAGTATCTTTTCACTATGTCCGCATTGACAGGGTGAGGAAGGTCATCACCGTCCATGGTGGTCAGAATCCTGGCTCCACTAGAAAATATGCTTTTGATCATAAATGGTCCCTCGTATGTGGGAGTCCATTTTCCATTGGGATCACCTTGCGGCATTATTATGCGCTTGATCACTAGATCCCCGACTTGACATACTTGGCACCTGACCTTTTTGTTGAAAGCCTTGATCATCCATTTTTGATACATTTGACCATGGCAGACATCAGTAAGTCTCTTTTCATCTATCAGATTCAGTTGATCAAGTCGAGTCTGGATCCAATCATCTTTATTCAGCCATGCATCCTTCATGATTCTCAGAGAAGGGATCTGGACCTCGATAGGCAGGACATCCTCCATGCTATATACCAGAGAGTAGGGTGTTTCCCTTGTTGATGTTCGTGCTGAAGTGCGATAACCATGAAGAGTGAATGGTAACATCTCGTTCCAGTCTTTATATGTCACTGTCATCTTCTGTATGATCTTCTTAATGTTCTTGTTAGCAGCCCCCACATTGCCATTCATCTTCGACCGGTAAGGGGAAGAATTATGATGCTGGATGTTGAACTGTTTACAGAGTTTAGTGATCATCGTATTGTTCAGATTTGTACCATTGTCAGTGATGATCCTCTCTGGCACACCTTACTGACCGATTAGGTTATACTTGATAAATTGCGCCACAACGTTCTTGGTAACAGTAGCAAAAGAGGCAGCTTCAACCCACTTCGTGAAATAATCAATAGCCACCAAGATGAAGCGATGACCATTGAAAGCAGTAGGTCTAATCTCTCCGATCATGTCAATGCCCCACATTGCAAAGGGCCAAGGAGCCGTCAAGACGTTCAAAGGAACCAGAGGTACATGCACCTTATCAGCATAGATCTGGAACTTGTAACAAGTTCGAGAATGCTGATAGCAGTCTGCTTCCATAGTGGACCAATAATATCCTGCCCGTAGGATCTTTTTAGCCATGGTATGTCCACTCGAATGGGTTCTGAAGGTGCCTTTGCGCAGATCTGTCATAATCATCTCTTCTTCGCTCTTGTCTACCCACCGAAGTAGAGTAGAGTCATGGTTGCACTTGTAGAGGATTCCATTACTGAGGAAGAACTTTATGGAGAACCTTCTCAGAAACTTCTTATCATTGACTGATTCCCCCTCGAGATATTCTTAAGCCTCGAGATATCTCTTCACTTCATGGAACCAAGGTTTGTCTGCTGCTCCTTCAGTGTCGATCTCATAGCAGTATGCTGGTTCATCCAACCTCTCAATAGTTATTCGAGGAGCCTCATTGTCCCACTTGACCTTGAACATAGATGACATGGTAGCTAACACGTCTGCTAATTGATTCTCTTCTCGTGGAAAATGTTCAAAAGTGACCTCCTCAAAGTGTGGAAGCAATGTCAGCACGTGCTCTTTGTACGAGATAAGATTCAGGTGCTTCATATCCCACTCTCCTTTGATCTGACTTATCACCAAGGCTGAATCCCCAAAAATGCTTAAGAACTTGATCCTCAGGTCAATAGCAGCATTGATACCCATGATGCATGCTTCATACTCCGCCATATTGTTGGTACATTTGAAGCATAATATGGAAGTGAAAGGAGTATGACACCCCTCGGGGGATATGATTACAACACCAATGCCATTACCGAGTGTGTTCGAGGCTCCGTCAAAAACCATAGTCCATCGAGATCCTTCTTCAGGTCCTTCATCCGGTCCAAGTTCTTCATAGTCAGTCACCAGCATAATATTCTCGTCCGGGAACTCAAAATTCATGGACTGGTAGTCATCCATGGCCTGATGGGCCAAATGATCAGCTAATACACTCTCCTTGATTGCTTTTTAGGGCGTGTTTTGGATATCATATTCGGTCAAGATCATTTGCTATCTTGCTATTCTTCCGGAGAGAGCGGGCTTCTTGAAGATGTACTTGATCAGATCCATCTTAGATATCAGCAAAGTAGTGTGGGTCAACATATACTGCCTCAGTCGGCGAGCAACCCATGCCAAAGCCCAACAAGTTTTTTTGAGCAGTGAGTATCTTGTCTCACAGTCGGTAAACTTTTTGCTAAGGTAGTATATTGCGTGTTCTTTTCGACCAGGCTCATCATGTTGTCCCAACACACACCTCATTGAATTTTCTAACACTGTTAAGTACATTATCAAAGGTCTTCCTTCAATCGGAGGCATCATAATTGGTGGTTCTTGAAGGTATTCCTTGATTCTTTCGAAGGCAGTCTGACATTCGTCATTCCATTTTACCACTTGATCTTTCTTCAGGAGCTTGAAGATCGGCTCACAAGTAGCAGTTAAATGGGAAATGAACCTGAGGATGTAGTTTAGGCGTCCAAAAATCCTCTGACTTCCTTCTCCGTGCGAGGAGATGGCATTTCTTATATAACTTTTACTTTTGCAGGGTCTACCTGAATTCCCTTGTCATTGACAATGAAACCTAGTAGTTTACCAGACCTTACCCCGAAGGTGAACTTGTTCGGATTCAACCTCAGCTTGTATGTCTTCAACCTATCAAACAACCTTTATAGATTATCAAGTCGCTCTTCCTCAGTTTGAGACCAGGCTATCATGTCATCCACATATACCTCTATCTCATGATGAATCATGTCATGAAATAAGGCGACCATGGCTCGCTGATAGGTTTCCATAATATTCTTTAATCCAAACGACATCACTTTGCAGTAGAAAGTGCCCTATTTAGTGACAAAGGTTATCTTCTCCATATCTTCGGGTGCCATCTTGATCTGATTATAACCATAGAAACCATCCATGAAGGAAAAGATCTTGTGTTGCACGGTGTTATCAACTAGAACGCCGATGTGCGGGAGAAGAAAGTCATCTTTGGGGCTTGCCCGGTTCAAATATCTATAGTCCACACACATCCGTACCTTACCGTCTTTTTTAGGCACCAGCACCACGTTGGCCACCCATTGGGGATAAGAGGTGACAACTAAGAGCCCAACGTTTAACTGCTTTATAACCTCTGATTTGATCTTCTCTGATATTTCAGGGAGCATGCGATGGGCCTTCTGCTTTACTGGAGGGCAATCTTATTTAGTTGGCAGACGGTGAAGCACAATATCCGTATCTAGTCCCGACATGTCTTCATATGACCAGGTGAAGATCTCGACATAATCGTGCAACATTTGTATCAACTGTTGTTTGACATTAATCCCCAGATTTGTGCCAATCTTGACTTCTTTTCTGTCTACCTATGTGCCCAAGTTTATGGTCTCAACTGGCTCTTCACGAGGCTGTATAGCCCTCTTTTCCTGCTATAACAATCTATCAAGTTCTCCAGGAACCTCACAATCTTCCTCACCTTCGTCCTCAGCTTGGTTGATCAGATTTTCGAAGTTATAACTGGCAATAGCAAAACTGTTATCAATGGGATCCAGAGTGGATATGGATTTGTAGTTTGATATGTGAGTATGTGTAAGAGCATAACTTTATTGATAAAGTAAAAAGCAGAAAAGAAAAACAGAGAGCACATAATTTGTATGTAAAACGTCCAATGCTTTATTAATGCCATATGAAAGTGAAACATGATAGCCCTCACAAATAAACCAATGTGCCCCGGGTAAGACACATGGACATAAAGTTATATTGTTTATTACATATCTAAAAAAAACAGGAAAGACAATTACTTCTGAACAAAAGTAATAGGTACAAAATCCTTTTCCGTCTAGTAATTAGGTCCACCGTTGGTAGTAGGGAAGATTCAGCTATCCATGTCATTGTCATCGTCTTCGTCTTCTATAACGTTGGCCCCGTGATTACTGATGCGTAGAGGAGGTTTTCCAGCACGAGCACGTCGAACAACCCTTTAAGCCCCTGAAGAGAAACCCAAACCAAATTTATCAAACTTGTATAGAATATCAGGGAGTTGACCCCAGATGGTAGACCAACCTTCTTCAATAACAACTTTTGCATACTTGAGAGAGGCCATTTTCAAGGGAGGTCTAATGATCTTCGGCACATTGATAACAACTTCAGTTGTGGCCAGAGTCTGAGGTACCTCCTCAAAATTCTGGAACGGAGTCTCGATGAACTCACCCTCTATTTCCATATATCTAAAGGAATTCAAATGACTGACCATGTATTCCTCTTTGCCGCATATAGTGACAATTCTCCCTTCGGCCGGGTATTTCATCATCTGATGCAGAGTGGACGTAATAGCTCCAGCCCCATGTATCCAAGGGCGGCCCAACAAACAAGAATAAGATGGCCTGATATCCATCATGTATAAGGTAGAGCCGAAGGTCTAGGAACCAACCTTGATGGGGATGTCCACCTCCCGGTGCACCATTCTCTTTGATCCGTCAAAATCCCTCACTACAATATTGTTAGGCTTCAAAGTCAAGCCCTCACAGTCCATTCTATCCAGAGCATTTTTAGGCAGCACATTTAACGACGAACCAATATCTACAAGAACATGGGCTAGAGTGGTGCCCTTGCATCGACAAGGACGTGTAACACATCATTATGCTTCCTCCCTCTAGGGGTCAAATCGACATTAGAAAATCCCAAACCATTATCAGCCGTCAAACTAGCCACACAATATTCAAATTGGTCAACAGAAGTTTCCTGGGGCACATGGGAAGTTTTCAGAAATTTCACCAGAGCCTTCGCATGAGCTTCAGAGCACAACAACAAGGCTAGCATAGAGATCTTTGAAGGAGTCTGCCTCAGCTGTTCGACCACGTTGTAGTCGCTTTTCTTGATGATTTTCAAAATTTCTTCCATCTCTTTCTCGGAATCCTCTAGAATAGATATTGACTGTTCCTTCGTCTTGACAGGCTCAACTAATATGTTTTTACCCTGAGTCTCGGTCGACTCGGTGATAGGGGTGTCAGCATGAGTAATCAAAGGAATTGCAGTAGTAGTAGGAATAATAGTAGGAATTATCACAAGACCAGTAACAACTTTTGGGGGAGAAATGTCGGGGGAGAATACTCTTCCACTTCTTGTTAATTTGCTGGTTCCAACAATATTGACAATGTCGGGATCAACATTTTCAGAGGCCTGGTCTTCATCAACTAGCCAATCTTGCTTGACACCGTGGTAGTAGACGTCACCCCTATAGTTCCAAGAAACAATTTTATCTGAGGAGTATGGGATTGGCCCTAGCGCAGTGATTATCAGCGGAGTAACCTTTGGAGCAGATGTAATCCTGACGGTTCTTTTGGTGGAGACCCTGGGAGGATTGGCGGAAATGGTTATTATTGAAACATCATTGCACAAAATAGTTGGAATGGGAGTCTTCTCAAACAAAATCTCTCCAACATCCATCAGGCGCTGAACACCTGCCCTCAACAAATGACAACCAATCGGTAGAGATAAACAAAAACGACAACCTTCACCCCAACCCAGAAATAAACCGGCCTTTAACAAGTTCAACTTAATGGTCATAAGTGGAGTAACAAGTTCTTCAAGATTAGTCACAAACATATCGTCTTCAATAGTGTTAACACTACGACCATGCTTGGGCATAGGAGCAGTGATAACATTTGGCATCTCAAGGGCGTCAAACTCAATTTCCTTTGCCTCGAGAAGGTCTTGTACTTTGGTTTTCAAAGCCTAGCAGTCATTTGTATCATGACATGGACTCTCTGAATGATAAGCACAACATGCATTTGGATTGTAGCGGGGAGAGGTAGTGTTGGGATTCTTCGGTGCTTCCCGCAAGGTTACTAGATTGGATCTCAACAAATGGGGAAAAACTTGGGCCAGATTCATATTTATCCGGGTGAATTGTCTTACCGGCCTTTTTGTTCTCTGCTTATTATTCCTCTGTTGAGTGGGTGCAGGCTTAGGAATCACGACAGCCCCTACTGTTGGACGACGTTCAGTTTTGTCCTGACTCTGTTGATGGTGCACAACACTAACCTCCTTCTTCCTAGCGAATGGTTTTCTCACAGCACTGTAGTATACGTCCTTTTGGATATTTCCATTCTTAATCCCAACTTCCACTCTCTCCCCAGTTAAGATTAATTCAGTGAAGCCGGATGAGGAGCTTCAAATTAGATAATTAAAGAACGGACTGGACAGGGTTCCCAGAAACATGTCCACTAGCTCCCTATCAGACAGGGGAGGCTGGACTCTTCCTGCTAAGTCCCTCCACTTCTGAGCGTAGTCTTTGAAACCCTCGCTCGAACCCATAATCAAACTCTGGAGTTGAGTACGGGCAGGATCAAGGTCTGCGTTGTACTGATACTTCTTATAAAAATCAGTGGCTAGGTCTTCCCAATTATGGATGTTGGCCCTCTGCAGTTGATAGAACCAATCTAGCTGAGTTCCAGGTAGACTATCCTGAAAGAAATGGACCCACAAATCTTTGTCAGCAGTTTGAGGCTGTATCTTCCTCACATAAGATCGGAGGTGCATCTTGGGACACGAAACCCCATCATACTTAGCAAACACTGGTGTCTTGAACTTTTGCGGAATAACAATCCCAAACACAAAACCTAACTCTTCAAAGTCCAACCCGAGCACTTTCTGAATCTCCATTGCACTCAGACGCTCTTCCATCTGTTTGTATCTTTCGTCATCCAGAGGATACTTCTCTTCATTATAATCAGTATCATTATCATATTCCTCCGGACTAGGGTCTTTATCTCTTGTCTCACCCTCTTGATTCTCTCCTTCCTTAGATGAAGAGGTCAGATCAACCATTTGCTTTAACGGTCCCTTGAATCTTCTTCCCAGATTTATCACACCAGCTGTCCTTCTTGGCTTCTTAGCCTTGTCTTTAACAATCAAGGCTTTCAGTTCCTCCTGCCCTTTGGCTAGAGCCATGATCATCTGTTGGAATTGTGCGTTCTGAGTCTGTAAGTCTTTCACAGTTTGTTCGAGATCCATTTCTTGCTGAAATATACAGCGAAGAAGATGAGAAACTTGTTGTGAAACCTATTTATGCATTGATATGTATGATATATGTATGCAATGATTTCAAGGACCTTATTGGATTCAAATATTTTAAACAAAACAAAAAGCAAAACCTTTTATTAGCAAGTTTTTAAAGAAACAAAAGATTGCACAAGGATAAACATTGAAAGGAAATTCCTAAGTCTCCCATGGACGCGCCCTCTTGGTGTTGAGGTAGGTGTTGAGGTTCCTCCCTTCATTAAGTTTATTTGTTAATTCCAGCACCTTCTTCTCACTTGCATAGAATTGAACCTCAAAAGTATCCCGTTCTTCCTTGAGCTGGATCCAAGACTTTTGCAACTCTTCGAAGTTAGTTGGCATATCAGGATGGAGAATAATATGGGACTCGCCCCCTTGAACAATAGGTTCTAAGATCACCGGTAAGATGGAATCGTATGGCATCATAAGACTTTGGGCTTGAGCTCTCACCCATTTGAGATAGGGTTCCAACGGGATGGAGTTCTTCAGCCCCAAATTCCTAATATCAGTCTTCTTAACAATACCCCAAGAGCGAATGAACCTCTAACGATAATTATGCAAATTATCTAAGTAGTTGAACACAATACCCTGGATGAGCATATCCGGTGGACCATATCTCCGTGCATAGCCAAAATGACGTAGTGCTAAAGAAGGATTGTAGGTTATGCCTCCCCTAATGCCCGGGAGTGGCACATTAGGAAATTCACCGCAACAATCAATAAAAGAAATCTCCTCTTGAGAGCGAGGACACCAATGGATGTCGGAGTGAGAGAGATACATTATTCTTTGACTCCACCTTAAGCCTAAATCATTTTGCATTACTAACCGAGGAAGGTGCGAAATAAACCACCTATATAGCAGAGGGATGCAACACATGAGAGTTTCTCGCTTCTTCAAAGTACGAGTATAGAGATAATGTAGAATATCCCCGAGCAATGTAGGAGTTAGATTGTGAGCAAGAAAGATGTTGATGGCATTCACATCTATAAGTTGATCTGAATTAGGAAACATGACCAACCCATAGATAAGGATGGCTAATACGTCTTTGAAGGCATGATAGCTCATAACATCCAGGAAAATATGAGCTTTCTTCATCGGGAAATTTGCAAGGAGACCCTTAACTCCACTTCTTCTTTCCCAATTGGCCTTAATGTCAGATGGTTTCAAGTGCAAAGCTACGACGACATTTTCAGAAGCTGGGTCTTGTTCCAAACTGGTGAAAGGTACTCTCTCCAATATAGGTAAACCAAGTAACTTAGAGAATTCTTTCAGCGTAGGCACCAGTTGATAATTGGGGAACGTGAAGAAATGGTGCTTAGGGTCGAAGAACTAGAACAAGACACTCATTAAACCTTCTTTAAAACCGGTGGTAACCAAACTGAGAAAGTGACCATGTATTTTGTGGAATGATGAGTCCTCGGGGAATTTTAAGACTAACTCCTTGAGCTTAGGAGGAACTTTTGTGAAGTGAATCCGGATGGTTTTTCTGTGACCTGAATTGATATCCTACAAAACAAACAAGAGGTAAATCCAATAGGTCCTTGAAATGATTAGTATGTATGAATGTTATGATGCTTATGATGTCATTATTATTCTAAAAATCACAGATAAACACAAGCAAATCACACAATAGACCTTAGGTTCAAAGGCTTGCATGAGTTTTTAAGGTATGTACCCTCTTGAATGTTTAGTTGGCTCAACCTGTCCTACTAATAGTAACCGGGTTCTAAGGAGCCTCAATATCACTGACCTTCCCTTCAGAAATTGTTTCAGCTCCGCATCGAAGTATTGCAGCTAAAAAATCCTGAAAGTCCATCCTCAATGAGTGTAGTATCGAGTATCAACCAATCTTCGGTCGGAACCAAACCCGGTTATCTGACTACTTCCTAATGGCTAAGATGAGTCAATTAAAGGTTCTAAAGGTCATTTAGCGCTAGTGACACTATGAGGAAGCCTAATGTTATCCTTAACTTACTTAAGGAACATTAGTACAATCCAAAGCATCGCGCTAACGTAGCCACCACTTCGTCTGTATCGGTCTATGCCGTACAACTTCCATGGTTTATTGCTACTTACCTAATAAGGTGCCCCAGATCCGGGTATAGGATCTTTATAAGAATACCCCAACAAAACCCTCAAAGATAAAACAATCAAAGCAAACAGAGAAAGCAATTTAAAATGATCTAGACCCTAAGGTAAATCCCACTTTATATTACTCCCCAACAGAGTCTCCAGTTTTTTAATACGGTGGAAGAACCGACTGTTAATACTGGTTTGCGTTTTTTGTTCGCAAACGTCGCGGTAAGCAAGATTCGCCACCGAATTTTCTTTTATCCAATAAAGGAAAGGGTGAAAATAACAGAAAAAGACCTTTTTTCGAGATTTCTGAGTACGGGGGGTAGATTATGGAAAGGGAAGATGTTAGCACCCTTTCCATCCGTGGTTTTCCATGGGCTCTTAGGTACTTGCTCATTTTCTAATATTGCTTGTGTTTGTGTGTTTTGAAAAGATTTGAAAATTCCTTAGTGCAGCGATTCACTTTATGGTAACTCTTGTATCAGTCCTCAAGAGTGTGATAAAGCGTTTTTGAAAACTTTTGTTTAAAAAGTATGTTTGAAAGTTTGTAAAAAGGATTATTTGAACAAGTACCTAACAATTACCTACCTACTCGAAAAAAGGCGTTCTTTTCCTCATATCCTTTAGACCGTGTTATCCTACTACTAGTGAGTAGGTAACCCTAGTTGTTGGATTTTTGAGGGACTATCGAAAGGGATGTACGGTCACTAAGGAAACTAGGAATTCTCACGTTTCGATAATTGTGACCGTAATTTTCCGAGGCAACCAAGTGGGGTATACCCTTAGGGTGCAAGTGCTCAATAGTGCTTGATTCAGTTTATTTATCTTGCGCATTTAGGGTTAGCTATGTTCAATTAATTGTTATCTTTCTATACGATCCTATTAACCATTCATCTAAGCAGGTTATCATGCGGGAAAGTACATTGCGGAAAAATAAAGTTCCTAACTATTACAGGGCCTTGAGGCAGTTACATAATTAAATTCAGAACTGTAAACCTAATTTAATTATTACAAACCAGGAGCATTTACATAATTATAAAATAATACGACAAAGATAATAAACACGCGAAACGTCTAAACCCTAAACGCGCATAGATTAAAAGAACAGTATTTTTTTGCTGTTTTTTTTTATTTGAAAAAAAGTTAAATGATGGAAATGTAATTAATTAATTGGAAAAAATATTAATTAAAAACAATTAATTCTAGACAAAAAAAACTAAGTTTTTGATATTTTTAAGAAAAAAAGGATTTGAAATTTAAACCTACGTACCACCTTTTCATGCAATAGGGGATCACGGTACACATAGTTCCTCTTTAAAAATTTTAAAACATAAATGTGTTGGTTAATTTTATGAGATAAGACATCATTGTCATTGTCCGTGTGGAAAACATACCTACTACCCACAATCATGAGAAAGGAGAACTTGCATCATCTCAAAGTGGAGGATATGGCTTGGATTTTAAAATCAACAATGCCTCATTCAACACCCAAGTGGAAAATATCTCTCTTCACTATATATTATAGAAGTATAGTTATTTGCATTACTACAAGGATTGACAAGAGTCCAATCTTTTTTGAGAAAAGTTTAAAGATAAAAGCCAAAGTGTCAAAATGGTTTGAAATGAGATTGATTGACTTTTAGTCTTCTCACAAAAAAATGTCAAAGTATTATTAAGTTTATTGAAGTTTATTTATGAAAATGTTTTGAAAATGCATGGACCTAAGTCCAAGTTTATTATGAAAGTGGTTCATGTTTAAAAGCAAGAAGAGTTTTCAAAAGGAGGGAGAAATTTTTTGAAATTAAAGAAGATGGGAGGAGAAGAAGAGACTATCCTAAAGCATAAGGTAAAAGCTAAGGATAGGAATCATCTAACCAACAAGAAGCCAACACTTGACACTATGAGCCAAGATAGAATTCCCATTCTTTAGATTAAAACCAAACAAGCAATGATACTAGACCTCTTGAAAGAACCAAACTACAAGTGTATTAAGTCTTCACAAAAAAATGGGCAGAGTAACGGTTGTATACGAGTGAATTCCAGATTACAAACAAAGAGTGTGTGGCACCCCAAAATTTTCCCTCTCATTTCTCAAAGAATCACCCCGGATCCTCAAGTTTTCTTCCATCCAATTCCAAGCCTTGAACTACAAATTTCCCAAAAAATCACTCACAAGGGAAAAATGGTCATTTGCACACTGAAAAGTCAAACTTTGGCTTTTGGATCAAAATCAAAGTTCAAGAATCATATTTCATCAAGACATGTTGAAATATGAAGTTTGTTTCATCAAGAAATTCAAAAGTCAAAACTATTTGGGAGAAGTCAAAATTCTAAATACTTAGAATTTTTTCTAAGTGTTTAAGAAAATATGACAAGCTCAGAACTTCTGGCCAGATTTTCACCATGATGCAAGCTGATTTTGGAACAACTTCTGATTCAATAGTTATAGATTTCAACGAGATCTAAAACATTGCAGAACAGAACTTCTCCTAGAAATGTTGTGATTTCAAGTTATAACTTCTCAAAGACACATCCTTGAAATTGAAACACTCAGCAAATTCTGGACCCTTTCAAGACAGAGGTTGGTCAGAACTTCTGGGCAAGTTTTCACAAAGGTTCAGTCAGAGTTTGCCAAGGTAATTCAAAGAAGGTTAAAAAGCATGCTGCAAGCTTCCTGGAAAGTCTGAGAGCTCCTTCAGAACATGCTGGAGCCAGAAGATAAAAGGATCAGAAGATCGGATGCTACGTTGAAGCAGAACTTCTGATCCAGAATTAAGCAATGATGCAGAGTTTCACATGGCAGGATTTCTGATTTGATAAATCTCATCATCATTTAATGCTCATTTAATGCTCACAACCACTTTTAAGCCTTTACCCAAAGGATTTCCCCCACGTGTACCCCTACTGTCTTGGGAAAGCAAACTTTTGTGCAAAAGTGTGTTAGGCCCATGCGCTGCTTTTGCTTTTCCTTAATTCATGCTGATAAATCCAGATTAGGCGCTACTAAACCTGCTAACCATCCTAATTTGTGCCTTGAACCATGCTTGTTTAAGCTTACTTCAAGAACAAGTCAGCGCCTAGCATATGGTGGTTATACTTTTGATTTCTCCAAGCTACAATATTTTGGCCTATAAATTGAGAGCCATTGGCAACGGTAAGAGGGTCGGAAATTTGAGAAAGAAAAGCCTTGAACCCATGAAAAATTCCAAGAGTCCAAAAAACTGCAAACACAAACAATAAAAAAACGGTTGGCTTTTGGAGAGAGATTGACCAAAAGAGAGAAAAGGAAGTTATGAAACCTTCATAAAAATCCAGATTTCCTAAACAGAAAAACCAAACCTTTGTTCTTCCTTTTGAATCAAAGAACTTGGTATTTTCTCTTTCGTTGCTCTTGCTGATTCCAGAACATCTGAAGGCAGCAGCTCATACCTCCAAGCCCACACTCCGGATTCAAGGTAAGTCTTTCTAACTTTGCATCTTTTCATTCAGAACATCATCAAATATGTAAATATCACAGTATTGATGTTGTCCATATCATTGCATAAGTAGAAAAGAATGTGGATCAGAACTTCTTGATTAGGGCTAGACTCAGATTCAGGATTAGAACTTCTATAAACTATTGTGCTATTATCCTTCTGATTTGCTGTTTATTAAGAATTGAACAAATTAATGATGTGCTGATTAAGATTTGAAATATGGCATAGAACTTATGATGTTCACTCACAGCTTTAGCACAACATAGAACTTCTGAGTTCTCCTCACTGTTAATACACACTGAACTGCTGATTTTTGACTCACTATTTTAACACTTAGAACTTCTGATTTTCATGCATTGATAACACGTTGAACTACTGATTGTTCATTCACTGTTTTAGCACCATATAGAACTTCTGAGTTCTTCCTACTATTTTGACACGCACAGAGCTTCTAAGATTTTCTCATTGTTCTAATATTCAAAAGTTCAGCACATAGCAATCCAGAACTTTTGTTTTTCCCCTCTAATGTGTCTTGCAGGACCTCAGAGTGTACCCATCCAGAACTTCTGATTCGACTGACGTTCCTTTCTGAGTCATCACGCACCTGGCTTCAGAACTTCTGATCCTTGTTGTTTTTTCTTGCAGCAGCATGCTGTTTCTATCTTTCATTTATTTTCCTTTTCATCATTTTTAATATTAACATAAAAATATTTTTCTTTTATTAATTTATTTCTTTTTTCATTAAGACAAAAACATTTTCTAAACAAGTCCTTTTTCTTTCTTATATTGTACATTTCAATATGGTTGTAATAGTAACTTAGGATTTAATTTTATTTGCAACCCCCATTTGTAAGTATGTACCCCATCCCTAAAATATTATAATAGTGTAGGACTTTACATTTCTGTAATTTATCACTTTCGAATAAAAATGCTAGTAATTAGGGTGTGTATGGCAAGACATGAAATTGACAAATAGATCACCCTAAGCAAGACTAAATGCATGCAATCAAACACACTTTACACACATGCACCCTTAGGGTAATCTCCACTTTTTGCCTAAAAAATAGTCATGTCCCTCGAACATGGGAGTTTTAGCAAAAGACCCTCGATAAAAGATCGTAGTCCCTCGATGACCCTCAATGTTTCCTTCGGTAAATGATCTAGTCCCTAAAAACAACATTGCTAAAACATCCTATAGGTTGCCTTCTATGACTATACAAACGTCCCACACTCGTCCCTTACACATCCAACGATAGGGCTTCTTACCAAAACAGTGGTAAGATAGAAACGTCTAAAGGAGGAGAAAAAGAACACCTAAGACCTTTTGAGTAGGTAGATTCGCTCTTAGTTGCTTGCTTGCTCACAACGAAAACATTATATACACCAACACTCTCACTTTGAAACATTTTCAAAAGACAACACTTTGTATGCATTCTTATAGAGACGAGAGTCATTACAAAGGAAACCCTTTTCAAAATCACTTTCAAAAACACGTCCCATAAACACTGTTTTGAACTATTTTCAAAATAACACTTTGTACGCATTCTTATAGAGACGAGAATCATTACAAAGTCACATTTTCAAAATACTTTCAAAACCCACATCACATGCATACATTCAAACAAAAGCAAGTGATCTAGCAAGTAACTAAGAGCCCATGGAAAACCATGGATGAAAAGAGTGCTAATAGCTTCCCTTTTCATAATATACCCCCCAAACTCAAGAAAACATCTCTAAAGGTCTTTACTGTGCTTTTTCACCTTTCCTTATTGGATAAAAGAAAAGTCGGTGGCGACTCTTGCTAACCGCAACATTTGCAAACACAAACGCAAAACAATCAAGTCAGTTCTCCCACCGCGTCACAGAACTGGCGACTCTGCTGGGGAAATGAAAGTGGGGTTACCTTAGGGTTAGATCATATTTACTTGCTTACATTGTTTGATTTGTTTGCTTTACATTTTGGTTCCTTGTTTGGTTTTTTTTTAATCCTACACCCAGATTTGGGGACACCTTTTAGGTAAGTAGCAATAGACTGTGAGGGAATTGTTCGGGGTATACCGACATGGTTGAAGCAGTAGCTATGTTGATGTGGAACTTTGGTTGGTACTGGTAACCCTTAATTAGAATCAAGGAGAGTATGGGGCCCCACGTGGTGTCGTGAAGTATCAATTGACCTTAGAACCTTACTTGACCAACTTGACCATTAGGAAGTAGTAAGATAGCCAGTTTCGGTGTAAAGCTGAAAATTGGTTGATACTCGATGCTACACTCATTGAGACTTGACTCCTGAGTTTTGTTTAGTTGCGAGTCAATTGTCTATCGAACGAAGCTTGTGGGAAAGGTCAGTGATATTGAGACCCCGTAGAACCCGATTACTATTAACTAGGACAGGTTGAGCTAACTAAAATTCAATAGGGTACTTACCTACAAAACTCCATACAAGCCTAAACCTAAGGACTTGTCTGCTTTGTGTGAATATGATTATTTGTATATAAACTTGCTTACCTCTCATATTTGTACATAACATCATAACATCATACCATAGCATTTTCAATAGTCGTTTCAAAGATCTCGAGGGCCTACGATGCAGGGTCGCATTGAGCCAAATGTCCACCAAAGGGTAAGGAGATTTATTTTCCTCTAACCAAACACCGTCAAAAATCAAGTACAACAAACCAGAGTCAAAGGCTACAACCCACTTGACATGGTGAACTTAATTCTCGTGGAAGGATATCCACCAGTACAAAGTTCTCCGATCCGAAACTGTAAGTGACTACTAACCCTACGAGATCCTTAAAAACATGCATCCATATATCATGCATCATATCATGACAGGTTTCTCCCATATAGGTCTCCTTATCTTCCTACTGTTTATTTCAGTAAGATGGATATGGAACAAACGGTGAAAGATCTCCAAGCTCAAAACGCTCAATTCCAACAAATGTTCCTGGCTATGGCTAAGGGGAAAGAGGATTTGAAAACTCTCCTTCTCAAAGACAAGAGGGAGAAGTCCAAGAAGTCAGTAGGTGTCCTGAACTTGAGAAGAAGACCTAGAGGACCAGTCAAGAGAGCTCTAGATCTTTCAACTCCATCCATCATGGAGGATAGTCATGAAGAAGACAACAGTCTAGAGATTGATGAAGCCGGAGCTGACTACTCTGAAGAATAATCTCCTCCCACTATTGACAAGTATAAACAGCTGGAGGATCGCTTTAGTTCTATAGAGATTCAACAGATACCGACTTGGATTTAGGGGACATGGGTTTGGTTTCTGGAGTGGTCATCCCCCCAAAATTCAAAATCCCTACCTTTATCTTGTACAATGGAGTCTCTTGCCCTAAGACACACTTAAAGTCTTATGTCCGCAAGATACAACCATACACAACTGATCTAAAGCTTTGGATCCATTTCTTCCAAGAAAGCCTAGTAGGGACTCAACTCGAATGGTTCTATCAATTGGAGAGTTCTCGCATCCGCACCTGGGAGGATTTAGCTGCTGCTTTCTACAAACAGTATCAGTACAATGTTGATCTTGCACCAACTCGTGTGCAATTGCAGAACATGACCATGGGTTCCAACCAGAGCTTCAAAGGATACGCCTAAAAGTGGAGAGATCTGGCTGGTAGGGTGCAACCCCCTTTAACTGACATGGAGCTGATTGACATCTTTATGGGAACTTTGACAGGGCCTTTCTTCAAACATCTAATCGGAAGCTCCTCATCCGGGTTCACCGAGTTAATACTAACCGGAGAAAGGGTCGAAGCTGGCATCAAAAGTGGAAAGATCCAAGGAGCTACACCCTCTGGTGCTCAGAAAAAGTCATACAATGAGAAGAAAGAGTCCAATGAAGTTTCTGGTCAAAATAGTCGTCATAACCAACACATGGGGGCAATCCTGATCTCTGGTTCTGCATTGCATCGACAGCAGCAAAGGGGAAATCAACGAAGGCCAAACGAGCCCAAAAGACAGTTTACCAACATCAAAATGCCGCTGTCTCAAGCGCTACAACACTTGTTGAGGATGAATCTGATTACATTGATAGGACCTCATTTGAACCCCAAAACTTCTTCTCCTAACTACAATCCTAATGCAACGTGTGCTTATCATTCTAACAGCCCCGAGCATGACACTAACGATTGTTGGGCGTTGAAGTACAAGATTCAGAATTTGATTGACGCCAAGGAGATCGAGTTTGACCCTCCGGAGACTCCAAACGTGATCACTACTCCTATGTCAAATCATTGAGAGTGCCTTGTTCATTTTGAATTTTCAATTTTAATTTACTTTTTTATTCAAACAATTATCTATTAATGTCAAACTTTGTTTCATTAATGCATTGCATATGTTTGTCTTGAATTGATTCATTCATTTTCATTACATTTAAATTATGCTTTTTAATCACTTTATGACATTCAACTCTTGCTAAATGTTACAAGCCTTTAGAGGGAGGATGACGAAAGCAATGCCAAATCTCATATAATATGCTTTTGGATAGACCTTGCTGACGATGTACAGGCGTTCTTTCAAATCTTAAACACTGGAGTTATAAGGAAGACAATCCCTAGTCAAACCCTTCGAGCCAAAGAAGCAAAAGTTTTCTTTCTTACACAAATTGAAACCTTTTAATCAAAACCTTGGGCAGGGTAGTCTCTTAGTTGATTCAAGCGCGCGTTTGGCTGCAAACTCTCATCTCGTAATACAACGAATGACATAAAAAATATTCCTTTGGAATCAAAAGACAATGATGGTTCCCTATCACATAGGCGATCATTATATCTCGAAGAGAAAACCCCACTAAGTCAAAACCTACAAAGGAGACTTAAGAAAAATACTGGGGCATCCAGCTGACTGTAATCTCAAAAACAGGAACAGTCAGGCAAAAATTAGGGATAACAAATCAAATAAAAGAGGTCACTACAAATCCTCAACAACGTGAAAAATGTTGCAAAAATGATTTCCTTCCGACAAACTTAACTTGTATGAACCATCACCAAAACGTCATTCCATACTCAATTGGAGTTCAAACATACAATTAACTGAGCTTAGGACTGAAGAACATCACGAAGAACGGGTGGGTACAAATACATTTGAGCCTTTATCCTTTTTTTCTTAAACCGTGAACCAAGCCACGTTACAACCCTTCAAAAGTCCTAATTGAAGCATGGGTTAGTTCAAAAGCATACTGTTACAAAAGGTATCCTGACTCCTGTAGAGCTTTACTTTAAATCCTGAGTTGAATTTTTCTTACAAAATTTCTTTACTCGCTAAAACGCATTTTCAAAAACTTCAAGACAAGCATAAACTTTGCATTATTTGAATATCGTTGTTTGCATATGGCTATTTGTTTGACAGCAGAGAAATTCACACAATGAATAACTAGTGAACGAAAGCTCTCTCAGTGAACAAAATCACTTCAAATGGGATGGCACTTCCATTGACAAATCTCCTATAAACAAGGGGGCATGACATGTCACTATCCAGCACACTTGGGGCAGTCCACTCAAGATTCCAAGAAATCTCTCAAGAATTGCAGAGTAACTAGGGGCAAGTCTCCATCTCCGTCACTTGGGGAATTGAACGAAGGGTTATGTACAATCAAACATTTTCTGGAAATACCACAAAAATTTGTTGCTAGAGGCAATGATAAATCTCCCAAAAATTCTTCTCATAGGATGATTCACCAGCAATAGTTTAATTTTTGAAAACCTTTCCCCAGCTGAGACAACCTCAAGAGTCCTCGAGGACTTTCCCCAACGAAGTCGTCACCTCTCTAGCAGACCGGCAACATGGTTTATTTCCCCAAAAAACTACAAATTCCCCAGTTTGAGTTTGCCTTTCCAACTACTACAAATCAAAGGACCACAACTCCCTTTCCCCAGTAGACTACTCTACCATCCCCAGTAAGTTACTGGGAAACCTGGACCCGACCAGATATCAGTTCAACTTCGACCCCAGTAGAGCAACGGACAACCGAGACTCCAGAACTCTTTTTCTAAGCAGGAATCAATACTCTCCAACAGAGTTTTCAATATTCCCCAACAGAGTTCTCCATAAACAACAAAACAGGAGTCCCCGGTTGAAACGTTCTAAGCAAAGTTTAAAGACACACCTACTCTTCAATAGCAGTTCAAGATTTAACGACTCCCCAGCATTTGTCAAGGATTTATTTTCCCAGACAAAAATACACTTCAATAAACATTTCACATTTCATACATTTACATACATGATAAGTGCACACGACACAATCTCATTTATTTTTGAGAACATCATGACATCATGCATTTCATACATCATGACATTGCATACAACTAACGTTTTACCTTTTTCAGGAAAAGGTCAACAGATGGCTACCATCAACCTTTTCAAGTTCCAGATTAATACATGTAACAAGCCAGGAAAACTATCTGTGGACGACTGATTATAGATTAATACCTGTAACAAGCCAGGAAAACTATCTACATGAAGAGATTGAAGATTAACACCTGTAACAAGCCAGGAAAACTATCTTTCTTTCTCAGGTCAGAGATTAATACCTGAAACCAGACAGGACAACTATCTCATCGACCAACCTTTTCAAGTTCCATATTAATACCTGTAACAAGCCAGGAAAACTATCTGTAGACGACTGATTGTAGATTAATACCTATAACAAGCCATGAAAATTATCTACATAAGGAGATTAAAGATTAACACCTGTAACAAGCCATGAAAACTATCTTTCTTTCCCAGGTCAAAGATTAATACCTGAAATTAAAAAGGACAACTATCTACTCGACCAGCTGAAGCAACCCTACACAGGTTCCTTCTCACATCCAGATGCAGTTTTACACAGACTCATCATCAGGCAACCCTACACAGGTTCCTTCTCACTCCAGATGCAGTTTTACACGGACTCATCATCAGGCAACCCTACACAGGTTCCTTCTCACTTCCAGATGTAGTTTTACACGGACTCATCATCAAGCAACCCTGCACAGGTTCTTTCTCTTTCCAAGATGCAGTTTTACACGGACTCATCATCAGGCAACCCTACACAAGTTCCTTCTCACTTCCAGATGCAGTTTTACACGTACTCATCATCAGGCAACCCTATACAGGTTCCTTTTCTTTCCAAGATGAATTTTTACACGGACTCATCATCAGGAAGCCCTACACAGGTTCCTCCTTTCTAGATGCAGTTTTAAACGGACTCATCATGAAGCAACCCTACACAGGTTCCTTCTCTTTCCAAGATGAAGTTTTACACGAACTCATCATTAGGCAACCCTAAACAAGTTCCTTCTTTCCAAGATAAAGTTTTACACGGACTCATCATTAGGCAACCCTACACAGGTTCCTTCTTTCCAAGATGAAGTTTTACAAAAACTCATCATCAGGCAACCCTACACAGGTTCCTCTCTTTCCAAGATGAAGTTTTTACACGGACTCATCATGAAGAAACCCTACCATGGTTCCTTCTCACTTACGGAAGAAGTTTTACATGGACTCATCATTGAAGCAACCCTACCCAGGTTCCATCTCATTTTCAGATACAGTTCAGATATGGTCCAGACACGGACACCATTCTGATAATCATTCAGTTCCAGCTTACAGATACAGTCCAACAATCATTTATGGATGGCATCTTTAAGCCCATCTCCAACAAATATCCATTATCTCTCCAAATGGAATCTTTAAGCCCATTCCCTACATAATCAACTAACACATATTCGAGTGCAAATTTTCTGGGCACTCTAGTGTTCAATTATCTTCCACCTTCAAGCCACGAATGGCAGATTCACCAATCTAACTCTTCAAGTGTAAGAAGATTGAACAGGGGCAGTTGTTGCACCCCAAAATTTGTCCTCTCATTTCTCAAAGAATCACCCTGGATCCTCAAGTTTGCTTCCATCCAATTCCAAGCCTTGAACTACAAATTTCCCAACAAAATCACTCACAAGGGCAAAATGGTCATTTGCACACTGAAAAGTCAAACTTTGACTTTTGGATCAAAATCAAAGTTCAAGAATCATATTTCATCAAGACATGTTGAAATATGAAGTTTGTTTCATCAAGAAATTCAAAAGTCAAAACTACTTGGGAGAAGTCAAAATTCTAAATACTTAGAATTTTTTCTAAGTGTTTAAGAAAATATGACAAGCTCAGAACTTCTGGCCTGATTTTCACCATGATGCAAGCTGATTCTGGAAGAACTTCTGATTCAATAGTTATAGATTTCAACGAGATCTAAAACGTTGCAGAACAGAACTTCTCATAGAAATGCTGGGATTTCAAGTTATAACTTCTCAAAGACACGTCCTTGAAATTGAAACACTCAGCAAATTCTGGACCCTTTCAAGACAGAGTTTGGTCAAAACTTCTGGGCAAGTTTTCATAAAGTTTCAGTCAGAGTTTGCCAAGGGTAATTCAAATAAGGTTAAGAAGTGTGTTGCAAGCTTCTTGGAAAATCAGGGAGCTCCTTCAGAACATGTTGGAGCCAGAAGATAAAAGGATCAGAAGATTGGATGCTACGTTGAAGCAGAACTTCTAATCCAGAATTAAGCAATGATGCAGAGTTTCACATTGCAGGATTTTTGATTTGATAAATCTCATCATCATTTAATGCTCATTTAATGCTCACAACCACTTTTGAGCCTTTACCCAAAGGATTTCCCCCACGTGTACCCCTATTGTCTTGGGAAAGCAAACTTTTGTGCAAAAGTGTGCTAGGCCCATGCGCTGCTTTTTCTTTTCCTTAATTCATGCTGACAAATCCAGCTTAGGAGCTACTAAACCTACTAACCATCCTACTTTGTGCCTTGAACCATGCTTGTTTGAGCTTACTTCAAGAATAAGTCAACGCCTAGCATATGGTGGCTATGCTTTTGATTTCTCCAAGCTACAAGATTTTGGCCTATAAATTGAGAGCCATTGGCAACGGTAAAAGGGTCGAAACTTTGAGAAAGAAAAGCCTTGAACCCCTGCAAAAATTCCAAGAGTCCAAAAAACTGCAAACACAAACTATAAAAAAACGGCTGGCTTTTGGAGAGAGATTGACCAAAAGAGAGAAAAGGAAGTTGTAAAACCTTCATAAAAATCCAAATTTCCCAAACAGAAAAACCTAACCTTTGTTTTTCCTTTTGAATCAAAGAACTTGGCATTTTTTATTCCGTTGCTCTTGCTGATTCTAGAACATCTGAAGGCAGTAGCTCAAACTTCTAAGCCCACACTCCAGATTCAAGGTAAGTCTTTCTGACTTTGCATATTTTCATTCAAAACATCATCAAATATGTAAATATCATAGTATTAATATTGTCCATATCATTGCATAAGTAGAAAAGACTGTGGATCAGAACTTCTTGATTAGGGCTAGACTCAGATTTAGGATTAGAACTTCTATAAACTGTTGTGCTATTATCCTTCTGATTTGCTGTTTATTAAGAAATGAACAAATTGCTGATGTGCTGATTAAGAGTTGAAATATGGCATAGAACTTTTGATGTTCACTCACAGCTTTAGCACAACACAGAACTTCTGAGTTCTCCTCACTGTTAATACACACTGAACTGCTGATTGTTCACTCACTGTTTTAACACTTAGAACTTCTGATTTTCATGCATTGATAACATGCTGAACTACTGATTGTTTATTCAATGTTTTAGCACCATACAAAACTTCTGAGTTCTTCCTACTGTTTTGACACGCACAGAGCTTCTAAGATTTTCTCACTGTTCTAATATTCAGAATTTCAACACATAGCAATCCAGAACTTATGTGTTTTCCCTCTAACGTGTCTTGCAGGACCTCAGAGTGTACTGTTTTACCCCAAAATTTTCCCTCTCAGTTTATCAAGATTCCCCCTCACAAGACTCCTTGAACTCCAGACAGGATTAGGGTTTGCTCTGCTCAAGACATCTCCTTGCACTGATGACCTAAATTAGGGTTTGAGTTTGCACATGGATTTTTGGGCTTTCAATGCTCAAAGTGACTTTCATACTTCATATTGGACTTATAAGATTGCCTCTACCAATTTTCAAGCTTTGAATCAAATTTTTGCCAAGTCAATTGGACAGTTGACCTAGAAATCAACTATATTAGGGAATAAGTCAACTGTGGCCAATTTACAGTCAAACCTCATAATTTTTTATCCACATCAACATTATAGACTAATATGAACCATTTGATCAAGTTTGGACCATAACTCCTCAAGAAATTTGATCAGATCATCAAAAGGGCAAAATGGTCATTTTTAGGGTTGTGAGTGTATAAGGGCAATTTCTGATTTTTCACCTAGCCAATGGCAAATTGGGTTCAAGCATGGATTCAAGGACTCAATGGCATCATCTTGACCTATTCACAAGGTTTAAAAGATCTCAAATGCATTGGATTGACAGATGAATTTTTCAGTCAACTGATCAAAATTTGACTGTACATTGAAAAGTCAAACTTTGACTTTTTGGTCAAAATCAAGTGTCAAGAGTCATTTTTCATCAAGATGAGTCAAAACATGAAACTTTTTCATCAAGAAACCTAATTTTGCAAATTAGGGTTTAAGATTGAAAAATTTCATAACTTAGAATTTTTCAAAGTTATGAAATTTTCTTATTTTTTCCCAACTTTGCCCAACATTTTCACCATGATGCAATTGGATTCAAACAAAACCTCCAACATGAAAGTTGTAGTCCTCCACAAACTCTACAACTTTTATTCACAAAGTTTTCCCAAAATAGGCTTGGATCTCAAGTTATGATTTTTGGAACAAGGGTTCATGAAACTTTTAACTTAGTGAAATTTTGCCATAGTTTAGGCAGGATTTTGACCTATCTTCATGACCATTTTTCACATAGTTCCACTTGGAATCTCAAAATTCATTTCAAATATGTATTGTAGAGCATGTTACAAGCTTTCCAAAATGTCCAAGAAATCTCCAAAATAATTTGTGGTTAGGGAGAATCGAAGGTTTGAATTTGGCAAAAACTCACTTTGATCCATGGCATGTTTCATGTTGCTACAAGTTGCAATTTCCATCCAGCATTGTTTGTACTTGATTACAGGTACCTAAACCCTTTCATACTCAATACTTAAATGCAAATCTAATGATTTGAAGCTTTGTTCTGATCATTAGAAGATTACATAAGAGATTAATCCAAAAATAGCAAAAAGGCAACATTGCCATTTTTGTCAAAACTTGCTTTATGTCAAATTGCATCCTTGAGCCTTGAACCAAATCTTGTACAGAAAAACAAATCCACAAACTTGGGGCCAAGCTCACACAATGTATGCAGGGTTAGAGCTAGCCTGTACATGCATGCTCTTCGTCACTTCTCATTTTTTGCTTCATAACCAAGAAACTTGCCAAAATCACATAACTTGCATATCTGTTATAACCAACTCTTGCAAGCATTTGAGACAAGTTTTTGACATTTCCTTGAGCCAGAAACACAAGCCCTCAAACACTCTTGAACATCAAAACACCAAAAACTTGCAAAACAGTGAACTCCCTGAAGTTTCACTTCCATCTCACAAGTTACTCGTGCGTTTTACCCCAAACTTGTTCCAATACATTCCATATAACCTATCCAAGATATTCCAACCATTGGACAGTGACTGTAACTCCATTTTACAAGCTTCACCATTTCTATTTTCAGCTTGTGCAAGTTGAGTTCTACAAGCTTGCTCAAGCAAGTCCAAAGCAAACTAGGCATTGGGGAAGGTCAGAGGAAGTTCAGGCAAGCTCTCAAGCACCTCGGGTCTCACTGAAAAGCTCCACATTGCCATACACGATTTCATCTAAAACAGGTATTTGTCACCTTTCTATCTCTCTATTTAGGAATCATTAGGCTTAGGTTTGTGAATAAAAAATGTAGTACTTATAGCCCTGAAGCTGCACATATGCTTAGATTTCATTTAAGTTAATCGTGTTAAGAGAATTTGATTCATGAACTTCCTGAAAAAGTTAGGCTAGAATTTAGGGCCAGAGAAATTCTCTCTGGTCTTTGAGAGTTAGATTGAGTTCTTTACATGGTTGGAATCGTGTTAAAAAATTCTATAACTTTTGTGTTATGAGTTTTTGCATTAGAGCATTTATGCAGGAGTTGGATATTTGAATCAGGCGCGCGTATTTTGTTTGATAAAGGTTAAAGATGAAGCTGATATGGGTTGGGCCTTGAATTGGCTTGCTTTTGACACCTCCTCCTTTGCTGACTGCACCCCCTGGCCCATTTGTTTTATATTTTTATATTTTTTCTATTTCATTTACATTTATGATTTTTATTTTATTTTTTCTAAACATAAAAAATTACTAAAAACATTTTCATAAATTTTCACATTTTATTTTGTATTTTTTATTATTTTTTCTAACATAAAAAATAGTTTTCTTAAATAATATACTTTTATTTTTTTCTAAATAAACTTGTAAATACTACAAAAAATATTATACTTTTATTTTTATCATTTATATGTTTAAATAATATTTTTTCTAACATATTTTTATTTTTTGACATTTGTATATATTTTTATTTTATTATACATAAACAAATATTATAATATATATATATATATATATATATATATATATATATATATATATATATATATATATATATATATATATATATATATATTCTTAAACCAAAATTAGGGTTTTTTTCCCTTAACAAAAAATAACCTTTTATTCTCTTATTTTTTAAAACATTAAATATTATATTTTTACATACATAAAAATAAACAAAAACATTCTTTGCATATTTATAATATTTTGCATATTCATATTTAATTTGCTTATTTAAATATTATTTATTTATTATTTGATGCAAAGAGTTCAATTTGGATGTAATAGTAAATATTAGGGTTTTATTTTCTTGCAAATACTCCTCATTCAAAATTGTATCCCCCTCCCCATATCAATGTTGTAATAGTCTAGATTATTTTTTACGCATTTATGCTTTCAAATATGCAATGATAGAGATTAGGGTTTGTATGCAATATCCAAAATCAAAACAAATAGTTAGACCTAATACAAGATAAAAATGCATGAAAATGATAACACAATGCACACATGTACCCCCTAGGGTTTCATCCACTTGTTGCCTTTAAAAGGGCCGTGTTATGCATGTTGAGTATCTTGGCAAAACAAAAACAAAACAAAATATCATAGTCCCTCGATGACGCTATCTTGGTTGCCTATACAAAAATGATCTAGTCCCTCAAAAAATTGCTAAAGATACTTAGCACAATTCCTATCATGGTCAATACGATGACCCGCGCATGTCCCGTTTAACATCCAAATACAAGGTTGTTTACCAAATGCAATGGTAAAACAACACTGTCAAAAGGGTTAAAAATATGTATGAAAGATATTTGAGTAGATAGCGTAGACAACTCTTAGTTACTTGGTCAAAGCTTGCAAAAACATCCTTGCCATTTTCAAATACACACCACAACACAATTTCAAAACATTTCCAAAAACAAACTTTCAAACTTTCAAACTTTCAAACATTGAAACATCTTTTCAAAAGATAATACACCTTTGTATACAATCAAACAAGAATCATTACAAAGGTTTCCACAACGATGACCTCTTTTCAAAACATTTTCAAAACCACACACAAAGCACCATTTCAAACAATTAAAAAGCAAAAGCAAGTTATCTAAACAAGTAACTAAGAGCCCATGGATAACCATGGTTGAAAAGGGTGCTTGCACCTTCCCTTTTCATAATCTACCCCCCGAACCCAGGAAAACATCTCAAAGGTCTTTCATGTGCTTTTTGACCTTTCCTTTGGATAAAATAAAAAGTTGATGGCGACTCTTGCTAAACCGAAACATTTGCAAACACAAACACAAAACCTCAAGTCAGTTCTCCCACCGCATCACAGAACTGGCAACTCTGCTGGGGACTAATATAAAAGTGGGGTTACCTTAGGGTTTAGATCACCTTTACATGCTTACCTTGTTTGCTTTGATTGCTTTACATTTGGTTCTATTGTTTGGTGTGATACGGTGGGAGAACTGACTTGAGGTTTTGCGTTTGTGTTCGCAATTGTGCGGTTTAGCAAGAGTCGCCATCGACTTTTTATTTTATCCAAAGGAAAGGTCAAAAAGCACAGGAAAGACCTTTGAGATGTTTTCTTGGGTTCGGGGGGTAGATTATGAAAAGGGAAGATGCAAGCACCCTTTTCATCCATGGTTATCCATGGGCTCTTAGTTAATTCTTTAGATCACTTGCTTTTGCTTTTCAATTGTTTTGAAATGGAGCTTTGTGTGTGTGGTTTTGAAAATGCTTTGAAAAAGAGGCCATCGTGTATGCAACCTTTGTAATGATTCTTTCTTGAATATATACAAAGGAGTTTGTCTTTTTGAAAAGATATTTCAATGTTTTGAAAGTTTATTTTAAAATTGTGTTGTGAGGTGTGTTTGAAAATAGCAAGGATGTTTTGCAAGATTTTGATCAAGTAACTAAGAGTTGTCTACCCTATTTTACTCAAAGATCTTTCTTATGTTTTTAACCCTTTTGACAGTGTTATTTCACCATTGCATTTGGTGAACAACCTTGTGTTAGGATGTTAAACGGGACAGGCGCGGGTCATCGCATACAATCATTGAAGGAAACTTGTGAGACGCTCTAGCAATTTTGTAAGGGACGAGATCATTTTATCGAAGGCAACATTGAGGGTCATCGAGGGACTACGATCTTTGTTTATCGAAGGGGCATTTGCTAGAGTGTCTCATATTTGAGGGACATGATTGCATTTCCGAGGCAACAAGCGAGGTTACCCTAGAGGTGCAAGTGTGCATTGTGTTTGTCATTTTCATGCATTTGGATCTTTTATTAGGTTATCTAGCGATTGATTTTAGATTTTCGCATACAAACCCTAATCTCTAGTCATTGCATATTTGAAAGTATAAAGTGCGAGAATTAAAATTCTAAGCTATTACAAAAGTATCCGGGGATGGGGGTACAATTATTTACAAATGGGGATGAATCTCACAAGGATAATAAAGTCCAAATATCAAGTGTTACAACCAAATCGAATTATCGCAATTCAATATAAATTATAACAAATTATAAAATAAGGAAAATCAATAAATTATGAGATGCATGTATAAATAAAAATCTATTCTAAAAAAAGAAAGATTAAGTATTATTATTATTTTTTGTATGTGTCTTATTAATTATGAAAAGAAAAAAAATTTTAAAGAAAAATTAATTAAACAACACTTCTATTATTTTTGGTATTTTTATTAATCAATAAAAGAGTTTAAAGAAAACAAAATTAATTAACTCAAATTAAAAGACATTTTTTTATATTTTCATTATGTGATAATAAAAAAGAAAATGATTTAAAACAATTAAGAAAAATCAAATTATTATTATTATTAACAATATAAAACCAATTAATCTAAAATGAAATAATAAAAAAAAAGGGTGAGCATTTGTTTATTAATAGTAGAATGGGCTTATGGCATTTAGGAGTTGGGCCCAAAATGAAAAAGGAAAGAAAGAATAAGGGGGGTCAGAAAAGAGATGGGGGGTTGTCACGCTGGCAGAATTAAGTGGGCTTAGGCGCTTTTGTTGGGACAGGCCCAAACGGAAAGTTTGTACAATTGTTTTGGGGTTTCAGAATTAGGGTTAGTGTGAACCCCTTCCAGCGGCACCACTCTCTCGTTCTCTTCTTCGTCTTTCTCACTCTATGGTTTTTATTTGATACTCCCTTCATGCCCTAGCCACCGGAACGCCACCCCTTCACTCTCTATCTTCTTACAGTGGTCCACGGCTTTGGTTCTAAATGGTACGGTTTGTTTCATTTTGATTTTACAGTTTCATGTTTGCATGCTTGATTTCAAGGTTTCGTTGTTTGATTCTTACAGTTTAACTAACCTATTGTATTGCATGGCTTATTTTGAGGTGAAGAAATGTTCCTTGGGGGTTTTCATTATGAAGAGGAGAGGAAAGGCTGGTGGCGCTTCCTTGGCGGCTAGAGGCGGAGGGAAGATGTGATGGACGCACTTTTGCTTCTGGTATCTCTTTTTTTGTTATTCTTTTTGAAGGTTGATGATGAATATGTTCTAAAACTGTGTTTGCTTCTGCAACTCTCTTCCTCTTTCTGAATGTTGATGATGAACACCGTTCTGAAACTGATTGTTTTTGATGTTCTTCTGATTTTCTCTTCCTCTTTCTTGGAATGTTGAAGGTTAATGATGATGTATTTCTGAAACTGTTATTGTTGTTTTGCTTATGAACCTCTCTTCCTTTTTCTGAATGTTGATGATGAATATGTTCTGAAACTAGTTGTTGTCGCTCTTCTAATTTTCTCTTCCTCTTTCTTGAATATTGATGTTTGATGATGAAAAAATTCTGAAAATTGTGTTGGTTTTTTGTTGTTGATGATGACAAATGTCTGAAACTTGTTGTTCTTTGTTGATTTTGTTGAAACTGAATTTGGTTGATGGTTAGATGATTATTATTGAACTGAGTTGATAGGCTTTGGTTGATTGCTTATGAAACTGGTTTGTAGTTTATGGTTTTATGATTCTGAGTTGGTATTTTTTCTGGTTTTTGGGAGAGTTGCAGTTTGTGCAGGTTATGTTGTTTGTGTAGCTTGGTATGATTCTGAAACTTTGTATTGGTTTGTGGATTTTGTTGAAACTGAGTTTGATTGTTGGTTGTGCACAGTTTGGATTTGGTTGAAACTGAGTTTGGTTGTTGGTTGTGCACGATTTGGATTTGGTTGAAACTGAGTTTGGTTGTTGGTTGTGCACAGTTTAGATAACTTGTAGTTTGTGCAGTTTTTGATAGCAGGCTTGGTTGTTTGTTTTTGGTAAGCTTGATGTTGGGCTATGCAGGTTTGTTGGTTTTCTGCAGCTTATACAGTTGTACTGTTTTGTGTAGCTTGGTTGTGTTTTGTTATGCAGGTTTATGGTGTTTTGTTAGATTGACAGGCTTGGAGCTTGTTTGTGGTTTGTTGTTTTGGCTGGAAAACTGTTGTGGTAATTTGCAGTTTGTTAACAGGTTTGCGAGTTATGCAGGTTTTGGCTAGGCTTGTTTACAATTTGAAGAGTTTTGTGGTTTTTTCACCAAGTGTTTTTTCCCTCCTCCCACTGTTATGCAGTTTGATAGTTTTATATCCTTTTGCTATTTTGTGACAGCCTCTTTTTGCCAAACTGTCAAACCTCACCCAAGGTGATATCTTTTTCTCTTTCTCTCTCCATGAAAACAAGCATTTTTTCTTTTTTTATTATATTCTGAAAAGTTTGCTCTGTCTGGAAAATGATGAAAAAAAACTATGACAAGCTTTTGGCTTGTGAATTGGTTTTCTTGCTGTTTACTTTTGTCTGCTGCATTTTTCTGTTTTCATGCTGCTTGCCATATTTGTACAGTTTGCATCCAATTTGTTTTATAACTCAGTTTGGGCAATTTATTTTATAACTCAGTTTGGGACCTTGCTTGCTGTTTGTTACAGCAGGTTCTTTGCTTGTGCTGCTTGTACAGTTTGACCTATGCTTTGACAGTTTGGCGCCTGTTTGTCTTTGTAACTTTGTATGCTTTCATTTAGTTTGGTGCCATGTTTTGGTTGAGTTGCAATGGTATAGTTTGGCTTATGTTTGACAGCTTTGGCGCCTGTTGCATTTAAAACTCAGCTTCCTTTGTATGCTTGCATTTTTCAATTTGTATATTTAATTTTCTCTTTGTGAACCAAGAAGAGCAATCTTCTTGTGATTTGCAAAGAGAAAAAAAAAACGTGATGAAAAATAAGCATTCTGATTCCAGACGCAAAATTTTAATGATGAATTTCTCCTTTCTTTTTCAATTGAAAATTCTCTTCAATTAACTGTACTAATATTCTTTTCCTTTGTCTTCTTCAGGTGGGTGCAACTTTGGACGGCGACAAAGCAGTAAAAGCCGGAGACTTTGAGCAAGGGAGAAACGGAGCTTAGACTTTAGACTTAGATTTATTTTCTATTTATTGTAAACATTTATTATTTTTTTAAAATATTATAAGTTGTAAAACTTACAATATTTAAAAATAATAAATTATTTTTGTAACAATATTTGAAATGAATAAAAAAGTCTTTCTCCAATAAAACTTTTCTATTGTCACATATCTTGCCATTCTTCCTTGCATCTTCACTTAATTATTTAAGACTCTCAAATAAAAATAATTGAAACTTCATTTCAACAATTCTAATCCAGATAACTTAAATTCCAAATAATCAAAAACTTTGCAGACTCGTAACCTTGCATCAGTATTCCAATCACAATACGCATTGTATAATAAACAAGCAAGCATTCCATTAACCGGTAAACCTTTCATTCCATTAACAAGCAGATGTCTTGATATTCCAAATAACAGTCTCAGCTCCTATTTCTTATCCCAGATAATCAGGCCTTGAGAACAATCAGTTGACCTTTCAGTAAACTTGAAAAAGTGAGAAATCAATGTAACGGTAAACTGAATTTCTGTGGATTCAATTTCTTTTGAGAAATGCGAGAGAAACCCTGATTCTTAATTTACTGCCAAAGAATAGTCTGTTTGATCGATTCCTGAGCCAATCTTTAAAAATCAGAGAAAACCCTAGGGTTGTGATTTCTTGTGAAAAAGGGAGGGCAAATTTTGGGGTACAACATTTGGGTTTGAGATCCTCTACCCGGATTTGGGAAACATTCATAGGTAAATAGCAAATATGTTGTGGAAATTGTGTGGGGTATACCGACATGGTTGAAGCAATAGCTATATTAGTGCGACATATTTATGGGTACCGGTAGCCTTTGAGTCAGTCAAAGAGAATGCGGGGCCGCTGAGTGATGTCATGAAGCACTAATGGACTTTTAGAACCTTTACTTGACCATCTTTGCCTTGTTAGGGGTAGTGAGATGACCGACTTTGGTGCAGTCCGAAGTTGGTAGATACTCGATACTACACTCATTGA
Source organism: Vicia faba (assembly GCA_948472305.1). NCBI lineage: Eukaryota > Viridiplantae > Streptophyta > Magnoliopsida > Fabales > Fabaceae > Vicia > Vicia faba. Next base: position 898,729,839 of record OX451740.1, read on the forward strand.
GGGTTATTTTCTTGGATTATTTTGGTCGCCAGTTAAGTGGCTAAACTGAAACAATGAACACAGAAAATAATCCAGTGATATTGAGCTCCTTAGAAACTGGTTACTATTTATAGGATAGGTTGAGCCAACTAACTTCAAGAGGGTACTTACCTATGAAACCCCATGCAAGCCTGAAACTAGGATCTTGTGTGACTTGTTTGTACATATCCTTGTGCATACATCATGAACATCATAAAGCATCATGTGCATCCACTAACCATTTCAAGGGTTTGGATTTTCATCTTTGTTCCTGTTTTGTAGGTAATGGAATCACTCAGCACAAAAACTATTCAGGTCAACCTTGTGAGAATTCCTCCTCTACTCAAGGAGCTTGTTTCCAAGATTCCATAGAATTCTCCCTTCAGTGAAAGACGTGGTGGACTTTTCAACTTGGTCAACTCCAACATTGAAGAAGATATGGTGAAAGTTCTCTTCCAGTTCTTTGACCCCCTACACCATTGCTTCACATTTCCTGATTACCAACTAGTGCCTACTTTGGAGGAATTTTCTCAACTCCTGAGGATTCCTATTCTCCACCAACTACCCTACAACGGTACGGTAAGAGAACCAAATCCTGAAGATGTTGTTCAAGCCTTACACTTGCGACCATCTGATATCAGAGGTCATTGGGAAACCAGAAGTGGTGTCAAGGGTTTCTTGGTAAAGTTCCTGTTTGAGAAGGCACAAGACTATTGGAATTCTCTAGATATGCAAGCTTTTGAAGAGATTGTAGCACTCCTCATCTATGGGTTGGTCTTGTTCCCAAACCCTGATCAGCTTATAGATGTGAATGCTGTCAAGATTTTCATATCTCGGAATCCTGCGCCTACATTGCTTGGGGATATCCTCCACTCATTTCACACACGAACAATGAGGAAAAGAGGTGTTCTCATGTGTTGTACTCCTCTTCTAGCAAGGTGGTTTATTTCTCACCTTCCCCAATCAGTCTTGAAGAATGAGAAAGGCTTGAGGTGGTCACAACGATTGATGACTCTTACACATTATGATGTTCATTGGTGTTCTCGGTCCAGAGAAAATGTCATCATCATTTATCATTGTGGGGAATTCCCTAATGTCCCACTACTTGGCATTAGGGGAGGCATTACCTACAACCCCTGTTTGGCTCTGAGACAATTTGGGTATGCCCGAAGGGATGGCCCTCATGACATGCTGATTCCAGACTTGGTTTTTGACTTTGACAACGACGCTCAAGGACATCGACAAAGGTTTATCCGAGCTTGGAGGATGCCCAACAAAGTGGACAGTAAGACACTGGGACACAAGAATTCCATCCCCCTTGAGCCTTACCTCAAGTAGGTACGAACCCACGCCCAGAGTCTTATGATTCCCTACCCCTACATTCTCCCTGTGATCAAAGAGCCTGTTATGGAAGGAGAGGTTCCATACACCCTCCTACATCCTGACAGGCCAACATCATTGGAAGATTTGCAAAAGAGTTGGATACAACTCAAGGAAGAATGGAACACTTTTGAAGCCAGCTTCTACGCCAGTGAGAAGAAGGTTTTGGAACTTACTCGTCAACTCCACGAAGAGCAGACTCTTAACACCTACATCACACCAAAGAGGATGCGCATTGTCTTTTTACATTAGAATTTTGTATTATTTTTTCCCATGGGGCACTTATGTACTAACAAATTCTATCCTATTAATAATGACGTGCGCTCTTTTTTGTTTGCAACAAATTTGAATTTCTGAATCCTTGAATGCATTACATGAATACATATCATTCATCGCATGCATAAGCAGGTCTTCACACCAGGTTTCCTTATCTCTCTGCTGTTTATTTCAGCAAGATGGATATAGAGCAGACGGTCAAAGACCTATAGGCGCAAAATTCACAGTTCCAACAACTCCTCATGACCTTGGCAAAGGGTCAGGAGGATCTTAAAGCACTGTTAGAGAAAGAGAAGGAGAAAAAGAAAAAGAAAAGAGTTGGTGTAGCCACTATGGGAAGAAGATTTGAGAACCAAGCTAGAAGGGTCCTGGATTTCCCCTCGACGTCTGATGAAGGGGTTGGCAAAGGAAAGGGAGCTGCAGGGCCTTCCGAGTCTGAGGCTGAAGAAGAAGAAGAAGAGGATGAAGATTACTCTGAGCAGCAGAACCCTCCTGCGGACGACAAGTATAAGAATCTGGAAGAGCGTTTGGCATCCATGGAGGTACAAAGGGTACCTGAGCTGGATTTCGAGGAGCTAGGGTTGGTTGCTGGGATTGTGATTCCCCCTAAATTCAAGGTGCCTACATTTTCTAAATACGATGGCTTGTCTTGTCCGAAGATGCATCTGCGGTCTTTCGTCAGAAAGATCCAACATCATTCTTCTGATAAGGATTTGTGGGTCCACTTTTTTCAAGATAGTTTGTCGGGTACGCAATTGGATTGGTTCTATCAGCTTGAGAGATCTGATGTTTATAAGTGGGAGGATTTGGCTGCTGCCTTCTACAGACAATATCAATATAATACATATTTAGCACCTACTCGTACTCAACTACAGAGTATGGGTATGGTCCCTAATGAAGGCTTTAAGGAGTACACCCAAAAGTTGAGGGACTTGGCTGGAAGGGTGCAGCCACCATTGTCTTAAAGAGAGCTTATGCATATTTTTTTGGGGACCCTGTCAGGTCCATTCTTTAATCACTTGATCGGGAGCTCATCTGCAGGGTTCACCGAGCTAATTCTGACGGGTGAAAGAGTCGAAGCTGGAATTAAGAGCGGTAAAATTCAGAAGGATGCATCTGCTTTCGCTGCTATCCAGAAGACCTTTCCAGCCAAGAAAGAGGTCTCAGCTGTTTACTCCTAGAGAAATCAAGGAAGAATGGAGCACTTACCAGCGGTAGGGGCTGTGATGATTCAGAATTCCGTAGTCGATCAACCTCGAAGCAGTCAACCCAGAGCTAACCAAGCAAGGGTGGAAAGGCCTGCACGACAATTCACCCGGATCAATATGACACCTGCTCAGGTTCTCCCTCATCTGTTGAAGTTAAACCTTACAAACTTGAAAGAGGCGCCGAAGAACCCAAATACCTCTTCTCCCTATCATTCGGGCAGTGTGGGGCACGACACCAACAATTGTTGGGCCCTCAAAAATAAGATCCAGGATTTAATAGAGCCAAGGAGGTGGAGTTTGACGCACCTAAAAAACCTAATGTGGTATCCGCTCCAATGCCGAAACATGGTCATAATGTCCATGCTATTATAAAAGACCTTTATGTTACTGCTGTTGATGACTTAATAACTCCGTTGCCAATGATCAAAATGAATCTGTTGAAAGCCGGGATTTTCCCGGGCTGTGAAAAAGATTGTTACCTTTGTTCGACCTTACAATCCGACTGTCCGCTATTGAAGTCAGGCATCCAACGCCTAATGGATAATCAAGAAATCCTCTTCAAGAAAACTCATGTTACTCCTGTTACTCCTGTTACTCCAATCAATGATGTTGCTATAATCACCATTTCCGACAATCTTTCCAAGGTCTCCAAAAGACCTGTTAAGATTACACCCGATCCAAAGTTTGTACCTCTGAAGATAACAATGTCGGGGCCTATCCCATACAAGTCCAACAAGACAATACCGTGGAATTATGGAGGACAGATCTTCTACCATGGTGTTAAGCAAATCAAATCAGTTGAAGAAAGTTCCGATGAAGAGACTCCAGATGTAGGAAATATTATGGGGATAAGTAAGATCACCCGCAGCGGAAGAATCTTCTCTCCTGAGATTTCTCCTCCAAGGGCTGTCTTCAGACCCTTAAGTGCTCCTAAGGTTACTCCGGTGCCGGTCAACGCATCTGTACGAACTCCAGTGATTGAAGAAATCATAACTCCTGAAGTTGTACCCTCTGCTGTTATTACTGATAAAGGTAAGGGGATCCAAGAAGCTCCCGTCAGGACGAGGGCTCAGCCTTTGGTTATCCCCGAGACCACTCAAAAGGAAATGGAGGAGACTTTAAAAATAATTAAGAAAAGCGACTATGATGTCTTAGAACAACTGGGGCAAACCCCTTCAAAAATCACTATGCTGGCCCTATTGCTCTGTCCCGAAGCCCATGCCAAAGCCTTAATCAAATTCCTGAAGATGGCCCATGTGCCTCAAGAAACCTCTACGGACCAATTCCAGGAGTGTGTAGCAAGCCTAACCGCCTACAATGGTCTTGGCTTCTCCGATACCGATATAACATCTAAGGGGAGAAAGCATAACGACGCGCTGCATGTCTCGGTGAAATGCAGAGGGAATACTCTTGCTCACGTCTTGGTTGATACCGGGTCGTCTTTAAATGTCTTGCCTAAGAAAGCGTTGGACAGATTAGACTGTGAGGGTTTGACCTTAAAGCTCAGCAATATCATTGTAAGAGCCTTTGATGGTTCTAAGCGGATGGTCCACGGGGAGGTGGACATCCCAATTAAAGTGGGTACTGAAAATTTCCACTCCACATTTTATGTCATGGATATTCGTCCCTCCTACTCCTGCTTGTTAGGAAGATCATGGATTCATCATGCTGGGGCCGTTACGTCCACTCTGCACCAAAAGCTTAAGTACCATGTCCAGGGGAAAATTGTGACAGTTCATGGAGAGGAGGAGTATGTGATAAGCCATCTGAATTCATTCCGCTATGTTGAATTAGATGGTGAATTCATCAAAACCCCCTTTCATCACTTTGTAGAGGTTTCCCCTGAAGTTGCGGTAGCCAAGACAACGACTTCTGTTCCCATCATTACCAAACTTGTGTCCCAGATGTCATCCCTTAAAGATGCGGAGGCTGTGATCAAGGAAGGAGGAAGCACAATATGGGGTCAACTGCCAGATTTTCCTTACAAGACAAATAAGTTTGGCTTGGGTTTCACTGCTGCTAGTCAGAAGGCTGTGCGTCACTCCCATGCTAGAGGACCGCCATTGAAAATCACTCATCATGGAGTTCATGCTTTAGAGGATGATGAAGAAGAAAGCAATTTCGAAGACTGGATCTTTCCAACTATTGAAGGAGGAGTGAACAACTGGGAGGCGAAAGACTTCGTTCCCATTACTTTCGTCAATCAGTAATTTATCTTTTGAACATTTTTTGTTGGTCTGTAATAATTATTAAACAAATCGTACACTCTTTTTGCCTTGTGCCTTACTCGAGGAATATAGGTCCATTTGTAAGGGTTTTGATTCTTCATTTTCATATGCCATTTTTAATGAATCATGGACGTTTTCATATATAAACTTTTGCTTTCATTTTCTTTCTTTTCACATTTTATTTTGTTTAAAGGTGGATATCCCTTACACACACCCACACTCGCAAAATGCAGGTACCCATCCACTCCGGATTCCATGGGTAACAATTCTTCTATGGCCTTCAGTGACTCTGAAGATCTGGTCAATCATGCCGAATACGAAGGTGATGAAGACTGTGAAGTGCCTGGAGAGTTGGCCAGACTTTTGCAACAGGAAGAAAGGGATATTCTACCTCACGAGGAGTTGTTAGAGACTATCAACATGGGAACATAGGAAGACATAAAAGAGGTTAAAGTGGGTGCCAACCTGGAGCCAAGTGTCAAAGAGCGCTTAGTTCAGTTGTTGAATGAATATGTGGAGATCTTCGCCTGGTCCTACGAAGACATGCCGACACTGGATACAGATATTGTGGTTCACCGTCTCCCTACGAGAGAAGACTGTCCACCAATCAAACAGAAAGTCCACCGAATGAGGCCCGACATGTCCAAAAAGATCAAAGCTGAAGTGATGAAGCAATTCAATGTTGGATTCCTTGCTGTTACTTCCTATCCACAATGGGTTGCTAACATTGCGCCCATGCCTAAGAAGGACGGAAAAGTCACAATGTGCATGGATTACAGAGACTTAAACAGGGCTAGCCCTAAAGATGACTTTCCACTACCGCACATTGACATCTTGATCGACAACACAACTCAACATAAGGTATTTTCTTTCATGGATGAATTTTCAGGGTACAACCAGATCAAAATGGCCCCCGAAGACATGAAGAAGACTACTTTTGTTACGCAGTGGGGTACCTTCTGCTATAAAGTGATGCCATTCGGACTGAAGAATGCTGGGGCAACCTATCAGCACGCCATGGTAGCTTTGTTTCATGACATGATACATCATGAGATTGAAGTCTACATAGACGATATGATAGCCCGTTCACAGACAGAAGAAGAACACCTCGACCATCTGCAAAAGTTGTTTGTCAGATTGAAAGAGTACAAGCTCAGACTGAACCCTAACAAGTGCACTTTCAGAGTCAGGTCCAGTAAACTTTTGGGATTCATCGCCAGTAACAAAGGCATCGAGGTTGATCCTTCCAAAGTCAAAGCTATACAAGAAATGCCTACCCCTTGCACTGAGAAAGAGGTCAGAGGTTTCTTGGGACGCCTAAACTACATTGCAAGGTTCATTTCTCACTTAACATCTACCTGTGAACCAATCTTCAAGCTGTTGAAGAAAGATCAGGTGGTTAATTGGAATAATGACTGTCAAGTTGCTTTCGATAAAATAAAGGAGTATTTGCTGGAACCTCCTATCTTGATGCCACCCGTCGAAGGAAGACCTTTAATCATGTATCTGACTGTCCTGGAGAATTCAATGGGGTGCGTATTGGGCCAACATGACGAGTCTGGCCGAAAAGAGCATGCCATTTATTACCTTAGCAAAAAGTTTACCGACTGTGAGACTCGCTACTCACTGCTCGAGAAAACTTGTTGTGCTTTGGTATGGGCTGATCGCCGGCTAAGGCAGTATATGTTGACACATACCACTTTACTGATCTCTAAGATGGATCTGATCAAGTATATCTTCGAGAAGCCTGATCTATCCGGAAGAATCGCTAGATGGCAGATGATCCTCACCGAATATGATATACAATACACAACCCAAAAAGCTATAAAGGGGAGTGTGCTAGCCGATCATCTGGCCCATCAAGTTGTCGAAGATTACCAATCCCTGAGGTTCGACTTTCCCGACGAGGATATCATGACTTTGAGCAACATTGAAGAAAACAGACCGTATGACGGACCTGAACAAGGATCCCGATGGACTCTGTACTTTGATGGGGCCTCCAACGCACTTGGAAACGGTATCGGCGCGATACTTATCTCTCCAGAAGGTTGCCATACACCTTTCACCGCTAGATTCTGCTTCAGCTGCACCAACAACATGGCCGAGTATGAAGCTTGTATCTTTGGTCTTAAGGCCGCTATTGACTTAGGAATCAAATCTTTGATTGTATTTGGGGACTCAGCTTTGGTTATCAGTCAAATCAAAGGAGAGTGGGATACTAAACATCCAAACCTCATTCCTTACAAAGAACATGTCCTGACATTGTTACCACACTTCGAGCAGATTACCTTCGAGCACTTCCCACGAGAAGAGAATCAGCTAGCAGATGTGCTAGCTATAATTTCATCCATGTTTAAACTTAACTGGGATAATGAGGCACCTCAAATCACCATTGAACGAATGGACGAAGATACACATTGTCACGAGATTAATACCGAAGAAGTAGTGGACCCACCATGGTTTCATGACGTCAAAAGGTATCTCGAAGCATAAGAGTACCCTGAAGGAGCTTCAGTCAACGACAAAAAGTTCTTAAGGTGGTTCGCTGCCAAGTTCTTTCTGAGCAACAGTATCCTATACAAGCACAATCTTGATTGTGTCCTGCTCCGTTGTGTGGACAAGGTTGAAACTGAGAAGATCATGGATGAACTACATAATGGCACCTCTGGAACCCACTCGAGCGATCATACGATGGCTAAGAAGATTCTACGGGCAGGCTACTACTGGTCTACCATGGAAGCTGATTGTCATTAACATTCCCGTACTTGTCACAAATGCCAAATCTATGCTGACAAGGTACATATTCCTCCAGTTCCTCTCAATGTCTTAACGGCTCCTTGGCCATTCGCGATGTGGGGAATCGACATGATTGGAGAGATCAAGCCTACAGCATCCAATGGACATCGTTTCATCCCGGTGGCCATTGATTACTTTACCAAGTGGGTCGAAGCAGCTTCCTTCGCCTCCGTTACAAAGAATGTGGTTGCCCGCTTCATCAAGCAGAACCTCATATGCCGGTATGGTATCCCCGACAGGATCATTACGGACAATGGTAAAAATTTGAACAATACTATGATCACTGCTCTGTGCGAGCAGTTCAAGATTCAACATCACAATTCATCTCCCTATCGGCCTAAGATGAACAGTGCTATCGAAGCCACGAACAAAAATATCAAGAAGATCATTCAAAAGATGACAGTCACCTACAAGGACTGGCATGAGATGTTACCATTTGCTATGCACAGGTACCGTACCACGGCACACACTTTAACTGCGGCAACACCCTTTTCTTTGGTATACGGCGTGGAGGTTGTTTTACCTATCGAGGTTCAGATTCCCTCCTTGAGAATCATGAAAGATGCTGGTTTGAGTGAAGACGATTGGATTCAAACCCGACTTGATCAACTTAACTTGATTGGCGAAAAGCAACTTACTGCTGTTTGCCATGGTCAGGCGTATCAAAAACGTATGATCAAGGCCTTCAACAAGAAAGTCAAGAGACAAGTATATCAAGTCGGGGACCTCGTAATCAAGCGAATCATCTTTCCGCAAAGTGATCTCAGGGGAAAATGGACTCCTATTTACGAAGGACCATTTGTGATCAAAAAAATATTTTTTAGTGGGGCAATGATCCTGATCACCATGGACGGTGATGACCTGCCGCACCCTGCGAACGCAGACATAGTCAAAAGATACTACAAATAAACGACCCGACAAGTTCAAAAACCGAGAGGGCGACTTGGGCAAAAATGGGCATCCTGGTGAATTGAAAACCCGAAAGGGCGGTTCAGGAAAAAATTAGGGATAAATAAAAAAATCTGTACACCCGGCAAGTTGAAAACCCGAAAGGGCGACTTGGGCAAAAAAGGGTTTCCCGGTGGATCAAAAACCCGAAAGGGAGATCCAGGTAAAAGTTAGGGAATTAAAGCGTATGAATATGTCTCGTCGGATCACTTTAAGGACAATCTCTTCACTAGACAAGCTCCAAGCTTATGATCAATCCAATCATCTGCGGATGAAGCAACGAATGGACAAGACACTCAGAGTTACGAAGGCTATAGCAGAATGGGAATCCCATGGAATTGTTACACTTAGCCACCTTTCTTTGTATAAATTTTTCTCAATTTTATGACAACATTCTCTTACTAGGATGTCTGTCTCCTTTGTACAAAATACTTACACAAAGTTAATACAAAGATACTTCAAAGTGCAGAAATTTGTTTGTCTTTTCTTTCTTTTTACGCTTATATTTTATTTGAAAACGTCCAATGATTTATTAAATGAGCATATGCATTTAAATATAATCACTGCTTACAAATAAAACAAAATGAGAAAGAATAATTACTAACAAATTGAAAGTATGGGAAAACGTCTTTGGGCTATTATAGGAGAAATCCTCAGCCGAGCTATAGCCTTGAAATACATATCCCCAACGGAGTTAAGTTTCAAAATCCCCATCAGAACTAAGTTTCCAAACTCCCAATCCCCAGCGGAGCCAGAAAACTTTGAACTGCAAACCCTCAGTGGAGATAAAACTTTCTTCCCCAATGGAGTCCAAAACTTCAACCCTTAAACCTCGGTGGAAGACCATCCAGTTTCCTCCAATTCCCCAAAGATTTGTCTTAAAATCAGAAGATTTCCCTACAAGTTATCTTAGAAACCAGACAACAGCTTCGGGTAATTCCTCAATAGATTGGTATACAACCCAAGCTCTTGAGAACTCTTCAACAGAATAAACATTCTCCCCACAGAGTTATTTCCCAGCAGATCGAAGATTCTCATTCTCATTTCTCCAGTGGAAGCCTCCAAGGTTTCAATTCCCCAGTAGAGATCTTCAGAGTTTTCTTTATTCCCCAGGAAAGTCATGAAGGATTCTCACATCCCCACAAGTTGCCCAGGATTTTTTATCTTCAACAGTGGTCCAAGGATTTCTCATTCTCAGCAATCAAAGATCTTGAATCTCCAACAGCGGTCAAGGGTTTATTATCCCCGGCAGCAGTCAAAGATTTCATTATCTCCAGCTATCAAGGATTTATTTTCCTCAGCAAGACAGCTAATCAGCTTACATGCACATCCATTACATTCATATATCATAAACATTGATAGAACACATTTTATTGCATCATACATGTCATGCAATATAACTTTGTGTTTCAGCTAACATTTTACCCTTTTCAGGATGAGATTAAAAGCTATCTTTAACAATTGCTCAAGGATTTCAAATACAGTATGGATACACCCCATACACAGAGGTCATTCTACTACTCATTCAAAATTTCAAGTCAAGATACAGTATGGATACACCCCAGGCACGGCGGTCATTCTACTACTCATTCAGACTTCAACAATCAGATACATATTAGATACGCTCCAGACACGGAAGCCATTCTATTTCTCATTCAGATTCAACTATCAACCTCAAGTTCAGATACAATCCAGACACGGAAGTCATTTTTTCACTTATTCAGATCCCAGTTACAGTACAGATACACTCCAGACACGGAAGTCATTCTGCTACTCATACAGATCTCAACTTCAGATACAGTCTAGATACGCTCCAGACACGGTTGCCATTCTGTCACTCATTCGGAATTTATCCCCAGCCCAAAGATGCTCCATACACAAGTGTTTCTCTGTCGCCCATTCAGAATTCAGATGCAATACATATACACTCCAGACACGGCAGTCATTCTGATATTCATTCAAGAATCAAATACAGTTACATCTCGGATACGCTCTAGACACGGACGCCATTCCTTTTCTCATACGAATCTAATCTCCAGATACAACTCAGATACGTTCCAGATACGGATACCATTCTGGTGTTCTTTATCCTGATTTTAAACAAATAGTCTCGGATGGCATCTTTAAGCCCATCTCCAGCAAGATTCTACCATCTCCAAATGGCATCTTTAAGCCCATTCCCTCACCTATATTTTGACGAGTGCAAATTTACGGGCACTCTAGTGTCCAATCATCTTTTACCTTCGAGTCACGAAAGGTAAACTCGCCAATCTAACTCTTCAGGTTTAAGAGGATTGAATAGGGGCAGCTGTTGTACCCCAAAATTTTCCCTCTCATTTAATCAAGATTTCCCCTCACAAGACTCCTTGAACTCCAGACAGGATTAGGGTTTGCTCTGCTCAAGACATCTCCTTGCACTGATGACCTAAATTAGGGTTTGAGTTTGCACATGGATTTTTGGGCTTTCAGTGCTCAAAGTGACTTTCATACTTCATGTTGGACTTATAAGATTGCCTCTACCAATTTTCAAGCTTTGAATCAAATTTTTTCCCAGTCAATTGGACAATTGACCTAGAAATCAACTATATTGGGGAAAAAGTCAACTGTGGCCAATTTATAGTCAAACCTCATAATTTTTTATCCACATCAACATTATAGACTCATATTAACCATTTGATCAAGTTTGGACCACAACTCCTCAAGAAATTTGATCAGATCATCAAAAGGGCAAAATGATCATTTTTAGGGTTGTGAGTGTATAAGGGCAATTTCTGATTTTTCACCTAGCCAATGGCAAATTGGGTTCAAGCATGGATTCAAGGACTAAATGGAATCATATTTACCTATTCACAAGGTTCAAAAGATCTCAAATGCATTGGATTGACAGATGAATTTTTCAGTCAACTGATCAAAATTTGACTATACACTGAAAAGTCAAACTTTGACTTTTTGGTCAAAATCAAGTGTCAAGAGTCATTTTTCATCAAGATGAGTCAAAACATGAAACTTGTTCATCAAGAAACCTAATTTTGTAAATTAGGGTTTAAGATTGAAAAATTTCATAACTTAGAATTTTTCTAAGTTATGAAATTTTCTTATTTTTTCCCAACTTTGCCCAACATTTTCACCATGATGAAATTGGATTCAAACAAAACCTCTAACATGAAAGTTGTAGTGCTCCACAAAATCTACAACTTTGATTCACAAAGTTTTCCCAAAAGAGGCTTGGATCTCAAGTTATGATTTTTGGAACAAGGGTCCATGAAACTTTTAACTTAGTTAAATTTTGCCCTAGTTTAGGCAGGATTTTGACCTATCTTCATGACCATTTTTCACATAGTTCCACTTGTAATCTCATAATGCATTTCAAATATGGATTTTAGAGCATTTTACAAGATTTCCAAAATGTCTAAGAACTCTCCAAAATCATTTGTGGTTAGGGAGAATCGAAGGTTTGAATTTGGCAAAAACTCACTTTGATCCATGGCATGTTTCATGTTGCTACAAGTTGCAATTTCCATCCAGCATTGTTTGTACTTGATTACAGGTCCCTAAACCCTTTCATACTCAATAATTAAATGCAAATCCAATGGTTTGAAGCTTTGTTCTGATTATTAGAAGATTACACAAGAGAATAATCCAAAAATAGCAAAAAGGCAACATTGCCATTTTTGTCAAAACTTGCTTTATGTCAAATTGCATCCTTGAGCCTTGAACCAAATCTTGTACAGAAAACCAAATCCACAAAATTGGGGCCAAGCTCACACAATGTATGCAGGGTTAGAGCTAGCCTGTACAGGCCTGCTCTTGGTCACTTCTCATTTTTTGCTTCATAACCAAGAAACTTGCCAAAATCACATTACTTGCATATCTGTTATAACCAACTCTTGCAAGCATTTGAGACAAGTTTTTGACATTGCCTTGAGCCAGAAACACGAGCCCTCTATCCCTCAAACACTCTTGAACATCAAAACACCAAAAACTTGCAAAATAGTGCACTCCCTGCAGTTTCACTTCCATCTCACAAGTTACTCGTGCGTTTTGCCCTAAACTTGTTCCAATACATTCCATATAACCTATCCAAGCTATTCCAACCATTGGACAGTGACTGTAACTCCATTTGCAAGCTTCACCATTTCTGTTTTCAGCTTGTGCAGGTTGAGTTCTACAAGCTTGCTCAAGCAAGTCCAAAGCAAACTAGGCATTGGGGAAGGTCAAAAGAAAGTTCGGGCAAGCTCCCAAGCACCTCAGGTCTCACTGAAAAGCTCCACATTACCATACACGAGTTCATCTGAAACAGGTATTTGTCACCTTTCTATCTCTCTATTTAGGAATCATTAGGCTTAGGTTTGTGAATAAAAAATGTAGTACTCATAGCCCTGAAGTTGTACATATGCTTAGATTTCATTTAAGTTAATCGTGTTAAGAGAATTTGATTCATGAACTTCCTGAAAAAGTTAGGTTAGAATTTAGGGCCAGAGAAATTCTCTCTGGTCTTTGAGAGTTAGATTGAGTTCTTTACATGGTTGGAATCGTCTTGAAAAATGCTATAACTTTTGTGTTATGAGTTTTTGCATTAGAGCACATATGCAGGAGTTGGATATTTGAATCAGGCGCGCGTATTTTGTTTGACAAAGGTTGAAGATGAAGCTGATCTGGGCTGGGCCTTGAATTGGCTTTCTTTTGACACCTCCCCATTTGCTGACTGCACCCCCTGGCCCATTTGTTTTATATTTTTATATTTTTTCTATTTCATTTACATTTTTTATTTTTATTTTATTTTTTCTAAACATAAAAAATTACTAAAAACATTTTCATAAATTTTCACATTTTATTTTGTATTTTTTATTATTTTTTCTAACATAAAAAATAGTTTTCTTAAATAATATACTTTTATTTTTTTTCTAAATAAACTTGTAAATACTACAAAAAATATTATACTTTTATTTTTATCATTTAAATATTTAAATAATATTTTTTTAACATATTTTTATTTTTTGACATTTGTATATATTTTTATTTTATTATACATAAACAAAAATTAGGGTTTTTTTCTCTTAACAAAAAAAAATCTTTTATTCTCTTATTTTTTAATACATTAAATATTATATTTTTACATACATAAAAATAAACAAAAACATTCTTTGCATATTTATAATATTTTGCATATTCATATTTAACTTGCTTATTTAAATATTGTTTATTTATTATTTGATGCAAAGAGTTCAATTTGGATGTAATAGTAAATATTAGGGTTTTATTTTCTTGCAAATACTCCCCATTCAAAATTGTATCCCCCTCCCCATATCAATGTTGTAATAGCCTAGATTATTTTTTACGCATTTATGCTTTCAAATATGTCATGATAGAGATTATGGTTTGTATGCAATATCCAAAATCAAAACAAATAGTTAGACCTAATACAAGACAAAAATGCATGAAAATGACAACACAATGCACACATGCACCCTCTAGGGTTTCATCCACTTGTTGCCTTTAAAAGGGCCATGTTATGCATGTTGAGTATCTTGGCAAAATAAAAACAAAACAAAAGATCATAGTCCCTCAATGACGCTATCTTGGTTGCCTATACAAAAATGATCTAGTCCCTCAAAAAATTGCTAAAGATACTTAGCACAATTGCTATCATGGTCAACACGATGACCCGCGCCTGTCCCGTTTAACATCCAAATACAAGGTTGTTTACCAAATGCAATGGTAAAACAACACTGTCAAAAGGGTTAAAAATATGTAGGAAAGATCTTTGAGTAGATAGGGTAGACAACTCTTAGTTACTTGATCAAAGCTTGCAAAAACATCCTTGCCATTTTCAAACACACACCACAACACAATTTCAAAACATTTCCCAAAACAAACTTTCAAACTTTCAAACTTTCAAACTTTCAAACATTGAAACATCTTTTCAAAAGACAATACACCTTTGTATACATTCAAACAAGAATTATTACAAAGGTTGCCACAATGATGGCCTCTTTTCAAAACATTTTCAAAACCACACACAAAGCACCATTTCAAACAATTGAAAAGAAAAAGCAAGTGATCTAAACAAGTAACTAAGAGCCCATGGATAACCATGGATGAAAAGGGTGCTTGCACCTTCCCTTTTCATAATCTACCCCCCGAACCCAAGAAAACATCTCAAAGGTCTTTCCTGTGCTTTTTGACCTTTCCTTTGGATAAAATAAAAAATCGGTGGTGACTCTTGCTAAACCGAAACATTTGCGAACACAAATGCAAAACCTCAAGTCAGTTCTCCCACCGCATCACATGTACCAATCCAGAACTTCTGATTCCACTGACGTTCCTTTCTGAGTCATCACACGCCTGGCTTCAGAACTTCTGATCCTTGTTGTTTTTTTCTTGCAGCAGCACGCTGTTTCTATCTTTCATTTATTTTCCTTTTCATCATTTTTAATATTAACATAAAAATATTTTTCTTTTATTAATTTATTTATTTTTTCATTAAGACAAAAACATTTTCTAAACAAGTCCTTTTTCTTTCTTATATTGTACATTTCAATATGGTTGTAATAGTAACTTAGGATTTAATTTTATTTGCAACCCCCATTTGTAAGTATGTACCCCATCCCTAAAATATTGTAATAGCGAAGGACTTTACATTTCTGCAATTTATCGCTTTCGAATAAAAATGCTAGTAATTAGGGTGTGTATGGCAAGACATGAAATTGACAAATAGATCACCCTAAGCAAGACTAAATGCATGTAATCAAACACACTTTGCACACATGCACCCTTAGGGTAATCTCCACTTGTTTCCTAAAAAATAGTCATGTCCCTCGAACATGGGCGTTTTAGCAAAAGACCCTCGATAAAAGATCGTAGTCCCTCGATGACCCTCAATGTTGCCTTCGGTAAACGATCTAGTCCCTAAAAACAACATTGCTAAAACGTCTTATAGGTTGCCTTCTATGACTATACAAACTTCCCACACTCGTCCCTTACACATACAACGATAGGGCTTCTTACCAAAACAATGGTAATATAGCAACGTCTAAAGGAGGAGAAAAAGAACACCTAAGACCTTTTGAGTAGGTAGATTCGCTCTTAGTTGCTTGCTTTCTCACAATGAAAACATTCTATACACCAACACTCTCACTTTGAAATATTTTCAAAAGACAACACTTTGTATGTGTTCTTATAGAGACGAGAGTCATTACAAAGGAAACCCTTTTCAAAAACACGTCCCACAAACACCTCTTTGAACTATTTTCAAAATAACACTTTGTACGCATTCTTAAAGAGACGAGAATCATTACAAAGTCACATTTTCAAAATACTTTCAAAACCCACATCACATGCATACATTCTAACAAAATAAAGTGATCTAGTAAGTAACTAAGAGCCCATGGAAAACCATGGATGAAAAGGGTGCTAATACCTCCCCTTTTCATAATCTACCCCCTGAACTCAAGAAAACATCTCTAAAGGTCTTTCCTGTGCTTTTTCATCTTTCCTTATTGGATAAAAGAAAAGTCGGTGACGACTCTTGCTAACCGCAACATTTGAAAACACAAACACAAAACAATCAAGTCAGTTCTCCCACTGCATCACAAAGTGTAATCACAATAACCTGAACACAAAACAAATAAACAACCCAATGCCTTGAGGTGAACCTCAAGAGCTCCAGACAAAATAATCAGATAAGGTTACAAGGTCTCCAATCATAGGCCAAAGTTTCTTATCCTAAGTCCAAAAAAGTCCAATGCTCCATAATGCCAAGGATAGTAACCAAATAGTCCAAGTATCATTAAAGATTTTTAGGGTTTATGTTGATTATTAGGTGTTTTGAAAAAGAAAAGTAAAGCTCAAGTGAGCAAAAATAAAAATGAGAAGAAAGTAAATACTCAAATGAGCAAAGATGAAAATGGCATAAAATGTAAATGCTAAAAGTAAATAGTGCATAAAAATAATAGAGCATATAATAAAAATACAAGATAAAGTCAATTATTAATGATTAGTGGTTAGCTGAATGATTATCTTGAAACTTGCATTTGGAACTTGTTAGAGAATTGGTAGAACCAAAGCCTCCACACAACAAGTTGCATTTTCTTTTTGTCAAGTATATCATCCATTTGGAATCCTCATAAGTACCATTTAATGATCAACGATTTTTAAGTGATCTGTGTTGACTAAAGGTGTTGTAGATCCATTAGAGGATTAGTAGAATCAAAGCCTTCACACAATATATCTCAAGGTTATTGGATCAAAGATATCAAATTAACATACTTGGGCTTGCAAACATAAGTTTGGGCCATGAATGATCATTTATTCGAATCAGAATAAAATTTAGCGATATGTTAAGCAATCATAAGTGGACTTATATAGAAGTCGCACCTATTTTGAGGTCGGTCAATAGCAAACGATGCACCATTTATTTTGAGACATGATATAGAGATCATCCTCCAATAACACTTAATGCAATAAGAAGGGGATGAGATGAAGTTGGGTGGGAGAGAAAATATAAACCACTTTTGAATTAAATTTAATCAAACTATTACTAAAATCATTCATCCTTTTTTGTGGAGTTAAACTCAACACCATGGATCCAATGATGTTAATAAAGCTCATGATCAAAAATTTAACCCAAGATCAACCAGAAAATAATCACAAAATAATATTGCTTTAGTATATACATTAAAAAAAGGTTTAAAAATGTTTAAAATTAGAAATAAAAAGAAAAAATATCAACTATGTTCCAATTAATCAAGAAATAAAAGGTAAGATCATGGAAAAATCAGAAAGGGCTCAAATGATTTTCTAAATTTTTTGATAATTTTTTAAAGTCAGAAACTATTTTTAAAATTAAAAGAAAGGGGTAAAATAAACCAAAAATGATAAAAAATAGCAAAGTCAGAAATAAAAATAAAATAAGGTCACCAATATTTGTCACAATATCATTGGATCATTCCATAATTTTTTCAGAATTTAAAAATGCATAAAAATATTTTTAAACATTTAAATCAATTCAAATAAAGTGAAAATTTATAAAAAAAATACCAAAACTCAAAATTAAATTTTGAAAAAATAAATATCAGAAAGAGAATAATAAAAAATATTTTCCGTAATATTTTCAGATTTTTTGGACTTAAAATGAATTTTCTATAATTTTTGAAGTTTAAAACAATTAATTATAAAAACTCAGAAAAGAAAATAAAAGTAAAAAATATGTGGACCATTGGATGAGAGTCAAAACGCGTTAGTAATCAAATCCAAGGAATCTGGCGCGCTGTGCATATCATGGTCATTAGTGAATAAAGCACTGAATCAATTATTAAATCAGAGTTCAAAAATAACAAGTGGGCTGCCATCATTGGTTGGAAGATGACACGTTGGTCACCTTTAACCTCCAGCCAACCTGAATTGCAGGTATCTCAAACTGTAAAATCAAAAGCTCGGACCTATGCCATTCGCTTTGTCTCTTCAAGACAAAGACAACCACACATTCGCGACAAATTTATATAAATTGTAGCTCAAGAAATTTGGAAGGAAAGTTTTGAAAAGGGATTTAAAATTTCATGGTCAAAACGTGTTTCCAATTGAAAACAAGTGTTGCAACTAGAACCAGGGAAATGGGAGCATCACAATGATATCAATGTTTTGAAGAATTGATGAAGAAATCTACCTATTGAAGTTGAGTTGCAGAGCTCTGAAACTGGACTTCTATGTAGCAATATAGGGCATGATTCTTGAATGTAATTATATGGTTAGCTTCAGGGAAGATCAAGGAAGGTGAATTTATGGAGAAATTGGATTGAAAAAGGCTTGGGAATAGATTTCGAAGTTACTGAATTCTGAGTTACGTAACAAGTTTGGCAGGGTGATTCTGGCTATCCAAGCTTGAGGAAATGAATGGGGAATGATCCTGTATTTATAGGGAATTAAATGGAATGTCCAAGCGTGTGAAATGATGAAGTTTGGAGGGAAATCGTGTGAGGTTTCAAACAAGAAAAGTGTGACTTCCAATTTGATCAAAACTCATCCAAAGTGCGCGTTTTGTTATGCTAATCACTTATGGAACTTTATTAAACATGTTTAGAGGCATAAACGTGTAGAAACAAAGTGTTTAGAAGCCAAATCAAGGATTTCAAACTTCTGACTTGGTGAAAAATTCAGTTTCAAAGTGCCAACTTCTGAACAATGGCATTCTCAACTCAAGGGGTCTTAGGGCATGATTCTTGGTGTTTCAGAAAGATGAGGTTACAAGCTTTGCAATGGAAAAAGAATGGAATCAAATGGATGCTTGAACTGAAAGTTGTGTTGAGTCAAAGTTGGAGAAAAAATGTTGGTTTTCCATACTTAGAAATATTTAAAAAAATTTCTTCAAAAGTGACCTATAATGTTTTGCATCCAAACATAGCCTTCCACTTGGAATTTACTGTTGACCAAAAAAAGATGGCATGAAGTAGATCTCTTGAATGAAATTTTGGGACTTGAACCATCCAAAATCTCCAAAATTTGAGAGAGTTATGAATTGTTGAAGTTGGCAAAAAATCATGAAATGACCTATAATCGTTTGTATCCTTAGGGCATCTTCCATCCATTTTATCACTTTGCACATAAAATAAGGCATAAAGTTCACATCTTCAAGATAATTATGGAAAAAGAGTGGGCTCAAGGTGATAAAAATTGACAAAGTTATGATCATTTGAAGTCACATATAAGAAATTAAGGGTTCATTTGGAGGACTTGTGATCTTTCTTCATCATCAAGCTTATTACACATGAAAAATCCTTGGAACTTTTGAAGTTATTTGTTGATAACCCTTTGAAGAGAAGGATGTTTTTTGGAATCACTCAAAAATACCAAAAGATGAGCAAGATATGCTTCTTTGAAGTTCAAAACCCTAGCTCCTAGATCAAGAAAATGCCTTTAGGAACCTTGACAATTTTGAACAACCTTCTTGTACGAACATTCTTGATTTGTAAATAGAAGTTGTTGAGGATGATAAGGAGAACTAATAGCCATCAAAACCATTTCCATATCTTGAGAATTGAGAGGAATATTCACTTGTGACCAATGGGAACAAAGCCCTGTCCAAGCATGACAACTTCTTCAATCAACCCCTTGTATTTTTGAACCAAATTTGATAATATTGAAATGTGTGAATCAAAATAACCTTGCCATGCCATTTCCTACAAAACAAATCCAACGGTGAGGTTTAAACTTCTCAAGCTTTAATGACTAGGGCATGGAAATATACTCATGAACCCATGGAGCAACTTGTTAAATCTCATTGTCTTTACTTACATTATTAGTGAGACAAAACAACATTGCACTTTATTAATTAAAAGGAAATTCAAAACAAAACATGCATGATCAAAAAAGAAAAACAAGTCAAGGTGCTTGGTGATTCCTCAAAGAGCAAAGTTAAATGTAGGGAGGGGAACCAAGAATCCTAATGTGATCTTGTTGTGAGGGAATCAACTTGGTATGATGAAGGGATCTTAAGGGAAAAAATTAGGGTACAACAGCTTCCCTTATTTAAGTTTCTTCTATCCGGAGATACAAAGGTTAAAAGTCTTTGTGTCGACGCGATCGAAGATACTTAAATATAAAAACAAACCCTATTTTTGGCCCTAAGATGCCATGCAATGTCGATGAGTATGAATGCATATGGACAACTCTAAAGGGACACAAAGCACCACTAGGTATGTAACAAAATTAAAGAAAGAAGAGAGTTAACCCAACCAGGAAAATAAATCACTGGTGGATCAAAAAGACCTGAATCAGAGAGGATGGTAAAATGGTCAAACGATACACCAACTTCTACCGAAGGCGAAACTACCAATGTTCACTGAAGGTAAAAGGAAGAGAAATAACAACATTGACGTCCACTAAGGTTGAGCTACCAACGCTCACCAAAGGTAGCAAAAAGATAACAATTATCGACGTTCACTGCTGATGATCTACCAACTTTCACTGAAGGAAGAGAGAAAATATATCATAGCATCACCGTTCACTGAAGGTAGCAAAAAGATAACAATCACCAACTTTCACTGAAGGTAGAGAGAAAATATATCATAGCATCGTCGTTCACTGGCGATGAACTACCAATATTCACTGAAGGTAGCAAAAAGATAACAATCACCAAATTTTACTGGAGGTGATCTACCAACTTTCACTGAAGGTAGAGAGAAAATATATCATAGCACCTCCGTTCATTGACGATGAACTACCAACGTTCACTAAAGGTAGCAAAAAGATAACAATCATCGATGTTCACTACTGATGACCTACCAACTTTCACTAAAGGTAGAGAGAAAATATGTCATAGCATCATCGTTCACTGACGATGAACTACCAACGTTCACTGAAGGTAGCAAAAAGATAACAATCACCAACTTTCACTGAAGGTGAAGAGAAAATATATCATAGCACCTCCGTTCACTAACGATTAAATACCAACATTCACTAAAGGTAGCAAAAAGATAACAATCACCAAATTTCACTGAAGGTGAAGAGAAAATATATCATAGCATCTCTGTTCATTGATGATGAACTACCAACGTTCACTGAGGGTAGCAAAAAGATAACAATCACCAACTTTCACTGAAGGTGAAGAGAAAATATATCATAGCATCGTCGTTCACTGATGATGAACTACCAACATTCACTGAAGGTAGCAAAAAGATAACAATCACCAACTTTCACTGAAGGTGATCTACAAACTTTCACTGAAGGTAGAGAGAAAATATATCATAGCACCGCCATTCACTGATGATGAACTACCAACGTTCACTAAAGGTATCAAAAAGATAACAATCATCGACGTTCACTGCTAATGACCTACCAACTTTCACTGAAGGTAGAGAGAAAATATATCATAGCATCGCCGTTCACTAACGATGAACTACCAACGTTAACTGAAGGTAGCAAAAAGATAACAATCACAAACTTTCACTGAAGGTTATCTACCAACTTTCACTGAAGGTAGAGAGAAAATATATCATAGCACCGCCGTTCACTGATGATGAACTACCAACATTCACAGAAGGTAGAAAAAAGATGACAATCATCAACTTTCACTGAAGGTGAAAATAAAATATATCATAGCACCGCCTTTCACTAACGATGAACTACCAACGTTCACTCAAGGTAGCAAAAAGATAACAATCACCAACTTTCACTGAAGGTGAAGAGAAAATATATCATAGCACCTCCGTTCACTAACGATTAAATACCAACATTCACTGAAGGTAGCGAAAAGATAACAAGTTTCCCCAAAATTCTAGCGTTTCACCTAAAATGGGTCTCAACTTCTTCTTTAACCGAGGCGCTTTGCCTGGAAAGGGTAAGCTATCTGAAATAAAGAGACTTCCACCTGCCAATATTTCATAACAAATTGTCTCTACGATATTGAAAGACTTTCCATCCACTGGATTAATTTGACAACAAACTGCAAACTATCCACTCATAGAGAAGATAACAAAAAGTAACATCGACTTTTACGGAGAAGCGTGAGTTGCTCAAATAAAGAGACCTGCTACTTGTTGTTATAGGAAGATTTATAGAAATGACTTCCTGGGGAAAGCAATACGGCTTCCTGGGGAATGAAATATGACTTCCCGGGGAAATGCCAACATATTCTTGCTGAGGAGATAAAAGTTTTATCGTGCCAAAATAAATGCACATTTCCTAAACCAATGCTCGAAGCTTGTAGAAATCCAAGGTGATAATAATGCTGGGAAACAAAGATTCAAACCAGAAATAAACTGGAGTGAAATAGTCAACCAAAATACATCTTTTGAGAAATAAACTCAAGAGGGAAACCCAATCTATCCATCCAAAGAGCTGCACCAGAAGGCTAAAGCAAAAATCTTCCACGAGGGGTAACTCAGTGGGGAAATTGAAAGAATATACGCTTTCTGCTTAAGGCCAACACTTTATTGGAGAGAGGACAACATAACTCTGCAAAACAAGGTAGTATGTCAACACAAATATAATGAATATGAATGAGCAATGATTTGCTAAAATTAACTATGCATGATGTATGTATGAATGTATGAGTGTTATCATGTATATGATGACAAAACAAACATATAACACAGGGAGTAACCAGGAAAAACCAACTCGGGCACAAACAACACTCGGCTAAATCACATCCAAAGTGAACAATCCCGGAAAAAGTAAATGCCAACTAAGGAAACAAAATCTACTGCCTGCTTTAACTTTACTAGGGAGAAACGAAATCCAGAGATAAACAAATCAAAGTGATAAAATAGTACAAATACAGGGATAGAACATCCTTCTTCAGGCTTTATCGGGGAAACAAATGTTTTCAAAAGTAACACTTCTATTGGGGATTGCAAAACCAATCTTAAATAAAGTAGATGGACACCAAATCATTAAAACATTCACTTGGGAATTCAAGCCCATTTCATCGGGAAGGTTAACACCACATCCCAAAGGGGAAAACCACAATACATTCTTCACTAGAATAATCGGGGACCTGCGTTCTTCAAGAGTAATTATGGTACCAACTTCTCTGGAAAAAGAACTTCCATTAAACCGAACAAAAACTTCACTGGAGAAAACGCGGGTTGAAACTTCACCTTATGAAAACTCAAGAAAGAGGAGAAATGATTACAAGCTTGATCGAGGCTACCGGAGTCACGAACCCAATACGGCGAATCATCCTGAGTAAACCTTTCCGAGGGGAATAAAAACTTCCTAAAACAACTGGAGTTTGTCCATTCCTGGGATCACCATTTTTGTTGTTGTTATTTTTTCGCATCACAAATTCTAAAGTAAAAGCAAATTGTAAATTCTTTTTGAAAATTCGATTTTGTTATTTAATATTTTTTCTTTGAAAGTTATTATCAATAATAAATGGAGTCTTTGCAAGCTAAACGAAATAAGAAACACAAAGAATTGGGTAACAACTCAAACTTTATTAATAGAATGGTAGTCTGCGAATGGCGAGACTCCATAGATGATTACAAAGTTTGGAAAATGGTAATATATAATGGAAATGATACATTGAGATACAATGACCGCTATCCCCTCTAAAAAATTTTGAAATCCTGAGCAGCAGCTTCCGTTGGAGTATGATGAGCATTCGAGAAAATTGTTGCTTCCATGATCAGATCTTGCATGATACAGTTACTTGCCAATAAAGTCCCTAACTTTTGCCTAGGCTGCCCTTGCGGGTTTTCAACTTAGCGGGGAATTTATTCTGTTTATGTCTCTAATTTTCCCCTAGACCTCCCTTTCGGGTTTTCGGCCTACCGAGACGCTCTTTTTTTCCTAAGCCGTCTTTTCAGGTTTTCAACTTAGCGAGTTGTTCTTTTATTTCTTTAGGCAAAGTATTTCTTGACTGCATCAGCATTCATGGGACGTGGGAACTCCTCGCCGTCCATAGTTTCAAGAATTAATGCACCGCCAGAGAAGGCTTTCTTGACAACATATGGGCCTTCAAAATTGGGAGTCCACTTACCCATAGAATCAGTGTTGAAAGACATGATCTTCCTGAGCACGAGTCCGCCTTCTCTGAATTCACGAGGTTTGACCTTTTTATCAAAAGCTTTCTTCATTCTTTTCTGATATAACTTTCCATGACACAAAGCTGTCATTCTCTTCTCTTCGATCAAATTTAATTGGTCAAACTTGTTCTGGACCCATTCAGCCTCTATCAACTTGGTTTCCATTATCACACGCAAAGAGGGAATCTCAACCTCGACTAGGAGTACAACTTCCATTCCATACACTAGGGAGAACAGGGTTGCTCCTGTTGAAGTGCGAACAGACTTCTGATATCCATGAAAAGCAAAAGGGAGCATTTCATGCCAATCTTTATAAGTAACGACCATCTTCTGGATGATTTTCTTGATATTCTTATTAGCAGCTTCAACAGCCCCATTCATCTTTGGCCTGTATGGAGATGAATTATGATGGACAATCCTTAACTCTTCACACAGCTCTGTCATCATCTTATTGTTCAAATTCGAGCCATTGTCAGTAATAATTCTACTCGGCACACCATACCAACATATCAGATTATTATTGATGAAACGCACCACCACCTACTTAGTAACATTGGCATATGAAGCAGCCTCCACCCACTTGGTGAAGTAATCAATTGCTACCAAGATAAAACAGTGTCCATTTGAGGCTTTGGGTTTTATCATCCCGATCATGTCAATACCCCACATAGAGAAAGGCCATGGGGAAGAGATCACATTGAGAAGTGTCGGAGGCACATGGACCTTATCTACATAAATCTGACATTTATGACCCTTCTTTGCAAATTTATAATAATCAGATTCCATTGTCAACCAATAGTAATCTTCCCTTAGCATCTTTTTAGCCATCGAATGTCCATTGGCATGAGTGCCAAATGAACCTTCATGAACCTCATGCATCAACATACCTGCTTCATGTCTATCCACACATCTGAGCAAGACCATGTCATAATTTCTTTTATACAACACATTTCCACTAAGGAAGAAACTGCCAACCAATCTTCTCAATGTCTTTCTATCCTCCTTTGATGCACCAATCGGGTATTCCCGAGTCTGAAGAAAATGCTTGATGTCATGATACCAAGGTTTTTCATCTGCTACCTCCTCTGTTGTAAACACATGAGCAGGCATATCCAGACGCCGAACCATAACTCAAGGTATATCATTCTAAGTATTTACTTGGTACATAGAAGCCGGAGTTGCCAGAGCATCCGCCATCTGATTTTCATCTCTAGGAATGTGATGAAATTCAACTTTATTGAAGAAGGGTAACAATCTTATAGCATAATCTTTTTAGGGGATCAAGTCGGGGTGACGAGTATCCCATTCTCCTTTAATCTGATTTATTACCAAAGCTGAATCACCATACACATCTAGAATTTTAATTCTGAGATCAATAGCTTCCTCGAGACCCATGATGCAAGCCTTATATTCTGTTATATTATTAGTACAATCAAATGCCAACCTTGTAGTAAAAGGAATGTGCGATCCATGTGGAGTGACAATCACAACACCAATTCCTTTACCATAAGCATTTACAGCTCCATCATATATCATACTCCTACGAGATTCAGGGTCAGGACCTTCCTTAGTCGATGGTTTATCATAATCTTTTACTTTCAGGAACATCGCATCTTCATCAGGGAAATCATACTCCACAGACCGATGATCCTCCACTGGTTGGTGAGCAAGATAATTTGCCAATATGATGCTTTTAATAGCTTTTTGAGTGCGGTATTCAATGTCATATTTACATGACAACATCTGCCAGCGGGAAATTCTCCCAGTGAGAGCAGGCTTTTCAAAAATGTACTTGATTGGATCTATTTTGGAGATCAACCAAGTAGTGTGATTCAACATATACTGCCGTAAATGCTTTGTCGCCCAGGCTAGAGCACAACATGTCTTTTCCAGCATGGAATACCGTGTTTCACAATCAGTAAACATTTTACTGAGATAATAAATGGCAAACTCTTTCTTCCCTGTTTCATCATGTTGTCCCAGAATACAACCCATGGAATCATCTAACACTGTCAAATATATAATCAACGGTCTTCCTTCGACAGGAGGGAGCAAGATAGGAGGTTTAAGCAGATATTATTTAATAATTTCAAATGCCCTTTGGAAGTCATCCGTCCATACACATCCTTGATCTTTCTTTAACAACTTAAATATCGGTTCACATGTTACAGTCATGTGGGAAATGAATCTGGAAATATAATTCAAATGCCCGAGGAACCCTCTGACTTAATTTTCAGTTCTTGGTGCTGGCATCTCTTGAATTGCTTTGAATTTATCGGGGTCAACTTTAATTCCTTTATGGCTAATAATGAAACCCAACAATTTCCCCGATCGGACACCGAAGGTACACTTATTTGGATTAAGGCAGAGACGATACTTCCTCAAACGCTGAAACAATTTCAACAAATCTTCTACATGTCCTTCTTTAGTCCGGGATTTAGCAATCATATCATCAACATATACTTCGATTTCCTTGTGCATCAGATCATGGAATAGGGTTTTCATAGCCCTCTGGTACGTTGTACCAGCGTTCTTCAACCCGAAGGGAATCGCTCTGTAACAGAATGTTCCCTAGGGTGTGATAAACATTGTTTTTTCCATGTCCTCAGGAGCCATCCTTATTTGATTATATCCGGAAAATCCGTCCATGAACGAGAATAACTTGAATTTTGATGTGCTATCCACTAACGTATCAATGTGTGGCAATGGAAAATCATCTTTTGGACTAGCTTTATTTAGATCTCTATAATCTACGCACATGCAGACTTTTCCATCTTTTTTCGGTACTGGGACAATATTGGCAATCTATTGAGGATACACTGATGTCACAAGAAAATCGACATCAATATGCTTTAGAACCTCCTCTTTGATTTTCAATGCCATATCTGGGTGAGTTCTTCTCAACTTCTATTTGATTGGTGGACACCCTGGCTTCAACGGAAAACGGTGCTCTACAATATCTGTATCTAGATCAAGCATGTCTTGGTAAGACCAAGCAAAAATATCTATATATTCTTTAAACAACTCAATCAACTTGCTCTTCACATCAGGATGCATCAATGCTCCAATCTTGACTTCTTTTGGATCTTCTTCTGAACCCAAATTGATTACTTCCAATGCATCTTTATATGGATGAATGGAATTTTCCTCGTGCTCAAGAAACCGTGAGACCTCTTGTGGAATCTCATCATAGTCTTCTTCTTCGGCCCCATACACATGACATTCAAAGTTGGGAGAGGGTGCTGGGTCATTGTATTCAATGAGTTTTTTAATTAATCTGCACATATGATTTATGATTGCATTTAGAAACTGACACATATAACAAGTGATCATGAAGATTAAATTTAAGTTATTATTGAAAGGTTTTTTTTTTCTGATTACCATTTTCCAAGAAAAAGCAGAAAACAAAGATACAATTTGGGAACAAAGTCAACTTTTATTATTGATTTTAAAAGTCACAGCAAACAGATAAGCCCTACAACATTAATACTTCCACCTTTAGCATAGTGAAAGCTTTTCAAGAAGATTTAACAAATTAAATTACTTTGAAACATGTATGCAAGAGGGAACATCAATGGTGATCCAATTCTGAACCCTAACTCCGTGCGTCACATAATTCGGCATTTCCTTCTCTGTTTCATCTTCCACAATGGCATTAATCCTGGAAACAGTTGGATAAAGATAACCCCCACTATGGAAGATGTCTTGATACTTGCTCGCAGTAGACTTTGGCTTCATGCTCCTACCTTTGTCATTCTTCAAAGAGAACCCCAAGTCGGATATGTTCTTGTTCACAGGTGGATCCACAATCTATCCCATACCTCGCTATGACCCTTACGCACAACCTGTTGCGCATCCTTAAGTGAAACCATGGAATTCTCATTTCCTCTTATGTTGTCAATAGATAAAGCTTGGAACTGGTTTCCAACAGTAGCTTCATCCGCCTCTACAATGCTGAACGAGGATAAATGAGATATCAATAATTTGTGTTCCCCATTTATGATTACCACTTTCCCTTCACTTACAAACCTCAGTTTCTGGTGTAAAGTTGAAGTGACAGCCCCTGCCTCATGTATCCACGACCTTCCTAGAAAACAGCTATAAGCGGGTACAATATCCATGACCTGGAAAGTAATCTGAAACAAATGTGGTCCTATATGAATAGGCAAGTCCACCTCACCAATAACAGATTTCCTTGATCCATCAAACGCTTTCACAATGATGCCACTCGGGTGCATGGGCGTTCCCTGATATTTCAACTTTAAAAGAGTGCTCCTCAGTATAATGTTCAAAGCGGGTCCATTATCAATCAGCACATTGGATAATGAATCATTCTTGCAGTTCATAGAAATGTTGAGGGCCAGGTTGTGATTCCTTCCTTCATCTGGTAATTCATCATTGCAGAAACTCAAATTATTACATGACATAATGTTCCCTACTACACTGCTGAACTGGTCTACAGGAATATCACTCTCCACAAAAGCTTGGTCTAATACCCTCATCAAGGATTATCTGTGAGCAGATGAGTTCATCAATAAAGCCAAAATAGTTATTTTTGAAGGAGTCTGCAGTAGCTGATCTACAATTCTGTAGTCACTCATCTTGAATATATTTAAAATATCACCCACTTATTTCTCTAATGTAGCTCCACTAGTCTCATCCGTAGCCTTCTTGGGTTCAACGTTCTCAGCAATTTTCTTTCCAACACTAAAACCTCCTCTAACAACTGGTACAAATACACGACCTCTGCGGGTCACTCTGCTATACTCAGCAATATTCCCAACATCAGGTATTGGCTGGATGGGAACTTCCACACCATCCTCTAAGATTGTAGCATTATACTTGTAGGGTACAGCTTTATCCGTCTTGTAGGGAACAGGACCCGGGAAACTAATCACCAATGGTGTAACAACTGGCTTACTATAATACTTGACTTCAAAATAGGCAGCTGCACCAAAACAAGGTACAATGACGTTTAACCCTTCTTCAACATAATCAGTCATCATTGAGTCATCTCTGGAAAACAAATCCTCATCTGAGGAGAAATACTCATCTGCAGAGGCATACTCTTCATTCGACTCTTCTTCAGTCAAACAAACCTCAACCATATCAACTTCATGGTAATCATCCCTTTGACTTGTAACCTTGATAGTCCCATTATCTAACAACAACTGAACACCTTTTTTCACGATTGAACATCCTCGGGGGTCCCGACAGCAAATTCGGCAAGATCCATACTGGTGTTCTTCCTGACCAGCCAAGTGGCAGGAAATAGCATGCAATTGCACAAGATCCTCATTTATATACTCTACATCAAAAATTCTGAATTCTCCAGGACATCCAGAAACCATATTCACTTCCTCTTCGTACTCTTCCCTAGGCCTGATTTTGTGGATGAGGCCCTCATCCATCATTTCCTGTAAATCAGCCTTTATCTTATCACAACCCTGTATGTATGTACTGCAAATAGCACAACCAGAATGGTCATGCGTATAGTAGATAAATTCACAAAGGTCTGCATGCATTTTCACCAAATCTCCTCTAACCAGATTAATATCAAAAATCCGGAAGTCGCCTGGACAACCGACCACCATATTCACAACATTTACTCCCCCATGCTTTGGTAGAGGATTGTCTTTCACATTAGGTCCCACATCCTTGAAAGATAGAATACCATACTTCACCAATTTCTGCACCTCAGTCTTCTAAGGATAACAATTCTCAACATTATGCCCTAGTGCTCCCTGATGAAAAGCACATGTTTGGTCTACTTTGTAGTACCAAGGAAACGGTGATGGTATAACGGGAGGTGATCGGGTATGAACTAACTTATTCTGAATCAATGTCGGTATTAACTCTGTATAGCTCACAGGAATAGGGTCATAACTCTCCCTTCTCTGATTATACCCTTGATTCCCCTGCTGGGATGGTCTCTGATAAGCAATTGTAGTTGGAGCTGCACCCACAACTGGATTAACTGAGGCGACTTGCTGATGACGCTGATAATTCCTTCTAGGAGTATTAACCCTCCTCTCTTGCATAACAACATTTGCATCCTCTTCCTTTTTCTTGGTAAATCCATAAGATGGCTTCTTCACACCTCCATAGCTTTCACTTCTCGTTAAACGGCCCACTCTTGCAGCCTCTTCTAAGCGGATACCCATTCCTACCATTTCAGTAAAGTCACTTGGCGCACTTGCTATCATCCTCTCATAGTAGAAAGCACCCAGGGTCTTCAAGAAAATATTAGTCATCTCCTTCTCTTCCATGGGAGGAATCACTTGGGAGGCTACCTCACGCCATCTCTGTGTATATTCTTTGAATGATTCCCTGTCTTTTTGAACCATGGCCCTGAGCTGATCACAGTCAGGCACCATGTCTACATTGTACTTGTATTGTCTGATAAATGCTTCTCCCAAGTCATTGAAAGTATGGGTAGACATTCTCCTTACGTACATCACCAGATTAACACGAGGCAAGTGTTGCCCTTGTACTTCTCAAACTCCTGGACTTTAAACTTAGCAGGTATCTTAACATTCGGCACCAAGCATAACTCATTCACATTCTGCCCAAATAGCTCTTTTCCCCTGAGGGCCTTCATCTCTCTTTGCATCTTGTCGAATTTCTCTTGAAAATCATCCATTCTGTTATAAAGACCCAAGTCTTCACTCGGTGGAGGGAAAGGACGACACACATTATCATTAACAAATGGAATCATATTCACCTAAGGAGGTACAGCAGGAGCATCATGCACCACAAGAGGTGCCGGAGTAACAATAGTCTAAACAATTGGAGTATCTTGAGGACCAAGATTGAAACCTTCAGGCGCAACATTCTCTGGCATTCCCCATGGATAACCTTGAGGCATGCGATTCTGAATAACAGCTAGAGTAGCAGATACAGGAACAATCGGAGCTTTAGTAGTTGCCCTTATTGGTTGAGGTTGAACACTCGGTGGCTGATTTTGAGCAGCCACCAGAGATTCCATCAGAGCAGTCAGATTAGCCATGCCGACCTTCAAAGCAGAAACTTCCTCACAGAGCTCGCGATTCTCCTGTTCTAAGTTGTCCCTCTTCTTTCTGAAATTAGCCCGAGTGTTGTAGTGATGAGTCAGCTTGCTGAATCAGAGTAAAGAAGCTTGGTAAGACACCTAGATATGCATACCAAATTCATGAAATATGTGTGATATGATGCATGATATGCAACGCACATGATTTTATTTTATTATTTAATATTTCAAGGGATTTAAAATTTAGGGATATATTGCACATATCAAAGTAATAACGCATTTGAAATACTGAAAATTTTTATTATAACAACTCCAAAATGGATTACAAGTTTCAATGATCCCAAGTACAAGATGAAAATAAAATCTAAAACCCTGAAAATCTGAGCCTTCAATGATCCCCGTGAGCCTAGAAATCTGAGCCTTCAACCTCTGATTTTCTTTCGCATACCTGGTGGCAACCTCCTTCCAATCACCTGAATCAGGAAGTGAGCAACTAGCATCTGATTGAGGCTTAGGAGAAAATAAATCCCCTTGCCTCTCCATGGTCTCTACAACCCGACTCTCAAGAATCTCAATCAAGTCGTCTTTCTCCTTCAAATCTGCTCTATAAGAAATCTCTAAAGTTTGGCACTTGTTCTTCCAAGCATCCTTTTCCTGTTGCATCCTGACTAAAGAAAGTTGTAGCTCTTCTAGATCATCCAATGAGGGACGAGTGGTCTTCACAAACAAATCAGGCATAGGTGTTTCCCGGGAATATGGCATCTTCAACTGAATAGCTCTCGTTCGGACCCACTGAAGATATGGCTCCAAAGAAACAGCACCCCTAGGTCCCAAATCCTTCCTACTCTTCTTATGAATGTGACGCCAGGCCTTCGCAATCTTGTCCCTAGCTTCCCAGTGGTCTTCTCCCTCCTTTAGAAAGAAACTACTCAAATGAATAATATTTGGTTTATCCCTCATCGGATAACCAAGCTGTCATCGCGTAAGAACATGGTTATAGTTAATTCCTCCCTTTGTACCAAGAAGAGGTACATTGGGGAAACTACCACAACTATCAATAATCTCTATATCCTGGTAAGCTCGATGATACCAATCAATATCCGAGTAAGTAAGTGCCACGATCTTAGGAGCCCAACGGGGTTCCTTCTTGACATCCCAAAAAGCATCAGCCTGAGGCATATGAGAGATAAACCATCGGTACAACAGGGGCGTGCAACAGATAATCATACCCTCATGATAAGAATCCCGAAGATGAGTAGAGTATTAAGAATCACCCAACAAGGTAGGAACTGGGTTTCCAATCATGAAGATCCCGATAGCATTAATGTCAACAAACTTGTCCACATTAGGAAATAAGAACATCTCGTAAGCAAGTAGAGCAAAGATGGCCTCAAAAGCGACTGTACTCTTCATCCTGGCAAAGTAACGAGATTTCTCTAATAAGAATTGAGCTGGTAATCCTCCAATCCCTCCTTTGGTAGTCATATGGGCTTCCATCTCAGACTTCCCCAGATGAATCAAAGCAGCAATCTCATGTGGTTTTGGCTCACCCTCTAAACTAGTAAAAGGAACACGGTCGGTAACAGGTAAATCCAATAGATAATAATACTCCTCCAGTGTAGGCATCAAATGATAATTGGGAAAAGTAAAGCAATGATACATCGGATCATAGAACTGAACCAAGGTCGAGAGAATACCCTCCTTCATCTTCAGATTTATGAGAGGAATGATGGATCCATACTTCTTCCGAAAATCTGCAGAACACCCGATCTTAGGAACTAGACTGATCAACTCATCTACCTTGGGATCCTTGAAACTGTATTTCCTGGTCTTTCTTTTTCCAGAATCCATGGTTACCTGAGATATTCACAAATGGTCAACTTTTAAATCCCTTGAAATAAGGTTTCTCCAAAAGATGATTATGAGTGCATGGATGCATGGTGCAACAATCACGCATAAGATCACACATATATGGTTCATAGGTTCAACGTCACGAGCATGAGGTCGAAGGTACTACCCATAAGGTATGGTCTAAAAGTTATCACCTCTCGAACAAGGTTCTAGAGGTTCCCAGAGTCTACATCCTTCCTTCGGATATTACCAACTTCCCGATTAACTCGGTAATTAGTAATATTCTCAAGAAAAACTCGTCCGAGCGTAGTATCGCGTGACAACTATTCCGGATTACTCCGTGATAGCTTCCGCACTACAACTAAAAGGCCAAGATGGGTTAGGTATTCTACGGTCCTCAGCTTCAGCAGGCTCCCAAGTCGAAAGCAGTACGTCTTCCCGATTACTCGGTAAATGACACTACAGTCAAAGGGGCCTCCACTGAGTGGGGGATCTCATGCCTCATTTTTTTGGGATTACTCCCTCAAAGTTAACATGACTATACCGCCCGTCCTATCCTAAAGTTTGCCCAAGTCCGGGTATAGGACTTATAAGTAATCACCAAGCACCCTGAAAACCAGGAAAATCCAGGCAAACATATATACAATATATAACACATAAACAACAATAGCACATATACCGATATAAACAAAGATAGGCTCAACCCACTTAGGGATGGACTAGAAAGAGGTAAATCTTTCCCTAGTAAAGTCGCCATTTTTTTTTGTAGCGGTAGAAATGTTTAAGACTAAGCCATTGGATTGACTAGACTTATACAGATCAAAATAAAAATCCCCACCGTGCTTTATTGTTTCTAAAGGAATTGGAAAAGAGAGAATAACCCAAAAGAGGGGGGAAAGATTCAAGGTAAGGGGGTTGGTTATGCAAAGGGAAGGTATTAGCACCGTAAACATCTATGGTACTCCGCATTGTAAAAATCTGTATATTTGGCTATAAAATGTTGTATGGAAAATGGATGGTGGAGGCGAGAAAAGAAATATATTTTTATGGTTTTTGCACCCGCCGCGGTTGTGAACCTTTAGTGCCTACGTACCACCTTTTCGTGCAATAGGGGATCAGGGTACACGTAGTTCCTCTTTAAAAATTTTAAAACATAAATGTGTTGTGTGACGCGGTGGGAGAACTGACTTGAGGTTTTGCGTTTGTGTTTGCAAATGTTGCGGTTTAGCAAGAGTCGCCACCGACTTTTATTTTATCCAAAAGGAAAGGTAAAAAAGCACAGGAAAGACCTTTGAGATGTTTTCTTGAGTTCGGGGGGTAGATTATGAAAAGGGAAGGTATTAGCACCCTTTTCATCCATGGTTTTCCATGGGCTCTTAGTTACTTGTTTAGATCACTTGCTTTGCTTTTGCAATTGTTTTAAATGGTGCTTTGTGTGGTTTTGAAAGTATTTTGAAAAGAGGCCTTTGTTTAGGCAATCTTTGTAATGATTCTCGTTTGTAAGAATGTATACAAAGATGTTTGTCTTTTGAAAAATGTTTCAATGTTTTGAAAGTTGTTTGGAAATGTTTTGAAAATGTGTGTGTGTTTGTTTGAAAATAGCAAGGATTGTTTGAAAGAGAGCAAGTAACTAGGAGTTATCTACCCTACTCAAATGTCTTTCCTATACATTTTTATTCCTTTGATATTGTTGATTTACCATTGATTTGGTAAACAACCCTATCTTTGGATGTTAAACGGAACGGGTGTGGGTCATCGTATGACCATAATAGAAATATTGCCAAGTATCTTAGCAAATTTTGAGGGACCAAGATCATTTTTTTTGGGAACCTTTTGATAGCGTCATCGAGGGACTATGATCTTATTTGTTTGTTTTGCTTTTCTAAGATACTTTGCATGCATACCATGGCCATTTTTTAGGCAACAAAGTGGGTGAAACCCTAAGGGTGTTTGTGTGCAATGTGTTGTCATTTTACATGCTTTTGATTGTCTTGGATTAGGTCATTCTATTTGTTTGATTTTTGTCTTATCATGCAAAACCCTAGTTTACTACACAAATATATAATGCGATAAATTGCGTAAAATAAACTAAACTATTACAACAATTATTATGGGAGGGGGGATACAAGTTTTTGAATGAGGATATTTGCACAAAATAAAACCCTAAAATACTATTACAACCCAATTGAATTATTGTGCAAATAAATAAATGAACAAGTATTTAAATATGCAATAAAATGTAATTATGCAAAAAATATTTTGTATTTGTTTTATGTATGAGAAAATAAAATTATTTAAGTCCTAAAAAATAATAAAAAATAACATTATTATTTTTAAAAGGGGAAACCCTAATTTTTGATTTAAAAGAAAATTATGTTTTCTATTTTTATTTTGTCTATTTTTTGTATAAGAAAATATAAGTAATATTATATACAATATTTAAAAATTAAAATATGTATGAAAATAATTATTTTATGTGTGAAATAATAAAATAAAAATATATAGTATTTTTAAATTGTATTTACAAATTTATTTAAGAAAATAAATTCTATAAACCTAATAAACTATTTTTTATGCCAAAAAGTAATAAAAATAATAAAATAAAATACAAAAAATAAAGAAATTATTTTTTTGATTTTTTTATTGTCAGAAAAAAGAATTAAAAACAATAAATATAAAAATATAAAAAAGAAAAATGAAAAATAAAACAAATATGCAATGGGGATGTGGATATCAAGTCAGGGGGTATGGGAAGCAAAAACAGAAGCCCAAGGCGCGCCAGGCCCAGAGCAGCTTCGTCCCTGTCCTTGGCTTCTTCCTTGCGCACGTTTTTTTTTTCAAAACCTGCAACTTGCTATTCTTTGCGCAAAAACAAAAACTTGCAACATGAAACATGTAGCATTTTTTATCACGATTCCAATAATATAAGATTTGTAAACTAACTTTAAAAGATCAGAGAGAATTTAATCACCCCTAATTCCTGACCTAATTTTTTCATGAACTTCAAGCTTCAAATTCTCACTACTCAGTTAATATAAGTGATAACTATGCATATGTACAGATTCACCATGTTAAGGACTACATCTTTGCTTCACAAATCATAGCTTGAGGATCCTAAATAGAGAGATAGAGTTTTGAAAAATACCTTGTCCAGATGGATTTGGATATTGAAATGTGGGGACTTTGAGTGAGGCCTGAGGATCGTGTGAGCTTCCTTGAAGTTCCCTCAAGCTATTCCAATGCTTAGCTTGCCTTGAGGATGCTTGAAACTCCTTGTAGAAGTCAACCTGCAACCTTCAAGTTTGAAAATGGTGATGTCTGAAACAGGGCACACAGTTGCAGTGCAAAGGCTTGGATGGTTTGATGTGATGTATGAAAGGTGTTTGAAGTGTTACAAGGCAAAACGCACGAGCAAATATTGAATTGGCAAGAGTTTTGCAGAAGCTTCCCTGTTTGGGCAAAAATTTGTGTTTTTTGAGATTTTGAATGTTTCAGAGGTTATGCCTTCGTGTGCTAGCTTGAAACAAGTTTGTGAAGTCGTATATAGTGATACAAAGTCCACTCTTTTCCTGTTTTACAAGTTCTGACTCCTTTTGCCAACTTGCTTGCATTTGAAGAAAACTTGAAGTGACTATGCCAAAGGCCTGTACTTGCTAGTTCTAGGGCTGATAATAGTTGATAAACATTGCTGGATGTTTGTGGACATTTCTTGTAACCAAGAAATAGGTCCATGGCTTAAGAAATGTAAAGTTGCAAAAAGCTTGCTTTATCAAAATGGCATTGTGCCCTTTATGCCATTTATGGATTTATTCTTTGTACAATGCTCCAACATCCAAAATAAAGCCATTATTCCATGAGTTTTTATTTAATTATGGAGTGTAGGAGGGATTTAGGACCTGTAATGCAAGGTACAAGCAAGCTAGGATCTGATTTGCAACTTGAAGCATTGTAAAAATGGCTTGAACAAAAGTGACAAAATGCCATTTTCTATTCTTCGATTCTCCCTAACCACAAATGATCTTCGAGAGTTCTTGGACATTCTGGAAAGATTACAACATGCTCTACAATCCATCTTTGAAATGCATTTTGAGATACCTCTTGGAACTATGTGAAAAATGTCCATGAAGTTGGGTCAAAAACCTGCCTAAATTAGGGCAAATTTTCACAAAGTCTTTTAGTTCATGGACCCTTATTCAAAAATTCATAACTTGAGATCCAAGCATATTTTGGGAAAACTTTGTGAATCAAAGTTGTGGATTTCATGGAGGACTACAACTTTCATGTTGAAAGTTTCCTTTGAATCCAATTTCATCATGGTGAAAAAGTTGTGGAAAGTTGGGAAAAAATAAGAAATTTTCCATACTTAGAAAAATTCTAAGTTATGAAAAATTTCAAATTAAAACCCTAATTTGCAATTTTAGGTTTATTGGTCAACAAGTTTCACATTTTGACATATATTGATGAATTATGACCCTTGGCACTTGATTTTGACTAAAAAGTCAAAGTTTGACTTTTCAGTGTACAGTTGACTTTTGATCAGTTGACTGCAAAATTCATCTGTCAATCATATGCATTTGAGATCTTTTGAACTATGTGATTAGGTCAAGATGATTACATTGAGTCCTTGAAATCATGCTTGAACCTAATTGGTCATTGGCTAGGTTAAAAATCAGAAATTGCCCTTTCTCAGTCAAAACACTAATTTTGACCATTTTGCCCTTTTGATGATCTGATCAAATTTCTTGAGGAGTTGTGATCCAAACTTGATAAAATGGTTCATATGAGTTTATAATCTTGTTGGGGATCAAAAATTATGAAGTTTGACTGTAAATTGGCCATGATTGACTTTTTCCCCAATATAGTTGATTTTTAGGTCAACTGTCCAATTGATTGGTCAAAAATGTGATTCAAGGCTTGAAACTTAACATGAGAAATATTAGGGGTCCAAGATGGTATATGAAAGTCTCATGAAGCATTGATGGTCCAAAATTCCTTGTGCAAACTCAAACCCTAATTTTTAGGTCATCAGTGCAAGATGAGGTCTTGAGCTGAGCAAACCCTAATCTTGTCTTGAGTCCAAGAGGTCTTGTGAGGAAAATCTTGATAAATGAGAGGGAAAATTTTGGGGTACAACATGTTGGTTAATTTTATGAGATAATACATCATCGTCATTGTCCGTGTGGAAAACATACCTACTACCCACAATCATGAGAAAGGAGAACTTGCATCATCTCAAAGTGGAGGATATGGCTTGGATTTTAAAATCAACAATGCCTCACTCAACACCCAAGTGAAAAATATCTCTCTTCACTACATATTGTAGAATTATAGTTGTTTGCATCACTATAAGGATTGACAAGAGTCCATTCTTTTTTGAGAAAAGTTTAAAGATAAAATCCAAAGTGGCAAAATGGTTTGAAATGAGATTGATTGACTTTTAGTCTTCTCACAAAAAAATGTCAAAGTATTATTAAGTTTATTGAAGTTTATTTATGAAAATGTTTTTAAAATGCATGGACCTAAGTCCAAGTTTATTATGAAATTGGTTCAAGTTTAAAAGCGAGAAGAGTTTTCAAAAGGAGGGAGAAGATTTTTGAAATTAAAGAAGATGGGAGGAGAAGAAGAGACTATCATAAAGCATAAGGTAAAAGTTAAGGATAGGAACCGTCTAACCAATAAGAAGCCAACACTTGACACTATGAGCCAAGATAGAATTCCCATTCTTTGGATTGAAACCAAAAAAAGCAATGATACTAGACCTCTTGAAAGAACCAAACTTCAAGTGTATTAAGTCTTCACAAAAAATTGGGCAGAGTAACGGCTGTATACGGGTGAATTCCAGATTACAAACAAAGAGTGTAATCACAATAACCTGCACACAAAATAAACAAACAACCTAATGCCTTGAGGTAAACCTCAAGAGCTCCCGACAAAATAATCAGATAAGGTCACAAGGTCTCCAATCATAGGCCAAAGTTTCTAATCTTAAGTCCAAAAAAGTCCAATGCTTCATAATGCCAAGGATAGTAACCAAATAGTCCAAGTATCATTAAATATTTTTAGGGTTTATGTTGATTATTAGGTGTTTTGAAAAAGAAAAGTAAAGCTCAAGTGAGCAAAAATAAAAATGACAAGAAAGTAAATACTCAAATGAGCAAAGATGAAAATGGCATGAAATGTAAATGCTAAAAGTAAATAGTGCATAAAAATAAAAGAGCATATAATAAAAATACAAGATAAAGTCAATTATTAATGATTAGTGGTTAGTTGAATGATAATCTTGAAACTTGCATTTGGAACTTGTTAGAGGATTGGTAGAACCAAATCCTCCACACAACAAGTTGCATTTTCTTTTTGTCAAGTATATCATCCATTTGGAATCCTCATAAGTATCATTTAATGATCAACAATGTTTAAGTAATCTGCGTTGACCAAAGGTGTTGTAGATCCATTAGAGGATTGGTAGAACCAAAGCCTCCACACAATGGATCTCAAGGTTATTGGATCAAAGAGATCAAATTAACATACTTGGGCTTACAAACATAAGTTTGAGCCACGAATGATCATTTATTCGAATCGGGACAAAATTTAGCACTATATTAAGCAATCGTAAGTGGACTTATATAGAAGTCGCACCTATTTTGAGGCCGGTCAATAGCAATCTATGAACCATTTGTTTTGACACATGATATAGAGATCATGCTACAATAACACTTAGTGCAATAAGAAGGGGATGAGATGAAGTGGGGTGGGAGAGAAAATATAAACCACTTTTGAATGAAATTTAATCAAACTATTATTAAAATCAATCATCCATTTTTGTGGAGTTAAACTCAACACCATGAATCCAATGATGTTAATAAAGCTCATGATCAAAAATTTAACCAAAGATCAACCAGAAAATAATCACAAAATAATATTGCATTTAATATATACATTAGAAAAGGTTTAAAAAATGTTTAAAAATAGAAATAAAAATAAAAAATATCATCTATGTTCCAATTAATCAAGAAATGAAAGTTAAAACCATAGAAAAATCAGAAAAGGGCTCAAATGATTTTATAAATTTTTTGGTAATTTTTTAAAGTCAGAAACTATTTTTAAAATTAAAAGAAAGGGGTAAAATAAACCAAAAATGATTTAAAAAAAATAGCAAAGTCAGAAACAAAAATAAAATAAGGTCATCAATATTTGTCACAATATCATTGGATCATTCCATAATTTTTTTCAAAATTTAAAAATGCATAAAAATATTTTTAAATATTTAAATCAATTCAAATAAACTGAAAATTTATAAAAAATACCAAAACACAAAATTAAATTGTGAAAAAATAAAAATCAGAAAGAGAATAATCAAAAATATTTTCCATAATTTTTTCATATTTTTTGGACTTAAAATAAATTTTCTATGACTTTTTGAAGTTTAAAACAATTAAATATAAGAAAACAGAAAAGAAAAGTAAAGTAAAAAATATGTGAACCATTGGATGAGAGTCAAAACGTGTTAGTAATCAAATCCAAGGGATCTGGCGCATTGTGTGTATCATGGTCATTAGTGAATAAAGCACTGAATCAATTATTAAATCAGAATTCAAAAATAACAAGTGGCGCGCCATCATTGGTTGGAAGATGACATGTTGGTCATCTTCAACCTCCAGCCAACGTGAATTTCAGGTCTCTCAAACTGTAAAATTAGAAGCTCGTACCTATGCCATTTGCTTCGCCTCTTCAAGACGAAGACAACCACACCTTCGCGACAAATTTATATAAACTGTAGCTCAAGCAATTTGGAAGGAAAGTTATGAAAAGGGATTTGAAATTTCATGGTCAAAACGTGTTTCCAGTTGAAATCAAGTGTTGCAACTAGAACCAGGGAAATGGGAGCATCACAATAATATCAAAGTCTTAAAGAATTGATGAAGAAATCTACCTATTGAAGTTGAGTGGCAGAGCTCTGAAACTTGACTTCTATGGAGCAATATAGGGCACAATTATTGAACGTAATTATATGGTTAGCTTCAGGGAAGATCAAGGAAGGTGAATTGATGGAGAAATTGGATTGAAAAAGGCTTGGGAATAGATTTTGAAGTTTTTGAATTCTGAGTTATGGAACAAGTTTGGAAGGGTGATTCTGGCTATCCAAGCTTGCGGAAATGAATGGGGAATGACCCTATATTTATAGGGAATCAAATGGAATGTCCAAGCGTGTGAAATGATGAAGTTTCGAGGGAAATCGTGTGAAGTTGCAAACAAGAAAAGTGTGACTTCCAATTTGATCAAAACTCATCCAAAGCGCGCGTTTTGCTATGATAATCACTTCTGGAACCTCATTAAACATGTTTAGAGGAATAAACATGCATAAACAAAGTGTTTAGAAGCCAAATCAAGGATTTCAAACTTCTGACTTGGTTAAAAATTCAGTTTCAAAGTGCCAACTTCTGACCAATGGAATTCTCAGCTCAAGGGGTCTTTGGGCATGATTCTTGATGTTTCAGAAAGATGGGGTTACAAGCTTTGCAATGGAAAAAGAATGGAATCAAATGGATGCTTGAGCTGAAAGTTGTGTTGAGTCAAAGTTGGAGAAAAAATGTTGACTTTCCATACTTAGAAATATTTCAAATTTTTTCTTCAAAAGTGACCTATAATGTTTTGCATCCAAACATAGCTTTCCACTTTGAATTTTCTCTTGACCAAAAAAGATGGCATGGAGTATATCTCTTGAATGACATTTTGGGACTTGAACCATCCAAAATATCCAAAAATTGAGAGAGTTATGAATTGTTGAAGTTGCCAAAAAATCACGAAATGACCTATAATCGTGTGTATCCTTAGGGCATCTTCCATACATTTTCACACTTTGCAAATAAAAGAAGGCATAAGTTTCACATCTTCAAGATTATTATGGAAAATGAGTGGGCTCAAGGTGATAAAAATTGACCAATTTATTATCATTTGAAGTCACACATAAGAAATTGGGGGTTCATTTGGAGGACTTGTGATCTTTCTTCATCATCAAGCTTCTTCCACATGAAAAACCCTTGAAACTTTTGAAGTGATTTGTTGATAACCCTTTGAAGAGAAGGATATTTTTGGAATCACTCAAAAATGCCAAAATATGAGCAATATATGCTTCTTTGAAGTTCAAAACCCTAGCTCCTAGATCAAGAAAATGCCTTTAGGAACCTTGACAATTTTGAAAAACCTTCTTGTACCAACATTCTTTCTTTGTAAATAGAAGTTGTTGAGGATGATAATGAGAAATCATATCCATAAAAACCACTTCCATATCTTGATAATTTAAAGGAATATGCACTTGTGACCAATGGGAACAAAGCCTTGTCCAAGCATGACAACTTCTCCAATCAACCCCTTGTATTTTTGAACCAAATTTGATAATCTTGAAATGTGATGAACCAAAATAACCTTGCCATGCCATTTCCTCCAAAACAAATACAATGGTGACGTTTGAACTTCTCAAGCTTTAATGACTAGGGCATGGAAATAAACTCATGAACCCATGGAGCAACTTGTTAAATCTCATTGTCCTTACCTACATTATTAGTGAGACAAAACAACATTGCACTTTATTAATTAAAAGGAAAGTCAAAACAAAACATGCATGATCACAAAAGAAAAACAAGCCAAGGTGCTTGGTGATTCCTCAAAGAGCAAAGTTAAATATAGGGAGGGGAACTAAGAATCCTAATGTGATCTTGTTGTGAGGGAATCAATATGGTATGATGAAGGGATCTTAGGGGCAAAAATTTGGGTATAACTGTAATCATCTCAGATTCCTTCATCATCTTGTTGATGTAGTAATCATCTCAGATTCCTTCATCATCCTGTTGAGGTGGTAATCATCTCAGATTCCTTCATCATCCTTTTGGAGTAGCAATCTTCTCAGATTCCTTCATCATCCTTTTGGAGTAGCAATCATCTTCGATTCCTTCATCATCCTTTTGGAGTAGCAATCGTCTCTGATTCCTTCATCATCCTTTTAAAGTAGAAATCATCTAAGATTCCTTCATCATCCTGTTGAGGTAGTAATCATCTCAGATTCCTTTATCATCCTTTTGGAGTAGCAATCGTCTCAGATTTCTTCATCATCCTTTTGGAGTAGCAATCATCTTAGATTCCTTCATCATCCTGTTGAGGTAGTAATCATCTCAAATTCCTTCATCATCTTTTTAGGGTAGTAATCATCTAAGATTCTTTTATCATTCTGTTGAGGTAGTAATCATCTCAGATTCCTTCATCATCCTTTTGGAGTAGTAATCGTCTCAGATTCCTTCATCATCCTTTTGGAGTAGCAATTGTCTTAGGTTCCTTCAGCATCCTGTTGAGGTAGTAATCATCTCAAATTCCTTCATAATCCTTTTGGGGTA
The DNA here is from genome assembly GCA_948472305.1 of Vicia faba. Classification (NCBI taxonomy): domain Eukaryota; kingdom Viridiplantae; phylum Streptophyta; class Magnoliopsida; order Fabales; family Fabaceae; genus Vicia; species Vicia faba. The sequence goes on from OX451740.1 coordinate 898,773,462, forward strand.
GTAATCATCTTAGATTCCTTCATCATCCTGTTGAGGTAGTAATCATCTTAGATTCCTTCATCATCCTTTTGGAGTAGCAATCGTCTCAGATTCCTTCATCGTCCTTTTGGATTAGCAATCGTCTTAGATTCCTTCATCATCCTTTTGGAGTAGCAATCGTCTCAGATTCTTTCATCATCCTGTTGAGGTAGTAATCATCTCAGATTCCTTCATCGTCCTTTTGGGGTAGTAATCATCTCAGATTCCTTCATCATCCTTTTGGGGTAGTAATCATCTCAGATTCCTTCATCATCCTATTGAGGTAGTAATCAAATCAGATTCCTTCATCATCCATTTAGAGTAGAAATTGTCTCAAATTCCTTCATCATCCTTTTGGAGTAGAAATCGTCTTTGATTCCTTCATCATCCTTTTGGAGTAGAAATCGTTTCTGATTCCTTCACCATCCTTTTGGAGTAGCAATCGTCTTAGATTCCTTCATCATCCTTTTGGGGTAGCAATCGTCTCTGATTCCTTCGTCATCCTTTTGGAGTAGAAATCGTCTCAAATTCCTTCATCATCCTTTTGGAGTAGCAATCGTCTCAGATTCCTTCATCATCCTTTTGGAGTAGCAATCGTCTCAGATTACCTCATCATACTTTTGGAGTAGCAATTGTATCAGATTCCTTCATCATCCTTTTGGAGTAGCAATCGTCCCAGATTCCTTCATCATCCTGTTGAGATAGTAATCATCTCAGATTCCTTCATCATCCTGTTGAGATAGTAATCATCTCAGATTCCTTCATCATCCTTTTGGAGTAGTAATCCTCCAGGATTCGTTCATCATATATCACAATCAAGCTTCATACTAATACCTGAAACAATACATTTGTCTGTGAACAAATTGATGGTAGATCAATTCCCGAAACAGAACAGGGTGACTATCTACATGACAAACACTTCCTTTAAACCTCTGCTGGCTCAGACTAAATCGAACAAAGATTTATTCTGATACTTCTCTCAGTAGACCTTTTTCTAGACCAGATTAAATCGACCAAAGATTTATTATGATACTTCTCTCAGTTAAAGATTCAAAGTCCTCTTCTGGTTAGATTTAGTTCTTCCAGATTAAAAACGGGCAAAAGATATCTACTATTTCAGTATAAATCAACTAAAAGATTTATCCTGATACCTTCCCCACTTACTCTGGATGGCATCTATAAGCCCATCTCCGAAAATCCTCCATCATCTCTCCAAATGGAATCTTTAAGCCTATTCCCTACGCAATCAACCACCACATCATCGAGTGCAAATTTCTGGGCACTTTAGTTTTCAATCATCTTCCACCTTCAAGTCACGAAGGGCAGGTTCGCCAATCTAACTCTTCAAGTTTAAGAAGATTGAACAGGGACAACTGTTGTACCCCAAAATTTTCCCTCTCATTTCTTAAGAATTTTCTCACAAGATCTTCCATGACTCAAGTTGGCAGAATTGATACATCAATTTGGGTTTGGATTGACACAAGGGCAAAATGGTCAAAATGCATAATGAAAAGTCAAAATTTGACTTTTTTAGTCAAAATCAAGTTTCAAGAATCACATTTCTTCAAGACATGTTAGAATATGAAGTTCGTTCACCAAGAAAATAAAAAGTCAAAGTTACTTTGGAAAAGTCAAAGTTGTAAACACTTAGGAATTTTTCTAAGTGTTAAGAAAATATGATAAGTTCAGAACTTCTGGCCAGATTTTCATCATGATGCAAGATGATTCGGGAGGAACTTCTAACACAAGAGTTGTAGATCTCAATGAGATCTAAAACATTGCAGAATAGAACTTCTCCTAGAAATGCTGAGATTTCAAGTTATAAATCCTTGAAGACACGTCCATGAAGCTAAAGCACTTAGTAAATTCTGAGCATTTCCAAGTCTGAATTTGGTTAGAACTTCTGGGCCAATTCTCACATAGGTACGATCAGAGTTTGCAAAAGTGATTCGAAGAGGGATCAGAAAGCATGTTACAAGCTTTCTGAAAAGTCTGCAAACTCATTCAGATCATGCTGGAGCAGAGAGAATCAAAGATCAGAAGTTGGACATTTGTTTTAAGTTACATTTATGCTGAACTTCTGATCCAGTTTCAAGCTATGATGTATAATCTCATGTTGCAGGCTTTCTGACTAGTTAAATATCATCATCATTTAATGCTCACACTAACTTTTGAGTCTTTATCTAAAGGATCTTCCCACGTGTGGCATAGAAGTACCATTGTTGTCCTTGAAAAGCAAACTTTTGTACAAAGTTTATTTTGAGCCCATGCTTCACTTTGCTTCTTAGTGTACTTCTCCCACAAATCATGCTTACAAACTCAGATTAGGTGTGCTAAAAGCTGCTAACCACCCTACCTTGCCTTGAAACATGCTTGGTTAAACTTGCTTCAAAAATAAGTCAACGATCCATAACCCATGATGATTGTACTCTTGATTTCTCCAAGCTTCTAAATCTTTTTCCTATAAATTAAACTTCATTTGCAAACATCAAAGGGTCGAAGATATTGGAAAAAGCCTTGAAACCTTGCTGAAAATTCCCAAGAACCTGAAACTGCAAACATAAACACAAAACCTGCTAATTTCTGGTTTTTGCATCCAAACTCTAATTTTCCTTGTGCATTTCTTGGCCAAATCACCCACAGAGTTTCTGATATACACTTAGAAGTCATCCCAACTTCTGCTTTCAGACTGTAACACAATATTCACCAATCTCCATTTCAAAAATCAAAACTTTTCTTCTTGGATGCTCCAAAACTTTCCAGCCATCCATAACTCAAGTTAAGGGTTGTTCTAGCTTCCTGGAAACTTGAGAAAGCTTGCCAGAACATCACAGCAATCTGAACCAGGCTAACTCACAAAACAATTTCCAACTGCAAGGTAAGTTTCTTCTGACTTTTATCTTATTACTTAGGAATTGTTAGGCTTGAATTTCCAAAGATACAATGTAGATAGCATGGCTCTGATTCTGTACATATTTAGATTTAGTTTATATGGCCTAAGTAGAGAGAATTTCAGATCAGAACTTCTTGAGGAAATTAGGGTTCAGAATTAGGATTAGCAAAATTCATGCTTGCTTCTGGTTTACAGTTATGATGCTTTGTATTTCTGAAACCATGACAAAATTTTCCATGACTGCTATGTTTGCATTTTCCATTTTTGTTGAGAAATAACTAAGTTGCAGATGCTCTGGTTGGCGTGAAGGAGAATATGAAGTTCATCATCAGAACTTACTTGGTGATACATGTTTATGCTTTTGCTTCTAATATCGGATGTATAGCCACCCCAGTGGTAGAGAGCGTGCGCATAAGACATTTGTGTTAAGGGTCCTGGGTTCTAGCCCCATAAGCATCTTTTTATGTTTATTTCTTGACCTTTTCACCCTATTATTTTTCAAACAATATTCTTGCATCAGAACTTCTAGATAAGCCCCCTCCCAGTTGTTTGTCAAAATAGTACTCCGAGACCAGAACTTCTAGCCAGGCTCATTCAACAGCATTGACACCTCACTTACCTATTATCAGAACTTCTAGCCTTCCAGTAACACTAGAACTTCTGGGTTTCTAGCAAATCAGAACTTCTAGGCTCTCTCAACAAATCAGAACTTCTAGGCTTTCTTTTGTTCCCAACAACCTCATAACATCAGTGCATCCGGATCCAGAACTTCTGACCTTCCTTTTTTTGCTAACATTTGCTTTCTGATTTGCAGCACGCCTGAGTCAGAACTTATGCTCTCTCCTCTTTCAGCAACACACTGATTCTGACTCTTACTCTCTTATTATTTTTATCATTGCTTTTTATTTTCATTAATCAAAAACACCAAAAATACTTTATATTCACATGCTTTCTTTTAAAACAAAAAGACTAAAAATATTTTCTTAAGCAAATTTATTTCTTCTCTTAACAAAAACAAAACAAGTCTTTTTTACATTTCTTGTACATTATTTCAATATGGTTGTAATAGATAATTGGGACTTTAATTTCTTGTAATCCCCATTTGTAAATTTGTACACCCCATCCCCAAGTGTTTGTAATAGCGTAGAATATTTACTTTCCATAATTTATCACTTTCATGTAAATGCTAGTAATTAGGATTTGTATGGGAAGATAAAAACAACAAGTAGACAACCCCTAATCAAAGACTAAATGCATGCAAATTAAACACACTATTCACACATGCACCCCTAGAATTAACTCCACTTGTTGCCTAAAAATGGCCATGACATGCATGTGAGGCGTCTTAGCAAAAACAATCGAAAAATACAAGATCATAGCCCCTCGATGACGCTTCAAATGTTGCCTTACAAATGATCTTAGTCCCTCAAGAGAAATGCTAAGATACCTCACAACATTGCTATCATGACTATACGATGACCCACGCCAGTCCCTTCACATCCAATGATGGAGCTTCTTACCAAATCAATGGTAAGATAGGAAAATCTAAAGGAGGAGGAAAAGAACACTAAAGACCTTTTAGTAGGTAGGTTTCTCCTATTTTCTCGCTTGCTCACAACAAAAACATTTTATACACCAAACACTTTCATTTTAAAACATTTTCAAAAGACAATACTTTGTATACGTTCTTATAATGACGAGAATCATTACAAAGACACCTTTTCAAAATCACTTTCAAAAAACAAACACTTCTTTGAATTGTTTTCCAAATAACACTTTGCATGCGTTCTTATAGAGACGAGAATCATTACAAAGGCACATTTTCAAAATACTTTCAAAACCATACCACAAAGCACACTTTCAAACAAAGCAAGTGATCTAGCAAGCAACTAAGACCCCATATTCATAATCTACCCCCCGAACTCAAGGAAATATTCTCAAAGGTATTTCTTGTTCTTTTTACCCTTTCCTTTATTGGATAAAAGAAAAGTCGGTGGCAACTCTCGCTATCCGCAACAATTGCGATCAAATGTAAAACATCCCAAGTCAGTTCTCCAACCGTGTTACAATATCACACTCCTACAAAAAAAATTTGTTTTACTAAAAAATGAATTTTCAAACTTCAAGACAGACATAACCTTTTCATTTTTAAAATACCATCGCTTACATATGACTATTTGTTCAATAGCAGAGAAAGTCGCAGATGAATATTCAATGAACGAAAATCCTCTTGATGGACAGAATCACCTCAGATGGAAAAACATTTCTAGTAACAAGCCTTCCATAATCAGGGGGCATGACATGGCGCCTAACACATCTGGGGCAGTCAAGTCAAAATTCTAAGAAATCTCTCATAAAGTCTTGAATAGTCGGGGCAAGTCTCCATCACTTGGGGCATCAAATTTGATTTCCATCAAAAGAGAACGTACAATCAAACAAGATCAATGTTCCCCAACGAATTTCTTCTCAAAACAACAAAACAGGAATTCCCAACAGAAATATTCTAAATAAAACAGACTCTCTTCTAGAAACGGTTCAGGTACGATCTAGAGGCGGGTGTCATCCTGACACTTATTCCAGATTCACTCTAGAAACGGTTCAGGTATGATCTAGAGACGGATGCCACCCTGAAACTTATTCCAGATTCTCCTCTAGAAACGGTTTAGGTACGATCCAGAGACGAATGTCACCCTGACACTTATTCTAGATTCTCCTTTAGAAACGGTTCAGGTATGATCCAGAGATAGATTTCATCCTAACACTTATTCCTGATTCTCCTCTAGAAACAGTTTAGGTACGATCCAGAGACGGATGTCATCCTGACACTTATTCCAGATTTTCCTCTAGAAACGGTTCAGATACGATCCAGAGACGGATGTAATCTTGACACTTATTCCATATTCACTCTAGAAACGGTTCAGGTATGATCCAGAGATGGATGTCATCCTGACACTTATTGCAGATTATCCTCTAGAAACGGTTCAGATACGATCCAGAGACGGATGTCATCCGGACACTTATTCCATATTCACTCTAGAAACGGTTCAGGTATGATCCAGAGACGGATGTCATCCTGACACTTATTCTAGATTCTCCTCTAGAAACGGTTCAAATACGATCTAGAGAAGGATGTCATCCTGACATTTATTCCAGATTCTCCTCTAGAAATGGTTCAGGTACGATCCAGAGACGGATGTCATCCTGACACTTATTCCAGATTCACTCTTGAAACGGTTCAGGTACAATCCAGAGACAGATGTCATCCTGACACTTATTCCAGATTCTCCTCTAGAAACGGTTCAGGTATGATCCAGAGATAGATGTCATCCTGACACTTATTCCAGATTCTCCTCTAGAAACGGTTCAGGTACGATCCAGAGACGGATGTCATCCTGACACTTATTCCAGATTCACTCTAGGAACAGTTTAGGTATGATCCAGATATGAATGTCATCGTGACACTTGTTCCAGATTATCCTCTAGAAACGGTTCAGATACGATCCTGAGGCGGATGTCGTCCTGACACTTATTATAGATTCGCTCTAGAAATGGTTCAGGTACGATCTAGAGACGGATGTCATCCTGACACTTATTCTAGATTCTCCTCTAGAAATGGTACAGGTACGATCCAGAGACGGATGTCATCCTGACACTTATTCCAGATTCACTCTAGAAACGGTTCAAGTACGATTCAGAGATGGGTGTTATCCTGACACTTATTCCAGATTCTCCTCTAGAAGCGGTACAGGTATGATCCAGAGACGGATGTCATCCTGACACTTATTCCAGATTCACTCTAAAAACGATGCAGGTACGATCCAGAGACAGATTCCATCTTGACACTTATTCCATATTCTCCTCTAGAAACGATTCAGATACAATCACAACATAGATTCACTCTGACAATCCCCAAGCAGTTCACAGAGTTTTCCTTCCCCAACAAAGCTTTATTTCTCTAACAATGGAAGATCATCTCCCAGCAATTCAACTTCAATAGAATTTGAAGACTTACATTTTTCACCCCCAGCAGCAATCAGGGATTTATTTTCCCTAATTCAACAACACTACATTGGAACAGATGACACGTTCATACATTACACTCATACATCATTTCAACAAACATCATAGCATATGCAACACAAATGCATATATCACAATCTCATTTATTTTGGGAGCATTATGAAATTCATACATCATGTCGTCACATGAAACTGACTTTACCTTTTCAGGTTGAATTCGCAGACAGACGAATATTATCAACTTATGCATAGCAAGTCAAAGATTAATGCACAAAATTAGACGGGGAAACTATTTACACGATCAAGTGGTATGAACTCCCGGAACAAGACGGGTTTACCAACAAATGCAACATGCCACAGATTAATGCCCGAAACCATACCGGGAAACTATATATGTGACCAACATTGCCAAGTTCTAGATTAATACCTGTAACAAGCCGAGAAAACTATTTGTGGATGACAGATTGTATATTAACACCTATAACAAGCCAGGAAAACTATCTACATGAGCAGATTGAAGATTAATACCAGAAACCAGAAGGGAAAACTATATTTCTTTCTAAGGTCAGAGATTAATACCCGAAACCAGACAGGAAAACTATCTCAATGACCGACAAAAACAAGTTCCATATTAATACCTGAAACAAGACAGGACAACAATTTGTGAATGATTGATTATAGATTAATACCTGAAGCAAGCAGGAAAATTAACTACATGAGCAGATTGAAGATTAATACCTGTAACAAGCTAGGAAAACTATCTTTCTTTCTTAGGTCAGAGATTAATACCTGAAACCAGACAGGACAACTATCTTAATAACTAACAAAAACAAGTTCCAGATTAATACCTGAAACAAGATAGGACATCTATTTGTGAATAGTTTGATTGTATATCAATTTCCAAACCAGACGAGGTGACTATCTACAGGACCATCCTGAAGTAATCTTACACGGGTTTGTTCTCATGATCTCCAGATGCAGTCTAACACAAACTCATCCTGAAGCAATCTTACACGGATTCCTTCTAATGATCTCCAGAAACAGTTTATCACAGACTCATCCTGAACTAATCTTACACGGGTTTCTTCTCACGATCTTCAGATGCAGTCTAACATGGACTCATCCTAAAACAGCCCTATATAGCCTCTTTCTAATACATTTCCAGACGGTAGTTAATTTCATTATCCTTAGCAAATTACTATGAAGCCTAGATTTCAACCATATTATGCATGTGAGGTATCTTAGAAAAAACAAGCAAAATACTAGATCATAGTCCCTCGATGATGCTATCTATGTTGCCTTTCGAAATGATCTTAGTCCATAAAGAAAAATTCTAAGATATCTTGCAACATTGCTAATCATGGTTATATGATGACCCACGCTCGTCCCTTTTACATCCAAAGATATGGTTACTTATCAAATCAATGGTAAGATAACAATGTCAAAGAAAAAAGGAAATGAACATGAAAGACTTTTGAGTAGGTATAATGTTCCTAGTTACTTGCTCCATTTCAAAACAAAAACATCCTTTCTATTTTCAAAACAAACACCAAAACTTTCAAAACATATTTCAAAACTTGAAAACATTTTCAAAAGATCAAACACTTTGTATACATTCTTACGAGCGAGAATCATTACAAAGTTTGCCTAAACAAAGGCCTCTTTACCAAAATACTTTCAAAAAACCACACAAAGAACATTTTCAAACAAAAGCAAGTGATCTAGCAAGTAACTAAGAGCCCATGGAAAACCATGGATGAAAAGGGTGCTAATACCTTCCCTTTTCATAATCTACCCCCCAAACTCAAGAAACAATCTCAAAGGTCTTTCCTGTGCTTTTTCACCTTTCCTTTTAGATAAAAGAAAAGTCAGTGGCGAATCTTGCTAACCACAACATTTTCAATCAAAGGCAAAACAACTAAGTCAGTTCTCCCACCGTATCACAGAACTGGCGACTCTGCTGGGGAATCTTTCCATTTGTTGTGGAAATAAACCCTGTTGCTCAGTCTATTGGAGAGGCGACGGCTTCACTGACAGAAATCCTCGAGGATTCTTGAAGTCGACTCAGTTGGGAAGAGGTTTTATGAGATTGAAAATCTGGATGGGGAATTATCCTATGAGAAGTATTTTGGGGAGATTTGTCACTACACCTAGTAGCAGGTGTTTGTGGCATTGCCAAGAAATGTTTGGCTGTACGTAACCCTTTGCTGAGATTGGCATTCAACGCCCTAAGTAATGGAGTGGAAGATCTGCCCTTGGTTATTCTGCACTTCTTAAGAGATTTCTTTGGAATCTTGACTGGACTACCCCAGGTGTGCTGGATAGTGACATATCAAGCCCTTTGTTGATAGGAGATTTGTCATTTGGAAATGTCATCCCACCTGAAGTGGTTTTGTTCACTGAGTAAGCTTTCGTTCACTGGATATTCATTGCGTGAATTTCTCCGTTGTCAAACAAATAGTCATATGCAAACAATGATATTCAAATAATGCAAAGTTTATGCTTGTCTTGAAATTTCGAAAATGCGTTTTAGCAAGTAAAGAAGTTTTTGTAAGAAAAATTCAACTCAGGATTTTGAGTAAGCCCTTACCGGAGTCAGGATACCTTTTGTAACAGTATGCTTTCGAACTAACCCATGCTTCAATTAGGACTTTTAAAGGGTTGTAGCGTGGCTTGGTTCACGGTTTAAGAAACTAAAGATAAAGGCTCAAAGTGTACTTGCACCCACCCGCTCTTCGTGATGTTCTTCAGTCCTAAGCTAAGTTAATTGTGCATTCGAACTCCAATTGAGTATGGAATGACATTTTGGTGATGGTTCAGGCAAGTTAAGTTTATCAGAAGGCATCCATGTTTTGCAACATTTTTCATGTTATTGAGGATTTGTAGTGACCTATTTCTTTCGATTTGTTATCCCTAAATTTTGCCTGACTTTTCTTGTTTTAAGATTACGTCGGCGGGATGCCCTAATCTTTTCTTAAGTCTCCGTTATAGGTTTTGATTTAGTGGGCTTTTCTCTTGAGAGATAATGACTGCCTATGTGCCAGGGAACCATCACTGTCTTTTGATTCCAGAGGAATGTTTTTGATGTCATTCGTCGTATTATGAGATGAGAGTTTGCAATTTGAACGCGCATTTGTATTAATTGAGAGACTACCCTGTCCCAGGTTTTGATTAAAGGTTTCAATTTTACGAAAAAAGGAAAACTTCTACTTCTTTGGCTCGAAGGGATTGACTAGGGATTATCTTTCTTATAACTCCAGTGTTTAGGATTTGAAAGAACGCTTGTACATTGTCATCAAAGTCTGTTCAAAAGCATACTGTATGAGATTTATGGCATTGTTTTCGTCATCCTCCTTCTAAAGGCTTATAAGTTTTAGCAAGAGTTAAATGTCATAAAGAAAGTAGAAAGCATAGTTTAAATATAGTGAAAACGAATGGGTGAATTCAAGATAAACATATGCAATGCATTAATGAAACAAAGTTTGACATTAATAGATAATTGTTTAAATGACAAAAGGAATTACAACTGAAAATTCAAATGAACATAAGCCTCTTTGTCTGAACTTGTCACTTTGGGTGGTGAGCTTTTTAGGGATGGCAGAAGAATTCCGTTTGGCCATCATGTGTGAACTCCAACAATCCTTCGTCGATCAGGTTTTGAATTTTGTACTTCAGCGCCCAACAATCGTTTGTATCATGCCCAGGATTATTGGAATGATAGGCACACCTGGCATCGGGATTGTAGCTGGGAGAAAAAGTTTTGGGACTTGGATGAGGTCTTATTGGTGTAATCAGATTCATCCTCAACATGTGTTGCAAAGCTTGAGACAGTGGTATGTTGATGTTGGTAAACTGTCTTTTAGGCTCGCTTTGCCTTTAATGATTTTCCGGTTGATGTTGACAAAGTCGTTGTTGGGCTCGTGACGTGGCAGCGAATTGAGAAGGTATTCTGACTTCTTGCCTCATGGGAGGCTGGGCAGTGACTTGATTTCCAATCTTGGTTGTTTTCCCCACACGGTTGTAACTGTCTTGACGAAGCTGGTTGACAAGAACTTTCAGCTCTTCTTGTCCTTGAGCCAGATTTTGGATAAGAGCCAACTGGCCCACCAGTTTTCCCATCATTTGGACATTCATTATGGCTATTTCAGTTTGTAGCGTTTCCAACTGATCGTCCCTGGTGCCCTCCAGATTCCCTATGACCGTGCCCCTTGTGAGGAGATCTTTCACCTCTTCTTGTCCCTTGGACAAATTCAAGAACATCTCATGAAGTTCGGCATTTTGAGCCTGGATGTCTTTCACCGTTTGTTCCATATCCATCTTACTGAAATAAACAGTAGGGAGACAAGAAGGCCTGTATGGGAGAAACTTGTCATGATATGATGCATGATATGTGGATGCATGTGCAATGATTTCAAGGAAATTAGAGATTTAAATTTGCTTTAGACAAAAAAAAGAACACACGTCATATTAATAATTCAAAGTTTGAGTACATCATGCCTCTTTTGGGCTTACAAATAAATACAAAAACTCTAAGATAAAAAAGTTATATGCATCCTCTTTGGTGCGATGTAGGCGTTCAGACTCCGCTCCTCATGAAGCTACCTGGTGAGTTCCAGAACTTTCTTCTCGCTGGCGTAGAATTGGGCCTCGAAAGTGTCTCGCTCCCCTTTAAGCTGTATCCAATCCCTTTGCAAGTCTTCAAGAGAGGTGGGCATGTTGGTATGAAGGATAGTGTATGGGATATCTCCTTCCACAACAGGCTCTATGATGACTGGGAGAATGGAGGGGTAAGGCATCATAAGACTTTGAGCACGAGTTCGTACCCATTTGAGGTAAGGCTCAAGAGGGATAGAATTCTTGTGCCCCAATGTCTTTCTATCTACCTTGTTCAACATCCTCCAAGCTCGGATAAACTTTTGGCGGTAACCTTGATCGTCATTCTCGTAGTCAAACACCAACCCTTGAATAAGCATCTCATGTGGACCATCCCTCCGGGCATAACCAAATTGTCTTAAGGCTAAGAAGGGGTTGTAGGTGATACCTCCTCTAATGCCAAGTAATGGTACATTAGGGAACTCTCAACAATGGTCGACAATAGTAACATTCTCCACAGATCGGGAACACCAATGAATGTCTAAATGTGTAAGAGTCATCAGCCTTTGAGACCATCTTAAGCCCTATTCATTCTTCAAGACGGATCGGGGTAGGTGTGAAATAAACCACCTAGCCAAAAGAGGTGCGCAACACATAAGGGTTCCTCTTCTTTTTTTAGTGCGAGTATGCAACGAATGTAGGATATCTCCAAGCAGAGTAGGTACTAGGTTACGTGACAGGAAAATCTTAAATGCATTCACGTCTATGAGCTAGTCCAGATTAGGAAACAGTACCAAACCACATATGAGAAGGGCTAATACCTTTTCAAAAGCCTGTAAGTCCAAGGTATCTCAGAAATGACGATCTTTCTCGAACAAGAACTTAGCCAAAAAACCTTTGACACCTCTCCTGGTTTCCCAATTTACTACTACGTCGGACTGTTGTAAGGATTGAGTTTTGGAAATATCTTCAGGTTTAAGGTCCCTTTCCATACCATAGAAAGGTACCTCATTAAGGATAGGAACCCCCAACGGTAGATAAAACTCCTTTATAGTAGGAACTAACTGGTAATCCAGAAAGATGAAACAGTGATGCAGAGGGTCAAAGAACTAAAAGAGGACTTTTAACATTTCTTCATCAGGGTTTGAAGTGAGTAAGCTGAGAAGTCTACCATGTCTTTCAGCGAATGGAGAGCTTTCGGGAACCCTTAATACAAAATCCTTAAGCTGAGGAGGTACTTTTACCAGACTGACTTGGATAGTGAATATGCGGGCAAGAGCCATGTCCTACAAAACAAGACAAAAATAAACCCTAAGAATCCTTGAAATGGTTAGTATGACATGTGTTGTACCCCAAAATTTTCCCTCTCATTTTATCAAGATTTCCCCTCACAAGACTCTTTGAACTCCATACAGGATTAGGGTTTACTCTGCTCAAGACATCTCCTTGCACTGATTACCTAAATTAGGGTTTGAGTTTACACAGGGATTTTTGGAATTTCAATGCTCAAAGTGGCTTTCATACTTCATGTTAGACTTATAAGATTTCCCCCACCAAGTTTCAAGCCTTGAATCAAATTTTTGCCCAGTCAATTGGACAGTTGACCTAAAAATCAGATGTATTAGGGAAAAAGTCAACTATGGCCAATTTACAGTCAAACCTCATAATTCTAATTGTCATCAACATTCCCGTACTTGTCACAAATGTAAAATCTATACTGACAAGGTACACATACCTCCAGTTCCTCTCAATGTCCTAACAGCTCCTTGGCCATTCGCTATGTGGGGGATCAACATGATTGGAGAGATCAAGCCTACAGCATCCAATGGACATTGTTTCATCCTGGTGGCCATTGATTACTTTACCAAGTGGGTCGAAGCAGCTTCCTTCGCCTCCGTTACAAAGAATGTGGTTGCCCACTTCATCAAGCAGAACCTCATATACCGGTATGGTATCCCCGACCGTATCATCACGGACAACGGTACAAACCTGAACAACACTATGATCACCGCTCTGTGCGAGCAGTTCAAAATTCAACATCACAATTCATCTCCCTATCGGCCAAAGATGAACGGTGCTATCGAAGCTGCGAACAAAAATATCAAGAAGATCATTCAAAAGATGACAGTCACCTATAAGGACTGGCATGAGATGTTACCGTTTGCTATGCACGGATAACGTACCACGGCGTGTACATCAACTGGGGCAACACCCTTTTCTTTGGTATACGGCATGGAAGCTGTTTTACCTATGGAGGTTCAGATTCCTTCCTTGAGAATTATGAAGGATGCTGGTTTGAGTGAAGACGATTGGATTCAGACTCGGCTTGATCAACTTAACTTGATTGACAAAAAGCGACTTACTGCTGTTTGTCATGGTCAGACGTATCAAAAATGGATGATCAAGGCTTTCAACAAGAAAGTCAGGCGCCAGGCATATCAAGTCGGAGATTTCGTAATCAAGCGGATCATCTTGCCGCAAAGTGATCCCAGGGGCAAGTGGGCTCCTACCTATGAAGGACCATTTGTAATCAAAAATATCTTTTCTGGTGGGGCTATGATTCTAACCACCATGGAAGGTGACGACCTATCGCACCCTGCAAACGTAAACATAGTCAAAAGATACTACGCATAAACGACCCGACAAGTTGAAAACCCAAAAGGGAAACTTGGGCAAAAAATGGGCATCCCGGTGAATCGAAAACCCGAAAGGGCAGTTCAGGAAAAAGTTAGGGATAAATAAAAAAATCTGTACACCCGGCAAGTTGAAAACCCGAAAGGGCGACTTGGGCAAAAAAGGGTTTCCCAATGGACTGAAAACCCAAAAGGGCGGTCCAGGCAAAAGTTAGGGAATTAAAGCGTATGACTATGTCTCGTCGGATCACTTTAAGGACAATCTCTTCACAGATAAGCTCCAGGTTTCTGATCAATCCAGTCATCTTTGGACGAAGCAGCGAATGGACAAAATATCCAGAGTTACGAAGGCTATAGCAGAATGGGAACCCTATGGAATTTTTACACATAGCCATCTTTCTTTGTATAAATTTTTCTCAATTTTGTGACAACATTCTCTTACTAGGATGTCTGTCTCCTTTGTACAAAATACTTACACAAAGTTAATACAAAGATACTTCAAAGTGCAGAAAATTGTTTGCCTTTTCTTTCTTTTTTACACTTATGTTTTATTTGAAAACGTCCAATGATTTATTAAATGATCATATACATTTGAATATAATCACGGCTTACAAATAAAAGGAAAGGAGAAAGAATAATTACTAACAGATTGAAAGTATGGGAAAAAGTCTTTAGGCTATTCCAGGAGAAATCCTCAGTAGAGCTATAGCCTTAAAATACACATCCCTAGCGGGGTCAAGTTTCAAAACCCCCAATCCCCAGCGGAGCAAAACTTTGAACTACAAACCCTCAGTAAAGATGAAACGTTCTTCCCCAACAAAGTCCAAAACTTCAACCCTTAAACCTCGGTGGAAGACCATCCAGTTTCCTCCAATTCCCCAGAGAGTTATCTTAAAACCAGAAGATTCCCCTGCAAGTTATCTTAGAACCTGACAGCTAACCAGACGACAGCTTCGGATAATTCCTCAGTAGATTGGCATGCAACCCAAGCCCTTGAGAACTCTTCAACAGAATAAACATTCTCCCCGCAGAGTTATTTCCCAGCAGATCGAAGATTCTCATTCTCATTTCTCCAGTTGAAGCCTCACAGGTTTCAATTCCCCAGTAGAGATCGTCAGAGTTTTCTTTATTCCCCAGCCATAGTCATCAAAATTCTCTGAATTCCTCAAGCAGGTTTCCCAAGCGGACTTGAAGGATCACTATATCCCCAGCAAAGTCATGAAGGATTCTCACACCCCCACAGAAGTTGTCAAAGTTCTTGTTAATCCCCACAAGTCTCCAAGGATTTCCCATCCCCAATAGTGGTCCAAGGATTTCTCATTCTCAGCAATCAAAGATTTTGAATCTCCAACAGCGGTCAAGGATTTATTTTCCCCAGCAGCAGTCAAAAATTTCATTATCTCCCGCTATCAAGGATTTATTTTCCTCAGCAAGACAACTAATCAGCTTACATGCACATCCATTACATTCATATATCATAAACATTGATAGAACACATTTTATTGCATCATACATGTCATGCAACATAACTTTGTGTTTTAGCTAACATTTTACCCTTTTCAGGTTGAGATTAAAAGCTATCGTTAACAACTATTCAAAGATTTCAGATAGTGTACGGATACACTCCAAGACATGGAAGCCATTCTACTACTCATTCGGATCTCTTATTCAGATATAGTATAGATACACCTCAGACGCGGAGGTCATTCTACTACTCATTCAGACTTCATCAATCAGATACAGACTAGATACGCTCCAGACACGGAAGCCATTCTATTTCTCATTCAGATTCAACTACCAAATTTAAGTCCAGATACACTCTAGACACGAAAGTCATTTTGTCACTTATTCAGATCCCAATTACAGTACGGATACACTCCAGACACGGAAGTCATTCTGCTACTCATACAGGTCTCAACTTCAGATATAATCCAGATATGCACCAGACACGGTTGCCATTTTGTCACTCATTCAGAATTTATCCCCAGCCCAAAGATGCTCCATACACGGATGTTTTTATGTCGCCCATTCAGAATTCAGATACAATACATATACACTCCAGACACGATAGTCATTCTAATATTCATTCAAAAATCAAATACAGTTACAGCTCGGATACGCTCCAGACACGGACGCCATTCCTTTGCTCATATAAATCCAATCTCCAGATACAACTCAGATACGTTCCAGATACGGATACCATTCTGGTGTTCATTATCCTGATGTTCAACAAACAGTCTTGGATGGCATCTTTAAGCCCATCTCCAGCAAGATTCTACCATCTCCAAATAGCATCTTTAAGCCCATTCCCTCATTTACATTTTGACGAGTGCAAATTTACGGGCACTCTAGTGTCCAATCATCTTTTACCTTTGAGTCACAAAAGGCAAACTCTTCAATCTAACTCTTCAGGTTCAAGAAGATTGAATAGGGGAAGCTGTTGTACCCCAAAATTTTCCCTCTCATTTTATCAAGATTTCCCCTCACAAGACTCTTTGAACTCCAGACAGGATTATGGTTTGCTCTGCTCAAGACATCTCCTTGCACTGATGACCTAAATTAGGGTTTGAGTTTGCACAAGGATTTTTGGACTTTCAATGCTCAAAATGGCTTTCATACTTCATGTTGGACTTATAAGATTGCCCCCACCAAGTTTCACGCCTTGAATCAAATTTTTGCCCAGTCAATTTGACAGTTGACCTAAAAATCAGCGGTATTGGGGAAAAAGTCAATTGTGGCCAATTTAGAGTCAAACCTCATAATTTTTTATCCACATCAAGATTATAGACTCATATGAACCATTTGATCAAGTTTGGACCACAACTCCTCAAGAAATTTGATCAGATCACCAAAAGGGCAAAATGGTCATTTTTAGGGTTTTGACTGTATAAGGGGCAATTTCTGATTTTTCATCTGGCCAATGGCAAATTGGGTTCAAGCATGGATTCAAGGACTCAATGTAATCATCTTGACCTAATCAAAAGGTTCAAAAGATCTCAAATGCATTGAATTGACAGATGAATTTTTCAGTCAACTGATCAAAATTTGGCTGTACACTGAAAAGTCAAACTTTGACTTTTTGGTCAAAATCAAGTACCAAGGGTCATTTTTCATCAAGATGAGTCAAAACATGAAACTTTTTCATCAAGAAACCTAATTTTGCAAATTAGGTTTTAAGATTGAAAAATTTCATAACTTAGAATTTTTCTAAGTTATGAAATTTTCTTATTTTTCCCCAACTTTGCCCAACATTTTCACCATGATGAAATTGGATTCAAACAAAACTTCCAACATGAAAGTTGTAGTCCTCCACAATATCTACAACTTTGATTCACAATGTTTTCCCAAAAGAAGCTTGGATCTCAAGTTATGATTTTTGGAACAAGGGTCCATAAAACTTTTAACTTAGTGAAATTTTGCCCTAGTTTAGGCAGGATTTTGACCTATCTTCATGGCAATTTTTCACATAGTTACAAGTGTAATCTCAAAATGAATTTCAAATATGGATTGTAGAGAACTTTACTAGCTTTCCAAAATGTCCAAGAACTCTCTCAAATCATTTATGGTTAGGGAGAATCGAAGGTTTGAATTTGGCAAAAACTTACTTTTGATCCATGGCATTTTCATGTTGACACAAGTTGCAAAATTTGTCCAACATGGAGGTTTAAGGTGTTATTCTCATCCATGGAGGTTTACACATTGAATTAATCTTAAAATTGCAAAAACGTAGCATTTCCATTTTCATAAAGGCAACTTTATGTCAACTTGCTTCCCTTGAGCCTTGGACCTCTCTCTTTGCAGCAAACAAGTTCCATAAACTTAGGCAAAAGTACAACCATCTTATGTATGCTTGGAGATAGCCTGTATATGCCTATCTTGTATCACTTCACACTTTTCTTTCAAAACAATTTAACTTGCCAAAATCACATAACTTGAGTATCTGTTATAACCAAGCTTGGTGACCATTCCAAACAAGTTTTGCACATTGCCTTGAGCCAGAAACATGAGCCACCCATCCATCAAACACTCTTGAACATCAAAACACATTCCTCTTGCAAAACAGGGCATTTTCTGCACTTTGAGTTCCAAAACAAAAAACACTCGTGCATTTTGCCCCAAACCACTTCCAACACACTCCATACAACCCATCTGAACTATCCCAACCATTGGCCATTGACTGTAACTACATTTGCAAGCTTCACCATTTCTGATTTCAGCTTGTGCAGGTTTACTTCTACATGCTTATTCAAGCAAGCTCAAAGCAAACAAAGCATTAGGGAAGGTCAGAGGAAGTTCAGGAAAGCTCAAAAGAACCTCAGGCCTCATTGAAAACCTCCACATTGCCATACACGAGTTCAACCGAAACATGTATTTGTCAACTTTCTATCTCTCTATTTAGGAATCATTAGGCTTAGGTTTGTAAATAAAAAATGTAGTACTCATAGCCCTTAAGCTGTACATATGCATAGATTTCATTTTAGTTAAGTGTGCTGAGAGAATTTGATTGATGAACTTCCTGAAAAAGTTAGGTTAGAAATTAGGGCCAGAGATATTCTCTCTGGTCTTTGAGAGTTAGACAAAGTTCTTTATATGGTTGGAATCGTGTTGAAAAATGCTACAACTTTCATGTTGTGAGTTTTTGCTTTAGAGCACATATACAGGAGTTGGACATTTGTACACAGGCGCGCGTTTTTCTGATTCAAAGGTTGAAGATGAAGTCGTAACTGGACTGGGCCTTTGTTCCTCACTTTTGGCACCCCCTGCCTTGCTGACTGCACCCCCTGGCCCATTTTGTTTTATATTTTCATATTATTTTCATTTCTTTTTATTTCTGACTTTATTTTATTATTTTTACAAATATAAAAAAATACTAAAAATATTTTCCTTAAATTTTCACAATTTTTATTATTTATTTTATTTTATTTTGACACAATATTTAGTTTATTAGGTTTACTATATTTATTTTCACAAATAAAAACTTGTAAATAACATATAAAAATATTATATTTTTATTTTTATTTTTAGTATTTATATACTTAAATAATATTTTCTTATATATTATTATTTGCTAAACAATTGTATATTTTTTTTTATTTACTTGTACATAAATAAATAATATATTAAACAAATATATTTTCTTAAAACAAAATTTAGGGTTTTTACACTTAATAAAAATAATTTTTTATTTTCTTATTTTTTAACACATTAAATATTATATTTTTACATACATAAAAATAAACAAAAAACATTTTTTGCATATTTATAATATATTGTATATTTATTTAATGGTCTATTTAAATCTTGTTTATTTATCATTTGAACAAAGAAATTCAATTTGGTTGTAATAACTTAGGGTTTTAATTTCTTGCAAAATAATCCCCTATCCAAAATTGTATCCCCCTCCCCATATCAATGTTGTAATAGCCTAGATTACTTTTACTCATTTATGCTTTCAAATATGCCATGATAGAGATTAGGATTTGTATGCAATATCCAAAATCAAAACAAATAGTTAGACCCAATACAAGACAAAAAATGCATGAAAATGATAACACAATGCACACATGCACCCCTAGGGTTTCATCCACTTGTTGCCTTTAAAATGGCCATGGTATGCATGCTAGGTATCTTGGCAAAACAAATCAAAAACAAAAGATCATAGTCCCTCGATGACGCTATCTTGGTTGCCTATACAAAATGATCTAGTCCCTCAAAAAATTGTTAAAGATACTTGGCACTATTGCTATCATGGTCAATACGATGACCTGCGCCTGTCCCGTTTAACATCCAAATACAATGTTGTTTACCAAATGCAATGGTAAAACAACAATGTAAAAGGGTTAAAAATGTGTAGGAAAGATCTTTGAGAAGATAGGGTAGACAACTCTTAGTTACTTGATCAAAACATGCAAAAACATCCTTGCTATTTTCAAACACACCTCACAACACAATTTCAAAACTTTTCTCAAAACAAACTTTCAAACATTGAAATATCTTTTAAAAAGACAAATACACCTTTGTATACATTCAAACAAGAATCATTACAAAGGTTGCCACAACGAGGGCCTCTTTTCAAAACATTTTCAAAACCATACACAAAGCACCATTTCAAACAATTGAAAAGCAAAAGCAAGTGATCTAAACATGTAACTAAGAGCCCATGGATAACCATGGATGAAAAGGGTGCTTACACCTTTCCTTTTCATAATCTACCCCCCGAACCCAAGAAAACATCTCAAAGGTCTTTCCTGTGCTTTTTTACCTTTCCTTTGGATAAAATAAAAAGTCAATGGCGACTCTTGCTAAACCGAAACATTTGCAAACACAAACACAAAACCTCAAGTCAGTTCTCCCACCGCATCACAGAACTGGCGACTCTGCTGGGGACAATCTAAAAGTGGGTTTACCTTAGGGTTTAGATCACCTTTACATGCTTACCTTGTTTGCTTTAATTGCTTTACACTTGGCTCTATTGTTTGGGTTTGAAATCCTCTACTCGGATTTGGGAAACATTCATAGGTAAATAGCAATACGTTGTGGAAACTGTGCGGGGTATACCGACATGGTTGAAGCAATAGCTATATTAGTGCGACATATTTGTGGGTACTGGTAGCTTTTGAGTCAATCAAAGAGAATACGGGGCCGTTGAGTGATGTCATGAAGCACTAATGGACTTTTCGAACCTTTACTTGACCATATTGGCCTTATTAGGGGAAGTGAGGTGACCGACTTTGGTGCAGTCCAAAGTTGGTAGATACTCGATACTACACTCATTGAGGGTTATTTTCTTGGAATATTTCGGTCGCCAGTTAAGTGGCTAAACTGAAACAATGAACACAGAAAATAATCCAGTGATATTGAGCTCCTTAGAACCCGGTTACTATTTATAGGACAGGTTGAGCCAACTAACTTCAAGAGGGTACTTACCTATGAAACCCCATGCAAGCCTGAAACTAGGAACTTGTGTGACTTTCTTGTACATATACTTGTGCATACATCATAAACATCATAAAGCATCATATGCATCTACTAACCATTTCAAGGGTTTGGATCTTCATCTTTGTTCCTGTTTTGTAGATTATGGAATCACTCCGCAGAAAAACAATCCAGGTCAACCTTGTGAGAATCCCTCCTCAACTTAAGGAGCTTACTTCCAAGATTCCATAGAATTCTCCCTTCACTGAAAGACATGGTAGACTTTTCAACTTGGTCAACTCCAACATTGAAGAAGACATGGTGAAAGTTCTCTTCCAGTTCTTTGACCCCCTACACCATTGCTTTACATTTCCTGATTACCAACTAGTACCTACTTTGGAGGAATTTTCTCAACTCTTGAGGATTCCTATTCTCCATCAACTACCCTACAACGGTACGGAAAGAGAACCAAATCCTGAAGATGTTGCTCAAGCCTTACACTTGCAACCATCTGACATAAAAGGTCATTGGGAAACCAGAAGTGGTGTCAAGGGTTTCTTGGCAAAGTTTCTGTTTGAGAAGGCACAAGACTGCTAGAGTTCTCTAGATCTGCAAGCTTTTGAGGAGATTGTAGCATTCTCATCTATGGACTGGTCTTGTTCCCAAACCCTGATCAGCTTATAGATGTGAATGCTGTCCATATTTTCATATCTCGGAATCCTGTGCCAACATTACTTGGGGATATCCTCCACTCATTTCACACACGAACAATGAGGAAAAGAGGTGTTCTCATATGCTGTACTCCTCTTCAGCAAGGTGGTTTATTTCTCACCTTCCCCAATCAGTCTTGAAGAATGAGCAAGGTTTGAGGTGGTCACAACAGTTGTTGACTCTTACACATTCTGATGTTCATTGGTGTTCTCGGTCCAAATAAAATGTCATCATCATTGATCATTGTGGGGAATTCCCTAATGTCCCACTACTTGGCATTAGGGGAGGCATTACCTACAACCCTGCTTAGCTCTGAGATAATTTGGGTATGCCCAAAGGGATGGCCCTCATGACATGCTGATTCCAGACTTGGTTTTTGACTTCGACAACGACGCTCAAGGACTTCGACAAAGGTTTATCCGAGTTTGGAGGATGCCCAACAAGGTGGACAGTAAGACACTGGGACACAATAATTACATCCCCCTTGAGCCTTACCTCAAGTGGGTACGAACCGACGCCCAGAGTCTTATGATGCCTTACCCCTACATTCTGCCTATGATCAAAGAGCCTGTTATGGAAGGAGAGGTTCCATACACCCTCCTACATCCTGACATGCCAACATCATTGGAATATTTGCAAAAGAGTTGGATACAGCTCAAGGAAGAACGAAAAACTTTTGAATCCAGCTTCTACGCCAGTGAGAAGAAGGTTTTGGAACTTACTCGTCGACTCCATGAAGAGCATACTCTTAACACCTACATCGCACCAAAGAGGATGCGCAACGTCTTTTTAAATTAGAATTTTGTAATATTTTGCCCATGGGGTATTTATGTACTAACAAATTCTTCTTATTAATATGATGTGTGTTCTTTTTGTTTGTAACAACTTTGAATTTCTGAATCCTTGAATGCATTACATGAATGCATATCATTCATCATATGCATAAACAGGTCTTCACACCAGGTTTCCTTATCTCTCTGTTGTTTATTTCAGCAAGATGGATATAGAGCAGACGGTCAAAGATCTATAAGCGCAGAATTCACAGTTCCAACAACTCCTCATGACCTTGGCAAAGAGTCAGGGGGATCTTAAAGCACTGTTAGAGAAGGAAAAGAAAAAAGAAAAGGAGAAAAAGAAAAATAAAAGAGTGGGTGTAGCTACTTTGGAAAGAAGATTTGAGAATCAAGCTAGAAGGGTCCTGGATTTCCCCTCAACATCTGATGAAGGGGTTGGAAAAGGAAAGGGAGTTGCAGTGCCCTCCGAGTATGAAGAAGAGGAAGAAGAAGAAGAGGATGAAGATTACTTTGAGCAGCAGTACCCTCCTGCAGATGACAAGTATAAGAATCTGGAAGAGAGTCTGGCGGCTATAGAGGTACAAAGAGTGCCTATGCTGGATTTCGAAGAGCTAGGGTTGGTTGCTGGGATTGTGATTCCCCCTAAATTCAAGGTGCCTACATTTGCTAAATATTATGTTTTGTCTTGTCCAAAGATGCATCTGCGGTCTTACGTCAGAAAGATCCAACCTCATTCTTCTGATAAGGATTTGTGGGTCCACTTTTTTCAAGATAGTTTGTCGGGTACGCAATTGGATTGGTTTTACCAGCTTGAGAGATATGACGTGCACAACTGGGAGGATTTGGCTGTTGCCTTCTACAGACAATATCAATATAACACGGACTTAGCACCTACTCGTACTCAATTACAGAGTATGGGTATGGTCTCTAATGAAGGCTTTAAGGAGTATGCTCAGAAGTGGAGGGACTTGGTTGGAAGGGTGAAGCCATCATTGTCTGAGAGAGAGCTTGTGGATATGTTTTTGGGGACCTTGTCAGGTCCATTCTTTAATCACTTGATCGGGAGCTCATCTGCAGGGTTCATCGACTTAATTCTGACTGGTGAAAGAGTTGAAGCTGGCATCAAGAGCGGTAAAATTCAGAAGGATGCATCTGCTTCCGCAGCTATCAAGAAGACCTTTCCAGCCAAGAAAGAGGTCTCAGCTATTTACTCCCAGAGAAGTCAAGGAAGAGTCGAGCGCCGACCAGTGGTGGGGGCTGTGATGATTCAGAATTCCGCAGCTGATCAACCTCGGAACAGTCGACCCAGAACCAACCAAGCAAGAGTGGAAAGGCCTGCACGGCAGTTCACCCAGATCAATATGACACCTGCTCAGGTTCTCCCTCATCTGTTGAAGTTAAACCTTACAAACTTGAAAGAGGCACCAAAGAATCCAAATACCTCTTCTCCCTACTACCATTCAAATGCAAAGTGTGCCTATCATTCGGACAGCGTGGGGCACGACACCAACAATTGTTGGGCCCTCAAAAATAATATCCAAGATTTAATAGATGCCAAGGAGGTGGAGTTTGACGCCCCTGAAAAACCTAATGTGATATCCTCTCCAATGCCAAAACATGGTCACAATGTCCATGCTATTGTAGAAGATCTTTATGTTGCTGTTGTTGATGACTTAATGACTCCATTACCAATTATCAAGATGAATCTGTTGAAAGCCAGGATTTTCCCAGGCTGTGAAAAAGATTGTTACCTTTGTTCGACCTTGCAATCAGACTATCCATTATTGAAGTTAGGCATCCAACACCTAATTGATAATCAAGAAATCCTCTTCGAGAAAACTCCTGTTACTCCTGTTACTTCAACTCCTATCAACGATGTTGCTATAATCACCATTTCCGACAATCTTTCCAAGGTCTCCAAAAGACCTGTTAAGATTACACCCGATCCAAAGTTTGTACCTCTGAAGATAACTATGTCGGAGCCTATCCCATACAAGTCCAACAAGACAATACCGTGGAATTATGGAGGAGAGATCTTCTACCACGGTGTTAAGCAGATCGAATAAGTGGAAGAAAGTTCCGATGAAGAGACTCCTGACGTAGGAAATATTGTGGGGACAAGTAAGATCACCCACAGCGGAAGAATCTTCTCTCCGGAGATTTCTCCTCCAAGGGAAATCTTCGGACCTTCAAATGCTCCTAAGGTTACTCCTGTGCCAGTCAACACATCTGTACGAACTCTAGTGATTGAAGAAATTATAACTCCCAAAGTTGTACCCTATGCTGTTACTGCTGATAAAGGTAAGGGGATCCAAGAAGCGCCCATCAGGATGAGGGCTCAGACTTTGGGTATGCCCGAGACCACTCAAAAGGAAATGGAGGAGATTTTAAAAATAATTAAGAAAAGCGACTATGATGTCGTAGAACAATTGGGGAAAACCCCTTCAAAAATCTTTATCCTGGCCTTGTTGCTCTGTTCCGAAGCTCATGCCAAAGCCCTGATCAAATTCTTGAAGATGGCCCATGTGCCTCAGGAAACCTCTGCAGACCAGTTCCAGGAGTGTGTAGCCATCCTAACCGCCGATAATGGCCTTGGCTTCTCCGATGCCGATCTAACATCTAAGGGGAGAAAGCATAATGACGCGCTGCACGTCTCGGTGGAATGCAGAGGGACTACTCTTGCTCACGTTCTGGTTGATATCGGGTCGTCTTTAAATGTCCTACCAAAGAAAGCATTGGACAAATTGGACTGTGAAGGTTTGACCCTAAAGCCCAGCAATATCATTGTTAGAGCCTTTGACGGTTCTAAGAGGATGGTCCACGGGGAAGTGGACATCCCAATTAAAGTGCGTACTGAAACTTTCCACTCCACATTTTATGTCATGGATATCCGTCCCTCCTACTCTTGCTTGTTAGGAAGACCCTGGATTCATCATGCTGGAGCCGTTACATCCACTTTGCATCAGAAGCTTAAATACCATGTCCAGGGGAAAATTGTGACAGTTCGTGGCGAGGAGGAGTATATGATAAGCCATTTGAATTCATTCCGCTATGTTGAATTAGATGGTGAATTCATCGAGACCCCCTTTCAGCACTTTGAAGAGGTTTCCCCTAAAGTTGCGGTAGCCAATACAATGACTTCTGTACCCATCATTACCAAACCTGTGTCCCGAATGTCATCCCTTAAAGATGTGAAGGCTGTGATCGAGGAAGGAGGGAGCACAGTATGGGGTCAGCTGCCAGATTTTCCTTACAAGACAGATAAGTTTGGCTTGGGTTTCACTGCTTCTAGTCAGAAGGTTGTGCGCCGCTCCCAGGCTGGAGGGCCACCATTAAAGATCACTCATCATGGAGTTCATGCTTTAGAGGAGGATGAAGAGGAGATAAATTTTGAAGACTGGATCTTTCCAACTATTGAATGAGGGCTGAACAACTGGGAGGCGAAAGACTTCATTCCCATTACTTTCATCAATCAGTAATTTATCTTTCGAACATTTTCTGTTGGTCTGTAATAATTTTTAAAATAATTCGTACACTTTTTCCTTATGCCTTACCCGAGGCATATAGGTCCATTTGTAAGGGCTTGATTTTTTCATCTTCATATGCCATTTTTAATGAATCATGGACGTTTTCATATAAAAACTTTTGTGTTCATTTTCTTTTTTTTACATTTTATTTGTTTAAAGGTGGCTATCCCTTACACACACCCACACTCACAAAATGCAGGTACCCATCCACTCCGGATTCCATGGGTAATAATTCTACTATAGCCTTCAGTGACTCTGAAGATCTGGTCAATCATCACGAATACGAAGGTGATGGACTGTGAAGTTCCTGGAGAATTGGCTAGACTTTTGCAACAGGAAGAAAGGGTTATTCTACCTCACGAGGAGTTGTTAGAGACTATCAACTTGGGAACATAGGAAGAAAGAAAAGAAGTTAAAGTGGGTGCCAACCTAGAGCCAAATGTCAAGGAGCGTTTAGTTCAGCTGTTGAATGAATATGTAGAGATCTTCGCCTGGTCCTACAAAGACATGCCGGGACTTGACACTGATATTGTGGTTCACCGTCTCCCTACAAGAGAATACTTTCCACCAATCAAATAGAAAGTCCGCTGAATGAGGCCCGACATGTCTGAAAAGATCAAAGCTTAAGTGATGAAACAGTTCAATGCTGGCTTTCTTGTCGTTACTTCCTATCCACAATGGGTTGCTAACATTGTGCCCGTGCCTAAAAAGGACGGCAAAGTCAGAATGTGCGTGGATTACAGAGACTTAAACAGGGCTAGCCCTAAAGATGATTTTCCACTACCGCACATTGACATCTTGGTTGACAATACAACTCAGCATAAGGTATTTTCTTTCATTGATGGATTTTCAGGGTACAACCATATCAAAATGGCCCCTGAAGACATGGAGAAGACTACTTTTGTTATGCAGTGGGGTACCTTCTGCTATAAAGTGATGCCATTCGGACTGAAGAATGTCGAGGTAACCTATCAGCGCGCCATGGTAGCTTTATTTCATGACATGATACATCATGAAATTGAAGTCTATGTAGACGATATGATAGCCCGTTCACAGACAAAAGAAGAACGCCTCGACCATCTGCAAAAGCTGTTTGTCAGATTGAAAGAGTACAAGCTAAGACTGAACCCTAACAAGTGCACTTTCGGAGTCAGGTCCGATAAACTCTTGGGATTCATCGTCAGTAACAAAGGCATCGAGGTTGACCCTGCCAAAGTCAAAGCTATACAAGAAATTCCTGCCCCTCGCACTGAGAAGGAGGTCAGAGGTTTCTTAGGACGCCTAAACTACATTGCAAGGTTCATTTATCACCTAACATCGACCTGTGAACCAATCTTCAAGCTGTTGAAGATAGATCAGGTGATTAAATAGAATGATGATTGTCAAGTTGCGTTCGGTAAGATCAAGGAGTATTTGCTGGAACCTCCTATCTTGATGCCACCCGTTGAAGGAAGGCCATTAATCATGTATCTGACTGTCCTGTAGAATTCAATGGGGTGCGTACTGGGCCAACATGACGAGTCTGGCCAAAAAGAGCATGCCATTTATTACCTTAGCAAAAAGTTTGCCGACTGTGAGACTCGCTACTCATTGCTCGAAAAAACTTGCTGCGCTTTGGTATGGGCTGCTCGCTGGCTAAGGCAGTATATGTTGACACATACCACCTTACTGATCTCTAAGATGGATCCGATCAAGTACATCTTCAAGAAGCCTGCTCTATCCGGAAGAATCGCTAGATGGAAGATGATCCTCAACGAATATTATATACAATACACAACCCAAAAAGCTATAAAGGGGAGTGTGCTAGCCGATCATCTAGCCCATCAAGCTGTTGAAGATTACCAATCCATGAGGTTCGACTTCCCCGACGAGGATATCATGACTTTGGACAACATTGAAGGTTTCAGACCGTATGACGAACCTGAACAAGGATCTCAATGGACCCTGTACTTTGATGGTGCTTCAAATGCACTTGGCAACGATATCGGTACAGTACTTATCTCTCCAGAAGGTTGCCATACACTTTTCACTGCTAGACTTTGCTTCAGCTGCACCAACAACATGGCCGAGTATGAAGCTTGCATCTTTGGTCTCAAGGTTGCTATTGACTTGGGAATCAAATCTTTGGTTGTGTTTGGAGACTCCGCTTTGGTTATCAGTCAAATCAAAGGAGAGTGGGATATTAAACACCCTAACCTCATCCCTTACAAAGAACATGTCCTAACATTATTACCACACTTCGAGCAGATCACCTTCGAGCACTTCCCGCGAGAAGAGAATCAGCTAGCAGATGCGCTAGCTACAATGTCATCCATGTTTAAACTTAACTAGGATAATGAGCCTCCTCAAATCACCATTGAACGAATGGAGGAACCTATAAATTGTCACGAGATTAACACCGAAGAAGTAGTGGACCGACCTTGGTTTCATGATGTCAAAAGGTATCTCGAAGCACAAGTATACCCTGAAGGAGCTTCAGTCAATGACAAAAAGTTCTTAAGGAGGTTCACAGTCAAGTTCTTTTTGAGAAATGGTATCCTATACAAGCGCAATCATGATTGCATTCTACTCCGTTGTGTGGAAAAGGTTGAAGCTGAGAAGATCATAGATGAACTGCACAATGGTAGATTTGGCACCCACTCAAGTGGTCATACGATGGCTAAGAAGATTC
Source organism: Vicia faba (assembly GCA_948472305.1). Lineage (NCBI taxonomy): Eukaryota > Viridiplantae > Streptophyta > Magnoliopsida > Fabales > Fabaceae > Vicia > Vicia faba. The sequence goes on from OX451740.1 coordinate 898,802,236, forward strand.
TAAGGGCAGGCTATTACTGGTCTACCATGGAAGCTGATTGTCATCAATATTCCCGTACTTGTCACAAATGTCAAATCTATACTGACAAGGTACACATACCTCCAGTTCCTCTCAATGTCCTAACAGCTCCTTGGCTATTCGCTATGTGGGGGATCAGCATGATTGGAGAGATCAAGCCTACAGCATCCAATGGACATCGTTTCATCCTGGTGGCCATTGATTACTTTACCAAGTGGGTCGAAGAAGCTTCCTTCGCCTCCGTTACAAAGAATGTGGTTTCCCGCTTCATCAAGCAGAACCTCATATGCCGGTATGGTATCCCTGACCGTATCATCACGGACAACGGTACAAACCTGAACAACACTATGATCACTGCTTTGTGCGAGCAGTTAAAAATTCAACATCACAATTCATCTCCCTATCGGCCAAAGATGAACGGTGTTGTCGAAGCTACGAACAAAAATATCAAGAAGATCATTCAAAAGATGACAGTCACCTACAAGGACTGGCATGAGATGTTACCGTTTTCTCTAAACAGAAACCGTACCACGACGCGTACATCAACTGGGGCAACACCCTTTTCTTTGGTATACGGCATGGAAGCTATTTTACCTATGGAGGTTCAGATTCCTTCATTGAGAATTATGAAGGATGCTGGTTTGAGTAAACACGATTACATTCAGACCCGGCTTGATCAACTTAACTTGATTGACAAAAAGTGACATACTGTTGTTTGTCATGGTCAGACGTATCAAAAACAGATGATTAAGGCTTTCAACAAGAAATTCAGGCGCCAGGTATATCAAGTCGGAGATCTCGTAATCAAGCGGATCATCTTGCCGCAAAGTGATCCCAGGGGCAAGTGGGCTCCTACCTATGAAGGACCATTTGTGATCAAAAACATCTTTTCTGGTGGGGCTATGATTCTAACCACCATGGACGGCGACGACTTGTCGCACCTTGCAAACGTAGACATAGTCAAAAGATACTATGCATAAACGACCCGACAAGTTGAAAACCCGAAAGGGCAACTTGGGCGAAAAATGGGCATCCCGGTGAATCGAAAACCCGAAAGGGCGGTTCAGGCAAAAGTTAGGGATAAATAAAAAAATATGTACACCCGACAAGTTGAAAACCCGAAAGGGCGACTTGGGCAAAAAAGGGTTTCTCGGTGGACTGAAAACCTGAAAGGGCGGTCCAGGCAAAAGTTAGGGAATTAAAGCGTATGACTATGTCTCGTCGGATCACTTTAAGGACAATCTCTTCATAGATAAGCTCCAGGTTTATGATCAATCCAGTCATCTTCGGACGAAGCAGCGAATGGACAAGATATCCAGAGTTACGAAGGCTATAGGAGAATGGGAACCCTATGGAATTTTTACACATAGCCATCTTTCTTTGTATAAATTATTCTCAATTTTGTGACAACATTCTCTTACTAAGATGTTTGTCTCCTTTGTACAAAATACTTACACAAAGTTAATACAAAGATACTTCAAAGTGCAGAAAATTGTTTTCCTTTTCTTTCTTTTTTACACTTATGTTTTATTTAAAAATGTCCAATGATTTATTAAATGAGCATATTCATTTGAATATAATCACTACTTACAAATAAAATGAAAGGAGAAAGAATAATTACTGACAGATTGAAAGTATGGGAAAAAGTCTTTAGGCTATTCCAGGAGAAATACTCAGTAGAGCTATAGCCTTAAAATACACATCCCCAACAGAGTCAAGTTTCAAAACCCCCAATCCCCAGCGGAGAAAAACTTTGAACTGCAAACCCTCAGTAAAGATGAAACGTTCTTCCCTAACAAAGTCCAAAACTTCAACCCTTAAACCCTGGTGGAAGACCATCCAGTTTCCTCCAATTCCCCATAGAGTTGTCTTAAAACCAGAAGATTCCCCTGCAAGTTATCTTAGAACCTGACAGCTAACCAGATGACAGCTACGGATAATTCCTCAGTAGATTGGCATGAAATCCAAGCTCTTTGAGAACTCTTCAACAGAATAAACATTCTCCCCACAGAGTTATTTCCCAGCAGATCGAAGATTCTCATTCTCATTTCTCCAGTTGAAGCCTCCCAGGTTTCAATTCCCCAGTAGAGATCGTCAGAGTTTTCCTTATTCCCCAGCCATAGTCATCAAAATTCTATGGATTCCTCAAGCAGGTTTCCCAAGCGGACTTGAAGGATCCCTATATCCCCAGGAAAGTCATGAAGGATTCTCACACCCCCACAGAAGTTGTCAAAGTTCTTGTTAACCCCCACAAGTTGCCAAGTATTTTCCATCCCCAACAGTGGTCTAAGGATTTCTCATTCTCAGCAATCAAAGATTTTGAATCTCCAACAGAGGTCAAGGATTTATTTTCCCCGGCAGCAGTCAAAAATTTTATTATCTCCCGCTATCAAGGATTTATTTTCCTCAGCAAGATAGCTAATCAGCTTACATGCGCATCCATTACATTGATATATCATAAACATTAATAGAACATATTTTATTGCATCATACATGTCATGCAACATAACTTTGTGTTTCAGCTAACAGTTTACCCTTTTCAGGATGAGATTAAAAGCTATCGTTAACAACTATTCAAAGATTTGAGATATAGTACGGATACACTCCAAGACATGGAAGCCATTCTGCTACTCATCCGGATCTCTTATTCAGATACAATATAGATACACCTCATACGCGGAGGTCATTCTACTACTCATTCAGACTTCATCAATCAGATACAGACTAGATACGCTCCAGACACGGAATCCATTCTATTTCTCATTCAGATTCGACTATCAAATTCAAGTCCAGATACACTCCAGACATGGAAGTCATTCTGTCACTTATTCAGATCCCAGTTACAGTACGGATACACTCCAGACACGGAAGTCATTATGCTACTCATACAGGTATCAACTTCAGATATAGTCCAGATACGCACTAGACACGGTTTCCATTCTATCACTCATTCAGAATTTACCCCCAGCCCAGAGATGCTCCATACACGGATGTTTTTCTATCGCCCATTAAGAATTCAGATACAATACATATACACTCCAGACATGGAAGTCATTCTAATATTCATTCAAAAATCAAATACGGTTACAGCTCGGATACGCTCCAGACACGGACGCCATTCCTTTGCTCATACAAATCCAGTCTCCAGATACAACTCAGATACGTTCCAAATACGGATACCATTCTGGTGTTCATTCTCCTGATGTTCAACAAACAGTCTTGGATGGCATCTTTAAGCCCATCTCCAGCAAGATTCTACCATCTCCAAATGGCATCTTTAAGCCCATTCCCTCATTTACATTTTGATGAGTGCAAATTTACGGGCACTCTAGTGTCCAATCATCTTTTACCTCCGAGTCACGAAAGGAAAACTCGCCAATATAACTCTTCAGGTTCAAGAAGATTGAACAGGGGAAGATTTTGTACCCCAAAAGTTTCCCTCTCATTTTATCAAGATTTCCCCTCACAAGACTCTTTGAACTCCAGACAGGATTAGGGTTTGCTCTGCTCAAGACATCTCCTTGCACTGATGTCCTAAATTAGGGTTTGAGTTTGCACAGGGATTTTTGGACTTTCAATGCTCAAAGTGGCTTTCATACTTAATTTTGGACTTATAATATTGCCCCCACCAAGTTTCAAGCCTTGAATCAAATTTTTGCCCAGTCAATTGGACAGTTGACCTAAAAATCAACTATATTGGGGAAAAAGTCAACTATGGCCAATTTACAGTCAAACCTCATAATTTTTTATCCACATCAACATTATAGACTCATATGAATCATTTGATCAAGTTTGGACCACAACTCCTTAAGAAATTTGATCAGATCACCAAAAGGGCAAAATGGTCATTTTTAGGGTTTTGACTGTATAAGGGGCAATTTCTGATTTTTCACTTGGCCAATGGCAAATTGGGTTCAAGCATGGATTCAAGGACTCAATGGCATCATCTTGACCTAATCAAAAGGTTAAAAAGATCTCAAATGCATTGAATTGACAGATGAATTTTTCAGTCAACTGATCAAAATTTGACTGTACACTGAAAAGTCAAACTTTGACTTTTTGGTCAAAATCAAGTGCCAAGGGTCATTTTTCATCAAGATGAGTCAAAACATGAAACTTGTTCATCAAGAAACCTAATTTTGCAAATTAGGGTTTAAGATTGAAAATTTTCATAACTTAGAATTTTTCTAAGTTACGAAATTTTCTTATTTTTCCCCAACTTTGCCCAACATTTTCACCATGATGCAATTGGATTAAAACAAAACTTCCAACATGAAAGTTGTAGTCCTCCACAAAATCTACAACTTTGAATCACAAAGTTTTCCCAAAAGAAGCTTGGATCTCAAGTTATGATTTTTGGAACAAGGGTCTATAAAACTTTAAACTTAGTGAAATTTTGTCCTAGTTTAGGCAGGATTTTGACCTATCTTCATGGCAATTTTTCACATAGTTCCAAGTGGAATATAAAAATTAATTTCAAATATGGATTGTAAAGAATGTTACAAGCTTTGCAAAATGTCTAAGAACTCTCCCAAATCATTTATGGTTAGGGAGAATCGAAGGTTTGAATTTGGCAAAAACTCACTTTTGATCCATGGCATTTTCATGTTGACACAAGTTGCAAAATCTGTCCAACTTAGCTTTGTACTTGATTACAGGTCTCTAAACCCTTCCACATTAAAAAATTTAATGCAAACTCATTGGCTTAAGGTGTTATTCTGATCCATAGAGGTTTACACATTGAATTAATCTTAAAATGGCAAAAAGGTAGCATTTCCATTTTCATAAAGGCAACTTTATGTCAACTTGCTTCCCTTGAGCCTTGGACCTCTCTCTTTGCAGCAAACAAGTTCCATAAACTTAGGCAAAAGTATAACCATCTTGTGCATGCTTGGAGATAGCCTGTACATGCCTATCTTGTATCACTTCACACTTTTCTTTCAAAACAAGTCAACTTGCCAAAATCACATAACTTGAGTATCTGTTATAACCAAGCTTGGTGACCATTGCAAACAAGTTTTGCACATTTCCTTGAGCCAGAAACACGAGCCACCCATCCATCAAACACTCTTGAACATCAAAACACATTCCTCTTGCAAAATAGGGCAGTTTCTGCACTTTGAGTTCCAAAACAAAAAACACTCGTGTGTTTTGCCCCAAACCACTTCCAACACACTCCATACAACCCATCTGAACTATCCCATCCATTGGCCATTGACTGTAACTTCATTTTCAAACTTCACCATTTCTGATTTCAGCTTGTGCAGGTTGACTTCTACAGGCTTATTCAAGAAAGCTCAAAGCAAACAAAGCATTGGGGAAGGTTAGAGGAAGTTCACGCAATCTCAAAAGAACCTCAGGCCTCATTGAAAACCTCCACATTTCCATACATGAGTTCAACTGAAACATGTATTTGTCAACTTTCTATCTCTCTATTTAGAAATCATTAGGCTTAGGTTTGTGAATAAATAATGTAGTACTCATAGCCCTTAAGATGTACATATGCATAGATTTCATTTAAGTTAAGTGTGCTGAGAGAATTTGATTGATGAACTTCCTGAAAAAGTTAGGTTAGAAATTAGGGCCAGAGAAATTCTCTTTGGTCTTTGAGAGTTAGACTAAGTTCTTTATATGGTTGGAATCGTGTTGAAAAATGCTATAACTTTCATGTTGTGAGTTTTTGCTTTAGAGCACGTATACAAGAGTTGGACATTTGTACACAGGCGCACGTTTTTCTGATTCAAAAGTTGAAGATGAAGCTGGAACTGGGTTGGGCCTTTGTTCCTCACTTTTGGCACCCCCTGCCTTGCTGACTGCACCCCCTGGCCCATTTTGTTTTATATTTTCATATTATTTTCATTTCTTTTTATTTCTGACTTTATTTTATTGTTTTTCAAATATAAAAAATTACTAAAAATATTTTCCTTAAATTTTCACAATTTTTATTTTTTATTTTATTTTATTTTGACACAATATTTAGTTTATTAGGTTTACTATATTTATTTTCACAAATAAAAACTTGTAAATAACATATAAAAATATTATATTTTTATTTTTATTTTTAGTATTTATATACTTAAATAATATTTTCTCATATATTATTATTTCCTAAACAATTGTATTTTTTTTTATTTACTTGTACATAAATAAATAATATAATAAACAAATATATTTTCTTAAAACAAAATTTAGGGTTTTTAACCTTAATAAAAATAATTTTTTATTTTCTTATTTTTTTAACACATTAAATATTATATTTTTACATACATAAAAATAAACAAAAAACATTTTTTGCATATTTATAATATATTGTATATTTATTTAATGGTCTATTTAAATCTTGTTTATTTATCATTTGAACAAATAAATTCAATTTGGTTGTAATAACTTAGGATTTTAATTTCTTGCAAAATAATCCCCTATCCAAAATTGTATCCCCCTCCCCATATCAAAGTTGTAATAGCCTAGATTACTTTTACGCATTTATGCTTTCAAATATGCCATGATAGAGATTAGGGTTTGTATGCAATATCTAAAATCAAAACAAATAGTTAGACCTAATACAAGACAAAAAATGCATGAAAATGATAACACAATGCACACATGCACCCCTAGGGTTTCATCCACTTGTTGCCTTTAAAATGGCCATGGTATGCATGCTAGGTATCTTGGCAAAACAAATCAAAAACAAAAGATCATAGTCCCTCGATGACGCTATCTTAGTTGCATATACACAATGATCTAGTCCCTCAAAAAATTGCTAAAGATACTTGGCACTATTGCTATCATGGTCAATACGATGACCCGCGCCTGTCCCGTTTAACATCCAAATACAAGGTTGTTTACCAAATGCAATGGTAAAACAACAATGTAAAAGGGTTAAAAATGTGTAGGAAATATCTTTGAGTAGATAGGGTAGACAATGAAGATGTGAAAAACACAAGAAGGGGGGTTGAATTGTTAAAACTTGAAATCAAATGCAGACAACACGATATTTTTATCCTGGTTCATTTGATCTCAAACTACTCCAGTCCACCCGTCAAGGTGATTTCGCCTCTCTCCAACGAGGTCTTAATCCACTATATTCAACTGAATACAAAACTGCTTTAACAACTGCTAAAGCCTTCTTGAGTCTAAACCACAGACCGGTTTCTCAAGGAAATTCTCTTACAGATAAATGAACAATTAAGTGTGTTTGATGTTTTCTAGAAAAACTATATATCACAACTGTGATAATACACAATATGCAGCTTAGATAAAAACTAGATTGCTAATGCTATAGAGTAAGCGGTTGAGAGCTTTAGCAAACTGATTTAGTGAGGACGAAGATGATTATTGACTTTAGGTGTGTATATGCGTGTAGAGTATTGTAGAGCATTAGCTATTTCACTTCTCACTGATTTGTTTAAATACTTCTTGGAATAGATACGTTGCAGTCCATAATTCCATTTCAATGCTCATTACGTTCTTTCCATTTTGAGAAGATCTTTGTCTTGGAATAAAGCCGTTGGTAATTAATCTGCCTTGAATGCAGTAACGTTGATACTTCAAAATGTTCTGCTTAATGAAAATCAGAGCGTTCTTGGCTTTAGCTTATTCTGACGCTTCTGAGTGCTGATGACATAGTTAGGATCTTGATCAGAGTCAGAGTATGTTAAGTGCAGATTTTGTTCATCAGACTTCAGCGTAACACATGTTTTGATCTTCTGGTGCTGACATATATTCTGATGCTGATACTGATATTGGTATTCTGATGCTGATTCCATCAGAGTTTCCTGTAAATACACAACATAATTTTAAGTAGCATCTATGTCTCATATAAAACTCATAATTCATTTAATCTTGTATTTTGATATCATCAAAACTCTAACTGAGGGTTGTAGAATCAAACTATGTTCTAACAATCTCCCCCTTTTTTATGATGACAAAAACTATATTTTTTTCAATTAAAATAAAATGATGAAAGTATCAGAGTTTAAGGATAGAGAGGAAATGGTAACAGAGATAGTCAGATAAAGAGTAAAAGTATCAGAGCTAAGAGAGTAAGGAATAAAAAGTATCAGAGTAATGAAGAGAAAAACTCCCCCTGAGTTGATTATTTCCCTTTGATTCCTCGAGACCTTGAGCATCAGAACTTTACTTGAACTTTCTTTGAGCATCAGAGTGTTACTTCATCAGAGTTCATCAGATTCTTGTACCTGTAAGCTTTTCAAAACAGCAAGTATATAATGATGTTAGAATGTTTGAGACTTTTGTCTCAATAAACTGTTATTGAAAAATATCATTCTTTCTCCCCCTTTTTGTCAGCGATCAAAAAGCATATAAAATCAGAGTTAAAAAGATTAGAGCAAAACACGTTTGTATTAAAACAGAAGCAATGAGAGTTTAGAACAAGTAGAAATATTACAGACAAACATGTAAAGAAAACAAGGAAAACATAAGAAAAAAAATCTAAGAAGAGGGAGGAAGTCATGTGAACAGAGCTTCCAACATGCTCTTGATTTGTTTGCTGGTTTCCTGTTGCTTAGATACCATGTTTGCTATAGAATCAATCTTGATATCCTGCTTGTCCATCCTTTCGTTCATCAGCATATCTGATCTCTTCAAATCCTCCAGAGCCTGCCTATCAAGAGAGGAAGCTTGAGGATCTTCAGATACAGACTGCTTCTCAGAGCTTTCTGTAGCTTCTTCAGCTTAACCCAAATCTTCAGCTTGAATAACCTGTTCTTCTGCAGCTTGAACTGTAGATGCTGGACGCTTTTCAGACCAAGGCTCAATGTCTAGAGGGAGAGCTTCTTCCTTCAGCAGCTTGCTCAGAACTGGACCTTCCATTTCCTTCAGAAGATTGTTGAAGTTCTGTTGAGCCTGTCCATAGCTCTGGTCTTACAGCTTGAAGGTTTCAGCGCATACTCATCTTCTGAATTGAGTCCAGAGATGATCTGATATAGCAGGATCAATCACTTCCAAACTTGCTTGTTTCAAAGAAGTTATCCACTTCTGCATATCTGTTTCAAAATTCAAAATGCTGGAACCAACATCTGGTTGTTTTGGTTTAGGAATAGCAGTTTTCTGGTTTATTGCAGCAAGGCGTTCAAGGATTGTTAGATCAATGACTGTCTTGCTGTGGTTTTCTGTATTTTTCTTAGGTGAGGGAGTAGGAGAATCATAAATAGCGATTGGACTGGATGGGGTATTAGGTGGAGTTGTTTCTGGTGAGGATGGTAGCTGAGACATATTGACAGTTGTACCACATGGCAATTGAATGGCCAAGGGTTGTGGTTCAGGGGACTCAGAGGTTTGAGCCTCAGAGTTTTGAGTCTCAGGCTGTGGTGATTGTGCATGTTGAGGAGATGGTGGATTAATATCTGGTTGAGGAGAGGATGGTTGTGGAATTTCTGGTTCTGGTATTGGAGAGAGTGGAGTTTCAGGAATTGGAGTTTCTGGTATTGGTGAGAGTGGGATGTCAGGTTGTGGTGAGATGGGAATTTCAGAGTTTTGATTTGGATTTTCTGTTTAGGGAGCGGGATCTTTTGAGGGTTAATGACTCAGAAGGGTCAAAATCAATGTCAAAATCTTCAAAGGTTTGTGGTGTTGGGATATCAGCTGGAGTTGGAATGGGAGTAGGAATTGATGAGGAAACAGAACTTGAACTTAAAACAGTAACAGAAACAGGATTACCTCTTTTCTTTGGAGTCTGTTGTGATGGTCCTTCTGGAGCAGCTTTCCTCTTCTTCGTCTTCTTCAGAGCAACCTCTGGTGCCTTCTGCTGAAGATCTTGAATATTTAGATTAGGTGATGTACCATCAGCTTTGCACGCATCCAAATATCTCAGAATGATCTGAGGCTTAGAGTCAATCTCTGAGAACATAGGAAAGCCATCCAGAGGGATTCTCCTGCTGGAGATTTCAGCAAAAGGAGTGATGATGGGCTCCTTCTGAATGTTCTCTATCAGCTTCATCTTCTTTAGATTCTTGGCTTTCAGCTGCTTGCCAACAGAAGGTTCCAAGGTGTTGATCTCTTGTGCCTTTGTCAAGTGTTCAATCAGCCTATTCTCAGTCAGAATATCTGATATCAATCTACCCAAGGGTATCCAATCCTTTTTAGTACGTTCCTCTTCTCTGGTTTCCTTGACGCTGGTTCTCAGATGGTTGAACAGAAGATGAGCTAGATTAATCTTTACCTTCTGATTGATAAAATAAATCAGAAACTGCTGATCTATGTTTATGTAATCAGGAGAGCTTGTAGGCTTCCTGTGGTTGAAACAACCCAGAATAATGTTTGCCCAAATTTTGTGCTTATCTCTCAAATCCCTTATCTTGCTGGAGAGAAGCCCCAGTGTGAAAATTTCCCTTGCTATAACAGCAACATCTGAGCATCTTTCTGCCATGTCTATACCGCGAATGCCACCACCATTGTACCCAATCAATCTTGCAATTAGGTCTTCAGTAATCACAATTTTCTTCCCCATGATGTAGGAAGTGACTTGGTGATTTGAGGAAGAGGCGTGAATCCAGAATTCCTTAACCAAGATAGGAAAAGTTGGACCCACCAACCTGTCAAAGTATTTCTCCCATCCTTGAGCTTGAATCTCTTCTGATAAATCAAAACCATTTTCCTTCAAACTGTTGAAATCCACTATTATCTCTGACAAAACTTCAAGGTTCTTGACTGGAGTGAGTAGCGTTATGAGAGGAACCTCATATTGCTCAGCTGATGCATCTTTCTGGGAACCTGATGAAAGATTGCTGCTAGAAGCCATGTTCACACGAGGATTTTTGAAAAAAAGAATTGAAAGGGTTTTCTTGAGCAGGAAGAACACAAACACAGAAATCAGAAATATTGCTTGAAACGAAAGTAAGGGTAAACATGTGTGAATGGTGTGAATGGTGTTTAAATAGATTTTGAAAAAGTTTTTGAAAACATAAACGCTTAAGAGAGAGAAATAAGTCATGATTAATAGCATTTAATGATAGATGATTTTAGGGGATTTCAGAAAGATACTTAAACGGTTACCAGTGACATGTGTCTCAATGCATCCAATCAGCGCTTTGCCTTTTCAGAAGCATGAACGCGTGTTCAGCCTCAGGAAACAGTTGATGACTGGATGACACTTGTTTGCTTTGAGTGAACATCACTTCTATCCTTGAACTGAAGAGCTCAGAGCTTCATAGATAGATCTGATACAATCTGCATTTCTAAAAATTCTGAAAGAGGATTGATCAGAAGTTCACAGAGAAATAAATACAATTCTGAAGGTTAATATATAAAATTAAAACAGTTTTATTCTGGACAAAGCTTCATTCTGAGATATTTCAGAATGAAGTTGAATCTATCTTCAGAAAGTGGTTTTGTAAAGATATCAGCCCATTGATGGTCTGTATCAATAAATTTTAAGTTTAAAATGCCTTTCTGAATATAGTCCCTAATAAAATGATGTTTTATTTCTATATGTTTAGCCCTAGAATGCAAAATTAGATTTCTACTTAAGCAAATGGCAGAAGTGTTATCACAGAGGATAGGAATGTTACTCTCATATATCTGGAAGTCCTCAAGTTGACTTTTCATCCAGAGCATTTGTGTGCTGCATCCAGCTGCTGCTATATATTCAGCTTCTGCTGTTGATAGAGCAATGGTGGATTGTCTTTTGCTGGACCAAGAGATCAAATTTTCTCCCAGAAACTGGCAGCTTCCAGAAGTACTTTTACGTTCAACTCTGTCTCCAGCAAAGTCAGCATCACAGTAACCTACTAAGCTGTAATCACCATATTTTCTATAAAACAAACCCAGCTTAGTAGTACCTTTCAGATACTTGAAAATTCACTTAATAACGGTTAAGTGAGATTCTCTAGGATCTGATTATAATCTTGCACAAATGCATACACTGAATAAAATATCAGGCCTTGAAGTTGTAAGATAAAGAAGAGAACCAATCATACCTCTGTAGACCTTCTGTTCTACCTTTTTGCTTACCTCTTCTCTTTCCAGAATGCACGTGGGATGCATCAGAATCTTTGATGGCTTATATTCTGAGAGATCAAATTTCTTCAGAAGTTCTCTGACATATTTGCTCTGATGAATGTAAGTTCCTTCTGGGGTTTGATTGATCTGGATGCCCAGAAAGAATTTCAGTTCCCCCATTAGGCTCATCTCAAATTCTGCCTGCATACACTTAGCAAATTCTCTTCCCAGAGAAGGTTTAGTAGATCAAAATATAATATCATCAACATAAATCTGACAGACTAAAATGTCATTCTTAATTGTCTTACAGAATAAGGTTGTGTCCACCTTCCCTCTGGTGAATTCCTTTTCTAACAGGAAGTTACTTAGTCTTTCATACCAAGCTCTGGGAGCTTGTTTCAGACCATACAGTGACTTATTTAGTTTGAAAACATATTCTGGATTTTTTGAACTTTCAAAACCAGGGGGTTGGTGCACATATACCTCTTCTTCTATATAGCCATTTAATAATGCACTCTTAACATCCATCTGATACAGAGTGATGCCTTTATTAACATCAAAAGAAATTAAAAGTCTGATAGATTCTAACCTGGCGACTAGAGCAAAGGTTTCTGTATAGTCTATCCCCTCTTGCTGACTATAACCTTGTGCTACCAATCGTGCCTTGTTTCTGATGACTTCACCTTGTTCATTCAGCTTGTTTCTGAACACCCATTTTGTTCCAATGATGTTGAATCCTTTTGGCTTAGGAACTAAATCCCATACGTCATTCCTTGTGAATTGATTCAGCTCCTATTGCATTGCTAGAATCCAGTCATTGTCCAGAAGTGCTTCATCAATTGAAGATGGTTCAATCAGAGAAACAAGTCCCATGAGGGATTCTTCAGAGTTTCTAAAGCTGGCTCTTGTTCTGATTGGATCTTCCTTTCTTCCTAAGATAGTTTCCTCAGGGTGATCCATGCTGCTTCTGGATGGTCTTTTCTAAGGTGGATCAACAGAAGATGCTGGATTGCTTGCAGTTCCTCTTTCTGATGTTGAGGGAGTGTCTCTGTTAAGAGCTTCTGATGACTTGTCTTCAGTACCTGTGAATTCAACTTCAATACCTGCAAGTAATTCATTCTGCTTTGACTTTTGAGAGTCAAGCTTATCATCAAAACGAACACTGATTGATTCTTCCATAATCCGTGTTTCTGTATTGTATACTCTGTACCCTCTTGAGCGTTCAGAGTATCCTAACATAATACACTTTTGTGCTTTATAGTCAAACTTGTTCAAATAATTTTTAGTATTCAAAATAAAACAAGTACATCCAAATGGATGAAAATATGAAATGTTGGGCTTTCTGTTCTTCGACAATTCATATGGAGTCTTTTCCAGAATAGGTCTTATAGAGATTCTATTCTGAATGTAGCACGCTGTGTTTATTGCCTCTGCCCAGAAGATCTTAGCAACGTTAGTCTCGTTGATCATGGTTCTGGCCATTTCTTGCAATGTTCTGTTCTTTCATTCTACAACATAATTTTGCTAGGGAGTTCTAGGACAATAGAAATCATGCATAATGCTTTTGTCATTAAAAAATGATTCAAAATCTTTGTTTTCAAACTCTCCACCATGATCACTTCTGACTTTGACGATTCTAAGATCCTTTTCATTCTGAACTTGGTTACTGAAGGTGACAAACACAGAGTGTGACTCGTCCTTGTGTCTTAAGAACTTTACCCATGTCCATCTTCTATAGTCATCTACGATTACCAACCCATACTTCTTGCCACTGACTGAAGCAGTTTTAACTGGTCCAAATAAGTCAATGTGCAGAAGTTCTAATGGCTTAGAGGTGGAAACAACGTTTTTAGATTTGAAAGCAGGTTTTGCAAACTTGCCTTTCTGACATGCTTCACACAGAGCATCTGAATTGAACTTCAGGTTAGGAAGTCCTCTGACCAGATTGAGTTTGTTAATCTGAGATATTCTTCTCATACTAACATGCCCCAATCTTCTGTTCCAAATCCATTGCTCATTGTTAACAGACAGAAGACACTTTACATTCTGACTTTTCAGTTCAGAAAGTTTGATTTTGTAAATGTTGTTTCTCCTCTTTCCATTGAATAGGATAGTCCCATCTTTCTGACTAACAGCTTTACATGAATTTTGATTAAAGATTATATCATAACCGTTATCACTTAATTGACTTATGGATAACAGGTTATGCATTAATCCATCTACTAATAAAACATTACTTATAGAGGGAAGATTTCCATTACCTACTGTTCCAGATCCAATGATCTTTCCCCTCTGATTTCCTCCAAAGCCTACATGGCCTCCAGGCTTAAGTTCCAGGCTTTGGAACATATGCCTTCTTCCCGTCATGTGTCGTGAGCAGCTAGAGTCCAGGTACCATGACTGGTGTTTCTGCTTTGCTGCTAAAGATATCTGCAACATGTATTATTTTATCCTTAGGTACCCATATTTTCTTGGGTCCTGATTTGTTAGTTTTACCAAAACTCTGGTTGAATTTTGGTTTGACAGAATAATTACTACTGGTATATTTAATGTCGTGTGTGTGCCCATATGCAAAGTGTGAATTAAGAGGAGTTCGTTTAATAACTAAATCCATGGCATTCTTTGGTGTAGGTACTTTACCTTGGTATCCTATTCCCTTTCTGCCATTTCTTCTAACTCCATAGATCATTGAAGCCATCTTGCTTCTATCTATGCTTTTAGCTAGAAACTTCTGGAAGCTGTGATCATACTACTTGATGATCTCATCAGCACTACTGGGAGTTTCAAGAATTGTTTCCTTCTGAGAGTTTTGTAACATATTTTCTAATTTTGAAACTTTATTTTTCAACTCATAATTTTCCAATTTGAGACTCTCAGTTTTATCAGAGTCAGAAGCAAGATCCCTATTCAGGTTTCTGAATTTGACTCTGATCTACAGATATCTTTCCAGAATCTTATTAAGTCTTTCAGCTATTTCAGCCTTAGTAAAATTAATAGCAAAGTCAGGAAATACCTCTTCTGTGTCTGATTAAGAGTCTGATTCAGAAGCTTCACTATCTTCTGCTATGTTTGCCATGAGAGCTATGTTTTCTCTTTCATCATCTGATTCTGAGTCAACTTCAGATGTGTCAGAGTCATCCCAAGTATCCATGAGACTTTTCTTCTTTTCCTTGCCAAACTTCTTTTTGGGATTTTCCCTCTGAAGCTTTGGGCAATCACTCTTGTAGTGTCATTGCTCGTTACATTCATAGCAGATGATGTCTTTATTGTTTGGCTTTCTGCTTCTTGAAGAGCCTTCAGATCTTCTGTGTCCAGAGGACGAATCTGACCTTCTGTATCTGGAGGAAGATTCGTTCTGATTCTCAGATCTTCTTGGATTCCTGAACTTTCTTTGCCTCTGCTTCCACAGTTGGTTCACCCTTCTGGAGAGGAGAGATAGTTCATCTTCTTCTGATGAGGACCCATCAGAGGTTTCTTCAATAGCCTTCAAAACCTTGGAGTCAGACTTTCTGTTAGATTTTAAAGCTAAAGGCTTACCTTGCTTTTGAGGTTCATCAGCTTCTAGCTCTATCTCGTGACTTCTGAGGGAGCTGACAAGTTCCTCCAGAGACATTGTATTGAGATCCTTAGCTAGCTTCAGCGCTGTGACCATTGGCCTCCACTGTTTTGGCAAGCTTCTGATGATCTTATTAACATGATCAGCAGTAGAATACCCTTTGTCCAGAACTTTGAGACCAGTAACCAGAATCTGAAATCTTGAGAACATTGTTTCAATAGATTCACTTTCTTCCATCTTGAATGCCTCATACTTCTGAATGAGCGCAAGAGCTTTAGTTTCTTTGACTTGAAAATTTCCTTCATGCGTCATTCTCAGAGAGTCAAATATGTTCTTTGCAGTGTCTCTGTTTGATATCTTTTCATATTCAGAGTAAGAGATGGTGCTGAGAAGAATAGTTCTTGCTTTGTGATGATTTCTGAAATCACGCTTTTGTTAATCAGACATTGCTTTCCTGTCAATCTTCTGACCACTTGCATTCACTGGGTGCGTGTATCCATCTGTCACCATGTCCCACAGATCAGCATCATGGGCTAGAAAGAAGCTTTCAATTCTGTCTTTCCAGTAATCAAAGTTCTCTCCATCAAAGACTGGAGGTTTTCCACTGAATCTGTCTCTTTCTTCATTGTTGTCATTGCTGATGTTTTGATGTGTTCCTGCCATAGTGTTTTTCAACGTTGGATCTTGTACTGACACGGTTAAGTGTTATAAGCTCAGAACTAGGTGCTCTGATACCAATTGAAGATGTGAAAAACACAAGAAGGGGGGTTGAATTGTTAAAACTTGAAATCAAATGCAGACAACACGATATTTTTATCCTGGTTCGTTTGATCTCAAACTACTCCAGTCCACCCGTCAAGGTGATTTTGCCTCTCTCCAACGAGGTCTTAATCCACTATATTCAACTGAATACAAAACTGCTTTAACAACTGCTAAAGCCTTCTTGAGTCTAAACCACAGACCGGTTTCTCAAGGAAATTCTCTTACAGATAAATGAACAATTAAGTGTGTTTGATGTTTTCTAGAAAAACTATATATCACAACTGTGATAATACACAATATGCAGCTTAGATAAAACTAGATTGCTAATGCTATAGAGTAAGCGGTTGAGAGCTTTAGCAAACTGATTTAGTGAGGACGAAGATGATTATTGACTTTAGGTGTGTATATGCGTGTAGAGTATTGTAGAGCATTAGCCATTTCACTTCTCACTGATTTGTTTAAATACTTCTTGGAATAGATACGTTGCAGTCCATAATTCCATTTCAATGCTCATTACGTTCTTTCCATTTTGAGAAGATCTTTGTCTTGGAATAAAGCCGTTGGTAATTAATCTGCCTTGAATGCAGTAACGTTGATCAGAGTCAGAGTATGTTAAGTGCAGATTCTGTTCATCAGACTTCAGCGTAACACATGTTTTGATCTTCTGGTGCTGACATATATTCTGATGCTGATACTGATATTGATATTCTGATGCTGATTCCATCAGAGATTCCTATAAATACACAACATAATTTTAAGTAGCATCTATGTCTCATATAAAACTCATAATTCATTTAATCTTGTATTTTGTTATCATCAAAACTCTAACTGAGGGTTGTAGAATCAAACTATGTTCTAACAGACAACTCTTAGTTACTTGATCAAAACTTGCAAAAACATCCTTGCTATTTTCAAACACACCTCACAACACAATTTCAAAACATTTCCCAAAACAAACTTTCAAACATTGAAATATCTTTTCAAAAGACAAATACACCTTTGTATACATTCAAACAAGAATCATTACAAAGGTTTCCACAACGAGGGCCTCTTTTCAAAACATTTTCAAAACCACACACAAAACACCATTTCAAAAAATTGAAAAGCAAAAGCAAGTGATCTAAACAAGTAACTAAGAGCCCATGGATAACCATGGATGAAAAGGGTGCTTGCACCTTCCCTTTTCATAATCTACCCCCCGAACCCAAGAAAACATCTCAAAGGTCTTTCCTGTGCTTTTTGACCTTTCCTTTGGATAAAATAAAAAGTCGGTGGCGACTCTTGCTAAATTGAAACATTTGCGAACACAAACGCAAAACCTCAAGTCAGTTCTCCCACCGCATCACAACATGCTATGTTATGATGTCATGATTATGCTCAGATATAGAAGATATAGCACGAACAAGTAAATCACACAGAGACCTTAGGTTTAAGGCTTGCATGGATTTTAAGGTGATACCCTCTTGAAGTTGGGTTGGTTCAACCTGTCCTAAATATAGTAATTGGGTTCTAAGGGATCTCAATATCACAAGTCTTTCCTTCAAATCTCGTTCCGATAGACAATTGACTTGCCACCAAACAAAACTCAAGGGTCAAACCTCAATGAGTGTAGCATCGAGTATCAATCGACTTTGGGTTTACACCAAATACGACTATCTCACCACGTCCTAAAAGCCAAGTTGGTCAATTAAGGTTCTAAGGTCAGTTAGTGCTTCATGACGCTTCTTAGTGGCCCCGTATTCTGCTCGTTTCAACATAAGGGATACCGGTACCAACAAATGCGTCACACTAACGTAGCTATTGTTTCAACCATGTCAGTATACCCCACACAGTTCCCATATAGCTTATTTCTACTTACCTAAAAAGGTTCCCCAAATCTGGGTGTAGGATCTGTTAGAACAAAGTTTGAATCTACTACCCTAAGTTAAAGTTTTGATGATAACAAAATGCAAGATTAAATAAATTGCATAATTCATATGAGACATATATGCTACCTAAAAATTATATTGTGCATTTGCAGAAACTCTGATGAATAATCAGCATAAGAATGTCAACATCAGCGTCAGAAGATGAAATATCATATGCCAGCATCAGAAGATCAAAGCATGTGCTTACGCTGAAGCTTGATGATCAGATTTGCGCTTAATATACTCTAAACTCTGATCAAGACCAAAACAATATCATCAGCACTTAGAAGCATCAGAATAATCCAAAGCCAAATAACACGCTGAATTGACAACGGTACTGTGCATTCAAGACTCTTTATTACCAACGGATGCATTCCAAGACAAAGATCTTCTCAATATGGAAAGAACGTAATGGGCATTGAAATGGAATAATTGACTACAACGTAACTTTTCCAAGGCTATAAAAACAAGACAGTGAGAAATGTATTGGCTAATGCTCTACAACTCTTTACATGCCTAAAGCAAATCATCATCATCCTCACTCATACAGTTTGCTATATCTCTCAAATTGCTTACTCTATAGTCATAGCATCCTAGTTTCACATAAGCTTAATTTGTGTATTATCACAGTTGTGATATAAAGTTTTATAAAAAACATTCAACACACATAGTTTTCATTTATCTGTAAGAAAGAACTTCCTTGAGAAACCGGTCTATGGTTTAGACTCAAGAAGGCTTTAGCAGTTGTTAAAGCAGTTGTAATATTCAGTTGAATATAGTGGATTAAGACCTCGTTGGAGAGAGGCGAAATCACCTTGACGGGTGGACTGGAGTAGTTTGAGATCAAAGGAACCAGGATAAAAATAACGTGTTGTCTGCATTTGATTTCAAGTTTTACAATTCAACCCCCCTTCTTGTGTTTTTCACTTCTTCAATTGGCATCAGAGCGCCTGGTTCTGAGCTAAAACACTTAACCGTGTCAGTACAAGATCCAGCGTCAGAAAAACACAATGGCAGGAACATATCAACACACCAGCAATGACAACAATGAAGATAGAGACAGATTCAGCGGAAAACCTCCAGTCTTTGATGGAGAGAATTTTGATTATTGGAAAGACAAAATTGAAAGCTTCTTTCTAGAACATGATGCTGATCTGTGGGACATGGTGACAGATGGATACACGCACCCAGTGAATGCAACTGGTCAGAAGATTGACAGGAAGGCAATGTCTGATCAACAAAAGCGTGACTTCAAAAATCACCACAAGGCCAGAACTATTCTTCTCAGCGCCATCTCTTACGCTGAATATAAAAAGATATCTAACAGAGATACTGCAAAGAACATGTTTGACTCCATCAGAATGACGCATGAAGTCAACTTTCAGGTCAAAGAAACTAAAGCTCTTGCGCTCATTCAGAAGTATGAGGCATTCAAAATGGAAGAAAGTGAATCAATTGAAACGATGTTCTCAAGATTTCAAATTCTGGTGGCTGGTCTCAAAGTTCTGGACAAAAGGTATTCTACTGCTGATCATGTCAAAAAGATCATCAGAAGCTTGCCAAAACAGTGGAGGCCAATGGTTACAGCTCTGAAGCTAGCTAAAGATCTCAACAAAATATCTCTGGAGGAACTTATCAGCTCCCTCAGAAGTCACGAGATAGAGCTAGAAGCTGATGAACCTCAGAAGCAAGGTAAGCCTTTAGCCTTAAAATCTAACAGAAAATCTGACTCCAAAGTTTTGCAGGCTGTTGAAGAAACCTCTGATGGGTCCTCATCAGAAGAAGACGAACTTTCCCTCCTCTCCAGAAGAGTGAACCAACTATGGAAGCATAGGCAAAGAAAGTTCAGGAATACCAGAAGATCCGACCAGAATGAGTCCTCCTCCAGATACAGAAGGTCAAACTCCTCCTCTGGATACAGAAGATCTGATGGCTCTTCAGGAAGCAGAAAGCCAAACACCAAGGACATCATCTGCTATGAATGCAACGAACAAGGACACTACAAGAGTGACTGTCCAAAGCTTCAGAGGGAAAAGCCCAAAAAGAAGTTTGGAAGGGAAAAGAAGAAGAGTCTCATGGCTACATGGGATGACTCTGACTCGTTTGAAGCTGACTCAGAATCAGATGACGAGAGAGCAAACATAGCTCTCATGGCCAACATATTAGAAGACAGTGAAGCTTCTGAATCAGACTCTGAATCAGACACCGAAGAGGTATTCCCTGACTTTGCAATTAATTTTACTAAGGCTGAACTTGCTGAAAGCCTTAACGAAATTCTGGAAAGATATCAGCAGATCAGAGTTAAATTCAGAAACCTGAAAAGGAATCTTGATTCTGGCTCTGATAAAACTGAGAGTCTCAAATTGGAAAATTCTGAGTTGAAAAATAAAATTTCAAAATTAGAAAATCTTTTACAAAACTCTCAGAAGGAAACAATTTCTGAAACTCCCAGCAGCGCTGATGAGATCATCAAGGAGTATGATCACAGCTTTCAGAAGTTCCTTGCTAAAAGCATAGATAGAAGCAAAATGGCTTCAATGATCTATGGAGTTAGCAGAAACGGCAGAAAGGGAATAGGATACCAAGGTAAGGTACCTACACCAAAGAATGCCATGGATCTAATTATTAAACGCACTCCTCTGAATTCACACTTTTTGTATGGTCACACACATGACATTAAATATACTAGTAATAATTATTCTGTGAAACGAAAATTCAACCAGAGTTTTGGTAAAGCTAACAAATCAGGACCCAAGAAAATATGGGTACCTAAGGATAAAATAATACATGTTGTAGATATCTTTAGCAGCAAATCAGAAACACCAGTCATTGTACCTGGACTCTGGCTGCTCACGACACATGACAGGAAGAAGGCATATGTTCCAAAGCCTGGAACTTAAGCCTGGAGGCCACGTAGGCTTTGGAGGCAATCAGAGGGGAAAGATCATTGGCTCTGGAACAGTAGGTAATGGAAATCTTCCCTCTATAAATAATGTTCTATTAGTAGATGCATTAATGCATAATCTGTTATCCATAAGTCAATTAAGTGATAACGGTTATGATATAATCTTTAATCAAAAATCATGTAAAGCTGTTAGTCAAAAAGATGGGACTATCCTATTCAATCGAAAGAGGAAAAGCAACATTTATAAAATCAAACTTTCTGAACTGAAAAGTCAGAATGTAAAATTTCTTCTGTCTGTCAACAACGAGCAATGGATCTGGCACAGAAGATTGGGGCATGTTAGTATGAGAAGAATATCTCAGATTAACAAACTCAATCTGGTCAGAGGACTTCCTAATCTGAAGTTCAATTCAGATGCTCTGTGTGAAGCATGTCAGAAAGGCAAGTTTGCAAAACCTACTTTCAAATCTAAAAGCGTTGTTTCCACCTCTAAGCCATTAGAACTTCTGCATATTGACTTATTTGGACCAGCTAAAACTGCTCCAGTCAGTGGCAAGAAGTACGGGTTAGTAATCGTAGATGACTATAGCAGATGGACATAGGTAAAGTTCTTAAGACACAAGGACGAGTCACACTCTGTGTTTGTCACCTTCTGTAACCAAGTTCAGAATGAAAAGGATCTTAGAATCGTTAAAGTCAGAAGTGATCATGGTGGAGAATTTGAAAACAAAGATTTTGAGTCATTCTTTAATAACAGAGGAATTATGCATGACTTCCCTTGTCCTAGAACTCCCCAGCCAAATGGAGTTGTAGAACGAAAGAACATAACATTGCAAGAAATGGCCAGAACCATGATCAATGAGACAAACGTTGCTAAAATCTTCTGGGCAGAGGCAATAAACACAGCGTGCTACATTCAGAATAGAATCTCCATAAGACCTATTTTGGAAAAGATCCGTATGAATTGTGGAACAACAGAAAGCCCAACATTTCATATTTTCATCCATTTGGATGTACTTGTTTTATGTTAAATACAAAAAATTATTTGAACAAGTTTGACTCTAAAGCACATAAATGTATTATGTTAGGATACTCTGAAAGCTCAAGAGGGTACAGAGTATACAATACAGAAACACAGATTGTGGAAGAATCAATCAGTGTTCGTTTTGATGATAAGCTTGACTCTGAAAAGTCAAAGCAGAAGGAAGTCTTTACAGGTATGGAAGTTGAATTCACAGGTTCTGAAGACAAGTCATCAGAAGCTCTCAACAAAGACACTCCTTCAACATCAGAAAGAGGCACTGCGAGCAATCCAGCAACATCTGTTGATCAACCTCAGAAAAGACTACCCAGAAGCAGCTTGGATCACCCAGAAGAAACAATCTTAGGAAGAAAGGAATATTCAATTAGAACAAGAGCCAGCCTCAGAAACTCTGAAGAATCCCTCATGGGACTTGTTTCTCTGATTGAAACTTCTTCAATTGATGAAGCACTTCTAGACAACGACTGGATTCTGGCAATGCAAGAAGAGCTGAATCAATTCACCAGAAATGACGTGTGGGATCTAGTTCCCAGACCAAAAGGATTCAACATCATTGGAACAAAATGGGTGTTCAGAAACAAACTGAACGAACAAGGTGAAGTCATCAGAAATAAAGCACGACTGGTAGCACAAGGTTATAGTCAGCAAGAGGGGATAGACTATACAGAAACCTTTGCTCCAGTCGCCAGGTTAGAATCTATCAGACTCTTAATTTCTTTTGTTGTTAATAAAGGCATTACTCTATATCAGATGGATGTCAAGAGTGCATTCTTAAATGGCTATATAGAAGAAGAGGTTTATGTGCACCAACCCCATGGTTTTGAAAGTACAAAAAATCCAGAATATGTTTTCAAACTAAAGACGTCACTGTATGGTCTGAAACAAGCTCCCAGAGCTTGGTATGAAAGACTAAGTAACTTTCTATTAGAAAAGGAACTCACCAGAGGGAAGGTGGACACAACCTTATTCTGTAAGACAGTTAAGAATGACATCTTAGTGTGTCAGATTTATGTTAACGATATTATATTTGGATCTACTAATCCTTCTCTTGGAAGAAAATTTGCTAAGTGTATGTAGGCAGAATTTGAGATGAGCCTCATGGGGGAACTGAAGTTCTTTCTAGGAATTCAGATCAATCAAACTCCAAAGGGAACTTACATTCATCAGAGCAAATATGTCAGAGAACTTCTGAGGAAATTTGATCTCTCAGAATGTAAGCCATCAAAGATTCCAATGCATCCCACGTGCATTCTGGAAAGAGAAGAGGTAAGCAAACAGGTAGAACAGAAGGTCTATAGAGGTATGATTGGTTCTCTTCTTTATCTGACGGCTTCAAGGCCTGATATTTTATTCAGTGTATGCATTTGTGCAAGATTCCAATCAGATCCTAGAGAATCTCACTTAACAGTTGTTAAGCGAATTTTCAAGTATCTGAAAGGTACTACTAATCTGGGTTTATTTTATAGAAAATCTAGTGATTACAGCTTAGTAGGTTACTGTGATGCTGACTTTGCTGGAGACAGAGTAGAGCGTAAAAGTACTTCTGGAAGCTGCTAGTTTCTGGGAGAAAATATGATCTCTTGGTCCAGTAAAAGGCAATCCACAATTGCGCTATCAACAGCAGAAGCTGAATACATAGCAGTAGCAGGATGCAACACACAAATGCTCTGGATGAAAAGTCAGCTTGAAGACTTCCAGATATTTGAGAGTAACATTCCTATACTCTGACAACACTTCTGCCATTTGCTTAAGTAAAAATCCAATTTTGCATTCTAGCGCTAAGCATATCAAAATAAAACATCATTTCATTAGGGACTATATTCAGAAAGGCAGTTTAAACTTAAAATTTATTTATACAGACCATCAATGGGCTGATATCTTCACAAAACCACTTTCTGAAGATAGATTCAACTTCATTCTGAAACATCTCAGTATGAAGCTCTGCCCAGAGTGAAAATGTTTTAATTTTATATATTAACCTTCAGAATTTGTTTTATTTTACTGTGAACTTCTGATCAATCTTCTTTCAGAAATATAGACATGCAGATTGTATCAGACTCTATCCATAAAGATCTGAGCGTCTCATTTCAAGGATAGATGTGTTGTTCAATAAATCAAACAAGTGTCATCCAGTCATCAGCCAATTCCTGAGGCAGAACACGCGTGCACGCTTCTGAGAAGGCAAGATGCTGATTGGATGCATTGAGACACATGTCATGGGTAACCGTTCCAAATATCTTTCTAAATCCCCTAAAATCAGCCAACATTAAATGCAAGTAATCATGATTTATTTTTGAAACATTTATGTTTATGTTTTCAAAACAATTTTTTGAAACTTATTTAAACGCCTTAAACATCATTTATGCATTTTTATCGTCACTTACAATCTTCAAAACTCTTCTGTGTTTTTTTTCACTTCTTATTGTGTGAAACCCCTTTTCAAGCTTTTTCTCAAAAAAACCCTTGTGTGAACATGGCATCCTCTAGCACTCCTTCTGCAGGTTCCCAGCAAGATGCTTCCTTTGAACAGTATCAGATTCCTTTCAGAACTCTCCTCACTCCAGTCAAGAACTTGGAAGTTCTGTCAGAATTGATAGTAGATTTCAACAGTTTGAAGGAAAATGGCTTTGATTTGTCTGAAGAAATTAAGGCACAAGGTTGGGAAAGGTACTTTGATAGGTTGGTGGGTCCAACGTTCCCCATTTTGGTTAAAGAATTCTGGATACATGCGTCTTCCTCAACTCATCATGTTACTTCGTATATCATGGGAAAGAAGATTGTGATTACTGAAGATCACATTGCAAGGCTGATTGGATACACTGGTGGTGGTATCCGCTGTATTGACATGGCAGAAAGATGCTCAGATGCTGCTGTTATTGCAAGAGAGATTTTCACTCATGGGGTTCCCTCCAGCAAAATAAGAGACTTGAAAGATCAGCACAGAATTTGGGAAAAGATTATTCTGGGCTGCTTCAATCACAGGAAGCCCACAAGCTCTCCTGATTATATAAACATAGATTAGCAGTTTCTGATCTATTTTATTAATCAGAAGGTAAAGATTAATCTAGCTCATCTTCTGTTCAACCATCTGAGGACCAGCGTCAAGGAGACTAGAGAAGAAGAAAGGACTAAAAGGGATTGGATATCCTTCGGCAGATTGATATCAGATATTCTAACGGAGAATAGGCTGATTGAACACTTGACAGAGGCACAGGAAATAAGCTCTCTAGAACCTTCTGTTGGCAAGCAGCTGAATGCCAAGAATCCGAAGAAGATGAAGCTGATAGAGAACATAAGGAAGGAGCTCAGCGTCACTCCTCATGTTGAAATCACTAGCAGAAGAGTCCCTCTGGACGACTTTCCTATATTCTCTGAGATTGACTCTAAACCAGTCATTGTTCTCAGATACTTAGATGCTTGTAAGGCTGATGGCACAGATCCCACTCTGAACATTAAAGATCTGTACCAGCAAACACCAGAAGTTACTTTGAAGAAGACTAAGAAGAGAAAGGTTGTATCAGAAGGATCGTCTCAGCAGACCCCAAAGAAGAGAGGTAATCTTTCTTTTGTTAATGTTTTAAATTCATCTGCTGTTCCAACATTTATTCCAACCCCAGCTTCATTTGAAATCCCAATTCCCATTCCAACCATTGATGATACTAAACCTGAGTTTGACCCTTCTGAGTCATTAACCCTCAGAAGATCCCGCGCCAAACCTCATAATCCAAAACCTACAACCTCAACAGAACCAGAACTTGAAGAAGTTCTTTCTGAAATAAATCAACACTCTTCCGCTCCCCATACAGAAAATCCAAATCCTCAACCAGAAACTCCTCATTCACCACAACCAAAAACTACACTCTCACCAATACCAGAAGATTCACTTTCACCAGAACCAGAAATTTCACAACCTCCATCTCTACAACCAGAACTTAATCCACCTTCACCTCAACACGAATCATCTCCACAACCTGAGTCTCATCACTCTGAGGCTCAATCCCCTGAACCTCAACCTGAGACACAAAACTCTGAGGCACAAACCTCTGAGTCTCCTGAACCACAACCCTTGGCCATTCAATTGCCTTGTGGTACAACCGTGAACATACCTCAACTACCATCCTCACCAGAAACAACTCCTCCACACACTCCACACAGTCCAATAATCATTTATGATTCTCCTACTCCCTCACCCAAGAAAAATCCAGATGACCACAACAAAACCTTCATTGATCTAACAGTCCTTGAACGCTTTGCTGCCATTATCAATAAAACTGCCATTCCCAAACCCAAACAACCAGATGTTGGTTCTAGCATCTTGAATTTTGAAACAGATATGCAGAAGTGGATTTCCTCTCTAAAGCAGTCTAGTTTGGAAGTAATTGATCCCGCTATTTCAGACCACCTCTAAACACTCTTCAGAAGATGGGTATACGCTGAAACATTTAAGCTGCAGGACCAAAGCTATGGACAGGCTCAGCAGAACTTCAGCAAACTGCTGAAAGAAATGGAAGGTCCAATTTTAAGTCAGCTTCTGAAGGATGAAGTTCTCCATCTGGACAGTGAGCCTTGGTCTGAAAAGCGTCCAGCTTCAACAGTTCAACCAGTAGAAGAACAGACGATTCCAGCTGAAGATTTGAGTCAAGAAGAAGTTATTATAGAAAGCTCTCAGAAGCATCCTGACTCTGACTCTTCTCAAGCTGCATTGGACAGGCAAACTCTTGAAGAGCTGAAGCAAAATCATCTTAGACTGCAGGAAAGAATGGATGAGAATGATCAATGAATGAAGGAAAGGATGGATGTTCAGGATAGTAAGATTGACTCAGTAGCCAGCATGGTGCATCAGCAGAAGGAAACCACTGATCAGATTAAGAACATGCTAGAAGCTCTGTTCACACGCCTTTCACCCGCTCCTTAGATTTTGTTTCTTGATATTTTCATTGTTTTCTTTACATGTTATCTGTAATATTTTCTGAGCTCTGAACTGAATGCAATCGTTTTTCTGCACTAATCGTTTTAAACTTCAAATTATTTGCACTTTTTGATTGCTGACAAAAAGGGGGAGAAAGAATGATATTTTCCAATAACGGATTACTGAGACAAAAGTCTCAAACATTCTAACACTCTGATATACTTGAATGTTTCCTTGTTCTGCATAAGCCTACAGGTACAAAAATCTGATGAACTCCAATACACTGAAGCTCTGCTCTGGCAAAGGAAAGATCTGATGCTAAAGGACTCATGGAACTAAAGGGAAGTAATAAACTCAGGGGGAGTTTTTATAATCATAACTCTGTTACCTTTTTATTCCCTATCGTCTTATCCTTGATAAGTTTCTGTTTATCTCTGATACAATTTATTATTTGGTTATCTATGATTCTTTTTTCTTTAAATTTCAATTGAAAAAAATCCGGTTTTTGTCATCATCAAAAAGGGGGAGATTGTTAGAACAAAGTTTGAATCTACTACCCTAAGTTAAAGTTTTGATGATAACAAAATGCAAGATTAAATAAATTGCATAATTCATATGAGACATATATGCTACCTAAAAATTATATTGTGCATTTGCAGAAACTCTGATGAATAATCAGCATAAGAATGTCAACATCAGCGTCAGAAGATGAAATATCATATGCCAGCATCAGAAGATCAAAGCATGTGCTTACGCTGAAGCTTGATGATCAGATCTGCGCTTAATATACTCTAAACTCTGATCAAGACCAAAACAATATCATCAGCACTTAGAAGCGTCAGAATAAGCCAAAGCCAAATAACGCGCTGAATTGACAACGGTACTGTGCATTCAAGACTCTTTATTACCAACGGCTGCACTCCAAGACAAAGATCTTCTCAATATTGAAAGAACGTAATGGGCATTGAAATGGAATAATTGACTACAACGTATCTATTCCAAGGCTATAAAAACAAGACAGTGAGAAATGTATTGGCTGATGCTCTACAACTCTTTACACGCCTAAAGCAAATCATCATCATCCTCACTCATACAGTTTTCTATATCTCTCAAATTGCTTACTCTATAGTCATAGCATCCTAGTTTCACATAAGCTTAATTTGTGTATTATCACAGCTGTGATATAAAGTTTTATAGAAAACATTCAACGCACATAGTTTTCATTTATCTGTAAGAAAGAGCTTCCTTGAGAAACCGGTCTGTGGTTTAGACTCAAGAAGGCTTTAGCAGTTGTTAAAGCAATTGTAATATTCAGTTGAATATAGTGGATTAAGACCTCGTTGGAGAGAGGCGAAATCACCTTGATGGGTGGACTGGAGTAGTTTGAGATCAAACGAACCAGGATAAAAATAACGTGTTGTCTGCATTTGATTTCAAGTTTTACAATTTAACCCCCCTTCTTGTGTTTTTCACTTCTTCAATTGGCATCAGAGCGCCTGGCTCTGAGCTAAAACACTTAACCGTGTCAGTATAAGATCCAGCGTCAGAAAAACACAATGGCAGGAACATATCAACACACCAGCAATGACAACAATGAAGATAGAGACAGATTCAGCGGCAAACCTCCAGTCTTTGATGGAGAGAATTTTGATTACTGGAAAGACAGAATTGAAAGCTTCTTTCTGGCACATGATGCTGATCTGTGGGACATGGTGACAGATGGATACACGCACCCAATGAATACAAGTGGTCAGAAGATTGACAGGAAGGCAATGTCTGATCAACAAAAGCGTGACTTCAAAAATCACAACAAGGCCATAACTATTCTTCTCAGCGCCATCTCTTACGCTGAATATAAAAAGATATCTAACAAAGATACTGCAAAGAACATGTTTGACTCCATCAGAATGACGCATGAAGGTAACTTTCAGGTCAAAGAAACTAAAGCTCTTGCGCTCATTCAGAAGTATGAGGCATTCAAAATGGAAGAAAGTGAATCAATTGAAACGATGTTCTCAAGATTTCAAATTCTGGTGGCTGGTCTCAAAGTTCTGGACAAAAGGTATTCTACTGCTGATCATGTCAAAAAGATCATTAGAAGCTTGCCAAAACAGTGGAGGCCAATGGTTACAGCGCTGAAGCTAGCTAAAGATCTCAACAAAATATCTTTGGAGGAACTTATCAGCTCCCTCAGAAGTCACGAGATAGAGCTAGAAGCTGACGAACCTCAGAATTAAGGTAAGCCTTTAGCCTTAAAATCTAACAGAAAGTCTGACTCCAAAGTTTTGTAGGCTGTTGAAGAAACCTCTGATGGGTCCTCATCAGAAGAAGACGAACTTTCCCTCCTCTCCAGAAGAGTGAACCAACTATGGAAGCAGAGGCAAAGAAAGTTCAGGAATACCAGAAGATCCGATCAGAATGAGTCCTCCTCCAGATACAGAAGGTCAGACTCCTCCTCTGGATACAGAAGATCTGATGGCTCTTCAGGAAGCAGAAAGCCAAACACCAAGGACATCATCTGCTATGAATGCAACGAACAAGGACACTACAAGAGTGACTGTCCAAAGCTTCAGAGGGAAAAGCCCAAAAAGAAGTTTGGAAGGGAAAAGAAGAAGAGTCTCATGGCTACATGGGATGACTCTGACTCGTCTGAAGCTGACTCAGAATCAGATGACGAGAGAGCAAACATAGCTCTCATGGCCAACATATTAGAAGACAGTGAAGCTTCTGAATCAGACTCTGAATCAGACAATGAAGAGGTATTCCCTGACTTTGCAATTAATTTTACTAAGGCTGAACTTGCTGAAAGCCTTAACGAAATTCTGGAAAGATATCAGCAGATCAGAGTTAAATTCAGAAACCTGAAAAGGAATCTTGATTCTGACTCTGATAAAACTGAGAGTCTCAAATTGGAAAATTCTGAGTTGAAAAATAAAATTTCAAAATTAGAAAATCTTTTACAAATCTCTCAGAAGGAAACAATTTCTGAAACTCCCAGTAGCGCTGATGAGATCATCAAGGAGTATGATCACAACTTTCAGAAGTTCCTTGCTAAAAGCATAGATAGAAGAAAAATGGCTTCAATGATCTATGGAGTTAGCATAAACGGCAGAAAGGGAATAGGATACCAAGGTAAGGTACCTACACCAAAGAATGCCATGGATCTAATTATTAAACGCACTCCTCTGAATTCACACTTTTTGTATGGTCACACACATGACATTAAATATACTAGTAATAATTATTCTGTGAAACCAAAATTCAACCAGAGTTTTGGTAAAGCTAACAAATCAGGACCTAAGAAAATATGGGTACCTAAGGATAAAATAATACATGTTGCAGATATCTTTAGCAGCAAATCAGAAACACCAGTCATGGTACCTGGACTCTGGTTGCTCACGACACATGACGGGAAGAAGGCATATGTTCCAAAGCCTGGAACTTAAGCCTGGAGGCCACGTAGGCTTTGGAGGCAATCAGAGGGGAAAGATCATTGGCTCTGGAACAGTAGGTAATGGAAATCTTCCCTCTATAAATAATGTTCTATTAGTAGATGCATTAATGCATAATCTGTTATCCATAAGTCAATTAAGTGATAACGGTTATGATATAATCTTTAATCAAAAATCATGTAAAGCTGTTAGTCAAAAAGATGGGACTATCCTATTCAATGGAAAGAGGAAAAGCAACATTTATAAAATCAAACTTTCTGAACTGAAAAGTCAGAATGTAAAATTTCTTCTGTCTGTCAACAACGAGCAATGGATCTGGCACAGAAGATTGGGGCATGTTAGTATGAGAAGAATATCTCAGATTAACAAACTCAATCTGGTCAGAGGACTTCCTAATCTGAAGTTCAATTCAGATGCTCTGTGTGAAGCCTGTCAGAAAGGCAAGTTTGCAAAACCTGCTTTCAAATCTAAAAACGTTGTTTCCACCTCTAAGCCATTAGAACTTCTGCACATTGAGTTATTTGGACCAGTTAAAACGGCTCCAGTCAGTGGCAAGAAGTACGGGTTAGTAATCGTAGATGACTATAGCAGATGGACATGAGTAAAGTTCTTAAGACACAAGGACGAGTCACACTTTGTGTTTGTCACCTTCTGTAACCAAGTTCAGAATGAAAAGGATCTTAGAATCGTTAAAGTCAGAAGTGATCATGGTGAAGAATTTGAAAACAAAGATTTTGAGTCATTCTTTAATAATAGAGGCATTCTGCATGACTTCTCTTGTCCTAGAACTCCCCAGCAAAATGGAGTTGTAGAACGAAAGAACAGAACATTGCAAGAAATGGCCAGAACCATGATCAATGAGACAAACGTTGCTAAAATATTCTGGGCAGAGGCAATAAACAAAGCATGCTACATCCAGAATAGAATCTCCATAAGACCTATTCTGGAAAAGACTCCATATGAATTGTGGAACAACAGAAAGCCCAACATTTCATATTTTCATCCATTTGGATGTACTTGTTTTATGTTAAATGCAATAAATTATTTGAACAAGTTTGACTCTAAAGCACAGAAGTGTATTATGTTAGGATACTCTGAACGCTCAAGAGGGTACAGAGTATACAATACAGAAACACAGATTGTGGAAGAATCAATCAGTGTTTGTTTTGAAGAGAAGCTTGACTCTGAAAAGTCAAAGCAGAAGGAAGTCTTTACAGGTATGGAAGTTGAATTCACAGGTTCTGAAGACAAGTCATCAGAAGCTCTCAACAAAGACACTCTTTCAACATCAGAAAGAGGCACTGCGAGCAATCCAGCAACATCTGTTGATCAACCTCAGAAAAGACTACCCAGAAGCAGCTTGGATCACCCAGAAGAAACAATCTTAGGAAGAAAGGAAGATCCAATCAGAACAAGAGCCAGCCTCAGAAACTCTGAAGAATCCCTCATGGGACTTGTTTCTCTGATTGAACCTTCTTCAATTGATGAAGCACTTCTGGACAACGACTGGATTCTGGCAATGCAAGAAGAGCTGAATTAATTCACCAGAAATGACGTGTGGGATCTAGTTCCCAGACCAAAAGGATTCAACATCATTGGAACAAAATGGGTGTTCAGAAACAAACTGATCGAACAAGGTGAAGTCATCAGAAATAAAGCACGACTGGTAGCACAAGGTTATAATCAGCAAGAGGGGATAGACTATACAGAAACCTTTGCTCCAGTCGCCAGTTTAGAATCTATCAGACTCTTAATTTCTTTTGCTGTTAATAAAGGCATTACTCTATATCAAATGGATGTCAAGAGTGCATTCTTAAATGGCTATATATAAGAAGAGGTTTATGTGCACCAACCCCCTGGTTTTGAAAGTACAAAAAATCCAGAATATGTTTTCAAACTAAAGACATCACTGTATGGTCTGAAACAAGCTCCCAGAGCTTGGTATGAAAGACTAAGTAACTTTCTGTTAGAAAAGGAATTCACCAGAGGGAAGGTGGACACAACCTTATTCTGTAAGACAGTTAAGAATGACATCTTAGTGTGTCAGATTTATGTTGACGATATTATATTTGGATCTACTAATCCTTCTCTTGGAAGAAAATTTGCTAAGTGTATGCAGGCAGAATTTGAGATGAGCCTCATGGGGGAACTGAAGTTCTTTCTAGGAATTCAGATCAATCAAACTCCAGAGGTAACTTACATTCATCAGAGCAAATATGTCAGAGAACTTCTTAAGAAATTTGATCTCTCAGAATGTAAGCCATCAAAGATTCCAATGCATCCCACGTGCATTCTGGAAAGAGAAGAGGTAAGCAAACAGGTAGAACAGAAGGTCTACAGAGGTATGATTGGTTCTCTTCTTTATCTGACGACTTCAAGGCCTGATATTTTATTTAGTGTATGCATTTGTGCAAGATTCCAATCAGATCCTAGAGAATCTCACATAACAGCTGTTAAGCGAATTTTTCAAGTATCTGAAAGGTACTACTTATTTGGGTTTATTTTATAGAAAATCTAGTGATTACAGCTTAGTAGGTTACTGTGATAATGACTTTGTTGGAGACAGAGTAGAGCGTAAAAGTACTTCTGGAAGCTGCCAGTTTTTGGGAGAAAATCTGATCTCTTGGTCCAGCAAAAGGCAATCCATAATTGCGCTATCAACAGCAGAAGCTGAATACATAGCAGCAGCAGGATGCAACACACAAATGCTCTGGATGAAAAGTCAGCTTGAAGACTTCCAGATATTTGAGAGTAACATTCTTATACTCTGTGACAACACTTCTTCCATTTGCTTAAGTAAAAATCCAATTTTTCATTCTAGGGCTAAGCATATAGAAATAAAACATCATTTCATTAGGGACTATATTCAGAAAGGAATTTTAAACTTAAAATTTATTGATACAGACCATCAATGGGTTGATATCTTCACAAAACCACTTTCTGAAGATAGATTCAACTTCATTCTGAAACATCTCAGCATGAAGCTCTGCCCAGAGTGAAAATGTTTTAATTTTATATATTAACCTTCAGAATTTGTTTTATTTTACTGTGAACTTATGATCAATCTTCTTTCAGAAATATAGACATGCAGATTGTATCAGACTCTATCCATAAAGACCTGAGCGTCTCATTTCAAGGATAGATGTGCTGTTCACTAAATCAAACAAGTGTCATCCAGTCATCAGCCAATTCCTGAGGCAGAACACGCGTGCACGCTTCTGAGAAGGCAAAATGCTGATTGGATGCATTGAGACACATGTCATGGGTAACCGTTCCAAATATCTTTCTAAATCCCCTAAAATCAGCCAACATTAAATGCAAGTAATCATGATTTATTTTTGAAACGTTTATGTTTATGTTTTCAAAACAATTTTTTGAAACTTATTTAAACGCCTTAAACATCATTTATGCATTTTTACCGTCACTTACAATCTTCAAAAGTCTTATGTGTTTTTTTTCACTTCTTATTGTGTGAAACCCCTTTTCAAGCTTTTTCTCAAAAAAACTCTTGTGTGAACATGGCATCCTCTAGCACTCCTTCTGCATGTTCCCAGCAAGATGCTTCCTTTGAACAATATCAGATTCCTTTCAGAACTCTCCTCACTCCAGTCAAGAACTTGGAAGTTCTGTCAGAATTGATAGTAGATTTCAACAGTTTGAAGGAAAATGGATTTGATTTGTCTGAAGAAATTAAGGCACAAGGTTGGGAAAGGTACTTTGATAGGTTGGTGGGTCCAACGTTCCCCATTTTGGTTAAAGAATTCTGGATACATGCGTCTTCCTCAACTCATCATGTTACTTCGTATATCATGGGAAAGAAGATTGTGATTACTGAAGATCACATTGCAAGGCTGATTGGATACACTGGTGGTGGTATCCGCTGTATTGACATGGCAGAAAGATGCTCAGATGTTGCTGTTATTGCAAGAGAGATTTTCACTCATGGGGTTCCCTCCAGCAAAATAAGAGACTTGAAAGATCAGCACATAATTTGGGCAAAGATTATTCTGGGCTGCTTCAATCACAGGAAGCCCACAAGCTCTCCTGATTATATAAACATAGATCAGCAGTTTCTGATCTATTTTATTAATCAGAAGGTAAAGATTAATCTAACTCATCTTCTGTTCAACCATCTGAGGACCAACGTCAAGGAGACTAGAGAAGAAGAAAGGACTAAAAGGGATTGGATACCCTTCGGCAGATTGATATCAGATATTCTAACGGAGAATAGGCTGATTGAACACCTGACAGAGGCACAAGAAATAAGCTCTCTAGAACCTTCTGTTGGCAAGAAGCTGAATGCCAAGAATCTGAAGAAGATGAAGCTGATATAGAACATAAGGAAGGAGCCCAACGTCACTCCTCATGCTGAAATCACCAGCAGAAGAGTCCCTCTGGACGACTTTCCTATATTCTCTGAGATTGACTCTAAACCAGTCATTGTTCTCAGATACTTGGATGCTTGTAAGGCTGATGGCACAGATCCCACTCTGAACATTAAAGATATGCACCAGCAAACACCAGAAGTTACTTTGAAGAAGACTAAGAAGAGAAAGGTTGTATCAGAAGGATCGTCTCAGCAGACCCCAAAGAAGAGAGGTAATCTGTCTTCTGTTAATGTTTTAAATTCATCTGCTGTTCCAACATTTATTCCAACCCCAGCTTCATTTTAAATCCCAATTCCCATTCCAACCATTGATGATACTAAACCTGAGTTTTACCCTTCTGAGTCATTAACCCTCAGAAGATCCCGCGCCAAACCTCATAATCCAAAACCTACAACCTCAACAGAACCAGAACTTGAAGAAGTTCTTTCTGAAATAAATCAACACTCTTCCGCTCCCCATACAGAAAATCCAAATCCTAAACCAGAAACTCCCCATTCACCACAACCAAAAACTACACTCTCACCAATACCAGAAGATTCACTTTCACCAGAACCAGAAATTTCACAACCTCCATCTCCACAACCAGAACTTAATCCACCTTCACCTCAACACGAATCATCTCCACAACCTGATTCTCATCACTCTGAGGCTCAATCCCCTGAACCTCAACCTGAGACACAAAAATCTGAGGCACAAACCTCTGAGTCTCCTGAACCACAACCCTTGGCCATTCAATTGCCTTGTGGTACAACCGTGAACATACCTCAACTACCATCCTCACCAGAAACAACTCCTCCACACACTCCACACAGTCCAATAATCATTTATGATTCTCCTACTCCCTCACCCAAGCAAAATCCAGATGACCACAGCAAAACCTTCATTGATCTAACAGTTTTTGAACGCTTTGCTGCCATTATCAATAAAACTTCCATTCCCAAACCCAAACAACCAGATGTTGGTTCTAGCATCTTGAATTTTGAAATAGATATGCAGAAGTGGATTTCCTCTCTAAAGCAGTCTAGTTTGGAAGTAATTGATCCCGCTGTTTCAGACCACCTCTAAACACTCTTCAGAAGATGGGTATGCGCTGAAACCTTTAAGCTGCAGGACCAAAGCTATGGACAGGCTCAGCAGAACTTCAGCAAACTGGTGAAAGAAATGGAAGGTCCAGTTTTGAGTCAGCTGCTGAAGGATGAAGTTCTTCATCTGGACAGTGAGCCTTGGTCTGAAAAGTGTCCAGCTTCAATAGTTCAACCAGCAGAAGAACAGACGATTCCAGCTGAAGATTTGAGTCAAGAAGAAGTTATTGTAGAAAGCTCTCAGAAGCATCCTGACTCTGACTCTTCTCAAGCTGCATTGGACAGGCAAACACTTGAAGAGCTGAAGCAAAATGATCTTAGAATGCAGGAAAGAATGGATGAGAATGATCAACGAATGAAGGAAAGGATGGATGTTCAGGATAGTAAGATTGACTCAGTAGCCAGCATGGTGCATCAGTAGAAGGAAACCGCTGATCAGATTAAGAACATGCTAGAAGCTCTGTTCACACGCCTTCCACCCGCTCCTTAGATTTTGTTTCTTGATATTTTCATTGTTTTCTTTACATGTTATCTGTAATATTTTCTGAGCTCTGAACTGAATGCAATCATTTTTCTGCACTGATCGTTTTAAACTTCAAATTATTTGCACTTTTTGATTGCTGACAAAAAGGGGGAGAAAGAATGATATTTTCCAATAACGGATTACTGAGACAAAAGTCTCAAACATTCTAACACTCTGATATACTTGAATGTTTCCTTGTTCTGCATAAGCCTACAGGTACAAAAATCTGATGAACTCCAATACACTGAAGCTCTGCTCTGGCAAAGGAAAGATCTGATGCTAAAGGACTCATGGAACTAAAGGGAAGTAATAAACTCAGGGGGAGTTTTTCTAATCATAACTCTATTACCTTTTTATTCCCTATCGTCTTATCCTTGATAACTTTCTGTTTATCTCTGATACAATTTATTATTTGGTTATCTATGATTCTTTTTTCTTTAAATTTCAATTGAAAAAAATCCGGTTTTTGTCATCATCAAAAAGGGGGAGATTGTTAGAACAAAGTTTGAATCTACTACCCTAAGTTAAAGTTTTGATGATAACAAAATGCAAGATTAAATAAATTGCATAATTCATATGAGACATATATGCTACCTAAAAATTATATTTTGCATTTGCAGAAACTCTGATGAATAATCAGCATAAGAATGTCAACATCAGCGTCAGAATATGAAATATCATATGCCAGCATCAGAAGATCAAAGCTTGTGCTTACGCTGAAGCTTGATGATCAGATCTGCGCTTAATATACTCTAAACTCTGATCAAGACCAAAACAATATCATCAGCACTTAGAAGCGTCAGAATAAGCCAAAGCCAAATAACGCGCTGAATTGACAACGGTACTGTGAATTCAAGACTCTTTATTACCAACGGCTGCATTCCAAGACAAAGATCTTCTCAATATGGAAAGAATGTAATGGGCATTGAAATGGAATAATTGACTACAACGTATCTTTTCCAAGGCTATAAAAACAAGACAGTGAGAAATGTATTGGCTAATGCTCTACAACTCTTTACACGCCTAAAGCAAATCACAATCATCCTCACTCATACAGTTTGCTATATCTCTCAAATTGCTTACTCTATAGTCATAGCATCCTAGTTTCACATAAGCTTAATTTGTGTATTATCACAGTTGTGATATAAAGTTTTGTAGAAAACATTCAACACACATAGTTTTCATTTATCTGTAAGAAAGAACTTCCTTGAGAAACCGGTCTGTGGTTTAGACTCAAGAAGGCTTTAGCAGTTGTTAAAACAGTTGTAATATTAAGTTGAATATAGTGTATTAAGACCTCGTTGGAGAGAGGAGAAATCACCTTGACGGGTGGACTGGAGTAGTTTGAGATCAAACGAACCAGGATAAAAATAACGCGTTGTCTGCATTTGATTTCAAGTTTTACAATTCAACCCCCCTTCTTGTGTTTTTCACTTCTTCTGGATCAAAGCAAGCCCAAGCAAGGAACCATA
Organism: Vicia faba; assembly: GCA_948472305.1. Classification (NCBI taxonomy): domain Eukaryota; kingdom Viridiplantae; phylum Streptophyta; class Magnoliopsida; order Fabales; family Fabaceae; genus Vicia; species Vicia faba. Next base: position 898,840,210 of record OX451740.1, read on the forward strand.
ATGTAAAGCATACAAGTCAAATAAGGAAAGCAAGTAAATGTGATCTAACCCTAAGGTAACCCAACTTTTTAAGTATATATCCCCAGCAGAGTCGCCAGTTCTGTGATACGGTGGGAGAACTGACTTAATTATTTTATGTTTGATCTCAAATGTTGCGGTTAGAAAGAGTCGCCACCGACTTTTCTTTTATCCAAAAGGAACGGTGAAAAAGCACACGAAATACCTTTGAGATTGTTTCTTGAGTTCGTGGGGTAGGTTATGAAAAGGGAAGGTGTTAGCACCCTTTTCATCCATGGTTTTCCATGGGCTCTTAGTTACTTACTAGATCACTTGCTTTTGTTTGAAAATGTGCTTTGTGTGGTTTTTTGAAAGTATTTTGTAAAGAGGCCTTTTTTTAGGCAAACTTTATAATGATTCTCGTTCGTAAGAATGTATACAAAGTGTTTGATCTTTTGAAAATGTTTTCAAGTTTTGAAAGATGTTTTGAAAGTGTTGGTGTTTGTTTTGAAAATAGCAAGGATGTTTTTGTTTTGAAATGTAGCAAGTAACTAGGAATATTCTACCTACTCAAAAGTCTTTCATGTTCATTTCCTTTTTCCTTTGACATTGTTATCTTACCATTGATTTGATAAGTAACCCTATATTTGGATGTAAAAGGGACGGGTGTGGGTCATTGTATAACCATGATTACCAATGTTGCAAGATATCTTAGCATTTTTCTTTAGGGACTAAGATCATTTTGAAAGGCAAGATAGATAGCGTCATCGAGGGACTATGATCTTGTGTTTTGCTTGTTTTTGCTAAGATACCTCACATGCATAATATGGCCATTTTTGTAAGGTAACCAAGTGGATTTACCCTATGGGTGTTTGTGTGCAAGTGTATTGATTTTCATGCTTCATTTGTCTTTGATTAGGGTTTACTATTTGTTGGTTTTAATCTTTCCATACAAACCCTAATTACTAGTAATTGGTATATAAAGCATTAAATTGCGGAAAATAAAAATACTAAGCTATTACAAAGATTTAGGGGATGGGGGTACAATTTTATGAATGGGGATTGGAAGAAATTAAAGTCCTAGTTATCTATTACAACCATATTGAAATAATATACAAGAAATGTAAAATGGACTTGTTTAATTTATGGTAAGAAATTAATTTACTTAAGAAAATATTTTGATCTTTTTGTTTAAAAAGAGATAAAATAAAGTATATAAATATTAAAAAAATGTTTTTTGTGCTTTTGGTTATTAAAAGAAAAAATAAGATAAATAAGAAATGGAGTCAGAATCAGCACATTGCTGAAACGAGGAGGAACAAAAGTTCTGACTCTGATACGCTGCAAAAGAGAAAATGTTAGTAGGAAAGTAGAGGGTCAGAAGTTTTGGGCCTGGGTACACCAAGTTCTAAGGTTGCCGAGAATAAAAGAAAATCTAGAAGTTCTGACTGTTGAGGGGGTTCAGAAGCTGTAGTGTAGTTGGGAACTTAGAAGTTCATGTATCTCTAGCAAGTCAGAAGTTTTGGCTATTTGAGAGAGTGAGGTGATAATGTTGTTGGATAAGGTTGCTTAGAAGTTATGATCTAGGAGTATCGTCTGAAAGATAAAAGGGTGAAAATTCCAATAAATAAACCTAAAAAGATGCTTCTGGGGCTAGAACCCAGGACCCTTAACACTAATGTCTTATGTTCAGGCTTTCTACCACTAGGGTGGCTGTATATCCGGTATTAGAAGCAAAAGCATAAACATATAACATAAAGTAAATTTTGATGATGAGCTTCATCTCTTTCTCCATGCTAATCAGAAACTCTACAACTTAGTCAGTTCTTAACAGAATAGAAAACACAAACATAGCAATTATGGCAGGTTTCCATCATGGTTTCAGAAGCATAAAAAATGTCAAGAATATAGATCGGAAACAAGCATGTATCTACTAGTCTTAGTTTCCTTAAGAAGTTCTGAACCTGATGTTATCTCTACTTAGGCAGACAAATACATGAAACTTTAGAATATGTACAGCAACAGAATCAGGATGTCTACATTTTATTTTGAACATGCAAGTCTAACAACGCCTAAGTGATATGATGAGGGTTAGTAAAAGCTTACCTTGCAGCTGGAAAATGTTCTATGAGTTGGAGTCTGGTTCTGACTGCTTGTAATGTTCTGATCAGCTTCCTCACGTATTCAGCAGACTAGAAAAAACTTTAGCTTGGGTTATGAAAGGTGAATGGATGATTTGGTCAAGAAACTCTTGAGGGAAATTTAAGTTTGAATGCAAGAATAAAAAACTAGCAGGTTTTGTATTTGTGTTTGCAGTTTCGGATTTCTGGATATTTTAGCAAGATTTCAAAGCTTTTTCTTTTCATTTTTTCGACCGGCCCCTTCACAGTTGCAAATGAAGTTCAATTTATAGGCAAGAACTTTGTAGCTTGGAGAAGTCAAAAGTACCAACATCATGCTAGCGTGTTGGCTTGTTCTTGAAGCAAGATAAACAAGTATGGTGGTTAGCAGCTTTTAGCCATGCCAAAGCTGGATTTGTAAGCATGAATTAAGGAAAAGTACCCTCAGAGGCAAAAGCAAAGCATGGGCCCAACATAAAGTTGTACAAAAGTTTGCTTTTCAAGGACATCAATGGTACTTCTATCTCACACGTGGGGAAATCCTTTGAATAAAAACTCAAAAGTGGTTGTGAGCATTAAATGATGATGAAATTTATCAAACCAGAAATCCTGCGCTATGAGATTGTGCATCATAGCCTAAGTCTGGGTCAGAAGTTCAACATCAGCGTAACTTAGAATAAACATCCAACTTCTGATCCTTGAATCCCTTTGCTTCAGCATGTTCTGAGCGAGTTCTCAGACTTTCTCAGAAGCTTGTAATGTGCTTTGTAAATCCTCTTTGAATTTCTCTTGCAACTTCTGACTGAGCCTACGTGAAAACTGGCCCAAAAGTTCTAACCAAATCCTGTTTTGGAAAGGTTCTGAATTTTGCTAGAAGCTTCAGTTTCATGAACATGTCTTCAAGGATTTGTAGCTTGAAATCCCTGTATTTCTAGGAGAAGTTTTATTCTGCATTGTTTGAGATCCCATTGAGATCCACAACTCTTGTGTTAGAAGTTATTCTAGAATCAGCTTGCATCATGATGATAATCTGATCAGAAGTTCTGAGCTTGTCATATTTCTTAAACACTTAGAGAAATCCTAAGTATTTAGAAATTTTGACTCTTCCAAGGTAATTTTGACTTTAGAGTTTCTTGATGAAACAAACTTCATATTTCAACATGTCTTGATTAAATATGATTCTTGAAACTTGATTTTGATCCAAAAGTCAAAGTTTGACTTTTTAGTATGCAGATGACCATTTTGCCCTTGTGAACGACTTTCTTGGAAAATTAGTAATTCAAGGCTTGAAATTGGATAGAAGCAAACCTGAGGGTCCAGGATGATCATTTGAGAAATGAAAGAGAAAATTTTGGGGTACAAGAGAAGGGTACACAAATGGTCCATTCAAAAGACCCCTTTTAAGGAGGCAACCAAAGGCCCATTCGAAGGATATACAGGAGGTCCAATCGAAGGGCATGGACCGAAGGTATTCGAAAGCCAAAACTGTCCACATTCATTCAAATTCAAAAAAGAGACAAGTTTCCATGACTTTGGAAAAGTTACAAAACATCATTCATGGCTTTGAAAACACTTGTTTATGGCTATTTAAACCTTTGTTCTCTTGTCCTCTCCATCCCCTTTATATAAAGAACACACTAGCCAAATCAAAGGAGGCTGGACATAACCAGAGAGAGTCACACAAAATTGCAAACACATTCTTGGAGGTCTCCTGAAGCTTTTTCCAATCATCACCAGCCCCTAAGCAAGCACATGTCCAGAAGTGCCAAATTGAAGCAACCCTTAAACAAAGGTACCCACGCTGGAAGCCACATATTCATCCATCACCATTGGTAAGAATTGGTAAAAATATCAAACTTTAAATTTGCATGACACATCAACACTTGTAGTTCATTCGATTTGTTATTCAAGATTAAAGACCTGGGTTCGACCCCAGGTCTGCATTTGTTTTGTTTCTAACACTTGTTGCAGATCCAGCCTGAACAGACTAACCGCGCAGGATTGTAGGACCTGGGTTCGATACCCAGGTCCTGCATCTTTGTTTGGATAATATTTATCTTGCAGATTCAAATCGAAAGGCAGCATCCACCCCTGGGTCGAAAGACAATCATACTTCATTGGATCGAAGGCTACCTTTCTTCCTCTGGATTGGAAGTCACCTTCCTGTGGATCGAAGGCCACTTTCTTCCACTGAAAAGAAGCCCTCATCTCTCCCTGCAATCGAAGAATGCCCCCCCCCCCCTTTTATTTCTTTTTTTTTTATTTCTTTAATGACCCCTTTTTCATTTGAATTAACTTTAAATCAAAAATCACAAAAAATATTAGGTTAGTGTTTTATTAATCAAATCAATTTTTGTAAATTAATTAATTAATTATTTAAACCTTTTTCTTGAAATTAAAATTAAATAGACTTAAGTTTTATTTTCTTTTATAAATAAAAACAAAACAAAAAGATTTCTTTTCCTTAGGATTTAGATGTCCCTTTTAATTCGTTTGCGCATTTATTTACTTTTGCGTTTTGTTTCATCTTATTGTAACTGCTTCTGAGTTTGTAATAGTAACTAGGACTTTACTTTTCACATTTCTATAATGTACCTCTCACAAATCCATGTAATAGAATAGGATTTACATTCTTGCACTTTACATTTTTGCACTTTAAATTTCTGTATATATATTAACTGCTAACTAGGATTGCATGACAAGACTGAAAACAAAAAAACTTTAGCAAACCTAACACAAAAGATAAAAAATAACTGAACATAATACCCTTACACATATACACCTCTAGGGTACCCCACTTTGGTTGTCTTTGGAAATAAAACAGTCATGTCCCTCGAGACAGGGACGCTTTAGCAAAGACTCATAAATCAAAAGATCATAGTCCCTCGATGACCCTACAATTTCCTTTCGGTAAATGATCTAGTCCCTAAACAGAAATTGCTAAAGAGTCTCTACATTGTTGTCTTTATGATTGTACGTCCCTTAGAATGTCCCTCATACATTAAATGATGGGGCTTCTTATAAATCAATGGTAAGGTAGCAACATCTAAAGGTGGAGGAAAATAATATTAGACCTTTTGAGTAGGTAGGATGCTCATAGTTGCTCGCTTTCTCATAACAAAAAAATCATTTACACACCAACATTTTCAATTGAAACATTTTCAAAAGTCAAAGCCCTTTGTACGCATTCTTATAGAAACGAGAATCATTACAAAGACATTTTTCAAAATCCCTTTCAAAAAACATTTTCCACAAACACCTCTTTGAACTATTTTTAAAACCAACGCTTTGTACACATTCTTATAGAGACGAGAATCATTACAAATACGTTTTCAAAATATTTTCAAACCCACACCACAAGCACATTTTCAAACAAAGCAAAGTGAACTAGCAAGAAACTAAGAGCCCATAGATAACTACGGATGGATAGGGTGCTAACACTTTCCCTTTCCATAATATACCCCCCTTACTCAGAAAATATCGAAAAGGTCTTTTTCTGTTCTTTTCACCCTTTCCTTAATTTGGATAAAAGAAAATTCGGTGGCGACTCTTGCTTACAGCAACATTTGTGAACACAAATTCAAAACCAGTATTAACAGTTGGTTCTGGAACGGAATCACAGAACTGGCGACTCTGGTGGGGATTCTATATAACAAGTGGGGATACCTTAGAGTTAGTTCATTATTTAACTGCTTTTGTATGCTTTGTTTGCTTTACTTTTGAGGGCTTTGTTTGGGTTACTATAGATCCTACACCTGGATCTGAGGCACCTTATTAGGTAAGTAGCAATAAATCATGGAGGTTGTACAGTGTAGACCAATATAGACAAAGTGATAGCTATGTTAGCGTGATACTTTGGTTTGTACTAATATTCCTTGAGTCAGTCAAGGATAACATTAGGCTTCCTTAGTGTCATTAAGTGCTAACTGACCTTTAGAACATTTAGTTGACTCATCCTAAGCCATTAGAAAGTAGTGAGATGGATGACTTTGGTTCCAACCAAAGATTGGTTGATACTCAATGCTACACTCATTGAGTTTGGACTTTTGGGATATTCTGGCCGCAATACTTTGGTTCTTGAGCTAGAAAAATACCTAAAAGAAAGGTCAGTGATATGAGACCCCTTAGGACCCAGTTACTATTAATAGGACAGGTTGAGCCAACTGAAACTTCAAGAGGATACTTACCTACAAACCCCATGCAAGACTAAACCTAAGGCTGTTTGTGTGACTTATTTCCTTTCAACTTGAACTACTTGCAGGGTTTTATTATCTAACAATATGATTTCCTTGCAGGATTTATTTACTGTCATTATCCAATAAACTGGTTTTCCTGCAAGACATACTTGTCTTCATCACCCTACATTTTGCTTGATGCATAGAATACACATCATAACATCATACCATAGCATTTACTTAACCATTTCAAGGATCTCAAGGGCCATTGGTGTAGGTTATGATGAACCAGACATCTATCAAGGGGAAAGGGGATTTATTTTCCTCTAGCCAATGTCGTCAAAAGACTAAAACACGACAACTTAAGTTAGAGGTTATGACCCACTCGATATGGTGAGCTTGACTCTCGTAGAAGGACTTTAAACAACACGAAGTTCTTCAATCAAAGCTGTAAAATTCAACTTCTGACATTTTCTTGTTTACCCCACGAGATCCTTGAAAACATTGCATGCATGTCATATCATAACAGGTCTTCTAGTACAAGCCTCTCATTTTCTCCCTGTTTATTTCAGCAAATAAAATGGCTCTCAAACAAGACAACATGAATCTCCAAACTCAAGAGGCTCAGTTCATGGAAATGTTCCTAAACCTATCCAAGGGGTATGAAGAATTTAAAGCACTCCTCGTTGGGAATCTGACCAAGAAACATCCTGATAACAACAAGGATGACCAAGTTGAACAACTACAAGCTGAGATGGAAAGGATGAGAATCCAGATGATAGGTCAAATGGATCTCATCCAAATCTTGGCTCAGGGGAAAGAAGTGTTAAGACTCCTTATCAGCAAACTTCCTCAAGACGGATGCAACCTTGTGAAACAAACAGCCGAGGCTGGGGATCAAGTCATTAATCAACCCCTGATGAGACAAGAAGTTGGCTTGGTGGAGAATGGACCTTTCCAAATTACTACTACATCACGATCCCAATCACAACCTCGCCAACAACGACAAGGTAATCGGCATAAGCGGGATTCACTTACTAGGCAATACACAAAACTCAACATACCAATGTCGCAAGTCTTGCAACACATGTTGAAGTTGAATTTTTTCACATTAAAGGATCCTCCTTGAAATCCTAATAATTCTGCTCCTACTTACAATCTTGATGCAATATGTGCATATCACTCCAACAGTCCAGGGCATGACACTGATAGCTGTTGGACGTTGAAATACAAAATTCAAGACCTGATTGATGAAGGGGCATTGGAATTTGCACAAGATGGTAAACTGGAGTTTTTCTGTCATCCCTCCAAGGCACACCATCTGAAGTGACAAGTTCTGACAAGAAGGCTTTTCGTTCATTAGAATTTTGAATTTGTAATTTCTTTTGATTGTTCGAACATTTGTTTCATGTCAAACTTTGTTATTTTACCAATGCATTGCATATGTCTGTTTTGAATCTATTCATTCATATTCACTATATTTAAACTGCTTTCTTTTTGTGATATCTAACTCTCAGTCAAAAGCTCTAAGCCTTTAGAGGGCGAATGACAAAAACGATACCACAATCTCTACAGTATGCTTTTGAGTAGACCCCACTGACGATGTATAGGCGTTGTTTCAAATCTTAAACAGTGGAGTTATAAGGAAGATAATCCCTAGTCAACCCCTTTGAGCCTAAGAAATAGGAGTTTTTCTTTTCACACAAATTAAAACCCTTAATCATAACCTGGGGCAGGGTAGTTTTCTCAGTTAATTCAAATGTGCATTCAGTCGCAAGCTCATCCTTCATACACGACAAATAGTATAGAAGGTGCCTTCCAAAAGATGGTGATGGTTCCACATAATCAGTAAAGCAGACAATCATTATTTTTCAAAAGAAAATCCTGTTAAGTCAAAAACCTATGAAGGAGACTTAAGAAAACTAGGGCATCCCGCTGACTGTAATTACAAAAGAAACAGTTCAGGTAAAAGTAGGGATAACAAAATCAAAAGAAGAGGTCCTACAAACCATCAACAAAAAAAAGGAAAGGTTACCAAAATGAATGCCTTCTCAAACAAACGTTAAATTCCTGAACCATCACCAAATTTCAGAGAAAAGATTCTAGACTCAATTGGGATCTAAACGCGCAATTAGCTGAGCATAGCATTGAAGAACATCATGAAGAACGGGTTGGGTACAAATAAAAGTTGAGCCTTTATCCTTTGTTTCTTAAACCGTGAACCAGACCACGTTATAACCCTTAAAAGTCTTAGCTGAAGCATGGGTTAGTTCGAAAGCATATTGTTACAAAAGGTATCCTGACTCCTATAGGGTTAGCTATAAATCCTGAGTTGATATCACACTCTTACAAAATTTGTTTATTTTACTAAAAAATGGATTTTCAAACTTCAAGACAAACATAAGCTTTGCATTCTTAAAATACCATTGTTTGCATATGGCTAATTGTTCAAACAGTAGAGAAATTCTCACAACGAATATTCGGTGAAAAAAGATCCTCTCAATGGATAGAATCAGCTCAGATAGAAAAAAAACATTTCCAATAACGTGCCCTTCACAATCAAGGGGCATGGCACGGTATCTAGCTGATCAGGGGCAGTCGTCAAGATTCGAGGAATCTCTCAAAAATGCTAAATAGCCAGGGGTAGACCTCCGTCTGAATCACTTAAGGAATTAGACATGAATTCCAGCAATGAATCACGCACAATCAAGCAAACATCTTCTGGCAGTGTGGTAACACTTACCACTATGGACAGTGACAATCCTCTATACCCGGTGAACATGGACATAATTGGAAAATACTACGCATGAACAAAGACCCGCTAGGTCGACTAGCCTAGGCAAAAATAAGGGCATCCTGATGGACCAAAGGTTCGGGCAAAAATTAGGGATATACATATGAAAAATCTATACACCCGGCAAGTCAAAAACCTGAAATGGAAACTTGGGCAAAAAAGGGTATCCTGGTGGACTGAAAACCTGAAAGGGAAGTCCAAGAAAAAGTTAGGGATTAAAGAGCACGATTATGTCCTGTCATCTTATCATTTGTCTATCAGTAGAATACTCCCTGATCAACATCTACTCAAAACCCCAAGAGTTGAGATGGCACTCAAACCATCCACAAAATCTCCACAGACAGTTTTTTCAGTAGGTATAGAGGCAGGGGCATCCTACTAAAATGTCACTTCCATGTCCTCAACTTATATCCAAGTGATGTCAAGCGTCCATGTATCCCCGGCAGAGCAAAAATATCCAATTACTACTCCAACATCCCCTAGTGAAAAACCCAATCAGTTTATGGAATTCATCTTCCGCAACAGAGTTTTATAAATCTTAAGTAGTTTATAAAGCCTTATCCCCAGTGGAATTTATTTCTCTAGCTATAGAAGTTCATCCCCCAACGGAGTTTATTTCTCCAAATTGGTGAAATCTTCCAATAAGACTCTTCCCCTTGGTAAAATCTTTCTCAAACAGAAGTCGAAGATCCCCGACAGAGAAAGGGAATCGCCAACAAAACTATCTCCATTCATTATCTCCAGTGGAAATTGAAGAATCGCTTTTTTCACTAACCAACAACAGTTCGGGATTCAGCTTCCCGATACTCTTCAGCAGCAGTCAGGGATTTATTTTCCCAAACAAAGATACTGCACAACAGTATTACATGTTCATACATTATGGCATGTGCATACAAATACATATATCACAATCTCATTTATTTTGGGAGCATCATGCAATTCATACATCACGGCATGTGCATACAAATACCTATATCACAATCTCATTAATTTTGGGAGCATCATGCAATTCATACATCATGACATCGCATGAAACTTATTTTACCTTTTCAGGTTAAATTAGAAAATAGACAAACACTATCAACCTTTATAGCAGGTCAAAGATTAATGCACGAAACCAGATGGGGAAACTATATGTACGACCAAGTGGTATGAACTCCTGTAACAAGACGGGTTTACCATTAAATATAGCAGGAAACAGATTAATGCCCGAAACCAGATGGGGAAACTATCTATGTGACCAGCAAAACAAGTTCCCGATTAATACCTGTAACAAGCCAGGAGAACTATCTGTGGATGACCGACTATGGATTAATACCTGTAACAAGCCAGGAGACCTATCTAAATGAAGAGATTGAAGATTAATACCTATAACAATCCAGGAAAACTATCTTTCTTTCTCAGGTCAGAGATTAATACCTGTAACAAGCCAAGCTAACTAACTCAATGACCGATAATTTTCAAGTTCCAGATTAATACCTGTAACAAGCCAGGAGAACTATCTGTGGACGACCGATTATGGATTAATACCTGTAACAAGCCAGGAGAAATATCTACATGATGAGATTGAAGATTAATACCTGTAACAAGCCAAGAAAACTATCTTTCTTTCTCAGGTCAGAGATTAATACTTGTAACAAGCCAGGACAATTATCTTAGCAACCGACAATTTTCAAGTTCAAGATTAACACCTGTAACAAGCCAGGAGAACCATCTGTGGATGATCGACTGTAGGATTAATACCTGTAACAAGCAAGGAAAACTATCTACATAAGGAGATTGAAGATTAACACCCGAAACCAGACAAGAAAACTATCTTTATTTCTTGGGTCAGAGATTAATACCTGAAACCAGCCAGGACAACTATCTCAAACGACGAATAAAAGCAAGTTCTAGATTAATACCTGAAACCAGACAGGACAACTATCTATGAACAACTTATTATAGATTAGCACCTGAAACCAGACAAGAAAGCTATCTACATGACTATACAAAGCAATCTTACACGGTTTTCTTCTCATGCAGTCCAACACGGACTCATCCTGAAACAACCCTACGCAGGCTCTTCCTAATACATTTTCAGTCAAGAGATAACTCCCAATAGAGTAATGGACAACTGAAGGTCCTAAACTCTATTCCCCACAGAGTTTTCCTCAAGCGGGAGAACAACATAAACCCATATTCCCCAGCGGACTCCTCCTCAGACAGCAGGAACAGGAATCCCCCAAAGGAACCATGTGTGAAATCATCATCTACTTTGGATGGCATCTTTAAGCCCATCTTCGACGACTCTCTGTCATCTTTCCCAAATGGCATCTGTAAGCTCATTCCCGACATCATCAATCATCAGTGTTACTTCATGCGAGTGCAAATTTCTGGGCACTCTAGTGTTCAATCATCTTCCACCTTCAGATCACGAAAGAAAGACAAGCCAATCTAAATCCTTAGGTTTAAGAAGATTGAACAGGGGCAGTTGTTGTACCCCAAAGTTTGCCCTCATGTTTTCCAAGGTTTTCTCTTACATGGGTGGTCACAAACACTTGCCTAAATAAAATGAAATTTTTTTGAATGATGTTTAAGTATCCTTCGATTGGCATGTCAGCAATGTCCTTCGATTGACAGGTGAATAAAAGGGTCTTCGATTGGCATGTCAGCAATATCCTTCAATTGGCATTTGGACAAGGAGTTTCGACTGGGCTTCTAAAACCCTTCAACCAAGCATTGGCCCATCAGCTTCAATTGCGCGTTGGTTCTCCTTCGAGAAAACATTTTTCCAAGTTTCATTCAGGCAAGAACCCCCTACAAGTGTGTTTCAATTCATCAAGCCAAAAGCCCCTTCATGCTTGCCTTGGATTCACTAAGTCAAATGCTCCTTTCAACTTTCCTTCAATGCATAAGAAAACAACTTCCTTTGTGCTTGTCTTTAACGCACAAGTCCAAGACTCCTCAACACAGTTTCTACACTATGGAATAAAATATGGCCCCTTCTAAAGAGCATTAAAAAGGTCCAGTTGAAGGACACACATTGGAGAGTCATTCGAAGAAGGCACAAAGCATGCATGTGGTCCCTTCAAAAGAACACACACATTGGTTCAAAACGAAGAATACACAGAGGGCCCGTTCGAAGGACACTTTTATGGGGAACACATATTGTTGTCTAAAAAGGGGGTCTATTCGAAAGATGGATCTAGTTGGTCAAAACAAAGAAAAATATTCAAAGAGGCCTGCTGGCCCAAAATCCAACATACTTCCAATTTTAAACCAACATGCACAAGCATTCTGAAGGAAGCTTTGATTTTCCTGGAAAGAGTTTTTTGTTGGGGCTTAATCTAAGAGGCCTCAAGGATGAGATTTGAGCCATTCGAAGGACACACCTTGATGTCCCATTCGAAGAGGGCACAAAGCATATATATGAAAGACACTCAAAAAGTCTATTTGAAGGAGGAAACCAAAGGCCCGTTCGAAGGGTACACAAATGGTCCATTCAAAAGACCCCTTCTAAGGAGGAAACCAAAGGCCCATTCAAAGGATATACAGGAGGTCCAATCGAAGGGCAGGAACTGAAGGTATTCGAAAGCCAAAATTGTCCACATTCATTCAAATTCAAAAAAGAGACAAGTTTCCATGACTTTGGCAAAGTTAAAAAACCTCATTCATGGTTTTGAAAACACTTGTTTATGGATGTTTAAAGCTTTGTTCTCTTGTCCCCTCCATCCCATCTATATAAAAGAACACACTAGCCAGATCAAAGGAGACTGGACACAACCAGAGAGAGAGTCACACAAAATTGCAAACTCATTCTTGGAGGTCTCCTGAAGCTTTTCCAATCATCACCATCCCCTAATCAAGCACATGTCCAGAAGTGCCAAATCAAAGCAACCCTTAAACAAAGGTACCCACACCTGAAGCCACTGATTCATCCATCACCATTGGTGAGAATTGGTAAAAGGATCAAACTTTACATTTGCATGACATATCAACACTTGTAGTTTATTAAATTTGTTATTCAAGATGAAAGACCTGGGTTCGACCCCAGGTCTGCATTTGTTTTGTTTCTAACACTTGTTGCAGATCCAGCTTGAACAGACTAACGCGCGCAGGATCGAAGGACCTGGGTTCGATACATAAGTCCTGCATCTTTGTTTGGATAATATTTATCTTGCAGATTCAAATCGAAAGGCAGCATCCACCCCTGGGTCGAAAGACAATCATCCTTCATCGAATCGAAGGCTACCTTTCTTCCTATGGATCGGAAGCCACCTTCCTCTGGATCGAAGGCCACTTCGAAGCCCCCATCTCTCCCTGCAATCGAAGGATGCCCCCTTTTGTTTTTTTTTGTTTTTTTATTTCATTACTGACCCCTTTTTAATTTGAATTAACTTTAAATCAAAAATTACAAAAAATATTAGGTTAATATTTTATTAATCAAATCAATTTTTATAAATAAATAAATTAATTATTTAAACCTTTTTCTTGAAATTAAAATTAAATAGACTTAGGTTTTATTTTCTTTTATAAATAAAAACAAAACAAAAAGATTTCTTTTCCTTAGTATTTAGACGTCTCATTTAATTTGTTTGCGCATTTATTTACTTTCGCGTTTTGTGTCATCTTATTGTAACTGTTTCCCAGTTTGTAATAGTAATTAGGTGTGATACGGTGGTAGAACCGACTGTTTTTACTGGTTTGTGTTTTTCATTTTTTGTTCGCAAAATGTCGCGGTAAGCAAGAGTCTCCACCGACTTTTATTTCATCCAATCCGGAAAAGGAAAAAGAACAGAAAAAACCTTTTTCGAGAATATTTCTGAGTACGGGGAGTAGATTATAGAAACGAAAGGTGTTAGCACCGTTTCTATCCATGGTTTCCATGGGCTCTTAGGTACTTTCTCATCTTTTTAAAATTTCTTGTGTGTGCTTGTTTTGAAAAAAAGTTTTACTTCGTGATAACCCTTGTATCAGTCCTCAAGGGTGTGACTAAGTTTGTTTTGAAAATTTGTTTTAAAAGGTGTTTGTGTGAAAAGTTTTGTTTAGCAAGTACTTAAGATTCTACCTACTCGAAAAAAGGTTGTTTGTTCTCATTTCCTTTAGACAGCGCTATCCTACTATTAAGGAGTAGGTAGCCCCGTCGTTGGAGTTTGTAAGGGACGTTCAAAAAGGACAAGTACAGTCACCAGAGAAATGCGTAGGAAACCTTAGTAGTAACCCTAGAGTCTTAAGATCTTTCTGAGGCAACATCTCCGAGGCAGCATTCGAATGGGAAATTTGATCTTTTAGACAGGAGGGAAACCACTAAAATCTCTTATGCTTAAATGACTATTTTACCGAAGGCAACCGAAGTGACGCAAACCCTAGGAGTGAAATATGTGCACGTGATTTTTTCAGTTAATTAGTCTTTGCACATTAAGTGAGCTACCGTTTTAATTTTCAAACATCTTTCCATACAATCCTATTAACCATGCATCTAACAGTTAAAGATGGCGGAAATTAAAAGTGAGAGAAAATAAACCTAGCTATTACAAGGCTTCGGGGATAGGGATTAATTACATAACCAAAATCGGGAACAAAGCAATAAATGAAAACCCTAGTTTAACTATTACAAACCATTGGCAGTTACAAAAATATGAAAAGAATTAATTAAATACGCGTTGAATTAAATGCGAGGACGCTTAAAAAAATAACCTAAAACCCTAGTTGAGAGAAAAATATTGTTTTTACATTTTTATTTGAGAAAAGAATTAAATTGCACATTAATTAAAACCCTAATTTCTAATTGCTTTTAATTATGAAAAAACAAATTAAATTAACCTATATTTCTAACTAAATTAAAATAAATATTTTATTTAAAAAAATGCTTTTTTGGTGTTTTGTGATTTATTGATTTTATGATTAATAAAAAGAGTAATTAATTTGGTGAAAAATAATTAAACAAAATAATTAAAATAAAATAAATAAATAAAGAAAAGAAAATGGGCCTGTGTTGAATAACAAATCTGGGGGTGTGAGGAATTGAATTTGTTGGCCCACCTCCCTGCGTGAGATCCTGTGTAGCGCTCTCTTGAAGGTACACCCTGCTTTTTCAAGCTTGAAGCATTAGATCTGAAGAAGCTATGATCTGTTGGTTGGAAGTGATAGAACATGATAGGCGCTCGAGCGTGTGATGCACTAAATCTGCAAAGGCAAAATAATACAAAGTAAATTGTTAGGCCTGGGATCGAACCCAGGTCCTTATGCTTACCACTAGCGCGCTCTTCCACTGGGCCAATTTGTTTAGTTGTCATTATACTGAAACAAAACATAATATAACAAAATAAATGAGTTAGTGGGAAATGCGCGCGAGATTTCAAATGGTCCACTGATTGGCTTCCACCTATTCTTCTTCTCCAAGGCTATGTCGTCTTAGCTATATACCTTTTACCTACAGTTGTGCATCTGTAGCTATAGCCCTGTCACCTTCAAAAACTCATAAAATTCATGATAAATGAAATTGGAGACCAGAATCCAATTGGTCTTTGTTTTACCCCAAAATTTGCCCTCCCATATTTCCCAAGACATTTCAAGAATAACTCCCAAGTTGCTCAAGATAGCTCAAGAGTTGGACAGTCAAATCACCTCATAAGGCAGTCAACCTCAAATTAGGGTTTTGTGTTGCATCAAGGTCCTTGCATCCAAATGGCCTCTAGTTCTCCCCAATGTCCTAATATGCTCTCAAGTTCATCCATGTAAAATTTCAAGCCTTGCAGAGAAAGTTTGGTCAGTCAATTGCTCAAGAAGCCCAAAAATCGATTGTGCTAGGGCAAAAGTCAACTGTGACCTACAAATAGTCAAACCTCGAGATTTTTTATCAACATTCCCATTTTGAAGAATAATTCATCATTTGATCAAGGGTTGATCATGATTCATTAAGGATTTCTCAAGATTCATCAAGATTCAAAAGTTGCTAAATTAGGGTTTTGTAGGAAAAATCAACTCAACTTTGACCAAGCATAACTTTCTCATAATTTATGATAAATGACCCATCCAAATATCATTTTTAAGAGGATGCAATTTACTACAATCCATCTTCACACCCCAAGATAAAGATATCAACTCACAAGAAGTTACAAATTTGGACATTATAGGTCATTTTTGAAAGTCAACAAAAACACCTTTTTTTCCAAAGCTTATAAATTGAGCATGGAATATCAAAATGAGATGAAACCAAAAGGGTTGGTTAGAGGACATCTCAAGGTTTCTAAAAAGTACAAGAACACTTCCAAAAGTTCAAAATTGAAGAAGTTATGCATTGTTGAAGTTGAGCATTTTTCCAAAATTGCCAAAAGTCAACTATCCCCAAAACATCAAATTTTGTCAAATGGGCCCACTTTTTTCCACTTGATTTGATCTTGTCACACCACACACTTGTCCTATCTTCAGTTTCATGGCCACTTATTAATATTTCTGTTTTATTTGATTTTTATTGATTTAATTCATTTTTAATCAATTTAAATCCAAATAAAATCCAAATCTTAATAACTTGATATCTTTTTTATCATTACAGGTCTTAATGGACATCATGAACACAATCAAATTCGTGCCAAGCCATATCATGCACAAAATCTTGGATTTGGAAAGAAATTGGAAACCTTTAATGGAGGAATCATATCTAATCTTCAAACATCAATGCTAATGGATTCAAGGCCCAAGACTTAACCTAATTCATTCCTTATTACTCATACAAGGCAAAGACATCAGGGACACGACCAGAAAGCTTCCAAATTCACAAAACCAAAACTGAAAAAAAGCTTAAAAAGTGTGGGATCGAAATCTTGTTGGGAGTCCAATTCATGGCAAAAGCTCAACGTAGTCTTCTTGCCTGATATCCACTGAAGCGATTGCAACCATTCACAAGCTCTGAAACCACCTGAAACACACTGTAAGTCGTCCTGAACATAGCCCTGTACACGAAATTACAACCTCGTATTCTTGCATCTTTTTGACAAAACGTTGGTATAATCATGTTTATCATTAAATTCCTTAACTTTCTGCATCATTTGATTTTGTTTTCGTGAGATATAGCACCATACCCGGATCTAGGGTTTTGGAGGTTCGTTTTTGGGCATTTGCTTTACAGGTAAAATTGGGACAAATAATGGGTATAGACATGCTCAGGAGGAAGAGACGATCACGTCCATGCTCTTGGATTTAATTTTCATGGCTTAGAATGAGTTTTAGAAGCAAGCCACGGATCTTGTTGCAGATAAAAATCCGCAGGTAAGAAAACCAGAGATTTGTGGGGAAGACGAAGGCGTGTCTTCTTCCCATTGGCCAGTTCAAATCTCGCGCCATTTTTTTTTATTTTCCAGGCATTTGTTTAGTTTTCCAATATAATAATTGCCATCTGTTATACTAACAAAAGCAACAAAGTGGCGTGGTGGTTAGTGCGCTTGTTCAAAGTCCAATGGGACCTGGGTTCGAATCCCAGGTCCCCAACATATTTGCTATATTTTGTTTCCAGATATTCCAATGCGTTTCAGGCCTTGCAGTGCATCATACTCCTCAAATCTCCAGGTGCCAGATGGCCTCCAGGCCAAATCTAAAGGCCAGGATTGAAGGCTCACCATACTCCCCAGTCAATGCATACGCGTGGAATGGAGAAAGTCAAAACAGGTTGGCTTGAATTGGGCCAAAGATTTGCTATCACACCTTCTGATTTGGGGCCCAAACCCCCCTATTTGATTATTTCTTTTTTTTTATATTTCTTTTTATTTAATTGTTTTATTAATTATTTTTATTACCATTAACCAAATAATTTATTTTACTCATAAAATCAAAAACACAAAAAATATATTTTTATTTATTAAAATTAAATTCACTTTTATTTTTGTAAATAAATTAATTTAATTGATTTAGCTTTAATTAGGTATAATTTCAATATCTTTTTTTGCAAATAATTAAAATCAATTTAGAATAACTTGGTTTTACTAACTTTAAATCAATTTTATTTTATTTCCTTAAATATTCAAAAACCCAAAAATATTTTTTAATTAATTAATTAATTTTGACCTAATTTAATTTCCATTTAATTCAAAAATAAACAAAAAAAGTGCTTTCTTTCAAAAAGGGTCAAAACCCTAAAAACTTGCCCGATTTAATTTCTCGCACGTGATCCATATTTCCAATATTGTAATTGCTTCCGGTATGTAATAGCTTTTAATTAGGACTTTAATTATTTATCGCTTTATTTTACTTTCCGCAATTTAAATGAAATGGTTTGTTTTTGGCGATGTAAATACCCGACGCCTTGTAATAGTTTAGATTTAATTTCCGCAAAATTTAAATTCCGCAACTATACACTGTTAGATGTTTGATAATATGGAATGCATGACAAGATCCAATGTACGAACTTAAAATCAACATAGATAACCCATGACATGTACAAAGATAAATAACTGAAAAACAATACACTCACAAATGCGCACTCTTAGGGTACACCTCACTTGGTTGCCTTCGAACATGGTCATTGAGTATAGGAAGTTTTAGAGGTCGCCCTCTTGTCCAAAGATCATAGTTGCCTCGAAACGGTTGCCTCGGAAAAATGATCTAAGACATTAGGGTTACCGCTAAGGCATCCTAACATTGCTTTAGTGACCACACGTCCCTTAATCAAATTGACCCTTAAACTCCAACGACGATGCTACCTACTCATCAATAGTGGGCTAGCATTGTCTAAAGGACATTAGCACAATTTAATTCCCTTTTCGAGTAGGTAGATGGTTCTTAAGTACTTGCTCTCCTTTTAAAACAAAACAAAACTTTTCGCACTTACACTCCATTTCAAACAAAGACTTTTTCAAACCCACAAACACAAAGAAAAGCAATTTTGAAAACACTTTGAGCAAGTACCTAAGAGCCCGTGGATAACCATGGATAGAAAGGGTGCTAACACCTTCCCTTTCTATAATCTACCTCCCGAACCCGAGAAACATCTCGAAAAAGGAATTTTTCTGTGCTTTTTTCCTTTCCTTGTTGGATAAAATAAAAGATGGTGGCGACTCTTGCTCACCGCGACATTTTGCGAAAACAAACGAAAAACGCGAACCAGCATTCCAAAATAGTCAGTTCTCATTCCCATCGATCACAGTCTTGATGTCAAAATCATCACGGTATCTTGTTCATGGCCTGATTTTACCTGTATGCAAAAACCCTAAAACGCACATAGATAACCTAGCAATGGAAAATCTAGATATAGGCATCAAAAATACAGTTGAATCATACAGTCATGTTGCAAACATCTCAAACATCAAAGATATACCAATTAAACATGCTAATGATGCAGGAATTACAATAATCGGTTTTGAAAAAAAATGCAAACCGTATGAGTTGCAACTTGCATTTCTTGATGCTTCAGACCTTGCAAATGATTGGGATAGCTTTAGATACTCCCAAGGAATGTCGTTTGATCCTTAGAATGCTTTGGACTGCCCTGTGGAGCAAGATTGGATCTAAACTTCTCTTTGAAAAATTGGAATTTTGTTTTGCTTTTTTACGCCTGCCAACCTTGTTTTATCCTTGGTTATTGTTCATTATATATGCTAGAGCGAATTAGGGTTGCAAAAATAGATGATATCTTTGGAATTTTGGAAGATTTGATTTGATTTTTCATCCATATGCAAACCTTCTATATTTAGCCAAATCATCCCATTTTTGTACCAATCATGCTTGATTCGATTTGGTCTTGATATCTCAACATAATTTAACTGAGATCATGTCCAAAAATCATATTAAAACATATCTTTGATATTATTTACCAATTATTTGATTTTATTCAATTTTTAATAAATAAAAAATCAAAATAAAATAAATAATAAAGCAAATAATATGTGAGTGAACATTTGGGTCGTGGACCATGCTACAAGTGAGGTGCAATCGTGAAATGCTAAGCCCATTTGGTAAAAAAAATGCACTTTTGAGCATATTTGACTTTTGGCAATTTCACAAATAAGGTCAACTTTGACAAGGCATATATCCTCCAATTTTAACCCTAGAGAGGTGTTCTTTGATTTTTAGAAATCTTAGGATGTCCCCTAAGCAACCCTTTTAGTCTCATTTCAATTGGGTCTTCCATGTTCATGTAATAAGCTTTGACCCAAAAAGTGTTTTTGTTGTCTTTTCAAAAAGACCTATAATTTGGAAATTCATATCTTTTTATGAGTGCACATTTTGAACTTTGGGGCTGAAGATGAGTTGTAGTGAATTGCATCCTCTTCAAAATGAGCCTTGGATGGAAAATTTCTGATAAATTATGTGGATGTTATGCTTGGTCAAAGTTTGGTTGAATTTTCCTGAGAAACCCTAATTTAGCAACTTTTGGGTTTTGATGAATTTAGGGCATTCCTTAAAGAATCATGATCAACCCTTGATCAAATGATGGATATAACTTCAAAATGTTTATGTTGACCAAAAATATTGAAGTTTTACTGTATGTGGGCCATAGTTGACTTTTGACCTAATAAAGTCGATTCTCAAGCATCTGAGTAGTTGACTGAGCAAACTTCTTGTGAAGTGCTTAAAATTTTAAATGGAGGGTCTTGAGAACATATCAGGACCATGGAGAGCATATGAGGTCTTTGGAGTTCACCTATCTTGATGAAAATGGAAACCCTAATTTGAGACACACTGCCTTAGGAGAGAGTTTGTCTGGTCAACTCTTGGGCAAACTCGAGCAAATTGAGGATCTCTAGGAGTATGTATTGAGTAAAATGAGAGAGCAAATTTTGGGGTACAACAACTGTCCCTGTTCAATCTTCTTAAACCTGAGGATGTAGATTGGCTTGTCTGCCTTTCGTGATCTGAAGGTGGAAGATGATTGAACACTAGAGTGCCCATAAATTTGCACTCGCATGAAGTGATACTTGATTTGTGATATCGGGAATGGTCTTATAGATGCCATTTGGAAGTTTCTAGAGAATTGTCGGAGATGGGCTTAAAGATGTCATCCAAGATGTGACGGAGTATCGCCGGAGATGGGCTTAAAGATGCCATCTAGAGGATGTTGATTTCCTGAGATATTCTTTTGATGAGAGTCCCTACTCCTGTCATTGAGGAGGAATCTGCTGAGGAATGTTGGTATCTGTCTTAGGAGAAATAGAATTTTAGGAGATTCAGTTGTCCGTTACTCTACTGGGGAATTAACTCCTGCTTGAGGAAATGGAGGTGAACTGCATATCTGGTTAGTGTACAGGTTGCATCGCGACTTACTGGGGAAAGGTGAAATTGACCTAAACTGGTCAGGTCCAGGTTTTATCGTGTTGTAAACTATCGTCTGGAGGTAAGAGAAAAGAAACCTAGATGGTAAGGTTATGAGAAGGAACCTGGATAGTAGGGTTACTTCTAAGTGAAATCCTGGATAGTAGGTCTATGAGAAGGAACCTGGATAATAGGGTTGTGAGAAGGAACCCGTATAGTAGGGTTACTTCGAAATGAAAGCCTGGATAGTAGGGTTGTGAGAAGGAACCTGGATAGTAGGGTTACATCGAAATGAAAGCCTGGATAGTAGGATTGTGAGAAGGAACCTGGATAGTAGGGTTACTTCGAAATGAAATCATGGATAGTAGGGTTGTGAGAAGGAACCTGGGTAGTAGGGTTACTTCGAAATGAAAGCCTGGATATTAGGGCTGTGAGAAGAAACCTGGGTCGTAGGGTTACTTCGATATGAAAGCCTGCATAGTAGGGCTGTGAGAAGGAACCAGGATAGTAGGGTTACTTCGAAATGAAAGCCTGGATAGTAGGGCTATAAGAAGGAACCTGGATAGTAGGGTTACTTCAAAATGAAAGCCTGGATAGTAGGTCTACTTCGAAGCGATAGTGTAGATTAGTTGACCCGTTTGGTTTCGGGAACTGAGTTTCCGTTAGTCGTCTGCATATGTGACTTGCATAACTGCTGAATTTGCTGAAGCTAATCCTCTTTTCCTAAAAAGATATCAGGGTTGGTTATATGTGATGCATGAAATGCAGGGTGAGATGATGTTCTCAAAATAAATGAGATTATGCTGTAAATGATATGTATGTGTATGTCATGATGTACGTTCATGAAATGTTGTCGGGGTATGCTTGCGTTTGGGAAAATAAATCCCTGACGGTTGTTGGAGATTTGTAAATATTCTATCAGGAGGAGATGCTGCTTGAGAATAAACTTTGCAGGGAATGAACTTAGAAAATGTATTTTTGTAGTTGAAGTGATGAACTCTATCGAGGGTTGAGCCTCTGCATCTAGAGAAATAAACTCTGCTTGGGGATGAATTTTACTGACTCGCCCGCAAATATGGGAATCGGCTGGGGGATATAGTTGTCAGGTTTCAGAAGGACCCTGGCTGGGGAGGTCACGTCCTGTTTCCGGAAAGCATGCATCAATGCTTTTGAATACTTTTACTCTGTGGGGAGTGTATGTATTGATGATTGTGCTCCAAAGCTGACTCTATCCCGACACCTACTGGGTGGAGTAACCATCGGGTTTGGCACTTCTTGTTTTTGCCCCTGTTTATGGAATTACGAGTAATTGTCTTTTGTTTTTTATGTAAGTATTTATGAGCAGCAATCATTTTCAAATGCGTATATCAAAAATAAGTCATTGGACGTTCTTTCAAAACAAAATAGAAAACAAAAACAAACTCGAAGTGAAAATAATTTTGTATTGATTTTTGAAGTTGGCCTGTAATAGGCGTTTTTGTACAAGGAGGTTGACGCTCTAGTAAGAGAATGCCGCCGAGAAAAAAAATAGAAGCTATAAAAATTTATGTAAAAGAAAAACAGCTATGTGCAACAACCCCATTAGGTTCCAACTCTTCTATTGCCTTTATATCTTCAAGCGTCTCATCACTTTGCTTCTTGGCCGAAAGTTGATCAGATTGATTGGCGTCGTCCGAGCTTGATAGTCGATATCAAAGTCTGGTCGCGAGATGATCCAATGAGACATAGTGATACGCTTCATATCCCTAACTTTTTCCTGGACTGCCCTTTCAGTTTTTCAGTCCACCAGGATACCCTTTTTTTCCCAAGCCGCCCTTTCGAGTTTTCTACTTGTCGGGTGTACGGATTTTTCCATTTTCATCCCTTACTTTTGCCCGAACCCTTTTGGTTTGTCGGGAATCCCTTATTTTTTCCTAGGCTGGTCAACCGAGCGGGCATTTGATTAGGCGTAGTATCTTTTCACTATGTCTGCATTGACAGGGTGAGGAAGGTCGTCACCATCTATGGTGGTTAGAATCATAGCTCCTCCCGATAAAATGTTCTTAACCACAAATGGCCCTTCGTACATGGGGGTCCATTTTCCCCAGGGATCATCTTGCGGCAGCATGATGCGTTTGATCACTAGATCCCCGACTTGATATTCTTGGCGTCTAACTTTCTTGTTAAAAGCCTTGATCATTCTCTTTTGATACGTCTGACCATGGCAGATAGCAGTAAGTCTCTTTTCATCGATTAGATTTAACTGATCAAGTCGGGTTTGGATCCAATTGTCTTCGTTCAAACCCGCATCCTTCATAATCCTGAGAGAAGGTATATGGACTTCGATGGGTAGGACTGCCTCCATGCCATATACCAGAGAGTAAGGTGTTTCCCCTGTCAACGTCCGTGCTGAGGTACAGTACCCATGAAGAGCGAATGGTAACATCTCATGCCCGTCTTTATATGTCACCGTCATCTTCTGCATAATCTTCTTGATATTCTTGTTAGTTGCTTCAACAGTGTCATTCAGCTTTGGCCAGTAGGGAGAAGAATTATGATGTTGTATCTTGAACTATTTACAAAGCTCGGTGATCATTGTGTTGTTGAGATTCGTACCATTGTCAGTGATAATTCTTTTTGGCACACCATATCGACAGATCAGATTATGTCGGATAAATCGAGCTACGACGTTCTTGGTTACTGTAGCAAAGGAAGCTGCCTCGACCCACTTCGTGAAGTAATCAATGGCTACTAGGATGAAGCGATGTTCGTTGGAAGCGGTGGGCCTGATTTCTACGATCATGTCGATGCCCCACATTGCAAAGGGCCACGGAGCTGTCAAGACGTTTAAGGGGACCGGAGGCACATGCACCTTATCAGTGTAGATTTGGCATTTATGACAAGTTCGAGAGTGCTGATAATAATTGGCTTCCATAGTGGACCAATAATATATTGCCCGTAGAATCTTCTTAGTCATGGTATGTCCACTAGAATGAGTTCCGAAGGAGCATTCATGTAGATCTGTCATGATCCTCTCTGCTTAACTCTTGTCTACACACCGTAGTAGTGTGGAGTCATGGTTGTGTTTATAGAGGATTCCATTACTGAGGAAGAACTTTGCAGCGAACCTTCTCAGAAACTTCTTATCATTGACAGATGCGCCTTCGGGATACTCTTGAGCCTTGAGATACCTTTTGACTTCGTGAAACCAGGGTTTATCTGCCACTTCTTCAGTATCGATTTCACAGCAGTGTGTTGGTTCATCCAACCTCTCAATGGTAATTTGGGGAGCTTCATTGTCCCACCTAACCTTGAACATAGAAGACATGGTAGCTAGCGCGTCCGCTAACCGGTTCTCCTCTCGTGATAAATGTTCGAAGGTTACCTCCTCAAACTGTGGGAGCAATATCAGCACATACTCTTTGTAAGGAATGATATTCAGGTGTTTTGTATCCCATTCGCCTTTGATCTGACTTATTACCAAGGTTGAATCCCCGAAAACATCCAAGGATTTGATCCTGAGGTCGATAGCGGCCTTGAGTCCCATGATACAAGCTTCATACTCCGCCATGTTGTTAGTGCAGTTGAAACATAGTTGGGTAGTGAAAGGAGTATGACAGTCCTCAGGAGATATGATTAAGGTGCCAATGCTGTTACCCAGCGTGTTTGAGGCTCCGTCAAAATACATAGACCATCGGGATCCCTCCTCAGGTCCTTCATCTGGTCCAGGTTCTTCATAGTCAGTCACCAGCATAATATCCTCATCTGGGAACTCAAAATTCATGGACTGGTAGTCATCCACGGCCTGATGAGCCAAATGATCAGCCAACACACTTCCCTTGATTGCTTTTTGGGTTGTATATTGTATGTCGTACTCAGTTAAGATCATTTTCCACCTTGCTATCCTTCCGGAGAGTGCGGGCTTCTCGAGAATGTACTTGATCGGATCCATCTTTGATATCAACAAGGTGGTGTGAGTCAGCATATACTGTCTCAGTCGGCGAGCGGCCCATGCCAAAACGCAACAAGTTTTCTCGAGCAATGAGTATCGTGTCTCATAATCGGTAAAATTTTTGCTAAGGTAGTATATTGTGTGCTCTTTTCGACCAGACTCATCATGCTGCCCCATCACACACCCCATTGAATTGTCTAGCACTGTATCAAAGGTATTCCTTCAACTGGAGGCATCAGAATTGGTGGTTCTTTAAGGTATTCCTTAATTCTTTCAAAAGCAGTCTGGCATTCATCATTCCACTTTACCACTTGATCTTTCTTCAGAAGCTTGAAGATTGGCTCACAAGTAGCAATCAAATGTGAAATGAACCTAGCGATATAATTCAGGCGCCCCAAGAAACCCCTAAATTCCTTCTCTGTATGGGGAGCTGGCATTTTTTGTATAGCTTTTACCTTTGCAGGATCTACTTGGATGCCTTTGTCGCTGACAATGAAACCCAGAAGCTTACCAGACCTTATCCCGAAGGTGCATTTGTTCGGATTCAACCTCAGTTTATACATCTTTAACCTGTTGAACAACTTTTGGAGAGGGTACATGTGCTCTTCCTCAGTCTGAGACCTGGCTATCATGTCATCAACATAGACTTTGATCTTATGGTGAATCATATCATGGAACAAAGTGACCATGGCGCGCTGATAAGTTGTCCCAACATTTTTCAACCCAAAAGGCATCACCTTGTAGCAGAAGGTGCCCCACTGCATAATAAAGGTTGTCTTCTCCATGTCTTCAGGATCCATCTTGATCTGGTTGTAGCCAGACAAACCATCCATGAAGGAGAAGATTTTGTGTTGCGCGGTGTTGTCGACCAGAACACCGATGTGAGGAAATGGGAAGTCATCCTTGGGGCTTGCCCTGTTCAGATCTCTGTAATCCACACACATCCGTACCTTACCATCTTTCTTAGGTACCGGAACGACGTTGGCAACCCACTGCGGATACGAAGTGACAGCTAAGAATCCTATGTCAAACTGTTTCATGACTTCTGCCTTGATCTTCTCTGACATTTCGGAACGCATACGACGGGCCTTCTGTTTAACCGGAGGAGTCTTCTTTAGTCGGCGGGTGATGTACCACAATATCGACATCTAAACTAGGCATGTCTTCATAGGACCAGGCGAAGATCTCAACATAGTCGTGCAACATCTATATCAACCTCTATTTGACGCTAAGCTCCAGGTTTGCACCTATTTTAATCTTTTTTCTGTCTTCCTCAGTACCCAAGTTCACTATCTCAACCGGCCCTTCATGAGGTTGTATAGCCCTCTCTTCCTGCTGTAGTAGTCTAACAAGTTCTCCATGCACCTCACAATCATCCTCACCTTCGTCTTCATCTTGGTTGATCGGATTTTTGAAGTCATAACTGGCAATAGAAGAGTTGTTATCAATGGGATCCTAAGTGGATATGGATCTGCATTACGATACGTGAGTGTGTGTAAGAGAATAGTTGTTTCGATAAAGTGAAAAACAGAAAAGAAAAACAGAGAGAGAGAAATTTGTATGCAAGAAACGTCCAATGCTTTATTAATGATATATGAAATGATAAATAATAGCCCTCACAAGCAAAACCAATGTGCCTTGGGCAAGGCACAAGGCCGTAAAGTTTTAAATTATTATTACAACTCTCAAAACAAGTAAGACAATTACTACGGAATAAAAGAAACTGGTATAAAGTCCCTAGTCATCCAGTTACTCGGTCCACCATTGGCAGTTGGGTAGATCCAGCTATCAATGTTTGACTCTTCCTCGCTGTCTTCAATGGCATTAACCCCACGATTGTTGATGTGTAGGTGAGGTCCTTCAGCCCGAGCGCGTCGAACAGCCCTTTGAGCCCCTGTAGTAAATCCCAAACCAAATTTGTCAGTTTTGTGAGTGAAATCAAGGAGCTGACCCTAATTGGCACACCCACCTTCTTCAACCACGGCCCTGGCGTCCTTGAGGGAAGCCATCTTCAGAGGAGGTTTGCTGTTGGTAGTAGTTTCCATCGATGCCAAGATCTGAGGGACCTCTTCGAAGTTCTGACAAGGAGTTTCTATAAATTCCCCGTCCATCTCTACATAGCGGAAGGAATTGAGGTGGCTCACCATATATTCCTCTTCACCCCGCATTGTGCCAATCTTCCCTTTTACCGGATACTTCAACATTTGGTGGAGTCTGGAAGTAATTTCCCAAGCCTCATGGATCCAAGGACGACCCATCAAACAAGAATATGACGGCCTGATATCCATCACATAAAAGGTGGACCTAAACTCCTAAGAACCCACTTTGACAGGGATGTCCACCTCCCAGTGCACCATTCTCTTAGATCCGTCAAAAGCCCTTACCACAATGTTACTAGGCTTTAGAGTCAAACCCTTGCAATCCAACTGGTCCAACGCCTTCTTCGGTAGAACATTCAGCAAAGACCCAATATCTACCAGCACATGAGCCATAATGGTGCCCCTGCATTCAATCGAGACATGCAGAACATCATTATGCTTCCTTCCCTTCGATGTTAAGTCTGCATCTGAAAAACCCATCCCATTATTAGCAATCAGGTTAGCCACACAATATTTGAACTGATCAGCTGAAGTTTCCTACGGCACATGCGCAATCTTGAGGAATACAATCAAAGCCTTCGCATGGGCTTCAGAACACAACAACAAAGACAACATGGATATATTTGATGGGGTCTACCCCAGCTGCTCGACCACATTGTAGTTGCTCTTCTTAATTATTTTCAGTATTTCCTCTATCTCTTACTTAGAGGCTTCCACAACAATTTTCCTAGGCGCCTCCATCCGGGCAGGCTCACCTATAATTTTTTTGCCGCGGGTATCAGACGATTCGCCGACAGGGGTAATAATTGGAGTAAGAACAGGAGCAGTAGTTGATGTACTAGCAGGAACAGCAGATGGAATGACAATAGGCTTGTTGACAGTCTTAGGGGAAATCTCAGGAGAGAAGACCCTTCCACTTCGGGTAACTTTTCCGATTTCGACAATGTTACCAATATCAGGATCAGCCTCTTCATCTTTCAAATCTTGTTTGATGCCATGATAGTACACATCGGCACCATAATTCCAGGGGACAGCTTTGTCTGAGACATATGGGATAGAACTAGGAACAATGATTACCAATGGAGAAATTCTTGGAGCAGATGTAATCCTAACAGGTCTTCTCGGGGATACCTTGGAAGGATTGGCAGAAATGGTTATAATGGCAATGTCTTTAGATGGAACAACAGGAACCAAAGTTTTCTCGAACAAAATTTATTTGTTGTCCATCAGGTGTTGAACACCTGACTTCAGCAAATGGCAACCAGGAGGTAGAAATGAACACATGTGGCAACCTTCACCATAACCCAGAAATAAACCGGCCAACAGCAAATTCTTCTTCACAGTCATGAGAGGGGTAGAAACTTCATCCACCGAGGTCACAAACAAGTCGGTATCTACAGCATTAATTGTATGACCGTGCTTAGGAATGGGAGTAGTTATGACATTGGGCTTCTCCGGAGCATCGAACTCAATTTCGTTGGCTTCAATCAAATCTTGTACCTTATTCCTTAGAGCCCAATAGTCATTGGTATCATGGCCAGGACTCTCAGAATGATAGGCACACCGAGCATTTGGATTATATCGGGGAGATGTAGTATTTAGATTCTTGGGAGCCTCTTTCAAGGTTTCCAAGTTGGATCTCAGCAGATGAGGTAGAACTTCAGCCAATATCATGTTAATTTTGTTAAACTGCATAGTGTTGCATTGTGGAGCAACTGTAGACCTAGGTATCATTACAACACTTACTGTCTAACGATGTTCAGTCCTGTTTTGGCCCCTCGAGCTATAGATGGCACTGGCTTCCTTCTTACCAGCAAAAGGCTTCTTTACTGAGCTCGAAGAGGTATCCTTATGTATCTTGCCGCTCCAAATCTCAGCTTCTACTCTTTCTCCAGTTAGAATCAGCTCGGTGAAACCAGCTGACGAGTTGTCGATCAAATGATTGAAAAATGGACCAGATAGCATCCCCAGAAACATATCAACCAGCTCCCTATCAGACAACGAGGGTTGAACTCTTCCAGCCAAGTCTCTCCATTTCTATGCATAGTCTTTAAAGCCTTCACTTGCACCCATGGACATACTCTGGAGTTGAGTACGAGTAGGAGCAAGGTCGGCGTTGTATTGATACTGCTTGTAGAAATCAACAGCCAGATCTTCCCAATTTCGGACATTGGCTTCCTCCAGCTGGTAGAACCATTCAATCTGAGTCCTTGACAGACTATCTTGAAAGAAATGAGCCCACAACTTTCTATCAGCAGTGTGGGGATGGATCTTTCTGAGATAAGAACGGAGATGGAGTTTTGGGAAGGACACCCCACTATACTTAGCAAAAACTGGAGCTTTGAACTTCTGCGGGATGACTACTCCCGACACCAATCCCAATTCTTCGAAATCCAACCCATGTATCCTCTAAACTTCCATGGCACTCAAACGATCTTCCAACTGCTTGTATCTATCCTCAGCAGGAGGATACTGCTCATCATTGTAGTCGGTATCATTGTCAGAAACTGCAGGACTGGGGTCCTTCTCCCCTGTCTCTTCTTCTTGATTCTCCCCTTTCTTAGATGAAGAGGTTAGATCGACTTGTCGCTTCAACCGCTCTCCAAACCTTCTACCCATATTCAGAATACCGGTAGCCTTCTTCTTTTTCTTTTTCTCTTTCAGGATGAAGGCTTTCAGACCCTCCTGCCCTTTTGCCAAACTTATGAACATTTGTTGGAACTGGGAGTTTTGTGCCTGAAGGTCCTTGATGCTTTGTTCGGAAGACATTTCTACTGAAATAAACAGCGAAGAAGATGAGAAACCCGTAAGGATACCTGTACATGTAATGCTATGAATAGGATGTGCATGCCATGATTTTAAAGACTTTGGGAAATTTAAATTTGCAAACCAAAAATAAAACAAAGATTTTATTAGCTGAATTCAAAGTTCGAATTCCTTTTAGGCGTTACAATTAAAATAAATCTAAAACAAGAAAAGAAATCAAAATTCCCATGGATGCTTCCTCTTTGTGCCGAGATAATCATTGAGTCCTTTTTCCTCATGGAGTTGCTTTGTGAGCTCTAAAACCTTCCTCTCCTGAGCATGGAACTGATCCCTGTAAGTATCCCTCTCCTTCATCAACTGAATCCAAGACCTCTGTAATTCTCCAAGATCAGTGGGCATATCGGGATAGAGAATCATGTAAGGAATACCCCCCTTCAGTAGTGGGTTCCACAATCACTGGTAAAACGGCTACATAGGGCATCATAAGCTTCTGGGCGCGAGCTCGTACCCATTGGAGGTAAGGTTCCATAGGAATGGAAGCCTTTATCCCCAAAGCCCTGGCGCCAGATCGGTTTGCCACGCCCTAAGCTCGTATGAACCTTCGGCGATACTCGTGAGTGTCATCCTCATAGTTGAATACAATGCCCTCAATAAGTAACTCGTGGGGACCATCTCTTCGAGCGTAACCAAATTTTCGCAGACCTAAACAAGGATTGTAGGTTATGCCCCCTCTGATGCCAAGTAACGGGACATTAGGGTACTCCCCGCAGCGGTCAATAATAGCAGTGTTTTCCATAGCTCGGGAACACCATAGAATATCCATGTGAGCGAGTGACATTATACTTTGTGACCAACCCAAACCTTCTTCATTCTTCAGCATGGACTTAGGGAGGTGAGAAATAAACCATCTCGACAGCAATGGCATGCAGCACATAAGAATCCTTCTTCTCTTCATGGTACGAGTATGGAGAGTGTGCAAAATATCTCTGAGCAAAGTAGGCACGAGGTTGCGAGAGAGGAAGATCTTGATAGCATTCACATCTATGAATGAGTCTGGATTAGGGAATAGGACTAACCCATAGATTAGAAGAGCCAAGACCTCCTCAAAAGCCTGAAAATCCATATCATTCCAAAACAGTTGGGCCTTGTCTATCAAAAACTTGGCTAGAAAACACTTGACTCTGCTTCTTGTTTCCCAATTGGATACCACTTCGGCCCATTTCAGATGCAAGGCTGAGGCAATGACTTCTGGCTTAGGAACTTCTTCTAGACCTATGAAAGGAAACTATTCAAGAATGGGTATATCCAATAGCTGAGAGAATTTTTCCATGGTAGGCACCAACTGATAGTCTGAAAAGGTGAAGCAGTGGTGCTTGGGATCAAAGAACTGAAAGAGTACACTCATCATCTTTTCATCAAAGTTTGAAGTAACCAGGTTGAGAAGTTGACCATGTCTCTTAGTGAACATAGAAGTTTCAGAAACCCTTGATACTAGCTCTTTAAGTTGGGAAGGTATCTTCATAAAGCTAATTCGGATAGTGTTTCTACAAACAGAAGCCATGATCTCCAAAACAGAACAAAGATAAATTCCTTTGGTCTTTGAAATGGTTAGTGCAATAAGCATGGATGTTGTGCTATGATGCATGATGTCATGATAAACCACAGGTATAGCAAATACAGTCAAATCACACCAAGTCCTTAGGTTTAAGGCCTACATGAGGTTAAAGGTCATACCCTCTTGAAGTTTAGTTGGTTTCAAACCTGTCTTAAAAAGTAATTGGGTTCTAAGGGATCTCAATATCACTAACCATCCTTTATCGGGCGTTGTCTCAGCTCAAGCAATCTTTTCTTGCAACCAAAATATCCCGAAAGTCTGATCTCAATGAGTGTAGCATCCAGTATCAACCAATCCTCAGCTCTATATCGAGGCCGGCTATCTCACTACTTTCTAATGGCCAAGTTTGTTCAACTAAGGTTCTAAGGTCTGTTAGTGCTTCACGACACCATGCGGAGGCCCTGTATTCTCCTCGTTTCCCCATGAAGGATACTGGTACCAACCAAAGTGCCACACCAACACATCCATCGCTTAAACCATAGCAGTGTATGTTGTACAGTCTCCACGATCTATTATTGTTTACCTAATGAGTGCCCCTAGATCTGGGTGTAGGATCTATAGTAACCCAAGCAAAACCCTTTTAAGAATAAAGAAAACAAACAAGAAAGCAATTTTTAACATGACCTAGATCCTAAGGTATACCCCACTTATTAACATCCCCAACAGAGTCACCAGTTCTGTGATATGGTGGCAGAACCGACTGTTTTTACTGGTTTGCATTTTGCGTTTTTTGTTTGCAAAATGTCGCGGTAAGCAAGAGTCGCCACCGACTTTTATTTCATCCAATCCGAAAAGGAAAAAGAATAGAAAAAACCTTTTTCGAGAATATTTCTGAGTAAAGGGGGTAGATTATAGAAAGGGAAGGTGTTAGCACCCTTTCTATCCATGGTTTTCCATGGTCTCTTAGGTACTTGCTCATCTTTTTAAAATTGCTTGTGTGTGCTTATTTTAAAAAAAAGTTTTACTTCGTGATAACCCTTGTATCAGTCTTCAAGAGTGTGACGAAGTTTGTTTTGAAAATTTGTTTTGAAAGGTGTTTGTGTGAAAAGTTTTGTTGAGCAAGTACTTAAGATTCTACCTACTCGAAAAAAGGTTGTTCGTTCTCATTTCCTTTAGACAGCGCTGTCCTACTATTAAGGAGTAGGTAGCCCCGTTGTTGGAATTTTTAAGGGACGTTCGAAAGGGACAAGTACAGTCACCAGAGCAATGGGTAGGAAACCTTAGTAGTAACCCTAGAGTCTTAAGATCTTTCCGAGGCAACATCTCTGAGGCAACATTTCCGAGGCAACATTCGAATGGGACATTTGATCTTTTAGACACGAGGGCAACCACTAAAATCTCCTATGCTTAAATGAATATTTTACCGAAGGCAACCGAAGTGAGGCAAACCCTAGGAGTGAAATATGTGCACGTGATTTTTTCAATTAATTAGTCTTTGCACATTAAGTGAGCTACCGTTTTAACTTTCAAACATCTTTCCATACAATCCTATTAACCATGCATCTAACAGTTAAAGATGGCGGAAATTAAAAGTGCGAGAAAATAAACCTAGCTATTACAAGGCTTCGGGGATAGTGATTACATAACCAAAATCGGGGACAAAGCGATAAATGAAAACCCTAGTTTAACTATTACAAACCATTGGCAGTTACAAAAATATGAAAAGATTTAATTAAATGCGCGGCGAATTAAATGCGAAGATGCTTAAAAAAACCTAAAACCCTAATTGAGAGAAAAATATTTTTTTTACATTTTTATTTGAGAAAAGAATTTAATTGCACATTAATTAAAACCCTAATTTCTAATTACTTTTAATTATGAAAAAAAGAAATTAAATTAACCTATATTTCTAATTAAATTAAAATAAATATTTTATTAAAAAAATGCTTTTTTAGTGTTTTGTGATTTATTGATTTTATGATTAATAAAAAAGTAATTAATTTGGTGAAAAATAATTAAACAAAATAATTAAAATAAAAGAAATAAAGAAAATAAAATGGGACTGTGTTGAATAGCAAATCTGGGGGTGTGAGGAATTGAATTTGTTGTGCCCAAGACTGTTGGCCCACCTGCCTGCGTGAGATCCTGTGTAGAGCTCTCCTGAAGGTACACCATGCTTCTTCAGGCTTGAAGCATTAGATCTGAAGAAGCTATGATTTGTTGGTTGGAAGTGACGACACATGATAGGTGCTCGAGCGTGTGATGCACTGAATCTGCAAAGGCAAAATAATACAAAGTAAATTGTTGGGACCTGGGATCGAACTCAGGTCCTTATGCTTACCACTAGCACGCTCTTCCACTGGGCCAATTTGTTTAGTTGTCATTATACTGAAACAAAATATAATATAACAAAATAAATAAGTTAGCGGGAAACGCGCGCGAGATTTCAAATGATCCACTGATTGGCTGCCACCTATTCTTCTTCTCCAAGGCTCCATCGTCTTAGCTATATACCTTTTACCTACAGTCGTGTGTCTGTAGCTATAGCCCTGTCACCTTCAAAAACTCATAAAATGCATGATAAATGAAATTGGAGACCAAAATATAATTGGTCTTGATGTCACAATCATCACAGTATCTTGTTCATGGCCTGATTTTAGCCGTATGCAAAAACCCTAAAATGCATATAGAAAACCTAGCAATGGCAGATCTAGATATAGGCATCAAAAATACAGTTGAATCATACAGTCATGTTGCAAACATCTCAAACATCACATATATACCAATTAAACATGCTAATGATGCAGGAATTATAGTAATCGGTTTTGAAAAAAAATGCAAACCGTGTGAGTTAAAGCTTGCGTTTCTTGATGCTTCAGACCTTACAAATGATTGGGATAGCTTTAGAAACTCCCAAAGAATGTCGTTTGATCCTTTGAACGCTTTGAACTGGACTGTGGAGCAAGATTGGATATGCATTTTTCTTTGAAAAATTGGAATTTTGTTCTACTTTTTTACGCCTGTCAACCTTGTTTTATCCATGGTTCTTGTTCATTATATATGCTAGAGCGAATTAGGGTTGCAAAAACAGATGATATCTTTGGAATTTTGGAAGATTTGATTTGATTTTTCATCCATATTCAAACCTTCTATATTGAGCCAAATCATCCCATTTTTGTACAAATCATGCTTGATTCGATTTGGTCTTGATATCTCAGCATAATTTGATTGAGATCCTGTGCAAAAATCATATCAAAACATATCTTTGATATTATTTACCAATTATTTGATTTTATTCAATTTTTAATAAATAAAAAATCAAAATAAAATAAATAATGAAGCAAATAATATGTGAGTGAACATTTGGGTCGTGGACCATGCTACAAGTGAGTTGCAATCATGAAATGCTAAGCCCATTTGGTAAAAAATGCACTTTTGAGCATATTTGACTTCTGGCAATTTTGCAAAAAAGGTTAACTTTGACAAGGCATATCTCCTCCAATTTTAACCCTAGAGAGGTGTTCTTGGACTTTTTAGAAAGCTTAGGATGGTCCCTAATAAACCCTTTTGTTATCATTTCAATTGGGTCTTCCATGTTCATGTAAGAAGCTTTGACCCAAAAAGTGTTTTTGTTGACTTTTCAAAAGGACCTATAATATGGAAATTCATATCTTTTTATGAGTGCATATTTTGAACTTGTGGTATGAAGATGAGTTGTAGGTAATTGCATCCTATTAAAAATGAGACTTGGATGTAAAATTTCTGATAAAGTATGTGGAAGTTATGCTTGGTCAAAGTTTGGTTGACTTTTCCTAAGAAATCCTAATTTAGCAACTTTTGGGTTTTGATGAATTTAGGGAATTTCTTGAAGAATCATGATCAGCCCTTGATCAAATGATGGATATCACTTTAAAATGTTGATTTTGACCAAAAATCTTGAAGTTTGACTGTATGATGGCCACAGTTGACTTTTGACCTAATATAGTCGATTCTCAAGCATCTGAGCAGTTGACTAAGCAAACTTCTTGTGCAGTGCTTGAAATTTGACATGGAGGGTCTTGAGAACATATTAGGACCATGGAGAGCATATGAGGTCTTTGGAGTTCACCTATCTTGATGAAAATGGAAACCCTAATTTGAGACACACTGCCTTAGGAGAGAGTTTGTCTGGTCAACTCTTGGGCAAACTTGAGCAAATTGAGGATCTCTAGGAGTATGTATTGAGTAAAATGAGAGGACAAATTTTGGGGTACAACACTAGGACTTTACTTTTCGCATTTCTATAATGTACCTCTCACAAAGTCATGTAATAGCATATGATTTACATTCCCGCACTTTACATTTCTTCACTTTAAATTCCTATATATGTATTAACTGCTAGTAACTACGATTGCATGACAAGACTGAAAACAAAAAATGTTAGCAAAGCTAACACAAAAGATAAAAAATAACTGAACATAATACACTTGCACATATACACCTCTAGGGTACCCCACTTTGGTTGCCTTCGAAAATAAAACAGTCATGTCCCTCGAGATAGGGGAGCTTTAGCAAAGACTCATAAATCAAAAGATCATAGTCCGTCGATGACCCTACAATTGCCTTTCGGTAATGATCTAGTCCCTAAACAGAAATTGCTAAAGCGTCTCTACATTGTTGCCTTTATGACTATACGTCCCTTAGAATGTCCCTCATACATTCAACGATGGTGCTTCTTATCAATCAATGGTAAGGTAGAAACATCTAAAGGAGGAGGAAAAGAATATTAGACCTTTTAAGTAGGTAGGATGCTCATAGTTGCTTGCTTGCTCATAATAAAAAAACCATTTACACACCAACATTTTCAAAAGTCAAAGCCCTTTGTACGCATTCTTATAGAAACGAGAATCATTACAAAGGCATTTTTCAAAATCACTTTCAAAAAACATTTTCCACAAACACCTCTTTGAACTATTTTCAAAACCAACGCTTTGTACGCATTCTTATAGAGACGAGAATCATTACAAAGACATTTTCAAAATATTTTCAAACCCACACCACAAGCACATTTTAAACAAATAAAAATGAACTAGAAAGCAACTAAGAGCCTGTAGATAACTACAGATGGAAAGGGTGCTAACACCTTCCCTTTTCATAATCTACCCCCCTTACTTAGAAAATCTCAAAAAGGTATTTTTATGTTCTTTTCACCCTTTCCTTAATTTGGATAAAAGAAAAGTCGGTGGCGACTCTTACTTACCGTAACATTTGCAAACAAAAATGCAAAACCAGTATTAGCAGTCGGTTCTGCCACTGTATCACACCTTAATGTGTCTGATTTGGCCTTCAAAGCCTAGTTAATAGTTGTCCCTTTTCATTTCTATGCTATGACCCTCTCCCCATCTCCTATAAATACATATTATTTCTACAAGCCAAAGGGTACACACTAGATACATACGCCCAGGATCCACACACATATATTGCCTTACATGCACACGCTGCCTTATAAGCCACACCAAAGTTATCAAAAATCTCATAAGTGATCCAAATCGAAGGAATCTTCAACAACGTTCCACTCACTTTTTGAAGTTTGCAAGAGGCATTCCCAAGCATTTTGCAAGCCATCTCCATCCAAAACAAAGCATCCCATTGGTAACAAACCTTCAATTTTAAGTTAATTATGATTGTTGCATGACATATTAACACTTATAGTTCGATTTGTATTTAGGACTAAGGACCTGGGTTCGCCATCCAGGTCCGTATTTGTTTTTTCCTAACGCTTGTACTGTAGATCAAACCTGAACAGACCAACGCGCACAGGATCGAAGGACCTGGGTTCGACACCCAGGTCCTGCATCTTTATTCTTTCTAATTCTTGTCTTGCAGATACGGATTGAAAAGCAACTTTCCCCCTGGATCGAAAAACAATCATTCTTCATTGGATCGAAGGCCACCTTTCGGTTGATCGAAAGACACCTTCTCTTTGGATCAAAAGACCTTTCCCCCTACATTTTTATTTTTTTGTCACTCATTTCTTTTAATAGTTACCCTTTTAAAATTAAAAATCAAATAAAAATCCAGAAAAAAAAAATTAGGTTAGTATTTTTAATTAAGTTAATTTAATTAAATAAATGAATTATTTTAAACTTTTATTTAAATTAAAATTAAGTAGACTTAGGCTTTGCTTTCTTTTATAAATAAAAACAAACAAAAAGATTTCCTTTTCCTTAGGATTTTTATACGTTATTTTCCATTTCGCGCGCGTTACATTCATATTATTGTATCTGCTCATAATTTGTAATAGCTTAATTTAGGATCTTTCTTTATTGTTTTTTCCCTAAGTTTTCGACATGTAAATATCCCCCTCCCCGAAGCTTTGTAATAGTGTAGGATTTATATTCCCGCATTTTATTTCCTGTACATATTAACTGCTAGATGTATGACTAATAGGATTGTATGGAAAAGATTAAAATCAAACGTTCGCAAACCTAATATCAAAGACAAAAATAACTGAAAACCAACACACTTGAACATATACACCTCTAGGGTATTCCCACTTTGGTTTCCTTCAGAAATAGTCACAACTCTCAAAACGTGAGAGATTTTAGTGGCTACTCTCTGGTTCAAAAGATCATAAGTCCCTTGATGACCTTCTCGATGTTTCCTCAGTAAAAATATGATATTAGAACCCTAGGGTAGTTACTAAAACTTCTTGCCCAGTTGCCTTTGTGACTATAAAAACGTCCCTTCGAATGTCCCTCAAGCATCCAACAATAGGGCTACCTACTGACTAATAGTAGGATAGCAATATCTAAAGGAAAAGAGGAAAAGAACAAACCTTCCGAGTATAAGTAGATAGTTCTTAGATGCTTGCTCAAAACAAACTTTCACACTTACACAAAAAACAACTTTCAAAAACATTTTCAAATGCTTTATCAACACTCTTGAGGACTGATACATGAGTTATCATAAAGCAAACTGCCGCACTAAGGCATTTCAAATAATTTTTCAAAAACACATTGTGATACGGTGGGAGAACTTACTTGAAGGTTTGAGTTTGATCGCAAATGTTGCGGTTAGCAAGAGTCGCCATCGACTTTTCTTTTATCTAATAAGGAAAGGTAAAAAAGCACAGGAAAGACCTTTAGAGATGTTTTCTTGAGTTCGGGGGGTATATTATGAAAAGGGAAGGTGTTAGAACCCTTTTCATCCATGGTTTTCCATGGGATCTTAGTTACTTGCTATATCACTTGCTTTTGTTTGAAATTGTGCTTTGTGTGGTTTTTGAAAGTATTTTGTAAAGAGGCCATTGTTTAGGCAATCTTTGTAATGATTCTCGTTCGTAAGAATGTATACAAAGATATTGATCTTTTGAAAATGTTTTCAAGTTTGTAAGATGTTTGAAAGTGTATGTGATTGTTTTGAAAATAGCAAGGATGTTTGTTTTGAAATTGAGCAAGTAATTAGGAGAAATCTACCTACTCAAATGTATCTCTTGTTCATTTTCTTTTCCTTTGACATTGTTATTTTACCATTGATTTGGTAAGCAACCCTATCTTTGGATATAAACGGGACGGGCGCGGGTCATCATATAACCATGATTAGCATTGTTGCAAGGTATCTTAGCATTCTTTTTGAGGGACTAAGATCATTTGTAAGGCAACTTAGAGAGCGTCATCGAGGGACTATGATCTTGTATTTGCTTGTTTTTTTACTAAGATACCTCGCATGCGTAATATGGCCATTTTGTATAAGGCAACAAGTGGAATAACCCTAGGGGTGCTTGTGTGCAAATGTGTTATTTTCATGCTTTGTTTTTGTCTTGAATATGGGTTGTCTATTTGTTGTTTTTATCTCATCATGCACACCCTAATTACTAACAATACATGAAAGAAATAAAAATGCGGAAAAGTGAAGTCCTACGCTATTACAAACATTAGGGGGATGGGGTGTACAAATTCACATATGGGGATTGCAAATTGACTCCTAAGTTACTATTACAACCACATTGAATGGATAAGAATGTACAAGAAATGTAAAATGGACTTGTTTTGTTTAAAAAAGAAATAAGTTTGTTTTAAGAAAAATATTTTGATCTTTTATGTTAAAAGAAATAAAATAAGATATGTGATAATGAAAAATGATTTTGGTGTTTTTGATTAGTGAAATAAGAAGTGATAGCAAAAATAGTGAGGAAAAAGAAAATAGAATCAGCGTATTGCTGACTAAAGGAGATCAGAAGTTCTGACTCTGGTGTGCTGCAAAACAGAGATCATATTAGTAGAAATAGGTAAAGTCAGAAGTTCTGGGTCCGCTGGGAACAAAGAAGATTTCAAAGGTTCTGATGCCACTGGCAAAACTTAGTCTCCCTTTCCATGCTAGTCAGAACAGCTGCAACTTAGTCATTTCTCAACAGAATAAAAGATGCGCATATAACAGTTATGGTAGGTTTCATAGTGTTTCAGAAACAAGAGGTATCAGAACTATAAATCAGAGGCAAGCATGAATTTTCTAATTCTAATTTCCTTAAGAAGTTCTGAACTAATTTACTCCTTACTTAGGCATACAAATACGTGAAACCTCAGAATACGTACAGTGTCAGAAACATGATGTCTACATTATATTTTTGAACATGCAAATCTGATAATGTCTAAGTAATATGATGAGAGTCACCAAAAGCTTACCATGCAGCTGGAAGACACTCTGTGAACTGGAGTCTGATTCTGAACTCTGGTGATGTTCTGACCAGCTTCTTCACGTACTCAGCATGCTGGAAACTTTCAACTTGGGTTGTGAATGATCAGAAAATTCTGGAACAGCCAAGGAGCAAAGTTTGACTTCTTTGAGGTGGATATTGATGGTTAGTGTGTTACAGTTTGACTACAAAAGTTAGGATGGCTTTTGAATGTATATCAAAAACTGTATGGGTGGTTTTAGTCAAGAAACACTTTGAGGAAAAATGGAATTTGAACGCAAGAATCAAAAGCTAACGGGTTTTATATTTTTTGTTTGTAGTTTTTTGGACTCTTGTAATTTTAACAGGGGTTCAGGGCTTTTCTTTCTCAAATTTCTGACCCTTTTACAGTTTCCAATGGCTTTCAATTTATAGTAAAAGATCTTGTAGCTTGGAGAGTGCAACCATCACATGCTAGGGTGTTGCCTTGCTGTTGAAGCAAGTATGGTGCTTAGTAGCTTTAGCAGTGCCTAAACTGGAATTGTAAGCAGAAATTAAGGAAAGGTAACCTCAAAAACACAAGCAACGCATGGGCCCAGCACACTCCTGTATAAGATTTTTCTTTTCTATAACGGTAATGGTACTTTTATGCCACACATGGGGAAATCCTTTGAACAAAGACCCAAAAGTGGTTGTGAGCATTAAATGATGATGAGATTGATCAAACCAGAAATCCTACAACCTGATATTCAGCATCATTGCTTAGTTCTGGATCAGAAGTTCAGCTTCAGTGTGACTTAGAATAGACATCCAACTTCTGATCTTTGTATCTCCTTGCTCCAGCATGTTCTGAAGGAGCTCTCAGACTTTCTAGGAAGCTTGCAGCATGCTTTGTAACCTTCTTTGAATTACCCTTGCAAACTCTGACTGAACCTTTGTGAAAACTGGCCCAGAAGTTCTGACCAAACTCTGTCTTGAAAGCGTCCAGAATTTGTTGAGTGCTTTAGTTTCATGGACGTGTCTTTGAACATTTATAACTTGAAATTCCAGCGTTTTCGGGAGAAATTTTGTTCTGAAATATTTTAGGTCTTATTGAGATCTAAAACTCTTGTGTTAGGAATTATTCCAGAATCAGCTTGCATCATGGTGATAATCTGATCAGAAGTTCTGAGCTCATCATATTTCCTAAACACTTAGGAAAATTTCTAAGTATTTGGAATTTTGATCTTTCCAATAGCAAATTTGACTTTTGACTTTCTGAATGAAACAAACTTCATATTTTAACATGTCTTGATGAAATATGACTATTGAAACTTGATTTTGATCCAAAATTCAAAGTTTGACTTTTTAGTATGCAAATGACCATTTTGCCCTTGTGAATGACTTTCTTGACAAATTTGTAAATCAAGGCTTAAAATCAGGTGGGAACAAACCTGAGGGTCCAGGGTGATCTTTTGAGAAATGAGAGGACAAATTTTGGGGTATAACAGCTTCCCTTGTTCAGTCTTCTTAAACCTGAAGAGTTAGATTGGCGGATCTACCATTTGTGACTTGAAGGTGGAAGATGATTGAACACTTGAATGCCCATAAATTTGCACTCGATGATATTGTGGTTTATTAAATAGGGAATGGGCTTAAAGATGCCATTTGGAGAAATGATGGACAGTTGTTGGAGATAGGCTTATAGATGCCATCCAGAGGTGATTGTATTTGGACTGTATTTGAAAGTTGTGTTTGAATGAGTATCAGGATGGCATCTGTATCTGGTGTGTATCTGAACTATATCTGAAAGATATCTTTAAATGAGTATCGGGATGGAATCCGTATCTGGTGCGTATCTGAATTGTATCTGAAAGCTGTTTTTGAATGAGTATCAGGATGGCATCTGTATCTGGTGCGTATCTGAATTGTATCAAAAGTTGAGTCTGAAGAAGTATCAGAATGGCATCCGTATCTGGTGCGTATCTAAATTGTATCTGAAAGCTGTCTTTGAATGAGTATCAGGATGGCATCCGTATCTGGTGTGTATCTGAAAGCTGTCTTTGAATAAGTATTAGGATGGCATCCGTATCTGATGTGTATCTAAACAGTATCTAAAAGTTGTTTTTGAATGAGTATCAGGATGGCATCTGTATCTAGTGCGTATCTGAACTGTATCAAAAGTTGAGTCTAAATGAGTATCAGAATGGCATCCGTATTTGATGCGTATTTGAACTGTATTTGAAAGTTGTCTTTGAATGAGTATCAGGATGGCATCCGTATCTGGTGCGTATCTGAACTGTATCTGAAAGCTATCTTTGAATGAGTATCAGGATGGCATTCGTATATGGTGTGTATCTGAACTGTATCAAAAGTTGTTTTTGAATGAGTATCAAGATGGCATTCGTATCTAGTGCGTATCTAAACTGTATTAAAAGCTGTCTTTGAATGAGTATCAGGATGGCATTCGTATCTAGAGCGTATCTGAACTGTATCTGAAAACTTTGAACATTGTTAATGGTAGTTGTTAACCTTATCCTGAAAAGGGTAAAATGTTAGCTAAAATGCAAAGTCATGTTGTATGAAATGTATAGTATAATGCATTTGTGTTATCAATGTTTATGATATATGGATGCAATTTATGCGTATGTGAGCTGATTCAGCGGTACTGCTATTGGATTGGGGAAAATAAATCCTTGTCCGCTGCTGAGGATATGGAGTATAAGTCTTCATGTTATGAAGTTAAAGTGCTGATGAATTTCTCCTTAGAGAAATAAACTTTGTTGTAAGGGGAATGGCGTGTACTGTTTGTAAAACCCTATTGGGGAATCTTGAGAAATTTGACGACTTTTATTGGGGATTTGATAGTTAGGAGGTTTGTTCTGTTGGGGATTAAACTGCATACTGCGGGGATTATGGAAATAGCATAGAGAGATTTCCCTACCTCTTAAAGTCATCATTGATTGTCTTTCTATTTTGTTTATTTGTAAACAATAATTATGTTCAAATGCATATGTTTAACAATCAATCATTGGACGTTTTTGTAAATAAAACTCAAGAGTAAAGAAAAATAGATAGTTTTGCATTTTCAAAGGGATATCTTTGTATTTACTTTGAGTAAGTATTGTTACAATGAGACAAGCATTCTAGTAAGAGAATGTTGTCGTAAAAAAATGAAAATTTTGATACAAAGAAAAGATAGCTATGTGCAATAATCCCATGGGGGTTCCATTCTGCTATAGCCTTTGTATCTCCGAGCATCTTGTCTGTTTGTTGCCTTGTCCAAAGCTGATTGAATTTATCAGAACCTCTGAGTATGTCCATTGAAGCCAAAGGTTATCCGTAAGGCGATCCAACGGGACATAGTCATACGATTTAACTCCCTAACTTTTTCCTGGACCGCCCTTTCGGGTTTTCGGTCCACCGAGAAACCCTTTTTTTCCCAAGTCGGCCTTTCGAGTTTTCAACTTGCCAGGTGTACAGATTGTTTTTGTTTTACCCCTAATTTTTTCCCGAACCTTTTTGGTTCACCAGGATGCCCTTGTTTTGCCTAGGTATGTCAACCTAGCGGGACTTCTTATGCGTAGTATCTTTTGACTATGTCTGTGTTTGCAGGGTGCGGTAAGTCGTCACCATCCATGGTGGTCAAGATCATTGCGCCACCAGAGATTATGTTTTTGACTACAAATGGTCCTTCGTATGTAGGGGTCCATTTTCCCCTGGGATCACCTTGCGGCAATATGATGCGTTTGATCACCAGATCTCCAACTTGATACACTTGGCGTCTGACCTTTTTGTTGAAATCCTTGATTATCCATTTTTGATACATTTGACCATGGCAGACAGCAGTAATCCTTTTCTCATCAATCAAGTTTAGTTGATCAAGTCGAGTCTGGATCCAATCATCTTCATTCAAACTTGCATCCTTCATAATTCTTAGAGAGGGGATCTGAACCTCAATAGGCAAGATGACTTCCATGTCGTATACCAAAGAATAGGGTGTTGCCCCGGTCGATGTGCGAGTTGT
Organism: Vicia faba; assembly: GCA_948472305.1. Taxonomy (NCBI): domain Eukaryota; kingdom Viridiplantae; phylum Streptophyta; class Magnoliopsida; order Fabales; family Fabaceae; genus Vicia; species Vicia faba. The sequence goes on from OX451740.1 coordinate 898,884,531, forward strand.
AGTATGATACCCGTGGAGAGAGAATGGTAACATCTCATGCCAGTCTTTGTATGTGACTGTCATTTTCTGTATGATCTTTTTAATGTTCTTATTTGCAGATTCGACAACACCATTCATCTTCGGTCGATAAGGGGAAGAATTGTGATGCTGAATCTTGAATTGCTCGCATAGGGCAGTGATCATCGTATTGTTTAGATTCGTACCATTGTCTGTGATGATCCTCTCCGGGATACCATAACGACAGATGAGATTCTGCTTGATGAACCGGGCGACAACATTCTTGGTAACAGAAGCTAAAGAAGCTGCCTCCACCCACTTTGTAAAATAGTCAATGGATACTAGGATGAAGTGGTGTCCATTGGAGGTCTTTGGCTTGATTTCCCCAATCATATTAATTCCCCACATAGCAAAGGGCCAAGGATCCGTCAAGACATTCAGAGCAACCAGAGGTACGTCTACTTTGTCAGCATAGATATGACACTTGTGGCAGGTTCGAGACTGTTGATAGCAGTCTGCTTCCATGGTAGGCCAGTAATAGCCTGCCCGTAGGATTTTCTTAGCCATCGTATGCCCACTGGAATGGGTTCCAAAAGTGCCCTCATGTAACTCGGCTATGATCCTTTCAGCTTCAACCTTGTCTACGCACCGAAGTAACACAGAGTCATGGTTGTGTTAGTAAATAATGCCATTACTAAGGAAGAACTTAGCGAAGAATCTTCTTAAGAACTTCTTATCATTGACTGAAGCTCCCTCTGGATATTCTTGAGCCTCGAGATACCTCTTAACTTCGTGAAACCAAGGCTGGTCCACTACTTCTTCAGTATTAATCTCGTGATAGTGTGTTGGTTCATCCATTCGTTCAATGGTGATCTGGGGAGCCTCGTTATCCCAATTAAGTTTAAACATAGATGACATTGTGGCTAGTGCGTCTGCTAGCTGATTTTCTTCTCGCGGGAAATACTCGAAGGTAATCTTCTCAAAATGTGGTAGCAATGTCAAAACATGTTCTTTATAAGGGATAAGGTTTGGGTGTTTGGTGTCCCATTCCCCTTTGATCTGACTGATGACCAAAGCTGAATCTCCAAATACATTCAAGGATTTGATCCCCAAGTCTATGGCAGCTCTGAGACCAAAGATGCATGCTTCGTATTCTGCCATGTTGTTTGTACAATTGAAGCAGAGTCTTGCTGTAAAGGGAGTATGACACCCTTCCGGAGATATGAGTACAGCACGGATACCATTTCCAAACGCGTTGGATGCTCCATCAAAGAACAGGGTCCATCGGGATCCTTGTTCAGGTCCGTCATATGGCCGGAATTCTTTACAGTTGTCTAACATCATGATGTCTTCACCCGAAAATTCGAACTTCATGGACTGGTAATCTTATACAGCTTGGTGAGCAAGGTGATCAGCTAATACACTTCCCTTTATTGCTTTTTGGGTAGTATATTATATGTCATATTCCGTCAGGATCATCTGCCATCTCGCTATTATCCCAGAGAGAGCAGGCTTCTCGAAGATGTATTTTATCGGATCCATTTTAGATATCAACAGTGTAGTATGAGTCAGCGTATACTGTCTTAGCCGGAGAGCAACCCATTCCAGAGCGCAACAAGTTTTCTCGAGCAGTGAATATTTGGTTTCACAGTCGGTAAACTTTTTGCTCAGGTAGTAAATAGCGTGCTCTTTTCGGCCAGACTCGTCATGCTGCCCCAATACACACCCCATTGAGTTTTCTAAAACAGTCAGATACATGATCAATGGTCTTCCCTCGACTGGTGGCATCAAAATAGGAGGCTCTTGCAGGTACTCTTTGATTTTATCGAAAGCAGTTTGGCATTCATCATTCCATTTGACTACTTGATCTTTCTTCAATAGTTTGAAAATTGACTCACAAGTAGCTGTTAGGTGAGAAATGAATCTGGCAATGTAGTTTAAACGTCCCAACAATCCTCTGACTTCCTTCTCAGTACGAGGAACAGGCATCTCTTGTATCGCTTTCACCTTGGCAGGATCTACTTCAATACCCTTGTTGCTGACGACAAAGCCTAGGAATTTACCAGACCTTACCACAAATGTGCATTTATTTGGGTTCAACCTGAGCTTGTACTTCTTTAGCCTCTCAAACAATTTCCATAAATGATCAAGATGCTCTTCTTCTGTTTGAGATCTAGCTATCATGTCGTCCACATAGACCTCTATTTCATGATGTATCATGTCGTGAAATAAAGCTACCATGGCACACTGATAGGTTGCCCCAACATTCTTCAGTCCAAACAACATCACCTTGTAGAAAAATGTGCCCCACTGTGTGACAAATGTTGTTTTCTCCATGTCCTCAGGTGCCATTTTGATTTGGTTGTAGCCTGAGAAACTATCCATGAAAGAAAACACTTTGTGTTATGCTGTATTGTCGACTATGATGTCAATATGGGGAAGTGGGAAATCATCCTTAGGGCTTGCCCTATTCAAATCTCTGTAGTCTACGCACATTTGTACCTTGCCGTATTTCTTGGGCACGGGAACAAAATTGGCAACCCATTGCGGATAGGCGGTGACGGCCAAGAATCCAGCGTTAAATTGTTTCATGAATTTTGCTTTAATCTTCTATGACATATATGGTCGTATTCGATGGACCTTTTGTTTTACTGGTGGGCAATCCTTTTTTGTAGGCAGATGATGTACCACAATATCTGCATCAAGTCCCAGCATGTCTTCATATGACCAGGAAAAGACCTCAACGTACTCGTGTAGCAACTGAATCAGACGCTTCTTGACATCTGGCTCTAGATTGGCACCCACTTTGACCTCTCTTTTGTCTTCTTCGGTACCCAGGTTGATTGTGTCCACGGGTTCCTCGTGAGGCTGAATGGTTATCTCTTCTTGCAGTAGTAATCTGGCAAGTTCCCCTGGTACTTAACAATCTTCCTCACCTTCGTCTTCAGCTTGGTAGATTAGGTTTTCAAAGTCACAGAAAGCCATAACATAACCGTTACCCATGGGATCCTGAATGGATGTAGACCTGCATTGTGAGTGTGAGTGTGTGTAAGGGTATAGCTATCTTTGAAAAAAATGAAAATGTAAAAAAAAAAGCAAAAACAATGAGCACAAAGTTTGTATGCAAAACGTCCATAATTCATTGATGTCATATGGAAATGAGATATTAATCCTTACAAATGGACCATTGTGCCTCGGGTAATACACAGGGTTTTAAGAGTTTGAATTGTTTTAATGTTACAGACCCAACAAAATGTAAAGATAAATTATTGTGGGATAAAAGTGATCGGGACAAAATCTCTAGCCTCCCAATTGTTGAGCCCTCCACTGTCAGTTGGGAAGATCCAATCCTCCAAGTTGCAAACATATTCATTATCCTCTACCGCGTTGACTTCACGATTGCTGATCTTCAGGGGTGGTCCTCCAGCACGAGCGCGGCGTACAACCTTCTGAGCATTTGAAGTGAAACCCAGGCCAAATTTGTCAGACTTGTATGGGATATCTGAGAGTTGTCCCCAGATAGTGCACCCACCTTCTTCTATCACTTCCTTGGCATCCTTCAAAGATGACATCCCGAGTGGGGGCCTTGTGATCTTGGGAGCCAGACACAGCCTTCGCTATTGATATGTCTTGCGGGACTTCTTCAAAGTGTTGGAATGGAGTTTCAATAAATTCACCATCTAATTCCATATATCTGAAGGAATTGAGATGGATGATCATATATTCTTCTTCTCCATTAATGGTGATGATCTTCCCTTGAATCGAATATTTCAGCATTTGGTGCAACGTAGAAGTGACAGCGCCAGCATTGTGGATCCATGGTCAGCCTAGCAAGCAAGAGTATGAGGGGAGTATGTCCATTACATAAAAAGTTGAATCGAAAGTTTGGGTTCCAACCTTTATGGGGATATCCACTTCCCCATGTACCATCCTTTTCGAGCCGTCAAAAGCCCTTACTACTATGTTTCTTGTCTTCAATGTCAATCCCTCACAGCCAAGCCTATTAAGAGCTTTTTTAGGCAATACATTCAGAGATGAGCCAATTTCCACCAAAACATGAGCCAGGGTTGTGCCCCTACAATCAACTGAGACATGCAATGCCTCATTATGCTTTCTTCCCCTTGGTGTTAAATCAGCATCTGAAAAACCTAGACTGTTATATGCAGTCAAGCTGGCTACGCAGTCTTGAAACTGATCGACAGATGTATCTTGGGGTACAAGGGCAGTTTTTAGGAACTTTACCAAGGCTTTTGCATGCGCCTCGGAACATAGTAGTAAAGCCAGCATGGAAATTTTAGATGGAGTTTGCCCCAGTTGTTCAACTACATCGTAGTCGCTTCTTTTTATGATCTTTAGAATCTCCTCCATCTCTTTCTGAGAGGTCTCATGGATAAGCAATGATTGTGCCTTCGTCTAGACAGGCTCAATCAGGATATTTTTACCTCGAGTTTCGATGAACTCGGCAGCAGGAATGTCAGTAGGAGTGATAGCAGGGATTGCAACATCTTTGTCAGTTGGAGCATTGGTGGAGATGATTGTGGGATTGGGAATAGCCTTCGGAGGAGCAACAACAACAGGAATGATTACGGGTCCAGAAACTGCTTTAGGGGGAGCAATTTTTTGAGAGAATATCCTTCCGCTCCGAGTAATCTTGCTAGTCCCGACAATGTTACCGATATCAGAGTTATCTTTTTCGGGACTTGAATCTTCGGAAACTGGCCAATCTTGCTTGATACCATGGTAGTAGACATCCCCTCCATAATTCCATGGTACGGTTTTGTTTGACAAATACGGGACTGGGCCAGGCATTGTAATTATCAAAGGAGCTACTTTTGGAACTGATGTAATTCTAACGGGTCTTTTCATGGAGACCCTGGAAGAATTTTTGGAAATGGTTACGATGGAAACATCATTAAGAGGAACAGGTGGAACATAAGTCTTTTCAAAAAAAAAATCTCCTTGTTATCTATTAGGCACTGAACGCCTGCTTTCAACAAAGGACAGCTGGTTGGTGAGGACAAACAAAAATGACAGCTTTCATCACAGCCCAGGAAAACACTGGCATTTAATAAATTATTTTTCATAATCAGGAGTGGGGTCACTAGTTTATTAACATAAGTAACAAACATATCTTCTTCAATGGCGTTGGTAGTATGGCCGTGTTTGGGCATAGGGGCAGAAATGACATTTGGCTTCTCGGGCGCATCGAATTCAATCTCTTTGGATTCAATGAGGTCTTGTACTTTGTTCTTTAGAGCCCAACAGTTGTTAGTGTCATGGACGGGAATCTCAGAGTTGTATGCACAGCGGGAATTAGGATGATAGTGAGGAGACATTGTGTTAGGGTTTTTTGGAGCTTCTTTCAAAGTCACTAGGTGGATCTTAGCAATTATGGTAATACTTGAGATAAGGTCATGTTAATTCTGGTGAATTTTCTGACTGGTCTTTCCATCCTTGGTTGGTTATTCCTCTGTTAATCCAGCACAGGTTTAGGAATCATAACAGCCCTCACCATTGTATGGCGTTCGACCCTAACATGATTTCTCTGAGGATAGACAACAACCACTTCCTTCTTTCCAATGAATGGTTTCCTTACAGCAGTAGAGGATGTATCTTTTCGAATCTTTCCACTTTTATTCCGGCTTCTATCCTTTCTCCGGTCAATATTAGTTCAGTAAAACCTGCCGATGAACTCCCAATTAGGTGATTGAAGAAGGGACCAGACAAGGTGCCCAAAACATGTCTACTAATTCTCTTTCATATAGAGGAGGTTGAACTCTTCCATCCAAATCCCTCCATTTTTACGCATAGTCCTTGAAGCCTTCATTGGAAACCATGGCCATACTCTGGAGTTGAGTACGGGTAGGCGCAAGATCAGCATTGTATTGATATTGTTTGTAAAAGGCTGCAGCAAGATCTTTCCAGTTATAAACATTGGCTCTTTCTAACTGATAAAACCAATCAAGTTGAGTTCCAGACAGACTATCTTGGAATAAGTGTACCCATAAATATTTGTCAGCAGCATGGGGCTGGATTTTCCTTACATAGGATCGGAGATGAATTTTGGGGCATGAAACTCCGTCATATTTGGCGAACATGGGTGCTTTGAATTTTGGAGGAATGACAATCCCCGACACTAAACCCAATTCCTCAAAGTCCAAGCCAGGCACTTTTTGGATTTCCATCGCACTCAACCACTCTTCGAGACATTTATATTTGTCATCAGTTGGAGGGTATTGTTCCTCAAAATAGTCTTCTTCTTCCTCTTCTGAATTAGACTGGACAACTGTTTCTTTTCCCTTCCCATCTTGATTGTCTTTCTCACCATATGTCGTAGAAAAGTCTAAGGTCTTTCTTGTCTGCCCATGAAATATTCTTCCCATGTTTAGGACTCCGGTTACCTTCTTTGTCTTTTTTTTCTTCTCCTCGGCCAGCAAAGTCTTCAACTCTTCTTGTCCATTGGCTAGGGTCAAGAGAAACTGTTGAAACTGTGCATTCTGAGCTTAGAGGTCCTTCACTGTTTACTCGAGATCCATCTTACTGAAATAAACAGTAGAGAGATAAGGATACTTGTTGCAAGAAACATGCTTATGTTATGATGAATGGTGAATGCGTATGCAATGATTTCAAGGATTTTAAGATTCAAATTCGTTTTAGACAAAAAGGAAACACACGTTATATTAATAAATTAAAGCTTTTGAGTACATCAATGCCTTCTTGGGAAAAACAAATACAAGAAACTCTAAGATAAAAAGGTAGTGCGCATCCTCTTTGGTGCAATGTAGGCATTCAGAGTCTGCTCCTTATGAAGTAGCCTAGTGAGCTCCAAAACCTTCTTCTCGTTTGCGTAGAATTAGGCCTCTAAGGTATCTCGCTCCCCCTTGAGTTGTATCCAATCCCTTTGTAGATCTTCAAGAGAGGTGTGCATGTCAGGATGTGAGATAGTATATGGAACATCTCCTTCCATGACAGGCTCAATGATTACCGGGAGAATGGAGGGAGAAGGCATCATAAGACTCTAAGCACGAGTTCGTACCCATTTGAGGTAAGGCTCAAGAGGGATGGAATTTTTATGCCCCAAATTCTTGCTATCTACCTTGTGTAACATCCTCCAAGCTCGGATAAATCTATGGCGAAGACCTTGATCGTCGTTATCATAGTCAAATACCAAACCTTGAATCAGCATCTCGTGCGGGCTATCCCTTCGGCCGTAACCAAACTGTCTTAAGGCTAAGGAGGGGTTGCAGGTGATACCTCCCCTAATGCCAAGTAAAGGGACATTAGGTAATTCTCCACAACGATCGAGAATAGTGACATTCTCTATGGATCGGGAGCACCAATGAATGTCTGAATGTTTGAGCGTTATCAACCTTTGTGACCACCTTGAACCTTGTTCATTCTTCAATACAGATTGGGGAAGATGCAAAATAAACCATGTTGCCAAGAGAGGAGTACAACACATAAGAACACCTCTTTTCCTCATTGTGAGAGTTTGAAAAGAGTGTAAGATGTCTCCTAGCAAAGTAGGCACCGGGTTGCGTGATATGAACATTTTGACGGCGCTCACGTCTATGAGTTGGTCAGGATTTGGAAACAAAACCATCCTATAGATGACGAGAGCCATATTTTCCTCAAAATCTTGCAGGTCCAAAGAATTCCAATAGTTTTGGGCTTTCTCAAACAAGAACTTTGCTAAGAAACCTTTGACACCACTCATTGTTTCCCAATGAGTTGTGACATCAAATGAGTGCAAGTGTATAGTTTGAGAAATCTCTTCTGGCTTTGGGTCTCTTTCTGTACCGTTGAAAGGTAGTTAGTTGAGAATAGGAATCCTCAAGAGTCGGGAGAATTCTTCCAAAGTAGGCACAAGTTGATAGTCGGGAAATGTGAAGCAATAGTGTAAAGGATCAAAGAACTGAAAGAGCACCTTCATCATGTCCTTATCTATATTAGAGGTGACCAAGTTGAGTAGGCGATCGTGTCTCTCGGTGAACAGGGAGATTTCAGGAATCCTTGAAGTTAGCTCCTTAAGCTGTGGAGGGATCCTTACAAGGTTGACTTGAATAGTTTTCCTGCGAAGAGAATCCATATCCTACAAAACAAGAACAGAGATGAATCCCAAAATCCTTGAAATGGTTAGTGAATGTGTATGATGTTATGATGTTCATGATGTTATGTACAAGTATGTATATACAAACAAAGAAAACAAGTCCCTAGGTTTAGGCTTGCATGGAGTTTCATAGGTAAGTACCCTCTTGAAGTTTAGTCTGCTCAACCTGTCTTAGAAATAGTAACCGGGTTCTAAGGAGCTCAATATAATTGATTTGTTTTCTTGATCATTGTTTCAGCACAAGCCTCCTTGATAGCGACCGAAATATCCCAAGAAACCAAACCTCAATGAGTGTAGTATCGAGTATCTACCAACTTCGGACTGCACCAAAGCCGGTCATCTCACTATGTCCTAAAGGCCAATTTGGTCAAGTAAAGGTTCTAAAAGTTCATTAGTGCTTCATGACATCACTCAGCGGCCCCGTATTCTCTTTGATTAACTCAAAGGCTACCGGTACCCATAAATATGTCGCACTAACGTAGTTATTGCTTTAGACCATGTCGGTATACCCCACATAGTTTCCACAATGTATTGCTACTTACCTATAAGGTATCCCAAATCTGGGTAGAGGATTCAAATCCAAACAAAGAACCATAATGTAAATCATACAAGTCAAACACTGAAAGAATGTAAATGTGATCTAACCCTAAGGTAACCCCACTTTTAGAACTATCCCCAGCAGAGTCTCCAGTTCTGTGATACAGTGGGAGAACTGACTTGAAGGTTTGCGTTTGATCGCAAATGTTGCGGTTAGCAAGAGTCGCCACCGACATTTCTTTTATCCAATAAGGAAAGGTAAAAAGGCACAGGAAAGAACTTTAGAAATTTTTTCTTGAGTTCGGGGGGTAGATTATGAAAAGGGAAGGTGTTAGCACCCTTTTCATCCATGGTTTTCCATGGGCTCTTAGTTACTTGATATATCACTTGCTTTTGTTTGAAATTGTGCTTTGTGTGGTTTTTGAAAGTATTTTGTAAAGAGGCCATTGTTTAGGCAATCTTTGTAATGATTCTAGTTCGTAAGAATGTATACAAAGATGTTGATCTTTTGAAAATGTTTTCAAGTTTGTAAGATGTTTGAAAGTGTATGTGATTGTTTTGAAAATAGCAAGGATGTTTGTTTTGAAATTGAGCAAGTAATTAGGAGAAATCTACCTACTCAAATTTCTTTCTTGTTCATTTTCTTTTCCTTTGACATTGTTGTTTTACCATTGATTTGGTAATCAACCTTATCTTTGGATATAAACAGGACGGGCGCGGGTCATCGTATAATGATGATTAGCACTGCTTCAAGGTATATTAGCATTATTTTTGAGGGACTAAGATCATTTGTAAGGTAACTTAGATAGCGTCATCGAGGGACTATGATCTTGTATTTGCTTGTGTTTTTACTAAGATACCTCGTATGAGTAATATGGCCATTTTGTTTAAGGCAACCAAGTGGAATAAACCTAGGGGTGCTTGTGTGCAAATGTGTTGTTTTCATGCTTTGTTTTTGTCTTGAATATGGGTTGTCTATTTGTTGTTTTTATCTCATCATGCACACTCTAATTACTAACAATACATGAAAGTAATAAAAATATGGAAAAGTAAAGTCCTACGCTATTACAAACATTAGGGGGATGGGGTGTACAAATTCACAAATGGGGATTGCAAATTAACTGCTAAGTTATTATTACAACCACATTGAATGGATAAGAATGTACAAGAAATGTAAAATGGACTTGTTTTGTTTAAAAAAGAAATAAGTTCGGTTTAAGAAAAATATTTTGATCTTTTATGTTAAAAGAAATAAAATAAGATATGTGAATATGAAAAATGTTTTTGGTGTTTTTGATTAGTGAAATAAGAAGTGATAGCAAAAATAGTGAGGAAAAAGAAAATAGAATCAGCGTATTACTGACTAAAGGAGATCAGAAGTTCTGACTCTGGCGTGCTGAAAAATAGAGATCATATTAGTAGAAATAGGTAAAGTCAGAAGTTCTGGGTCCTCTGGGAACAAAGAAGATTTCAGAGGTTCTGATGCCACTGGAAGAACTTACTCTCCCTCTCCATGCTAGTCAGAACATCTGCAACTTAGTCATTTCTCAACAGAATAGAAGATGCGCATATAACAGTTCTGGCAGGTTTCAGAGTGTTTCAGAAACAAGAGGTATCAGAACTATAAATCAGAGGCGAGCATGAATTTGCTAATTCTAATTTCCTTAAGAAGCTCTGAAATAATTTACTCCTTACTTAGGCATACAAATACGTGAAATCTCAGAATACGTACAGCGTCTTAAACATGATGTCTACATTGTATTTTTGAACATGCAAATCTAATAATATCTAAGTAATATGATGAGAGTCGGCAAAAGCTTACCTTGCAGCTAGAAGACACTCTGTGAACTGGAGTCTGGTTCTGAACTCTGGTGATGTTCTAACCAGCTTCTTCACGTACTCAACATGCTGGAAACTTTCAACTTGGGTTGTGAATGATCAAAAAATTCTAGAACAGCCAAGGAGCAAAGTTCTGACTTCTTTGAGGTGGATATTGATGGTTAGTGTGTTACAGTTTGACTACAGAAGTTAGGATGGCTTTTGAATGTATATCAAAAACCGTATGGGTGGTTTTGGTCAAGAAACACTTTGAGGAAAAATGGAATTTGGACGCAAGAATCCAAAGCTAACAGGTTTTATATTTTGTGTTTGCAGTTTTTTGGACTCTTGGAATTTTAGCAGGGGTTCAGGGCTTTTCTTTCTCAAATTTCCGACCCTTTTGCAGTTGCCAATGGCTTTCAATTTATAGGAAAAGATCTTGTAGCTTGGAGAGTGCAACCATCACATGCTAGCATGTTGCCTTGCTGTTGAAGCAAGTATGGTGGTTAGTAGCTTTAGCAGCGCCTAAGTTGGAATTGTAAGCAGGAACTAAGGAATGGTAACCTCAAAAGCAAAAGCAAAAGCAACGCATGGGCCCAGCACACTCTTGTACAAGAGTTTACTTTTCCAAGACAGTAATGGTACTTTTATGCCACACGTGGCGAAATCCTTTGAACAAAGACCCGAAAGTGGTTGTGAGCATTAAATGATGATGAGATTGATCAAACCAGAAATCCTGCAACATGTTATTCTGCATCATTGCTTAGTTCTGGATCAGAAGTTCAGCTTCAGCGTGACTTAGAATAGACATCCAACTTCTGATCTTTGTATCTCCTTGCTCCAGCATGTTCTGAAGGAGCTCTCATACTTTTCAGGAAGCTTGCAGCATGCTTTGTAACCTTCTTTGAATTGCCCTTGCAAACTCTGACTGAACCTTTGTGAAAACTGGCCCAGAAGTTCTGGCCAAACTCTATCTTGAAAGCGTCCAGAATTTGCTGAGTGCTTTAGTTTCATGGACGTGTCTTTGAACATTTATAACTTGAAATTCCAGCGTTTCCGGGAGAAATTCTGTTCGGCAATATTTTAGGTCTTATTGAGATCTAAAACTCTTGTGTTAGGAATTCTTCCAGAATCAGCTTGCATCATGGTGATAATCTGATCAGAAGTTCAGAGCCCATCATATTTCCTAAACACTTAGGAAAGTTTCTAAGTATTTGGAATTTTGATCTTTCCAATAGAAAATTTGACTTTTGACTTTCTGAATAAAAAAAACTTCATATTTTAACATTTCTTGATGAAATATGACTCTTGAAACTTGATTTTGATCCAAAAGTCAAAGTTTGACTTTTTAGTATGCAAATGACCATTTTACCCTTGTGAATGACTTTCTTGACAAATTTGTAATTCAAGGCTTAAAATCAGGTGGGAACAAACCTGAGGGTCCAGGGTGATCTTTTGAGAAATGAGAGAGCAAATTTTGGGGTATAACAGCTACCCTTGTTCAATCTTCTTAAACCTAAAGAGTTAGATTGGCGGATCTACCATTCGTGACTTGAAGGTGGAAGATGATTGAACACTTGAGTGCCCAGAAATTTGCACTCGATGATGTTGTGGTTGATTGTATAGGGAATGGGCTTAAAGATTCCATTAGGAGAAATAATGGACAGTTGTTGGAGATAGGCTTATAGATGCCATCCAGAGGTGATTGTATCTAGACTGTATCTGAAAGCTGTCTTTGAATGAGTATCAGGATGGCATCTGTATCTGGGGCGTATCTAAACTGTATCTGAAAGTTGTCTTTGAATGAGTATCAGGATGGCATCCGTATCTGGTGCGTATCTGAACTGTATCTGAAAGCTGTTTTTGAATGAGTATCAAGATGGCATATGTATCTGGTGCGTATCTGAACTGTATCAAAAGTTGAGTCTGAATGAGTATTAGAATTGCATCCGTATTTGGTCTGTATCTAAACTGTATCTGAAAGCTGTCTTTGAATGAGTATCAGAATGGAATTTGTATCTGGTGTGTATCTGAACTGTATCTGAAAGCTGTCTTTGAATGAGTATCAGGATGGCATTGATATCGGGTGTGTATCTGAACTGTATCTGAAATCTGTTTTTGAATGAGTATCAGGATGGAATCTGTATCTGGTGCGTATCTGAACTGTATCAAAAGTTGAGTCTGAATGAGTATCAGAATGGAATCCATATCTGGTGTGTATCTGAACTGTATCTGAAAGCTATCTTTGAATGAGTATCAGGATGACATCCGTATCTGGTGGGTATCTGAACTGTATCTGAAAGCTGTTTTAAATGAGTATCAGGATGGAATATGTATCTGGTGCGTATCTGAACTGTATCAAAAGTTGTTTTTGAATGAGTATCAGGATGGCATCCGTATCTGGTGCGTATCTGAATTGTATCAAAAGCTGTCTTTGAATGAGTATCAGGATGGCATCCGTATCTGGAACGTATCTGAACTATATCTGAAAACTTTGAACATTGTTAATGGTAGTTGTTAACCTTATCCTGAAAAGGGTAAAATGTTAGCTAAAATGCAAAGTCACGTTGTATGAAATGCATAGTATAATGCATTTGTGTTATAAATGTTTATGATATATGGATGCAATGTATGCGTATGTGAGCTGATTCTACGGTACTGCTATTGGATTGGGGAAAATAAATCCCTGTCCGCTACTGAGGATATGGAGTACAAGTCTTCATGTTGTGAAGTTGAAGTGCTGATGAATTTCTCCTTAGAGAAATAAACTTTGTTTTAAGGGGAATATCGTGTACTGTTTGTAAAACCCTATTGGGGAATCCTAAGAAATTTGACAACTTCTATTGAGGATTTGATAGCTGGGAGCTTTGTTCCATTGGGGATTAAACTGCATACTGCGGGGATTATGGAAATAGCATAGAGAGATTTCCCTACCTCTTAAAGTCATCAGTGATTGTCTTTCTATTTTTTTTATTTGTAAACAGTAATTATGTTCAAATGCATGGTCATGGGATTTGTACTTATGTATCCAATGATTCGGACTGCAAGTGCACAGTCTTGTCGAGTAGTTTTAAAAGATATCGAACCACAGAGACTGATGAATCGATCTACCGTTTTCTATTGTTACTATGTAAATCTAAAGCTAATGAATATTTGATTTGGGTTGTAGGGAAACTAATCGCTAAATTAAGTTGTATTTTAATAATCGATGAGCTTAATTACCAGTATGCAACAGTCTTACCTCGGGTACTAGTGACCTGTCGCGCGTCTTTATATTTTCAAAACAGTTTTCAGTAAAACCTATCTAGTTTAAAAACCCCCGTCTCACACTGTCGTTTTGTTGATCTAGGCTATGCAGTTAAGTCCTAACGTATGTGTTGTACCCCAAAATTTTCCCTCTCATATTCTTCAAAGTTTGCCAAGTCAAAGCTTCAAGATTCCCCAAGGGTTGCACGGTGTAAGAGCCTCCTGAACAATCAAAATTAGGGTTTTGGTCCTGATCAAGAAAATGAAGTTTCCAAGGGTCCAATCAAGCCTCACATGCCTACAAATATGGTCAAGCATCCTCATACCAAGTTTCAAGACTTTCAGTACAAAATTGCACAGTCAAAACCCTAATTGCACTACAGTCAACTGTAGGGGCAAAATGGTCATTTGACAGTCAAAAATTCAAATTTTTGGTCAACATCTCATTTTGAAGCCACAAACATCATTTGATCAATGCTTGATCATGATTCTCCAAGCTTGGCTCAAAAAATCATCAAGATGCAAAAGTTTCCTTATTTGGACAACTGAAAAAGTCAACTGTAAATTGACCAGGGCATAACTTTCACATGGATTATCAGAAAAATTCTATCCAAAGCTCATTTTGAAGATAAAGACATTTCCTACAACTCATCTTCATACTTTAAGTCCAAGAAATTCTCTCACAAAAAGTTATAAATTTCAACATTATAGGTCATTTTCAAAAGTCAACAAAAAGGGACTTTAAGTCAAAGGCCATAGCTTGAGCTTGGTAAATCAAAATGACATGGGACCAAAGACATTGGTTAGAGGACTCAAATACCTTTCCAAAATGTCCAAGAACATGAGCAAAGCTTAAAAATTGAGCAAGTTATGCCTTGTGAAAGTTGGGAAATTTTTGGATATTTTGAGAAGTCAACATTGATTCAAATGACCTAAAATTACTAATGGGCCTCTTGTTCTTCCACAATTCATCATCCAAGACATGCACACGACCATTTGGCCCAAAGGGAAGTTTTTTATTATTTTTATTTATTTATTTGAATTTTTTATTACAATTAATTCATTTAAACTAAATAAAATATGAAAAAAATGCTAAACTAATGAAATAAAATCTTTTGTGCAGAAAATACTCTCATTGGACACTCAAAATTCGTGCATGATCAATTAGGGAAGGATTGGATATGATTTGATATCAATTTGCATGAAAAGATTAGAAAATATCATGGCTTAAAAATCAAATATTACATTCATCAATTCATGGATTTTGGACCAATTTTATTTGACCTAATCATTCCATACATAAGCTGGATCAAAACCCTAGTGCTCACAACCCTAAGCTGCGCATAAAACTCCATTATCAAACTCAATTTTTTTGGCAAAAAATTCCAAATCTGAAAACCAGGTTAGGGGATGATCCAAGGCAAAAGACTTGTGCGATCACCTTCCTGAAGCTTCAAGGAAGGATTTCCAATCGAATTCAATCATCCCAACACCCAGAATTGGTATACAGAAATCAAGTTTTCTCATATTTTTTTCAAAATCGTATTTCAAGATTTAGACATTTTCATGGCATTTTGATTGTGTATTCATACTGAGTAATGTATTCTGAAGCTAACCATATGGATTAATTGTATTTTTATACACTATATGCAAATATGCCATTATTGTTTTTTAGGGTTTGTAAAGCTTTGAATTAGGGTCTTTTGATTAAGGAACAATTGGCTCATGGGAACTAGGCTATCCAACTCAGCGCTCTTAGACGAACACAAAATGACCCTCGCGCCTAATTTTTAATGCAAGGACGCCTATTCGCTATTTTCCAGAAACTGGCCTAAGAGAACGTTTGTAAAACCGTTGCCAATGTTTGTGTTTCAGAAGAAAAAAAATAAAACAACGAGGAAGATGATCTCGTGGCATCAGTTGATTGGCTGGTTCAAATTTCGCGCGTAAAGCGCCCCACTAACCATTATTTATTTTATATTTATTGTTTGTTGTTTAAGGTACAATACGCGCGTTTGGCTTGGTTGGCAAGGCTTGCAAGTGGTAATGTTCAGGACCTGGGTTCGAGTCCCAGGTCCCCACTTCCTTTCATGTTATTTTTCACATAATACTCCTATGCAGGTTCAACGCTAACGGTACCATGCACCCTCAAAATCAAGCCCTTCACGCGTATGCTAGGACCAATCAAAGGGTCATGATTGCAGGACTATGATGGACGTCAGTCAACGCCTGGACATCCTAGTGGCAAAAGTCAAAGAGGCTAAGGTTGATGGGCCCAAATTGCTAAGGAGAAACCTCCAAAATTAGGGGCAGACCCCCTAGGTTTGCAAACTTTTTTCATTCTTTGTTTTTTTTTATTATTATTTTTACTTTCTTTAATTATTGTTTTTTTAATTAATTTAATTATTTTCCATAAAAAAACACAAAACCATAAAAAAATCAGAAAAGATGAAAAAAAAATAAATATTTTATTTTAGTATTTTTGTAAATAAATTGCATATAATTAAATTTAGTTATTAAATTAGGATTAATAGTAGTGTTTTCTTAATTAATTTAAAATTGGTAGAATTAGGGTTCATATTAATTTTTTATCCCTTTTTATTTTCTTTCATAATAATTAAATATTAAATATTTATTTTTATAATTAAATTGCATGTAAATTAATTAGGGTTAATTTTAGGTTAAAACTTTAACATGTTTTCATAATAAAATAAAAATTGTAGAATTAGGGTTAGCATGTTATTTTAATTAATTCTTTTTCATTAAAACCAAAAAATACCAAAAAACAATTTCTTTTCTTTTTTTAATTAATTAATTCCATCATTTAATTTAATTTTGCAAAAAGGGTCCAACGCCCTCGTCTTAATTCTTATTTAATTCGCGTGTTTATTTCTTTTTCGTTTAATATTTATGTATCTCTCCCAAGGCCTTGTAAATTAATTTCTTGCACTTTACTTTTCTTTTAATTCTTTACTTTTCTGTCAAATCGGGTTCAAGAAATTTTGGCGATGTGGACCCGCGCCTTTTGTAATAGCTTAGAATCTTTTACTTCCCGCAATTTTTTAACTGTTAATCAAGGCATGCAAGAATGAATGAAAAATAAAAACAAACGATAGATCACCAATAACATGACAAAAGACAAAAATATCTGAAAACGACACACAAATCACACACCACACCTAGGGTACGCCTCACTGTTGCCTTGCCTCGAAAGGTGATCGTCGAGTAGAGGATGTCTTAGTAAGTCCTCATGATCCAGGAACCTGGCATGAGGGTAGCTTCTAAGGTGTCTTCCTATTGCTCTGGTGATCACCATGTCCCGAACCTCGAATTGACCCAAACACCTCCAACGGTGGTGCTACCTACCTCTCAATGGTGGGATGGCACTACTTTAAAGGACATTTACACAGACGAATTCCTTAGGGTAGGTAGACGACTCTAGATACTTGCTCTAATTTCAAAACAAATCAAAAATACTTTTCACACCGACACCTTTTCAAAAAGCTTTCGAAAGCAATTTTTCAAACACTCTTAAGGACCGATACAAGAGTCAAACTGGAATTTTCAAAGAAACTTTTTAAAACCCACAGTTGAAAAGCAAACAAACCATTTTGAAAACACAAGTGAGCAAGTATCTAAGAGCCCATGGATAACCATGGATAGAAAGGGTGCTAACACCTTCCCTTTCTATAACCTACCTCTCGAACCGAGAGCGATCTCTTTAAGGAATTTTTCTGTGCTTTTGTCCTTTCCATTTGGAGAAAATAAAAGACGGTGGCGACTCTTGCTTCCGCGACATTTCGCGAACCAGCGTTAAACAGTCAGTTCCAGATCCACCGATCACAGAACTGGCGACTCTGCTGGGGAGATATTATAAAGTGAGGTGTACCTTAGGACTAAGATCATTGTGTTTTCAATTGTTTTCCTTCTGTGCTTTAAATTGTGGGTTGCTTGGGAGTTCTATAGATCCTAACCCGGATCTGGGGGATACCTTAGAAAGTAGCAACAAGGCTGTGAGGGAACTGTGCGGGGTATACCGACATGGTTGAAACAGTCTGCTACGTTGATGTGGCACTTTGGTGTGTACCGGTAACCCTTTAGTTCAGTCAAGGAGAGTACGGGGCCTCCGCGTGGTGTCGTGAAGCATCAACAGACCTTAGGAACCTTAATTGAACTATCTTGGCCTCTTTAGGGTAGTGAGATAACTGACTTTGGTGCAGTCCGAGGTTGGTTGATACTCGATACTACACTCAACTGAGGGTTGCTTTCCTGGAATATTTCGGTCGCCAGTTCAGTGGCTAAATCGAAACGATGAACAATGAAAGCAATCCCGTGATATTGGGACCCTTAGAACCCGGTTACTTCTAATAGGACAGGTTGAGCCCACCAACTTCAAGAGGGTACTACCCAGACCCCATGCTGGCCTTAAACCCTAAGGGCTTGTCTTGTGTGCCTTGTGTGCCTTATATGTTTGTCTTTGTAAATATCTGTGGTGTGTTTAATCATAGCATCATGACATCATCCAGCATCATATGCATTGACTAACCATTTCAGGGGTTCGAATTTTCATCTTTGTTCTTGTTTTGTAGGACATGGAAACCGTTCGTAGAAAGACAATTCAAATCAGCCTTGTAAGGATCCCTCCTCAGCTTAAGGAGCTTATATCCAGGATTCCCGAGAACTCTTCATTCAGTGAAAGACATGGAAGTCTCATCAGCTTGGTCAATACCAACATTGAGGAAGACATGATAAAGGTCCTGTTCCAGTTCTTTGACCTTCTGCATCACTGTTTCACTTTCCTGGATTACCAACTGGTGCCTACATTGGAAGAGTTCTCCCGGCTTCTGAAGATCCCTATCCTTGATCAGCTACCCTACAACGGTGCGGAAAAGGAACCCAAGCTTGAAGAGATTGCTAAAGCCTTGCACCTACAGTCATCTGACCTCAAGGGACATTGGGAAGTTAGAAGTGGTATCAAAGGGTTCTTAGCCAGGTTTCTGTTTGAAAAGGCCCATGAATGTTGGAACTCCCTTGATTTGCAAGCTTTTGAAGAGATTGTGGCCCTCCTTGTCTATGGTTTGGTGTTGTTCCCTAATCCAGATCAGGTTATTGATATCAGTGCTGTACAGATCTTTATGTCCAGGAATCCTATACCTACGTTGCTGGGGGACATCCTTCACTCATGTTACACTCGAACCATGAGAAAAAGAGGTGTCCTTATGTGTTGCACTCCTCTCCTGGGAAGGTGGTTTATTTCGCACCTTCCACAATCAGTTTTGAAGAATGAGCAGGGTTTGAGATGGTCACAACGGTTGATGACTCTTACACATGCGGATATACATTGGTGCCCTAGGTCCAGAGAGGATGTCATTATCATTGATCGTTGCGGGGAGTACCCTAATGTTCCTTTACTTGGAATCAGAGGAGGTATTACTTACAGCCCATGCCTGGCTTGGAGACAGTTTGGTTATGCTCGGAGGGATGGCCCTCATGACATGTTAATTCCTGACATAGTTTTTGACTTCGACAACGATACTCAAGGACTTCGCCAGAGATTTATCAGAGCTTGGAGGATGCCAAGTAGGATAGACAGTAAGACACTGGGGCACAGGAACTCCATCCCGTTGGAACCTTATCTCAAGTGGGTACGAGCCCGCTCCCAGAAGTTAGTGATGCCTTATCCCCATATGCTCCCTGTAATCAAGGAGCCAGTCTTGGAAGGAGAAGTGTCCTATATTATTCAGCACCCTGATATGCCCACATCCTGGGAAGAGATGCAGAAGAGCTGGATCCAGCTTAAGGAAGAACGAAATTCTCTTGAGACCAGTCTACATGCCAGTGAAAAGAAGGTCTTGGAGCTCACCCGCCTGTTGCATGAGGAGAGGAATCTCAACACTTACATAGCTCCAAAGAGGATGCGCAGTGTATTTTGGGATTGATTCGCTTTTGTATTATTTTGCCCATGAGGATTTGATGTACTAAACAATTATTTCCTTAATAATAACGTGTGTTCCTTTTTGTCTACAACAAATTTGAACTTTCGAACCCTTGAATGCATTGCATAAACACATATCATTCATCATGTGCATAGCAGGTTTTCCTCTTTTCAGGTTGCTTACAGTTCTTCGCTGTTTATTTCAGCATCATGAATCCTGACTCGTCATCAACTGAGACATCCATCAAAGCTCTTCAGGCGCAGAATGCGCAATTTCAGGAATTAATCAAGGGTTTGGCTCAAGGCCAAGAAGAGTTGAAAGCTCTGCTCCTGAAGAAGGAGAAGAAGAAGAAGAGAAGAACTGTTCTGTTTAGCTCGGGCCGAAGGTTTGGCAACACTTTGCAGAATGAAGAGGCTGGTTCTTCCATTGGCAAGAGTACTCCTCAGGCAGAAAAAGGTCCTAGTCCGGTAGTCTCCGACAACGAGACTGATTTTGATGAAGAGCAATATCCTCCTGCAGAGGACCGTTACAAGCAGATGGAGGATAGGCTGAATGCTATGGAGATACAACAGGTACCTGGGCTGGATTTTGGAGATCTGGGTTTGTCTACTGGTGTGATTATTCCTCGGAAATTCAAAGCACCATCTTTCACTAAATATGACGGGGCGTCTTGTCCCAAGCTACACCTCAGGTCCTATGTTCGGAAAATTCAACCGTACTCAGCGGATAAGAATTTGTGGATCCACTTCTTCCAGGAGAGTCTTTCAGGGACTCATCTCGAATGGTTCTATCAACTGGATGGGACCAAGGTTCGTAACTGGGAGGAGTTGGCTACTGCTTTCTACAAGCAGTATCAATATAATGCCGACCTTGCCCCTACACGTACCCAACTCCAGGGTATGTCGTTAGGTCCAAGTGAAGGTTTTAAAGAGTACGCTCAGAAGTGGAGGGATCTGGCTGGCAGAGTGCAGCCTCCGTTGACTGATCGGGAGTCGGTAGACATGTTCTTGGGGACCCTATCTGGGCCATTTTTCAACCATCTTATTGGGAATTCTTCTGCGGGGTTCACTGATCTGATTCTAACTGGAGAGAGAATTGAGGCTGGATTGAAGTCTGGTAAGATTCCGAAGGGTGCATCGTCTAGTTCTGAGAAGAAACCCTTCAAGAAGGAGGCTAGTGTTGTATATGGTTCCAAGAGACCAGAGAGATCTGAGCGCCGCCAATCTGTCAGTGCGGTAATGATTGCTAAGCCTGCTGCCGCTCCTCGGCCAACCAATCCTTAAAGGGCTGAAAGACCCCGAAGAGAGTTTACCCGTCCGAGCATGACCTTGTCGCAGATCTTACCACAGCTGCTCTCAACCAACTTGGTGACCGTCAGAGAGGCTCCGAAGTTTCCAAATACTACATCTCCTAAGTACAATCCAAATGCACGCTGTGCTTACCATTCTGATAGCCCGGGGCATTCCACTGATGACTGTTGGGCATTAAAGAATAAGGTGCAAGACCTTATCGACGCGAAGGAGATACAGTTTGAAGCGCCCGAGAGGCCGAATGTGGTTACTGCTCATATGCCTCAGCATGGGGTAAATGCTGTTGATGAAGAAGTGTACGCTGTCTCTGTGAATGATCTAGCTACTCCTCTGAAGACTGTCAAGAGGAACCTGCTGCTGGCCGGTTTATTTCCGGGTTGCAGTGAGGGTTGCCTGTTCTGTGCGGTGTCCCTATCTGGTTGTCCCTTGCTGAAGTTAGGTATCCAAAGACTAATGGATAGCAAGGAGATTCTGTTTAAGAAGTCTGTTGTTCAGTTGGTCCCGGTAGAAGAAGTTTCTGTGGTTACCATCTTCAATAATCCGATCAAGGCTCTCCCGAAGAAGCCTGTTCAAATAATGACTGTCGCACCTATTGTTATCACTGTTCCGGGGCCTCTTCCCTACGTATCCGATAAAGCTGTCCCCTGGCACTATGGGGCAGATGTGTATGTGAATGGTATTAAACAAGAGTTCAACGCTGGCGCCAGTATCTGCGATATCACTGGTCCCGCCAAGGTTACCCGCAGTGGCAGGCTCTTCTCACCTGACATTGCACCGCCTGCTACCCGAAGACCACTCCTTATAACTCCTACAAGTGTACCTGTTCCTGTTGCTGATCAAGTTGTTTCTCCTGCTGCCGAGTCATCCAATGCTCGGGGCAAAGGAATTGAAGTTGAGCCTGCCCAGATGGAGGCACCCATACCTGTAACTGCTGAAGCCTCCCAACAAGAAATGGAGGAGATTCTATAGATAATAAAGAAAAGTGACTTCAATGTTGTGGAACAGCTGGGGCACACGCCCTCCAAAATCTCCATGCTCTCTTTATTGTTGTGCTCCGAGGCCCATGCTAAGGCCTTGATCTCGTTCCTTAAGACAGCCCATGTGCCACAGGAAACATCTGCAGTCCAGTTCACTGATTGCGTAGCAAATCTGACAGCAGACAATGGCTTGGGTTTCTCAGATGCTGACCTGACCGCGAAGGGAAGAGACCACAATGATGCCCTGCATGTCTCTATCGAATGCAGGGGCACTACTCTGGCACATGTATTGGTGGATACTGGTTCTTCCTTGAATGTGCTACCAAAGAAGGCTTTAGATCGCTTGGATTGTGAAGGCCTGGAACTGAAACCCAGCAATATCATCGTCAGGGCCTTTGACGGTTCAAAAAGGATGGTTCATGGAGAGGTTGGCATTCCCATTCGTGTGGGTTCTCAGGTGTTTGACTCTACATTTTATGTGATGGATATCCGTCCATCGTACTCTTGTCTACTGGGTCGACCTTGGATCCATAAAGCTGGGGCAGTGACCTCTACCTTGCACCAGAAGCTGAAGTACCCCGTCAGAGGGAAGATCGTCACTGTGCAAGGAGAGGAGGAATACATGGTAAGCCATCTGAATTCCTTCAGATACATTGAGATGGACGGGGAGTTTATTGAAACCCCCTTTCAACATTTCGAGGAGGTGCTTCCAATTTCAGCGGCAGCAGAAACAGCAGTAGAAGAGAATGTTCCTTTGAAGATGGCTTCCCTGAAGGATGCCCGGGCTGTGGTTCAGAAGGGTGAATGTGCTAACTGGGGCAGGCTTCCAGACTTTACACAGAAGACTGACAAATTTGGGCTGGGTTTTACTGCAGAGGGTCAGAAAGCTATGCGGAAAGCGAAGACCGGAAGACCTCCTGTGTTCATTACAAATCCAGGAGTGAATGCTGTTAGTGAAGAAAATGAAGCAGATGAAGCAGAATTCAATAGCTGGATCTACCCGACAACCGAAGGCGGATTGACCAATTGGATTGTCAAAGACCATACTCCTGTTACCTTTGTGACGCAGTAATAAATTTCTTTGTTTTGTTATTTGTAATAAACAATAAATAAACTCTATGGCCCGGTGTCTTACCCGAGGCACCGTGGTTTCATTTGTGAGGGCATATAAATTGTCATTTCATATATCATGAATGAAAATCTTGGACGTTTTCTCGCATTTCAAATCTTATGCTCCTTTTCTGTCTTTTCTTCCTTTACATATATTTCAAAACAGCTGTATTTACACACACACTCACTCATACAGGTTTCAATCCACTATGGATCTCAATGATAACGACTCTGCTACCGCCCGTTATGACTTCGAAAATCCGATCAACTTAGCCGAAGACGAAGGTGAAGATGATTGTGAAGTGCCTGGCGAGCTTGCAAGACTGTTGCTTCAGGAAGAGAGGGAAATTCAACCCCACGAAGAGCCAGTGGATACAATAAACCTGGGTACTGAAGAAGACAGGAAAGAGGTAAAGATTGGTGTCAACCTAGAGCTCAGTGTGAAGCAACGGTTGACTCAGATGCTACATGATTATATGGAGATCTTTGCCTGGTCCTACGAAGACATGCCCGGGTTGGATACCGATATTGTGGTCCATCACTTGCCAACTAAGGAAGACTGCCCTCCGGTTAAGCAAAAGGTCCGCCGGATGCGTCCAGAGATGTCTGAAAAGATTAAAGCCGAGGTTATAAAGCAGTTTGATGCTGGGTTCCTTGCAGTAACTTCTTACCCTCAGTGGGTTGCTAATGTGGTGCCGGTACCAAAGAAAGATGGAAAGGTCAGAATGTGTGTCGATTACAGGGATCTGAACAGGGCCAGCCCCAAAGATGACTTCCCTCTACCTCACATTGATGTCCTCGTTGACAATACAACTCAGCATAAGGTGTTCTCTTTCATGGATGGCTTTCCAGGTTACAATCAGATCAAGATGGCACCTGAAGACATGGAGAAAACTACCTTTGTTACTCAGTGGGGGACCTTCTGCTACAAGGTCATGCCTTTTGGACTAAAGAACGCTGGGGCAACCTACCAACGCGCCATGGTCGCTTTATTTCATGACATGATCCATCATGAAATAGAAGTGTATGTTGACGACATGATCGCAAGGTCCCAGACTGAGGAAGAGCACCTAGATCATCTGCAAAATTTGTTTGACCGGTTGAAACTGTACAAGCTGAGGTTGAACCTGAACAAGTGCACCTTCGGGGTAAGATCTGGGAAGTTGCTAGGCTTCGTTGTAAGTGATAAAGGAATTCAAGTGGACCCTGCCAAGGTCAAAGCTATTTAAGAGATGCCGGTTCCCAAGACAGAGAAAGAGGTCAGAGGCTTTTTAGGATGCCTGAATTACATTGCTCGCTTCATCTCGCACCTGACTGCTACCTATGAGCCAATCTTCAAGCTGCTGAAGAAAGATCAGGTAGTACGTTGGAATGATGAATGTCAGGCCGCTTTTGACAGAATCAAAGAGTATCTCCAAGAACCACCCATCCTTATGCCACCGGTTGAAGGGAGACCTCTGATATTATACCTGACAGTGCTCGACAACTTAATAGGGTGTGTGCTGGGGCAGCATGACGAGTCTGGCCGAAAAGAGCATGCCATTTATTACCTTAGCAAAAAGTTTACCGACTGTGAGACCCGATACTCACTGCTTGAGAAAACTTGCTGCGCTTTGGTATGGGCTGCTCGCCGGCTGAGACAGTATATGCTGACTCATACCACCTTGTTGATCTCAAGGATGGATCCTATAAAGTACATATTCGAAAAGCCTGCTCTGTCTGGGAGAATTGCAAGATGGCAAATGATCTTGACGGAATATGACATTCAGTACACGACCCAGAAAGCCATCAAGGGAAGTGTATTGGCAGACCACTTAGCACATCAGGCCGTAGATGACTATCAATCAATGAACTTCGAGTTTCCGGATGAAAGCATCATGATAGTAACTGATTGTGAAGTACCTGGACCGGATGAAGGACCTGAGGAAGGATCCTGATGGTCTATGCACTTTGACGGAGCCTCCAATGCTTTGGGTAACGGTATCGGCGCCATAATCATATCACCTCAAGGTACTCATACTCCACTCACTGTCCGGCTGTGTTTCAATTGTACCAACAACATGGCCGAGTATGAGGCGTGCATCATGGGTCTTCAAGCTGCGATCGACCTAAGGATCAAGTTTCTGAGTGTCTTCGGAGATTCCGCTCTTGTGATCAATCAGATCAAAGGAGAGTGGGATACGAAACATCCAAATCTTATTCCTTACAGAGAATGTGTGGTGACCTTGATCCCCCACTTCACGAAGATAACCTTTGAACACTTTCCGAGAGAAGAGAATCAGCTGGCGGACGCGTTAGCTACAATGTCTTCTATGTTCAAAGTCAAATGGGATAATGAGGCTCCCCGAATCATCATCTGGAAACTGGACGAACCGGCATACTATTGTGATCTCGAGACTGAGTTGGTGACTGAGAAGCCTTGGTACCATGAGGTGAAGAGATATTTGGAAGCTCAGGAATACCCTGAAGGTGCCTCTATCAATGATAAGAAGTTCTTGAGGAGGTTCGCAGCGAAGTTCTTCCTTAGCAACGACATCTTGTACAAGCGAAACCATGATTCAACCTTACTGCGTTGTGTGGATAAGACTGAAGCAGAAAGGATCATGGAAGAGCTACATGAAGGGACCTTCGGTACACATTCCAGTGGACACACTATGGCTAAGAAGATCCTCTGGGCAGGATATTACAGGTCCACAATGGAAGCTGACTGCTACCAACATTCCAGGACATGCCATAAGTGCCAGATTTATGCAGACAAGGTGCATGTTCCTCCAGTTCCCCTGAATGTTCTGACTGCGCCTTGGCCGTTTGCAATGTGGGGCATAGACATGATCGGTGAGATTAAACCTACGGCATCTAATGGGCATCGCTTCATCCTGGTAGCGATTGATTATTTCACGAAGTGGGTCGAGGCAGCATCCTATGCTACGGTAACCAAGACTGTTGTGGCACGGTTCATTCGGCATAACCTGATCTGTCGGTACGGCGTCCCAGAGAGAATTATTACAGACAACGGTACCAATCTGAATATTAAGATGATCACTGAGCTCTGCGAGCAGTTCAAAATACAGCACCACAATTATTCTCCTTACAGACCGAAGATGAATGGGGCTGTAGAAGCAGCAAATAAAAATATTAAGAAAATCGTGCAGAAGATGACAGTGACTTATAAAGATTGGCACGAGATGTTACCGTTCGCTCTACATGGGTACCGTACCTCAGCTAGGACGTCAACCGGGGCAACTCCCTTCTCCTTGGTTTATGGTGTGGAGGCAGTCTTACCAATCGAAGTGCAAATACCCTCTCTCCGGATAATGAAGGATGCAAATCTGAACGAGGATGATTGGATCCAGACTCGACTTGATCAGTTAAACCTTATTGATGAAAAAAGACTTGCTGCTATCTGTCATGGTCAGACGTATCAGAAACGGATGATCAGGGCATTTAACAAAAAGGTCAGACCACAGGAGTATCAAGTTGGGGATCTGGTAATCAAACGAATCATCCTTCCTCAGAGTGATCCAAGGGGCAAATGGACCCCTACGTACGAAGGGCCATTTGTGGTTAAGCATGTGTTCTCAGGAGGAGCCATGATTCTAACCAACATGGATGGTGACGACCTTCCTCACCCCGCCAATACAGACATAGTAAAAAGATACTACGCATGAAAAAAGACCCGCTAGGCTGACATGCCTAGGCAAAAATTAGGGCTTCCCGGCGAACCAAAAGGGTTCGGGCAAAATGAAGGGATGAAATGAAAAAAAAAATCTGTACACCCGGCAAGTCGAAAACCTGAAAAGGCGGCTTGGGCAAAAATGGGTATCCCGGTGGACTGAAAACCCGAAAGGGCGGTCCAGGCAAAAATTAGGGATAAAAGCATAATACTATGTCTCATTGGATCACTTTGCATCCAGAATCCGGTATCTACATCATGTTCAGACGGCATCGATCAGTCAGCTTCATTTTCGTTTAGGTCATCAAGTGATGAGACGCTCGGAGCTATAAAGGCAATAGCAGAGTTGAAACCCAGTGGGATCATTCATTTCACGCAGCTGTTTTATTTTCTTTTGTACAAAACTTGTATAAACTCTTTCGCTTGGCGGCGTTCTCTTACCAGGACGTCAGCCTCTTGTACACAAAACACCTATTTTCAGGCCATTCAAAAAAATCAATACAAATATACTTTTCAGTTAAAAGTGCCAATTGTTTTTCTTTTTCTGTTTTGTTTTGCGAAGAACGTCCAAGGTTCAATTTGTGATATATGCATTGACGATAATTTGCTAACTCATAAATATTTGCATACGAAACAAAGGATTAATTACAGGTAACATTAGAAACAGGGGCAATAAAGAGTTGTCTAAGCAATCTAGTTGTTCTGTCCTCCAAGGCACCAAGGTAGGTTCAGCTAAAGAACATAACCAGGCACCTTAATTCCCCAGAGAGTGAGCCAGCAAGTCAGTACACTCTCTCCAAGTTATATTATCAGGCCTTAAGGAAGTTGGGTATCCTCCAGCAGATCTCAACATTCCCCAATGCAGTACATGCATTCTTAACAAGCGTCCCCGGCAGTCTCGGTCTAAAGATTGTTCCCCGGCGGTCCATCAAACATTCATTGGAGTCACTTCCCCGTACAATTCAAAACTTCCCCAAGAGAGTCCAACCTAGTTCCCCAGGAAAGTTGGAATCCATCTCGCCAAGCGGTAAGCTTATCCCCAGTAGATTCTGGAAGCTTATCCGCGCAGAGCACGAACGCGTCTCCCGGCTTTATTCAAAGAGTTATTTCCTTACCAGGATATAACTGGGTTATCCTCAGCCAAAAAGCCACGGAAAGAGCGTCCTCGACGAATTCTTCTTACCCGAGCGAAGTTTATCAACACTTCCAGCACAACAAGGGTATCCCCAGCAAGTTACCATCAACATTCCAGCAGAGTATCTCTCTCCCCACAGAGTATTGCTCCCCAGCAAGATCACTAGAGTACTTTTCTCCCCGCAGAGTTATCCATTTGCCAAGTCTATTCCCCAACGGAGTTATCTTCTCCTACCGGTATTCTTGCAACTATCATCCCCAGCGGAAGCAAAATCTATTCTCCAACATCAGCCCAGGAGTGACTTCCCGGCACCCGTCAAGGATCTACTTTCCTAGACGAAACATACATTCATAAAAATCACACTTCCATACATCATTATAGCATGCATAGACGCATCATATCTTACAAATCTCATTTATGTTGAGAACATCATCGCTTGATCCATATCATGCATTGCATATGACTGACCTCTACCTTTCAGGAAAAGATTCAGTTAAATTCTCAATCATATTTCAAGACCTAGACCGGTTCAGTTAATCGACTCCAAAGATTTCTTATCCAGTCCAAGGCCTTCTCTAGTCCAGCTAAATCGACCCCAAACAGATTTTTCTGATGAAGACTCAGTTGAAGTTATCCAAGGTTCTCTCAATGAATGTTATTGAGATTATAATTTCCTATGGTTCTCTCCCCGATCCTGCGGAGATGATAATTCCATTCCAGGTTTTTCTCAATGAACGTTATTGAGATTATAATTTCCTATGGTTCTCTCCCCAATGCTGCGGAGATGATAATTCCATTCCAGGTTTTTCTCAATGAATGTTATTGAGATTATAATTGCCTATGGTTCTCTCCCCGATCCTGCGGAGACGATAATTCCATTCCAGGTTTTTCTCAATGAATGTTATTGACATTATAATTCCCTATGGTTATCTCCCCAATGCTGCGGAGACGATAATTCCATCCCAGGTTTTTCTCAATGTTTGCTTTTGAGATTATAATTTCCTATGGTTCTCTCCCCAATGCTGCGGAGACGATAATTCCATCCCAGGTTTTGCTCAATGATTGCTATTGAGATTATAATTGCCTATGGTTCTCTCCCCGATCCTGCGGAGACGATAATTCCATTCCAGGTTTTTCTCAATGATTGCTATTGAGATTATAATTGCCTATGGTTCTCTCCCCGATACTGTGGAGATGGTAATTCCCACCAAGATTTCGCTCAATGATTGCTGTTGAAGTGAAGTTATCCAAGATTTTCTCAACGACTGCTGTTGAGGTTAAGGTCATCCAAGGTTCTCCCACCATTCCTGCTGAGGTAGTAACCACCCCTGGTTCATTCATCATCTTTTGAAGCTCCAGATCCAGCTCCTGTAACCAGTCAGGACACATCTATACAAAGCATCTGAAGACCAGCTCCTGCAACATGTCAGGTACTCATTTTTCTTTTGCAGGTACGCAAGTTCTCGCTAAGGAATCTCTTACGCGATCAACATCCAGATGGCATCTATAAGCCCATCATCTTATCCATCAATCTCCAAATGGCATCTATAAGCCCATTCCCATCATCACACTACTATGTGAGCGCAAATTTCTGGGCACTCTAGTGTCCAATCATCTTCCACCTTCGGATTACGAAAGGCACGTCAGCCAATCTGCATCCTCAGGTCTAAGAAGATTGAACAGGGGCAACTGTTGTACCCCAAAATTTTCCCTCCCATATTCTTCAAAGTTTGCCAAGTCAAAGCTTCAAGATTCCCCAAGGGTTGCACAGTGTAAGAGCCTCCTGAACAATCAAAATTAGGGTTTTGGTCCTGATCAAGAAAATGAAGTTTCCAAGGGTCCAATCAAGCCTCACATGCCTACAAATATGGTCAAGCATCCTCATACCAAGTTTCAAGACTTTCAATACAAAATTGCACAGTCAAAACCCTAATTGCACTACAGTCAACTGTAGGGGCAAAATGGTCATTTGACAGTCAAAAGTTCAAATTTTTGGTCAACATCTCATTTTGAAGCCACAAACATCATTTGATCAATGCTTGATCATGATTCTCCAAGCTTGGCTCAAAAAATCATCAAGATGCAAAAGTTTCCTTATTTGGACAACTGAAAAAGTCAACTGTAAATTGACCAGGGCTTAACTTTCACATGGATTATCAGAAAAATTCCATTCAAAGCTCATTTTGAAGATAAAGACATTTCCTACAACTCATATTCATACTTCAAGTCCAAGAAATGCTCTCACAAAAAGTTATCAATTTCAACATTATAGGTCATTTTCAAAAGTCAACAAAAAGGGACTTTAAGTCAAAGGCCATAACTTGAGATTGGTAAATCAAAATGACATGGGACCAAAGACATTGGTTAGAGGACTCAAAGACCTTTACAAAATGTCCAAGAACATGAGCAAAGCTTAACAATTGAGCAAGTTATGCCTTGTGAAAGTTGGGAAATTTTTGGATATTTTGAGAAGTCAACATTGATTCAAATGACCTAAAATTGCTAATGGGCCTCTTGTTCTTCCACAATTCATCATCCAAGACATGCACACGACCATTTGGCCCAAAGGGAAGTTTTTTATTATTTTTATTTATTTATTTGAATTTTTTATTACAATTAATTCATTTAAACTAAATAAAATATGAAAAAAAATGCTAAACTAATGAAATAAAATCTTTTGTGCAGAAAATACTCTCATTGGACACTCAAAATTCGTGCATGATCAATTAGGGAAGGATTGGATATGATTTGATATCAATTTGCATGAAAAGATTAGAAAATATCATGGCTTAAAAATCAAATATTACATTCATCAATTCATGGATTTTGGACCAATTTTATTTGACCTAATCATTCCATACATAAGCTGGATCAAAACCCTAGTGCTCACAACCCTAAGCTGCGCATAAAACTCCATTATCAAACTCAATTTTTTTGGCAAAAAATTCCAAATCTGAAAACCAGGTTAGGGGACGATCCAAGGCAAAAGACTTGTGCCATCACCTTCCTGAAGCTTCAAGGAAGGATTTCCAATTGAATTCAATCATCCCAACACCCAGAATTGGTATACAGAAATCAAGTTTTCTCATATTTTTTTCAAAATCGTATTTCAAGATTTAGACATTTTCATGGCATTTTGATTGTGTATTCATACTGAGTAATGTATTCTGAAGCTAACCATATGGATTAATTGTATTTTTATACACTATATGCAAATATGCCATTGTTGTTTTTTAGGGTTTGTAAAGCTTTGAATTAGGGTCTTTTGATTAAGGAACAATTGGCTCATGGGACCTAGGCTATCCAACTCAGCGCTCTTAGACGAACATAAAATGACCCTCGCGCCTAATTTCTAATGCAAGGACGCCTATTCGCTATTTTCCAGAAACTGGCCTAAGAGAACGTTTGTAAAACCGTTGCCAATGTTTGTGTTTCAGAAAGAAAAAAAAAACAACGAGGAAGATGATCTCGTGGCATCAGTTGATTGGCTGGTTCAAATTTCGCGCGTAAAGCGCCCCACTAACCATTATTTATTTTATATTTATTGTTTGTTGTTTAAGGTACAATACGCGCGTTTGGCTTGGTTGGCAAGGCTTGCAAGTGGTAATGTTCAGGACCTGGGTTCGAGTCCCAGGTCCCCACTTCCTTTCATGTTATTTTTCACATAATACTCCTATGCAGGTTCAACGCTAACGGTGCCATGCACCCTCAAAATCAAGCCCTCCACGCGTATGCCAGGACCAATCAAAGGGTCATGATTGCAGGACTATGATGGACGTCAGTCAACGCCTGGACATCCTAGTGGCAAAAGTCAAAGAGGCCAAGGTTGATGGGCCTAAATTGCTAAGGAGAAACCTCCAAAATTAGGGGCAGACCCCCTAGGTTTGCAAACTTTTTTCATTCTTTGTTTTTTTTATTATTATTTTTACTTTCTTTAATTATTGTTTTTTTAATTAATTTAATTATTTTCCATAAAAAAACACAAAACCATAAAAAAAATCAGAAAAGATGAAAAAATAATAAATATTTTATTTTAGTATTTTTGTAAATAAATTGCATATAATTAAATTTAGTTATTAAATTAGGATTAATAGTAGTGTTTTCTTAATTAATTTAAAATTGGTAGAATTAGGGTTCATAATAATTTTTTATCCCTTTTTATTTTCTTTCATAATAATTAAATATTAAATATTTATTTTTATAATTAAATTGCATGTAAATTAATTAGGGTTAATTTTAGGTTAAAACTTTAACATGTTTTCATAATAAAATAAAAATTGTAGAATTAGGGTTAGCGTGTTATTTTAATTAATTCTTTTTCATTAAAACCAAAAAATACCAAAAAACAATTTCTTTTCTTTTTTTAATTAATTAATTCCATCATTTAATTTAATTTTGCAAAAAGGGTCCAACACCCTCGTCTTAATTCTTATTTAATTCGCGTGTTTATTTCTTTTTCGTTTAATATTTATGTATCTCTCCCAAGGCCTTGTAAATTAATTTCTTGCACTTTACTTTTCTTTTAATTCTTTACTTTTCTGTCAAATCGGGTTCAAGAAATTTTGGCGATGTGGACCCGCGCCTTTTGTAATAGCTTAGAATCTTTTACTTCCCGCAATTTTTTAACTGTTAATCAAGGCATGCAAGAATGAATGAAAAATAAAAACAAACGATAGATCACCAATAACATGACAAAAGACAAAAATATCTGAAAACGACACACAAATCACACACCACCCCTAGGGTACGCCTCACTGTTGCCTTGCCTCGAAAGGTGATCGTCGAGTAGAGGATGTCTTAGTAAGTCCTCATGATCCGGGAACCTGGCATGAGGGTAGCTTCTAAGGTGTCTTCCTATTGCTCTGGTGATCACCATGTCCCGAACCTCGAATTGACCCAAACACCTCCAACGGTGGTGCTACCTACCTCTCAATGGTGGGATGGCACTACTTTAAAGGACATTTACACAGACGAATTCCTTAGGGTAGGTAGACGACTCTAGATACTTGCTCTAATTTCAAAACAAATCAAAAATACTTTTCACACCGACACCTTTTCAAAAAGCTTTCGAAAGCAATTTTTCAAACACTCTTGAGGACCGATACAAGAGTCGAATTGGAATTTTCAAAGAAACTTTTTAAAACCCACAGTTGAAAAGCAAACAAACCATTTTGAAAACACAAGTGAGCAAGTATCTAAGAGCCCATGGATAACCATGGATAGAAAGGGTGCTAACACCTTCCCTTTCTATAACCTACCTCCTGAACCGAGAGCGATCTCTTTAAGGAATTTTTCTGTGCTTTTGTCCTTTCCATTTGGAGAAAATAAAAGACGGTGACGACTCTTGCTTCCGCGACATTTCGCGAACCAGCGTTAAACAGTCAGTTCCAGATCCACCGATCACAGAACTGGCGACTCTGCTGGGGAGATATTATAAAGTGAGGTGTACCTTAGGACTAAGATCATTGTGTTTTCAATTGTTTTCCTTCTGTGCTTTAAATTGTGGGTTGCTTGGGAGTTCTATAGATCCTAACCCGGATCTGGGGGATACCTTCTTAGAA
The DNA here is from genome assembly GCA_948472305.1 of Vicia faba. Classification (NCBI taxonomy): domain Eukaryota; kingdom Viridiplantae; phylum Streptophyta; class Magnoliopsida; order Fabales; family Fabaceae; genus Vicia; species Vicia faba. The sequence goes on from OX451740.1 coordinate 898,917,941, forward strand.
AGTAGCAACAAGGCTGTGAGGGAACTGTGCGGGGTATACCGACATGGTTGAAACAGTCTGCTACGTTGATGTGGCACTTTGGTGTGTACCGGTAACCCTTTAGTTCAGTCAAGGAGAGTACGGGGCCTCCGCGTGGTGTCGTGAAGCATCAACAGACCTTAGGAACGTTAATTGAACTATCTTGGCCTCTTTAGGGTAGTGAGATAACTGACTTTGGTGCAGTCCGAGGTTGGTTGATACTCGATACTACACTCAACCATGGGTTGCTTTCCTGGAATATTTCAGTCGCCAGTTCAGTGGCTAAATCGAAACGATGAACAATGAAAGCAATCCCGTGATATTGGGACCCTTTGATACATTTGACCATGGCAGACAGTAGTAAGCCTTTTCTCATCAATCAAGTTTAGTTGATCAACTCGAGTATGGATCCAATCATCTTCATTCAATCCTGCATCCTTCATAATTCTTAGAGAGGGGATCTGAACCTCAATAGGCAAGACGACTTTCATGTCGTATACCAAAGAATAGGGTGTTGCACCGGTAGATGTGCGAGCTGTAGTACGATACCCATGGAGAGCAAATGGTAACATCTCATGCCAGTCTTTGTATATGACTGTCATTTTCTGTATGATCTTTTTAATGTTCTTATTTGCAGCTTCGACAACACCATTCATCTTTGGTCGATAAGGGGAAGAATTGTGATGCTGAATCTTGAATTGCTCGCATAGGGCAGTGATCATCGTATTGTTTAGATTCGTACCATTGCCTGTGATGATCCTCTCCGGGATACCATAACGACAGATGAGATTCTTCTTGATGAACCAGGCGACTACATTCTTGGTAACGGAAGCGAAAGAAGCTGCCTCCACCCACTTTGTAAAATAGTCAATGGTTACTAGGATGAAGCGGTGTCCATTGGAGGTCGTTGGCTTGATTTCCCCAATAATATCAATTTCCCATATAGCAAAGGGCTAAGGATCCGTCAAGACATTCAGAAGAACCAGAGGTACGTGCACTTTGTCAGCATAGATCTGACACTTGTGGCAGGTTCGAGAGTGTTGATAGCAGTCTGCTTCTATGGTAGACCAATAATAGCCTGCCCGTAGGATTTTCTTCGCCATCGTATGCCCACTGGAATGGGTGCCAAAAGTGCCTTCATGTAACTCGGCCATGATCCTTTCGGCTTCAACCTTGTCTACGCACTGAAGTAACACAGAGTCATGGTTGTGTTTGTAAAGAATGTCATTACTAAGGAAGAACTTAGCGGAGAATCTTCTTAAGAACTTCTTATCATTGACTGAATCTCCCTCTGGATATTCTTGAGCCTCGAGATACCTCTTGACTTCGTGAAACCAAGGCTGGTCCACTACATTTTCAGTATTAATCTCGTGGCAGTGTGTTGGTACATCCATTCGTTCAATGGTGATCTGGGGAGCCTCGTTATCCCAATTAAGTTTAAACAAAGATGACATTGTGGCTAGTGCATCTACTAGCTAATTTTCTTCTCGCGGGAAATGCTCGAAGGTAATCTTCTCAAAATGTGGTAGCAATTGCAAAACATGTTCTTTATAAGGGATAAGGTTAGGGTGTTTTATATCCCATTCCCCTTTGATCTGAATGATGACCAAAGGTGAATCTCCAAATACATTCAAGGATTTGATCCTCAAGTCTATGGCAGCTCTGAGACCAAAGATGCATGCTTCGTATTCTGCCATGTTGTTTGTACAATTGAAGCAGAGTCTTGTTGTAAAGGGAGTATGACACCATTCTGGAGATATGAGTACAGCACCAATACCATTGCCAAACACGTTGGATGCTCCATCAAAGAACAGGGTCCATCGGGATCCTTGTTCAGGTCCGTCATATGGCCAGAATTCTTTACAGTTGTCTAACGTCATGATGTCTTCATCCGAAAATTCTAACTTCATGGACTGGTAATCTTCTACAGCTTGGTGAGCAAGATGATCAGTTGATACACTGCCCTTTATTGCTTTCTGGGTAGTATATTGTAGTCACATTCCATCAGGATCATCTTCCATCTCGCTATTCACCCAGAGAGATCAGGCTTCTCGAAGATGTATTTGATCAGATCCATTTTAGATATCAACAGGGTAGTATGAGTAAGCATATATTGTGTTAGCCGACGAGCAGCCCATGCCAGAGCGCAACAAGTTTTCTCGAGTAGTGAATATCTTATTTCACAGTCAGTAAACTTTTTGCTCAGGTAATAAATAGCGTGCTCTTTTCGACCAGACTCGTCATGCTACCCCAGCACACACCCCATTGAATTCTCTAAAACAGTCAGATACATAATCAATGGTCTTCCCTCGACTGGTGGCATCAAAACAGGAGGCTCTTGCAGGTACTCTTTGATTTTGTTGAAAGAAGTTTGGCATTCATCATTCCATTTGACTACTTGATCTTTCTTCAATAGTTTGAAGATTGGCTCACAAGTAGCTGTTAGGTGAGAAATGAATCTGGCAATGTAGTTTAAACTTCCCAAGAATCCTATGACTTCCTTCTCAGTACGAGGAGCAGGCATCTCTTGTATCGCTTTCACCTTGGCAGAATTTACTTCAATACCATTGTTGCTGACGATAAAGCCTAGGAGTTTACCAGACCTTACCCCAAATGTGAATTTATTTGGGTTCAACCTCAGCTTGTACTTCTTTAGCCTCTCAATTAGTTTATGTAAATGATCAAGATGCTCTTCTTCTGTTTGAGATCTAGCTATCATGTCGTCCACATAGACCTCTATTTCGTGATGTATCATGTCGTGAAATAAAGCTACTATGGCACGCTGATAGGTTGCCTCAGCATTCTTCAGTCCGAACAACATCACCTTGAAGCAGAATGTGTCCCACTGTGTGACAAATGTTGTTTTCTCCATGTCCTCATGTGCCATTTTGATTTGGTTGTAGCCTGAGAAACCGTCCATGAAAGAAAACACTTTGTTTTATGCTGTATTCTCGACTAGGATGTCAATATGGGGAAGTGGGAAATCATTCTTAGGGCTTTCCCTATTCAAATCTATGTAGTCCACGCACATTCCTACCTTGCCATCTAAGAGATAAGCACAAGGTATTTTTCAAATGAGCTAAGCATCTAAGAGCCCGTAGATAATTGCGGATGGAAAGGGGGCTAACACCTTCCCTTTCCATAATCTACCCCCTTACTCAGAAATGCTCTCGAAAGGTATTTTTCTGTTCTTTTCACCCTTTCCTTTGTTGGATAAAAGAAAAATGGGTGGCGACTCTTGTTTACCGCAACATTTTCAAATACAAACGCAAAACCATTATAACAGTCGGTTCTGCCACCGTATCACACTGCCACAGGTGATTCAGACAATAACATGTCATGCCCCTTGACTATGGATTGTTTGTCATTGGATTTGAAGTGATTTTGTTCATTGAGAAAATTTCCGTTCATTGGATATTCGTCGTGCAAATTTCTCTGTTGTCAAACAATTAGCTATATACAAACAGCGGTATTCAAACAGTGCAAAGTTTAAGTTTGTCTTAAAGTTTTGAAAATTCATTTTTATCAGATAAAATAATTATGTAAGAATATGAATTCGACTCAGAATTTATAGTAAGCCTTATAGGAGTCAGGATACCTTTTGTAATAGTATGCTTTCGAACTAACCCATGCTTCAATTAGGACTTTTAAGGGGTTGTAATGTGGCATGTTTCGTGGTTTAAGAAACAAAGGATAAGGCTCAAAGTTTATTTGTACCCACCCGTTCTTCATGATGTTCTACAGTCCTAAACTCAGTTAATTGTCTGTTTGAACTCCTATTGAATCTGGAATGATATTTTGGTGATGGTTTGGATAACTTAAGTTTATTGGAGAAGGCTTTCATTTTTGCAACATTTTTACGTTGTCGAGGATTTGTAGAGACCTCTTTTTTTATTTATTATCCCTAATTTTTGCCTAACTATTTTTGTTTTGAGACTACAGTCAGCAGGATGCCCCAGTTTTTCTTAAGTCTTCTTCGTAAGTTTTGACTCAGTTGGCTTTTCTTTTGAGAGATAATAACTGCCTGTTTCACGGGGAACCATCACCGTCTTTTGATTCAGAAGGATATTTTTGATGTCATTCATTATGTACAAAGTGAAATCTTGCGACTGAACGCACATTTGAATTAACTGAGAAACTACCCTGCCTCAGGTTATGATTAAAGGTTTCAGTTTGTGCGAAAAAAATAACTCCTACTCCTTTAGCTCAAAGGGGTTAACTATGGATTATCTTCCTTATAACTCCACTATTTAGGGTTTGAAACAACGCATGTACATCATCAACAAGGTATATCCAAAATCATATTGTATGAGATTATGGTATTATTTTCGTCATCCTCCCTCTAAAGGCTTAAGGCTTGTAGTCGAGAGTTGAATATCATAAAAAAAAAAGGTAAAAGCATAATTTTAGTATAGTGAAAACGAATGGATTAACTCAAGACAAACATATGCAATGCATTAGTGAGAATAACCAAAGACTGACATAAAGATAATTATTTAAGTAAATAAAGAAGTTACAACTGAAAATTCGAAAGAACGAAAGCTTCTCCGCCTAAATTTCTTACTTCAGGTGGTGTGTCTTTGAAGGGTGACAGAAAAACTCCAGTTGACTATCTTGAGTAAATTCCAACACTCCTTCGTCAATCAGGTCTTGAATCTTGTTCTTCAATTCCCAATAGTGCTTAGTGTCGTGTCCTTGACTGTTGGAGTGGTATGCGCACTTTTCATTGTGTTTGTAGCAGGGAGCAGAAGTATTAGGTTTTGAGGAGGTTCCTTTAATATAACCAGTTTGGCTTCCAACATATGATGCAATTCTTGAGCCAAGGTGTTGTACCCCAAAATTTTCCCTCTCATTTCTCAAATAATCTCTCACAAGATCTCCTTTGGTTCAAGACTGCACTAGGGTTGATCAGCTCAAGACACCTCCTCAAGCACTAATGACTGAAAATTAGGGTTTGAGATTACACAAGGATAAATAGACTTTTAATGCTCCATATGACTTTCATGGATCATTTTGGACCCTCAAGATTTCCCATGCCAAGTTTCAAGTCTTGGATCACATTTTTGCTCAGCCAATTGATCAATTGACCTAAAATCAACTGTATTGGGGAAAAGTCAATTATGGTCAATTTACAGTCAAAATTCATAATTTTTTATCCATATCAACATTATGAACTCACATATGTCATTTGATCAAGTTTGTATCACAATTCCTCAAGAAGTTTGATAAGATCATCAAAAGGGCAAAATGGTCAAAATTAGGGTTTTGACTGAGAAGGTGCAATTTCTGATATTTGACTTGGAAAATGATTGATTGGTTTAAGTTATGATCTCAAGGATTCAAATGCATAATTTTGACCTAATAGCATGGCTCAAAACATCTCTCAAGATCAATTGGTTGACAGATGAATTTTCGGTCAACTATTCAAAAGTCAATTGTACACTGAAAAGTCAAACTTTGACTTTTTGGTCAAAATCAAGTGTCAAAGATCACAATTCATCAAAACATGTCAAAATATGAAACTTGTTCATCATGAAATCAAAAAGTTAAGATTTCATTTTGAAAAGTCAAATTTTCTAAACTTAGAAATTTTTCTAAGTGTTGAAAATTTTTCTAAGTCAGGATTTTGACCCAACTTCATGGCAATTTTTCACATAGTTACATGATGAATTTTCAAAAATGTCCAACATGTAGGTTGTATAGGATGTTACAAGCTTTCCAAAATATCCAAGACCTCATTGAGATCATGTTTGAGCAAGGAGAATCGAAGGCAAGAAGTTAGGGTTTTCAAACTTGAATTACAAGCCATTTTGTGAAGAACACATGAACCAAATCCATGCTAGGCTGCATAATCTTTGCTTTGCATGCCTAAAACTTGTTTTTCACTCCATAATTAATGTTTTTCACAACTGATAGCGTCATTCTCCAAGCATTTGAGCCATTATCCAAGTTGCATTTCCATTAATGGCACAAAGTAACATTGTCATTCTAGTAAAGAGGCTTTAATCACAAAGTCAACTATTCTTGAGCTTTAAATTTGTTCCTTATGCACAAGCATCCTCTACACAATCAGATAAGTATGTTTAAAGTGCCTAACCACTCTAGTTATCTTTGTACTTGTGCATTGGAACCACACTTCTCAAGCTTTCTTAAAAATCAAGCAAAAAGCCATAACATGTGAACTTGTACTTCTGATCAGCAAAAGCTCTCAAAACCTTTTCCTATACATTGAGACACTATTATGCAACCTAACACATGAGCTTGAACACCCTGAAGCACTCCTAAACTCCCTCTAGCCAGAAATTTCTTCAAAACACCATTGTTGTGCAAGTTCTGATTTTGAACTTCAAACTTACATTTCCCTCGTGCGTTCTTTGATCTTTTAGTTCCTAAAGCTTCCTTACATAAAATATAAACCATCCCACACCCTGTTACACGACTGTAAATCCATCTTCATCAACTTCCATAGCCAAAAACAGAGCATTGCAGTTGGACTTCTCCAGACCATTCCAGCCACTCTCAACTCAAGCTAAGCATTGCATTAGCTTCCTAGAGACTCGAGGAAGCTAACCCGATCATTGCAGCATCTTGAATCAAGCTCAAACTCATTTCACGATTTCCAGTTTTGAGGTTTTTTTTTTGAACTTCTATCTTCTCATTTAGGCATTGTTAGGCTTGCATTTATGAAGATAAAATGTAGACATCATTGCCCTGAAACTATACATGTCCATAGATTTCATTTATGTTGCTTGAGTAGGGAGAATTTTGAGTTTGAACCTCTGAAAATATTTTGGTCAGAATTTGTACTGTTAGCAATTCATGTTCATATTTGAGAATTAGCTTAAGTTATTTATATATTCATAATCGTGAGGAAATTTCTAACAAGTTTGATGTTGGAAGTTTTGTGAATGGATGAGAAATAAATGAGTTATAGGTCCTTTGGCTGGAAGTTGAAGATGAAGTTCTTTCAGGACTTGATTTATATTATATATTTGTTTTTTTGTTTATATGAGTGGATGTATAGCCATCCTATTGGTAAAGCGCGCGCCTGTTAACCTTTGGGACCTGGGTTCGAGCCCCAGTGGTACCCTTTTGCTCTTTTTCACATTTTCCTTCCACTTTTTTTGTTTGAAACAAGCGCTGGGCCCCCAACAGTTGGGCTTTCCATTTTTTTCTTTTGCTAACCCTTGTTTCACTTTTACACCCCTGGCCCATTTTTCTTTATTATTTCATTTTCATTTTTTTATTTTCATTATATTTTTATTTTCATTACATTTTTATTTTCTTTAATATTTTTATTATTATTATTATTATTATTATTATTATTATTATTATTATTATTATTAATATTATTATTAATTTCATTAATAAAAAATCCAAAAATATTTTGTTTATTATTTTTATACTTACTTAGTTTATTTTCTCTATAAATACAAAAAGACTAAAAAAAACATTTTTCTTAATAAATTTAATTTCTTTTTAGACTTAGGTTTAATCGTCATATTATTTTATTTTCTTAACTAAAATTAATTTAGAACTTAGGTTTCTTTTAATTAATTAATTTTATCATTTTATTTTTATTAATTTAAAACCTTTTTCGTAAAAAAACATGTTTAATTAAATTTCTTTCTTAATTAGCTTAAGTTTAATTTTGCTTATTTTTAATTAATAATTTTCCTAAATTAGGTCAAGACCAAACCCCTTTCATAAAATCCAAACAAAATCATTTATTTTTCCATTTGCATTTGTACATTATTATTTTTTCAATTATTGTACATTTATTCAATATCGTTGTAATAGATAATTATGTTTAATTTTCTTGCAAAATCCCCATTTGTAAATTTGTACACCCCTCCCCTAATGATGTAATAGCTTAGTATTTTTATTTTCCATAATTTATCGCTTTATATAAATGCTAGTAAATTAGGGTTTGTATGGAAAGATAAAATCAACAAATTAGCAAACCCTAATTCAAGACAAAACAATGCATGTAAATCAACACACTTGCACCCTTAGGGTAATTCCACTTTGTTGCCTTATAAAAATGTCCATGTTATGCATGTGAGATATCTTAGTAAAGCAATCAAAAAATACAAGATCATAGTCTCTCGATGACGCTATCATAGTTTCCTTTAAAAAATGATCTTAGTCCCTCAAAGAGAAATGCTAAGATATCTTACAACATTGTTATCATGGCTATACGATGACCCGCGTTCGTCCCTTTACATCCAAAGATAAGGCTTCTTACCAAATCAATGGTAAGATAGCAATATCAAAGGAAAGGAAGAAATGAAGTAAGACTTTTGAGTATGTAGATTGTTCCTAGTTGCTTGCTCAATTTCAAATCAAAATATCCTTGCTTACTTTCAAAACAAACACCAACACTATCAAAAAAACACTTTCAAAACATTTTTCAAACATGAAACATTTTCAAAATCTCAACACTTTGTATATGTTCTTACGAACGAGAACTATTACAAAGTTTGCCTAAACGAAGGCGCCTTTTCAAAATACTTTCAAAAACAACACAAAGCACATTTTAAAACAAAAGCAAGTTATCTAGCAAGCAACTAAGAGCCCATAGATAACTATGGATGAAAAGGGTGCTAATACCTTCCCTTTTCATAATCTACCCCCCGAAATCAAGAATTAATCTCAAAGGTCTTTCCTGTTCTTTTCAGCCTTTCCTTTTGGATAAAAGAAAAGTCGGTGGCGACTCTTGCTAACCGTAACATTTGTGATAAAATGAAAAACACCCAAGTCAGTTCTCCCACTGTATCATAGAACTGTCGACTCTGCTGGGGATAATCTTAAAAGTGGGGTTAACTTAGGGCTAGATCACCTTTATTTGCTTTCATTCTTTGACTTGTTCGCTTTACATTTTGGTTCCTTGTTTAACCTTGTTCTAATCCTCTACCCGAATTTGGGATACCTTATAGGTAAGTAGCAATACGTTGTGGAAATTGTACGGGGTATATCGACATGGTCTAAGCAGTAGCTACATTAGTGTGACATATTTGTGGGTACCGGTAGCCCTTGAGTAGTCAAGGAGAATACGGGGCCATTGAGTGATGTCATGAAGCACTAACTGACTTTTAGAACCTTTACTTGACCAACTTGGCCATTAGGACGTAGTGAGATGACCGGCTTTGGTGAAGTCCGAAGTTGGTAGATACTCGATACTACAATCATTGAGGTTTTATTTTCGGAATATTTTGGTTGCCGTGGAAGAGGCATGCGCTAAAACAATGCCCGAGAAGAGAAATCAGTGATATTGAGATCCCTTAGAACCTGGTTACTATTTATATGACAGGTTTGAGCCAACTAAACTTCAAGAGGGTACTTACCTATAATACTCCACGCAAGCCTAAACCTAAGGACTTTTTTTTCCTTATTTGTATATATTTACTTTGTACATGACATCATAAACATCATAACATCATACTCATTCTCACTAACCATTTCAACGATTCTTGGGATTTATCTTTGTTCTGTTTTGTAGAACATGGCTTCTATCCGCGGGAATACTATACAAGTCAATATCGTAAGAATTCCTCCTCAACTCAAAGAGTTAGCATCAAGGGTTCCTGAGAATTTTCCATTCACCGAAATACATGGTCGACTCCTAAGTTTGGTTACCTCTAACACTGATGAAGATTTGATGAAGGTGATCTTCCAATTCCTTGATCCTCTATACCATTGCTTCACTTTTCCCGATTATCAACTTGTGCCAACTTTGGAAGAATTCTCTCAACTCTTAAGGATTCCTATTCTCAATCAACTACCCTTTAACGGTACGAAAAGAGATCCAAAACCTGAAGAGATTTCCCAAGCACTACACTTGCAACCATCTGATTTCACAACTAATTGGGAAACAAGGAGTGGTGTCAAAGGTTTCTTAGCCTAGTTCTTGTTCGAGAAAGCTCAAGATTGTTGGAACTCTTTGGACTTACAAGATTTTGAAGAAATCTTGGCCCTTCTCATCTATGGGATGGTTTTGTTTCCAAACCCTGACCAACTCATAAATGTAAATGCTGTCAAGATCTTCATGTCTCACAATCCAGTGCCTCCTTTGTTGGGAGATATCCTACATTATTTTCACTCTCATACTATGAGGAAGAAGGGGATCCTCATGTGTTGAACTCCTCTCTTAGCAAGATGGTTTATTTCTCATCTTCCACGATCTATTTTGAAAAATGAGCAAGGTTCAAGATGGTCCCATAGGTTGATGACTCTCAGACATTCATATGTTCATTGGTGTTCCCGATCCTTGGAGAATGTTACTATCATCGACCGTTGTGGTGAATTCCATAATGTCCCTTTATTTGGAATTAGAAGAGGTATTACCTATAACCCTTGCTTAGTCTTACGACATTTTGGATACGCCCGAAGGGATGGTCTACATGAGATGCTCATTCAAGGAATGGTATTTGACTATGAAAGTGACGATCAAAACTACCGTCAGAGGTTTATCCGAGCTTGGAGAATGGTGAGAAAGGTGGATAGTAAGACGTTGGGACACAAGAATTCCATTCCCCTCGAGCCTCACCTTAAGTGGGTACGAGCTCATGCTCAGAAACTTGTGATGCCTTATCCCTCCATCTTACCAGTTATCATGGAACCTGTGGTTGAAGGAGATGTTCCCTACACTGTCCTCCACCCCGACATTCCAACTTCTCTCAAAGACTTGAAAAAAGGATGGATTCAACTAAAGGAAGAACGAGATACTTTCAAAGCTCAATTTTATGCTAGCGAGAAGAGGGTCTTGGAGCTTACGAAGCAGCTACAAGAAGAGCAAAGTGTGAACGCCTACCTTTCACCAAAAAGGATGCGCTCAGTCTTTTTATCTTAGAAAGTTATTTTGTAAGCCCAAGAGGCATGTTGTAATCTTTTCAAGATAATTAATGAAAATTAACGTTTGTTCATTATGTTGTCTATGCAAATTTAAATTCCATAAATCCTTAAAATCATTTTCATATACATCTTCCATGCATCATAACATGACAGGTTTTTCACATAATAGGTTTCCTTATCTTTCTGCTATTTATTTCAGCAAGATGGATCTAGAGAAAACTGTGAAGGATCTTCAGGCATAAAACTCTCAATTCCAAGAGACGCTACTGGCCCTAGCCAAGGGGCAGCAAGATACGATGGCATTGCTGGCAGTTAAGAAGAAGCCCAAGAAGAGAGCCCTAGTCAACATAGGGAGAAGGTTCAAAGAGTCGGTTCGTCAGATCCCGATAGTGGAAGACTCATCTGAAGAAGACGAGAATCAGATTAGTGAGGTTAGGAGTACCCAGGCTGACTGTGTTAATTATCAAGCATCTGATGACGATTATTTTGACGAGTAATATCCACCCGCCAATGTCAAGTACAAGTAGTTAGAAGACAGGTTGAAGGCTGTTGAAATCCAAGTCGTCCCCGGTTTATATTTTGATGATTTGGGTTTGATCTCTGGGGTTGTTATTCCCCAAAAATTCAAAATACCAGTCTTTGCAAAGTACGATGGAGTTTCTTGTCCAAAACTTCACCTGAAATCTTATGTGCGCAAGATACAGCCGCACACTGCTGATAAGAAACTCTAGGTTCACTTTTTCCAAGAGAGCTTGACCAGAATGCAACTAGAATGGTTCTACCAGTTAGATGGTTCCCATATCAATACTTTGGAAGACTTAGCTATCGCCTTCTACCATCGGTACCAGTATAACACCGACTTGGCGCCAACAAGAGTCCAGTTACAAGATATGACCATGGGTAAGAATGAAGGATTTAAATAATATGCACAAAAGTGGATAGACCTCGCCAGTAGGGTTCAACCACCTTTAACTGATAGAGAGCACATTGACATGTTTATGGGCACTTTATCTGGTCCTTTCTTTAACTTGTTGGTTGGTTGTTCCTCTTCCGGACTCACCGAGTTAATCTTAACTGGTGAAAGAGTTGAAAGCGGCATCAAAAGTGGGAAGATCTCTGTGGCATCTTCCTCCACTTCCAATCCTGTCAAGAAACCTTTTACCTCAAAGAAGGAAATCAATGTTGTGTACGGGGAAAGGGCTCGTACTAAGAAGAATGATCATCTGTCTGTCGATGTTGTCCGAATCTCCAATCCAACTCCTACTCCAAGACCATCTGCAAATCACCAACAATTCGAAACTTCGAGAAGACAATTTACGAGGTTAGGCATGTCACTATATCAAGAACTTCAACATTTGCTAAAGGCTAATTTAGTGACAGTGCACGATCCACCTGCCAACCCAGATACCTCTTCACCAAAGTATAATCCGAACGCTAAATATGCTTACCACTCAAGCAGCATCGGGCATGAGATTGACTAGTGTTGGGCCTTGAAGAATAAAATTCAGGATTTGATTGATAACAAGACTATTGAGTTCGATCCTCCTCTAACTCCGAATGTAATCACCAAGCTTATGCCAAATCATGGAAAGGGTGTTAATGTTGTTAAAGATACAATTTTTGTTGCCGCTGTTGAAGACTTGACTACTCCTTTGAATATCATCAAAAATAATATGTTGAAAGTCGGGATCTTCCCTGGCTGTGTGAAAGATTGTGTTTGATATGCCAAACAACTCAATGGATGTGAAGGGCTGAAGGAAGGTATTCAACGCCTGATGGATAGCCAAGAAATTCTATTTGAGAAGACCCCACTTGCCCAATGTTTGATTAACAAATGTGAAGATCTCTCCATCATTACCATCTCAAACAAGCCTCTTAGGATCACCTCCAAAAGTCCTATTAGGATTTCAAATGAACCCACTGTTTCTCCCTTAATAATTACCAATCCCTGACCAATTCCCTATTCTTCAAACAAGGCAGTGCCATGGAACTATGGTGCTGAGGTGTTTTATCATGGGATTAAACAAGATGCTTGGATCGAAGAAGAAAAAGCTGATGATGTTAGTAACATAACTGGCTCAAGCAAAGTAACCAGAACTGGGAGAATATTTTCACCTAATATCTCACCACCAGTTGTTACAAAGGCACCCATCTGCATGACTGCTGCCAAGCCAAGTACTGATACGAGAGGGAAAGAGAAAGTTGTTAAGTCGGTCGTGACAGAAATACCCACAAAGGACGTTGCTGATGGAGAACCCTCCGCTCGTGAGATGGATGAGATCTTGAAGATGATAAAAATGAGCGACTTCAAGATTGTGGAACAGTTGGGGAAAACCCCTTCTAAAATTTCTATGTTGTCATTACTACTCTATTCGGATGCCCATGCTCGGACATTAATCAAATTCTTGAAAAAACCTCATGTCCCCCATGAGACAACAACGAACCAATTTGAGAATTGCGTGTCTAGCTTAACGATTGATAATGGCTTGGGATTTTCAGATGTTGACCTAACACCGCTTGGGAAGAATCACAATAAAGCTCTACATGTTTCTGTCGATTGTAAGGGGACCACCCTAGCACATGTTCTAGTCGACACTGGTTCTTCTCTATACGTGTTACCCAAAGGGGCGTTAGACCGTCTAGACTATGAAGGTTTAGTCTTAAAGCCAAGTGATATCATTGTAAGGGTGTTTGACAGATCAAAAAGAACAGTTCATGGGGAGGTAGATCTTCTAATCAAATTGGGATCCCAAATCTTCAAATCCGCCTTCTACATTATAGATATCCGTCCTGCCTATTCTTGTCTATTGGGTCGCCCTTGGATCCTTAAAGTTGGGGCGGTAACCTCAACTCTTCATCAGAAACTCAAATATCCAGTCAAGGGAACAATTGTCATTGTCTATGGAGAAGAAGAGTTTATGGTAAGTCACCTCAACTCGTTCAAGTATGTAGAGATGGATGGAGAATTCATTGAGACCTCGTGTCAAGCCTTTGAAGTCGTGCCACCAATGGTTGTTGCCACCAAATGTTCCTCTGATGAATCCAGAGTTGTTAAAGTTGTACTGAAGATGGTTTCAGTCAAAGATGCTCGTGCTACAATTGAAGAAGGAAACTCTGATACTTGAAGGAAACTCCTTGATATCCCATTCAAAGCAGACAATTTTGGTTTGGGCTTCACCTTCAAAGCTCAGAAGGAAGTGAGGCGTGCTCGTGCAGGAAATCCACCTCTCCGCATTGGAAGCCATGAAGTTAATGCCGTGGGTGATTCGGATGATGAAGCTGCATTTAAAGATTGGGTGTATCCAACTACAACGGAGCTGAATAATTGGCATGCAAAGGACTTCGTGCCCATATCCTTCATTGAGGATTAATCTACTTGTTATTGCTTTTCTTTCAATTCAAGAACATTTTGTCTGTAATATTTAACAATTACTTTTAAGCCATGTGTCTGGCCCAGGGCACTTTGGTCCATTAAGGGTTTTATTTATGTTCATCAAATCATATGATCATTCAATACAAATCATTTGACTCTTTTGCATTCAAATATTTATGCTCATTGTCTTTCTTTTCCTTCAAATACATTTTTCAAAATAGCCATGTATCTTACATGCACACACACTCTTGCAGGTCCTCATCCACTCTGGATCCAATTACTAATGACTCTACTATTGCCGACTATGACTTCGAATGTCCAAATAACCAAGCTGAAGACAAAGGCGAGGAAGATTGTGAAATACTGGGAGAACTATCCAAACTTCTATTACAAGAGGAAAAAGCTATTCAACCGCACGAAGAGTCAGTTGAAGTCATCAAACTGGGTACCGAGGAAGACAAGAAGGAAGTTAAGATTGGTGTTAACTTAGAAGACAGTGTCAAGAGCATGTTGGTTCAAATGTTGCATGATTATGTGGAAGTATTTTCTTGGTCTTATGAATATATGCCAGGGTTGGATACCGACATCGTAGTTCATCGTCTGCCGACAAAAGAAAACTATCCTCATGTCAAACAAAAGGTTTGTCGCATGAGGCCCGACATGTCTGAGAAGATCAAAGATGAAGTGATGAAACAGTTTGATGCAGGATTCTTAGCTGTGACATCTTATCCCCAATGGGTTGCCAATGTGGTTCTAGTGCTAAAGAAAGATGGAAAAGTTCGCATGTGCGTAGACTATAGGGATCTGAATAGGGCAAGCCCCAAGGATGACTTCCCTCTGCCATACATTAACGTCTTGGTCAATAATACTGCTCAGCATAAAGTATTCTCCTTCATGGATGGTTTCTCAGGCTATAATCAAATAAGGATGTCTCTGGAAGACATGGAGAAGACTACTTTCGTTATGCAATGGGGCACATTTTGCTATAAGGTCATGCCATTCGGATTGAAAAATGGAAGGGCAACATATTAAAGGGCTATGGTAGGTTTGTTGCATGATATGATTCATCATGAAATAGAGGTATATATGGATGATATGATTTCCATATCACAAACTGAAGAGGAACATCTCGATCACCTGTACAAGCTATTCAAAAGGCTGAAAAAATACAAGTTGAGGTTAAACCCTAACAAGTGCGTGTTTGGAGTACGATCTGGAAAGCTTTTAGGTTTTGTTGTCAGCAATAAAGGTATTAAAGTTGATCTTGCCAAGGTGAAGGCCATCCAAGAAATGCCAGTCCCCCACTCTGAAAAAGAAGTTAGAGGATTCTTGGGTCGTCTCAATTACATCGCCCGCTTCATATCACACTTGACTGCTACTTGTGAGCCAATCTTCATACTCTTGAAGAAAGATCAGGTAGTCAGATGGAATGATGAATGCCAAGCTATCTTTGACAAAATCAAATAATATCTACAAGAGCCTAATATTCTCATGCCTCCTGTTGAAGGAAGACCCTTGATCATGTACTTGACGGTACTAGAGAACTTTATGGGGTGTGTTTTGGGCCAACATGACGAGTCTAGCCGAAAAGAGCATGCTATTTACTACCTGAGCAAAAAGTTTACCGACTGTGAAACCAGATATTCACTGCTCGAGAAAACTTGTTGCACGCTGGCATGAGCTGCTCACCGGCTAAGACAGTATATGTTGACTTATACCACTTTGTTGATTTCTAAGATGGACCCAATCAAGTACATCTTCGAGAAACCTGCTCTTTTTGGACGGACAGCCAGATGGCAAATGATCTTGACTGAGTACGACATTCAATACACGATGCATAAAGCCATCAAAGGAAGCATACCAGCAGATCATTTGGCCCATCAAGATGTGGATGATTATCAGTTTATGAACGTCGACTTCCTGGAAGAGAACATCATGCTGGTGACCAACTGTGCAAAACTTGGATCATATGACGGACCTGAACAAGGATCCCGATGGACTATGGTTTTCTATGGGGCTTCCAACACCTTGGGTAATGGTATTGGTGTCGTAATCATCTCTCCTGAAGGTTGCCACACTCCTTTCACTGCCCGACTATGCTTTGATTGCACTAACAATATGGATGAGTACGAAGCGTGCATTTTGGGTCTGAAAGCTGCCATTAATTTAAGGATCAAACATTTGAATGTGTTTGGGGATTCCGCTCTAGTGATTAGCCAAGTAAAAGGAGATTGCGACACTAAAAACCCTAATCTCATCCCTTACAAGGAACTTGTGCTATCCTTGATTCCTCACTTTGAAGAGATCACATTTGAGCACTTCCCTAGAGAAGAAAATCAATTGGCTGATGCCTTGGAAACCATGTCTTCAATGTTCAAGGTCATATGGGACAATGAAGCCCTTATAATTACGATTGAGATATTTGACGAACCTGCACATTGTTGTGAGCTTCACACTGACACGGAAAAGCCATGGTACCATGAGATGATGAGATATCTTGAAGCACAAAAGTATCCCGACGGAGCATACATCAATGATAGAAAGTTCTTACGATTTTCAGCCAAATTCTTCCTAAGTAACGAAATATTGTACAAGTGCAACCATGGCTCTACTCTACTATGATGTGTGAACAAGAAGGAGGCAGAGGAAATTATGGAAGACATGCACGGTGGTCTCTTTGGTACTCACTCAAGCGGACATACGATGGTCAAGAAAATCCTAAGAGCTGGCTACTATTGGTCAACTTTGGAGACTGATTGCCATCAATATTCAAGGGCTTGCTGTAAATGCCAAATTTATGCTGACAAGGTCCATGTGCCTTCTATCCCTCTGGACGTCATGACCGCTCCGTGGCCATTTGCAATGTGGGGAATTGACATGATTGGAGAGATCAAGCCCACCACTTCCAGGGGACATCGCTTCATTCTTATCCCTATCGACTATTTCACCAAATAGGTCGAAGTCGTCTCGTTTGCCTCAATCACCAAGAATGTGGTAGCCAGATTCATCAAACACACCCTCATCTGCCTCTATGGTATCCCTGAAAGGATCATCGCAAACAATGGGATTAACCTCAACAATGCCATGATTATTGAGCTTTGGATTCAGTTTAAGATCAAGCATCACAATTCTTCTCCATATAGACCTAAAATGAATGGCACAATCGAAGCGGCAAACAAAAACATCAAGAAGATTATGCAGAATATGGTAGTAACATATAAGGATTGGCATGAGATGTTACCGTTTGCACTACACAGCTACCGTACTTCAGCTAGAACATCAACTGGGGCAACTCCCTTTTCCTTGGTCAACAACATGGAAGTTGTTTTGCCAGTGGAAGTTCAGATTCCCTCACTAAGGATTATGAATGAGGCAGACCTATGAAAAGACGAGTGGATTCAGACAAGTTTGGATCAATTGAACTTGATCGATGAAAAATGATTGGTTGTTATTTGTCATGGTCATACGTACCAAAAATGTATGATCAAGGCTTTCAACAAAAAGATCAAGCCTCAAGTATATCAAGTTGGTAACTTGGTGATAAAGCACATCATTCTGCCACAAGGAGACCTCAGAGGCAAATGGACTACAACCTACAAAGGGCCATTTGTTGTCAAGAGAGTTTTCTCTGGAGGTGCCATGATGCTGACTACCATGGATGGTGAAGACTACCCACATCCCATAAACGAGGACATAGTTAAAAAATACTATGCATAAGAGACCCGCTAGGTTGACACACCTAGGAAAAACAAGGGCATCCCGTCAAACTAAAAGGTTTGGGCAAAAATTAGGGATATATACAAAAGATTGTACACCCGGAAAGTTGAAAACCTGAAAGGGCGACTTGGGCAAAAATGGGTATCCTGGTGGGCTGAAAACCCGAAAGGGCGGTCCTGGAAAAAGTTAAGGATTGAAAGTGTAT
Organism: Vicia faba; assembly: GCA_948472305.1. Lineage (NCBI taxonomy): Eukaryota > Viridiplantae > Streptophyta > Magnoliopsida > Fabales > Fabaceae > Vicia > Vicia faba. Next base: position 898,936,108 of record OX451740.1, read on the forward strand.
GACTATGTCCCGTGGAATCACCACAGTCAACTTTATCACCAAGGCCCGGGTTGAAACGGTCCAAGATCAATCCAATCAACTTTTGTCAACGGCAAGGGACATTCGAAGACATTGGGGCAATAGTAGAGTTAGAATGCAATGAGATCATTTTGTATGGCTATTTGTTTTTGTTTTAAATCTTTGTTTTCCTTTCGACGATTTCCTCTTACTATGATCTCCGTCTCTTTGTACAAAAAACGCCTACTCATGGGCAAAATATCAATACAAATATACTTTGAAGTGCAAACTTTCTGTTTTTGTTTTGAATACAAATTTGTCCAATGACTAAAATCGAATGAACATATTCATATGAACATAATTAAAACTATTTGGAACATGTGTCCTTCTAAACAGTATCAAAGTATCTCTTTAATGTATATGGAATATCCCCACGGTGTTATTTCATTAGCATTATCCCCACAAGACGACTACAATAAACCAATCCTCAAAAAAGTTACCCACAAAGTCTCTTTGCATAGGATAATCTCCAGCCAGAGTCTCAATCTCTTGGCAGCTCTCTCCCCAGCTAAGTTGAATCCTACAAGTAGAAGCCTTGTGGATCTCTTCCTCAAATAACTCACTTCGCCAGCAGTTCATCGAGTATTCATCAACATGGTTTATTTCCCCAACATACAACAATCAAGGAACCACAAAATTCCCCAGCTTAGTCTATCCTCCTCAGCCGAGTCTGTATTCCCCTGGCATAGTTTGTATTCCCCAGCTAAGCCTGGTATCCCCAGCCGAGTATATCCTCCCCAAATTGAGTATATCTCCCCGAGCTAAATTTGTCTTCCTTGACTGAGTCCACACTCTCCAGTTTGAGTTTGCCTTTCAGAATATTGTAAATCATAGGTCCACAACCCCTAATCCCCAGTAAAGTCGTCAACTAAACCTTTACTATCTCCAAAAGCTACTATGAAGCCTGGACCTGACCAAATATTAGTACAACTTTCAAACTAATATGAAGCCTGAACCCGACCAGATAATAGTCAACTTCTCAAGTCACTATGAAGACTGGATCCGACCAGATAATAGTTAACTTCGCAAGATACTATAAAACCTGGACCCGACCAGATAATAGTTTAACTCTTCAAAATATAGAAGAATCCGGACTCAACCAGACCAAGGTTTAATTTCTTTTCACCAATAGAGTTTTCCTCTACCCCAACAAGTTATTGTGAAGCCTGGATCCGACCAGATAGCAATTACCCTCAGAAATTCGTTGTGAAACCTGGAATCTGACCAGATAACAACTAAACCCCCAAGCAATTTATTGTGAAACTTGGACCCGACCAGATAGCAATTAACCTCACCCATCTCAGAAATCTGTGAAGCCTAGAATTCGATAAGATAGCGTTTCAATGTCATTAAGTTACTGTAAAGCCTAGACCCGACCAGATATCAGCTCAACTTTGTCTTTTCAAGCAAGTTATTATGAAGCCTGGAGCCCGACCAGATAACAACTAGCTACAATGCCATAAGACACTATGAAGCCTGGACCCGACCAAATAATAGTATAACTTTTCCAAAGATATGAAGCCTGGACCCGACCAGATAGTAGATACCACTTCAAGTTATAATGAAGCCTGGATCCGACCAGATATCATTCCAACTTCATCCTTTCTAGCGAGTTACTGCAAAGCCTGGATCCGACCAGATAACAGTTAACTCCTTTATCCCCGACAAGTTTGTTGTGAAGCCTGGACCCAACCAGATAACAGTTCAACTTCAAGAAATTTTCTTCAAAGCCTGGAATCCGACCAGATTAACAGTTAATTTATTCTTCCCTAGAAAGTTATCATGAAGCCTGGAATCCGACCAGATAGCAGTTGACTTCCTTTTCCTCAGCAAGTTGTGAAGCCTGGATCCGACCAGATAACAGCTGACATTCAAGAGATACTCCCCAGCGGAAGCATCCTTTCAACAAAGATTGAAGATATGTATACTCTTCATCCCCAACAACGATCCGAGATTCAACTTCCCAGGAACTCCTCAGCAGTAGTCAGGGATTTATTTTCCCAGACAAAAACATGCATCTCACATTCTTACGTCATAGTACCTACATGTGAAATTCATTTAGCATGATCTCATTCATCTTGTGAATAGCATGCATACATCTGCATTTAACTAACCTTTTTTCCCACAGGAAAATATCAAGTTTTAGTCTAAATTGACCAAATATTTGTGCTGATGCTTCTTCCATTATTTACCATCATTCCTCCAAATGGAATCTATAAGCCCATTCACAATACATCTTTGAGTGCAAATTTCTGGGTACTCTAGTGTTCAATCATCTTCCACCTTCAAGTCACGAATGACGGATCCGCCAATCTAACACTTCAGGTTTAAGAAGATTGAACAGGGGCAGCTGTTTTACCCTAAAATTTGACCTCTTTTTGCTCAAATAATCTCTCACAAGATCTCCTTTGGTTCAAGACTGCACTAGGGTTGATCAGCTCAAGACACATCCTCAAGCACTGATGGCTGAAAATTGGGGTTTGAGATTACACAAGGATAAATAGAATTTTAATGCTCCATATGACTTTCATGGATCATTTTGGACCCTCAAGATTTCTCATGCCAAGTTTCAAGTCTTGGATCACATTTTTGCTCAGGCAATTGATCAGTTGACCTAAAATCAGCGGTATTAGGGAAAAGTCAATTATGGTCAATTTACAGTCAAACTTCATAATTTTTTATCCATATCAACATTATGAACTCACATATGTCATTTGATCAAGTTTGGATCATAATTCCTTAAGAAATTTGATCAGATCATCAAAAGGGAAAAATAGTTAAAATTAGGGTTTTGACTGAGAAGGTGCAATTTCTGATTTTTGACTTGGCAAATGATTGATTGGTTTAAGTTATGATATAAAGGATTAAAATGAATAATTATGACATAATGGCATGGCTCAAAACATCTCTCAAGATCAATTGGTTGACAGATCAATTTTCGGTCAACTGATTAAAAGTCAATTATACACTGAAAAATCAAACTTTGACTTTTTGTCAAAATAAAGTGTCAAAGATCACAATTCATCAAAAATGTAAAAATATGAAACTTTTTCATCAAGAAATCAAAAAGTCAAGATTTCATTTTGAAAAGTCAAAATTTTTAAACTTAGAAATTTTTCTAAGTGTTGAAAATTTCATATTTTTTTCATAAATTTGAGCCAAATTTCCACCATGATGCAAGATGATTCAAAGGAAACTTCCAACATGAAAGTTGTATATCTCAATGATATCTAAAATATTTTAGAACAAGACTTCTTCTATAAATGCATGGATTTCAAGTTATGATTTTGTGAATACATGTTCATGAAACTTGGAAACTTAGTAACATTTTGCCCTAGTTTAGGCAGGATTTTGACCTAACTTCATGGCAATTTTTCACATAGTTCCAAGATGTATTTTAAAAAATGTACAACATAGAGGTTTTAGATGATGTTACAAGCTTTACGAAATGTCCAAGAACCCATTGAGATCATGTTTGAGCAAGGATAATTGAAGGCAAGAAGTTAGGGTTTTCAAACTTGAATTACAAGACATTTTGTGAAGAACACATGAACCAAATCCATGCTAGGCTGCATAATCTTTGCTTTTAAGGCCTAAAACTTGTTTGTCACTCCATAATTAATGTATTGCATAACTGATAGGTTCATTGTCCAAGCATTTGAGCCATTATCCAAGTTGCATTTCCATTAATGGCACAAAGTAACATTGCCATTCTAGTAAAGAGGCTTTAATCACAAAGTCAACTTGTCTTGAGCTTTGCATTTTTTCTTTTTGCAAAAGCATCCTCTACACAATCAGATAAGCATTTTTAAAGTGCCTAACCACTCTAGATAGCTTTGTACTTGTGCATTGGAACCACACTTCTCAAGCTTTCTTCAAAATCAAGCAAAAAGCCATACCATGTGAACTTGTACTTCTGATCAGCAAAAGCTCTCAAAACCTTTTCCTATACATTGAGACACTATTATGCAACCTAACACATGAGCTTGAACACCCTGAAACACTCATAAACTCCCTCTAGCCAGAAATTTCTTCAAAACACCATTGTTGTGTAAGTTCTGACTTTGAACTTCAAACTTACATTTCCCTCGTGCGTTCTTTGGCCTTTTAGTTCCTAAAGCTTCCTTACATAAAATATAAACCATCCCACACCCTATTACACGACTGTAACATCATCTTCATCAACTTCCATAGACAAAAACAGAGCATTGCAGTTGGACTTCTCCAGACCATTCCAGCCACTCTCAACTCAAGCTAAGCATTGCATTAGCTTCCTAGAGACTCAAGGAAGCTAACTCGATCATTGCAGCATCTTGAATCAAGCTCAAACTCATTTCACAATTTCCAGTTTTGAGGTATTTTTCTTAAACTTATATCTTATCATTTAGGCATTGTTAGGCTTGAATTTATGAAGATAAAATGTAGACATCATTGCCCTGAAATTATACATGTCTATAGATTTAATTTATATTGCTTGAGTAGGAAGAATTTTGAGTTTGAACCTCGGAAAATATTTAGGTCAGAATTTTGTACTGTTAGAAATTCATGTTCATCTTTGAGAATTAGCTTAAGTTATTTACATATTCAGAATTGTGAGGAAATTTCTAAGAAGTTTGATGTTGGAAGTTTTGTGAATGGATGAGAAATGAATGAGTTTCAGGTCCTTTGGCTGGAGGTTGAAGATGAAGTTCATTCAAGACTTTCTTTATATTATATATTTGTTGTTTTATTTATATGAACGGATGTATGCCACCCCGGTGGTAAAGCGTGCGCCTGTTAACCTTTGGGACCTGGGTTCGAGCCCCAGTGGTACCCTTTTGCTCTTTTTCACATTTTCCTTCCATTTTTTTTTGTTTGAAACAGGCGCTGGGCCCCCAACAGTTGGGCTTTCCATTTTTTTCTTTTGCTAACCCTTGTTTCACTTTTACACCCCTGGCCCATTTTTCTTTATTTTTTCATTTTCATTTTTTTATTTTCATTATATTTTTATTTTCTTTAATATTTTTATTATTATTATTATTATTATTATTATTAATTTTATTAATAAAAAATCCAAAAATATTTTGTTTATTATTTTTACACTTACTTAGTTTATTTTCTCTATAAATACAAAAAGACTAAAAAAACATTTTTCTTAATAAATTTAATTTCATTTTAGACTTAGGTTTAATCATCATATTATTTTATTTTCTTAACTAAAATTAATTTAGAACTTAGGCTTCTTTTAATTAATTAATTTTCTCATTTTACTTTTATTAATTTAAAACTTTTTCATAAAAAAACCTAAAAAAACATGTTTAATTTAATTTCTTTCTAATTAGCTTAAGTTTAATTTTGCTTATTTTTAATTAATCATTTTTCTAAATTTGGTCAATACCAAACCCCTTTCATGAAAACCAAACAAAATCATTTCTTTTTCCATTTGCATTTGTGCATTATTATTTATTCAATTATTGTACATTTATTCAATATGGTTGTAATAGATAATTAGGTTTAATTTTCTTGCAAAATCCCCATTTGTAAATTTGTACACCCCCTCCCCTAATGATGTAATAGCTTAGTATTTTTACTTTCTGCAATTTATCGATTTATATAAATGCTAGTAAATTAGGGTTTGTATGGAAAGATAAAATCAATAAATTAGTAAACCCTAATTCTAGACAAAACAATGCATGTAAATCAACACACTTGCACACTTGCACACTTAGGGTAATTCCACTTTATTGCCTTATAAAAATGGCCATGTTATACATGTGGTATATCTTAGCAAAGCACTTTAAAAATACAAGATCATAGTCTCTCGATGACGCTATCAAAGTTTCCTTTCAAAAATGATTTTAGTCCCTCAAAGAGAAATGCTAAGATATCTTACAACATTGCTATCAAAGGAAAGAAAGAAATGAACTAAGACTTTTGAGTAGGTATATTGTTCCTAGTTGCTTGCTCAATTTCAAATCAAAATATCCTTGCTTACTTTCAAAACAAACACCAACACTTTCAAAAAAAAAACACTTTCAAAACATTTTTCAAACATGAAACATTTTCAAAAGCTCAACACTTTGTATATGTTCTTACGAACGAGAACTATTACAAAGTTTGCCTAAACGAAAGAGCCTTTTCAAAATACTTTCAAAAACCACACAAAGCACATTTTTAAGCAAAAGCAAGTGATCTAGAAAACAAATAAGAGCCCATAGATAACTATGGATGAAAAGGGTGCTAATAGCTTCCCTTTTCATAATCTACCCCCTAAACTCAAGAATTAATCTCAAAGGTCTTTCCTGTTCTTTTCAGCCTTTACTTTTGAATAAAAGAAAAGTTGGTGGAGACTCTTGCTAATCGCAACATTTGCGATAAAACGCAAAACACCCAAGTCAGTTCTCCAACCATATCACACAAGCACACATTGATCTCTATAAATTGTCTTTTGGGCATATCTTGCTTACGCTGACCACCCTGTCGTGGTTGGCGAGGTCGTTGTTGGACTTGCAGTGTATTAGCCATTTTGAAAGGTGTTCTCTCGACCAAACCAACTTCTTGTCTTAGTGGGGGTTGATTAATGACATGATCCCCAATCTTAACTGTTTGTTTCACACGGTTGCATCCGTCTTGATGAAACTTGTTGACGAGAATTCTCAACTCTTCTTGTCCCCGAGCTAGGTTTTGGATTAGAGCCATCTGACCTACCATCTGACCCATCATCTGGATTTTCATTGTTGCCATTTCAGTTGGTAATCATTCCAACTGGTCATGCCTATTATCCTCGGGATTCTTCTTGGTCATGCTCTTAGTGAGGAGTGATTTCACTTCTTCTTGCCCCTTGGATAGGTTCAAGAACATTTCTTGAAGCTGAGCATTTTGGGTCTGAAGATCTTGGACAGCCTGCTCGAGAGCCATTTTTACTGACATAAACAGTAAGCGGATGAGAAAACCTGTATGGGGAAAATCCTATCATGATATTATGCATGGTATGTGGATGTAATGTTTTCAAGGATCTCACGGGGTAAACACAAGAAGATGTTAGAAGTTGAACTTTTATTACAACTTTTTGCATTGTTGAATGTCCTTCTATGAGAATCAAGCTCCCCATGTCGAGTGGGTCATAGCCCTTGACTCAAGCTATTGTGCTTTGGTCTTTGAGAGCATTTGGTTAGAGGAAAATGAATCCTCTTTCCCCTTGATAGATGTTTGGTTCAATACAACCCTGCATCACAGGCCCTTGAGACCCTTGAAATGGTTATTGAAAATGCTATGGTATGATGTCATGATGTTATGTATGAATAAACACATACAAACAAAGAAAATAAGTCCTTAGGTTTAGGCTTGCATGAGGTTCATAGGTAAGTACCCTCTTGAAGTTTAGTTGGTTCAACCTGTCCTAGAAAGTAATCGTGTTCTAGGGAATCTCAATATCATTGATCTTTCTTCACTGGGCATTGTTTCAGTGCAAGCCTCTTTATTGGTGACCAAAATATCCCAAAAGTTTGATTTCAATTTGCATAGTATCGAGTATCAACTAACTTTGGATTGCACCAAACCCGGCTATCTCAATACTTCCTAATGGCCAAGTTATTCAATTAAAGGTTCTAAGGTTTGTTAGAGCTTCATGACACCACATAGTGGCCCCGTATTCTCCTTAATTCTCCATAGGGGATATCAGTACCCACAAATGTGTCACACTAACATAGCTATTGTCTCAACCATATTGGTTTACACCGTACAGTCTCCATAATTTTTCTATTTACCAAATGTTGTTCCCAGATTTGGGTAGAGGATCAATAAAACCCAAACAAGGACCAAAAATGTAAAGCAAAAAAATCAATTGATGGAAACATTTAAATGTGATCTAGTCTCTAAGGTAACCCCACTTTTAAGTATGTCCCCAGCAGAGTCGGTAGTTCTGTAATACGGTGGGAGAACTGACTTGGGTGTTTTGCATTGTATCGCAATTGTTGCAGATAGCAAGAGTCGCTACCGACTTTTCTTTTATCCAATAATGGAAAGGTTGAAAAGAAGGGGAAATACCTTTTGAGATATTTTCATGAGTTCGGGGGGTAGGTTATGAAAAGGGAAGGTGTTAACACCCTTTTCATTCGTAGTTATCTACGGGCTCTTAGTTGCTAGCTCACTTTGAAAATGTTTTGTTTGAAATATGTTTGTGATTGTTTTTGAAAGTATTTTTGAAAAGTGCCTTCGTTTAGGCGAAATTTGTAATTACTCTCATCTCTATAAGAATGTATACAAAGTGTTGACTTTTGAAAATATTTCTTTTGAAAGTGTTAGTGTGTTTTGAAATTTTTGCGAGCAAGCAACTATGAACGTTCACCTACTCAAAAGAAGTCTTTGTTCTTTTCCCCCTCCTTTAGATAGTGTTATCTTAGCATTGATTGATAAGAAGTTCTATTTTTGGATGTGAAGGGACGGTCGTGGGTCCTCGTATAGTCATAAAAGGCAACCTAGGAGACGCTTTAGCAATTGTCGTAAGGGACTAAGATTGTTTTACCGAAGGTAACGCCAAAGGGTCATCGAGGGACTACGATCTTTTTTATCAAGAGTCTTTGCTAAAGCGTCCCACATTTGAGGGACATGACTATTTATTCATAGGCAACAAGCGAGGTTACCCTATAGGTACGCATGTGAAAAGTGTTTGATTGCATGCATTTTTGTCTTTGAGATTAGGATTCTCTAAGATTGATTTTATCTTGCCATACACACCCTAATTGCTAACAATTATATTAAAAGCGATAAATTGTAGAAATTAAAATCCTACACTATTACATCATTTGGGGATGGGGGTACAAATTTACAAATGGGGAGATAAAAGCAAATAAAACCTAACTTTACTATTACAACCATATTGAATGAATAAATAATATACAAGAATGTAAAGATAAATAAAAAAAGGAAAATTGTTTTTTTTTAATTTATGTATTGACACATGCGCTTACGCATTGATACGAAAAATTTATGCATTGACACATACACTTATGCATCAATATATATCACTCCTTGTTCTTGAAAGTCAAAAACCAACTCAGTATGAGTTGATACATAAAGTTTTGTGTCAGCTCATAACTTGTTTTGCATCGACACATACCCTTATGCATCGACACATATCATTTCTTGCTCCTGGGAATCAAAACCAACTCAGTATGAGTCGACACATAATGGTTTGTATCGACATATAACTTGTTTTGTATCGACTCATGCGTGTTTTGTATCGACTCATACTCATTTTCTTTCTCTGGAAATCAAAACCAACTCAGTATGAGTCGACACATAATGGTTTGTATCGACACATTTCTGTTTTGCATCGACTCATTCGTGTTTTGTATCGACTCATAACTTGTTTTGTACCTAATATGTATCGACACATAGAGATACGCATCGACTCATAACCTGTTTTTCACTTTTAGCATTGTTCTTAAAACTGAAACTTATGTTTTGAGTTTGAGTTGCTGTATTGTTTTGGAGAAATCAAGTTGGAGATGGTTGTTTTTGAGTTTGGAAAATAGTGATGTTACAAAAATTGTTCTTGTATTTGAACAATTTCTATGTGATGTATATGAAGTATTTGGACAATTGGTTTAAGGGAAAACTTGCAAGGTTGTATAGTGGGTTGAGGTTTTTTCTATTTTCAGTTTTTGTTTTATGAATGAAAATAAAGTTGAAGATGAGAAGAGTTTACAAAGAATTTTGTTAAGTTTTCCAAATCCTCTTTTTTTTCTCTTTCTCCCCCTTTTCTCTCTAAAAAACCTCCCTTTGTATGTTGTGAAACAATTTATTTATAGATGAAATTGACTGATATTTGGGAGGGAAATAGATAAGTTTTTGAACTGTTTGGGTACACTGTTTCATTGCTTTTTAGATGCAGCTTGTTGTACCCCAAAATTTTCCCTCCCTTTTTAACAAGAAATCACAACCCCAGGGTTTTTCTCTGATTTTTAAGATCGGCTTGAGAATCGGTCAAACAGACTCTTCTTTAATCCAGAATCAGGGTTTCTCTGATTTGTTAAGGTTGACTCAAGAATCGATCAGACAGATCTTTCTTTGGCAGCAATCCAGAATTAGGGTTTTCTCTGATTTGTTAAGGTTGACTCAAGAATCGATCAAACAGATCTTTCTTTAGCAGCAATCCAAAATTAGGGTTTTCTCTGATTTGTTAAGGTTGACTCAAGAATCGATCAGACAGATCTTTCTTTGGCAGCAATCCAGAATTAGGGGTTTCTCTGATTTGTTAAGGTTGACTCAAGAATCGATCAGACAGATTTTTCTTTGGCAGTGATCCAGGATTAGGGTTTGTGCTCGCATTTCTCAGAAGAAACTGAATCCTCATAAATTCAGTTGACTGTTATATCATTTTTACGCTTGTTCAAGATTACTGGTTATTTCTCAAAACCTAGTTATCGGGGGTAGGAGCTGAGAATTTTGTTTGGAACCTTAAAGGCATTTGCTTGATCAGTGGAGTGAAAGGTTTATGGAATGCTTGTTTGTTTAACTGTACAACGCATTGTTAATTGGAATACCAGGCGTATTGTGATTAATGCAAGTTTGTGAGATGGCAAAGTTTGTTGATTATTTATTTCATCTGGATTAAAGTTATTGGGATACATTTCTAATTATTTTAATTTAAGAGTCTTAAATAATTAAATAGACAATACAAGGAAAACTTGGAAGATATTTGACAAAGACTTTTTTATTTATTTATTTCAAATATTGTTACAAATTTTATTCGAATATTGTGAATTTACAATTTACAGTATTTACAGTAATATTTGTTTACAATAAATGAAAAAAAAAACAATATAATAAATCTAAGCCTAAATCTCTTGAGATCTTTGACTTCTACTTCTACCGCTTCCTCTATCATCCAACTGGTGCTTACCTATAAAAGACAGAAAGAAGTTAGTATAAGAACTTTCAAGCAGAAGCGGGTAAAAAGAAAAATCATCATTAAAGTCTGCTGGCCGGAATTAGAAATACTATGTTCATCATGTTTCATTTTCCTCTCTGCAAATCACAAGAAGATTTCTCTTCTCGGTTCACAGAGAGAAAAATAAAATATATAAAATTGCAAGCATACAAGTTATTCAAAATGCAAAGGCACAAGGCTGCACACAAGGCAAACTATACTACAAACTAAATTCCAAGCTGCATTAGTTGAACTACAATGCAGTAACCAAGCATGTCAAACTAAGTTTCAAGTCAACTAGGTGCAAAAGGCAAAAGTACACAATGTAGGAAATATGGAAAAAAGTACACAATGCAGGAGATGAACCAAGTTACAAGCAAGAGCTTGTCCTAGCCCTCATCATGTTCTGGCCAACAGCTTTTCAGAATAATATAATAAGCAATTAAAAGTGCTTTTGAGGGAGAGAGAAAGAGAGTGAAGTGAGAGTTTGCAGTTTTGGCAGGCTGTAAAAGGCAGTAAGAAAACAAATAGATATAACAGTATAACAGTCCAGCACAAGAGGATAGAAAAAAAAGCTCAAACCTGCTCCCAAAAAAAGACAAAAAACCAAAAAAAATTCTCAACCTTCAGGCCTGCCTCACAAAACAGCAAGCCTGCCTTCTCAACACAACCAACCTGTTATCAAAGCAAGCCTACAAAAACTGCAAGTTACAAACCTGCCCAAAAAAACTCATCAACCTGTAAACTCACAAACCTGCTTAAACGGCATCAGCCTGTTCAAACAAACATTGAGCAACCAAAAACAACTCAAGCCTGCTTCCCAAAACTACTGCAGAATACTCACCAAAACTGCATCTCAAACTGCAGTAACAAAGCAAACCTGTTGAAACAGCAAGCCTGCCTTCCCAAAACTCAACAAATGGCAAACCTATAAGTCCCAAAACAAGCCTGTTTCCAAACTTATCCAAAGTTCAAAACCAATGACAAACCTGTGAAACTAACAGCACAAGTCCAGGCTAAACATACAGTCCAAGCCAAAACTATCACCAACTGCAAACCAAGCTCTCAAAAACTCAAAACTTCAAATCACACAAACAGTCTACAAGCTAACATCAAACCAACAAATCATCCAGCCATCAATAACAAACAAGTTTCAGAGGTGATCATCATTAACATCAGTAAAAAGAGAGAGGAAGAGGAAGAAGCATAGTCCTCAGAACAACAAAATCATCAAGCTAGCTTTTTTTATTTCATCAATAATATTCAACAACAATAGCTAATCTTAGAATTCATCATCATCATCATCAATGTTCAAACACCCAAAGAAGTAACACGATTCAGAAACAGAATTCATCATCATCAACGACATTCAGAAAAGAGAAAGAGGAAGAATCTTGGAAGCAAAAACAACATAGGGTTCTCAGAGCAAAATCATCATCAAACATAAATAGAAGCAAAAACAACATAGAGTTCTCAGAGCATTCTCATCATCAAACGATTCAAAGAGAAGTCAAAAGATACAGAAATACCAGAAGTGTAACCATCACGCTCTCCCTCCACTCTGGCCACCAAGGAGGCGCCACCAAGCCCTTTCCCTCCCTCCATCGTTCTCAGAATCAAGACGTTCAAGGTACGTCTCTCAAGCCCTCAAGCTTTTTACTACATATAAACATAAAAAAACCATAAGAGTCAAAATATGCAAGTAATGAAACGTACAAGAATCACAAATGTAAACTGTAAAAACGCGTGTAGAACCAAAGGAAACGGTACCTTTCAAACCATCGCCTTAGACAGACGTGGAGAGGAGAGGGCGGAGGCAACACACCGGCGGCTTGGAGGCACGAGGACGAATCAGTGCTTCGCCTGAGAGAGAAAAAGAGAATGAGGCGCCGCTGAGGCCAAGCGTGCAAAACCCTAATTTGAATTAACCCTAACAAAACCTTGTTCAAACATTCATTCTGGGCTTTTACCCAAACAAAGCGCCTAAAGCCCAAGCACTAACACGCCCCCCCCCCCCCCCTCCTTTTTCCTTTCTTCCTCCTAATTATTTGTTCTTCTTCATTCTTTTTGGGCCATAACTCATAGGCCCATCATCTTTCCCTTTTCAATTTTTAAATTAATATTCTTTCTTTTCTTTACTAATATCATTTTAATTAATTTTCTTTACACCAATACTTTTCTTTTTTTAAAGTAATTTGTTTTGTTAATAATAAAGAAAACCAATAATATATTAAGGTTTGTTTTGATTTAATTTTCTCTAAATATTTGTTATATTTAATTAAATACAAAAAGAGTACTAGAATTTTTGTTTAACTAATCTTTTTACATAAGTTCCTAAAAAAATATAAAACACAATAAATAATAATAATACTTAAAGTCTTTATTAGGTTAATTTTTATTTGTTCATATGTAAATAAATACATGCATCTCATATTTCTTTGATTTTCATTATCTTATACTTTGTTATAATTTTACATTGAAAATTCGACAGTTCAATTTGGTTGTAATATATACTTGGACATTATTATTCTGATAAGACTCACCCCTTTTGTAAACATTTGTACCCCCATCCCCGGATACTGTTTTGTAATAATTTACACTTTAAATTCCCGCAATTTATCGCTTTCAATATACTGTATAGTAATTAGGGTTTATATGCGAAGATGCAAAATCAATCGCTAGATGACCTAATACAAGATAAATGCATGAAAATCAATACACAATTCACACTTGCACCTCTAGGGTAACCTCGCTTGTTGCCTCGGAAAATGCAATCATGTCCCTCGAGTATGAGACACTCTAGCAAATTTCCCTTCAATAAACAAAGATCGTAGTCCCTCGATGACCCTCGATGTTGCCTCCGATAAAACAATCTCGTCCCTTACAAAATTGCTAGGGCGTCTCACAAGTTGCCTTCAATGATTGTATACGATGACCCACACCTGTCCCGTTAAACATCCTAACACAAGGTTATTCACCAAACACAATGGTGAAATAACAATGTTAAAAGGGTTAAAAACATAAGAAAGATCTTTGAGTAAAATAGGGTAGACAACTCTTAGTTGCTTGATCAAAAACTTGCAAAACATCCTTGCCATTTTTCAAACACACTCCACAACACAACTTCAAAACAACTTTCAAAACATTGAATTATGTTTTCAAAAAGACACACACCTTTGTATATATTCAAATAAGAATCATTACAAAGGTTGCCTAAACAAGGCATCTTTTTCAAAACATTTTCAAAACCACACACACACAAAGCACCATTTCAAACAATTGAAAAGCAAAGGCAAGTGATCTAAAACAAGTAACTAAGAGCCCATGGATAACCATGGATGAAAAGGGTGCTAGAACCTTCCCTTTTCATAATCTACCCCCTGAACCCAAGAAAACATCTCAAAGGTCTTTCCTGTGCTTTTTGACCTTTCCTTAGGATAAAATAAAAAGTCGGTGGCGACTCTTGCTAAACCGAACAAGTGCGAATACAAACGCAAAACCTCAAGTCAGTTCTCCCACCGTATCACAGAACTGGCGACTCTGGTGGGGAGAATTTCTAAAAGTGGGGTTACCTTAGGGTTTTAGATCACCTTTACATGCTTACTTTGATTGCTTTACTTTTTGGGTTCCTTGTTTGGGTTTGTTTTAAATCCTACACCCGGATTTGGGGACACCTTTTAGGTAAGTAGCAATAAACTGTGAGGGAATTTTGCAGGGTATACCGACATGTTTGAAGCAGTGGCTACGTTAGTGTGACATATTTGTGGGTACCGGTATCCTTTGAGTCAATCAAAGAGAATACAGGGCCGCTGAGTGATGTCATGAAGCACTAACGAACACTTAGAACCTTACCTGACCATCTTGGCCTTATTAGGGGTAGTGAGATGACCGGCTTTGGTGCAGTTCGAAGTTGGTAGATACCTGATACTACACTCATTGAGGGTTATTTTCTTGGAATATTTTGGTCGCCAGTTAAGTGGCTAAACCAAAACAATGAACACAGAAAATAATCCAGTGATATTGAGCTCCTTAGAACCCGGTTTCTATTTTAGGACAGGTTGAGCCAACTAACTTCAAGAGGGTACTTACCTACAAACCCCATGCAAGCCTAAACCTAAGGGCTTGTATGCTTTATGTGAATGTGATTATCTGTATACACACTTGCTTACTTTTGCATACCTGTACATAACATCATAACATCATACCATAGCATTTTCAATAACCATTTCAAGGATCTCGAGGGTCTTTTGATGTAGGGGCACGTTGAACCAGACGTCTACCAAAGGGTAAGAGATTTTCACTTTCCTCTAAACAAACGCCGTCAAAGATCAAGTGCAACAACTTGAATCGAGGGCTATGACCCACTTGACATGGTGAGCTTGATTCTCGTGGAAAGACATCCACCGATACAAATTTCTCCAGTCAAAGATGCTGATCAAAGTTCAACCTCTAACATTTTCTTGTGTTTACCCCGAGAGATTATTGAAAACATGCATCCACATATCATGCATTGTATCATGACAGGTCTTCCCTTTCAGGTTTCCTTATTCTCCTACTGTTTATTTCAGTAAAGATGGATCTAGAGAGGACTATCGAAGATATCCAGGCTCAAAACGCTCAACTTCAGGAAATGTTCTTGAACCTACCCCAGGGGCAAGAAGAAGTGAAAGCTCTCCTCACAAGGGGTATGGTCCTAGGAAATCTAGGCGGCGTCAGGAATGATCAGTTGGAAGAACTACAGATTGAGCTGGAAACAATGAAGATCCAGATGATGGGACAACTGGTGGGCCAGATGGCTCTCATTCAAAATCTGGCTCAAAGAAAAGAAGAGCTCAGGGTCCTCGTCAACAAACTGCTTCAAGATAACCAAGTGGGGCAAACAACTAAGGTTGAAGATCAGGTCATCATTCAACCCCCTTTGAGACAAGAAGACAAGGGAAAAGCTCCCCAACTTGCTTCAGGGTCACAAGCCCAACAAAAACCTCGCCAGCGTCAATGTGGTAATCGGCGTAAGCAAAATACGTTTGGAAGATAGTTCATTGAGACCGACATACCATCATCTCTAATACTGGAACGCTTGTTGGAGGTCAATCTGACTTCTTTAAAGGATCCTATTCGGAAGCCCAATATCTCTGCTCCTAGCTATCACCCTGACGCGTTTTGTGTATACCACTCCTATAGTCCTGGACATGACACCGATGACTGCTGGGCTTTGAAAAATAAGATCCAAGACTTGATTGACAATGGAGTGCTGAAATTCATGCCGGATGGCGAGATGAAAATCTTCCGCTGAGGGTTTTCCACCTGAAATGACAAGTTCGAACTAAGAGACTTTTGTTTCATTTGAATTTTCAAGTTGTAATTTCTTTTGTTATTCAAACAATTATCTGTTGATGTCAAACTCTGTTTCATTAATGCATTGCATATGTTTGTCTTGAATTCATCCATTCGTTTTCACTATTCTTGAATTATGCTTTCTACTTTCTTTATGATATTTAACTCTTGATAAAAGTTACAAGTCTTTAGAGGGAGGATGACGAAACAATACCATAATCTCATACAGTATGCTTTCGGACAGACTTTGTTGACGATGTACAGGCGTTTCTTTCAAACCCTAAACACTGGAATTATAAGGAAGATAATCCCTAGTTAACCCCTTCGAGCCAAAGAAGTAGAAGTTTTTTTGTTTTAAATACAAATTGAAACCTTTAAACCTGGGGAAGGGTAGTCTCTCAGTTAATTCAAAAGATGCGCATTGAGGTCGCAAACTCTCAGTTCGTAATACAACGAATGACATCAAAAACATTCCTTTGGAACCAAAAGACATTGATGGTTCCTTATCTCATAGGCAGTCATTACCTCTCAAAAGAGAAAAGACCACTGAGCCAAAACCTACAAAGGAGGCTTAAGAAAGCTGGGGCATCCCGCTGATTGTAATCTCGAAAACAGGAACACTCAGGAAAAAATTAGGGATCACAAATCAAAAGAAAGAGGTCATTATAAATCCTCAACAACATGAAAAATGTTGCAAAAATGACTTCCTTCCCACAAAATCCAACTTGTGTGAGCCATCACCAAAACGTCGTTCCAAACTCGAATAGAGTTCGACGCACAATTAACTGGGTATAGGATTGAAGGACATCACGAAGAGCGGGTGGGTACAAATATACTTTGAGCCTTTATCCTTTGTTTCTTAAACCGTGAACCAAGCCACGTTACAACTCTTCAAAAGTCCTAATTGAAGCATGGGTTGGTTCAAAAGCATACTGTTACAAAAGGTATCCTGACTCCTGTAAGGCTTTGCCCTAAAATATTGTGTTGAATTTGTCTTATAAAAAGTTTTCTGCTAAAAAACGCATTTTTCAAAACTTCAAGACAAGCATAAACTTTGCATTATTTGAATATCGTTGTTTGCACATGGTTATTTGTTTGACAGCAAAGAAATTCATACAGTGAATGTTCGGAGGGACGAGAGCTCTCTCAGTGAGTAAAATCACTTCAAATGGGATGACACTCCCGTGGCAAAAATCTCCTATCAGCAAAAGGGGACTTGATATGGTATTTTCCAGTAAACCTGGGGCAGTCTAGTCAAGATTTCAACAAATCTTTCAAAGTTCAGTAAACCTGGGGCAACTCAGTCAAGATTTCAAGAAATCTCTCAATTGCAGATTAACCTGGGGCAAGTCTCCCTCACCATCACTTGGGGCATTAAAATGTCAATCTCAATAAAGGGTTACATACAGTGTCACGAACATCCGATACTAGGGGCAGTGATGAACCTCTCCGAAATCTTTCTGAAAAGAGGTTCAAGCGTCCTCGAGAAGTTCATCACCTCTCTAGCAGACCAGCAGTCATGGGTTTATTTCCCCAACATTTGTCAAGGATTTATTCTCCAAAACAAATTACATTTCAAATTGAACGGTCGTTCAAAATTTCCTTCATTACCTATTGGAAGTTACGGTCGTCATCAAAAATTCCTTCATCACCTGTTGGAAGCCACGGTCGTTCAAAATTTCCTTCATCACTTGTTGGAAGTTATGGTCGTCATCAAAAAATTCCTTCATCACCTGTTGGAAGCCACGGTCGTTCAAAATTTCCTTCATCACCTGTTGGAAGTTACGGTCGTCATCAAAAATTCCTTCATCACCTGTTGGAAACCACGGTCGTTCAAAATTTCCTTCATCACCTGTTGGAAGTTACGGTCGTCATCAAAAATTCCTTCATCACCTATTGGAAGTTACAGTCATCGAAGATTCCTTCATCACTTGTTGGAAGTTACAGCCACCAACAGAATAACGGACAACTGAAGCTCCTAAAAATCTGTTTCTCTCAAGAATGAAGATTCTCATCTTTGAAACCTCAGAAGGTTGGTATACTCCCAATCTCCTGATACCGTTAACAGAATTAAGATTCTCATCCTTAAAACCCCAGTAGATTGGGATACACCCAATCTTCTGACCCAAGACCTGAATGAAGATTCTCATTTTGGCTTCCCCAGTAGATTGGCATACACCCAACCTCCTGATTTTCCCCGACAGAATGAAGATTCTCATTCTCAAAGTGGTATACAATTCAACTTCCTGATATTCCCGACAGAATGAAGATTCTCATTCTCAAAGTGGCATACGACTTGACTTCTGAACTTCCTCCAAACAGGAATAAGCCCCTCCAATAGGATAGCTACTTTTCAATAGTATGGCTATTCCCCACAGAGTTTCTTATTTCCCAACAAAATCAAGACTCTCGTCTTTGACTCTCCAGAGCTTTCTTTACTCTCAGTTCGAATTTGTCAGAATTTCAAATCCCCTGCAGATCGAAGATTCTCGTTCTTGGCTCCTCAACACTAATTCCCCAAGCAGAATGAAGACTCTCATTCTCAAATCCTCACCGAATTTTCAGATATTCCCCTGCGAAGATCTCCTCAAAACAGGAATCTCCAGTAGATTGGCATACAACCCAAACTCCTGATTTCCCCAACGGTGGTCCCAGGACTTCTCATTTTCAATGATTAAAGGATTTTCAATCCCCAGCGGCAGTCAAGGATTTATTTTCCCCAACAGCGGTCAAAGATTTTATTATCTCCAGCTATCCAGGATTTATATTCCTCAGCAAGACGCCTAATCATCTTACATACGCATTCATTACATTCATATATCATAAGCATTGATATAACACATACATTGCATCATACAGCATAACTCTATGTTTCATCTAATATTTCATCCGTCGTAGGATAAGTTTAGCAAGTTTCAAACTTCAAGGATTTCTGAAAACAGTTCACGGATGCCTCCCGACACGGATGCTAATCTGTTTCTTATTCAGACCCCCAGCTCAGAGACATTCCAAACATGGATACCTTTCTGATACTCACCCTTTCACCTACAACATACAGTTCTACAAACATTCTTGGATGGCATCTATAAGCCCATATCCAACGAGATTCTACCATTTCCAAATGGCATCTTTAAGCCCATTTCCTCAGCTATATTTTGACGAGTGCAAATTTATGGGTACTCTAGTGTACAATCATCTTTTACCTTCGAGTCGCGAACGACAAACTTTCCAATCTAACTCTTCAGGTTCAAGAAGATTGAACAGGGGAAACTGTTGTACCCCAAAATTTGCCCTCCCTCTTTCACAAGAAATCACAACCCCAAGGTTTTTCTCTGATTTTTAAGATCGGCTTGAGAATAGGTCAAACAGACTCTTCTTTATCAGTTAATCCAGAATTAGGGTTTCTCTGATTTGTTAAGGTTGACTCAAGAATCGATCAGACAGATCTTTCTTTGGCAGCAATCCAGAATTAGGGTTTTCTCTGATTTGTTGAGGTTGACTCAAGAATCGATCAGACAGATCTTTCTTTAGCAGCAATCCAGAATTAGGGTTTTCTCTGATTTGTTAAGGTTGACTCAAGAATCAATCAGACAGATCTTTCTTTGGCAACAATCCAGAATTAGGGTTTTCTCTGATTTGTTAAGGTTGACTCAAGAATCAATCAGACAGATTTTTCTTGGCAGTGATCCAGGATTAGGGTTTGCGCTCGCATTTCTCAGAAGAAACTGAATCCTCAGAAATTTAGTTGACTGTTATATCATTTTTATGCTTGTTCAAGATTATTGGTTATTTCTCAAAACCTAGTTATCGGGGGTAGGAGCTGAGACTTTTGTTTGGAACCTTAAAGGCATTTGATTGATCAATGGAGTGAAAGGTTTATGGAATGCTTGGTTGTTTAACTGTACAACACATATGTTAATTGGAATACCAGACGTATTGTGATTAATGCAAGGTTGTGAAATGGCAAAGTTTGTTGATTATTTATTTCATCTGGATTAAAGTTATTGGGATACATTTCCATTTATTTTAATTTAAGAGTCTTAAATAATTAAATAGACAATACAAGGAAAAGTTGGAAGATATTTGACAAAGACTTTTTTATTTATTTATTTCAAATATTGTTACAAATTTTATTCGAAAATTGTGAATTTACAATTTACAGTATTTACAGTAATATTTGTTTACAATAAATGAAAAAAAAACAATATAATAAATCTAAGCCTAAATCTCTTGAAATCTTTGACTTCTACTTCTACCGCTTCCTCTATCATCCAACTGGTACTTACCTGCAAAAGACAGAAAGAAGTTAGTATAAGAATTTTCAAGCAAAAGCAGGTAAAAAGAAAAATCATCATTAAAGTCTGTTGGCCGGAATTAGAAATGCTATGTTCATCATGTTTCATTTTCCTCTCTGCAAATCACAAGAAGATTTCTCTTCTCGGTTCACAGAGAGAAAAATAAAATATATAAAATTGCAAGCATACATGTTATTCAAAATGCAAAGGTACAAGGCTGCACACAAGGCAAATTGTACTACAAACTAAATTCCAAGCTGCATTAGTTAAACTACAATGCAGTAACCAAGCATGTCAAACTAAGTTGCAAGTCAACTAGGTGCAAAAGGCAAAAGTACACAATGCAGGAAATATGGAAAAAAGTACACAATGCAGGAGATGAACCAAGTTACAAGCAAGAGCTTGTCCTAGCCCTCATCATGTTCTGTCCAGCAGCTTTTTAGAATAATATAATAAGCAATTAAAAGTGCTTTTGAGGGAGAGAGAAAGAGAGGGAAGTGAGAGTTTGCAGTTTTGGAAGGTTGTAAAAGGCAGTAAGAAAATAAATAAATATAACAGTATAACAGTCCAGCACAAGAGGATAGAAAAAAAAGCTCAAACCTGCTCCCAACAAAAGACAAAAAACCAAAAAAACTTCTCAACCTTCAGGCCTGCCTCACAAAACAGCAAGCCTGCCTTCTCAACACAACCAACCTGCTATCAAAGCAAGCCTACAAAAACTGCAAGTTACAAACCTGCCCAAAAAAACTCATCAACCTGTAAACTCACAAACCTGCTTAAACGGCATCATCCTGTTCAAACAAACATTGAGAAACCAAAAACAACTCAAGCCTGCTTCCCAAAACTACTGCAGAATACTCACCAAAATTGCATCTCAAACTGCAGTAACAAAGCAAACCTGTTGAAACAGCAAGCCTGCCTTCCCAAAACTCAACAAATGGCAAACCTATAAGTCCCAAAACAAGCCTGTTTCCAAACTTATCCAAAGTTCAAAACCAATGACAAACCTGTGAAACTAACAGCACAAGTCCAGGCTAAACATACAGTCCAAGCCAAAACTATCACCAACTGCAAACCAAGCTCTCAAAAACTCAAAACTGCAAATCACACAAACAGTCTACAAGCTAACATCAAACCAACAAATCATCTTTCCATCAATAACAAACAAGTTTCAGAGGTGATCATCTTTAACATCAGTAAAAAGAGAGAGGAAGAGGAAGAAGCATAGTCCTCAGAACAACAAAATCATCAAGCTAGCTTTTTTTATTTCATCAACAATATTAAACAACAATAGCTAATCTCAGAATTCATCATCATCATCAATTTTCAAACACCCAAAGAAGTAACACGATTCAGAAACAGAATTCATCATCATCAACGACATTCAGAAAAGAGAAAGAGGAAGAATCTTGGAAGCAAAAACAACATAGGGTTCTCAGAGTAAAATCATCATTAAACATAAATAGAAGCAAAAACAACATAGAGTTCTCAGAGCAGTCTCATCATCAAACGATTCAAAGAGAAGTCAAAAGATACAGAAATACCAGAAGCGTAACCATCACGCTCTCCCTCCACTCCGGACACCAAGGAGGCGCCACCAAGCCCTTTCCCTCCCTCCATCGTTCTCAGAATCAAGACGTTCAAGGTACGTCTCTCAAACCCTCAAGCTTTTTACTACATATAAACATAAAAAAAACATAAGAGTCAAAACATGCAAGTAATGAAACGTACAAGAATCACAAATGTAAACTGTAAAAACGCGTGTAGAACCAAAGGAAACGGTACCTTTCAAACCATCACCTGTGACAGACGTGGAGAGGAGAGGGCGGAGGTAACACACCGGCAGCTTGGAGGCACGAGGACGAATCAGTGCTTCGCCTGAGAGAGAAAAAGAGAAACGAAGAAGATGGGTGGAATGAGGCGCCGTTGAGGCCAAGCGTGCAAAACCCTAATTTGAATTAACCCTAACAAAACCTTGTTCAAACATTCATTCTGGGCTTTTACCCAAACAAAGCGCCTAAAGCCCAAGCACTAACACGCCCCCCCCCCCCCCCCTCCTTTTTCCTTTCTTCCTCCTAATTATTTGTTCTTCTTCATTCTTTTTGGGCCATAACTCATAGGCCCATCATCTTTCCCTTTTCAATTTTTAAATTAATATTCTTTCTTTTCTTTACTAATATCATTTTAATTAGTTTTCTTTACACCAATACTTTTCTTTTTTTAAAATAATTTGTTTTGTTAATAATAAAGAAAACCAATAATAGATTAAGGTTTGTTTTGATTTAATTTTCTCTAAATATTTGTTATATTTAATTAAATACAAAAAGAGTACTAGAATTTTTGTTTAACTAATCTTTTTACATAAGTTCCTAAAAAAATATAAAACACAATAAATAATAATAATACTTAAAGTCTTTATTAGGTTAATTTTTATTTGTTCATTTGTAAATAAATACACGCATCTCATATTTCTTTAATTTTCATTATCTTATACTTTGTTATAATTTTACATTGAAAATGCGAAAGTTCAATTTGGTTGTAATATATACTTGGACATTATTATTCTGATAAGACTCATCCCCATTTGTAAACATTTGTACCCCCATCCCCGAATACTGTTTTGTAATAATTTAGACTTTAAATTCCCGCAATTTATCGCTTTCAATATATTGTATAGTAATTAGGGTTTGTATGTGAAGATTCAAAATTAATCGCTAGATGACCTAATACAAGATAAATGCATGAAAATCAATACACAATTCACACTTGCACCTCTAGGGTAACCTCGCTTGTTGCCTCGGAAAATGCAATCATGTCCCTCGAGTATGAGACACTCTAGCAAATTGCCCTTCAATAAACAAAGATCGTAGTCCCTCGATGACCCTCGATGTTGCCTCCGATAAAACGATCTCGTCCCTTACAAAATTGCTAGGGCGTCTCACAAGTTGCCTTCAATTATTGTATACGATGACCCGCACCTGTCCCGTTAAACATCCTAACACAAGGTTATTCGCCAAACACAATGGTGAAATAACACTGTTAAAAGGGTTAAAAACATAAGAAAGATTTCTGAGTAAACTAGGGTAGACAACTCTTAGTTGCTTGATCAAAAACTTGCAAAACATCCTTTGCCATTTTTCAAACACACTCCACAACACAACTTCAAAACAACTTTCAAAACATTGAATTATCTTTTCAAAAAGACACACACCTTTGTATATATTCAAACAAGAATCATTACAAAGGTTGCCTAAATAAGGCATCTTTTTCAAAACATTTTCAAAACCACACACACACAAAGCACCATTTCAAACAATTGAAAAGCAAAGGCAAGTGATCTAAAACAAGTAATTAAGATCCCATGGATAACCATAGATGAAAAGGGTGCTAGCACCTTCCCTTTTCATAATCTACCCCCCGAACCCAAGAAAACATATCAAAGGTCTTTCCTGTGCTTTTTGACCTTTCCTTAGGATAAAATAAAAAGTTGGTGGCGACTCTTGCTAAACCGAACAAGTGCGAACACAAACACAAAACCTCAAGTCAGTTCTTCCACCGTATCACACAGCTCTTACGTACTAAGTTTGTGTAAATATGGGACTGATATGATGCAGATTTTGCAGGGCACCGTTAAAGGTTTTGATAGTTTTCTTGGTATTACTATACAGGTTTTGAATAGTAGGATATGTAGTATGATGCAGGTCTGGTTTTGTGGACAGATTTATGCAGCTTGTAACAAAGATAAGGCATATTTGTGGACAACATAGTGGCAAAGTTTGAAGATTGAGTCAAAGGGAAAAGTTCAAACAAGACAAAGCTTAGGTTTTGTAACTTGTAATTTTTTAACTTAAAAATGCAGCCTTGTTGTTTACTTGAAAACTTGTAACAACTTGAATTATCTTGAATTGTGGTGAAAAGATGTCATGAAGTAATGAAATTAACATGTGTGAAAACACTTAGAAAAATCACTAAATCTTGCAAAGTTTGACTTTTCAAAATGAGTTTTGACCTTCTTGATTTCTTGACGATCAAATTTCATATTTTTTAATGTCTTGATGAAATGTGATCTTTGAAACTAAAATTTGATCAAAAAGTCAAAGTTTGGCTTTTTAGTGTACATTTGACTTTTTTCATCAGTTGACCAAATTTCATCTATCAATCCACTGATCTCGGGAGATGAATTAAAATATTAGATTACATCAAAATGATATACTTGAATCCTTGAGATCATGTTTCAAACCAATAAGTCATGTACAAGGTCAAAAGTCAAAGATTGGTCATTCTTAGTCAAAACCCAAATTTTGACCATTTTGCCATTTTGATGATTTAAACAATTTTATTTGAGAATTATGATCCAATCTTGATCAAATGATACACATGACTTCAAAATGTTGATATTCGTCAAAATTATTAAAATTTGACTGTAGGTTGACTACAATTGACTTTTTTCCAATACAGTTGATTTTTGGGCCATCTGATCAATTGACTGAGCAATTTTGTGATCCAAGACTTGAAACTTGACAGGAGTAATCTTGAGGATCTATAATGATCCATGAAATTCATTTGAAATATTATAAGTCCAATTGTCTTTGTGCAAAATCAAACCCTAATTTGAGGCATCAGTGTTGAGGAGATGGCTTGACCTAGTCAATACTTGTGCAAGCTTGAATCATTGAAGATCTTTATGGGAAATATCTTGGGAACATGGAGGAAAATTTTTGGGGTACAACAGCTTCCCCTGTTCAATCTTCTTAAACCTGAAGAGTTAGATTGGCGGGTCCGCCATTCGTGACTTGAAGGTGGAAGATGATTAAACACTTAAGTGCTCAGAAATTTGCACTCGCTTGTGCATGAGGTGAATTGTTTGTTGGTTATCAGGAATGGGCTTAGAGATGCCATTTGGGGAGATGATGGAGAGTTTTCAGAGATGGGCTTATAGATGCCATCCAAAGGTGATTGTTGATAGAAATTAGACTAAGTCTAAGCTTTAATGTAACTGAGAGAAGTATCAGAATAAATCTTTGGCCAATTTAATATGATTCGAAAGATCTAGTGGAATGAGTATCAGAATAACATCCATAGCTGGATCATGGATCATATCTGACTCGTATCTGAAAGATGTACTAAATGAGTGTCAGAATGACATTCGTATCTGCATCGTATCTGAATTGTATCTGAGAAATATATTGAATGAGTGTCAGAATAACATCTGTATCTGGATCGTATATGTATTGTATCTGAGAAATATACTGAGTAAGTGTCAGAATGACATTCGTATATGAATCGTATATGAACTATATCAGAGAAATATACTGAATGAGTGTCAGAATGACATTCGTATTTGGATCGTGTCTGAACTATATCTGAGAAATGTACTGAATGAGTGTCAGAATAACATCCGTATCTAGATCGTATATGAACTATATTTGAGAACTATACTGAATGAGTGTCCGAATGACATCCACATCTCGATCGTATCTAAACTGTATTTGAGGAATGTATTGAATGAGTGTTAGAATGACATTCGTATCTGGATCATATCTTAACTGTATTTGAGAATTGTACTGAATGAGTGTTAGAATGACATCCCTATCTAGATCGTATCTAAATTGTATCTGAGAAATGTACTGAATGAGTGTCAGAATGACATCCGTATCTGGATCGTATCTGAACTGTATTTTAGAACTGTACTGAATGAGTGTCTGAATGACATTCGCATCTGGATTGTATCTGAACTATATTTGAGGAATGTACAAAATGAGTTTCAGAATGACATCCGCATCTGGATCGTATCTAAAGTGTGTCTAAGAAATATACTGAATGAGTGTCAGAATGACATTCGTATCTGGATCGTATCTGAACTGTTTCTAGAGAGAATCTGGAATAAGTATCAGAATGTCATCCGTATCTGGATCGTATCTGAACCGTTTCTAGAGTGAATCTGGGATAAATATCAGAATGTCATCCGTATCTGGATCGTATCTAAACTGTTTCTAGAAGAGAATCTTTGGATGATTGTATTTGACAGATGATAGACTGTTGACGAGATCTACCTGTTCGGGAATCGGCCTGAAAAGATAAAGTTAGTTTCATGCAAGAGCATGATGTATGTATTGCGTAATGATGCTATCATAATGAATGAGAATTCTATATGCGTTTCATATGCATATGCTATGATGTATGAAATGTGCAATATGGTTGAAGTGTATCTTTGTTTGGGAAAATAAATTCCTCACTATTGTTGGGGAGATTTGCTTATTTGTTGGAAGAAACTCCGCTAGGGATGTGTTGATTTCTGTTTGGGGAATTGAGTTCAGGAACTTTGGTTGCCCGTTGCTCTACTGGGGAAACTTGACTGGGGAGAATAAAAGTTAATTAGTATCTAGTCTAATTCCAGGCTTTGCAGTAACTTTCTGAGGATAGTAACGATTCTGCTGGGGACAAAGGGGTTTTGTCCGTTGATTTGTAATAGTCTGAGAAAATACTTGTGTTGGGGAATCTGTAGTTTGTTGGGGAAATAAACCCTTTTGAGGAGAATATTTTGAATACCTTATTGGGGAGATGAATTCTTTTGGAGAGAACTCCGCAAGGTTTCTTTTTTCAGTTAAGACCAACTCAAATGGGGAATGTCAGAATGAATCTGAGTCTTAATTGTATCTGTGGAGATATTGAACGAGTATCAGAATAACATCCATATCTGGATCGTATATGAATTGTGTCTGTGGGAGAGTCTGGAATGAATTTCAGAATAAATATGTATTTAGTTTGTATCTGCATTGTATCTAGAAGATGATAAACTGACGACAATTTTTATTTGTTTGGGAACTAGCATGATGTGTGTGTTCGTTGGGAGAAGATCAAACTGCTCTATCCGCTGGTGAGTTTGACTATGTCATCGGATGGAGGATGCCCCATTCTTGTTTGAAGACGCTTCTGCGCTTGTCAAGGATAGCCTTGTAGGGAATTGTACCCTTATCTGTGAAGATTAATCTATGGGATAACCTTATAGTGGTGGCTCTGGAGACTTCACTAGGGATCATCTTATGCAAGGGACTCTGTGGGGATTTGTCACTATCCATAGTAGTAAGTGTTGTGGCACATCTAGAAAATGTTTGATTGGTCGTACATGACCCTTTACTGGAATTCATGGTTAATCACCTAAGTGATTCCGATGGAGACCTGCCCCTGGCTATTCAGGTCTCTATGAGAGATTTCTTGGAATCATGACTTGAGTACCATAGGTGAGTTAGACAATAACATGTCATGCCCCTTGACTATTTATGGTTTGTCATTGGATTTGAAGTGATTTTCTTCATTGAGAAAATTTTCGTTCATTAGATATTCGCCGTGCAAATTTCTCTGTTGTCAAACAATTATCTATATGCAAACAGCTGTATTCAAACAATGCAAAGTTTATGTTTGTTTTGAAGTTTTGAAAATGCATTTTTAGCAGATAAAAGAATTTTGTAAGAATATGAATTCGAATCAGGATTTACAGTAAGCCTTACAGGAGTCAGGATACCTTTTGTAACAGTATGCTTTTGAACTAACCCATGCTTCAATTAGGACTTTTAAGGGGTTGTAATATGGCCTGGTTCATGGTTTAAGAAACAAAGGATAAGGCTTAAAGTTTATTTATACCCACCAGTTCTTCATGATGTTCTACAGTCCTAAACTCAGTTAATTGTGCGTTTGAACTCCTATTGAATCTGGAATGATATTTTGGTGATGGTTCGGATAAGTAAGTTTATTGGAGAAGGCAAACATTTTTGCAACATTTTTCTGTTGTTGAGGATTTGTAGCGACCTATTTTTTTATTTATTATCCCTAATTTTTGCCTAACTGTTTTTGTTTTGAGACTACAGTCAGCGGGATGCCCCAGTTTTTCTTAAGTCTTCTTTGTAAGTTTTGACTCAGTGGGCTTTTCTTTTGAGAGATAATGACTGCCTATTTTATGGGGAACCATCATCGTCTTTTGACTCAGAAGGATGTTTTTGATGTCATTAGTTGTTCACATAGTGAAAGCTTGCGATTGAACGCGCATTTGAATTAATTGAGAAACTACCCTGCCCCAGGTATTGATTAAAGGTTTCAGTTTGTGCGAAAAAGAAAACTCCTACTCCTTTGGCTCAAAGGGGTTAATTAGGGATTATCTTCCTTATAACTCCACTATTTAGGGTTTGAAACAACGCATGTACATCGTCAACAAGGTATATCTGAAAGCATATTGCATGAGATTATGGTATTATTTTCGTCATCCTCCCTCTAAAGGCTTAAGGCTTGTAGTCGAGAGTTGACTATCATACAAAAAGAGGTGAAAGCATAATTTCAGTATAGTGAAAACGAATGGATTAACTCAAGACAAACATATGCAATGCATTAGTGATAATAACCAAATATTGACATAAAGATAAGTGTTTAAGTAAACAAAGAAGTTATAACTGAAAATTCGAATGAACGAAAGCTTCTCCGCCTAAATTTATTACTTCAGGTGGTGTGTCTTTGAATGGTGACAGAAAAACTCCAGTTGACCATCTTGAGTAAATTCCAACACTCCTTCATCAATCAGGTCTTGAATCTTGTTCTTCAATTCCCAACAGTGCTTAGTGTCGTGTCCCAGATTGTTGGAGTGGTATGCGCACTTTTCATTGTGTTTGTAGCGGGGAGCAGAAGTATTAGGTTTTTGAGGAGGTTCCTTTAATATAACCAGTTTGGCTTCCAACATATGATGCAATGCTTGAGCCAAGGACACGTTGATCTCTGTAAATTGTCTTTTGGGTGTATCTTGCTTACGCTGACCACTCTGTCGTGGTTGGCGAGGTCGTTGTTGGACTTACGGTGTAGTAGTCATTTTGAAAGGTGTTCTCTTAACCAAACCAACTTCTTGTCTTATCGAGGGCTGATTAATGACTTGATCCCCAATCTTAATTGTTTGTTTCACACAGTTGTATGTGTCTTGATGAACCTTGTTATTGAGAATTCTCAACTCTTCTTGTCTCCAAGCTAGGTTTTGGATAAGAGCGATCTAACCTACCATCTGACCCATCATCTTGATTTCCATTGTTGCCATTTCAGTTTGTAATCATTCTAACTGGTCATCCCTTTTGTCCTTAAGATTCTTCTTGGTCATGCTCTTAGTGAGGAGTGATTTCACTTCGTCTTGCCCCTTGGATAGGTTCATGAACATTTCTTGAAGCTGAGCATTTTGGGTCTGAAGATCTTGGACAGCCTGCTCGAGAGCCATTTTTACTGACATAAACAATAAGCGGATGAGAAAACCTGTATGGGGAAAATCCTGTCATGGTATGATGCATGGTATGTGGATGCAGTCTTTTCAAGGATATCGCGGGTGAAACACAAGAAGATGTTAAAAGTTGAACTTTGATTACAAATTTTGCATTGTTGAATGTCCTTCTATGAGAATCAAGTTCACCATGTCGAGTGGGTCATAGCCATTGACTCAAGCTATTGTACTTTGGTCTTTGAGAGCATTTGGTTAGAGGAAAGTGAATCCTCTTTCCCCTTGATAGATGTATGGTTCGATACAACCCTGCATCACAGGCCCTCGTGACCCTTGAAATGGTTATTGAAAATGCTATGGTATGATGTTATGATGTTATGTACGAATAAAGACATATAAACAAAGCAAAGAAGTCCTTAGGTTTAGGCTTGCATTAGGTTCATAGGTAAGTACCCTCTTGAAGTTTAGTTGGTTCAACCTGTCCTAGAAAGTAATTGGGTTCTAGGGAATCTCAATATCATTGATCTTTCTTCATCAGGCATTGTTTCAGCGCAAGCCTCTTTATTGGTGACCGAAATATCCCAAAAGTATGATCTCAATGAGCGTAGTATTGAGTATCAACCAACTTCGGATTCCACTAAACCCGACTATCTCAATACTTCCTAATGGCCAAGTTATTCAATTAAAGTTTCTAAGGTTCGTTAGTGCTTCATGACACCACACAGTGACCCCATATTCTCCTTAATTCTCCATAAGGGATACCAGTACCCACAAATGTGTCACACTAACATAGCTATTGTCTCAACCATATCGGTTTATACCGTGCAGTCTCCACAATTTTTCTATTTACCTAATGGTGTTCCCAGATCCGAGTAGAGGATCAATAAAACCCAAACAAGGACAAAAAATGTAAAGCAAACAAATCAATCAATGGAAGCATTTAAATGTGATCTAGTCTCTAAGGTAACCCCACTTTTAAGTATGTCCCCAATAGAGTCGCCAGTTCTGTAATACGGTGGGAGAACTGACTTGGGTGTTTTACATTTTATCACAATTGTTGCAGATAGCAAGAGTCGCCACCGACTTTTCTTTTATCTAATAAAGGAAAGGGTGAAAAGAACAGGAAAGACCTTTTGAGATATTTTCATGAGTTCGGGGGGTAGGTTATGAAAAGGGAAGGTGTTAACACCCTTTTTATTCGTAGTTATCTACGAGCTCTTAGTTTCTAGCTCACTTTGAAAATGCTTTGTTTGAAATGTGTTTGTGATTGTTTTTGAAAGTATTTTTGAAAAGTGCCTTCATTTAGGAGAACTTTGTAATGATTCTCGTCTCTATAAGAATGTATACAAAGTGTTGAATATTGAAAATATTTCTTTTGAAAGTGTTGGTGTGTTTTGAAATATGTTTTTAAATGTTTGTGAGCAAGCAACTATGAATTTTCTACCTACTCAAAACAAGTCTTTGTCCATTTCCTCATCCTTTAGATAGTGCTATCTTACCATTGACTGGTAAGAAGTTCTATTTTTAGATGTGAAGGGAAGGGAGTGGGTCGTCGTATAATTGTAGAAGGAAACTGTTGTACCCCAAAATTTATCTCTCATTTCTTAATTAATCTCTCATAAAGATCTCCTTTGGTTCAAGACCACACAAGGTTTGATCAGCTCAAGACACCTCCTTAAGCACTGATGACTCAAATTAGGGTTTGAGTTTGCACAAGTACAAATGGACTTTTAATGCCCCATATGACTTTCATGGATCATTTTGGACCCTCAAGATTGCTCATGTCAAGTTTCAAGTCTTGGATCACATTATTGCTCAATCAATTGATCAGTTGACCTAAAATCAATTGTATTGGGGGAAAAGTCAACTGTGGTCAATTTACAATCAAACTTCATAATTTTTGGTACATATCAACATTATGAACTCATATATGTCAATTGATCAAGTTTGGATCACAATTTCTCAAGAAATTTGATCAGATCATCAAAAGGGCAAAATGGTCAAAATTAGGGTTTTGATTGAGAAGGCTCAGTTCTTGACTTTTGACCAAGAAAATGACTTATTGGTTTAAGACATGATCTTAAGGATTCAAATGCACCATATTTACCTAATTGCATAGTTCAAATCACCTCTCAAGATCATTGGATTGACAGATGAATTTCAGTCAACTGATGAAAAGTTAATTGTACACTGAAAAGTCAAACTTTGACTTTTTGATCAAAATCAAGTTTCAAAGATCACAATTCATCAAGACATGTCAAAATATGAAACTTTCTCATCAAGGAATTGAAAAGTAAAAATTCACCTTTGAAAATTCAAAATTCTAAAACTTAGAATTTTTTCTAAGTGTTAGAAAGTTCCTATTTTTTCACAACTTTATGCCAAATTTCCACCATGGTGCAAGATGATTCAAGGGAAACTTCCAACATGAAAGTTGTAGATCTCGATGAGATATAAAACATTGTATGGCAGAACTTTTCCTAGAAATGCTTGGATTTCAAGTTATGATTTTGTGAATACATGTTCATGAAACTTAAAAGACTTAGTGAAATTTTGCCCTAGTTAGGCAGGATTTTGACCTAACTTCATGGCAATTTTTCACCTAGTTCAAAATTGAATTTTCAAACATTTCCAAAATGAAGGTTGTAGAGGATGTTACAAGATTTCCAAAATGTCCAAGAACAAATTTCGATCATACTTGAGCTAAGAGAATAGAAGGCAAGAAGTTAGGGTTTCAAACTTGAATTACAAGTCAATTTTGTGATGAACACTTGATCCAATCTTCAAGCATACTGTACAAATCCCTCTTTGCAGGATTCTAACTTGACTTTCACTCCATAATTAAATGCTTACACAACTGTTAGATCTTTAATCCAAGCATTCAATGCATTGTCCGTGCTTAATACCATTTTAGGAAGAAAGGCAACATTACCATTTTGGAAAAGTGGCTTTAATCACAAAGTCCACTCTTCTTGAGCCTCTAACTTGTTGTTCTGAACACACATAACATGTATGCTCAGAGGCAACATGTTTAAAGCTTCTAAGCCACCCTATAAACCAAGTACTTGTGCATTGGAACCACATTTTTCAAGCTTTCTTCAAAAATAAGCAAAAATCCATAAACATGTGATTTTTGATTTCTGAGTTCTCCAAGCATCCAAACTTGTTGCTTATAAATAGAGACATTATTTATGAGCTAATACGTGAGTTGAAGCACCCTCAAAACCTTCCAAACACCCTTGTTGCACAGAACTGCCCAAACTTGACAGTTTTGAGCCAAAACTCATCATCTCCATTTTCACTCGTGTGTTTTGATTTCTAATCATCCAAATACCTTGAATACATCATATACAAGTTATCTAGACCCATGTTTCCTAACTGTAACCCCTCCATCACCATCCACCATTTTAAAAACTGAAGCTTGCAACTTGACTTGAGTTGGGAGTTTCAGCCATCCTCAAAGAAAAGTAGGAGTTAGAATACATTAAAGGAGGTCTAGGCAAGCTAAAGAAATCATCAGGCCATCTCAAATGTTGCTCAAACTCCATACACGAATCCAGCTGCAAGAGGTAAGTTTTCAAACTTCTATCTCTTCATACAAGCAACATTTGATTCTGATTTGTGAAGATAAAATGTAGATATCATTGCCCTGAAGCTATACATGTCCATAGTTTTCTTTTATATTGATTGAGCTTAGAGAATTTTTGGTTTGAATCTCTGAAAAAAGTTAGGTCAAAATTTGGTACCATTATAAATTCTCATTCATCTTTGATTTATAGCTTATGATATTTATATGGTTGGATTCGTATGAAAAAATGGAGCAACTTTCATGTTTACATTTTTCATTTTTGTTGCGAAATGAGTGAGTTACAGGAATCGTGGCTGGAGGTTGAAGATGAAGTCATTTCTGGAACTTGTTTTGTGTTATGTATTTATCGTTTCATTTAAGTTAACGGATGTAAAGCCACCCTAGTGGCAAAGGCAGCGTGCGTTTATGGTCAAGGTCATGGGTTCAAGTCCCAGCGCTGCCTTTTGTTTTAATTTTCAACATTTTTTCTTCTTTTTTGCCAACAACCATGTGCGCTTGGGCCTTAAGTCAATGGGCCTTCCTTTTTTTCTTCTCCTGACCCCCCCTGCCTGCTTATCACACGCAGGCCCACTTTTATTTTATTTTTTTTTTTTTATTATAAAAAAAACCATTGGGCCAGGCTTCAAAACTATTTTTCTAACAAACTCCCAAATTTAATTTCAAACCCCCTGACTTTTATTTTTACATTTTTATTATATTTTATATTTTATTATTTTTATTATTATTATTATTATTATTATTATTATTAATAAAAATCCAAAAAAATACTTTTATTTATTATTTACATACTTATAGTTTATTTTCTTTATAAACTAAAAAAGACAAAAAAAAAATACTTTCTTAAACAAATTTAATTCTTTTTCTTAATAGATTAAATAATTAGATTTAGGTTTAGTTATTTTCTTTTTATTTAAAATTAACTTAGAATTTAGGTTTCTTTTAATTAATTAATTTCTATACTATTTTTATTAAACTAAAAACCTTTTCTTAAGAAAACCCTAAAAATGCTTTCTAATTTAATTTCCTTTCTTAATTAGTTTAGGTTTAATTCAAGTAATCTTTTTTTTTTAGATAATTAGATTAAAATCCTTTTCCTCAAAAACCATAGAAAAAAATACTTTTCTTTTCCATTTATATCCTTGTATATTATATTTTCATTTTCTTGTACATTATTCATTATTCAATATGGTTATAATAGATAATTAGATTTAATTTCTTGCAATCCCCATTTGTAAATTTGTACACCCCATCCCCCTAATGATGTAATAGCGTAGTAATTTTACTTTCCGCAATTTATCGCTTTCATATAAGTGCTATAAATGTTCATGAGGAGATAGAAATATATTCTATCATATGAAAGTGTTTTCAAATATGGTTGATGCATTCCCATATGGAGGAACTTTGAAGTCATTTATGGAACTAGAGGCTTTTGGGGCATAAATGTTTATTATCGTAGTTGTTCGTCAAGCATAATATTTTGTTGGCGAATAAGTTGATAAATGAGATGTCCGACATTAAAAAGGATAGTCATTCATCATTTCAAGTATGAGATATTGCATGTGAAGAAAGTTTTGTAGAATTAAAGAAAAGATTAATGACTGCTCCAGTATTGGTTTTGCCTAATCCGAGTGAGTCATTTGTAGTGTATTATGAATGCGTCTAAGATGAGACTTAGTAGTGTGCTAATGCTGAATGGACAAGTTATTGCTTGTGCTTTTAGACAACTCATAGTTCATGAGAGGAACTATCATACGCTACTTAGAGTTAGCAGCGGTGGTGTTTATGTTGAATATTAACAATGGTTTTCTGGACAGTATCAAAGAAGCTCAAAAGTTAGATGCACAGGGTGTATTGAGATTTCGTAATCGAATTTGTATTCCTGATGATGTGGAGATGAAGAAAGTAATTCTTGAGTTGGATGATACTTAACCTTCGTGTGAGGCTAAGTGAGTGTAATATGGATCGTGTAATATGTTAAGCGTTGGTGTCTCATCGACAAAATCGAATGAGAGGGAAATTGTGGGAGTATTTGTAAACCTCATTGGAAATCATTGGATTATGATGCTTTAGGTAACCTTAGTACAAGTTATAAAGGAACATTATTATAGTTTGGTAACAATGATTTATGCTCCATTATGGTTGTGGGCTATCTATTGACAAATTGAGGAACTGATCACCCTTAATCTCTTGTTGATAGTAGACGAGATCATGTTGGATGGTATAGACTTGTCTTGATATCTTAATAGTATGTGAAGTGATTGATGTTATATCGTGAGGATATTCGCTTACCATATTATGTGAAGTAATAGAGGAGTGACTAGGAAAGAGTTGAGACGTATTGAATAATTTGAAGTAGCGAGTTTACATGTGAGCTAACGTCACAAAGTGAAAGATTGAGAATATCAAGTGAACAACTATTTTATGGTGGATGTTAACAAAAGTCCGAAACTAGATTGAAACTTGTAAACCATATATTTGACGAAAATTTTAATGAGGACGGTGACGTAAGATGAATGATCAGAGTTGCACAGCTGAAGAGTGATGTGGCATAGTTGCTATGCATGTACGACTCGTTAGAATTGGAAGACTAAATACCAGAAGCCTATGGGAATGATATGTCTTAATCTACATGTTTTATTTGGTGGGTTGTTGATATAGGGATGAGGTTCTAGGGTACTACATTTTCTCGTAAATATTTGCTGATTTTATAAGGATATTAATTTGGTTGTTGGTTGATGGGGAGTTATGTGCATATTTGTTGAGTTATGTTGTTAAGTTGACGTTATAATGATTTTGTTCCCGTTGTCGTGATGTTGCTGTTGGTTATCATAAATGATGGATAGTACCTCATAATATGACAAAGTTAATTATGTTTGGCTATGTTGATGTCACTATAAGGGTGATATAACGATATGAATAGAGTTGTTGATATTTTGTTGATAATTGACATACATGTATATATATACAAGAATGAAATTGTGTGTGTGTTTTGGTGTTGGAAATGTTTTTAAGATGATAATGTGATGTTGTATATCCAAGTATAAGTGTGTTATGGTTGTTACTACCTTAAATGTTGATATGTCAAAATATTGTTGAAGTGGTTGATAAGTTATTAACGATTATGTCACGAAGGTGTTGAATGATTAGCATGTGTGTATTTGATTTAAATCGTGTTGAGTTATTATTGTGTCGAGAAAGTAGTGGTCAAAGTGTTTCTAGACGCGACTTGGGAATCAGAGAATGAGATGCGAAATTCGCGTTAAGAGTGGTAGTATTGAGTAGATTTTCGAGGACGAAAATATTCTAAGTGAGGGAGAGTTGTAACGCCCTATAATTTAATTATTTATTTAATTAAATTATTTTTGGATTATTTGTTGAAGTTGTGAGATGTTGAGAATTGTTGGTATAAGTTGTTAGATTATTATTAATTAATTAATTAGTTGATTAATAATAATAAGGTTGGATTTAATGGAATAATATAAGATTAAGTTGTTGGGCTTATTTATATGGCGGTATGTAGTAAGTGGGAGTGTGTAAGTTAGGCCCAAATATGATTACTCAAATAAGGTTAAGCTAATATGAGAAAATAGGTTTTGTCAAGTAGAAGAGGAATAAGGGTTGGAAGAGAGAAAGAGAACGTAGAAATTTCAAAGCAAAGGGAAGAGAGGCAAAGTTGGGTTCGATCGAAGAATTGTAGAGCGGTCTCCAATCCAAGATAAGGGTGGGGTTATGACTCTATAATGGGAATTGTGATGAATAGTATGTAGGAATTGGGTTGGTGAAATTTTGCTGTGCGTATGTTGTTGTTGTTGTTTCTGAAATTGTATGTTATCATGTTGTTATCATGTTGTTGATGTTCCTGAATTGTTTGCAGAATTAACTATTTGTTGTTGTAAATTATAATATTGTTGATGGTTGTTATGTTGCTATGTCGATGTAATATTGTGATGTATCATGTTGTTGTGACAATAGCGTTAATCGAAGGAAGATTTAGAAAAGTCTGTATTGGAATCAGTAAGTCTCTAAAGAAGAGGCGAGATAAACACTTTGTGCCGAGGGGCACACGAGCATGCCGACCGGCATGGTTTGGAGAGGAGTGTGTTGAGCGGCACAACTCCATAACGGGCGGCACGACCTTTTTGTTTTGGTGTCGAGGGGCACAATTAGGTAACGAGGGGCACACCCATAAATCTCTATTTTCCTTTGTTTGTTTTGTCTGTTTCATGTGTCTGTTACCTTATTAATTGGTTACTAATTGTTATCACAGAGTTAAGGAATTATGGATAGCAGAGACTAGGTAATCAGACATTCTTATGGTCCTAGCATGTTATTCCATAGAAGAGTAATGGGTTAATACCTATTTTCACCCCTGACATATGGGGTGTATTTGAAAAACCCCCCTGCCAAAAAAAAAGTTCCAATTGTTACCTTGACAAATTTTAAAAGTTTCAGTTTTTACCTTGAGGATGCCACATCACCTAAAAGGCTAATGTGGCTTATATTTTTGTGGCATCCTCAAGGTAAAAACTGAAACTTTTAAAATTTGTCAAGGTAAAAACTGAAACTTTTAAAATTTGTCAAGGTAACAATTGGAACTTTTTAGGTGATATGGCATCCTCAAGGTAAAAACTGAAACTTTTAAAATTTGTCAAGGTAATAATTGGAACTTTTTTTTTGGCAGGGGGGTTTTTCAAATACACCCCATATGTCAGGGGTGAAAATAGGTATTAACCCAAGAATAATTAAATAACTACTGAGTATATATATAGCAGATATTAAATTAGTTACATAATTGTTATGTAGTAGAGTTAGTCAAAATAATAGCTTTGTTGATTCAACTAAAAATAATTGTTCAGTCAAACATTTTAGTGAAATTAAATTAATAGGACTTGGTCGGTAATAATATTAGTATATATATAAGTTGTTGTGATGTTGTTGTTATTAATTGTTGAATTTGCCGGAAGTGGTGAATTTGTTGGGTTGCCAGTATTGATTGGCTAAAACCAAGTTGTAAGCTATTAACAGTAAAACAATAACAGAGATAACTCATAGCAGTAAAATGTAATTGTAGGAACCTTATCGGGAAACTATTAAAATTATAATAACATAGTATATGTAGCAGGAATAAGTCGATAGTAGGAGTTAATTGTGAAATAGTGACAGAAAGTTATTAGCAGTAAAATAACAGTAGAGAATTTATTAGTAGCACTAGCAGTAGTAGAAAATGGCTGATAACAATACTATCCTATATAATAGTTGCAGCGGGTTAATATTAGAGGAACTGTCACAGAACATCTAATAGCCAAATATAGACGTATAGTTGAATATTTATGTAGTGCTATTGTAATGGGCTTCAGTTGTATTTGTGAATTTCACTATGTCGTTGTAATGTCAATATTGTTGATGCGAAGTTATAGGATATACTGATGTTGTTGAAATGCCCCTAACTCTTGGCAGATATTATGTTGTAGGCTTATGGCTAAAGTTTATTTATGTTGAGTTTATGTTGAATTGTTGTTGATGTTGTAGGCTTATTGCCAATGTTGATTTATGTTGAGTTGTTATTTGTTGTTGTTGCTACAATCATGTTGTGTCACATACATCGCATATCAAGTTGGAGCTGATGCTCGTTAAGTGGTTTGGATTGGATAAATATTAAGTTGAAGGCTTATGCCTTGTTGATGCCTCTATTAATTGGCAGATTTCTAAGTTGGGAGTTTTGCTCCATTGGTACCACATGCATATGCATCGTATAAGTCGCATTCCATGTTACATAATTATGTTATTATGTAGATGACTTGTGATGATTGATGTTAATTGAAAGTTGTGAAGTGGTGATTTTATATAATATTATCTAATACGTTATTTATTACACATCTGATTATATTGTTTGATATCTCACCCCTTATGTTTGAATGTTACCCCTATGTTGGTAATGTGTAGGTAATCCAGACTGAAAGTTGTTTACCTTCAATAGTTCGAGTCGGTGTCATCGCTCTGATACGTAACACTCGGAAGGGATGAACGTTTGTTTCTCCATTGTTGATTTTACTTACGTTGTTGAATTTTAAGTTGAATTCGTTAAGTACTTGTTATTTTGGAGTTGTTTTCAGTTGGACAAAAAAGTTAAGTTATGTCATTCGAGTTGAAAATTGTGATTTCGCTGCTTAAGTAATAAAGTTGTTTCGTTTTAAAGACTAAATCATGTTGTTATTTATTCATTCGATGTTTTAAGTGTTATGTATCTATGTTAGATGTGATTAAATGTCGCTGTTATAAGTTGTAAGTGCAGCATCCTATTTGTTTGTTGGAAATTTTATAACTCTGATTTTCATAATATTCGCCGGGTAGAAATGGGGTGTTACAGTTATCATAAAAATCCAAAGATTAAACATATATCCAAATATTATTTTAACAATATCCCCATTTTGATGATGAAAAAACCATGTATTTTGATGTAACAATTTTACAAGGTAATATCATAATCGAATTCAAAATCATCAGAATTAAGAAGAAAACTTCCTCTGATTAGCGTGAGCTCCCCCCTAAGTCTAAGACTTACAATTTTTAGAAGGAAGGGATATCTGAGCATTATTTAGAAAACTCCCCCTGAGTTAAATAATCTCCCCCGGAATCTAAAACTTAAGACCTTATCAGAAAGTAGAGTTTTTTGAGCTTGATTATTATTATTAGAATTCTTATTAAAGCAAGTGAAAGTGATTTATTAGACTTTGCTTTATTAGAACTTCTTTCTTCATTAGAACTTCTAATAATCATATAGGTTCATTATCATAACTTGATCTATCAGATCCTTCTGTATGTTTGAAGTTCATTATCAACACTCAATCTCTCAAAATATTTTATACCCTAGAATTTCTTTTACCATAATTTGATCAACATACCCTTCAAATCATTAGAAGTTCTTTATCACAACTAGATATAATTGAACCTTCTAAACTTTAGAAGCTCTTAATTCATTTATCTTTCTACTGATGTACCTAAAACACATTCTAAAGACTCTTGCATATATATATATATATATATATATATATATATATATATATATATATATATATATATATATATATATATATATATATATATATATATATATATATATATATATATATATATATATATATATATATATATATATATATATATATATATATATATATATATATATATATATATATATATATATATATATATATATATATATATATATATATATATATATATATATATATATATATATATATATATATATATATATTCGTTAGAAATGCAAGCAATGAGATTTAGAGAATTAGGTATATATCAAAATCATCATTCTGCTTTCTCCCCCTTTTTGTCATAATCAAAAAGATTTAAGATTTCATTGATTTGGAAACTAGAGGGTACAGAGAAAAACAAAATAAGACAAAAACAACAAAACATGATTTGCTAAAAGTGCTTCAGGTTTATAAGAAGATAGGAGTTTCTGAAGAATTTGTTGGAGCATATCTGAAACGTTTATGTTGAAAGCTTTCTGTTTATCAAAATTTTCATTTGCTTTTGCTTGTTCCTTTTTCAGTTCTTCCAGAGTTTATAGAACAATGGAAGTTTCTGGATACTTGGAATTATCTGCAATAGCTTTCTCAGTAATTGATTTTATGACAGCGTCTTCTTTGGCATGTTTCTTAGCAGCTTCTTCTTCCGCCTTTTTCTGAGCAGCTTCTTCTTCCGCCTTTTTCTGAGCAGCCTCTTCTTATGCCTTTTTCTTAGCTTCTTCAAATCTTTTCTTAGCAGCTTCATCTTCTTCCTTTTTCTTAGCTAGATATCTTTCTTCTACTTCTTTGGAAAAAATTTCTTATAACTCTCCATCAAGATTTATGATTGTGAGATACTCATCAATAATCCATTCTTTAAGCTGACCCCATACAAAGTTTAATTAAGAGGAATTAATACATGAATTAGATTCCTCTATGAGCTAGTTGATTCTCCCTATTGCATATTCTTTGAAGTTAGCAATTACTTCTTCCAAGTTCAGGTTCAAAGGAGGAAGATCAAAGGATTTGGAATTATTCTCCTTTTCAGGGGAAGTTTCATTGGAGACTGTGTCATCATAGTCATGTGAGCCTTAGGCTTCATCAAGAATGTTGTTGTTGTTCGAATCATAAGGTGTTGATGATGGTGGAATTTTTGTGGTGTTTGTAATTTTTGATGGTGAGATGGTAAAAGAGACATCTGACAAAGATGTAGTAATGGTGATTTCTGGATCGATTTGTGTTTGTTCTGGTGGTGGAGTGAT
Organism: Vicia faba; assembly: GCA_948472305.1. Lineage (NCBI taxonomy): Eukaryota > Viridiplantae > Streptophyta > Magnoliopsida > Fabales > Fabaceae > Vicia > Vicia faba. The sequence continues at coordinate 898,977,829 of OX451740.1, forward strand.
TGTTGTACCCCAAAATTTGCCCTCCCATATTCCTCAAGATATGTCAAGAATCACCTTCAAATGGTTCAAGACTACTCAAGGGTTACACAGTCCAAATGCCTCCTAAGCCAGTCAAAATTAGGGTTTTGGTTCTGTCAAGGAATCTGAGGTTTTCAATGGTCCAATCAAGTCCCATAGGCCTATATATATTGTCAAGCATCTACGTGCCAAGTCTCAAGACTCACAATGTCAAATTGCACAGTCAAAAGCTCCATTTGCTCCACAATCAACTACAGGGGCAAAATGGTCATTTTGCAGTCAAAAGTCAAAAAATTTGGTCAACATCTTATTTTGAGTCCACAATCATCATTTGAAGTCTTGATCATGATTCCACAAGCATGGCTCAAAAATCATCAAGATGCCAAAAGTTTCTATTTTTGGACAGTAGAAAAGTCAACTGTAACTTGACCAAGGCATAACTTTTTCATGGTTCATCAGAAAAATCTCATCCAATGCTCATTTTGAAGGGGATGACATTTCCTACAACTCATCTTCACATTCCAAGTCCAAGAAATTCTCTCACAAAAAGTTATCAATTTCTACATTATAGGTCAATTTCAAAAGTCAACAAAAATGCACTTTAAGTCAAAGACCATAACTTGAGATTGGTAAATCCAAATGACATGGGACCAAAGGCATTGGTTAGAGGACTTCCAGAACTTTCCAAAATGTCCAAGAACATGTTCATAGGATCAAACTTGAGCAAGATATGCATTGGAGAAGTTGGGAAATTTTTGTGAATTTGCAAAAGTCAACTTTGCTCAAAACACATCATTTTTGCTAATGGGCCTCAAATTCCTTCTTGAAACTTTGTCCAAGGCCTATGCACGACCCATTGAGATTAAATTGATTTATTTTCTTATTTTTTATTAATTAATTGAATTTTTAATCAATATTAATTCATTTAATTAATTTAATTGTAGGAAAATACCAAGATATGATTTCTAAATCTTTTTGTGAAGCAAAAGTGGTCAACATATGCTGGAGATTTCGTGTACACATCAAGGGGACAAGGATCTCTCAATTTGGCAAGGTTTTTCAATCAAAAATATGCAAAAAGATATGATTGAAAATCAAATATACAAACCATAATTCCATGGATCTTTTACTAATATTTTAACCTAAATCCATTCTATTATAAGTACTGAGCCTAACCCTAATGCAAAACACGTGAAAACTCTACAAGAAAGCCATATGCAATATTGAAAAAAAGTCAAGAAAACTCAAAATTGTTCTCTCACTCCCAGGCCTTTTCAAAGCAATTTAAGGATTCTAATACATTGCTAGCATTCCCAGAAACCTTTTGCAAACCAAATCAAGGGCTAACACTCAAAGAATACGCAAGAACAGTGATACGATTTGCTTAACTTTTTCAGAATCGAAACTCACATTTTATACATCATTAACATGTTCTAATCATTGTTTTGCATTGCTTGAACCTTTATAAAGCTATTGGTATTAATTAATTGGATTATAATGCACGGAATTATGAATTGCCATTAACGATTTTTAGGGTTTTTGAGTTCTCAGATTGGGGCTTTCCCATACAGGAAAAATTGGAGCCTCTAATGCCTATGGTTGTAATCATTGCAACCAGACGAATTCAACCCTACCCTCGCGAACAATTTATGTTAAACACAGCCCTGTTTGCTATTATTCCTCATGTTAGATTGTGGGGGTTAAAAACCACCGCTATCTGTTTATTATTTTTACAGGTGAACGAAGAAGATGATGGCGTGTTGATACGTGGTTGGCTGGTTTGAATAAAAGGCGCTGGGTTCGATTCCCAGGTCCACCCAATATTTATTTCATATTTTTCTTAACATGATTATGTGCAGGATTCCCAATGATGTCCACCATGTGCCTCTAGTGCTCAGCCTGCCATGTGGCCACTATCATCAATCCAATGGTCAAAAAGTGGAGAACACCATACTCCTAGTCAACCAACGTGCAAATAAGTCAGAAAGTCAAACAAGCTTATGTGCTTGATGGGCCAAAAATTCCAGGCTTCACCTCCATATTTGGGCCATCAACCCCCCTGGCTCATTCCTTTTTCTTTTTATTTTTTATTTTCTCTTTTATTTATTTAACTATTTTTCTAATTATTATTCTTATCATTAAAATTAACATAATTGATTTTTCACAATAAAAATTCAGAAAATAAAAAATGTAAATATTTTTATTATCTACTAATTATTATTTTGTAAATAAATTCTAATTAATTAGTTTAGTTGTTTAATTAGGTCAATTTTAATCTTTTTCATAATAAATAAAATGAATTAGACTTAGGTTTCTTTTGACAATTTTAATTCCTTTTATTTTATTTTTATTAAAGACTTAAAAAACAAAAAAACATTTTTTTCTTTTAATTAAATAATTAATTAGAATTAGTTTAATATTTAATTTAATTGCAAAAAGGACAAAATTCAATTCTTTTCTCAAAAAGGGTCAAAACCCTAAGGACGTTCCGATTCAATTCTTTCGCGCGCATATTTATTTTTAATTCCTATTTTGATCATATTATTGTATTTGCTTTGAGGATGTAATAGATAATTAGGCTTTTATCGCTTTATTTACTTTCTCGCAATTTATTTTCCAAAGGGTTATGTTTTTGGCGATGTAAATACCCGACGCCTTGTAATAGTTTAGATTCAATTTTCCGCAATTTACTTTCCACACAACTATTAATTGCTAATTATGCATGCAAGACTTGTCTGAAAAATAAAATCAAAACGTATCTCACAAATAACATGTGCAAGATAATCTTAACTGAATTTGACACACATGCACATGCCACTCTTAAGGTACACCTCACTTGGTTGCCTCGACGTGGTCATCAAGTATAGGGTGTTTTAGAGGTCGCCCTCCTGTCTAAAGATCCAGTTGCCTCGAAACGGTTGCCTCGGATAAAAAGGATCTAGGACATTAGGGTTGCCACTAAGGCGTCCTACTATTGCTTTGGTGACCACACATGTCCCTAATAATCGAATTGACCCGAATAACTCCAACGACGGTGCTACCTACTTCTTAATAGTGGGATAGTATTGTCTAAAGGACTCTTACACAGCTTAATTCCTTAGAGTAGGTAGATTTCTCCTGGGTACTTGCTCTTTCAAAACAAACAAAAATACTTTTCGCACCTACACTTTCAAAAAGTTTTCAAACAAACACTTCATACACTCTTGAGGACAGATACAAGAGTTACCTAGAAGTTTTTCAAAACAAACTTTTTCAAAACCCACAAACACAAGAAAAGCAAACAATTTTTGAAAACATAGTGAGCAAGTATCTAAGAGCCCGTGGATAACCACGGATAGAAAGGGTGCTAACACCTTCCCTTTCTATAAATCTACCTCCCGAACCGAGAAACATATCGAAAAGGAATTTTGCTTTGCTTTTGTACTTTCCATGTTGGAGAACATAAAAGACAGTGGCGACTCTTGCTTACCGCGACATTTCGCGAACCAGCTTTAAAACAGTCAGTTCTATTCCCACCGATCACAGAACTGGCGACTCTGCTGGGGACTACTTAATAAGTGAGGTGTACCTTAGGATTAGACCACTCTTATGTTTTCAATTGTATGCCTTGTTTGCTTTAATATTGTGGGCTTGCATCGGAGTTTTATAGATCCTAACCCAGATCTGGGGATACCCTTTAGAAGTAGCAACAAACTGTGAGGGAACTGTGCGGGGTATACCGACACGGTTGAAGCAGTTGCTACGTTGATGTGGCACTTTGGTGAGTACCGGTAACCCTTGAGTCAAGTAAAGGAGAGTACGGGGCCGCCGCGTGGTGTCATGAAGCATCAACTGACCTTAGAACCTTACTTGACCATCCTGGCCTCTTTAGGGGTAGTGAGATGACCGACTTTGGTGCAGTCTGAAGTTGGTAGATACTCGATACTACACTCATTGAGGGTTGTTTTCTTGGAATATTTTGGTCGCCAGTTCAGTGGCTAAATCAAAACAATGAACATAGAAAACAATCCAATGATATTGAGCTCCTTAGAACCCGGTTACTATTCATAGGACAGGTTTTGAGCCAACCAACTTCAAGAGGGTAGTACCTAAACCTCATGCTGGCCTAAACTCTAAGGGTTGTTTTGTGTGACTTGTGTGCCTTCAAATCTGAACTACTTGCACATTCTTGTTATCTGACAACATGAGTTCCTTGTAGGTTTTGTTTACAGCCCTTAATCTGGGCTTATAACAGGGTTTACTTACATCACTCCACGCATAGCATAACATCATACCATCATACCATTGCATACATCCTGCATAAGGACTAACCCATTTCAAGGATCTCAAGGGTCTGTGATGCAGGTCATGATGTCTAGCAAGGGGCAAAGGGGATTTATTTTCCTCTAGCCAAGTTTGTTTGGAGATCAAAACATGACAACTTGAGTCAGAGGATATGACCCACTCGATATGGTGAGCCTTGACTCTTGAAGAAGGACTCTCAGCAACATGAAGTTCCTTCAATCAAGCTACCGGATTCAAATTCTAACAATCTTATTGTCTACCCCGCGATATCCTTGAAAACATTGCATACATATATCATACATATCATTGCATAACAGGTCATCCGATACAGGTCTCTCATGTTCTCGTTGTTTATTTCAGCAATGGATTTCCAACGAGACAACCAGGATCTTCATACTCAAGAGACTCAGTTCAGGGAAATCTTCCTAAGCCTATCCAAGGGGCAGGAAGAGTTGAGAACACTCCTCATGGGGAATTTGATCAAGAAGAGTCCTGAAGACAGCAAGGATGAACGGCTGAAACATCTGCAAGCTGAAGTAGATGCAATGAGGACTCATATGCTGGGGCAGATGGCCCTTATCCAAGGCTTAGCTCGGGAGCAAGAAGAGTTGAGAACTGTGATCAACCAGCTTCAGCAAGACAGTATGAAGCAAGTAGTCAAGGCTTGGGACCAAACCGTTAATCAGCCTCCAAGAAGTCAAAGGTTTGGTTCAACAAATAGACCTCTCCAAGCTGCTACTATCTCACAGGTCCAACAACGACCTCGCCAAGAACAACGGGTTGATCAGAGCGAGCCAAACAAGCTTCTGAGGCCATTTACCAAGCTCAACATGCCGCTGTCCCAAGATTTGTAACACCTGTTGAAGTTGAATCTGGTGACGTTGATAGGACCTTACCCTAATCCTAAGACTTCTTCACCCAACTATAATCCTGGGGCCAGGTGCGCATACCATTCTAACAGCTCGGGGCATGATACTGACGACTGTTGGAAGTTGAGGTACAAAATCCAAAACCTGATTGATGAAGGAGCATTGGAGTTCGCATCAGATCGTCAGGCTGAGTTCTTCTACTATCCCTCCAAGGGTCACCATTTGAAGTGACAAGTCCTGAGACTAGAAGATTTTTGTTCATTGGAATTTTCAAGTTGTATTTTTCTCTGCTTATACAAACAATTATTGTCATAGCAAACTTTATTACTTTCATTAATGCATCGCATATGTCTGTTTTGAATTAATCCATTTGTATTCACTATATTCAAATTGTTTTCATATTTTTTGTGATGATCAAATCTCAATTAAAAAACTCTAAGCCTCTTGAGCGAGGATGACGAAAACGATACCACGATCTTTACAGTATGCTTTTGAACAGACCCTGCTGATGAGGTACAGGCATTGTTTCAAATCCTAAACAGTGGAGTAATAAGGAAGATAATCCCTCGTCAACCCCTCTGAGCCAAAGAAGTTGGAGTTTTTCTTTTCACGCAAAAATTAAAACCCTTAATTATAACCTGGGGTAGGGTAGTTCTCTCATCTAATCCAAGTGCACAACGAATGGCACCAAAGAAGTCCTTACAAAAACAAAAGGCAGTGATGGTTCCGAATAATCATAAAGACAGGCAGTCATTATCTCTCAAAATAAAAGCCCAATAAGTCAAAACCTATGAAGGAGACTTACAAAACTAGGGGCATCCCGCTGACTGTAATACAAAAAGAAACAGTTCAGGCAAAAGACAGGGATAACGAAATCAAAAAGAAAGAGGTCCTACAAACCCTCGACAAAAAATGACTGCCTATTCAAAATAAATTGTCAACATCCGAACCATCACCAGAATATCAGGACAAAGACTCAAACAAGGTCTAATGCATGATCAGCTGAGTTTAGGTTTGAAGAACATCACGAAGAGCGGGTGGGTACAAATAAAATTTGAGCCTTTATCCTTTGTTTCTTAAACCATGAACCAGGCCACGTTATAACCCTTAAAAGTCCTAGCTGAAGCATGGGTTAGTTCGAAAGCATACTGTTACCAGAGGTATCCTGACTCCTTAAGGCTTGCTGTAAAATCCTGAGTAGACATCACATTTTACAAAATTTGCTTGTTTTACTGAAAAATGCATTTTCAAAAACTTCAAAGACAGACATAAGCTTTGTATTTTTAATATAACATTGTTTGCATATAACTATTTGTTCGAACAACAGAGAAATTCGCACGATGAATATCTGGTGAACAAAAGCCTTTTCAATACAAAAGGATCACATCAAGTGGAAAAACACTTCTAATCCAGGGGCACAACATGATCATGGTCCATCATCTGGGGCAGTCCGGTCTAGATTCAGAAAATCTCTCAAAATGCAAAATAGACAGGGGCAAATCTCCGCCTGAGTCACTTGGGGCATTGAACATGAATTCTAGCGACGAATCTTGCATCTTCTGGTAGCATGGCAACACAACACTACTGATAGTGACAACTCCCTACATCCTGAGAGCATGGACAGAGTCGTAAAAATACTACGCATAATCAAAGACCCGCTAGGTTGACACACCTAGGCAAAAATAAGGGCTTCCCGGCGAACCAAAAAGGTTCGGGAAAAAATAAGGGATGAAAAATGAAAAAATTTGTACACCCGACAAGTCGAAAACCTGAAAAGGAGGCTTGGGAAAAAAATGGGTATCCCAGTGGACTGAAAACCCGAAAGGGCGGTCCAGGCAAAAATTAGGGATCAAAGTGTACGACTATGTCCCGGGATCTCGTCACTTGCCTACCAGAAGAAGATTTATCAATCGGTAGTTATCAAGCACCTCCACAGGTACCTTCTCCCACAGAAACTGGGGCAATAAGAATTGTCAGAACTGTACAAGCTGCTTTGTCCACCAAGGTACCAAGGTAGGTTCGGCTGAAGAATGTAATCAAGATGCCTTCACTCCCCACGGAATAAAACAGTAATGGTAATTCTCCCTGCTGAGACTTGCAACTACGGAAGATTCAGCAATACTCTCCTCAAGCAGAGTTGGTCTCTCAGCCCCAAAAAGGCACAGTATCCCCAGCAAGTCAGCAATACTCACCCTCGAGCAGAGTTGATCTACCATCAGTCCTGGAAAGTTGGGTACCCCCAAAAGATCTTAATATTCCCTAGCAGAGTATACAGATATTTCCTAAGCAAGCATCCCTGACAGTCTTAATATTCCTCGACGGAAATATAAGATTATTCCCCAGCGGAATACGGACATCCCAGTGGAGCCGTTCCCCAGTGCAGTTCAAAAGTTTCCCCAGGAGAGTTGAATCATCCTCCCCAGTAGATGCTGGAAGCTTATCCCCAGTAGATTCTGGAAGCTTATCACCTGCAGAGTACATGAATCTCTCCCCATCCATATTCAGAAGGTTATTCCCCACCAGAGCCTATAACTGGGTTATCCTCAGCAAATTACAAACGGAAAGATCGTCCTCGGCGAAGTTCTTCCTATCCCCAGCGGAGTTCATCAAATTCCCCAACAAGGGCTTATCAACAAAATCCCCAGCGGAGTTATCATCAAATTCTCAACGAAGTACCTCTTCCCCACAGAGTAATTCCCCACAGAGTAATATCTTCACAAGTTTATCCCCCGACGGAGTCATCTTCTCCTACCGGTTTATTCTTTCAATCATCATCCCCAGCGGAAACGAAGAATTCTACTCTTCAACATCAGCCCAGGATTCAACGAACTTCCCGGCATTCGTCAAGAATTTATTTTCCCAGATGAAGATACATTCATAAACATCACATTGTCATACATCATGATACATACATATACGCATTATATCATACAATCTCATTTATGTTGAGAACATCATTGCTTGATCCATATCATGCATTGCATATGTCTGACCTTTACCTTTCGGGAAAGATGCAGTTAAACTCCAAATCCAGTCAAAGAAGACAAATCCAGTTAAATCAATTCTTAAAGATTTTTCTGATGCGAACCCGTCATTACAGACACCCGTCATTATAGACATCCCGTCATTAAAGATATTCCGTTATTAAAGACAATCTATCGTTGAAGACAACCCGTCATCGAAGACAACCCGTCACTAAAGACAACCCGTCATTATAGACACCCGTCATTATAGACACCCGTCATTATAGACACCCGTCATTATAGACAACCCGTCATTATAGACACCCGTCATTATAGACAACCCGTCATTATAGACACCCGTCATTATAGACAACCCGTCATTGAAGACAACCCGTCATTATAGACACCCGTCATTATAGACACCCGTCATTATAGACAACTCGTCATTATAGACACCCGTCATTATAGACAACCCGTCATTGAAGACAACCCGTCATTATAGACACTCGTCATTATAGACACCCGTCATTATAGACAACCTGTCATCGAAGACAACCCATCACTAAAGACAACTTGCCAATGAAGATAGCCCGTCGTTAAAGACAACCCGTCATTGAAGACAACCCGTCATTATAGACACCCGTCATTATAGACAACCCGTCATCAAAGACAACCCATCGTTAAAGATAGCCCATCCATAAAGACAACCCGTTAAAAGAGACAACTCGTCAAAGAAGATAAAACCTCCTCTGGTTCAGTTAAATCAATCCCTAAAGATTTTTATGAGATAATCTGTTAGTAGAGACAACACATCAACCTTTTGAAATTCCAGATTCGATACCTGTATCTAGCCAGGGCATATCTGTGGACGACTAATTCCAGATTCGATACCTGTATCTAGCTAGGGCATATCTGTAGACGACTAATTCCAGATTCGACACCTGTATCTAGCCAGGACATATCTGTGAGCAATTGATTATAGATTCGATACCTGTATCTAGCCAGGGCATATCTGCATGAAGAGACTGAAGATCAACACTTGTAACTGGCCAGGAAATTATCTTTCTTTCTCAGGTACGCAAGTTCTCGCTAAGGAATCTCTTACGCGATTGACACCTCCGGATGGCATCTTTAAGCCCATCTCCACAACTATCCATTATATTTCCAGATGGCATCTATAAGCCCATTCCCGACAAGGTTCTGTCACATCTCCATATGGAATCTTTAAGCCCATCCTCCTATCCATCATCTTTCCAAATGGCATCTATAAGCCCATTCCCGACATCACATTGCTGATACTCTACTATGCGAGTGCAAATTTCTGGGCACTCTAGTGTTCAATCATCTTCCACCTTCGGATCACGAAAGGCACACAAGCCAATCTACATCCTCAGGTTTAAGAAGATTAAACAGGGCCAACTGTTGTACCCCAAAATTTGCCCTCCCATATTCCTCAAGATATTTCAAGAATCACCTTCAAATGGTTCAAGACTACTCAAGGGTTGCACAGTCCAAATGCCTCTTAAGCTAGTCAAAATTAGGGTTTTGGTTCTGTCAAGGAATCTGAGGTTTTCAATGGTCAAATCAAGTCCCATAGGCCTATATATATTGTCAAGCATCTACATGCCAAGTCTCAAGGCTCACAATGTCAAATTGCACAGTCAAAAGCTCCATTTGCTCCACAATCAACTGTAGGGGCAAAATGGTCATTTTGCAGTCAAAAGTCAAAAAATTTGGTCAACATCTTATTTTGAGTCCACAATCATCATTTGATCAAGTCTTGATCATGATTCCACAAGCATGGCTCAAAAATCATCAAGATGCCAAAAGTTTCTATTTTGGGACAGTAGAAAAGTCAACTGTAACTTGACCAAGGCATAACTTTTTCATGGTTCATCAGAAAAATCCCATCCAATGTTCATTTTGAAGGGGATGACATTTCCTACAACTCATCTTCACATTCCTAGTCCAAGAAATTCTCTCACAAAAAGTTATCAATTTCTACATTATAGGTCAATTTCAAAAGTCAACAAAAATGCACTTTAAGTCAAAGACCATAACTTGAGATTGGTAAATCCAAATGACATGGGACCAAAGTCATTGGTTAGAGGACTTCAAGACCTTTCCAAAATGTCCAAGAACGTGTTCATAGGATCAAAATTGAGCAAGATATGCATTGGAGAAGTTGGGAAATTTTTGTGAATTTGCAAAAGTCAACTTTGCTCAAAACACATCATTTTTGCTAATGGGCCTCAAATTCCTTCTTGAAACTTTGTCCAAGGCATATTCACGACCCATTGAGATTAAATTGATTTATTTTCTTATTTTTTATTAATTAATTGAATTTTTAATCAATATTAATTCATTTAATTAATTTAATTGTAGGAAAATACCAAGATATGATTTCTAAATCTTTTTGTGAAGCAAAAGTGGTCAACATATGCTGGAGATTTCGTGTACACATCAAGGGGACAAGGATCTCTCAATTTGGCAAGGTTTTTCAATCAAAAATATGCAAAAAGATATGATTGAAAATCAAATATACAAACCATAATTCCATGGATCTTTTACCAATATTTTAACCTAAATCCATTCTATTATAAGTACTGAGCCTAACCCTAATGCAAAACACGTGAAAACTCTACAAGAAAGCCATATGCAATATTGAAAAAAAGTCAAGAAAACTCAAAACTATTCTCTCACTCCCAGGCCTTTTCAAAGCGATTTAAGGATTCTAATACATTGCTAGCATTCCCAGAAACCTTTTGCAAACCAAATCAAGGGCTAACACTCAAAGAATACGCAAGAACAGTGATACGGTTTGCTTAACTTTTTCAGAATCGAAACTCACATTTTATGCATCATTAACATGTTCTAATCATTGTTTTGCATTGCTTGAACCTTTATAAAGCTATTGGTATTAATTAATTGGATTATAATGCACGGAATTATGAATTGCCATTAACGATTTTTAGGGTTTTTGAGTTCTCAGATTGGGGCTTTCCCATACAGGAAAAATTGGAGCCTCTAATGCCTATGGTTGTAATCGTTGCAACCAGACGAATTCAACCCTACCCTTGCGAACAATTTATGTTGAACACAGCCTTGTTCGCTATTATTCCTCATGTTTGATTGTGGGGGTTAAAAACCCCCGCTATCTGTTTATTATTTTTACAGGTGAATGAAGAAGATGATGGCGTATTGATACGTGGTTGGATGATTTGAATAAAAGGCGCGCTTTATTTGTTTTACCACATATGCCTTGACTTTGATATATTATTTTTATTGATTATCATTATATCAAATGCAGCGTGATGGCCTAGTGGAAGACGTGCTGGCATGCAACCATTGGGACCTGGGTTCGATTCCCAGGTCCACCCAATATTTATTTAATATTTTTCTTAACATGATTATGTGCAGGATTCCTAATGATGTCCACCATGTGCCTCCAGCGCTCAGCCTGCCATGTGGCCACTATCATCAATCCAATGGTCAAAAAGTGGAGAACACCATACTCCTAGTCAACCAACGTGCAAACAAGTCAGAAAGTCAAACATGCTTATGTGCTTGATGGGCCAAAAATTCCAGGCTTCACCTCCATATTTGGGCCATCAACCCCCCTGGCTCATTCCTTTTTCTTTTTATTTTCTATTTTCTCTTTTATTTATTTAACTATTTTTCTAATTATTATTCTTATCATTAAAATTAACATAATTGATTTTTCACAATAAAAATTCAGAAAATAAAAAATGTAAATATTTTTATTATCTACTAATTATTATTTTGTAAATAAATTCTAATTAATTAGTTTAGTTGTTTAATTAGGTCAATTTTAATCTTTTTCATAATAAATAAAAAGAATTAGACTTAGGTTTCTTTTGACAATTTTAATTCCTTTTTATTTTATTTTTATTAAAGACTTAAAAAACACAAAAACATTTTTTTCTTTTAATTAAATAATTAATTAGAATTAGGTTTAATATTTAATTTAATTGCAAAAAGGACAAAATTCAATTCTTTTCTCAAAAAGGGTCAAAACCCTAAGGACGTCCTGATTCAATTCTTTCGCGTGCATATTTATTTTTAATTCCTATTTTGATCATATTATTGTATTTGCTTTGAGGATGTAATAGATAATTAGGCTTTTATCGCTTTATTTACTTTCTCGCAATTTATTTTCTAAAGGGTTATGTTTTTGGCGATGTAAATACCCGACGCCTTGTAATAGTTTAGATTTAATTTTCCGCAATTTACTTTCCGCATAACTATAATTGCTAATTATGCATGCAAGAGTTGTCTGAAAAATAAAATCAAAACATAGCTCACAAGTAACATGTGCAAGATAATCTTAACTGAATTTGAAACACATGCACATGCCACTCTTAAGGTACACCTCACTTGGTTGCCTCGACGTGGTCATCAAGTATAGAGTATTTTAGAGGTCGCCCTCCTGTCTAAAGATCCAGTTGCCTCGAAATAGTTGCCTCGGATAAAAAGGATCTAGGACATTAGGGTTGCCACTAAGGCGTCCTACTATTGCTTTGGTGACCACACATGTCCCTAATAATCGAATTGACCCGAATAACTCCAACGACGGTGCTACCTACTTCTCAATAGTGGGATAGTACTGTCTAAAGGACTCTTACACAACTTAATTCCTTAGAGTAGGTAGATTTCTCCTGGGTACTTTCTCTTTCAAAACAAACAAAAATACTTTTCGCACCTACACTTTCAAAAAGTTTTCAAACAAACACTTCATACACTCTTGAGGACAGATACAAGAGTTACCTAGAAGTTTTTCAAAACAAACTTTTTCAAAACCCACAAACACAAGAAAAGCAAACAATTTTTGAAAACATAGTGAGCAAGTACCTAAGAGCCCGTGGATAACCACAGATAGAAAGGGTGCTAACACCTTCCCTTTCTATAAATCTACCTCCCAAACCGAGAAACATCTCGAAAAGGAATTTTGTTGTGCTTTTGTCCTTTCTATGTTGGAGAACATAAAAGACGGTGGCGACTCTTGCTTACCGCGACATTTCGCGAACTAGCTTTAAAACAGTCAGTTCTATTCCCACTGATCACAGTGATTAATATGGATTTTTTAGTGGAAGCTAAAATAGGGATAGATAAAGGTGGAATAAACGAGGTAGTAATTGTGGTAGAAGTTTGTGGAGGTGGCATAGGCATAGATGAAGTAACATAAGCAAGTTCATGACCAGATACTACAACGTTAGGGGGCTTACTAGCTTGAGATGTAGAGACATTGATGTTAGAAGAATCTCCTTTCTCCAGAGTTTTCTGCTTCTTACTATTTGTCTTCTTCTTCTTCTTCTTGCTTAATTCATACTTCCTCTTGAGAGTAGATGATTTCTTATCATTAATCTTATTTTTAGAGTTATCAATACACTGTGCTTCAATCCCCTTGATATAGGCTGTTATAGCTTTTGGTGAGTCAAACTCTGCAAATGGAGGATATCCAACAACTGGTATCCTAAGAGTCTTGATCTTTTATGGATCCTCGGGATTTCTTAATTTTATCACTTCCCATGACTTTTCAATGATTCTTAAGGTTTTGAGATTATTACCATTGAAGGATTTTCTTGTGTTTGCCTCAATACCTTTCATAAGATTCTTATCAGTGAGATTTTATGAGGCCATTTTTAATCAGAATATCTGAGATCAGTATCCCCATTGGAATGTAACTCTTTTGGACTCCCTAGCTTTGATTCCTCTAGTTCTTATGATAGAATCTCTCAAATAGTTAAAGAGAAGAAATGGGAGATGCACCTTGATTCCTTTCATCAAATGAAAAAGTATACATTTATGATCGGTGTTGACATAATATTTTCAACAAAATTGGAGAAAAATAATTTTTCTTCGATTTCCCTTGCTTCGATTGGATTTTTGGTCCCCTGCAAATCTACTTCGATTCACAAGGCTTCGATTGGACTGTGGTCTCCTTCAGGCCTTCTTCGATTTCCCTTATTTTGTTTGTACTTTAGTCTCTATCAAGACTGCTTCGATTGGACTAGGACTTCCTTAAAGCTTCCTTTGATTCAGAAGGAAACGATCTTCATACAAGCTTCGACTGAGTTTTATTTCCCTTTGAAATAGTGTCCTTCAATTCAGGAAGTAAAGGTCTCCTTTTGGTTTTCTTCGATTCAGAAAGTCAGTAATCTTCTGAAAGCTTCCTTCAATTCAGAAGGAAATAACCTTCTGAAAAGTGTCCTTCGATTGCACCATTGACCCCTTACATGTTTGCCTTAAGTCACAAAGCAGTGACCTCCTGCATGCAGGTTTCGACAGGGTATTGGCTCTTCATGTAAGCTTTCATTTGAGCAAAGGCCTCTTGCATGTTTTCTTGAAATCACAAAGTAATGGCTTTCTGTATCCTCCTTCGATTCCAAGGCTAAAAGCCTCCTGCTGATATCCTTCAATTGTACAATTTTCCTTCCGCATGCCTCTTTCGTTTGGGAATTTTTACCTCCTGCATACGCCCTTTCGCTTGGCCATGTTACTTCTGGCAGGAAAGCCTTCGATTGGATAGGAGCCACATTCACACAAAGCTTCGATTGGAGTTTTGGTTTCCTTCGAATCAGCATCTTTCGAACCCAACTCTGGATCCTTCGAAGCAAGTTTGAGCAAATCTCATAGCCTTACCCTACTTGTCAGGCTATTTTGCTTCCAAATCTTTACATAATCAGAAGCTTGTACGAAGGATAGAAGCTTTGTCTATTGGATAATACTATTCTTGGTTAAAATAACAAAGGTTGCATACTTTTTGTTTCATAGAGAGTACTTTTAAAGCAGCTTCCAACCTGATTTTTGTCTGAACACAAGCAATGTCAAAAGCATAAGTACAATCTTCTTCCAGCAGGCCCCCACTTGTACTGGAAACGTGGGAACAATGAAAAGGGACTGAATTGTTTCACCTTAACCAAACCATGGTTTGTCATCATACAAACCTGGTTACTTCAAACATGTTGATTTTTTCTCTCTATAAATAGAGAAGCATTTGCAAGCTCAAGGGAGGACTTTTTGGCCAGAGGAACGAATCTCTAAAATTTTCTCAAACACAATAAAGCTCTCAAACACTTAAACACCTGTCAAACACAAACCCAGAATCCAAACACTTGTCCTCTTAAAATTTGAAAGGTCTATGTACCTTGTTACCATTCGAATCCAGTAGAAAGAACATCACACTTGTTCTTATCCTTCGAATCCAACCTTAGAGGCCTAACCTCTGGTCCCTCCCTTCGAATCCAGCAACATTCAAGGAAACCACTTCAAGTGTTCAGTGTGTGTTTAAAAAGATGTTTGTTTTTTGAAAATGAGCAAGCAACTAAGAACGTTTTTACCTACTCAAAATTCTTTTTTTCTTCTCCTCCTTCTTTAGATGTTGCTATCTTACCATTGATTGGTAAGAAGCCTTATCTTTGGATATAAAGGGACGGGAGTGGGTCATCGTATAGTCATGATAGCAATGTTGTGAGATATCTTAGCATTTCTCTTGAGGGATTAAGATCATTTGTAAGGAAACATTCGAAGCGTCATCGAGGGGATATGATCTTATATTTTTTTGATTGTTTTTTCTAAGACGTCTCACATGCATAACATGACCATATTTCATAAGGAAACAAGTGGAGTTAACCCTAGATATGCAAGTGTGCAAGTGTTTGTATTTCATGCTTTGTTTATATTGGGTTGGTGTTTTCTAAGATTGATTTTATCTTCCCATACAAATCCTACTTTACTAGCATTTATATGAAAGCGATAAATTGAGGAAAGTAAATCTTCTACGCTATTACAATCATTTGGGGAATGGGGTGTACAGATTTACAAATGGGGGTTGCAAGAAATTAAATTCCTAATTATCTATTACAACCATATTGAAATACAAGAATTGAAATATAAAATAGATTTGTTTTGTTTTGGTTAAGAGAAGAAATAAATTTGCTTAAGGAAATGTTTTTAGTCTTTTTATTTTAAAAGAAATAAAGCAAAAATATATGAATATAAAGTATTTTTGATGTTTTTGATTAATGAAAATAAAGGTGATGATAAAAATAATAAGAAAATAAGAGTTAGAGTCAGTGTGTTGCTAAAACAATAGAAATAAGAGAGAGCAGAAGTTCTGACTCAGGCATGCTGCAAATCAAAAAGAAAATGTTAGCAGAAAAGGGGAAAGTCAGGAGTTTTAGGTCCAGACGCACTAAAGTTCTGGGGTTGCTGGGAACAAAGGAAAGCCTAGGAGTTCTGATTGTTTGAGAGAGCCTAGAAGTTCTTATTATTGAGGGAGCCTATAAGTTCTAGTGTTACTGGAAGGTCAGAAGTTCTAGTTGTTGAGAGAGTCTAGAAGTTCTGATGCAGCTAGAAACCTAGAAGTTCTAGTGTTACTGGCAAGCTAGAAGTTCTGATAATGCGTCAGTGAGGTGTCAATTCTGTTGGATGGAAATATCTAGAAGTTCTGGTCCAAGAATATTTTTTTAACAAACAAATGGGAGGGGGTTTATCTAGAAGTTCTGGTCCAGGAATATTGTTTGATAAATAATGGGGTAAAAATTTCAAGAAATAAACATAAAAAGATGATTCTGGGTCTAGGACCCGGACCCTTAACACTAATGTCTTATGCGCGTGCTCTCTACCACTAGGGTGGCTATACATCCGGTATTAGAAACAAAACATAAACATATATTACAAAGTAAATTTTAATGATGAACTTCATCTTCTTCTTCGCGCCAGCCAGAGTATCTGCAACTTAGTCATTTCTCAACAAAAATGGAAAATGCAAACATAGAAGTTATCGCAAATTTCATCATGGTTTCAGAAATACAAAGCATCAAAACTGTAAACCAGAAGAAAGCATGAATTTTGCTAATCCTAATTCTGAATCCTAATTTCCTCAAGAAGTTATGATCTGAAATTCTCTCTACTTAGGCCACATAAATGAAATCTATAAATATGTACAGATTCGGAGTCATGATATCTACATTGTATCTTTGAAAATGTAAGCCTGATGTGATACGGTAAGAGAACTGACTTGGGTGTTTTGTGTTTGATCGCAAATGTTGCGTTTTAGCAAGAGTTGCCGTCTACTTTTCTTTTATCCAAAAGGAAAGGTGAAAAAGAATAGGAAAGATCTTTGAGATTGTTTCTTGAGTTCGGGGGGTAGATTATGAAAAGGGAAGGTATTAGAAACCTTTTCATCCGTGGTTTTCAATGGGCTCTTAGTTACTTGCTAGATCACTTGTTTTTGTTTGAAAATATGCTTTGTCTGGTTTTTGAAAGTATTTTGAAAAGAGGCCATTGTTTAGGCAAAGTTGTAATGATTCTCATTCGTAAGAATGTATACAAAAGTGTTGATCCTTTGAAAATGTTTTCAAATTTTTGAAAGATGTTTTGAAAGTATTGGTGTTTGTTTTGAAAATAGCAAGGATGTTTTTGTTTTGAAATTAAGCAAGTAACTAGGAACATTCTACCTACTCAAAAGTCTTCCATGTTCATTTCCTTTTTCCTTTGACATTTTCATCTTACCATTGATTTGGTAAGTAACCTTATCTTTGGATGTAAAAGGGACGGGCATGGATCATTATATAAGCATGATTAAATGTTGCAAGATATCTTAGCATTTTTCTTTAGGGGCTAAGATCATTTTGAGAGGCAACATAGATAGCGTTATCGAGGGACTATGATCTTGTATTTTTGCTTGTTTTTGCTAAGATACCTCACATGCATAATATGGCTATTTTGGTAAGGCAACCAAGTGGATTTACCCTATGGGGGTGTTTGTGTGCAAGTGGATTGATTTTCATGCTTGATTTATCTTTGATTAGGGTTTGCTATATGTTGGTTTTAGTCTTTCCATACAAAACTCTAATTACTAGATTTGTATATAAAGCGATAAATTGCGGAATTTAAAAGTACTACGCTATTACATCATTTAGGGGAGGGGTGTACAAATTAAAAATGGGGAATATTGCAAGAATTTAAATCTAAATAACTATTACAACCATATTGAATTTTTGAATAAATGTACAAAAATGAACAAAATAAAATACAAGAATGTAAATGTGAAAAGGAATATGATTTTTGTTTGGTTTTTTTTCATGAAAAGGGTTTTTAACCTAATTAACTAAAAAAAATAATTAATTAAAAAATGAAAATTAAGGTTAAGTTAGTAAAAATAATTAATTTAAAGAAAAGTATTTTTTAGGGTTTTTTGTGAACTTAATTAAACTAATAAATAAAAAATGATTAAATAAAATATCTTAAGTTCTAAATTGATTTTAATTTACAAAAATAATATAAGTAAAAAAAGGTGAATTTAATTATTAAAGAAAATGGTTTTTGTTCTTTTAGTTTTTTATAAAGAAAAATAAAAGGTATAAGGATTTTCTTTTAAATATGGAAATAGATAAATAAAATATTTTTGTATTTTTTTTATTAATAAAAATGATAATAATGATAATAATAGTAATAAAAAGAATAAAAGAAAAATATGAAATAAAAATAAAATGAAGGGAAAATTAATAAAAAATGGAAAATAAAATAATGGGTCAGGGGTGTGAATAACAAGGCAGGGGGTCAGAAGCAGCAAAAAAGTAAAGCCCAAAGGGGGGAAGGCCCAGCGATGCAAAAAAGGGTCAAAAAATGTCAAAAAATGAAAGGAAAAAAAAGGTTACGCTGGGGCTTGAACCCAGGACCTCATGGTGACAAGCGCGCGCTTTAACCACTGGGATGGTGATACATCCATTAACTTATGTAAAACAACAAATATATAATCTAAGTCTTGTCCTAAATGTACTTCATCTTCAACCTCCAGCCAGAAGCCCTGCAACTTGTTCATTTTTCAACCATTTGCAAAAATGTAAACATAAAAGTTGTGTAAAATTTCACCATGATTCCAGAAATGTAAACAACTTAAACTAATTCTAAAAAATGAGCATGAATTTTGAATGGTACCAAATTCTGACCTAACTTTTCAGGATGTTCAAATTCAAAATTCTAACTACTTAAGCAATATAAATGAAATCTAAAGACATGGTTAGCTTAAGGACAACGATACCTACCTTTCTTATTCATAAATGAACCATTAATGATGTATGTATGAAGAGTTCAAAAGTCAAAAAATTCACCTTGCAAGAGGGTATCGTGTTTTGAGTTTGAGCAACTTTTAGTGAGTTCCAATGATTGGATTAGCTTCCTCAAGTTCCCAGGAAGCTAATGTGATGCTTAGCTTGAGCTGAAAATGCCTGAGGAGTTCTGGAGAAGTCAAGGTGCAAGGCTCTGTTTTTGAAAATGGAGGATGGAGATAATGGTATTACAGTCTTGTAACAGGGTGTGGGATAAGTTCTAAATGATGTTTAGAAGCTTTAGGAACAAAAAGGCTTGAAAACACATAAGGGAGATGTGATTTTCAAACTTTTGGTCAGGTTATGTAAGAATGGAGGTGTGTGATGCAGTTTTGAGTTCTCTGTAGTTTTAGGGCTCAAGCATGCGTGTGTTTTCTTGCTAAGGACTTGTGTATGTATAAGCAAAAGGTTGGAGAGGTTTTGCACAAAGGATTTCTGAGTTATAGAGTATTGGCTAGGTTGCTTGATTTTGAAGAAAAGTGAATGTATGGTTCCAAGATGAAGTACAAGCATGGGCTGAGTGATTGTAAGGCTTGAGACAAACTTCTCTTGAGTTATAGGACGCGTATGATCAAAAGAAAACAATTGTAAGGCTCAAGAACAAGTTTTGTGCATAAAGCTACTTTTTCAAAATGGCATTGTGCACTTTCTTCCTAAAATGGATATAAAGCATGGCCTTGCATTGAATGCTTGAGTTGAGACCTCTAACAACTGAGCAAGCAATTAATTATGGAGTGCCTAACAAGTTTGAGGCATGTAAAGCAAAGATTATGCAGCATAGGTGTTGTTGTACCCCAAAATTTTCCCTCTCACTTATCAAGAATTTGCTCGCAAGATCTCCTTTGGCTCAAGACTGCATTAGGGTTGATCAGCTCAAGACACCTCCTTAAGCACTGATGACTAAAATTAGGGTTTGAGATTACACAAAGATATTTGAACTTCCAATGCCCCATATGACTTTTATGGATCATTATGGACCCCCAAGATTACTCATGTCAAGTTTCAAGCTTTGAATCACACTTTTGCTCAGTCAATTGAGCAGTTAACCTAAAAATCAACTGTATTGGAGAAAAAGTCAACTATAGCCAATTTACAGTCAAACTTCATAATTTTTTATCCACATCAACATTTTAAACTCATATGTATCATTTGATCAAGTTTGGACCATTATTCCTCAAGAAACTTGATCGAATCTTCAAAAGGGCAAAATGGTCAAAATTAGGGTTTTGACTAGGAAAGGGAAATTTCTGATTTTTGACCTAGAAAATGATCAATTGTCTTAATGCATAATCTCAAGAGTCCAATTGCATTATTTTGACCTAATGACATGGTTCAAACATTGCTCAAGTCCATTGGATTAACAAATGAATTTTTCAGTCAATTGATCAAAAGTCAACTGTATACTAAAAAGTCAAACTTTGACTTTTTGATCAAAATCAAATTCCAAAGATTACAATTCATCAAAACATGTAAAAATATGAAACTTATTCATCAAGAAATCCAAAATTCAAAATTTCATTTTGAAAAGTGAAAATTTATAAACTTCGAAATTTTTCTAAGTGTTGGAAATTCCTTATTTTTTCACAACTTTGAGAAAAAATTTCACCATGATGCGAGATGATTCAAGAGAAACTTCCAACATGAAAGTTGTAGATATCCATGAATTTTAAAACTTTTCTTTACACAACTCCTTCCAAAAGTGCTTAAGATAGTTTCGGCCGCAAGAAAAGATTGCGTGGGCTAAAACCATGGCCGATGGAGGATGGTCAATGATATTGAGAACCTCTAGAACCAGGTTACTATTATTAGGACAGGTTGAAACCAACTGAACTTCAAGAGGGTAGTAGATAGACCCCATGCAAGCCTTAAACTCAAGGGCTTTTGTGTGACTTGTTTTCCTTTACCATGTCTGCTATTTGTTATACCTGTTGTGTGTTTTATCATAACAACATGCATCATAACATAGCATGCATACTTCATTAGACTAACCATTTCATAGACCGATGGGATTTATCTTTGTTCTATTTTGCAGATCATGGCTTCCATGCACAGAAACACCATCCGAGTTAACTTTGTGCAAATACCTACTCAACTCAAAGATTTAGCCTCGAGAGTTTCTGATACTTTTTCATTCATTAGAAGACATGGTCAGCTTCTTAGTTTGGTTACCTCCAGGTTTGATGAGCAAATGATGAGTGTGCTTTTGCAGTTCTTCGATCCAATGTATCATTGTTTCACTTTCCCGGATTATCAGCTAGTTCCCACTATGGAAGATTTTTCTTACTTATTGGACATATCCATCCTTGAGCAGATGCCCTTCACAGGTTTGGAAGAGACTCCTAGACTAGAGGACATTGCTTCAGTTTTACATCTGAAAAAGGCTGATGTAGTATCCAACTGGGAGACACGGAGCGGGGTTAAAGGTTTCTTATCCAAGTTTCTAATGGATCAAGCTCAGCTATTTTGGGACAGTTTGGACTTTCAGGCTTTTGAAGACATCTTGGATCTCCTTATCTACAGTTTGGTTCTTTTCTCGAATCCAGATTCCTTCATAGATGTGAATGCATTTAAGATCTTTCTGTCTCGCAATCCTGTACCTACCCTCTTGGGTGATATCTTGCATGCCCTTTATACTCATATGGCGCGTAGAAGAGGAACCCTCATGTGTTGCATGCCGCTGTAGGCGAGGTGGTTTATTTCGCAGCTCCCCAAGTCTGTATTGAAGAATGAGGAAGGGCTAGGATGGTCTTACAGAATCATGTCACTTGCTCATACGAACATTCTTTGGAGTTCTAAGGATATGGAAAGGGTTGCTGTCATTGATCGATGTGGGGAATACCCTAATGTCCTGTTGCTTGGAATTAGAGGGGTATAACATACAGTCCTTGCTTATCTTTATGACATTTTAGTCGTGCTCGGAGAGACGGTCCTCATGAGCTGCTTCTTACAGATATTGCATTTGACTATAAGGAGGACGTTGACAAGCATCGCCGCAGGTTTATACGAGCTTGGGGAATGGTGAATAGGTCTGACCCTCACGAGCTAGGACTAAAGACTTCTCTCCCTATGCAACCTTACCTCCAGTGGGTCCGAGATCGCGCTCAGAAGCTTGGGATGCCTTATGAAGCTGTGTTGCCAGTGATTGTGGAGCATACTGATGAAAAAGGTGTTTCTTATACAGTCCTTTATCCCTACATGCCTACTGATCTGGGGGCATTGAAGAGATCCTAGATTCAGCTAAAAGAGGAGAGGGATACTTACCAGGAGAAGTATCGTGAGCAAGAGAGGAAGATCTTGAAGCTCACGAGGCAACTTGAGAATGAAAGGATGATCAATGATTACGTCAGCACGAAGGGAAAGCGAACATGGGATTTCTGATTTTTGCTTGTTTCTAGTTTAGATTTATTTTCAGTTTATTTCTTTTGTAACACCTTAAAGGCATTGTTAAACATTTTACAAGTTTAATCTAATAAAGTTTGTTTATTTCTTGGTTTGCAAATTTAAATCTCCCAAAGTCTTTGAAATCATTTCATACGCATTCCATTATCATGCACCTCATTACATGTATCATTACAGGTTTCTCATCTCCTTCGCTGTTTATTTCAGCACAGAATGTCTTCTGAAATACCTACCGATCAAGCCATCAAGGCTCTTCAAGCACATAATGCTCAATTCAAAGAGATGTTCTTGAACTTGGCCAAAGGACAAGAAGATTTGAAGACTCTCATCCTGAAGGATAAGAAAAAGAAGAAGAATAAGGTGGCTCTGCTGAGTATGGGTCACAGATTTGGGAACAGGTTACGACAGGAAGCTGATATGTCTCATTCATCTAAAGGAGGAGAGAATCAAGAGGAGGAAATGGGTCTTAGTCCTATAGTCTCTGATAATGACACTGATTTTGATGAAGAGCAGTATCCTCCTGCTGAGGATAGGTACAAATAACTTGAAGATCGTCTGAGTGCTATGGAGATTCAGAAGATCCCTGGGTTGGACTTTGGAGATCTGGTACTAGCATCTGGGGTGGTGATCCCTCATAAGTTTAAAGCTCCTGTTTTTGCTAAGTACGATGGAGTATTCTGTCCAAAGCTCCATCTCCACTCATACGTCAGAAAAATGCAACCTTATACTGCTGATAGAAATCTGTGGGTTCATTTCTTTTAAGATAGTCTATCAGGGACTCAGCTTGAATGGTTTTATCAATTGGAAGGAGCTAATGTCCGCAACTGGGAGGACCTTGCTGCTGATTTTTATAAGCAATACTAGTATAACGCTGACCTTGCTCCCACGCGTACTCAGCTTCAGGGTATGTCAATGGGTGCAAGCGAAGGCTTTAAGGACTATGCTCATAAGTGGAGAGATCTGGCTGGAAGAGTCCAACCCCCTCTGTCTGATAGGGAGTTGGTGGATATGTTTCTTGGGACTTTGTCTGGTCCATTTTTCAATCATTTGATCGGTAGTTCGTCATCAGGGTTTACTGAATTGATTTTGACTGGGGAGAGGGTAGAAGTTGGTATCAGAAGTGGTAAGATACAGAAAGGTGCTTCATCAAGTACAGAAAAGAAACCTTTCAGGAAAGAAGCTAGTGCAGTTTACAGCTCGAGGAGCCAAAATCGACCTGAATGCTGCCAAGCAGTTAATGCGGTAGTAATATCAAGACCCATCGTTGCCCCACAATGTAACAATCAGCAAAGGATAGAGAAACCACAAAGACAGTACACTCGGCTCAGTATGACCTTGTCTCAAATTCTATCGCAATTGTTGAAGACCAACCTGGTAACTCTGAGGGAGGCCCCAAAGAATCCCAGCACCACATCTCCGCTGTATAATCTGAACACCTATTGCGCCTATCACTCTGATAGTCCAGGGCATGATACAAACAACTGCTGGGCCTTGAGGAGTAAGGTGCAAGATTTGATTGAAGCTAAAGAAATCTAGTTTGATGCTCCGGAAAATCCCAACGTCATAACTGCTCCCATGCCCAAGCATGACTCGGGAATCAATGCTATTGAAGTTGTCTCCGCCACGAAAGATGCTGATGATGAGGACTCGGATGTTGACAGCTGGATTTACCCGACTACCAACGGTGGATTGAACAACTGGACGAAGAAGGACTTCGTGTCCGTTTCTTTTATTACACAGTAATAGACTTTTGTTTTAAGATTTGTAACAGACAATTTGAAACTTTACGGCCCGGTGCCTTGCCCGAGGCACCTTGGCTTTGTTTGTGAGGGCTTATTATTTGTCATTTTCATATATCATCAATAAAGCATTGGATGTTTTCTTGCATTACAAATTTTACGCTCCTTGTTTTTCTTTTCTATCTTGCACTTTATCAAAACAACTATTGTCTTACACACACTCACATATCATAATGCAGATCCACATCCACTTTGGATCCCACTGATAATGACTCTGCTACTACTAGTTATGACTTTGAAAATTCGATCAACCAAGCTGAGGACGAAGGTGAAGATGATTGTGAAGTGCCTGGGGAGCTTGCTAGACTGTTACTACAGGAAGAGAGGGCCATACAGCCTCACGAAGAGCCAGTGGAATCAGTAAATTTAGGTACAAAGGAAGACAAGAAAGAGGTCAAGATCGGTGCGAATCTGAAGCCTAGTGTCAAGAAACGGTTGATACAGATGCTACGCGATTATGTTGAGATCTTCGCTTGGTCTTATGAAGACATGCATGGTTTATACACTGATATTGTGGTACACCACTTGCCAACTAAAGAAGACTGTCCTCCAATAAAGCAGAAAGTTCGCCGCATGCACCCAGAGATGTATGAGAAAATCAAAGCTAAGGTCATGAAACAATTTGATGCCGGTTTTCTAGCTGTCACTTCTTACGCACAGTGGGTTGCCAACGTGGTTCCAGTTCCGAAAAAAGATGGTAAGGTACGGATGTGTGTGGACTATAGGGATCTGAATAGGGCGATCCCCAAAGATGATTTCCCGCTTCCTCACATCGATGTTCTGGTAGACAACACCGCGCAGCATAAGGTCTTCTCCTTTATGGATGGTTTTTCTGGTTACAATCAGATTAAGATGGCTCCCGAAGACATGGATAAGACAACCTTCGTTACACAGTGGGGCACCTTCTGTTACAAGGTAATGCCTTTCGAGTTGAAGAATGTTGGGGAAACATATCAGTGTGCCATGGTCGCTTTATTCCACGACATGATTCACCATAAGATCGAGGTGTACGTTGATGACATGATTGCAAGGTCCCAAATTGAAGAAGAACATCTTGACCATCTCCAGAAGCTATTTGACATGTTGAAGATGTATAAGCTGAGATTAAACCCGAACAAATGCACCTTCGGGGTAAGGTCTGGTAAGCTGTTGGGTTTCGTTGTTAGTGATAAAGGTATTCAAGTGGATCCTGCCAAGGTAAAGTCTATACAGGAAATGCCAGCTCCCCGAACAGAAAAGGAATACAGAGGCTTTTTGGGATGTCTAAACTACATTGCTCGATTCATTTCACATCTGACTGCTACTTGTGAGCCAATCTTCAAGCTGCTGAAGAAAGATCAAGTGGTAAAATGGAATGATGAATGTCAGGCCGCTTTCGAAAAGATCAAGGAATATCTCCAAGAGCCTCCTATTCTGTTGCCTCCAGTTGAAGGAAGACCTTTGATCTTATACTTGACAGTAGTCGACAATTCAATGGGGTGCGTGTTGGGGCAGCATGACGAGTCTGTCCAAAAAGAGCATGTTATTTACTACCTTAGCAAAAAGTTTACCGACTGTGAGACCTGATACTCATTGCTTGAGAAAACTTGATGCACTTTGGTGTGGGCTGCTCGCCAGCTGAGACAGTATATGCTGACTCACACTACCATATTGATATCAAAGATGGATCCAATCAAGTATATCTTTGAAAAGCCTACTTTGTCCAGAAGAATAGCGAGATGGCAGATGATCTCGACTGAGTATGACATCCAATACACCACCCAAAAGGCAATCAAGGGGAGTGCGTTGGCAGATCATTTGGCACATCAGGCCGTGGATGATTACCAGTCTATGAATTTCGAGTTTCCGGATGAGAACATCATGTTGGTGACCGACTGTGAAAAACCTGGACCGGATGAAGGACCTGAGGAAGGATCCCGATGGTCTATGTATTTTGATGGAGCTTCAAATGCTTTGGGTAATGGCATTGGCGTCGTGATCATATCTCCTAAAGGCTGTCATACTCCGTTCACCGTCTGATTATGTTTTAACTACACCAACAACATGGCGGAGTATGAAGCGTGCATTATGGGCCTTCGAGTAGCTATTGACTTGAGGATTAAGTTCTTGAGTGTATTCGGAGATTCTGCTCTCATGATCATTCAGATCAAAGGCGAGTGGGATACAAAGCACCCAAATCTTATTCTTTATAAAGAGTATGTATTGACTTTGCTTCCGCACTTCGAGGAGATAACCTTTGAACATTTCCCCAGGGAGGAGAATCAGTTAGTAGACGCGCTAGCTACCATGCCTTCTATGTTCAAGGTCAGGTGGGATAATGAGGCTCCCCAGATTACCATTGAGAGGTTGGACGAACCCGCACATTGTTGTGATATTGAGACTGAAGAGGTAGCAGATAAACCCTGGTTCCACGAGGTAAAGAGGTATCTTAAGGCTCAGGAGTACACTGAGGGTGCATCTGTTAATGATAAGAAGTTTCTGAGAAGATTCGCTGCGAAGTTCTTCATTAGCAATGGGATTCTTTATAAGAGTAACCATTATTCAACCTTGCTGTGATGTATGGATAAGAACGAGGCAGAAAGGATTATGGCAGAGTTACATGAAGGTACTTTCGGAACTCATTCCAGTGGACATACCATGGCAAAGAAAATCCTACGGGCTAGATATTATTGGTCTACTATGGAAGCCGATTGTTATCACCATTCTCGGACTTGTCATAAGTGCCAAATCTATGTTGATAAGGTGCATATACCTCCAGTTCCTCTGAACGTCTTGACAGCTCCTTAGCCCTTTGCAATGTGGGGCATCGATATGATTGGCGAGATCAGACCTATTGCGTCCAACGGGCATCATTTCATCCTGGTAGCCATTGATTACTTTACAAAGTGGGTTGAGGCAGCTTTCTTCTCTATAGTAACCAAGAACGTCGTGGCGCGGTTTATTCGGACAATCTGATCTGTCAATAAGGTGTACCAGAGAGGATCATTACGAACAATGGAACAAATCTCAATAATACGATGATCACCGGGCTCTGCAAGTAGTTCAAGATACAGCATCACAACTCTTCTCCCTACCGACCGAAGATGAATGGGGCTGTTTAAGCGGCTAATAAGAATATCAAGAAAATTGTGCAGAAGATGACGGTGACATACAAAGATTGGCATGAAATGTTACCATTTGCTCTTCATGGGTACCGAACCTCAGCGCGGACATCAACAGGGGCAACACCCTACTCTTTGGTGTATGGCATGGAGGCAGTCTTACCCATTGAGGTCCAGATACCCTCTCTTTGGATTATGAAGGATGCAGGTTTAAGCGAGGATGATTGGATCCAGACCCGGCTTGATCAGCTGAACTTAATCGACGAGAAGAGACTTACTAATATTTGTCATGGTCATACGTATCAAAAGTGGATGATCAAGGCATTTAACAAGAAAGTTAGACGACAAGAGTATCAAGTCGGGGATATGGTGATTAAACGCATCATACTGCCGCAAGGTGATCCCATGGGAAAATGGACCCCTACGTATGAAGGGCCATTTGTGGTTAAGAACATTTTCTCGGGAGGAGCTATGATTCTAACCACCATGGATGGTGACGGCCTTCCTCACCCCATCAATGCAGACATAGTGAAAAAATACTACGCCTGATCAAAGACCCGCTAGGTTGACTGGCCTAGGAAAAAATAAGGGCTTTCCGGTGAACCAAAAGGGTTCGGGAAAAAATAAGGGATGAAAATGAAAAATATGTACACCCGGCAAGTCGAAAACCTGAAAAGGTGGCTTGGGAAAAAAAGGGTATCCCGGTGGACTGAAAACCCGAAAGGGCGGTCCAAGCAAAAATTAGGGATTAAAGCATAACACTATGTCTCATTGGATCATCTTGTAACCAGACTTCGGTATCGACTATCAAGCTCGGACGGCACTAATCAATCTGATCTACCTTCAACGAAGTATCAAAGTGATGAGACGCTCGAAGATATAAAGGCAATAGCAGAGTTGGAACCCAGTGGGATTGTTCACATAGCTGTTTTTCTTTGTTTTTCACAAATTATATAAATTCTATCTTTCGGAGGTGTTCTCTTACTAGGACGTCAGCCTCTTGTACAAAAACGCCTATTCACAGGCCAACTTCAAAATCAATATAATTCATTTTCACAAATAAATTTCAAATTGTTTTTCTTTTTTCTGTTTTGTTTTGCAAGAACGTCCAATGGTTCATTTTTTATATGTGCATTTGACGATAATTGCTGCTCATAAATATTTACATGCGAAACAAAAGACGATTACTCGTAATATCAAGAACAGGGGCAAACAAGAAATGTCCAAACCTTACAGTTGCCCTGTCCACCATGTATAGGGATAGACCTAGCTGGAGAATACAACTAAAGGTACATTCACTCACCGCAGAGCAAAAGGTATCTAAAAACAGTGATTCTCCCCAAGCAGAGTTTTATTTATCACCAGCACTAGAAGATTATCCCCAGTGGAGTTTATTTCTTCCACAAGTAGAAACTCAATCCCCAACAGGATTCATTATCGCCAGCAACGGTAATTCATCCCCAGCCAAGATTATTTCTCCAAATCAGCGGATCTTCAGACAGAGTATCTCTTCCCCACAGAGTCATTTTCTTGTCAGTTTATTCTCTAGCAGGATTATTCTCACAATCACCTTCGAACGTTACCCCCAGCGAGAACGAAGAATTCGACTCCTTGCACTCTCCAGCAGCAGTCCGGGATTTATTTTCCCCAGTTAAAGAATATCATAAAAACATTGCATATCCATACATCATGACATGTGCATACGCATCATATAGCACAATCTGTTTTATTTTGAGAATATCATTGCTTGATACATGTCATGCATTACATACGACTAATCCTTTACCTTTCAGGAAAAATACAATCAAATTCTCACCAAGTTCAAGCTATGAAGCCCGGATCTGACCAGATAGTATCTTGATTTCTACATCATAATGTGAAGCCCGGAGAACTACCGGATAACAGTATCAAACACCGCGAAGCCTGGAATCAACTAGATTGTGGTTTATCTCTAAGCTATGAAGCCCGGATTCAACCGGATAATAGTTTAATCCCCAGCAAGCCGTGAAGCCTGGATCAAGACCGGATAACAACTCAGCAAGTTACTGTGAAGCCTGGATTACGACCAGATAGCAGTACAAGACACCATGAAGCCTAGATTCGACAAGATAGTGGTATATCATAAACACAAGCCGTGAAGCCCGAATTACGACCAGATAACAGCTCAGCAAGTTATTGTGAAGCCTGGATTACAACCAGATAGCAATACAAGTTCCTGTGAAGCCTGGATTACGACCAGATAGCAGCCAAAGACACCGCGAAGCCTGGATTATGACCAGATAGTGGTATATCTTTAATACAAGTTATGAAGCCCGGATTCGACCGGATAGTATCTTGATTTCTCCGAATACCATGAAGCCTGGATTCGACCAGATAATGGTATGAGACGTCGTGAAGCCTGGATTACGACCAAAAGCTGTAAAAGACACTGAAGCCTGGATTACGACCAGATAATAGTGAGGGACACTGTGAAGCTTGGATTACAACCAAATAGCAGTTTACCCGGCCAATTACTATAAAGCCTGGATTCGACCGGATATTAGAAGGCCTAAAAAAAGGGAAGCTCGGAGGCGACAGGATAACCACTTGATTTCTTATGAAGCCTGGATTACGACTAGATAAGAAGTAATGTGTTGTGAAGCCTGGATTACGACCAGATAGCACTACAGGACACCATGAAGCCTAGATTCGACCAGATAATGGTATAAAGCATCGTGAATCCTGGATTACAACCAGATAACGGTAAAAGACATTAAAGCCTGGATTACGACCAGATAACAATACAAGACACTGTGAAGCTTAGATTTTGACCAAATAGAAGTTTACTTGGACAATTACTAAGAAGCCCGGAGTCGACCGGATATTAGTGTGCCCTAAGTTCAAGTTGAAGCCCGGATGCGACCGAATAACAACTTAGTTCCTTCTGAAGCCTGGATTACGACCATATATGAATTGAGAAACTGCGAAGCCTGGATTACGGCCAGATAGCAAGTTTAATCTCACTCCCCTAGTAAGTCACTGTAAAGCCTGGATTACGACTAGATAGCAGTCGGTCTTATCACTATGAAGCCTGGATTACGACTGGATAGTAGTTCATTTTCATCTCTTCGACCAAGAGACGATTCCCCAGTAGAATAACAAACGACCGAAGCTCCTAAAATTCAACTTTTTAGCAAGACAGAGATCAACATTCCTCAGCGTAGTCTTCCTCAATAACAGGTATACTGGATCTCGCTAAGGAATCTCTTAGGCGATCGACACTCCTTCAGATGGCATCTTTAAGCCCATCTTCCATCATCAATCTCCAAATGGCATCTATAAGCCCATTCACGATATTGCAAGATGGATACCACTTCATGTGAGTGCAAATTTCTGGGCACTCTAGTGTTCAATCATCTTCCACCCTCGGATCACGAAAGGCAGACAAGCCAATCTACATCCTCAGGTTTAAGAAGATTGAACAGGGGCAGTTGTTGTACCCCAAAATTTGCCTTCCCATATTTCTCAAAACATTTCAAGAAAGATCCTCAAGTTGCTCAAGGAAGTCCAAGGGTTGACCAGACAAACTCTCTCTTAAGGTAGTCTACCTCAAATTAGGGTTTCATGTTGCATCAAGATACTTGAGTGCAAGGGATCCCAAATGCTCACCATAGTCCTGATATGTTCTCAAGATCATCCATGTCAAGTTTCAAGCCTTGCAGAGGAAGTTTGCTCAGTCAATTGCTCAAAGGCTTGAAAATCGACCGTGCTAGGGCAAAAGTCAATTGTGGCCCACATACAGTCAAACCTCAAGATTTTTGGTCAACATCATTATTTTGAAGTATTATTCATCATTTGATAAAGGGTTGATCATGATTCCTTAAGGATTGCTCACAATTCATCAAAACCCAAAAGTTGCTAAATTAGGGTTTTGTAGGAAAAGTCAACTCAACTTTGACCAAGCATAAATTTCTCATACTTTATCAAAAATGACCCATCCAAAGCTAATTTTGAAGAGGATGCAATTCCCTACAATTAATCTTCATCTCCAAAGTTCAAAATATGCACTTAAAAGAAGATATAAATTTGGACATTATAGGTCATTTTGAAAAGTCAACAAAAACACCTTTTGGGTCAAAGCTTCTTACATGAACATGGAAGATCCAATTGAGATGAAACCAAAGAGTTTGATTAGGGGACATCCTAATATTTCTAAAAGGTCCAAGAACACCTTCACAGAGTCAAAATTGAAGAAGTTATGCATTGGTGAAGTTGACCCTTTTTGCAAAATTGTCAAAAGTCAAAAGTGCCTCAAATTGCAATTTTTGTCAAATGTGCCCAACCTTTTGTACTTGGCTTGAGTTTGTAGCATGGTACACGATCCCTAACTCTTCCCACTTGCCTTTATTTTATTTTTACCATTTATTTTTATTTTTTATTTCAATTAAATCAATTTAAATCAAAATAAATCATGAAAATATCCAAATCATTCAAACCTTAAGATTTGATGCATGTTTCAGGTCCCTTATAGAGCTAGCAAGTGAATCAAATCGTGTAAGGCATGGTTGTGCATAAAAAGATTGGTTTTGGCCTATTTTTGGAAAGATTTTCATGAAGATCAAATCAAGATCAAATACCATAATTTCCAAAGATTGAGAACACATTTGCAACCCTAATTCGTTCCTTGGTATATATTGGACAAGTGCAGACCAAAAAGACAAGGTTTTGAGGCGCATAGAGGAAGAACAAAACTTGAAAAAACTCAAGAAAAGTGGTGATCTGACTTGGTACTTCCAGGCGTTTTCAAGACTTCCAAGCCATCTCTTTCATTTCCTGGGCACTCAAGGAAGCTATACCAATCAAAAGCAGGCGCCCTCGTGCCCAGAATTCATCTCCACGACCCTCGCGGTTTTGGCATTTTTTTAAAATCACATTCCTTTATTCTTGTATCTTTATCATATCTTAAATAACATATTTGTAATCTTAATCGTGTTTGCAAGCTAACAGTACCATTTAATTGCATTTTGGCTAACTGTATAGGAATCCACCATTGCTAGGGTTTCTTTGTGTGTTTTGGGTTTTTTTCTGTACAGGCAAAATTGGTCCATAAAAAGGGTGCCATGATGATCACAGGGTCATGACGATTGGATCTACATCATTAGATTTCGTTTATCATGCTTGTGTGAGGTTTTGAAACAAGCAGGGGTTATAGCGACGGACGTTTGTCCGTAGGTAAAAGTCTCTGACTTTTACCAACGGAGAGAGGTTGGGGACGATGGTGTGGCACCATCCCATTAGCCCATTTGAAAAATTCGCGCGCTGAGGTTAATATATTATGTTTTTTAATATAATCTTTGTTTTGTCCTTTATATACAACACGCACGTTCAGCTCAGTTGGTCAGTGGGAGAGAGAAAAATCCATAGGACCTGGGTTCGATCCCAATGTCCCCTTGTTTCTTCAATGCATTTTTTCTATACTTGATTCCATGTGCAGATTCCCAAGACGCTTTCCATAGGCCATCATCTAGCATCCACTAGATCTAAGGCAATTCCAATCCAACGCTGGGCATGGGAGGGTCTACCAAAGGCCCCAGTCAACGTGCAAACATGGGAACATAGAGGTCAAACGTGGGTCAGATTGTTTGGGCCCAGAGGCTGCTATTCACACCCCTCCAAATTACTTACAAACAGGCCCATTTTCTTTTTCTTTTCTTTTATATTTTCTTTATTTGATTTATTTAATTATTTTTACTAACACAAAATTAATTCTTTTTTTATCAAAAAATCATAAAAATAATTTTTCATCCAATTAGATTTAGTTTATTTTTTATCAAAAATTAATTCAATTAGTTTATTTAATTTATTAAGTAACTTGAATTCTTTTTATAAATAAATTAAAATCAATTAGAAGAATTAGGTTTTTTTGTCTAATTTAATTTTTGTTCCTCTTTTCTTAAAAAATCACAAAAATACAAAAATAGGTCAATTTTAATTAACTTTATTTAATTTAATTTAATTGAGTAATTAGGTTTTTGCATATTTAATTTAAACCCTTATTTTCCTAAAATAATCAAAAACAAGAAAAAAATAAGTTTTCTTTTAATTAGGTTAGACGGGGTCAAAACCCTAATTTCCTTTCGTTCTCCGTTCGTCACACGTTTATTTATTTTTTACAATATTGATGTAATTGCTCATGGGATGTAATAGATTAATTAGGACTTTTTCGCTTATTTATCCTTTTTGCGGGTTTTTTTGGCTATGTAAATTATACCCGAAGCCTTGTAATAGCGTAGCTTTATTTTCTCGCACTTTAAATTCTTGCAAATATTAAATTGTTAGATGTATGATATTAGGGTTGCATGACAAGAATGTATGTTAAATTTAAAACGGTTAGCAAACCCTAAATGTGCAAAGATAATAACTTGAAATTGAATCACTCGCACATGCGCACTCCTAGGGTATACTCTCACTTCGGTTGCCTTCGGTAAACGATCATTAAGTATATGGTATTTTAGTGGTCGCTCTCTTGTCTAACCAAAGATCAAAGGTCCCGTTCGGAAATGTTTCCTCGGAAAGGTTGCCTCGGATATGTTGCCTCGAATATTGATCTTAAGACATTAGGGTTATTACTAAGACGTCCTAACATTGCTTTAGTGATCGTACGTCCCTTTCGAATTGACCCTTAAAACTCCAACGACGATGATACCTACTCACTAATAGTGGGATAGCATTGTCTAAAGGAAACAAGAACATAAACATTCTCTTTTTCGAGTAGGTAGATGCTAGTAGGTACTTGCTCAAAGCAACTTTTTTCACACTTACACTCTTTTTCAAAACAAAGTTTTCAAAACGACTTCGTAACACTCTTGAAGACAGAAGCAAGAGTTAAATCGAAGTAAAACAAACAAAAAATTTCAAATCAAACACACACAAGCAATTTTGAAAATGATGAGCAGGTACCTAAGAGCTCGTAGAAAACTACGGATAGAAAGGGTGCCAATACCTTCCCTTTCTATAATCTACCCCCCGTACTCAAAATCTCGAAAAAAGGAATTTTTCTGTGCTTTTTTTCTTTCCAGTTGGATAAAATAAAAGTCAGTGGCGACTCTTGCTTACTGCGACATTTTGCAAACACAAACGCAAAATGCAAACCAGCATTTTAAACTGTCGGTTCTGGCCACCGTATCACAGATCCAATAAAATACATCTTCGAGAAACCTGCTCTCTCTGGGAGAATAGCAAGATGGCAGATGATCCTGACAGAATATGACATACAGTATACTACCCAGAAAGCAATAAAGGGCAGTGTACTGGCTGATCACCTTACTCACCAAGCTGTGGAAGACCACCAAGCTGTGGAAGACTACCATCCCGTGAAGTTAGAATTCCCAGACGAAGACATTATGATGGTAAACAATTATGAAGAATTCAGACCATATGACGGACCTGAACAAGGATCCCGATGGACCCTGGTTTTTGATGGGGCATCCAACACACTCGGCAATGGTATTGATGTTGTGCTCATATCTCCTTAAGGATGACATACTCCCTTTACAACAAGACTCTGCTTCAATTGTACAAATAACATGGCAGAATATGAAGCGTGCATTTTTTGTCTCAAAGCTACCATAGTTTGGGGATCAAATCCTTAAAGGTATTTAGAGATTCAGCTTTGGTCATCAGCCAAATCAAAGGGGAATGGGACACTAAACACCCTAACCTTATCACCTAAAAAGAACATGTTTTGACATTGATCCCACATTTTGAGAAGATTACCTTCGAGCATTTCCCGCGAGAAGAAAATCAGCTAACAGATGTATTAACCATAATGTCATCCATGTTTAAACTTAAATGGGAGAACGAAGCTCCCCAGATCACCATTGAACGAATGGATGAACCAGCTCACTGTCACGAGATTAATACTGAAGAAGTAGTGGACCAGCCTTGGTTTCACGAAGTCAAGAGGTCTCTCGAGGCTCAAGAATATCCAGAAGGAGCTTCAGTTAATGATAAGAAGTTCTTAAGGAGATTCTCTACTAAATTCTTCCTTAGTAATGGCATTCTCTACAAACGCAACCATGATTATGTGTTACTCTGTTGTGTAGACAAGGTTGAGGCAGAAAAGATCATGGCTGATCTACATGAGGGTACATTTGGCACCCATTCCAGTGGGCATACGATGGCAAAGAAAATCCTACGGGCAGGCTATTACTGGTCTACCATGGAAGCAGATTGCTATCAACACTCTCGAACCTACCACAAGTGTCAGATTTATGTTGACAAGGTGCACGTACCTCTGGTTCCTCTGAATGTCTTGATGGCTCCTTGACCCTTTGTTATGTGGGGCATCAATATGATTGGGGAAATCAAACCAACAGCCTCCAATGGACACTGCTTCATCCTAGTGGCCATTGACTATTTTACAAAGTGGGTTGAGGCAGCCTCTTTCGCTTCAATGACCAAGAATGTTGTAGCCCGGTTCATTAAACAGAATCTCATCTGTCGGTATGGTATCCCGGAGAGGATCATCACAGACAATGGTATGAATCTAAATAACACTATGATCACCGCCTTGTGTGAGCAATTCAAGATCCAGCATCACAATTCTTCCCCTTACCGGCCAGAGATGAATGGTGTTATCGAAACTGCAAATAAGAATATCAAAAAGATCATACAGAAAGTGACAGTCACGTACAAGGACTGGCATAAGATTCTACCATTTTCTCTCCACGGTTATCATACCATAGCGTGCACATCAACTGGGGAGACACCTTACTCTTTGGTATATGGCATGGAAGCTGTCTTGCCTATTGAAGTCTAGATCCCCTCTTTGAGAATCATGAAGGATGCAGGGCTGAATGAAGAAGATTGGATCCAGACTCGACTAGATCAAATGAACTTGATTGATGAGAAAAGACTTACTGTTGTCTGTCATGGTCAAATGTATCAAAAATGGATGATCAAGGCTTTCAACAAAAAGGTTAGACGCCAAGTATATCAAGTCGGGGATTTGGTGATCAAACGCATCATACTACCGCAAGGTGACCCCAGAGGAAAATGGACTCCTACATACGAAGGACCATTTGTAATCAAAAGCATATTCTATGGTGGAGCAATTATCTTGACCACCATGGATGGCGACGACCTGCCACACCCTGTGAACACAGACATAGTCAAAAGATACTACGCCTAAGAGACCCCTAGGTTGACACACCTAGGAAAAACAAGGGCATCCCGATGAAACAAAAAGGTTTGGGGGAAAATTAGGGATAAAACAAAAAATATGTACACCCAGCAAGTTGAAAACCTGAAAGGGCGACTTGGGCAAAAAAGGGTACCCCGGTGGACTGAAAACCCGAAAGGGCGGTCCAGGAAAAAGTTAGGGAATTAAAGTGTATGACTATGTCCCGTTGGATCACTTTACGGACAACCTGCAAATTCAAAGGTTCTGATTAAATTCAATTAACTTAGGACAAGGCAGCAAGTGAACAAGATGCTCAGAGACACGAAGGCTATAGCAGAATAGGAACCCCATGGGATTATTGCACATAACTATCTTTTCTTTGTATCAAAATTTTCATTTTTTTTACGATGGAATTCTCTTACTAGAATGTTTTTCTCATTATAAAAAAATATGTACTCAAAGTCAATACAAAGATATCCCTTTGAAAGTGAAAAACTATCTGTTTTTATTTACTCTTCTGTTTTGTTTACAAAAACATCCAATGATTTATTATTGAACATATGCATTTGAACATAATTACGGTTTACAAATAAACAAAATAGAAATACAGTCACTGATGGCTTTAAGATATAGGGAAATCTCTCTAAGCTATTTCCATGAAATCCCCTATAGTGTGCAGTTTAATCCCCAGCGGAATAAAACTTCTAGTTATCACTCCCCAGTAGAAGTCGCTAAATTTCTCAAGATTCTCCAACAGGATGTTACAAGCAGTACACGGTGTTTCCCTTACAACAGAGTTTATTTCTCTAAACGGAAATTCATCAACACTTCAACTTCACAACATGAAGACTTACACTCCATATCCTCACCAGTAGTCAGGGATTTATTTTCCCCAATCCAACAGTAGTGCAGCAGATTAGCTCACATATGCATACATCATATCCATATATCATAAACGTTGATAACACGAATGCATGTATCACAATCTCATTATACCTTACATTTCATACAACATAACATTGCATATTAGCTAACATTTTACCCTTTTCAGGATAAGGTTAATCAACATCTACCATTAACAATGTTCAAATATTTTTAAGATACAGTTCAGATACGCTCCAGACACGGATGCCATTCTGATACTCATTCAGATTCAAGCTTACAGATACAGTTCAGATACGCTCAAGACACGGATGCCATTCTGATACTCATTCAGATTCAGCTTACAGATACAGTTTAGATACACTCCAGACACGGATGCCATTCTGATACTCATTCAGATTCAAGCTTACAGATATAGTTCAGATACGCTCCAGATACAGATGCCATCCTGATACTCATTCAGATTCAAGCTTTCAGATACAGTTCAGATACGCTCCATACACGGATGCCATCCTGATACTTATTCAGATTCAGCTTTCAAATATAGTTCAGATACGCTCCAGATACGGATGCCATCCTGATACTCATTCAGATTCAACTCTCAGATACAATTCATATATGCTCCAGATACGGATGCCATCCTGATACTCATTCAGATTTAACTCTCAGATACAGTTCAGATACGCTCCAGATACGGATTCCATCTTGATACTCATTCAGATTCTACTCTCAGATACAATTCAGATATGCTCCAAATACGGATTCCATCCTGATACTCATTCAGATTCAACTCTCAGATACAGTTCAGATACACTCCAGACACGGACCCTATTATGATACTCATTCAGTTTCAGCTTACAGATACGGTTAAGCAATCATTTATGGATGGCATCTACAAGCTCATCTCCAACAATTTTCCATCATCCCTCCAAATGGCATCTTTAAGCCCATTCGCTATACCATCAACCATCATATCACCGAGTGCAAATTTCTGGGCACTCTAGTGTCCAATCATCTTCCACCTTCGAGTCACGAATGGAAAAACTCACCAATCTAACTCTTCAGGCTTAAGAATATTGAACAGGGGCAGCTTTTGTACCCCAAAATTTTCCCTCTCACTTATCAAGAATTTTTTCACAAGATCTCCTTTGGCTCAAGACTGCATTAGGGTTGATTAGCTCAAGACACCTTCTTAAGCACTGATGACCAAAATTAGGATTTGAGATTGCACAAGGATATTTGAACTTATAATGCCCCATATTACTTTCATGGATCATTATGGACCCCCAAGATTACTCATGTCAAGTTTCAAGCTTTGAATCACACTTTTGCTCAGTCAATTGAACAGTTGACCTAAAAATCAACTGTATTGGGGGAAAAGTCAACTATGGCCAATTTATAGTCAAACTTCATAATTTTTGATCCACAACAACATTTTAAACTCATATGTATCATTTGATCAAGTTTGGAACACAATTCCTCAAGAAACTTGATCGAATCTTCAAAAGGGCAAAATGGTCAAAATTAGGGTTTTGACTCGGAAAGGGCAATTTCTAATTTTTTACCTATAAAATGATCAATTGGCTTAAGGCATGATCTCAAGAGTCCAATTGCATCATTTTGACCTAATGACATGATTCAAACATTGCTCAAGTCCATTGGATTGACAAATGAATTTTTCAGTCAATTGATCAAAAGTCAACTGTATATTGAAAGTCAAACTTTGACTTTTTGATCAAAATCAAATGCCAAAGATCACAGTTCATCAAAACATATCAAAATATGAAACTTATTCATCAAGAAATCCAAAATTCAAAATTTCATTTTGAAAAGTGAAAATTTCTAAACTTAGAAATTTTTCTAAGTGTTGGAAATTCCTTATTTTTTCACAACTTTGAGCAAACTTTTCACCATGATGAAATATGATTCAAGAGAAACTTCCAACATGAAAGTTGTAGATATCCATGAAATCTACAAATTTTCTTTACACAACTCCTTCCAAAAGTGCTTGGATCTCAAGTTATAAGTTTAAGAATACATGGTCATGAAACAAAACACTTAGTGAAATTTTGCCCTAATTTGGTCAGGATTTTGACCCAACTTCATGGCACTTTTTCATATAGTTCCAAGGGGAATATTCAAAAGCAATTCAAATATGGGTTGTAGAGAACATTGCAAGATTTCCAAAATGTCCAAGAACTCCTTGAGATCATTTTTTAGTAGGGAGAATCGAAGAGATGAAGTTAGGGTTTTATCACTTGAATTACAAGGCATTTTGTGATGAACAAAATTCAAATTCAAAGATATGCTGCATAAACTCTACTTTGCAGGCCTCAAACTTGATAGGCACTCCATAATTAATTTCTTGCACAGCTGTTAGAGGTCTCATTTCAAGCATTCAATGCAAGGTCTTGTTTTATATCCATTTTGGGAAGAAAGTGTGCATTGCCATTTTGATAAAGTGACTTTTTGTACAAAACTTGTTCTTGAGCTCTGCACTTGTTCTCTTCTGATCATACAAGTCCCATAACCCATAAGAAACTTGTTAGACACTTACAATCACTCATCCCATGCTTGTACTACACATTGAAACTTGTTTGCCCACTTTTCTTCAAAATCAAGTAACCTAGCAATTAGCTTGAGACTTGTACTTATGATTGTCCAAAGCTCTCAAACTCTATTGTTTATACATGCATAAACATTTTTCCAAAAGAACACGAATGATTAAGCCCTCAAACACTTTGAAATCAGAACTTGCACTAAAAACCTCCATTACTTGTCATTTCTAACCTTGAACTTCAAATACACAATCCACTCGTGCATTTTCACTTTTAATCAATCACAAATAACTCATATAGAGGCTATCCAAACCCTTACTACATAACTGTAACACCATTTGCACCATCCTCCATTTTCAAAAATAGGGGTTTGCAAGTGGGCTTCTCCGGAACTCCTCAGCCACTTCCAGTACAAGCTAAGCATCCCATTAGCTTCCTGGGAACTTGAGGAAGCTAACCCAATCATTGGAACTCACTGAAAGCTTCTCAAACTCCAAACCTGATACCCTCTTGCAAGGTGAGTTTTCTAACTTTGGAACTTTTCATACAGGCATCATCAATGATTTATTTGTGAACAAAATATGTAGATATCATTGCCCTAAAGCTAACCATGTTCATAGTTTCCATTAATTTTACTTGAGCTTAGAGAATTTTAAGATTGAAATTTCTGAGATTTTTAGGATTCAGATTAGGGCCAATGAAATTCATGTTTGTCTTTGATCTATAGCTTTAATGCTTTACATTTCTGAAATCATGAGGAAATTTGCTACAAGTTTCATGTTTACAGTTTTCATTTTTGTTGAGAAATGAACAAGTTACAGTTGTTATGGCTGGAGGTTAAAGATGAAGTGTAAACCAGGGCACGTTTTGTATCATATATTTATTGTTTTGCTTATGTTAATGGATGTATATCCACCCCAGTGGTAAAAGCGCGCGCCTGTAACCAGAGGGACCTGGGTTCCAGCCCCAGTGGTACACTTTTTGATTATTTTTTTCATATTTTTGCATTCTGACTCTTTTTTGGCAGGCGTTGGGCTTCATCTTTGGGCCTTATGTTTTTTTTGTTATTTCTAACCCCCCTGTTTCATTTACACACCCCTGGACCAGTTTTATTTTTTTCTTATTTATTTTTATTTATTTTTTTCTTAATATATTTTCTAATATTAAAAAAATCATAAAAAATACAAAAAAAAAATATTAGATTTTTATCTTGACATAGTTTATTTATTTTTCTCAATGAAAATTATTTTATTTAATCAATACTTTATTTATTTTACTAATTGTCCTTGTAAATTTAATTAAAAATTAGGTTTTAGTTATTTACTTTTACACCAAGTAAAATACATTATTTTAATAAAGGCCAAAAATATTTTATAACACTATAATTATTTTCAAGACAAAAACACCAAAAATACTTCTCTTTAACTTAATTTCTTTTTAATAAATTAATAGAATTAGGGTTTTATATAAAATCTTTTCTTAGTAAATTTAGGTTTAATTAATTATTTTCTTCTAAGCTAATTAGGTTAAAAATAAAAACCCCTTTTCTCATGAAAAATCAAACAAATATCTATTTTCTTTGCATTTACATTCTTGCATATTTATCTATTTTTGTACATTTATTTATTCAATTCTTGTACCAATTCAATATGGTTGTAATAGATTAATTAGGTTTATTTTCTTACAATCCCCATTTACAATTTGTACACCCCCTCCCACAAGTATTGTAATAGCGTAGTAACTTTAAATTCCACAATTTATCGCTTTATATATAACATGCTAGTAATTAGGGTTTGTATGGAAAGACTAAAACCAATACTTAGAAAACCCCAATTCAAGACAAAATCAAGCATGAAAACAATACATTTGCACACAAGCACCCCTAGGGTAAATCCACTTGGTTGCCTTTACAAAATAGTCATATTACGCATGTGAGGTATCTTAACAAAAACAAGCAACGTATAACATCATAGTCCCTCGATGACGCTCTCTAAGTTGCCTTTCAAATGATCTTAGTCCATAAAAAAGAATGTTAAGATACCTTGAAACATTGCTAATCATGGTTATACAATGACCCACGCCCGTCCCGTTTACATCCAAAGATAGGGTTACTTACCAAATCAATGGTAAG
This sequence comes from Vicia faba, assembly GCA_948472305.1. Classification (NCBI taxonomy): domain Eukaryota; kingdom Viridiplantae; phylum Streptophyta; class Magnoliopsida; order Fabales; family Fabaceae; genus Vicia; species Vicia faba. The sequence goes on from OX451740.1 coordinate 899,020,131, forward strand.
ATAACAATGTCAAAGGAAAAAAGGAAAATGAACATGAACATGAAAGACTTTTGAGTAGGTAGAATGCTCCTAATTACTTGCTCACTTTCAAAACAAAACATCCTTGCTATTTTTAAAATAAACACCTACACTTTCAAAACTTATTACAAAACTTGAAAACATTTTCAAAAGATCAACATCTTTGTATACATTCTTACGAATAAGAATCATTACAAAGATTTCCTAAACAATGGCCTCTTTACAAAATACTTTCAAAAACCACATAAAGCACAATTTTAAACAAAAGCAAGTGATCTAGCAAGTAACTAATATCCCATGGAAAACCATGGATGAAAAGTATGTTAATACCTTCCCTTTTCATTATCTACCCCCCGAACTCAAGAAATAATCTCAAAGGTCGTTCCTGTGCTTTTTCACCTTTCCTTTTGGATAAAAGAAAAATCGGTGGTGACTCTTGCTAACAGCAACATTTGCGATCAAACGCAAAACTTTCAAGTCAGTTCTCCCACCATATCACAGGTGTTGTACCCCAAAATTTTCCCTCTCACTTATCAATAATTTGCTCACAAGATCTCCTTTGGCTCAAGACTGCATTAGGGTTATTCAAGCTCAAGACACCTCCTTAAGCACTGATGACCAAAATTAGGGTTTGAGATTGCACAAGGATATTTTAACTTCCAATGCCCCATATTACTTTATTGGATCATTATGGATCCTCAAGATTACTCATGTCAAGTTTCAAGCCTTGGATCACACTTTTGCTCAGTCAATTGAGCAGTTGACCTAAAAATCAACTATATTGGGGAAAAAGTCGACTATGGCAAATTTAAAGTTAAACTTCATATTTTTTGATCCACATCAACATTTTAAACTCATATGTATCATTTGATAAAGTTTGGACCATAATTCCTCAAGAAATTGGATCAAATCATTAAAAGGGCAAAATGGTCAAAATTAGGGTTTTGACTGGGAAAGGGCAATTTCTGATTTTTTACCTAGAAAATGATCAATTGGTTTAAGGCATAATCTCAAGAGTCCAATTTCATCATTTTAAACTAATAACATGGCTCAAAATATTGCTCAAGTCCAATGGATTGACAGATAAATTTTCAGTCAACTGATCAAAAGTCAATTGTATACTGAAAAGTCAAACTTTGAGTTTTTAGTCAAAATCAAATGCCAAAGATCACAATTCATCAAAGCATGTAAAAACATTAAACTTATTAATCAAGAAATCAAAAATTCAAGATTTCATTTTGAAAAGTTAAAATTTCTAAACTTAGAAATTTTTCTAAGTGTTGGAAATTTCTTATTTTTTCACAACTTTGAACAAAATTTTCACCATGATGCAAGCTGATTCAAAAGAAACTTCCAACATGAAAGTTGTATATCTCCATGAAATCTACAACATTTCTTTACACAATACCTTCCAAAAGTTCTTGTATCTCAAGTTATAATTTTAAGAATACATGGTCATGAAACAAAACACTTAGTGAAATTTTGCCCTAATTTGATCAGGATTTTGACCCAACTTCATGGCATTTTTTCATATAGTTCCAAGGTGAATTTTCAAAAGTAATTCAAAGATGGATTGTAGAGCATATTTCAAGCTTTCCAAAATGTCAAAGAACTCATTGAGATCATTTTTGATTAGGGAGAATCGAAGAGATGAAGTTAGGGTTTTATCACATGAATTACAAGTCATTTTGTGATGAACAAGATTCAAAATTCAAACTTATGATGCATAAGATCTACTTTGCAGGCCTCAAACTTGTTAGGAACTCCATAATTAATTTCATGCACAACTGTTAGAGGTCTCATTTCAAGCATTCAATGCAAGGCCATGCTTTATATCCATTTTGAGAAGAAAGTGCACATTGCCATTTTGATAAAGTGGCTTTTTGCATAAAACTTATTCTTGAGCCTTGCAATTTCTTTCTTCTGATCATACAGGTCCTATAACTCAAGATAAACTTGTTAGACACTTACAATCACTCAACCCATGCTTGTACTTCCTTTTGAAATTTGTTTTCCCACTTTTCTTCAAAATCAAGTAACCTAGCAATTAGCTTGAAACTTGTACTTCTGACTTTCAAAATCACTCAAACCTCTTTGCTTATACATACACAAGTCATTTGCCACAAATCCCACGCATGTTTAAGCTCTGAAAACACCAAGAACATAGAATCACCAAAAACATTTCAAAACTTGTCATTTCTGAGTTTTGAATCCAATCTCCAAATTTACTCGTGTGTTTCTTGGCCTTTTACTTTCAAAAGCTTCTAAACAACATATACAAACAATCCCAACACCTGCAACACCACTGTAACACCTCCATCATCATCCACCATTTTCAAAAACAGCACCTTGCACCTTGAGTTCTCCAGAACTCCCCGGACACTTCCAGCTCAAGCTAAGCATCCCATTAGCTTCCTGGGAACTTAAGGAAGCTAACCCAATCATTGGAACTCACTGAAAGCTACTCAAACTCCAAACCTGATACCCTCTTGCAAGGTAAGTTTTCTGAATTTTGAACTTTTCATACAGGCATCATTAATGGTTTATTTGTGAATGAAAAATGTAGATATCATTGCCCTAAAGCTAACCATGTCCATAGTTTTCATTTATTTTGCTTGAGCTTAGAGAATTTTAAGATTGAAGTTTCTGAAATTTTTAGGATTCAAATTAGGGCCATTAAAATTCATGCTTATCTTTTATCTATAATTTTATTGCTTTATATTTCTGAAATCGTGAGGAAATTTGCTACAAGTTTCTTGTTTACAGTTTTCATTTTTGTTGAGATTTGAATAAGATACAGAGGCTCTGGATGGGCGTGAGATTGAAGATGAAGTTCAGGCCATGGACTTGTTTACTATCATATATTTGTTTTTTTGATTATATAAACGGATGTATAGCCACCCAGTGGTAGAAGTGCGCGCCTGTGATTATATAGACCTGGGTTCAAGCCCCAGTGGTACCCTTTTGGATTTTTCATATTTTTTGCATTCTGACTCTTTTTTGTGGCAGCGCTGGGCCTCCCTTGGGTCTTGTGTTTTTTTTCTTACTTCAGACTCCCTTGCTGGCTATTTGCACCTTGGCTCATTTTTATTTTCTTTTTTCTTATTTTTATTTATTTGTTTTCTTAAATATTTTATCTAATATTAAAAATCAGAAAAAATGTAAAAACATTATATTTATATTTTGATAAAGTTTATTTATTTTTTAACACAAAAAAAATTATTTTATTTAATCATATTTTAATTCTTTTACTAATTGTTTTTGTAAATTTAATTAAAAAACTAGGGTTTTAGTTATTTTCTTAAAATATTTTATTTTAAAACCAAAAAAGACCAAAAATATTTTATAATACTATAAATTATTTTTTAAGACAAAAACACCAAAAACAATATTCTTCTCATGAACTTAATTTCTTTTTTTAATTAATATTTAGATTAGGGTTTTATTTAAATTTTTTTCCTAGTAAATTTAGGTTTACTTTTTTTAATTATTATTTTAATTAATTATTTTCTTTTAATTAATTAGGTTAAAACAAAATCTCTTTTCCCTAAAAAATCCAAATAAACATCCGTTTTCTTTACATTTACATTCTTATACATTTATTCATTTTGTACATTATTTATTTCAATTCTTGTACAAATTCAATATGGTTGTAATAAAATAATTAGGCTTTATTTTCTTGCAATCCTCATTTATAATTTGTACACCCTCCTCCCATAAGTATTATAATAGCGTAGTAATTTTAAATTCCGCAATTTATCGCTTTATATACAAATGCTAGTAATTAGGATTTGTATGTAAAGACTAAAACCAATCAATTAGAAAACCTTAATCAAAGACAAAACCAAGCATGAAAAATAATACACTTGCACACAATGCACCCTTAGGGTAAAATCCACTTGGTTGCCTTACAAAATGGTCATATTACGCATGTGAGGTATCTTAGCTAAAAACAAACAAAATATAAGATCATAGTCCCTCGATGACACTATCTATGTTGCCTTCCAAATGATCTTAGTCCCTAAAGAAAAATGCTAAGATACCTTGCAACATTGCTAATCATGGTTATACGATGACCCACATCCGTCCCGTTTACATTCAAAGATAGGGTTACTTACCAAATCAATTGTAAGATAACAATGTCAAAGGAAAGAGGAAATGAACATGAAAGACTTTTGAGTAGGTAGAATGCTTCTAATTACTTGCTCCATTTAAAAACAAACATCTACACTTTCAAAAACATCTTACAAACTTGAAAACATTTTCAAGAGATCAACATCTTTGTATACATTCTTACGAACAAGAATCATTACAAAGTTTACCTAAACAAAGGCCTCTTTACAAAATACTTTCAAAAACCACACAAAGCATAATTTCAAACAAAAGCAAGTGATCTAGAAAGTAACTAAGATCCCATGGAAAACCATGGATGAAAAGGGTGCTAATACCTTCCTTTTTCATAATCTACCCCCCGAACTCAAGAAATAATCTCAAAGGTCTTTCCTGTTCTTTTTCACCTTTCATTTTTGGATAAGAGAAAATTCGGTGGAGACTCTTGCTAACCGCAACATTCGCGATCAAACGCAAAACACCCAAGTTAGTTCTCCCACCGTATCATAGAATTGGCGAATCTGTTGGGGAATATTCTAAAAGTGGGGTTACCTTAGGGTTAGATCATATTTACTTACTTTATTTGCTTGACTTGTATGCTTTACATTATGGTTCTTTGTTTGGGTTTGAATCCTCTACCCGGATTTGGGATACCTTATAGGTAAGTAGCAATACATTGCGGAAACTGTGCGGGGTATACCGACATGGTCTAAGCAATAGCTACATTAGTGCGACATATTTGTGGGTACCGGTAGCCCTTGAGTTAATTAAGGAGAATACGGGGCCGCTGAGTGATATCATGAAGCACTAATGAACTTTTAGAACCTTTACTTGACCAACTTGGCCATTAGGACATAGTGAGATGACCGGCTTTGGTGCAGTCCGAAGTTGGTAGATACTCGATACTACACTCATTGAGGTTTGTTTTTTGGGATATTCAGGTCGCCATTAAAGAGGCTTGTGCTGAAACATTGACCAAGTAAACAAACCAGTGATATTGAGCTCCTTAGAACCCAGTTACTATTGCTAGGACAGGTTTGAGCCAACTAAACTTCAAGAGGGTACTTACCTATGAGACTCCATGCAAGCCTAAACCTAAGGACTTATTTGCTTTGTTTGTGTATATTTACTTGTACATAACATCATAAACATCATAACATCATACTCATTTACTAACCATTTCAAGGATCTTGGGATATATTTTTGTTCTGTTTTGTAGGACATGGATTCTATTCACAGGAAAACTATTCAAGTCAATCTTGTAAGGATCCCTCCACAACTTAAAGAGTTAGCATCAAGGATTCCTGAAAATTCTCCATTTACCGAAAGACATGGTCGCCTACTAAACTTGGTCATCTCTAACACTGATGAAGACATGATGAAGGTTCTCTTTCAGTTCTTTGATCCTTTACACCATTGCTTCACATTTCCCAATTATCAACTTGTGCCAATTTGGAAGAATTCTCCCAACTCTTGAGGATTCCTATTCTCAATCAACTACCTTTCAACGGTACAGAAATAGATCCAAAGATAGAAGATATTGCTCAAGCTCTACACTTGTGATCATCTGATATCACAACTAATTGGGAAATAAGGAGTGGTGTCAAAGGTTTCCTAGCAAAGTTCTTGTTTGAGAAAGCCCAAAACTGTTGGAACTCTTTGGATTTACAAGCTTTTGAGGAAATTGTGGCTCTCCTCATCTATGGGATGGTTTTGTTTCCAAATCCTGACCAACTCATAGATGTGAACACCTTCAAAATCTTCATATCCCGCAACCCGGTGCCTACTTTTCTAGGGGACATCCTACATTCTTTTCACACTCGCATTATGAGGAAAAGAGGTATTCTTATGTGTTTCACTCCTATCTTGGCAAGATGGTTTATTTTGCATCTTCCCCAATCTGTATTGAAGAACGAGCAAGGTTCAAGGTGGTCATAAAGTTTGATGACGCTCAAACATTCATAAATTCATTGGCATTCCCGATCCATAGAAAATGTTACTATTGTCGACCGTTGTGGAGAATTCCCTAATGTCCCTTTACTTGGAATTAGGGGAGGTATCACCTACAACCCATGCTTAGCCTTAAGACAGTTTGGTTACACCCGAAGGGATGCCCCACATGAGATGCTCATTCAAGGTTTGGTATTTGACTACAAGAACGACGATCAAGGTCATCCCCAAAGGTTTATCTGAGCTTGGAGGATGTTGAACAAGGTAGATAGTAAGACATTGGGGCATAATAATTCCATCGCTCTTGAGCCTTAACTCAAATGGGTACGAACTCGTGCTCAGAGTCTTGTGATGCCTTATCCCTCCATTCTCCTGGTGATCATTGAGCCTGTTATGAAAGGAGGTGTTCCATACACTACCCTGCATCCTGACATGCCCACCTCTCTTGAAGACTTACAAAGAGATTGGATACAACTCAAGGGGGAGCGAGACACTTTCGAAGCCTAATTATATGCTAGAGAGAAGAAAGTTTTGGAACTCACTAAGCAACTCCATGAGGAGTGGACTCTGAATGCCTACATTGCACCAAAGAGGATGCGCACGACCTTTTTATCTTAGAGTTTTTGTATTTTTTTTGCCCAAAGAGGCATTGATGTACTCAAGGTTTAATTTATTAATATAACGTGTGTTTCCTTTTTGTCTAAAACAAATTTGAATCTTTAAAATCCTTGAAATCATTGCATATGCATCTTCCATTCATCATAACATAAGCAGGTTTCTTGCAACAATTCTCCTCATCTTTCTACTGTTTATTTCAGTAAGATGGATCTCGAGCAAACGGTGAAGGACCTCCAAGCACAAAATGCTCAATTTCAACAGATGTTCTTAACTCTAGCCAAAGGACAAGAAGAGTTGAAGACCTTGCTGGTTGAAGAGAAAAAGAAGAAGACAAAGAAAATAACTTGAGTTATAAATATGGGAAGAAGATTCCAAGGACAAGCAAGAAGGACCTTAGACTTTGCAATGTTATCCGGTGAGAAAGACAATCAAGATGGGAAAGGCAAGGAAGCAGTTGTCCAGTCAGATTCAGAAGAGGAAGAGGAAGAAAAAGATTATTCTGAAGAACAATATCCTCCAGCCGACGATAAGTATAAGCATCTGGAAGAACGGTTAAGTGCAATGGAAATTCAAAAAGTGCCTGGATTGGACTTTGAGGAATTGGGTTTAGTATCTGGGATTATCATCCCTCCAAAATTCAAAGCATCGGTGTTCGCCAAATATGACAGAGTTTCATGTCCCAAAATGCATCTCCGGTCCTATGTGAGGAAATCCAGCCTCATACTGCTGATAAGGATTTATGGGCACACTTCTTTCAAGAAAGTCTGTCCGGAATTCAACTTGATTGGTTTTATCAGTTAGAAAGAGCCAATGTTCATAATTGGGAGGATCTTGCCGCTGCCTTTTACAAATAATACCAATACAACGCTGATCTTGCTCTCACCTGTACTCAACTCCAGAGTATGGCCATGGTTTCAAGTGAAGGCTTTAAAGACTACGTGCAAAAATGGAGGGACTTAGCAGGAAGAGTCCAGCCTCCCCTATCTGAAAGAGAATTAGTAAACATGTTTTTGGGCACCTTGTCTGGTCCTTTCTTTAATCACTTAATTGGGAGTTCCTTGGCGGGTTTTACCAAATTGATATTGATCGGAGAAAGAGTGGAAGTCGGGATAAAGAATGGGAAGATTCAAAAGGAAGCATTCTTTGCTGCTGTAAGGAAACCATTCATTGGAAAAAAAGATGTTGTTGAAGTATATCCTCAGAGAAATCAAGATAGGGGTGAACACCGTCCAATGGTGGGGGCTGTCATGATTCCTAAACCCACACCTGCTCAGCAAAGAAGCAACCAGCCAAGAACAGAAAGACCGGTCATACAGTTCACCCGAATTAATATGACATTATCTCAAGTATTGTCGTATTTGTTAAGATCCAATCTAGTGACTTTGAAAGAAGCTCCAAAGAATCCTAACACAACCTCTCCTTATTATCATCCTAATTCCCGTTGTGCATACCATTATGAGAGTCCCGTCTATGACACTAACAACTGTTGGACTCTGAAGAACAAAGTACAAGACCTTGTTGAAGCCAAATAGATTGAATTCGATGCGCCAGAAATTCCCAATGTTATTACTGCCCCTATGCCCAAGCACGGTCGTGATGTCAATGTCGTTGAGGAAGATATGTTTGTTACTTTGGTTGATGAACTTGTGACACAACTCCTAACTATCAAAATGAACTTGTTAAATACCAGTGTATTCCCAGGCTGTGATAAAAGCTGTCATTTCTGTTTGTCCTCACCAACCAGCTGTCATTTGTTAAAAGCATGCGTTCAATGCCTAATAGATAACAAGGAGATTTTGTTCGAGAAGACTTCTATTCCAACTGTTTCTTATAATGATGTTTCCATCGTGACCATTTCTGCCAATTCTTCCAAGGTCTCCACCAAAAGACCCCTTAGAATTACATCAGTTCCTAAAGTAGCTTTGTTGATAATTACAATGCATGGACCAATCCCGTATTCGTCAGACAAACCCGTCCCATGGAATTATGGAGGTGATATCTACTATCACGGTATCAAGCAAGATTGGTCAGCTGGTGAAAATTCAAGTTCCGAGAAAGTTGACTCTGATATCAGTAACATCGCAGGGACTAGCAAGATAACCCGAAGTGGAAGGGTATTCTCTCCAGAAATCGCTCCTCCAAAAGCTATTTTTGGACCTGTAATCATTCATGTTATTGTTGCTCCTCCAAAGGCTATTCCCAATCCTGCAATCGTCTTTGTTGATACTCATGTTGACAAAACTATTTCAGTCCCTGTTATCACCCCTACTGACATTCCTGCTGTCGAGTCAACTGAGACTCGAGGAAAAGGTATTATGTTTGAGCCTGTCTGGATGAAGGAACAATCAGTAGCTATCCCTGATACTTCTCGAAAAGAGATGGATGAAATTCTAAAGATCATAAAAAGAAGCGACTACAATGTAGTTGAACAACTGGGGCAAACTCCATCAAAAATTTCCATGCTGGATTTATTATTATATTATGAGGCTCATGCAAAGGCCTTGGTAAAATTCCTTAAAACTTCCCATGTACCCCAAGAAACATCTACTGATCAGTTCCAAGACTGTGTAGCCAGCTTGATTGCAGATAATGGTTTAGGTTTTTCGGATTTTGATTTAACGCCAAGGGGGAGGAAGCATAACGAGGCATTTCATGTCTCATTCGAATGCAGGGACACGACCTTGGCTCATGTCTTAGTGGATACTGGTTCGTCTCTAAATGTGTTGCTTAAAAAAGCTCTTGATAGGCTTGAATATGAAGGATTCGCCTTGAAGCCTAGCAACATAGTAGTGAGGGCCTTCGACGGCTCAAAGAGGATGGTGCATGGGGAAGTGGACATCCCCATAAAATTTGGAACCCAAACATTTGATTCAACTTTTTATGTAATGGATATTCACCCTTCATATTCCTGCTTATTAGGCCGACCATGGATCCACAATGTTGGTGTCGTTACCTCTACGTTGCATCAAATGCAGAAATATCTAATTCAGGGGAAATCATCACCATTCATGGAGAAGAAGAGTATATGATCAGTCATCTAAATTCCTTCAGATATGTGGAATTAGATGGTGAATTTATTGAAACTCCATTCCATAACTTTGAAAAAGTCCCGCAAACTGTGGCAGTAACCAAGGTTGTTTCTCAAGTCCCCAAGATTACAACGCCTCCGCTCAAGATGTCATCTTTGAAGGATGCCAAGGCAGTGATAGAAGAAGGTGGGTTCACTATTTGAGGCCAACTCCCAGATATCCCATACAAATCTGACAAATTTGGTTTGGGTTTCACTTCAGGAGCCCAGAAAGTTGTACGACGTGCTCGTGCCGGAGGACCACCCTTGAAGATCAGCAACTACGAAGTTAATGCAGTGGGGGATGACGAAGACAACTATGACCTGGAGGATTGGATTTTCCCAACTGTCAGTGGAGGGCTCAACAACTGGGAAGCTAGAGATTTTGTCCCAATCATATTTATCTAATAGTAATTTGTCTTTAAATTTTATCAGACCTGTAATATTAAAACAATTCAGACTCTTAAAACCTTGTGTCTTACGCGAGGCACAATGGTCCATTTGTAAGGGTTATTATCTCATTTCCATATGACATCAATGAATCATGGACGTTTTTGCATACAAATTTTGTGCTCATTATTTTTCTTTTTACATTTTCATTTCTTTCAAAGATAGCTATACTCTTAGACACACTCACATTCAAAATGCAGATCTACATCTATTCGGGATCCCATGGGTAACAGTTCTGCTATGGTCTTCTGTGATTCTGAAAATATAATCTACCAAGCCGAAGACGAAGGTAAGGAAGATTGTGAAGTACCATGGTAACTTGCCAGGTTACTACAACAAGAAGAGAGGACCATTCAGCCCCACGAAGAACCAGTGGACACAATTAACCTAGGTACCGAAGAAGACAAAAGAGAAGTCAAGGTGGGTGCCAATTTGGAACACAGTGTCAAAGAGCATCTGATTCAGTTGCTACATGATTATGTTGAGGTCTTTTCCTGGTTGTACAAAGACATGCCAGGACTTGATGCAGATATCATAGTATATTGTCTACCTACAAAAGAGGACTGCCCTCTAGTAAAGCAAAAGGTCCATCGTATGCGACCAGACATGTTAGAGAAGATTAAGGCGGAAGCCATGAAACAATTCAACGCCAGATTCTTGGCCGTCACCTCTTATCCGTAATGGGTCACCAATGTTGTTCCCGTGCCTAAAAAGGACAGAAAAGTACGAATGTGCATGGACTACAGATATTTTAATAGGACAAGCCCTAAGGATGATTTCCCACTTCCCCACATTGATATTCTAGTTGACAATACGGCACAACACAAAGTTTTTTCCTTCATGGATGGTTTCTCAGGCTACAACCAAATCAAAATGGAGCCTGAGGATATGGAGAAAACAACCTTTGTCACACAGTGGGGCATGTTATGCTACAAGGTTATGCCATTCGGGTTGAAGAACGTTGGGGAAAACTATCAGCGTGCCATGGTAGATCTATTTCACGACATGATACATCACGAAATAGAGGTCTATATAGACGACATGATAGCCAGATCTCAAACAGAAGAAGAGCATCTTGACCATTTACATAAATTATTTGAGAGGCTAAAGAAATACAAGCTGAGGTTGAACCCAAATAAATGAACGTTTGGAGTGAGGTCTGGTAAACTCCTAGGCTTTGTCGTCAGCGGTAAAGGTATTAAAGTAGATCCGGCCAAGGTGAAAGAAATACAAGAAATGCCTGTTCCTCATACCGAGAAGAAAGTCAGAGGATTCTTGGGATGATTAAACTACATCGCCAGATTCATTTCTCACCTGACAGCTACTTGTGAACCAATCTTAAAATTACTGAAGAAAGATCAAGTAGTCAAATGGAATGATGAGTGTTAAACTGCCTTCGACGAGATCAAAGAATACCTGCAAGAGCCTCCTGTTTTGATGCCACCATTCGAGGGAATACCATTGATCATGTATCTAACTGTTTTGGAAAATTCAATAGGGTGTGTGTTGGGGCAGCATAACGAGTCTGGCCGAAAAGAGCATGCCATTTATTACCTGAGCAAAAAGTTTACCGACTGTGAAACAAGATATTCATTGCTCGAGAAAACTTGTTGCGCTCTGGCATGGGCTGCTCGCCGGCTAAGACAGTATATGCTGACCCATACTACCTTATTGATATCTAAAATGGATCCAATAAAATACATCTTCGAGAAACCTACCCTCTCTGGGAGAATAGCAAGGTGGCAAATGATCCCGACAGAATATGACATACAGTATACTACCCAGAAAGCAATAAAGGGGAGTGTACTAGCTGATCATCTGGCTCACCAAGCTGTGGATGACTACCAGTCCACGAAGTTTAAATTCCCAGATGAAGACATCATGGTGGTAAACAACTATGAAGAATTCAGACCATATGACGGACCTGAACAAGGATCACGATGGACCCTGGTTTTTGACGGAGCGTCCAACACACTCGGCAATGGTATTGGTGTTGTACTCATATATCCTGAAGAATGTCATACTCCCTTTACTGCAAGACTCTGCTTCAATTGTACAAATAACATGGCGGAATACGAAGCATGCATTTTTTGTCTCAAAGCTGCCATAGATTTGGGGATCAAATCCTTAAACGTATTCGGAGATTCAGCTTTGGTCATCAACCAGATCAAAGGGGAATGGGACACCAAACACACTAACCTTATCCCCTACAAAGAACATGTGTTGACATTGATCCCACATTTTGAGAAGATTACCTTCGAACATTTCCCGCGAGAAGAAAATCATCTAGCAGACGCACTAGCCACAATGTCATCCATGTTTAAACTTAAATGGGATAAAGAGGCTCCCCAGATCACCATGGAACGAATGGATGAACCAGCTCACTGTCACAAGATTAATACTGAAGAACTAGTGGACCAGCCTTGGTTTCACGAAGTCAATAGGTATCTCAAGGCTCAAGAATATCTAGAAAGAGCTTTAGTTAATGATAATAAGTTCTTAAGGAGATTCTCTGCTAAATTCTTCCTTAGTAATGGCATTCTCTACAAACGCAACCATGACTCTATGTTACTTCTGTGTGTAGACAAGGTTGAAGCGGAAAAGATCATGGCTGAGTTGTTAGAACAAGATTGGTTCTGATCATATCTCAGAGTTTTGATGATAACAATAAATTATATTTTATATAATTGATACTCTGATGAACATATTTACTTGTTTCAGATAATGTTCTGACAGAAGCATTTTGATGTACTGAGCTGAAAATAAATGAAGAAGTTCTTTTATGAAAGAACTATTTGTTTTAGCGCAAGTTCTAATGCTGACTCCGATAAGAAACTATCTTATGCATCTTCTAACGTTTAGCAGGTTTCCATGTTCAAAAGTACTTTGAAAGCAAGCTATGTTCTGATAGTATAAAGAAAAAAAGCGTTGATAAGATGATATGCAACCATGTTCTGAAGCAAGACGTGAAGCTAGCTCTGAAAGAATAAAGAAGCTAACAAGTCTTGTCATGTTTCAGGAAACATGCTCTGACAAAGTTTTGTTTGTTCATTTAATGCAAAGATGGCTACATGCACTGAAGTGTCTATGCTAGTTCATTGGAAAATGCAATACTGTAAGAAAACACGCAAACATTAATTGCTCTCCACTTTTGAAGGCAGCAACGGTCATTTTCTTCATACTATATATAGAAGATCATTTATTGCAAGGCAACAACTTAACAAAAATTCAAAAGAAGCAAGAACTACGTGAAAATATTCTGGGCTCACAAATTATTTTACTTACACTTTGTGCAATACTAATCTTAGTGAAAAATCACAGTTGTGATATAGCTTTCTTAGAAGCAAATTTTTTTCACTATCTGTAAAGATTTAACTCTTGTAATTGTTCCTTGAGAGACCAAGTTTGGTCAGATTTCTCAAGTAGACTAGGACTAGTTTAAGTCTTAGTGGTGTTAGTCACTTGTAAGATTACTTGTGCATTGTTAGTCACAACAGTTGTTGTGTGATTGTAATCAGTTGATTATAGTGAATTAAGTCCTTGTTGAGAAAGGCAAAATCACCTTGGCGGGTGGACTGGAGTAGTTTGAGTTCAAACGAACTAGGATAAAAATAAATATGTCTTTCCATTATTTTTGAGCCTTTAAGAAAAGAAAAAGAGAAACTTATTCAACCCCCCCCCCCCCTTTCTAAGTGTTTTCTTACTCTTCAATTGGTATCATAGCTTGACTCTGAGCACAACACTTAACCGTGTCAGGAAAAGATCCAGAAGAAAACACAAATGGCTACTGAACAAAACAACAATAGCTACAACAAACCTCCTGTATTTGATGGAGAAGATTTTGAATATTGGAAAGATAGACTAGAAAGTTTCTTTCTAGGTCATTATAGTGATTTATGGGATATAGTCTTGGATGGTTACACACATCCTACAGACTCAGAAGGAAACAAGATTGATAGAAAAAATATGGATAGACAACAAAAAGCTGATTTCAAAAATCATCATAGAGTTAGAAATATTTTTCTAAATGCTATCTCTAAAATGGATTATGAAAAGATCACAAATAGAGATACAGCACATGATATGTTTGAGTCTCTCAAAATGACTCATGAAGGAAACGCTCAAGTGAAGGAGTCTAAAGCTCAGGCTCTCGTCCAGAAGTATGAAGCCTTCAAAGTAGAAGAAAGTGAATCTATAGAAGCTATGTTCTCAAGGTTCCAAACTCTGATAGCTTGTCTGAGAGTTTTGAACAAGGGATACACTAAGGCAGACCACGTTAGAAAGATCGTCAGAAGCTTACCCAGAAGATGGGCACCTATGGTCACTGCTTTCAAAGTATCAAAAGATTTGAACAACGTGTCTCTTGAAGAACTCATCAGCGCTCTCAGAAGTCATGAGATAGAACTTGATGAGCACGAGCCTCAAAAGAAAGGTAAGTCTGTTGCCCTTAAATCAATTAAAAAATATGAAACTAACGCTTTTCAAGCTGAAGAGGAAAACTCTGAAGAATCTGCGTCAGAAGAAGACGAACTATCCTTACTCTCCAGAAGGATCAATCAGCTGTGGAAGCACAGACAAAAGAAGTTCAGGAACTTCAAGAAGTCAGAAGATAAACCAGAATCTTCTGGACACAAAAAGTCAAATAGAAGAGAGATAATCTGTTATGAATGCAAAGAACCTGGACACTACAAGAGTGATTGTCCAAAACTTCAAAGAGAAAAACCAAAGAAAAAGTTTAGAGGTAATCAGAAAGGGAAGATTATTGGTTCAGGAACCGTTGGAAACAGTAACCTTCCTTCTATCTCTAATGTTTTATTAGTAGAAGGATTAGCGCATAACCTGCGGTCCATAAGTCAATTAAGTGACAACGGTTATGACATTATCTTTAATAAAAATTCATGTAGAGCTGTTAGTCAAAAAGATGGAACAATCCTCTTTTTTGGCAAGAGAAAGAACAACATATACAAAATTGATTTTTTAGATCTTAAATCTCATAATGTTAAATGCCTTTTGTCTGTTAGCGATGAGCAATGGGTATGGCACAGGATATTGGGACATGTCAGCTTAAGAAAAATCTCTCAACTAAATAAATTAAATTTAGTCAGAGGACTTCCCAATCTGAAGTACAACTCAGAAGCTCTGTGCGAAGCATGTCAAAAAGGAAAATTTTCAAAACCTTCCTTTAAATCCAAAAATGTTGTTTCTTCCTCTAGGCCATTAGAACTACTTTATATTGGTCTGTCTGGGCCAGTTAAAATTGCATCCATCAGAGGCAAGAAGTATGGATTGGTCATTGTTGATGACTTCAGCAGATGGACATGGGTTAAGTTTTTAAAACACAAGGATGAGTCACATTCTGTGTTCGTTGACTTCTGTAACCAAGTGCAAAACGAAAAAGATTTTAGAATTATAAAAGTCAGAAGTGATCATGGTGGAGAATTTGAAAACCATTATTTTGAAAAATATTTTAAAGAAAATGGTATTGTTCATAATTTCTCTTGTCCTAGAACTCCCCAACAAAATAGAGTTGTAGAACAAAAGAATAGAACATTACAAGAAATGGCCAGAACCATGATCAATGAAACAAATATGGCTAAGCTCTTTTGGGCAGAAGTTGTGCACACAGCATGTTATATTCAGAATAGAATCTCTATAAGACCTATTCTTGAAAAGACTCCCTATGAATTATGGAAAAATAGAAAACCCAACATTTCTTATTTCCATCCTTTTTGATGTACTTGTTTTATTCTGAACACTAAAGAAAATATGAATAAGTTTGATTCTAAAGCACAAAAGTGTTTTCTGCTTGGATATTCTGAACGCTCAAAAGGCTATAGAGTATACAACACAGAAACTCTGATTGTTGAAGAATCAATCAAAGTCAGGTTTAATGATAAGCTTAGCCAGCAACAGCCAAAGCAAATTGATATTTTTGTAGGTACAGAAGATCATCCCTCAAACTTTCAAACTTTGAAACTTCAGAAGCAAAGGAAGACTCAGAAGATCATCCTCTTGACAATGCTCTGGATAATATCAGAATCTCTGAACAACCCACTCATAAAAGGTTTCCTAGAATCTCTTTATCTCATAAAGAAGAAGTGATTATTGGAAGAAAAGAAGATCCCATCAAAACAAGATCCTCTCTCAGAATCAATGAAGAATCATTGTTCGGATTGGTATCTCTGATTGAGCCAACTTCTATTGATGAAGCTTTGGAAGACAATGATTGGATCTTAGCAATGCAAGATGAACTCAATCAATTTTCCAGAAACGATGTGTGGGATCTAGTTCCAAGACCCAAAGGATTCAACATTATAAGAACTAAATGGGTTTTTAGAAACAAACTAAATGAGCAAGGAGAGGTGGTCCGAAACAAAGCACGACTGGTTGCACAGGGTTATAGTCAACAAGAAGGAATTGATTATAATGAAACCTTTTCCCTAGTCGCCAGGTTAGAGTCTATTAGATTACTAATTTCTTTTGTTTTTCAAAATAACATTTCAATATATCAAATGGATGTTAAAAGTGCATTTTTAAATGGCTATATAGAAGAAGAAGTTTATGTCCATCAACCTCCTGGCTTTAATGACTCAAAACATCTAGAACATGTTTTTAAATTAAAAAAGTCTTTGTACGGTTTAAAACAAGCTCCCAGAGCTTGGTATGATCGTTTGAGTAATTTTCTTTTAGAAAAAGATTTTACCAGAGGGAAAGTGGACACAACTTTATTCAGAAAGACATTTAAAAATGATATCTTAATTTGTCAAATTTATGTTGATGATATTATTTTTGGAACCTCTAATATCTCCCTTGGAAAAGAATTTGCTGAGACCATGCAGGCAAAATTTGAGATGAGCATGATGGGAGAATTGAAGTTCTTTCTGGGAATACAAATTAACCAGACTCCAGAAGGTACTTACATACATCAGACGAAGTATGTTAAAGAACTTCTGAAGAAATTTCAGATGTCAGAAAGCAAAGATGCTAAGACACCAATGCATCCAACATGCATTCTGGGAAAAGATGAGGTAAGTATGAAGGTAGATCAGAAGCTCTACAAAGGTATGATTGGATCCCTTCTCTATTTGACTGCATCTAGACCTGATATATTATTCAGCGTATGTCTATGTGCTAGATTCCAATCAGATCCTAGAGAATCACACTTAACTGTTGTTAAGAGAATTCTGAGGTATCCGAAAGGTACTACTAATTTGGGTCTGTGTTACAGAAGATCAAAAGATTTCAGACTAGTAGGTTATTGTGACGCTGACTTTGCTGGAGATAGAATTGAAAGAAAGAGCACCTCTGGAAGCTGCCAGTTTCTGGGTGACAATCTTATTTCGTGGTACAGAAAGAAGAAAGCAACAATTGCACTTTCAACATTAGAAGTTGAGTATATATATGTTGCTGGATGTCGTTCTCAGATGATTTGGATGAAAAGTCAGCTAGAAGATTTTAATCTTTATGAAAGTAAGATTCATATCTTCTGTGATAATACTTCTGCAATTTGTCTTTCTAAAAATCCTATTTTACATTCTAAAGCTAAACACATTGAAATTAAGTATCATTTTATAAGGGACTACATTCAGAAGGGAATCTTAAATTTAAACTTTGTAAAAACTGACCATCAATGGGCTGATATTTTTACTAAACCCCTTTCAGAAGATAGATTTAAATTCATTTTGAAAAATATTTGTATGGAATTATGTCCTGAATAAAATTGTATTTATCTTCTGTGTTTGACTTCAGAATGTTCTGAAATGAATGTTCTGATTAATAACTCTTCAGAAGATAGAAGAGAAGTTACATCAGAAGCTATATGTAAAGTTCTGAAATGTTCTAACGTTTCATTTCAAGTATAGCTCAGCAGTTCATTAGATCAAACAGTTGTCCCATGCAACCTTCAGGAGATGAACACGTGGTGTGTTTCTGAAAGGTCACGCGTGCTAAAGCTATTGACACCGTTCTAGGTAACTGTTATGATTTTCTCAAATCTCTTGTTTTCCCCTCACTTTTCAATGTCATTAAATGCTAAGTCATGATTAGATTCTTTTTAATTAAATTTTTATTAAATACTCTTTTTACAGTTTTATTTTTAAAACCTATTTCTCAAAAGTTTTCATATAAATACATTTGTAAAAACCCTTTCTCACTTTTTACCTTTTCTTTCAAAATTCAACCGTCTCTGTGTATTTTTCTCTGCAACCCTTTTTTTTCTCTCAACCTAAGTGCTCAAATGGCTTCCTCCTCTGCTCATTCTGAGAACACCCAATTTGAACAGTACGTCATTCCTGAGAGAACCACTCTCATTTCAGTGGATAGCTTAGAGGTTATAAGTGAATTAATGGTGGATTTTGTTAACCTACAAGCAAATGTCTTTGATCTTCTTCCTACTGTGGAGTTTCAAGGATGGGGAAACTTCTTTGACCGTCTAGTTGGTCATGTTTTTCCACACCTTGTTAAGGAATTTTGGATACATGTTATTGCTTCTCCAAAAGTCATCCTCTCATTTGTGATGGGTAAGGAAATCTCTATAAATGAAAATCTCATCAGAAAACTACTGGGTTTTGAAGGAACTGGAATGACTAGAATTTCAAGTGGCATAATGGAAATGTCAAAAGTTTATGCAAAAATTTTTACAAATGGGAAAGCGTCTTCAAAAGTCAAAGATTTGAAAAATAAGTACAAAATCTGGGCAAGAATCATCCAGGGTTGCATTCATCATAGGAAGGAAACAAGTTCTCCTGACTATATAAATTCTAATCAACAATACTTATTGTTCTATCTTGAAACAAATGTTAAGATTGATTTACCCTATCTATTGTTTGATCATCTCTGGACTCATGTCAAAGAAACTAGGGAAGTGGAAAGAATGAAGAACCCTAAATCCAAAAGGAATTGGATTCCAATGGGAGATTGATTTCAGACATTCTGACTGAGAATGGTCTGATTGCTCACTTGGATGAAGCAAATCTGCTGGGGGAGTTAGAGCCTACATGTGGGAAAGCTCTGACTGGAAAGAACTTGGTGAAGAGAAAGATTATTGACAAACTGCTGATAGAACCAACTCCTTATGTTTCAGCAACTGTTACCAGAAGAAGGATTCCAATTGTTGACTTTCCACTGTTCAACTCAGGAGATCACCCTTGCATCATCCTGCATTACATTCAAATTTGCAAAGAAAGTGGAACTCCAATTGATCCTGCTTGGCTTCAAGGTAGACATGAAGCTGCTCCAGATGTTGTTTTTCATCAACCAATGAAGAGGAAAGCAGTTGAAGGACCATCTGCTAGACCTCAGAAGAAAAAGAAGAAATCAGATACACCTGCTGAAACTATTTCTGTTTATGATTCTGTAAATATATCTACATCTGCTGAACCACAAACCTTAGGTGACATAGATGTTGACATAGACTTGACCATACCCTCTGAACCTCTTGCTGAAAACCCTCAAAGAGATCAAGTTTTATCAGACTTGAGTGATTTTGACTCTGATTACTCCTCTGAAACCCAAACAGACCCATCTCAAACAAAACCCTCTCAAACACCTATCTCTCAAACTATTCCTACTGAAAACCTTTCTAGACCTCCTCCCAGACCTTTATCACCCATACCTACTCGATGGTATGATGCTGGCTCTTGGAGAATACTAGGAATCAACGTACCTCTGGCCACACAAAAGCCACCATTCACCCTACCTTCTGAAAATTTCTGTGCCATGAATAGAACACAACCACAAAATCCTACCCCCACTGCTGATAACACCATCATCATTTCACCTGGAGTCACACCACTCACATCTCCACAACTTCCAACACCTAACTCACCAATCATTTCACCTCCTCAATATCCAGAACATAACCTCCATCCAACACATGAACCCTTTGAAACTCCCAATCCATCAGAAACACCTAAACCTTTTGAACAACCTGACCAAACTGAAACACCTGAACAATCAGAAAATCCTGAACCAGCTGACTTTCTAAAAACTGTAGTTGATTTTGAATCTCTACAATTTTTGAAAAACAAAACCTACAAAAAGGTTATTCCCAAACCTGTTCAGCCAGATGTAAATGTATGTTTTCAGAATTTCTTAACAGAAGTACAAGCTTGGTTGGACCTGCTGAAGGCAGATTGCACCATAAATGTGAACCCAACAGCAACAGATCTTTTATGGAAAACATTCAGAAGAACCTTAGATGCTGAGTCACTGAAGTTATAAGACTTATGTCATTCTCAGGTGCTTGAGAACTTCTCTAAACATCTGCATGCCTTCCAGTCAGAAGCTGCTGATATTTGGGACAAGAAGTCTTCTTTGATGATTGTTAATGCTCCAGCTGATCAAATGGACATTTCAGAAGATGAGTCTGAAGATGCCTCTGAAGATTCAAATCCTCTGGCAATAGTTCTTATTAATCAACCTTCTGCTAAAGCTGAACCTGAACTTGTGCCAACTCTTATGGTGGATCTGGGCACTCTACTTTCAACTTTTGTTCGTTCTGACTCAACGGTTTCTACTCCAAAGGTTGTATCTGCTGAAGCTTCTTCATCCTCTGCTCCTACTTCACTTGTAATGGATACTCTGAATGATCTTAAGAGGGATAATGAAGTTATTCATGAGCGCTTGGAAAAGCAAGATCAGACAAACCAAGAAATCAGAAATTGGATGATGAAACAAGAGGAATCTGCATCTAAGATAAAGAATCTTCTTATGGCCCTTGTTTCTAAGAAATCTTAGTGTCATTCCGTTTCTTGTTTTTGTTTGTTATTTGTTGTTTTTTGTACCTCTGAATCTTTTATGAAAAAACTTTTACGCTCTTCAACTATTTTTATATACTTTTTGATTATGCCAAAAAGGGGGAGAAAAGGAGTATTTTGATCTAATCTCTGATTAACAGTTAAGGGACGAAGTCTTAAACATTCTAAAAAAATACAAATATTTCTTTCTATGTTTAAAAGAATTATGCAGGTATCACTAAACTCTGGAAGTTTAATTTAAATGAACATTATATTCAAAAGACTTGCTGAAGAAATCCCAGAAGAAAATTTCAAAGCTCTGATGAATATTCTCAGGAAGTTTTTCTTATAGAAATATTTATTTCAGGGGGAGATTCTTATCTCTTGTTAAATTTTATTTCTAATCTGAATATTTTTTGTCATCATCAAAAAGGGGGAGATTGTTAGAACAAGATTGGTTCTGATCATATCTCAGAGTTTTGATGATAACAATAAATTATATTTTATATAATTGATACTCTGATGAACATATTTACTTGTCTCAGATAATGTTATGACAAAAGCATTTTGATGTGCTGAGTTGAAAATAAATGAAGAAGTTCTTTTATGAAAGCACTATTTGTTTTAGCGCAAGTTCTAATGCTGACTCTGATAAGAAACTATCTTATTCATCTTCTAACGCTTAGCAGGTTTCCATGTTCAGAAGTACTTTGAAAGCAAGCTACGTTCTGATAGTATAAAGAAAGCAAGCGCTGATAAGAAGATATGCAACCATGTTCTGAAGCAAGACGTGAAGCTAGCTCTGAAAGAATAAAGAAACTAACAAGTCTTGTCAAGTTTCAGGAAACATGCTCTGACAAAGTGTTGTTTGTTCATTTAATGCAAAGACGGCTACATGCACTCAAGTTTCTACGCTAGTTCATTGGAAAATACAATACTGCAAGCAAACATGCAAACATTAATTGCTCTCCACTTTCGAAGGCAGCAACGGTCATTTTCTTCATACTATATATAGAAGATCATTTATTGCAAGCCAACAACTTAACAAAAATTCAAAAGAAGCAAGAACTACGTGAAAATATTATGGGCTCACAAATTATTTTACATACACTTTGTGCAATACTAATCTTAGTGAAAAATCACAGTTGTGATATAGCTTTCTTAGAAGCAAATTTGTTTCACTATCTGTAAAGATTTAACTCTTGTAATTGTTCCTTGAGAGACCAAGTTTGGTCAGATTTCTCAAGTAGACTAGGACTAGTTTAAGTCTTAGTGGTGTTAGTCACTTGTAAGATTACTTGTGCATTGTTAGTCACAACAGTTGTTGTGTGATTGTAATCAGTTGATTATAGTGAATTAAGTCCTTGTTGAGAAAGGCAAAATCACCTTGGCGGGTGGACTGGAGTAGTTTGAGTTCAAACGAACCAGGATAAAAATAACCGTGTCTTTCCATTATTGTTGAGCCTTTAAGAAAAAGAAAAATAGAAACTTATTAAACCCCCCCCCCCCCCCTTCTAAATGTTTTCTCACTCTTCATGAGTTACTTAAAGGCACTTTTGGCACCCATTCCAGTGGGCATACGATGGCAAAGAAAATCCTCCGGGCAGGCTATTATTGGTCTATCATGGAAGCAGATTGCTATCAACACTCTCGAACCTGCCACAAGTGTCAGATTTATGCTAATAAGGTGCACGAACCTCCAGTTCCTTTGAATGTCTTGACGGCTCCTTGGCCCTTTGTTATGTGGGGCATCGATATGATTGGGGAAATCAAACCAACAGCCTCTAATGGACACTGCTTCATCTTGGTGGCCATTGACTATTTCACAAAGTGGGTTGAGGCGGCTTCTTTCGCTACCGTCACCAAGAATGTTGTAGCCTAGTTCATTAAACAGAATCTCATCTATCGGTATGGTATCTCAGAGAGCATCATCACAGACAATGGTATGAATCTAAACAATACTATGATCATCGCCCTGTGTGAGCAATTCAAGATCTAGCATCACAATTCTTCCCCTTATCGGCCAAAGATGAATGGTGTTGTCGAAGTCGCAAATAAGAACATCAAAAAGATCATATAGAAAATGATAGTCACATACAAAGACTGGCATGAGATACTACCATTCGCTCTCCACGGTTATCGTACCATGACACGCACATCAACCGGGGCAACACCCTACTCTCTGGTATATGGCATGGAGGCTGTCTTGCCTATTGAGGTCCAGATACCCTCTCTGAGAATCATGAAGGATGCAGGTTTGAACAAATACGATTGGATCCAGACTCGACTTGATCAAGTGAACTTGATTGATGAGAAAAGGCTTACTGCTGCCTGTCATGGTCAAATGTACCAAAAACGGATGATCAGGGCTTTCAACAAAAAGGTCAGACGCCAAGTATATCAAGTCGGGGATTTTGTGATCAAGCGCATCATACTGCCGCAAGGTGATCCCATGGGCAAATGCACTCCT
This sequence comes from Vicia faba, assembly GCA_948472305.1. Lineage (NCBI taxonomy): Eukaryota > Viridiplantae > Streptophyta > Magnoliopsida > Fabales > Fabaceae > Vicia > Vicia faba. The sequence continues at coordinate 899,043,550 of OX451740.1, forward strand.
ATATACGGAGGACCATTTATGATCAAAAGCATATTCTCTGGCGGAGCAATGATCTTAACCATTATGGATAGCGACGATCTGCCGCACCCTATGAACGCGGACATAATCAAAAGATATTATGCATAAGAGACCCGCTAGGTTGACACACCTAGGCAAAACAAGGGCATCCCGGCGAACCAAAAAGGTTTGGGCAAAAATTAGGGATAAAACAAAAAAAATTGTACACCCGGCAAGCTGAAAACCCAAAAGGGAGGCTTGGGCAAAAAAGGGTATCCCGGTGGACTGAAAACCCAAAAGGGCGGTCCAGGAAAAAGTTGGGGAATTGAAGCGTATGACTATGTCCTGTTGGATCACCTTACGGACAACCTTTGGCTTCAACTGACAAACTCAGCGGTTCTGATCAATTCAATCAACTTCGGACAAGGCAACAAATAGATAAGATGCTCAAAGACACGAAGACTATAGCAGAATGGGAACCCCATGAAATTATTTCACATAGCTATCTTTTCTTTGTATCAAATTTTCATTTTTACGACGGCATTCTCTTCATAGAATGTTTGTGTCATTGTACAAAAATACTTACTCAAAGTCAATACAAAGATATCCCTTTGAAAGTGCAAAACTATTTGTTTTTCTTTACTCTTGTGTTTTGTTTACGAAAACGTCCAATGATTTATTTTTGAACAAATGCATTTGAATGTAACTACCGTTTACAAATGAACAAAATAGAAAGACAATCACTAATGGCTTTAAGAGATGGGGAAATCTCTAAGTTATTTCCATGAAGTCCCCCGCAGTGTGCAGTTTAACCCCCAGCGGAACAAAGCTTCCAGTTATGAATCCCCAGTAGAAGTCGTCCAATTTCTCAGGATTCCCCAACAGGATTTTACAAGCAGTACACGGCATTTCCTTTATGACAAAGTGGAAATTCATCAGCACTTCAAAACATGAAGACTTGCACTCCGTATCCTCAGCAGCAGTCGGGGATTTATCAGCACTGCAACAAATTAGCTCACATACGCATACATCGCATCCATATATCACAAACATTGATAACACGAATGCATGTATCACAATCTAATTATACCATGCATTTCATACAACATGACTTTGCATATTAGCTAACATTTTACCCTTTTCAGGATAAGGTTAATCAATAGCTACCATTAACAATGTTCAAAGGATTTTCAGATACAGTTCAGATACGCTCCAGACACGGATGTCATCCTGATACTCATTCAGATTCAGCTCTCAGATACAGTTCAGATACGCTCCAGACACGGATGCCATCCTGATACTCATTCAGATTCAGCTCTCAGATACAATTCAGATACACTCCAGATACATATTCCATCCTGATACTCGTTTAGATTTAGCTCTTAGATACAGTTCAGATACGCTCCAGATACGGATTCCATCCTGATACTCATTCAGATTCAACCTTCAGATACAATTCAAATACACTCCAAAAATGGATTACATCCTGATACTCATTCAGATTCAACTTTCAGATACGCTCCAGACACGGACGCCATTCAGATACTCATTCAGACTTAACTTTCAGATACAGTTCAGATACGCTCCAAGCACGGACGCCATTCTGATACTCATTCAGTTTCAGCTTATGGATACAGTTCAACAATCATTTTTGGATGGCATCTACAAGCCCATCTCCAACAATTTTCCATCATCCCGCCAAATGGCATCTTTAAGCCCATTCCCTATACCATTAACCATCACATCACCGAGTGCAAATTTCTGGGCACTCTAATGTCCAATCATCTTCCACCTTCGAGTAACGAATGGTAAAACTCGCCAATCTAACTCTTCAGGCTTAAGAAGATTGAACAGGGGGAAGATGTTGTACCCTAAAATTTTCCATCTCACTTATCAAGAATTTGCTCACAAGATCTCCTTTGGCTCAAGACTGCATTAGGGTTGATTAAGCTCAAGACACCTCCTTAAGCACTGATGACCAAAATTAGGGTTTGAGATTGCACAAGGATATTTGAACTTCCAATGCCCCATATGAATTTCATACATCATTATGGATCCTCAAGGTTACTCGTGTCAAGTTTCAAGCCTTGGATCACACTTTTGCTCAATCAATTGAGTAGTTGACCTAATAATCAGTTGTATTGGGGAAAAAGTCAACTATAGCCAATTTATAGTCAAACTTCATAATTTTTTATCCACATCAACATTTTAAACTCATATGTATCATTTGATCAAGTTTGGACCATAATTCCTCAAGAAATTGGATCAAATCATCAAAAGGGCAAAATGGTAAAAATTAGGGTATTAATTGAGAAAGGGCAATTTCTGATTTTTGACCTAGCAAATGATCAATTTGTTTAAGCCATAATCTCAAGATTCCAATTGCATCATCTTAACCTAATGACATGGCTCAAAACATTGCTCAAGTCCAATGGATTGACAGATAAATTTTCAGTTAACTGATCAAAAGTCAACTGCATACTAAAAAGTCAAACTTTGACTTTTTGGTCAAAATCAAATGCCAAAGATCATAATTCATAAAAACATGTCAAAATATGAAAATTATTCATCAAGAAATCAAAAATTCAAGATTTCATTTTGAAAAGTTAAAATTTCTAAACTTAGAAATTTTTCTAAGTGTTGGAAATTTCTTATTTTTTCACAACTTTGAACAAACTTTTCACCATGATGCAAGCTGATTCAAAAGAAACTTCCAACATGAAAGTTGTAGATCTACATGAAATCTACAACATTTATTACACAATTCCTTCCAAAAGTGCTTGGGTCTCAAGTTATAATTTTAAGAATACATTGTCATGAAACAAAACACTTAGTGAAATTTTGCCCTAATTTGGTCAGGATTTTGACCCAACTTCATGGCATTTTTTCATATAGTTCCAAGGGGAACTTTAAAAAGTGATTTAAAGATTGGTTGTAGAGCATATTGAAAGATTTTCAAAATGTCCAAGAACTCCTTGAGATCATTTTTGAGTAGGGAGAATCAAAGAGATGAAGTTAGGGTTTTATCACTTGAATTACAAGTCATTTTGTGATGAACAAGATTCAAAATTCAAACTTATGCTGCATAACCTATACTTTGAAGACCTCAAACTTTTTAGGCACTCCATAATTAATTGCTTTCACAACTGTTAGAGGTCCCATTTCAAGCATTCAATGCAAGGCCATGCTTTATATCCATTTTAGGAAGAAAGTGCACATTGTCATTTTGATAAAGTGGCTTTTTGCACAAAACTTGTTCTTGAGCCTTGCAATTGCTTTATTCTGATCATACAAGTCCCATAACTCAAGAGAAACTTGTTAGACACTTACAATCACTCAGCCCATGCTTGTACTTCCTTTTGAAATTTGTTTTCCCACTTTTCTTCAAAATCAAGTAACCTAGCAATTAGCTTGAAACTTGTACTTATGACTTTCAAAAGCATTCAAACCTCTTTGATTATACATACACAAGTCATTTGCCACAAATCTTACGCATGCTTAAGCCCTGAAAACACCAGGAACATAGAATCACCAAAAACACTTCAAAACTTATCATTTTTGAGTTTTGAATCCAATCTCCAAATTTACTCGTGCGTTTCTTGGCCTTTTACTTTCAAAAGCTTCTAAACAACATATACAAACAATCCCAACACCTGTAACACCACTACAACACCTCCATCACTCCATCATCATCCACCATTTTCAAAAACAGCACCTTGCACCTTGACTTCTCCAGAACTCCTCAGACACTTTCAGCTCAAGCTAAGCATCCCATTAGCTTCCTGGGAACTTGAGAAAGCTAACCCAATCATTGGAACTCACTGAAAGCTACTCAAACACCAAACCCAATACCCTCTTGCAAGGTAAGTTTTCTGACTTTTGAACTTTTCATACATGCATTATTAATGGTTTATTTGTGAATGAAAAATGTAGATATCATTGCCCTAAAGCTAACCATGTCCATAGTTTTCATTTATTTTGCTTGTGCTTAGAGAATTTTAAGATTGAAGTTTCTGAAATTTTTAGGGTTCGGATTAGGGCCAATAAAATTCATGCTTATCTTTGATCTATAATTTTATTGCTTTGCATTTCTGAAATCGTGAGAAAATTTGCTACAAATTTCCTGTTTACAGTTTTCATTTTTGTTGAGATTTGAATAAGATAGAGGCTCTGGCTAGGCGTGAGGTTGAAGATGAAGTTCAGGCCATGGACTTGTTTACTATCATATATTTGTTGTTTTTATTATATAAACGAATGTATAGCCACCCCAGTGGTAGAAGCGTGCGTCTGTGACTATAGGGACCTGGGTTCGAGCCACAATAGTACCCTTTTGGATTTTTCATATTTTTTGCATTCTGACTCTCTTTTTTTTGCAGCGCTGGGCCTCCCTTGGGCCTTATGTTTTTTTTCTTACTTCAGACCCCCTTGCTGGCTATTTGCACCCTGGCTCATTTTTATTTTCTTTTTTCTTATTTTTATTTATTTGTTTTCTTAAATATTTTATCTAATATTAAAAAATTAGAAAAAATGTAAAAACATTAGATTTATATTTTGATAAAGTTTATTTATTTTTTTACACAAAAAAAATTATTTTATTTAATCATATTTTATTTCTTTTACTAATTATTTTTGTAAATTTAATTAAAAAACTAGGGTTTTAGTTATTTTCTTAAAATATTTTATTTTAAAACCAAAAAAGACCAAAAATATTTTATAATACTATAAATTATTTTTTAAGACAAAAATACCAAAAAAAATATTCTTCTCATGAACTTAGTTTCTTTTTTTAATTAATATATAGATTAGGGTTTTATTTAAATTCTTTTCCTAGTAAATTTAGGTTTACTTTTTTTAATTATTATTTTAATTAATTATTATCTTTTAATTAATTAGGTTAAAACAAAATCCCTTTTCCCTAAAAATCCAAATAAACATCCATTTTCTTTATATTTACATTCTTATACATTTATTCATTTTGTACATTATTTATTTCAATTCTTGTACAAATTCAATATGGTTGTAATAGATAATTAGACTTTATTTTCTTGAAATCCCCATTTATAATTTGTACACCCCCTCCCACAAGTATTGTAATAGCGTATTAATTTTAAATTCCGCAATTTATCGCTTTATATACAAATGCTAGTAATTATGGTTTGTATGGAAAGACTAAAATCAATCAATTAGAAAACCCTAATTAAAGATAAAACCAAGCATGAAAAATAATACACTTGCACACAAGAACCATTAGGATAAAATCCACTTGGTTGCCTTACAAAATGGTCATATTACGCATGTGATATATCTTAGCTAAAAAAAGCAAAATATAAGATCATAGTCCCTCGATGACACTATCTATGTTGCCTTCCAAATGATCTTAGTCCCTAAATAAAAATGCTAATATACCTTTCAACATTGCTAATCATGGTTATACAATGACCCACGCCCGTCCCGTTTACATTCAAAGATAGGGTTACTTACCAAATCAATGGTAAGATAACAATGTCAAAGGAAAGAGGAAATGAACATGAAAGACTTTTAAGTAGGTAGAATTCTCCTAATTGCTTGCTCCATTTCAAAAAAAAAACACCTACACTTTCAAAAACATCTTACAAACTTGAAAATATTTTCAAAAGATCAACATCTTTGTATACATTCTTACGAACGAGAATCATTACAAAGTTTGCCTAAACAAAGGCCTATTTACAAAATACTTTCAAAAACCACACAAAGCATAAGATCCCATGGAAAACCATGGATGAAAAGGGTGATAATACCTTCCCTTTTCTTAATCTACCCCCCGAACTCAAGAAATAATCTCAAAGGTCTTTCCTGTGCTTTTTCACCTTTCCTTTTTGGATAAAAGAAAAGTCGGTGGCGACTCTTACTAACCTCAAAATTTGAGATCAAACTCAAAACACCCAAGTCAGTTCTCCCACTGTATCACAATAGGTTTGAGATTTGAATTTTGTTCATCACAAAATTTGCCTTGCAAAACAACTTGAAACCCCAACTTCTGACCTTTAATTCTCCTTGCTCACAAATGATCTCAAGGAGTTATTTGACATTTTGAAAAGCTTGTAATGTTCTCTACAAATCCTCTTTGAATCACTTTTTAAAATTCCCCTTGGAACTAGGTGAAACTTGGGTCAGAAGTTAGGTCAAAATCCTGACCAAAAATGTTCAAAATTTCACTAAGTGTTTAGTTTCAAGACTATGACTTTATGAATTAATAACTTGAGATCCAAGCACTTTTAGAAGAAGTTGTCTAAATAAATGTTATAGATCTCATGGAGATATACAACTTTCATGTTTAAAGTTTCTTTTGAAACATCTTGCATCATGGTGAAAAATTTGCTCAAAGTTGTGAAAAAACATGAAGTTTTCAACACTTAAAAAAATTTCTAAGTTTGAAAACTTTGACTTTTCAAAAGTAAATCTTGAATTTTTGATTTATTGATGAATAAGTTTCATATTTTGACATGTTTTGATGAATTGTGATCTTTGACACTTGATTTTGACCAAAAAGTCAAAGTTTGACTTTTCAGTGTACAGTTGACTTTTGATTAGTTGACTGAAAATTCACTATCAATCCAATTGATCTTGAGCAATGTTTTGAGTCATGCCATTAGGTCAAAATGGTTCAATTGAACTCTTAAGAACATGCCTCAAACCAATTAACCATTTGCTAGGTCAAAAATCAAAAATTGCCTTTTCTCAGTCAAAACCCTAATTTTGACCATTTTTCCCTTTTGATGATTTGATCAAATTTCTTGAGAAATTGTGATCCAAACTTGATCAAATGATACATATGAGTTTATAATGTTGATGTGGATAAAAAATTATTAATTTTTACTGTAAATTAGCCACAGTTGACTTTTTCCCCAATACAGTTGATTTTTAGGTCAACTGCTCAATGGACTGAGCAAAAATGTGATCCAAGGCTTGAAACTTAACATGAGTAATATTAGGGGTCCATAATGATCCATTAAATTCATATGAGGCATTGAAAGTTCAATTATCCTTGTGTAATCTCAAACCTTAATTTCAGTCATCAGTGTTAAAGGAGGTGTCTTGAGCTGATCAATCCTTGTGCAGTCTTGAACCCAAGGAGATCTTGTGAGAAAATACTTGATAAATGAGAGGGAAAATTTTGGGGTACAACACCTAACAATTCCTAATTGATGAGATGAAAATTAGAAGAAACTTACCTTGCAATTGGAAATTGTTCTGTGAATTAGAGCCTGGTTTAGACTGCTGTGATGTTCTTGTCAGCTTCCTCAAGTTCCCAGAAAGCTAAAGCAACCTTTAACTTGAGTTATGGCTGGGTGGAATGCTCTGGAGCAATCAAGATGCAAAGTTCTGATTTTTTGAAATGGAGAGTGGTGAAGACTGTATTACAGTTTGAAAACAGAAGTTGGGAAGGCTTATACGTATATGCTAGAAACTGTATGGATGATTTGTTCAAGAAACACACAAGGAAAATTAGAGTTTGGATGCAAAAACCAGAAACTAACAGGTTTTATGTTTGTGTTTGCAGTTTCAGGTTCTTTGGAATTTTCGGTAAGGTTTCAAGGCTTTTTCCAATCTTTCGTAACCTCTTTCAGTTTGCAAATGAAGTTTAATTTATAGGCAAAGGATTTATAAGCTTGGAGAAGTTAAGAGTACATCCATCATGTGTTATGGGTCGTTGACTTGTTTTTGAAGCAAGTTTAGACAAGCATGTTTCAAGGCAAGGTAGGGCGGTTACCAGTTTTAATCACGCCTAATCTGAGTTTGTAGATATGATTTGTGGGGAAGTACACTCAGAAGCAAATCAAAGTATGGGTTCAAAATAAACTTTGTACAAAAGTTTCCTTTTTAAGGACAACAATGGTACTTTCATGCCACACGTGGGAAGATCTTTTGGATAAAGGCTTAAACATTGAGATAAAGGCTCAAAAGTTGGTGTAAGCATTAAATGATGATGAGATTTAACAAGCAAAAAGACCCGCAACATGAGATTATGCAGCCTATCTTGAAACTGGATCAGAAGTTCAACACAGATGTAACTTATATTAAGAACAAATATCCAACTTCTGATTTTTTATTCTTCCTGCTCCAGTATGATCTGAAGGAGTCCTCAGACTTTTCAGAAAGCTTGTAATATGCTTTGTAACCCATCTTTGAATCATCTTTGCAAACTCTGATTATACCTATGTGAAAATTGACCCAGAAGTTCTAACCAAATTCTGACTTGGAAATGCTCAGAATTTACTAAGTGTTCTAGTTTCATGGACGAGTCTTCAAAGGTTTATAACTTGAAATCCCAACATTTCTAGGAGAAGTTCTGTTCTGCAATGTTTTAGATCTTATTGAGATCTACAATTCTTGTGTCATAAGTTCTTCCTGAATCATCTTACATCATGATGAAACTCTGGCCAGAAGTTCTGAACTTATCATACTTCCTTAACACTTAGAAAAGTCTCTAAGTGTTTAGAACTTTGACTTTTCCAAAGTAATTTTGACTCTTGATTTTCTTGGTGAACCAACTTCATATTCTAACATGTCTTGATGAAATGTGATTCTTGAAACTTGATTTTGATCCAAAAGTTAAAGTTTGACTTTTTAATGTGCATTTTGACCATTTTGCCCTTGTGCCAACTCCAAACCTAAATTGATGTATCAGTGCTGCAAACTTGAGTCATGGAAGATCTTGTGAGAGAAATCTTAAGAAATGAGAGGCTAAATTTTGGGGTACAACAGGGTAGAAAGCGACATTAAAAGCGGAAAAATCCCAATGGCAACTGCTTCCACTTCCAACACTATAAAGAATCCTTTCACTGGAAAGAAGGAAGCAAATGTTGTGTATGGGGAAAGGGCCCATGCCAAAAAGGATTGTCGACCCTCTGTCAATGTTGTGATAATATCCAACCCTCTGTCTGCTCAAAGACAATCATTCAACAATCAACAACCCGAAATTCCACAAAGACAATTCACAAAGATTAGCATGTCACTGTCCCAAGTCTTGCAACATCTATTGAAGGCCAATCTAGTGACACTGTGTGATCCACCATCTAATCCGAACACTTCATCACCGAAATACAATCTGAATTCCAAGTGCGCGTATCATTCAAACAGTCTCAGGCATGAAACCGATCAGTGTTGGGCTCTGAAGAATAAGATTCAAGATCTGATAGACAACAAGACGATTGAATTTGATCCACCTACTACTCCTAATGTAATAACCTCACCAATGCCAAACCATGGCAAAGGTGTTAGTGCAATCAATGATACCACTTTTGTTTCCTCCATTGAAGATTTAACAACTTCGCTAACTATTATGAATGATAACTTGCTAAGAGCCAAGGTGTTCTCTGGATGTTCTAAAGATTGTGTCTGTTGTGATCAACAAGTAAGCGGGTGCAAGCGGTTGACAGAAGGTGTGCAATTCTTGGTAAATAGTCGTGAGATTCTGTTTGAAAAGATTTCTGCCATCAAGGGTTCGACCGACGAAACCAAAGACCTGTCCGTAATAACAATTTCCAATAAACCACTTAGGATCCTGTGATACGGTGGTAAAACCGACTGTTTGATACTGGTTTGTGTTTTTTGTTCGCAAATGTCGTGGTAAGCAAGAGTCGCCACCGACTTTTATTTTATCCAACAGGAAAGAAACAAAGCACAGAAAAATTCCTTTTTCGAGATATTTCTGAGTACGGGGGGTAGATTATAGAAAGGGAAGGTATTAGCACCCTTTCTATCTGTACTTATCTACGGGCTCTTAGGTACTTGCTCATCATTTTCAAAAAAAAATTCTTTGTATTTGTGGGCTTTGAAAAGTTTTTGTTTTGACTTCGATTTAACTCTTGCTTCTGTCTTCAAGAGTGTAATGAAGTGTTTTGAAAACTTTGTTTGTAAAGGAGCGTAAGTGTGAAAAAATTTGTTTGGATTGAGCAAGTACTTAAGAACTAATCTACCTACTCGAAAATAATCGTTCTGTATTCGTTTCCTTTAGACAACGCTATCCCACTATTAGTGAGAAGGTAGCACCGTCGTTGGAGTTTTGAGGGTCAATTCGAAAGGGACGTACGGTCACTTAAAGCAATGTTAGGACGTCTTAGTAGTAACCCTAATGTCTTAGATCATTTATCTGAGGCAACAATATCCGAGGCAACCTTTCCGAGGCAACTTGATCTTTGGACAAAAGGACGACCACTAAAGCATCCTATACTCAATGACCGTTTACCGAAGGCAACCAAGCGGGAGTGTACCCTAGGAGTGCGCATGTGCGAATGATTCAATTTCAGTTATTTATCTTTGCACATTTAGGGTGATCTGACTATTTTAAATTAATCATACATTCTTGTCATGCATCCTAATATCATATATCTAACAGTTAATAATTTGCGGAATTTAAAATGCGGAAATTAAACTACGTTATTACAAGGCTTCGGGTATTTACATAGCCAAAAACAAACCCTTTGAAATTAAAGCGATAAATGTAAATAAACGTCCTAATTTAAACTATTACAAACTGTGAGCAGATACAATAATTGGGATAAAAAATAATAGTAAAGTGCGCGATGAAAATTAGATTGACGAGAAATTAGGGTTTTGACCCTCCTAATCAAAAGAAAAATGTTTTTGTTGTTTTTTTTTAATAAAAGAAACAAGTTTTCGAAATTAAATATGCAAATTAATTAGTTAATTAAATTAATTAGTAAAAATAATTAAATGACCTATTTTTGGTTTTTTTTGGTTATTTTAGAAAAAAATAAAATACAATTAAGTTAGTAATAAAACCTATTTATTCTAATTAACTTTAATTATTTGCAAAAAGAATTAAAATTATCTAAGATTAATAACCTAATTAAATTAATTAATTTTTTTAATAAAAATAAACATCTTAAATTTAATAGGTGAAAAAATAATATTTTTGGTGATTTTTTGATAAAAAAGGAAAATTAATTTTGGTTAGTAAATAAATAAATAAATTAAATGAAATAATAAAAAAAGGAGAAAAGAAAATGGGCCTGAAAAGTATGTGGAGGGGTGCAAATATCAGAATTCTGGGCCCAAAAGAGAAGGTCCACGTTGACCTTCAGGATCCCATGTTGCATGTTGATTGTGGCTCATGGTGCACCTTCAGATGATGGCCATCAGATTTGGCCATCTGACACTTGGTTGGCTGGATCTGGAGGGAGTATAATAGGCCTTATGCTTGCAAGTGCACCTGATTACTGAAAATAAAATAATATCAAAGGAATGGGGGACCTGGGATTCGAACCCAGATCCTAAAGGCAATTTCCAACGCTTGTAACCATCTGAGCCAACTATTCTTTTTGTACATGGAATGAATAATAATAATAATATCTAAAAACAAATATTAGTGGAAAACAAAAAGAAAATGCGCGCCAGGTTTGAATAGGCCAATAAGGGAGTGACACGCAGTCGTCTCCTTCCTCTCTCTGTGGGTAAAAGTGGAACACTTTTACCTACGGACGTTTTGTCAGTTGCTATAAGCATGGCTCGTTCCTAAATCTTCCATGGGCCATATAAATGAAACCTAACACCATGGATGGATTCGTTTCATCATTCTGAACATGATGGTACCCTTCATCAGGGCTAATTTCACCTGCAAGAAAAATCCCTAATTCGGAGCTACAAACCCTAACAATGGTGAATTCTAGTATAGGCCATATAAATGCAATTAATCAATACAGGAAGCTTGCAAATGTTTCATGGATCAACAATATATGATTAATTCATCCAAACAATTCCTAAATCATGCTATTCGAATTCAAGAAAAGAGCTATGTCGTGAGCGACTCACAGTGCGATTTGGGGCTCGAGAATGCTTGGTTTCGATGACTTTGGCTTGCTGGGAACCTCAGGAAGTGATTGAGCTGGATAGAAAGCCTTGAGGATGCCTGGAATATGGAGTTCGATCTTGCACTTTTCTTGATTTTTTTCAGAATTTGCTCTCCTTGTTGCGCCTGTTTCTAACTTATTTTTAGGTCTGCACGTCCTCTATATGTATCAAGGAATGCATTAGGGTTGATAGTTGATCTCAATCTTCCCCCATCAATGAATTGGATTTTTGATTTGATTCACATTTAAATCTTTCCAAAATTGGCCTAAAATAAATCTTTTTGTTCACTCTAATGCCTTGCACGAGTTTGATTACTTGCTAGTTGTAATTGGAACCTAAAACAAGCACAAAATCTCTTACTTTCAATATTTTGGATTTTATATGATTTGTTTTGATTTAAATTGAATTAATTCAAATAAAAATCAAAATAAATAATAAAAACATGATAAGGACAAGTGGAAAGGGCTAGAGATCGTGGATTGTGTTGCCAACTCAAGACAAGTGAACAAGATTGGGCCCATTTGGCAAAATTTGAAGTTTTAGGGATAGTTGACTTTTGGCCATTTTGCAAAAAATGTCAACTTCACTAATGCATAACTTCCTCGATTTTGACTCTTTAGAGGTGTTCTTGGATTTTTTTAGAAAGCTTGAGATGTCTTCTAAGTAACCCTTTTGGTCTCATCTCAATTTGATATTCCATTATCATGTATGAAGCTTTGACAAAAAATGTGTTTTTGTTGACTTTTTAAAATGACCTATAATGTCCAAATTCATAACTTCTTGTGAGTGCATATTTTGAACTTGGGAGCTGAAGATGGATTGTATGGAATTTCATCCTATTCAAAATGAGCTTTTAATGGGTCATTTCTCATAAAGTATGAGAAAGTTATGCTTGTTCAAAGTTGAGTTGATTTTTCCTGCAAAACCCTAATTTAGCAACTTTTGAGTCTTAATGAATTGTGAGCAATCCTTGATGAATCATGATCAACACTTGATCAAATGATGAAATATACTTCAAAATGAGAATGTTGACCAAAAGTCTTGAATTTTGACTGTATGTGGGCCATAATTGACTTTTGCTCTAGCACAGTCGATTTTCAGGCCTTTGAGCAATTGACTGAGCAAACTTTCTCTGCAAGGCTTGAAACTTGAAATGGATGATCTTGAGAAAATATTAAGACATTGGTGAGAATTTGGGATCACTTAGAATCAAGTATCTCTATGCAACATGAAACCCTAATTTGAGGTAGACTGCCTTAGGAGAGAGCTTGTCTGGCCCACCCTTGGACTACCTTTATCAACTTGAGGATCTTTCTTGAAATGTTTTGAAAAATATGGGAGGGAAAATTTTGGGGTACAACATCTGCCCATGTTCAATCTTCTTAAACCTGAGGATGTAGATTAGCTTCCGTGCCTTTCGTGATCCGAAGGTGGGAGAGGATTGAACACTAGAGTGCCCAGAAATTTGCACTCGCATGAAGTGGTAATTGTCTTGCGATGTCGGGAATGGGCTTACAGATGCCATTTGAAGGAGTGTTGATCGCATAAGAGATTCCTTAGCGAGAGCTTGTATACCTCTCATTGAGGAAGATTTCGCTGGGGAAGGCTGATCTCTGTCTTGAGAGAAATAGAATTTTAGGAGCTTCTTCGTCCGTTATTCTGTTGGGGAATCATCTCTGTTGAATTTTAGGAACTTCGGTCATCCGTTATTCTACCGAGGAACTGTCTCTTAGTCGAGGAGGTGAAAATGAACTGTTATCTGGTCGTGGTCCAGGCTTCATAGTAATAAGACCAATTGCTATCTGGTCGTAATCCAGGCTTTACAGACTTACTAGGGAGATGAGATTAAACTTGATATCTGGTCGTAACCCAGGTTTCGCAACTTCTTAATTCTTATCTGGTCGTAATCCAGGTTTCGGAAGGAATTCAAATGTTATCCGGTTGCATCCGGGCTTTAACTTGAATTTATGGCACACTGATATCCGGTCGACTCCGGGTTTCTTAGTAATTGTCCAGGTAAACAGCTATTCGGTCGAAATCCAAACTTCGCAGGGTCTTGTACTTCTATCTGGTCGCAATCCAGGCTTCAGTCTTTTTATCATTATCCGGTCATAATCCAGGCTTCATGGTGTTCCATACTGCTGTTTAGTCGTAATCCAGGCTTCACAATACTTTACTTCTTATCTGGTCGTAATCCAGTCTTCCGAACACTTTACTTCTTATCTGGTCGTAATCCAGTCTTCAGAAGAGATCAAATGGCTATCCGGTCGTAATCCGGGCTTCCCTTTGGTTTTGGGCCAACTAACATCTGGTCGTAATCCGAGCTTCATAGTATCTGGTCGAGTGAACTGCTATTTGGTCGTAATCCAAGCTGCACATTATCCCTTATTGTTATCTGGTTGAAATCCAGTCTTCACAATACTTTAATGGTTATCTGGTCGTAATCCAGGTTTCACAGGAACTTTTATTGCTGTCTGGTCATAATCCAGGTTTCACAATAACTTGTTGAGCTGTTATCCGGTCGTAATCCGGGTTTCACGGCTTGCTGAGGATTTAAACTATTTTTCGGTCGAATCCTAGCTTCATAGCTTGCTTTTGTGAGAATTTGATTGTATATTTCCTGAAAGGTAAAGGTTAGCTTGTATTTAATACATGATATGTATCAAACAATGATGTTCTCAAAATAAATGAGATTGTGTTGCATGATGCGTATATGCATGTGTCATGATATATGGAAATGTGATGTTCTTAGCTGGGGAAAATAAATCTCGGATTGCTGCTGGAGAAAAGAGTTGAATTCTTCGTTTCCGCTGGGGATAGCGAATGAAGATGATTGTGAGAATAAACCTGCGGGAGAGGATAACTCCGTTGGGGAATAAACTAATGAGGAAATGAGTCTATAGGGAGGACATGCTCCGTTGAGGATTCCGCTGATAAATTCAACTGGGGATGAATTACCGTTACTGGAGATACTGAATCCTGTTGGGGGTTGAGTTTCTGTTTGTGAAAGGAATGAACTCCACTGGGGATGATCTTTCAGTTGCGACTTCACTGGGGATAACCTTTTAGACTCTATTGGGGACAATCTTCCAGAGTCTACTGGGGATGATTCTCCAAACTTCACTGGGGAAGATTTTCCAGACTCCGCTGGGGATAATTGTTTAGTGTTGATGATGGATAAACTCTGCTTGGGGAGAATATTGCCGACTTATTCGCGGTTGTGAGCCTCAGTTGGGGAGAGTTAACATTAGTGTCTTTTTCTTACTCTGCGGGGAGTGACTGTACCTTAGTCATATTCTTCAGCTAAATCTATCCTTGTACCTGGTGGATAGAGAAATTGTACAGTTTGGACATTTATTATTTGCCCCTGTCTCTGATATTACGAGTAATCGTCTTTTGTTTTGTATGTAAATATTCATGGGTAGCAATTAATGTCAAATGCATATATCAAAAATGAACATTGGACGTTCTTGCAAAACAAAACAGAAAAAGAAAAATTTGAAATTTATTTGAGGAAATGAATTATATTGATTTTGAAATCAGCCCGTAAATAGGCGTTTTTGTACAAGAGGCTGACGTCCTAGTAAGAGAACGCCGCCGAACAATAGAGTTTATACAATTTATGAAAAACAAAGAAAAACAGCTATGTGAATAATCCCACTGAGTTCCAAATCTGCCATTGCCTTTATATCCTCGAGCATCTCATCACTTTCCTACTTGGTTGAAGGTAGATCAGATTGTTTGGTGTCGTCCGAGCTTGATAGTCGATATTGAAGTCTGGTTGTAAGGTGATCCAATGGGACATAGTGTTATGCTTTAATCTCTAATTTTTGCCTGAACTGCCCTTTCGGGTTTTCAGCCCATCGGGATACCCTTTTTTGCCCAAGCCTCCTTTTCAGGTTTTCAACTTGCCGGGTGTACAGATTTTTTCATTTTCATCCCTTATTTTTTCCTAAACCCTTTTAGTTCTCCGGGAAGCCCTTATTTTTGCCTAGGCCATTCAACCTAGTGGGTCTTTGATTATGCGTATTATTTTTTCACTATGTCTGCATTGACGGGGTGAGGAAGGACGTCACCGTCCATGGTGGTTAGAATCATAGCTCCTCTTGAGAAAATGTTCTTAACCACAAATGGCCCTTCATAAGTAAGGGTCCATTTGCCCCTGGGATCACTTTGAGGTAGTATGATGCGCTTGATCACCAGATCCCCAACTTGATACTCTTGTCGTTTGACTTTCTTGTTAAATGCCTTGATCATTCATTTTTAATACGTCTGACCATGACAAATAGAAGTAAGTCTCTTTTCGTCGATTAAGTTCAGCTGATCAAGCCGGGTCTGGATCCAGTCATCTTCGCTCAAACCTGCATCCTTCATAATCTGAAGAGAGGGTATCTGAAATTCAATAGGCAAGACAGCCTCCATGCCATATACTAAGGAATAGAGGGTTGCCCCTGTTGACGTCCGCGCTGAGGTGCGGTACCCATGAAGAGAAAACGGTAACATCTCGTGCCAGTCTTTGTATGTCACTGTCATCTTCTACACAATCTTCTTAATGTTCTTATTAGCCGCTTCAACAGCCACATTCATCTTCGGCCGGTAAGGAGAAGAGTTGTGATGTTGTATCTTGAACTGCTTACAGAGCTCGGTGATCATGGTATTGTTGAGATTTGTACCATTGTCCATAATGATCCTCTCTGGTACACCATATCGACAAATCAGATTGTGCCGAATAAACCGCGCCACGGTGTTCTTGGTTACTGTAGCAAAGGAAGCTGCTTCAACCTACTTTATAAAGTAATCAATAGATACCAGAATGAAACGATGCCCGTTGGACACAGTAGGTCTGATCTCGCCAATCATATCGATGCCCCACATTACAAAAGGCCATGGAGCTGTCAGAACGTTCAGGGGTACTGGAGGTATGTGCACCTTATCACCATAGACTTGGCACTTATGACAGGTCCAAGAATGCTGATAACAGTCGGCTTCCATGGTGGACCAATAATATCCTGCCCGTAGGATTTTCTTTGCCATGGTGTGTCCACTGGAATGAGTCCCGAAAGTACCTTCATGTAACTCTACCATAATCCTTTCTGCTTCGTTCTTATCCACATATCGCAGTAAGGTTGAATCATGGTTACGCTTGTAAAGGATACCATTACTGATGAAGAACTTCGCCGCGAACCTCCTCAGAAACTTCTTATCATTAACAGATGCACCCTCAAGGTATTCTTGAGCCTCAAGATACCTTTTTACCTCTTGAAACCAGGGTTTATCTGTTACCTCTTCAGTCTCAATGTCACAGCAATGTGCAGGTTCGTCCAACCTCTCAATGGTAATCTGGGGAGCCTCCTTGTCCCACCTAACTTTGAACATAGAAGACATCGTAGTTAACGCGTCCGCCAACTAATTCTCCTCTCTAGAGAAGTGTTCAAAGGTTATCTCCTCGAAGTGCGGAAGCAACGTTAGTACATACTCTTTGTAAGGAATAAGATTTGGGTGCTTCGTATCCAACTCGCCTTTGATCTGACTGATCACGAGAGTGGAATCTCCGAACACACTTAAGAACTTAATCCTTAGGTCAATAGCTGCTCGAAGACCCATGATGCACACTTCATACTCCGCCATGTTGTTGGTGCAGTTGAAACAGAGTCGGGCGGTGAACGGAGTATCACAGCCCTCAGGAGATATAAGCACGGCGCTAATACCATTACCTAAAGCATTTTAAGCTCCATCAAAGCACATAGACCATCGGGATCCCTCCTCAGGTCCTTCATCCGGTTTAGGTGTCTTGCAGTCGGTCACCAACATGATATTCTCATCCGGAAACTCAAAGTTCAGAGACTGGTAATCATCCACTGCCTGATGTGCCAAATGACCTGCCAACACACTTCCCTTGATTGCTTTCTGGGTCATGTATTGGATGTCATACTCAGTCAAAATCATCTAGCATCTTGCTATTCTTTCGGACAAGGCAGGATTTTCAAAGATATACTTGATTGGATCCATCTTTGATATCAATAGAGTAGTGTGAGTCAGCATATACTTTCTCAGCCGGCGAGCAGCCCATGCCAAAGCGCAGCAAGTTTTCTCAAGTAACGAGTATCGGGTCTCGCAGTCGGTAAACTTTTTGCTAAGGTAATAAATAGCATGCTCTTTTCGGCCAGACTCGTCATGCTTCCCCAGCACACACCCCATCGAATTATCGAGTACTGTCAAGTATAAGATCAAAGGTCTCCCTTCAACTGGAGGCATCAGAATAGGTGTTTCTTGGAGATATTCCTTGATCCTTTTGAAAGCGGACTGACATTCATCGTTCCATCTTACCACTTGATCTTTCTTCAGTAACTTGAAGATTGGCTCACAAGTAGCAGTCAGGTGTGAGATGAATCGGGCAATGTAGTTCAGACGTCCCAAAAAGCCTCTGACTTCTTTTTCTATTCGGGGAGCTGGCATCTCCTGTATAGCCTTCACCTTTGCAGGATCCACTTGAATACCTTTATCACTAACGACGAAACCCAACAGCTTACCAGACCTCACTCCGAAGGTGCACTTGTTCGGATTTAGCCTGAGTCTATACAACTTCAACCTGTCAAATAGCTTCTGAAGATGGTCAAGATGTTCCTCTTCAGTCTGAGATCTTACAATCATGTCGTTAACGTATACCTCAATCTCATGATGAATCATGTCGTGGAACAAAGCGACCATGGCGCGCTGATACGTTGCCCTAACATTCTTCAATCCGAACGGCATGACCTTGTAGCAAAAGGTACCCCACTGCATAACAAACATTGTCTTCTCCATGTCCTCGGGAGCCATCTTAATCTGATTGTAACTGGAGAAACCATCCATAAAGGAGAAGACCTTATGTTGTGCGGTGTTGTCAACCAGAACATCGATATGAGGCAGAGGGAAATCATCCTTGGGGCTTGCCCTGTTCAGATCCCTATAGTCAACACACATCTGAACTTTACCATATTTCTTCGGCACTGGAACCACGTTGGCCACCCACTGTGGGTAAGAAGTAACTGCTAGAAAACTGGCATCAAACTATTTCATAACCTCAACCTTGATTTTCTCAGACATCTCTGGGCGCATTCGGTGAACTTTCTATTTCACTAGAGGACAGCCTTCCTTAGTTGGCAAGCGGTGAACCACAATATCGGTATCCAACTCAGACATATCTTCATAAGACCAGGAAAAGATCTCAACATAGTCACGCATCATCTATATCAACTGTTGCTTAACACTAGGCTCCAGATTTGCACCGATCTTGACCTCTTTCTTGTCTACCTCTGTACCCAGATTTACTGATTCCACTGGCCCTTCATGCGGCTGTATGGCCCTCTCTTCCTAAAGTAACAGTCTAGCAAGTTCCCCAGGCACTTCACAATCATCCTCACCTTAGTCCTCGGCTTGGTTGATCAGACTTTCAAAGTCATAACTGGCAGTAGCAGAGTCGGTATCAGTGGGATCCTGAGTGGATGTAGACCTGTATATATGAGGTGTGTGTAAGACAAATAGTTGTTTTGCAAGATAGAAAAGAAAAACAAGGAGCGCAAAATTTGTAATGCAAGAAAACGTCCAATGCTTTTATTGATGATATATGGAAATGACACATAATAAGCCCTCAAACAACGCCACGGTGTCTCGGGCAAGGCACCGGGCCGTAAAAGTTTCAAATTGTCTGTTACAAATCTCAAAACAAAAGTCTTATTACTGTGTAATAAAAGAAATGGGCATGGAATCCTTTGTCGTCCAATTGCTCAAGACACCGTTGGTAGTGGGGTAAATCCAGCTGTCAATATCATACTCTTTATCATCATCCTCAATTGCATTCACTCCCGCGTCATGTTTTGGCATAGGATCCGTTATGACATTAGGTTTTTCTGGCACTTCAAACTCAATCTCCTTAGTTTCAATCAGATCCTGCACTTTATTCTTCAAAGCCCAGCAGTTGTTTGTATCATGCCCTGGGCTATCAGAGTGATAAGCACAACGGGCGTTTGGATTATACAGCGGTGATGTAGTACTGGGATTTTTCGGAGCCTCCCTTAGAGTCACCAAATTGGTCTTTAACAACTGCGGAAGAATTTGAGCTAGAGTCATACGGAGCCGAGTAAACTGTCTTTGTGGTCTCTCTGCTCTTTGTTGAGTGTTGTGTTGTGGGGTAACAGTTGGTCTTGATATTACTACCGCATTAACCGCTTGGCGGCGCTCAGGTCGATTTTGGCTCCTCGAGTTGTAAACTGCACTAGATTCCTTCTTGAAAGGCTTCTTCTCTGTACTTGACGAAGCACCCTTCTGTATCTTGCCTCTCTTGATACCGGCTTCAACCCTCTCCCCAGTCATAATCAACTCAATGAACCCAGACGATGAACTACCGATCAAATTATTGAAATACGGACCAGACAAAGTCCCAAGAAACATATCCACCAACTCCCTATCATCTAGAGGGGGTTGTACTCTTCCAGCAAGATCTCTCCATTTCTGAGCGTAGTCCTTAAAACCTTCGCTTGCACCCATAGACATACCCTGAAGTTGAGTACGTGTGGGAGCAAGGTCGGTATTATACTGGTATTGCTTGAAAAAAGCAGCAGCAAGGTCCTCCCAGTTGCGGACATTAGCCCCTTCCAATTGATAGAACCATTCAAGTTGAGTCCCTGACAGACTATCTTGAAAGAAATGAACCCAAAGGTTCATATCAGCAGTATATGGTTGGATCTTTCTAAAATACGAGCGGAGGTGTAACTTCGGACAGGATACCCCATCGTACTTAGCAAATACAGGCGTTTTAAACTTGTGTGGGATCACCACCCCAGATGCCAAACCCAAATCTTCGAAGTCCAACCCAGGTATCTTCTGGATCTCCATTGCACTTAGTCGGTCTTCAAGTTGTTTATACCTATCCTCGGCAGGAGGATACTGGTCTTCATCAAAATCAGTGTCATTATTTGAAACCACAGGGTT
This sequence comes from Vicia faba, assembly GCA_948472305.1. NCBI lineage: Eukaryota > Viridiplantae > Streptophyta > Magnoliopsida > Fabales > Fabaceae > Vicia > Vicia faba. The sequence goes on from OX451740.1 coordinate 899,064,370, forward strand.
ATGACCCTTAATTTCTTCTTGATTCTCTCCTCCTCCAGATGAGTGAGACAAATTAACTTCTTCCCGCAACCTGTTCCCAAATCTGTGGCCCATATTCAGGAGGAATGTCTTCTTCTTCTTTTCTTCTTGTCCTTCAAGATAAGAGTCTTCAAATCTTTCTGCCCCTTGGCCAGGTTCAAGAACATTTCCTGGAACTGAGCATTCTGAGCTTGAAGAGCCTTGATGGCTTGATCAGTAGGTGTTTCAGAAGACATGTTGTGCTGAAATAAATAGAGAAGAAGATGAGAAACTTGTAAGGGTACCTGTAATGAGGTGCATGGGAATGGAATGCGTATGAAATGATTTCAAAGACTTAGGGAGATTCAAATTTGTAAACCAAAATAAAACACACTTTTATTAGATTAAAACTTGAAACAATGTTTAACAAATGCCTTTAAGGCATTACAAAAGAAATACTGAAAAGCAAATCTAAACTAGAAATAGCAAAAGACATCAGCGCTCCCATGGTCGTTTTCCTTTCGTGCTGACATAGTCGTTGATTGTCCTCTCAGTCTCCAGCTGCCTTGTAAGCCTCAGGATCTTCCGTTCCTGCTCATGATACTTCTCTTTGTAAGTATCCCTTTCTTCCCTTAGCTGGATCTAAGACCTCTTCAATACCCCAATATCAGTAGGCATGTATGGATGGAGGGACGTATAAGGAACCCCTTCTTCATCAGTACGATCCACAATCACCGGTAAGACAGCTTCATATGGCATCCCCAGCTTTTGAGCATGGGCTCGAACCCACTGGAGATACGGTTGCATTGGGAGATAAGTCTTCATTCCTAGCTCATGTGGATCATACCTGTTTACCTTATCCCAAGCTCGTATGAACCTGCGGCGATATCCCTCAACATCCCCCTGGAAGTCAAAGACAATGTTTGGAAGCAGCAGCTCATGAGGATCGTCCCTTCGAGCTCGTCCAAACTGTCGTAAGGCTAAACAAGGATTATAGGTTATCCCTCCTCTAATTCCAAGCAATGGAACGTTGGGGTATTCCGCACACCGATCAATGACAGCCACTTCTTCCATATCTTTAGTGCTCCAAAGGATGTTCGTATGAGCAAGGGACATGATTCTGTAAGCCCAACCTATACCTTCCTCATTCTTCAATACAGATTTGGGGAGGTGAGAAATAAACCACCTCGCCAGCAGTGGTGCACAACACATAAGGGTTCCCCTTCTCCGAGCGGTACGGGCATAAAGATCATGTAGAATATCACCTAAGAGAGTAGGCACTGGGTTACGGGACATGAAGATCTTGATTGCGTTCACGTCGACAAAAGATTATGAATTTGGGAACAGAACCAGGCCATAGATGAGGAGTGCCAGGATGTCTTCAAATGCTTGAAAGTCCAAACTATCCCAGAACTGTTGAGCTTGATCAATCAAGAACTTAGCCAGGAAACCTTTAACCCCACTCTGAATGTCCCAGTTAGATACTACATCAGCCTTTGTTAGATGGAGGGTCGAAGCAATATCCTCTGGCCTAGGAGCTATCTCCAAACCTGTAAAGGGTGTCTGCTCTAGAATAGATATGACAAGTAAATCAGAGAACTCCTCCAAAGTAGGGACCAACTGATAGTCCGGGAAGGTGAAACAGTGATGCAACGGGTCAAAGAACTGGAACAAGACGCTCATCATTTGCTCATCCAACTTGGAAGTGACCAGTATGAGGAGATGACCATGTCTTCTAACAAAGGAAGAAGTATCAGGAACCTTTGAAACCAACTCTCTAAGCTGAGAAGGTATCTGCACAATGCTGATCCGAATGGTATTTCTGCGCATAGATGCCATGATCTGCAAAACAGAACAAAGATGAATCCCCTCGGTCTTTGAAATGGTTAGTTTGATGAAATATGCATGAAATGTCATGATGCATGATGTCATGATAGAAACACACCACAGGTATCACAGATAGCAAACATGGTAAGGGCAAACAAGTCACACAATAACCCTTAAATTTCAGGCTGGCATGGAGTTTAGGTATTACCATCTTTCAGTTTAGTTGGTTCAACCTGTCCTAGTAATAGTAATCAGGTTCTAGAGGATCTCAATATCACTGACCATCCTTGATCGGTCATAATTCCAATTTCGCAACCTTTTCTTGCGGCCGGAATCATCACGAGAGTATGGTCTCAATGAGTGTAGCATACTGCTACTTTTCTATGGCCAAGTTGGTCAATTATAGGTTCTAAGGTCAGTTGATGCTTAATGACCCATTGGCAGCCCCATACTCTCCTTGTTCCTCCACAAGGGATATCGGTACCAACTAATGTGTCACACCAACGTAGCAACTGCTTCAGCCGTATCGGTCTACGCCGTACAGTTCCCTCACAGTCTATTGCTACTTACCTAAAAGGTATCCCCCAGATCAGGGTTAGGATCTATAGTAACTCCGATACAAAGCCCACAAAGATAAAGCAAACAGATCAAACAATTGAAAACAATATAATGAATTATTCCTAAGGTACACCCCACTTATTAATTCCCCATCAGAGTCGCCAGTTCTGTGATACGGTGGCAAAACCGACTGTTTGATACTGGTTTGTGTTTTTTGTTCGCAAATGTCGCGGTAAGCAAGAGTTGCCGCCGACTTTTATTTTATCCAACATGAAAGGAAAAAAGCACAGAAAAATTCCTTTTTCGAGATATTTCTGAGTATCGGGGTAGATTATAAAAATGGAAGGTATTAGCACCCTTTCTATCCGTAGTTATCTACGGGCTCTTAAGTACTGGCTCATCATTTTCAAAATTGTTTTCTTTGTGCTTGTGGGCTTTGAAAAGTTTTTGTTTTGACTTCGATTTAACTCTTGCTTCTGTCTTCAAGAGTGTAATGAAGTGTTTTGAAAACTTTGTTTGTAAAGGAGCGTAAGTGTGAAAAAATTTGTTTGGATTGAGCAAGTACTTAGGAACTAATCTACCTACTCGAAAAAATAATCGTTCTGTATTCGTTTCCTTTAGACAGCACTATCCCACTATTAGTGAGTAGGTAGCACCGTCGTTGGAGTTTTGAGGGTCAATTCGAAAGGGACGTACGGTCACTTAAAGCAATGTTAGGACGTCTTAGTAGTAACCCTAATGTCTTAGATCATTTATCCGAGGCAACAATATTCGATGCAACCTTTCCGAGGCAACTTGACCTTTGGACAAAAGGACGACCACTAAAGCATCCTATACCCAATGACCGTTTACCGAAGGCAACCAAGCGGGAGTGTACCCTAGGAGTGCGCATGTGCGAATGATTCAATTTCAGTTATTTACCTTTGCACATTTAGGGTGATCTAACTGTTTTAAATTAATCATACATTCTTGTCATGCATCCTAATATCATATATCTAACAGTTAATAATTTGCGGAATTTAAAATGCGGAAATTAAACTACGCTATTACAAGGCTTCGGGTATTTACATAGCCAAAAACAAACCCTTTGAAATTAAAGCGATAAATGTAAATAAACGTCCTAATTTAAACTATTACAAACTGTGAGCAGATACAATATTTGGGATAAAAAATAATAGTAAAGCGCGCAATGAAAATTAGATCGACGAGAAATTAGGGTTTTGACCCTCCTAATCAAAAGAAAAATGTTTTTGTTGTTTTTTTTTTTAATAAAAGAAACAAGTTTTCTAAATTAAATATGGAAATTAATTAGTTAATTAAATTAATTAGTAAAAATAATTAAATGACCTATTTTTGATTTTTTTTGGTTATTATAGAAAAAAAATACAATTAAGTTAGTAATAAAACCTATTTATTCTAATTAATTTTAATTATTTGCAAAAAGAATTAAAATTGTCTAAGATTAATAACCTAATTAAATAAATTAATTTTTTAATAAAAATAAACATCTTAAATTTAATAGGTGAAAAAATAATATTTTTGGTGATTTTTTGATAAAAAAGGAAAATTAATTTTGGTTAGTAAATAAATAAATAAATTAAATGAAATAATAAAAAAAAAGGAGAAAAGAAAATGGGCCTAAAAAGTATGTGGAGGGGTGCAAATATCAGAATTCTGGGCCCAAAAGAGAAGGTCCACGTTGACCTTGAGGATCCCATGTTGCATGTTGACTGTGGCTCATGGTGTACCTTCAGACGATGGTCATCAGATTTGGCCATCTGACACTTGGTTGGATGGATCTGGAGGGAGTATAATAGGCCTTATGCTTGCAAGCGCACCTGATTACTGAAAAGAAAATAATATCAAAGGAATGGGGGACCTGGGATTCGAACCCAGGTCCTGAAGGAAATTTCCAACGCTTGTAACCATCTGATCCAACTATTCTTTTTGTACATGGAATGAATAATAATAATATCTAAAAACAAAGATTAGTGGAAAACAAAAAGAAAATGCGCGCCAGGTTTGAATAGGCTAATAGGGGAGTGACACGCAGTCGTCTCCTTCCTCTCTCCGTGGGTAAAAGTGGAACACTTTTACCTACGGACGTTTTGTCCGTTGCTATAAGCCTGACTCGTTCCCAAATCTTCCATGGGCCATATAAATGAAACCTAACACCATGGATGGATTCGTTTCATCATTCTGAACATGATGGTACCCTTCATCAGGGCTAATTTCACCTGCAAGCAAAATCCCTAATTCGGAGCTACAAACCCTAACAATGGTGAATTCCAGTATAGGCCATATAAATGCAATTAATCAATATAGGAAGCTATCAAATGTTTCATGGATCAACAATATATGATTAATTCATCCAAACAATGCCTAAATCAAGCTATTCGAATTCAAGAAAAGAGCTATGTCGTGAGCGACTTACAGTGCGATTTGGGGCTCAAGAATGCTTGGTTTCGATGGCTTTGGCTTGCTGGGAACCTCAGGAAGTGATTGAGATGGATAGAAAGCCTTTAGGATGCCTGGAATATGGAGTTCGATCTTGAACTTTTCTTGATTTTTTTTCAGAATTTTCTCTCCTTGCTGCGCCTGTTTCTAACCTGTTTTTAGGTCTGCACGTCCTCTATATGTATCAAGGAATGCATTAGGGTTGATAGCTGATCTCAATCTTCCCCCATCAATGAATTGGATCTTTGATTTGATTCACTTTTAAATCTTTCCAAAATTGGCCTAAAATCAATCTTTTTGTTCACTCTAATGCCTTGCACGAGTTTGATTTCTTGCTAGCTGTAATTGGAACCTGAAACAAGCACAAAATCTCTTACTTTCAATATTTTGGATTTTATAAGATTTGATTTGATTTAAATTGAATTAATTCAAATAAAAATCAAAATAAATAATAAAAACATGATAAGGACAAGTGACAAGGGCTAGAGCTCGTGGACTATGTTGCCAACTCAAGACAAGTGAAAAAGATTGGGGCCATTTGGCAAAATTTAAAGTTTTAGGGATAGTTGACTTTTGGCCATTTTGCAAATAATGTCAACTTCACCAATGCATAACTTCCTCAATTTTGACTCTTTGGAGGTGTTCTTGGATTTTTTAGAAATCTTGAGATGTCTTCTAAGTAACCCTTTTAGTCTCATCTCAATTTGATATTCCATTCTCATGTATGAAGCTTTGACAAAAAAGGTGTTTTGTTGACTTTTCAAAATGACCTATAATGTCCAAATTCATAACTTCTTGTGAGTGCGTATTTTGAACTTGGGAGATGAAGATGGATTGTAGGGAATTGCATCCTCTTCAAAATGAGATTTGTATGGTTCATTTCTAATAAAGTGTGAGAAAGTTATGCTTGGTCATAGTTGAGTTGACTTTTCCTGCAAAACCCTAATTTAGCAACTTTTGAGTTTTGATGAATTGTGAGCAATCCTTGATGAATCATGATCAACCCTTGATAAAATGATGAAATATACTTCAAAATGAGAATGTTGACCAAAAATATTGAAGTTTGACTGTATGTGTGCCACAGTTGACTTTTGCTCTAGCACAGTTGATTTTCAGGCCTTTGAGCAATTGACTGAGCAAACTTTCTCTGCAAGGCTTGAAAATTGACATGGATGATCTTGAGAACATATTAGGAAATTTGTGAGCATTTAGGATCACTTGGACTCAAGTATCTTGATGCAACATGAAACCCTAATTTGAGGTAGACTGCCTTAGGAGAGAGCTTGTTTGGCCCACCCTTGGACTACCTTGATCAACTTGAGGATCTTTCTTGAAATGTTTTGAGAAATATGGGAGGGAAAATTTTCAGGTAAAACAGATCCCCTCAAAGGTTCCTATCATAATTTCAAATGAGCCAACCATCGCTCCTTTAATAATCATTGCCGCTGGGCCCGTCCCTTATTCCTCTGACAAAGCAGTTCCATGGAACTATGTTGTTGAGGTTTATTACCATGGGATAAAACAAGATTCTTGGATCGACGAAAATAAAGTTGATGTCACCAACATTTCCCGTTCTAGTAAAGTGACGATAAGGGAGGATCTTTTCCCCTGATATTTCAACACCCTTTGCTACAACAATTCCCGCCCACATAACCAATAACAAGTCCAGTACCAACATTAAAGACAAAGAGAGAGAAGGTGAGTCTCCTAGGATAGAGGCACCTACCAAAGAGGCTAATGCTGAAGAACCCTCCAATCAAGAGATTGAAGAAATCCTAAAAATCATAAAGAAAAGTGACTTTAAAATAGTGGAGCAGCTGGGGCAAACCCCTTCCAAAATTTCCATGTTCTCATTATTACTTTGTTCGGACATTCATGCCCAAGCCCTAATCAAATTCTTGAAGAAGGCCCACGTGCCCCAAGAAACCACCGCTGACCAGTTTGAAAACTGTGTGGCAAGTTTATCGGCTGATAGTGGATTAGGCTTCTCTGACACTGATTTGACTCCTATGGGAAGAAACCACAATAAAGCCTTATATATCTCTATTGAATGCAAGGGAACCATCCTAGCTCATATCTTAGTTGATATTGGCTCATCGTTAAATGTGCTACCCAAGGGTGCTTTGCACCAGCTAGATTGTGAAGGACTGGTTTTAAAGCCAAACGATATTATCGGGAGGGCTTTTGATGGGACTAAGAGATTGGATCATAGAGAGGTGGATCTCCCAATTAAAGTTGGCTCACAGACTTTCAATTCTACCTTTTACATAATGGACATACATCCTGCTTATTTTTGTCTACTTGGACGTCCTTGGATCCATGGGGTAGGGGCAGTAACATCCACCCTTCATCAAAAACTAAAGTATCCAGTCAAAGGGAAGATCGTTACCGTTAGTGGAAAAGAAGAATTTATGGTGAGCCATCTTAATTCCTTCAAATATATGGAAATAGATGGCGAATTCATAGAGACTCCATGTCAGGCCTTTGAAATTGTTCCTCTCATGATTGTCGCCACCAAAGCCTCCTCCAAGATATAGAAAGCTATTGAAGTTGTACCAAGAATGGTTTCGCTCAAGGATGCCCGTGTCGTGGTCGAGGAGGGAGACTGTACTATCTAGGGCCAGCTTCCCGATATCCCGTTTAAAGTAGACAAATTCGGATTGGGTTTCACCATTCAAGCTAAAAAAGAGGTTAGGCGCGCTCGCATGGGAAAGATACCTCTCTGCATCAGAAATCAGGAAGTAAATGTTGTAGAAGATTCTGATGATGAATGCCCTTTCAAAGAATGGATCTACCCTACGGTCAAAGGAAAGCTCACCAACGGGCAGGAAAAAGACTTCACACCCATCTCCTTCATAGAGGAGTAATTACTATTTACCATTTTCTGCCAATTCAAGAATTCATGTATGTAATCTTAAATTCCAAAACAATGACTTTTAAGCCATGTGCCTTGCCCGGGGAACTTATGTCCATTTTGTTAAAGGCTTTTGTTCATGTTCATCTATCATATGATCATTTAATATAAACCATTGGACTTTTTGGAATTCAAATTTTTATGTTCATTGTCTTTCTTTCCCTTTATTGCATTTTTCTCAAATAGCCATGTACCTTACATGCACACACACACACTTGCAGATCTTCATCCACTCCGGATCTCATTGCCCATGACTTTACTATTGCCAGTTATGATTTCGGACATCCAGTTAACCAAGTCGAAGATGAAGGCGAGGAAGATTGTGAAATGCCAGGAGAATTAGCTAGACTTATAATGCAAGAAGAGAAATCTATTCAACCTCACAAAGAGTCGGTCGAAGTTATCAACTTAGGTACGGACACAGATAAAAGAGAGGTCAAGATTGACGCTAACCTAAAAAATGATATCAAGAGTAGATTGGTCCAGATAATACATGACTATGTTGAAGTGTTTTCTTGGTTGTATGAAGATATGCTCGGGTTGGATACCGATATTATGGTTCATTGTCTGCCAACAAAGGAAGATTGTCCTCCTGTTAAGCAAAGGGTTCGTCGCATGCGACCTGACATGTCCAAAAAGATAAAAGCCGAGATAATGAAGTAGTTTGATGCAGGTTTTCTGGCTGTCACATCTTATCCTCAATGGGTGGAAAACGTGGTCCCCGTGCCAAAGAAGATGTAAAGTGTTGTACCCCAAAATTTGCCCTCCCATATTCCTCAAGATATCATCTTCAAATGGTTCAAGATCTGCTCAAGGGTTGTATAGTCCAAATACCTCCTAAGCCAGCTGGAATTAAGGTTTTGGTTCTTTCAAGGAATTTTCGGTTTTCAATGGTTCAATCAAGTCCCATAAGCCTATACATGTCCTCAAGCATCCACATGGCAAGTCTCAAGACTCACAAGGTCAATTTGCTCAATCAAAAGCCCTATTTGATCAACAGTCAACTGCAGTGGCAAAATGGTCATTTCACAGTCAAAAGTCAAAAAATTTGGTCAACATCTTATTTTGAGTTCATAATCATCATTTGATCAAGTCTTGATCATGATTCCACAAGCATGGCTCAAAAATCATCAAGATGCCAAAAGTTACTATTTTTGGACATCAGAAAAGTCAATTGTATCTTGACCAGGGCATAACTTTTTCATGGTTCATCAGAAAAATTCCATCCAATTCTCATTTTGAAGGGGATGACATTTCCTACAACTCATATTCACATTCCAAGTCCAAGAAATGCTCTCATAAAAAGTTATCAATTTCTACATTATAGGTCAATTTCAAAAGTCAACAAAAATGCACTTTAAGTCAAAGACCATAACTTGAGATTGGTAAATCCAAATGACATGGGACCAAAGGCATTGGTTAGAAGACTTCAAGACCTTTCCAAAATGTCTAAGAACATGTTCATAGGATCAAAATTGAGCAAGATATGCATTGGAGAAGTTGGGAAATTTTTGTGAATTTGCAAAAGTCAACTTTGCTCAAAACACTTTGTTTTTGCTAATGGGCCTCAAATTTCTTCTTGAAACTTTATCCAAGGCCTATGCACGACCCATCAAGCCTATTTGAATTTATTTTCTTATTTTTATTAATTAATTGGATTTTTAATTGATTTTAATTCATTTAATTAATTTAAATTGTAGGAAATTCAAAGATATGGTTTTTTCAATCTTTTGTGAAGCAAACAAGCTAAATATATGCTGGAAAATTCGTATGCACATCAAGGGGACAAAAATCTCCAAGTTTGGCAAGTTTTTCCAATCAATAAGATTGAAAAATATTTGATTTTTCAATCAAATATACAAACATCAATTCCATGATTTCTTGGCCAAGATTTAACCTAATTCTCTTCCTCTATAAGTACACAAGTCAACCCTAATGCATTGGACGTGAGAATTGTTGCAGAAAAGCCATAAGCATATTGAAAAAAATCAAAGAAAAGTGAAAATTGAATTCCACATTCCAACGTGATTCAAAGCATTTTGTGGTTTCTAATACCTTGCAGGAACTCCCAGGGACCTTTTGCAATTAAAATCACACACCCAAGCTCAAGAATTCATCATTCACAGACCCACAGTTTGCTTGACTTTTCCATAATCGTAACTCATGATTTATGCATAATTAACATGTTCTAATCATTGTTTTGCATTGCTTGAGTTCATGTAAAGCTTTTGGCATAGGTTAATTGGATTAAAACACCCAGAATCGAAAGTTGCCATTGAAGAAATCTAGGGTTTCCAAGCTTTGAATTTAGGGCTTTACTATCCAGGAAAAATTGGGACCTCTAAGACTTATGGTTGAAATCGTTGCAACCAGACGAATTGAATGCCATGCTCGCGAAATATTTATGTAGCCTAGGGAGCTAATCGCTATTTTTCCTCATCCTGTTTTGTGGGGGTTAAAAACCCCCGCTATCTATTTGTTATTTACAGGCTTCAGCGAAGGAGATGAAGACGTGTTGCTTCATGGTTGGTCCATTCAAAAAATAGCGCGCGTTTTATTTACTTTCCAGCATAATTGTTGTTTTTATATATTAACTTCATTGTGCATTATAATAACAAAGCGTGCAAGATGGCTCAGTGGATGGTGTGTTGGTTGTGTATCATTGGGACCTGGGTTCGATTCCCAGGTCCACCCAAATGTTTCTATTATTTTTCTTTACAGGTTCCCATGCAGGCTTTCCAATGTATTCCACCATATGCCTCCAGTGATCAGCATGCCATGTGTCCTGAAGCTACAACCCAATGGCCAGGAGATGAAGAACACCATATTCCCTAGTCAACCAACATGCAGACAATTCCAGAAGTCAAACAGGCTTGAGAAACAAATGGGCTTCAGATTCCATAACAAACCTCCCTAAGGGCCCATCACCCCCCTGGTTTTATTATTTCTTTTTATTTTCTTTTTCTTTTAATTTATTTTATTAATTATTATTACTATTACTTAATTAACTCATAAATTATTTTTCATAATAAATTCAGAAACCTAAAATATTATTTATTTTTATTATTTATTAATTTCACTATTAATTATTTTTTGTAAATAAATTCTAAATATAATTGATTTAGTTAAATTAGGTTAACTTTAATCTTTTTCATAATAAATAAAATAAATTAGAATTAGGGTTTTTTACTAACTTTTGACTTTATTTTATTTTACTTTATTGTCATTAAAACATAAAAAACATAAAAAATACTTTTTTTTGTAATTAATTAATTAATTAGAATTAGGGTTAAATAAATGCAAAAAAGACCAAAAACCATTCTTTTCTCAAAAAAAGGTCAAAACCCTAAGACTTTTCCCGATTCAATTTTGTTTCGCGCATGTTTATTTTTTATTATTATTTTGATCATATTTATGTATCTGCTCCGAGAATGTAATAGATAATTAGGACTTTTATCGTTTTCTTTATTTCCCGTAATTTATTTTCAAGGGTTATGTTTTTGGCGATGTAAATACCCGACGCCTTGTAATAGCGTAGATTCACTTTCCGCAAGTTACTTTCCGCACAATTATTAACTGTTTACTATGCATGCAAGACTTGCTTGAAAAATAAAACCAACTCGTAGCTCACCATAATACATGTGCAAAGATAATCTTAACATGAACCTGACACACGTGCACATGCCACTCCAAGGGTACGCCTCACTTGGTTGCCTCAAGGTGGTCATTAAGTATAGGGTGTTTTAGAGATCGCCCTCCTGTCTAAAGATCCAGTTGCCTCGAAACGGTTGCCTCAGATAAAAAAGGATCTAGGACATTAGGGTTACCGCTAAGGCGTCCTACTATTGCTTTGGTGACCACACATGTCCATATAATCGAATTGACCCGAATAACTCCAATGACGGTGCTGCCTACTTCTCAATAGTGGGATAGTATTGTCTAAAGGACATTTACACAGCTTAATTCCTTAGAGTAGGTAGGTTTCTCCTGGGTACTTGCTCTTTCAAAAAACAAAAATAACTTTTCGCACCTACACTTTCAAAACATTTTCAAACAAATACTTCATACACTCTTGAGGACTGATACAAGAGTTACCTAGAAGTTTTCAAAACAAACTTTTTCAAAACCCACAAACACAAGAAGAGCAAACGATTTTTGAAAACATAGTGAGCAAGTACCTAAGATCCCGTGGATAACCACGGATAGAAAGGGTGCTAACACCTTCCCTTTCTATAATCTACCTCCCGAACCGAGAAACATCTCGAAAAGGAATTTTGCTGTGCTTTTCTCCTTTCCATGTTGGAGAATATAAAAGACGGTGGCGACTCTTGCTTACCGCGACATTTCGCGAACCAGCTTTAAAAACAGTCAATTCTATTTCCACCGATCACAGAACTGGCGACTCTGCTGGGGACTATAATATGTGAGGTGTACCTTAGGATTAGATCATACTTATGTTTTCAACTGTATGCCTTGATTGCTTTAATATTGTGGGCTTGCATCAGAGTTTCATAGATCCTAACCCGGATCTGGGGAATACCCTTTAGGTAGCATAAGCTATGAGGGACCTGTCCGGCATAGACCGACACGGGTGAAGCAGTGGCTACGTTGGTGTGGCACCTTGGTCTGTACCGATATCCCTTGTGTTGGAACGAGGAGAATATGGGTCTTCTGAGGAGTCATTAAGCACCAACCGACCTTAGAACCCTAAATTGACCCAACTTGGCCATAGAACAGTAGCAGTATGCTACACTCATTGAGGCTAAACTCTCGCGATGGTTCTGGCTGCAAGAAAAGATTGCGATGCTGGAGTTATGACCGATTGAGGGTAGTCAGTGATATTGAGATCCTCTAGAACCCGGTTACTATTTTCTAGGACAGGTCTTAACCAACTGAAACTGAAATAGGGTAGTACCTAAACTTCATGCTGGCCTAAACTCTAAGGGTTGTCTTGTGTGACTTGTGTGCCTTATCATGTTTGCCTTTTGTGAATACTTGTGGTGTGCTTTACCATAACATCATACCATCATAACATTGCATGCATCCTGCATAAGGACTGACCCATTTCAAAGACAAGAGGGTTTCATCTTTGCTCTGTTTTGTAGGACATCATGATGCCTATACGAAGGAATACTATCCGGCTTAACTTTGTTCACCCACCTGATTTGCTTAAAGAATTGGTTGACAGGATTCCAAATACTACTTCCTTCATCAAGAGGCATGGTTCTCTTCTCGGTTTAGTCACTTCAAAGTGGGACCAACAGTTGATGAGCGTCCTGACCCAGTTTTATGACCCGTTATACCATTGCTTCACCTTTCAAGACTTCCAGCTGGTCCCTACCCTGGAAGAATTCTCTGATTTGCTTGGTATCCCTGTTTTAGAACAGACTCCCTTCACTGGTTGGGAAAAGACTCTTAGGCTTGAGGAGATTGCTGCAGCCCTTCCCTTGACCAACAAAGAAATAATGGATAACTGGGAGACTAGAAGTGGAGTTAAGGGCTTTTTGGCTAAGTTTCTGATTGGTAAAGCTAACAGTTTCTGGAATGACTTAGACTTTAGGGTGTACGAAGACATTTTGGCTCTCTTAATCTATGGTCTAGTATTATTTCCAAATCCTGATACCTTTGTTAATGTCAACGCCATAAGGATCTTCATCTCTCGGAACCCTGTACCCACTCTCTTGAGTGATATCCTGCAACAACTCTATGCTCGTACTGCCCGAAGACGGGGAACTCTGGGGTGTTGTGCTCCTTTGTTAGTGAGGTGGTTTATTTCGCACCTCCCTAAGTTCGTGCTGAAGAACAAAGAAGGAAGAGGTTGGGCTCATAGGATAATGTCTCTTACTGATAATGACATCATTTGGACTCTCAGAGGTTTAGATGAGGTGGCTATTATTGATCGTTGCGGAGAGTATCCTAACGTTCCTTTGATTGGTACCCAGGGAGGAATCTCTTATAATCCATGTTTAGCTCTCCGTCAGTTTGGAAGAGCCATAAGAGCAGGGCCTCACGAGATGTTGGTACCTCACATCAGTTTTGAGTTTCAGGTAGATAGTGACGAGCTGCGTCGTAGATTCATCCGGGCTTGGGACAGAATTCACAAAGTTGACCCAGATGAGTTGGGACCGAAGACCTCTCTGCCTATGGAAGCTTACTTCAGATGGATCCGCATCCGTGCTCAGAAGTTAGGTATGCCATACGAAGCTGTCAGGCCTATCACTCTTGAATTTCCTGACAGAGACGGGGTTCCTCCAACTGTTCTCCCTCCTCAGATTCCCACTGATGTTGATACACTAAAGAGATCTTGGGCGTAACTACAGGAAGAACGGGATTCTTATCGGGAAAGGTTCAATGAACAGGAATGGAAAATCCAGAAGCTGACTAAGAAATTGGAGAATGAACGGACCCTGAATGACTATATCCGCACAGAGAAGAGGAGGCCATGGGAGCACTGATGTTCCTCTTACAGCTTTTATTTACTTCGCAATATTTTCATTCTTGTAACGCCTAAGGGCAATTTGTTGAACAATTTAAATTCCAAAGTTGAATCTAATAAAGTTTGTTTCCTTTTTGTCTACAAAGTTGAATCCCGATTGTCTTTGACAATATAAATCATACGCATTCCATTCATCATATGCATAACAGGTACTCTTTTTACAGGTCACTTATCTTCTTCGCTGTTTATTTCAGCAATCATCATGACTTCTGAACCTACTAATGAACAAGCTATCAAGGCCCTCCAGGCCCAGAATGCCCAGTTCCAGGAGATGGTTATGAGCCTAGCCCAAGGTCAACAAGAGTTGAAGACCCTGCTCATGAAGAAGAAGAAGAAAAGGACTGTCTTGTTCAATATCGGACGCAGATATGGGAATGCACTGCAGAATGAGGTTGAGCTGACTACCCCATCTGTAGGGAAAGACAGTCCCCAAGGAGGAGGGGTTCCTAGTCCCGTGGTCTCCGACAACGAGACGGATTATATTGATGAACAGTACCCTCCTGCCGAGGACAGGTACAAACAGCTAGAGGACCATTTAAGTGCTATGGAGATTCAACATGTGTCTGGGCTGGATTTTGGAGATTTAGGTTTATCCCCTGGAGTGGTGATCCAACATAAGTTCAAGGCGCCTGTTTTTGCGAAGTACGACGGAGCTTCCTGTCCTAAGCTGCACCTCCGGTCGTATGTGAGGAAGATCCAACCGTATACATCTGACAAAAATTTATGGATCCATTTCTTCCAGGATAGTCTTTCGGGGACTCAACTCGAATGGTTCTATCAGCTGGATGGAGCCAGCATTCGTAACTGGGAGGACTTGGCTACTGTGTTTTATAAGCAGTATCAGTATAATTCCGACCTCGCTCCTACGCGTACCTAACTCCAGGGTATGTCGTTAAGGACGGGTGAAGGATTTAAGGAGTATGCGCAAAAGTGGAGAGACCTGGATGGAAGGGTGCAGCCACCTTTGACTGACCGTGAACTTGTGGATATGTTCTTGGGGACCCTGTCTGGTCCGTTCTTCAACCATCTGATTGGTAATTCTTCTGTTGGGTTTACAGATCTGATCTTGACTGGTGAGAGAATAGAAGCTGGTATCAAGTCTGGAAAGATACAGAAAGGTAGCTCCTCGAGTACTGAGAAGAAACCGTTTAAGAAGGAATCTAGTGTTGTTTATGGTTCAAGGAGACCAAACAAACCGGAATGTCACCAAGCTGTCAACGCGGTGGTAATTTCAAAGCCTGCTGCTGCTCCTCGGCAATATAACCAACCAAGGGAAGAGAGACCTAAGAGGCAGTTTACTCGACTCAGCCTGACCTTGTCACAGATATTACCGCAGTTACTATCCACCAATCTGGTGACTCAGAGGGAAGCCCCAAAGAATCCCAACAAGACATCTCCAAAGTATAACCCCAACGCCCGCTGCGCTTATCATTCTGATAGCCCGAGACATAATACGGATGATTGCTGGACTTTGAGGAATAAGGTTCAGGACCTGATCGATGCAAAGGAGATGGAGTTCGAGGCGCCCGAAAGGCCCAATGTTGTGACTGCTCCCATGCCCAAGCATGGAGTGAATGTTGTGGTGGAAGATCTGTATGTAGCCTCCGTGGATGATATTGTTACTCCGTTGTTAACTGTCAAAAGGAACTTGTTGCTATCCTGTTTATTTCCGGGATGTAGTAAAGGTTGCCTTCTATGTTCTGTTTCACCTGCTGGTTGTCCTTTGTTGAAGTCAGGTATCCAGAACCTGATGGATAATAAAGAGATCTTGTTCGAGAAGATTGATGTTCCTGCTACCCCTACTGAAGAAGTGTCCATTGTTACTATTTTCAACAACTCTCCTAAGGCTCCCTCAAAGAAGCCTGTCAAAGTCATGTCTACTCGGAAGATTGCTCCCATCATCATTACTGTTCCGGGGCCCCTCCCCTATACATCTGACAAAGTTGTCCCGTGGCACTATGGGGCAGATGTTTATGTGCTTGGAGTTAAACAAGAGTTTGATACTAGTATCGGCGTCAGAAATATCACCGGGCCTGCCAAGGTTACTCGTAGTGGTAGGCTCTTCTCGCCTGACATTGCACCTCCAGCTATCCAGAGACCTCTTGTCATCACACCTGCAAGTGTGCCTATTTCTCCTCCTGACCAAGTTCTCAGTTCTACCCCTGCTGCCAAGTCATCTGACGCTCAGGGCAAAGGGATCGCTACTGATTTGCCTGCCCAGACGGAGGCACCAAAGACCATTGTTGAAGCTTCCAAGCAAGAGATGGAAGAGATTCTTAAGATTATCAAGAAGAGTGATTTCAATATAGTGGAGCAGTTGGGGCACACCCCGTCTAAATTTTCTATGCTATCACTGTTATTATGTTCAGAGGCCCATGCCAAGGCTCTGATTTCCTTCCTGAAGACGGCCCACGTGCCACAAGAGACGTCAGATGATCAATTTACCGATTGTGTGGCCAACTTAACTGCTGATAATGGTTTGGGTTTCTCTGACGCTGATCTAACTGCTAAGGGGAAGAACCATAACGATGCCCTGCATGTCTCCATCGAATGAAGGGGCACTACTCTTGCTCATGTGCTGGTTGACACTGGTTCTTCGTTGAATGTATTACCCAAGAAAGCTCTAGACAGGCTGGATTGTGAGGGTTTAGAGCTCAAGCCAAGTAACATTGTTGTCCGGGCCTTTGACGGATCCAAGAGGATGGTACATGGTGAGGTTGATATTCCAATCAGGGTTGGTTCTCAGGTCTTTGATTCAACATTCTATGTGATGGACATTCGTCCATCCTATTCTTGTTTACTGGGTCGTCCTTGGATCCACAAGGCTGGTGTCGTGACCTCCACACTACATCAGAAGCTTAAATACCCGGTCAGAGGGAAGATTGTTACAGTGTAGGGGGAGGAAGAATATATGGTCAGCCATCTTAACTCGTTCTAGTACATAGAGATGGATGGGGAGTTCATTGAGACCCCCTTTCAACATTTTGAAGAAGTTCCTCAAACGTTGGCGTCGGCAGAGACTGTGATTGAAGGTTCTCCTTTGAAGATTGCTTCCTTAAAGGATGCCCAGGATGTGATTGAGAAGGGTGAGTATGCAAACCGGGGCCGACTTCCTGATTTCACTCCGAAGATTGACAGGTTTGGTTTGGGTTTCACTGCAGAAGCTCAGAGGGTTGTTCGTAAGGCAAGGATTGGAAGACCTCCCGTATTCATTACCAACCCGGGAGTAAATGCTATTGAAGACGAAGCGGAAGAATCAGAATTCGACAGCTGGATCTACCCTACGACTAACAGTGGACCAAGAAACTGGACTGCGAAAGACTTCATACCTATTACTTTTGTCACTCAGTAATGAACTCCTTTGTTTTTAATTTGTAACAAACAATATTACTAAACTTTATGGCCCGGTGTCTTACCCGAGGCACCGTGGCTTCATTTGTGAGGGTTTTTGTGTGTCATTTTCATATATCATTAATAAAAGCATTGGACGTTTTTTTGCATTTCAAATCTTGCGCTCCTTGTCTTTCTTTATTATATATTGCAAAACAGCTATATTTACACACACTCACATATACAGGTCCCAATCCACTCTGGATCTCACTGGTAACGACTCTGCTACTTCCAGTTATGACTTCGAAAATCCGATCAACTTAGCCGAAGACGAAGGTGAAGATGATTGCGAAGTGCCTGGTGAGATTGCAAGACTGCTACTCCAGGAAGAGAGGGCCATTCAGCCACATGAAAAGCCAGTGGAAACGGTAAATATGGGTACTGAGACAGACAGAAAGGAAGTCAAGATTGGTGCCAATCTGGAACTCAGTGTGAAACAACGGTTGATTCAGATGCTGCATGACTACGTGGAAATATTTGCTTGGTCCTACGAGGATATGCCTGGGTTAGATACTGACATTGTGGTTCATCACTTGCCTACCAAGGAAGAATGTCCTCCGGTAAAACAGAAGGTTCGTCGTATGCGTCCAGAGATGTCCGAGAAAATCAAAGCTGAGGTTATGAAACAATTTGATGTCGGGTTTCTAGCAGTGACTTCTTACCCTCAGTGGGTTGCCAATGTGGTTCCAGTACCAAAGAAATATGGTAAGGTCTGAATGTGTGTCGACTACAGGGATTTGAACAGGGCGAGCCCTAAGGATGACTTCCCTCTGCCTCACATCGACGTCCTGGTTGATAACACTGCTCAGCATAAGGTATTCTCCTTCATGGACGGTTTCTCCAGTTATAATCAAATCAAGATGGCTCTCGAAGACATGGAGAAGACCACTTTTGTTACTCAGTGGGGAACCTTTTGCTACAAGGTCATGCCTTTCTGTTTGAAAAATGCTGGGGCAACCTACCAACATGCCATGGTTGCTCTATTTCATGACATGATCCATAATGAGATAGAAGTATACATCGACGATATGATTGCAAGGTCCCAAACTGAGGAGGAACACCTTGACCATCTGCAGAAACTGTTTGACCGGTTGAAGTTGTACAAGCTGAGATTAAACCCGAACAAGTGCACCTTCGGGGTGAGATCTGGAAAAATGCTAGGTTTCGTCATGAGCGACAAAGGTATTCAGGTAGACCCTGCCAAGGTGAAAGCCATACAAGAGATTCCAGTTCCTAAGACAGAGAAGGAAGTCAGAGGCTTTCTAGGACGGCTGAACTACATTGCCCGATTCATCTCGCATCTAACCGCTACCTGTGAGCCAATCTTCAAGCTACTAAAGAAAGATCAAGTAGTACGTTGGAACGATGAATGTCAGGCCGCTTTCAAAAGAATCAATGAGTATCTCCAAGAACAACCCATTCTTATGCCACCGGTTGAAGGGAGACCTCTAATCTTATACTTGACAGTACTTGACAGCTCAATGGGGTGTGTGCTGGGGTAGCATGACGAGTCTGGCCGAAAAGAGCATGCTATTTATTACCTTAGCAAAAAGTTTACTGACTGTGAGACCCGATACTCACTGCTCGAGAAAACTTGCTGCGCTTTGGTATGGGCTGCTCGCCGGCTGAGACAGTATATGCTGACTCACACTACTCTGTTGATTTCAAAAATGGATCCAATCAAGTACATCTTCGAAAAGCTTGCCTTGTCCGGAAGAATAGCAAGATGGCAGATGATCTTGACTGAATATGACATCTAGTACACAACTCAAAAAGCAATCAAGGGAAGTGTATTGGCAGACCACTTGGCACATCAGGCAGTGGATGATTACCAGTCGATGAACTTTGAATTTCCAGACGAGAATATCAAGGTAGTGACTGATTGTGAAGTACCTGGACCGGATGAAGGACCTGAGGAAGGATCCCGATGGTCTATGCACTTTGACGGAGCCTCGAACACTTTTGGTAACGGAATTGGCGCTGTGATCATATCTCCCAAAGGCTCTCATACTCCACTTACCGCCCGACTATGTTTCAACTGCACCAACAACGTGGCGGAGTATGAAGCATGCATCATGGGTCTTCAAGCTGCAATTGACCTAAGGATCAAGTTTCTGAGTGTCTTCGGAGATTCCGCTCTCGCGATCAGTCAGATCAAAGGCGAGTGGGATACGAAACACCCAAATCTTATTCCTTACAAGGAGTATGTATTGACGTTGATTCCCCATTTCGAGGAGATAACCTTTGAACACTTCCCAAGAGAAGAAAATCAGTTGGCGGACGCGCTAGCTACGATGTCTTCCATGTTCAAAGTCAAATGGGACAATGAGGCTCCCCGGATCATTATTTGGAAATTGGATGAACCTGCACATTGCTGTGATCTCGAGGCTGAAGAGGTAAATGAAAAGTTGTGGTATCATGAAGTGAAGAGGTATCTTGAAGCTCAAGAATACCCCGAGGGTGCATCCGTTAATGACAAGAAGTTTATGAGAAGGTTCGCGGCAAAGTTCTTCCTCAGCAATGACATTCTCTATAAACGAAACCATGACTCAACCTTACTGCGTTGTGTGGATAAGACTGGAGCAGAAAGGATCATGGCAGACCTGCATGAAGGTACCTTCGGAACGCATTCCAGTGGACATACCATGGAAAAGAAAATCCTTCGGCCAGGATATTACTGGTCCACAATGGAAGCCGACTGTTATCAACATTCTCGGACATGTCATAAATGTCAGATCTATGCTGATAAGGTGCACATTCCTCCAGTTCCTTTGAACATCCTGACAGCACCTTGGCCTTTTGCAATGTGGGGCATTGATATGATTGGCGAGATCATACCTACGGCATCCAACGGGCATCACTTCATCCTAGTAGCAATTGATTACTTTACGAAGTGGGTTGAAGCAGCTTCCTATGCTGCCGTAACCAAGAATGCCGTGGCACGGTTCATTCGGCACAACCTGATCTGTCGATACGGTGTACCAGAGAGGATCATTATGGACAATGGTACCAATCTTAATAACAAGATGATCACTGAGCTCTGCGAGCAATTCAAGATACAGCACCACAACTCTTCTCCTTACCGGCCGAAGATGAATGGGGTTGTCGAAGCAGCTAATAAGAACATCAAGAAGATTGTGCAGAAGATGACAGTGACCTACAAAGATTGGCACGAGATGTTACTGTTCGCTCTTCATGGGTATCGTACCTCAGCACGAACATCAACAGGGGCAACTCCCTTTTCCTTGGTCTATGGCATGGAGGCAGTCTTGCCTATTAAAGTCCAGATACCCTCTTTCCGGATAATGAAGGATGCAGGTTTGAGCGAAGACGACTGGATCCAGACTCAGCTTGATCAATTAAACCTAATCGACGAAAAGAGACTCACTGTTATTTGTCATGGTCAGACGTACCAAAAACGGATGATCAAGGCATTTAACAAGAAAGTCAGACGACAAGAGTATCAAGTCGAGGACCTGGTAATCAAGCGCATCATTCTACCTCAAGGAGATCCCAGGGGCAAATGGACCCCCACATACGAAGGGCCATTTGTGGTTAAACATATCTTCTCAGGAGGAGCTATGATTCTAACCACCATGGATGGTGACGACCTTCCTCACCCCGCCAATGCAGACATAGTAAAAAGATACTACGCATGAGTAAAAGACCCGCTAGGTCGACTGGCCTAGGCAAAAATAAGGGCTTCCCAGCGAACCAAAAGGGTTCGGGCAAAAATAAGGGATGAAATGAAATTAAAAAAAATCTGTACACCCGGCAAGTCGAAAACCTGAAAAGGCGGCTTGGGCAAAAAATGGGTATCCCGGTGGACTGAAAACCCGAAAGGGTGGTCCAGGCAAAAGTTAGGGATAAGCGTAATACTATGTCTCATTGGATCACCTTGCATCCAGAATTCGGCATCAACTATCAGGCTCGGACGGCATCGATCAACCAGCTTCATCTTCAACTAAGCAACAAAGTGATGAGACGCTTGAAGATATAAAGGCGATAGCAGAGTTGGAACCCAGTGAGATTTTTTTCACATAGCTGTTTTGTTTTTCTTTTCACAAGAATTGTATAAACTCTATTGTTCGGCGGCGTTCTCTTACTAGGACGTCAGCCTCTTGTACACAAAACGCCTATTTACAGGCAAATTCCAAAAATCAATACAAGTTCATTTTCCAGACAAATTGCCAAATGTTTTCCCTTTATCTGTTTTGTTTTGCAAAGAACGTCCAATGTTCATTTTTGATATATGCATTTGACATTAATTGCTAATCATAAATATTTGCATGCGAAACAAAGGACTAATTACAGGTGACATCAGAAACAGGGGCAATAATGAGTTGTCTAAGTGATCTAGTTGCTCTGTCCACCAAGGTACCAAGGTAGGTTCGGCTGAAGAACATAACCAAGATACCTTCACTCCCCATGCAGAGTTGGTCTCCCATCAGCCCTGAAAAGGCACTGTATCCCCAGCAAGTCAGCAATACTCTCCCCCAAGCAGAGTTAGTCTACTGTCAGCCCTAAAAGGAAGTTGGATACCCCAGAAGATCTTAACATTCTCCAGCAGAGTATACGGATATTCCTCAGCAAGCATCCCCGCAGTCTTAATATTCCTCGACGGAAATATAATATTGTTCCCCGGTGGAATATAAGATACCTCAGTGGAGTCATTTCCTCAAAAGTTTCCCCAAGAGAGTTGAACCATCTCCCCAGTAGATTCTGGAAGCTCGTCCCCTGCAGAGTGCAAACGCGTCTCCCCAACCTTATTCAGAAGGTTATTCCCCACCAGGGTCTAACTGGGTTATCCTCAGCCAATTGCAACAGAAAGATCGTCCCCGGCGAAGTTCTTTCTATCCCCCAGCGGAGTTCATCAAAATCCCCAACAAAGTTTATCAATGGAATCCTCAGCAGAGTTATCGTTAAATCTTCAACTAAGCATCTCTTCCCCACAGAGTAATGCCCCGCAGAGTAATCTCTTCACCAGGTTTATTCCCCTACGGAGTCATCTTCTCCTACCGGTTTATTCTTGCAATCATCTTCGTTCATCATCCCCAGCGGAAACGAAGAACTCTACTCTTCAACATCATCCCAGGATTCAACGAACTTCCCGGCATTCGTCAAGGATTTATTTTCCCAGACGAAGATACATTCGTAAACATCACATTGTCATACATCATGATACATGCATATACGCATCATATCATACAATCTCATTTATGTTGAGAACATCATTGCTCGATCCATATCATGCATTGCATATGACTAACCTTTACCTTTCAGGAAAGATGCAGTTAAATTCTAAATCCAGTCAAAGAAGACAAATCCAGTTAAATCGACTCCTGAAGATTTTTCTGACGCTAAACCTGTCAATAAAGACAACCCGTCATTGAAGACAACCCGTTAATAAAGACAACCTCATCAAAGAAGACAACCCGTCATTGAAGACAACCCGTCATTGAAGACAACCCGTCATTGAAGACAACCCGTCATTGAAGACAACCCGTCGTTGAAGACAACCCGTTGTTGAAGACAACCCGTCGTTGAAGACAACCAGTCATTGAAGATAACCCGTCAATGAAGACAACCTGTCAATGAAGACAACCTGTCAATGAAGACAACCCTTCGATGAAGACAATCTGTCACTGAAGACAATCTGTCAATGAAGACAACCCGTCAATAAAGACAACTCGTCAATAAAGACAACCCGTCAATGAAGACAAACGGTCAATGAAGACAATCTGCCAATGAAGGTAACCTGTCAACAAAGACAAAAACCAACAATCTATAGATGGCATCTACAAGCCCATCCTTCCATCATATCTCCAAATGGCATCCGTAAGCCCATTCCCGACATCACATTGCTGATACTACACCATGCGAGTGCAAATTTCTGGGCACTCTAGTGTTCAATCATCTTCCACCTTCGGATCACGAAAGGCACGCAAGCCAATCTACATCCTCAGGTCTAAGAAGATTGAACAGGGGCAACTGTTGTACCCCAAAATTTTCCCTCCCATATTCCTCAAGAAATCATCTTCAAATGGTTCAAGATCTGCTCAAGGGTTGTATAGTCCAAATACCTCCTAAGCCAGTTGGAATTAGGGTTTTGGTTCTTTCAAGGAATTTTGGGTTTTCAATGGTTCAATCAAGTCCCAAAAGCCTATACATGTCCTCAAGCATCCACATGGCAAGTCTCAAGACTCACAAGGTAAATTTGCTCAGTCAAAAGCCCTATTTGATCAACAGTCAACTGCAGGGGCAAAATGGTCATTTCACAGTCAAAAGTCAAAAATTTTGGTCAACATATTATTTTGAGTTCATAATCATCATTTGATCAAATCTTGATCATGATTCCACAAGCATGGCTCAAAAATCATCAAGATGCCAAAAAGTTACTATTTTTGGACATCAGAAAAGTCAACTATATCTTGACCAGGGCATAACTTTTTCATGGTTCATTAGAAATATTCCATCCAATGCTCATTTTGAAGGGGGTGACATTTCCTACAACTCATATTCACATTCCAAGTCCAAGAAATGCTCTCATAAGAAGTTATCAATTTCTACATTATAGGTTAATTTCAAAAGTCAACAAAAATGCACGTTAAGTCAAAGACCATAACTTGAGATTGGTAAATCCAAATGACATGGGACCAAATGCATTGGTTAGAGGACTTCAAGACCTTTCCAAAATGTCCAATAAAATGTTCATAGGATCAAAATTGAGCAAGATATGCATTGGAGAAGTTGGGAAATTTTTGTGAATTTGCAAAAGTCAACTTTGCTCAAAACACTTTGTTTTTGCTAATGGGCCTCAAATTTCTTCTTCAAACTTTATCCAAGGCCTATGCACGACCCATCAAGCCTATTTGAATTTATTTTCTTATTTTTATTAATTAATTGGACTTTTAATTGATTTTAATTCATTTAATTAATTTAAATTGTAGGAAATTCAAAGATATGGTTATTTCAATCTTTTGTGAAGCAAACAAGCTCAATATATGCTGGCAAATTCGTATGCACATCAAGGGGACAAAAATCTCCAAGTTTGGCAAGTTTTTCCAATCAAGAAGATTGAAAAATATTTGATTTTTCAATCAAATATACAAACATCAATTCCATGGATTTCTTGGCCAAGATTTAACCTAATTCTCTTCCTCTATAAGTACACAAGTCAACCCTAATGCATTGGACGTGAGAATTGCTGCAGAAAAGCCATAAGCATATTGAAAAAAATCAAAGAAAAGTGAAAACTGAATTCCACATTCCAACGTGATTCAAAGCATTTTGTGGTTTCTAATACCTTGTAGGAACTCCCAGGGACCTTTTGCAATTAAAATCACACGCCCAAGCTCAAGAATTCATCATTCACAGACCCACGGTTTGCTTGACTTTTCCATAATCGTAACTCATGATTTATGCATAATTAACATGTTCTAATCATTGTTTTGCATTGCTTGAGTTCATGTAAAGCTTTTGGCATAGGTTAATTGGATTAAAACACCCAGAATCGAAAGTTGCCATTGAAGAAATCTAGGGTTTCCAAGCTTTGAATTTAGGGCTTTGCTATCCAGGCAAAATTGGGACCTCTAAGACCTATGGTTGAAATCGTTGCAACCAGACGAATTGAATGCCATGCTCGCGAAATATTTATGTAGCCTAGGGAGCTAATCACTATTTTTCCTCATCCTGTTTTGTGGGGGTTAAAACCCCCCGCTATCTATTTGTTATTTACAGGCTTCAGCGAAGGAGATGAAGACGTGTTGCTTCATGGTTGGTCCATTCAAAAAATAGTGCGCGTTTTATTTACTTTCCAGCATAATTGTTGTTTTTATATATTAACTTCATTGTGCATTATAATAACAAAGCGTGCAAGATGGCTCAATGGATGGTGTGCTGGCTGTGTATCATTGGGACCTGGGTTCGATTCCCAGGTCCACCCAAATGTTTCTATTATTTTTCTTTACAGGTTCCCATGCAGGCTTTCCAATGTATTCCACCATATGCCTCTAGTGATCAGCATGCCATGTTTCCTGAAGCTGCAACCCAATGGCCAGGAGAAGAAGAACACCATATTCCCTAGTCAACCAACGTGCAGACAATTCCAGAAGTCAAACAGGCTTGAGA
Source organism: Vicia faba (assembly GCA_948472305.1). Taxonomy (NCBI): domain Eukaryota; kingdom Viridiplantae; phylum Streptophyta; class Magnoliopsida; order Fabales; family Fabaceae; genus Vicia; species Vicia faba. The sequence continues at coordinate 899,090,139 of OX451740.1, forward strand.
AACAAATGGGCTTCAGATTCCAGAACAAACCTCCCTAAGGGCCCATCACCCCCCTGGTTTTATTATTTCTTTTTATTTTCTTTTTCTTTTAATTTCTTTTATTAATTATTATTACTATTACTTAATTAACTCATAAATTATTTTTCATAATAAATTCAGAAACCTAAAATATTATTTATTTTTATTATTTATTAATTTCACTATTAATTATTTTTTGTAAATAAATTCTAAATATAATTGATTTAGTTAAATTAGGTTAACTTTAATCTTTTTCATAATAAATAAAATAAATTAGAATTAGGGTTTTTTACTAACTTTTGACTTTATTTTATTTTACTTTATTGTCATTAAAACATAAAAAACATAAAAAAATACTTTTTTTTGTAATTAATTAATTAATTAGAATTAGGGTTAAATAAATGCAAAAAAGACCAAAAACCATTATTTTCTCAAAAAAGGGTCAAAACCCTAAGACTTTTCCCGATTCAATTTTGATTCGCGCATGTTTATTTTTTATTATTATTTTGATCATATTTATGTATCTGCTCCGAGAATGTAATAGATAATTAGGAATTTTATCGCTTTCTTTATTTCCCGCAATTTATTTTCAAGGGTTATGTTTTTGGCGATGTAAATACCCGACGCCTTGTAATAGCGTAGATTCACTTTCCGCAATTTACTTTCCGCACAATTATTAACTGTTAACTATGCATGCAAGACTTGCTTGAAAAATAAAACCAACTCGTAGCTCACCATAATACATGTGCAAAGATAATCTTAACATGAACCTGACACACGTGCACATGCCACTCCTAGGGTACGCCTCACTTGGTTGCCTCGAGGTGGTCATTAAGTATAGGGTGTTTTAGAGGTCGCCCTCCTGTCTAAAGATCCAGTTGGCTCGAAACGGTTGCCTCGGATAAAAAAGGATCTAGGACATTAGGGTTACCGCTAAGGCGTCCTACTATTGCTTTGGTGACCACACATGTCCATATAATCTAATTGACCCGAATAACTACAATGACGGTGCTGCCTACTTCTCAATAGTGGGATAGTACTGTCTAAAGGACATTTACACAGCTTAATTCCTTAGAGTAGGTAGATTTCTCCTGGGTACTTGCCCTTTCAAAAAACAAAAATAACTTTTCGCACCTACACTTTCAAAAAGTTTTCAAACAAATACTTCATACAATCTTGAGGACTGATACAAGAGTTACCTAGAAGTTTTCAAAATAAACTTTTTCAAAACCCACAAACACAAGAAGAGCAAACAATTTTTGAAAACATAGTGAGCAAGTACCTAAGAGCCCGTGGATAACCACGGATAGAAAGGGTGCTAACACCTTCCCTTTCTATAATCTACCTCCCGAACTGAGAAACATCTCAAAAAGGAATTTTGTTATGCTTTTGTCCTTTCCATGTTGGAGAACATAAAAGACGGTGGCGATTCTTGCTTACCGCGACATTTCGCGAACCAGCTTTAAAAACAGTCAGTTCTATTTCCACCGATCACAGAAAGGTTTGCATGTGTGTGGATTATAGAGATCTGAATAAGGCAAGCCCCAAGGATGATTTCCCTCTACCACATATTGACATCTTGGTTGACAACACCGCTCAACACAAAGTCTTCTCCTTCATGGATGGATTTTCTGGCTACAACCAAATCAAGATGGCTCCTGAAGATATGGAAAATACCACCTTTGTCACACAATAGGGAACCTTTTGCTACAAAGTTATGCCATTGGGATTAAAGAATGCAGGGGCAACATATCAAAGAGCTATGGTAGCTTAATTTCATGATATGATTCATCATGAAATAGAAGTTTATATGGATGATATAATTGTAAGGTTGCAAACCAAAGAAGAGCACCTTGATCACCTACACAAGCTATTTGAGAGACTGAAGAAATACAAATTAAGGTTGAACCCTAATAAATGCACATTCGGAGTAAGGTCTGGAAAGCTTCTAGGTTTTGTCGTCAGTGGAAAGGGCATTGAAGTCGATCCTGCAAAGGTAAAAGCCATCCAAGAATTTCCAGTCCCCTGTTCTAAAAAGGAGGTCAGAGGATTCTTAGGTTGTCTTAATTAAATTGCTCGCTTTGTCTCTCACTTAACTGCCACTTATGAGCCAATCTTCAAACTCTTGAAGTAAGATCAAGTAGTCAAATGGAACGACGACTGCCAAGCCGCCTTCGAAAAAATCAAGGAATATTTACAAGAGCCTCTTATCCTCATGCCTCCAGTTGAAGGAAGATCTTTGATTATGTACTTGACTGTGCTAGAGAATTCTATGGTGTGTGTGTTGGGCCAACATGACGAGTTTGGCCGAAAAGAGCATGCAACTTACTACCTGAGCAAAAAGTTTACCGATAGTAAAACCAAATATTCACTACTCGAGAAAACTTCCCGCGCTCTGGCATGGGCTGCTTTCCGGCTAAGACAGTATATGTAGACTCACACCACTTTATTGATCTCTAAAATGGACCCTATCAAATACATCTTCGAAAAGCCCGCTCTCTCCGGACGGATAGCTAGATGGCAAATGATTCTGACTGAATATGACATCCAGTATACAACACAAAAGGCCATCAAAGGAAGTATATTAGCAGATCATTTGGCTCACCAAGTTGTTAATGACTATCAATCTATGAACTTTGAATTCCTGGATGAGAATATCATGTTAGTGTCCGACTGTGCAAAACCTGGACCATACGACGAACCTGAACAAGGATCCTGATGGACTATGGTTTTTGATGGGGCTTCCAACGCTTTGGGTAACAAAATTGGTGTTGTGATAATTTCTCCTGAAGGTTGCCACACTCCTTTCACTGCTAGATTATGCTTTGATTGCACGAATAACATGGCTGAGTATGAAGCTCGCATCTTAGGTCTGAAGGCTGCCATTGACTTGAGGATCAAACATTTGGGTGTATTTGGAGATTCTGCTCTGGTAATTAGCCAAGTAAAGGGAGAATGGGATACCAAGCATCCTAACCTAATTCCATACAAAGAGCTTGTGTTAACTCTGATTCCATACTTCGAGGAGATCGCCTTTGTGCATTTCCCTAGGGAGGAAAATCAGTTAGCCGGCGCTTTGGCCAGAATGTCTTCCATGTTCAAGGTCAAATGAGATAATGAAGCTCTTATGATAACAATCAAAAGATTTGGCGAACCTGCATACTGCTATGAGCTTGACACTGACGAAGAGAAGCCATGGTACCATGAGGTAAAAAGATATCTTTATAAGCAACAAAATCCTATATAAGTGCAACCATGATTCTACTCTACTCCGATGTATGGACAAGAAGGAGGCAGAGAAAATTATGGAGGACATGCATGATGGCCTCTTCGGTACCCACTCTAACGGACATGCTATGGCCAAGAAAATCACAAGGGCTGGTTATTATTGGTCCATAATGGAAGCTGATTATCATCCTCACTCAAGGACTTATTGTGATATGGTGGCCAGAACCGGGACTGTTTTTTAGGATTTACTGGTTTTCGTTTTGTGTTTGTGTTTGCAAAATGTCGCGGTAAGCAAGAGTCGCCATCAAATTTTATTTTATCCAACAAGGAAAGGAAAAAAGCACATAAAAATTCCTTTTTTCGAGATTTTGAGTACGGGGGGTAGATTATAGAAAGGGAAGGTATTAGCACCCTTTCTATCCGTAGTTATCTACGGGATCTTAGGTACTTGCTCATCATTTTCAAAATTGCTTCTTTGTGTGTTTGTGTGATTTGAAAAGTTTTTTGACTTCGATTTAACTCTTGCTTCTGTCTTCAAGAGTGTTACGAAGTGTTTTTGAAAGCTTTGTTTAAAAGAGGAGTGTAAGTGTGAAAAAGTTTGTTTTGTTTGAGCAAGTACATAAAAACTAATCTACCTACTCGAAAAAGAGAATTGTTCTATGTTCGTTTCCTTTAGACAGTACTATCCCACTATTAATGAGTAGGTAGCACCGTCGTTGGAGTTTCAAGGTCAATTCGAAAGGGACGTATGATCACTAAAGCAATGTTAGGACGTCTTCGTAGCAACCCTAATGTCTTAGATCAATTATTCGAGGTAACAATATCCAATGCAACCATTCTGAGGCAACTTTTCCGAACAGGACTTTGATCTTTGTTTATACAAGAGAGCGACCACTAAAGCATCCTATACTTAATGACCGTTTACCGAAGGCAACCGAAGTGAGAGTATACCCTAGGAGTGCGCATGTGCGAGTGATTCAATATCAAGTTTATTATCTTTGCACATTTAGGGTTAGCTAACTGTTTTAAAGTTAATCATACATTCTTGTCATGCAACCCTAATTATTCATACTGATCGCACTAAATCGCACTATGTTTCTGACTCAAATATCACATGTTTTCCTTAGTTTTTATTATCATTTTCTCGTATTATGTTCCTTTTTCCTTTGTTTTCAGGATTCTTGTCATTTCAGAGCCTTTTGTGAAGAAACGAGCCAAAACGCCAAGAAATTAGGGTTTTTCAAGATATTCTGCACTTATGGCGTTCAGCGCCGCGCTGGCTACAGGGAACGCGATGACGTGGCCCACTTTCACCCAGAGATCAACTGCCACGTTCCCATGATGTGGCAGTTCCAGCCACCGCGCCCGCGGCCACTGCCACCGCGCCCGCGGCCTTCACAAAAAGCTTCCCGCTCAAAAGAAGTTAAGGGGCATGCTGGTCTTTACGCATCTCAAGGATCCTCTATAAATAGTTTTCGATTTTCATTCTTTAGTTTCATCCAAGCTTAGTACAATCTTAAGCCATATACTATCAGTTTCTGTAAAGTAATAATCTCTTCACATCGGGGAGTTATTGCGGTGTAGATTGAGTTGTAAACGAGTCTTGGAGCACTTTGGTTGAAGTTCATCATACCAGCCTTACCATTCCGTAGATTTGTATCAGATTCAAGTCTCCGACTGGAGCAAGGTTCTAATTTATTGCATTTCTTTAGGATGCCTAGAAGGCCTTGAGGATGCCTGGAAGTGATTGGGATAGCTAGAAGGCCTTGAGGATGCCTGGAAGTATGAATTCGACTCAGCACTTTGTTGTGATTTTTTCAAGTTTGGTTCTGGTTCACACGCCTCTCTCTAGCCTTCTTTTGGGTCTGCAAATACTCCTTATGTACTGAGGAATGAATTAGGGTTCAAAAACTGATCTTAATCTTCCTCCATCAATGACTTTGATTTGGATTTGATTCACTTTGAATATCTTTCTAAAATTAGGCAAATTCAATCTTTTTGTCCACACCAATGCTTTGCACGATTTCAAATGCCTGCCAACTGCATTTGAGACCTGAAACAAGTACAAAATCTTGAGTTTTCAATGCTTTCGATTTTCTCATAATTTGTTTTGTTTAAAATTGATTTAATTCAAATAAAAATCAAAATAAATAACAAAAACAAGATAATGACAAGTGGCAAAGTCTGGGGCTCGTGGACCATGTTTCCAACTCAAAACAAGTGCAAAAGATTGGGCCCATTTGGCAAAAATTTCATTTTGAGGCATAGTTGACTTTTGGCAATTTTGCAAAAAAGGTCAACTTCACCAATGCATAACTTCCTCAATTTTGACTCTTTTAAGGTGTTCTTGGACTTTTTAGAAATCTTGAGATGTCCTCTAAGAAACCCTTTTGGTCTCATCTCAATTTGTTATTCCATGCTAATGTGTGAAGCTTTGACAAAAAAGGTGTTTTTGTTGACTTTTCAAAATGACCTATAATGTCCAAATTCATAACTTCTTGTGAGTGCATATTTTGAACTTAGTAGCTGAATATGGATTGTATATCATTTCATCCTCTTCAAAATGAGTTTTGGATGGTTCATTTCTCATAAATTATGAGAAAGTTATGCTTGGTCAAAGTTGAGTTGACTTTTCCTACAAAACCCTAATTTAGCAACTTTTGGTTCTTGAGGAATTATGAGCAATCCTTGATGAATCATGATCAACCCTTGATCAAATGATGAAATATACTTCAAAATGAGGATGTTGACCAAAAATCTTGAAGTTTGACTGTATGTGGGCCACAGTTGACTTTTGCCCTAGCATAGTCGATTTTCAGACCTTTGAGCAATTGACAGAGCAAACTTTCTCTGAAAGGCTTGAAATTTGACATGAATAAGCTTGAGAACATATTAGGACAATGGTGAGCATTTGGGATCCCTTGGAATCAATTATCTTGGTGCAATATGAAACCCTAATTTGAGGTAGACTTCCTTAGGAGAGAGCTTGTTTGGTCAACCCTTGGACTTCCTTGAGCAACTTGAGGATCTTTCTTGGAATGTTTTGAGAAATATGAGAGGGGAAATTTTGGGGTACAACAGCTGCCCCTGTTCAACCTTCTTAAACCTGAGGATGTAGATTGGCTTTTGTGCCTTTCGTTATCCGAAGGTGGAAGATGATTGAACATTAGAGTGCCCAGAAACTTGCACTCGCATGAAGTGGTGTTTGTCTTGTGACGTCAGGAATGGGCTTACAGATGCCATTTGGAAATGAATGACAGGAGATGGGCTTAGAGATGTCATCCGAAGGAGTGTCGATCGCCTAAGAGATTCCTTAGCGAGAGTCAGTATACCTGTTGTTGAGGAAGACTACACTGGGGGGAATGTTGATCTCTGTCTGGGAGAAATAGAATTTTAGGAGCTTCGGTCGTCCATTATTATACTGGGGAATCATCTCTGTTTTGAGAAAAGTTGAAATTTAGGAACTTCCGTCGTCCTTTATTCTACTGAGGAATCGTCTCTTCGTCGAAGAGGTGAAAATGAACTATTATCTGGTCGTGATACATGCTTCATAGCGATAAGACCGACTGCTATATGGTCGTAATCCAAGCTTTATAGTGACTTACTGGGGGAGATGAGATTAAACTTGCTATCAGGTTGTAATCCAGGCTTCTCAATTTCTCGATTCTTATCTGGTCGTGATCCAGGCTTCAGAAGGAACTAAGTTGCTATCCGGTCGCATCTGGGCTTCAACTTGAATTTAGGGCACACTAATATCCGGTCGACTCCGGGCTTCTTAGTAATTGTCCAGGTAAACTGCTATTTGTTCAAAATCTAAGCTTCACAGTGTCTTGTACTGTTATCTGGTCGTAATCCAGGCTTCAGTCCTTTTATCGTTATCCGGTCGTAATCTAGGCTTCACGATGCTTTGTACCATTATCTGGTCGAATCCAGGCTTCATGGTGTTCTGTATTGTTATCGGGTCGTAATCCAGGCTTCACAATACCTTACTACTTATCTGGTTGTAATCCAGGCTTCAAAAGAGATCAAATGGTTATCCGGTTGTAATCCGGGCTTCCATTTGGCTTTGGGCCTACTAATATCCTGTCGTAATCCAGGCTTCATAGTATCTGGCCGAGTGAACTGCTATTTGGTCGTAATCCAAGCTTCAGTGTCCCTCACTGTTATCTGGTCGTAATCCAGGCTTCACAGTATCTTTTACCGCTATCTGGTCGTAATCCAGGCTTCGCGATGTCTCATACCACTATCTGGTCGAAATCCAGGCTTCATGGTGTTCGGAGGAAATTAAGATACTATCCGGTCGTAATCCGAGCTTCATAACTTGTGTTAAAGATATACCACTATCTGGTCGTAATCCAGGCTTCACAATGTCTTTGGCTGCTATCTGGTCGTAATCCAGGCTTCACAGAAACTTGTATTGCCATCTGGTCATAATCCAGGCTTCACAATAACTTGCTGAGCTGTTATCTGGTCGAATCCGGGCTTCACGACTTGCTGGGGATTAAACTATTATTCGGTCATTCTCCGGGCTTCATAGCTTAAAGATAAACAACTATATGGTCGAATCTAGGCTTTGCGATGTTCGATATTGTTATCCGGTCGTTCTTCAGGCTTCACAATATGTTGTAGAGATCAAGATACTATCCGGTCGAATTCGGACTTCATAGCTTGAACTTTGTGAGGATTTGATTGTATCTTTCCTGAAAGGTAAAGGGTTAATCGTATGTAATGCATGACATGTATCAAGCAATGATGTTCTCAAAATAAATGAGATTGTGTTGTATGATGTGTATGCATATGTCATGATGTATGGATATATAATGTTTTTTATGATAATTTGTAGCTGAGGAAAATAAATCCCGATTTGCTGCCGGAGAAAACAAAAGTTGAATTTTTCGTTCTCGCTGGGGATAGTGAATGAAGATGATTGTGAGAATAATCCTGCTGGAGAATAAACCGGCGAGAAAATGATTTTGTGGGAAAGAGATGCTATGTTAGAAGCTCTGTTGATTTGGGAGAAATAACCTCGGCTGGGGATGAATTAACGTTGCTGGCAATAATGAACCATGTTAGGGATTGAGTTTCTGTTTGTGAAAGGAATGAACTCCGCTGGGGATGATTTTCCAGTGGCGACTTCACTAGGGATAATATTTTAGACTCTACTGGGGACAATCCTTCAGAGTCTACTGGGGATAATCTTCTAGTGCGAGCAATAGATAAACTCTGCTTGGGGAGAATCTTGCCGACTCATTCACGGTTGCGAGCCTCAGTTGGGGAGAGTGGTGTCCTGTTTGGGACCGCTAATGTCACTGTCTTTCTCTTACTCTGCGGGGAGTGAATGTACCTTTAATCGTTTTCTCCAACTAGGTCTATCCCTATAACTGGTGGATAGAGCAATTGTACGGTTTGGACATTTCTTATTTGCCCTTATTTTTGATATTACGAGTAACCGTCTTTTGTTTCGCATGTGAATATTTATGAGCAGCAATTATTGTCAAATGCATATGTGATCGGTGGGAATGAGAACTGACTGTTTTGGAATGCTGGTTCACGTTTGCATTTGTTTTCGCAAAATGTCGCGGTAAGCAAGAGTCGCCACTGTCTTTTATTTTATCCAACAAGGAAAGGACAAAAGCACAGAAAAATTCCTTTTTGAGATGTTTCTCGGGTTCGAGAGGTAGATTATAGAAAGGGAAGGTGTTAGCGCCCTTTCTATCCGTGGTTATCCACGGGCTCTTAGGTACTTGCTCATTATATTTTCAAAAGTTTGCTTTTCTTTGTGTTTGTGGGTTTGAAAAGAGTTTTTTTTTTGTTTGAAAGGGGTGTAAGTGCAAAAAGTTTTGTTTTGTTTTAAAAGGAGCAAGTACTTAAGAACCATCTACCTACTCAAAAAGGGATTAAACTGTACAAATGTCCTTTAAGACAATGTTATCCCACTATTGATGAGTAGGTAGCACTGTCGTTGGAGTTTTCGGGTCAATTCGATTAAGGGACGTGTTGTCACTAAAGCAATGTTGGGACGCCTTAGCGGTAACCCTAATATCTTAGATCATTTTATCTGAGGCAACCATTTCGAGGCAACTTATGATCTTTGGAGAAAAGGGAGACCTCTAAAACTTCCTATACTCAATGACCACGTTCGAGGCAACCAAGTGAGGCGTACCCTAGGAGTGGCATGTGCAAGTGTGTCAATTTTCAGTTATGTTATCTTTACATGTCATGGTGAGCTACTGTTGATTTTAAATTAAGATTGATCTCGTCATGCATAGCCTATTATTCAAACATCTAACAGTTAATAGTTGCGGAATGTAAATTGCGGAAAATAAATCTAAGCTATTACAAGGCATCGGGTATTTACATCGCCAAAAACAAACCCTTGAAAATTAAATTGCGATAAGTAAATAAAAGCGATAAATAAAAGTCCTAAATTAAAACTATTACATCCTCGGAGCAATTACAATTATATGGATCAAAAATAATTCGCACGAGAAAAATTGAATCGGAGCGTCCTAGGGTTTTGACCCTTTTTATCAAATAAAACATATTTTTTTAATTTTTTTTTAATTAAGAATTAAGTCTAAATTGAAAATGGAATTAATTAATTAAAAGAAAATATTTTTGAGTTTTTTTTATTTTAATTAAGGAAATAGAGTTAGAAAGGTAAAAATATATCAAAACCCTAATTCTAAATCAATTTTAATTTATTGCAAAATATATTATCATTAAACCTAATTTAAAACTAAATTAATTGGTTAATTTTTATTTACAAAAATAAATAATGAAATTAATAAATATTATTTTTTGGTGTTTTCTGATTTTATAAAGAAAGTTAGTTTGATAATTAGTTGATTAAGATAATAATAATAAAAAGCAAAAAAATAGTGAAAAGAAATAAAAACATAAGCAAACTTTGGGGGGTGTTGGGCTTGAAGAAGGTGTTTGAGTTGCAATTTCCAGGCCCATCAAGCTTCAGCCTCGTTGGACTTTTTTGGATAGCTCACATGCTTGTTGACTCTGGCCTATGGTAGTCCTTCCATATAGACCATTGGATTTGTTTTGCAAGCCACGTAGCCTTCCAGATCTGCAAGCGCATAGTGGTCCATTCTTTGAACGTCACATGGGAATACCTGAAGAAGAAAAATAAACAAGGTTTTGGGGGACCTGGGATTCGAACCCAGGTCCCAATGCTCATTGCCTGCACGCCCAACCAACCCAACTAACTTGATCATTCGTTATTGGAATAGCAACTAATTATAATATATGTAAATCAATTAATATGCTGGCAAAAATGAAAAAACGCGCTTAAGATTTGAATTGGCCAATCACGCCATGACACATCTTCATCTTCTTCACAAATCCTGGTTCGATTACCTGCGGATTTTTATCCGCGGGAAGTTTCATGGGATGGTTCTAAAATACTCCCTAGGCCACAAAAATGGAATCCAAGAGTACCATTATACTTGTCTCACTCCCCTGAACTCATCCATGGCCATTATTGGCCTTGATTTAACCTGCACACAAAACGCCTAAAAAACATACACAAGAACCCTAGGTTCTGGATATGGGGTTAGAGGTCACGAACATAAAATCAAATAATGCAGTTTGCTTAGGAATTTAATGGTCAGTACAAATATGCAAGAAATTTGGCACAAAGATGCAGGAAAACTGAGTTACGATTCCATGTGCAGAGCAAAGTTCATGGAGACTTACAGTGCGTTATAGGCAGTGAAAGGCTTGGTTTTTGATTGGTCTCACTTCAGGAGGTTGCTGGCAAGAGGGCTATGTTGTTCTTTTGGATTGAACTCGCCTCCAATATCGTTTTTTATCTCACACTTTTTCCGAGTTTTTTGCAAAGTGGTATGGCCGTTTCTGTAAGTTTTTGTGTGTGTTCTTGATTTGTGAGGCTTATGTGAATGTTATAGAGTGAATTAGGGTTGGCTTTTTGATCTGAAATCAAGTGCATTCAAGATTGAAGATTGGATTTTATCACCATTGAAAAGCTTTCCAAAAATAAGCCAAATCTGAGATTTTGTGCTTGAATGAGCCTTGGCACGAGTTGGTTGGTTGTCACATGATATTTGCAAGTTGTACAAATCACAAAGATACCATTTCAATAATTTTTGGATTTTATTTGAATTAATATAGATTTAAAATGAATTAAATCAATAAAAATTAAATAAAATAGAAAAATAAGTGTTTGGTTATGAAATTAAAGATGGGACACGTGTGTGGCATGACAAGACTAAATCAAGTGAAAAAAAGTGGGGCCTTTTGTCAAAAATTGGAGTTTTGAGGATAGTTGACTTTTGGCAATTTTGGAAAAATGCCCAACTTCAACAATGCATAACTTCTTCAATTTTGAACTTTTGGAGGTGTTCTTAAACTTTTTAGAAACCTTGAGATGTCCTATAACCAAACCTTTTGATCTCATCTCATTTTGATGTTCCATTCTCAAGCTATAAGCTTTGGAAAAAAAGATGTTTTTGTTGACTTTCAAAAATGACCTATAATGTCCAAATTTGTAACTTTTTATGAGAGTATTTCTTGATCTTGGAGTGTGAAGATGGATTGTATGTAATTGCATCCTCTTCAAAATGAGCTTTGGATGGGTCATTTCTCATAAAGTATGTGAAAGTTATGCTTGGTCAAAGTTGAGTTGACGTTTCCTGCAAAACCCTAATTTAGCAACTTTTGAATCTTGATGAATCTTGAGCAATCCTTGATGAATCATGATCAACCATTGATCAAATGATGAATTATCCTTAAAAATTATAATGTTAACAAAAAATATTGAGGTTTGACTGTATTTGGGACACAGTTGACTTTTGCCCTAGCACAATCGACTTTTAGGCCTCTTGAGCAATTGACTGACCAAACTTCCTCTGCAAGGCTTGAAATTTGACATGGGTGAACTTAAGAACATATTAAGACATTGGGAAGAACTTGGGGACATTTGGATATGACGACCTTAGTGCAACACAAAACCCTAATCTTGACTTGACTGCCTTAGGAGGTGATTTGACTGTCCAACTCTTGAGTCATTTTGGGCAATTTGATGATCATTCTTGGCAAATCTTGAGAAATATGGGAGGGCAAATTTTGGGGTACAACAGTTTCCCCTATTCAATTTTCTTAAACCTGAGGATATAGATTGGCTTTGGAGCCTTTCGTGATCCAAAGGTGGAAGATAGTTGAACACTAGAGTGCCCAGAAATTTGCACTCGCATGGTGTAGTATCAATATTGTGAGGTAGGGAATGGGCTTACAGATGCCATTTGGAGATTGTTGGTAGGAGGATGGGCTTATAGATGCCATCTGCAGAAGTGTCGATCGCATAAGAGATTCCTTAGCGAGAACTTGCATACTTGTTGTTGTAGTCCGCTGGGGAAGTCTAACCTTTGTTGAGATTTAGGAACTCACCTGTACTTCAACTGAGAGAATGCCTCAGCTGAGTCTTAAGGACCTGTTCATAATTCAACTGGGGGAAACATCTTCATCAAGATCTAGGAATTGTCTCGTGCTCAATGGGAGTATATCGTTGAGGTTATAGAACTCGTCCACACTATGATGGAGGAAAACATCAAGATCTAGGAACTGACTCGTGCTCAGCGGGAGTATACCATTGAGGTTATAGTACTTGTCCACACTATGACATAGGGAAGCATCTTCATCAAGATCTAGGAACTGTCTCGTGCTCACCGGGAGTATATCGTTGAGGTTATAGAACTTGTCCACACTATGACGGAGGAAAACATCAAGACTAGGAACTGACTCGTGCTCACCGGGAGTATACTGTTGAGGTTATAGTACTCGTCCACACTATGACATAGGGAAGCATCTTCATCAAGATCTAGGAACTGTCTCGTGCTCACCGGGAGTATACCGTTGAGGTTATAGAACTTGTCCACACTATGACGGAGGAAAACATCAAGATCTAGGAACTGACTCGTGCTCACCAGGAGTATACCGTTGAGGTTATAGTACTCGTCCACACTATGACGTAGGGAAGCATCTTCATCAAGATCTAGGAACTGTCTCGTGCTCACCGGGAGTATACTGTTGAGGTTATAGAACTTGTCCACACTATTGAAATTTTGGCTGCATATACTCAATGTCACGTTCAATGTTATGACACCGTATCTGACTTACTATATGACAGTAAATACAAAAGCAATAAAGAACACAGTCAATTGTTTACCCAGTTCAGTGTGCAACAACACCTACTCTGGGGGCTACCAAGCCAGGGAGAGAATCCACTATAAGAGATGTTAATTCAGGAATAAACCAACCAGTTTATCTCCTTCACTTAAGACCTACCCAATGCAATTCTAATCTAAGTACAACTTAAACCTGAGTTCCTACTCACTCCCCCTCAATCACAGCAGTGATACATAAACCAATTTGACTTAAGAATTGATGAAGACACTCTTCAAAAACACACACTTGATTAAGCTTCACAGCTTTTTAATCAAGCAACACAATCACTCGTGCTTCACAGCTTTGAGTGATGCACACAACTAACTTGACTCTGCTTCACAGCTTTAGTCAAGGAACATTCAAACACTCTTGCTTCAAAGCTTTGAGTGCTACACAACCCTTACAAATAGAAACCTATTCCAAGGCACTTATCACAATGATAATTGCTTGGAGTACAATAAATCTATACAGATTACAAATTGATCTTCTAATCAATCAGCAGCGATCCTTGAAAAACAGCAGCTCTGTTGAATATATAGCAGCTGCAACTTCAGTTAGGGTTTCCAAAAACCTAGGGTTAATTCCGTTTGACCTAAAGACCAGGTCACAGGACTTTATTAACCAGGTTAGGGTTGAGCTAGGTTATCCCTCAGAAAACGCAGGATTCTGTTCAAGAAGGACTGAGTTATTTCCTGAAAAAACTCAGACTTATCCAATCCTGCAATCCTGTTAGTTCAGAACAGGATGTCATAACATCTGTTATGACATCTGAGAAAACCTGTCTACTGATTCAGCAAAATGTGATCATTTTGCAAAATGCTCAGATACACACTTATAAACATCAGTATTACAATTACAATATTTTTCTGCAAAGGTACCTAATGAGTTAGTACAACCTGAACTAGAATGTTATGACATCAGTCATGACATTCACACATACACTTGGGATTTACCAAAAATGCAAGCCAATACCTAAACACCTACAAACTCCCCCTTTGGCAGATTTTTGGCTAAAGTCCCTAAACAATCAGAGATAGATAGCAGCAGAAATAAGTGACAGCAGAAAAATAGAACACAGAATGTTAAGTACTAATTAAGCAAGTACCAAAATATTCTCCCCCTCTTTAGCCACAAATGGGCCAAAGATACATGTTCATAAAATTATACAGTTATCCAAAACAAACTAGTAAGAGCAGCAGCAGCAGACAACAGCAGAACACACTTCCAAACTCCACCAGCAACACCACCAAGCAGCAATCAACCTTCAAGTACTGTCATCAGACTCAGAGGAGCTAGTTTCTTCAATGTTGAGCTGTCCTTCAGCTTCTACACCTTCTTCCCTTTTGCTTTCTTCAGCTTCCTCCTTTTCTAGCCTGGCAATTAGAATTTCTAGGGTCCTTTTTCTAGCATCCAGCTCTTTGCAAGTTTCTTTTAAAACACCTATGACATCTGATTTCTTGGACTGGGTCTTTACAGACGATGTCTCAGCTGATGTTATGACAATGTCTGGAGCATGAGATCCCTGAAACAATTTGTAGTGCAGGCCAAGGGCAGGAGCTCTTTTGCAGACTGTATCTCTTGCCACAAGGATATCAGGGAATTGTGCAAGGATGATTCCACAAAGGAGGGAGGGAAAGGCAATTGGTCCTTTGACAGCATAACTGCCAGCATGCTTTAAGGTTTGTTCAAAGATGTACCTTCCATAGTCAAAGGCAGTCTTGGTTCCTACAGCATAGATGAATCTCCCCAATCCTGTGGAGATAGTTGATTTGTGATTTGTAGGCACCCAGTTTGCTGCACCTATTTTATGCAAGATGGCAAATTTCATGCTGAGTTTACTAGCATTCAGCTTCCCTTTCAATGGCCAGCACTTTACTTGCCTGGCTGTGATGGTTAGACAAACTTCATTGTTAGTTGCCTCTAGATCAGGACAGTCCTTATTTGTTCTTCCAAGAAACTTGTTGATTTCTGATGGAGAGAACTTGACCCTTCTTCCTCTAACAAAGACACTTTCAAAGTCAGCTGACCTTCCATCAGCACAATCATTTGACAAGTTCACTACAAACTCCTTAACCAGATTTTCATAACATTTGTTAAACTTCATCACTGTCTTCACTAGCCCAGCATTCTTGATCAGATCCATGATGTCTTTGCACTCCAAGGCATCATTGTTGAGTTCTCTCTCCAAGGATATTCTCTTTAAGCAAACATACTTCCATCTGTTTGCATTGTCAGGATGATGAAAGGAGATGTTGTCTGTTGGCACTTCAGGCACTCTAGCAATCTTGCTGGAGGGGAGCTTCCTTCTGATGGGAGTTTCTTCAATATCAATCTCAAATTCTGATTCATCATCAGAATCAGAAGTTTCAGGTTCTTTACTTTTCTTAGAGATTGGTTGTCTAGCAGTCTGCACCTGTGCCTTCTTCCCTTTTGTCTGAATACTTTTCTCAGCCATCCCTTCAGCCTTGGATTTCTTTGCATCAGGTTTATCATTCTGACTACTCTTTCTTTTCATCAATCTCCTAGCAATGCTAGGGTTCACATTAGCAATCAGTTCATTATCTGAGTAATCATCCACATCAATGATAGGTGGATCAGCAGCCTTTTCAGAGGGGTTCTGAATGTTGTCTTTTGGTGTCACAACATCCTCAGTGACATCTACATTTTCAGAACCTTCCACATTTGGACTTTCTGATTGATTTAAAGGGATAGAAATCCCCGGTACAGATTGGTTGCCACTCAGAATGCTAGTAACCAGCCTAGCAATAGCTTGGTGTACTTGAACTGATCCTTCTCTATTAGGTACAGAAGACGAAGGATGAGAAGAATTACCAGAGGCTGTAGCTTGAGCTCTTCCTGCATGTCTGGTTCTGAGCTTTTTGACTCTGGCTGGGTCAGTTGCCATCTCCCTGAGAGGAGTGACCTCAAGGACTTCAGATTCTATGCATGTAGTGATTGCCCTAGAATCTTGATCAGATGATGCCGATGATGAGGAAGACGAAGCCGCCATGGTGGAAGACGATGTCTGAGACATTTTGATTGACTTTGAGTAATAGTAGCAGTTTGAGAAAAATCTTTGATTGGGAGGAGGAAACAGGTTGCAAGGATGAGAGAGGTAGGGGGTAAAAGGGAGTCTCTTCAACTTCTTAAAGCTTTTGAAGGAATTGTGAAAGAATATGATTAACCCACTAAATATAGACTTAATAAAATTAATCCCTTCAACCTTTGTTTTAAGCAAAACTAATTGCTATAATTTCTCATGTTGGTGAATACCCAACCTGCCCCTCAAATTTTCAAGTTTATTTCCAACAAGAGCCTTGGTAGAAGAATCAGTCAGCTGAAGCTTAGAGAATCTGTGTTCCAGTTTAAATGACTTCTTCTCTTCAAAGTCAATAGGGTTCAAGGAAATGTTGAATGTTTTCAGATTGTCACAACATAATGTCACAACATCTTGAGTAACATTGTACTCAGGGAGCATCTGCTTTGACCAGATGTTTTGAGAACAGAATTTATGAGACTTGTTATTTCCAACATCCTTGTCAAGATGTCTTAAGGTTCTGACAACACATTCTCCTTCAAGTTTATTTCCCACATCACATATATTATCAGCCTGTAGTTTTGGAGTTCTTCTGACGGCTTCCATAGCTTTTTTCATTCTTCCAAGCTTATGCTGCCACAGTTTCATCTCTTTTTCTTCTTTGATGATTTGACACATAGTGGAGATATCAGTGTTCTCAGGCTGCCACACGTAGCAGTTATCTTTGGATTTGATTCCCCTCATTACAACATCTAGTTTTTCATTAAATACTAGACATTCAGATCTTGAGAAGTTGACCATGAATCCTAGATCACATAATTGACTGATACTAATGAGATTAGTAGTCAACCCTTTTACCAGCAGTACTTTATTCAGACTTGGAACTCCAGGGCAGTCCAAATTACCAACTCCTTTGACTTCACCTTTAGCACCATCTCCAAAGGTCACAAAACTGGTGGTGTGAGGCATAACATTATTGAGGAGATTTTTGAATCCAGTCATGTGTCTGGAACATCCACTGTCAAAGTACCAATCTTCCTTTGCAGAGACCCTCAGGGAAGTGTGAGCTATCAGTGCAACAGCCTTTTTCTTCCATTTAGGAACATGAAGTACCTTTTTAGACTTAGGTTTGACACCTGAGTTCTGATTAGGATATCCATGTAGTCTGAAGCAGAAGGGCTTTATGTGACCATATCTCCCACAATGATGACATTTCCATCTTTGGTACCTCTTCTTCATATGTCTCTGCCCCTGATGTTGAGAGTTGTGTTGAGACATCCGTTTTGACATTTGCTTACCAGTACCAGATTTCTTTGCTTCCACAAATCCTAGTCCAGATTTATTTCCCATATTTTGTCCAGCCTGAAGGATCTCTTCCAATCTGTCTGTTCCATTGGTCAACATCTTGACAGATTTGGTCATTTGATTCAGTTATGAGTTCAGCAGTTGAACTTCTCCTTCTAAATGACTTATAGTTTCAAGATTTGCCCTCTTTTCAGCCTCCAGCTTTATAATGAGTTTTGATTGTTTCTCATTCTGCACACAGACTTCAGCACTTCTGATACACAATTTCTTGTAGGTATCAGCCAGTTCTTCAAATGTCACTTCTTCATCACTAGTGTCACTTTCAGAAGTACAAACACTAGTTAGGGCAGTAACTAGTTTGGCAGATTCTTCTTCAGAATTACTTTCTGAATCATAGTCAGACCAAGTAACAGTCATTCCTTTCTTTTGCTTCTTAAGAAAGGTAGGACATTCAGCTCGAATATGTCCATATCCTTCACATCCATGGCATTGAATACCTCTGCCTTGGTTTCCCTTATCTTCTGACCTTGGTCTTCTGCTGGAACTGTCAATGTCAGAGGGAATGTTATGAACATTAGACCTTGACTTTGGGTCCATTCTTTTGATGAGCCTGTTGAACTGTCTTCCAAGCATGGCAATAGCTTCTGATATGTTTTCTTCTTCATCCTCCTTGTATTCAACATCAGTGTTGGATACAAGTGCTATGCTTTTGTTCTTCTTGTCACCATTATCAGTGATCCCCATCTCAAAAGTCTGAAGAGACCCAATAAGTTCATCCACTTTCAACTTGCTAATGTCCTGGGCTTCCTCTATGGCAGTTACCTTCATTGCAAATCTTTTAGGCAAGGATCTGAGAATCTTCCTCACCAGTTTTTCTTCTGACATCTTTTCTCCCAGTGCTCCTGAGGTGTTGGCAATCTCCAAGATGTTCATGTGAAACTCATGAATGGTTTCATCTTCCATCATTTTTAGATTCTCAAATTTGGTGGTCAACATCTGAAGCCTTGACATTTTTACTTTGGAAGTTCCCTCATGAGTAGTTTTGAGAGTGTCCCAAACTTCCTTGGCCAGTTCATATTGATGTACTAGTCTGAAAATGTTTCTATCAATTCCATTGAACAAGGAATTTAAAGCTTTTGAATTTCCCAGAGCTAACTCATCTTCTTCTTTACTCCAATCTTCCTCAGGCTTCAGACTGATTGTCCCATCTATCTCAGTTATGGTGGGATGAATCCATCCTTTGTCAGCAGCTCTCCAAGCCTTTTTGTCCAGAGATTTTAGGAAGGCAATCATACGAGGTTTCCAGTAGTCATAATTAGTTCCATCCAGAATGGGTGGTCTATTTCCAAAAACTCCTTCTTTGTCCATAGAGCCAGAAAGTGATATCCCTAGATCTCACCCAGTAATACAGGCAGGGTGCCTGCTCTGATGCCAATTGAAATTCTGGCTGCAGATACTCAATGTCACATTCAATGTTATGACACCGTATCTGACTTACTATATGACAGTAAATACAAAAGCAATAAAGAACACAGTCAATTGTTTACCCAGTTCAGTGTGCAACAACACCTACTCTGGGGGCTACCAAGCCAGGGAGAGAATCCACTATAAGAGATGTTAATTCAGGAATAAACCAACCAGTTTATCTCCTTCACTTAAGACCTACCCAATGCAATTCTAATCTAAGTACAACTTAAACCTGAGTTCCTACTCACTCCCCCTCAATCACAGCAGTGATACATAAACCAATTTGACTTAAGAATTGATGAAGACACTCTTCAAAAACACACACTTGATTAAGCTTCACAGCTTTTTAATCAAGCAACACAATCACTCGTGCTTCACAGCTTTGAGTGATACACACAACTAACTTGACTCTGCTTCACAGCTTTAGTCAAGGAACATTCAAACACTCTTGCTTCGAAGCTTTGAGTGCTACACAACCCTTACAAATAGAAACCTATTCCAAGGCACTTATCACAATGATAATTGCTTGGAGTACAATAAATCTATACAGATTACAAATTGATCTTCTAATCAATCAGCAGCGATCCTTGAAAAACAGCAGCTCTGTTGAATATATAGCAGCTGCAACTTCAGTTAGGGTTTCCAAAAACCTAGGGTTAATTCCGTTTGACCTAAAGACCAGGTCACATGACTTTATTAACCAGGTTAGGGTTGAGCTAGGTTATCCCTCAGAAAACGCAGGATTCTGTTCAAGAAGGACTGAGTTATTTCCTGAAAAAACTCAGACTTATCCAATCCTGCAATCCTGTTAGTTCAGAACAGGATGTCATAACATCTGTTATGACATCTGAGAAAACCTGTCTACTGATTCAGCAAAATGTGATCATTTTGCAAAATGCTCAGATACACACTTATAAACATCAGTATTACAATTACAATATTTTTCTGCAAAGGTACCTAATGAGTCAGTACAACCTGAACTAGAATGTTATGACATCAGTCATGACATTCACACATACACTTGGGATTTACCAAAAATGCAAGCCAATACCTAAACACCTACAACTATGACGGAGGAAAACATCAAGATCTAGGAACTGACTCGTGCTCACCGGGAGTATACCGTTGAGGTTATAGTACTCGTCCACACTATGACGTAGGGAAGCATCTTCATCAATATCTAGGAACTGTCTCGTGCTCACCGGGAGTATACCGTTGAGGTTATAGAACTTGTCCACACTATGACGGAGGAAAACATCAAGATCTAGGAACTGACTCGTGCTCACTGGGAGTATACCGTTGAGGTTATAGTACTCGTCCACACTATGACATAGGGAAGCATCTTCATCAAGATCTAGGAACTGTCTCGTGCTCATCGGGAGTATACCGTTGAGGTTATAGAACTTGTCCACACTATGACGGAGGAAAACATCAAGATCTAGGAACTGACTCGTGCTCACCGGGAGTATACTATTGAGGTTATAGTACTCATCCACACTATGACGTAGAGAAATTGTCGAGATTGAGAACCTTATCTGAAATTCAACCGAGGATAATTCAATTGAGATTTAAGAACTGGTCAGATCTTCGACTAAGCTGAGAACTTAACTGCATTTTTCCTGAAAGGTAAAGGTCAGTCACATGCAATGCATGAGATGAATCAAGCAATGATGTTCTCAACATAAATGAGATTGTATGGTATGATGCGTACATGCATGTATTATGATGTATGGAAATGTGATGTTTTAGCTGGGGAAAATAAATCCCGGAGCCACTGGAGAATAGAGTTGAGTTCTTCGTTTCCGCTGGGGATGATGAACGAAGATGATTGTGAGAATAAACTTGTAGGAGAAAAGAACTCTGTTGGGGAATAAACTTGATGAAGAGATTACTCTGAGGGGAATTACTCTGTGGGGAAGAGACGTTCTGTTGAAGATTTTAACGATAACTCCGTTGGGGATTCTGTTGATAAGCTCTGTTGGGGATTTTAATGATGAACTCCGCTGGGGATAGAAAGAACTTCGCTGGGGATGATCTTTCAGTGGCAACTTGCTGAGGATAATCCAGTTAGACTCTTGTGGGGGATAAACTCTGAATTTGGCTGAGGAGACTTATTTGTGCTTCGCAGGGGATAAGCTTCCAGAATCTACTGGGTAAGATGATTCAATTCTGGCGGGGAAGCTTTTTTTAAACTGCACTGGGAAAATGACTCCACTAGGGGTATCTTGTATTTCGCCGAGGAATATTCTTATATTCTATTGAAGAATATTAAGACTGTCGGGGATGCTCTTATACTTGTTGTGGAATACCTTTATACTCCGCTGGGGAATATTAAGATCTTCTGGGGATACCAAGCCTTTTCGGGGCTGATGGTAGACTAGCTCTGCTTGGGAAGAGTATTGCTGATTCATCCATAGTTGCAAGTCTCAGCTGAGAGATCTACCATTACTGTTTTGCTCTACGGGGAGTGACGGTATCTTGGTCACATTCTTTAGCTGAATCTACCTTGGTACCTTGGTGGATAGAGCAACTAGACATCTCGGACAATTTTTATTGCCTCTACTTCTGATATCACCCATAATTAGTCCTTTGTTTCGTATGTAAATATTTATGAGCGGTAATTAATGTCAGATGCATATATCAAAAATGAACATTGGACGTTCTTTGCAAAACAAAACAGATAAGGGAAAAACAGTTTGAAATTTGTCTGAAAATGAGTTTGTATTGATTTTGAAGTTTGGCCTGTAAATAGGCGTTTTGTACAAGAGGCTGACGTCCTAGTAAGAAAACGCCGCCGAACAAATATAATTTACACAATTTGTGAAAAGAAAACAAAACAGCTATGTGAATAATCCCACTGGGTTTCAACTCTGCTATTGCCTTTATATTTTCAAGCGTCTCATCACTTTGCCGCTTAGTTGAAGATGAATCTGATTGATTGGTGCCGTCTGAGGCTGATAGTTGATACCGAATTCTGGATGCAAGGTGATCCAATGAGACATAGCGTTACGCTTTAATCCCTAACTTTTGCCTGGACCGCCCTTTCGGGTTTTCAGTCCACCAGGATACCCATTTTTGCCCAAGCCGCCTTTTCAGGTTTTCGACTCGCCGGGTGTACAGATTTTTTTTTTCATCCCTTATTTTTGCCCGAACCCTTTTGGTTCACTGGGAAGCCCTTATTTTTTCCTAGGTCAGTCAACCTAGTGGGTCTTAGATTATGCGTAGTATCTTTTCACTATGTCTGCATTGACGGGGTGAGGAAGGTCGTCACCATTCATGGTGGTTAGAATCATTGCTCCTCCTGAGAAGATGTTCTTAACCACAAATGGACCTTCATAAGTAGGGGTCCATTTGCCCCTGGGATCACCTTGAGGCAAGATAATGCGCTTGATTACCAGGTCCCCAACTTGATACTCTTGTCGTCTGACTTTCTTATTAAATGCCTTGATCATCCGTTTTTGGTACGTATGACCATGACAAACAGCGATAATTCTTTTTTCTTCGATTAGATTCAGTTGATCAAATCGGGTCTGGATCCAGTCATCTTCACTCAAACCTGCATCCTTCATGATTCGAAGAGAGGGTATCTGAACTTCGATAGGCAAAACTGCCTCCATGCCATAAACCAAGGAATAGGGTGTTGCCCTGTTGACGTCCGTGCTGAGGTACGGTACCCATGAAGAGCAAATGGTAACATTTTGTGCCAGTCTTTGTATGTCACTGTCAACTTCTGCACAATCTTCTTAATGTTTTTATTTGCTGCTTCGACAGCCCCTTTCATCTTTGGTCGGTAGGGAGAAGAGTTATGATGCTGTATTTTGAATTGCTCGCAGAGCTCAATGATCATTTAGTTATTAAGATTGGTACCATTGTCCGTAATGATTCTCTCTGGTACACCGTATCGACAGATCAGGTTGTGCCGAATGAACCGTGCCACGACGTTCTTGGTTACGGTAGCAAAGGAAGCTGCTTCAACCCACTTCGTAAAGTAATCAATAGTTACAAGGATGAAGCGATGCCCGTTGGATGCTGTAGGTCTGATCTCGCCGATCATATCAATGCCCCACATTTCAAAAGGCCATGGTGTCGTCAAGACGTTTAGAGGAACTGGAGGTACGTGCACCTTATCAGCATAGACTTGGCACTTATGACATGTCCGAGAGTGCTGATAACAGTCAGCTTCCATAGTGGACCAGTAATATCCTGCCCGAAGGATTTTCTTTGCCATGGTATGTCCACTGGAATGAGTTCCGAAAGTACCTTCATGCGGCTATGCCATGATCGCTTCTGCTTCAGTCTTATCCACACAACGTAGTAAGGTTGAATCATGGTTACGCTTGTAGAGAATGCCATTGCTGATGAAGAACTTTGTCGCGAATCTTCTCAAAAACTTCTTGTCATTAACAGATGCACCCTCGGGGTACTCCTGAACTTCAAGGTACCTCTTCACTTCATGATACCAGGGCTTTTCTGTCACCTCTTCAGTCTCAAGATCACAGTAATGTGCAGGTTCGTCCAATTTCCAAATAATGATTTGGGGGGTCTCGTTGTCCCATTTGACTTTGAACATAGAAGACATTGTGGCTAACGCATCCGCCAACTGATTCTCTTCTCTAGGGAAGTGTTCAAAGGTTATCTCCTCGAAATGGGGAAGCACCGTCAACACATACTCCTTGTAGGGAATAAGATTTGGGTGTTTCGTATCCCACTCGCCTTTGATCTAACTGATCACGAGAGTGGAATCTCCAAAGACACTCGGAAACTTAATCCTTAGGTTAATTGTTGCTCGAAGACCCATGATGCATGCTTCATACTCCGCCATGTTGTTGGTGCAGTTGAAACATAATCGGGCGGTAAACGGAGTATGAGAGCCTTTAGGAGATATGATCACGGTTCCAATGCCATTACCCAAAGCATTTGAAGCTCCATCAAAGTACATAGACCATCGGGATCCTTCCTCAGGTCCTTCATCCAGTCCAGGTGTCTTACAATCAGTCACTACCACGATATTCTCGTCCGAAAATTCAAAGTTCATAGACTGGTAATCATCCACTGCCTGATGTGCCAAATGATCTGCCAATACACTTCCCTTGATTGCTTTTTGAGTCGTGTACTGGATGTCATACTCAGTCAATATCATCTGCCATCTTGCTATTCTTCCGGACAAGGCAGGCTTTTCGAAGATATACTTGATTGGATCCATCTTTGAGATCAACAGAGTAGTGTGAGTCAGCATATACTGTCTCAGCCGGCGAGCAGCCCATGCCAAAGCGCAACAAGTTTTCTCGAGCAGTGAGTATCGGGTCTCACAGTCGATAAACGTTTTGCTAAGGTAATAAATAGCATGCTCTTTTCGGCCAGACTCGTCATGCTGCCCCAGCACACACCCCATTGAGTTGTTAAGTACCGTCAAGTATAAAATCAAAGGTCTCCCTTCAACTGGTGGCATAAGAATGGGTGGCTCCTGGAGATACTCTTTTATTCTTTCGAAAGCGGCCTGGCATTCATCGTTCCAACGTACCACCTGATCTTTCTTCAATAACTTGAAGATTAGCTCACAAGTAACAGTTAGGTGTGAGATGAATCGGGCAATGTAGTTCAGTCGTCCTAGAAAGCCTCGGACCTCCTTATCTGTCTTGGGAGCTGGTATCTCTTGTATGGCTTTCACTTTGGCAGGGTCCACTTGAATACCTTTGTCGCTCACGACGAAACCCAGCAGCTTACCAGACCTTACCCCGAAGGTGCACTTGTTCGGGTTCAATCTCAGTTTGTACAACTTCAATCTGTCAAACAGCTTCTATAGATGGTCAAGGTGTTCCTCCTCAGTCTGGGACCTCGCAATCATATCGTCGACGTATACTTCAATCTCATGATGGATCATATCATGAAACAAAGCAACCATGGCATGTTGATACGTTGCCCCAGCATTTTTCAACCCAAAAGGCATGACCTTGTAACAAAAGGTGCCCTACTGAGTAACAAAAGTGGTTTTCTCCATATCTTTGGGAGCCATCTTTATCTGATTATAACCGGAGAAACCGTCCATGAAGGAGAATACCTTGTGCTGAGCATTATTGTCAACCAGAACATCAATATGAGGTAGAGGGAAGTCATCCTTGGGACTGGCCCTGTTCAAATCCCTATAGTCAACACACATTCGTACCTTACCATCTTTCTTCGGTACCGGAACCACATTGGCAACCCATTTAGGGTAAGAAGTCACTGCTAGAAAACTGACGTCAAACTGTTTCATAACTTCGGCCTTGATTTTCTCAAACATCTCTGGGCGCATACGGTGAACCTTTTGTTTCACGGGAGGGCAGTCTTCCTTGGTAGGCAGGCGATGAACCACAATGTTAGTATCTAACCCAGGCATATCTTCGTAAGACCAGGCAAAGATCTCAACGTAGTCACGCAGCATCTGAATTAACCATTGTTTCACACTAAGCTCCAGATTTGCACCGATCTTGACTTCCTTCTTGTCTATTTCAGTACCCAGATTCACCGTTTCCACTGGCTCTTCGTGTGACTGAATGGCCCTCTCTTCTTGGAGTAGCAATCTTGCAAGTTCGACCGGCACTTCACAATCATCTTCACCTTTGTCTTCGGCTAAGTTGATCGGATTTTCGAAGTCATAACTGGCAGTAGCAGAGTCGTTACCAGTGAGATCCAGAGTGGATTGAGACCTGTATATGTGAGTGTGTGTAAAATAGCTGTTTTGCAAAATATAATAAAGAAAAACAAAGAGCGCAAAATTTGAAATGCAAGAAACGTTCAATGCTTTTATTAATGATATATGAAATGACACACAGAAGCCCTCACAAATGAAGCCACGGTGCCCTGGGTAAGACACCGGGCCATAAAGTTTCAAAGCATTGTTTGTTACAAATTCAAAACAAAGAGTTCATTACTGGGTAATAAAAGTAATAGGGATAAAGTCCTTTGCAGTCTAGTTGCTTGGTCCACCGTTGGTCGTAGGATACATCCAACTGTCGAATTCAGACTCTTCCACGTCATCTTCAATGGCATTTACTCCCGAGTTGCTGATGAACACATGAGGTCTTCCAATCCTTGCACTACGAACAACCCTTTGAGCTTCTTCAGTGAAACCCAAACCAAACTTGTTAGTCTTCTGAGTGAAATCAGGAAGTCGGCCCCAGTTTTCACACTCACCCTTCTCAATAACGGCCCGAGCATCCTTTAAGGAAGCCATCTTCATAGGAGGATCTTCAATCACAGTCTCAGCTAATGTCAGTGTTTGAGGAACTTCTTCAAAGTGATGAAATGGGGTCTCAATGAATTCCCCATCCATCTCTACGTACCAGAACGAGTTGAGGTGGCTGACCATATACTCTTCCTCCCCTTGAACTATCACAATCTTCCCTCTGACCGGGTATTTCAGCTTCTGATGGAGCGTTGAGGTTACGGCCCCAGCTTTGTGGATCCGTGGACGACCCAACAAACAGGAATAGGATGGCCGAATGTCCATCACGTAGAATGTAGAATTGAAGACCTGAGAACCAACTTTAATTGGAATATCAACCTCACCATGCACCATCCTTTTAGACCCGTCAAAGGCCCTGACTATGATGTTACTTGGTTTCAGCTCCAACCCTTCACAATCCAACCTGTCTAGAGCTTTCTTGGGAAAGACGTTCAATGAGGAACCAGTGTCAACCAACATATGTGCAAGAGTAGTGCCACTGCATTCAATGCAGACATGCAAGGCATCATTGTGGTTCTTCCCTTTAGCAGTCAGATCAGCGTCGGAGAAACCCAAACCATTATCGGCAGTTAAATTGGCCACACAATCGGTAAACTGATCAGCTGATGTCTCTTGTGGCACGTGGGCAGTTTTCAGGAAGGTAATCAGGGCCTTGGCATGGGCCTCTGAACACAACAGCAGTGACAACATAGAAATCTTGGATGGGGTTTACCCCAGCTGCTCAACTACGTTATAATCACTCTTCTTAATAATCTTCAAAATCTCTTCCATCTCCTGTTTGGAAGCTTCAACAGTAATTGTCTTCGGTGCCTCCGTCTGGGCAGGCACATCAGTGGTGATTGTAATTGCAAGCTTCTCAAGTCATATTTAAAGCATGTGTTTTGATGAAGACAACATGGACATCAAGTTTCAAAGGATGTGCAAAAAGCTTATCAACATCAAATTAAAGTCTTGAAGATTATTGAAGAATTATTAAAGAAATCATCAAATGTCAATATGGTATAAATAATTCTTAAAACCTTGAATATAGATGTTCACAATATGCATTCATCAACATATACATATTCCATAACTTTAACATCAAGAAAACTTTGTTTGAAATATCTTCCAAAATGTATTTTTGAAAATAAACCTTTAGGAACCGGTTCCTCCCTAACAGGGAACCGGGTTCCAGCTTTTCTCAAAAAACATGTCCCTGGATTTTGTACCAGGAACCGGGTTGTACCAATAGGGGAATCGGTTCCTGCATGATAAATTTGAATTCCAACTTATAACGTTCACTAAGAACCGGGTTCTGTCAGTGTCGGAACCGGTTCCTAGCGAACCAATGCAGCTTTTACTTTGTTTTTTGAACATTTTTCAAGTGGTATCTTTTCATGAATGCATTGCAACTTTTCATATGAATTGGCATGAATGAAGAGGTTCTTACAACTTTATAAAATGCAGATTTTTTCAGATTTCAAAAAACAAGAACACATATAACATTTTTCAAACAATGTTCAATACTTCAATTTTAAAATTAACAAATATACTTCTTCATTAACAATTTTCTCTTTTACTCACATTTGAATTTAAACTTTCATGTGTTCATAATTTTGTGAAACTTGCCATATACACTTTCATTATCATTTCAAGTTTCATACATACATTGTGAACATTTATATACATTGTTAAGAATTGTTTTTATCTTGAAGAAGAAGATCAATTGAAGATTGATAAAGCTCTCCATATACTTCAAAATTAATCATTGTATTACTTAAAGATTTTCCCTTACTATCCAGGATTGTTGGAAGTAAGTGTTGTAATTTGAAGAGGATTGTTCTTCATTCACATTAGTGTTTGTTTGGTCTTAAAGGTGTTAAGAACCTTTGATCACCCTATAGGTTAGATAGTAAGCATAGGCTGTACAATCATTCTAACTATAGTGAAATCTCTTTCGTGTTGGAAAGGGGACTGGAGTACTCTCGGATTGTGAGGGGAACCAGGATATATCACCGTGTTCTTTACTTTTCTGCATTTATCGCTTTCATCACCATAATTAGGAAAAGATAAAGATATAATCAAAACCTTCAAATACTTAACCAAAAATTACTACCAAGCATTCTCATAAAACCGAATAAATTTTATAAGACCTAATTCACCCCCCCCCCCCCCCTCTTAGGCACTCTGAGACTTACAATTGGCATCAGAGCAAGTTATAGGTAACTTGTTCCTAAAGATCCAGAATGGCTTCCGCAAATCATCAACCAGTCTTCAGAGATGGTGGTAGTAACAACAAGCCTCCTCTATTCTGTGGTGAATATTTTGACTTCTGGAAAATACGCATGAAGGCGCATTTAGAAGCACAAGGAGAGGAAGTATGGGATGCTGTTGAAAATGGTCCATTTATCCCAATATCAGCAATCAATGGCATTGGTTCTGTAAAACTCAAAACTGCATGGGAGGACGATGATAAAAAGAAAGTTCTCTATGACAAAAAGGCAATAAACCTTCTTCTAGGTGCACTCAGCATGGACGAATTTTTCCGTGTCTCGAACTTCAAGACAGCAAAAGAAATATGGGATACCCTGGTTCAAACTCATGAAGGAACGGCTGAGGTAAAAAGATCAAGGCTAAATACCTTGAGTCAAGAATATGAACTATTTCGAATGCAGCCTGGAGAATCCATTCTTGACTTACAAAAGAGATTTGTGCATTTGAAAAATCACTTAAATGCTCTTGGTAAAACCTTAACAAATGATGAACTCAACTTGAAAATCCTTAGATCATTGACTAGGGAATGGCAACCAAAGGTAACGGCAATCTCGGAAAAGAAGAGTCTCTCCTCAATGACTTCCGCTACATTATTTAGCAAACTTCAAGAATATGAAACGGAACTCGGTAGACTTGAAAAACATGAAAATTTAGAGAAGAAATCCAAAGGCATTGCCTTGAAAGTTGATTCAAAGGAAAGTCAAGATAAAGATGCATCGGAGGAAGATGAAAACTTCTTGCTTCTTGTAAAAAGGTTAGGAAAATATTTTGGTCATAAAAATAATCTTCATAATGCTAACTTTGTCAAGAGGAAGAAATTTTATAATCATAAAGATAAAGAAGCCTCCATATCAACACAAGATGTCACATGTTATGAATGTGGAAAGCAAGGTCACATAAAGCCGGATTGTCCAAAACTCTCCAAGAAAAATGGATTCAAAGGCAAAAAGGAGTTCAAGAACAAAAAGGCTTATGTTGCATGGGAAGATAATGAGATAAGTTCTTCATCCGATTCGGAAAGCGAGGAATGTGCAAATCTAGCATTAATGGCTTCACATCACTCCGACAATGAAGAAGAGGTTAGTAATGAATTTAATCTTTTTGATGATGATGTTCAAGATGCTATTGATGAACTCTTGAAAGAATGCAAAAGTTTATACAAAAAGGTGTCAAATCAAGAAAAAGAACTTCTAAGTTGTTTAGAAAAAATTGACACCATGACTAAAGATTTTGATCTTCAAAAACAGAATTTTATTAAAGAAAAAGAAAACTTTGCATGCTCCAAGTGTGAATCAAATGTCTTTCAAATTGTTCAATTGAAAAGAGTCATTGAACGATATGAAAAAGGACAAATAGGATTGGAAGGATTACTAAGCCAACAACGTTATCCTAATGATAAAAGGGGTCTTGGTTATGTGAATTCTAAGAAACCAAGTAACAATCCCACTGTTTTTGTAAAGGCTAGTAATAGTTCCAATCCCAAGAAAGTTGAAAAGAAGCAAGTTGTTCATAATCATCAAAAGAAAAAGGCTAATGTATCGAAAAAGAAAACATTTCCTAAGAAGAAATCTTATCCTTCTAGATATAGAAGTAACTTTGAACCTACTTGTTTTTATTGTGGTATTAAAGGCCATACACCTAATGCTTGCTATGTTAGAAACTTTAGTATAGAAAGTGGGCATTATGTGTGGGTGAAAAAGGGAACTAACTATGAAGGACCCAAGGCAACTTGGGTACCTAACAAAGAATAATTTTTTTGTGTAGGTATGCTTGAAATCCACATCAAATGTTTGGTATCTTGATAGTGGATGTTCAAAGCATATGACAGGAGATGTACACCAATTTTCATATCTAGTACATAAAGCCAAAGGGTATGTCACCTATGGAGACAACACCAAAGGAAAGATTATTAGCGTTGGAATAGTTGGCACACTTCCATCCATTCAAATTGAGGATGTTCTCTATGTTGAAGGATTAAAGCACAATCTTCTTAGCATAAGTCAACTTTGAGATAGAGGGTTCAAGATCAAATTCAACAAAGATGAATGTCTCATTATGGATGAGGCAACCAATGAGGTAAAACTCAAAGGTATAAGAACTAACAATATTTTTATGATTACTTTAGATGATTTGTCTCTGAAGGTACAATGTCTTATGGTAAACAACAATGACGCTTGGTTATGGCACAAGAGGATCGCTCACATTCACATGGAGCACTTGAACAAATTGGTTAAGCATGACTTAGTTATTGGTCTACCAAAGATGAAGTTCATCAAGGACAAATTATGTAATGCATGCCAAAAGGGCAAACAGACCAAAACAACTTTCAAATCTAAGAATGTGGTGTCTACTACAAGACCACTACAATTGTTACACATGGATCTCTTTAGTCCATCAAGAACAAAAAGCTTGGAAAAGATCTTGGTATTTTGGATGAAGGTGATATCTAATGTTTCTCTTAAGATACTCTTCTTAATTTTTAAATGTATCTATTTCACTCTTTTTCCCCGTCCTTTTTGATGTTAACAAAGGGGGAGAAGAGTATGCATGTATGTTGTTTTGTTTCAAAGAAATTGCAGGCCCAAATAAATGTCAAACTCTCTCAAAAATTCAAATAATCATGGACTTAGGGGGAGCATACAATTTAGGGGGAGCCTTGCATTTGCTCAACATGTTCGCTACACAAAACAACATGAACATTTCAAGAAATCGTTTTCAAGACTTGGTTGTCATCATCAAAAAGGGGGAGAATGTAATTGCAAGCTTCTCAATTCATATTTAAAGCATGTGTTTTGATGAAGACAACATGGACATCAAGTTTCAAAGGATGTGCAAAAAGCTTATCAACATCAAATTAAAGTCTTGAAGATTATTGAAGAATTATTAAAGAAATCATCAAATGTCAATATGGTATAAATAATTCTTAAAACCTTGAATATAGATGTTCACAATATGCATTCATCAACATATACATATTCCATAACTTTAACATCAAGAAAAACTTTGTTTGAAATATCTTTCAAAATGTATTTTTGAAAATAAACCTTTAGGAACCGGTTCCTCCCTAACAGGGAACCGGGTTCCAGCTTTTCTCAAAAAACATGTCCCTGGATTTTGTACCAGGAACCGGCTTGTACCAATAGGGGAACCGGTTCCTGCGTGATAAATTTGAATTCCAACTTATAGCGTTCACTAAGAACCGGGTTCTGTCAGTGTCGGAACCGGTTCCTAGCGAACCAATGCAGCTTTTACTTTGTTTTTTGAACATTTTTCGAGTGGTATCTTTTCATGAATGCATTGCAACTTTTCATATGAATTGGCATGAATGAAGAGGTTCTTATAACTTTATAAAATGCAGATTTTTTCAGATTTCAAAAAACAAGAACACATATAACATTTTTCAAACAATGTTCAATACTTCAATTTTCAAATTAACAAATATACTTCTTCATTAACAATTTTCTCTTTTACTCACATTTGAATTTAAACTTTCATGTGTTCATAATTTTGTGAAACTTGCCATATACACTTTCATTATCATTTCAAGTTTCATACATACATTGTGAACATTTATATACATTGTTGAGAATTGTTTTTATCTTGAAGAAGAAGATCAATTGAAGATTGATAAAGCTCTCCATATACTTCAAAATTAATCATTGTATTACTTAAAGATTTTCCCTTACTATCCAGGATTGTTGGAAGTAAGTGTTGTGATTTGAAGAGGATTGTTCTTCATTCACATTAGTGTTTGTTTGGTCTTAAAGGTGTTAAGAACCTTTGATCACCCTATAGGTTAGATAGTAAGCATAGGTTGTACAATCATTCTAACTATAGTGAAATCTCTTTCGTGTTGGAAAGGGGACTGGAGTACTCTCAGATTGTGAGGGGAACTAGGATATATCACCGTGTTCTTTACTTTTCCGCATTTATCGCTTTCATCACCATAATCAGGAAAAGATAAAGATATAATCAAAACCTTCAAATACTTAACCAAAAATTACTACCAAGCATTCTCATAAAACCGAATAAATTTTATAAGACCTAATTCACCCCCCCTCCCCCTCTTAGGCACTCTGAGACTTACAGTGATCCCTTTGCCCCGAGCGTTAGATGACTCGACGACAGAGGTAGGACTAAGAACTTGATCAGGAATGGCAGTAGGGACACTTGCAGGTGTAATGACAACAGGTCTTCGGGCAGTTGGTGGAGCAATATCAGGTGAGAAAAGTCTACCGCTGTGGGTGACTTTAGCAGGTCCAGTAATGTTGTTGACGCCGGTATCAGCATCCAACTCTTGCTTAACGCCAAGAACATAAACATCTGCCCCATAGTGCCAAGGGACAGCTTTGTCAGAGGTGTAGGGGATGGGCCCCGGAACAGTGATGATTACAGGTGCGATCTTCAGAACGGGTGTAATTCTAACAGGCTTCCTCGAGGGATCCTTGGAAGAATTGTCGAGAATGGTAATAATGGAAACTTCTTCAGAATGAACGGATGGAACAGCAGTCTTCTCAAACAGGATCTCCCTGCTATCCATCAGGTTTTGGATACTTGACTTCAGCAATGGGCAACCAGTAGGTAAAACAGAACACATATGGCAACCTTCGCTACAGCCTGGAAATAAACCGGCTAGCAACAGGTTCTTCTTGACGGTCATCAGAGGGGTAACAATATCATCCACGGAAACTACAAACAAGTCTTCATCTATAGCATTTACTCCATTCTTGGGCATGGGAGCCTTCACAACATTAGGCCTCTCGGGCGCCTCAAACTCAATCTCCTTTGCATCAATCAAGTCTTGGACCTTGTTCTTTAAATCCCAACAATCATCCGTATTATGCCCTGGGCTCTCGGAGTGATAAGTGCAGCGGGCGTTAGGGTTATATCTTGGTGACGTTGTATTGGAATTCTTTGGAGCTTCTTTTATAGTCACCAGATTCGTCTTCAGCAACTGTGGCAGAATCTGAGACAAAGTCATGCTGAGACAGGTGAATTTCCTTCGAGGTCTCTCGTCCCTTTGTTGGTTGTGATGCTGAGGAGCACCAGCAGGTTTTGAAATAATAACCGCATTGATAGCTTGGCGGTGTTCAGGTCTATTCTGTCTTCTTGAACTGTAGACAGCACTGGACTCTTTCTTAAACGGTTTCTTCTCGGTGCTCGAGGAGGCACCCTTATGTATCTTCCCGGCCTTAATACCAGCTTCAATCCTCTCACCAGTCAAAATAAGATCTGTAAACCCAGTTGAAGAGCTTCCAATTAGATGGTTAAAGAATGGACCGGACAGGGTCCCCAAAAACATGTCAACAAGTTCACGATCAACCAAAGGTGGTTGCACCCTTCCGGCAAGGTCTCTCCACTTCTGCGCATACTATTTGAATCCTTCCCCTGTTCCTATTGACATACCCTGGAGTTGGGTACGCGTAGGAGCGAGGTCGGAGTTGTACTGATACCGCCTGTAGAATGCAGTAGCCAAATCTTCCCAGCTGCGGATACTGGCTCCGTCCAACTGATAGAACCACTCAAGCTGAGTCCCTGAGAGACTGTCTTGAAAGAAATGGATCCACAAGTTCTTATCAGCAGTGTAATGGTGGATCTTCCTCACATATGATCGGAGGTACAGCTTTGGACAGGAAGCTCCGTCATACTTTGCAAAGGCAAGTGCCTTGAACTTATGGGGAATCACCACCCCAGACGATATACCCAGATCTCCGAAGTCCAGACCGGGCACCTTCTGTATTTCCATAGCGCTCAAACGGTCTTTCAGCTGCTTGTACTTATCCTCAGCAGGAGGATATTGTTCTTCATCATAGTCCGTCTCGTTGTCGGAGACCATAGGGCTAGGAGCCCTCCTTTCTTGTGGACTATCTTTCCCTCCAAACGAGGTGGTCAGATCAACTTCATTCTGCAGCCCGTTTCCAAACCTGCATCCAGTGTTGAACAGGATGGTCCTCTTCTTCTTCTTCTTTTTCTCCTTCAAAATCAAGGTCTTCAGGTCCTGCTGACCCTTAGCTAGATTCATGAACAGCTCTTGAAACTGGGCATTCTGGGCCTGGAGGGCCTTGATAGCTTGCTCAGTTGAAGGTTCCGCAGACATGGTGATTGCTGAAATAAACAGCGAAGAAGATAAGAGACCTGTAATGGGGTACCTGTTTATAAAGTTAATGGGATGAAATGCGTATGATTTATGATTTCAAAGATAATCGGGATTCAAATTTGTAAACAAGAAAGGAAACACACTTTATTAGATTTGAACTTCAAAATTTAAATTGTTCAACAAATTGCCCTTAGGCGTTACAAAAATGGAAATACTTAAAAGTAAATGAAAATTGTAAAAGAAGTTATCAAAAAGTCCATCAATGCTCCCATGGTCTCTTCTTCTCAGTGCAGACATAATCATTCAGGATCCGCTCGTTCTCCAACTGTCTGGTCAGCTTCTGGATCTTCTGCTCTTGTTCATTGAACCTCTCCTGGTATGAATCCCGTTCATTCCTCAATTGTAACCAAGACCTCTTCAGTGTCCCAATATCAGTGGGCATATAAGGTTGGGGGATAGTTGGAGGAACCCCCTCTTCATCAGCAGCTTCAAGAGTAACAGGCCTGACAGCTTCGTATGGCATACCTAACTTCTGGGCACAGATGCGGACCTATCTGAGATATGGCTCCATTGGCAGAGAAGTTTTAGGTCCCAACTCATGTGGGTCAGATTTGTGAACTCTGTCCCAAGCCTTTATGACTCTACGATGCAGCTCGTCACTATCTCCCTGAAAATCAAAGATGATATGAGGCATCAACATCTTATGAGGCCCCTCTCTTATAGCTCTTCCAAACTGACGGAGAGCTAAGCATGGGTTGTAAGAAATCCCTCCATGGAGTCTGATCAATGGAACATTAGGATACTCTCCACAGCGATCAATCACAGTCACCTCATCCATACCTTTGAGAGTCCAGATAATGTCATCACTAGAAAGAGACATCATCCTATAAGCCCAGCCCATTCCTTCTTTGTTTTTCAGCACAGACTTAGGGAGGTGCAAAATAAACCACCTCGACAATAAAGGAACACACCACATCAAAGTTCCCCGCTTTCGGGCAGTACGAGCATAGAGCTGATGCAACATATCACCCAAGAGAGTGGGTACCGGATTCTGAGAGATGAAGATCTTTATAGCATTAATACCAACAAAAGTGTCAGGATTCGGAAATAATACCAGACCATAAATCAAGAGAGCCAGAATGTCCTCGTATGCCTTGAAGTCTAAGTTGTCCCAGAAGTAATTAGCTCTGTCAACCAAAAACTTAGTCAGAAAACCCTTAGCTCTGCTTCTAGTTTCCCAGTTAGCCATTACCTCCTCCTTGGTCAAGTGAAGGGCTGCAGCAATTTCTTCGGGTCTAGGAGTCTTTTCCCAACCAGTAAACGAAGTTTGCTCCAAAAAAGAGATACCAAGCAACTAAGAGAATTCTTCCAGGGTAGGGACCAGCTGGAAGTCTTGAAAGGTGAAACAATGGTATAACGGATCATAAAACTGGACCAGAACACTCATCATTTGTTCATCCAACTTTGAGGTGACCAAACTGAGAAGAGAACCATGCCTTCGGATGAAGGGAGTAGTGTCTGGTATCCTAACAACCAACTCTTTCAGCAGGGTAGGTACTTGGACAAAGTTAATCCAGATAGTATTCCTACGCATGGGCATCATGATGACCTACAAAATAGAGCAAAGATGAAACCCTCTTGTCCTTGAAATAGGTTAGTCCTTATGCAAAATGTATGCAATGTTATGATGTCATGATGTCATGGTAAAGGCACACCACAAGTATTCACAAAAAGCAAACATGGTAAAGGCACACAAGTCACATTGAGAGCCCTTAGATTTCAGGCTGGCATGAAGCTTAGGTACTACCCTCTTTCAGTTTCAGTTGGTTAAGACTTGTCCTAAAAATAGTAATCGGTTTCTAGAGGATCTCAATATCACTGACTACCCTCAATCGGTCATAATTCCAGTTTAGCAACATTTTCTTGCGGCCGGAATCATCGCGAGTGTTTAGTCTCAATGAGTGTAGCATACTGCTACTGTTCTATGGCCAAGTTGGTCAATTTAAGGTTCTAAGGTCAGTTGGTGCTTAATGACTCCTTATAAGACCCATATTCTCCTCGTTCCAACACAAGGGATATCGGTACAGACTAAGATGCCACACTAATGTAGCTACTGTTTCATCTGTATCAGTCTACGCCGTACAGATCCCTCACAGTTTATTGCTACTTACCTAAAGGGTATCCCCAGATCCGGGTTAGGATCTATAGAACTCCGATACAAGCCCACAAGATTAAAACATACAAAGCATACAATTGAAAACATAGTGATCTAATCCTAAGGTACACCTCACTTATATAGTATCCCCAGCAGAGTCGTCAGTTCTGTGTTCGGTGGGAATGAGAACTGACTGTTTTGGAATGCTGGTTCGCGTTTGCATTTGTTTTCGCAAAATGTCGCGGTAAGCAAGAGTCGCCACCGTCTTTTATTTTATCCAACAAGGAAAGGACAAAAGCACGGAAATATTCCTTTTTGAGATGTTTCTTGGGTTCAGGAGGTAGATTATAGAAAGGGAATGTGTTAGCACCCTTTCTATCTGTGGTTATCCACGGACTCTTAGGTACCTGCTCATTATGTTTTCAAAAGTTTGCTTTTCTTTGTGTTTGTGGGTTTGAAAAGAGTTTTTTTTGTTTGAAAGGGGTGTAAGTGCGAAAAGTTTTGTTTTGTTTTAAAAGGAGCAAGTACTTAAGAACCATCTACCTACTCAAAAAGGGATTAAACTGTACAAATGTCCTTTAAGACAATTCTATCCCACTATTGATGAGTAGGTAGCACCTTCATTGGAGTTTTCGGGTCAATTCGATTAAGGGACGTGTGGTCACTAAAGCAATGTTGGGACGCCTTAGCGGTAACCCTAATGTCTTAGATCATTTTATCTGAGGCAACCGTTTCGAGGCAACTTATGATCTTTGGACAAAAGGGAGACCTCTAAAATTTCTTAAACTCAATGACCACGTTCGAGGCAACCAAGTGAGGCGTACCCTAGGATTGGCATGTGCAAGTGTGTCAATTTTCAGTTATGTTATCTTTACATGTCATGGTGAGCTACTGTTGATTTTAAATTAAGATTGATCTCGTCATGCATAGCCTATTATTCAAACATCTAAAAGTTAATAGTTGCGGAATGTAAATTGCGGAAAATAAATCTAAGCTATTACAAGGCGTCGGGTATTTACATCACCAAAAACAAACCCTTGAAAATTAAATTGCGATAAGTAAATAAAAGCGATAAATAAAAGTCCTAAATTAAAACTATTACATCCTCGGAGCAATTACAATTATATGGATCAAAAATAATTCGCATGAGAAAAATTGAATCGGAGCGTCCTAGGGTTTTGACCCTTTTTATCAAATAAAACATATTTTTTTATTATTTTTTTTGAATTAAGAATTAAGTCTAAATTGAAAATGGAATTAATTAATTAAAAGAAAATATTTTTGAGTTTTTTTATTTTAATTAAGGAAATAAAGTTAGAAAGGTAAAAATATATCAAAACCCTAATTCTAAATCAATTTTAATTTATTGCAAAATATATTATCATTAAACCTAATTTAAAACTAAATTAATTGGTTAATTTTTATTTACAAAAATAAATAATGAAATTAGTAAATATTATTTTTTGGTGTTTTCTGATTTTATAAAAAAAGTTAGTTTGTTAATTAGTTGATTAAGATAATAATAATAATAATAATAATAATAATAAAAAGCAAAAAAATAGTGAAAAGAAATAAAAACATAAGCAAACTTTGGGGGGTGTTAGGCCTGAAGAAGGTGTTTGAGTTGCAATTTCTAGGCCCATCAAGCTTCAGCCTCGTTGGACTTTTTTGGATAGCCCACATGCTTGTTGACTCTGGCCTATGGTAGTCCTTCCATCTAGACCATTGGATCTGTTTTGCAAGCCACGTAGCCTTCAAGATCTGCAAGCGCATAGTGGTCCACTCTTTGAACGTCACATGGGAATACCTGAAGAAGAAAAATAAACAAGGTTTTGGGGGACCTGGGATTCGAACCCAGGTCCCAATGCTCATTGCCTGCACGCCCAACCAACCCAACTAACTTGATCATTCGTTATTGGAATAGGAACTAATTATAATATATGTAAATCAATTAATATGCTGGCAAAAATATAAAAAAAAACGCGCTTAAGATTTGAATTGGCCAATCACGCCATGACACATCTTCATCTTCTTCACAAATCCTGGTTCGATTACCTGTGGATTTTTATCCGCGGGAAGTTTCGTGGGATGGTTCTAAAATACTCCCTAGGCCACAAAAATGGAATCCAAGAGTACCACTGTACTCGTCTCACTCCCCTGAACTCATCCATGGCCAGTATTGGCCTTGATTTAACCTACACACAAAACGCCTAAAAAACATACACAAGAACCCTAGGTTCTGGATATGGGGTTAGAGGTCACGAACATAAAATCAAATAATGCAGTTTGCTTAGGAATTTAATGGTCAGTACAAATATGCAAGAAATTTGGCACAAAGATGCAGGAAAACTAAGTTACGATTCCATGTGTAGAGCAAAGTTCATGGAGACTTACAGTGCGTTATAGGCAGTGAAAGGCTTGGTTTTTGATTGGTCTCGCTTCAGGAGGTTGCTGGCAAGAGGGCTATGTTGTTCTTTTGGATTGAACTCGCCTCCAATATCGTTTTTGATCTCACACTTTTTCCAAGTTTTTTGCAAAGTGGTATGGCCGTTTCTGTAAGGTTTTGTGCGTGTTCTTGATTTGTGTGGCTTATGTGAATGTTATAGAGTGAATTAGGGTTGGCTTTTTTATCTGAAATCAAGTGCATTCGAGATTGAAGATTGGATTTTATCACCATTGAAAAACTTTCCAAAAATAAGCCAAATCTGAGATTTTGTGCTTGAATGAGCCTTGGCACGAGTTGGTTGGTTGTCACATGATATTTGCAAGCTGTACAAATCACAAAGATACCATTTCAATAATTTTTGGATTTTATTTGAATTAATATAGATTTAAAATGAATTAAATCAATAAAAATTAAATAAAATAGAAAAATAAGTGTTTGGTTATGAAATTAAAGATGGGACACGTGTGTGGCATGACAAGACTAAATCAAGTGAAAAAAAGTGGGCCCTTTTGTCAAAAATTGGAGTTTTTAGGATAGTTGACTTTTGGCAATTTTGGAAAAATGCCCAACTTCAACAATGCATAACTTCTTCAATTTTGAACTTTTGGAGGTGTTCTTGAACTTTTTAGAAACCTTGAGATGTCCTATAACCAACCCTTTTGATCTCATATCATTTTGATGTTCCATGCTCAAGTTATAAGCTTTGGCAAAAAAGGTGTTTTTGTTGACTTTCAAAAATGACCTATAATGTCCTAATTTTTAACTTTTTGTGAGAGTATTTCTTGATCTTTGAGTGTGAATATGGATTGTAGGTAATTGCATCCTCTTCAAAATGAGATTTGGATGGGTCATTTCTCATAAATTATGATAAAGTTATGCTTGGTCAAAGTTGAGTTGACTTTTCTTGCAAAACCCTAATTTAGCAACTTTTGAATCTTGATGAATCTTGAGCAATCCTTGATGAATCATGATGAACCCTTGATCAAATGATGAATTATCCTTCAAAATTAGAATGTTAACAAAAAATCTTGAGGTTTGACTGTATTTGGGACACAGTTGACTTTTGCCCTAGCACAATCGACTTTTAGGCCTCTTGAGCAATTGGCTGACCAAACTTCCTCTGCAAGGCTTGAAATTTGACATGGATGAACTTAAGAACATATTAAGACATTGGGAAGCACTTGGGGCCATTTGGATATGAGGACCTTAGTGCAACACAAAACCCTAATCTTGACTTGACTGTCCAACTCTTGAGTCATTTTGGGCAATTTGATGATCATTCTTGGCAAATCTTGAGAAATATGGGAGGAAAAATTTTGGCGTACAATAGCATATATCAAAAATGAACCATTGGACGTTCTTGCAAAACAAAACAGGAAAAAGAAAACAATTTTAAATTTCTTTGTGAAAATGAATTGTATTGATTTTGAAGTCGGCCTGTAAATAGGCGTTTTTTGCACAAGAGGCTGACGTCATAGTAAGAGAACACCGTAGAACAATAGAGTTTATATAATTTGTGTAAAATCAAGAAAAACAGTTATTTGAACAATCCCACTGGGTTCCAATTCTGCTATTGTCTTTATATCCTCAAGCATCTCATCACTTTGCTACTTGGTTGAAGGTAGATCATATTGATTAGTGTCGTCCGAGTTTGATAGTCGATACCGAAGTCTGGTTGCAAGGTGATCCAATGAGACATAGTGTTACGCTTTAATCCCTATTTTTTTCCTGGACCGCCCTTTCGGGTTTTCAGTCCACCGGGATACCCTTTTTTGCCCAAGCCGCCTTTTCAGGTTTTCGACTTGCCGGGTGTACAATTTTTTTCATTTTCATCCCTTATTTTTGCCCAAACCCTTTTGGTTCTCCGGGAAGCCCTTATTTTTGCCTAGGCCAATCAACCTAGCGGGTATTTGATTATGCGTAGTACTTTTTCACTATGTCTGCATTGACGGGGTGAGGAAGGTCGTCACCATCCATGGTGGTTAGAATCATGGCTCCTCTTGAGAACACGTTCTTAACCATAAATGGCCCTTCATACGCAGGGGTCCATTTGACCCTGGGATCACCTTGCGGCAGTATGATGCGCTTGATTACCATATCCCTAACTTGATACTCTTGTCGTCTAACTTTCTTGTTAAATGCCTTGATCATTCGCTTTTGATACGTCTGACCATGACAAATAGTAGTAAGTCTATTTTCGTCAATTAAGTTCAGATGATCAAGTCTGGTCTGAATCCAGTCGTCCTCGCTCAAACCTGCATCCTTCATAATCCTAAGAGAGGGTATTTGTACCTCAATAGGTAAGACTGCTTCCATGCCATACACCAAGGAGTAGGGCGTTATCCCTGTTGAAGTTTGTACTGAAGTTCGGTACCCATGAAGAGCAAACGGTAACATCTCGTGCGAGTCTTTGTATGTCACCGTCATCTTCTGAACAATCTTCTTGATGTTCTTATTAGATGCTTCAACAACCCCATTCATCTTCGGCTGGTAAGGAGAAGAGTTGTGATGTTGTATCTTGAACTGCTTGTAGAGCTCGGTGATCATCGTATTGTTGAGATTCATACTGTTATCTGTA
Source organism: Vicia faba (assembly GCA_948472305.1). Classification (NCBI taxonomy): domain Eukaryota; kingdom Viridiplantae; phylum Streptophyta; class Magnoliopsida; order Fabales; family Fabaceae; genus Vicia; species Vicia faba. The sequence goes on from OX451740.1 coordinate 899,132,145, forward strand.
ATGATCCTCTCTGGTACACCATATCGACAGATCAAATTATGCTGAATAAACCGTGCCACGACGTTCTTGGTCACTGTAGCAAATGAAGCTGCCTCAACCCATTTTGTAAAGTAACCAATTGCTACCAGGATGAAACGATGCCCGTTGGACGCAGTAGGTCTGATCTCACCAATCATATTGATGCCCCACATTACAAAAGGCAAAGGAGCTGTCAAGAAGTTTAGAGGGACTGGAGGTATGTGCACCTTATCAGTATAGACTTGACACTTATGACAGGTCCGAGAATGCTGATAACAATCGGCTTCCATGGTGGACCAATAATATCCTGCCCGTAGGATCTTTTTTGCCATGGTATGTCCACTGGAATGAGTTCCGAAATTACCTTCATGTAACTCTACCATAATCCTTTCTTCCTCGTTCTTATCCATACAACGCAGTAAGGTTGAGTCATGGTTACGCTTGTAAAAGATACCATTGCTGATGAAGAACTTCGCAGCGAACCTCCTCAGAAACTTCTTATCATTAACATATGCACCCATGGGATATTCCTGAGCCTTAAGATACCTCTTCACTTCATGAAACCAGAGTTTATCTGCTACCTCTTCAGTCTCAATGTCACAACAATGTACAGGTTCGTCCAGCCTCTCGATGGTAATCTGGGGAGCCTCATTGTCCCATCTTACCTTGAACATAGAAGACATGGTAGCTAGCGCGTCCGCTAACTGATTCTCCTCCCTGGGGAAATGTTCAAAGGTTATCTCCTCGAAGTGCGGAAGCAACGTCAACACTTACTCTTTGTAAGGAATAAGATTTGGGTGCTTCGTATCCCACTCGCCTTTGATCTGACTGATCACGAGAGCGAAATCTCCAAACACACTCAAGAACTTAATCCTTAGGTCAATAACTGCTCGAAGGCCCATGATGCATGCTTCATACTCTGCCATATTGTTGGTGCAGTTAAAACATAATCGGGCGGTGAACGGAGTATGACAGCCCTCAGGAGATATGATCACAGCACCAATGCCATTACCCAACGCGTTTGAAGCTCCATCAAAATACATAGACCATCAGGATCCCTCCTCAGGTCCTTCATCCGATCCAGGTATTTCACAGTCAGTCACCAACATGATGTTCTCATCCAGAAACTCGAAGTTCATAGACTGGTAATCATCCATGGCCTGATGCGCCAAATGACTCGCCAACACACTCCCCTTGATTGCTTTTTGGGTTGTGGATTGGATGTCATACTCAGTTAAGATCATCTGCCATCTTGTTATTCTTCCAGACAAGGCAGGCTTCTTGAAGATATACTTGATTGGATCCATCTTCGATATCAATAGAGTAGTGTGAGTAAGCATATACTGTCTCATCCAGAGAGCAGCCCATGCCAAAGCGTAACAAGTTTTCTCAAGCAGTGAGTATCGGGTCTCACAGTCGGTAAACTTTTTGTTAAGGTAATAAATAGCATGCTCTTTTTGGCCAGACTCGTCATGCTGCCCCAGCACGCACCCCATTGAATTGTCGAGTACTGTCAAGTATAAGATCAGAGGTCTCCCTTCAACTGGAGGCATCAGAATGGGAGGCTCTTGGAGATATTCCTTGATCCTTTCGAAAGCGGTATGACATTCATCATTCCATCTTACCACTTGATCTTTCTTCAGCAGCTTGAAGATTGGCTCACAAGTAGCAGTCAGGTGTGAGATGAATCGAGCAATGTAATTCAGACGTCCCAAAAAGCCTCTGACTTCTTTTTCCATTCAGGGAGTTGGCATTTCCTGTATAGCCTTCACCTTTGTCGGGTTCACTTGAATACCTTTATCACTAACGATGAAACCCAGCAGCTTACCAGACCTTACCCCGAAGGTGCACTTGTTCGGATTTAACCTCAGCTTGTACCTCTTTAACCTGTCAAATATCTTCTGGAGATGGTCAAGATGTACTTCTTTAGTTTGGGACCTTGCAATCATGTCGTCAACGTATACTTCAATCTTACAGTGAATCATGTCATGGAACAAAGCGACCATGGCGCGCTGATAAGTGGCCCAGCATTCTTCAATCCGAACGGCATGACTCTGTAGCAAAAGGTACCCCACTACGTAACAAAAGTTGTCTTCTCCATGTTCTCGGGAGCCATCTTAATCTGATTGTAACCGGAGAAGCCATCCATAAAGGAGAAGACCTTATGATGTGCGGTGTTATCGACCAGAACATCGATGTGAGGCAGAGGGAAATCATCCTCGGGGCTTGCCCTATTCAGATCCCTATAGTCAATACACATCCAAACCTTACCATCTTTCTTGGGCACTGGCACCATGTTGGCAACCCATTGCGGATAAGAAGTGACTGCTAGAAAACCGGCAACAAATTGTTTCATGACCTCCGCTTTGATTTTCTCAGACATCTCTGGGCGCATACAGTGAACTTTCTGTTTCACTAGAGGATAGTCTTCTTTGGTTGGCAAGTGGTGCACTACAATATCAGTATCCAACCCAGGCATATCTTCATAAGACCAGGCAAAGATCTCAACATAGTCACGCAACATCTGTATCAACAGTTGCTTAACACCAGACTCCAGATTTGCACCGATCTTGACCTCTTTCTTGTCTTCTTATGTACCCAGATTCACTGATTCCACTGGCTCTTCATGGGGCTGTATGGCTCCCTCTTCCTGAAGTAACAGTCTAGCAAGTTCCCCAGGCACTTCGCAATCATCCTTACCTTCGTCCTCAGCTTGGTTGATCAGACTTTCGAAGTCATAACTGGCAGTAGCAGAGTTGTTATCAGTGGGATCCAGAGTGGATGTGGATTTGCATTATGATATGTGAGTGTGTGTAAGGCACTAGCTGTTTTAATAAAGTTCAAAAAAGAAAAACAAGGATCGCAATATTTTTAATGCAAGAAAACGTCCAATGCTTTATTGATGATATATGGAAATGACAAATATTAAGCCCTCGCAAACAAATCCACGGTGTCTCGGGCAAGGCACCGGGCCGTAAAGTTTTAAATTGTCTGTTACAAGACTCAAAACAAAAGTCTATTACTGTGTAATAAAAGAAATGAGCATGAAATCCTTCGCCGTCCAATTGCTCAAGCCACCGTTGGTAGTCGGGTAAATCCAGCTGCCAATATCAGACTCTTCATCATCATCCCCAATTGCATTCACTCCCTGATCATGTTTAGGCATAGGAGCAGTTACAACGTTGGGCTTTTCCGGTGCGTCAAACTTAATTTCCTTAGCTTCAAACAAATCTTGCACCTTATTCCTCAAGGCCCAGCAGTTGTTTGTATCATGCCCTAGGCTATCGGAGTGATAAGCACAGCGGGCGTTTGGGTTATACAGCGGTGATGTAGTACTGGGATTCTTCGGAGCTTCCCTCAGAGTTATTAAGTTGGTCTTCAATAACTGCGGTAAAATTTGAGATAAAGTCATATTGAGCCGAGTATATTGTCTTTGTGGTCTCTCTACTCTTTGTTGATTGTTGCGTTGTGGGGCAACAGTTGGTCTTGATATTACTACCGCATTAACTGCTTGGCGGCGTTCAGGTCGGTTTTGGCTCCTCGAGCTGTAAACTGCACTAGCTTCTTTCCTGAAGGGCTTCTTTTCTGTACTTGATGAAGCACCTTTCTGTATCTTGTCACTCTTGATACCGGCTTCAACTCTCTCCCCAGTCAAAATCAATTCAGTGAACCCAGACGATGAACTACCGATCAAATGATTGAAATATGGACCAGACAAAGTCCCAAGAAACATATCCACCAACTCCCTATCATCCAGAGGGGGTTGTACTCTTCCAGCAAAATCTCTCCATTTCTGAGCGTAGTCCTTAAAGCCTTTGCTTGTGCCCATAGACATACCCGGAAGTTGAGTATGCGTGGGAGCAAGGTCGGCATTATACTGGTATTGCTTGTAAAAAGCAGCATCAAGGTCCTCCCAGTTGCGGACATTAGCTCCTTCTAATTGATAGAACCATTCAAGTTGAGTCCCTGACAGACTATCTTGAAAGAAATGAACCCACAGGTTCCTATCAGCAGTGTATGGTTGAATCTTTCTGACATACAAGCGGAGGTGTAGCTTCGGGCAGGATACCCCATCGTACTTAGCAAAGACAGGAGCTTTAAACTTGTGCGGGATCACCACCCCAGATGCCAAACCCAAATCTTTGAATTCTAACCCAGGTATCTTTTGGATCTCCATTGCACTCAACCGGTCTTCAAGTTGCTTATATCTATCCTCAGCAGGAGGATACTGGTCTTCATCAAAATCAGTATCATTATCAGAGACCACAAGACTAGGCCCCTTTCTTTCCTCTTGATTCTCTCCCCCTCCAGATGAATTGGGCAAATCAGTTTCCTGTTGCAAATTGTTCCCGAATCTGCGACCCATATTCAGGAGGACCACCTTCTTCTTCTTCTTCTTCTTCTTCTTCTCTTTCAAGATTAGAGTCTTCAAATCTTGTTGCCCTTTGGCCAAATTCAAGAACATCTCTTAGAACTGAGCATTCTGAGCCTGAAGAGCCTTGATGGCTTGATCAGTAGGTGTTTCAGAAGACATGGTTGCTGAAATAAACAGCGAAGAAGATAAGAAACCTGTAATGGTACTTGTTATGAGGTGCATGATAATGAAATGCGTATGAAATGATTTCAAAGACTTTGAGAGATTCAAATTTGTAAACCAAAATAAAACACACTTTATTAGATAAGACTTGTAACAATGTTTAACAATGCCTTTAAGGCGTTACAAAAGAAATAACTGAAAAGCAAATTTAAACTAGAAATAATAAAAGACATCAGAAATCCCATGGTCTCTTTCCCTTCGTGCTGACATAATCGTTGATTGTCCTTTCATTCTCAAGCTGCCTTATAAGCCTCAAGATCTTCCTCTCCTGCTCATGATACTTCTCTCTGTAGGTATCCCTTTCTTTCTTCAACTGAATCCATGATCTCTTTAATGCCCCAAGATCAGTAGGCATGTATGGATGGAGGACCGTATAAGGAACACCTTCTTCATTAGTATGCTCTACAATCACCGGCAAAACAGCTTCATATGCCATCCCCAACTTTTGAGCGCGGGCTCGAACCCACTGGAGATAAGGTTGCATCGGGAGAGAAGTCTTCAGTCCTAGATCATGTGGGTCAGACCTGTTCACCATGCCCCAGGCTCGTATAAACCTTCGGCAATGCTCATTCACGTCCCCCTTGTACTCAAAGACAATGTTTAGAAGAAGCAACTCATAGGGACCATCTCTTCGAGCGCGACCAAACTGTCACAAAGCCAAACAAGGATTATAGGTGATACCCCTTATAATTCCAAGCCACAGAACATTAGGGTATTCCCCACATCGATCAATTATAGCTACCCTCTCCATATCCTTAGAACTCCAAAGAATGTCCGTATGAGCAAGGGACATGATTCTATAGGCCCAACCTACACCTTCCTCATTCTTCAAAACAGACTTGGGGAGGTGCGAAATAAACCACATCGCCAATAGCAGCGTGCAACACATGAGGGTTCCCCTTCTTCACACGGTACGAGTATAGAGAGCATGTAGGATGTCGCCTAGAAGAGTCAGCACTAGATTACGAGACATGAAGATCTTGACCGCGTTCACGTCTATAAAGGAATCTGGATTTGGGAAAAGAACCAAGCCGTAGATGAGGAGAGCCAAGATTTCTTAAAATGATTGAAAATCCAATTTATCCCAGAACTGTTGAGCTTGATCCATTAGAAACTTAGCCAAGAAACCTTTAACCCCGCTCCGTGTCTCCCAGTTAGACACTACATCAACCTTTGTCAAGTGTAAAGCTAAAGCAATGTCCTCAGGTCTAGGAACCTCCTCCAAACCTGTGAAGGGCGTCTGCTCGAGGATAGATATGCCTAATAAATCAGAGAACTCCTCCAAAGTAGGGACTAGCTGATAATCTGGGAAGGTGAAACAATGATGTAATGGATCAAAGAACTGGAATAACACACTCATCATTTGCTCATCCAACTTTGAAGTGACCAGGCTAAGGAGATGACCATGTCTTCTAACAAATGAAGAAGTATCAGGAAACGTTGAGACTAACTCTCTGAGCTGAGCAGGGATTTGCACAAAGTTGACTCGAATGATATTTCTGCGCATAGGAGCCATGATCTGCAAAACAGAACTGTAAGTTCCCTGGCTGGAGAGTTGGCTTCATTTGTAAAACAAATAAGAAAGCAAGTTTACCCATATTCCCTCTGTTGTTTTAATATGTGGGGTTGAAGAAGTTCAACATCTGGACCAACATGTTATGTAAGATGTCACAACATCAGCATATGACATCGCGCCTGAAATTAAGTACTGATTAAGTAACTATGTGATATGTTGAACGTTTGTAACAACTGTGACTTGTAACCTAACTATTCTAAGTGATCTAAATTATGAAAGAGGTTATTTGTTGAGTTGAAGAAGTTCAACATCTAGGAAAACATGTTAGATGTAATATCATGACATCTGACTTGACATCACGTCAACGGAATTGATAATTCAGTTACAGTTCTGGTACTTAAATACTCTGAGAATATATGTGGCGTTTCTTATGGAGAATCTGAAGATCAATCAAGAATCAATCAGAATATTTGAAGAAAATACTGTTTCTAAATATGGAGATATTTTAGGAACTAGAAGATTGAAGACCTTGATTATAGGAGAAGTTTGCTGCTGAGTTGTAACAGCAAGGAGAAAAGCTTGCTGAGATTTTTGAAGGCCCAAATCCAGTTGGGTAATAGGTTATAAATAGCAGATTGTAACCTAGGGTTGAAGTAGCTCACATAATGTAACATTGGGGGTGTTTTGTTAGGTAAACATGTCGGTCTGTGGCAAGGTTACCATGTATGTAACTCGAAACCTGTAGGTAAGAGTTTGAGTGTTCTTGGATGAAGCTGTGAAGCAAGTCTAAGTATTTTTGCATTACTTCATATTCATTGTAATGTAGGAAACCAAGTGGGAGGGCACTGCTTCTTGAGTAGGAGTAAGACTTCTGTTGTTGCGACAATAGGAATGGAAACTGGTAGGTTTCTATCTAGGAGTTCCTAGGTATAGGTTGCACTGGGTAGATGATTAAGTGAAGGATGGGAACTTGTGAAGTTTAGTCCTGAATTAATATTGCTGATAGTGGATCTTCTTCCTGGCTTGGTATGCCCCCAGAGTAGGTGTGTTTCACCGAACTGGGTCAACAACTGATTTGTGTTTTTACCTTCAACACTTTATAATTCTGTCTGTTATATATCAAGGTAAAACTGTAATGTTGTAACAGATGATGTCTCAGAACATGTTAAGACATCATGCTGATATTTGTGCAGAAGAAACAGAACTGCAAAGGCTGTTTGCTCTCTGCTGATCATGTGTAACAGATGAACAAGAACTAAGCACATCGGTGTTCTATCCTCTGCACCTTCAAAGTAGATCTGGCACAGCTTGGTTAAACTGTGCTTCTGTTACTCTTCAGTACTGAATCATAAAAAATTGGGTATCTACCTTGCAGTGTATTTATTATGTCATATCAGATGTTTAGACATTGAGTATAACATCTGAAGACTGGCATACACCAGAATTTCAATTGGTATCAGAGCAGGCATCCTGTTCTGTTTCTGGATGAGATCCATGGGTGATACTTTCTAGTATCTGCAAGGTCAATTTTAGTACTGAAGATTGTAACCTGGAATGGTTTGTTATTTCCCTGAATGGTCCCTTGAAGTGGGAGGATGGACTATTCTTGACAGGAACTGTGTGTATCTGTCTTTGGTGATTGGCATTTGGCCTGGTTGTGTGGTAGCTGCTCTAGGTTTGATTTATTTTCAAACCTAGGATGTGTGTACGCCTGAAGTTGTGTGTAGTAGTCATGCTAGGTTTGAACCATAGTCAAACTTGGTCTATTCTTGAAGGCTAGTCTGGTGGAGTGTGTGTGCAAAGATTGGGTTGTATTATGTTCTTCCGCTGTGTAATACCTGGCAAAACTCAAGCTCTGATTGAAGGCTACTGTATTCAAGAATTCAACATAAACTATTGAAGATGTCACAGATACTTGAGTCCTCTCAAGTCCACTCATGAAGACGTTCTTCGTTCAGGATGGTAAGAATCACATAATCACGGATTAGTGTTATACGAAGACCTTGAAGAATTTCAAGGAGGGCCTTGTTCCAAGGTGATGGAACTGATGTTCTATGTGATGGTGGAACAAGGATGCAGCTACTAGTTGAAGAGCATATGTTTTGGGTGTCAAACAAAGGGATACCTTTGTTTGGAACCTACTCCTGACCTGGAAGAAGAGACATCTGTGTGTGCAAAGTTGACAATGGTAAAGTCAACTATGTCTGTGTACTCTAGAAGTAAAGCTGGTTGAGATATGACATTGATCAGGGCTGAGCAATTGTTCCCTGGAGTACTATGATGTGAAGAAAGACAAGCTCATTGGTTAATAAAAGCCAATGATGGTGCAGCACTATTGCTCCTTCATAGAAGTAGATTGGGATCATGAGTCTTGTCATTTAAACATCGTGATTAGAGGTGGAAGATCTTTCAAGAATATGAAGACTCAGAGTTTGGTTAAGGTATAGCTCTTGGAGTTACGTAAATCTGGTAGGGATGTCATATGTCATGTCGAGACATTTGTGCACAATGCATGGATATTTTGTGTGGAGCTTCCATGACTGATAGTTTGAGGGGGAGATTTGGTTAACCTCCTCACATTAGTTCAGCCCGGTGTTTAGCTGGCTGTTGACCTATGTCACATGGGTTCTGGTTGCTGTGTGACATATTTGCAAGGAAGGATTCATCTCTCTCATTCCTAAGGATGAATCTGATCTGGTAGGAGTCTCAAATCGGTTGAAGTAAGTAGAGTTTGTTCAGAGAAAAATTCTATTTACTTGAGTCAAGGGTGGCAACCTAGATATCTCAACTCTTTGGTCTCTCAAAGAAAGAGCTTGCAAGAAGAAGATATTAACACACGAAGAGTATGTCAAAGTATTCAAATGGTGAAAGTATCTTACTGGATAATGGGAAGGATTTATGATCAATTGCTATTTGTGACAAGTACAAGTATTTAATTGATTATCCTTGGAGTTCAAGATAACTGATGTTCTTAAAGATGTGGGAACATTCCTTCTTCTAGACCCTGTGAAGAATCACAGGAAGAGTGATATCTTAGAGCTATCTCCTTGGTGACAGCAAAATCATTTGATCCTTGAAAAGGTTTCCTGGAAACATGTTCAGACTTAAAGCCACAAGAAGAAGAAGACATCATAATCTTGATGATGGTCACTTGGATCAGTCTGGAGCTGAATTCAACAACTAGATGTTATAACATAATGCTGTGACATTTGGTTCAACATCAGATTCTTGCTTGGTGAAGTGGCTCATCAACTTAAGATAGGACGATCTACGAAGTTGAAGATTAGATCCTCCAAAAAGATCGTCTCTTTGCAGCTCTTTGGAGTTGTTACATGTTCCTGTCTCAGTGTATCTAAGCCTTTTGTGATAACTTGTAGCTTGAAGTTCAAATTTTAATTGGAAGATCAGAATATCTTTGGGAGAAGTCTGATAAACATGGAGAAGTCAAAAGGTGGCATTTGATTCATGAAGGAGATAATCAAACAGTGGCATTTGGTCTATCTCAGCAGTGGATTCTGAGAATCAAGATAATCAACATATGACAGCTGATTATTATCGAGAAAGTTTGATTCACAGTATGAATGCGTTCAATCAATATTGTTGAACAGAGGGTGCGCTCTTGAAGACATGAAGATGCGTCTTATGTTTTCCATTCATCAAAGGGTCTTATTTACTTTGAATCAGAAGCTGCCTTGAAGGTCCAACTGAGTATTGAATGTGTCCTACTTGTTTCCATGAGGAGAAGTGATTGTCCCTAACAGGGGGAGTATTGGTTTGTACAAAAGGTCTTCATCAAACTCGTAGGATATAAAGTGTGGCACCTTATTAACTATTGGAATGATGTGTTCAAAACTGAAGAAGACTATGTCTGACCGAATGTCATCACATTGGTAATGACATTGTTCCTAATTTCCTCTAAAACTACAGACAGGAGGAAAATTGGATGAAGTGTGGATTATTATTAATAAATCCATGTGTGTACAACTGTATGACTCAGAGGGAGTAACCATCCTCTTTGTGAAAATGGAATGGTTTCAAATTAGCTGAATGTATGACGACATAGGATTTGAGCGTGCCTTCATCTGCTAAGAAAACAGGGCGGTTGTGTCTCATTATGGAGCTGTTTAGTGAGCTGGAATGTTTAGATGATAACTTGTCATCTAATAAAGGTATTACATGAAGCAACGGTGTTTCTTGGATAGGGGATCCTAAGACAAGTACTTAAAAGGAGTAGTCGGTTCTAAAAAGACAAATGTCTATTTTAAAAAGGGCAAGACATACTTCATCCTGACAATGGTCAAAGGGTCAAACCCAAGGGTAGGTACCTGCATTAAAACCAGTCCTAGGGAACTGAAACTGTCAGAGTAAAGTACCAAGATCGTTACTATCTATGCCAAAATTGCATTATTTATGAAGACTCTCTCTATTATTTCTCTTCATCAGAGGGTTTCAGCAATATGAAGTTTGTGAGCATCTGGGAAAATTGTGTATGGGTATGGATCTGTATGGGCAGTCTTTGTCAAATTCTGGCCAAAAAGGGGGAGAAAGATAGGGACCCAGTCTCAGGCAAGACTCAGGTGAAAGCAACAGACGGCAATGTCCAGCGAGACTCAGGTGAAAGCAACATGATCCCTAAGTAAGTGACTTTGTTTGTGTCTTGTGTTCTGAGTTAAGAGGATAGTTGTGACTTGTGATCTGAGTTACATGATCACAAGTAATAAGTATCAAGATTATCAACAATAATCTTGAGAAAAGAAATCCTCTTGGGGCATCGATGGTTTGGAGTTGCTCACAGTTGAAGGATAGAGGTTTGTTGTTTGCTCAAAGGACATCAGCCTCTACAAAAGAAGATGTTGGACAAGATGTTGTAACATCTCAACTGTGTTGTGGCCTGATCCCAAAATACAACTTGCACTTATTTGTTTTAGCCAAAATTTGCCAAAGGGGGAGATTGTAAGTGCCCTGGCTGGAGAGTTGGCTTCATTTGTAAAACAAATAAGAAAGCAAGTTTACCCATATTCCCTCTGTTGTTTTAATATGTGGGGTTGAAGAAGTTCAACATCTGGACCAACATGTTATGTAAGATGTCACAACATCAGCATATGACATCGCGCCTGAAATTAAGTACTGATTAAGTAACTATGTGATATGTTGAACGTTTGTAACAACTGTGACTTGTAACCTAACTATTCTAAGTGATCTAAATTATGAAAGAGGTTATTTGTTGAGTTGAAGAAGTTCAACATCTAGGAAAACATGTTAGATGTAATGTCATGACATCTGACTTGACATCACGTCAACAGAATTGATAATTCAGTTACAGTTCTGGTACTTAAATACTCTGAGAATATATGTGGCGTTTCTTATGGAGAATCTGAAGATCAATCAAGAATCAATCAGAATATTTGAAGAAAATATTGTTTCTAAATATGGAGATATTTTAGGAACTAGAAGATTGAAGACCTTGATTATAGGAGAAGTTTGCTGTTGAGTTGTAACAGCAAGGAGAAAAGCTTGCTGAGATTTTTGAAGGCCCAAATCCAGTTGGGTAATAGGTTATAAATAGCATATTGTAACCTAGGGTTGAAGTAGCTCACATAATGTAACATTGGGGGTGTTTTGTTAGGTAAACATGTCGGTCTGTGGCAAGGTTACCATGTATGTAACTCGAAACCTGTAGGTAAGAGTTTGAGTGTTCTTGGATGAAGCTGTGAAGCAAGTCTAAGTATTTTTGCATTACTTCATATTCATTGTAATGTAGGAAACCAAGTGGGAGGGCACTGCTTCTTGAGTAGGAGTAAGACTTCTGTTGTTGCGACAATAGGAATGGAAACTGGTAGGTTTCTATCTAGGAGTTCCTAGGTATAGGTTGCACTGGGTAGATGATTAAGTGAAAGATGGGAACTTGTGAAGTTTAGTCCTGAATTAATATTGCTGATAGTGGATCTTCTTCCTGGCTTGGTATGCCCCCAGAGTAGGTGTGTTTCACCGAACTGGGTCAACAACTGATTTGTGTTTTTACCTTCAACACTTTATAATTATGTCTGTTATATATCAAGGTAAAACTGTAATGTTGTAACAGATGATGTCTCAGAACATGTTAAGACATCATGCTGATATCTGTGCAGAAGAAATAGAACTGCAAAGGCTGTTTGCTCTCTGCTGATCATGTGCAACAGATGAACAAGAACTAAGCACATCGGTGTTCTATCCTCTGCACCTTCAAAGTAGATCTGGCACAGCTTGGTTAAACTGTGCTTCTGTTACTCTTCAGTACTTAATCATAAAAAATTGGGTATCTACCTTGCAGTGTATTTATTATGTCATATCAGATGTTTAGACATTGAGTATAACATCTGAAGACTGGCATACACCAGAATTTCAAGAACAAAGATGAATCCCCTCGGTCTTTGAAATGATTAGTCTAATGAAATATGCATGCTATGTCATGATGCAAGATGTCATGATAAAAACACACAACAGGTATCACAGATAGAAAACATGGTAAAGGAAAACAAGTCACACAGATAGCTCTTAAGTTTCAGGCTTGCATGGAGTTTAGGTACTACTCTCTTGAAGTTCAGTTGGTTCAACCTGTCCTAATAATAGTAATCGGGTTCTAGAGGTTCTCAATATCACTGACCATCCTCCATCGGTCATGGTTTCAGCTCACGCAATATTTTCTTGCGGCCGAAACTATCTCGAGAGTATGGTCTCAATGAGTGTAGTATCGAGTATCAACCAGTTCCCAGCTCTATGCCGATGTCAGCTATCTCACTACTTCCTATGGCCAAGTTGGTCAACTATAGGTTCTAAGGTCAGTTGATGCTTAACGACCCATATAGCAGCCTCATACTCTCCTTGTTGCTCTACAAGGGATATCGGTACCAACTAATGAGCCACATCAACGTAGCTACTACTTCAACCGTATCAGTCTATGTCGTACAGTTCCCTCACAGTCTATTTCTACTTACCTAAAAGGTGTCCCCTAGATCCAGGTTAGGATCTATAGTAACTCTGATACAAAGACCACAAAAATAAAGCAATCAAATCAAACAATAGAAAACAATATGATGAACTAATCCTAAGGTATACCCCACTTAAAACTCCCCAGCAGAGTCGCCAGTTTTGTGATACGGTGGCCAGAATCGGGACTGCTTTTTAGGATTTGCTGGTTTGCGTTTGTGTTCTCAAAATGTCGCGGTAAGCAAGAGTCGCCACCGGCTTTTATTTTATCCAACAAGGAAAGGAAAAAAGCACAGAAAAATTCCTTTTTTCGAGATTTTGAGTGCGAGGGGTAGATTATAGAAAGGGAAGGTATTAGCACCCTTTCTATCCGTAGTTATCTACGGGCTCTTAGGTACTTGCTCATCATTTTCAAAATTGCTTCTTTGTGTGTTTGTGTGATTTGAAAAGTTTTTTGACTTTGATTTAACTCTTGCTTCTGTCTTCAAGAGTGTTACGAAGTGTTTTTGAAAGCTTTGTTTAAAAGAGGAGTGTAAGTGTGAAAAAGTTTGTTTTGTTTGAGCAAGTACTTAAGAACTAATCTACCTACTCGAAAAAGAGAATTGTTCTATGTTCGTTTCCTTTATACAGTACTATCCCACTATTAGTGAGTAGGTAGCACCGTCGTTGGAGTTTGAGGGTCAATTCGAAAGGGACGTACGGTCACTAAAGCAATGTTAGGACCTCTTAGTAGTAACCCTAATGTCTTAGATCAACTATTCAAGGCAACGATATCTGAGGCAACCATTCTGAGGCAACTTTTCCGAATGGGACTTTGATCTTTGTTTAGACAAGAGAGCAACCAATAAAGCATCCTATACTTAATGACCGTTTACCGAAGGCAACCAAAGTGAGAGTATACCCTAGGAGTGCGCATGTGCGAGTGATTCAATTTCAAGTTTATTATCTTTGCACATTTAGGGTTAGCTAACCGTTTTAAAGTTAATCATACATTCTTGTCATGCAACCCTAATTATTCACACATCTAACAGTTAATATTTTACAGAATTTAAAGTGCGGAAATTAAACTACGCTATTACAAGGCTTCGGGTATTTACATAGCCAAAAAACAAACCCTTTTAAAAAGAAACAATAAATGAAAAACAAAAGTCCTAATTAATCTATTACAACTTGTGGGCAATTACAATAATATGGTAAATAATAATAATAAAGCGCGCGATGAAATTAAGATCGGGAGAGAACTAGGGTTTTGACCCCTTCTAACCTAATTAAGAGAAAAAAAATATTTTTGTTGTTTTTAAATATTTTTAAGAAAAGAATTAGGTTTTAAAATAAAATACAAAATTAATTAGCTAATTAAATTAATTAATGAAAATAAATAAATGGCCTATTTTTGTGTTTTTGGTATTTTTAAGAAAGAGAAAATACAATTAAGTTAGAAACAAAACCCTAATTATTCTAATTGATTTTAAACTTATTTACAAAATAATTAAAGTTGTCTATAATTAACAACCTAATTAAATTAATTTAATTTTTTTTGTATAAAAAATAAATATCCTAAATTTAATTGGATGAAAATATTTTTTGTGATATTTTTGATAAAAGAATTATTATTTTGTGTTAGTGAAATAATTAATTAAATTAATTAAGAAAAAAATTATTAAAAAAAAAAGAATAAAGAGAGAGACATGGGCCTGAAAGCAAATTGAGGGAGTGCAGATAGTAATTCTGGACCCAAGAAGATAAAGTCCACGTTTGACTTTTTTGGATCCCATGTGTTGCCTTGACTGGGGACTTTGGTGCTCCTTCATTTAATGGCCTTTGGATCTGGCCATCTGGCCACTTGGCAGGCTGGATGATAAGGTCACATGATGGACCTTGGCCTTGTGCGCGCACTAGATTACCTGAAAGAAAATAATATGAAGAATGGGGGGACCTGGGATTCAAACCCAGGTCCTGAAGCACTTTCTCACCACCTGGCCACCAACTGAGCTACGCGTTTTAATTGTTCATATAATACAAAACAATAATTAAATATTAAAAAGGCATAATATATCAATTCAGCGTGCGTTTTTTTAATAGGCCAATGGTTGCTTGCCACGATACCTTCTTCTTCCTTGCTCTGTTGGTAAAAGTCCCAGAATTTTACCTACGGACAATTGTCTGTTACTACAAACCTGCATACTCTTAAAATCAACCATGAGCAAGATAAATAAAAACTAGGGCCACCAATCAACTCGTCTGGACCTTCTGAGCGTGATGGTGCCCCTTTCATGGCCCAATTTTACCTAGGTTCAGAAACCCCAAAGCGAACTTGTAAACCCTAATAATGGCAAACTCCAATACAGTTCATGAAAACGAAATTAAATGTCACAGAAAGCTTGCAAATGTAATGGTGAACAAGATTCTACAGTTATTTCATGCTACAAGTATAAGAATGATGCAATTCGAATTCAAGAAAGAAGCAATGTCGTGGATGACTTACAGCGTGTTTTGGTACTGGAAAAGACTTGTTCTTGATTGATTTCGCTTGCTTACACTCCCAAGAAGCGATTGGGATAGCTAGAAGGCCTTGAGGATGCCTGGAAGTATGAATTCTACTCAGCACTTTGTTGTGATTTTTTCAAGTTTGGTTCTAGTTCACACGCCTCTCTCTAGCCTTCTTTTGGGTCTGCAAATACTCCTTATGTACTGAGGAATGAATTAGGGTTCAAAAACTGATCTTAATCTTCCTCCATCAATGTCTTTGATTTGGATTTGATTCACTTTGAATATCTTTCTAAAATTAGGAAAATTTAATCTTTTTGTCCCCACCAATGCTTTGCACGATTTCAAATGCTTGCCAACTGGATTTGAGACCTGAAACAAGTACAAAATCTTGAGTTTTCAATGCTTTAGATTTTTTTCATGATTTGTTTTGTTTTAAATTGATTTAATTCAAATAAAAATCAAAATAAATAACAAAAACAAGATAATGACAAGTGGCAAGGGCTAGGGCTCGTGGACCATGTTGCCAACTCAAAACAAGTGCAAAAGATTGGGCCCATTTGGCAAAAATTGCATTTTGAGGCATAGTTGACTTTTGGCAATTTTGCAAAAAAGGTCAACTTCACCAATGCATAACTTCCTCAATTTTGACTATTTGAAGGTGTTCTTGGACTTTTTAGAAATCTTGAGATGTCCTCTAAGCAAACCTTTTGGTCTCATCTCAATTTGGTATTCCATGCTCATGTATGAAGCTTTGACAAAAAATGTGTTTTTGTTGACTTTTCAAAATGACCTATAATGTCCAAATTCATAACTTCTTGTGAGTGCATATTTTGAACTTGGGAGCTGAAGATGGATTGTAGAGAATGGAATCCTCTTCAAAATGAGCTTTGGATGGGTCATTTCTCATAAAGTATGAGAAATTTATGCTTGGTCAAAGTTGAGTTGACTTTTCCTACAAAACCCTAATTTAGCAACTTTTGGTTCTTGAGGAATTATGAGAAATCCTTGATGAATCATGATCAACCCTTGATAAAATGATGAAATATACTTAAAAATGAGGATGTTGACCAAAAATCTTGAAGTTTGACTGTATGTGGGCCACAATTGACTTTTGCCCTAGCACAGTCGATTTTCAGACCTTTGAGCAATGAACTGAGAAAAAATTCTCTGCAAGGCTTGAAATTTGACATGAATGAGCGTGAGAACATATTAGGACAATGGTGAGCATTTGGGATCCCTTAGACTCAAGTATCTTGGTGCAATATGAAACCCTAATTTGAGGTAGACTGCCTTAAGAGAGAGCTTGTTTGGTCAACCCTTGGACTTCCTTGAGCAACTTGAGGATCCTTCTTGGAATGTTTTGAGAAATATGAGAGGGCAAATTTTGGGGCACAACACTTGCCACAAGTGTCAAATCTATGCCGACAAGGTCCATGTACCGCCTATTCCCCTAAATGTCATGACTGCTCCATGGCCGTTTGCAATGTGGGGCATTGACATGATTGGAGAAATCAAACTTACTGCCTCAAATGGACATCGTTTCATCCTTGTTGCCATTGATTACTTTACCAAGTGGGTCGAGGCTGCTTCATATGCTTCAGTTACCAAGAACGTTGTAGCCAGGTTCATCAAGAATAACCTCATTTGCCGTTATAGTATCCCCGAGAGGATCATCACTGACAATGGAACCAACTTAAACAATGCTATGATTACAGAACTTTGTACTCAGTTCAAAATCAAGCATCATAATTCTTCTCCGTATAAACCCAAGATGAATAGCGCGATGGAAGCTGCCAATAAAAATATCAAGTAGATTGTGCAAAAGATGGTGGTAACCTACAAAGATTGGTATGAGATGTTACCATTTGCTCTCCATGACTATCGTACTTCGGCTCGCACGTCAATCAGGGAAACTCCTTTCTCTTTGGTCTATGGCATGGAAGTCGTCTTTCCCATAAAAGTTCAAATTCCTTCTTTAAGGATAATGAAAGAATCAGATCTAGGCGATGATGAATGGATTCAGACTAGGTTGGATCAACTGAACTTGATTGACGAGAAGCGACTGACTGCTGTTTGCCATGGTCAAATGTATCAAAACCGTATGATCAAGGCGTTCAACAAAAAGATCAAGCCTCGAGTGTATCAAGCTGTAGAATTGGTAATAAAGCGCATCATTCTTCCACAAGGTGACCCTAGGGGTAAATGGACTCCCACTTATGAAAGACCATTTGTTGTAAAGAAAGTCTTCTCTAGTGGTGCCATGATGCTGACTACTATGGATGGCGAAGATTTCCCATATACCATAAACACATACATAGTTAAAAAATACTACACATAAAATGACCCGCTAGGTTGACACACCTAGGCAAAAATATGGGCATCCCGGTGAACCAAAGAGGTTCAGGCAAAAATTAGGGATATATGCAAAAGATTTTACACCCGGCAAGTCGAAAACCTGAAAGGGAGACTTGGGCAAAAATGGGTATCCTGGTGGGCTGAAACCCCAAAAGGGCAGTCCAGGCAAAAGTTAAGGATTAAAGCATATGATTATGTCCTGTGGAATCCCTACAACCAGTTTTATTACCAAAAATCCGAAGTTCAAATGGTCCAAAATCAATCCAATCGACTTCGTTCAACGATAAAGGTTTACTCGAAGACATAAAGGCAATAGCAGTGTGGGGACAATGAGATCACTTTCACATGGCTATTATTTTTGTTTTCACTCTGTACACTTTTCATTTCTTTTGGCAATTTCCTCTTACTAGGATTTCTATCTCTTTGTACAAAAAGCCTATTCGTGCGAAAAACATCAATACAAATATACTTTGAAGTACAAACCTTTTGTTTTTTCTGTTTTGAGTGCGAAGAGGTCCAATGACTAAAATTGAATGAACATATGCATATGAACATGATTAAACTTTTAGCAAACATATTCTTCAAAACAGTGGCAAACATCTCCCTAATTGCATTCAAGACATCCCCACAAAGTTTTTCCATTAGCATTATCCTCACAAATTTGGATTCATAAACTCCCCATCCAGAGTTTCAATTTCTGGAAAACTCTCTTCCCAACTGAGTTGGTCGTAAGAAGAAGCCTCGAGGATTTCTGTCAAAAGAATACATCTCCCCCAGCAGCTCATCAAATATTCCTCTCAACATGGTTTATTTCCCCAACAAACAGCAAAATTCCCTAGTTGAGTCTGTCTTCCCCAGCTGAGTCTATCCTCTCCAATCTGAGTTTGCCTTTCATACTATTACAAATTAAGGGACCACAGTCCTTAATCCCCAACGAAGTCACTAACAAAGTCTTTGTTATATCTGAAAGTTGCTGAGAAGCCTGGAACCCGACCAGATAACAGTTAACTTCATCCTTTCAAGCAAGTTACTATGAAACCTGGACCCGACCAGATACTAGTTCAACTTCACCCTACCCTTAACTTACTGTGAAGACTGGATCCGACCAAATAACAGTAAACCATTTTGCCAAGTTACTGAAGCCTGAACCCGACCAGATAACAATTAACCACCAGTTCAATTTACTGTGAAGATCGAATCCGACCTGATAACAATAAACCATAATTCCAAGTTACTGAAGTCTGGACCCGACCAGATAACAGTTAATCTCATTTTAAGTTGTTGAACCCAGATCCGACCGGATAACAGTCAATCCCCTTTTAAGTTGCTGAAGCCTGGACCCGACCAGATAATAGTTAACCTACAACTCAAGTTGTTGAAACCCGGATCCGACCGGATAACAGTCAATCCCCTTTTAAGTTGCTGAAGCCTGGACCCGACCAGATAATAGTTAACCTCCAACTCAAGTTACTGAAACCCGGATCCGACTGGATAATAGTAAACCATAATTCTAAGTTACTGAATCCTGGATCAGACCAGATAACAGTTAATCTCATTTCAAGTTGCTGAAACCCGGATCCGACCAGAGAACAGTCAAACCCATTTTTAAAGTTACTGAAGCCTGGAACCGACCAGATAACAGTTAATCTCATTTCAAGTTGCTGAAACCTGGATCCGACCGGATAACAGTCAATCCCATTTTTTAAGTTGCTGAAGCCTGGACCCGGCCAGATAGAAATTAACCTCCAGTTCAAGTTGCTAAAACCTGGACCCGACCAGATAACAGATTGACTTTTATAAATCACTAAACAAAACTCCTCTTCTCCAATAGACTTTTCTAAAATCCCCAGCGAGTTGCTGCAAAACCTGGGAAACAACCAGATAACCGTCAACTTCTTTATCCCCAACAAGTCATTGTGAAGCCTGGAATCCGACTAGATAATAACTAACTTTCAAGAGATAACTCCTCAGTAGAGCAATAGACAACTAAGACTCCTGAGCTCTTTTCCACAAGCAGGATATCAACACTCTCCTCATAGTCTTCTCAAACAAAACAACATTCCCCAGCAGAAACATCCTAAAAGAAAGTCTGAAGAGGAGCGTTGATCAGTGCATTTTGATAAACATTTTTTCATGATTGTACTTATGCATTTCCATGGTTTGTTTAGCTTATTTTTGTATTTTATAGTGTTTTTCTATTTTAGTTTATTTCTACTCTTATTTGATTTTTGCACTTTATTTTCAGCATTAGCAGTCTGCACAAATAAATTCATAACTTGAGCTACGGGAGTCCGAATGAGGCGTGCTACCAGTCGTTGGAAAGCTAAGAGAAAGAGCTACAATTTTTATTCATAAGTCGAGAGCTGAATCTGAATGTAACGGGACCATAAAATTCGTTGAAGTTGCAGCATTTTATATTTAAGTTTTGGGTCATTTGTTTTGGGCATGGGTTATGTTTTCGACCCAGTTGGGTTATGAACCGAATCCTTTTCTTTGCTATACCTAGCAGATGCTGTAGTAATTTAGTTTTAACCTTTTCATTATTCAGAAAGAAATACATTTTGCTTTTACGCTTGAATGAAGAACTAATCATCCAGAGTTGATCTACTGTAATCGTGTTCCGATGCTTTGAGGTTTTTAATTTATCAATTCAATTCCGTTTCTCTTTCAATTCTATTTTATGAAATTGCATTTGCTTAATCTGTTATTTCATGGAATGTCTTGATTAAATTCGTATGATTGTATTCCTAATCTTTAATCGTTGTTTACGCCGCTTAGTCGTTAAATCGCGTTTTATATTGTGTTTACTTAATTCACAATTGTATTAATCCGTTTGCTTAATTCGGAATGGAAATTCAATCTATTTTATATCTATTGCGCTTGTCAATTAGTATTGAAATCGAATAGAGGTCGAAGCCGCTTAGGAAATTGGTAAGTTAAAAACCAATGATTAGTAGGAACCTGAAAACAGTAGATCGACTTATTTTTACAATCACTTATTTTAATCACTTATTTTAATCACTTATTTCGTGTTATGAATCAATCCTAAAACCAACCCCCTATTTGATTTCTATTAGTTAATAATAAAATCAAGAATCCTTGCGATATGACTCGAGCCATTGTCGCTATACTGCATTTTACAAAATACTCGTTTTTGATCCATGTGCGACAAGGATCAAATTGGCGCTGTTGCCGGGGATTCTTGTTGTTATTAATTAATATTTTAGTCATAGGTATAGTGTTCTTGTTTTTTTCTTCTTGTTTTTTCGTTGTGTTTGTTGATTTTCAGGGTTGCAATTTCGGTTGCAGTACAATTTTTCAGTCTACCAGGTAAGTTTGAAACCTACTGTTTAGATTTGCTCCGAATTTTTTTCAGAAGTTCAGAAAAAAATCGACGAACAAAATTCTAAAAGATTTCGGCCCTCAAAATCGCAAATTCCTCTTTTTTCTATTTTTAAATAATTTTTTACTGTTCTCATAGTGTTGAAAAAATCCAGAAAAATTCTTAAAATTCTTATTTTGCTTCATTAGATTATATTTGGTGTTTTTGTATTTTTTTTGAATTTATTTTAATCGTTTTCCTTCTTTCTATTTGTTTTTGTCTATTTCGGACATAGTTTGTATTTATGTGTTTATTGATAACATGGTTGAACAAAGAACTTTAAGGAAGTTGGTTGTCCCTGATGTGAACTGTAATTGTTTACATATTGACTATCCTACAGCTGATGCACCTTTTGAATTGAAATATGATCTAATACATTTGTTGTCAAACTTTAATGGTTTTTCAGGTGAGGATCCGCATAAGCATATGAAGGAATTCCAGGTTGTGTGCTCAGAACCTTCTGAACCTTCGCTAGAGGACATTGTCAAACAAATGACTGCAAATAATCTCAAGTATGAACAACAAATAGATTCTATACTCCAGACTTTGCAAACACAGATTGAACAACTTGCCTCTTTGATGAATATCATGCAACAAGCTCAAGGATCTAACCAACAACCCTTGGAAGAGAAATATGTTTTTCCAATAGAGTTGCTTTCTAAGACTGTTGATGATACTTGTACTGATTTATTTGCGGCTGATTTTCCATCATTATCTGATTTTGATGATGTTTACTCTTGTGATGTTTGTACTGATATTAAAATTTGCTCTATTTGTGCTGAAATTGAGGTCGCCTTGCAAGTTGACATTCTTACTGCAGATGAGGTTGCAAATGAATTTGTTCATGTGGATGAAGCTCTCGACACTCTGGCTGCCCGAAACAAATCATCCATCAAACAACCACCTTCCCGAGAGCTGAAACTAATTCCTGAAAATCTTAAATATGCTTATTTAGAGATGAATGAAAAACTTTCGATTATAATTTCTTCTAAACTTTATTTTGATCAAGAAAGTAAATTTTTGCAGGTATTGAAGAAGCATAAGAAAGGAATTGGATGGATCTTGGATGATATTTATGATAATAGTCCGTCCATGTGTATGCATAGGATCTCAATTGAAGATGTAACAAATATAATGAGGCAACCCCTCAATCTTTTGATCTTTGGTGTTGTGGAAAAGAAGATCACGTGCCCATTCAACACTTTTACTTATCAAAGATTCTTCTTTGATCCTGGAATAAAAGGTGAAGGCACTAATAAAAATTTCAAGTTCAATGCATATTACCCAAAGCTACTCCATGAGAGTCCCACGTTGGAAGAAGAAACTATAGAAGAGATCTTGTTGGGAAAGGCTACTTATGCGATCATCTATCCGCCTTGACTCCTCGGGTGTGTTCTTTCCTCTCTCTCCTCTCCCTTATTTTATGCTTGTTTCTTTCATTGAGGACAATGCTTGTTTTAAGTGTGGGGGAGGGAACCCTTTATTTTCTTTGTTTTTGTTCGTTGTTTTATTTTCAGTTATAAAAAAAAATATATGCATCTTTTTGAAAGTTTTGGGTTATAGATTAATATGAGGTTAGTTGTGGAGACTTGGGAAAAGTTCACAAGATCGGTATCGTCTTAACACTGTAAGTCTCATGCATATGGAAGTTAATTTGATTTTTTATTAACGTAGCCTTGAATTCTCATCTTTTAATAGCTCTTGAGTAGTTTATTTCAGCAGCCAGCACCATCTCACACGCACTCTACGCAGGGAAGCCGATGAAAATAAATGAGTGATTCAAGTTTTATTTGGAAAAAAAAAGGAAAGAAAAAGGAATGTGCCTTCTAAGTTTGGTGACCCTCACCCGGTCACTTAACCCAACGGTCATAGAACCTAAATTTTTTTTGATAATAAGACTCGTTGTTAGTTGATTCAACGGTTTCTGGTGCTGAACTTGGTAGGGTGAATTACGGTCTGATCCTCCGCAACTACAACTGAGTAAGCAAAGGGTTATGCCACGTAAGTACCAGAACCCTGTGCAAAAAGGATCAGAGTCACTAACTGGTCTCCTTACTATGAGTGTGTGGAGATAACAGCCTTAATGTGATTGCGCCTGAATGAAAAAGAGCAAAAAGGAGGATGAGTAAGTTAGGCTTTAGTGTAATAATATGATTCGAATTGGTTTGTATATTCAAGAGATAAGATTAGTGTTCCTACGATATCCTTAGTATGCAAGATTAGTACCTATTGATGCAATCTTAACCGAAGAAGAGTTTGTAGCCTAGAATGAGTAGCTGATGATGTTGTTGTGTTTCTTTTGATTTTATTTTGCTCGGAGTGCAAAAGTTCAAGTGTGGGGGAATTTGATCAGTGCATTTTGATGAACATTTTTCCATGATTGTACTTATGCATTTCCATGGTTTGTTTAGCTTATTTTTGTATTTTATAGTGTTTTTCTATTTTAGTTTATTTCTACTCTTATTTGATTTTCGCACTTTATTTTCAGCATTAGTAGTCTGCACAAATAAATTCATAACTTGAGCTACGAGAGTCGGAATGAGGCGTGCTACCAGTAGTTGGAAAGCTAAGAGAAAGAGCTACAATTTTCATTCAGAAGTCGAGAGCTGAATATGAATGTAGAAGGGCCATAAAATTCGTTGAAGTTGCAGTATTTTATATTTAAGTTTTGGGTCATTTGTTTTGGGCATGGGTTATGTTTTCGACCCAGTTGGGTTATGAACCAAATCCTTTTCTTTGCTATACCTAGAAGCTGTTGTAGTAATTTAGTTTTAACCTTTTTATTATTCAGAAAAAAATACATTTTGCTTTTACGCTTGAATGAAGAACTAATCATCCAGAGTTGATCTACTGTAATCATGTTCCGATGCTTTGAGGTTTTTAATTTATCAATTCAATTCTGTTTCTCTTTCAATTCTATTTTATGAAATTGCATTTGCTTAATCTTTTATTTCATGGAATGTCTTGATTAAATTCGTATGATTGTATTCCTAATCTTTAATCGTTGTTTACGTTGCTTAGTCGTTAAATCGCGTTTTATATCGTGTTTGCTTAATTCACGATTGTATTAATCTGTTTGCTTAATTCAGAATGAGAATTCAATCTATTTTATATCTATTGCGCTTGTCAATTGGTATTGAAATTGAATAGAGGTCGAAGCTGCTTAGGAAATTGGTAAGTTAAAAACCAATGATTAGTAGGAACCTGAAAACAGTAGATCGACTTATTTTTACAATCACTTATTTTAATCACTTATTTCGTGTTATGAATCAATCCTAAAACCAAACCCCTATTAGATTTCTATTAGTTAATAATAAAATTAAGAATCCTTGCGATACGACTCAAGCCATTGTTGCTATACTGCATTTTACAAAATACTCATTTTTGATTCGTGTGCGACAGGGATCAAGCGTGCTCTTCATCCCCAGCAGCAGTCCGAGATTCAGCTTCCCAAAGCTCCCCAGCATTTGTCAAGGATTTTTTCCCAGACAAGGATGCACTTCAATCACATTTCACCTTCATACATCATATAGTATACACATATAACATAATCTCATTTATTTTGAGAACATCATCACGCCATGCATACTTCTGCATGCAACTAACCCTCTTCCTTGCATGAAAAAACATGCGAAACAAAGACCTTTTTCTGTCACCATGGATGACATTTGTAAGTCCATTTCCAACATCTCTCCAAATGACATCTATAAACCCATTCCAAATTCAACACATCATCAAGGGCAAATTTCTGGGCACTTTAGTGTTCAATCATCTTTCACCCTCAAGTCACGAAAGGTAGATCTGCCAATCTCACTCTTCAGGCTCAAGAAGGTTGAACAGGGGCAGCTGTTGTACCCAAAAATTTGCCCTCTCTCTTCTCAAGGCATATTCTCACAAGTATTTTCAAAAGCTCAAATTTTTCACAAGTACAAAGCAGACAAAAAGGGAAAAACAGATTAAAAAAATGATTTTTTGACAAAATTGAAAAAAAAAGCAAGCTTGCTTCGACTCATTCATCCTTCGATTAGGCATTCTGGCTTCTTCTATGCAACCTTGATTCACACGCTTCGAATGAACATTTAGGCCTCCTTGGATATAAGCTTGGTTTGCATCCTTCGATTGGACATTGTTGCTTTCTTCAAGCTAGCTGGATTTACGTCTTTCGTTTGGATATTTGGCCTCTTCGAACAAGCTTTGGTCCACAAGCTTCATTTTGGCTTATGGCTTTCTACATTCTTGCGTTGATTCACGAAGCAAGTGGCCACCTGCAGGTTTGCTTTAATTCACTGAAATGGCCTCTGCATGCAAGCTTCGATTCAGAGAGCAATGGCCTCCTGAATGTTTATCTCACAAAGCAGTTGCCTTCTGCATGCTAGTGTGCACAAGGCATTATCACCTTCATGTCACCTTCGAGTACACCTACATGCTGGCTTCAAATCAACCTTCAGGTTTGTTTCAAGTCCATTTTCACGTAACCTTCGAATCCTCCTACAAGCTTGCATGCACATGGCAAGGGTTTTCTCTCACGCTAGCGCCCACAAAGCAATGATTCCCTTTTAAATTGCTTCGTATACACCTATATGTTGGCTTTGAATCCACCTTCAGGATTGTTTTGAATCACCTTTATATCACCTTCGAATCCACCTTCAGGATTGTTTTGAATCACCTTCGAATCCATCTGCAGACCCTTCAACACACATAACGCTGCATTATGACACATAACTTGGTGGCCCATTCAAAGGACTTGCCATGGTTGGGGAATAATTGGTTTTCTTTACTTTTGAGTCTGGTCGAAGGGTTGGGCCTAAGTGATCAAAATCAAGAGTGAAATTCTGGCTGCAGATACTCAATGTCACGTTCAATGTTATGACACCGTATCTGACTTTCTATAAGACAGTAAATACAAAAACAGTAAAGAACACAGTCAATTGTTTACCCAATTCAGTGTGCAACAACACCTACTCTAGGGGCTACCAAGCCAGGGAGGAAGTCCACTATAAGAGATATTAATTCAGGAATAAACCAACCAGTTTATCTCCTTCACTTAAGACCTACCCAATGCAACTTCAATCTAAGTACAACTTAAACCTGAGTTCCTACTCACACCCCCTCAATCACAGCAGTGATACTTAAAACAATTGACTAATGAATTAATGAAGACACTCTTCAAAACATACACTTGATTATGCTTCACAGCTTTTTAATCAAGCAACACAAACACTCTTGCTTCACAGCTTTGAGTGATACATAAACCTAACTTGACTTTGCTTCAAAGCTTTAGTCAAGAGACACAAAACACTCTTGCTTCAAAGATTTGAGTGATACAAAACCCTTACAATTAAGACCTATTCCAAGTCACTTATCACAATGATACTTGCTTGGATTACAATAGTTAAAACTATACAGCTCCTAAATGATCTTCTGTCAAAAAGGATCAATTCCAAACAGCAGCCCTGTTGAATATATAGCAGCTGCTTCTTCAGTTAGGGTTTCCACAAAAATATAGGGTTAATTCCGTTTGACCTTAAGGCTTGGTCACAAGACTTTATCAACCAGGTTAGGGTTGAGCTAGGTTAACCCAAAGTCCACGAGAGATTCTGTTCTGGAAAGACTGAGTCATTTTCCTGAAAAATCTCAGAATTAACCAAACTGCATAATTGTTAGATCAGAACAGGATGTCTTAACATTTGTTATGACATCTGAATTCCTGTTTACTGATTTTGGTAAATGTGATCATTTTGCAAAATGCTCAGATACACACTCATAAACATCAGTACCTGTATGCCACTATTTTTCTGCAAAGGTACCTAATAAACCAGTACCTAATAAATCAGAATGTTATGACATTAGTCATGACATTCACACACCTGGTTTTACCAAAAATGCATGCCAATAACTAAACAACTACAAACTCCCCCTTTGGCAGATTTTTGGCTAAAGCCCCTAAGAAATCAGAGAATAGATAGCAACAGAATAAATATGATTGCAGAAAAATATAGTGTCTATCAAGTAATTAACCATAGAGTATCTCCCCCTCTTTAGCCACAAATGGGCCAAAGATACATGTACTTAAATGTTTATACAGTCATCCAGAAAAAGTAATAAAAACAACAACTAAAATCTGAACACACTTGCAAACTCCACCAGGAACCAGCATCAACTCCACCAACC
This sequence comes from Vicia faba, assembly GCA_948472305.1. Taxonomy (NCBI): domain Eukaryota; kingdom Viridiplantae; phylum Streptophyta; class Magnoliopsida; order Fabales; family Fabaceae; genus Vicia; species Vicia faba. The sequence goes on from OX451740.1 coordinate 899,159,640, forward strand.
TTTAAGCACTGTCCCCTTCAGAGGAGCTACTTTCTTCAGTATTGAGTTGATCTTCAGCAGCACCCTCTTCCCTTCTGTTTCCTTCAGCCTCCTCTTGTTCTAACCTGGCAATTAATTTTTCTAGAGTCTTTTTCCTAGTCTCCAGCTCTTTACAGGTCTCTTTCAATATAGCAATAACATCAGATGTTTTGGACTGAGTTTTTACAGATGATGTCTCAGCTGATGTTATGACAATATCAGGAACATGAGATCCCTGAAAAAGCTTGTAGTGTAACCCAAGAGCAGGAGCTCTTTTGCAAGCAGTATCTCTTGCCACCAGGATATCAAGGTACTGTGCAAGGATAATTCCACAAAGGAGGGAGGGAAAGGCAATAGGGCCTTTGACAACAAAGCTACCAGCATGCTTTAAAGTTTGTTCAAAAATATACCTGCCATAGTCAAATTCAGCCTTGGTTCCCACAGCATAAATGAATCTCCCCAATCCTGTGGAGATATTAGATTTGTGGTTGGTAGGGACCCAGTTGGCTGTACCAATCTTGTGCAGGATGGCAAATTTCATGCTTAGTTTGCTGGCATTTAGCTTGCCTTTCAAGGGCCATCATTTGACTTGTCTTGCTGTGATGGTTTGGCATACTTCATTGTCAGTGACTTCCAGTTCAGGGCAATCCTCATTTGATCTTCCAAGAAATTTGTTAATTTCTGATGGAGAGAAATTAACCCTTCTTCCTCTAACATAAACACATTCAAAGTCAGCTGACCTTCCATCAGCACATTCATCAGACAAGTTCACTATAAATTCCTTGACCAGATTTTCATAGCACTTGGTAAATTTTACCATAGTCTTCATCAGTCCAGCAGCTTTGATCAGGTCCATGATTTCCTTGCAATCCATGGCACCATTGTTTAGTTCTCTTTCTAAAGCTATTCTCTTTAAGCAAACATACTTCCATCTGTTGGCATTGTCAGGGTGGTGAAAAGAGATGTTGTCTGTTGGGACTTCAGGAACTCTAGCCATTTTGCTGGAAGGGAGTTTCCTTCTGATAGGAATCTCTTCAGCATTAATTTCAAACTCTGATTCCTCATCAGAATCAGAAGTCTCAGGTTCTTTTCTCTTCTTTGTAATTGGTTGTCTAGCAGGTTTTGAGAGACTCCCAATATGCACTTGAGCTTTCACCTTCCCTTTGGACATTCCAGTCTTCACAGTACCAGTCTTCCTTTCAGACCTGGTTTTCTTGTCAGCGGGTTTCTCTTTGTTCAGACCTTTTGCAGCATCTTGATTGCCCTTCCTGTTCATCATTCTCCTAGCTATGCTAGGGCTGATATTTGCAATCAGGTCATTGTCTGAGTATTCCTCATCCACGTCAATAACAGGTGGTTCAACATTCTTCTCTGAAGGGTTCTGAATGTCATCCAGGTTTTCAGATGGTTTTTGAATGTTGTCATCTGGTGTCTCAACATTCTCAGAGACATATGGATTTACTTTAACATTTGGGCTTGCTGATTCTTGATTTAATGGAACAGAAATCCCCGGTACAGAGTGGTTCTCACTCAGGATTCTTGTAACAAGCCTAGCTATTGCTTGGTGTACATGAGCTGATCCTTCCCTATTAGGTACAAAAGATGAAGGTTGAGAGGGATTACCGGAAGACGTCGCCTGAGACCTTCCTGCATGCCTTGTTCTCAGCTTTTTGACCTTGGAAGGGTTAGTTGCTATTTCTCTGAGAGGAGTAATCTCCAGGACTTCAGAATCCATGCATGAGGTGATTGCTCGAGAATCTTGATCAGATGATGAAGATGAAACGGTTGTCTTGGATGAGGATGAAGTTTGAGACATTTTGATTGACTTGGAAAACCAGTAGCAACTAGGGAGAAAACTTTGAAAGAGAGAAAAAGAGATGTTGCAAAGTCGAGAGTGGAAGGAGGCAAATGTGTGTCTATTCAACTTCTTAGAAATTTTGAAAGAGTTTGGGAAATATATGATTAACCCACTTAAAATAGACTTAACAAAAATAACTCCTTCAACCCTTGTTTTGAGCAAAATTAATTGCTATAATTTCTTATGTTGGCAAATACCCATCTTGCCCCTCAAGTTTTCAAGTTGATTTGCATCAAGAGCCTTGGTAAAAATGTCAGCCAGCTGTAGCTTAATGAAACCATGTTCCAGTTTAATTGTCTTCTCCTCTACAAGGTCTCTGATAAAGTAATTTTTAAGGTCAATGTGCTTGGTCCTGCTATGCTGAATAGGGTTCTTGGAAATATTGATTGTATTCAGATTGTCACAATACAATGTCACAACATCTTGTGAGACATTATACTCAGTGAGCATCTGTTTTGTCCAGATAATTTGAGAACAGCTACTACCAGCTGCAACTATTACAGCACAGAGTTGAAATGGCACTCTTTTGACATGAATCATAGCTCTGGAAGATTCCTGTATGATCCTATTTTTCTTTCTGTCAACTCCATTTTCTTGCTGTTTCCAAATTCCTTGTCATGATCATTTCTGATTCTGACAATACACCCTTCTTTTTGAGTTCTGTTGCACAGTTCTTTAAAAACTTCAAAGTTATTCACCACATCATAGACATATCTCTTTTTACCAAGCCTTTCCATTTGATGTTCACCACAAACCCTCCCTTTATCAATTTGCAGTCTTGGAATCCTTCTGACTGCTTCCATAGAGATAGTCCTTTTCATTCTTCTTAGATGAAGATGGCCAAGTTTTTGGTGCCACAGTTTCACCTCTTTTTCTTCTTTGGTAATAGAACACATAGTGGAGTTATTAGTGTTCTCAGGCTGCCACAAGTAACATTTGTCTTTAGATCTGATTCCTTTCATTACAACTTCTAGTTTTTCATTAATTACAAGACATTCAGATTTTGAGAAGTTGACCTTGAATCCTAGATCACATAATTGACTGATACTAATGAGATTAGCAGTCAGGCCTTTTACCAATAGTACTTCATTCAGATTTGGAACTTCAGGGCAGTCCAAATTACCAACTCCTTTGATTTCACCTTTAGCACCATCTCCAAAGGTCACATAACTAGTGGTGTGAGGTTTAACATGATTGAGAATGTTCTTGATTCCAGTCATGTGCTTAGAGCACCCACTATCAAAGTACCAGTCTTCCTTTGCAGAGACTCTCAGGGAAGTGTGGGCTATCAGGGCAGTAACCTTTTTCTTCCATTGAGGAGTATGTGGTACCCTTTTATACTTCTTGTATGCACCAGATTTCTTTGCTTCCACAAATCCTAGTCCAGACTTGTTTCCCACATGTTGTCTAACCTGAAGGGTTTCTTCCAATTTGTCAGTTCCATTTGTCAGCATTTTGACAGATTTGGTCATCTGGTTCAGTTGTGAGTTCAGCAATTGAACTTCCCCTTCTAGATGACTTATAGTTTCAAGGTCTGCCCATTTTTCCGCCTCCAGCTTTATGATGAGTTTTGTTTATTTCTCATTCTACACACAAACTTCAGCACTTCTGATACACAATTTCTTGTAAGTATCAGCCAGTTCTTCAAATGTCACTTCCTCATCACTAGTGTCACTTTCAGAGGTACAAACACCAGTTAGAGCAGTAACTAGTTTGGCAGATTCTTCTTCAGAATTACTTTCTGAATCACAGTCAGACCAAGTAACAGTCATTCCTTTCTTTTGTTTCTTAAGAAAGGTAGGACATTCAGCTCGAATATGCCCATATCCTTCACAACCATGGCATTGAATTCCTCTGCCTTGATTTCCCTTCTCTTCTGACCTTGGTCTTCTGCTGGAACTGTCAATGTCAGAGGGGATGTTGTGAACATTAGACCTTGAATTTGGATCTATTCTTTTGATGAGTTTGTTAAATTGTCTTCCAATCATGGCTATAGCTTCTGAAATATTTTATTCTTCATCCTCCTTGTTTTCATCTTCAGTGTTGGATACAAGTGCTATGCTCTTGTTCTTCTTGTCAACATTTTCAGTGATCCCCATATCAAAAGTTTGAAGAGACCCAATGAGTTCATCCACTTTCAACTTGCTGATATCCTGGGCTTCCTCTATAGCAGTTACCTTCATTGCAAATCTTTTAGGCAAGGATCTGAGAATCTTTCTCACCAGTTTTTCTTCTGACATCTTTTCTCCCAATGCTCCTGAGGTGTTGGCAATCTCCAAGATGTTCATGTGAAACTCATGGATGGTTTCATCTTCCATCATTTTTAGATTCTCAAAATTGGTAGTCAGCATCTGAAGCCTTGACATTTTTACTTTGGAAGTGCCCTCATGAGTAGTTTTGAGAGTGTCCCAAACTTCCTTGGCCAGTTCATATTGATGTACAAGTCTGAATATGTTTCTATCAATTCCATTGAACAAGGCATTTAAAGCTTTGGAATTACCCAGGGCTAACTCATCTTCTTCTTTACTCCATTCTTCCTCAGGCTTCAGACTGATTGTCCCATCTTTCTCAGTTATGGTGGGATGGTTCCATCCTTTGTCAGCAGCTCTCCAAGCCTTTTTGTCCAGAGATTTTAAGAAGGCAATCATACGAGGTTTCCAGTAGTCATAATTTGTTCCATCCAGAATGGGTGGTCTATTTCCAAAAACTCCTTCTTTGTCCATAGTTCCAGAAAGTGATATCCCTAGATCTCACCCAGTAATACAGGCAGGGTGCCTGCTCTGATGCCAATTGAAATTCTGGCTGCAGATACTCAATGTCACGTTCAATGTTATGACGTCGTATCTGACTTTCTATAAGACAGTAAATACAAAAACAGTAAAGAACACAGTCAATTGTTTACCCAGTTCAGTGTGCAACAACACCTACTCTGGGGGCTACCAAGCCAGGGAGGAAGTCCACTATAAGAGATATTAATTCAGGAATAAACCAACCAGTTTATCTCCTTCACTTAAGACCTACCCAATGCAACTTCAATCTAAGTACAACTTAAACCTGAGTTCCTACTTACTCCCCCTCAATCACAGCAGTGATACTTAAAATAATTGACTAATGAATTAATGAATACACTCTTCAAAACATACACTTGATTATGCTTCACAGCTTTTTAATCAAGCAACACAAACACTCTTGCTTCACAGCTTTGAGTGATACATAAACCTAACTTGACTTTGCTTCAAAGCTTTAGTCAAGAGACACAAAACACTCTTGCTTCAAAGCTTTGAGTGATACAAAACCCTTACAATTAAGACCTATTCCAAGTCACTTATCACAATGATACTTGCTTGGATTACAATAGTTAAAACTATACAGCTCTTAAATGATCTTCTGTCAAAAAGGATCAATTCCAAACAGCAGCCCTGTTGAATATATAGCAGCTGCTTCTTCAGTTAGGGTTTCCACAAAAAGCTAGGGTTAATTCCGTTTGACCTTAAGACTTGGTCACAAGACTTTATCAACCAAGTTAGGGTTGAGCTAGGTTAACCCAAAGTCCACGAGAGATTCTGTTCTGGAAAGACTGAGTCATTTTCCTGAAAAATCTCAGAATTAACCAAACTGCATAACTGTTAGATCAGAACAGGATGTCTTAACATTTGTTATGACATCTGAATTCCTGTTTACTGATTTTGGTAAATGTGATCATTTTGCAAAATACTCAGATACACACTCATAAACATCAGTACCTGTATGCCACTATTTTTCTGCAAAGGTACCTAATAAACCAGTACCTAATAAATCAGAATGTTATGACATTAGTCATGACATTCACACACCTGGTTTTACCAAAAATGCATGCCAATAACTAAACAACTACAAAGAGGACTCAAAGTGGCATATCCAGTTGAAGAGGGCCATTCAAAGAACACACAGTTGGTTCATTTGGAGGACACACAACTAGTGGAAACGAATGCTGCTTTGTTGAGTCTGGTCGAAGGCTATGGAAAGATGAAGATTCGATTCAAAGAGTCAAGTTTTCCATAGGTCAGGCTACATAGGCCTCCAACTCGTGCCTCACTCCATATTAAATTGTTCTTCAAGCCAACTTGCTCTTGATGACATCACTACCTTTTTAGAAGGTTTTTGAGCCTTGCGCCTGTCTCTTCTGCACACTTTCCCCCTATAAACTAGGAGCCCCCCATCTAAACCATTGATTTTAGTACTTTTATCTGGGGATTATAAAAAGTTGACACAAGTGGATGTTGGCCTTTCAAAGAAACTATATTTTATTGTTTCACAAAGTTGTTCCTTCCAAAAAAATTCTCTATAAATAGAGAGTTCATTTGCACATCAAAAGGGGCTGAAAGAAAAAAGAAAGAAGAAGAACGTTGAAGAAGATTTTGGCTGTGTGGAAAGAATCTTCAAAAACTCTCAAAACTCTTAAACATTTAACACTCTCTCAAACCCAAAACTTGAAGAAACACCACACTTGTTTCTTTCAAATCTAGAAATAAACAAACACACATAAACTTTTCTTGGTTTTCGAATCTAGCCAAAGAAACACCACATTCGTTTCTTTCCCTTCTAATCCAAGAACGCCAAGGGAAACAACTCAAGTCCAAGACCCACATTCCAGCTTCAAGCAAGGTAAGTTCTCTTGACCTTAAATTTTCGTTTCAAGCATAACATGTGAATAGTCATTTCTTTTCGTTTCAAGCATTATCATTACCTTTTTGGTTTGTCTTTGTTTTCACCTTCTTTGTTTGCTTTCTTTGCTAAGTCTTTTGGTTTGTTTTATTTATTTATCAAAACATATTTTAAGAATTAATCTGGCCATGAAGCAATATTAGCATGGTCTCAACCCATGCTGCCATTTAAACCCAAATGAAAGAGAACGAGGAGAAGGTTGTATGAATTGAAGCCTCTAGGCTTCACCCCATGCTGCTATCTAAAACGAAAGGGGTATGGTCGAAGGATATATATTTATTTTTCTTTGCAGGACCAGTCGAAGTAAGCAGAGAAAGGGGCGTGGTCGAAGGATACATACTCTTTTTTTTTTTTGCAGGACCAATCGAAGTAAGCAGAGAAAAGGGCATGATCAAAGGATACATATTCATGCTGCCTTACAGGCCCAATTAAAAGAAGCTGAAATAGGGTGAATCGGAGGAGCATACTGCCTGGGTCGAAGGACCCACTTTTCCTCTCTTTTATTTTTGTTTTTTTTTTAAAATCAATATGGTTGCAATAGCTTATGATTTATTCTTTGCATTTTTATTACTTTCCTACATTATTAGTAATTAAGTTATATGGCAAGATAAAATCAACAAATAGATAACCTTTAAATTCAAGATAAAAATGCATGCAATCAAACACACTATTCACACACATGCACCTCTAGGGTAGTCTCACTTGTTGCCTCAGAAAATAGTCATGTCCCTCAAATATGGGCGTTTTAGCAAAAGTCCCTCGATAAAAAGATCGTAGTCCCTCGATGTCCCTCGATGTTGCCTTCGGTAAACGATCTAGTCCCTAAATGAAATTTGCTAAAACGTCTCATGGGTTGCCTTTTATGACTATACGATTGATCCACGCCTGTCCCTTTACATCCAAAGATAAGGCTTCTTACCAATCAATGGTAAGATAGCAATATCAAAGGAAGAGATAAATGAACAAAAGACTTTTGAGTAAGGTAGAACGTTCTTAGTTGCTTGCTCACAATCTATTCTAAAAAACAAAACATTTTTCAAAATACACCAAACACTTTCAAAAACATGAAATGTTTTCAAAAATTCCAACACTTTGTATATATTCTTATAGAGACGAGAATCATTACAAAGTTTGTTTAAATGAATGCGCTTTTCAAAAATACTTTCAAAACCCACCACAAACACATTTTCAAACAAAGCATTTTGATCTAGCAAGCAACTAAGAACCCATAGATAACTATGGATAAAAAAGGTGCTAATACCTTCCCTTTTTATAATCCACCCCCCGAACTCAAGAAAATAATCTCAAAGATCTTTCCTGTTCTTTTTATCCTTTCCTTATTCGATAAAAGAAAAATCGACGGTGACTCTTGCTATCCGCAACAATTACGATCAAACGCAAAACAACCAAGTCAGTTCTCCCACTGTGTTACAATTATATTTAGTTATTATTTTAAAAAATACAATATAATATTGTTAGTTACTTGTAACCAAAATGAGAATAAAGTGAATGGAATTTTTATAATGTACTTAGTGAATATATGCGGTTAATATTAAAATAATTTGTTTGAAGACTACATTTTTGTATAGTCCCCATCTTCTCCTTGCAATTTTCCTTCACTGATTAAAACTCTCGTTGTAGCCCGTGAAAAACCTCTAGATAAAGCCACATATAATTGTCGACAACTAAAAACATGTCGAGAAATATATATTTCAATATTTGGAATGGTTTGTCCTAGTGGTTTATTTATTCTAATTGTAAAACTTAGTCGCACATGAAACTGTTTTTTACTAAGTACAAAAGGCAACCCATCACTCTTAGATGTTTTTTTTTAATCATGGACAAGAAAACCCATTTTCCTGCATAATTTCTAGTCAATATTTCCACATCCAAAATATTCATAAATAAACCATGACATAATAACCGTGTCCCATTACACAGTCAATATCTAAGATCTAGATTTCACAACAACACCAATGGTGCACTCTTTTTTATCTTTAATATATGTGGGGGCAAACTACCATGAGCAATTAAGTTTAAGAGTTCATGCTGATATAAATTATGAGTATCCCATTCAACCTCGTCAAACAACAACAAACTATATTCTTCTCCTGGAAACTAATCAATAATTATCTCATTCAAATTTTGTACATCATCATTTATTGGTGTCAAAATATCTCTTTGTACCATATAAGGGGCATACTATCCATGCAATTCTAATTCTGGAAAAATATGTTGGATAAGTACTTATATGAAATGTTCACCTTTCCATGGTATTGCAATTTGTGGAGGTACCCTAACCCTATCATCTAGTTTGGTAGGTTCAACACCATCACCAATGTGCATAAGAAATTCTACAAACTCTATCATGCATTGATGATCACATATTTTGAGGCAAACACAAAATCTTGGTACGAGTCCATAAATGAGACCTACTAATACAAGCCGAAATCATTTATACTTTAGTATATTCATTTACAACAGGAAGGACTTGACAAAAATCTCACTCTATGATCATAAATTTTCCACTAAATGGAGCATTATTGTTACAAACGTTTTGTAATGATCGATCCAAGGCTTCTAAACAATTTTTGTTTATCATTGGGGCTTCGTCCTAAATTATCACAATTGCAACTCTAATGATATTTTCAAGACCTTTTTGCTTTTCAATACCATAAATGGAACTCGGTTCTATTTCAATAGGTATATTAAATTGAGAGTGTACAGTCCTACCACTAGGTAACAATGTTACAACTATACCAGATGATGCAGTGCTAAGACAGCTTCTCATCTACTTCTTAAACTTGTCATTCATGCTCGATAAAGGAATGTTGTATGGTAGTGGTGAAAGTTACACGATTATTGTAACATGGGTATAAAAGAAAAAAAAGTCATGTTGCATGGTAGTGGTGGAAGTTACACGGTTACTGTAACATGGGTAGTATTTAGTAAGAAATATTTTGTTTGATTTTTTTATTTAAATTTTAATAATTGATAGAAATTGTAATAGTTGAGAAATGATAAAATTGGAAGAAAAAAAAAGGCCATCCCATTTTCACTTATTCCTTTTACCTATAGGTATAGATTATTATTTACCATTATTTTTGGTAATCAATCACGATTTTAATAAAGCTAGTTAGATTAACTCGAAAATCTCTAAAGTAATTTGTGCAAATAATTTGTATGAAACACATGCGTGCAAATTGAATGTAAATGTTCGTACAAAAATGACGCAAAGACAAAGTTTAAATGAAGACGAGCTTTGTTAAATATCGAGAAGATAAAGTGCAATAAATGACATTAAGCGAAGGTAAAACATAAGATAGAAAAAGTAAATGTTTCATTTAAAGAAATAAGAAAACAATAAAAAGACTAGACACATACACATACATATTTCTCGCGAGCTGTTTCGCTTTTTTACCCGGGTACTCCAATTGTATGAAGAGAATGTATGATATTTTGACCCTTGTTACAATGTATGAGTCTCTTATTTATTCTACTTACAAGTAACCATCGACGACAGTTCTGACCACTAAGGAAATGCCACGTTTCAACCCACTTCTAATCTTTAGTTTCCTATAGTGTGCCTACGTGTCACCCACAATTTTCTATTTACAACCAATGCTAAAATTACGGCTTCAAACTTCCCCACAAACTCTTGATAATATCTGCCAATGTGTTATCGACGTCGCCTTCGTTTGAAAACTTGAATTTGGGGATTGCTGAGTCTTTAACCTCTTTGTGGCTCCGTCGACACACAAGTCATGTCGACTGCCATTCTCAAGATTTTAAACATGTTTCCAGGTGATCCTAATCTTGTGGATCTTTCAAACCACAACTAGCACACCAATCAACTGCTTTTATTCTATCGACATTGGATCATTAATGTCCTTAAACACTTAATATTAATGCATTTCACATTAAATGTTTCTTCATTATAACATTCTTTATCGACCTTCTAGAATTATTTAAAAATCTCAGTGTAACAATTACATACATATTTAAATAGATAGATAAATGAATAAATATTTAATCAATATAATGTCAATTATTATCATCTATTTTTTACTTTCTAAATAAAATAAATAAAAATAATATAAAAAAAATTTAAAATAATTAATTTAAAATAATCTTTGAAAAACTTGTTAAATTTTTTAGATATAAAACAAGAAAACTTTTTTATTTATCCGACAGATTATGACCCCTCTTAGGCCCCACCACGAAGGCGCGTTTTAACTTTAAAAGCAACAAAACGACTCTCATTCAAAGTCGTTTTGAAAACCCGTTTACCTCACACGCTCCTACACTAGAATAGCAGTAGTAGACAGTGTTAGTGGCGAACAGCGATCATGATTCAAAAAAATAAAAAATAAAAAAATAAAAACATAACGCATCGTCACGACTTGAATTCATCATCACTGTCAACAACACTCCACCAGCATTAAATTCTCTCAACTAAACTTTCTTCCCTTTTTTCTTTCTTCCTCACACTCACTCTTCCTTTCTCATCTCTCTCTTTCTCTCTCTAACTTTCTTCATATCCATATACCTTTCTTTTTTCTAGATCTTCTACCGCATTTCATGGATCCACAAACCAACTTTTCTCTCTCCTAGGGTTTTCTTCTTCCCGCTTCTCAGCTATGCTTTCTTTCATTTGCCGCCGTCACGTCGCTGAGCTCCGAGCTGCTTCCGGTTGATCATGCTTTTCGTCGGAATTTGTGTCGGCGACAGAGAATGCTGCCGTCGGTTATCTTCCTGTTTGCTCTACTCATCTTGCTTTTCTCTTCCCAAGGTATGAATTATCATTTACAATTACGAACGAATTTCACATAGCTGCTTCTCTGATCTCGTTACTTCAACATTGCTTGTAATCGGAATTTCACTTTGCTAGTTCCCAAATTTATTTTCAGTGGACTGTGTTACGAGTTCACCCGTAGGCTTTTTGTATGCAGTGGAGTCATTTTCTCTGAGTGTGCCATTTGCTTCATTGGAACAAACTAAATTGTGGTTAGTTAAGCCATCTTATGCACCATCTTATCCACCTGTGTCATCTCCATCTTACCAAGGTATAATGTTTATACGGTTCAATAGCTGGTTGAAAACTTCATATTAGCTTCGACTCTAACAACTAATCTTCTCTTATAGGTCCTAGTGCAACTCCGAAACACAAACATCATCATCATCGCCAGCGCCATCATAGCATGAGACCTTATGTAGGGGCTCCACCACCTTCCAAAGAGCAAGGTAATTTTTGTTTTTGGAATTTAGATATCCATCATTCTATCATACTCTTTCTTGAGGTAGGGGTAGTAATTGTAATATCTCAACAGTTATAGCTCTTTTCATATTCTAGTTACATTCTTTGAAAAAAACTATGTTTCTCTAAATCTCTATTTTGTAGTAAGATTCTCAATGGAGTCATGACCATGTCTGCTTTGTAAAATAGTATTCGAATTTATAATTCTGCTTCTTTCTTAGTGTTTTAGTGTGTTGTACTGATTACTATTAACCATGTTACAATTATATAAAAAGAAATAATGTCAAAAACATAAATATTTGGAAGAATAATTCTTAATGTAATCAATTTTCTTCCTTAGATCACTAATGTTTATTTATTTGAGACTAAATTTGCCTCTAATAATGATTTTTCGTCTCTAATTCATGGTTTGGATAATTTTAAACTAAATTTGTATGTTCCACAGCCTACACTATCTTTACATTATTTGCTACTTTTCAAAGTTATGATAAGGTGTAGTTTGTTTAAATAATACAGTAGAACTAGATATTTTTGTTTTCATGCACTGATCAAATTAATGATTTCTCTGAATGAGGTCTTGAACTTATTGATTGGATTTGTGAACCCAACATTTGTTTTTGGCCCTCCTTGTCAATATCTCATACCATATACTCAATTATAATGTAATCGCTGCAGCTTGCGATCAAATATGTATGGATCCTCTCACATCAACTCCCTTTGGTTCACCTTGTGGTTGTGTATTTCCTATGAAAGTCAAACTTACACTGGATGTAGCTCCTTATGCTGTTTTCCCAGTAATGAGCGAGTTAGAGTATGAAGTTGCACTAGGCACATACTTAGAACAGAGTCAAGTGAAGATAATGGGTGCAACTGCTGACGTTCAAAATCAGGGAAGAACTATTGTTGATATTAACTTGGTTCCATTGGGAGAGAAATTTGACAATACAACTGCAGCCCTGACATACGAGAGGTTATGGCATAAAAAAGTTCCTCTAAATAAGAGCCTTTTTGGTGATTATGCTGTCGTGTACATTACATATCCAGGTAGTTGTTTGCTCCTAATAACATCTTCTTTACCAATACCATGTTACTGTTTGAGACTGAAGCTGTTCGTATCAGGAATTCCATCTTCACCACCATATGGAACTTCAATTGGGAGCGGTCCCAGTGAAAATGCTGATGGTAGTTTGCCAGTCAGCGCCAATTTTGCTAGCAAGAACCAGAAAACAAATCTTAGAACCATAATCATCATTGCTTTGTCTTCGTTTGTTCTCTTGCTGGTTTTGGTTGGAGCATTTTCTGTTACTCTGAAATGGAGGAAGAGTAGGAGACCATCAAGTGCAGTTGGCCCAGCATTTACATCTTCTCTGAACAAGAGATCTGGTATTAGTTTGAACCTCTTTTTGACATTTAACAATTAATTATTATGGTGTTTAAATTAGTCTTAACTTCTGTTAGTGCTGGATATAAAAACCATTAATGTAAGTGTCACTTCATCTGCTCAAACTTTTGGCAGAGTTATTCATACCACGACATTAGAGCCTCTATGGCCACGTGGACTGTTCAATCTTTGTTGTCCATATTCTTCTTCTAAGTAAAATTTAAATATCAGCAGCAGGTTGGGTTAAACATGTCATTGTGCATGCTTTTAGCCCGAAGGGAGGTTTTGTGTGAGGGTTGTTAGATATAAAAACATGTCATTTTCACCTATAACAAGCTTAAGCTTTCCAGATAATTTGTTTATGACAGTCTGATTGCTAATAATTTATTGTACATTATCCTGGGCTAATGGCCCTATATTATTCCTTAGTTTGGTTGTGTCTCCGAGTGCAGTTTCTTTCATTTTACTATGCCGTTCTTATCATCTACATAAAATTATGTCTATTTACGCCCTGTTTCGTGGGAAAGTGATGTTTGTACATTATGAATTTGCATCATGTTGATCTGTTTGGCTTTGAAGTTTTACCTACTGTTACTACTTGTTGATGTTGCTTTTGTTCCACACCTTAATTAGTTTTCAGTTATTTTCATGTGTAATCTTTCTTGGTTATCCGTATAAAGTTGATTATATAATAGTTGGAAGTAAATGTAAATGGATTGATACTTATAATGCAGGTTTGGGGTCTGTACTGTCAAGCAGTATTACGAGCTCGACATCAGTGTCTCTCATGTCTGCAATGCCTACTTCCATTCTCTCTGTTAAAACATTTTCACTGTCTGAGATTGAGAAAGCAACACATAAGTTTAATTCAAAGAGGGTATTAGGGGAAGGAGGATTTGGACGTGTGTATAGTGGTACATTAGAAGATGGGGCTGAAGTTGCAGTGAAGCTCCTTACAAAGGATAATCAAAATGGAGATCGTGAATTTATTGCAGAAGTTGAAATGTTAAGCCGTTTGCATCATCGCAATCTAGTGAAACTTATTGGTATTTGCATTGAAGGGCGCAGGCGTTGCCTGGTGTATGAGCTAGTTCCTAATGGCAGTGTTGAGTCCCATTTGCATGGTAATATATTTTCACCAGCTCGGGAGCCTCCGGCACTTTATATGTCTTTGCTATCTGCAAAATCAAATTATTTAAATGCTCACTATTGATCCTACAGGTGATGACAAGACTAGGGGACCTCTAGATTGGGAAGCACGGATGAAAATTGCCCTTGGGGCTGCGAGAGGATTGGCTTATCTTCACGAGGATTCCAATCCCCGTGTAATTCATCGAGACTTCAAAGCTAGCAATGTGCTATTAGAAGATGATTTTACCCCTAAAGTTTCTGATTTCGGTTTGGCACGAGAAGCAACTGAAGGCAGTAATCATATTTCTACCCGGGTGATGGGGACTTTTGGGTAAGTGTAAATAGACTTTGTCAACCATATGTTTTTTTTACACACTGCTCGTTAACCATCAGTTTTTTTCAAATGCCTTCTTCTTTCAAGTGAACAATTTATCTATATAAATGCATTATGCTCTATGATTGCGAGGCATAATTGTAATTGGTTGATACATTTTTTTTATACACTGCCTGTTAACCATCCGTTTTATTCAAACGACCTCTTCTCTCAAGTGAACAATTTATCTTTGTAAAAATGCATTCTGCTCTATGATTGCGAGGTGTAATTTGTGCCTGTAATGAATTGACTGGGGTGGTTGTTGTTGAAATGACGGCGGTTGCATTATTTTTTCATGCAATGCAAATTCCAAGCCTTAACTTGATGCATTTCTATCTATTTCTTTTACAGGTACGTTGCCCCAGAATATGCAATGACAGGCCATTTACTGGTTAAAAGTGATGTTTATAGTTATGGCGTTGTGCTTCTTGAACTTCTCACTGGCAGAAAACCAGTGGATATGTCTCAACCTCAGGGACAGGAGAATCTTGTAACTTGGGCGCGGGCACTGTTGACCAGTAGAGAAGGTTTAGAACAGCTAGTGGATCCATCTTTGGCTGGAAGTTACAACTTTGATGACATGGCAAAGGTAGCAGCTATTGCGTCAATGTGTGTTCACTCCGAGGTCACACAGAGACCTTTTATGGGTGAAGTTGTGCAGGCTCTTAAACTGATATACAATGACACAGATGAGACCTGTGGAGATTATTGTAGTCAGAAGGACTCCTCTGCTCAGGAATCTGATTTTAGAGGTGAGCTTGCCCCTTCTGATAGCAGTTGGTGGAATGGTGGAGGATTAACGCCTCGATTAACTTATGGACAAGCATCTTCCTTCATCACAATGGAATACAGTTCTGGTCCACTGGAAGATATGGAAAACAGACCGTTTTCAACTTCAAGCTTTAATGGAGATGAGATATCCTTACCAATTAGGCATGGAAATAGATCAGGTCCCTTAAGAACGATCCGAAGCAAGTTATCTTTATATAGATTTTCAGGAAGTCGGAGTGAGCATGGGGAGCGTTCTTCTAAGCGAAGTTGGGTATGATGGTTACGGGGCTTAAGGTTTGGTGTATTTTTAGTGTATTTGAAATGTACAGTTCCTAAAGGAAACCGAACAATTGATTGAGTGACTATTTAGCTTAGGCATCTCAAATTTCTGCAGTTTTCATGTTAAAAGGTTGGAGAGATACAGAATATTGACTAATTTTGAAATATTGATTCATTTTTATACAAGGAAATGTAACTCTAACAATGTTGTAAATGCCTTGAATTGTATCTCGTGGCTCTATTTGATTTCAGTGCCACAACCAAAACGAAATCCCGGTGGCATTCCTCTATTTTATTATTTTACTAGGTGAGGTATTTTTTCTAAAAATTATTTTACTGGAATGGGGTAGAAGATGAATGATTTTTTAAAATTAATTTTTAACAAATTTATGAAGAATCTGGGTAGTATTTGTGTTGATTGATTTTTGGGTGTTTATGAAGAACAATGATAAATTCTAAATTTATCGTGCTTTTGATTGGTTGAAGACAAAGGGTGATTTTGATGTGGTGAAAAAATTGTTGCTAAATATTTTGGATTGGTAAAAATATGATGGACTCATCAAATTTTATAAAATAAAGTATTGGTTAGAGATGATGATACATGAAAGAATAATAGTGAAATTCAATTATGGAAGATATTTTAAAAGAAAAATAATGATAAATCTCATAATTTGTGTTAAAGATGATCATAATAAAGAAATATTGAAGATTTTTAAATACTAATTAATTATATTATTTGTAATGTTTTCTAAGATTAATTTTTAGTATCATAAAATAAATTATTTATATATTTTAATTAAAATAATGATGTGGATTATTTTTAAATAAGGGTTTGTTTGTTTCGACTTTAAATAAATGAATTTTTTTATTTGTATTTTTAAAAATGAATTTTATAAAATTGTTTTTCAAAATATTATAAATGTTTTATATTTGTTTATTTTAAATTGAAAGACTAATTTTGATATTCTATAATATAAACATACATTATTGAAGATTAAAATATAGTCGAATTTGAAATTTTAAAAAAAATTATATTTTAAAAATGATTTTTATAAAAAACTTGAAAATTAAGTGATTTTTTTAAAATTTTGATATTCAATTTTTTTTTTACTAAAATGATGAAATATTTAAAATAAAAATAACTTTTCAAATTAAATTTTCATTTGAAACTATTATAAAAAATTTCTTTGCAATTTTTTTTTACACAAAATTATATTATATTAAAAAAATTATTTAAAAAAAAACCCAAAACAAACTAACTCTAAGTCACATCATTAAAATTGAGGAGGAACTAAAAAATATTATTTAAGGTGAATACTTAGGTATTCTTGAGTTTAGTTGAATATCAATATCCTCGTTCAATCAAATACTATTATTTAATGATAAGTTATTATTTACAATTCTTTTTAATTTAAAATAAATTTAAAATTCTAAACTAATTTGCACTAAAGACTTATTGTGATACCTAAGAATTTACCATTATTTAAACATTCAACCATGGTTTAACATGAAAACCAAGGGAGTGAAAATTACAAGTAACTAACTAACTGAATTAAATCACATATGTATCTCAGAACAAACTACATAAAGAGAAGTTAGTTAGTAATATTTTTGAGCATACAAATTCCAAGCACACTTTCTTTCCAACTATGCCTAATCTGTTCTCTTCCATCCAGCAGAGTCCACGTATCGGAAACCTACACATTGAATAGTTCAGATGCACACTCATCATTCATACTCCTTCTTCCACTATCATTATCTCCATTCGAGACACAGTTCTTTTCCTTCAGTAGTCCCAAACAAACACCCGTTCTTGACAAGGCAAGTGCAACTTCATCGTTTTCTTGAATTCTGCTTTTCATATATCTTGATGCAAATGTATTATTATCTTTATCATGACAATTTACGTTGTATATTCTTTTTGGTGTTTCACAGCTATCCATATTTTCAACTTTTAGTCTTTAAATCATTTGGAGAACCAAAGAAATTAACCAAAATCTCAATCTCGTTCATAGAACAAGGTTAGTGCTAATTAATAATTTTTTGTTGATGAGATTCCTAATTGTTGTGACTTTGAAGTTTGAATATTCTATTGGCATTGCTCTCATGTCATCATGATCAATATTTGTTATGTACTCCTTTTCAGTATTGTATAGGAAAATGAATTTGTTGAAAGAGCCAACTAGGATGGTTATGATGATTGGGTTGAGCCTCTCAAACATTTCCTTAGTCTGTCTAAAGTGGACATGGCTCTCACTGAAGTATTTCTTGAAGCTATTGGTAATAGAATCAGGGAATTGGTGGCACGGAGAAACAGAAGAAAAAAGAACGAGGGAGAGAAATATCACATTTGGGATTAGAGCTAGTGTGGAAGTTGAGCATATTGGACTTGTTTTCTTGTAATGGTCACCAGCAGTGTAATGGATTCTAGCCAGTAGCATAGTATTAGTGGACTTTTGCAAAATGTTGACTCAATAATCATCTCTAGATAGGTTTTGTTCTACTTTCAGTTTCTTTTGTTCAACTTCGAAATAATTGATTGTATGTTTGTTGGCTATGTGAATCCTAACAATAAAGCTGTTAATTACTTTTGCTAGTAGACTTGTATGTTAATGATGAATGTGGAGACTATAAGCGGTTGTTTTTCCAAAGTGCTATTTTGATGTATCAATGGCCACAACAAGTCACATAAACAAATATATCTTTCTTCAGAAATAATTTTGTAGAAAACATTGTATAGTAAAATAGTCTTTTAAGTCTCATGGATTCCGGATTATCTTTCTCTGGGATATGCACAACACAATGTTGGTTTCAGCAAGTTTTTCCGGAAATTCCCTTACTCCATCGATAGAACACTTGTATGGAAAGTGTTCTGAACTGGACCTATCCTTGACCCAACTACCAGTGAAGCCCAATCCAAGCTTGCCAACCTGTTGTGCCGAACAGTATTTTCACCGAGCACACCTCAATCACAGAGGTCTGGTCGACTATGACTGCTCCCCACCGGTGCTCGCGGAGACCGTCTCCGACGAACACGCGCTCTCCCCGAGCACCTTTCTCGTAGGGATGACTTTCAATCTCTTCGGATTTCGCGGAGTCTTCATGGTCCCGGAAAGATCGCGTCTCTATCCTCCCTGTCTTGCGGAGGACGTCATCCAGGTAGGGGGCCACGTGCGAGTCCCCACTACACACGTAGAACCTGACAGTCTCTCTGTTGGGCCTGTTTGATCAGTCCAATAAAGAGACCTTGACCCAACGTTGGGGGTTATAAATACCCTCTCTTTCGAGAGGGTCAAGTATTCATTCAATCACACCTAAAACTCATACTTGCTTGCTCATTCCACTTCTCACTTTGCCATCAGAGTGTCTTGCAGGTATCCCCCATCTCATTCAAGTTCAGCCTGAAGCCAACTGTGACGGTCCAACTCTGATCAGGTTAGATCAGTGGCGCCGTCTGTGGGAATCTAAGCTTCCCCGTCTTCTCTTCACTTAAAAGACCAAAGCTAAACCATCCTCGACTGTCATGGCTGACCAGACCCAGGACAACCAGAACGCCTGTGTCATCGACGCTAACAACAACATCACCGACAACAACGCCAGCATCGACAATGCCGGTACCGCCGGCCATAACACAGTCTCTGGCGTCAACATGTCCGGACCTTCTAATTATAGGGATGGGGCCACGACTTCTTCTTCATCAATCCCTCCTCGACTTGAAGAAGATTGACCACCTCCCCTAAACTATCCACCCGTCCAATTTCACGAGTTCCCCTTCCCCGTCGAGGCAGATGCCACGACCAGGGCACTGTTCGTGGCGATCAATCAAACCAACTATCTCATCTTCGCCCAGGGGGAAAGATTGAGAGCACTCAAGGACAATCGAAGGCCTCTGAGAAGACACAGGAGACCCCAATCTCATTCCCATCGATAAGCGGACGAACGTCCTTAATCTCCCTCGCGGAGACAGAATCAGGATATCTCCAGAAGCCCGTCGCACCGACCACTCGGGCGACGACCCCCTTTGGATAGGGAACCACTCATCGACACGGGAAGATGCGACTATGGCCCATCACGGCAAGAACGAAGACCCCCCAGAGACAGACACATGGGAAACCATCAACGGTCGTACCGCCCAAGGAACGCTCCGCGCGATCAGGGCCACCTTGACCGCCACTACGTCGAATCTCCATCCGGCTCTCCCGAACAGAGTGACAAGGACGACCCCCACGGTCCCTTGTCACAAGCTATCATGGACGCGCCCATTCCCACGAGCATGAAGAAGCCTCCCCACTTAAAGGAGTACGACGGTATCGTCGACCCGGTCGACCATATAGACGGGTTCGAAGCCACGCTGCACTACCACAACATCGGGGGACCGATCAAGTGTCGGTTGTTCCCCACAACTCTGAGGAATGCGGCTATGGACTGGTACAAAGGTCTCACCTCGGGGTCAATTACCTCTTGGCGAAACCTGAAGAACCCGTTCATCATCTCGTTTGCTATTTCGCAACGACACCCGAAGACCGAAGCAGCACTCGAGGCCATCGTCCAGAAGCACGATGAGACCTTGAGAGAATTCATTGACCGCTTCAACCGGGAAGCTATCCAGGTCCCCTGCACGGACCATATGAAGATATACCTGTTGGAGAGGGGGCTCCTCCCCGGCACCGAATTCAGAAAAGCCGTAGGCATCGAACCACCTCGAATGTTTGATGCCCTCCTCAAAAAAGCCAGGGCCTACATGGACTACGAGGAGAGAGAAGCGGCCAACAGAGCCCAAGACCCTAGAAACCGCGGATCCAGCAGCAATCCGCGACAAGACATCGCCCCACCTCGACGAACTGGAGAGAAGATAAGGGATGATAAACCCCGAGACGCCCGGGAACAAAGGGGGCCCTCGGGGAGGTTCACCGAATACACTCCGCTTACGGCTTCCCGTGAGCGCATCTTAGCGGAGTGCGCAAGTACACACTTCAAGGACGACATCGTCAAACGTCCCCACCCCGCTCCTTCCAAACCCGGGGTGGACCGAAGCAAATACTGCCAGTACCACCGGAGCCACGAGCACCTGACCGAAGACTGCGTCCACCTCAAAGACGCCATCGAGACCCTCATAAAAGGGGGGAAACTTGCATAATATAGGCGAAATGATGCTCCTCGTCGGGAGGCCCGGGAGACGAGGGAAGAAGTAGAGGATACCCGACCATCTGACGAGTCGGTTCCCATTCAAACCGCTTTCTCCGTCACAAGACCCGAGGACTTCTACATCCCCGAACACTTGCAAGAACTTCTGTCTATGCACAACAGGTGGGAAAACTTCCCCTCCGCCATGGTCATCAATGGTGGAGGGTTCAATGGTTTGACCATAAATTCAGCTAAGAGGAAGCTGGACGAGCTGGTCGATACGGCTCCCCCCCAAACGGTGACCTTCGAAAGGGTGAAAGGAAGACCAGAGCCGATCACCTTCTACCTCGAGGAGCTCCCTGGAGGGCCCCCCAATTCGGATGATAAGGGCGAGAATGGCCAACTTCGACATACATCGCATCCTCGTCGACGGGGGAAGTTCCGTCGATGTGATGTACATCCAGTTGTTCAGAACCCTGCAGCTCGATGACTCTCACCTCTCACCATACGTGGGGTCAGACATGCAGGGCTTTAACGGCTCGACGTCTAAGCCTTGGGGATACGTCGAGCTTATGGTCACGTTCAGAGAGGATACCGCTACCAGGAAGGTCAAGGCACGCTTCCTCGTCATTGATTTCCCGTCCCTCTACAATTGCATTCTCGAAGGCCGACACTGGCAGAGCTGACCGCGGTGCCCTCCACCGTCCATTTGAAGATGAAGTTCTACACCAAAAGAGAACGGGTCGCCACTTGTGATCGGTGGAAATAGAACTGACTGTTTTTAGCTGGTTTCGCGAAATGTCACAGAAGCAAGAGTCGTCACCGTCTTTTATTTTCTCCAACAAGGAAAGGACAAAAGCACAGCAAAATTCCTTATGAGATATGTTTCTCGGTTCGGGAGGTAGATTTATAGAAAGGGAAGGTATTAGCACCCTTTCTATCCATGGTTATCCATGGGCTCTTAGGTACTTGCTCTTATGTTTTCAAAATTTGTTTGCTTTTCAAGTGTGTGTGGGTTTTGAAAAAGTTCGTTTGAAAACTTCTAGGTAACTCTTGTATCAGTCCTCAAGAGTGTATGAAGTATTGTTTGAAAACTTTTTAAAAGTGTAAGGTGTGAAAAGTATTTTGTTTGTTTTTGAAAAGAGTAAGTACCCATGAGTCATCTACCTACCCTAAGGAATTAAGCTGTGTAAGTGTCCTTTAGGTAGTGCCATCCCACCATTGAGAGGTAGGTAGCACCACCGTTGGAGGTGTTCGGGTCAATTCGAGTGTAGGGACAGTGTGGTCATCGAAGCAACAGTAGGACACCTTAGAAGCTACCCTTATGTCCTTGATCCCTTTTTAATCCGAGGCAACCGTTTCGAGGCAACTGTTCTGAGGCAACTGTTTCAAGGCAACTGTTCCGAGGCAACTGTTTCGAGGCAACTGGATCATGGACATAAGGACCGCTAAGACGTCCTATACTTGACAACCACGTTTCGAAGGCAACGAGTGAGGCGTACCCTAGAAGTGGTGTGTGCATTGTGTGTTGTTTTCATGTTATGTTTGTCTTTGTAACTAGTGTGCTACGAGTTGTTTTTATTTACATACATTCTTTCATGCAAGTTTAGCAGTTAAGGGGTGCAGAAAGTAAATTGCAGAAAAATAAATCCTACGCTATTACAAGGCGCGGGTCTATACATCGCCAAAAAATTACAAAGACCCGTTTTTTAGTAAATAAGTACGGAAAATAAAAAAAAAACAGTAAAAGGTCCTATTTACTATTACATATCCGGAGCAATTACATAATAATCGAACAAATTAAATACGCGCGAATAAAGAAAAGGGAATTAATTTTTGTCTTTTTTTGGTAATTAAATGAAATTGAAAACTAATTAATTATTTTAATTACAAGAAAATATTTTTGATTTTTTATATTTTTTATGAAATAAAATAGAAATAAAAGAAACAAAGTTAAAGATTAACCTAAATCTAGATCTATTTTAATTTATTAAAAGGAATGTTAAAATGGCCTAATTAACAACTAATTCAATTATGATTTATTTACAAAATAATAAATAATAATAAAAAGTGTTAATTATATTTTTCTTTTGTTTTTTATGAAAATGTTAGTTAAATTAACTTAATGATAGAGTAATTATTTTTTGGTGTTTTTTGGATCAATTTTAATAACTAAAAGCAAATAAAAGTCAAATTAATGATTATTTAACAATTAATTAAAATATGCATGCAAAAATATTATTTTTAATGTCAAAAGTTAAATAAACATTTTTTCTGATTAAAATGCAAAAGGAAAATATTTTTTGTGAATTTTTAAATGCATGAGAAAATTATTTGAATATAAATTAAATTAAGATTAAAAATATAAAACAAGGAAAAACAAAGAAAACAAGTTAATTATGGAAAAGGTGGAAAAAGGGCAGAACCAGGACTTGAACTCGTGCCCTTTGGAGGAATCCACTAACACGTTGCCAACTGTGCGAACTGGCTTTGTTGTCAATGCCCTGCAATTAATTGATTAAAAACAAAAACGTGGCAAGTTTGAATTAAAAAACAAAGTCAGCACGCGTGGGGCCCAGGTATAACATATGAGCGAAACAGATGGAGCCATCGTGCCACGCCAGCCACGCCTGAGTCTCTCACAGTCAACGATGTCGGAGCCCTAGCTCCGGTCGTCTTCTCCGGCGAATGCTACGGCCAAACCTGCAAAATAAGGGAAATCAAAGGAAAAGAAAGACCTAGTCACCCTAATTAGACCCCTGCGAATTCAATGGTGCCATTATTTTGGCCTGAAAATGACTGTACAGGGAGTTTCGAAGAAGATGAACAAAACGGCCCTAGCAATGGCAAGTTTCTATTCCTGCGTGGAAACTTGCATGTTATACGTCAAAATCGTTCTACTGAGTGTCCTGAGTTCATATAAGCCATAAAAAATAGTTAATGATGCATGAAATATAAAAAGGAAATCAAGAAATTTTGACAAACCGAAGAGGGCTAGAGGGCACGATCTGGGACGATTTGGCTTCGTGTAGGGATTGGAAATGACTGCTGCTATGCCCAGGAACACAAATGAATCCTTAGAACTCCTTGAAACTTGCTCAAGAATAGAATCCGAATTTGTCAATTTTGTGAAAATTTTAGAGGATTAGGGTTGCCGTTCTAGGTGTCTCTAGCCTCTGTATACTGTATGAGAGGCTTCATATATGTTTATCCACGAAAATCAAACACATTTAGGGGTCTTTACCCTTGCAATCAAGTCTTGAGATTTTCATAAACACCATTTAAAGAATTTGTCATTTTTGCTTCAAAATTTGAATTTTGTACTTGAAATAAGCTTTGTACGAATTTGGGATGTAAATGATGGTGATTCAATGCTATTCAACACAAAATATACCCTTTAATTAATTTTCTTAATTTTTATTTGATTTTAAAAGATTTAAAATGAATTAAATCAAATAAAATTAAATAAAAATGGAAAAATTAATTTTAAATCTTGAAATAATTTGTGGGACACGTGGGAAGCATGGCCAAGCTGAAACAAGTGGAAAAAGTGGGCCCCTTTTGTCAAAAAATGAAATTTCAAGGATAATTGATTTTGGCCATTTCATAAAAATTTCCCAACTTCTCCAATGCATATCTTGCTCAATTTTGAAGCTATGAACATGTTCTTGGACATTTTGGAAAGGTCTTGAAGTCCTCTAACCAATGTCTTTGGTCCCATGTCATTTTGATTTACCAATCTCAAGTTATGGTCTTTGACTTAAAGTCCCTTTTTGTTGACTTTTGAAAATGACCTATAATGTTGAAATTTATAACTTTTTGTGAGAGCATTTATTGTACTTGGAGTGTGAAGATAAGTTGTAGGAAATGTCATCCCCTTAAAAATGAGCTTTGGATGGGATTTTTCTGATGAACCATGAAAAAGTTATGCCTTGGTCAAGTTACAGTTGACTTTTCAGCTGTCCAAAAATAGAAACTTTTGCATCTTGATGATTTTTGAGCCATTCTTTGAGAATCATGATCAAGAATTGATCAAATGATGATTGTGGCTTCAAAATAAGATGTTAACCAAAAATTTTGACTTTTGACTGTCAAATGACTATTTTGCCCCTGCAGTTGACTGTGGAGCAATTAGGGTTTTTGACTGTGCAACTTGATCTTGTGAGCCTTGAAACTTGACATGTAGGTGCTTGACAATGTGTATGAGCATATGTGACTTGATTGAGCCTTTGAAAACATCAATTTCCTTGCAGGAACCAAAACCCTAGTTTGACTGGCTTAGGAGTATGGTTGACTGTGTAGCCTTTGAGCAATTCTTGAGCCATTTGGAGATTGGTCTTGACAAACTTTGAAGATTATGGGAGGGCAAATTTTGGGGTACAACAGTTGCCCCTGTTCAATCTTCTTAGACCTGAGGATGTAGATTGGCTTGTGTGCCTTTCGTGATCCGAGGGTAGAAGATGATTGAACACTAGAGTGCCCAGAAATTTGCACTCACATAGTAGAATGTCAGCAGTGCGATGTAGGGAATGGGCTTACAGATGCCATGTTGAGAGGTGATGGATAGGAGGATGGGATTATAGATGCCATCTGGAGATGTGACAGAACCTTGTCGGGAATGGGCTTATAGATGCCATTTGGAATTGTTGGTAAGTGGATGGGCTTATAGATGCCATCTAGGTGTCGATCGCGTAAGAGATTCCTTAGCGAGAACTTGCGTACCTGAGAAAGAAATAAAATTACCTGGTCTGTTACAGGAGTTGACTTTCAAACTCTTTATGTAGACGTGCCCTGGCAAGATACAGGAATCGAGTCTGGTACTGTAGTCGTCAACAGATACTCCCTGGCAAGACACAGGAATCGGATCTTCGAACTCTTCAGACGTGCCCTGGCAGGATACAGGAATCGAGTATGGTAATGTAGTCGTCAACAGATACACCCTGGCAAGATACATGAATCGGATCTTCAAACTCTTCAGACGTGCCCTCAACAGTAACGATGAGAGAACCTTGGGCGACTTCAACCTCAACAGTAACGATGAGAGAATCATAGGCGACTTCAACCTCAACAGTAACGATGAGAGAATCATAGGCGACTTCAACCTCAACAGTAACGATGAGAGAATCATAGGCGACTTCAACCTCAACAGTAACGATGAGAGAATCATAGGCGACTTCAACCTCAACAGTAACGATGAGAGAATCATAGGCGACTTCAACCTCAATAGTAACGATGAGAGAATCATAGGCGACTTCAACCTCAACAGTAACGATGAGAGAATCATAGGCGACTTCAACCTCAACAGTAACGATGAGAGAATCATAGGCGACTTCAACCTCAACAGTAACGATGAGAGAATCATAGGCGACTTCAACCTCAACAGTAACGATGAGAGAGTCTTGGACGTCTTCTACTGCGTCTTCATTAGGAAAATCTTTAGGAATCAATTTAACTGGACCAGAGAAGGCCTTTGACTGGATAAGAATCAGAAAAATCTTTAGGAGTCGATTTAACTGAACCAGACAAGGTCTTGGAATCTTCAACTGAGTCTTCATCAGAAAAATCTTTAGGAATCGATTTAACTGGACCAGAGAAGGCCTTTGACTGGATAAGAATCAGAAAAATCTTTAGGAGTCGATTTAACTGAACCAGACAAGGTCTTGGATATAGCTGAGAACTTAACTGGATCTTTCCTGAAAGGTAAAGGTCAGTCATATGCAGTGCATGATATGGATCAAGCAATGATGTTCCCAACATAACTGAGATTGTAGGATATGATGCGTTTATGCATGCTATAATGTATGGAAATGCGATGTTTACGAATGTACGCTTTCGTCTTAGGAAAATAAATCCTTGACGGGTGCCAGGAAGTCACATCCTGGGCTGATGGTTGGAGATAATTCTTCGTTTCCGCTGGGGATGAAGATTATAAGAATGAACCGGTAGGATAAGATGCCTCTGTTGGGGAATAAACTTGACGAATAGATTACTCTGCGGGGAGAATGGTTCTAGCGATCTTGCTGGGGAACAATACTCTGTGGGAAGAGAGATGCTTTGCTGGGATGTTGATGATAACTCCGCTGGGGATACCATTGATATGTTATGATGGAAGTTTTGATGAGCTCCGCTGGGGATAGGAAGACTTCACCGAGGACGATCTTTCCGTGGCTTTTGGCTGAGGATAACCCAGTTATATCCTGGTAGAGAAATAACCTTTGAATAAAGCCGGGGGACGCATTCGGGCTCTGCAGGGGATGATTGTTGAACTGTAATTTTTGTAAGTTGAAAGAGGGAACCTATGTAGGGTTGCCTGATGATGAGCTCGTGTAAAACCGCATCTTGGAAAGAAGGACACCTGTGTAGGGTCTATTTTGTTGGCGAGTCCGTGTAAAACCGCGTCTAGAGCTGAAAAGGGAAACCTGTGTAGGGTTTCTTGATGATGAGTTCGTGTAAAACTTCATCTTTGGAAAGAGAGAACCTGTGTAGGGTTTCTTGATGGTGAGTTCGTGTAAAACTGCATCTTTGGAGGGAGGAAACCTGTGTGGGGTTTACTGATAATGAATCTGTATAAGACTTCTGGAGAAACCGGGGTAAGGTTACTTTGGGATAAGTCCGTGTGAGACTTCTTGATGAACCGGGGTAAGGTTATCTTGAGATGAGTCCGTGTGAGACTTCTGGAGGAACCGGGGTAAGGTTACTGCAGGGAAAGTTCGTGTAAAACTTCTTGATGAACCGGGGTAAGGTTATCTGGAGGTAAGTTCGTGTAAAACTTAAGATAAATCTGTGTAAGACTTTAGGAGGAACCGGTGTAGGGTCACTTTGATGATAAGTCCGTGTAAAACTTAATCTGAAAGAAAAGGAATCGGTGTAGGGTTGCCTGAGGATGAGTCCGTGTAAGACTTCTGGAGGAACCGGGGTAAGGTTACTTCGGGGTAAATCCGTGTAAGACTTCTTGATGAACCGGGGTAAGGTTATCTTGAGATGAGTCCGTGTGAGACTCCTGGAGGAACCGGGGTAAGGTTACCTGGAGGTAAGTTCGTGTAAAACTTCTTGATGAACCGGGGTAAGGTTATCTTGAGATGAGTCCGTGTGAGACTTTAGGAGGAACCGGGGTAAGGTTACCTGGAGGTAAGTTCGTGTAAAACTTCTTGATGAACCGGGGTAAGGTTATCTTGAGATGAGTCTGTGTGAGACTTCTGGAGGAACCGGGGTAAGGTCACCTGATGATGAGCCCGTGTAAAACTTCATCTGAAAGAAAAGGTACCGGTGTAGGGTTTGCTGATGACGATCAAGTGGACGATTGTCCTGTTTGGTTTTGGACATTAACCCACGATCAGTCATCCACTGATTTTTCTTGGCTTGTTACCAAGGTTGATCTGGAATTTGTAAAGGTGGATGGTAATCATCTTTATATTGATCTTTCCTTGGTACTTTGGTCGACAGAGCAACTGGATCGCCCGGACGACTCATCATTGCCCCTGTTTCTGAGGTGAGGGGAGAAGATACCTTGTGGGGTGCTGACAGTTGTTGATGGACAAACCTTCTTCTGGTGGGCGAGTGACGAGATGCCGGGACATAGTCGTACGCTGTGATCCCTAACTTTTGTCTGGACCTCCCTTTCGAGTTTTCAGTCCACCGGGATACCCATTTTTGCCCAAGCCGCCTTTTCAGGTTTTCGACTTGCCGGGTGTACAGGTTTTTTCCATTTCATCCCTTATTTTTGCCCGAACCCTTTTGGTTCGCCGGGAAGCCCTTATTTTTACCTAGGTGTGTCAACCTAGCAGGTCTTCGATTGTGCGTAGTATTTTTTCGACTATGTCCACGCTCTCAGGATGTAGGGGGCCCCTGTTGATAGTGTTGTGTTGCCCTGCTACCAGAAGATGTCTGATTAGGCAAGATTCGTTGCTGGAATGCCCCAAGTGACTCGGGCGGAGATTTGCCCCAAGCTGGTTGGCCTTGAGAGATTCCTCGAATCTTGACTGGACTGCCCCAGATGATAGACACTGATCATGCCATGCCCCTTGATTGGAAGTGTTTCTTCCACTTGAGGTGACCTCTTTGTTGAGAAGATTTTGTTCACTGGATGTTCGTCGTGCAAACTTCTATGCTGTTCAAACAAATAGTCATGTGCAAATAATGTTATTTTAAGAATGCAAAAGCTTATGTCTGTCTTAAATTTTGAAAATGCATTTTTGTAAAACAAGTGAAACTTTTTTTGTGGACTGTGATGTCAACTCAAGCTTTTACAGTGGGCCTTAAGGAGTCAGGATACCTTTTGTGACAGTATGCTTTCGAACTAACCCATGCTTCAGCTAGGACTTTTAAGGGTTATATCGTGGCCTGGTTCATGGTTTAAGAAGCAAAGGATAAAGGCTCAAATTATTTGTACCCACCCACTCTTCGTGATGTTCTTCAAACCTAAGCTCAGTTGATCGTGCGTTAGACCTTATTTGAGTCTTTGTCCTGATGTTCCAATGATGGTTCAGATATTGATGATTTATTCTGAATAGGCAGTCATTTTTGTTTTTGTTGAGGGTTTGTATGACCTCTTTCTTTTGATTTCGCTATCCCTAAATTTTGCCTGAACTGTTTCTTTTGTGATTACAGTCAGCGGGATGCCCCAGTTTTGTAAGTCTCCTTCGTAGGTTTTGACTTATTGGGTTTTTATTTTTTGAGATATAATGACTGCCTATCCTTATGATTATTCGGAATCATCACTGTCTTCTTTTTTTTTGTAAGGACCTCTTTGGTGCCATTTGTTATGCACTTGGATCAACTGAGAGAACTACCCTGCCCCAGGTTATGATAAAGGGTTTTAATTTTCGAAAAGAAAAACTCCTACTTCTTTGGCTCAGAGGGGTTGACGAGGGATTATCTTCCTTATAACTCCAGTGTTTAGGAATTGAAACAATGCCTGTACCTCATCAGCGGGGTCTGTTCAAAAGCATACTGCAGTTTGCAGTATCGTTTTCGTCATCCTCCCTCAAGAGGCTTTAGAATTATTAATCAAGAGTTGATCATCACAAAAAATATGAAAGCAGCTTTAAGTATAGTACGCATAATTAATTCAAGACAGACATGTGTAATGCATTCATGAAATAAAAGAGTTTAACATGACAATTGTTTGTTTGAACAAGAAAAGAAAAAAAACAACTTGAATTCAAATGAACAAAAATCTCTCAATCCTAGCCATGTTTTGGCAAAGGAGCAGTGGTCACAATGGGAGTCTCAGCAGGCTCGAATTCGATCTCCTTAGCTTCGATCATATTCTGGATCTTATACTTCAGCGCCCAACAGTCCTCAGTGTCGTGCCCCGAGCTATCAGAATGATAAGCACACCTCGCCTCTGGATTGTAGTTTGGAGAGGAGGTCTTGGGATTTGCAGGAGGGTTGATCATCGCAATCAGGTTCATTTTCAACATGTGCTGCAATGCTTGTGACCATGGCATGTTGATGTTGGTGAATTGTCTTTTAGGCTCGTCCGACCTTCACTGATTTCCCTTTGGTGGTTGCCGGCGTGGTGCAGAACCAGAGATCATGACTGCCCCTGCATGTTGGTCATGACGACTCTTTTGACTGTATGCAACATTAGATTCATTCTTTCCCATGTAAGGCTTTTTGTGAGTATCAGAAGGTGTGGCCTCTTGAATCTTCCCGGCCTTGATACCAGCTTCAATTCTTTCCCCAGTTAGAATGAGGTCGGTAAACCCTGCAGATGAATTACCAATGAGATGATTGAAGAACGGCCCGGATAGGGTCCCCAAGAACATATCAACGAGTTCCCGGTCAGTCAAAGGTGGTTGTACCCTCCCAGCAAGGTCTCTCCATCTCTACGCATATTCTTTGAAACCTTCTCCCGATCCTAATGACATACCTTGGAGTTGGGTACGTGTAGGAGCGAGGTCGGCATTATACTGATACTGCTTGTAAAAAGCAGTATCCAACTCCTCCCAGTTACGAACCTTGGTTCCATCCAGCTGATAGAACCATTCGAGATGAGTCCCTAAAAGACTCTCCTGGAAGAAGTGGATCCACAAGTTCTTGTCCACAGTGTATGGTTGAATCTTCCGCATATAAGATCTGAGATGCAGCCTGGGACAGGATGCCCCATCATACTTAACAAAAGAAGGAGCCTTGAATTTGTGTGGGATCACCACACCAGAAGATAGACCCAGGTCTCCGAAATCCAACCCAGGCACTTGTTGAATTTCCATGGCACTCAGACGATCCTCTAGTTGCTTGTACCGGTCCTCAGCAGGGGGGTACTGTTCACCATTGAAGTCTGTCTCGGTGTCAGAGGCCACAGGGCTAGGAACCTCTCTCCCTTGGTGACTGCCTCCCCCCACAGATGGAGTAGTCCTCTCAGCCTCATTCTGCAATGTGTTCCCGAGTCTGCGCCCAGTGTTGAATAGTACAATCCTCTTCTTCTTCTTATTCTTCTTCAGGAGCAAAGCCTTCAGCTCTTGTTGTCCCTGGGCCAAGTTCATGACCATCTCCTGAAATTGGGCGTTCTGGGCCTGGAGGGCCTTGATAGCTTGTGCATTGGATGACTCAGGATTCATGATGACTGCTGAAATAAACAGCGAAGAAGGTAAGCAACCTGTAGAGAAAGGGTACCTGTTATGCAATGATATGTATGATATGCATGCGATGTTTTCAAGGATCTCACGGGGTAAACAGAGAAATTGGTTAGAATTTTGTAGCTTGATTGAAGGAACTTCATGTTGTTGAGAGTCCTTCTTCAAGAGTCAAAGGCTCACCATATCCAGTGCGTCATAACCTCTGACAACCTTGGCTAGAGGAAAATAAATCCTCTTTGCCCCTTGCTGGACAGTTGGTTCATCATGACCTGCATCACAAGCCCCTGAGATCCTTGAAATGGATTAGTCTTTGTGCAGGATGTATGCAATGGTATGATGTTATGATGTTATGCTATGCGTGGGGTAATGTAGGTAAACCCTGTTATGAGTCCAGATTAAGGACTATAAACAAAACCTACAAGAAACTTAAGTGTCAGATAACAAGCATGCAAGTAGTCAAGTTTGAAGGCACACAAGTCACACAAGACAGCCCTTAGAGTTTAGGCCAGCATGAAGTTTAGGTACTACCCTCTTTCAGTTTGTTGGTTAGGACCTGTCCTATCAGAAGTAACCGGGTTCTAGAGGATCCCAATATCACTGACTACCCTCAATCGGTCATAACTCCAGCATCACAACCTTTTCTTGCAGCCAGAACCATCACGAGAGTTTAGCCTCAATGGGCGTAGCATACTGCTACTGTTCTATTGGCCAAGTTGGGTCATTTAAGGTTCTAAGGTCGGTTGGTGCTTAATGACTCCTCAGAAGACCCATATTCTCCTCGTTGCAACACAAGGGATATCGGTACAGACCAAGGTGCCACACCAACGTAGCCACTGCTTCACCCGTGTCGGTCTATGCCGGACAGGTCCCTCACAACTTATGCTACCTAACAGGGTATCCCCAGATCTGGGTTAGGATCTATGAAACTCCGATGCAACCCACAATAATAAAGCAAACAAAACAAAGCAATTGAAAACACAAGTATGAGCTATCCTAAGGTACACCTCACTTTAAGTATCCCCAGCAGAGTCGCCAGTCATGTGATCGGTGGAAATAGAACTGACTGTTTTTAGCTGGTTTCGCGAAATGTCGCGGAAGCAAGAGTCGCCACCGTCTTTTATTTTCTCCAACAAGGAAAGGACAAAAGCACAGCAAAATTCCTTATGAGATATGTTTCTCGGTTCGGGAGGTAGATTTATAGAAAGGGAAGGTGTTAGCACCCTTTCTATCCATGGTTATCCATGGGCTCTTAGGTACTTGCTTTTATGTTTTCAAAATTTGTTTGCTTTTCAAGTGTGTGTGGGTTTTGAAAAAGTTCGTTTGAAAACTTCTAGGTAACTCTTGTATCAGTCCTCAAGAGTGTATGAAGTATTGTTTGAAAACTTTTTGAAAGTGTAGGGTGTGAAAAGTATTTTGTTTGTTTTTGAAAAGAGCAAGTACCCATGAGTCATCTACCTACCCTAAGGAATTAAGCTGTGTAAGTGTCCTTTAGGTAGTGCCATCCCACCATTGAGAGGTAGGTAGCACCACCGTTGGAGGTGTTCGGGTCAATTCGAGTGTAGGGACAGTGTGGTCATCGAAGCAACAGTAGGACACCTTAGAAGCTACGATTATGTCCTTGATCCCTTTTTAATCCGAGGCAACCGTTTCGAGGCAACTGTTCTGAGGCAACTGTTTCAAGGCAACTGTTCTGAGGCAACTGTTTCGAGGCAAATGGATCATGGACATAAGGACCGCTAAGACGTCCTATACTTGACAACCACGTTTCGAAGGCAACGAGTGAGGCGTACCCTAGAAGTGGTGTGTGCATTATGTGTTGTTTTCATGTTATGTTTGTCTTTGTAACTAGTGAGCTACGAGTTGTTTTTATTTACATACATTCTTTCATGCAAGTTTAGCAGTTAAGGGGTGCATAAAGTAAATTGCGGAAAAATAAATCCTACGCTATTACAAGGCGCGGGTCTATACATCGCCAAAAAATTACAAAGACCCGTTTTTTAGTAAATAAGTACGGAAAATAAAAAAAACAGTAAAAGGTCCTATTTACTATTACATATCCGGAGCAATTACATAATAATCGAACAAATTAAATACGCGCGAATAAAGAAAAGAGAATTAATTTTTGTCTTTTTTTGGTAATTAAATGAAATTGAAAACTAATTAATTATTTTAATTACAAGAAAATATTTTTGATTTTTTATATTTTTTATGAAATAAAATAGAAATAAAAGAAACAAAGTTAAAGATTAACCTAAATCTAGATCTATTTTAATTTATTAAAAGGAATGTTAAAATGGCCTAATTAACAACTAATTCAATTATGATTTATTTACAAAATAATAAATAATAATAAAAAGTGTTAATTATATTTTTCTTTTGTTTTTTATGAAAATGTTAGTTAAATTAACTTAATGATAGAGTAATTATTTTTTGGTGTTTTTTGGATCAATTTTAATAACTAAAAGCAAATAAAAGTCAAATTAATGATTATTTAACAATTAATTAAAATATGCATGCAAAAATATTATTTTTAATGTCAAAAGTTAAATAAACATTTTTTCTGATTAAAATGCAAAAGGAAAATATTTTTTGTGAATTTTTAAATGCATGAGAAAATTATTTGAATATAAATTAAATTAAGATTAAAAATATAAAACAAGGAAAAACAAAGAAAACAAGTTAATTATGGAAAAGGTGGAAAAAGGGCAGAACCAGGACTTGAACTCGTGCCCTTTGGAGGAATCCACTAACACGTTGCCAACTGTGCTAACTGGCTTTGTTGTCAATGCCCTGCAATTAATTGATTAAAAACAAAAACGTGGCAAGTTTGAATTAAAAAACAAAGTCAGCACGCATGGGCCCCAGGTATAACATATGAGCGAATCAGATGAAGCCATCGTGCCACGCCAGCCACGCCTGAGTCTCTCACAGTCAACGACGCCGGAGCCCTAGCTCCGGTCGTCTTCTCCGGCGAATGCTACGGCCAAACCTGCAAAATAAGGGAAATCAAAGGAAAAGAAAGACCTAGTCACCCTAATTAGACCCCTGCAAATTCAATGGTGCCATTATTTTGGCCTGAAAATGACTGTACAGGGAGTTTCGGAGAAGATGAACAAAACGGCCCTAGCAATGGCAAGTTTCTATTCCTGCGTGGAAACTTGCATGTTATACGTCAAAATCGTTCTACTGAGTGTCCTGAGTTCATATAAGCCATCAAAAATAGTTAATGATGCATGAAATATAAAAAGGAAATCAAGAAATTTTGACAAACCGAAGAGGGCTAGAGGGCACGATCTGGGACGATTTGGCTTCGTGTAGGGATTGGAAATGACTGCTGCTATGCCCAGGAACACAAATGAATCCTTAGAACTCCTTGAAACTTGCTCAAGAATAGAATCCGAATTTGTCAATTTTGTGAAAATTTTAGAGGATTAGGGTTGCCGTTCTAGGTGTCTCTAGCCTCTGTATACTGTATGAGAGACTTCATATATGTTTATCCACGAAAATCAAACACATTTAGGGGTCTTTACCCTTGCAATCAAGTCTTGAGATTTTCATAAACACCATTTAAAGAATTTGTCATTTTTGCTTCAAAATTTGAATTTTGTACTTGAAATAAGCTTTGTACGAATTTGGGATGTAAATGATGGTGATTCAATGCTATTCAACACAAAATATACCCTTTAATTAATTTTCTTAATTTTTATTTGATTTTAAAAGATTTAAAATGAATTAAATCAAATAAAATTAAATAAAAATGGAAAAATTAATTTTAAATCTTGAAATAATTTGTGGGACACGTGGGAAGCATGTCCAAGCTGAAACAAGTGGAAAAAGTGGGCCCCTTTTGTCAAAAAATGAAATTTCAAGGATAATTGATTTTGGCCATTTCACAAAAATTTCCCAACTTCTCCAATGCATATCTTGCTCAATTTTGAAGCTATGAATATGTTCCTGGACATTTTGAAAAGGTCTTAAAGTCCTCTAACCAATGTCTTTGGTCCCAGGTTATTTTGATTTACCAATCTCAAGTTATGGTCTTTGACTTAAAGTCCCTTTTTGTTGACTTTTGAAAATGACCTATAATGTTGAAATTTATAACTTTTTGTGAGAGCATTTCTTGTACTTGGAGTGTGAAGATAAGTTGTAGGAAATGTCATCCCCTTCAAAATGAGCTTTGGATGGGATTTTTCTGATGAACCATGAAAAAGTTATGCCTTGGTCAAGTTACAGTTGACTTTTCAGCTGTCCAAAAATAGAAACTTTTGCATCTTGATGATTTTTGAGCCATTCTTTGAGAATCATGATCAAGAATTGATCAAATGATGATTGTGGCTTCAAAATAAGATGTTGACCAAAATTTTTGACTTTTGACTGTCAAATGACTATTTTGCCCCTGCAGTTGACTGTGGAGCAATTAGGGTTTTTGACTGTGCAAGTTGACCTTGTGAGCCTTGAAACTTGACATGTAGGTGCTTGACAATGTGTATGAGCATATGTGACTTGATTGAGCCTTTGAAAAATTCAATTTCCTTGCAGGAACCAAAACCCTAGTTTGACTGGCTTAGGAGTATAGTTGACTGTGTAGCCTTTGAGCAATTCTTGAGCCATTTGGAGATTGGTCTTGACAAACTTTGAAGATTATGGGAGGGCAAATTTTGGGGTACAACACCACTATTCAAGGTGATCTGGAAGCTGCCCGAAGGTGCTTCAACGCGACATCCAAGGGACACAACACGGTCGACACCAGCACACGATCCGCCAAGAAATCTGCAACTGCACGATCAGAGCCTCAGCGGTCAGAGCCCATCAGAGCAGAAGAACAGAGAGCCCCTCCAAAGATCGACTCGATATCCCTGAACACTCGCTTAGACCAGGATGAGTCCCCTAGTGGCGAGCAAGTTCCCCTCAGACCAATTCCAAACGGGGACTTCGAGCTCGCCCCCTCAGCGAAGACCCAAGCAGAGGAGTGAAAATTGGCACCGGACTCCCCAACTTGGCGAGAAAACAGATCAAGGCTTGCTTGAGGGAAATGCGGATCTGTTCACATGGAGTGCTGTGGAGATGCCCGGTCTTGCCCCTGAGGTCGCCTTTCATCAACTCGCCATTGATCCGGCCGCTAGGGCAGTAGTACGACGTAGATGTAGGTAGTCTCTAGAGAAAGCGGAGGCTGCTGAAAAAGCTGTAAAAGACCTCCTAGAGGCAAACTTTATTTCTGATGCCCGGTATTCAACCTGGATGTAAAATGTTGTACTTGTTAAGAAAAATAATGGAAAATGGCGAATATGCATTGACTACACCGATCTTAACTGGGCATGCCACAAAGATGCATTTCCTTTACCTAATATTGATATGCTGGTCAACAACTCGGCCGACTATAAAATTCTATCGTTTATGGACACCTATTCGGGCTACAACCAAATCCCAATGGCAATAGGAGACAAATACTGCACTGCTTTCATGACTAGCTCGGGCAACTATTACTACAACGTAATGCCCTTCGGTCTGAAAAACACAGGAGCAACGTATCAACGGATGATGAACAAAGTCTTGTGCAACCAAATCGGGGACATGCTCGAGGTATACATGGACGACATGATCGTCAAGTCCCGAGCAGATACCGACCATGCTGCTCATCTCAGGGAAGTCTTTGCCCAAGCGAGGCAATGCAAAATGAGGTTTAACCCCGAGAAGTGCACGTTCGCGGTCAAGGCGGGCAAGTTCCTCGGCTTCTAATTAACAGAACGAGGAATCAAAGCCAACCACGACAAGTGTCGAGATTTCTCCGATCTCCCCACACCTACGTCTAAAAAATACATACAAGTCTTGAATGGCATGCTCACCTCACTATCCCGTTTTGTTGCAAAATCCGCTTAACACGCCCTCCCTTTCTTCAAGCTCCTTCGCAAGGAAGCGGACTTCGAATGGACCGAGGAATGCGAGCAGGAGCTGCTTCATCTCAAACAAAGCCTCTCACAGTCGCCCGTGTTATCACGACCAATTGACGGGGAAACCTTGTTTCTATACCTAGCCGTCTTGGTCGAAGCCGTCAACGCAGCCCTCATTCGCGACACGCACGATGGACAAAACCCCGTTTATTTCACGAGCAAGGTGCTTCAAGAGACCGAGGTTAGATACCAATGGATAGAAAAGGTGGCTCTGGCCCTTGTCAATGCGGCGAGAAGGCTCAGACACTACTTCCTCGCGCACACGATTGTGGTGCGGACAGACCAGCCTGTGAAACAGCTCCTAGGTCGACCAGACATGGCGGGTCGAATGTTGAAGTGGTCCTTGGAACTTTCTGAGTTCGACGTCCAATACGAAAGCAGGAAAGCCCTAAATGCACATGCTTTGGATGATTTCGTCGCTGAGATGACCGCTCATAACCCCCCCGCAGGGGAAGAGCACAAGTGGATCATCTTCGTCGATGGAGCATCCAGCTCGACCAAGAGCGGTGCAGGAATCCTCCTAGAGAACGAGGAAGGTGTGGTGGTCGAGCATTCGCTCACCCTGTCCTTTCCAACCTCGAACAACCAGGCGAAATATGAGGCCCTGCTCACAGGTCTAAAACTGGCCGAGGATTTAGGCACCCGTGAGATACAAATTTTCACCGACTCTCAACTCGCCGCGTCTCAAGTTCAAGGGGAATACCAGGCTAAGAACAACAGCCTCATCGAATATATGAACTTGGTCAGAGAGCATATGAAAAAATTTGACCGAGCAGAAATTTCACACGTACCACGCAAGTAAAACACAAGGGCCGACATACTTTCGAAGCTCGCAAGCACGAAAAAGAAAGGAGGAAACAAATCCATCATACAAGAGTCACTATCTCGCCCGAGCATCGAAAAATCCACGAATCTACCCGAGGTAAACGCCATCAGAGACAACTCATGCTGGATGACCCTGGTATTCAACTTCCTAATGAAGGGGGAACTCCCCCTGGACTGAAGAGAAGCAACTGCGACCAAACGACGAGCATGCTCCTACGTGGTACTCGAGCACAAATTATACCGTAGGGGATTTTCCATCCCACTCTTGAGGTGCATCGAAGAATCCGCAGTCCCCGAGATATTATGGGAAATACACGAAGGGATCAATGCCCAACACATGGGCATCAAGTCCCTAGCGAGGAAGGCGCTGCGAGCAGGGTATTACTGGCCGACAATGCAGCAAGACGCCAAAGACCACGTCAAGAGATGTGACAAATGCCAAAGGCACGTCGACATACACCTCGCCCCACCACATAAGCTGAACATATTATCATCCCCGTGTCCATTTTCCTGGTGGGGAATGGACATCCTCGGACCATTCGTGCAAGGGATGTACCAAAATAAATTCCTCATCATGGCCGTAGACTATTTTACAAAGTGGATAGAGGCCGAATCCCTCGCGAAAATCACCTTGCATAACATCCTCCGCTTCTACAAGCGAAACGTGCTCGCCCAGTTTGGAATCCCGTAGGCGCTCACCACAGATAACGGTACCCAATTCACCGACCAAGGCTTTCAAAGCTTCATTGCCAAACTCGACACCAAACAACACTTTACCTCAGTCGAGCACCCCCAAACTAACGGGAAAGCCGAGGCCGCGAACAGGGTTATCTTGCGAGGACTCAAGCGCAGGTTAGGAGAAGTAAATAGGGGATGGGTTGAAGAACTACATAGCATTCTATGGGCTTACCGCATGATGCCCCATTCGATGACTGGTGAGCCCCCATTCCGACTAACCTACGGCACCGAGGCAGTCATCCCGATAGAAATCATGGAGCCATCTAGGCGAACTACGATGCCCCTTGACGAGGAGATGAACGATGAGGCTTTGAGAGATGAGCTCGACCTTATCTAAGAAATCCGATCAGGAGCGGCCCTGCGCGAGGCCACTTTGAAATAGCAGGTAGCCATACGCCACAAAAGCAAAGTCATAAGACATGAATTTCAGGTCGGCAGCCTAGTCTTGCAGAGAAACCAGAAAGATTCCCGCGAAGGAAAATTGGCCGCAAACTGGGAGGGACCTTATCGCGTCCAGGGAGCTATGGGCACCAGAGCGTATTATCTCGAGCAATTAAACGGAGAACCGTGACCACGACCCTGGAATGCTGCGAAGCTAAAACAATATTATAGCTAAAGCCCCTCACCTGCTGGAAGACTTTTGCCGTCGAATAGTCACCTTTAGTCGATGAAGTGAAAAGCTCGACCACGTAGGCGAGTCGAGGTACGGGCCCGACCTACCAACCAACGAAGGCATATTGTCATTCATTTCGACGAACAAAACACACATGCCCGGCAGGGACACCTTGATCGAGCTCCACTGTTGAAGTACCCCACATGGCAGAACACCCAGCTCGCGATGGGTAGTTCACGCCATGAGCGTAGGATCCCGATCGCGATCATATGCATGACACACGGATTCCCACTCCGCGCATTCGACACATTTTGAAATGCATCGAACCGACATAGGGGTCGAACAAATATCTCCATACGAACACAAATTTTGTCAAAAATTCATAACTAAGATAAGGGTCGGGCATATACGTCAAATATTATTATCAGATAACGGTAAACAAAGCATTCATCGAATAGACAGTCATAAACAAAGATCAATAATATATCGACCACAAGGGCTGACGTTGTCCAAAATTACAATCCAGTCACGACGGCTAAAAAACTAAAAGAATGAAGGCGGGCACGCAGGCCCCCAAAATAACAGCGGGCACGCATGCCCAAACACCAATAAAAGCATTAATCACTCCCCGGAGTACCAACGTCAACGTCAGGAGAGTCAGGAGGAGGCATAACCGACCTTCGACAACCTGGGATAGAACCCTAGTCCCTTCGGTATTCAACCCCGTATTTAGCATGAACAGTTGATTCACTACAGACTCAAAGCCATCGGCCAAAGCGTCAACACAGTCCGACTCTAGAAGTTGAATTCGAGCGATGAAGTCAGCACACGTGTGTGATACGGTGAGAGAACTGACTTGAGGTTTTGCGTTTGTATTCGCACTTGTTCGGTTTAGCAAGAGTCGCCACCGACTTTTTATTTTATCCTAAAGGAAAGGTTAAAAAGCACAGGAAAAACCTTTTGAGATGTTTCGTGGGTTCGGGGGGTAGATTATGAAAAGGGAAGGTATTAACACCCTTTTCATCCATGGTTATCCATGGGCTCTTAGTTACTTGTTTTAGATCATTTTCCTTTGATTTTCAATTGCTTGAAATGGTGGTGTGTGTGTGTGTTTTTGAAAATATTTTGAAAAAGATGCCTTGTCTAGGCAACCGTTGTAATAATTCTTTACTCGAATGTTTTACAAAGGTGTTTGTCTTTTTTGAAAAGATGTTTCAAGGTTTTGAAAGTTGTTTTGAAAGTTGTGTTGTGGAGTGTGTTTTGAAAAGTAGGCAAGTGTGTTTTGCAAGTTTGATCAGGTAACTAAGAGTCGTCTACCCCTAAATTTACTCAAAGGTTTTTCTCATGTTTTAACCCTTTTAACAGTATTGTTCCACCATTGTATTTGGTGGACAATCTTGTGTTAGGACGTTAACGGGACAGACGCGGGTCATCGTATGGACCATGAATGCAATGGTGCCAAGTGTCTTTGGCAATTTGCTTGAAGGGACTATGATCATTTTGTTTAGGCGACTTTCGAAAGCGTCATCGAGGGACTATGATCATTTGATTTGTTTTGTTTTGCCAAAGAAACTCAACATGCAAGCATGGCCCATTTTGGAAGGCAACAAGCGGGATTACCCTAGGGGTGCAAGTGTGAATGGTGTATTGATTATCATGCATTTGTCTTGTATTAGGTTATCTAGCGGTTGATTTTGAATCTTCGCATACAAACCCTAATTACTATACAGTATATAGAAAGCGATAAATTGCGAGAATTTAAAGTCTACGCTATTACAAATAAGTATCCGGGGATGGGGGTACAAATATTTACAAATGGGGATGAGACTTATTAGGAGAGTAGTATCCAAATATATTTACAACCAAATTGAATCGCAATCGCAATGTAACAGGTATCAATGTATAAGAATAAAAGCAATGTATCAAAGTATTTGTGTAAGTGTATAGGATTATTTTCAAGTGAGAAAGATGTTTAACTTAATGCAAAATTAAGTAATTATTAAGTATTATTATCTTTTTTTGTATTTTGTTGATTATGTACAAAACAAAAGATATAATAAAAGAAAAGAAAATGCTTTTAGAAATTCTATTTTTTATGCATTAATGTTAATGTA
Organism: Vicia faba; assembly: GCA_948472305.1. NCBI lineage: Eukaryota > Viridiplantae > Streptophyta > Magnoliopsida > Fabales > Fabaceae > Vicia > Vicia faba. Next base: position 899,201,354 of record OX451740.1, read on the forward strand.
TTTTAGATACAAGAAGTTCTTAAAAGAAAAACTATTTTTAACTTTATTAAAGAAAATCTATTCTTTTACATATTATTTAAAATGTGATGAATAAAATAAAAAAAGCTATTAAAACATTTTTTATACAAGAATTCAATATATTGTTTTCATTTAATAAAATAATTGATTTAAGTTTTATATATATATATATAAAAAAAGAAGAAATAATGTGATAAAAAATGCTTGATTTATAAACCTAGAAAATAAATAAAAAAAGGAAGCAGGCAAATGGGCTTTATGTTTATTCTTGGCCCAAAAACAAAATTTGAAAGAGGATTGAAAGGGGGGGACGCACGCTGAAAGGAGGGATCAGGCGCTAGATATGGAAACGGGCTTAGGCAGTGAATGGGGCAAGGCCCAGATGGTTTTGACAAATTTGTTTGTTAGGGTTTTATTTTTGTTGTTTAAGATTAGGAATTAGGGTTACAGAGGCGCCGCTTCCACCCTTCTTCTTCGTCCTCTTTACTTTCTCAAACCAAGCTTTTTGAGCCACGCTTCTGAACAGACCTTCTCGCTGCCTATGACCACCAGGCGCCGCTTCTACCTCCTCCTCTCCATGGTCACGCAGGCGGTGGTTATACAAGGTTTGATTTCTTAGTTCTGTACGTTTTACGCTTTGCATGTTTTTTTTAACCTTGACAAATTCTGATTTTTTAATGTTATCATTATTGGTGTGAGGTATGAAAGAAAAGGGAGAAAGAAATAAACCTTTGGAGAGGAGAAGAGGTGGACTGGAGGCGTCCTAGGGCGGCCAGAGGCGAGGAGAGTATGAGGTTGAGCTTGCTCTGTGGACAACTGGTACTTTGTATTTGCTTTTTATGGTTTGATGATGGAGGTATGAAAACCTAGCCTATAGCTCTCTCTTCTGCTTATTTGCTTGCTCCTTTTCAATGATGATTTGATTCTGAGATGCTTGTTGGTTTGAATGCTTGCCTGTTTGCTTCTTTTCCTCTTCTTCTGCTTGCCCCTGAGATGCTTGATATGCTTGATATGCTGTTGAACCCTATGATGAGCCTAGCTCTGAGGGCTTTGTGATTGGACCCTGTGATGAGCTTAGCTCTGAGGGTTGTGTGATTCTGACTTTGGACGAATTTTTATGGTTTGTAAGCTTGTTTGGAGCTCAGGCTTCAGGCTTGCTGGTTTGTATGGGGTTTATCAGTTTGTGTGGCTTTTTCTGGTGTAGGCTAACTGGCTTTGATGCAGTTTGTTTTGACATTTGTTTGGATAAAGGCTTATGCAGATTGAAGCTTTAGGCTTGTGTTCTTGGTTGTTTGACAGGCTTTAGGCTTAGTCTTGAAAGGCTTGGCTTGTGGTTCTGCCGGTAGTTTAGCAGGTTGATATGCTGGTTTTGATTTGTGAGTTACTGAGTTGAAACAGGTTAGGCTTATGCTGTTAGTTTGTTTGGGAACACAGGTTTGGATGGCTTCTGGTGTGAAACAGGTTACAGGCTTGGCTTGTTTTTGAGGCAGGCTATTTGTTGTTTCTGTATCAGTTTGTGTGCTCTCTATTTTTTGTGATATTCTGCCCCCCTCCCTACTGTGTTCTGGTATATCTTCTTTATATCTTTTTCTCAAGCCTGCTGTACTGTAAGCCTATACTTCTTTTCCTCTCTCTCTCTCTCTCTCTCCCCTACAAATTAAAAGCATTTTTATATTGCTTACTGTCTTTTTTCTGAAAAAGTAACTGGCTTTGAAAATGATGATTTTGAATATCTTGCATTGTCTCTTTCCTCTGTGTACTTTCAAGATTTTCTGCATATCTCTTGACAACTTTATATCTTTTGATATCCTTTTGATAGCTCTTGGACAGTTGGTTGACATTGGACTTGTTTTGGATTTGTGTAACTTGCAATTTGTGCAGTTCAGTTTGCTATTCAGTTTGAAAACTTTGGTTGACAATTTGGAACTATGAACTATGCAGCTTTATGCACTTTTCAATTGATTTGCCTCTTTTGGTTGAAAATTTGAAATTAGGCAGCCTGTGTGACAACTTTGAATTTGTGCAATTCATACTTTGTGCATTTCATATTTTATTTGCAAGCATATTTCTATCCCTCTTTGTGAACCAAGAATTTCTTGTGATTTGCAGAGAGGGCAAACAAACTGATTCTGGCCAGTTACTTTTAATGATGAACTTTAAATTAACTGTCTGCTTTTATTTTATTTTATCTGCATTGACTTCTTTTCTTTTTCTTTTTCAGGTAAAATCAATTGAGCAATGGGGAGCAGTAGAAGATGAAGATTTAGAAAACTTAGGATATAGCTTTATTTTACCTTTAATTATTTGTAATAACATTATTTGTAAATACTGTAAATGTATTCAAATAACATTTGTACTTAATAATTAAACGTAAATAAAAGTTTAATCCTTTTTTTAATTCTTCTTCAATTGTTTATTTAATTATTTATAATTCTTAAATTATAATAAATGGAAATAAATCCCAATTATTCTAACTTAGAATAAATAATTAATTAATAAACACTGTAGTCTTGCAATCAATAATAAACCCGGCGTCCCAATTAAATATGAGCAATGCACAGTCAATCAAACAAACATCCATATGCCTATCTCTTTACTGATTAAATCAAACCCTGCCAGTTCTCAATCCAAATGCCTCAGCTCATATCCCAGAGTAAATTGAAAAGCAACTGTAGAATTAATTCTTTCTGAGAATGCGCACACAAAACCCTGATTCATGATTTAATTTTCACAGAAGCGCCTGCCTGATTAAACCATGAGCCTAAACTCAAACAAACCCTAATAACCTGCTTGAACTGCTCCAGAGTCCATGAAAACCCTAATTTGGATAGACTGATAAGAAAAAGTCTGTTTGACTGATTCTTACGTCAATCTGAAAAAGTCGGGGAAAACCCGAAGTTGTGATTTCTTCTGGAAAAATGGGAGGGCAAATTTTGGGGTACAACAGTTGCCCCTGTTCAATCTTCTTGAACCTGAAGAGTTAGATTGGCAAGTTTTCCTTTCGCGACTCGAGGGTAAAAGGAGATTGGACACTAGAGTGCCCAAAAAATTTGCACTCGGTGATGTGATGGTAGAGGGAATGGGCTTAAAGATGCCATTTGGTGATGGGCTTAAAGATGCCATATGGAGATGTGACAGGGGGATGGGCTTAGAGATGCCATCTGGAAATTGCTGGTAGGAGGATGGGCTTAGAGATGCCATCTGGAAATTGCTGGTAGGAGGATGGGCTTAGAGATGCCATTTGGAAATTGCTGGTAGGAGGATGGGCTTAGAGATGCCATCTGGGAATATTTGGAGGAGGACGGGCTTATAGATGCCATCTGAAGGTGATTGTTGAACTGTATGTCATTGGTGGGTGGACGAGTATCAGAAAGGTATCCATGTTTTGGAACATCTCTGAACTGGGGGTCTGAATAAGCAATAGATTGAAATCCGTATCTGGAAGCATCCGTAAACTGTTTTCAGAAGTCTTGAAGTTGAATAAGCAATAGAGCAGCATCCGTTGTTGGGAAGCGTCCGTAAACTATTTTCAGAAGTCTTGAAGTTGAATAAGCAATAGAGCAACATCTGTTGTTGGGAAGCGTCCGTAAACTGTTTTAAAAAGTTGAGAAGAATCTGAACAAGCGATAGGTTAACATCCGTTATTGGAGAACCCGTGAACTGTTTTTAGAAGTCTTGAAGTTGAGAAGGAACCGGTGTAGGGTTTCCTGATGATGAATCCATGTAAAACTGCATCTGGACTGAGAAGGAACCAGTGTAGGGTTTCCTGACGATGAGTCCGTGTAAAACTGCATCTGAATTGTTAATGATAGCCTTTTATTCTTATCCTGAAAAGGACAAAATATTAGCTAAACACAAAATTATGTTGCATGAAATGTATGATGCAATATATGTTATATCAATGTTTATGATATGAATGTGATGAATGCACATGTAAGATGATGAGCTGTCTTTGCTGAGGATAGATGAATCCTGGATGACTGGAGATGATAGAATCTTGACTGCTGCCGGGGAAAGTAATTCCTTGACTGCTGCAGGGGATTGAAAATCCTTTGATCGTTGAAAATGAGAAGTCCCTGGACCGCTGTTAGGGAATCAGGAGCTTGGGTTGTATGCCAATCTACTGGGGATTCCTGTCTTGAGGAGATCTTCACTGGGGAATATCTGAATATCCCGTGAGGAAACTGAGAATGAGAGTCTTCACTCTACTTGGGGATTGATAGTTGGAAGTTTTAGTTCCGCTGGGGATTGCAAGAATCTTTTGATTGCTGCAGGTATTGATCTGGGATCTTGAAAAGGTTTCTTGATGATGAGTCTGTGTAAAACCGCATCTGAATTTGAGAAGGAACCAGTATAGGGTTTCTTGATGATGAGTCCGTGTAAAACTGCATCTGAAGTTGAGAAGGAACCGGTGTAGGGTTTCCTGATGATGAGTCCGTGTAAAACTGCATCTTAGATTTATGAAGGAACCGGTGTAGGGTTGCTTCATGATGAGTCTATGTAAAAACTGCATCTTGGATTTGAGAAGGAACCGGTGTAGGGTTGCTTCATGATGAGTCAGTGTAAAACTGCATCTGGATTGAGAAGGAACCGGTGTAGGGTTTCCTGACGATGAGTCCGTGTAAAACTGCATCTGGACTGAGAAGGAACCGGTGTAGGGTTTCCTGACGATGAGTCCGTGTAAAACTGCATCTGAATTTTTGAGAAGGAACCGGTGTAGGGTTGCTTCATGATGAGTCCGTGTAAAAACTGCATCTTGGATTTGAGAAGGAACTGGTGTAGGGTTGCTTCATGATGAGTCCGTGTAAAACTGTATCTGGATTGAGAAGGAACCGGTGTAGGGTTTCCTGACGATGAGTCCGTGTAAAACTGCATCTGGACTGAGAAGGAACCGGTGTAGGGTTTCTTGACGATGAGTCCGTGTAAAACTGCATCTGAATTTTTGAGAAGGAACCGGTGTAGGGTTGCTTCATGATGAGTCAGTATAAAACTGCATCTGAATTTTTAAGGAGGAACCGGTGTAGGGTTGCATCATGATGAGTTCGTGTAAAACTGTATCTTGGATTGAGAAGGAACCGGTGTAGGGTTTCCTGACAATGAGTCCATGTAAAACTGCATCTGAATTTTTGAGAAGGAACCGGTGTAGGGTTGCTTCATGATGAGTCCGTGTAAAACTGCATCTTCCAACAGGTGATGAAGGAATTGTTGAACACTTTTGACATTCGAATGCCCCAAGTGATGATGAAAGAGACTTGCCCCAAGTTAATTTGTAATTGAGAGATTTCTCGAAATCTTGACTGGACTGCCCCAGGTTAACTGAACTTTGAAAGATCTGTTGAAACCTTGACTGGACTGCCCCAGGTGTGCTGGATAGTGACATGTCATGCCCCTTGTTGATAGGAGATTTATCAATGGAAGTGTCATCCTTTTTGAATTGATTTTATTCACTGAGAGAGCTTTCGTTCATCGGATATTCATTGTGTGAACTTCTCTGCTGTCAAACAAATAGCCACATGCAAACAATGATATTCAAGCAATGCAAAGTTTATGTTTGTCTCGAAGTTTTGAAAAATGCGTTTTTTAGCAGAAAACTTTTTATAAGACAAATTCAACAGAAGATTGAGAGCAAAGTGTGATCGGTGGATCTGGAACTGACCGTTTAACGCTGGTTCGCGAAATGTCGCGGAAGCAAGAGTCGCCACCGTCTTTTATTTTCTCCAAATGAAAAGGACAAAAGCACAGAAAAATTCCTTAAAGAGATTGCTCTCGGTTCGGGAGGTAGATTATAGAAAGGGAAGGTGTTAGCACCCTTTCTATCCGTGGTTATCCACGGGCTCTTAGATACTTGCTCATTTGTGTTTTCAAAAAATGGTTTGTTTGCTTTTCAACTGTGGGTTTTAAAAAAGTTTCTTTGAAAATTCCAGTTCGACTCTTGTATCGGTCCTCAAGAGTGTTTGAAAGTTTGCTTTCGAAAGCTTTTTTGAAAATGTGTCGGTGTGAAAAGTATTTTTGATTTGTTTTGTTTTGAATTAGAGCAAGTATCCACGAGTCGTCTACCTACCCTAAGGAATTCGTCTGTGTAGATGTCCTTTAAAGTAGTGCCATCCCACCATTGAGAGGTAGGTAGCACCACCGTTGGAGGTGTTCGGGTCAATTCGAGGTTCGGGACATGGTGATCACCAGAGCAATAGGAAGACACCTTAGAAGCTACCCTCATGCCAGGTTCCCGGATCATGAGGACTTACTAAGACATCCTCTACTCGACGATCACCTTTCGAGGCAAGGCAACAGTGAGGCGTACCCTAGGGGTGGTGTGTGATTTGTGTGTCATGTTCAGTTATTTTGTCTTATTCATGTCAAGGTGATCTATGCGTTTGTTTTTATTTTATCATTCATTCTTGCATGCATTTATTAACAGTTAAAATATTGCGAGAAAGTAAAAGATTCTAAGCTATTACAAAAGGCGCGGGTCCACATCGCCAAAATTAAACCAGGACCCGATTTGACAGAAAATAAAGAAGTAAAGTGCGAGAAATAAAATGTCCGAGTTTACAAGGCTTTGGTAGAATTACATTAATATTAAACGAAATAAAATAAATATGCGAATAAGGATTAAAAACGAGGGCGTTGGACCCTTTTTGCAAAATTAAATTAAATGATGGAATTGATTAATTAAGAGAGAAAAGAAATTGTTTTTTTTTTGATATTTTTTAGTATTTTATGTTTTTAATGGAAAAAAAATTAATTGAAATTAAATGCTAACCCTAATTCTATTTGTTTTTTTAGTTTATTAAGAAAACATGTTAAAATTAAACCTAAATTAACCTAATTAATTACATGGTAATTTAATTACAAAAATAAAATTTAATAATTAATTATTGTGAAAGAAAAGAAAAAAAAAGATAAAAATTGATTAAAACCTAATTCTACCAATTTTAAGTTTATTAAGAAAAATGTTTGAATTAAACCTAATTTTACAAAGCTAAAATTAATTAGTGATATTTATTTACAAAAAATATTAATTAAATAAATATATTTTGATTTTTATGACTTTTCTGTTTTTTACTATTTTTTATATTTTATGAAAATAAGTTAAATTAAAGGAATCAATTAAAAAAAGAAATAATTGAAATAAATAAAATAAGGAAAAGAAAGAAAATACAATACCTTGGGGGGTTTCTGTTCCCTTTTTGGAGGTGAATTGGAGTGGTTTGGCCATTTGTGTTCTGGCCTCAATGTTCCTTAATGTCTGGCTTAATGTCTGCCTCGCCATGTATTGGTGTCATGCATAAAATGTTCTACTTTGGCCATTTGGCTTTTGGCTTTTGGCCATTTGGCTTTTGGCCTCAACGTTCCTTAATGAACCTGCATGAGATCCTGTCTAAATCTGCAGTGTTGAATCTCACGAACACGTTAAATAAAATCATAAAATGCAAATAAAGCCAATATATGAAGAAATTTAATGTTTAGGCACAATATGGCATGTATGAATGATTATACCCTTTTGATCATGGAGATCAAATCAATCTTACCCTTACTGGAAAATTAGTGACCTGGATGCTTTTATGCCTTACTGGAAAATTAGGATCATGAAGATCAAGCCAGCCTTATCCTTACTGGAGAGGTAGTGAGGTGTTGGTTTGTACCTGAGATGGCTTTGTTTGTAGTGAGAGAGGGATTTGTAATAAGGATTTCAAGGTTTTAGGGTTCTTGAAAGAGTTTGATATTCCAACAGTGTTGTGGCAAGGTTTTTTCTCTCTTTTTCTCTTCTCTTGGTTTGTGTGAAAAGAAGGTGATTATATAATGGAAATTAGGGTAAAGCAAATGGGCTTTGAATGTGCAATTGGGCCTCCAATATTCACTTGAATTCGTCACTTTCCAGGCTAAATCGCAGGGACTTAAGTGCATTTTTTGAAGTTGAAATGTGAAAACAAAATGTATCCGGCATCGAGAACTAACTTCTGTCCAAAAATCGACTCAATCGGATAAACGGTGAATTAGTTATGAATTTTTGAAGTTTCAGCTCAGACAAACCTATTTTGGGCTTCAGTGTCGACTCTGACACGTTCTTCAATAAAAAACTGGTATTGATCGGAGCATAATCCGGTCTCGACTTTTGAAGCAAAGTTGTAGATCTACGAGTCAGGGACCTTGTGTAAAAATATGAGCCCAATCCGATAAAAATTGACCGAGTTATGAATTTTCGAAGTTTCGGCCCAGATGAAATAATATTCAGCATTCAGGATTTTCAGCGTGTCACGCACTCTGAGCAAAAAACGAAGGCCTTTTGAATACTGTTTGAACTCAATACCTTCTGTGAAAATGTAGCCAACTCAATTTGTGAAATTTTGGCACTGGAACCAGCTCGATACGATGAAAATCGACCAAGTTATGATTTTTTGAACATGACGCAAATAAACTTCTGTCACAAATTTCTGCACGAAAATACTTGATAAATCCACATTTTTGAAGACCTTCTGATCGAAATTGGCTTCCAGCCATGAGAGATGAAAACGTAGATAATGTCAAGACGGAATTTTGGCCACCGGAACAGGTTCAAAACGAGTCACGATCTTCAAGTTATGAATTTTTTAGCGCGTAAAAACTGCACTTTCAGCACACTTTTTCACTATATTTCTTCAAGAAAACTCACACATTCGGATACCTTCTTTAAAGAATTGACTCTTGAGCCGAACCTGAATTTGAGAATACGTTATTAGAGATATCTTGGCGAAAGAATACCTGAATATGACGCGCCAGGTTGGACTTGTGAATTTTTCTTGAAATGTTTTTTTGAGAAATATGGGAGGGCAAATTTTGGGGTACAACAGTTGCCCCTGTTCAATCTTCTTAAACCTGAGGATGCAGATTGGCTGACGTGCCTTTCGTAATCCGAGGGTGGAAGATGATTGAACACTAGAGTGCCCAGAAATTTGCGCTCACATAGTAGCAGTGCGATGATGGAATGGGCTTATAGATGCCATTTAGAGGTTGCTGGATAGGATGATGGGCTTATAGATGTAGGGATGTCAGTTTGGACCTGTTAATGGGGATCCCCGCGGGGAACGTCCCGTTCGGGGCCCCAAAGATGGGGAATTTTCCCCCGTGGGGGCGGGGATGGGGAGAAAAATTCCCCCGAGAGCATTTCGGGGACGGGGACGGGGAATACACCCCCCGCCCCGCCTATTATTTTAATATAGTTAATTTAATATATATATTTTAGATTAGGTTTTTTAGTCATTTCCTTTATGTTTATTTATAAAAATAAATAAATAAATATTCATGTATTTATTAAGAGAGAGAATTATATACATATAAAAATAAATAAATAAATATTCATGTTTTTTAGTCAAATACTAGTATTTTTTAATAACATAATAAATATGTGAATTCTTTGTGCTTTTTATTTTTATAGAAAATATAAACATTTTAAAAAAATAAAATATTAATGAATAAATGTAGGATCTATGGGGATCCCCGCGGGGAACGGGGATCCGCGGGGAACGGGGATGGGGATAGAAATTCCCCCGTGACGGAGATCGGGGACGGGGACGGGGAATGAATTTGATGGCGGGGGAAAAGATGGGGAAGTGTCCCCCCGGCCCCGCCCCGCCCCATTGACATCCCTATATAGATGCCATCTGGATGTTGATCGCGTAAGAGATTCCTTAGCGAGAACTTGCGTACCTGCAAAACAGAAAATGATTACCTGACATGTTGCAGGAGCTGTTTTCAGATGCTTGATATAGATGTGTCCTGACTGGTTACAGGAGCTGGATCTGGAGCTTCAAACGGTGATGAATGAACCAGGGGTAGTTACTACCTTAGCATGAACGGTAAGAGAACCTTGGGCGACTTTAACTTCAACAACGCTCGTTGAGAAAGTCTTAGTGGGAATTGCCGTCTTCGCAGTATCGGGAAGAGAACCATAGACAATTATACTATGAAAGGAATTATCACCTCACTCACCGTCGGAGAGGGAACATTCTGAAAAGGAATTATCACCTCACTCACCGTCGGAGAGGGAACCATAGAAGAATATCACCTCACTCACCGTCGGAGAGGGAAACATCTGAAAAGGAATTACCACCTCACTCACTGTTGGAGAGGGGACCATAGGAGACTATCACCTCACTCACCGTCGGAGAGGGAAACATCTGAAAAGGAATTACCACCTCACTCACCGTTGGAGAGGGGACCATAGGAGACTATCACCTCACTCACCGTCGGAGAGGGAAACATCTGAAAAGGAATTACCACCTCACTCACCGTCGGAGAGGGGACCATAGGAGACTATCACCTCACTCACCGTCGGAGAGGGAAACATCTGAAAAGGAATTACCACCTCACTCACTGTTGGAGAGGGGACCATAGGAGACTATCACCTCACTCACCGTCGGAGAGGGAAACATCTGAAAAGGACTTACCACCTCACTCACTGTTGGAGAGGGAACCGTAGGAGACTATCACCTCACTCACCGTTGGAGAGGGAAACATCTGAAAAGGACTTACCACCTCACTCACCGTCGGAGAGGGAACCATAGGAGACTATCACCTCACTCACTGTCGGAGAGGGATACATCTGAAAAGACTTACCACCTCACTCACCGTTGGAGAGGGAACCGTAGGAGACTATCACCTCACTCACCGTTGGAGAGGGAAACATCTGAAAAGGACTTACCACCTCACTCACCGTCGGAGAGGGAACCATAGGAGACTATCACCTCACTCACCGTCGGAGAGGGAAACATCTGAAAAGGACTTACCACCTCACTCACCGTCGGAGAGGGAACCGTTAGGAGATAACTTCTACTGAGTCTTCATCAGAAAAATCTGTTGGGAGTCGATTTAGCTGGACTAGAGAAGGCCTGGGACTGGATAAGAAATCTTTGGAGTCGATTAACTGAACCGGTCCAGGTCTTGAAATATGATTGAGAATCTCAACTGCATCTTTCCTGAAAGGTAAAGGTCAGTCATATGCAATGCATGATATGGATCAAGCAATGATGTTCTCAACATAAATGAGATTTGTATGATATAATGCGTCTATGCATGCTATAATGATGTATGTGATGTTTTATGAATGTATGTTTTCGTCTAGGAAAGTAAATCCTTGACGGGTGCCGGGAAGTCACTCCTGGGCTGATATTGAAGAATAAGCTTTTGCTTCCGCTGGGGATGATAATTGCAAGAATACCAGTAGGAGAAGATGACTCCGTTGAGGAATAAACTTGGCGAATGGAAGATTCTGCGGGGAGAAAAGTACTCTAACGACCTTGCTGGGGAGCAATACTCTGTGGGGAGAGAGGTATCTTGCTGAATTGTTGATAATAATTTGCTGGGGATATCCTTGTTGTATTGGAAGTGCTAATAGACTTCGCTGGGGGATAAGAAGACTTCGTCGAGGACGCTCTTTCCGTGGCTTTTGGCTGAGGATAACCCAGTTATATCCTGTTAAGGAAATAACTCTTTAAATAAAGCCGGACGACGCGTTCGTACTCTGCGAGGATAAGCTTCCAGAATTTACTGGGGATAAGCTTACTACTTGGGGAGATGAATTCCAACCATCCTGGGGAACTGGATTGGACTCTCCTGGGGAAGTTTTGAACTGCGGGGGAAGTGATTCCTATGGATGTTTGATATGCCGCCGGGGAATAATCTTTAGACCAAGATTACCGGGGATGCTTGTTAAGAATATATGTATTGCTGCTGGGGAATGTTGAGATCTACGGGAGTATACCCAACTTCCTTAAGATTTGATAACTTTGCTTGCGGAAGAGTGTACTGACTTGCTGGCTCACTCTCTGGGGGAATTAAGATATGTTGGCTACCTTCTTCAGCTGATCACACCTTGTACCTTGTGGACAGAGCAATTAGATCGTTTGGGACAACTCTTTATTGCTCCTGTTTCTGAGGTGGGAGAGGAAGGCCTGTGAGGCGCTGATAGTGGTTGATGGACAAACCTTCTTCTGGTAGGCAGGTGATAAGATGACAGGACATAGTCGTACTCTTTGATCCCTAACTTTTGCCTGGACCGCCCTTTCGGGTTTTCAGTCCACCGGGATACCCATTTTTGCCCAAGCCGCCTTTTCAGGTTTTCGACTTGCCGGGTGTACAGATTTTTTCATTTCATCCTTTCATTTTGCCCGAACCCTTTTGGTTCGCCGGGAAGCCCTAATTTTTGCCTAGGTATGTCAACCTAGCGGGTCTTTGATTGTGCGTAGTATTTTTTTGACTATGTCCGTGCTTTCAGAATGTAGGGAGTTGCCCCTGTTAGAATTGTTTTGCCATGCCATCCGAAGGCGTTTGATCAGACAAGATTCGTTGTTGAAATGCCCCAAGTGACTCAGGCGGAGATTTTCCCCAGGCTATTTTTGCCTTTGGGAGATTCTCCGAATCTTGATTGGATTGCCCCAGATGATGGACCATGACCATGTCTGCCCCTTGATTGGAGGTACTTCTGTTCATTAGGCATTCGTCGTGCGAACTTCTATGCTGTTCAAACAAAAAGTCATATGCAAACAAAGTTATGTTAAAAATGCAAAGCTTATGTCTGTCCTGAAGATTTTGAAAATGCAGTTTTTTTCATGAAACAAGTGAATGTTTGTAAAACGTGATGTCAACTCCGTATTTACCGTAAGCCTTAAGGAGTCAGGATACCTTTCGTAACAGTATGCTTTCGAACTAATCCCTGCTTCAGCTAGGACTTTTAAGGGTTATAACGTGGCCTGGTTCACGGTTTAAGAAACAAAGGATAAAGGCTCAAATTTTATTTGTACCCACCCGCTCTTCGTGATGTTCTCCAAACCTAAACTCAGTTGATCATACGTTAGACCTTGTTTGGGTCTTTGCTCTGATTTTCCGGTGATGATTCGGATGTTGATGATTTATTTGGAATAGGCAGTCATTTTCTTTTTGTTGAGGGTTTGTAAGACCTCTTTCTTTTCTGATTTTTTTTATTATCCCTTTCTTTTTTTGCCTGAACTGTTTCCTTTTTTGGAATTACAGTCAGCGGGATGCCCCAGTTTTGTAAGTCTCCTTCATGGGTTTTGACTTAATGGGCTTTTTTATTTTGAGAGATATAATGACTGCATGTCCTTCTTGATTATCCGGAGCCATCACTGTCTTTCTTTTTTTCGTAAGGATCTCTTTGGTGCCATTTGTTGCGCACTTGGATCAACTGAGAGAACTACCCTGCCCCAGGTTATGATAAAGGGTTTTAAATTTCGAGAAGAAAAACTCCTACTTCTTTGGCTCAGAGGGGTTGACGAGGGATTATCATCCTTATAGCTCCAGTGTTTAGGAATTGAAACAATGCCTGTACCTCATCAGCGGGGTCTGTTCAAAAGCATACTATAGATTGCAGTATCGTTTTCGTCATCCTCCCTCAAGAGGCTTAGAATTTTAGATCAAGAGTTGACATCAGAAAAAATATGGAAATAATTTGCATTTAGTGAATACGAATATATTGTTTCAGAACAGACATATGCGATGCATTAATGAAATAACAATGTTTAACATGAGTAAATGTTTGAACAAAAGAGAATTGCAACTTGAACATTCGAATGAACAAAAATTTCTCAATCCTAGCCATGTTTTGGCAAGGGAGCAGTGATCACGTGGGGAGTCTTGGGTACTTTAAACTGAATCTCTCCAGCGTCGATCATGTCTTGGATCTTATTTTTCAAGCTCCAACAATCGTCTGTAGTATGCCCCGAGCTGTCAGAGTGATAAGCGCAGCGGGCGTTGGGGTTATACTTCGGTGACGTTGTATTTTGGCTCTTCGGAGCTTCTTTTAGAGTTACCAGCTTGGTCTCCAGCAACTGTGGCAATATCTGGGATAAGGTCATACTGAGCCGAGTGAACTGCCTTCTCTCGCTCTTTTGTTGGTTGTGATGTTGAATTTGTGATACTGGAGCCATTTGAGGAGCTCTTCCCTTACCTCCTTGTCTCAAAGGTGGTTGAACGATGACTGGCTTTTTATCCTTAGGCTTTTGCCCCAGTTGGTTACCCTGAAGCAGTTGGTTGACGAGAAACCAGAGCTCATCTTGTCTTTGAGCTAACCCTTGAATGGCAGTCACCTGCCCCAGCATCTGGACCCTCAATGCATCCCCCCCAGCTTGTAGGTGTTTCAGCCTTTCATCCTCAGCACTGTTCCTGACAAAGGTCTCCATGAGAAGTGTCCTTAGCTCCTCCTGCCCCTTGGATAGATTCAGGAGGATTTCCCTGAACTGAGTCTCTTGAGCGAGAAGGTCCTGGTTATCTGGTTGGGCAGCCATTGCTGAAATAAACAGCGAGAAAGGTAAGTGACCTGCAGAGAAAGGGCACCTGTTATGCAATGATGTGTATGATATGCATGTAATGTATTCAAGGACCTCGCGGGGTAAACAAGAAAATTAAGAAGATTGTTAGCAGTTGAATCCGGTGGCTTGATTGAAAGAACTTCATATTTGTTGAGAGTCCTTCTTCCAAGGGTCAAAGGCTCACCATATCCAGTGGGTCATAGCCCCTGACTTTAGTCATCATGTCTGATTTTGATTTCCAAACAACCTTGGTTAAGGGAACCTCCTTCAAGAGTCAAAGCTCACCATATCAAATGGGTCATAACCCTTGACAACCTTGGCTAGAGGAAAATAAATCCTCTTTGCCCCTTGCTGGGATAGTTGATACACCATGACCTGCATCACAAGCCCTTGAGATCCTTGAAATGGGTTAGGATGTATGCAATGGTATGATGTTATGGTATGCATGGGGTAATGTGAGTAGCCCTGTTATGAGTCCCAATTAAGGACTGCAAACAAAAACCTGCAAGAAACTTAGTAAACCCTGTCATGAGTCCCAATTAAGGACTATAAACGAAACCTGCAAGAAACTCGGTAGACCTTGTTATGAGTCCTAATTAAGGACTACAAACAAAACCTGCAAGAAGCTCAAGTGTCAGACAACAAGCATGCAAATAGTCAAGTACGAAGGCACACAAGTCACATAAGAGAAACCCTTAGAGTTTAGGCCAGCATGGGGTCTGGGTATTACCCTCTTGAAGTTGGTGGGCTCAACCTGTCCTATTAGAAGTAACCGGGTTCTAAGGGTCCCAATATCACGAGATTGGTTTCATTGTTCATCGTTTCGATTTAGCCACTGAACTGGCGACCGAAATATTCCAGGAAAGCAACCCTCAATTGAGTGTAGTATCGAGTATCAACCAACCTCGGACTGCACCAAAGTCAGTTATCTCACTACCCTAAAGAGGCCAAGATAGTTCAATTAAGGTTCCTAAGGTCTGTTGATGCTTCACGACACCACGCAGAGGCCCCGTACTCTCCTTGACTGAACTCAAGGGTTACCGGTACACACCAAAGTGCCACATCAACGTAGCAGACTGTTTCAACCATGTCAGTATACCCCGCACAGTTCCCTCACAGCCTTGTTGCTACTTTCTAAGAAGGTATCCCCAGATCCGGGTTAGGATCTATAAAACTCCCAAGACAGTCCCACAATTTAAAGCAAACAAGGAAAGCAATTGAAAACACAGTTATGAACTAACCCTAAGGTACACCTCACTTTAAGTTAAGTCCCCAGCAGAGTCGCCAGTTCTGTGATCGATGGATCTGGAACTGACCGTTTAACGCTGGTTCGCGAAATGTCGCGGAAGCAAGAGTCGCCACCGTCTTTTATTTTCTCCAAATGAAAAGGACAAAAGCACAGAAAAATTCCTTAAAGAGATTGCTCTCGGTTCGGGAGGTAGATTATAGAAAGGGAAGGTGTTAGCACCCTTTCTATCCGTGGTTATCCACGGGCTCTTAGATACTTGCTCATTTGTGTTTTTAAAAAATGGTTTGTTTGCTTTTCAACTGTGGGTTTTAAAAAAGTTTCTTTGAAAATTCCAGTTCGACTCTTATATCGGTCCTCAAGAGTGTTTGAAAGTTTGCTTTCGAAAGCTTTTTTGAAAATGTGTCGGTGTGAAAAGTATTTTTGATTTGTTTTGTTTTGAATTAGAGCAAGTATCCACGAGTCGTCTACCTACCCTAAGGAATTCGTCTGTGTAGATGTCCTTTAAAGTAGTGCCATCCCACCATTGAGAGGTAGGTAGCACCACCGTTGGAGGTGTTCGGGTCAATTCGAGGTTCGGGACATGGTGATCACCAGAGCAATAGGAAGACACCTTAGAAGCTACCCTCATGCCAGGTTCCCGGATCATGAGGACTTACTAAGACATCCTCTACTCGACGATCACCTTTCGAGGCAAGGCAACAGTGAGGCGTACCCTAGGGGTGGTGTGTGATTTGTGTGTCATGTTCAGTTATTTTGTCTTATTCATGTCAAGGTGATCTATGCGTTTGTTTTTATTTTATCATTCATTCTTGCATGCATTTATTAACAGTTAAAATATTGCGAGAAAGTAAAAGATTCTAAGCTATTACAAAAGGCGCGGGTCCACATCGCCAAAATTAAACCAGGACCCAATTTGACAGAAAATAAAGAAGTAAAGTGCGAGAAATAAAATGTCCGAGTTTACAAGGCTTTGGGAGAATTACATTAATATTAAACGAAATAAAATAAATATGCGAATAAGGATTAAAAACGAGGGCGTTGGACCCTTTTTGCAAAATTAAATTAAATGATGGAATTGATTAATTAAGAGAGAAAAGAAATTGTTTTTTTTTTGATATTTTTTAGTATTTTATGTTTTTAATGGAAAAAAAATTAATTGAAATTAAATGCTAACCCTAATTCTATTTGTTTTTTTAGTTTATTAAGAAAACATGTTAAAATTAAACCTAAATTAACCTAATTAATTACATGGTAATTTAATTACAAAAATAATATTTAATAATTAATTATTGTGAAAGAAAAGAAAAAAAAAGATAAAAATTGATTAAAACCCAATTCTACCAATTTTAAGTTTATTAAGAAAAATGTTTGAATTAAACCTAATTTTACAAAGCTAAAATTAATTAGTGATATTTATTTACAAAAAATATTAATTAAATAAATATATTTTGATTTTTATGACTTTTCTGTTTTTTACTATTTTTTATATTTTATGAAAATAAGTTAAATTAAAGGAATCAATTAAAAAAAGAAATAATTGAAATAAATAAAATAAGGAAAAGAAAGAAAATACAATACCTTGGGGGGTTTCTGTCCCCTTTTTGGAGGTGAATTGGAGTGGTTTGGCCATTTGTGTTCTGGCCTCAACGTTCCTTAATGTCTGGCTTAATGTCTGCCTCGCCATGTATTGGTGTCATGCATAAAATGTTCTACTTTGGCCATTTGGCTTTTGGCTTTTGGCCATTTGGCTTTTGGCCTCAACGTTCCTTAATGAACCTGCATGGGATCCTGTCTAAATCTGCAGTGTTGAATCTCACGAACACATTAAATAAAATCATAAAATGCAAATAAAGCCAATATATGAAGAAATTTAATGTTTAGGCACAATATGGCATGTATGAATGATTATACCCTTTTGATCATGGAGATCAAATCAATCTTACCCTTACTGGAAAATTAGTGACCTGGATGCTTTTATGCCTTACTGGAAAATTAGGATCATGGAGATCAAGCCAGCCTTATCCTTACTGGAGAAGTAGTGAGGTGTTGGTTTGTACCTGAGATGACTTTGTTTGTAGTGAGAGAGGGATTTGTAATAAGGATTTCAAGGTTTTAGGATTCTTGAAAGAGTTTGATATTCCAATAGTGTTGTGGCAAGGTTTTTTCTCTCTTTTTCTCTTCTCTTGGTTTGTGTGAAAAGAAGGTGATTATATAATGGAAATTAGGGTAAAGCAAATGGGCTTTGAATGTGCAATTGGGCCTCCAATATTCACTTGAATTCGTCACTTTCCAGGCTAAATCGCAGGGACTTAAGTGCATTTTTTGAAGTTGAAATGTGAAAACAAAATGTATCCGGCATCGAGAACTAACTCCTGTCCGAAAATCGACTCAATCGGATAAACGGTGAATTAGTTATGAATTTTTGAAGTTTCAGCTCAGACAAACCTATTTTGGGCTTCAGTGTCGACTCTGACACGTTCTTCAATAAAAAACTGGTATTGATCGGAGCATAATCCGGTCTCGACTTTTGAAGCAAAGTTGTAGATCTACGAGTCAGGGACCTTGTGTAAAAATATGAGCCCAATCCGATAAAAATTGACCGAGTTATGAATTTTCGAAGTTTCGGCCCAGATGAAATAATATTCAGCATTCAGGATTTTCAGCGTATCACGCACTCTGAGCAAAAAACGAAGGCCTTTTGAATACCTTTTGAACTCAATACCTTCTGTGAAAATGTAGCCAACTCAATTTGTGAAATTTTGGCACTGGAACCAGCTCGATACGATGAAAATCGACCAAGTTATGATTTTTTGAACATGACGCAAATAAACTTCTGTCACAAATTTCTGCACGAAAATACTTGATAAATCCACATTTTTGAAGACCTTATGATCGAAATTGGCTTCCAGCCGTGAGAGATGAAAACGTAGATAATGTCAAGACGGAATTTTGGCCACCGGAATAGGTTCAAAACGAGTCACGATCTTCAAGTTATGAATTTTTTAGCGCATAAAAACTGCACTTTCAGCACACTTTTTCACTATATTTCTTCAAGAAAACTCACACATTCGGATACCTTCTTTAAAGAATTGACTCTTGAGCCGAACCTGAATTTGAGAATACGTTATCAGAGATATCTTGGCGAAAGAATACCTGAATATGACGCGCCAGGTTGGACTTGTGAATTTTTCTTGAAATGTTTTTTTGAGAAATATGGGAGGGCAAATTTTGGGGTACAACACAAAGCCTTACAGGAGTCAGGATACCTTTTGTAACAGTATGCTTTCAAACTAACCCATGCTTCAATTAGGACTTTTGAAGGGTTGTAACGTGGCTTGGTTCACGGTTTAAGAAACAAAGGATAAAGGCTCAAAGTATATTTGTCTCCACCCGCTCTTCGTGATGTTCTTCAACCCTAGACTCAGTTAATTGTGCGTCGCACTCTATTCGAGTTTGGAACGACCTTTGGTGATGGTTCACACCAGTCGAATTTGGAAGACATTCATCATCTCCTTGTTCTTTTGCAACATTTTTCATGTTGTTGAGGATTTGTAATGACCTCTTTCTTTTGATTTGTTATCCCTAACTTTTGCCTGACTGCTCCTGTTTTCGAGATTACAGTCAGCGGGATGCCCCAGCTTTCTTAAGCCTCCTTGATAGGTTTTGGCTCAGTGGGCTTTTTCTTTTTGAGAGATAATGACTGCCTATGGGATAATGAACCATCACTGTCTTTTGATTCCAGAGGAATGCTTTTCTATTTTTCTTTTGATGTCGTTCGTTGTATTACGAATCGAGAGTTTGCGACTTTAATGCGCATCTTTTTGAATTAACTGAGAGACTACCCTGCCCCAGGTTTAAATCAAAGGTTTCAATTTGTTTAGAACAGAAAACTCCTACTTCTCTGGCTCGAAGGGGTTGACTAGGGATTATCTTCCTTATAACTCCAGTGTTTGGGAATTGAAAGAAATGCATGTACATCATCAGCTAGGTCTGTTCAAAAGCATACTGTATGAGAATATGGTATTGTTTCGTCATCCTCCCTCTAAAGGCTTGCAGCTTTTTATCAAGAGTTAAATATCATAAGGAAAGCATAAGAGTAGTGAAAACGAATGGATGAATTCAAGACAAACATATGCAATGCATTAATGAAACAAAGTTTGACATTAATAGATAATTGTCTGAATAACAAAAGATTACAACTTTGAAAATTCAAATGAAAGAAAGACAATCTCAATGATTTGGCACAGGAGCAGTGATTATGCTGGAGTCTCTGGAGGACCAAACTCAATCTCCTTGGCATCAATCAAATTCTGAATCTTGTACTTCAATGCCCAACAGTCGTTAGTATCATGTCCGGGACTGTCGGAATGATAAGCACATATTGCATTAGGATTGTAGTTAGGAGATGAAGTCTTGGGGTTTGGATGAGGCCCTATCAATGCAATCAGATTCATCTTCAACAAGTGTTGCAGTGCTTGAGACAGCGACATGTTGATGTTAGTGAACTGCCTCTTAGGCTCGTCTGGCCTTTGTTGATTTCCTTTTGGCTGTTGTCGGCGTGACGTAGAACCAGAGATCAGGACTGCCCCTGCATGTTGGTCACGACGATTCTTCTGACTGTTCACAACATTGGACTCTTTCCTTCCATTGTAGGGAATTATTTGAGTATCTGAGGATGTAGTTCCTTGGATCTTTCCATTTTTGATGCCAGCTTCGACCCTCTCGCCGGTCAGTATTAGCTCGGTGAACCCAGCTGAGGAGCTTCCAATTAAGTGATTGAAGAAAGGCCCAGTCAAAGTTCCCATGAAGATGTCAATCAGCTCTCTGTCAGTTAAAGGGGGTTGCACCCTACCAGCCAGATCTCTCCACTTTTGGGCATATCCTTTGAAGCTCTCGTCAGAACCCATGGTCATATTCTGCAACTGCACACGAGTTGGGGCGAGATCAGCATTGTACTGATACTGTTTGTAAAAAGCCTTAGCTAAATCTTCCCAGGTGTGGATGCGAGAACTCTCCAATTGATAGAACCACTCGAGTTGAGCCTCTACCAGGCTTTCTTGGAAGAAATGGATCCAAAGCTTTGGATCAGTTGTGTATGGCTGAATCTTGCGGACATAAGATTTTAGATGCATCTTAGGGCAAGAGACTCCATCATACATGGAAAAGGTAGGGACCTTGAACTTTGGCGGGATGACCAATCCAGGAACCAAACCCATGTCTCCTAAATCCAAGCCAGGTATTTGTTGAACTTCCATAGCATTAAGGCGATCCTCCAACTGTTTGTACTTGTCATCAGCGAGAGGATATTGTTCTTCGGAGTAGCCAGCTTCATCAATCTCCAAATTGTGGTCTTCTTCAAGATTATCCCCTATGTTGGATGGAGTTGCAAGGTCCAGGGTCTTAGGTCTTCTTCTCAAGTTCAGGATGCTCGCTGCCTTCTTGGACTTCTTCTTCTTGTCTTTAAGAAGGAGAGCTGTCAGATCCTCTTTCCCTTTACCCATAGCCAGAAGCATTTGTTGGAATTGAGCGTTTTGAGTTTGGAGATCTTTCACCGTTTGTTCCATATCCATCTTACTGAAATAAATAGTAGGAAGATAAGGAGACCTGTATGGGAGAAACCTGTTATGCAATGATATGTATGATATATATGCAATGTTTTCAAGGATCTCTTGGGGAAAACACAAGAGGATGTTAGAGGTTGAACTTTGATCTTTGATTGGAGAACTTTGCACCGGTGGATGTCTTTCCACGAGAATCAAGCTCACCATGTCAAGTGGGTCATAGCCCCTGATTCAAGTTGTTGCACTTGATCTTTGATGGCATTTGTTTTAGAGGAGAAAACCTCTCGCCTCTTTGGTAGACGTCTGGTTCAATGTAACCCTGCATCAAAAGAACCCTCGAGATCCTTGAAATGGTTATTAAAAAATGCCATGGTATGATGTCATGATGTTATGTACATGTATGCAAAAGCAAGTGAGTGTATATACAGGTAATCATATTCACACAGAGCAAACAAGTCCTTAGGTTTAGGCTTGCATGGGGTTTGTAGGTATGTACCCTCTTGAAGTTAGTTGGCTCATCCTGTCCTAAAAATAGAAACCGGGTTCTAAGGAGCTCAATATCATTGGATTATTTTCTATGTTCATTTTTTTGGTTTAGCCACTTAACCGGCGACCAAAATATTCCAAGAAAACAACCCTCAATGAGTGTAGTATCGAGTATCTACCAACTTCGGACTGCACCAAAGTCGGTCATCTCACTACCCCTAAAAAGGCTAAGATGGTCAATTAAGGTTCTAAGAGTTCGTTAGTGCTTCACGACATCACTCAGCGGCCCCGTACTCTCCTTGATTGAACTCAAGGGTTACCGGTACTCACAAATATGTCACACTAACATAGCTTACTACTTCAACCGTGTCGGTATACCCCGCACAGTTCCCTTACAGTTTTATTTCTATTTACCTAAAAAGGTGCCCCCAAATCCGGGTGTAAGATTTACAACAAACCCAAACAAGGACCCAAAAAGTAAAGCAATCAAGGCAATCAAAGCAAGAATGTAAAGGTGATCTAAACCCTAAGGTAACCCCACTTTTAAATTTCTCCCCAGCAGAGTCGCTAGTTCTGTGATACGGTGAGAGAACTGACTTGAGGTTTTGCGTTTGAATTCGCACTTGTTCAGTTTAGCAAGAGTCGCCACCGACTTTTTATTTTATCCTAAAGGAAAGGTTAAAAAGCACAGGAAAAACCTTTTGAGATGTTTCGTGGGTTCGGGGGGTAGATTATGAAAAGGGAAGGTATTAGTACCCTTTTCATCCATGGTTATCCATGGGCTCTTAGTTACTTGTTTTAGATCATTTTCCTTTGATTTTCAATTGCTTGAAATGGTGGTGTGTGTGTGTTTTTGAAAATGTTTTGAAAAAGATGCCTTGTCTAGGCAACCGTTGTAATAATTCTTTACTCGAATGTTTTACAAAGGTGTTTGTCTTTTTTGAAAAGATGTTTCAAGGTTTTGAAAGTTGTTTTGAAAGTTGTGTTGTGGAGTGTGTTTTGAAAAGTAGGCAAGTGTGTTTTGCAAGTTTGATCAAGTAACTAAGAGTCGTCTACCCCTAAATTTACTCAAAGGTTTTTCTCATGTTTTAACCCTTTTAACAGTATTGTTCCACCATTGTATTTGGTGGACAATCTTGTGTTAGGACGTTAACGGGACAGGCGCGGGTCATCGTATGGACCATGAATGCAATGGTGCCAAGTGTCTTTGGCAATTTGCTTGAAGGGACTATGATCATTTTGTTTAGGCGACTTTCGAAAGCGTCATCGAGGGACTATGATCATTTGATTTGTTTTGTTTTGCCAAAGAAACTCAACATGCAAGCATGGCCCATTTTGGAAGGAAACAAGCGGGATTACCCTAGGGGTGCAAGTGTGAATGGTGTATTGATTATCATGCATTTGTCTTGTATTAGGTTATCTAGCGGTTGATTTTGAATCTTCGCATACAAACCCTAATTACTATACAGTATATAGAAAGCGATAAATTGCGAGAATTTAAAGTCTACGCTATTACAAATAAGTATCCGGGGATGGGGGTACAAATATTTACAAATGGGGATGAGACTTATTAGGAGAGTAGTGTCCAAATATATTTACAACCAAATTGAATCGCAATCGCAATGTAACAAGTATCAATGTATAAGAATAAAAGCAATGTATCAAAGTATTTGTGTAAGTGTATATGATTATTTTCAAGTGAGAAAGATGTTTAACTTAATGCAAAATTAAGTAATTATTAAGTATTATTATCTTTTTTTTGTATTTTGTTGATTATGTACAAAACAAAAGATTTAATAAAAGAAAAGGAAATGCTTAAAGAAATTCTATTTTTTATGCATTAATGTTAATGTATTTTAGATACAAGAAGTTCTTAAAAGAAAAACTATTTTTAACTTTATTAAAGAAAATCTATTCTTTTACATATTATTTAAAATGTGATGAATAAAATAAAAAAAGCTATTAAAACATTTTTTATACAAGAATTCAATATATTGTTTTCATTTAATAAAATAATTGATTTAAGTTATATATATATATAAAAAAAGAAGAAATAATGTGATAAAAAAATGCTTGATTTATAAACCTTGAAAATAAATAAAAAAAGGAAGCAGGCAAATGGGCTTTATGTTTATTCTTGGCCCAAAAACAAAATTTGAAAGAGGATTGAAAGGGGGGGAGGCACGCTGAAAGGAGGGGTCAGGCGCTAGAGATGGAAACGGGCTTAAGCAGTGAATGGGGCAAGGCCCAGATGGTTTTGACAAATTTGTTTGTTAGGGTTTTATTTTGTTGTTTTAGATTAGGAATTAGGGTTACAGAGGCACCACTTCCACCCTTCTTCTTCGTCCTCTTTACTTTCTCAAACCAAGCTTTTTGAGCCACGCTTCTGAACAGACCTTCTCGCTGCCTATGGCCACCAGGTGCCGCTTCTACCTCCTCCTCTCCATGGTCACGCAGGCGGTGGTTATACAAGGTTTGATTTCTTAGTTCTGTACGTTTTACGCTTTGCATGTTTTTTTTAACCTTGACAAATTCTGATTTTTTTATGTTATCATTATTGGTGTGAGGTATGAAAGAAAAGGGAGAAAGAAATAAACCTTTGGAGAGGAGAAGAGGTGGACTGGAGGCGTCCTAGGGCGGCTAGAGGCGAGGAGAGTATGAGGTTGAGCTTGCTCTGTGGACAACTGGTACTTTGTATTTGCTATTTATGGTTTGATGATGAAGGTCTGAAAACCTAGCCTATAGCTCTCTCTTCTGCTTATTTGCTTGCTCCTTTTCAATAATGATTTGATTCTGAGATGCTTGTTGGTTTGAATGCTTGCCTGTTTGCTTCTTTTCCTCTTCTTCTGCTTGCCCCTGAGATGCTTGATATGCTTGATATGCTGTTGAACCCTATGATGAGCCTAGCTCTGAGGGCTTTGTGATTGGACCCTGTGATGAGCTTAGCTCTGAGGGTTGTGTGATTCTGACTTTGGACGAATTTTTGTGGTTTGTAAGCTTGTTTGGAGCTCAGGCTTCGGGCTTGCTGATTTGTATGGGGTTTATCAGTTTGTGTGGCTTTTTCTGGTGTAGGCTAACTGGCTTTGATGCAGTTTGTTTTGACATTTGTTTGGATAAAGGCTTATGCAGGTTGAAGCTTTAGGCTTGTGTTCTTGGTTGTTTGACAGTCTTTAGGCTGAGTCTTGAAAGGCTTGGCTTGTGGTTCTGCCGGTAGTTTAGCAGGTTGATATGCTGGTTTTGGTTTGTGAGTTACTGAGTTGAAACAGGTTAGGCTTATGCTGTTAGTTTGTTTGGGAACACGGGTTTGGATGGCTTCTGGTGTGAAACAGGTTACAGGCTTGGCTTGTTTTTGAGGCAGGCTATTTGTTGTTTCTGTATCAGTTTGTGTGCTCTCTATTTTTTGTGATATTCTGCCCCCCTCCCTACTGTGTTCTGGTATATCTTCTTTATATCTTTTTCTTAAGCCTGCTGTACTGTAAGCCTATACTTCTTTTCCTCTCTCTCTCTCTCTCTCTCTCCCTACAGATTAAAAGCATTTTTATATTGCTTACTGTCTTTTTTCTGAAAAAGTAACTGGCTTTGAAAATGATGATTTTGAATATCTTGCATTGTCTCTTTCCTCTGTGTACTTTCAAGATTTTCTGCATATCTCTTGACAGCTTTATATCTTTTGATATCATTTTGATAGCTCTTGGACAGTTGGTTGACATTGGACTTGTTTTGGATTTGTGTAACTTGCAATTTGTGCAGTTCAGTTTGCTATTCAGTTTGAAAACTTTGGTTGACAATTTGGAACTATGAACTATGCAGCTTTATGCACTTTTCAATTGATTTGCCTCTTTTGGTTGAAAATTTGAAATTAGGCAGCCTGTGTGACAACTTTGAATTTGTGCAATTCATACTTTGTGCATTTCATATTTTATTTGCAAGCATATTTCTATCCCTCTTTGTGAACCAAGAATTTCTTGTGATTTGCAGAGAGGGCAAACAAAGTGATTCCGGCCAGTTACTTTTAATGATGAACTTTAAATTAACTGTCCACTTTTTTTATTTTATCTGCATTGACTTCTTTTCTTTTTCTTTTCCAGGTAAAATCAATTGAGCAATGGGGAGCAGTAGAAGATGAAGATTTAGAAAACTTAGGATATAGCTTTATTTTACCTTTAATTATTTGTAATAACATTATTTGTAAATACTGTAAATGTATTCAAATAACATTTGTACTTAATAATTAAAAGTAAATAAAAGTTTAATCTTTTTTTTTAATTCTTCTTCAATTGTTTATTTAATTATTTATAATTCTTAAATTATAATAAATAGAAATAAATCCCAATTATTCTAACTTAGAATAAATAATTAATTAATAAACACTGTAGTCTTGCAATCAATAATAAACCCGGCGTCCCAATTAAATATGAGCAATGCACAGTCAATCAAACAAACATCCATATGCCTATCTCTTTACTGATTAAATCAAACCCTGCCAGTTCTCAATCCAAATGCCTCAGCTCATATCCCAGAGTAAATTGAAAAGCAACTGTAGAATTAATTCTTTCTGAGAATGCACGCACAAAACCCTGATTCGTGATTTAATTTTCACAGAAGCGCCTGCCTGATTAAACCATGAGCCCAAACTCAAACAAACCCTAATAACCTGCTTGAACTGCTCCAGAGTCCATGAAAACCCTAATTTGGATAGACTGATAAGAAAAAGTCTGTTTGACTGATTCTTACGTCAATATGAAAAAGTCGGGGAAAACCCGAAGCTGTGATTTCTTGTGGAAAAATGGGAGGGCAAATTTTGGGGTACAACAACGTGCGTAAATCGACCACCCCTTCAGGCTCGTCCTCTGCGGGCAACATAACAGCCTTCATATCTTCGACTTCTCTCAACAGCCGTTGGTTATCACTCTCCAACGACTCCTTATCAAGCTGGAGGCAGGCTTTTTCCTCAAGAGCTCTGTCGGCCCTCTCCTTCTCCCCCGATAACACGTTGGACTGCTCCCGAAACATTTCCTCGGAGCGTTCAAGAGCAGCCTTCAGTTTGACGAATTTGGCCACGAGAGTCGCCTTCTCCAACTCCAGCTCCTTGACCCGATCCAAGGAGTCTGACCCTTCTCCTGCAAGGACAACTACCATCTCGGCCATTTTCACCACCCCGATCATGCTGGCGGCGAGGTGTTTCCTCCGACCTTCCTTGTCGATCTGTCTGATGATATCGGCCTCATTGTCAGATACGATCAAGGGAAACCCCTCAAAGAAATCCTTCTCCATAAAACAGAGTGGCAGGCTGAAGGCCCGGGCACCCGCCCCTCCATCGGTCACTTCGACCCCACCTTCTGGTCGACTCTATTTATTGCTAATCAAAGCAGATTGGCGCTCGGTGTCTTAGGAACCCGAGGACCCACTAGATCCTTCCCTGCCCGACTCGGGGTTCGGACCCATTCGCGTGGCTTATTACGGCTTCACCAACCTCTTGCTGATCTTCTTGTCTTGGGTCAGCTTCAGTAACCTCTCGCAACGCTCTACCATGTGACCTGCAAAGGAAATGTACTTGGGTTAGCCACATTGAAGAAAAAAAATAAAGAGGACTATCAATAGAGTAAAGAAAGAAACCTAAGAGGTCTATGGCCTGCCCGTAAGACTGGAATTCGATGAGCGCCTTGGTGTTGATCGGATGCGCCTAGAATATTGGCTCGCCATCCTCATCAAGAACGTCGTCCCCTTCCCTCGTAACCCGTCGAACAGGGAAGAAACCATTGAAAAATTTGTTCAGGACGCCATAAGCCACCTCATCCTCAGCGCTCATACCTCCAGCGGGAGTGTGGTAGTATCCAGGTCCATGGTTGTAATGGCCCGAACACCAGTAGATGGGAATCTTTGAGACTTTCCCAATCTCGGGATTACCCTCGGAATCCAAACACGGTTCCCCATCCTCGTCCACCACAATAGCTGGATCAAACAGTGAATCCACAACTATCTGAGTAGACGGTTGCAAGATATACCACTTATCCTTGAAATATGGCACATAATCCATATACATCCTAAACAGCCTCTTCGACTGCTTAAGGGACACCCAACTGTGCTTCCCTCCTCGGGACTGCCGTTGTAGGTGAAAAACCCTAAAGAACAGGGGAATCGTTGCCCCGATCCTCAGGAAGAGGCAGGTGAGTTCAAATGCCCGGATAAAGGCAATCGCGTTAGGATGGATCTGGGAGGGGGCCAGGTTCATGTGATTGAACACTCCCATCTGGAAGTCGTTGAAAGGTAATCGGAGCACGAGATCTTTAAATACGATCTTGTACATAGGAAAGGCGTCCTGTGTAAACTCCAAGCAAATGCGGGCATCCCTGGTCGGCCTCATGATCTTAAAGTTTCTTCGAAATCCCTCCTGGCTGCCGCCATACTCGACGATAGTGTAAGCTTTCCTACCAGTATAACTATAGATCGAAGCTATTCCCTGGGGTTCCGCACCAACCCATTCCAGAGTAGGGTCATCGACGATGTCAACCAGATTCATGCTTTCCTCGGTAGTGCTTTTTCCTCGGTATCATTACGCTCCAAGGACTCGGGAATATCGGCCATTTACCTTCAAAGTACAGGAAACTGGTGAATTCGACAACAAATCCTCTTTTCCGTCACACAGACGGGGAGAAGTAAGCAACACTCAGACCGAGTCAACAACCATTCGCATGAAAGACGGGGTATACATGGACTGTGACACCCCAAATAATCTGATTATTAAATAATTAGAATTTTTAATTATTAATTTAATTGGAAATTTAATTATTGGTATTTTTGGATTATTAGAATTAATTTAATTAATTAAAAGAAAAAAGTATTGGTGGTGTGAAGAGTGATTAGAGGGTGTGAGGGGTAAAATACTCTACTCTTACTAATTACTAATTTAATTATTTTATTTAAATAATAAAAGGAGTATTAAAAGGAAAAAGAAGAGAAAGAGAGTTATTTTGGAATATTCATCATACGTGCATTTGAGAAAAGGAAAAAGAAGGAGAAAACCGGAAGCGTCAGAATTCGAAGAACCCACAAGGTAAGGGGTAATTTCGATTAGTTAATTCATATTATCGGTTTAGATATTCAATAGTATGGATCATAGTATGTTAGGGAATCCCGATTTGGAATTCTAGGGTTCCGTAGAATTGTCCCTATTGCGTCGAATTGTAGGTTGAAAACCATTAGGGTGTCAGATGATAAAAAGGAATGATGAAATAATGTTGTTTGATGTTATAATCGTGCAAAATGGATGTGTTTTGGTGTTTCTCATGTTGCAATTCGTATGGGTATGTTTGGAATTGGTTTAGAATGAATAAATGCTGTCAAAAGTGCAGAATTTGACTCTGCAGGTCGTGGGAACCGGTTCCCAGTGGGGAGGAACCGGGTTCCACTGTGTGAATTTATAAAAACTGGAAAAAATGCACGTAGGAACCGGTTCCTGTATAGGTAGGAACCGGGTTCCCATACATTTTTCCAGAAGCGTGATTTTTGAACTTCGCAGGAACCGGTTCCTGCATATGTAGGAATCGGGTTCTGCTGTAACTTTTTGAAAAATATTAAACTTTGAAAATTCATAACTTTCAAACCGTAAGTCCGTTTTGAGTGCCGTTTTGGACGTTATTTCTTAAATTTAATGCTCTATTTTATAAAATGAAAAGATTTCCTAAAACCTGAAATTATTTTGAAAATGAGTCAAACCCCAGAATAAGTGATTATTGGCTAACGCACATGGGTGTGTATGTAGCAGTGAACCTATGATGGATGGATGTATTAGTATTGTGTGAATGAAAGGCATGTTTATGTTGCTAATGATGGTGTGCATGATCGTTGAGATATCGTGTTTTTGGTTTTGGTTCAGTTATGATAAATTGATGTATTTCATAGACTGATTTGATGTTGCATGCTAGTGATGTGCGTGCATATGCATTGTTTTGGTGAAGTTAATTCCCATTGTGTGGAATTTGACTTGTATTGCCGTTAATCGATACCCGGGTGATGATGGGTGGTTAGGCTGGATTCGTGTCCGAGTGTTTATGGACGAATCGATGGTTGCTGTATCCGATTGATGATGGATCAGTGTTGGGTGACTTAGTCACGTGTTGGTACCACATGCATTGTGTCTGCATTTGTGTTTGCATGGAATTGTAACATGTTAGGATGTCTTCCAGTGTTACAATTCTTTGGTTGATTATTGATTTGTGCATAATGACTTGTATGATTGGAACTGCGTGTTGAATTTGAATTTATGCTAAAATGGGTGAAATAATATGCTTGTGATATAATGTTGATTGAGAAGCTTATAATGCATGTTAATTATGAGAAATCTCACCCTTACTTTAACAATTTCAGATTAAAGTTAGAAGCTTAGGAGTTGGTGAGGATGGCTCTAGAGCTATGTTACTTTAAGTCTGCGTGTCAGTGTCGTGCTCTGATAGGTTGTAACACTGGGGAATGTTTAGTTGAGGAATTAGTTATTATTCAATTGTTTCTTTGAATTTCATTGGGAATAATTATGTTTTGGTTTATTCCGTTTTGGTTATGGTATTTTTCCGCTGTGTAAGACATGGTCTTAATTTGATTGAATTATTTGAATAATGACCCTCAGTGTAACATGACTACTGTTTTATTGGAAGTTTTATTTATTTCATAATTGTGACATCCCTTGTTCTGTGTTAACTCTGATGGAATATGTCTTTAATCATTGATATAATTAATATTATTCGGGGTATTTTAGAAGGGGTGTTACAATAGTGGTATCAGAGCATAGTCGGTCTTGTCTTGTGTCGTTATCCCTTTTGTATGCGACTAGTGTAAGATGACACTGTTGATACTTGTGTGCTGATGAGGTTATTTTGTAATGTTACAGAACAATGGCCGGAAGAGGTAACGGAAGAAACGAAGATGCTATTGCTGAAGCATTGGGAATGTTGGCTGGAGTACTCGGAGGGAACCAGCAGGGAGCTGTGATTGGTGCTGACCGACAATTGGGGAATTTTCGGAGGAATAATCCTCCGTTGTTCAAGGGTGCACATGATCCCGAAGGTGCTCAGAAGTGGTTGAAGGAGATCGAGAGGATCTTCAGAGTAATTGACTGTGCTGAAGGGCTGAAGGTGAGATACGGAACTCACATGTTAGCAGAGGAAGCTGATGACTGGTGGGTTGCTACCAGAACTGAAATGGAAGAAGATGGTATTGAATTGACTTGGGCTGTGTTCAGGAGGGCTTTTCTGAGGAGGTACTTTCCTGAGGACATCAGAGGCAAGAAGGAGATTGAGTTTTTGGAACTCAAGCAGGGTAACAAGACTGTTAGTGAGTATGCTTCGAAGTTTACTGAGTTAGCAAAGTATTATGCTCATTATACTAACGATGCAGATGGAGAATTTTCCAAATGTATCAAGTTTGAGAATGGTCTTCATGATGAGATTAAGCAGGGTATTCGGTATCAGCGTATCCGAAGATTTCCTGATCTGGTTGACTGTAGTAGGATTTTAGAGGAGGATCTTGCTAGCACTAAGTCGAATGCTCGAGGGTATGTAGATAGGAAGGGTAAGCAACAGATGGATCGTGGTAAGCCTTATGATAGAAATAATCAGAGACCCGGTGGTTGGAAGAAGTTTGGTGGAGGAGATTCTAGTTCTTCCATTAAGTGCTACAAGTGTGGTGAGACAGGACATCGTATGGTGGATTGCAAAAGTAATGATAAGAAGTGTTTCAAGTGTGGGAAACTCGGCCATGTGGCCAATGATTGCAGAGTAAGAGTGGTGACTTGTTACAACTGTGGTGAAGAAGGTCATACTCGTCCTCAGTGTACAAAACCCAAGAAGGAGCAAGCTGGTGGTAAAGTGTTTGCATTGTCTGGGTCAGAGACTAAGCCAGATGATCGGCTGATTAAAGGTACATGTTTTATTAATGACATACCTTTGATTGTGATTATTGATACTGGAGCTACGCATTATTTTATTGCTTTGGATTGTGCTAAAAGATTGAATTTGGAAATTTCTAATATGGATGGAAGTATGGTTATTGATACTCCTGCGTCGGGTTCAGTGACTACTTCGTATGTTTGTAGGAATTGTCCTATTGTGATTTTTGGTAGGGGTTTCGGTATGGATTTAGTGTGCCTACCGTTAGAACAACTTGATATCATCCTTGGTGTCGAAGATGTGACTATGTCGGTTAAACAGATGAACCTAGCTGTGAAAGATGGTGCTGTGGTATTTATGTTGTATTCTGCAATAGAAGAGGAGGGAAAAGCAAAGAGTGATGGATTGCCAGTGGTGAATGAATTTCCAGAGGTGTTTCCGGAAGACGTTAGTAAATTGCCACCTGAGAGGGAGGTAGAATTTACTATAGATTTGATTCCTGGAACTAGTCTGGTGTCGATGGCGCCTTACCGTATGTCGGCATCTGAATTAGCGGAGTTAAAGAAACAGTTGGAGGAGTTACTTGAGAAGAAGTTTATTCGTCCGAGTGTTTCACCGTGGGGTGCTCCGGTGTTGTTGGTTAATAAGAAAGAAGGTTCAATGAGATTATGTGTTGATTACAGACAGCTGAATAAAGTTACAATCAAGAATCGATATCCTTTGCCGAGGATCGATGATTTGATGGATCAACTAGTTGGAGCTTGTGTATTTAGTAAGATTGATCTGAGATCTGGATATCATCAGATTCGTGTGAAGTCGGAAGATATTCAAAAAACTGCATTTAGAACGAAGTATGGACATTACGAGTATTCTGTTATGCCGTTTGGAGTTACTAATGCACCTGGTGTTTTCATGGAGTATATGAACAGGATATTTCATCCGTATCTTGATAAGTTTGTGGTGGTGTTCATTGGTGATATTCTAATTTATTCAAAGAGCGATGAAGAGCATGCAGAACATCTCAGAGTTGTGTTGGAATTGTTGAAAGAGAAGAAGCTTTATGCGAAGTTGTCCAAGTGTGAATTCTGGTTAAGTGAAGTAAGTTTTCTTGGCCATGTAATTTCCAAGAATGGAATTGCTGTGGATCCTACGAAGGTAG
The DNA here is from genome assembly GCA_948472305.1 of Vicia faba. NCBI lineage: Eukaryota > Viridiplantae > Streptophyta > Magnoliopsida > Fabales > Fabaceae > Vicia > Vicia faba. The sequence goes on from OX451740.1 coordinate 899,234,011, forward strand.
AAGCAGTATCTCAGTGGGAAGCTCCGAAGAATGCTTCTGAGATCTGTAGTTTTCTGGGTCTTGCAGGTTATTACAAGAAGTTTATAGAAGGATTTTCCAAATTAGCGTTACCGTTGACTAAGTTGACCAGGAAGGGTCAGATGTTTGTTTGGGATGTTGAATGTGAGAAAGGATTTCAAGAGCTGAAGAGGAGGTTGGCAAGTGCTCCGATCTTGATTTTTCCAAATCCGACTAAGTCTTTTGTTGTGTATTGTGACGCATCATTAATGGGATTAGGTGGTGTGTTGATGCAAGATAAGCAGGTGGTGGCTTATGCTTCGAGACAATTGAAAGTACATGAAAGGAATTATCCGACTCATGATTTGGAGTTGGCAGCTGTTGTGTTAGTTTTGAAGTTGTGGAGGCATTATTTATATGGTTCTCGGTTTGAGGTGTTCAGTGATCACAAAAGTCTGAGGTATCTCTTTGATCAGAAAGAGTTGAATATGAGGCAGAGGAGATGGTTAGAATTTCTAAAGGATTATGATTTCGGTTTGAATTACCATCCTGGTAAGGCAAACGTTGTTGCGGATGCCTTGAGTAGGAAGTCCTTGCATATGTCGATGTTAATGGTCCGTGATTTAGATTTGGTTGAGAAGTTCAGAGATTTAAGTTTGGTATGTGAAACTACTCCGAATAGTGTGAAATTGGGTATGTTGAAACTGACTAATGGTATTCTGGAAGAAATTCGGAATGGACAGAAGTCCGATGTTGGGTTAGTTGATAAATTGACATTGATCAACCAAGGTCAAGGAGGCGAGTTCCAGATTGATGAGAATGGTGTTATGAGATTTGGTAATAGGGTGTGTGTTCTGGATGTTGCAGAGATTAGGAAGAGTATTTTGGAAGAAGGACATCGTAGTGGATTGAGTATTCATCCTGGTGCTACTAAAATGTACCATGATTTGAAGAAGTTGTTTTGGTGGCCGGGAATGAAAAAGGAAATTGCTGAGTGTTGTACCCCAAAATTTGCCCTCCCATATTTCTCAAAACATTTCAAGAAAAATTCACAAGTCCAACCTGGCGCGTCATATTCAGGTATTCTTTCGCCAAGTTATCTCTGATAACGTATTCTCAAATTCAGGTTCGGCTCAAGAGTCAATTCTTTAAAGAAGGTATCCGAATGTGTGAGTTTTCTCGAAGAAATATGGTGAAAAAGTGTGCTGAAAGTGCAGTTTTTACGCGCTAAAAAATTCATAACTTGAAGATCGTGGCTCGTTTTGAACCCGTTCCGGTGGCCAAAATTCCGTCTTGACATTATCTACGTTTTCATCTCTCACGGATGGAAGCCAATTTCGATCATAAGGTCTTCAAAAATGTGGATTTATCAAGTATTTTCATACAGAAAATTTGTGACAGAAGTTTATTTGCGTCATGTTCAGAAAATCATAACTTGGTCGATTTTCATCGTATCGAGCTGGTTCTGGTGCCAAAATTTCACAAATTGAGTTGGCTACATTTTCACAGAAGGTATTGAGTTCAAACGGTATTCAAAAGGCCTTCATTTTTTGCTCAGAGTGCGTGACATGCTGAAAATCCTGAATGCTGAATATTATTTTATCTGGGCCGAAACTTCGAAAATTCATAACTCGGTCAATTTTTATCGGATTGGACTCATATTTTTACACAAGGTTACTGACTCATAGATCTACAACTTTGCTTCAAAAGTCGAGACCAAATTATGCACCGATCAATACCAGTTTTTTATTGAAGAACGTGTCAGAGTCGACACTGAAGCCCAAAATAAGTTTGTCTGAGCTGAAACTTCAAAAATTAATAACTAATTCAACGTTTATCCGATTGAGTCGATTTTCGGACAGGAGTTAGTTCTTGATGTCGGCTACATTTTGTTTTCACATTTCAACTTCAAAAAATGCACTTAAGTCCCTGCGATTTAGCCTGGAAAGTGACGAATTCAAGTGAATATTGGAGGCCCAATTGCACATTCAAAGCCCATTTGCTTTACCCTAATTTTCATTATATAATCACCTTCTTTTCACACAAACCGGGGAGGAGGAAAAGAGAGAAAAAACCTTGCCACAACACTGTTAGAATATCAAACTCTTTCAAGAACCCTAAAACCTTGAAATCCTTATTACAAATCCCTCTCTCACTACAAACAAGCCATCACAGTTACAAACCAACACCTCACTCCTTCTTCAGTAAGGGTAAGGCTGACTTGATCTCCATGATCCTAATTGTCCAGTAAGGCATAAAAGCATTCAGGCCACTGATTTTCCAGTAAGGGTAAGATTGATTTGATCTCCATGATCAAAAGGGTATAATCATTCATACATGTCATATTGTGCCTAAACATTAAATTTCTTCATATATTGGCTTTATTTGCATTTTATGATTTTATTTAACGTGTTCGTGAGATTCAACTGCAGATTTAGATAGGATCCCAAGTTCATTAAGGAACGTTGAGGCCAAAAGCCAAATGACCAAAAGTCAAAAGCCAAAAGCCAAATGGCCAAAGTAGAAAAACTTATGCATGACAACAATACATGGCGAGACAGACATCCTGAGAAGATTAAGGAACGTTGAGGCCAAAACGCAAATGGCCAAAAGCCAAAAGCCAAATGGCCAAAGTAGAACAACTTATGCATGATGAGGCCAGAACACAAATGGCCAAACCACTCTAATTCACCTCCAAAAAGGGGACAGAAACCCCCCAAGGTATTGTATTTTCTTTCTTTTCCTTATTTTATTTATTTCAATTATTTCTTTTTTTAATTAATTTCTTTAATTTAACTTATTTTCATAAAATATAAAAAAATAGTAAAAAACAGAAAAGTCATAAAAATCAAAATATATTTATTTAATTAATATTTTTTTGTAAATAAATTTCACTAATAATTAATTATTTATTTTTATAAATCAAAATTGCATGTAAATAATTAGATTAATTTTAGGTTTAATTTTAACATGTTTTTCTTAATAAATAAAAAAAATTAGAATTAGGGTTAATATTTTAATTTCATTTAATCTTTCTCATAAAAATACATAAAAAACATAAATACCAAAAACTCAAAAAAAAAAATAATTTCTTTTTTCTCTTTAATTTCATTAGTTTAATCATTTAATTTAATTTCATTAAAAAGGGTCCAACACCCTCGTTTCCAATTTTAATTCCTATTCGCGCATTTTTATTTATTTCCTTCTTTTAAATATTTATGTAACTCTCCCAAAGCCTTGTAAACTTAATTTCTCGCACTTTATTTTATTTCTTTATTTACTTTCCGTCAAATCGGGTCCTGGATTTTAATTTTGGCGATGTGGACCCGCGCCTTTGTAATAGTTTAGAACTTTTATTTCTCGCAATTTTTTAACTGTTAAATAAATGCATGCAAAGAATGAATGACAAAAATAAAAACAAACGCATAGATCACCTTGACATGAATAAGACAAAATAACTGAACATGACACACAAATCACACACCACCCCTAGGGTACGCCTCACTGTTGCCTTGCCTCGAAAGGTGATCGTCGAGTAGAGGATGTCTTAGTAAGTCCTCATGATCCGGGAACCTGGCATGAGGGTAGCTTCTAAGGTGTCTTCCCATTGCTCTGGTGATCACCATGTCCCGAACCTTCGAATTGACCCGAACACCTCCAACGGTGGTGCTACCTACCTCTCAATGGTGGGATGGCACTACTTTAAAGGATATCTACACAGACGAATTCCTTAGGGTAGGTAGACGACTCTAGATACTTGCTCTAATTTTAAAACAAATCAAAAATACTTTTCACACCAACACATTTTCAAAAAGCTTTCGAAAGCAATTTTTCAAACACTCTTGAGGACCGATACAAGAGTCGAACTGGAATTTTCAAAGAAACTTTTTAAAACCCACAGTTGAAAAGCAAACGAATCATTTTTGAAAGCACAAATGAGCAAGTATCTAAGAGCCCATGGATAACCATGGATAGAAAGGGTGCTAACACCTTCCCTTTCTATAACCTACCTCCCGAACCGAGAGAAATCTCTTTAAGGAATTTTTCTGTGCTTTTGTCCTTTCCATTTGGAGAAAATAAAAGACGGCGGCGACTCTTGCTTCCGCGACATTTTGCGAACCAGCGTTAAACAGTCAGTTCCAGATCCACCGATCATAGAACTGGCGACTCTGTTGGGGACTTAAACTTAAAGTGAGGTGTACCTTAGGGTTAGTTCATAACTGTGTTTTCAATTGTATTGACTTGTCTGCTTTAAATTTGTGGGTTGCATGGGAGTTACATAGATCCTAACCCGGATCTGGGGATACCCTATTTAGGTAGCATAAGCTGTGAGGGACCTGTCCGGCGTAGACCGACACGGGTGAAACAGTGGCTACGTTGGTGTGGCACCTTGGTCTGTACCGATATCCCTTGTGTTGCAACGAGGAGAATATGGGTCTTCTGAGGAGTCATTAAGCACCAACAACCTTAGAACCTTAAATGACACAACTTGGCCATTAGAACAGTAGCAGCATGCTACGCCCATTGAGGCTAAACTCTCGTGATGGTTCTGGCCGCAAGAAAAGATTGCGATGCTGGAGTTATGACCGATTGAGGGTAGTCAATGATATTGGGATCCTCTAAGAACCCGGTTACTTTGATAGGACAGGTATGAACCAACAAACTGAAAGAGGGTAATACCTAGACCTCATGCTGGCCTAAACTCTAAGGGCTTCTATTGTGTGACTTGCGTGCCTTCGTACTTGACTATTTGCATGCTTGTTATCTGACACATGAACTACTTGCAGGTTTTGTTTATAGTCCTTAATTAGGACTCATAACAGGGCTTACTAAATTTCTTGCAGGTTTTGTTTAGTCCCTAATCGGGACTCATGATAGGTTTTACTTGAGTTTTTTGCAGGTTCAGGTTTAACAGTCCTTAATTGGGACTCATAACAGGGTTACTTACATTACCCCATGCATAGCATAACATCATACCATTGCATACATCCTACATAAGGACTAACCCATTTCAAGGATCTCAAAGGCTTGTGATGCAGGTCATGATGAATCAAACATCTAGCAAGGGGCAAAGAGGATTTATTTTCCTCTAGCCAAAGTTGTCAGAGGCTATGACCCACTTGATATGGTGAGCTTTGACTCCTGAAGAAGGTTCCCCTAGCCAAGGTTGTTTGGAAAGCAAAATAAGGTTGATGACTTGAGTCAGGGGCTATGACCCACTTGATATGGTGAGCCTTTGACCCTTGGAAGAAAGACTCTCAACAAATATGAAGTTTCTTTCAATCAAGCTACTGGATCCAAATGCTAACCAATTTTCTTGTTTACCCCACGAGGTCCTTGAAAACATTACATGCATGTCATACTCATCATTGCATAACAGGTATCCTTGTTGCAGGTCACTTACCTTTCTCACTGTTTATTTCAGCAATGGCTTCACAACAAGATAACCAGGACCTTCACGCTCAAGAGACTCAGTTCAGGGAAATCTTCCTAGGTCTATCCAAGGGGCAGGAAGAGTTGAGGACACTCCTCATGGGGAATCTGATCAGAAAGAGTCCTGAAGATGACAAGGACGAACAGCTGAAACGTCTACAAGCTGAGGTAGATACATTGAAAGCCCAGATGTTAGGGCATGTGACTATCATCCAAGACTTAGCTCAAAGACAAGATGAGCTCGGGGTTCTCGTCAACCAACTGCTTCGGGGTAACCAACTGGGGCAAACATCTAAGGTTGAAAGTCCAGTCATCATTCAACCATCTTTGAGACAAGGAGGTAAGGGGAGAGCTCCTCAAGTGGCTTCAGGGTCACCAACTCAGCAGCAACTTCACCAGCTTCAGCCAGACAAGCCCAAGAGGCAATTCACACAACTTAACATGTCGCTGTTTCAAGCTTTACAACGCCTGTTGAGGTTGAATCTGATCACATTAAGGGCTCATCCCCGGAACCCCAACACATCATCTCCTGTCTATGATCCCAATAAGAGGTGTGCCTACCACTCTGCCAGCCCAGGACATGATACAAATGAGTGTTGGGCTCTGAAGAACAAGATCCAGGACCTGATTGATGAAGGAGCATTGGAGTTCACACAAGATGGTCAGGCTGAATTTTTCTACCATCCCTCCAAGGCTCACCATTTGACGTGACAAGCCCTGAGACTAGAAAACTTTTGTTCATTCGAATGTTCAAGTTGAAATTTTCTTTTGTTCAAACATTTACTCATGTTAGACGTTGTTATTTCATTAATGCATCGCATATGTATGTTTTGAAGTAATATATTCGTATTCACTATATGCAAATTATTTTCATATTTTTTCTGATGATCAACTCTCGATTAATAATTCTAAGCCTCTTGAGGGAGGATGACGAAACAATACCACAATCTACAATATGCTTTTGAACAGACCCCGCTGATGAGGTACAGGCATTGTTTCAATCCCTAAACACTGGAGTTATAAGGATGATAATCCCTCGTCAACCCCTCTGAGCCAAAGAAGTAGGAATTTTTCTTTTCGAAATTTAAAACCCTTAATCATAACCTGGGGCAGGGTAGTCTCTCAGTTGATCCAAGTGCATAACGAATGGCACCAAAGAGGTCCTTACAAAACAAAGGAAGACAATGATGGTTCCGAATAATCAATAAAGACATGCAGTCATTATCAAAAAAATTCATAAATGAAGAGCCTATTAAGTCAAAACCCATGAAGGAGACTTACACAACTGGGGCATCCCGCTGACTGTAATTCCAAAAAAGGAAACAATTTAGGCAAAAAAAAAAGAAAGAAAGGGATAACAAAAAACAAAAAAAGAGGTCCTACAAACCCTCAGCAAAAAAAATGACTGCCTATTCAAAATAAGTTATCAACATCCGAACCATCACCTGAAAATCAGAGCAAAGACTCAAACAAGGTCTAACGCACGATCAGCTAAGTTTAGGTTTGAAGAACATCACGAAGAGCGGGTGGGTACAAGTAATTTGAGACTTTATCCTTTGTTTCTTAAACCATGAACCAGGCCACGTTATAACCCTTAAAAGTGCCAGCTGAAGCATGGGTTAGTTCGAAAGCATATCGTTGCGAAAGGCATCCTGACTCCTTAAGGCTTATGGTAAATACGGAGTTTGACATCACGTTTTACAAACATTCACTTGTTTTATGAAAAAGAATGCATTTTCAAAATCTTCAAGACAGACATAAGCTTTGCATTTTTGATATAACATTGTTTGCATATGATTATTTGTTTGAACAACAAGGAAATTCGCACGATGAATATCTAGTGAACAAAAGCACTTCCAATCAAGGAGCATGACATGATCATGGTCTATCATCCGGGGCAGTTAGGTCAAGATTCAGAGAATCTCTCAAAGGCCAAATAGCCTGGGGCAAATCTCCGCCTGAGTCACTTAAGGCATTCCAACAACGAATCTTGCCTGATCAAACACCTTCTGGTGGCATGGCAAAACACTTCTAACAGGGGCAACTCCCTACATTCTGAGAGCATGGATATAGTCGAAAAAGATACTACGCATAATCAAAGACCCGCTAGGTTGACACACCTAGGCAAAAATTAGGGCTTCCCGGCGAACCAAAAAGGTTCGGGCAAAAATAAGGGATGAAATGAAAAAAATCTGTACACCCGGCAAGTCGAAAACCTGAAAAGGCGGCTTGGGCAAAAATGGGTATCCCGGTGGACTGAAAACCCGAAAGGGCGGTCCAGGCAAAAGTTAGGGATCAAAGCGTACGACTATGTCCTGTCATCTTGTCACCTGCCTACCTGAAGAAGGTTTGACCCTCAACAATTATCAGCATCCCACAGGTGCCTCCCCCATAGAAACAGGGGCAATAACGGGTGGTCTAAGCAATCTGATTGTTTCTGTCCTCTAAGGTATCAAGGTAGGTTCCGTGGAAGAACATAACCAATACAGTTCAATACTTCCCCAGGAGAGTCCAATCCAGTTCCCCAAGAAAGTTGGAATTCATCTCCCCAAGCAGTAAGCTTATCCCCAGTAGATTCTGGAAGCTTACCCTCGCAGAGCGCGAACGCGTCTCCCGGCTTTATTCAAAGAGTTATTTCCTTACTAGGATATAACTGGGTTATCCTCAGCCAAAAGCCACGGAAAGAGTGTCCTCGACGAAGTCTTCTTATCCCCAGCGAAGTTTATCAACACTTCCAACACAACAATGGTATCCCCAGCAAAGTTACCATCAACATTTCAGCACAATACTTCTCTCCCCACAGAGCATTGCTCCCCAGCAAGATTACTAGAGTACTTTTCTCCTCGCAGAGTAATCCATTCTCCAAGTTCATTCCCCGACGGAGTTATCTTATCCTACCGGTATTCTTGCAACTATCATCCACAGTGGAGGCAAAAATCTATTCTTCAACAGCAGCCCAGGAGTGACTTCCCGGCACTCGTCAAGGATTTATTTTCCTAAGACGAAAAAATACATTCATGAACATTACATCTTCATACATTATAGCATGCATATGCATCATACTACACGAATCTCATCAATTTTGAGGACATTCTGAAATCATGCAGTTCATGCATCATGATCTTGCATACAACGGATGCTTTACCTTTTCAGGAAAGGTTAATACAAGGATGATTACTATCAACCATCGCAACTCTTTCTAGATATAGTTCAGATGTGAACCAGATATGGCAACGTTCTGATACTTCTTCCAGATTTCCTTCTAGATATAGTTCAGATGTGAACCAGATATGGCAACGTTCTGATACTTCTTCCAGATTTCCTTCCAGATATAGTTCAGATGTGAACCAGATATGGCAACGTTCTGATACTTCTTCCAGATTTCCTTCTAGATATAGTTCAGATGTGAACCAGATATGGCGACGTTCTGATACTTCTTCCAGATTTCCTTCTAGATATAGTTCAGATGTGAACCAGATATGGCGACGTTCTGATACTTCTTCCAGATTTCCTTCTAGATATAGTTCAGATGTGAACCAGATATGGCGACGTTCTGATACTTCTTCCAGATTTCCTTCCAGATATGGTTCGGATGTGACCCAGGCATGGCGACGTTCTGACACTTATTCCAGACCCCCTCAGATAACTTAGAGATGCTCCGGACACGAAAGCTGTTCTATTGTTTATTCAGAGATCACCTTGCTAGAGATGGTTCAGATGTGACCCAGATATGGCTACCTTCTGATACTCATCCCCAGATTCTCTCAATGATTACTGTTGAGGTTGAAGTCGCTTATGGTTCTCTCCCCGATACTGCGGAGGTAGTAATCATCCCAAGTTTCTCTCAACGATTGCTGTTGAGGTTGAAGTTATCCAAGATTCTCTCAATGATTGCTGTTGAGGTTGTAGTCGCCTATGGTTCTCTCCCCGATACTGCGGAGGTAGTAATCATCCCAAGTTTCTCTCAACGATTGCTGTTGAGGTTGAAGTTATCCAAGATTCTCTCAATGATTGCTGTTGAGGTTGTAGTCGCCTATGGTTCTCTCCCCGATACTGCGGAGGTAGTAATCATCCCAAGATTCTCTCAATGATTGCTGTTGAGATTGAAGTTATCCAAGATTCTCTCAATGATTTCTATTGAGGTTGTAGTCGCCTATGGTTCTCTCCCCGATACTGCGGAGGTAGTAATCATCCCAAGATTCTCTCAACGATTGCTGTTGAGGTTGAAGTTATCTAAGATTCTCTCAATGATTGCTGTTGAGGTTGTAGTCGCCTTTGGTTCTCTCCCCGATACTGCGGAGGTAGTAATCATCCCAAGATTCTCTCAACGATTGCTGTCGAGGTTGAAGTTATCTAAGATTCTCTCAATGATTGCTGTTGAGGTTGTAGTCGCCTTTGGTTCTCTCCCCGATACTGCGGAGGTAGTAATCATCCCAAGATTTTCTCAACGATTGCTGTTGAGGTTAAAGTCATCCAAGGTTCTCTCACCATTCCTGTTGAGGTAGTAACCATCCTTGGTTCATTCATCACCTTTTGAAGATCCAGATCCAGCTCCTGTAACCAGTCAGGACACACCCACACAAAGAGTTTGAAGACCAGTTCCTGTAACAGGTCAGGTAATCGTTTTCTTTTGCAGGTACGCAAGTTCTCGCTAAGGAATCTCTTACGCGATCGACATCTAAATGGCATCTATAAGCCCATCCACCTTCCATCATCTCTTAGCATGACATCTATAAGCCCATCATCCTATCCATCATCTCCAAATGGCATCTATAAGCCCATTCCCCACATCACACTGCTACTATGTGAGCGCAAATTTCTGGGCACTCTAGTGTTCAATCATCTTCCACCTTCGGATTACGAATGGCACGTCAGCCAATCTGCATCCTCAGGTCTAAGAAGATTGAACAGGGGCAACTGTTGTACCCCAAAATTTGCCCTCCCATATTTCTCAAAACATTTCAAGAAAAATTCACAAGTCCAACCTGGCGCGTCATATTCAGGTATTCTTTCGCCAAGATATCTCTGATAACGTATTCTCAAATTCAGGTTCGGCTCAAGAGTCAATTCTTTAAAGAAGGTATCTGAATGTGTGAGTTTTCTCGAAGAAATATGGTGAAAAAGTGTGCTGAAAGTGCAGTTTTTACGCGCTAAAAAATTCATAACTTGAAGATCGTGGCTCTTTTTGAACCCGTTCCGGTGGCCAAAATTCCGTCTTGACATTATCTACGTTTTCATCTCTCACGGATGGAAGCCAATTTCGATCATAAGGTCTTCAAAAATGTGGATTTATCAAGTATTTTCATACAGAAAATTTGTGACAGAAGTTTATTTGCCTCATGTTCAGAAAATCATAACTTGGTCGATTTTCATCGTATCGAGCTGGTTCCGGTGCCAAAATTTCACAAATTGAGTTGGATACTTTTTCACAGAAGGTATTGAGTTCAAACGGTATTCAAAAGGCCTTCGTTTTTTGCTCAGAGTGCGTGACATGCTGAAAATCCTGAATGCTGAATATTATTTTATCTGGGCCGAAACTTCGAAAATTCATAACTCGGTCAATTTTTATCGAATTGGACTCATATTTTTACACAAGGTTACTGACTCATAGATCTACAACTTTGCTTCAAAAGTCGAGACCAAATTATGCACCGATCAATACCAGTTTTTTATTGAAGAACGTGTCAGAGTCGACACTGAAGCCCAAAATAAGTTTGTCTGAGCTGAAACTTCAAAAATTCATAACTAATTCACCGTTTATCCGATTGAGTCGATTTTCGGACAGGAGTTAGTTCTTGATGTCGGCTACATTTTGTTTTCACATTTCAACTTCAAAAAATGCACTTAAGTCCATGCGATTTAGCCTGGAAAGTGACGAATTCAAGTGAATATTGGAGGCCCAATTGCACATTCAAAGCCCATTTGCTTTACCCTAATTTTCATTATATAATCACCTTCTTTTCACACAAACCGGGGAGGAGGAAAAGAGAGAAAAAACCTTGCCACAACACTGTTAGAATATCAAACTCTTTCAAGAACCATAAAACCTTGAAATCCTTATTACAAATCCCTCTCTCACTACAAACAAGCCATCACAGTTACAAACCAACACCTCACTACTTCTTCAGTAAGGGTAAGGCTGACTTGATCTCAATGATCCTAATTTTCCAGTAAGGCATAAAAGCATTCAGGCCACTGATTTTCCAGTAAGGGTAAGATTGATTTGATCTCCATGATCAAAAGGGTATAATCATTCATACATGCCATATTGTGCCTAAACATTAAATTTCTTCATATATTGGCTTTATTTGCATTTTATGATTTTATTTAACGTGTTCGTGAGATTCAACTGCAGATTTAGATAGGATCCCAGGTTCATTAAGGAACGTTGAGGCCAAAAGCCAAATGGCCAAAAGCCAAAAGCCAAATGACCAAAGTAGAAAAACTTATGCATGACAACAATACATGGCGAGACAGACATCCTGAGAAGATTAAGGAACGTTGAGGCCAAAACGCAAATGGCCAAAAGCCAAAAGTCAAATGGCCAAAGTAGAACAACTTATGCATAATGAGGCCAGAACACAAATGGCCAAACCACTCCAATTCACCTCCAAAAAGGGGACAGAAACCCCCAAAGGTATTGTATTTTCTTTCTTTTCCTTATTTTATTTATTTCAATTATTTCTTTTTTTAATTAATTCCTTTAATTTAACTTATTTTCATAAAATATAAAAAAATAGTAAAAAACAGAAAAGTCATAAAAATCAAAATATATTTATTTAATTAATATTTTTTTGTAAATAAATTTCACTAATAATTAATTATTTATTTTTATAAATCAAAATTGCATGTAAATAATTAGATTAATTTTAGGTTTAATTTTAACATGTTTTTCTTAATAAATAAAAAAAATTAGAATTAGGGTTAATATTTTAATTTCATTTAATCTTTCTCATAAAAATACATAAAAAACATAAATACCAAAAACTCAAAAAAAAAAAAAAATTCTTTTTTCTCTTTAATTTCATTAGTTTAATCATTTAATTTAATTTCATTAAAAAGGGTCCAACGCCCTCGTTTCCAATTTTAATTCCTATTCGCGCATTTTTATTTATTTCCTTCTTTTAAATATTTATGTAACTCTCCCAAAGCCTTGTAAACTTAATTTCTCGCACTTTATTTTATTGCTTTATTTACTTTCCGTCAAATCGGGTCCTGGATTTTAATTTTGGCGATGTGGACCCGCGCCTTTGTAATAGTTTAGAACTTTTATTTCTCGCAATTTTTTAACTGTTAAATAAATGCATGCAAAGAATGAATGACAAAAATAAAAACAAACGCATAGATCACCTTGACATGAATAAGACAAAATAACTGAACATGACACACAAATCACACACCACCCCTAGGGTACGCATCACTGTTGCCTTGCCTCGAAAGGTGATCGTCGAGTAGAGGATGTCTTAGTAAGTCCTCATGATCCGGGAACCTGGCATGAGGGTAGCTTCTAAGGTGTCTTCCCATTGCTCTGGTGATCACCATGTCCCGAACCTTCGAATTGACCCGAACACCTCCAACGGTGGTGCTACCTACCTCTCAATGGTGGGATGGCACTACTTTAAAGGATATCTACACAGACGAATTCCTTAGGGTAGGTAGACGACTCTAGATACTTGCTCTAATTTCAAAACAAATCAAAAATACTTTTCACACCAACACATTTTCAAAAAGCTTTCGAAAGCAATTTTTCAAACACTTTGAGGACCGATACAAGAGTCGAACTGGAATTTTCAAAGAAACTTTTTAAAACCCACAGTTGAAAAGCAAACGAATCATTTTTGAAAACACAAATGAGCAAGTATCTAAGAGCCCATGGATAACCATGGATAGAAAGGGTGCTAACACCTTCCCTTTCTATAACCTACCTCCCGAACCGAGAGCAATCTCTTTAAGGAATTTTTCTGTGCTTTTGTCCTTTCCATTTGGAGAAAATAAAAGACGGTGGCGACTCTTGCTTCCGCGACATTTCGCGAACCAGTGTTAAACAGTCAGTTCCAGATCCACCGATCACACTGAGTTTGTGTATGCTTGTTTGGTTTGTCAGAAGTCGAAGATTGAGCATCAAAAAACGTCAGGATTGATGGAACCGTTGTTTGTTCCGGAATGGAAATGGGATGGAATCTCTATGGATTTTGTGTCTGGTTTGCCAAGGACATCGAAGAATTGTGATTCTATCTGGGTTATTGTTGATTGGTTGACAAAATCTGCTCACTTTATTCCGATAAGAATGGATTATCCGATGGAAAGGTTGGCAGAATTGTATGTTGAGAAGATTGTGAGTTTGCACGGTATTCCTTCTAGTATTGTGTCGGATCGAGATCCGAGGTTTACATCTAAATTCTGGACGGGATTGCAAGATGCTTTGGGTACTAAGTTGCGTTTGAGTTCCGCTTATCATCCACAGACAGATGGTCAGACGGAGAGAACGATTCAGTCGTTGGAAGATTTGTTAAGAGCTTGTGTGTTGGAGAAAGGTGGAGCTTGGGATAGTTATCTACCATTGATTGAGTTTACCTACAACAATAGTTTTCATTTGAGCATTGGTATGGCTCCGTTTGAGGCATTGTATGGTAGGAGGTGTCGGACACCGTTGTGTTGGTATGAATCTGGAGAGAGTGCTGTGATTGGACCGGAAATTGTCCAACAGACTTCGGAAAAGATTAAGATGATTCAGGAGAAGATGAGGAATTCTCAGAGTCGTCAGAAAAGTTATCACGATAAGAGGAGGAAAGATCTTGAGTTTAGCGAAGGAGAACATGTTTTTATGCGAGTTACTCCGATGACTGGTATTGGTCGAGCTTTGAAGTCAAAGAAGTTGACTCCATGTTTTATTGGTCCGTTTCAGATTACCAAGAGAGTTGGGAAAGTTGCTTATCAGATTGCTTTGCCGCCGTCACTTGCAAATTTGCATGATGTTTTTCATGTATCTCAGCTAAGGAAGTACATTGCTGATCCGTCTCATGAGATTCGGGTAGACGATATACAGGTACGAGAGAATTTGACTGTGGAAGCGGTACCTGCGAGAATTGAGGATCGGAAGTTGAAACAGTTGCGAGGCAAGGAGATCGCGTTGGTAAGAGTGGCTTGGGGAGGACCAGCAGATGGAAATGTCACTTGGGAGCTGGAGAGTCAGATGAAGGACTCGTATCCCGAACTGTTCGTCTAAGGTATGTTTTCGAGGACGAAAACTCTTTTAGTTGGGGAGAGTTGTGACACCCCAAATAATCCAATTATTAAATAATTAGAATTTTTAATTATTAATTTAATTGGAAATTTAATTATTGGTATTTTTGGATTATTGGAATTAATTTAATTAATTAAAGGAAAGAAGTATTGGTGGTGTGAAGAGTGATTAGAGGGTGTGAGGGGTAAAATACTTTACTCTTACTAATTACTAATTTAATTATTTTATTGGAATAATAAAAGGAGTATTAAAAGGAAAAAGAAGAGAAAGAGAGTTATTTTGGAATATTCATCATACGTGCATTTGAGAAGAGGAAAAAGAAGGAGAAAACCGGAAGCGTCAGAATTCGAAGAACCCACAAGGTAAGGGGTGATTTCGATTAGTTAATTCGTATTATCGGTTTAGATATTCAATAGTGTGGATCATAGTATGTTAGGGAATCCCGGTTTGGAATTCTAGGGTTCCGTAGAATTGTCCCTATTGCGTCGAATTGTAGGTTGAAAACCATTAGGGTGTCAGATGATAAAAAAGAATGATGAAATAATGTTGTTTGATGTTATAATGGTTCAAAATGGATGTGTTTTGGTGTTTATCATGTTGCAATTCGTATGGGTATGTTTGGAATTGGTTTAGAATGAATAAATGCTGTCAAAAGTGCAGAATTTGACTCTGCAGGTCGTGGGAACCGGTTCCCAGTGGGGAGGAACCGGGTTCCACTGTGTGAATTTATAAAAACTGGCAAAAATGCATGTAGGAACCGGTTTCTGTATAGGTAGGAACCGGGTTCCCATACATTTTTCCAGAAGCGTGATTTTTGAACTTCGCAGGAACCGGTTCCTGCATATGTAGGAACCGGGTTCTGCTGTAACTTTTTGAAAAATATTAAACTTTGAAAATTCATAACTTTCAAACCGTAAGTCCGTTTTGAGTGCCGTTTTGGACGTAATTTCTTAAATTTAATGCTCTATTTTATAAAATGAAAAGATTTCCTAAAACCTGAAATTATATTGAAAATGAGTCAAACCCCGGAATAAGTGATTATTGGCTAACGCACATGGGTGTGTATGTAGCAGTGAACCTGTGATGGATGGATGTATTAGTATTGTGTGAATGAAAGGCATGTTTATGTTGCTAATGATGGTGTGCATGATCGTTGAGATATCGTGTTTTTGGTTTTGGTTCAGTTATGATAAATTGATGTATTTCATAGACTGATTTGATGTTGCATGCTAGTGATGTGCGTGCATATGCATTGTTTTGGTGAAGTTAATTCCCATTGTGTGGAATTTGACTTGTATTGCCGTTAACCGATACCCGGGTGATGATGGGTGGTTAGGCTGGATTCGTGTCCGGGTGTTTATGGATGAATCGATGGTTGCTGTATCCGGTTGATGATGAATCAGTGTTGGGTGACTTGGTCACGTGTTGGTACCACATGCATTGTGTATGCATTTGTGTTTGCATGGAATTGTAACATGTTAGGATGTCTTCCAGTGTTACAATTCTTTGGTTGATTATTGATTTGTGCATAATGACTTGTATGATTGGAACTACGTGTTGAATTTGAATTTATGCTAAAATGGGTGAAATAATATGCTTGTGATATAATGTTGATTGAGAAGCTTATAATACATGTTAATTATGAGAAATCTCACCCTTACTTTAACAATTTCAGATTAAAGTTAGCAGCTCAGGAGTTGGTGAGGATGGCTCTAGAGCTATGTTACTTTAAGTCCGCGTGTCAGTGTCGTGCTCTGATAGGTTGTAACACTGGGGAACGTTTAGTTGAGGAATTAGTTATTATTCAATTGTTTCTTTGAATTTCATTGGGAATAATTATGTTTTGGTTTTTTCCATTTTGGTTATGGTATTTTTTCGCTGTGTAAGACATGGTCTTAATTTGATTGAATTATTTGAATAATGACCCTCAGTGTAGCATGACTACTGTTTTATTGGAAGTTTTATTTATTTTATAATTGTGACATCCCTTGTTCCGTGTTAACTCTGATGGAATATGTCTTTAATCATTGATATAATTAATATTATTCGGGGTATTTTACAAGGGGTGTTACATGGACCTCGATCAAACACCAACCTTAACGGTGGACGTATATCAATCATAAACGTCACGAGCACAACGAGAATATCGCGAGCAAAGAATGAATTTCACGACCAAGTCCATAACATTGCTAACCAGATACAATAATACCACGGGGAAAACTAGCCTACATACTAACGAAAGGATGAACCTCCGACCAAGTTCATAAATCTATTAACCAAACGCATGAATATCACATGCACGATCATAAACCGTATGCCTAAACCTATGAACGCCATGAGCATGATCATGAATCAGACGCCTAAAGTGCTTGAATTTCCCGGGCATAATCCCTTGACGCAAAATTCTACCACTAAGCACCATCAAAATCTATCTACAACACAAGATAGCAAAGAAAAAGAACACTTACTTGGAAGAAGAGTAAGGAGCGACGGTTGTGGAGATGAACACACAGCGGACGATACAACAGTCTCAACAACACTAGGAAAACACACGGTGTTGACGGCAGAGAAAATATGAGAGCGTGGGAATGTGAAAACAAGTTATGGGCCCTGAAGCCCTATTTATAGAGATTACATGGAATGTGAAACATTGCGTCGGGGAATCACAAACCACCTACATCCTCGACACCTAATCGTGTAGACAATAATGACCCCTACTCCCTAGGCCGCCATTATGGTTTCCAAGAGCCACGCCACGTGTCTGACTAGTGTATCATCCTCTCCCCGCGAGTACTCCTCGAACACTCTTCGATAGCTGCACGAAGCAAATCACGAACCGAGCAACGTCTCACGTCCACGATAGAAAAACCCTGTGTCGTGCAACGGGTCTCGCGAAGGGACGGACTTGAATCAAGTCATAACTCCCTTACCAGGAGCAACGACTTGGGGGGCTCCTGTTCTAGACTGGACCTGCCCTTGGCCCAACTACCAGTGAGGCCCAATCCAAGTTTGCCAACCTGCTGCATCGAGCAGTATTTCCACCGAGCACACCCCAATCACAGAGGTCTGGTCGACTATGACTTCTCCCCACCGGTGCTCGCGGAGGCCGTCCCCGACGAACATGCCCTCCCCAGGAGCACCTTCCTCGTAGGGCTGACTTTTAACCTCTCCGAATTTTGTGGAGTCTTCATGGTCCTGGAAAGATCGCATCTCTATCCTCCCTGTCTTGCGGAGGATGTCATCCAGGTAAGGGGCCACGTGCGGGTCCCCACTACACACATAGAACCTGGCAGTCTCTCTGTTGGGCCTGTTTGATCAGCCCAATAAAGAGACCTTGGCCCAGCGCTGGTGGATATAAATACCCTCTCTTTCGAGAGGGTCAGGTATTCATTCAATCACACCTAAAACTCATACTTGCTTGCTCATTCCACTTCTCACTTTTCCATCAGAGTGTGTGATACGGTGGGAGAATTGACTTGGGATTTTGCGTTTGTGTTCGCAAATGTTTCGGTTTAGCAAGAGTCGCCACCGACTTTTTATTTTATCCTAAGGAAAGGTCAAAAAGCACAGGAAAGACCTTTGAGATGTTTTCTTGGGTTCGGGGAGTATATTATAGAAAGGGAAGGTATTAGAACCCTTTCTATCCATGGTTATCCATGGGCTCTTAGTTACTTGCTTAGATCACTTACTTTGCTTTTCAATTGTTTGAAATAGTGCTCTTCAATTGTTTGAAATGGTGCTTTGTGTGTGATTTTGAAAGATGTTTTGAAAAGAGGCCATCGTTGTGGTAACCTTTGTAATGATTCTTGTTTTAATGTATACAAAGGTGTTTTTGTATTTTGAAAAGTTTCAATGTTTGAAAGTAGGGTTTTGAAATTATGTTGTGAAGTGTGTTTTGAAGATAACAAGGATGTTTTTTTGCAAGTTTTGATCAAGTAACTAAGAGTTGTCTACCCTATTTTACTCAAAGATCTTTCTTATGTTTTTAACCCTTTTAACAATGTTGCTTCACCATTGTATTTGGTGAACAACCTTGTGTTAGGATGTTGAACGGGACAGGCGCGGGTCATCGTATAGACCATGATAGCAATTGTGTCAAGTATTTTTGGAAATTTTCTTGAGGGACTTGATCATTTTGTTTAGGCAACTCAGATAGCGTCATCGAGGGACTATGATCTTTTGTTTTGTTTTTGTTTTGCCAAAGTACTTGACATGCATACCATGGCCCATTTTTGAAGGCAACAAGTGGATTGAAACCCTAGGGGTGCAAGTGTGCATTGTGTTTGTTTTTCGTCCATTTTGTCTTTGATTAGGTCAAACTATTTGTTGATTTGATTTTTGCATACAAACCCTAAGTCTAATCATGGCATAATTGAAAGCATTTAAAGGTGCGAGAATTTAAATTCTACACTATTACAACATGATATAGGGAGGGGGTACAAATTTGAATTGAGGATTATTTTGCAAGAAATTAAACCCTAAATTATTACAACCATATTGAATTTGTAAGGCATAATATTTAAATGTACAAAATTTAAATAAATACAATAAATAAATATTAAATAAAATGTATTATGCAAAAAAAGTTTTTATTTGTTCATGTATGCAAAAAGTATTTTTTTATGTAAAGAAATGTAAAGAACTAAATAAAAAGTTAATTTATTTGTTTTTAGGGCAAAAAACCGTAATTTCTTAAGAAAATAAATATAATGTATTATTTATGTACAAAAATGTATTAACATGTATAAAAATGAAATATATCCAAAAAAGGTATTTTTAATATAAATAATAATAAAAATAAAAGATAATATTTTTGTGTTTTTATTTCTAAGTTTTTAATAAAACAAAAGTATATGTGTATATACATATATATTAAATATGTTAAATATGTAAAAAATAAAATAAATTATTTACAAAAATAGAATATATTCAAGAAAATGTTTTCAATGTGAATAAAAATAAGAAATGGAATAAAACTATTATTTTCAATATTTTTAAATTTAAACAAAATAATATAAAAGTATATAAAATGTTTTTATGCTAGTAAAAATAAAAATAAAAACCAAATAAATGTAAAAAATTATGAAAATATTTTTTGATCATTTTTTATGTTTGAAAATAAAATATAAAAGTCAGAAATGAAATAAAAATGTAAAAATAATAAAAATACAAGAAATGGGCCAGGGGGGTGTGAAGCTGAAAAATGGGGTGTGAAAAGCAGGAAGTAACCAGGCCCAACCCAACTACTTCATCTTCTTCCTCTGTCCACAGAAATTTGAAAAAAACGCGCGCTAGCTACACAGACCTGTATCTCCTGTATTTGCGATCCTTTGACAAAACTCAAAACATGAAACTTGTAGAGCATCAAACAACGAATCTAACCATATAAAAAACTCAAGCTAACTCTCAAAGACCAGAGAGAATTTCTCTGGCCCTAATTTCTAACCTAGTTTTTTCAGAAAGTTCATGGATGAAATTCTCCTAGCACGATTAATATAAATGAAAACTGAGCACATGTATGGTTTCAGGGCTATGAATACAACATCTTTCATTCACAAACCTAAGTCTAACTATTCCTAAATAGAGAGATAGAAGTTCATGAAATACCTGTTTCAGTTGAGTTCGAGCTGGACAATGCAACAACTTTCAATGGTGTTTGAGGTTCTTTTGAGCTTGCCTGATGTCCACTGAACCTTTCCCAATGCTTAGTTTGTTTTGAAGTGGCTTGAATCGTGCTATAGAACTCAACCTGCAAAGCTTCCAAACAAAAATGGCAATGTGTGTTAATGGAATTACAACAACTTGTGAATGGTCTGGACAACTTAGGTATATTGATTGGAATGTGTTTGAAGTAGTTTTGGACAAAACGCACGAGGGAATTTGATGGTGGCTTGCAAAATGCAAAACTGGCCCTGTTTTGCAAGAAAATGGGGTTTTGGAGTATGAGGGTGCTTTAGGGGTGAAAGGCTCGTGCTTCTGACTTGTTAGGGTATGAGAAACTTGTTTGATAACTTTGCTTGAGTTGGTTTTATCAGATGTGTGAGTTGTTGGCTTTTTGCATAATGCCTTGGTTATGAAGCAAAATGAGAAGTGACCAAGAGCAGGCCTGTACAGGCTAGCTCTAACCCTGCATACATTGTGCAAGCTTGGCCCCAAGTTTGTGGATTTGGTTGACAACATAAGATCTTGTTCAAGGCTCAAGGATTAGTGGTTTGACATAAAGCAACCTTTTGCAAAAATGGAAATGTGCCTTTTACCATTTAGGGATTAAACTTGTGTACAATACCCTAATGACCAAGACAATGCATTGGCTCAATGGATTTGCATTAAATTATGGAGTAAAAACTGGTTTAGAGGCCTGTAATTTTGTAATAAGCTAGCTTGGTCTGACTTGGCAAGTGGTATGAACATGTATTGGCCATGGTCACAAAGTGAGTTTTTGCCAACTTCAAGCATTCGATTCTCCCTAACCAAAAAGGTGTTTGAGGAGTTCTTGGATAATTTGGAAAGCTTGAAACATGTACTATAATCCATATTTGAAATTCAACTTGAAATTCCAAGTGGAACTATGTGAAAAATGGCCAAGAAGATGGGTTAAAATCCTGCCTAAACTAGGGCAAAATTTCTCTAAGTTAAAAGTTTTAGGTACCCTTGTTCCAAAAAATCATAACTTGAGATCCAAGATTCTTTTGAGAAAACTTTGTGAATAAAAGTTGTATACTTTGTGATGTACTACAACTTTCATGTTGTAAGTTTTGTTTGAATTCATTTGCATCTTGGTGAAAATGTGGGACAAAATTAGGAAAAAATAGGAAAATTTTATAACTTAGAAAAGTTCTAAGTTATGAAATTTTTTCATTTTAAACCCTAATTTGCAATTTTGGGTTTCTTGATGAAAAAATTTCATAATTTGACATGTCTTGATGAAAAATGACCCTTGGCACTTTGACTTTGACCAAAAAGTCAAAGTTTGACTTTTCAGTGTACAGTCAAATCTTGATCAGTTGACTGCAAAATTCATCTGTCAATCCTATGCATTTGAGATCTTTTGAACTTGTTGAATGGGTCAAGACAATTTCATTGAGTCCTTGTGTCCATGGTTGAGCTTAATTTGCCATTGGTTAGGTCAAATAGTCAAAAATTGCCTTTGTACACTCAAAACCCTAAAAATGACCATTTTGCCCTTTTGGTGATCTGATCAAATTTCTTGTGGAATTGTGATCCAAACTTGATCAAATGGTTCATATGAGTTTATAATGTTGATGTGGGTCAAAATTCATGAGGTTTGACTGCCAATTGGCCACAGTTGACTTTTTCCCCAATACAACTGATTTCTAGGTCAATTGTCCAATTGACTGGGCAAAAAATTGATTCAAGGCTTGAAACTTGGTATGGGCAAGCTTGTGAGTCCAACATGAAGCATGAAAGTCATCTTGGGAATTGTAGGTCAAAACATCCCTGTGCAAACTCAAACCCTAGTTTAGGTCAACAGTGCAAGGAGGTGTCTTGAGCAGAGCAAACCATAGCTTAATCTTGAGTTCCAAGAGTCTTGTGATGAGAAATGTTGATGAAATGGGAGGGAAAATTTTGGGGTACAACAGTTTCCCCTGTTCAATCTTCTTGAACCTGAAGAGTTAGATTGGCAAGTTTGCCTTTCGCGACTCGAAGGTAAAAGAGGATTGGACACTAGAGTGCCCGTAAATTTGCACTCGTCACAACATAGATGAGGGAATGGGATTAAAGAAGCCATTTAGAGATGGTAGAATCTTACTGGAGATAGGCTTAAAGATGCCATCCAAGAATGTTTGTTGAATTGCAATGTGGTAGGTCAGAAGAATGAGCATCAAAATGGTATCCGTGTCTGGAATGCATTTGAAATGTATCTGGAGACTGAGTCTGTACGGGCAAAAGAATGGAGTCCGTGTCTGGAGAATATCTGAGCTATAACCGTATTTGAATTTTGAATGAATATCAGAATGACCGTCGTGTCTGGAGTGTATCTGTATTTTGAATGGGTAACAGAGAAACATCTGTGTATGGAGCAACTGTGTGCTGGGGATAAGTTCTGAATTAGTGACAAAATGGCAACCGTGTCTGGAGCGTATTTGGACTGTATCTGAAGCTGAGATCTGTATGAGTAGCAGAATGACTTCCGTGTCTGGAGTGTATCTGGAACTGTAACTGGGATCTTAACAAGTGACATAAAGATTTCTGTGGCGACTGCACTGGGGAGAATCAAACTGCTGGTGTAAAGGGCCAGAATGGCATCCGTGTTTGGAGCGTATCTGAACTTGTAGTTGAATCTGAATGAGAGATAGAATGGCTTCCGTGTCTGGAGCATATCTAGTCTGTATCGGATTGCTGAAGTCTGAATGAGTAGTAGAATGACCGTCGTGTCTGGGGTGTATCCGTATTGTATTTTGACTTGGAGTTCTGAATGAGTAATAGAATGACCGCCGTGTCTTGGGTGTATCCATACTGTATCTGAATAATTGTTAATGATAGCCTTTTAATCTTATCCTGAAAAGGGTAAAAAGTCAGCTAAAACACAAAGTTATGTTGCATGATATGTATGATGCAATGAAATGTGTTTCATCAATGTTCATGATATATGAATGTAATGGACGTGCATGTAAGCTGAGTAGCTGTCTTGCTGAGGAAAATAAATCCTTGATGACTGGAGACAATAAAATCCTTAACTGCTGCCGGGGAAAGTGAATCTTTGACCAATGCTGAGGATTCAAAAATCTTTGATTGCTGAAGATGAGAAATCCTTGTTGACTGCTTGGGGATTAAAGAATCTCTGATTGTTTGAGAAATGAGAAATCTCGGGACCAGTGCTGGGGATTGAAAATCCTTAGTGACTTGTGGGGATTTACAAGGGTTCTGACAACTTCTGCGGGGAATGAGAATCCTTCCTGACTTTCCTGGAACATAAGGGAAAACTCTGAAAATCTCTATTGGGGAGTTAAAACCTAGGAGGCTTCTGCTTGGAGAAATGAGACCAAGAATCTTCGATCTGCTGGGAGATAACTTTGTGGGGAGAATGCTTATTCGGCCGGTGAAATCAAGAGCTTTGGGTTGTATGCCAAACTACTTGGGAAGTTGGGGGAAGTTGAACAGTTCCCACCGGGGGTTGATAGTTGGAAATTTGACTTCGCCAGGGAAGACGGTTTAGAATGTTCTAGCTCCGTTGGGGATAAGTATTTCAAGGTTTTCGAGCTCCACTGGGGATCGGGAGTTTGAACTCTGATGGGAACTTTGAAACTTAACTCAGCTGGGGAATCAAGTTTAAAATGCATCGGCTCTGCTAGGGATCTTGAAGCTTAACTCCGCTGGGGAATAACACTCCAAATTTTTAGCTTTGTTGAGGATCTGAATGATGTATTGTAGGGGATTTCTTCTGGATCAGCACAAAGATATCTTCCTACACCTTCAACCTATCAGTAATTATCCTTTTTCAATTTTGTTTTATTTGTAAGCAGTGATTATATTCAAATACATATGCCTATTTAACAAAACATTGGACGTTTTCGAGTAAAACATAAGTGTAAAGGAAAAGAAAGGCAAGCATATTTCTGCACTTTGAAGTATCTTTGTATTATCTTTCGTAAGTATCTTTGTACAAAGGAGACAGACACCCTAGTAAGAGAATGTTGTCGTAAAAATTGAAAAATTTTATACAAAAGAAAGATGGCTATGTGTAACAATTCCATGGGATTCCCATTCTTCTATAGCCTTCGTAACTCTGAGTATCTCGTCCATTCGCTACTTCGTCCGCCGATGACTGGATTGATCAGAAGCTTGGAGCTTGTTGGTGAAGAGATTGTCCTTAAAGTGATCCGACGAGACATAGTCATACGCTTTAATTCCCTAACTTTTGCCTGGACCGCCCTTTCGGGTTTTCGATCCACCGGGAAACCCTTTTTTGCCCAAGTCTCCCTTTCGGGTTTTCAACTTGCCGGGTGTACAAATTTTTTGTTTTATCCCTAATTTTTTCTTGAACCTCCCTTTCGGGTTTTCGATTCACCAGGATGCCCATTTTCTCCCAAGTCACCCTTTCGGGTTTTCAACTTGTCGGGTCGTTTTATGCGTAGTATCTTTTGACTATGTCTGCGTTTGTAGGCTGCAGCAAGTCGTTGCCGTCCATGGTGGTCAGAATTATTGCCCCACCAGAAAAGATGCTCTTGATTACAAATGGTCCCTTGTAAGTAGGAGTCCACTTTCCCCTGGGATCACTTTGCGGTAAGATGATCCGCTTGATTACAAGATCTCCGACTTGATATACCTGACGTCTGACTTTCTTATTGAAAGCCTTGATCATCCGTTTTTGATACGTCTGACCATGACAAACAGCAGTAAGTCGCTTCTCGTTGATCAAGTTAAGTTGATCAAGCCGGGTCTGAATCCAATCGTCTTCACTCAAACCGGCGTCCTTCATAATCCTAAAGGAAGGAATCTGAACTTCCATAGGTAGAACAACTTCCATGCCATATACCAAAGAAAAGGGGGTTGCCCCTGTTGAAGTACGTGCCGTGGTACGATATCCATGCAGAGCAAACGGTAACATCTCATGCCAATCCTTGTAGGTGACTGTCATTTTTGAATGATCTTCTTGATGTTTTTGTTTGCGGCTTCAACAACACCGTTCATCTTCGGCCGATAGGGAGATGAATTGTGATGATAAATCTTGAACTGTTCGCATAGAGCGGTGATCATGGTGTTGTTCAAATTTGTACCGTTGTCTGTGATGATCCTGTCGGGGATACCATACCGGCATATGAGGTTTTGCTTAATGAATCGGGTAACCACATTCTTTGTAACTGAGGCATAGGAAGCTGCCTCGACCCATTTGGTGAAGTAATCAATAGCCACCAGGATGAAGCGATGTTCATTGGATGCCGTGGGCTTGATCTCTCCAATCATGTCAATGCCCCACATTGCGAATGGCCAAGGAGCTGTCAGAACGTTGAGAGGAACAAGAGGAATATGTACCTTGTCAGTGTAGACTTGGAATTTGTGGCAGGTACGGGAATGTTGATGACAATCAGCTTCCATGGTAGACCAATAGTAGCCTGCCCTTAGAATCTTCTTAGCCATCGTATATCCGCTCAAGTGGGTGCCAAATGTGCCACTATGTATCTCGGTCATGATCAACTCTGCTTCAGCTTTGTCCACACAATGAAGTAGAACACAATCATGGTTGCGCTTATAAAGGATGCCATTGCTTAGGAAGAACTTGGCAGCAAATCTCCTTAAGAACTTTTTGTCATTGACGGAAGCTCCTTCAGGGTATTCTCGAGTCTGGAGATACCTTTTGATTTCATGAAACCAGGGCTGTTCCACTACTTCTTCGGTGTTAATCTCATGACAGTGCGCAGGTTCATCCATTCGCTCGATGGTGATTTGGGGAGCCTCGTTATCCCAGTTGAGTTTAAACATGGAAGACATTGTAGCCAGAGCATTGGCTAACTGATTTTCTTCTCGCGGGAAGTGTTCGAAAGTAATCTGCTCGAAATGAGGCAACAACGTCAAGACATGTTATTTGTATGGGATAAGATTAGGATGTTTAGTGTCCCACTCTCCTTTGACTTGACTGATAACCAAAGCCGAGTCCCCAAATACGACCAAAGATTTGATTCCCAAGTCTATAGCAGCCTTGAGACCAAAGATGCAAGCTTCATATTCAGCCATGTTGTTGGTACAACTGAAGCAAAGTCGGGCAGTGAAGGGTGTATGGCAGCCTTCCGGAGAAATGAGTACCGCACTGATACCGTTGCCAAGTGCATTTGAAGCACCATCAAAGTACAGGGTCCATCGGGATCCTTGTTCAGGTCCGTCATACGGTCCGTTACCTTCAATGTTGTCCAATGTCATGATGTCCTCATCAGGGAAGTCAAATCTCATAGATTGGTAATCTTCGACGGCTTGATGAGCTAGATGGTCAGCTAGTACACTCCTCTTTATAGCTTTTTTGGTAGTATACTGGATATCATACTCAGTCAGGATCATTTTCCATCTAGCGATTATTCTAGATAAAGCAGGCTTCTCGAAGATATACTTGATCGGATCCATTTTGGAAATCAACAGAGTGGTATGAGTCAACATATACTGCCTTAGCCGGCGAGCAGCCCATACCAAAGCGCAACAAGTTTTCTCGAGCAGTGAGTAGCGAGTCTCACAGTCGGTAAACTTTTTGCTAAGGTAATAAATGGCATGCTCTTTTCGGCCAGACTCGTCATGTTGGCCCAGTACGCACCCCATTAAGTTATCCAAGATAGTCAGATACATGATTAACGACCTTCCTTCGACGGGTGGCATCAAAATAGGAGGTTATAGTAAATACTCCTTGATCTTATCAAAAGCCACCTGACAATCATTGTTCCATTCAACTACCTGATCTTTCTTCAACAGTTTGAAAATTGGCTCACAGGTAGATGTCAGGTGAGAGATGAACCTCACAATATAGTTTAAGCGTCCCAAGAATCCTCTAACCTCCTTTTCAATGCGGGGGGTAGGCATTTCTTGTATAGCCTTTACTTTAGCTGGATCAACCTCAATGCCTTTGTTGCTGACAATAAATCCCAAAAGTTTACCAGACCTGACTCCAAAAGTGCACTTGCTTGGGTTCAGTCTGAGCTTAAACTCCTTCAACCTGACAAACAACTTTTGCAGATGACCAAGGTGTTCTTCCTCTGTCTGTGATCGGGCTATCATGTCGTCTATGTAGACTTCAAT
Source organism: Vicia faba (assembly GCA_948472305.1). NCBI lineage: Eukaryota > Viridiplantae > Streptophyta > Magnoliopsida > Fabales > Fabaceae > Vicia > Vicia faba. The sequence goes on from OX451740.1 coordinate 899,261,423, forward strand.
CTCATGATGTATCATATCATGAAACAAAGCTACCATGGCGCGTTGATAGGTTGCCCCTGCATTCTTCAGTCCGAATGACATCACTTTGTAGCAGAAGGTACCCCATTGCGTGAGAAAAGTAGTTTTCTCCATGTCCTCGGGGGCCATTTTGATCTGGTTGTATCCCGAGAATCCATCCATGAAGTAAAAAACCTTGTGTTGAGCTGTGTTGTAAACCAAGATGTCGATATGTGGCAGTGGAAAATCTTCTTTAGGGCTAGCCCTGTTTAAATCCTGATAGTCCACACACATTCTGACTTTTCTGTCCTTCTTAGGCACGGGCACAATGTTAGCAACCCATTATGGATAGGAAGTAACAGCCAGAAAGCCAGTGTTGAATTGCTTCATCACCTCAACCTTGATCTTCTCAGACATGTCAGACCTTATTTGGCGGACCTTTTGCTTGATTGGTGGACAGTCTTCTCTTGTAGGGAGACGGTGAACCATGATATCTGTGTCCAATCCTGGCTTGTCTACATAAGACCAGGCGAAGATTTCAACATATTCGTTCAACAACTGCACTAAGCGCTCCTTGACACTTGGTTCCAGGTTGGCACCCACTTTTACATCTTTCCTGTCTTCCTCCGTCCCCAAGTTGATGGTTTCTAGCAACTCTTCATGAGGCATAATAGCCCTCTCTTCTTGTTGTCGAAGTCTGGCTAACTCTCCCGTCACTTCACAGTCTTCGTCAACTTCGTACTCAGCATGATTGACCAAATCTTCAGAGTTATCGAAGGCTAAAGCAGAATAGTCACCCATGGAATCCGGAGTGGATGGGTACCTGCATTTGTGAGTGTGGGTGTGTATAAGGGATAGCCATCCTTAAACAAAATAAAATGCAAAAGGAAAGAAAATGAACACAACAGTTTAGATGAAGACGTCCAATGATTCATTAAAACATGGCATATGATAATGAAGAAAATCAAGCCCTTACAAATGAACCTACATGCCTCGGGCAAGGCATGAGGTGAAAATAGTGTGCAAATTGTTTAGTTATTACAGACCAACAAATAGGAAATTGTTTAAAGATAAAATTACTGGTTGATAAAGGTGATGGGAATAAAATCCTTTGCTTCCCAGTTGCTTAAACCCCCTTCGACGATTGGAAAGATCCAATCTGTGAAGTTGTCCTCTTCATCTTCATCTTCTAAAACATTAATTCCGTGATGAGTGATCCTTACAGGTGGCCCTCCAGTCTTGGAACGACGCATAGCCTTCTGTCCTGCAGCTGTAAACCCTAGTCCAAATTTGTCCGTTTTATGGGGAAAATCAGGCAATTGCCCCCATACTGTACTCTTCCCTTCTTTGATCACCACCTCTGCGTCCTTGAGAGATGCCATCCTAGGCACATGCTTGGGAATGATAGTCACCTCACCCATTGTCTTCGCAACTGCTACCTCAGGAGAAACTTCCTCAAAATGTTGGAAAGGCATTTCGATGAACTCGCCATCCAATTCCACATAGCGGAAGGAATTGAAATGACTTATCATGTACTCTTCCTCGCCGTGCACTGCTATAATCTTACCCTTAACAGGATATTTCAGCATTTGGTGCAAAGAGGAGGTAATTGCCCCGGCATAATGGATCCACGGTCTTTCTAACAAACATGAATATGATGGACGGATGTCCATCACGTAAAAGGTGGAGTTGAAAACTTCTGTGCCTACTTTGATAGGAATGTCAACCTCTCCATGAACCATTCTTTTGGACCCATAAAAGGCCCTAACAACGATGTTACTAGGTTTGAGGGTCAATCCTTCACAGTCCAAACGGTCCAATGCTTTCTTCGACAGCACATTCAAGGAAGACCCGGTATCAACTAAGACATGGGCGAGAGTGGTTCCCCTGCATTCAACTGAGACATGTAGCGCGTCGTTGTGTTTCCTTCCTTTGGGAGTCAAGTCAGAATCGGAAAAGCCAAGGCCATTATCAGCAGTAAGACTGGCCACACACTCCTGAAACTGGTCAGCCGAAGTTTCTTGGGGCACGTGTGCCGCTTTCAAAAATTTGATCAGGGCCTTAGCATGGGCCTCAGAGCAGAGTAGAAGAGCCAACATTGAAATTTTAGAAGGGGTCTGCCCTAGCTGTTCCACGACGTCGTAGTCACTCTTTCTGATTATTTTCAAGATTTCATCCATTTCTTTCTGAGTGGTTTCGGGGATAACCACAACATGAGCCTTCGTCCTGACAAGATCTTCCAGTATCCCCTTACCCTTATTGGTAGTATCAATAGATGGTCTTACTTCAGGAGTATCCAATTCTTCAATTACCGGGTCTTGCGCAGATGACCTAACAGGTGCAGAAGCTTTCGAGGGTCCGAAAACTGCTCGAGGGGGAGCAATCTCCAGAGAAAAGATCCGGCCGCTACGGGTTATCTTGCTTGTTCCTGTGATGTTCCCTATGTCAGGGATTTCCTCTTCAGAATTCTCTTGGACTGCTTCAATCTGTTTGATACCATGATAGAATATTTCTCCTCCATAGTTCCATGGTATCGTCTTGCTAGATTGATACGGGACTGGTCCCGACATGGTGATTTTTAATGGTACAAATTTAGGTTCGGGCATAATCCTGATAGGCCTTTTGTAAGCCTTGGGAGGATTGTCGGAAATGGTTATGATTGCAATATCCTTGGTTGAAGTAGCAAAAGTAGCAGGAGTAACAGGAGTGAAGGTATCAACAGGGTTTTTTTGTAAGAGTGTCTCTTGGGTATCCATCAGGCGTTGGATGCCTGGTTTCAACATTGGGCAGTCAGCTCGTATGTTCAAACAAAAGTAACAGTCCTTCCCGCAGCCTGGGAATATCCCGGCTCTCATCAAATTCTCTTTAATCACTAGTAACGGAGTCAAAAGGTCAGCAACATCGGTAATATGAAGGTCTTCCATAACGACATGAACATTATGACCGTGCTTGGGCATCAGAGTAGAAATCACATTGGGCTTCTCAGGAGCATCAAATTCTACTTCCTTGGCGTCAACCAGGTCTTGGATTTTATTCTTAAGCGCCCAACAATTATTGGTATCGTGCCCAACACTGTCAGAGTGGTAAGCACACTTGGCATTGGAGTGGTAGTATGGAGAGGAGGTATTAGGGTTCTTTGGCGCTTCCTTCAAACTGGTAAGATTCAGCTTCAATAAATGAGGGAGTACTTGAGTTGTCGTCATGTTGATTCGGGTGAACTGCCGTTGTGGCCTTTCTACCCGTTGTTGATTAGGTCTCGACTGATTGCCGCGATTTTGATCATTTGAAGAGTTTTGAATCATCACAGCCCCTACAGTTGGCCGACGCTCGATTCTTCCCTGACTTTTCTGAGAGTAAACATCAGAGGCTTCTTTCTTATCCGGGAAGGCTTTCTTAACAGCAGTGGACACAGAGGTATCTTTCTGAATCTTACCACTTTTAATACCGGCCTCGACCCTTTCGCCGGTCAAAATTAGTTCAGTGAATCCCGTGGAAGAACTCCCGATTAAATGATTGAAGAAAGGGCCATACAGGGTCCCCAGAAACATGTCAACTAGCTCTCTATCCGACAATGGTGGCTGCACCCTTCCAGCCAGATCACACCACTTCTGGGCATACTCTTTAAATCCTTCATTGGAAGCCATCCCCATACTCTGTAGTTGAGTACGAGTGGGCGCCAAATCAGCATTGTATTGGTATTGACGGTAAAAAGCAGCAACTAAGTCTTCCCAACTGTGGACCTCAGACATCTCAAGTTGATAGAACCAGTCTAGTTGCGTGCCTGACAAACTGTCTTGGAAAAAGTGTACCCAAAGGTCTTTATCAGATGAGTGGGGTTGGATCTTTCTGACATACGATCTCATATGCATCTTTGGGCAGGGCAGACCGTCATACTTAGCAAATGTTGGTACTTTGAACTTGGGCAGGGCGACCAACCCTAGCTCTTCAAAATCTAAACCAGGTACCCTTTGCAGCTCCATGGCTGCCAATCTATCCTCCAGATTCTTATATTTATCATCCGCCGGGGGATATTGCTGTTCGGAGTAATCTTCGTCTTCTTCCTCTTCCTCCTCTTCAACTTCAGATTCAGATGGTACCGCAACCCCTTTTCCTTTACCAGCCCCTTCATCAGACGTTGAGGGGAACTCGAGAACTTTTCTAGCATTGCTTTCAAACCTTCTTCCAAAAGTGGCTACTCTGGGCCTTTTCTTCGTTTTCTCTTTATTTTTCTCCAACAGTGCTTTGAGGTCCTCTTAACCCTTTGCTAAGGTCATGAGGAGTTGCTGGAATTGAGAATTCTGTGCTTGCAGATCCTTAACCGTCTGCTCCAAATCCATCTTGCTGAAATAAACAGCAGAAAGATAAGGAAACCTGGTGTGAAGACCTGTTTATGCATATGATGAATGGTATGTTATTCATGTAATGCATTCAAGGATTCAGAAAATTAAATTTGTTGCAAACAAAAAGGAACACACGTCATATGAAGAAGAAATTGTTAGTACATAAGTGCCCCATGGGCAAAATATTACAAAATTCTTAATGTAAAAAGACATTGCGCATCCTCTTTGGTGCGATGTAAGTGTTGAGAGTTTCCTCCTCATGAAGTCGGCGAATAAGCTCCAAAACCTTCTTCTCACTGGCATAGAAGCTGGCTTCAAAAGTATTCCGCTCTTCCTTGAGTTAGATCCAACTCTTTTGCATTTCTTCCCATGATGTTGGCATGTCAGGATGTAGGAGGGTGTATGGAACCTCTCATTTCATAACAGGCTCTTTGATCAAGGGGAGAATGTGAGGATATGGCATCATAAGATTCTGGGCGCGGGTTCGTACCCACTTGAGGTAAGGCTCAAGGGGGATGGAATTCTTGTGCCCCAGTGTCTTTCTATCCACTTTATTGGGCATCCTCCAAGCTCTGATGAACCTTTGTCGAAGTCCTTGCGCATCATTGTCGAAGTCAAACACTAGGTCAGGAATCAGCATGTCATGAGGGCCATCCCTCCGAGCATATCCAAACTGTCTTAGAGTTAAACAAGGGTTGTAGGTAATGCCTCCCCTAATGCCAAGTAGTGGGACATTAGGGAATTCCCCATAACGGTCAATGATGATGACATTTTCTCTGGACCGAGAACACCAATGTACATCAGAATGTGTGAGGGTCATCAACCGTTGTGACCACCTTAAACCCTGCTCATTCTTCAACACTGATTGTGGAAGGTGAGAAATAAACCACCTTGCTAGGAGAGGAGTACAACACATGAGAACACCTCTTTTCCTCATTGTTCGTGTGTAAAATGAGTGTAGGATGTCCCCAAGCAGTGTAGGTATAAGATTCCTGGACATGAAAATCTTGACAGCATTCACATCTATAAGTTGATCAGGGTTTGGGAACAAGACCAACCCATATATAAGGAGTTCCATAATCTCTTCAAAGGCTTGTAGATCTAGAGAATTCCAGCAGTCTTGTGCCTTCTCAAACAGAAACTTTGCCAAGAAACCCTTGACACCACTTCTGGTTTCCCAATTTCCCTTGATGTCAGATGGTTGCAAGTGTAATGCTTGAGCAATATCTTCAGGCTTTGGTTATTTTTCCGTACCGTTATAGGGTAGTTGATGAAGAATAAGAATTCTCAGGAGTTGAGAAAATTCCTCCAAAGTGGGTACTAGCTGGTAATCAGGGAATGTGAAACAGTGGTGTAGGGGGTCAAAGAACTGGAAGAGAACTTTCACCATGTCTTCTTCAATGTTGGAGTTGACCAAGTTGAGAAGTCTACCATGTCTTTAACTGAAGAGAGAATTCTCTGGAATCCTGGAAGTGAGTTCCTTGAGTTGAGGAGGGATTCTCACAAGGTTGACTTGAATTGTTTTCCTGCGAAGAGATTCCATGACCTACAAAACAAGAACAAAGATGAAGATCCAAACCCTTGAAATGGTTAGTGGATGCATATGATGCTTTATGATGTTAATGATGTATGCACAAGCACATGTACAAGCAAGTCACACAAAACCCTAGTTTCAGGCTTGCATGAGGTTTCATAGGTAAATACCCTCTTGAGTTTAGTTGGCTCAAACCTGTCCTATAAATAGTAACCGGGTTCTAAGGAGCTCAATATCACTGGATTGTTTTCTATGTTCATTGTTTTGGTTTAGACACTTAACTAGCGACCAAAATATTCCAAGAAAACAACCCTCAATGAGTGCAGTATCGAGTATCTACCAACTTCGGACTGCACCAAAGCCGGTCATCTCACTACCCCTAATAAAAGGCCAAGATGGTCAAGTAAGGTTCTAAGAGTTCATTAGTGCTTTATGACATCACTCAGCGGCCCCGTATTCTCTTTGATTGACTCAAAGGCTACCGGTACTCACAAATATGTCACACTAATATAGCTATTGCTTCAACCATGTCGGTATACCCCACACAGTTTCCACAACGTATTGCTATTTACCTATGAATGTTTCTCAAATCCGGGTAGAGGATTTCAAGCCCAAACAAAAGAACCAAATGTAAAGCAATCAAAGCAAACAATATAATCATGCAAATGGTGATCTAAGTCCTAAGGTTACTCCACTTTTAAAGTTTTCCCCAGTAGAGTCGCCAGTTCTGTGATACGGTGGGAGAACTGACTTGGGATTTTACGTTTGTGTTCGCAAATGTTTCGGTTTAGCAAGAGTCGCCACCGAATTTTTATTTTATCCTAAGGAAAGTTCAAAAAGCACAGGAAAGACCTTTGAGATGTTTTCTTGGGTTCAGGGAGTAGATTATAGAAAGGGAAGGTATTAGCACCCTTTCTATCCATGGTTATCCATGGGCTCTTAGTTACTTGCTTAGATCACTTACTTTGTTTTTCAATTGTTTGAAATGGTGCTCTTCAATTGTTTGAAATGATGCTTTGTGTGTGATTTTGAAAGATGTTTTGAAAAGAGGCCATCATTGTGGCAACCTTTGTAATGATTCTTGTTTGAATGTATACAAAGGTGTTTTTGTCTTTTGAAAAGTTTCAATGTTTGAAAGTAGGGTTTTGAAATTGTGTTGTGAAGTGTGTTTTGAAGATAGCAAGGATGTTTTTTTTGCAGGTTTTGATCAAGTAACTAAGAGTTGTCTACCCTATTTTACTCAAAGATCTTTCTTATGTTTTTAACCCTTTTAACAGTGTTGCTTCACCATTGTATTTGGTGAACAACCTTGTGTTAGGATGTTGAACGGGACAGGCGCGGGTCATCGTATAGACCATGATAGCAATTGTGTCAAGTATTTTTGGAAATTTTCTTGAGGGACTTGATCATTTTGTTTAGGCAACTCAGATAGTGTCATCGAGGGACTATGATCTTTTGTTTTGTTTTTGTTTTGCCAAAGTACTTGACATGCATACCATGGCCCATTTTTGAAGGCAACAAGTGGATTGAAACCCTAGGGGTGCAAGTGTGCATTGTGTTTGTTTTTCATGCATTTTGTCTTTGATTAGGTCAAACTATTTGTTGATTTGATTTTTGCATACAAACCCTAAGTCTAATCATGGCATAATTGAAAGCATTTAAAGGTGCGAGAATTTAAATTCTACACTATTACAACATGATATAGGGAGGGGGGTACAAATTTGAATTGAGGATTATTTTGCAAGAAATTAAACCCTAAATTATTACAACCATATTGAATTTGCAAGGCATAATATTTAAATATACAAAATTTAAATAAATACAATAAATAAATATTAAATAAAACGTATTATGCAAAAAAAAGTTTTTATTTGTTCATGTATGCAAAAAGTATTTTTTTATGTAAAGAAATGTAAAGAACTAAATAAAAAGTTAATTTATTTGTTTTTAGGGCAAAAAACCCTAATTTCTTAAGAAAATAAATATAATGTATTATTTATGTACAAAAATGTATTAACATGTATAAAAATGAAATATATCCAAAAAAGGTATTTTTTAATATAAATAATAATAAAAATAAAAGATAATATTTTTGTGTTTTTATTTCTAAGTTTTTAATAAAACAAAAGTATATGTGTATATACATATATATTAAATATGTTAAATATGTAAAAAATAAAATAAATTATTTACAAAAATAGAATATATTCAAGAAAATGTTTTCAATGTGAATAAAAATAAGAAATGGAATAAAACTATTATTTTCAATATTTTTAAATTTAAACAAAATAATATAAAAGTATATAAAATGTTTTTATGCTAGTAAAAATAAAAATAAATACCAAATAAATGTAAAAAATTATGAAAATACTTTTGGATTATTTTTTATGTTTGAAAATAAAATATAAAAGTCAGAAATGAAATAAAAATGTAAAAATAATAAAAATACAAGAAATGGGCCAGGGGGTGTGAAGCTGAAAAATGGGGTGTGAAAAGCAGGAAGTAACCAGGCCCAGCCCAACTACTTCATCTTCTTCCTCTGTCCACAGAAATTTGAAAAAAACGCGCGCTAGCTACACAGACCTGTATCTCCTGTATTTGTGATCCTTTGACAAAACTCTAAACATGAAACTTGTAGAGCATCAAACAACGAATCTAACCATATAAAAAACTCAAGCTAACTCTCAAAGACCAAAGAGAATTTCTCTGGCCCTAATTTCTAACCTAGTTTTTTCAGAAAGTTCATGGATGAAATTCTCCTAGCACGATTAATATAAATGAAAACTGAGCACATGTATGGTTTCAGGGCTATGAATACAACATCTTTCATTCACAAACCTAAGTCTAACTATTCCTAAATAGAGAGATAGAAGTTCATGAAATACCTGTTTCAGTTGAGTTCGAGCTGGACAATGCAACAACTTTCAATGGTGTTTGAGGTTCTTTTGAGCTTGCCTGATGTCCACTGAACCTTTCCCAATGCTTAGTTTGTTTTGAAGTGGCTTGAATCGTGCTATAGAACTCAACCTGCAAAGCTTCCAAACAAAAATGACAATGTGTGTTAATGGAGTTACAACAACTTGTGAATGGTCTGGACAGCTTAGGTATATTGATTGGAATGTGTTTGAAGTAGTTTTGGACAAAACGCACGAGGGAATTTGATGGTGGCTTGCAAAATGAAGAAATGGTCCTGTTTTGCAAGAAAATGGGGTTTTGGAGTATGAGGGTGCTTTAGGGGTGAAAGGCTCGTGCTTTTGACTTGTTAGGGTATGAGAAACTTGTTTGATAACTTTGCTTGAGTTGGTTTTATCAGATGTGTGAGTTGTTGGCTTTTTGCATAATGCCTTGGTTATGAAGCAAAATGAGAAGTGACCAAGAGCAGGCCTGTACAGACTAGCTCTAACCCTGCATACATTGTGCAAGTTTGGCCCCAAGTTTGTGGATTTGGTTGACAGCATAAGATCTTGTTCAAGGCTCAAGGATTAGTGGTTTGACATAAAGCAACCTTTTGCAAAAATGGAAATGTGCCTTTTACCATTTAGGGATTAAACTTGTGTACAATACCCTAATAACCAAGACAATGCATTGGCTCAATGGATTTGCATTAAATTATGGAGTACAAACTGGTTTAGAGGCCTGTAATTGTGTAATAAGCTAGCTTGGTCTGACTTGGCAAGTGGTATGAACATGTATTGGCCATGGTCACAAAGTGAGTTTTTGCCAACTTCAAGCATTCGATTCTCCCTAACCACAAAGGTGTTTGAGGAGTTCTTGGACAATTTGGAAAGCTTGCAACATGTACTATAATCCATATTTGAAATTCAACTTGAAACTCCAAGTGGAAATATGTGAAAAATGGCCAAGAATATGGGTCAAAATCCTGCCTAAACTAGGGCAAAATTTCTCTAAGTTAAAAGTTTTAGGTACCCTTGTTCCAAAAAATCATAACTTGAGATCCAAGCTTCTTTTGAGAAAACTTTGTGAATCAAAGTTGTATACTTTGTGATGGACTACAACTTTCATGTTGTAAGTTTTGTTTGAATCCATTTGCATCTTGGTGAAAATGTGGGACAAAATTAGGAAAAAATAGGAAAATTTTATAACTTAGAAAATTTCCAAGTTATGAAATTTTTTCATTTTAAACCCTAATTTGCAATTTTGGGTTTCTTGATGAACAAGTTTCATAATTTGACATGTCTTGATGAAAAATGACCCTTGGCACTTGATTTTGACCAAAAAGTCAAAGTTTGACTTTTCAGTGTACAGTCAAATCTTGATCAGTTGACTGCAAAATTCATCTGTCAATCCTATGCATTTGAGATCTTTTGAACTTGTTGAATGGGTCAAGACAATGTCATTGAGTCCTTGTGTCCATGGTTAATCTTAATTTGCCATTGGTTAGGTCAAATAGTCAAAAATTGCCTTTGTACACTCAAAACCCTAAAAATGACCTTTTTGCCCTTTTGATGATCTGATCAAATTTCTTGTGGAATTGTGATCCAAACTTGATCAAATGGTTCATATGAGTTCATAATGTTTATGTGTGTCAAAATTCATGAGGTTTGACTGTCAATTGGCCACAATTGACTTTTCCCCCAATACAACTGATTTCTAGGTCAACTGTCCAATTGACTGGGCAAAAATTTGATTCAAGGCTTGAAACTTGGTATGGGCAAGCTTGTGAGTCCAACATGAAGCATGAAAGCCATCTTGGGCATTTTATGTCAAAACATCCCTGTGCAAACTCAAACCCTAGTTTAGGTCAACAGTGCAAGGAGGTGTCTTAAGCAGAACAAACCCTAGCTTAATCTTGAGTTCCAAGAGTCTTATGATGAGAAATGTTGATGAAATGGGAGGGAAAATTTTGGGGTACAACAGAGTGTCTTGAAGGTACCCCCCATCTCATTCAAGCTTAGCCTGAAGCCAGCTGTGACGGTCCAACTCTTATCAGGTTAGATCAGAAAGTTTGAGGACCATAAAGATGCCTCAAACTTGCTAGAATTTTGATCTACTTTGATGTCAACTTCTTTTGAGTTCTCCATATTTTTTTATCACTACAAGCCTTTATATTTTAATAACTTGTTATCAATTTATTGTCTATGTTGAATATCTTGTTATTTACATATTTGTTCCACAACTCTTATTGGACTGATAAAGTTAATGGATATTTTTAAATGTTTATAATAGGTGTTAGAACTCATAACAACCATGGACGAACAAGAGAAGAGTAGAAAAAGGAAGAAGAAGAAGAGAATAGATTGTGAGAACTTGAAGCTACAAACTGGATATTGAACTTGAATGAATATTACATCATAGTTATGTTTATACAGTTAATTGAGAATCAAGTAAATGAATCTCCAACTAACTCTAAAAAACTAATATCCAAAAAGGGAAATATCCTAACTAAATTTGCAACATCTATTACTAAAGATAGTAAAACAGTTACAAAGAGAAGGAAGCTTAAGAGGACTCTAATCATATCTCATTACTGCTTTATGATTTCAACAACCTCCCTCAAGTTTAAATATGATAAATATATATAATGCCAAGCTTGGAAATGAAGTTATTGAATTTGCTTGGGGTCAAAGGCTTCGTGAGAAATTCTGTCAATTATTCTTGAGAAGATATAGGCAGCAACTTCATAACACTTTGCTGGACTTTCTCTCTCACAAGATGACAATCAATCTCAAGATACTTTGTCCTTTGGTGAAAATATGATTAGAAGCTATATGCAAGGCACTTTGATTATCACAGTATAGGACATGTGGTTTGCAACATATAATGTTCAAGTCTTGTAAGATGTACAAGAGCCAAATCAATTCACATGTAGCTTCCTAATACCCTATACTCAGCCTCAGAGGAGGACCTAGAAATAATTATTTTCTTCTTTGCTTTCCATGACACAAGAGAAGATCCAATAAAAAAATAATAGCCTAATGTGGATTTTCTAGAATAAACATATCCTGCCCGGTCAACATCAGAGTAGCTCAAAATCTTCAAATTGGAGGATCTTGGTAATAACAGGGCTTTACCAGGATGTTGTTTCAGATATTTGATTACTCTACAGGCTGTGTTGTAGTACATTTGTGTAGGATTTTGCATAAACTGACTCAATTGTTGTGTTGCAAGTGTGATGTTAGGCCTTATGTTATTAAGGTACACCAATATACCAATAAGTCTTCTATATGATGTGATATCCTCAAAAGGTTTACTTGAATCTTGGTACAACTTTGTTGAAGGATTCAAAGGAGTGGTAGCTGGTTTAGATGCAAGTAATCCTGTGTCATGTAATAAATCCAAGCAACACTTCCTTTGTGAGATGTCAATTCCTTCTCTTGAATGTGCCATCTCAAGGCCAATGAAATATTTTAAGATTCCTAGGTCCTCGATCTTAAATTTGCTATGTAAAATCTCTTTGATCCTGTCAAACTTAGTTAAGGAAGTGCCAGCCAAAATCACATCATCTACATATACGAGTAGAACTGTGATTTGATCTTTGCTTGGAGAGAGTGAACACAGAATAATTAGAACTAGATTGGTGATAGACAAGTTGTAAAAGAAGGAAGTTAGCTTGCTTCAAACCATAAAGGCTTTTAACAAGCTTGCAACCTAATTTGGCTTAGTGAATTTAATTCCTTGAGGTACACTCATGTAGACATGTTCCTCTAAATCTCCATGTAAAAATACATTATTTACATCGAGTTGATGTAAATACCAATTCTTAATAGAAGCCACTACAAGTAAAACTCTAACAGTAGAAAGTTTCACAACTGGAGAAAAGGTATAAAAAAAAATCCAAACCTTCAACTTGGCTGTAACTCTTGGCAACCAATCTTGCCTTATACCTCTCTATAGAGCCATAAATTTGTGCTTAATTTTATAAACCCATCTGCTACCAATAGGTTTAACATGAGATGGAAAATCGACCAATTTCCAAGTTCCATTGAGAGCTAGTGCTTTTAATTCTAAATGCATAGCCTTGAGCCAAATTTCATTCTTGCAAGCTTCTTCATAAGACTTAGGCTCTGAATCACTTGTGACAGAGGAACTACAAGCTCTATGAAAAGAAGATAAAGAATTTAAAGAATGGAAAGCGGAAATGGGATAAGCAATACCTAAAGAAGATGATTGAGTTGAAGAGTGTGAAGAACTGCACACATAGTCCTTAAGGTGAGTTGAAGTGTGTTTATTCCTAACAGGTCTATGGTTTTGGTGGTGATGAGTATCAGGTGGTGGGGGGGTCATGTGATAAAAATAAGGGTTGTGAGATAACAGGTTCAGATGGTGATGATTCATAAGTTGAAATAGGATCTGATGCAGGTTGCAAAATAGCAGGGTTTAAATTTGGAATTCGGGTGGACTGAGTTAGTTCAGGATGATTAATAATGGGAAAAGGTGAATGATGAGTTGAGTTAGTGTGATATTTTCAATTAGGTTGATAGTGTAAGAACAAGATTTGGATCTATGTTTAAATCTCTGAGTTTTGATGACAACAAGCATATGTTTTATGAAAAACAATTTTAGTTCTAATGGTTTCATCGAGTGTGCATATACGTGATTAGAATTCTGGACAGTCTTAATCAAGATATCACCAGGATCATATTACCTCTCAGAAGAAGAATCATAGAGTTCTGTTTCTAAATGAAACATCAGTAGTTCTATGGAATGCTAAATGTTCGACAAAAAAAGAATATCAATGAGTTACCAAGAAGAAAAAGTTTCTGATAAGCTGCTGCTACAAGATTAGAAATCAAGTGTATACAAGAAACAAGATTACAACATAGAAGATCATTAGTCAAGATTCATTCATTAGAAGTTCTGCTGCTTGGTTTCTAAAAATTAAGTCAAGACTCTGAACATATGAGAAGAAAGTTTCTACTCCAAGATTAGAAGTTAAGATTTGCTCATCAGAATAGTTTCTACTATCATACCCCAAATCTGTCCTACCCTTTAATAAAATCATCTGGCTTATGCATCCTCATACACATTACCTTTACATTAGGTCATTTAACACATCATGCATCACTAATCAATAAAGTTGGCATGAGATCAAGGATATTGGTGAATTAGGGTTTCTCGGTGGTTATAAAGCCCTCCTCTTCATTCATTATTAACAAGCTATCAAGGAATTGTTCATTAAGGTATCTCAGGTATCAAGAGTTTACAAGTTCATCAAGGATCAAAGGCATCAGGCTTAAAATCGTCATTGTTCATAAAGGTCAAATCATTATGGGTTCTCATCCACATGCTTGAGCTGGACAATGTTCATCATCTGATGTTCATTGAATTAGGGTTTGGCTCCATGGCTGTCTTGAGCATCATTTTATCAACTTTTTAAGTTTGATCTTTAGAGGGTTTCTTCTAACTACATGCTATGTGTGATACGGTGGGAGAACTGACTTGGGATGTTTTGCATTTGATCACAATTGTTACGGTTAGCAAGAGTCGCCACTGACTTTTCTTTTATCCAATGAAGGAAAGGGTGAAAAGAACAGGAAATACCTTTGAGATTATTTCTTAAGTTCGGGGGGTAGATTATGAAAAGGGAAGGTGTTAGCACCCTTTTCATCCATAGTTATCTAAGGGCTCTTAGTTTCTTGCTAGATCACTTGCTTTTGTTTAAAAGTATGCTTTGTGGTAGTTTTTGAAAATATTTTTAAAAAGCGCATTCGTTTAGGAAAACTTTGCAATGGTTCTCGTTTATTAAGAACGTATACAATGTGTTGGATTTTTGAAAATATTTCAATGTTTTGAAAATGTTTGGTGTGTGTTTGCAAGGATGTTTGTTTTGAAAGTGAGAAAGCAACTAAGAACGTTTCTACCTACTCAAAAGTCTTTTGTTCATTTCTCTCTTCCTTTGATATTGCTATCTTACCATTGATTGGTAAGAAGCCCTATCTTTTGATGTAAAAGGGACGGAAGTGGGTCATCGTATAGTCATGATAGCGATATTGTGAGATATCTTAGCATTTCTCTTTGAGGGACTAAGATCATTTGCAAGACAACATTTGAAGCGTCATCGAGGGACTATGATCTTGTATTTTGATTGTTTTTGCTAAGACACCCCACATGCATAACATGACCATTTTTCTAAGGAAACAAGTGGAATTACCCTAAGAGTGTATGTGTGAATAGTGTTTCATGCTTGGTTTATCTTGAATTAGGGTTCTCTAAGCATTGATTTTATCTTTCCATACAAACCCTAATTTACTAGCATTGATATGAAAGCGATAAATTGCGGAAAGTAAATTTCCTATGCTATTACATCATTTGGGGTGGAGTATACAAATTTACAAATGGGGATTGCAAGAAATTAAACCTAATTATCTATTACAACCATATTGAAACTTGAATAATGTACAAGAATTGAAAGGAATATAATGTACAAGGATATAGATGGAAAAGAAATGGATTTTTGTTTAGATTTTATTAAGGAAAATGGTTCTTGACCTAATTAATTAAAGTGAATCAAATAATTAACCTAAGGGAAATTAAACTTAAGTTAATAAAAGAAATTAATTTAAAAAAAAATAAGTTTTTGATTTTTTATGGTTTTGTTTGCAAAAGTTTTAATTAGATTAAACTAATACAAAAAATTAGTTAATTAAAAGAAAGCCTAAGTTCTAAATAAAATTTGATCAGTAAAGAGAAAACAAAATAAACTAAACTTAAGTCTAATATTTATTTATGAACAGAAATTAATATTGAAGATAAGAAATTTATTTTTGTCTTTTTGTTTCTTTTTTAAAAGGAATAAAATATAAGTATATAGAATGCAAATAATAAATAAAAATATATTTTTGGATTTTTTGATTTAAATAATAATAATAATAATAATAATAATAATAATAATAAAAATAAAGAAAATAAAGAAAATAAAACAAAATATTTAAAAATAAAGTCAGGAGGTAAAATGTAATTTAAGGTGTTTGTTAGGAAAAAACAGTTTTGGTCTAGCAGGCCTGGCCCAAGTTTGTTTTTTCTTTTATAAGTCAGAAAATATAAAATATGAATGGGTTAGAGATTGTGTTAGTGAAACAGGGGGTTAAAACCAAAAAATGACAAAGCACAATTGATTCAGGGCCCAGGCGTGCATGGTTCAAACAAAAAGATAAAAAATGTTGGAAAATATGCAAAATGGCAGCGCTGGGGCTTGAACCCATACCCTTGACCATAAACGCACGTTGACTTACCACTGGGGTGACTATACATCAGTTAATTTAAACAAAACCATAAATATATATTACAAATCAATTCCTAGAAATGAACTTCATCTTCAACCTCGAGTCAGGGTCCCTGTATCTCATTCATTTCTCATCCATTCTCAAAACTTCCAACATCATACTTGTTAGAAATTTTACTAGGATTTCAGAAATGTAAACAATTTAGACTAACAATCAAAGATGAGCATGTATTTCTAAAAGTACTAAATCTCGACCTAACTTTTTTTCAGAGATTCAAACTTAAAATTCTCTAAGCTCAGACAAAATAAATGAAAACTATGGATATGTATAGCTTCAGGGCAATGATATGTACATTTTGTCTTTGAAAATGAAAGCCTAACAATGCCTAAATGAAGAGATGAAAGTTCAGAAAAATATCTCAAGAACTGGAAATCGTGAAATGAGTTTGAGCTGCTTTCAAAGAGTTGTGATGATCAGGTTAGCTTCCTTGGACCTCTAGGAAGCTAATGCAATGCTTAACTTGAGCTATGGATAGCTGGAATGGTCTGGAGAAGTCAAGTTACAGACCTCTGTTTGTTGTTATGGAGGATGGTGATGGATTTGTTAGAGTTCCAAAACAAGGACATGGATGAACTATATTTGAGGTATAGAAGCTTTGCAAATGATTTTGAGAGAAAACGCACGAGGGAAATGAAAGATACAAGTTCAAGGGCAAGACTGCGTATCAATGGTGTTTTTTGAGCAATTTATGGTTTGTGAGTGTTTGAGGGAGTTTCAGAGCCTTAGAATTCGTGTACTAGCTCATAATAATGCATCTATTTATAAGCAAAAGGTTTGGAGTGCTCTAGTTGATCAGAATTCAAATTTACATGTTTAAGCTCAACATGTGATTTTTTAACAAAACAAGTTTCCATGTCTTGTACTTGGTTCATAGAGTTGTTAACCACTTTAAACACAATACCTCTAACTTTGTGGATGGAGTGTAATCAAAGAAAATAAGTTAAGAGTTCAAGAAACTGACTTTGTACATAAAGCTTGCTTTACAAGAATGGATATGTTACTTTCTCCCCAAAATGGCAAATTGATTTGGATAATGCTTGAATCAATTGGATAATGGTTCAATAAATTGTGTAAACCATTAATTATGGAGTTGTGACCGGTGGAAATAGAACTGACTGTTTTGAAATGCTGGTTTCGCGAAATGTCGCGGTAAGCAAGAGTCGCCACCGTCTTTTATTTTCTCCAACAAGGAAAGGACAAAAGCATAGCAAAATTCCTTTTCGAGATGTTTCTCGGGTTCGGGAGGTAGATTATAGAAAGGGAAGGTGTTAACACCCTTTCTATCCGTGGTTATCCACGGGCTCTTAGGTACTTGCTCACTATGTTTTCAAAATGTTTTGCTTTTCTTGTGTTTGTGGGTTTTGAAAAAGTTTGTTTGAAAAACTTCGTTTTGACTCTTGTATCTGTCCTCAAGAGTGTCATGAAGTGTTTGTTTGAAAACTTTTGTTTGAAAGTGTAAGTGCAAAAAGTTGTTTTTTTGTTTTGAAAGAGCAAGTACCTTAGAACCTCTACCTACTCAAAGGAATTAATCTGTGTAAATGTCCTTTAGACAGTACTATCCCACTATTGAGAAGTAGGTAGCACCGTCGTTGGAGTTATTCGGGTCAATTCGATTATAGGGACATGTGTGGTCACCAAAGCAATAGTAGGACGCCTTAGCGGTAACCCTAATGTACTAGATCCTTTTTTATCCGAGGCAACCGTTTCGAGGCAACTGGATCTTTAGACAGGAGGGCGACCTCTAAAACACCCATATACTCAATGACCACGTCGAGGCAACCAAGTGAGGCGTACCCTAGGAGTGGCATGTGCGAGTGTGTCAGGTTTCAATTTAGATTATCTTTGCACATTTTATGGTGAGTTACGTTTTGATTTTAATTTTCAGGCAAGTCTTGTCATGCATAGCAGTTAATAATTGTGCGGAAAGTAAATTGCAGAAAGTAAATCTACGCTATTACAAGGCGTCGGGTATTTACATTGCCAAAAGCAACCCTTGAAAAGTAAATTGCGAGAAAATAAAGAAAGCGATAAAAGGTCCTAATTATCTATTACATCCTCGGAGCAATTACATAAATATGATCAAAAATTAATATGCGCGCAAAGAAATTAAATCGGAGAAGTCCTTAGGGTTTTGACCCTTTGTTGTGAAAGAATGAGATTTTAGTCCTTTTTGTATTTAATTAAATTAACCCTAAAACTTAATAAATAATTAATTAAAAGAGAAAGTATTTTTTGAGTTTTTTATGAAAATAAAATAAAAGAAAAGAAATTAAAATTGTCAAGAAAACCCTAATTCTAATATATTTTATTTATTGTGGAAAATAATTAAAGTTAACCTAATTAAAACAACTAAATTAATTGTGTTAGCATTTATTTACAAAAATAATAAATTAAAGGTGAAATAAATAATAATAATAATAAAAATATTATATTTTGAGTTTTTTGATTTTTATCATAAAAATAATTAATTATGTTAATTAAATACTAATAATAATAATTAATAATAATAATTAAAAAAGAAAATAAAAAAAGAAAGAATGAATGAACCAGGGGGTGCTGGGCCTAACAAGGAGGTTCCTTTGGAAATTCTGGCCCATTAACGCACAAGCCTGTTTGACTTTGGAGATAATCCACACGTGCTTTGACTAGGGAGTACCATGATCATCATCTCTTGGCCATTGGATCTATGCTGGCAGCCACATGGCGCGTTGGGATGAGAAGCGTATGGTGGAACGCTTTTGGAATGCTGCATATGAACCTGTAAAGAAAAATAATAGAAGTGTTTTGGGGGACCTGGGATTCGAACCCAGGTCCCAATGATCACCAGCCAGCGCACCTAACCACTCCACCATTTGCTTGCTTTTGTTAAT
Organism: Vicia faba; assembly: GCA_948472305.1. Taxonomy (NCBI): domain Eukaryota; kingdom Viridiplantae; phylum Streptophyta; class Magnoliopsida; order Fabales; family Fabaceae; genus Vicia; species Vicia faba. Next base: position 899,280,408 of record OX451740.1, read on the forward strand.
ATAATGGACAATGAATATAATATATAAAAACAACAATGATGCTGGAAAACAAATAAAAACGCGCGCTATTTTAAACCACCCAACCATACGCTTACACCTCATCATCGTCCTCCTTTGTACCTGTAAAAAACAAATAGATAGCGGGGGTTTTTAACCCCCACAAAACATGATGACGAAAAAAATAGCGAATAGCTCTACAGTTTACATAAATATTTCGCGATGGTGCCACTGTGTTCGTCTGGTCTCAACGATTTCAACCATAGGTCTCTCGAGGCTTGATTTTTCCTGTACCGTAAAGCCCCAATTTGGGAGCTCAAGAACCCTAGATTTTGTCAATGGCAACTTATGATTCTGCACACTATAAGTCAATTAATTTATACCATTAGTTTCACAAGCATTCAAGCAATGCAAAACGAACCATAAATCATGTTAAATGCTTATGAATCATGAGTTTCGATTATGAGAAAAAATGTCAAACCGTGAGACTGTAGGTGATGGTTTCTTGGGCTTTAGCACTTGGTTTTGATTCCTACACGTCCCTGACACTTTCAGCAATGTGTTAGAATCCACAAATTGCTTTGAATCGTGCTAGAATGCAGAAAACAGTTTTGAGTTTTCTTTGGATTTTCTTGAATGGCTATGGCTTTTTTCTGCAGAGATTTCACGTATGCATGAATAGGGTTGGCTTGTGTACTTATAGGGGACTGAATTTAGGTCAAATCCTTGAGCAAAGATCCATTGAATAATGATTTGAATATTTGATTGAAAATCAAATATTTTTGAATCTTTTTGATTGAAGAAAGTTGCCATCTTTGGAGTTTTTGATATCCTTGATTGATACACAAAATTTCCAGCATGATTAGGTCATTCTTGCTTCACAAAAAGATTGAAAAATCAAATCTTTGTATTTCCTACAATTTAAATTAATTAAATGAATTAATATTGATTAAAAATCCAATTAATTAATAAAAAATAAGAAAATAATTCAATTTAAGCTTAATGGGTCGTGCATAGGCCTTGGATAAAGTTTCAAGAAGAAATTTGAGGCCCATTAGCAAAAACAAGGTGTTTTGAGCAAAGTTGACTTTTGCAAATTCACAAATATTTCCCAACTTCTCCAATGCATATCTTGCTCAAGTTTGATCATATGAACATGTTCTTGGACATTTTGGAAAGGTCTTGAAGTCCTCTAACCAATGCCTTTGGTCCCATGTCATTTGGATTTACCAATCTCAAGTTATGGTCTTTGACTTAAAGTGCATTTTTGTTGACTTTTGAATTTGACCTATAATGTAGAAATTGATAACTTTTTGTGAGAGCATTTCTTGGACTTGGAGTGTGAATATGGATTGTAGGAAATGTCATCCCCTTCAAAATGAGAATTGGATGGGATTTTTCTGATGAACCATGAAAAAGTTATGCCCTGGTCAAGATACAGATGACTTTTCTACTGTCCAAAAATAGTAACTTTTTGCATCTTGATGATTTTTGAGCCATCCTTGTGGAATCATGATCAAGACTTGATCAAATGATGATTGTGGACTCAAAATAAGATGTTGACCAAAAATTATGACTTTTTACTTTAAAATGACCATTTTACCCCTGCAGTTGACTGTGGGTCAAATAAGGCTTTTGACTGTGCAAATTGACATTGTGAGTCTTGAAACTTGGCATGTAGATGCTTGAGAATGTATATAGGCATATGAGACTTGATTGAACCATTGAAAACCTCAAATTCTTTGAAAGAACCAAAACCCTAATTTCAGCTGGCTTAGAAGGTGGTTTGACTGTGCCATCCTTGAGCAATCTTGAACCAGTTGAAGATGATTCTTGACAAATCTTGAGGAATATGGGAGGGAAAATTTTGGGGTACAACAGGAGTGAAAGACAATTTTAAAGCCTGCAAAGCAAAGATTATGCAGCATGGGCTTGAGATTTGAATTCTTGCATATCACAAAATGACCTATAATTCAAGAATGAAACTCTAACTTCATCTCTTCGATTCTCCTTGATCAACAATGATCTCAATGATTTCTTGGACATTTTGGAAAGCTTGTAACATCCTCTACAACCTATATCACTACGCCAAAAAGACCTACGAAAGCGCTTTTTTTGGCCTTTAAAAGCGCTTAAAAGCGCTTTCTAAGGTGGCGCTGCTATAGGTTTTAGCAGCACTTTTTGTTTAATGAAAAGCGCTTTCATAGGTCTACCTAAGGCAGCGCTTTTTTCTGGAAAAGCGCTCTCATAATTTTTCTTTTAGCAGCACTTTTTTCTGGAAAAGCGCTGTCTTAGGTAGGCTTTTAGCAACGCTTTTTTATGGAAAGGCGCTTTCATAGGTGGTCTTTTAGCAGCGCTTTTTCCTGGAAAAGCGCTGTCATATGTTTACCTTAGACAACGCTTTTTGTGAAAAAGCGCTTTCATAGGTTACCTAAGGCAACCTTTTTCTTGAAAAAGCGCTTTCATAGGGTGTTTTTTTAGAGGTATAATTTATATAATTCATATACCTGCATTGTTTGCAGCATATTATTTTTATAAACCAGTTGCCATAACCTGTAATTCATAAACCGCGATAATGCATTGTATACCATTGTAATCCAAAATATATATACACCATTTTTGTACCTCAAAATATATAAAAACCATTGTTATCAGCATTGTAACTCAAAATCAGTCTTACAAAATCAACCATAACAACAACTAAACCATTCCTAATGTATGAAAGAAACACGATCGATTATGTATTAAGGTCCTGGTCCTGCGAGGTTTGAACATAATAACACAATCAATATGGTATTCCATGTACACATGTAACGTATTCATAACACTTTTCACATAATAATGTATTCATACCTTATATGATTCTCTGCTCAATAAAATATTGACACAATTCCTCTTTGATTTCTTCCAATTGAAGTTTCATGTAATATGCACATCTGTATTCATCGAAGTACTACATAATAAAACATAATATGCATGATTTAGTTAAAAGTAAAAAATTATATGAAATATCCGAGAAATAATAAAACAAATCCTAAGTTATGACGGAAAATCTCTTCCACGTCCTCATGTCCAATTATTTCGGTGCAAGGAAAACCAAAGATACCTTGATCCATATCCATTTGACGAATACTACCATCCATCAAATCTGTTGTTCCCACTATTGTTTCAAGACACTGCCGATATCGAGGGAAAAATCTAGTAGGAACCCTTTTCTTGGGTGGTACGCCAATGATTTTCTGGCTCACTTGTTGTGACCCTTGAAAAGGTACCTAAAAACCATATAATCTCAGTTAAATTATAAAATTATGCAGTTTTTTATTCGGATCATATAATTAACACTTTAAACGTACCTCTTTTTGTGATACATCAAAGTATATATACAATACAACAACAATAACCAAGGGATATGCAATTTAAGAATTAAAGGCCAAAGGATTTTGAATAGAAAAAATCATGAATCCTTTTTTTTAAGGGCAGTAAGAATTTAATATAAAAATAAAAGTCTTCATAGTAACTACTAATTGTACTTCTATGCATCAGCAAGCAAGTGTACCATCAAAAAGGCTTTGTTGGATATAGGTCCACATTCAATGTAGTTTTGATTCCGTATACAACATGGAGAATAAGATCAATTAATTTCATGGGATAGAGATAGTTTGATAATTACATCAAGGAAAATTTATTTCACAATAATCCTTGTAATCTTTTTTTCTAAAAATGAAACATTATGTCAGGTGCTGATCATAAAAGGAAAATTTAGAAAAATCAAGTTAAACAATACAGTACACACACAAATTTTCAATCGCGGGTTTAATGTTAACTTTAGTATGACTATCCAACAATATATTACAAACATATCCTCACCTTAATTCAATTGATGTATATTCCAAGAGGTGAAGCAAAGCAATTTGGATTATAAGCATCGAGGTATCCTTTGACATGTGTATGCTGAAAAAGAAGATAAGCATTGAGGAATCATTACGTTCAAAAACTTAACAAAATCTGCCATAAAATTGGCATCAACTGATACTTTTTTAGCCTCTTTGGATGTTCCACACAATCTAAATGCCACTTTTAAAGCCAACTCTTGAATTGAAACTCTCCCGTTTAAAACATAATATAGCAACCGATCCCCAAAAAATAACTTAGTAAAATACTTAAAAAATTAGATGAAGTAAAAAAACAAACTCTAAATATGCCTCAATACAATTTCTTTTGTTATTAAAGAATACAGCCTTTTAGGAACTGGAAACAAAAGTGGCTACAGATCTCAACAGAAAAAGAAGACACACCCCTAAATTAAACTACATAAATAATGTTTAAAATATCTATTTGAAGTATCTCAACGTACATTAATACTATGTGCACTTTAAATATTCATACATCCTAAATTATTCAATGGTAGATTATACCACAACATACAAACTTAACATTGCAATTCAAAACCAGTGGACCAAAAAATTCACAACTCAACGTACTAAATAGAAAAACAAGTTCAAAATCAATTGCCAAAGATATATTGAGGATTTGATCTTAGGGTTTGTTAAATAAGATTATGTTTTCCTCAAATCGCAAGACCAAATGCTCAAAAGTTAGAGGAGCGATTTCAATCAAAATAGATAAAAGCAAAACCCTAACTTTACCTCCAAAAATTTGCTCGCACGTGCACAGGACTTTTGAGTTCCTAGCTTTCTCTTCCAATCCAATCATATATAGTATGTTAAGAAGGCTCCTTTTTATGGAGACTAAGTGATGGCTCAAAAGTGATGGATCTGTAGATCGGAGAAGGAGAAGATAAGAAACAAAACGAACAAAGAAGAATATTAAGGCGAAAGAAGGGTTTTGGAGCGGAGAGAGAGATGAGGGATAAAGGATGAATGTAGGAAGGAAAAGAGTTACTGCTAATATCGTGAGTAGGAGACAAACGACAAAAATGAAACCTGATACGAATTGCAGTTGGCCGGAGAAATGGAGCGCCGTTGACCGCCGTAGAAGCTCTGGTTTAGGGTTTTTTCGTGAAGAAAATCTGACTGAGAATAGAAAAGTGATACGAATTGTGTTTTGATATTTATTATAAAACTACCTACGAAAGCGCTTTTAAAAGCGCTTTCTAAAGGTCATCTATAACAACGCTTTTACATCAAAAAGCGCTTTCGAAGCATATCCTATAGCAGCGCTGTTAAAAGCGCTTTCTAAAGGCCAACTTTAGCAGCGCTTTGGAAAAGTGCTTTCTAAGGCTGACCTTTAGCAGCGCTTTTGAAAAGCGCTTTCTTAAGGTACCCTCTGAAAGGCCAGCTTTAGAAGCGCTTCCCAAAAAGCGCTTTCTAAGGGTGACCTTTAGAAGCGCTTTTGAAAAGCGCTTTCTTAAGGCACCCTTTGAAAGCGCTTTTTTAAGCGCTTTTTTTTTTAAAACCTACAGCAGCGCTTTTTTCCAAAAGCGCTTTCTTTTATGTGCTGCTAAAACTTGTTTTTGGTGTAGTGTATGTTGGACATTTTTGAAGAATCAACTTGGAACCATGTGAAAAGTTACTATGAAGTTAGTACCAAAAATCTGCCTAACTAGGGCAAAATTTCACTAAGTCTTTTAGTTTCACGGACATGTCTTCATGAATTCATAACTTGAAATTCAAGAATTTCTAGAAAAAGTTCTGCTCTACAATGTTTGAGATCCCATTGAGATCTGCAACTTTCATGTTGGAAGTTTTCCTTGAATCATCTTGCATCATGGTGGAAATTTGGCACAAAGTTATGAAAAAATGTTAACTTTCTAACACTTAGAAAAATTTCCAAGTCCTAGAATTTTGACTTTTCAAAGATAATTTTTAATTTTTAATTTCTTGATGAACAATTTTCGTAGACATGTCTTGATGAAATATGATTTTTGAAACTTGATTTTGATCAAAAAGTCAAAGTTTGACTTTTCAGTGTACAATTGACTTTTCATCAGTTGACTGAAATTCATCTGTCAATCCAATGATCTTGAGAGGTGATTTGAACCATGCAATTAGGTCAAGATGGTGCATTTGAATCCTTGAGATCATGTCTTAAACCAATAAGTCATTTTCTTGGTCAAAAGTCAAGAACTGAGTCTTCTCAATCAAAACCCTAATTTTGACCATTTTGTTCTTTTGGTGTTTTGATCAAATTTCTTTGAGGAATTGTGATCCAAACTTGATCAGTTAATATATATGAGTTCATAATGTTGATATGGATAAAAAATTATGAAGTTTGACTGTAAATTGACCACAGTTGACTTTTCCCTAATACAATTGATTTTAGCTCAACTGATCAACTAACTGAGCAAAAATGTGATCCAAAGCTTGAAACTTGACATGAGCAATCTTGGGGATCCAAAATGATCCATGAAAGTCATATAAGGCATTATAAGTTCAATTATTTTTGTACAAACTCAAACCCTAATTTTGAGTTGTCAGTGTTTGAGGAGGTGTCTTGAGTTGATCAAACCTTGTGTAGTCTTGAATCAATGGAGATCTTATAGGAGATTTCTTGAGAAATAAGAGGGAAAATTTTAGGGTACAACACTATGCAATCAAGTGATTTTTTCAAAGGGCGAACTTGCATACAAGGACTTCTTTGTGACTTGTGGATCGGGTTATCTTTTCTTATGTTGTGTTCGTAAATTAAGGCAAAGTTCTGGTCAAGATATAACAGATGGTGTATCATTCTTTGATTCTATCTTTCACCAGTTCAAGGTGTTCATCTTGTTATCTGAGTTACAAGGTGTGGAGTAAGATTTTGTACAAGAGAAGAAATATGAAATCTCTATCCCCTAATCCATCTATTGGGGTTTTGAGCATCAAGGTGCAAGGGTGGTTTCTTCAATCGAATGTTGTTTCAAACGCAAAGCATTATGAAACTGGAATTTGAGCATTGATATAGGTTTTCATCAAGGGTTCAAACATGGATTTTAGTTGAATTTTGACTCAATTTTTATGGATATATTCTTGTGACATTTTCAAGCGTGATGATGCCCATGTTCATAAAGAAGGGGTTTATGACCCTCGGCAAACAAATTCTGAGTTGTTGACTTCAGGAAAAATGTTATGTTTTGATCTTGAACCTACCAAACCAGTGCCGCTACCTACTGCGACTCAGTCAGATGAAAACGTTTCTGACAATGTTAAACAAAACCAAATGAACCTGCAAAAATTCAACCTGCACCCAAACTATCCAAATTAAACCAGTCAAACTTGCTTTAATCCATACCAGTCCAACAATAAACCTGCCATAGTCAGTTCACGAAATTATATAAAACCAGTTAGCATTAAAACTAAAAAACCCAGTTGATCCTTGCAAATATGAAAAAGTGTCAGTTCACTCAGAAAACAAGCAGAATAGAAATTAAAAATGAGAAAATATCAGGGGAAAGAAATCGATTAAGTCAGAAATTCGCAAACTCAGAATGATAGCCTACCATAACAGATATCGTGAATCAATAAAACCTAATGCAAACAGAATTTCCCAGCTTGACAAAAATTCCAATCAAGAGATAAGATTTACTCAACTTCAATTAACAATTTCTAACCCCCAACTAACTCTAATCCTAACCATCCAAATCTCTTAATAGAAATTCAAATTAACAGCTCAGATCAATTCTGCTCTAACTAACTTTCCTAGTTCTAACAAACTATAAAACAGAAAAAACTACCCGATTCATTCCTTCTTCACATCCTTGAGAAGAATCACTACCCAACAATATCTCTACAAAAACCACAGAAAATCCTCAATCTCTCTTTCTCTCTCTCTGAAAACTAAAAAAATTCACCTGTAAAAATCTCTAGAACTCTCTATGAACTGCACCAGTCTATCTCACTGAAGCTTCATACAAACTTAATCAATTCTTACCCAGTCTTCATCATTCAACAACCTTCTTCAATACTCCGCTATCTTCATCGATCCACAACCACAAGATTTCATCATCTTTCATCATCTCTGAAACAACAATGCACACCCGCCAAAACTTCATCAATTCTGCAATCGAACCTTCAAGCTCATGCAATCTTCATCGTATCTTCAAAAATTCTTCACGCTACTGCAACAGAATAAGAACAACACAGAAACATCGAGAATTCGAAAAATACACAAATGGAAAAGGAGAACTAGACGACGACGAAGAGGAAGAAAGAGAAAGATATTAGAAGAGCTTACTTGACCTGTCTCTTGAAGGATTTCTGGGTTCCTATTTCTCTTATCAACAATCAACGAAGCGCCTTTGGAGCGTCTCAGACCGGTAAGATCTGGAACCTCACTTTTCTTCATCGTCTTCGTGGCTTCTTGATATGAGTACATAGAGAAAAGTATGTAGATTAATAGCCCTATGAGGGCGTATCCTGGAGTTCCTTCGTTCTTATTTAATTTTCATTCTCAGAGACTTAGGGTTTATGTGATTTTGGTAGATTTAGAACGATTGAATTTAAATTAATAAAAAATATTGTTGGATTCGTGTTGAGAGTGTTAAGACGAAAAGGTTGGTAAGCGGTTTGAGATTTCTAATATGGATGGTGGCGGTGGTGGTGGCGATTGTTTACCGGAAATCGTGTTGAAAGAGAGAAGAAGAACTTTGTTCATGTGAAGTTGAGGGGTCACAACTTGACCCTATCTCCCAAACGATACCGTTTCTTACCCCTATTTTCATTTTTAATTTTTTTAATTATTGTTTTTACTAGAAAATGTTATAAAAAAAATCTAAAGGAATAATGTGACTTAGATCGGTGTACTAGGCATGTGAATTTCATTGGGCTTTGTTGCTTGGACCTCATTCAGGCGCGTTGCCACACTTTTTTAGAGTCTGGAGGCCTTACAACAAAAACTCTTAATGGACTTGGTGAGAGTTTGGGCTGAACCGAATTGCCTTAGGCCTGCTTTCTTGTTTTTGGTAGCTGGATTGTCTTGCTGGAAAAAATTGCTATTTGACCCCGCTCATGATTGGGCTCTGCGAATGCTTACTATACAACACCCAGTTCTGACTTCACACCCCTTCTGTTTTAGAATTATAATTTTTTTTCCTATTTTCTTTCTAATTTTTCCCTCTAATTTTTTCTTTTTTTCTTTCTTTCACACATTTTGGTAATAAAAATATAAAATAGTAAAAAACACGAGTTGGTTTTAGAATATTTTAGGATTTCTCTTAGGATTTCTTTTAGAATTTTAATTAGAGTTTTCTAGTTTTTTTTTTAATGTTTGGTAATTATTTTGTTACCATTTTTTGCTAAGAATTTATGATAGTATTGATGCAAATTTTGTGATGTGGAATGCTTGGAGATTAATTCATTTGATCACTTATGTGAAGCAGCTTCCGTAGAGTTTTCTTATTGCTTGTGTGGCTTTGAAGAGGCAACAAACCTTCTCCATTAGGTACCACTTGAGTTTATCTCTCTTTCGTGCATATGCATATGCAGTCCTATGATACATGCATTACCTTTATTTATTGTCGATCAATGAGTCACTCAATTAGAATTGATATCACGACTTCTCTCTCAGTGCATGCTCCCTATAGGACTTTATTTCTTTCCTTTATTTAATGTCGGTCGATGAGTCACTCAATTAGAATTAAGATCACGACTTTGCTCTCAGTGCATGTTCCCTATAGGATTGTTATCCTCGCCATTAGGTCTATCTTTGTATGCTAACACTAGGTATATTCTCCATTTGTTAACCCAAACTTTAGGTCCATGATGCATGCCAATACTAGGATTAGTTTCCCTTAGTCATTTTCTCTTTCTTTTGCATTCCATCAAGACTAAAACTTTCATTTTCTTAATAAAATTCAAAAAACACTTAATCATACTCTAACACTTTCAGAAATAACAAAACACAAACCAATCAAACGTGGAATCTTTTCCTTGAGGGCATAACTCAAAATATTTCCAAAAGGGTTCGTCACCCATAAAAACACAAACGAACCAAACATTTTGAGGAGAACTACGAGTGCCCTGATCTCCCATTGCACACAGAGGGTACGTAGGCACAAAAGTTTGCAACCGTGGCAGGCGAAATAATTTAAAAACTTTTCTTTTTCCTTAAGCAGTTAATTCATGCATTTCCTTAGCAAGTAAGCATTAGATATAACACACCCTTTGATTATAACAACAAGAGTGGATCCATGGAGTACCACGAACGTGAGGGGTGCTAATAACTTTCCTTCACGTAATCGACTTCTGTACCCTTTCTCTTCGTCACAAGACCATCTTATCCTTCCTTTTGGGGTTTTCTCGATATTTTTCCTTCCTTCAGAATAAGTAAAGTTCGGTGGGGACTCTGTGTTTTTTCGCGGCACGACAGCTGGCGACTCTGTTGGGGATAGATTGACCAATTGCTGGTCTATCCCGTGAGTTACTCCTAGCTCTTGTATCTGTTTATTTGGGTGTTTATCTTTTTTCTTTATAGCTTATTCATTTGTACATGTTTATTTGAGAATATGTATGCATTGTATTTTATCGCTTTCCATATACTGGTTATTATTGCTGTGCCGAATTCTGTGTTTCTTGATGGGTGGGTGTTTCTATTGAGGTAAAAGGCTCAGTACCCAGGCCAGAGTTGTAAACTCTTAGGAACACATAGTAATAGAGTGGAACATGATGACTAGTGGATGTAGATCCTTCTAGTACGATCATGTCGTCCATGCTCAGATAAGGTTCAAATGAAGTACTATCATCATCACGTAGGTGTTACGATGATAGTATTTTCAGGCGAACCCATGATTTTGAGTTACCCCTTGACTTTACCTTGACCTAGACTTCACACGTGAGTAGGGAGGGAATGATCTTACAGGTACTGTTGGTGACTTATTTGGTACTCTGTTCTCTTGTGTTCCAAAATGGTTCCAGACCTTCAATCATGTGATATTCAGATTATACAGTATTTATTTGGAAGATTATACAGTATCTATTCAGAGAGTTGTACAATGGCTAACCAAATTCTATGGAGCCTTGATCCCATGTCATTGCATACCATAACATCACATCATTGTGTATACGCATCCCATTTATAGAGAATTCCAAAGACAAGTCTTTTGTTGAGCTTTAAAAAATAATGAAAAAATGATGATGAAGCTATTATCAAAAAGATACTTATGGATAGACAAGTATTTGGGTTTCCTTAGAAATTAAAGATTAAACATGCATTCATAATATAATGCATTTCATTGTTCATAACAGAAGCTTATTGGGGCCCTTCTTTTCATTCAGAGTTCAGAATCAACGAAAACGACTTCCCTACATCTGTATCGTACCCGAAGTAATCAGTCATGATTCATGGATCTCTTTGAACAGAATCAAAATGATCTCTTTTAGGACATGGATACTATGGGTTCCAAAATGAATCAACTCGTCGGGACTCTCCAGTTGTTATTCAGGGTCAAGAAGAGCTTCGTCAGAACATCTCTAAGATTGAAGAAGTTACTCCTTCCACTTCTATTGGGCTCCCAAATCCTCATAATGGAATTCCCAAGGCTGCTACTGTTGTGATTACTCATGAAACTAAGAAGAAATTAGTTGACAACTGAAACAACAACTGGACAAATCAACGAGATGAAATCAATAAAGTCGCCATCAAACATTTTTTATCCCACGAGAAGGGAAAGGTAAACATTGAGTAAACATGAGAAAGGTGAAATCACGATCAAACGACCGAGAGATCAGGTAAGGGATTCGGTAATGCAAGGGGAAAGTATTAGCACCCCATACACTCGTAGTACTCTATGGTATCCATTCTTATTGTTATAATAAAAAAGTGTGTTTAAATCTAGTGCTTAAGAGCTAAAAAGAAAATGCAAAGAGCGAGTGTGTGCAAAAGAAAAGAGAAAATAATGTAGGGAAAATAAAGTTGTGCTTGCTTGGTGTTGTACCCTAAAATTTTCCCTCCCATTTTACTCAACATATGCTCATTAAGACCCTTAACTTGCTCAAGGATGCTCAAGAGTTGACCAGACAAACTCTCTCCTAAAGCAATGAACCTCCAACTAGGGTTTCCATTTTCATCAAGAAGGGTGAGCTCCAAAGGCCTCATATGCTCTCCATAGTCCTAATATGTCCTCAAGACCCTCCATGTCAAATCTCAAGCCTTGCACAAGAAGTTTGCTCAGTCAACTGCTCAGATGCTTGAGAATCGACTATATTAGGTCAAAAGTCAACTGTGACCCACATACAGTCAAACTTCAAGATTTTTTGTCAACATCAAAATTTTGAAGTGATATCCATCATTTTATCAAGGGTTTACCATGATTCCCCAAGGAATGCTCCTAATTCATCAAGACTCAAAAGTTGCTAAATTAAGGTTTCTTAGGAAAAGTCAACCAAACTTTGACCAAGCATAACTTTCTCATACTTTATCATAAAATTCTCATCCAAGGATCATTTTGAAGAGAATTAAATTTCCTACAACTCATCTTCAGCCCTCAAGTTCAAAAAATGCACTCATAAAAAGATATGAATTTCTACATTATAAGTCCTTTTGAAAAGTCAACAAAAACACCTTTTGGGTCAAAGCTTCTTACATGAACATGGAAGACTCAATTTAGATGAGACCAAAAGGGTTGTGTAGGGGACATCCTAAGATTTCTAAAAAGTCCAAGAACACCTCTCTAGGGTTAAAATTGGAAGAGTTATGCATTGTCAAAGTTGACCATTTTTGGAAAATTGACAAATGTCAAATGTGCTCAAAAATGCATTTTTTTGCCAAAATGGCCTAGCATTTCAGGATTGTATCTTGTTAAGGACATGGTACATGACCCAAATCAGCAACCATATATTATTTGCTCTATTTATTTATTTTATTTTGATTTTTATCTATTAAAAATCACATTAAATCAAATAAATGACAAAAAATATGAAAGATTGATTTTTTGATCTGATTTTAGTGAGAATCAAATCTAATTAAGCTGGCCAAATCAGATCAAAACGAATCAAGGCAATTTGAGGCAAAAATAGCATGATTTGGATGGTTATGGAAAGATATCATATGGCAAGAAAATCACATTCAATCTCCATAATTCCAAAAGATTCAGGTCGTTTTTGTTACCATAATTCATCATACTACATATAGTGAACAAAAACAAGGCAAGAGCACAAGGTTTGCAGTTGTGAAAACAGAGAAAGAAAACTCAAATTTTGGCAAAAAAGTGGTGGATCGTTTTCTCACATAGAGGGTGATTCAAGACATTCCAAGGCTTCCAATCGCTTCCTGGACATCTCCTGAAGCTAGCACGATCCATTACAAGCCTTCCCAAGCCCATAATCACACCTGGTAAACTCACGGTTTGCACATATAAGCTTGACTTTGATTTTACAATTTATGCATGATTAACTACTTTTAAGCATAACATTATATTTGTATCATCATTTGAAATGTTTTGGTTTATCTAATTTTGCGTTTGATGCATATCTTGATAATTGCCATGGCTAGGGTTTAAGAAGCCATTTTAGGGCTTCTCTGTACAGGTAAAATTAGGCCAATAAAAGGATGCCATGATGCTCTTGGGATCAAGACGAATTGATCCATGTACTCACTTTTAATTTATCATGCATTGTATGGATTTTTGAAGCTTTCAGGGCTATGGCTATGGAGTACTGTCCGTAGGTAAAAGCTTGAAACCTAAAACGACGGACAAGGAAGAAGATGATGATTTGTCACCCTCCCATTGGGCCATTTGAATTACGCGTGTGTTTTTCCAGGCCATCCATTTTGTTTCGTATATTATGATTTAATTTCATTATTATTACAACAAAACCACATAGCGCAGATGGCCAGGGCAAGCACGGAATGAGTAGGAGGACCTGGGTTCGATCCCAAGTCCCAACATAATTTTTCATCTTTCATAATGTGATCTCTTATTGATCTTTGGGTTTGATTCATTGAGTATTATATTGTGATTCCATTGGTTCTATTTTCTCATAATTTGATGGAATCTTCGTGCTCAATTGAATTCATGATCATAAGGTGTTTGATGGAAAGTTTAAACAAGAATTTGTCCATTTGAAATGTTGTTTTTCATATTTTAACAGGATGCAATCGATTGTTGTAATAGTGCAATCGATTGTCACAACAAAATTTTATGTTTTTTTTTGAAAAAATGCACTGATGCAATCGATTGCTGTCTGAGCGCAATTGATTGTAACAATGCAAAAATGTTTTTTCTGCCTTGTTTTGGGGTTGTTTTGATCCATCTATCTTTTTCTACTCACTCCTTTTGATTGTTGATTTGGATTGCAATTTTAAATGTCCAATTTCTCTTTAAATTCGATGAACTTTGCGTGTAGATAAAGTTGGATAAATGTTAATTAATTCAAATATATCAAAGAGTGAATCATTCAATTCATTTTTGGTGCTTTGGATTAATGATATGTTTAGTACTTTAATCCATCTAGATGAGTGATTGAATTTAAAGATGAAAATAAATTTGAGATAGTGATCCAAATTAGCTTATCATTCCCCTCCCTCTTCATCTTATCCCTTTATTTTTTATTTGTGCTACATGTTATGGGATGATGATCTCTATATCATTTATCCAAACATGAAGTACATAGATTGCTATTGACCGGCCTCAAAATAGGTGCAACTTCTATACAAGTCCACTTACGATTGCTTAACATAACGCTAAATTTTGTCCCGATTTGAGAAAATGATTATTTGTGGCCCAAACCTATGTTTGCAAGCCCATGTATGTTAATTTTATCTCTTTGATCCAATAACCTTGAGATTCATTATTATGAGGCTTTGGTTCTACCAATCCTCCAATGGATCTTCACCAATTTTGGTCAACGCGGATCACTTAAACATCGTTGATCATTAAATGTTGCTTTGAGGATTCTTAAATGGGTGATATACTTGACAAAAAGCAAACACAACTTGTTGTTGAGAGGCTTTGGTTCTACCAATCCTCTAATGAGTTCCAAATGCAAGTTTCAAGATGGTCATCCAACTAACCACTAATTTCTAACAATTTAATTTATTTTATGCTTTTATTTTATGCTCTTTACTTTATGTACCATTTATTTTAGCATTTACATTTCATGTTATTTTTCATCTTTGCTCACTTGATCATTTACTTTTATGTCATTTTTATTTTGCTCACTTGACCTTTTCTTTTCTTTTTGAAGATACTTAATAATCAACATGAACCATAAAAAACATTAATGATACTTGGACTACTTGGTTACTATCCTTAGTATTATGGAGTATTGGACTTCTTGGACTTAGGATTAGAGACCTTAACCTATGTTGGAGACCTTGTGACCTTAATTGATATTTTGTCTGGAGATCTTGAGGTTTACCTCAAGACATTAAGTTTTTTGTTTGTTTGTTTTGTGTGTAGGTTATTGTGATTACACACTTTGTCTGTAATCTGGAATTCATCTGTATACAACCGTTACTCTGCCTAATTTTTTCGAAGACTTAATACAATTGAAGTTTGGTCTTCTCAAGAGGTTTAGTATCCTTGCTTCGTTTCAATCCAAAGAATGGGAATTATATCTTGACTCATAATGTCAAGTGTTGGCTTCTTGTTGGTTAGATGGTTCTTCTCCCTAGCTTTTACCTTATGCTTTAGGATAGTCCCTTCATTTCCTCCCATCTTCTTTAATTTCAAAAATCTTCTCCCTCCTTTTGAAAACTCTTCTTGTTTCTAAACTAGAACCACTTTCATAATAAACTTGAACTTAGGTCCATGCATTTTCAAAATATTTTCATAAATAAACTTCAATCAACTTAACAATACCTTGATATTTTTGTTAGAAGACTAAAAGTCAATCAATATCATTCAAACCATTTTGCCACTTTGGCTTTTGTCTTTAAAACTTTTCTTAAAATATTGGACTCTTGTCAATCCTTGTAGTGATGCAAAAAACTATACTTCTATAATATATAGTGAAGAGATATATTTTCCACTTGGGTGTTGAGTGAGGCATTGTTGATTTTAAAATCCAAGTCATATCCTCCACTTTAAGATGGTGCAAATTCTCCTTTCTCATGATTGTGGGTAGTAAGTATGTTTTCCACACGGACAATGACGATGATGTCTTATCTCATAAAATTAACCAACACACTTGGTTAAATTTTTTTAAAGAGGAAATACGTGTACCCTGATCCCCTATTGCACGAAAGGTAGTACGTAGGTACTAAAGGTTCGCAACTGCGGCGGGTGCAAAAATCATAAAAAATATATTTCTCTTCTCACCTCCGCCATCTATTTTTATACAACATTTTATAGCCAAAATATACAGATTTTACAAAGAGGTTTCGGCGGAGTACCGTAGATGTTTAAGGTGCTAATACCTTCACTTTGCATAATCAACCCCCTTACCTTGAATCTTTCCCCCTCTTTTTGGTTATTCGCTCTTTTCCCATTCCTTTGGAAACAATAAAGTGTGGTGGCAATTTTTATTTTAATTTATGCGAGTCAAGTCAATCTAATGACTTAGTCTTAAACATTTCTACCGCTACACTTACCATTGATTTGATAAGAAGACCTATCATTGGATATGAAGGGACAAGCGCGTCTCATCGTATAGTCATATAAGACAACATTATAGGATGCCTTAGCAATTTGTTGTAAGGGTCTAAGATCTTTTACCGAAGGCATCATCGAAGGGTCTTTGAGGGACTACGATCTTGTATTCAAGGGTCTTTGCTATAATATCCCACGTTTGAGGGACATGACTATTTTATTTGAAGGAAACAAGTCTGGGTTACCCTAGAAGTGCAAGTGTGTAAAGTGTTTGTTTTCATGCATTTTTATCTTGAATTAGGGTTGTCTACTTGTTCATTTCATGTCTTTCTATATAAAGCCTAATTACTAGCATTTATATTGAAAGTGGTAAATTGCGGAAATGTAAAGTCCTACGCTATTACATCATTTGGAGATGGGGGTACAAATTTACAAACAGGGACATAAAAGCAAATAAAATATAATATTACTATTACAACCATATTGAATGAATAAATAATGTAAAAGAAATATAAATATAATGTACAAAGAATAAAATCATATGAAAGAAACAAAAAATGTTTTTGTTATGAAGAAAAAGTTTTGACCTAATTAACTAAAAGAAAATAAATTAATTAAACTAAGAAAATTAAACTTAAGTTAATTAAGAAAATTAATTTGATTGAAGAAACAAGTTTAGGATTTTTGTGAAAAGGTTTTAATTAAATTAAATTAGTATATATAAAAAATAAATAAAAATAATTAATTAAAAGCCCTAAATTCTAAATTAATTTTAAGTGAAAGCAAATATAAACCTAAGTCTAAATATTAAATTAATTTTAAGCAAAGAAGTTGATTTTAATAAGAAAATGTTTTTTTTTTGGTCTTTTTTTAGTTTAGAAAAAGAAATAAAATATGTATACATATTAATATTAAATAAAATATTTTTTGGATTTTTTTATATGAAAATAATAATAATAATAATATTAATAAGAATATAAGTAAAGAAAAATAAAAATGAAATAAAATATAAAAATGAAGTCAGGGGGTGAAAAGCTTAATTGAGGTGTTTTGTAGTAAAACAATCTTGGTTTGGGCCCAGGGCCTGTTTTTGTTAGTCAGAATAATAATATTAAAAAAGAACAGTTGGGCCTGCGTGATGGTCAATAAGCAGGGGGTGTGTGAGTAAGCTGGAAGTTGGGCCAGGATATGGTTTTTGGATTGGTTGTTACAGAAAGGTGAATGGGGGTGCAAAAATGGGGGGGGGGGGGGTGTGCGAGTGGAAAGGGATTGGACCCTGAGCTGGGCTTAACCAATTATGAAGAAGAAGAAAACAAAAACAATAATAAACTAACTCACTCCATTAATCAGAAATCACTCTCTCTCTCTCTCTCTCTCTCTCTCTCTCTCTCTTGTTTCTCAATTCTCTCTCGCTCTTTGTGGAATTCTCCCACCGGAGAAGAGAACCACGCCGCATCGGAAATCGCCTCACGACCGTGACGGCGGTGGCAGACTTTCGATCATAAATTTTTTTTACCTTATTTGTTTTGTTTTCCTCTTCTGAGTATTAATATACGATTGGTTTTTGCAGACATGGTATGGTTTTGTGTAGATCTAAACGGGAAAAGGACGAATCCTAATGGTTTTGATTCGGATTTGGAAGCTTGTTTTGGGTGAGATCTTTCATCTTCCTTTCTCTTTTTGATTCTGAAGGGTATGGTTTTGCGAAAATGATGTCAAAAATTAGGTTTTTCTATTTGTTTTGATACCTTTCTGTATCTTGAAGGTTTTGATGGTTGGTATGACTCTGTATAATTTTCTTTTTGTCTTCTCCTTTTATGAATGGTTGAAAACAATTTGAGGGGTTTTGGTTTGCGAAAATGATGAGAAATTTTAGGTTAGGGTTTGTGGCTCGGTTTTGTGCTTCTGTATATTTTTGTTTTTCTTTGTTTACAGAACAATGACAATTTTTTATTGTTATTGTTGTGCCCGTCCTTGCTTTTCTCTTTCTGTCTCCCTTTATTTTGTAAGCTATGGCTCTGTTTATACTATGGGCTTGCTTGCTCGTTTTGGCTTACCTCTGTAAAAGCTTTGAGACTGACTTGAAGGAACATGCCTTGTCACTTTGATTTTTGATACATCAATATTGTTGTACTTTGCTATGCTGACTTTGCTTGCTTTATGGTTGTACTTGCTTGCTTTAGGGCTGTACTTACTTACTGACTTTTGACTTTGTACAGACTTTGTACTTCGTTGCTTATTGTTCTATGCTTTGTATTGTTTACTTGGCTGACTTTGTGATTTTCTGCTATGAACCAAACACCTTTGTTTGTTTTGAGATTTGTAGCAAAGCTAAGCCTGTGATTGAATTCTGACTTTGATTGAAACAACAAATATGAGGCTTTTTGTTTGCGGTAAACATGATGTTAATTTTGATTTTTTTCCTTGATTTCTTCTCTATCTTTTATGAACTAAACTTTGTGATTTACAAAATATGTCTTTAGGCCAATGATAGGACAATGTTTGTTTGAGGCCTTTGTTGGGCTTGAATTCTGATTTGTGAATTCTGATTTCTTTGAATCTTTGTCTATTGGGCTGGAAATGTGATTCTGTTTTGCACCTCTTTGAATTTATTCATTGTGAACCAAGTTAAATTGTGATTTGAAATGATTTTAGGCCCATGATTAAATCCATTTTTGTACGAGGCTGTTTGGCACAAAAACACGTTTGAAAAACATCCTTTTTCTGATTCCATAAACCAACCCTAATGATGAGTTTTAAAATATTTTTCAATTCTTTGCTTATTTTCATGTTTATGTTTACTAACAAAACTTTTCTTTGTGTTTCATGTATTGATGTGTTGACACGAGCTTGGAAAGATGATGAAGACTTTGAAGCTGAAACCGAAACAATGGTCGTGGGAAACTCGAATTTTGAAGAAGAATCCTTTTTTATGTATCTTTTTTAGAACAAATAGGGGACTTTATGATTCAAATTTGTAAACTTGTAATAAATTTTGGTGAGTGGCATGTGAATTCAGGAATTCATTCCTGCATTATGCTTGAAAAAAATGAACACTTGGAATATTGTTGCATTCTTGTAATTAATGAAGTTTGAGGATTTGAGACCTTCTCTTTCTGCCATAGTGTTTTGAAATATTTGAAAGAATTTCTGTTGAAACATAAACCATTGAACTTAGCATTCACTCTTTCCCTTTGAACTTGAATTCAACTTATTATTTATTTCAAACGAACAAAACTTCCCTCTTTGGAATATGACTATCTTAGCAAATCGAACTAAAACAAATCACTTTTAATGAATACTCACAATAATGAATTTGCCATGATCCAAATCTTCAATCTCCATCAATAAATAACAATCTTCAAGATAACAACAAAAAGCCTTGCCGTCAACAAATCTCTTGGCATTTATATTTCAATTCAAACAAAGGTATCTTGATTTAACTAGTAGTTGATGCTTCGAAGAATCCTTCGATGAATGCCTCGTTTGAAACATGGAGATGAGAGTGACCATGAGAATCTTTAGCCCACTGAATCTTAGTTGATAATTGAAAGTCATTCGAACAAGACTTAGGAGAACAATGCTTCAAAGACTTTACAAAGGATGACGTCACCCACTTCAATAATAAAACCCATGCGCCAGAGCTAATAGATTATGACTCATCCCAAAATACTTGCAAGTTCTGAATCCTTTGATGAAACAAAGAATCAGCTTGAGATGTTACGAGGCCTGAGAAGCCTTGGTAGCCTAAGATGATTGAAAATCCTAGGAGTACGGTGGGACATTTTTTGACTGAAAGAAGAGGACAAATTTTGAGGTACAACATTATGGTATGCACAAGACTCGATATTATTCATGTTGTTGGTGTTGTTAATCAGTTTCTCTCTAATCCTGGTAAAGATCATTGACAAGTAGTGAAATGGATTCTCAAATATCTTAGAGGTATTTTCAGAATGTGCTTATGCTTTGGGAGAGGTGGTCACGTGTTAGATGGCTACACAAATGCATATATGATTGTGGATATTGATTCTAGAAATTTTATTTCTAGATATATGATGACTTTTGGAGGGGGAACGAAGTCTTGACTAACAATGTTACAAAAGTGTGTTGCTTTATCTATTGTCAAGGTTGAGTATATTACAACAACCGAAGCATCTAAAGAACTTATGTAGATGAAGAAATTTCTACTAGAGTTGGGTGTTGAGAAAGAAAAATTTATGTTGTCTGTGACAGTCAAGTTCAATTCATCTTGGTGAGAATCTGACGTTTTATTTCAGATCAAAGCACATTGATCAGGTACAGTATCATTAGATACGAGATGTATTGGAGATAAAGTTGTTTTCACTTGAGAAGAATCCATACTGACGATAATGATTTAGATATGATGACAAAGATTTTCTCTATAACAAAGATGATGAACTGAAGAAAGAAGACGGACATGGTGGAGTAATTATTTTCCACTTGAGTCGTGAGAGAGAAATTTATAAGATGAATTAACTCTCAATGTGGGTTCCATCATTTATTTATAAAAAAAGAAAAAAAGAAATTTTTTTGTTTTGAATTGTTTCATTTGGGCCAAACTAAATTAACATGTACAAAAATTTAGAATTATATAAATATTTGTATTTCTATAAAGTCTATTTTAGAAAATTTGAATTTCAAAATTTCAAAATTTCAAAATTTCAAAATTCAAAAGAATTTTGATGGAAAGAACTATAAGGCAACATTTTTCATGTCATTAACAGTTTTCTTATGTGAAATGATTCCTGATGCATCTGTTTTAGGAAAATTAAAGCTCTTATTGCTGAACTGATTCTTGTGATTATGTGGACTTTGATTTTCCTTCAAAGTACTCAAGGCCCCTTTTCACTCAATGCAAAGCTTGCTTACATTGGTCTAACTGGCGGAATCCATACAATAGATTAAGGTTTCTCCTCTATCTCATATTATAAGCAAATTTCACTTTTATAAATTTATTAAATAATTAACGTATCTGATCTATATATAAATCAAATATATTAATTATTCAATAAATTTATAAAAGTGAAATTTGTTTATAATATAAAATGGATATAATACATTTGTTTGGTTCAATATTCATTCTAAGAGAAATTTTAGATCATAAAATTACAGTGAAAAGAAACAAAATCTCCGTACACCATTGCTCAATGTTGATTACTGTTTTACTTATTGAATAGAAAGTTACTATGGTTCAACATTGTTTAATATTATCAAATTAATTTGCTTTATCATTGGTAATCATGAGGTGAAATTATAAATTAAAATTGCATGAAAATTGTTCTTGAGGGATTATAGCCAGTTTTTGTAATTAAATTTTATTTGAATATAATTAGAATGTATTAGTAACAAACAAAGTATGAGTCAGTTAGTCAGTTAATTGGTTTAACAATATCCAAACACATTTTCTAACTAACTAACTAACTTTTTGCTTCCTTTTCATATTCATATTTCATTCATATATATTTAGATATCATGACTTGAAAATTCTCACAATTACATTCTCATCATTCCATATTCATTCAACACACGGTTACTTTCTTTCTTCACTCATTCACTCCCACAGAATCGAGAGTTCTCCATAAGGCAAGTGCTACTGCAAACTTCATCATCTTGAGTTCTTCTCAGTTCTAACTACATATTTATCATGAACAACTCACATTCTTTTATTTCTTTACACAGAAGAAGAAGAAGAAAGAAACTAAATTCTCAGTCTCACATTGAGCAAGGTTAGCTCTATTTCAAAATATTATGAAATTGTGCTATTTCAAATTATATATCTTTCTTGTATAGAAAAGGAGATAATGATTTTCTTGTTATATATGTAACAGATCGAAGTGGTACAATTAATATAATTAATTCAATTGATATATCATCAATTGTGTAGAAAGATGGTTGGTATAACTGATGACAAAGGTAAACAAGTAATGTTATGTGATAGTGAAGATAGTGAAGATGATGATTTTCCACCAACCACCGATGAAAGAATCATAAGAGCACTTGTTGTGCACCATGATGATCACATTGTAAAGACTCATGAAGTTATGTTGAATACACTTGATGTGGAAACTCATTCAGTGAAAACTAGCCAAGAAGCTATGAAATTAATTTGTGTTGAGGAAGTCTACGATTTAATTCTCCTTGCTAGGTATTTACCTATCATTGATGGAGTTCAGGTAACTAAATTTGTCTCTATATATTAATTTCTTGCGGCATATGCATAATAGATACTGATAATGAGATTCATTCATGTGTTTTATGCAGATGACGAAGATGCTGCGAGACATGGAGTATCCAACAACGATTGTTGGCGTGACGCGCCTCCTTACAGAATCACAGCGGGAAGATTTTTTTAGTGCAGGGCTAGATGGTTGCTTTGATAACGAGAGACCCTTGACAGATAAAACGCTTGCAGTCATTGTTGAAAGTATTCCCCGTCGCCAAACCTGGAAGAAAAGAAATATTTATAGTACAATTTACCAATCTTTTTGACGTCCTAGTGTTCCTTCTGCATGGCCTTTTCAGGATGATCCATTCATGTTGTACAAAAATAAGCACTTGGTTGGGGTCCTTTTATCTTTTAAGTTTTCTCTGTTCAACTTTCCTACAGTTGTAATTAACTTTGAAATAATTGGTTGTGAGTATTGTTGGCTGTGATTTGTATGTTACTTGACAGTATAGTATATTCTCATCTAATTATATGGTTTCTGTTAATGATGAATGAGGAGACTATACAAATTGTTATATTAATTATTTCTAAAATCTGATACTTATAAATGTATTTTTAGGCTTTGCCACAACCTTAATCTTTTGACATGAAAAATATGAAGTTTTGGAAACTTGAAGTGCAGTGGTTAAAGAGCACCTAAAGATATGTATTATTATTGCCATAATTTAGACCAAAATTTTTAAGGGATGAAAACAGTTGATATCTGACTTACTTATTTCTATATATTTTAAAATAGAGAAAATTTTAAGAGTAACATGAGAATCAAGACTAACATGACAATTCAGCCGGTCATGATTAAGATCACCATGGAGGAGATGACAACAATGGCCTTGGAAATATTAGAAATAGTGAAAAGAGAAAGTCGTTAGGGTTTCCATTAGGATTACAATATAATATAAGGTTTACTAAGTTAATAATATTTTTAATTTAATTATAATAAAAGTTGATTGTATATTATCTAACATATTCTCTCAAATTTACTATGTATGAAGCATTGAGAGTTTGTCAATCAAGAAACAAAAATGTTTGATGGAATGAGTTTTTGTCAACAACTCAACAATATGTGATCTGGAAGAAACAAATAGCAAAGTAATGGTGTCATAATGAAAGTAATGACGAGTGAGATGACAATCAATCTTAATGTGTTTTGCGTGTTCCTGAAAATTGAGTTATGGGCAATTTGAATGACACTCTTATTATCACAATACATAGGAGTCGATCTAGAAAGAGAGACACCCATATCAGAGTGAAATCAATGCTGCTAAACTATTTTAGCACAGTGGTTGAAGCCATTGCACAATACTATGCTTCTATAGAAGAGCAAGAGATATCTTTTTTTTACTCTTTCAAGAGATGAGAGAGTCTTAAAAAAAGATATAAAAATCTGATAGACTTACGATCATTAGGATCACCAACCTAATCAGCATCAGAGTAAGCACACAATTCTAAGGAAGAGGTTGACGGGAATAAGAGACTCTGAAATTGCGTTCCTCGGAGATAACTGAGAATACGAAGTACACCTGCCCACTATATCATAGTAGGAGAAACCACAAAGTGACTCACAACATGCATTGTATAACCAATATCATGTCTAGTAATAGTAAGGTACACCAAACTTCATACCAAAGTACGATACACGATGAGATTTGGTAGAATAACTCCATCAAAAGAAGTATATTTAACATTTAGCTCAAGACGGCTATTTGTTGCCCAAGTATCAGATAAACGAGCTTGTTCAAGAATGTTTGAAATGTACTTGGATTGAGATATAAGATATCCTCTAGGGAGTAAGCAACTTCAATCCCTAAAAAATAACTTAGAAGGCCTAAATCCTTCATCTCAAACTGCTTATATAACTCTAACTTCAACTTATTAATCCCATAATCCTCACTTGTAATAATCATATCATCAACATACAAGAAAAGTATAATACGACCATAAGAAGTGAACCTGACAAATAAAACAGAGTCATGATCACTAGGGTGAAATCTAAGAGATGTAATTACAGTAGAAAACTTCTCAAACCAAGCTTGTGAGGCTTATTTCAAACCATATATGGCTTTATTTAACTTACACACTTCCCCTTGATTATGAGAAACACTTTGAGAAGGAATCATATAAATTTCCTCATGAAGATTTCCATTCAAAAATGCATTTTTTGCATCAATTTGAGAAATATACCATTGAAGAATAAATGCAACATGAATAAGGGTATGAATATGGGTTATCTTGGCCACAAGAGCAAAAGTTTCTTCATAATTCATACCATATTGTTGAGAAAATTCCTTAGCAACAAGACATGATTTATATCGCTCAACTATCCCATCCGATTTGGTTTTGATCTTGTATACCCAATGAGACCCAATAACACATTTTCTTAGTGGAAGAGGTACTGAGTCCCAAGTATTTATCTTGTGCAAGGAAGAAAGTTCCTCTGTCATAACATGTTGTCAAAAAGGATCAAGTATGGCTTCTTTATAAGAATGGCTCAGGCGAATTATGAATAAAGGTTAGAAAATAACAAAAGAAGTAGAATAAGTAGAATAAGTAGAATAAACAAAATCATGAAATTTAGTAGAATTACAATCACGAAAAAGATGATGGAGAGGAGGAGAGGAAGGAGGAGGTGGTAGTGTTGTTGTAGGTGAAGTAGGATCAACAACTGCAAGAAATTGTTGGAACTGTGGGGACAAAAGAGACATATGTATCTGGAGTAACAACAATATCAACCTTGTAGTTCTCAATATTACAATCACTAGAAATATCATCATCAAAGGAAAATGATCAATCACTACTACGTAAAAACACATTGAACCTCACATGCAAAGGGGTTTTAAACCTCGGTTAAATAGGCGAGGTAACAAACAATGTCATGAAAACTTGCCACTTTACCCATCGGTTACTCAAAAACCAAGGAGATAGATGAAAATGTCATCAGTTCGAACCCCAACAACAACCGTTTTATATTTTCAAAACCAGCGTCACATACCTCTCAGATTCTGTTCAAAAAGCGGGGGGAAAGATATATTTAAAAAAACAAATTACATTGTTTACACATAATATTAAATTACATTGTTTACATATAAATTTAAATACAAACATCTGATTCATCATTGTCACTGTTATTCTTGGAGAAGAATAAATCTGGATCCAATTTCTGAAATAACATAAAAAAAGTTGGATACATGACATAAAATTCTGTTCCAGATTGTAAGTTCTCTAGTTTTAAGGATTGTCATTAATTTTTATAAAACAAATAATACAATAATATGTTAGATAGGATGTATTAACTTGCTAACAGGAACAGGTTGAGCAAGAAGTCCTATCTTATGTTAGGACATGTTGAGTTGAAGAGTTTCAACACCTGGAACAACATGACGAATAAAATGTCTTATGAAGGAGCATACAACATCGCGCCTGAGCTGAAGTGGATAGTTAGATTTTGTTATGATTTAATTGATGTAGAATATTATGGAAAATATTATGAAACATTATAGAATGCTGATTTAAAGGTCAATAAGAATCAATCAGAATATTAAAGAATATAAAGTTTCTAAATTTGGAGATATTTAGGAAGATTTGATTGAAGACCTTGTTTGTAGTAGAAGTTACTGTTGTTTGTAACAACAAAAAAGCTATTATTTAAGGGTCCAAATCTAGTTGGATATTGTAACACCCCAATTCTACCCGACAATTATATAAGATCAGAGTTGCAAAATTTACAACTTAACAATTCAAGATGCTATAATATCAAATTAAAACAACAACATTCATTACATATACATAACACATTACACTTGGATGAACCAACAGAAACATAAATTAATCCTTTGAAACCAACAACTTTCATAGCTACGCAGCAGAAATCATAATATCCAACTTAAAAGGAAATAACATCTTGTCCAACTGGAAACAACTTTAAAAACAATATAGTACTTAGTAAATCAATTTAAAATTCAGCAACGAAAGTAATAACAACAATAAAGCAACAAGCGTTCATCCCCCTGAGTGTTACGTATTAGAATGATATCACCGACTCGAACTACTGAAGGTAGACAATCTTCACTCTGGGTTACCTGTATGTTACCGACATATGGCAACACTCAAACAGACGGGGTGAGATATCAAACAATATAATCGAATGTATGATAAATAATATATTAGAACTAGATCATACAAAATCACCACTTCATAGCTTTTAAACGAAATCCATTACAACCAAGTCATCAACATAATATCACAACTAATTCATCATTACAACAACTCAAGATGCAACATAGAATGTGAATCATTACGATGCAAATGCATGTGGTACCAATCAGAGCAAAAGTCCCAACTTAATAATCTTGCCAACTAACAGAGGCAACAACAAGGCATAAGCCTTCAACTTTATATTTGCCAATTCAGGCCAACTTGATAGGATATGTATGTGACAACATGATTAAAAACAACAACAACAATAGCAACATATAACAACATTGGCATAAGCATACAATTCAATAATTGTCAATTGTAGAGGCAATACAACATGAATCATCACCACCTATAACTTCAACGATTAAAAGCAACAATATCACAACAACTTATATACATACCGATACTATTATCAACAAAGTCTTATTAATTTAATTCCACTGAAATATTCCATTGACCATTTGTTTTCTTTAGCTGAATCAATGAAGCTATTATTTTCTGACACTAATTTATTTGTATTGCTATTTTAAATTATAGAGGTTTTGTTGTTATTACTAGCCTACTACTACTGTTAAGGTCATCCTGTTAAATACTTACTAACTATATAATCCAGTCCAATTATCTAGTTCACTACTCTTCTATATAAACCAGTTCTACCATTTTTGTATTTAATCTCTGCTATTAACCAATTAATAGGATAAGGTAACCGACACATAGGAACATAGCAGGCAAAAGAAAACTGAATACATACATTTAAGGTGTGCCCCTCGTCACCCAAGTGTGCCCCCGGCACAAACTAAAACAACCATGTTGCTCGCCATGAAGTTGTGTCGCTCGGCACACTCCTCTCCATACCATGCCGTCTGGCACGCTCGTGTTCCCCTTGACACATCCCTTCACCTTATGTCATCCGACACAACACTTGTGCCCCTCGGCACAGGATGTTTCTCACGCAGCTTCTTCACAGACTTACTAATTCAAAAATAGAATTTTCCAATCTTCCTTTGGTTAACATTATATTCACAACAACATGACACAACACATTATTACATCGACATGGAAACTTAACATCAATTATAGATAAAATCTAACACAGACTGTTAATATCAACAATGTTTCATATCAATGCAACATCAATTCAGGAATACAGAAACACCGTTATACGTACAACAATTACACCAACCAAATTCCTACATACTATTCTTCATAATTCCTATTATAGAGTCAGAACCCCACACTTACCTTAGATTGAAGGTGACTCTATAATTTCCGATCGAACCTAACTTTGCCTCTTTTCCTTTTCCTCTTCTATGTAACTCCTCACGTACTGCTTTAAGACTTTTCTCCTCCTTTCTAATTAACCAAATTTCTTATTATTATAACTAAACCTAATAATAATATTATTATACCTAATGGGATCAACTTACACACCCCACCTATTACTACTTCTAACCATCAAAATAGGTCCAACTAATATTTTACTAATATTCTATACTTTCTAATATTATTTATTAATACTATTAATCAACTTAATTTAATCAACTTAATTTAATCAACTAGTTTAACCGACTAATAATAACACCACAACTTATGTCAACAACTCACAACATAATACAACATTTCAACAAATAATCCAAAAATAATTTAATTAAATGATTAATTAAATAAACAGGTGTTACAACTCTCTTCCACTTAGAATATTTTCGTCCTCAAAAATTTACTTTGTGCAAACAACTCAAGATAGGAGTCCCGCATCTTGCTCTCCAACTCCCACTTCATGCCTTCTCTGGCAGCTCCTAACCAAAATACTTTCACCAGAGGAATCTCCCTGCCTCTTAGAGTCTTCATTTCACGATCCGCGATCCGTACAGGCATCATCTCCACAGTAAGATTATCCTGTACTTGAACATCATCCATATGAATCACATAAGATGGATCTGAAATATACTTCCGGAGTTATGACACATGAAACACATCATGAAAATTTGAAAGATTAGGCGGTAAAACCACTCTTTAAGACACATTCTCAACTCTGTCTGAAATCTGATACGGACCAATAAAACGAGGAGTGGGCTTCTTAGACTTCAATGCTTTCCCAACACCGGTCACAGGTGTAACTCTCAAAAACACATGGTCACCTGCTTGAAATTCTAAATCTTTCCTTCTTCTGTCATGATAAATCTTCTATCTACTTTGGGAAGCTTCCATCTTATCTCGAATTAGCTTCACCTTCTCGGTAGTCTCTTGAACAATTTCAGGTCCAAGCACTATACTTCCTCCAGATTCATGCCAACATAAAGGAGTTCTACATCTCCGACCATACAACACTTCAAAAGGTGCCATTCCAATACTAGAATGGTAACTATTATTATAAGTGAACTCTATCAATGGAAGATAAGTGTCCCATAAACCTCCCTGCTCAAGAACACATACTCTCAACAAATCTTCCAAAGACTGAATAGTCCTTTCAGTTTGACCATCCATCTGAGGGTGATACGCCGAACTCAACCTCAACTTAGAACCCAACGCCTCTTGAAAACTCTTCCAAAAATCTGAAGTAAACCTCAGATCTCTATCTGACACAATACACAAAGGAATACCATGCATTTTCACAATTACACTAGTGTAAATCTCCACCAACTTTGACACTGGAAAGCTAATGTTAATAGGAATAAAATGAGCCGACTTTGTAAGTCTATCAACAATCATCCAAATCAAATCATGTCCTCTTGAAGTACTAGGTAACCCCGTCACAAAGTCCATCGAAATGCTATCCCATTTCCATTTTGGGACTTCTAACGGTTGCATCAACCCTACAGGCTTCTGATGTTCAACTTTCGACTTCTGACAAGTTAAACATGCATACACAAACCGAGCCACATCATTCTTCATTCCCGACCATGAAAACAAATTCTTCAAATCTTGATACAGGGTATGGTTATGAAAGGTCATGATACATGGTATGGTTATGAAAGGACAACATCCAGATGTGTCCTTAAAGAAGTAAGAGTTTTTGGAAGTAAAGGAGTGAGAATATCTGACTCTGGTTTGACTCTAATGAGAGGGTCAAGGTTCAGCATATGCAGAAAATGCTGAAGTCTTTCAACTAGTGTTCAAGTTTTCATCATCAACCGGAGCATTGGTTATCCATGACAGGGAGAGTCATGTATTTATCTGTGGATTATTGCTGCAATGGTACAAATTTTGTTAGAGTGTTGTTCAAAGCTTGTGGAGATCTTATGCCTCTTATGAGGATGTCATTTCAGACAACATGTTGCAACATAATGAAATTATTGGTGATATTGACAAGGCATGATTGGTCTTAGCCATGTGAAGCTGGTGGATCAGAAGTTCACATATCTCTTTGGTGATTAATGGTTATGCCTGAGAGAATTTATTTTTCTCTTAAAATGTTAAAAGGACTCTTCAGGTCTTTATTATTAAGAGATTTCACAAATGTGATGTTTTGATGTCTTGGTGTGTGTCACTAAGTCTAAGTGAAAGGAGAACACTTAGAATCCAGTGGAAGATAACATGGATGAATATGTTTTGGTCAATGTGCAATCAGGATAAGACAATGTCTGACTGGATGTCGGGACATTATTCAAGACATGTTTCCTGTATGACTAACAAAGAAGTTTTTAGGGACGGTTTGATAAAACACGTGTCAATAAGCGTGTTTGACTGTGCATAAGCATTTATTGGGACTTGTTTTACTGAGAAGAAATAATCCACAGCTGTTAAGATGTTCAATGCTATTTTTGGATGGTGCACATTGATTTTGGTGGAAGTTTCTCCTCAACTAACATTTCCTTTTGACTAAGATTATTTCTACATTCAAGGATCGTTATTTCCTAAGTAAACTGACCAGTTATTTATAGAGGGTTCTCCTTTCCTCTTTCACCCCGTAAGGATTTATTGTGTCCATAATTTATATGGCTTTTGTTCGGGTTTGGGTGATCTGTGCTTGGGTCTAGTTTTTTGAAGGCCTCCTTTCCCAATTTTTGGCTAAAAAGGGGGAGAAAGGGTTAGCTCAAATGTTGAAGC
Organism: Vicia faba; assembly: GCA_948472305.1. Taxonomy (NCBI): domain Eukaryota; kingdom Viridiplantae; phylum Streptophyta; class Magnoliopsida; order Fabales; family Fabaceae; genus Vicia; species Vicia faba. Next base: position 899,311,358 of record OX451740.1, read on the forward strand.
CATAGATGTTTCTTACAGTTGCTAGACACAAATGTCAGATAAGATGTTTGATCCTACTTCTGTGTCCTATTTTTTGACCTGTGATCCGAGTTATGAACACAGTTATGACCTGTGTTCTGATTTATCTAGGGTATTGGTTAGATACTTCTTAAGGTTCCTCTTATGCAACAGATTGCCTAGTGGTTGCTTCATGGTCCTTATTTTCCACCAGTTGAAAGAAAGATCTATTAATTTGTGATAAAAATAGATTCCTTGGTTTAGGGGGAGTATAGACCTATCATCTTCCTCGTCTGGATTGGTTGCATCAAATATCTTCAGGAATTTCCTTCCTTTTATCTTGAGGTTGTTATTCTTTGATGTCGGAGTTGGTACTGCAACGAAGTTCATTCAAAATGCTGGAAAGTAGATGTCAAACAAAGATGTCCCAACATCTTTACTGAAGATTGACTCCATGTTGTTGTGCTGCCGTGACCAGTAGTTCTGAGGACTACTGTTGGTGAATGGTTTTTTATTGTTTTAATTTGGTTGTAATATTTATTTATTTATTTTAGCCAAAATTTTTCAAAGGGGGAGATTGTAAGTTCTCTAGTTTTAAAGATTGGCATTAATTTTTGTAAAACAAATAAAACAATAATATGTTAGATAGGATGTATTAACTTGCTAATAGGAACAGGTTGAGAAATAAGTCGTATCTTATGTTAGGACATGTTAAGTTGAAGAGTTTCAACACCTGGAACAACTTGTCGGATAAGATGTCCTATAAAGGAGCATACGACACGACTCCTGAGCTGAAATGGACATCTAGATTCTGTTATGATTTAATTGATGCAGATTATTATGGGAAATATTATGCAATATTATAGGGTGCTGATTTAAAGGTTAAGAAGTTGTTTGTAGATAATTTAGGAATATTTGATTGAAGACCTTGTTTGTAGCAGAAGTTATTGCTGCTTGTAACAGCCAAAAAGCTGTTATTTAAGGGCCCAAATCCAGTTAGGTATATGTTATAAATAGAAGTGTTCGTAACATAGGAAAAGAACGGGTCCAATATGTAGAAGTCCAGGGCTTTGTCTTTTTTCCACTCTCTAGGAGAGTTGGTGTAAGTGAACCACTCAGGTTGTGAGGTGGTCACTGTTGATCTCACTCAGAAGCTGTAAAGTAATGAGTTGAGTATTATTCTCAGAGGAGGCTTTGAAGAAACTCCATGTTGTGGTCTTAGTCAAGAGTCTTGGCTAGTGGTTATCATGGAAGTGTGTCTTCCTGTTTGTTTAGAATTGTTGTTGATCCAATCGTTGTCTGTGATTGAAGAGGGATTGAGGAGGGCTTCAAATCTAGGTGAGTCTTAGATAGAAATCTAGGAATGGTAGTGATTAAGTGATTAGGTCGTAAACTAGAGATTTTCTATAGGGTCTATAAATTGATACTATCATAGTGGATTTGTCCCTGGCTTGGTATGCCCCCAGAGCAGGAAGGTAATTCTGAAATGGGTTAACAATTTTGTGTGTTGTTTATGCTTTTCAGTACTTTTTTTTATTGTTAATACCTTTCATGTTTGTTTATGTTTAATTAGATGTCTCGACATCCTTATAGGACATTTGAATTTTGTCATACCAGAATTTCACAATTAAAAGATAAGATATTTCATAAGAACACCAACATAGATCAAACTTTTTCTTCACTTGCAATCCATTCTAGAGACAAATGTTACATGTGCACCCATTGCTTCTTTAATGGAAAATTGTGGTGGTCTTTGCGTTCTTATTGGATGTAGAGGGTTTTATAAGATACTGTCCAATATATAGAGTGGTGGTGTAACACCCTCTTAACCCTGCAGACATAATATAGCATAATCACAATAAACTAACATGCATATCTCAAGAGGGTATCACATGTATTTTAAAACCAACACAATTACATCGGTCATGCCCATAACACGCATTTAAAATCATGTTCCATACATTAACACATATGCATCTCACAGCGGAATAATTATTTTTCGTAATGATAATAATGATTGAAATCCCATAAAAATAATAATATCATAAAATGTTAGGCACTAAAGGCCACTCATCACACAATCTCAATACATCATAAATAAATGAGAGTATCATAAACATCTCTCAAAATAAACATGAGTTCAAACATTCCCCGTGTTATATAGACTAGAGCATGACTCACTACCTAGATAAGCGTATAAATAAGAAACTATCTCCTCCGACTAATCCTTGTGAGAAGAACCACTATCTTCGATACCTGAGTGATGTCATATAAAACATCATTCCAACATAAGGGTGAGAATTAATATCATTATGGAAATATATAATAATATGTAATGCAACACATACAAACAACAATTGAATTCATCATACTTTACATATTTTCATATACTACATTGCTCAATAATTCACGATTCAAAGATAATCAATCACAATTAACACAAATGTAACATTCACATCAATATCACATATTGAACACCAAATCAACATTTCACATCGACACATGTGACTTAAATGCAACTCAATGTAATATGCATGTGGTACCAATTATTATCCTTACCTGTATCATCGGGTCCACATCTCTAAGACATATAACCACCAAAAATCCCATCTCTCAAGCTTTCAAATCACATCTCCAAGTTTGGGACAAGCCACTAACTCTCGCAAAAGCTAGAAAATATTGCCTCGTGAAAACTCATGATGCATGTGCAATTTCAACATATATATATATATATATATATATATATATATATATATATATATATATATATATATATATATATATATATATATATATATATATATATATATATATATATATATATATATATATGCAATTAAGACCATCTCCATATCTTAATCATACAAGCATATTTCACATAATTCAACACATTTAAATTATCTTCACCAAATTGCACAACATACATACATCATGTCAACATTCGCATACAATGCATTCTCATAGCATTAATCATATTAACACATCATCATTACCAAAGCCCAACTAGTAATAATTCTATTTCTACACCTACTAACACAAAACACATATAACACATATATGCATTTATGTCAAATAATTCATATATTCACATAAACACACAATTTAATTAATTATTATATCACATAATAATTCATAAAATAAATAGCTAATAAAATAACTAGTAAATAAAATTGGGGTGTTACTACTCTCCCCCACTATATTTTCGTCCTCGAAAATTACCTCAAACAAACAACTCAGGATAAGACTCCCTCATCTGACTCTCGATTTCCCAAGTCACGTTTCCACCTGCCGGTCATCCCCAAGCTACCTTCACTAAGACAATATCTTTACCACAAATTTGTTTCAACTCTCGATCCTCTATCCGCATAGATGATGTTTCCACAATCATGTTATCTCTCACCTGCACATCATCTAATTGGACCACATGAGGCAGATCCACAATGTATCTCCTCAACTGAAACACGTGAAACACATCATAAAGATTAGCCAACGACGGTGGAAAAGCAATCTTATAAGCCAGTTAACCTACTTTCTCGAAAATATGATAAGGACCAATAAAACACGACGTCAACTTACACGACTTCAATGCTCGACCGACACCCATTACCGGAGTGACTTTAAGAAACACATGATCTCCATTCTTAAACTCAAGTGCTTTCCTCCTCTTATCATGACAAATCTTATGACGACTCTGATAAGCCTTCATCTTCTCTTGAATCATCCTAACCTTATATGTAATCTTCTGGACTATCTCAAGTCCAACCACAATACTCACTCTCGATTCATACCAAAACAAAGGCATCTTACACCTTCTACCATACAAAGCCTCAAACGGTGCCATTCCAATACTCGAATAAAAATTGTTATTATAAGTAAAATCAATTAAAGGCAAGTAACTATCCTAAGCACCCCTTTGGTCCAATAGACAATCTCTCAAAAGATCCTCAAGTGACTAAATCGTCACCTCAGTATGTCCATCAGTTTACGGATGATAAGCAGAACTCAAACACAACTTCGTACCCAAAGCATTATGGAAACCTTCCAAATATCTAAAAGTAAATATTGTATCCCTATCTGATTCAATGTTATACAAAATACCATGCAAACTGGAAATCCTCTCAATGTACCACTTTGCAAGCCTCTCCATCAGATAATCCATTCTCATCGGAATAAAGTGAGCAGATTTCTTCAACCTGTCCATAATAACCCAAAATAGATTCATAATTACTTGGTGTTCTAGGTAAACCAGAAACAGAATCCATGGGAGTACTATCCCATTTTCATTCAGGAATAGATAAGGGTTTCCACAAACCAGACGACTTCTGATGCTCAATCTCTGACTTCTGACAAGTCAAACAAGAATAGATAAATTCCACAATCTCTTTCTTCATACATACCCACCAAAACAATTTCCTCAAATCTTGGTACATCTTAATAGCTCCAGGATGAATACTCAATCCACTTTGACGCCCTTCCTCAAGAATCCTCTTCTTCAAATTAGCTATATTCGGAACACAAACTCTATCACGACATCTCATGATACCACTCTCACCAATCTGAAAATCAACACCTCGACCTTGATTGATCAACGTCAACTTATCCACCAAAAACAAATCTTATTTCGGACCTTCTCGAATCTTATCGAGAATTCCAATAGTAAGCTTCAAAATACCAAGCTTAACTCCAGAAAAAGTCTCTTCACAAATCAAACTCATATCTCGAAATTGCTTAAGTAATTCCAACTCTCGCACCATCAACATCAACATATGAAAAAACTTCCTACTTAATGCACAACCACAACATCCGCCTTACCAGGATGGTAATTCAAACCAAAATCATAATCCTTCGAGAATTCCAACCATCTTCTTTGCCTTATATTCAACTCTTTCTGATCAAACAGATATTTCAAACTCTTGTGATCACTAAATATATCAAATCTTGATCCAAACAAATAACGCCTTCAAAGTTTCCATACAAACACAATAACAGCTAAATGTAAATCATGAGTAAGATAATTCCTTTCATGCACTTTAAGTTTCCTTGAAGCATAAGCTACAACTTGTCAATTATGCATCAACACACGCTTAAACCCATCAATAAAGTGTCATAATACACAATAAACAGTTCTTCTAGATCAGGAAAAATCAAAATAAGAGTGGTTTTCAACCTTCTCTTAAGCTCTTGAAAACCACCTTCACATTGTGCAATCCAAATAAAAGCTTGACCCTTCCTAGTCAATTGCGTTAACGACAAAGCTAACTTGGAAAATTTTTCAATAAACCTCCGATAATAACCTGCTAAATCAAGAAAACTTCTAATATCGTAAACAAATTTTGTAGCTTCCCATTGAGACACAGCCTCAATCTTCAACGGATCAACAACAATTCCACCACTCGATATCACATGACCAAGGAAACTCACTTCCTTAAACCAAAACTCACACTTAGAAAACTTATCATACAATTGCTTCTCTTTCAACATAGATAACATATTCTTCAGATGCTTAACATGATCTTTTTTACTCTGAGAATATATCAAATATCATCAATGAACACAATAACAAACTTATCCAAATACTGATGAAAAATCATGTTCATGTATTTCATAAATACACTAGGTACATTGGTCACACCGAACGACATCACATAATACTCATAATGATTATACCTTATTCTAAAAGCAGTCTTCTAAATATCTTCAGCTTTCACACGAATCTGATGATACCCAGACCTTAAATCTATCTTACTAAAAACACAAGCACCAACCAACTGATCCATCAAATCATCAATCCTCTGAAGTGAATACTTATTCTTAATAGTCACCTTGTTGATTTGTCTATAATACACACATAACCTCATATAACCTTCTTTCTTCTTAACCAACAAAACAGGTGCATCCCACGATGACACAATAGGAAGAGTAAACCTCTTCTCAAGCAAATCCTAAAGTTGACTCTTCAACTCTTTCAATTCAGATGCTGGCATCCGATAAGGAACCATTGATATTGGACTAGTTTCAGAAACTAAGTCAATCATAAACTCCACTTCACACTCTGACGGTAAATCACTTACATCTTCAAGAAATTACTCAGGAAAATCACGAACTATTGGTAATTCACCAATCATCTGTTTCTCACCGATATCTAATGTTACCATCAAAGCCAACAACACAACACCATCTTGCATAGATTCATTCACTTGCTTGGCAGACATAAATAAATCTCTCTCAAAACCAGAATCAAGAAAAATAATTGTCTTATTAAAATAGTTGATATAAACATGATTGTATTCCAACCAGTTCATTCCAAGAATAACATCAACTTGATCTAACGGAAGACACACTAAATCAACTCCAAAGTATTTAAATACTCAACAGATAATTCAAACACACATATGAAATAGTCACTGAACCCATGGCAGGAGTGTCAATAACCATACTTCCATTCATAACAGATAACTAAAGATTCAATCTCTTAACACAATCTAAAGAAATGAAAGAATATGTCGCGCCAGTATCAATAATATCATCAAAGGTGTACTATTAATAAAGCATGTACCTCGGGTTAGTCTATCCTCATCAACAGTCTCAAAACCAGATAAAGAAAACACTTTCCCTTTACCTTGTTCCTTCTTCAGCTTGTCACACCTGGTATTAATGTGCCCTTTGCTTGCCATAGTTTTAGCAAGTCACACTCGTATCTCATCTGCACACATAAGATTTGTAACCTAGCTTGCCACACTTGAAACACTTTGCCTCAGTACTTGTACATTCAGAAACATGATGTTCTTCAACACCACACTTGTAACACTTAATCGTAGTAGAAGATCCTCCCCCACTTAGCTTCTTGTCATAACAAGCTTTATGTTTCCCCTTATCAGCATATCGCTTTCCTCTGAATTGGCCTTTTCCCCTCTTCTCACTCAAAGACTTATAGTGAGCAGCAATCTTCCTACTATCTTCATCATAAATCCTACTCTTGTTAACCAGTTCAGCAAATTGTGTGATCTGTTGATAATCCATGTCCTTCTTAATCTCAGGTATCAAGCCATTCACAAACTTAAGACACTTAGAGCTCTCAGCATTAGCAGTGTTGTAATGAGGACAATACTTAATCAAATCTTGAAACCATGCAGCATACTCTGCCATAGTTCCATTACCTTGCTTCAGCTCAAGAAATTTAACCTCTTTCTTCCGACGCACATCTTCCAGAAAATACTTCTCCAGAAATGTATCTCTGAAAATTGCCCAAGTAACTTCAATCCCATCTTCATCAAACCTTTTAACAGTGTTATTCCATCAATCCTCAACTTCCTTCTCAAGCATATGAGTACCAAATTGCACCCTCTGAGCATCCGTACAATTCATGACCTACAAGATCTTCTAAATTGTTTTCATCCATACTTGTACTTTGTCAGGTCCACGCGCTCCTTCAAAGATTGGAAAATTGTTCCTCTGGATCTTCCCCAAAGCACGTAATTCACCCTCTTCCCTATTGCAAGCATTGTCGTGCGGCTCTTTCCCAATCACACCGGACAACATTGCGAATGCCTCGACAATAGAATTGTCATTCTTTCCTTCAACCATCATCCTAGAATTCCAAATAACCAAACAACCAACAATCCTCATCAGACAAACTGAATCGATTGTGTCAAATACACACATCGAATACAAAAGGAAATAAACATATTAATAACCTGGCCAACTGGTCGACCTTGCTCTAATACCACTAATGTAACACTCCCTTAACCCCATAAACATAATATAGTATAATTTGAGTAAATTAACATGCATATCTTAAGAGAGAGTCACATGTATTTCAAAACCAACACAATTACATCGGTCATGCTCATAACACACATTTAAAATCATGTTCCATACATTAACACATATACATCTCACATTGGAATAATTCTTTTTCATAATGATAATAATGATTGAAATCTCATACTAACAATCATATCATAAAATGTTAGGCACTAAAGGTCACTTATCACATAATCTCAATACATCATAAATAAATGAGAGTATCATAAACATCTCTTAAAACAAACATGAGTTCAAACGTTCCTCGTGTTACATAGACCAGAGCATGACTCACTACCTAGATAAGCGGATATGTAAGAAACTACCTCCTTCGACAAATCCTCGTGAGAATCACCACTATCTTTGGTACCTGAGCAATGTCGTATAAAATATCATTCCAACAGAAGGGTGAGAATTCAAATCATTATGGAAATATATAATAATATGTAATGCAACACATAGAAACAACAATTGAATTCATCACACTTCACATATACACATATACCACATTTCTCAATAATTCATGATTCAAAGATAATCAGTCACAATTAACACAAATGTAACATTCACATCAATATCACATATTGCATACCAAATCAACATTTCACATCGACACATGTGACTCAAATGCAACATGCATGCAGTGCCAATTGTTATCCTTACCAGTATCACCGAGTCCACATCTCCAAGACAAATAACCACCAAAATAACAATCTCTCAAGATTTCAAACCACATCTCCAGGTTTGGGACAAGTCACTAAATCTCAAAAAAGCTAGCAAACATTTCCTTTTGACAACTCATGATGCATGTGAAATTTCAACATACATATGCAATTAAGACCATCTCCACATCTTAATCATACAAGCATATTTCACATAATTCAACACATTTGAATTATCTTCACTAAATTGTACAACATACATACATCATGTCAACATTCACATACAATTCATTTTCATAGCATTAATCATATCAGCACATTCTCATAAAATGTAGAAAACAAGTCCAATCCATGTTATCTTCAATCAACATCAATTTTCAACAATTACATGTAGTAAATCAAGTATCAAATTTCCATCGAAAAGTGCATCAAAACCAATCCAAAACACATAATTAAATTCCACAAAATTTATGATAATTCAGGATAAATCATATACATCCATGATCCAGAACAGTTTCGGAATATAATAATTTTGTGGATTCTAGACCGCGCTAAGCGGCCTTTACTGTGCTAAGCGCCCTTTACTGAACACAAAAAAAAAATCTGCAAAGATAACTTCTGCCTTCTACGAATTGGGTCACAAAAACCATCCCAATCAACCATTTTTCATCATTTAAATGTATTATAACTTATATCTAACATATAACATCAAATACAAACATCAAAATATGATTTCCAACATCTATGTCATGATTTCACATTCAAACCCTAACATGTCAAAATCTAGAAATTGAAGAACAAATCCCTAATCTCATGTTACTACCCATCGCATACCATTACACACATCCATATATCAAGGAATACCCACCCTTACCTTGGATTTAGATTCTCCAGGGTTTTATCTTCTCTTCTTCTCTTTTCTCCCTTTTATCCTCTTTTCCTCTTCTCTTCTTTTCTCTTCCTTCTTTCTAATTCTATTTCTCCTTGTTTTACAAAAACCCTTACTAACTCTTGTTTTCTCTAATTGGACTTATCTCACCCGCTCACTCTAAACGATTACCAAGGCCCAACTAGTAATAATTCTATTTCCACACCTACTAACACAAAACACATATATATAGTTAATTCAAATAATTCATATATTCACATAATCACACAATTTTCTTAATTATTATATCACATAATAATTTATAACATAAATAGCTAATAAAATAATTAGTAAATAAAATCGGATTGTTACAGGTGGCGTTTGCGTTCTAATTGGTGTAGATATTTTCTTGTGGATTGATGTGTTGACAATATCTTGAGCATTGTTACTTTATAAATGTATGGAATAGATAGATTACATTATGAGTATATAGCCCTCAGTTGCTGACTAAAACTGAGGGGAAAGGTTATTTCCTTTTTAATTTACAAATAAAAAGTACAATAAAAATAAATGCACCACATTTCTCCTCAGTTTTCGCATTTAACTGACGAGTTAAATAAGATTGAGTTTACTATATCTAACATGTATTGCTTATTTTACCATAACTGAATATATAAGTTCTCAAAATTGGTTTGAAAAATAATAATATTAACAATTGTGTTATATATGAAGCAAAACTTACACTAATAAATGATTTTCTAGCATCCTCTAACTCATCATTCACCTCACTCTCTTTAATTGTTAAAATCTCTCCAATCTTTTAAGTTCTTAATTCAACAAATTTTCTACTAATTCATTCTTGAAAGCATTAAATTTGATGCTTTGGAAAATGAACAAATATGGAAGAAAGTTGAATGAAATTAGAAGTATTGGAGAAATTTTAACGATAAAAATATGAGATAAATAATAAATTGTAGACTGATAGAAAAACATTAATCAATATAAGATATGTTTCAAATACAACATAATATTTCATATGATATTTCCAAAATCAATTTAATAGGTTATATGTTTAAATAGTGGTTAGATAAACAAATAATCTATATTACATATAATAAAATAAACTCAATAGAATAAGATGATATCTGCACAAAAAACATAATATAAATATCAATAACAACAACGAAACTACAAAAACGTCAGCAATAAACCTCTAGGTCTCAATAACAACAATAAAATGAGTAGTGATGTTTTGGAGAAGTGCTAGATCTTTGAAGAAGAATTGAAAGAAAATGTTTTGGATCTCTGAGTAAGAAGAAAGAACCCTAAACACATGTCATCTTTATAATGAATATGATATGTGTTTATGGCACTAATTGTTTACAGATCTGTTGTTGACTCTTTTGTTCAGGGCTCTTTGTTAGGAATTGAAAGCATAATGTTATTGTTCGCTATCATTTATGTTGTTTAAGTATCATATGTATGTTTTGATGTTTTTGTCAAATTTATTATTGATTGGTTGTATATTATTAATTTGTATATCATTTTGTTCGTGTGCTTGTACCCTTTTGTCATTTCAATTAGATTGTATTCATTTCAGCTACTATTAGTTTGTACCACTAAGAACCCTCTACATTTAATGAATTATATTCTCTTAAACCTTGTTGGCATTTCTTTCTCGAGCCCATGGAATTTCTCTTTTTTTCATTTCTGCAGGTGTAGCTTGAATCACAAGTTAGAACATTTAAATTTGGATGTCTTGGTATTTGATTCGAATAATGTGTTATTTTGGATTTGAATCACGCACTTGGGAAAATTAGAAAATGCCTCTGGAGAAATTATTTGAATAAGAAGTTGAACAAGATTATAATCATAACCTCGTTTGATTTGAATCAAGTGAATATCATGATTCAAATCATGCACTTTGAAAAACACCTCTTTTGGGCCTGTCTATATTGATTTGAATCACACTTTCTTCTTAATTCGAATCAAATATTTTAAAATTCAATTTTCCATCTCTCATTTAAATAGTTGTTTCTTTTGTGAAAGTAAGAAAAATGTGATTTTGTCTTCTCATCTTAGTGAGTACATCCATACTCCATGAGTCTTTCTCTTCTTTACTAGAACAACTTCTTGATTATTAATTCATGTAAAATTCATTCCCCTTTTTGTTGCATCTTGTTCTTCTGCCATTTGTTGTTTTGTTTGAGTGAATTGGAGATGAGGAGTAGATTAATTTTGACGTATTGCTCATGATTAATCATTTTTATTAATAACAATCAAAGCCAAGAACCATTCATTTAGAAACTTAAGAGATCCTTCTTTGTGTGTTCTTGATCCACCTTCATCTAAAACACTTGACCAACACCTTGTGTTTGTAGATTGTTAGTGAGATATGTTGGCACCGTTCACCATTTCCATCTTTAGTCTTGTTTCATTTTTGAGGACCTTCATCACTAACGATTGAGTGTTGAGGGAGACTAGTGGTACATTAGGATATCTAATGCTTTTGTGTGAAGTTTATAGTTTGTAGTAGGTGCAAGTATCATTTATTTGATGTCATTTGACATTTGTTGTTATTCATCAAGAATATAGTTTCCATTATACTCCAAGGAAGACTTTGGCAAGATCTAGTATCAATTTTCTGTAAGACAGGAATAAATGTTGCCCATATTTGGTGGCATTGGAGAAAGTGGCTCGTAGACAAAGTTGGGAGTTGTCCAATCAAAGCTTGGCTATAGAAACTACTCAGATACAAGATCGATGGAATCAGGTGGATTTCCATGTACAAATACTTGGAGCAGAATTATTGTGGATAATGAGGTTATTAGATCAAGATCTTTTAGAGATCTTATTTTTGTTAGGAGTTTAGTGTCTTCATCAACAAGGGGAGTCATCTTATGATAGTTTATTATAATCAAAGTGTTGTAAACAAACTTGTCAAAATAGTGGAAGATCGTAATTAATTTTTAATGGTTTTTAATACCATTGAAGAGTGGAGTGGGAAATGAAAGGACTACAATCGAACAACTATATATCTTTGTGTATCTTTTCTTAGTATTCATTGTTATGCTAATGCATAATTGTATAATTGCACTGGTCGTATGCCATATAGGTTATACCGAGCTTATAGTGATTTAATGTATAAGCTTAGGTTCGTGGTGTATCAATCTTATTTAATCATCATGAAGTCAATTATGCTTAGTTAGAATATCCAAGTAAAGTGTTTTTAAATCACTTTGTCTAAAGAGACTTTGATTTTATTGTGAGTGACTTTCACTAGAAACAATAAAGCTCATGGTAACCTCAAGTATTATTTCATATGTTTTAGTTCATTGAGATGCTTCCTAGCTCTCATGTTTTTGTGTTTTGCTTTTGCGCTTCTTAAAATCTCTGATTTCGAAAATGGGACCTAAAATTGTTTTTGAAATTTTCTAGTTAAAAAAAGGTCTATTCAACCCCCCAATACACCTTTTGATGTTCATATTCTCACCCATCAAGGTTTAGACTAGTGAAACTGAATTCTACAAGCTCAATCTTTATATATCAGGGAAACAATTTCACCTCAGTTAGGAAACAAAACTGAGGTGAAAAGTGGCTTATTTTTAGATTAAAACTAAAATTTTAAATAAGGCACCATTTTTAATGACATAAAAATATAATTAGAAGATGTTGGGATTCGAAGCGTGTACACTGAATTAGCTTACCCCTCAGTTTTAAGAAAAACCGATGGAATATAATATATATTTAAAAAAACACTGCACATACATTATATATACCTCATGCGATATGTGAAGTGAAATAATTTTCATAAAAAGTAGTTTTTTCTAGCAGTGAATATGAATAAGCCTAAACCTAGTATGAGTATGTAAATAAAAAGAATAAGAGTAAAATGGTATATGTTTAAGAAAGACAACATGACGAGAAACATACTTTTAATTCTCTATTTTTGTGATTGGTGTTGTACCCAAAAAATTTCCCTCCAATTTTCTTCAAGACAATTTTCTAGGGTTCTCACATGCTCAAGGATGCTCAAGAATTGATCAAACAAACTCACCACCTAAGCAATGGGTCCACAACTAGGGTTTTCATCTTGCACAAGGAAGAATGTGTTTCAAAGGTGTCAAATGGTTTTCATGGTTTATCATAGGTCTTCAAAACTACTTATGTCAAGTTTCAAGCCTTTCATCACAAGTTTGCTCAGTCAATGGCTCAAACGATTGAAAATCAATTGTATTGGGAAAAAAGTCAACTATAGTCAATATATAGTCAAACTTCAAGATTTTTGGTCAACATAAACATTATGAAGTGATATTCATCATTTAATCAAGGTTTGATCATGATTCCTCAAGGAAAGCCCTCAAATCATCAAAGGTCAAAAGTTGCCAAATTAGGGTTTCCTTAAGAGAATTCAACTGAACTTTGACCAAGCATAACTTTAACATGCTTCATCAACTTTTCCCCAACATAATCTCATTTTGAAGGAAATTCAATTTTCTACAACTTTGTATTTGTTCTAAAGTCCAAAAAAGTGCTTCATTTGAAATATATGAGCCCATACATTATAGGTCATTTCAAAAAGTCAACAAAAAGACACTTTTTGTCAAGGCAACTTACATCAAGATAAGGTTTCCAAATGCAAAAATGATCAAAAGAGAAATTGTAGAGGACATGTTGAGATTTCCAAAAAGTCAAGGATAACCTTCAAAATATGAAAATTGAGAGATTTATGACCAATGCAAGTTGGAAAATTTTCAGAAAATGCATGAAGTACAAAGTGAGTAAACTTGAAATTTTGGACTTATGGGCCTAACTTTTTAGGTTTCAAACATGTCCATGACCTTATTAAAGACTCCTAAGCTAACTCATACCTTTTATTATATTTTCTTATTATTTTATTTTTATTTATTTTGTTTTTATTCAAATAAATTCAAAATAAATTAAATAAGGTACACGATCATTGGGCCAGTCGCATGAGTGGTCTCTTAAGGCCCAAAACAAGTCAACACGACTTGCCAAAATTGTGTGAGCATGGAAAAGGAAAAGAATACTTCAAGATGGAAGCTTTTTAATATATTGGATTTTTGTCTAAAACATGGACTTGATTACATGATATTATTGCCATGTTTAGTGATCCATTCCTTTCTCTATATATACACTACAAATCAAATGCAAAAGAACACGCGCAGGCTGCCTCCAAAGAACACAAAATTCTCAAAAATTTCCAAGGATTAGGGAAAACACAAACCTTTTTTTCTAGCAAGCTTCAACCAATTTTGGCCATTAAGTCGCTTTCCTAAAGGTACCAGGATTCCAACCAAGTTCTCATTCAAGCCAAAGCACGTCCAAACATTGTCCATACAATCCCACCAATGACATAAAGAGTTTTTTTTGAATTTGAATTTTCATGTACTTTTAACATGATTTCTCTGTCTAAATATGTTTGTTAGATCATATAGAACATGTTGATACACTCACATGTGAGAACTGGGTTTCAGGCCAAACTATTGCCATGGTTGAACTCGCAGCATATGATATAGGGGGGGGGGTAGGTCCAAGGATTAAATTTGTTTCTTTTGTTTTGTAGGTTTTTTAAAAACACATAATCAAAGAAGATTGTGTTTCCCCTCCGTGTATGGTGGCTTGAGCAGTCTAGGACTTGTGTGGCTCCCCATTCATTCGCCCATTCAAAATACCTGGACCCCACCCTGGCGCGTGTTTTGATTATTAATTTTCTGATTTGATTTGATTTTATATATATTAGTAGTTACAGGTTTGACGTGTAACAACAAAGGGTCTGATGGTGAGGCGTATGTTTGGTAAGTGTAGAAACGTGGGTTCAATCCCAAGGTTTTTCCAAATATTTGATCTTTTTTTCTAGGATAACGCCGGTTTATTGTATGTTGAGTGATGCCTATTCTGCAAACATAATCAGGCGCTTGGACTGGTGGAGAGAAGGCGCGCTGGTGATCCAAGAGGCATGGGTTCAACACCCATCGCTTGCTACCTCTTTTGACCTATTTTATCTTTAACATTTTTCTATTTTTTGTTTTAATTAATTATTTTCTTTTTTTAATCAATTTTATTTAATCAGAAAAATCACTAAAAAATTAGATTTAGGTTTTAATTAATTAATTTAATTTTTTATAAATAAAAATTGATTTAATTTAATCACATTTTGATTTTATTTGATAATTAATTTGTAAACTAATTAGAATTAGGGTTAATTATTATTTCACACTATAAAAATATATTTCTAAACACAACATCAATAATATTTTCCTAACGCTTAGAATTTTTTAGGTTTTAATATCTTTTCCAAATTTCTTTTATTTATTCCTTTCTATTTAAATTCTAGAAATAGATGTATAGGTCGCACGGTCGATTTTGTAATAGTTAGTTTACCTTCTCGCGTTTCTTATTTTCTAAATACTATAACTGTTCATGGGATGTAATAACTTAGGATTTATTCTTTCCCGCATTTTACTTTCTGCACCTATAATTATGCATATATATATATATATATATATATATATATATATATATATATATATATATATATATATATATATATATATATATATATATATATATATATATATATATATATATATATATATATATATATATATATATATATATATATATATATATATATATATATATATATATATATATATATATATATATATATATATATATATATATATATATATATATATATATATATATATATATATATAATTGTATAGTAACTAGGTGTGTATGATAAGACATAAAAATAAACGTTAGATAACCCTAATCAAGACAAATTAACTGAATCACAACACACTTCACACACATACACCTCTAGGATAACCCTACTTGTTGCCTCGGATAAAAATAGTCATGTCCCTCGAACGTGAGACGCTTTAGCAAAGACCCTCAGTTAAAATATTGTAGTTCCTCGATGACCCTTTGATGTTGCCTTTTGTAAACGATCTTAGTCCCTTACGATAAATTGTTAAAGCGCCCTATGAGTTGCATTTATGACTGTAGGATGACCTGCGCCTGTCCCTCACACATCCAATGATAGGGCTTCCTACTAACCAATGGTAGGATAACACTATCTAAAAGAGGAGGAAAAGAATAAAGAATTTTGAGTAGGTAGATAGTTATTAATTACTTGTTCGCGAACATTTCAAAACAGTTTTTCACACAACGACACTTTTTCAACAAATATTTTCAAAATAAACATTTTGTGTGCATTCTCAACGATACGGAATCATTAAAAAATTGTCTCACTTTGGCATTTTAAAAATATTTTCAAACCTACACATTCACAAAGCATTTTAAAAAGTGAGCTAGCGATTAAGAGCCCGTAGATAACTACGAATGAAAAGGGTTCTAACACCTTCCATTTTCATAACCTAACCCCCTTACTAAGAAAAATTCTCAAAAGGTATTTCCTATTCTTTTCACCCTTTCCTTATTGGATAAAAGAAAAGTCGGTGGTGACTATTGCTATCAACAACATTTGCGATAAAACACAAAACCAAAAGTCAGTTCTCCCACCGTATTACAGAACTGGTGACTCTGCTGGCGAGAACTAAAAGTGGGGTTACCTTAAGAGATAGATCACCTTTATTGCTTTATTTGTTTGCCTTGTATGCTTTATATTTCAGGATATGCTTGGGTTTATTTCTTGTATAGATCCTATACCCGAATCTGGGGGAATTTTAGGTAAGTAGCAATAGATCGTGAAAACTGTATGGTGTATACCGATACGGTTGAAGCAATGGCTACGTTAGTGTGACACATTGGTTGGTATCAGTGTCCCTTGAATTAAGTCATGTAGAATGATAGCCTGCCGCGTGGTGTCATAAAGCACTAACTGACCATAAAACCTTAGTTTACACAACTTAGCCATTAGAAAGAAGTGAGATAGCCGGCTTTGGTGCTGACTGAAGTTTGTTGATACTCAATCCTACACTCATTGAGATCAGACTCTCGGGATATTTCGGTCGCAAATCAGATTCTTGTGCTGAAACAATGCCTGGGAGAAAGATCAGTGATATTGAGGCTCCTAGAACCCGATTACTTCTTTTAGGACATGTTGGGCCAACTAAAACTTCAAGAGTGTACTTACCTACAAACTTCATGCAAGCTTAAACCTAAGGCCTTGTGTGTTTTGTTTGTGTATGATTAATTTTTCGAACATTACATCATAACATCATGACATCATACAATATCATTTTCACTAACCATTTCAAGGATCTCAAGGGTCTGTGATGCAGGTTATCATGAACCAGACGTCTAGCAAGGGGAAATGGGATGTATTTTCCTCTAACTAAATGCTGTCAAAGAACGAAGTACATTATCTTGAGTCAAAATCTAGGACCCACTCAACATTATGAGCTTGAATCTCGTAGAAGGACATTCAACGATACAAAGTTCTTCAATCAAAGTTGCAGTCAGATTCTAACATTTTCTTTGGTTACCCCACGAGATCCTTGAAAACATTGCATCTACATATCATGCATCATTTCATAAACAGGTTTTCAAATACAGGTCTTCTCGTCTTCTTATTGTTTATTTCAATATAAGATGACACTCGAACAAACTGTTAAGGGTCTCCAAGCTCAGCATGCATAATTTCAAGAGACTCTTCTGAATCTAGAACAGTGACATAAATATCTGATGGCGCTCGTCGCCAAGAAAAAGAAGAATAAAAAGTCGGCTATTGTTGTACCCCAAAATTTTCCCTCTCATTTTATCAAGATTTTTCTCACAAGACTTCTTGGACTCAAGACAAGATTAGGGTTTGGTCAGCTCAAAACATCTCATCTTGCACTGATAACCCAAAATTAGGGTTTGAGTTTGCACAAGGGTTTTTGGACCACCAATGCTTCATGTGACTTTCATACACCATTTTGGACCCCTAAGATTGCTCATGTTAAGTTTCAAGCCTTGAACCACATTTTTGATCAGTCAATTGGGCAGTTGACCTAAAAATTAACTGTATTGGGGAAAAAGTCAACCATGGCCAATTTACAGTCAAAATTCATGATTTTTGATCCGCATCAACATTTTAGACTCACATGTACCATTTGATCAAGTTTGGATCACAACTCCTCAAGAAATTTGATCAAATCATCAAAAGGGCAAAATGGTCAAAATTAGGGTTTTGACTGAGAAAGGGCAATTTCTGATTTTTAACCTAGCCAATGACCAATTGAGTTCAAGCATGGTTTCAAGGGTTAAATGGAATCATCTTGACCTAATTACATGGTTCAAAAGATCTCAAGTTCATTGGATTGATAGATGAATTTTGTAGTCAACTGATCAAAAGTCAACTGTGCACTAAAAAGTAAAACTTTGACTTTTTGGTCAAAATCAAGTGCTAAGGGTCATAATTCATCAAGATATGTCAAAATATGAAACTTGTTCACCAAGAAAACCAATTTTGAAAATTAGGGTTTTGAATTTGAAAATTTTCATAACTTAGAATTTTTCTATGTATAAAAATTTTCTTATTTTTTCCCAACTTTCCATCACTTTTTCACCATGATGCATTTTGATTAAAAGAAAACTTCCAACATGAAAGTTGTAGTCCTACATTAAATCTACAACTTTGCTTCACAAACTTTTCCCAAAAGATGCTTGGATCTTAACTTATGAATTTGTGAATATAGGTCCATGAACTAAATAATTTAGTGAAATTTTGCCCTAATTTAGGCAGGTTTTTGACCCAACTTCATGGAAATTTTTCACCTAGTTCCAAGAGGTATATTGTGATCGGTGGATCTGGAACTGAATGTTTAACGCCGGTTCGCGAAATGTCGCGGAAGCAAGAGTCGCCACCGTCTTTTATTTTCTCCAACATGGAAAGGACAAAAGCACAGAAAAATTCCTTATTGAGATTAGTTCTCGGTTCGGGAGGTAGATTTATAGAAAGGGAAGGTGTTAGCACCCTTTCTATCCATGGTTATCCATGGGCTCTTAGATACTTGCTCATTTGTGTTTTCAAAATGGTTTACTTTTCAATTGTGAGTGGGTTTGAAAAAGTTTCTTTGAAGGTTTCAGATCGACTCTTGTATCGGTCCTCAAGAGTGTTTGAAAAATTGTTTTTGAAAGCTTTTTGCAAAGTGTCGGTGTGAAAAGAAGTTTTTGATTTGTTTTGAATTAGAGCAAGTATCTACGAGTCATCTACCTAACCTAAGAAATTAGTCTATGTAAATGTCCTTAAGGTAGTGCCATCCCACCATTGAGAGGTAGGTAGCACCACCGTTGGAGGTGTTCGGGTCAATTCGTTTGTAGGGACAGTGTGGTCACCAGAGAAATAGGAGGATACCTTAGAAGCTACCCCCATGCCATGTTCATGGACATGAGGACTTACTAAAACGTCCTCTACTCGACGACCACCTTTCGAGGGGCAAGGCAACAGTGAGGCGTACCCTAGGAGTGGTGTGTGAATTGTGTGTCATTTTCAGATAATATTTGTCTTGTTCATGCATTGAGTGTTCTACGCATTGTTTTTATTTGGGCATACATTCTTTCATGTGATTATTAACAGTTAAAAGGTGCGGGATTTAAAATGCGGAAAAATAAAAGTCATACGCTATTACAAGGCGCGGGTCTACAACGCCAAATTAAACCAAGACCCGATTTGAGTAAATAAAAAATGCGGAAAGTAAATATCCTAATTATCTATTACAAGGCTTTGGGGCAAATACATTACATTCATAAAAGAAATAAAAAATAAATGCGCGAAAAGGATTAAGAATCGAGTGCGAGGGCGTTGGACCCTTTAAAGAAATTAAATTGGAATTGAAAATTGATTTAATTATTAAATGAGAAAAAGAACTTATTTTTGGAGTTTTTGTATTTATGAAATTTAATGAGAAAATTAATTATTATAGGAAACCCTAATTCTAATTTGTTTTTAATTAATTAAAGAAAAATGTTTAAGTTTGACCTAATTTAACCTAATTATTTAAATGTCATATTTATTCACAAATTAATTAAGAATTAATAATAATGATGATGAGGAAATTTAATTATTGGAAAAAAAAGGTAAAATGCTACAAAACCTAATTTTTATGTGTTTTAATTTATTTAATAAAAATGTTAAAGTTAAAACTAAAATTAAAACTAATTGATTATTAGAATTTTATTTACAAAAAGCATTAATGCATTAAATAAATAAATATATTTTATTTTGGAATTTTCTGATTTTTTTGGTTTTTATATGAAAATTAATTATCTGAAGTAAATTAAATAAAATAAAAAAAATGATCAAAAGAATTAAAAAAAAGGAAAAGAAAAGAAAAGAGATTAAAAGATATACAAACTTTGGGGGGTGTCTGCCCAATTTGGAGGCTTTTTGCAAGCAATTTTGGCCCAATAAGTCAGGGCCTGTTGACTTTTCAATGGTCACGTGTGCATGGTGGACTAGTGTGTACCCTGGAATCCTCATTATGGCCTTCATATTGATCTCCTGGATTATGTGGCAAGCCAGCATGTGAAGGCATATGGTACTCCCTTGAGCGTGATGACCACCTGAACATGTTAACATGAAAAATATGCAGAAATATGGGGGACCTGGGAATCGAACCCAGGTCCCAATGCTTGAAGGACACATCACTCACCAACCAGCCAAACGCGTTTGTTTGATATATAATGGATAAAGAATAATAAGAGAGAGAAAGCAAGTGTTAGTGGAACTTTAACAAAACGCGCGCCAGGATTTGAATTACCCAATAGCGTGCTTACACCTCAGCGTCTTCCTCATGGCCTCTTCGTTTTTGCCTGAAAAATACAAACAGATAGCGGGGGTTTTAAACCCCCACTAACCCTAACATACAAAATAGCGATTAGCTCATGGTTGAAAAGAAAAAGGGCGCGAGGTGAGGGAACGAATCGTCTGGGCATCCTGGTTTCAATGGTATAGGTCTCGTTGCCTAATTTTACCAGATGAAAGAAACCCCAATTCACAGCTTCTGCAACCATAGAAAATTTTAATGGCACATTTCGCTACAGGCATGGTTAGAACAATTAAATGGTATCATGAGTTTAAGAAGGTCCATATTAATATAAATCAACGTTTAAAATGTATGAAATATGCATATAAATCAAAATACGATTATGAGAATTTTCTTGAACAGGGCTATGGCGTTCTACCGTTTCTCTGCGCGTGGAAGCTTGGTTTCAATTGCAAACGCTTCCTTGATATGTCAGGAGTGTAATGGAATCCTTATTTGGCTTCGAAACATGCTCTTTGGGTGTTTTCAGTTTCCAAATTTTTGACAAGAAATGCAAAGTGGTTCTTTGGTTTGAAGCGCAGCTTCTTAGTCCTTTGCATTAGGGTTGCAATGTGCACATATATGTCAATGAATTAGGGTAGAAAACTGGCCCAAAATCCATGTATTTAGTGACTTTGAATTTGTGATCTTCCATAATCTTTTTCAATCTTTTTTGCCATGAAAACTTGCTTATTTTGGAAGATTTGGTCCCCTTGAGCATATGCACGAAATCTTGAGTGAATAAAGAGCCTATTAGCTGCATAAAAAGATTTAAAACACATGCTTTGCTATTTTTGTCATATTTTATTTTAATTAAATGAATTAATGGTGATAAAAATTCAAATAATTAATAAAAAATGATGAAATAACTCCCCTTTGGGTCAATGGGTCGTGCATAGCTTTTGGGTGATGATTCTTGGAAGAAATTAAGGCCCATTAGCAATTTTGAGGCATTTGAAGCAAAGTTGACTTTTCAAAATTCCCAAAAATTTCCCAACTTCCACAAGACATATCTTGCTCAATGTTTAAGCTTTGATCATGTTCTTGGACATTTTGGAAAGGTCTTGAAGTCCTCTAACCAATGCCTTTGGTCCCATGTCATTTTGATTTACCAATCTCGAGTTATGGTCTTTGACTTAAAGTGCCTTTTTGTTGACTTTTGAAAATGACCTATAATGTTGAGATTGATAACTTTTTGTGAGAGCATTTCTTGGACTTGAAGTGTGAAGAGGAGTTGTAGTAAATGTCATTCTCTTCAAAATGAGCTTTGGATGGAATTTTTCTGATAAACCATGTGGGAGTTATGCCTTGGTCAAGTTACAGTTGACTTTTTCAACTGTCCAAATATAGAAACTTTTGCATCTTGAGACTTTTTGAGCCATGCCTTGAGAATCATGATCAAGAATTGATCAAATGATGTTTGTGGCTTCAAAATAAGATGTTGACCAAAAATCTTGACTTTTGACAGTCAAATGACCATTTTGCCCCTGCAGTTGACTGTTGAGCAATTAGGGTTTTTGACTGTGCAATCTTGTGCTGTGAGTCTTGAAACTTGGCATAAGGATGCTTGACAATGTTTATGGGCATGTGGGACTTGTTTTGACCCTTGGAAACTTCAATTTCTTTGCCAGAACCAAAACCCTAGTTTTTGACTGTTAGGAGGCCATTGAACTGTGCAACTCTTGGGAGATTTTAAAGCATGCTCTTTGCAAATCTTGAAGAATATGGGATGGCAAATTTTGGGGTATAACAGTTTCCCCTGTTCAATCTTCTTAAACCTGAGGGTGTAGATTGGCTAGCGTGCCTTTCGTAATCCGAAGGTGGAAGATGATTGAACACTAGAGTGCCCAGAAATTTGCGCTCACATGTTGGCAGTGTGATGATGGGAATGGGCTTACAGATGCCATGTTGAGGGGTGATGGATAGGTGGATGGGCTTATAGATTCCATCTGGGTGTCGATCGCGTAAGAGATTCCTTAGCGAGAACTCGCGTACCTAAAAAAAAGGAAAGATGATTACCTGACCTGTTACAGGAGTTGGTCTTCAAACTCTTTGTGTAAATGTGTCCTGACTGGTTACAGGAAGCGAATCTTTGAACTCTTCAGACGTGCCCTGGCGAGATACAGGAATCGAGTCGGGAGCTTCAAAAAGTTATGAATCAGGGATGGTTACTACCTCAACGGGACGGTGAGAGAATCTCGGATGATTACTATCTCAACAGTAACGATGAGAGAACCTGGGGAGATTACTATCTCAATAGTAACGATGAGAGAATCTGGGGCGATTACTACCTCAACAGTAACGATTAGGGAATCTGGGGCGATTACTACCTCAACAGTAACGATGAGAGAATCCGGGGCGATTACTACCTCGACAGTAACGATGAGAGAATCTGGGGCGATTACTACCTCAACAGTAACGATGAGAGAATCTGGGGCGATTACTACCTCAACAGTAACGATGAGAGAATCTGGGGCGATTACTACCTCAACAGTAACGATGAGAGAATCTTGGGCGATTACTACCTCATCAGAAACGATGAGAGAATCTGGATGTCTTCTACTGAGTCTTCATTAGGAAAATCTTTAGGGATCGATTTAACCGGACTAGAGAAGGCCTTTGACGGGATAAGAATCAGGAAAATCTTTAGGAGTTAATTTAACTGAACCAGGCAAGGTCTTGAAATAACTTCAACTGGATAAGAATCAGGGAGATCTTAGGGTCGATCTGACTGAACCAGAGAAGGCCTTTGACAGGATAAGAATCAGGAAAATCTTTAGGAGTCGATTTAACTGAACCAGGCAAGGTCTTGAAATAACTTCAACTGGATAAGAATAAGGGAGATCTTAGGGTCGATCTGACTGAACCAGAGAAGGCCTTTGACTGGATAAGAATCAGAAAAATCTTTGGGAGTCGATTTAACTGAACCGGACAAGGTCTTGGAATCTTCAACTGGATAAGAATCAGGGAGATCTTAGGGTCGATCTGACTGAACTAGAGAAGGCCTTTGACTGGATAAGAATCAGAAAAATCTTTAGGAGTCGATTTAACTGAACCAAGCAAGGTCTTGGAATCTTCAACTGGGTAAGAATCAGGGAGATCTTAGGGTCGATCTGACTGAACCAGAGAAGGCCTTTGACTGGATAATAATCAGAAAAATCTTTAGGAGTCGATTTAACTGAACCAAGCAAGGTCTTGGAATAACTTCAACTGGATAAGAATCAGGGAGATCTTAGGGTCGATCTGACTGAACCAAAGAAGGCCTTTGACTGGATAAGAATCAGAAAAATCTTTAGGAGTCGATTTAACTGAACCAAGCAAGGTCTTGGAATAACTTCAACTGGATAAGAATCAGGGAGATCTTAGGGTCGATCTGACTGAACCAGAGAAGGCCTTTGATTGGATAAGAATCAGAAAAATCTTAGGGTCGATTTAACTGAACCAAGCAAGGTTTTGGACATAGCTGAGAACCTAACTGGATCTTTCCTGAAAGGTAAAGGTCAGTCATATGCAATGCATGATATGGATCAAGCCATGATGTTCTCAACATAAATGAGATTGTATGTTCATGATGCGTATATGCATGCTATAATGTATGGAAATGCGATGTTTATGAATGTATGTTTTTGTCTAGGAAAGTAAATCCTTGACGGGTGCCGGGAAGTCACATCCTGGGCTGATGTTGGAGAATAATGCTTTGTTGTTTCCGCTGGGGATGATAGTTGCAAGAATACCGGTAGGAGAAGATAACTCCATTGGGGAATAAACTTGGCGAATGGATTACTCTGCGGGGAGAAAATTATTCTAGCGATCTTGCTGGGGAACAATACTCCGTGGGAAGAGAGGTACTCTGTTGAGATGTTGGTGATAACTCCGCTGGGGATACCATTGTTATGTCCTAGTAGGAAAATAACCTTTGAATAAAGCCGGGGGACACGTTCATGCTCTGCAAGGGATAAGCTTCCAGAATCTACTGGGGATAAGCTTCGTGCTGGGGAGATGGATTGAACTTTCCTGGGGAAATCTTGAACTATACTGGACTCTCCTGGGGAAATTTCTGAGATACATTGGGAAGTGGCTCCGCTGGATATTTGGTAGATCACCGAGGAACAATCTTAGATCAAGACTGCCGGGGATGCTTGTTAAGAATGTTTGTATATTGTACTGGGGAATGTTGAGATCTGCTGGAGGATACCCAACTTTCTTAAGGCTGATAGTATAGCTTTGCTTAGGGAGAGTGCATTGACTTGCTTGCTCACTCTCTGGGGAACTAAGATATCTTGGTTACCTTCTTCAGCTGATCATACCTTGTATCTTGTGGATAGAGCAATTAGATCGCTTGGACGACTCATTACTGCCCCTATTTATGAGGTATGAGAGGAAGACCAGTGAGGTGCTGATAGTTGTTGATGGACAAACCTTCTTCTGGTAGGCAGGTGACAAGATGACAGGACGTAGTCGTACGCTTCGATCCCTAATTTTTTCCTGGACCGCCCTTTCGGGTTTTCAGTCCACCGGGATACCCATTTTTGCCCAAGCCGCCTTTTCAGGTTTTCGACTTGCCGGGTGTACAGATTTTTTTCATTTCATCCCTTATTTTTGCCCGAACCCTTTTGGTTCGTCGGGAAGCCCTTGTTTTTGCCTAGGTGTGTCAACCTAGCGGGTCTTTGATTTTGCGTAGTATTTTTTCGACTATGTCCATGCTCTCAGAATGTAGGGAGTTGCCCCTGTTAGAAGTGTTTTGCCATGCCACCAGAAGATGTTTGATCATGCAAGATTCGTTGCTGGAGTTCCCCAAGTGACCCAGGGGGAGATTTGCCCCTGGTTATCTTGGCATCTTGAGAGATTCCTTGAATCTTGACTGGACTTCCCCAGATGACGGACAATGATCAGGCCATGCCCCTTGATTGGAGATGCTTTTGTTCATTAGGCATTCGTCGTGAGAATTTCTATGCTGTTCAAACAAAAAGTCATATGCAAACAAGGTTATGTTAAAAATGCAAAGCTTATGTCTGTCTTGAAGATTTTGAAAATGCATTTTTTTCATAAAACAAGTGAATGTTTGTAAAACGTGATGCCAACTCGGTATTTACCGTAGGCCTTAAGGAGTCAGGATACCTTTCGTAACAATATGCTTTCGAACTAACCCATGCTTCAGCTAGGACTTTTAAGGGTTATAACGTGGCCTGGTTCACGATTTAAGAAACAAAGGATAAAGGCTCAAATTATTTGTACCCACCCGCTCTTCGTGATGTTCTTCAATCCTAAACTCAGCTGATCGTGCGTTAGACCTTATTTGAGTTTTTGTCTTGATATTCTCGTGATGGTTCAGATGTTGATAGTTTATTTTGAATAGGCAGTCATTCCTTTTTGTTGAGGGTTTGTAAGACCTCTTTTTTTTTTTTTTTGATTTTGTTATCCATGTCTTTTTGCCTGAACTGTTTCTTTTGTGATTACAGTCAGCGGGATGCCCCAGTTTTTGTAAGCCTCCTTCATAGGTTTTGATTTATTGGGCTTTTATTTTGAGAAATGATGACTGCCTATCTTTATGATTATTCGGAACCAATCACCGTCTCTTTTTTTGTAAGGACTTCTTTGGTGCCATTTGTTATGCACTTGGATCAACTGAGAGAACTACCCTGCCCCAGGTTATGATAAAGGGTTTTAAATTTCGAAAAGAAAAACTCCAACTTCTTTGGCTCAAAGGGGTTGACGAGGGATTATCTTCCTTGTATCTCCAGTGTTTAGGAATTGAAACAATGCCTGTACCTCATCAGCGGGGTCTGTTCAAAAGCATACTGTAAAGATCGTGGTATCATTTTCATCATCCTCCCTCAAGAGGCTTAGAATTGTTAACCGAGCATTGAACATCACAAAAATATGAAAATAGTTTTAAGCATAATAAATGCGAATATATTGCTTCAAAATAGACATATGCGATGCATTAATGAAATAACAACGTTTAACAATGAACAAATGCTTGAACAATTAAAAGAGAATTACAACTTGAAAAATTCTAATGAACAAAAATTTTCTAGTTTGATATAGCCATCTCAAATGGAGAATTCTCAGCGGAAGATTTTCATCTCTCCATCCGGCATGAACTCTATCACCCCTTCGTCAATCAAGTCTTGGATTTTGTTCTTCAAGGTCCAACAGTCGTCTGTAGCATGCCCCGGGCTGTCTGAATGATAAGCGCAGCGGGTGTCGGGGTTATACCTCGAAGGTGTCCTGTTGGGATTCTTGGGAGGGTCCTTTAGAGTGATCAAATTGACCTCCAGCAAGCGCTTCAGTATAAAGGATGATGGTATATCAGTCTCCGAGAAATGTCTTCCAGGCGCATTTCGTTTACGCTGACTACCCCGTTGAGGCTGGGCTCGTGACCCTGAAGCAAGCTGAGGAGATTTTCCTTTGTCTTCTTGCCCCGCATGTGGTTGAATGATGGCTGGAGCTTCAACCTTGGCCGTTTGCCCCACTGGATTATTTTGAAGCAGCTTGGTGACGAGGACCCGAAGCTCTTCTTGTTTTTGAGCTAAGTCCTGAATGAGAGTCATTTGGCCCACCAACTGCCCCATCATTTGGATCTTCATGGTTGCCAACTCAATTTGTAGCCCTTCCAGCTGATCGTTCCTGATGCCCCCTGCATTCCCTAAGGTCAAGTTCCTGGTGAGGAGAGTCTTTATTTCTTCTTGCCCCTGGGATAGGTTCAAGAACATTTCTCGCAGTTGGGCGTTCTGAGCCCGGAGATCTTGGTTGTCTGGTTGGAAAGCCATTGCTGAAATAAACAGCGAAGATGGTGAGTGACCGGTCAAGAGGGTACCTGTAATGCAATGATATGTATGATATGTATGCAATGTTTTCAAGGACCTCGCAGGGTAAACAAGAAGATTGTTAGCATTTGAATTTGCAGCTTGATTGAAGGAACTCCATGTTGCTGAGAATCCTTCTTCAAGGGTCAAGGCTCACCATATCGAGTGGGTCATAGCCCCTGACAACCTTGGCTAGAGGAAAATAAATCCTCTTTGCCCCTTGCTAGATGTTTGATTCATCCTGACCTGCATCACAAGCCCTTGAGATCCTTGAAATGGGTTAGTCTTCATGCAGGATGCATGCAATGGTATGATGTTATGCTATGCATGGGGTAACATAGGTAAACCCTGTTATGAGTCCCAATTAAGGACTGTAAACAAAACCTGCAAGAAACTCAAGTAAACCCTGTTATGAGTCCCAATTAAGGACTATAAACAAAACCTACAAGAAACTCAAGTAAACCCTGTTATGAGTCCCAATTAAGGACTATAAACAAAACCTGCAAGAAAACTCAAGTGTCAGATAACAAGCATGCAGATAGTCAAGTTGGAAGGCACACAAGTCACACAAGAGAAGCCCTTAGAGTTTAGGCCAGCATCGGTTCTAGGCATTACCCTCTTTCAGTTTGTTGGTTCAACCTGTCCTATTAGAAGTAACCGGGTTCTAAGGGTCCCAATATCACTTGATTGCTTTCATTGTTCATCGTTTCGATTTAGCCACTGAACTGGCGACCGAAATATTCCAGGAAAGCAACCCTCAATTGAGTGTAGTATCGAGTATCAACCAACCTCGGACTGCACCAAAGTCAGTTATCTCACTACCCTAAAGAGGCCAAGATAGTTCAATTAAGGTTCCTAAGGTCAGTTGATGCTTCACGACACCACATGGAGGCCCCGTACTCTCCTTGACTGAACTCAAGGGTTACCGGTACACACCAAAGTGCCACATCAACGTAGCAGACTGTTTCAACCATGTCGGTATACCCCGCACAGTTCCCTCACAGCCTTGTTGCTACTTTCTAAGAAGGTATCCCCAGATCCGGGTTAGGATCTATAGAATTCCCAAGACAGTCCCACAATTTAAAGCAAACAAGTCAAAGCAATTGAAAACACAGTGGTCTTAGTCCTAAGGTACACCTCACTTTAAAAGTGTATTCCCCAGCAGAGTCGCCAGTTCTGTGATCGGTGGATCTGGAACTGACTGTTTAACGCCGGTTCACGAAATGTCGCAGAAGCAAGAGTCGCCACCGTCTTTTATTTTCTCCAACATGGAAAGGACAAAAGCACAGAAAAATTCCTTATTGATATTAGTTCTCGGTTCGGGAGGTAGATTTATAGAAAGGGAAGGTGTTAGCACCCTTTCTATCCATGGTTATCCATGGGCTCTTAGATACTTGCTCATTTGTGTTTTCAAAATGGTTTACTTTTCAATTGTGAGTGGGTTTGAAAAAGTTTCTTTGAAGGTTTCAGATCGACTCTTGTATCGGTCCTCAAGAGTGTTTGAAAAATTGTTTTTGAAAGCTTTTTGCAAAGTGTCGGTGTGAAAAGAAGTTTTTGATTTGTTTTGAATTAGAGCAAGTATCTACGAGTCATCTACCTACCCTAAGGAATTAGTCTATGTAAATCTCCTTAAGGTAGTGCCATCCCACCATTGAGAGGTAGGTAGCACCACCGTTGGAGGTGTTCAGGTCAATTCGTTTGTAGGGACAGTGTGGTCACCAGAGCAATAGGAGGATACCTTAGAAGCTACCCCCATGCCATGTTCATGGACATGAGGACTTACTAAAACGTCCTCTACTCGACGACCACCTTTCGAGGGGCAAGGCAATAGTGAGGCGTACCCTAGGAGTGGTGTGTGAATTGTGTGTCATTTTTAGATAATATTTGTCTTGTTCATGCATTGAGTGTTCTATGCATTGTTTTTATTTGGGCATACATTCTTTCATGTGATTATTAACAGTTAAAAGGTGCGGGATTTAAAATGCGGAAAAATAAAAGTCCTACGCTATTACAAGGCGCGGGTCTACAACGCCAAATTAAACCAAGACCCGATTTGAGTAAATAAAAAATGCGGAAAGTAAATATCCTAATTATCTATTACAAGGCTTTGGGGAAAATACATTACATTCATAAAAGAAATAAAAAATAAATGCGCGAAAAGGATTAAGAATCGAGTGCGAGGGCGTTGGACCCTTTAAAGAAATTAAATTGGAATTGAAAATTGATTTAATTATTAAATGAGAAAAAGAACTTATTTTTGGGGTTTTTGTATTTATGAAATTTAATGAGAAAATTAATTATTATAGGAAACCCTAATTCTAATTTGTTTTTAATTAATTAAAGAAAAATGTTTAAGTTTGACCTAATTTAACCTAATTATTTAAATGTCATATTTATTCACAAATTAATTAAGAATTAATAATAATGATGATGAGGAAATTTAATTATTGGAAAAAAAAGGTAAAATGCTACAAAACCTAATTTTTATGTGTTTTAATTTATTTAAGAAAAATGTTAAAGTTAAAACTAAAATTAAAACTAATTGATTATTAGAATTTTATTTACAAAAAGCATTAATGCATTAAATAAATAAATATATTTTATTTTGGAATTTTCTAATTTTTTTGGTTTTTATATGAAAATTAATTATCTGAAGTAAATTAAATAAAATAAAAAAAATGATCAAAAGAATTAAAAAAAAGGAAAAGAAAAGAAAAGAGATTAAAAGATATACAAACTTTGGGGGGTGTCTGCCCAATTTGGAGGCTTTTTGCAAGCAATTTTGGCCCAATAAGTCAGGGCCTGTTGACTTTTCAATGGTCACGTGTGCATGGTGGACTAGTGTGTACCCTAGAATCCTCATTATGGCCTTCAGATTGATCTCCTGGATTATGTGGCAAGCCAGCATGTGAAGGCATATGGTACTCCCTTGAGCGTGATGACCACCTGAACATGTTAACATGAAAAATATGCAGAAATATGGGGGACCTGGGAATCGAACCCAGGTCCCAATGCTTGAAGGACACATCACTCACCAACCAGCCAAACGCGTTTGTTTGATATATAATGGATAAAGAATAATAAGAGAGAGAAAGCAAGTGTTAGTGGAACTTTAACAAAACGCGCGCCAGGATTTGAATTACCCAGTAGCGTGCTTACACCTCAGCGTCTTCCTCATGGCCTCTTCATTTTTGCTTGAAAAATACAAACAGATAGCGGGGGTTTTAAACCCCCACCAACCCTAACATACAAAATAGCGATTAGCTCATTGTTGAAAAGAAAAAGGGCGCGAGGTGTGGGAACGAATCGTCTGGGCATCCTGGTTTCAATGGTATAGGTCTCGTTGCCTAATTTTACCAGATGAAAGAAACCCCAATTCACAGTTTCTGCAACCCTAGAAAATTTTAATGGCACATTTCGCTACAGGCATGGTTAGAACAATTAAATGGTATCATGAGTTTCAGAAGGTCCATATTAATATAAATCAATGTTTAAAATGTATGAAATATGCATATAAATCAAAATACGATTATGAGAGTTTTCTTGAACAGGGCTATGGCGTTCTACCGTTTCTCTGCGCGTGGAAGCTTGGTTTCAATTGCAAACGCTTCCTTGATATGTCAGGAGTGTAATGGAATCCTTATTTGGCTTCGAAACGTGCTCTATGGGTGTTTTCAGTTTCCAAATTTTTGACAAGAAATGCAAAGTGGTTCTTTGGTTTGAGGTGCAACTTCTTAGTCCTTTGCATTAGGGTTGCAATGTGCACATATATGTCAATGAATTAGGGTAGAAAACTGGCCCAAAATCCATGTATTTAGTGACTTTGAATTTGTGATCTTCCATAATCTTTTTCAATCTTTTTTGCCACGAAAACTTGCTTATTTTGGAAGATTTGGTCCCCTTGAGCATATGCACGAAATCTTGAGTGAATAAAGAGCCTATTAGCTGCATAAAAAGATTTAAAACACATGCTTTGCTATTTTTGTCATATTTTATTTTAATTAAATGAATTAATGGTGATAAAAATTCAAATAATTAATAAAAAATGATGAAATAACTCCCCTTTGGGTCAATGGGTCGTGCATAGCTTTTGGGTGATGATTCTTGGAAGAAATTAAGGCCCATTAGCAATTTTGCGGCATTTGAAGCAAAGTTGACTTTTCAAAATTCCCAAAAATTTCCCAACTTCCACAAGGCATATCTTGCTCAATGTTTAAGCTTTGATCATGTTCTTGGACATTTTGGAAAGGTCTTGAAGTCCTCTAACCAATGCCTTTGGTCCCATGTCATTTTGATTTACCAATCTCGAGTTATGGTCTTTGACTTAAAGTGCCTTTTTGTTGACTTTTGAAAATGACCTATAATGTTGAGATTGATAACGTTTTGTGAGAGCATTTCTGTGACTTGAAGTGTGAAGAGGAGTTGTAGGAAATGTCATTCTATTCAAAATGAGCTTTGGATGGAATTTTTCTGATAAACCATGTGGAAGTTATGCCTTGGTCAAGTTACAGTTGACTTTTTCAACTGTCCAAATATAGAAACTTTTGCATCTTGAGACTTTTTGAGCCATGCCTTGAGAATCATGATCAAGAATTGATCAAATGATGTTTGTGGCTTCAAAATAAGATGTTGACTAAAAATCTTGACTTTTGACTGTCAAATGACCATTTTGACCCTGCAGTTGACTGTTGAGCAATTAGGGTTTTTGACTGTGCAATCTTGTGCTGTGAGTCTTGAAACTTGGCATAAGGATGCTTGACAATGTTTATGGGCATGTGGGACTTGTTTGGACCCTTGGAAACTTCAATTTCTTTGCCAGAACCAAAACCCTAGTTTTTGACTGTTAGGAGGTCATTGAACTGTGCAACTCTTGGGAGATTTTGAAGCATGCTCTTTGCAAATCTTGAAGAATATGGGAGGGCAAATTTTGGGGTACAACATATATCAAATTGAATTTCAAAGATGGATTATAGAGAACATTGCAATGTTTCCAAAATGTCCAAGAACTCTCCAAGATCATTTTTGAGTAGGGAGAATCGAAGAAGGGAAGTTGGCATTTTATCACTTTTGTTCAAGCCATTTTTACAAAGCATCAAGTTGAAAATCAGATCTATGATGGTTGTATCTTGCTTTACAGGTCCTAATATTTCTTTACACTCCATAATTAAATGAAAACTCAGTTGACAACGGCTTTATCTTTGCTTTTGAAGCTTTGTACAAGGTGTATTTCCATTTTTGGCATAAAGTTCACAATGCCATTTTCATAAAGAGAAGCTTTTGCAACTTTGTCAATCTTGAGCCTTGGACCTGTCCCTTTGGTGCAAGCAATATACACAGGTCTCAAGCAATTTGAACAAGTGCATTTCGGCTCTTAAGCAAGCAATGACAAGCATGTAGCATTGGTCATGTCACTTTACTTCAAAAGCAAGAAAGTTGGTGAAAAGGTCCAAAGCTTGCATAGCTAGTAAGGGCTGACTTTGGATCCCTTCTCTACATATTTGAAAACTTGTTACAAGGCTTAACACGCTTGGATTGAAGCTTAAACACTTTGAAGCTCAAAAACACCAAAATACTGTCCAAAAACTCAGAATCTGCAAAACCATAGCCAACACTCATTTGGCTCGTGCGTTTTGTGTTTAAACACTTTAAGCATCTCATACACTTGATACCAAAGCAATCCAAGCCATCACCCTAGTTCTGTAGCCCCTGTTTCAGCATCCACCATTTTCACTTTGGAAGCTTGCAACTTGACTTGTGCAGAGAGTTCCAGTCATCCTCAAAGTAAGATAAGCATTGGAATAGCTTCAGGGAAGTTGAAGGAAGCTCAAACAATCCTCAGGCCTCCATTAAAGTCCCTGCATTGCTCTACTCGAATCCAACTGAAGGAGGTATTTTCTTGAACTCTATCTCTCTGAATAGGCATCCTCAAGTCACGATTTGTGAAGAAAAAATGTAGCTCTCATCATGACAAAACTGTACATATCCATACTTTTCATTTATATTACTTATGCTGTGAGAATTTGAAGATTGAACATGCTGAAATTTCTAGGTCACGAATTAGGGGTTCCAAAATTCTCCCTGATCTTTGAGAGTTAGGTTACAAAATTTATATTGTTGAAATAGTAAGCTCAAATGCCACATGTTTCATGTTATGAGTTTTTGTTTTTGTGCAAGCATGTGAGAGTTACAGGTTTGAACTATGGCGCGCGAAGAAGAAGACTGGCTAGAGGATAGGGATGAAGTCTGGGCTTTTTTGGCGCCTGGCCTTTTTTGTTTTTGCTAATCACACCCTCTGACTTACTATTTGCACCCCTTGACTAGTTTCTTATATTTTTGCATTTTCTTTCATATTTTTATATTTATTACTTGCATTTATTTTTTTTAAAGATAAAAAATACCCAAAAATAATTTATTTATTTTCGCACTTTTATTTTATTTTTTTTAAATTTATTTTCTCACATAAAAATAGTCTATTTTGACAAATAGATTCTATTTTCTTAAATAATTTGTAAATATAATAAAAAATACTTAATATTTTTATTATATTATTTATACTCATAAATACTTATTTTTATACATATTTAATTTTTAATATTTACATATAATATTATTTATTATTTTCTTGTACAAAAAATGGACAAAATAATAATAGGAAACATTATTTTCTTTTAATTAAAAAATTAGGGCTTCACCCCTTTCCATAAATAATAGTATTTATTTATTTTCCTTATTTTTTAGGGTTTGAATAAAGTTATTTTTCTCATACAAAAACAAAAGACATAAAAACATTTTTTTACATAAATACATTGCATTGCATTTTAAATATTTGTATATTTATTTAATTCGTACAATATTCGATTGTGTTGTAATAATATTTTTAGGTTTATATTTGTGCAAAATCTCCATTCAAAACTTGTATCCCCCCTCCCATAATAATTGTTGTAATAGCTTAGTTTATTTTACGCAATTTATTGCTTTATATACTATGCTTAGTAACTAGGGTTTGCATGACAAGAACAAAAACAAAGCAAAAATAGAAAACCCTAAATACAAGACAAAAGCATGAAAATGACACACTTTGCACACAAGCACCCTTAGGGTTTCTCCCACTTGGTTGCCTAAAATAAAATGGCCATGTTACGCACGCGAAGTATCTTGGCTAAACAAAATAAATAAAAGATCATCGTCCCTCGATGACGCTATCAAAAGGTTTCCTAAACAAAGATGATCTTGGTCCCTCAAAAATTGCTAAGATACTTGGCAACATTGCTATCATGGTCACACGATGACCCACGCCCGTCCCGTTTACATCCAAAGATAGGGTTGCTTACCAAATCAATGGTAAGTCAACAATGTCAAAGGAATAAAAATGCACAAGAAAGACATTTGAGTAGGTAGATAGCTTCTAGTTACTTGTTACATTTCAAAACAATCCTTGCTATTTTCAAAAAAACAAACACACATACATTTCAAAACATCTTACAAAACATTGAAAACATTTTCAAAAGACAAACATCTTTGTATACATTCTTACGAACGAGAATCATTACAAAGATTGCCTAAACGAATGGCCTCTTTTACAAAATAATTTCAAAACCACATCAAACACCATTTCAAACAAAACAAAGCAAGTGATCTAAACAAGTAACTAAGAGCCAATGGAAAACCATGGATGAAAATGGTGCTAGCACCTTCCCTTTTCATAATCTACCCCCCGAACTCAAGAAAACATCTCAAAGGTCTTTCCTGTACTTTTTTACCTTTCCTTTAGGATAAAAGAAAAGTCGGTGGCGACTCTTGCTAACCGCAACATTTGCGAATACAAATGTAAAACCTCAAGTCAGTTCTCCCACCGCATCACAGAACTGGCGACTCTGCTGGGGAAATTTCTAAAAGTGGGGTTACCTTAGGGTTTAGATCACATTTATTTGCTTACTTTGTTTGACTTGTTTGATTTACAATTATGGTTCTTTGTTTGGGTTTGAATCCTCTACTCGGATTTGGGAAACATTATAGGTAAATAGCAATATGTTGTGGAAACTGTGCGGGGTATACTGACATGGTCTAAGCAATAGCTATATTAGTGCGACATATTTGTGGGTACCGGTAGCCTTTGAGTCAATCAAAGAGAATACGGGGCTGCTGAGTGATGTCATGAAGCACTAATGAACTTCTAGAACCTTTACTTAACCAACTTGGCCTTTTAGGATGTAGTGAGATGACCGGCTTTGGTGTAGTTCGAAGTTGGTAGATACTCGATACTACACTCATTGAGGGTTGGTTTCTTGGGATATTTCGGTAGCCATTAAAGAGGCTTGAACTGAAACAATGAACAAGGAAACAATCCAGTGATATTGAGCTCCTTAGAACCCGGTTACTATTTCTAGGATAGGTTGAGCCTACTAAACTTCAAGAGGGTGCTTACCTATGAAACCCCATGCAAGCCTAAACTAAGAACTTGCTTGATTTGTTTGTACATATATACTTATGCATAACATCATGGACATCATAACATCATATGTATTCACTAACCATTTCAAGGATTTTGGAGATTCATCTTTGTTCTTGTTTTGTAGGTTATGGATTCACTTCGCAGGAAAACTATCCAAATCAACCTTGTAAGAATTCCTCCACAACTCAAGGAGCTAGCTTCAAGGATCCCTGAGAATTCTCCATTCACCGAGAGACATGGTCTTCTACTCAACTTGGTCACTTCCAACACAGAGGAGGATATGATGAAAGTTCTCTTCCAGTTCTTTGACCCTTTGCATCATTGCTTCACATTTCATGACTATCAACTTGTGCCAACTTTGGAAGAATTCTCTCAACTTATGAGGATTCCTATTCTCAATCAACTACCTTTCAACAGTACGGAAAGAGATCCAAAGCCAGAAGATATTGCTCAAGCCCTGCACTTGCACTCATCTGATGTCACAACTCATTGGGAAACTAGAAGTGGTGTCAAAGGCTTCTTGTCAAAGTTTCTGTTTGAGAAAGCCCAAAGCTGTTGGAATTCCCTAGACTTGCAAGCTTTTGAGGATATTGTAGCTCTTCTCATCTATGGGATGGTCTTGTTCCCTAATCCTAACCAACTTATAGATGTGAGCGCTGTCAAAATCTTCATGTCTCGCAACCCGATGCCTACATTGCTTGGGGATATCCTCCACTCTTTTCACACTCGTACAATGAGGAAAAGAGGTGTTCTTATGTGTTGTACTCCTCTTATGGCAAGATGGTTTATTTCTCATCTTCCCCAATCAGTCTTGAAGAATGAGCAAGGTTTGAGGTGGTCACAAAGGTTAATGACACTTAACCATTCAAATATTCATTAGTGTTCTCGATCCAAAGAGAATGTTACCATTGTTGACCATTGTGGGGAATTCCCTAATGTCCCTCTACTTGGCATTAGGGGAGGCATCACCTAAAACCCATGCTTAGCTCTAAGACAGTTTGGTTATGCCCGAAGGGATGGCCCTCATGATATGCTGATTCAAGGATTGGTTTTCGACTATGACAACGACGATCAAGGACTTCGTCAAAGATTCATCCGAGCTTGGAGGATGCCAAACAAGGTGGATAGCAAGACTTTAGGACACAAGAATTCCATCCCTCTCGAGCCTTACCTCAAGTGGGTACGAACCCGCGCTCAAAGTCTTATGATGCCTTATCCCTCCATTCTCCCCGTGATTATAGAGCCTGTTAAGGAAGGAGAAGTTCCATACACTATCCTGCATCCTGACATGCCAACATCACTCGAAGATCTACAAAGGGATTGGATACAGCTCAAAGGAGAGCGCGATACTTTCGAAGCCCAATTCTACGCAAGCAAGAAGAAGGTTTTGGAACTCACTTGGCTACTTCATGAAGAACAGACTCTAAACACCTACATTACACCAAAGAGGATGCACAACGTCTTTTTACCTTAGAATTCTGTATTATTTTGCCCAAGGGGCATTGATGTACTCAAATTTCTATTAATATGATGTGTGTTTCTTTTTTTGTTTAAAACAAATTTGAATTTCTAAATCCTTGAAAACATTGCATGAATACATGTCATTCATCATAAGCATAAACATGTCTTTGCAACAAGTTTCCTCATCTCTCTACGATTTATTTTAGTATATCTAGAATAAACGGTCAAAGATCTGCAAGCTTAGAACTCCCAATTTCAATAGTTACTCATGACCTTAGCCAAGGGGCAAGAGGAGCTGAAGACTCTGCTAGAAAAAGAAAAAGAGAAAAAGAAGAAGAAGCCAGATGGTGTGGTAATCATGGGCAGAAGGTTACAGGGACAAGCCAGAAGGACCTTAGATTTTCCAACAACTTCTGATGAGGGGGAAAGAAAGGGAAAAGGAATGGCAGTACCATCAGATTCTGAAGAAGAAGAAGAGGAAGAAGAGGACTACTCTGAACAACAATACCCTCTGGCTGATGACAAGTACAAACACCTTGAAGAGTGACTAAGCGCTATGGAAATCCAGAGAGTACCAGGGCTAGATTTTGAGGAGTTAGGGCTGGTGTCAAGAATTGTAATCCCTCCAAAGTTTAAAGTGCCACTATTTTCCAAGTATGATGGGGTGTCTTTCCCTAAAATGCACCTCAAATCCTATGTCAGGAAGATTCAGCCACATTCTGCCGACAAAGACCTATGGGTCCACTTTTTCCAAGACAGTTTATCAGGAACGCAACTTGATTGGTTCTACCAGTTGGAGAGGGATGACGTCCATAATTGGGAAGACCTGGCAGCAGATTTCTATAAACAATATCAATACAATGCCGACTTGGCACCTACCCATACTCAGCTACAGAGTATGGCCATGGTTTCCAATGAGGGCTTTAAAGATTACGTGCAAAAGTGGAGAGACCTAGCCGGAAGGATGCAACCTCCTCTATCTAAGAGGAAGTTAGTGGACATGTTCTTGGGAACTCTATCAGGTCCTTTATTAAATCATCTGATTGGGAGTTCCTCTGCAGGGTGTACTGAATTGATTTTAACCGGCGAAAGGGTAGAGGCTGGTATAAGAAGTGGGAAAATTCAGAAGGACGCGTCTGCCTTATCAGCTGTGAAAAAACCCTTCACTGGTAGGAAGGAAGTATCTGCTGTCTATTCGCAGAGGAATCAGGAAAGAACCGAGCGTCGACCAACGGTGGGGGCCGTTATGATTCCAAAGCCTACATCAGACCAGCCAAGAAATAACCAACAAAGGGTGGAAAGGCCAGTTCGACAATTTACTAAGATTAACATGACTTCAGCCCAAGTTCTACCATATCTCCTGAAGTTGAATCTGGCCACTTTGAAAGAGGCCCCAAAGAATCCTAATAGTACTTATCCACATTACCATCCCAACGCCAGATGCGCGTACCATTCTGAAAGTCCAGGGCACGACACCAACAACTGTTGGGCTCTGAAGAACAAAATTAAAGATCTGATAGATACGATGGAAGTTGAGTTTGAAGCGCCTGAGAAACCAAATGTTATTTCCGCTCCAATGCTTAGGCATGGTCACAATGCCAACTCTATTGAAGAAGATCTATTTGTTGCTACCATAGATGAACTGTTAACTCCACTCTCGACTATTAAGTTGAATTTGTTGAAAGCTGGTATTTTCCCAGGTTGTGACCAAGACTGCCATGTTTGTATGTCCTCACCATTTGACTGCCCTCTATTGAAGAAAGGTATCCAACGACTGATGGATAACCAAGAAATTTTGTTTGAGAATGCTCCTGTTTCACCCATTCCAGTTAAAGAAGTTTCTATTATAACCATTTACGCCAAACCTTCCAGGGCCCCTAAAAGACCCATTAGGATTACACCTGCTCCAAAGACTTCTCCACTCAAGATTACAATGCCCGGGCCATCCCCGTACAAATCAGATAAAACAGTACCATGGAATTATGGTGGAGAAATCTACTACCATGGTATTAAACAGGATGAACTGACTGCCGAAGATGAAAGCTCCGAAGGGGACAATTCCGACATTAGCAATATTGTTGGAACTAGCAAGATCACCCGCAGTGGTAGGATCTTCTCTCCAGAGATTGCTCCTCCAACAACAGTCTTTGGACCCGTGGCCGTTCCGAAGATTACCTCTGCACCAGTGATTATAACTGCAAGCGTACCTACCGATAAAGACAATATAATTCCTATCCATACTTCCACTGCTGAGAATAAAGGAAAGAACGTTCAAGAGGAGCCTTCCCAGACGAAGGCTCAATCACTAGCTATTCCTGAAACATCCAAGAAGGAGATGGAAGAAATCCTGAGGATCATAAAGAAGAGTGATTATGATGTGGTTGAACAACTGGGGCAGACCCCTTCCAAGATCTCTATGCTAGCCCTGTTGTTATGCTCTGAAGCACACGCCAAAGCTCTGGTAAAATTTCTGAAGACCGCTCATGTGTCGCAAGAGACATCTGCTGACCAGTTCCAGGATTGTGTGGTCAGTTTGACAGCTAATAATGGCCTGGGCTTCTCCGATGCTGACTTGACACCCAGAGGGAGAAAACACAATGAGGCATTACATGTCTCAGTGGAGTGTAGAGGAACAACCCTAGCTCATATCTTGGTTGATACTGGATCATCTCTGAACGTCTTACCGAAAAAATCCCTTGATAGATTGGATTGTGAGGGGCTGACTTTAAAACCCAGCAACATAGTGGTGAGAGCTTTTGATGGTTCGAAGAGGATGGTCCACAGAGAGGTGGACATCCCAATAAAGGTGGGAACTCAGGTCTTTAACTCAACCTTCTATGTGATGGACATCCGTCCTTCTTATTCCTGTCTGTTGGGACGCCCCTGGATCCCCAATGTTGGTGCTGTCACCTCCACCTTGCATCAGATGCTAAAATACCCGGTCCAAGGAAAGATCATAACTGTCCATAGGGAGGAGGAGTATATGATTAGTCATCTGAACTCTTTACGATATGTAGAGTTGGATGGCGAGTTCATAGAGACCCCTTTACAAAATTTTGAAGAAGTCTCTCCAGAAATAGCGGTGACCAAGGCGGTATCCTCGATTCCTAAGATCACAAGACCTCCACCTCGGATGTCATCCTTAAAGGATGCAAAGGCAGTAGTGGAAGAAGGGGAATGCACCATCTGGGGGCA
This sequence comes from Vicia faba, assembly GCA_948472305.1. Classification (NCBI taxonomy): domain Eukaryota; kingdom Viridiplantae; phylum Streptophyta; class Magnoliopsida; order Fabales; family Fabaceae; genus Vicia; species Vicia faba. The sequence continues at coordinate 899,352,388 of OX451740.1, forward strand.
GCTTCCAGACTTTCCTTACAAATAAGACAAGTTCGGCTTGGGATTTACTTCAATTGGTCAGAAGGCTGTGCGCCGTGCCCGTGCTGGGGGGCCACCTGTGAAGATTAGCAACCGAAGCGTCAATGCAGTAGAAGACAATGAAGAGGATGGCAGCTTGGAAGATTGGATATTTCCTACTGTCAGTGGAGGACTTCGCAACTGGGAAGCCAGAGACTTCATCCCAATAACTTCCATATCTCAGTAATTTATCTTTTACATTTCTGTTGAACTTGTAATATTTCACGAACAATTCACACTTTAAAAACCTTGTGTCTTACCCGAGACACAATGGTCCATTTGTAAGGGTTTTCATTTCATCTACATATGACATTCAATGAATCATGGATGCTTTTTCATATATAAACCTTTTGTGCTCATTGTCCTTCTTTTACATTTTATTATTTTAAGATGGCTATACCCTTACACACACCCACACTCACAAATGCAGGTACCCTTCCATTCCGGATCCCATGGGTAACGATACTGCTATAGCCTTCAGTGACTCTGAAGATATGATCTACCAAGCCGAATACGAAGGTAAGGAAGATTGTGAGGTGCCAGGGGAATTGGCCAGACTATTACAACAAGAGGAAAGAGCAATTCAGCCTCATGAGGATCTGTTGGATACAATCAACTTGGGTACCAAGGACGATAAAAAGGAAATCAAAGTGAGTGCCAATCTAGAGTCGAGTGTCAAGGAGCGCCTAATTCAGCTATTGCATGATTATGTGGAGATCTTTACCTGGTCATACGAAGACATGTCGGGACTCGATACAGACATCGTGGTACATCGTCTACCCACAAGAGAAGACTGTCCACCAGTGAAACAAAAGGTCCACCGCATGAGACCTGACATGTCATAGAAGATCAAATCAGAGGTTATGAAACAGTTTAATGCTGGATTTCTGGCTGTTACTTCCTATCCTCAATGGGTTGCTAACATTGTTCCCGTGCCTAAAAAGGACGGCAAAGTGAGAATGTGCGTGGATTATAGAGATTTAAACAAGGACAGCCCTAAAGATGATTTTCCACTACCACACATCGACATCCTGGTTGACAATATAACCCAACACAAAGTATTTTCTTTCATGGACGGATTCTCAGGCTATAACCAGATCAAAATGGCACCTGAGGACATGGAGAAAACTACATTTGTCACACAGTGGGGTACATTCTGCTACAAAGTGATGCAATTCGGACTGAAGAATGCCGAGGCAACCTATCAACGCGCCATGGTAGCTTTGTTTCATGATATGATACATCATGAGATAGAGGTCTACGTAGATGACATGATAGCCCGATCACAAACTGAAGAAGAACACCTTGACCACTTGCAAAAGCTGTTTGTCAGATTGAAGGAGTACAAGCTAAGGTTGAACCCAAACAAGTGCACATTCGGAGTCCGGTCCGGTAAACTCTTAGGGTTCATTGTCAGCAACAAAGGCATCGAGGTTGATCCTACCAAGGTTAAAGCGATACAAGAAATGCCTGCTCCTCGCACTGAGAAGGAAGTCAGAGGTTTTTTGGGACGCCTAAACTATATTTCCAGATTCATTTCTCACCTAACGTTTACTTGTGAACCAATCTTCAAGATGTTGAAGAAAGATCAAGTAGTCAGATGGAATGATGAATGTCAGATTACTTTCGATAAAATCAAGGAATATTTACTAGAGCCTGATGTCTTGATGCCACCAGTTGAGGGAAGACCGCTAATCATGTATGTGACCGTCTTAGAGAACTCAATGGGGTGCGTACTAGGGTAGCATGACGAGTCTGGCCGAAAAGAGCACGCTATTTATTACCTAAGTAAAAAGTTTACCGACTGTGAAACCAGATATTCACTGCTCGAGAAAACTTGCTGTGCTTTGGTATGGGATGCTCGCCGTCTAAGGCAGTATATGTTGACTCATACCACTTTGCTGATATCTAAGATGGATCCAATAAAGTACATCTTTGAGAAGCCTGCTCTATCTGGGAGGATAGATAGATGGCAGATGATCCTAATAGAATATGACATACAGTACACGACCCAAAAAGCTATAAAGGGCAGTGTGTTAGCTGATCATCTTGCTCATCAAGTTGTAGAAGATTATCAGTCCATGAAGTTTGACTTCCCTGACGAAGACATCATGACAGTAGACAACTGTGAAGAGATCATACCATATGACGAACCTGAACAAGGACCCCGATGGACCCTGTACTTTGATGGGGCATCCAATGCACTTGGTAACGGTATCGGCGCAGTGCTCATATCTCCGGAAGGATGCCATACTCCTTTCACTGCCAGACTTTGCTTCAACTGTACGAACAACATGGCAGAATACGAAGCATGCATCTTTGGTCTCAAGGCTGCCATAGACTTGGGAATTAAATCTTTAGATGTGTTTGGGGATTCAGCTTTGGTCATCAGTTAGATCAAAGGAGAATGGGACACTAAGCATCCAAACCTTATCCCTTACAAAGAACATGTTTTGACATTGTTACCACATTTCGAGCAGATTACCTTCGAGCACTTCCCGTGAGAAGAAAATCAGCTAGCAGATGCTCTAGCTACAATGTCATATATGTTTAAACTTTATTGGGATAACGAGGCTCCCCAGATCTCCATTGAATGGATGGACGAACCATCACATTGTCACGAGATTAATACCGAAGAAATAGTGGACCAGCCGTGGTTTCATGAAGTCAAAAGGTATCTCGAGGCTCAAGAATATCCAGAAGGAGCTTCAGTCAATGACAAAAATTTCTTAAGGAGATTCTCTACTAAGTTCTTCCTAAGTAATGGCATCCTGTACAAGCGTAATCATGATTCTATTCTACTCCGTTGTGTGGACAAGATTGAAGCTGAAAAGATCACGACTGAATTGCATGAGGGTACCTTTGGCACTCACTCTAGTGGGCATACGATGGCGAAGAAAATCCTACGGGCAGGCTATTACTGGTCTACCATGGAAGCTAACTGCTATCAACACTCCCAGACCTGTCATAAGTGTCAAATCTATGCAGACAAGGTGCACGTGCCTCCGGTTCCTCTAAATGTCTTAACAACTCCTTGGCCCTTCGCTATGTGGGGAATCAATATGATTGGGGAGATCAAGCCTACAACCTCCAATGGACACCACTTCATTCTTGTGGCCATTGACTATTTCACCAAATGGGTTGAAGCAGCTTCCTTCGCATCCGTTACTAAGAATGTTGTTGCCCGCTTCATCAAGCAAAATCTCATTTGCCGGTACGGTATCCCAGAAAGGATCATCACTGATAATGGTACGAACCTTAACAATACTATGATCACCGCCTTGTGCGAGTAGTTCAAGATTCAACATCACAATTCATCCCTCTATCGACCAAAGATGAATGGTGCAGTCGAAGCTGCTAATAAAAACATTAAAAAGATTATACAAAAGATGACAGTCACCTACAAGGACTGACATGAGATGCTACCGTTTGCTCTCCACGGGTACCGTACCACGGCTCGCACATCAACTGGGGAAACACCCTATTCTTTGGTTTATGGCATGGAAGCTGTCTTGCCTATCGAGGTTCAAATCCCCTCTTTGAGAATTATGAAAGATGCAGGTTTGAGTGAAGACGATTGGATCCAGACCTGACTTAATTAATTAAACTTAATTGACGAGAAGAGGCTTACTGCTATTTGCCATGGTCAGACGTATCAAAAGCGGATGATCAAGGCTTTCAACAAGAAAGTCAGACGCCAGATATATCAAGTTGGAGATCTAGTGATCAAGCGCATCATCTTGCCACAAAGTGATCCCAGGGGAAAATGAACTCCTACCTATGAAGGACCATTTGTAATCAAGAACATCTTTTCTGGTGGGGCAATGATCTTAACCACCATGGACGGCGACGACCTGCCACACCCTGCGAACACAGACATAGTCAAAAGATACTACGCATAAGAGACCCGCTAGGTTGACACACCTAGGCAAAACAAGGGCATCCCGGCGAACCAAAAAGGTTTGGGAAAAAATTAGGGATAAAAAAAAAATTTGTACACCCGGAAAGTTGAAAACCCGAAAGGGTGACTTGGGCAAAAAAGGGTTTCCCGGTGGACTGAAAACCCGAAAGGGCGGTCCAGGCAAAAGTTAGGGAATTAAAGCGTATGCCTATGTTTCATCGGATCACTTTAAGGACAATCTCTTCACTGACAAACTCGGAGCTTCTGATCAATTCAATCATCTTCGGACGAAGCAACAGACAGATAAGATATTCAGAGATACGAAGGCTATAGCGGAATGGGAACCCCATGGGATTATCACACATAGCTATCTTTCTTTGTATAAATTTTTCTTACTTTTATGACACCATCCTCTTACTAGGATGTCCGTCTCCTTTGTACAAAATACTTATTCAAAGTAAATACAAAGATATCTCTTTCAAAGTACAGAAAACTATTTTCCTTACACTTGTGTTTTTATTAGAAAAAATGTCCAATGATTCATTAATGAACATATGCATTTGAACATAATTACTGTTTACAGATAAACAGAATGAAAAAGAACAATTACTGACAGATTGAAAGGATAGGAAAACTTCTCTAGGTCATTCCATGAGCAATCCCTACAGTACATCATTAAGATCCCTAGTGGAGCTGAAACTTTCGACTACCAATCCCCAGCGGAGCCAAAACTTCAAACTTTCAATCCCCAGTGAAAACCGTTCAGTTTCTCCAAATTCCCCAGCAAGTTGTCTTGAAGCCTGAAAAGCAACCAAATAACAGTTAACTTTTGTCTCTCCCCAACCTAGGATAACTCCCCAGTAGAGTGGCAGACGACCGAAACTCCTGAACTTTTTCCCAAACAGGAATAAGTTTTCTTCCCCAGAGTTTTCTTTATTCCCCAGCAGAATAAGGATTCCCATTGTGTAATCCCCATTAGAAGTCATCAAAATTCTCTGGATTCCCCAAGAAGATTACTCAAGCAGTGTATGGCATTACTCACAACAGAATTTTTATCAATACTCCAACTTCAAGACATGAAGAATCCACATACCCTCAGTAATCAAGGATTTATTTTCCTCAGCAATACAACGAATCAGCTTACATGCGCATACATTACATCCATATATCATAAACATTGATAAAACACATATATTGCATCATACATTTCATACAACATGACTTTGTGTTTCAGCTAACATTTTACTATTTTCAGGATAAGATTAACAACTACCGTTTAACAATATTCAATCATGATACTGTTCAGATACGCTCCAGACATGGAAGTCATTCTGTTACTCATTCAGATTCAGATATCAGATACAATTCAGATACACTCCAGACACGGAAGTCATTCTGATACTCATTCAGATTAAGCTTTCAGATATAGTTCAGATACACTCCAGACACGGATGTCATTCTAATACTCATTCAGATTCAACTTCCAGATACAGTACGGATACGCTCCAGACACGGAAGTCATTCTGTTACTCATTCAGATTCAGATCTCAGATACAATTTAGATACGATTCATACACGAAAGCTATTCTATACTCATTCAGATCTAACTTCAAGATACAGTTTACATACGCTTCCGACACGGAAGCCATTATGTTACTTATTCAGACTTCAACACCCAGATATAGTTCAGATACGCTCCAGATACGGATGCCATTCTGATATTCATTCAGATTTCATACTCTTGATATAGTACAGATACACTCCAAACTTGGATGCTATTCTATTTCTCATTCAGATTTTCAAGTCTCTAGATACAACTCAGATACGTTCCAGACACGGACACCATTCTGATACTTATTCTTCTGACGTACAATTTACAATTTAACAAACATTCTTGGATGGCATCTACAAGCCCATCTCCAACAAGATTCTATCACCTCTCTGAATGGCATCTTCAAGCCTATTCCCTCAACTACGCTTTGTGGAGTGCAAATTTATGGGCACTTTAGTGTCCAATCATCTTTTACCTTCGAGTCACGAACGACAAAACTCGCCAATCTAACTCTTCAGGTTCAAGAAGATTGAACAGGGGAAGCTGTTGTACCCTAAAATTTTCCCTCTCATTTTATCAAGATTTTTCTCACAAGACTTCTTGGACTCAAGACAAGATTAGGGTTTGGTCAGCTCAAGACATCTCATCTTGCACTGATAACCCAAAATTAGGGTTTGAGTTTGCACAAGGGTTTTTGGACCACCAATGCTTCATGTGACTTTCATACACCATTTTGGACCCCTAAGATTGCTCATGTTAAGTTTCAAGCCTTGAACCACACTTTTGATCAGTCAATTAGACAGTTGACCTAAAAATCAGTTGTATTGGGGAAAAAGTCAACCATGGCCAATTTACAGTCAAAATTCATGATTTTTGATCCAAATCAACATTTTAGACTCGCATGTACCATTTTATCAAGTTTGGATCACAACTCCTCAAGAAATTTGATCAAATCATCAAAAGGGCAAAATGGTCAAAATTAGGGTTTTGACTGAGAAAGGGCAATTTATGATTTTTAACCTAGCCAATGACCAATTGAGTTCAAGCATGGTTTCAAGGGTTCAATGTCATCATCTTGACCTAATTACATGATTCAAAAGATCTCAAGTTCATTGGATTGACAAATGAATTTGCAGTCAACTGATCAAAAGTCAACTGTGCACTGAAAAGTCAAACTTTGACTTTTTGGTCAAAATCAAGTGCCAAGGGTCACAATTCATCAAGATATGTCAAAATATGAAACTTGTTCACCAAGAAAACCAATTTTGAAAATTAGGGTTTTGAATTTGAAAATTTTCATAACTTAGAATTTTTCTAAGTATAAATATTTTCTTATTTTTTCCCAACTTTCCACCACTTTTTCACCATGATGCATTTTGATTCAAAGAAAACTTCCAACATTAAAGTTGTAGTCCTACATGAAATATACAACTTTTCTTCACAAACTTTTCCCAAAAGATGCTTGGATCTCAACTTAGTGAAATTTTGCCCTAATTTAGGCAGGTTTTTGACCCAACTTCATGGACATTTTTCACCTAGTTCCAAGAGGTATATCAAATTTCATTTCAAAGATGGATTATAGAGCACATTTCAAGCTTTCAAAAATGTCAAAGAAATCTCTAAGATCATTTTTGAGTAGGGAGAATCGAAGAAGGGAAGTTGACATTTTATCACTTTTGTTCAAGGCATTTTTACAAAGCATCAAGTTGCAAATCAGATTTATGATTGTTGTATCTTTCTTTACAGGTCCTAAGCTTGCTTTACACTCCATAATTAAATCCAAACTCAGTTGACAAAGGCTTTATCTTTTCTTTTGAAGCTTTTGCAACTTTGTCAATCTTGAGCCTTGGACTTGTCCCTTTGGTGCAAGCAATGTACACAGGTCTCAAGCAATTTGTACAAGTGCATTTCAGCTCTTAAGCAAGCAAGGACAAGCATGTAGCATTGGTCATGTCACTTTACTTCAAAAGCAAGAAAGTTGGTGAAAAGGTCCAAAGCTTGCACAACTAGTAAGGGCTGACTTTGGATCCCTTCTCTACATATTCACAAACTTGTTACAAGGCTTAGCATGCTTGGATTGAAGCTAAAACACTCTGAAACTCAAAAACACCAAAATACTATCCAAAAACTCAGAATCTGCAAAACCATAGCCAACACTCATTTGGCTCGTGCCTTTTGTGTTTAAACACTTTAAGCATATCATACACTTGATACCAAAGCAATCCAAGCCATCACCCTGGTTCTGTAGCCCCTGTTTCAGCATCCACCATTTTCACTTTGGAAGCTTGCAACTTTACTTGTGCAGAGAGTTCCAGCCATCCTCAAAGTAAGATAAGCATTGGAATAACTTCAGGGAAGTTCAAGGAAGCTCAAACAATCCTTAGGCCTCCATTAAAGTCCCTGCATTGCTCTACTCGAATCCAACTGAAGGAGGTATTTTCTTGAACTCTATCTCTCTGAATAGGCATCCTCAAGCCACGATTTGTGAAGGAAAAATGTAGCTCTCATCATGACAAAACTGTACATATCCATACTTTTCATTTATAATACTTATGCTGTGAGAATTTGAAGATTGAACATGCTGAAATTTCTAGGTCAGGAATTAGGGGTTCCAAAATTCTCCCTGATCTTTGAGAGTTAGGTTACAAAATTTATGTTGTTGGAATCGTGAGCTCAAATGCCACATGTTTCATGTTATGAGTTTTTCTTTTTGTGCAAGCATGTGAGAGTTACAGGTTTGAACTATGGCGCGCGAAGAAGAAGACTGGCTAGAGGACAGGGATGAAGTCTGGGCTTTTTTGGCGCCTGGCCTTTTTTGTTTTTGTTAATCACACCTTCCCTGACTTATTATTTGCACCCCCTTGACTAGTTTCTTATATTTTTGTATTTTCTTTCATATTTTTATATTTATTACTTGCATTTATTTTTTTTAATGATAAAAAATACCCAAAAATAATTTATTTATTTTCACACTTTTATTTTATTTTTTTAATTTATTTTCTCACATAAAAATAGTTTATTTTGACAAATAGATTCTATTTTCTTAAATAATTTGTAAATATAATAAAAAATACTTAATATTTTTATTATATTATTTATACTCATAAATACTTATTTTTATACATATTTAATTTTTATATTTACATATAATATTATTTATTATTTTCTTGTACAAAAAATGGACAAAATAATAATAGGAAACATTATTTTATTTTAATTAAAAAATTAGGGTTTCACCCCTTTCCAAAAATAATAGTATTTATTTTTTTCCTTATCTTTTAGGGTTTGAATTAAATTATTTTTCTCATACAAAAACAAAAGACATAAAAACATTTTTTTTACATAAATACATTGCATTGCATTTTAAATCTTTGTATATTTATTTAATTCGCGCAATATTTGATTGGGTTGTAATAATATTTTTAGGTTTATATTTGTGCAAAATCCCCATTCAAAACTTGTATCCCCCCTCCCATAATAATTGTTGTAATAGCTTAGTTTATTTTACGCAATTTATTGCTTTATATACTATGCTTAGTAACTAGGGTTTGCATGACAAGAACAAAAACAAAGCAAAAATAGAAAACCCTAAATACAAGACAAAAGCATGAAAATGACACACTTTGCATACAAGCACCCTTAGGGTTTCTCCCACTTGGTTGCCTAAAATAAAATGGCCATGTTACGCACGCGAAGTATCTTGACAAAACAAAACAAATAAAAGATCATTGTCCCTCGATGACGCTATCAAAAGGTTGCCTAAACAAAGATGATCTTGGTCCCTCAAAAATTACTAGATACTTGGCAACATTGCTATCATGGTCACACGATGACCCACGCCCGTCCCGTTTACATCCAAAGATATGGTTGCTTACCAAATCAATGGTAAGTCAACAATGTCAAAGGAATAAAAATGCACAAGAAAGACATTTGAGTAGGTAGATAGCTTCTAGTTACTTGTTACATTTCAAAACAATCCTTGCTATTTTCAAAAAAACAAACACACACACATTTCAAAACATCTTACAAAACATTGAAAACATTTTCAAAAGACAAACATCTTTGTATACATTCTTACGAACGAGAATCATTACAAAGATTGCCTAAACGAATGGCCTCTTTTACAAAATACTTTCAAAACCACATCAAACACCATTTCAAACAAAACAAAGCAAGTGATCTAAACAAGTAACTAAGAGCCCATGGAAAACCATGGATGAAAAGGGTGCTAGCACCTCCCCTTTTCATAATCTACCCCCGAACTCAAGAAAACATCTCAAAGTTCTTTCCTATGCTTTTTTACCTTTCCTTTTGGATAAAAGAAAAGTCGGTGGCGACTCTTGCTAACCGCAACATTTGCAAACACAAACGCAAAACCTCAAGTCAGTTCTCCCACTGCATCACAACTATTATCCTCAATATGGGGAGAATACTTAAATGTCATGCTCAACCGGTTTAAGTGAATGATATTTCCTCTGAGGATGACGACAACCAAGAAGAGGATGGTAGAATAATCAAGCTTAAAGGTAGAAATAATTAGGTTTCTAAAGATGAATACTACTCCGACGAAGAGTATCCTCCTGCAGATGACAAGTAGAAGCAGTTTGGAAGACCGTCTCAAAGCTATGGAAATCCAGAAAGTACCTGGATTGGATTTTGGAGAACTAGGTCTAATCCCGGAGGTGGTCATCCCTCACAAGTTCAAGGTTCCCATCTTTTCTAAATATGATGGAGTCTCTTATCCCAAACTCCATTTGAGGTAGTATGTTCTAAAGGTCCAACCTCATACTGCTGAAAGGAAATTATGGGCCCATTTCTTTCAAGAGAGTTTGTCCGGAACTCAAATTGAATGATTCTATCAGCTCGAAGGAACTAACATCCACACATCGGAAGACTTGGATGCTGCTTTCTACAAGCAGTATCAATATAATGCTGACCTTACACCGACTCTTGTGTAATTGCAAAACATGTCTATAGCGGTAGAAATGTTTAAGACTAAGCCATTAGATTGACTAGACTTATACAGATCAAATTAAAAATCTCCACCGCGCTTTATTGTTTCCAAAGGAATGAGAAAAGAGTGAATAACCCGAAAAGATGGGGAAAGATTCTAGGTAAGGGGGTTGGTTATGCAAAGGGAAGGTATTAGCACCCTAAACATCTACGGTACTCCGCAGGAATCTCTTTGTAAAAAATATGTATATTTTGGCTATAAATTGTTGTATAAAAATAGATGGTGGAGGTGAGAAAAGAAATTTATTTTTTATGATTTTTGCACCCGCTGCGGTTGTGAACTTTTAGTGCCTACATACGACCTTCTGTGAAATAGGGGATCATGGTACACGTAGTTCCTCTTTAATTTTTTTTAAAAAAATACAAGTGTGTTAGTTAATTTTATGAGATAAGACATCATCGTCATTGTCCGTGTGGAAAACATACTTACTACCCACAATCATGAGAAAAGAGAATTTGCATCATCTCAAAGTGGAGGATATGGCTTGGATTTTAAAATCGACAATGCCTCACTCAACACCCAAGTGGAAAACATCTCTCTTCACTACATATTGTGGAAGTATAGTTGTTTGCATCACTACAAGGATTGACAAGAGTCTAAGGTTTTGAGAAAGGTTTTAAAATAAAAAGCCAAAGTGGCAAAATGGATTGAAATGAGATTGATTGACTTTTAGTATTCTTAAAAAAATGTCAAGGTTTTATTAAATTTATTGAATTTTATTTATGAAAAGGTTTTGAAAATACATGGACCTAAGTCCAAGTTTATTATGAAAGTGATTCAAGTTTAAAAAAACAAGAAGAGTTTTCAAAAGGAGGAAGAAGATTTTTGAAATTTAAGAAGATGAGAGGAGAAGAGACTATCCTAAAACATAAGGTAAAATCTAGGGGTAAGAACCATCTAACCAATAAGAAGCCAATACTTGACATTATGAGCCAAGATAGAATTCCCATTCTTTGGATTGAAACCAAGCAAGCAAAGATACTAGACCTCTTGAAAGAACCAAACTTCAAGTGTATTAAGTTTTCACAAAAATTGGGCAGAGTAACGGCTGTATACGGGTGAATTCCAAACTACAAACAAGGAATGTAATCACAAAAACCTGCACACAAAACAAACAAACAACCTAATGTCTTGAGGTAAACCTCAATAACTCCAGACAAAATATCAATTAAGGTCACAAGGTCTACAGTATAGGCCGAGGTTTCTAACCCTAAGTCTAAGAAGTCCAATACTCCATAATGCCAAGGATAGTAACCAAATAGTCCAAGTATCATTAAATATTTTTATGGTTCATGTTGATTATTAGGTGTCTTAAAAGAGAAAGAAAAGCTCAAGTGAGAAAAATAAAAATAACAAGAATATAAATGCTCAAGTGAGAAAAATAAAAATGGCATAAAATATAATGCTTAAAGTAAATGGTGCATAAAGCATAAAAAAAAGGCGTAAAGTAAAAGCAAAAAATAAAATCAATTATTAGTGATTAGTGGTTAGTTAGATGATCATCTTGAAACTTGCATTTGAAACTCATTAGAGGATTGGTAGAACCAAAGCCTCCACACAACAATTTGCATTTTCTTTTTGTCAAGTATATCATCCATTTGGAATCCTCAAAAGTACCATATAATGATCAACGATGATTAAGTGATCCGCGTTGACCAAAAGTGTTGTAGATCCATTAGAGGATTTGTAGAAACAAAGCCTCCACACAATAAATATCAAGGTTATTGGATCCAAGGGATCAAATTAACATACTTGGGCTTGCAAACATATGTTTGGGCCATGAATGATCATTTATTCGAATCGGGACAAAATTTAGCGCTATGTTAAGAAATCGTAAGTGGACTTATATAGAAGTCACACCTATTTTGAGGCCGGTCAATAGCAATCTATGCACCATTTGTTTTGAGACATGATATAGAGATCATGCTCCAATAACACTTAGTGCAATGAGAAAGGGATGAGATGGAGAGGGATGGGGAAGAATATACAAACCACATTTGAATTAAATTTTAATTTAACTATTATTAAAATCATTCATCCATTTTTGTGGAGTTAGACTCAACACTATGGATCCAATGATGTTAATAAAGTTCATGATCAAATTTCAATCCAAGTCAACCAGAAAATAATCACAAAATAATATTGCATTTAATATATACATTAAAAAAGGTTTTAAAAAGTTTTAAAATAGAAATGAGAAATAAAAATATCAACTATATTCAAATTAATCATGAACAATTAAGTAAGGCCATAGAAAAATCAGAAGAGGACTCAAGTATTTTTATGAAATTTTTGGTAATTTTTGAAAGTCTGAAACTAATTTAAGACTAATGAAAATTGTTCAAACAAAAATAAAATAGGTCAACAAATATTAAAAATCAATAAAAAATTCCATAAAATTTTCAAAAAGTCAGAAATATACAAAATGATATTTATGATTTTTTTTTAGAATTAAAAAATGCTAGAAAGTATTTTTAAAGTAATTAAAAGAAAGCAAATAATTCAAAAAATATAAAAAATATCAAATGTCAAAATAAAAATATGAAAAAAATATTCCTGAGATCAGAAATAATTCAAAGTATTTTTGTGAATTTTTTCATAATTTTTGGATAAAAAATAAAAGAGTTATGAATTTTTTAAAATTAAATCAATTAAAATATAAAATCAGAAAATAAAATAAAACCTAAAAGATATGGGCCATCAGATCATAGTCAAAACGCGTTAGTAATCTAATCCAATGGACTAGACGCACTATGCTTGATATGGACCTTAGTGGAACGCGCAAGTAATCAGAAAAAAGGCAACCAATGAAATTAAAACGCTTGGCACGCTATCATTGGTTGAGATGAGACATATCATCGTCTTCAACCTCCAGCCACCCTTCAATGGAGATTTTGTGAGATCCTTCAAATGGTAAAATTAGGATCCTAACACCACCATCGCTATATAAAGTGTACAAAGAGATATGAATCAAAAACCCAGATGATAGCGAGCACCTTCAATTTGAGATTTCTCTCTCAATTCTCAATGGATTTAAATTGTAAGAAGCACTAGAATCAAGAGAAGGAGTAGAACAGGTTAGTGCTTTATTTGGATCCAAATGATGGAAAATTATACCTTTTCGAAGTTCAAGAAAGAAGCTCTGAAACTGGACTTCTGTAGCTTGGATTATGGTTAGTTTTGCTTGGTTTAAGTGCTGAGAGTTTGTATGATACTTGAGGAAGATGAATGTGTAAAGAATTTTGGAGGAAAAGGCTGGAATCTCAGAAACTGATTTCAAAATTTTCAAGCTCATGTGAGGTTTTGGCAGAGTGTTTTTGGCTTTCAAAGCTTGAGTAAATGAATGGGGGATGACCCTCTATTTATAGGGAATCAAATGGAATGTTCAAGTGTGTGAAATGATGAAGTTTAGAGGGAAATCGTGTGAACCTAATACACGAGCAAAGTGTGATTTAATTTCCATCAAAACTCATCCATTCCTTGCATTTTAATGCTCTAATCCACTTTGGCAACTTGTTTAAACATGTTTAGATCATAAATGCGGGCTAATTTGATGTTTAGAGGCCAAAACATGAATTTCAAATTCTGACTTATGAAGAAACTTCAGTTCCAAGTTACCAAGTTCAATCCAATGGCATTCTCAGCTCAAGGGGTCTTAAGGCATGATTCTTGATGCTTTAGAAAGATGAGGTTACAAACTTTGCAATGGAAAAAGAAGGGAATCAAATGGATGCTTGAGCTGAAAGTTGTATTGGGTAAAATTTGGGGAACAAAAGTTGACTTTCCATACTTAGAAATATTTCAAATTTTTCTTCAAAAGTGACCTATAATGTTTTGCATCCAAACATGGCCTTCCACTTGGAATTTTCTCTTGTCCAAAAAATATGGAATGAAATAGACCTCTTAAATGACACTTTGAAACTTGAACCATTCAAAATCTCCAAAAATTAAGAGAGTTGTGAATTGTTGAAATTGGAAAAAAACCATGAAATGACCTATAATATTTTGTATCCTTAGGGAATCCTCCATCCATTTTCTCACTTTGAACATAAAAGAAGGCATAAAGTTCACATCTTTAAGATCATTGTGGAAAAAGAGTGGGCTCAAGCTGATAAAAATTGACTAAGTTATGATCATTTGAAGTCACACATGAGAAAATGGGGGTTCATCTGGAGGACTTGTAATCTTTCTTCATCATCAAGCTTCTTCCACATGAAGACTCCTTGGAACTTTTGAAGTGATTTGTTGATAACCCTTTGAAGATAAGGATGTATTTAGAATGAATCAAAAATACCAAAAGATGAGCAAGATATGTTTCTTTTAAGTTCAAAACGCTAGCTCCTAGATCAAGAGAATGCTTTGAGGAACTTTGACAATTTTGAAAAAACTTCTTGTACCAACACAAATGATTTGTAAATAGAAGTTATTGAGGATGAAAATGAGAACTCATAGACACCAAAACCACTTCCATATCTTGAGAATTGAGAGAAATATGCACTTGTGACCAAAGGGAACAAGGCCTTGTCCAACCATGACAACTTCTTCAATCAACCCCTTGTACTTTTGAATTAATATTGATAATCTTGAAATGTGGTGAACCAAATTAACCTTGTCATGCAATTTCTTCCAAAACAACTTCAATTATGAGGTTTGAACTTCTCAAACTTTATTGACTAAGGCATGGAAACAAACTCATGAACCCATGAAGCAACTTGTTAAATCTCATTGCCTTTACCTACATTAGTAACAAGCAAGACAAACCATCATTGCTTTTTATTAATTAAAAGAAAAAAAAATCAAGACAAAAATATTCATGACCACAAAAGAAAACAAGTCAAGGTGCTTGGTAATTCCTCAAAGAGCAAAGCTAAAGATAGGGAGGGAAACCAAGAATCCTAATGTGATCTTGTTGTGATGGAATCAACATGGTATGGTGAGGGGATCTTAGGGGCGACAATTTGGGTACAACAATGTCCATGGGCTTGAATGAAGGGTTCAAGGAGTATGCACAAAAATGGAGGGATTTCGCTGGAAGGCTGGAACCCTCCTTGTCTGACCGAGAGTTAGTAGATATGTTAATGGGAACTCTGACAGGCCCATTCTTTAATTTACTAATGGGGAGTTCTTCGGCCGGATTTATTGAGCCAATACTAACAGGAGAATGATTTGAAAGTGGTATCAAGAGTGGGAAGATTATGATGGCTACATCTTCTAATGCTGTGAAGAAGCCATTTGGTGGTAAAAAAGAAGCCAATGTTGTCTATGGCCAGAAGAGTTGTAGTAAAAATGACCACCATCAGTATGTGGGAGCGGTGTTGATATTTAATCCGATTCCTGTTCAACAACAACAACAGGGCAATCTACGAAGGCCAGATGCTCCAATAAGGAAGTTTACTAAGATAGGCATGCCTTTATCTCAAGCATCGCAACATTTGTTAAAAGCTGAACTCATTTCACTGCGGGATCCTCCTTAGAATCCCAACGCACTCTCTCCTAATTATTATCCGAATGCGAGGTGTGCCTATCATTCTAACAGTCCTGGGTATGACACCAACAACTGCTGGGCCCTAAAAAGAAAAATTCAAGACATGATTGATAATAAGGAAATTGAGTTCGATCCTCTAGAGACCCCGAACGTGATTACTGCGCCTATGCCAAAGCATGACAAAGGCATAAGTGCTATTGAAGATGCCTTGTATGTTACCACTATAGGTGATGTGGTTACTCCTCTCTCAACAATCAAAAAGAATTTGTTACAAGACGATTTATTTCCGGGTTGTGTTAACACATAATTTTGATTGAGAAAGTTCTGTATACTGAGAATTTGTGCCAAGATTTGTCTGTCGTATCCGGTACTCCTATCAGGATCACTTCCAAGGGTCGTGTAAGGAGTACCTCCAATCCAAAAGCTGCTCCTTTGGCCATTACAAAACCTGGACCCATCACATATTCCTCAAAAAAGGATATTAAATGGAACTATGGATCCGACGTCTACTATTATGGCGTTAAACAAGAGTTGTCTAATGAAGATGTTGAAGATGCGGACCTCGATGTTGACAATATCGCGAGGACCAGCAAAGTTACTAGAAGAAGAAGGATTTTCTCCGCAAAAATCTCTCTGAAAAATGTTGCTACACTTGTTCGAGTTGCTGTTACCAAGTCAGCTGCCGAGGCTCGGGGTAAAGAGCCAATGATAGAGCTTTCCCAGATAGAGGCACCTAAAGAAACCACAGTCAAGGATACCTCTGGCCAAAGTTAGAAGAGGTTTTGAAGATCACCCGCAAGAGAGACTATAAAATTATTGAACAATTGGGGCAGACCCCGTCCAAAATCTCCATGTTATCTTTACTGATGTGTTTTGAAGCCCGTGTGCAGGCTTTAGTAAAACTCTTGAAGACTGCTCATGTGCCGTAAGAAATTTCGACTGATCTATTTGGAAGTTACGTGGCTAGTTTAACAACTGATAATGGATTAGGATTCTCTGATGTTGACCTGACTCTGGAGGGGAGAAATCATAATAAGGCCATATATGTCTCTATTGAATGCAGGGGCACTATGTTGGCTTATGTGTTAATTGATATTGGCTCTTCGCTGAACGTTCTTCCAAAAGGCGCTCTTGATAAACTAGATTATGAAGGGATTGTGCTCAAGCCCAGTAACATCGTAGTTCGAGCCTTTGATGGGTCCAAAAGAATGGTGCATGGAGAAGTTGACATCCCAATTAAAGTGGGTTCACAGATATTTGAGTCCACCTTCTATGTTATGGACATCCGGCAAGCTTATTCTTGTTTATTAGGACACCCCTGGATCCATGGTGCAATTGTTGTTACCTCCACCTTGCACCAGAAATTAAAGTATTCTATAAAAGGAAAGGTCGTTATTGTCTGCGGAGAAGAGGAGTACATGGTCAACCATCTGAATTCATTCTGGTACATGGAGATGGACGGAGAATTCATCAAGACTTCCTGTCAAATTTTTGAAGTGATTTCCCCTGCTGATATTAAATATGTTTCTTCCATTCCAAAGACCACCAGGATTCTGCATAAGATGGCTTCCTTCAAAGATGTCAAGGCTACTATAGAAGAAGGTGGTTGTACTATTTGGGGTCAGCTTCCTGATATCCCTTATAAATATGACAAGTTTGGTTTGGGCTTTACTGCATAAGGTCAAAGGGTTGTTCGTCGCACTCAGGCTGGAAGACCTATGTTCTATATCAGCAATAACGAAGTCAACAATATAGAGGATGATGACATTGACTGTGATTTCATAAGTTGGATATTCCCTACCATTGGCGGTGGACTCGGCAATTAGAAAGCAGAAGACATTTTCCCTATCTCCTTTAGTCAGGAGTAATAGCTACATTCCCGTCTTATTACTTTTAAAAATATTTTGGTTATGTAATAAACAATTACTTTAAACCGTGTGCCTTACCCGAGGCACAATGGTTCATTTGTTAAGGGTTGATAATTCATAAACATTGTTCATTTAATAAAAACATTAGATGTTTTGCATTCAAATTTTGTGCTCCCTGGTTTTCTTTTACTTATTAAATTTCCAAAGAGCTATGTGTTCTTACACACATCCACACACTACATTGCAGATCCTCATCCACTCTGGATCTCGTTGATAACGATTCTGTTATTTCTGATTATGACTTTAAAAATCCGATCTACCAAGGTGAGGAAGATTTTGAAATACCCGGAGAACTTTCCCGACTCTTAATACAAGAAGAAAAGGCTATCCAACCACACAAAGAGCCAGTCGAAGTTATAAATTTGGGTACCGAGATAGACAGAAAAAAAGTCAAGATTGGCGCCAACTTAGAGAGCAATGTCAAGAACATATTAATCCAGATGTTGCATGAACATGTTGAGATATTTTCTTGGTCATATAAAGACATGCCAGGACTTGATACTGATATTGTGGTTCATTGTATGCCAATGAAAGAGGGTTGTTCTCTGATTAAGCAGAAGGTCCGTCACATGTGTCCAGAGATGTCTGAAAAGATCAAGGCTGAGGTTATGAAACAATTCAACACAGGTTTCTTAGCAGTGACATCATATCCTCAATAGGTTGCTAATGTGGTTCTGGTGCTAAAGAAAGACAGAAAGGTGCAAATTTGTGTAGATTACAGGGATCTGAACAGGGTGAACCCCAAATATAACTTCCCACTACCACATATTGATGTTTTGGTCGACAACACCGCTCAGCATAATGTATTCTCCTTCATTAATGGTTTCTTGGGTTATAAGAAGATCAAGATGGCTTCGGAAGACATGGAGAAAACTACCTTCGTTACACAGTGAGGCACTTTCTGTTACAAGGTTATTCCTTTTGAGTTGAAGAACGCTGGGGAAACTTATCAGCGTTCCATGGTAGCCTTATTTCATGACACAATTCATCACGAGATAGAATTCTACGTCGACGACATGATAGCTAGATCGCAGACTGAATAAGAGTATCTTGATCCTCTGCATAAATTATTTGAAAGGATGAAGAAGTATAAGCTAAGGTTAAACCTGAACAAGTGAACTTTTGGGGTGAGATCCAGTAAACTCCTGGGTTTCGTCGTCAGTGGTAAAGGTATTGAGATTGATCCTGAAAAAGTTAAAGCTATTCAATAAATGTCGGCTCCCCGTACCGAGAAGGAAGTCAAATGTTTCTTAGGACGGCTGAATTACATTTCTCGTTTCATTTCTCATTTGAATGCTACTTGTGAGCCAATCTTCAAGCTGCTGCAAAAAGATCAAGTAGTAAAGTGGAACAACGAATGTCAAATAGCCTTTGATAAAATTAAAGAGTACCTATTAGAACCTCTGATTCTGATGCCACCAGTTGAAGGAAGGCCTCTAATCATGTACCTAATAGTGCTAGAGAAGTCAATGAGGTGTGTACTAGGATAGCATGATGAGTCTCATGAAAAGAGCATGCAATATAATACCTTAGAAAAGAGTTTACCGACTGTGAAACAAGATATTCACTGCTCGAGAAAACTTGTTGCACTTTGGCATAGGCTGCTCACCGACTAAGATAGTATATGTTGACCCATACTACCTTGTTGATCTCTAAAATAGATCCCATCAAGTACATATTCGAGAAGCCAACTCTCTCTGGATGAATAGCCTGATGGTAAATGGTCTTAACAGAATACGACATTCAGTACACCACTCAAAAAGCAATCAAAGGAAGTGTACTGGAAGATCATTTGGCACATCAAGCTGTAGACGACTACCAGTCTATGAATTTCGAATTCCCATACGAGAACATTATGCTAGTTATAGATTATGAAGAACCTGGATCGTATGAAGGACCTGAGCCAAGATCCCAATGGACTATGGTTTTCGGCGGAGCTTCCAACTCACTTGGAAACGAAATTTGTGTTGTAATTATCTCTCATCGGGGCTGTCATACGCCCTTCACTGCCAGACTTTTCTTTGACTGCACCAATAATATGGCTGAATATGAAGCGTGCATCATGTGTATTAAAGCTACTATTGACCTGAGAATCATGTTCATGGATATATATATGTGGACTCAAATTTGGTAATTAGTCAGATCAAGGGAGAATGGGATACGAAGCATACGAATCTTATCCCTTACCGAGAACATGTGCTAACCTTGATTTCATATTTCGAAGAGATTACTTTTGAGCATATCCCAAGAGAAGAGAATCAGTTGGCGGACGCATTGGATACCATGTAATCCATGTTCAAGGTCAGATGGGACAATGAGGCTCCCAGAATTACCATTGAAAGATTGGACGAACCAACACACTGCTTTGAAATTGACACTAACAAAGTAGAAGAGAAGCCTTGGTTTCATGAAGTGAAGAGGTATCTTAAGGCTCAAGAATACCCTGAAATGGCATCAATCAATGATAAGAAATTCCTACGGAGGTTCTCGGCTAAGTTCTTCTCGAGCAATGGAATTTTATACAAGCGTAATCATGATTCAACCTTGCTTCATTGTATGGACAAGAAGGAAGGAGAAGAAATTATGCAAGATATGCACGAAGGTGTCTTTGGTACTCACTCTAGTGGGTATACTATGACTAAAAATATCTTGAGGGTAGGTTACTATTGGTCGACTATCAGAACCGACTATCACCACCACTCAAGATCTTGTCATAAGTGTCAGATCTACGATGATAAAGTACATGTGCCTCTGGGTCCTCTGAATGTTTTGACTGCTCCGTGGCCATTTGCAATGTGGGGAATTGATATGATTAGAGAGATCAATCCTACTGTCTCTAACAAACATTGCTTCATTCTCGTTGCCAATGATTACTTCACAAAATGGGTTGAAGCAGCCTCATTCGCCTCTGTTACTAAGAATGCAGTCGCTCGGTTTGTAAAACATAACCTTATCTGTTGGTATGGAATCCTCGAGTGTATTATCATAGACAACGATAATAATCTCAATAGCACTATAATCACTGAACTTTGCATGCAGTTCAAGATCAAGCACCACAACTCTTCTCCATATCGACCAAAAATGAATGGTACAGTGGAAGCTGCCAACAAGAATTTTAAGGAGATTATAATGAAGATAGTTAAGATCTACAAAGACTGGCATGAGATGTTACCATTTTATCTTCATGGCTATTTCACTTCAGCACGAACATCAACTGGGGAAACCCCATTCTCTCTGGTTTACGGTATGGAAGCCGTCCTACCTGTCGAAGTTCAGATTCCTTCTCTAAGAATTATGAAAGATGCAGACTTAAACGAAGATGAATGGATTCATACCAGGATAGACTAGTTGAATATAATTGACGAGAAGAGGCTTACGGATGTCTGTCATGGTTAGATGTATCAGAAGCATATGATCAAGGCATTCAACAAAAAGATCAAACATCGGGTATATCAGGCTGGTGACTTGGTAATAAAGCGCATCATTCTACCACAAGGTGATCCCAGGGGAAAATGTACTCCCACCTACGAAGGGCCATTTGTAATCAAAAAGATATTTTCCAGCGGTGCTATAATACTGACCACCATGGACGGTGAATATTTTCCGCACCCTGTGAATGCATACATAGTCAAAAGATACTATGCATGAAAACGACCCGCTAGGTTGACTGGCCTAGGAAAAAATAAGGGCCTCCCGACGAACCAAAAGGGTTCAGGAAAAAATTAGGGATATATATAAAAATATTGTACACCTGGCAAGTCGAAAACCTGAAAAGGCGGCTTGGGCAAGAAAGGGTATCCCGGTGGACTAAAAACCTGAAAGGGCGGTCCAGGAAAAAGTTAGGGATTAAAGCGTACGACTATGTCCCGTTGGATCACTTACAACAAGCTTTATTACCAATGTCAAGTTCAAACGGTACATATCAATTCAATCACTTTCTTCCGACAATGAGGGATGAGATGCTTGAAGACATAGGGGCAATAGCAGAGTTGGAATCCAATGAGATTATTCCCACATAGCTATTATCTTGTTTTCACTTTGTACTCTTTTCATTTCATGGAGATTTCCACTTATTAGGATTTCTGTCTCTTTGTAAAAAAATCGTCTGTTTATGAGAAAATTATCAATAGAAATACAAATTTTAGAGTTCAAACTTTTTGTTTTTACTTTTTTCTATTTTGTTTGCAAAAACGTCCAATGACTAAAATTAAATGAACATATACATATGAATATGATTAACTGTTAACAAATATATGCATAAAAACAGGAAAAAGCAGTTACTTAAGACTCTAGGAGTTGGGATAACGTTCAAACTGTCCATAAATCCCCACAAAAATATCCTTACCGGATTATCCCCACAGAGTAGTCTTAACAAGCTCACCAACAGAGCCCTTTGGAAGATAAGGGAATATGATATTTTTCCCGACAATGTTGCCAACTTACGATGTCCCAATCTGTACAGTTTATGAAAACTCTCTTCCCCAACTGAGTTTATTCCTCCAGAAATGTAAAATCCCCTGCAAATTTCTTTTCTCCAGCAAAGCTCATTTCCTCAGCAGAGTATTTCTCCGTCAACAGGGTTTATTTCCCCAACAGATTACAGTCTCCCCAGCTTGAGTCTGTTTCTACCACAAATCACCGACAAGATTCCCACCTCCAGCAAACAAAATCCTGGCTACTATCCCCAGAGAGTTGCTATGGAATTTGAAACCAGACCAAATATCATTCAACCTTATTCTCCTAGACGAGTCGGCATCCATATCAAAAACACTGGAAGACAACACCTCAAAAGGTTATCCATCTTATTTATCCCTAGTCAGGGTATATAAGAATTAAATTCCCCAGTAGAGCGACGAACATATAATGTTCTTGGACTCTTCTCCCCAAACAAGAATCAACATTCCCCATCAGAGGTTCTTCAAGCAGAAAGCAGGAATATCTGTCAAGATCGAAGATACACATACTCTTCATCCCCAGCAACAGACAGGGATTTATTTTCCTAGATAAAGATGCGGCACGAGTTTACAAAGACACTTCAACAACATTTCACATCCCTTCATATATTACGAACAACATAGAATATACATATAAAACACATATAGAACGCTCTCATTTATTTTGAGAATATCATTACGTAATGCATTTAATACATCATGACATTGCATACAACTAACTCTTTACCTTTTCAGGAAAGATCAATCAATAGACAAACATCATTAACTACCTATATGACCAGACAGTCTTCTCAAAGGCTACATCTGACAAATGGATACTTAAGAAATTTCCTCAGAGGGTCATTCTCAAAGAGGCATGTTTTCTAGATGAAGTCGGGCGTAGACATCTTCTAGCTCAGATTAAATCGAGCATAGATTTATTCTGATACTTCTTCCAGTTGAAGATGAGCATAGACATCTTCTGGCTCAGATTAATTCGAACATATTTATTCTGACACTTCTTCCAGTTGAAGACGAACATAGACATCTTCTGGCTCAGATTAAATTGAGCGTATATTTATTATGATACTTCCTCCAGTTGAGATCAGACATAGACATCTTATGGATCAGATTAAATCAATCGTAGATTTATTATGATACTTCTTCTAGTTGAAGACAAGCATAAACATCTTCTGGCTCAGATTAAGTCGAGCGTAGATTTATTCTGATACTTTCTCTAGTTGAGGTTGGGCGTAGACATCTTCTGGCTCATATTAAATTGAGCGTAGATTTATTTTGATACTTCTTCCAGTTGAAGATGAGCGTAGACATCTTCTAGCTTAGATTAAATCGAGCGTAGATTTATTCTGATACTCCTCCAGTTGAGGTTGGGAATAGATATATTCTGGCTCAGATTAAATCGAGCGTAGATTTATTCTAATACTTCTTCCAGTTGAAGACGAGCATATATATCTTCTGGCTTAGATTAAATTGAGCGTAGATTTATTTTGATACTTCTTCTAGTTGAAGTCGGGCATAGACATCTGGCTCAGATTAAATTGAGCGTATATTTATTCTGATACTTATTCCAGTTGAAGACGGGTGTAGACATCTTCTGGCTCATATTAAATCGAGCATAGATTTATTATGATACTTCTTCTAGTTGAAGTCGGGCATAGATATCTTCTGGCTCAAATTAAATCGAGCGTAGATTTATTCTGATTATCCTTTGGGACAAATTCGGACATAGACTCACTCCAAATACATCTTATAAGACAAAGTCGGGCATAGACTTAGTCTAATTCCTATCAACAGTCACTTTGGATGGCATCTATAAGCCCATCTCCATGACTCTCCATCACCTCTCCAAATGGCATATTTAAGCCCATTCCTGGTATAATAAACCAACAGTGCTACTTCGTGCAATGGCTAGTGCATATTTATGGGCACTTAAGTGTTTAACCATCTTCCACCTTAAAGTCACGAATGCGGACATGCCAATCTAACTCTTCAGGTTTAAGAAGATTGAAAATGGGAAGTTGTTGTACCCTAAAATTTTCCCTTCCATTTTATTCAAGACATTCTTCTAGGGTTCTCACATGCTCAAGGACACTCAAGAATTGATCAAACAAACTCACATCCTAAGCAATGGGTCCACAACTAGGGTTTCATCTTGCACAAGGAAGAATGGGTTTCAAAGGTCTCAAATGGTTTTCTTTAGTTCCTTGTGATAAATTGCTAAAGTGCCCTACGAGTTACCTTTATGACTGTACGATGACCCACGTCTGTCCCCAACACATCCAGTGATAGGGCTTCCTACTAACCAATGGTAGGATAGCACTATCTAAAGGAGGACGAAAAGAACAAAGACTTTTGAGTAGGTAGATAGTTCTTAATCGCTTGCTCGTAAACATTTTAAAACATTTTTTCACACAATGACACTTTTTCAACAAATATTTTCAAAATAAACAATTTTGTATGCATTCTCAACGATACGAGAATCATTACAAAATTTCCGCACTTAGGCATTTTCAAAATATTTTCAAACTTACACATTCACAAAGAATTTTCAAAAGTGAGCTAGCGATTAAGAGCTTGTAGATAACTACGGATGAAAAAGGTGCTAACACCTTCCCTTTTCATAACCTACCCCCCTTACTCAAAAAAATTCTCAAAAGGTCCCTCTTGTTCTTTTCACCCTTTCCGTATTGGATAAAATAAAAGTCGGTGGCGACTCCTGCTATCCACAACATTTGCAATAAAATGCAAAACCAAAAGTCAGTTCTCCCACTGTGTCATAATTGGCATTATGTTTGATAAAACTAACTTATCAGAGATATGTTGAAATAAGATGTTCTATCAACTGAAGCAACATGTCGAATGTGATATCCTGTGCAGGTTCTTTCGACATCGTGATTTTGTACAACTGGATAGTTGGATGTTTTAGCTTGTTACATATGCATAATATTCTGGAAGTAATAGCTTGTTACATTGTATTTTGTTAGGGTTTGTGTGTTTATTGTGAGCCTCTCGATTATCATCTTGATAAAAGAGTAGAACTGTGTTTTTGAGTTGTAATTTATGTCAGTCATTCTAAAGATTTTAAGCAGGGAATGATTGTATGGCTTTGAAGTGTGACTTATGTTATTTTATAAGTGTTTAGAATTGTTTAGTCACTGTTAAGTGATTGGAAGGGATTTGAGAAGGGTCTCGTACCTAGGTGAGTCTTAGGTAGAAGTTAAGCACGAGTAGTGATTAAGTGAGTAGATTGTAAACTAGGTGAAAGTTTGGTGTGGGTCTACAAATTGATACTATCTAGTTGACTACGTCCCTAGCTTGGTAGCCCCTAGAGTTGGTGTTATTGTACACCGAAATGGGCTAAAATTTTTGTGTTCTTTACATCTCTGCACTGTGTTTTATCGTTTATCTTATCATTGTATGAAAAGTCAGAGATCAGTGTCTCGACATCTCTTAGGATATCTGAGATCTGAATACCAGAATTTCAATTGGTATCAAAGAAGGCATCCTACTCTGACTATGTGTGAGATTCATGAAAGATACTTTCTAGTGCAATGGACAAGGAATGAGGATTTATGAACAGGCCATCCAACCTTGATGGAACCAACTATGACTATTATAAAGTTCGTAATGTAGCCTTAATCAAATCCATGGACAGCAAGTCTTGGATAGTTGTGGTAAAGGGATGAGATCCACCAATTCTTACCACTCAGTTTGAGAACTTATGTAATATGGTGAGAGAACTAACTTTTGGTTTTGTGTTTTATCGCAAATGTTGTAGATCTCAAGAATCACCACCGACTTTTCTATTATCAAATATGGAAAGGGTGAAAAGAACAGGAAAGACCTTGAGATTATTGAGTTCGGAGGGTAAATTATGAAAAGGGAAGGTATTAGCACCCTTTTTATATGTATTTATCTAAGGGCTCTTAACCGCTAGCTCACTTTGTTTTGAAAATGCTTTGTGTTATGTGTTTGAAAAATATTTAGAAATGCCAGTAGTATGATAACTTTTTAATGATACTTGAGAATGCGTACAAAGTGTTTGTTTGAAATTATTTTTGAAAGTGCTTGTGCGAAAAATTGTTTATTTCAATTGTGAGCAAGCGATTACGAGCTATCTACCTACTCAAAGTATTTTTCATTCTTTTCTTTCTCCTTTAGATAGTGTTACCCTACCATTAGTTAGTAGGAAGCCCTATCGTTGGATGCGAAGGGATAGACGCAGGACATCGTATAGTCATCGACGGAAACTCGTAGGGGAACTTTAGAATTTATCTTAAGGGACTAGATCGTTTACCGAAGGCAACTCAAAGGGTCATCGAGGGACTACGATCTTTCTAACCGAGGGTCTTTGCTAAAGCATCCCCATGTTCGAGGGACATTACTGTGTTTCATTTCGAGGCAATAAGTGAGGTTACCCTAGAGGTGCGCGTATGCAAATGATTTATGTTTTAGTTATTTTTAGTCTTTGATTAGATTAGGTATCATTCGCTTTTATTCTTGTCATACAAACCCTATTAGCATACATCTAACAATTATACACAACGAAAGCGATAAATGCGGAAAGTAAAGGCAAAAAGTAAAGATTCCTACACTATTACAAGGCTTCGGGAATGGGGGTACAAATAATAAAACGCGGGGAGAGAAATAAAACCCTAATTAATTATTACAAACTGTAAGCAATTACATAATGGGAAAAATACGAAATGATAAAATACACGAAAATGTAAAATAAAGAAAAGAGAAAGGAAATTGTTTTGTGATTTTTGATAGGAAAAAGTTTGATGATTAACCTAATAACCTAATTAATTTTAATTAATTAAAAAGGAAATTGAATAATTAAAACTTAAAAACCTAAATTGATTTTAATTATTAAAAAAATGTTTAGTGAAAAACCTAAAAACCTAAAATAAAAAAACCTAAAAAAATTAATTTGGGTTTATTAAAAAAAAAGAGGTGTTATGCAAATCTTAGGGTTTTAAAAAAAAGGGTTTATGTTTTGTTAATTTGAAGAAAAATGAGGAAAAGAGTAAAGAGAATAGAGAATTTTAAGAAAAAACCAAAAGTGGCAGGGGTTGGTGTTGAACCCACGCCCTCAGTCAACTCAAACAACATGTTCACCACTGGGCCAAGCACACCTTAGTGATAGTAGATAGCTTCAACGTGTTTTGTAAGTTATCCTGCAAAACATGAAAATATGAAGAAAATAAATGACAAAAGGTAGAATCGAAACCATGCCCTTTGACACAAATGCCTTAATGCAGGCGCTTCTGCCACTGTGGTGGCTGTACATCCGTTGATTAAAACACAACCATATCATTAAATAATAATACCACACTTATATTTGAATTAAAAAAGAACATCAGTGCCAGTGGGACCCTGCATCAAGTGTTAGCTAATCAAAATGTCCCAAAACGCCACACATGGTTAAATCTGTTTCAAGGAAGCTTTAACTGACGAAGAAGTGACGGAAACCCTAAGTCCGATCATCTTTTCTGTTGAGTTCTAACACCAAACCTGTAAATCACGTGAAATCAATATAAAAGATGGACCCTATCCCCCTATTTTTGGGTTTGCGAATTCAACGGTACCCTTCTTTTTTGCTAAAGATCCTTGTATCACGAGCTTCGAATAAAAAACCCTAACTTGGTTAAAAAATGGCAAACCAAGATCTGGATGTTATAAACTCCATGTAACGACTGTAACTTGTTCTAAAAATTCATATGAACTGATCTGGATGGTTAGAAACATTCAACAAAGCCTGAAAGTGAAAAAATATGAATGATCAAAAATTAATAACTGGCCATGGCCTGTCTGCATGTTTCAGGCGTAGATGGGCATGGAAAATCATCTATTCGCACCCTAAGGATGTTCAGGAGATGTTTTAAATGATTGGCTTAGGCTACGAATGCTTGGAATTTTAACTTTGAGTTTTGCTTTTCTTCAGAATCTTGTGATATTTTTAGGGTTTTTTAAGGAGGCAGCCTGCGTGCTTTTGTTCTGGATTTGTTGAGTGTATATAGAGGAGGGATTTAGGTCAACATATATGAGAGATATCTTTGTGCATTATGATGGAAATAGTTTTCTTTGAATTTTTGCATGGAAAGTTTCTATCTTGAGCCAATCATATCTTGCATGACCTCACACGAGTTGCTAGCTGTATATAAACTTTTTGGGCTTCAAATTTGGCCCATGACCAAAGCCATGCTCTATCTTGCTCCCGCCTATTGAAGGAAGACCGTTGGTCATGTATATGATAGTGTTATATAGTTCTATGGACTATATTTTGGGACAACAAGATGAAACAGTAAAGAAATAATATTCCATTTATTATCTCAACAAGAAGTTTACTGACTATGAGTTGCGATATTCTATGCTGGAAAAGACATGTTGTGCTCTGGCCTGGCGACAAAGAGATTGCGGAAATATATTTTGAATCATACTACTTGAGTAGATTTCCAAAATGGATCCAATTAAGTATATTTCTGAAAAGCCTGCTCTTACTGGGAGAATTTCCCATTGGGAGATGTTATTGTCTGAATATGATATTGAATTCCGCATTTATAAGGCTATAAAAAGCAGTGTGTTGGCGGATTATCTTGCTCACCAACTGGTGGATGATTACCAATCTGTTAAGTATGATTTCTTTGATGAGGATGTTATGTTTCTGAAAGCAAAAGACTGTGATGAACCTTTTCCTGGGGAAGGTCATGATCCTGAATCCCAGTGGGGTATGGTATTTGATGGAGCCATGAATGCTTATGGGAAAGCAATTGGTGCTGTGATTATCACTCCTCATGGATCACACATCCCTTTTACTGTAAGGATGACATTAGATTGTACCAATAATATGGCAGAGTATGGGGCTTATATCATGGGTCTCGAGGAGGCCATTAATCTTATAATCAAAGTTCTATATGTATATGGCGATTCAACTTTGGTAGTAAATCATATTAAAGGAGAATGGGATACTCATCACCCTAGCTTGATCCCTTATAAAGACTATGCTATAAGATTATTACCCTTCTTTAATAAAGTTCAATTCCATCATATTCACAGAGATTAAAATCAGATGGCAGATACTTTGGCAACTTTGGCTTCTATGTATCAAGTGAATACTTGGAACGATGTGCCTCATATCACATTGCGATGTTTGGATAGACCGACTCAACTGAATACTTGGTATTATGACATCAAGAATTTTCTCCAGACTCAGGAATACCCAGCTGGTGCATCAAATAAAAATAGAAAGAGATTGAGAAGGTTGGCAGGCAGCTTTTTCCTCAATGAAGATATTATGTATAAAGGAAATTATGACACGGTCTTGCTCAAATGTGTGGATAGTCACGAAGCAGACATGTTGATGCATGAAATCCATGAAGGTTCTTTAGTAATCTTTCCAATGGAAATTCAATGGCAAAGAAGATGCTTAGGGCAAGTTATTATTGGCTGACAATGGAATCTGACTGTTAAAAATTTGCAAAGTGGTGCCATAAATGCCAGATTTATGCTGAAAAAATTCATGTGCCTCCGACACTTCTCAATGTTATTTCTTCCCCATGGCCTTTCTATATGTGGGGTATTGACATGATTGGAGTTATTGAACCCAAGGCGTCGAATGGACATCGTTTCATCTTAGTGGCAATTGTCTACTTCACCAAATGGGTGTAAGCAACTTCATATGCTAATGTCACTAAGCAGGTGGTAGTGTGCTTTATCAAGAATAATCTCATATGTCGGTATGGTGTGCCAAGCAGGATTATCACCGACAATGGTTCAAATCTGAATAAGAAGATGATGACATAACTTTGTGAAGAATTCAAGATTGTCCACCACAATTCATCTCTTTACAGGCCAAAGATGAATGGGGCTGTTGAAGCTTCTAATAAGAATATCAAGAAGATCATCTAGAAAATGGTTGTTACTTATAAATATTGGCATGAGATGCTCCCTTTTTCTTTGCACGGGTATCGAAAATTTTTCCTCCCTTCAACAAGGGAAACCCCATTCTCCCTTGTGTATTGTATGGAAGTAGTGCTCCCCGTTGAGGTTGGGATTCCCTTATTACGCATGATAATGGAATCCAATTTGTAAGAGGCTGAATGGGTTCACAGCAGGTTTGACCAGTTGAATTTGAGTGAAGAGAAAATAATGAAGGCTTTATGCCATGGTCAGTTATACTAGAAGATAATGAAGAAAGCTTTTGATAAAAAGGTCAAACATCGTGAATTCAGAGAAGGCGGCCTCGTGCTTAGGAAGATCATATCTTTTAACGCTGATTCTAGGGGCAAGTGGACGTCCAATTTTGAAGGCCCATATGTTGTCAAGAAAGCCTTCTATGGTGGTGCATTGATTCTTGAAACAATGGATGGCGAGGATTTCTCACGTCCTTTCAATGCTGATGCAGTCAAGAAATACTTCTCCTAGATAGATAAAAGAATAGCTCGCTAAGATGAAAACCCAAAAGGGCGGCTCAGGCAAAAAGGAGCGTCTTGGTAGGCCGAAAACCCGAAAGGGTGGTCTAGGAAAAAATTAGAGACATAAATAGAACGAATTTTCCCGGTAGGTAGAAAACCCGCAAGGGAAATCTAGGAAAAAGGTAGGGATTTCTGGCAAGTAACTGCATCAAACAAGAATTGATCATTGAAGCAACAATCTTCTTGGATCCTCACCACTCTTCAAACGAAGTTGTTGCACACTAATTCAAAGTTATTAGGGAGAATAATGGTCATTCTATTTCAATGTATCTTTTCCAATATATATTACCATTTTTCAAACTTTGTAATTATCTATGGAGTCTCGCCATTCGTGGACTACCATCCTATTAATAAAGTTTGAGCTTTTATCCAATTCTTTGCAATTCTTATTTTATTCAGCTTACAAAGACTTCATTTATTATTGATAGTAATTTCCAAAGCAAACAGATTAAATAACAAAATTGTTTTTTGAAAAGAATTTACAAATTACTTCTTGCTTTAGATTTTGTGACTCAAGGAAAACAAAAATAATGACCCCAAGGATGGACGAACTATGAAATTGTGGAAGTGTGCGTTCCCCAGGAAGGCTCTCCCAGGTCACTCTTTGTGAAATGAGTATGACTTTCTTGTGCTTCTATGGTAGTTGGAGATGATACCAATTTATGTACGGTGCAATGTTGGGTTTGTGAGCCCATTTTCCCCAGTCAAGTCCTGGTTCATTTTTATTTCGGGTTGGCATGGTCCAAAGTCTCTATCCCAGATTCCCCGGTAAGGTCTTTGCTCACCTGACGAAAGCCTCTTCCCTCTTTGTATGCTAAGATGAAATCATTCGCAAAATATCTTCCTTTGCAGTATTAGCATTGTTGTTGTTATATGTTTCCCAGGAAACCAGACAAGGGCAATATCTTTTCTAAGAAGTGTTGAAACAGTTGTCAACTTTTTGGGTTTTCTCCCGCCAAGTGTCGGGTTTGATTTAAAATCCACATAATTTTGATTTCTTATTGTGTTTGTTTAACTCCTTAAAATCCCCAAGTGAAGTCGAGATAACGTGTCTCTCTAAAATTGGTTATCCCCTTGAGGTTTCATAATTTCTCCCCAAAGAAGTTGATGTAATCCTCATTCTCAGTATTGAAGGATGTATTTTGGGTCCCTCTCGATGTGGTGTTGCCCTCCCCAGTGAAATCAACATTGCAATCTCTAGAAGAAGTGTAGACCTTGAAACATTGGTTTTTTCCCATTGAAGTGTGTGTGATATTCCCCTATGAAGCCTGGAGGAGGATGTTATATCCCTGTATTTTTACTGATTTATTGTTATGATGTGACTATTTTCGGATTATGTTCCTACCCAGTAAAGTTAAGCCGCGAAATAGGAATCTGTTTCCTTAGTTGGCGCTTACTTGCTTTTGAACTTTCATCTTGGTGGGGATTTAGCCGAGTATTGACTGTACCCAAGTTGGTTTCATCTAGTTATCCCCAGTGTTATATGTCCATTTTGTCAGCATATACATGATAACATTAATACATTCATACATATATCATGCATTGGCTGAATTTAGTAAATCATTGCTCATTTACATATTTTTGTTGACATATTACCCTGTTTTGCAGAGTTGTGTTATCCTCTCTCCAATAGAGTGTCAAACTTAAGCAGAAAGTGTATATCCTTTCAATTTCCCCACTGAGTTATCTCTTGTGGAAGAATTTTGCTTTAATTTTCCTTTCAGCTCTTTGTCTGGATAGAACATGTTTCCCTCTTGAGTTTATTTCTCATGAGGTGTTATTTTGGTTGACTGATTCATTCTGGTTTATTTCTGGTTTGAATCTAGGATCCCCAACAATATTATTATCTTGATTTATACGGGTTTTGAACCCTGATTTGAGAATGTGCATTTATTTTGTACGTGAAGATTTTATCTCCTCAATAGGAATGTATTGGCATTTCCCCATGAAGTCCTATTAATTTACCCAAGGATCCATATCTCATTTCCCCAGAGAGCCATATTTCTTTCCCTAGGGACCCATATTTCTTTCCTCCAGAAGTCATTATTTCAATTCCTTCTCAAAATAGCAAGTGACAGGTCTCTTTATTTGAGCAACCTGTACTTCCCTAATAAGTCTGACAGATCCCAAAGAAGATTCAGATTTTTTACTCTAATGAATGGTATCCTTGTCATTTTGGAAGGTAGTTTGTTGTTGAGATTTGTTACTCCAATGAATGGTAGCCTTGTCATTATGGAAGGTAGTTTGTTGCTGAAATTTTTTACTCTAATGAATGGTAGCCTTGTCATTATGGATGGTAGTTCGTTTTTGAGATTTTTTACTCCAATTAATGGTAGCCTCGTCATTATGGAAGGTAGTTCGTTGTTGAGATTTGTTACTCCAATGAATGGTAGCCTTGTCATTATGGAAGGTAGTTCGTTATTAAGATTTGTTACTCCAATGAATGGCAGCCTTATCATTATGGAAGGAAGTTCGTTGCTGAGATTTGTTACTCTAATGAATGGTAGCCTTGTCATTATGAAAGGTAGTTCATTGTTGAGATTTGTTACTCCAATGAATGGTAGCCTTGTCATTAGGGAAAGTAGTTCGTTGTTGAGATCTTTTTCCAATGAATGGTAGCCTTGTCATTATGGAAGGTAGTTCATTGCTGAGATTTGTTACTCCAATGAATGGTAGCCTTGACATTATGGAAGGTAGTTCATTGTTGAGATTTGTTACTCCAATGAATGGTAGCCTTGACATTATGGAAGGTAGTTTGTTGTTGAGAATTGTTACTCCAATTAATGGTAGCCTTGTCATTATGGAAGGTAGTTCGTTGTTGAGATCTTTTTCCGATGAATGGTAACATTGTCATTATGGAAGGTAGTTCTTCATTGAGATTCTATTACTCTGAAGAAGTTCATTTGTTTCCTGTCATGAGTACTGGCAGCTTACCCTGATATAGGTATTTACCAGTATTATCTTACTATTTCTTTCCCCGGTGGATCGACGTTACTTTTTTTTCTATCTTCTCAGTGAGTGGATAGTTCACAGTCATATGTCGATCACTATTATCCTTTACCTTCTCTCCTCAATCTTTGAGTTGATGATGCCTTATTTCCTATTTTAGGCTTTACCCTAATAGAGTCGGGTCTCTTGTTCACAAGTGATTTATTTTCCTAGTCGTGTTGTTCTTTTGATTCCAGTTTTTATTTGCTTCATCCCCAGTGGGGTCTTGCATCCTTTTTAGATTTGTTCATTTTTCATTCATAATCATAAGCATTGCATCTTAGGGCCAAAAATAGGGCTTGTTTTATACTTAAGTATCTTCAATCACGTTGACACGAAGATTTTTAACCTTCGCATCTCCGGATAGAAGACACTTAAATTAGGGCAGCTGTTGTACCCCAATTTTTGCCCATAAGATTCCTCTATCATCTTATACCATCATAATACAACAAGATCACACACTAGGGTTTGGCTCTTCTCCTTATCTTTAGCTTTGCTCATGGGGAATCACTAAGCACCTTGACTTGTACTTTTGTGATCATCTATGCTTTGTATTGATTAACCTTTTAACTAATAAATATAATAAATGTTTTCCCTAATTGATGATGTTATAGGTGAAATCATAATGAATTCCATAAATTTGATCTACAGGTTCATGAGTCTATTTCCATGCCTTCTTCAACAAAGCTTCATTGAGATTCAAGCTTCATCATTGAGATGCTTAGATTTAGTATCATGACAAAGTCTATTATGAATCATCATGCCTCAAGTTGTCAAAGATAGTACAAAAATACAAGAGTTGATTGAATAAGTTTGAACCAATTGGACAAGTTTTTTATTTCATGGTCACAAGTGGTTATGGTTGCTATGGTTCCTCATTATCATCCTCAACAACTTCTATTTACATGACAAATGTATTTATGCAAGGAGGCTTGTCAAAATTGAAAAGGGTTTCCAAGGCATTTTGTTGCTCTAGGGTTTTGAACTTCTAAGGGCTATATCCTGCTCATCTTTTGGTATTTTTGAGTGATTCCAAAAACATGCTTCTCCTAAAAGGGTTTATCAACAAATCACTTCAAAACTTTCAAGAAAATTTTGTGTGGAAGATAACTAATGATGAAGAAAGATTACAAGTCCACTAGATAAGCCATCAAATTACCTTAGGTGACTTAAAAAGATCATAACTTGGTCAATTTTTATCTCATTGAGCCCATTAAATTTCCATAATGATCTGGAAGATGTTAAATTCAACTCTTCTTTTATGTGCAAAGTTTGAAAATCGATGGAAGATGCCCTAAGGATGCAAAAGACTATAGGTCATTTTATGAATTTTTACCAATCTCAAAATGTAATTCAAGAGATCTACTTCAGGCCATCTTTTTTGGTCAAGAGCAAATTTCAAATGGAAGGCCATGTTTGGATGCAAGACATTATAAGTCATTTTTTGATGAAAAACTTAGAATTTTTCCAAGTACAAAAGTCAACCTCTTTTTCTCAACTTTGACTCATCACAATTTTCAGCTCAAGCATCCATTTGACTCCATTCTTTGCACATTATAAATCTTTTGATCTCATCTTTCTAAAGTTTCAATAGTCATGTCCTAAGACTCCTTGAGCTGAGAATGCCATTGATTCAAAAATGGTACCTTGAAACTGAAGTTTCACTTCAAGTTAGAATTTGAAATTCATGTTGTGGCTTCTAAACATCAAATTAGCACCTGTTTTTGGTCTAAGCATGTTTAAACAACTTTCCAAAGTGGATTATAACCTTGAAACACAAGGATTGGATGAGTTTTGATGCTAATCAAGTCACACCTTACTCGTGTATCAGGTTCACGCGAATTCCCTTCAAATCTCATCATTTCACACGCTTGAGCATTCAATCCACTTTCCTATAATTAAAGGATCATACCTCATTCATTTTGGCAAGCTTAGAGAGCCAGAATCACTCTGCCAAACTTCTTCTTGAACCCAATTTTCTGCAACTTTGAATTTGCTTTTATAACTCCTCAATCCATTTTCTTTGTCAACTCACCATCCCTGAACCTCGCTGAAGCTAACAGAAGAATAACCAAGCTCTAAGACTTCTTAAATTGTGCTAGCCAAGTCAATTTTCAGAGCTCTGCATTTGAACTTCAATAGGTAGATTCCTTCACCAATTTTCTCAAACTTTGATATTGCTATGAAGCTCTCATCATTCCGATTCTAGTTGCAACATTTGTTTTCAACTGGAAGTGTGTTTTGACCATGAAATTTCAAATCTCTTTTCAAATCATCCCTCCCAAAGCGACTGAGCTACACCTTATATAAATTTTTCGCGAGGGTACCATTGGAATCGTCTTGAAGAGACGAAGCGAATGGTACCGGTCTCGAGCTCTAATTTTATCGTTTTAGGGACCTACAAATCTCGTGGTTGGAGGTTGAAGATGACCAACGTTTCATCTCACAACCAATGATAGTGTGCCACGCTCTTTTTTCCAAATCTGATTTAATTAATGATTCTGTGTTTTATTCAGTAAAGACCATGATATGTACAATGTGTCTGATTCATTGAATTAGCTTACTAACACGTTTTGACTCTCATCAATTGGTCAACATTTTTTTACTTTATTTTATTTTCTAATTTTTATATTTTATTTGTTTTAAATTAAAAAATTCATAAAAAAATCCATTTTAACTTCGAAAAATCTGAAAAATTATGAAAAATACTTTTGATTTTTCTCTTTCTGATTATTATTTTTTAATAATTTTATTTTATGTTTTGATATTTTTTATAATTTTTCACTTTATTTGAATATTTTTAAATGTTTAAAAATACTTTTCTTAATTTTAAATTCTAAAAAAATATGGAAGAATTCAATGACCTCTTGAAAAATATTGGTGACCTCATTTTATTATTATTTGACTTTACTATTTTTCATAATTGTTGGTTTATTTTTTCTATTTCTTTTAATTTAGAAATAGTTTCTGACTTTAAAAAATTACCAAAAATTTTATATAGATATTTGAGCTCATTTATAATTTTTCTATGGTCTTATTTGATTTTTCTTGGATGTTTTGAACATAGTTGTTATTTTCTACTTTTATTTCCTTTTTTAAACCATTTTTTTTTAAAAAATTTCTTTATTTTTTTAAATATATTTTATCTTGTATATGTTCTGGCTGTTCTTAGACTATGAGATTTTGATCATGAACTTTATTAATATCATTGGATCCATGGTGTTGAGTTTAACTCCACAAAAAAAGGATGAATGATTTTAATAATAGCTCGATTAAATTTTTGATTCAGATGTGGTTTAATTCTTACCCCATTCCTCTTCATATTATCCCTTTCTTATTGTACTAAATGTTATTGGAGAATAATTTACATATCATTTCTCAAAACAAATAGTATATAGATTGCTATTGACCAACCTCAAAATAGGTGCGACTTCTATATAATTCCACTTACGATTGTTTAACATAGTGCTAAATTTGGTCCCGATTCGAGAAATGATCATTTGTGACCCAAACCCATGTTTGTAAGCCCAAGTACGTTAATTTGAATCCTTTGATCCAATAACCTTGAGATTAATTGTTATGAGGCTTTGGTCTTATCAATCCTCTAATGAATCTTCATAAGCTTTGGTCAAAGTGAATCACTTAAACATCGTTGATCATTTATTGTTGCCTTGAGAATTTTAAATGGATGACATACTTGACAAAAAACAAATGAAACTAGTTATTGAGAGGCTTTGATTTTATCAATCTTATAATGAGTTTCATATGCAAGTTTCAAGATGGTCATTCAAATAACTTCTAATTCCTAACAATTGACTTTATTTTATGCCTTTACTTTATGCTCTTTACTTTAAGCACATTTATTTTAGCATTTATATTTCATGCTATTTTCATCTTTGCTCGTTTGAGCATTTACTTTTATGTAATTTTTATTTCACTCACTTGAGATTTACATTTCTTTTTGAAGATACTTAATAATCAACTTGAACCATAAAAAACTTTAATATTACTTGGACTACTTGGTTACTATTCTTGGCATTATAGAGATTACGGGCTTCTTGGACTTAGGATTAGAAGCCTTGATCTACCTTGATACCTTGAGACCTCAACTATCATTTTGTTTGGAGTTCTTGGGGTTTAACTCAAGACATTGGGTTGTTTGTTTGCTTTGTATGCAAGTTATTGTGATTACATGCTTTGTCTGATTTGGAATTCATCTTTATACAGTCGTTACTCTGCCCAATTTATGTGAATACTTAAAGTAATTAAAGCTTGGTTTTCTTAAGAGGTTTATTATTTTTGCTTGTTTGGTTTCAAATCCAAAGGTTTTGGAATTCTACATTGAATCATTGTGTCAAGTGTTGGCTTCTTGTTGGTTAGACGGTTCTTCTCCCTAGCTTTTATCTTATGCTTTAGGATAGTCCCTTCATCTTCTCCCATCTTCTTTAATTTCAAAGATCTTCTCACTCATTTTGAAAACTCTTCTTGTTTCTAAACTTGATACGCTTTCACAATAAAATTGGACTTAGGTCTATGCATTTTCAAAACATTTTGTTAATCAAATTAATAATACTTTGACATTTTTGTGAGAAGACTAAAAGTCAATTAATCTCATTCAAACCATTTTGCCACTTTGGCATTTTATTTTAAAATTTTCTCAAAAGATTAGACTCTTGTCAATCCTTATAGTGATGCGAGCTACTATACTTCTACAATATGTTGTGAAGTGAAACATTTTCTACTTGGGTGTTGAGCGAGGCTTTGTTGATTTAAAAGTCCAAGCCATATCCTCCAGTCTGAGATGACGCAAATTCTGCTTTCT
This sequence comes from Vicia faba, assembly GCA_948472305.1. Classification (NCBI taxonomy): domain Eukaryota; kingdom Viridiplantae; phylum Streptophyta; class Magnoliopsida; order Fabales; family Fabaceae; genus Vicia; species Vicia faba. The sequence continues at coordinate 899,391,066 of OX451740.1, forward strand.
CATAATCGTGGGTAGTAAGTATGTTTTCCACTCAGATAAGACGATGACGTCTCGTCTCTTAAAATTAACCAACACAATTGTGTTTTAAAATTTTCTAAAGGTGAAATACGTGTACCCTAATCCCCTATTGCACGAAAGGTGGTACATAGGCACTAAAGGTTTGCAACCGCGGAGGGTGCAAAAATTGAAAAAAATATTTCTTTTCTCATCCCCACAATCTAATTTTTATACAACTCTTATAGCCAAAATACACAAATTTACAAAGAGGTTCCTGCGGAGTACCGTAGATGTTTAGGGTGTTAATACCTTCCCTTTGCATAATCAACCCACGAACATAGATTATGTCCCCTCTTTTGGGTTATTCACTCCTTTCTCATTCCTTTGGAAATAATAAAGCGCGATGGAGATTTTTATTTTGATCTGTGCGAGTCAAGTCAATCCAATGGCTTTGTCTCAACATTTTTACTGCTACAAGAGGGAACAAAAAATGAGTGGGTTTTTATATCCAAGGAAAGTTACCACGGTTTGTAACGATGCCTTGTTTGTAATGACATGACCAGTCAACGCATGCGCTTTTTAAGAAGATAAAGTCCTCCTTGTTAATTGTGCACCATTAATCTCAAGAGAGAGACATGAATCTGTTCAGTTTCTCTCTTTGTAAGCCTTGACTGCAGAAATATTCAAACATCAGATGTGACTTCTTCAAACCAAACGAACACGTTTTTCACATGACACTAGATGTAGGCATTCAGTCCACTAGAGCCTACACTCAATCTTCAGTAATATAATTCTAAATATGCCCTTCAACAGAACTTGCTTCACACGTCATGATCAACACACCTCATTCTTGGAACCTTTGGATTGAACTCTTCAATACACAACACCAAGAAACCTAATTGAACATTGCAATCTTTAAAACTTCCAAAAACATTGAGAGTTCAGACTACCCTCAATCTTAACCATAGTCTTTGAACAAAAAAAATATACAGATAATCACAGCTGAACAAAGAGCCACAAAAGAGTTACTCCAACAGCTTCACCAAATACTAACTCTCCATCAAGTGAGGAAATAGACACCAAAATGAAGAACTCTATGAAGATATCAGTCATGACTAAAGAGTTATCAGATAAAGCTCCTCCTAAGTCCTGGAGCCTTGAAATCCTGAGATGATGTCCCAACATTAGTTTGGACATTAGATCCTTCCTCACATATTACATCACTGGATTTTCTTTTGATGATTCCAGCAACAAGCACTCAACACCTACTGAGTCCATCTTGCCTTGTCCTTCCATGTTATTCCTTGATGAACCACCTTGATAATCAAACACCTAGGTGGCCCAAAACACTCCATGATGAACCACATATGGAAGATGTCTTCTTCACAATGGTGATTAACTATTCTTCCTTAGAGGAATCAACTTTCAGGCCATGATAACACAGACACACAGACACACACATAAAATCCAACATACCAAATCAGTATTAACTACCCATGTTCACACGTTAGGAAAGATGTCGTAACATTTGGTAGGAAATCATTCACATACATATACCACCATCAACAGTAGTAGCAGAAGCATATTATAGCCTTAAAATCAAGAAAATCTAAACCATATTAGGGTGGTACTTTACATCTTGCCTCTATTAAATAGCCTTCTGCAATCCTTGAGTCTTCCATATGTTTTAAGAGTGGTACGATTGTCCTCTTGTGTCATCACCTCAGACGATATTTTCTTCAAGTCAGTCCTTTTCTGAGACCTTTTGTTCCACCCTTTGATAGTTTTAACCATAGCAACATTGAGGAAGGATAGAGAATTTGTTTCACTCCTCCCCATTTGAATTTTCTATAAATCCCTAAAGACTTCAATACCATGGTAATTTTCTTTGATGAAGTTCATCCAAGCCGATTTTGAAACATCATCAATAATTACACCAACATATTTCTTTCTACCTAACCTGTCAACATGCTTAGGTTGCATTTGTGCCGTATGAAGAGTTTCCACCCTTTTGGAAGTAGTTTGATGATGCAAATTTGGACTAGATAACTTAGTTTTCTTCCCAACTTGATCTTCACCGCATGTCTTGCCTTTCATAAGATTGGGTATACCTCTCACTTTTTCCTTTGATTGGACTTTCTTCATACCTTTCAGGAGTAACTAGTCATGTTTTTTATGCAGTAACTCCATCTCGACTTCTTTTGGCATCAAGCATGTGGAAGAGCAATTTATTTCATGAGGAATCCACAAGTAACAATTATCTTTTGATTTGACTCCCTTTATGATAACTTCATTCTTCTTATTAGTTACAAGACATTCGGAAACAGAGAAGTTAACTTTGAGACCTTGGTCACAGAGTTGACTAATGCTTATCAAATTAGTAATCAACCCCATAATAAACAACACCATATTGAGATCAGGGAGATCAATGGAGTTCATCTTTCCAGAACCCTTTATTTAACCTTTTGACCCATCTCCAAAGGTGACATAACTAGAGGAGAGTGGTTTAATGTTCATAAGAATTTTCTTGACAACAGTCATATGTCTCGAAAAACCACTATCAAAATACCAATCCTGTCTTGTAGAAGCTCTGAAGGAGGTGTGAAGTATGATTCCACAAGTTTCATTCTTGGGAAGATTCTTAGATTTGACTTTAACATCATCATGTCTTCTTCTATGTTGTGTACCAGGTTTGGGATAACCATTCAACCTGTAGCAGAAGGATTTGAATGACCCAACTTTCCACAATAATGGCATCTCCACTGTCGATTCCTGCCTCTATTGTGCTTCTTCTGATGTCTCTGTCAATGATGAGATACGTGGTTCAACATCTTTTGCCCTTGTTTCTTCTTTGGAGGTACACACTTCACTTCAGACCCTTCTCCATTACTCTTTACAGCTTGATTATCATAACCAATATCCTTAATCTTTACAATATTTTTCCTAATTAGAATAGTTATTTCATCTAGAATAGTGGAGTCATTATTTCTCGAGTGATTCTTCTATTGTCCATGCTGATGTTGGAACATTTTATTTAACATATTCTGTTCCAGTTCTTTTTTTGGATGAATAAAATTCACTGACCCCTTTTGCCTTTGTTCTTCATAGATTTATTGGCATAGTCGACCCGTTGAACATTTTTAGCATTCTTTCCAGACTTAAAAATCTTATCAAGCACATTAGAACTGTTGTTAAGCATTCTTACAGACTTGGTCCCATTATCAAGTTTTGAATTGAGCAAAAGAACTTCACCCTTAGATCAGAGATGGTGGATAGGTGCTCTACTTTTTTAGCCTCCAGACCAGAGATGATAGACTGTTGCTTCACTTTTCAGTCTCCAGTTGAGCAATAATGTTATTTTGCTTTACTTCTAACTGGGCCACCTCTTGACTTTTGAGACACAACTCCTTGTAAACAGTGGCAAGTTCTTCAAAGGCCAGTTCTCCATCATTGTCTCACTATCATAATCATAAATTCCAGACAAGGCAGTCACTTGCTTGGAAGATTCCTCTTCACTATTCGCAATCCACTGAGGGTACACTGATGTCACAAGAAAACCGACATTAATCTGCTTTAAAACTTCTTCTTTAATTTTTACTGCCATATTAGGGTGAGTTCTTCGTGATTTCTGCTTAACTGGTGGGAACTCTGGCTTTAGCAGTAAATGATGCTCAACAATATCAGTATCCAAACCGGGCATATCTTGATATGACCAAGCAAAGATTTCCACATACTCTTTCAACAATTCAGTCAATCTACTCTTCACGTCGAGATTCAACAATGCTCCAATCTTGACTTCTTTTGGCTCTTCCTCTGAACCCAAATGATTATATCCAACGGCTCTTTATATGGTGGATGGTACTTTCCTCATGCTCGAGCAACCGTGAAACCTCTTCTGGAATCTCATCCAATTCTTCTTCTTCGGCCACATACACAGGATATTCAAAGTTGGGAGAGGGTGCATGGTCATTGTATTCAACGGGTTTTTTAATTAATCTGCACATGTGATTTATGATTGCTTTTAGAAACTGACACATATATCAAGTGATCATGTAGATTTATTTTCAGTTATTATTTATTCCAAAAGTTTTTTTTCTTCTGATTACCATTTTTCCAAGAAAAAGTAGAAAATAAAAACACAATTTGAGAATCAAAGACAACTTCTATTTATTATTTTAATGAGAAAAGCAAACAGATAAGCCCATATAATATTAACTTTCACCTTGGGCAGAGTGAAAGCTTTTTGCAAAGATTAACAAAAACAAATTACTTTGAGACATTGATGTAAGAGGGAACATCAATAGTGACCCAGTTCTGGATGCTGACTCTAGGTGTCACATAGTTCAGCATCTCTTGCTCTTCTTCATCCTCCATAATAGCTTTGATCCCAGAAACAGTTGGATTAAGGTATCCTTTTCTATTGAAAATATCCTGATACTTTCCTAAAGCATTCTTCGGCTTCAAGTTCTCACCTTTACCATTCTTCGTAGAAAATCCCAAACCAACACTGTTCTTGTTCACTGGCGGGTCAACAATTTCCACCCATACTTTACGAGGGCCATTACGCACAACCTACTGAGCATATTTGAATGAAGCCATATAATTCTTATTCTCTCTTACATTGTCAGCGAACAAAGCTTGGAACTGAGTTCCAACAGCAGTTTCATCCGCTTCCACAACACTGAAAGAGGATAAATGAGATATTAACAATGCTTGCTATCCATTTATGATAACCACCTTTCCTTCATGCACGAACTTAAGATTTTGGTGTAGAGTTGAGGTGACAGCCCCTGCCTCATGTATCCATGGTCGTCCCAATAAATAGTTGTATGCATGCACAATATCCATGACTTGGAAAGTAATATGGAACAAGTGTGGCCCTATGTGAATAGGCATATCTACTTCCCCAATAATAGACTTCATCGATCCATAAAAATCCTTTACAATAATTCCACTTGGGTGCATGAGAGCTCTTTGATACTTCAGTTTCATCAGCGTGCTCCTTGGTATAACATTTAAGGTGGACCCATTATCAATCAACACATTTGACAGTGAATCGTTCTTACAGTTCATGGATATGTGGAGATCCAGATTGTGATTTCTTCCTTCATCAGGAAATTCATCATTACAGAAGCTTAGGTTATTACAACATGTAATATTTCCTACCACATTGCTGAATTGGTCCAACATCATATCACTTTCCAAGAAGGCTTGATCCAACACTCTCATTAGAGACTCTCTATGAGAAGAAGAATTCATCAGTAAGGCCATAATTGATATCTTTGAAGGAGTCTACAATAATTAATCTATAATTATGTAGTCGCTCATTTTGATAATATTCAATATATCATCTACCTCCTTCTCGAGAGTAGCACCACTGGACTCCCCTACTAGTTTCCTAGTTTCAACACTTTCGACAACCTTCTTATCGACACTGACATTTCCTTAAATAACATGCGCGAACACACGACCATTGCGGGTCACTCTACTAGCCTCAGCAATATTCACGACATTAGAAAAAGGTTGGATTGGAACTTCCACACAATCCTCTTGTAGCATTGTACTTGTACGGTACGACTTTGTTTGATTTGTAAGGAATAGGACCCGACAAGAAAATGACTATTGGAGCAACAACTGGCTTGCTATAATATTCAATCTCGACAAGGGAAGAATCATTGAAACAAGGCACAATTATGTTCACCCCTTCTTCAGAATGTTTGGTCATCGCAGAATCATTATTGGAGAACATATCTTCGTTTGAGAAAAATAATTCATCCGTAGAAGCATATTCATCATCCGACTCAATCTCAACCAAGTAATCTTCAATCACATTAACCTCATTGTAATAATATCTTTGGCCTGAAACCTTGATAGTACCATTATCAATAACAATTGAATACCTCTTTTCACAACCGAACAACCTCGAGAATCTCTGCAGCAAACCCGACAAGATTCATAGTGGTGTTCTACATGACCTTCCATGTGGCAGAAGGTAGCGTGAAATTCCACCAAGTCATCATTCATATGGTTCACATCAAAGATCCTGAACTCTCTAGGACACCCAAAGACAATGTTCACTTCTTCCTCGTATTCTTCTCTAGGCCTGATTATATGGATGAGGCCTTCATCCATCATTTCCTGCAAATCAGCCTTTATCTTATCACACCCTTGTATATCAGTACTGCAAATACCACAACCAGCATGGTCATGCGTATAGTAACTAAACTCGAAGAGGTCAGCATGCATCTTTACCAAGTCTCCTCTGACCAAGATGATATCATAAATCCAGAAGTCCCCTGGACAACCAACAACCATGTTGACAAAATTTTGTTCCTCCATGCTTTGGTAAAGGATTATCTTTTACATTAGGGCTGGCATCCTTAAAGGACAAAAGGCCAGATCTTACCAATTTTTGTACCTTAGATTTCAGAGGATAATAGTTTTCCACATTGTGCCCTGGTGCTCCATGATGAAAAGCACACGTCTGATATGCCTTATAATACCAAGGCAATGATGATGGTATATCGGGGGGTGGACTGGTATGGACCAACTTTTTCTGAAACAATGTTATGAGTAATTCTGCATAACTCATGGGGATAGTGTCAAAAGCCCCTCTCCTCTGATTCTGCCCTTGATTTTCTTGAGGGGATGATCTTTGATAAGCAATTGTGGTTGGAGCTATATTAACAACTGGAGTTACTGAAGCAACCTATTGATGACACTGATGATTTCTTCTAGGAGGATTAACCCTTCTATCTTGAATGACAACATTTGTCTCTCCTTTCTGTTTAGAAAACTCGTATGATGGTTTCTTCACATTGCCAGAATTTTCATTTCTTGTCAAATGACCTTCTCTTACAACTTCTTCCAAACAAACATCCATTCCCACCATCTTGGTAAAATCACTTGGCGCACTCGCTACCATTATTTCATAAAAGAAATCACCTAGAGTCTTCACAAAAATATTCGTCATCTATTTTTCTTCCATTGGAGGAATCACCTGGGTAGCTACTTCACACCATCTTTGTGCATATTCCTTAAATGACTCTTTGTCCTTCTGGACCATGGCCCTGAGTTGATCATGGTCAGGCGCCATGTCCACATTTTATTTATACTATCTAATAAACGCTTCACCCAAGTTGTTGAAATTATGAATGTAGGCACTATCCAGGCTCATGTAGCATTTCAACGCTGCACTAGTGAAACTATCTTGAAAGAAGTGAATCAACAGGCGTTGATCATCGGTATGAGTAGACACTCTCCTCACATACATCACTAGGTGAGCACGAGGCCAAGTATTTCCCTTGTACTTATCGAATTCTTGTACTTTGAATTTCGCAAGTATTTTCATATTTGGAACTAAACACAAATCATTCACATTCTGCCCAAACAGTTCTTTTCCTCTAAGGGCCTTCAACTCTTTCTGCATCTTATCAAACTGGTCCTGAAAATCGTCCATTCAGTCATAGAAACCTAAGCTTTCACTTGGTGGAGGAATAGGGCGATAAACTTCGTCATTAGCAAATGGTACAACATTCATCGAGGGAGGTGCAGCATAGTGAATCTCATTTCTAGCAGTAGGATTAATATGCACCACAACAGGTGTAGGAGCAGCAACAACTTGAGCAAGTGGAGAAACTTGAGCATCTTGATTATAACCTTTTGGCATAAAGTTCTCTGGCATTCCCCACGGATAACTTGGAGGCACACGATTTTGAACAACAGTGACTGGAGTAGCAGAAGCAAGAACGGTCAGAGTTTAGAAGTAACTGCTGTCTATTGAGGCTGAGCAAGTGGTGGCTGATTCTGAGAAGCCACCAATGATTCCATCAAAGCAGTGAGATTGGTCATACCAGCCTTCAGAGAAGAAACTTCTTCGTGCAACTCGCAATTCTCTTGTTCAAGATTATCCATCTCTCTTCTAAAATTGTCCCGAGTATTGTACTGATGAGACATCTTACTATGTGAAGTAAAGAAGCTTAGTAAGACACATGGATATGAACAGAAGTTCAAGAAGTATGTACGATATGATGCATGATATACAATGCACATGATTTTTTTATATTAATATTTCAAGGAAGTCAAATATTTATAGACAATTTGTAAATATTAAAGTACTAACATATTTGAAATACTGAAAATCTCATTATAATAACTTCAAAACGGATTACAGCTTTTTAGTACAAGTTTCAATAATCCCAAGTACAAGATAAGATAAAAATCCAAAACCCTAAAAAAAAACAAAGCTGATGGAGATCACTCCAGATGCTGACGCTTCCCTGTGAGTCTTGCTATCTAAGCCTTCAACCGCTTGTTCTCTTCTGCATACCTGTTGGCGACCTCTTTCCAGTCACTAGAGTCAGGAAGTGAGCAACTAGGTCCTGACTGAGCTCTAGAGGAAAATAAATCCTCTTGCCTCTCCATCGTCTCTACAACACGACTGTTAAGAATATGATTAGGTCATCTTTCTCCTTCAGGTCTGCTTGGTAGGACACTTCTAAAGTCTGACACTTATTCTTCCAAGCCTCCTTTTCCTGCTGCATCCTAACTAGGGAAATCTGAATCTCTTCCACATCATCTAATAGGGGAAGAGCGGTCTTTACAAACATATCATGCATGGGTGCTTCACAGGAATATAGAATCTTCAACTGGATGGCTCTTGCTTGTACCCACTGAATATAAGGCTCCAAAGAAATAGCCCATCCAGCTCCCAAGTCTTTCCTACCCTTCTTGTGAATATGATGCCAAGCCTTCACAATCTCCTCTTTAGCTTCCTTATGAACCTCTCCCTCTTTAAGGAAGAAACCACTCAAATGAATGCTATTTGGCTTATCCCTCATCGGATATCCAAGTTGTCGTCGTGCAAGAACATGATTATAGTCAATTCCTCCCTTTGTACCAATAAGAGGTACATTTGAGAAACTACCACAACTGTCGACAATCTCCACATCATGGTAAGCCTGATGATACCAAACAATATTTGAATGAGTGAAGGCCATAATCTTTAGAGCCCAATGAGGTTCCTTTCTGACACCCCAGAAAGCATCAGACCGAGGCAAATTAGAAATAAATCACTGATACAACAAAGGCGTGCAACAAATGATCATCCCTCCATGATAAGAATACCGAAGATGAATAGAGTAATAGAAATAACCCAATAATATAGGAACTGGGTTCCCAATCATAAAGATCCTGATGGCATTGATATCTACCAACTTGTCGACATTGGGAAATAAGAACAACCCAGAAGCAAGTAGAGCAAATATGGCCTCAAACACAACCATACTCTTCATCCTAGCAAAATAGAGAGCTTTATCCAATAAGAACTGAGTGGGTAATCCTCTAATCCCTCCTTTGGTAGTCATGTAGGCTTCAACCTCATACTTCTCCAAATGGATCAAATCAGCAATCTCATGAGATTTTGGCTCCCTCTCCCAACCAGTAAAAGGAACACGATCGGTGATAGGTAAACCCAATAGATAAGAATACTCTTCCAATGTAGGTATCAACTGATAATCAAGGAAAGTAAAGAATCGATACATCGGATCATAGAACTGGACAAAAGTCGAGAGAAAACCCTCCTTAATTTTGAGCTTCACAAGAGAAATGATGGACCCAAACTTCCTCCGAAATTATGTAGAACTCTCAATCTCGGGAATCAGACTCATCAACTCATCTATCTTGGGATTTTTGAAACTGTACTTCTTTGTCTTCCTTTTTCCAGAATCCATAAAAAGTTCCTGAGATATTTATAAAGAGTCAAATTTTATGTCCCTTGAAACAAAAGGTTTTTAGAAGATGTTCATGGGTGCATGAATACATGATGCAACAATCACACACAAGATTACAAACATAGGGTTCATAGGTTCAACTTCATGAGCATGAGGTTGAAGGTACTACCCATAAGGTATGATCTAAAAGTTTATCACCTTCCGAACAAGGTTCTAAGAGGTTCTCAGAGTTGACATCCTTCCTTCGGATATTACAACATCTCGATTGACTCGGTAATTAGAAATATTCTCAGGAAAAACTTGTCAGAGCATAGTATCGTGTGACAACCATTTTCAGATTACTCCATCATATCTTCCGCACTATACCTAAAAGGCCAAGATGGGTTAAAGGTTCTACGGTCCTCAGTTTCAGCAGGCTCCCCGATCAAAAGTGGCACGTCTTCCCGATTACTCGGTAAACGACACTACAGTCAAATGGGCCTCCACTGAGTGGGGGATCTCATGTCTCCTTTTTTGGGATTACTCCCTCAAAGTTAACATGACTATACCGCCCATCCTATCTTAAGTTTTCTCAAGTCTGAGTATAGGACTTACGAGAAATCACCAAGCATCCTGAAAACCAAGAAAATCCAGACAAACATATATACAACATATAACATATAAACAAAAATAACACATATAAAGGTAAGAAAATATAGGCTTAACCCACTTAGGGATGGACTAACAATAGGTCAATCTTTCCCTGGTTAAGTCGCCATTTTTTATGTAGCGGTAGAAATGTTGAGACAAAGCTATTGGATTGATTTGACTCGCATAGATGAAAATAAATATCACCAACTGCTTTATTGTTTCCAAAGGAATGAGAAAATAGTGAATAACCTAAAAGAGGGGAGAGAATCTAAGTTCGGGTGCTAGTTATGCAAAGGGAACATATTAGCTTCCTAAACATCTACGATACTCTGCAGGAACCTCTTTGTAAATCTGTGTACTTTGGCTATAAGAGTTGTATAAAAAATAGACTGTGGGGATGAGAAAAGAAATATTTTTTACAATTTTTGCAACCGTCGCGGTTGCAAACCTTTAGTGCCTATGTACCACCTTCCGCGCAATAGGTTATCAGGGTACACGTAGTTCACCTTTAAAATTTTTTAAAACACATGTGTGTTGGTTAATTTTAAGAGACAAGACGTCATCGTCTTATCCGAGTGGAAAATATACTTACTACCCACGATTATGAGAAAGGAGAATTTGTGTAATCTCAAAATGGAGGATATGGCTTGGACTTTAAAATCAACAAAGCCTCGCTCAACACCCAAGTTGAAAATGTCTCACTTCACTAAAAATCGTAGAAGTATAATAGCTCGCATCACTACAAGTATTAACAAGAGCCTAATCTTTTGAGAAAATTTTAAAATAAAAAGCCAAAGTGGCAAAATGGTTTGAATGAGATTAATTGACTTTTAATCTTCTCATAAAAATGTCAAAGTATTATTAAATTTATTAAGGTTTGATTAAGAAAATGTTTTGAAAATGCATGGACCTAAGTCCAAGTTTATTTTGAAAGCGGTTCAAGTTTAGAAACAAGAAGAGTTTTCAAAAGGAGAGAGAATATCTTTGAAATTAAAGAAGATGGGAGGAGATGAAGGGACTCTCCTAAAGCATAAGATAAAAGCTAGGGAAAAAAACCGTCTAACCAACAAGAAGCCAACACTTGACACAATGAGTCAATGTAGAATTCCCAACCTTTAGATTTGAAACCAAACAAGCAAAGATAATAAACCTCTTAAGAAAACCAAGCTTCAATTGCTTTAAGTCATCACAAAAATTGGGCAGAGTAATAGTTGTATAAAGATGAATTCCAGATCACATACAAAGCATGTAATCATAATAACCTGCACACAAAGCAAATAAACAACCCAATGTCTTGAGGTAAACCCCAAGAACTCCAGACAAAACAACAGTTAAAGTCACAAGGTGTCAAGGCAGATCAAGGCTTCTAATCCTAAGTCCAAGAAGTCCATAATATCCATAATGCCAAGGATAGTAACCAAGTGTTTCAAGTAACATTAAAGTTTTTTATGGTTCAAGTTGATTATTAAGTATCTTCAAAAATAAGTGAAAAGCTCAAGTGAGGAAAATAAAAATGACATAAAAGTAAATGCTCAAACGAGCAAAAATGAAAATAGCATGAAATGTAAATGCTAAAATAAATGTGCTTAAAGTAAAGAGCATAAAGTAAAGGCATAAAATAAAGTCAATTGTTCGGAATTAGAGGTTAGTCAAATGACCATCTTGAAACTTGCATTTGAAACCGGTTAGAAGATTGATAAAATCAAAGCCTCTCAACAACACATTTCATTTTCTTTTTGTCAAGTATATCTTCCATTTAAAATTCTCAAGGCAACAATAAATGATCAACGATGTTTAAGTGATTCACTTTGACCAAAGCTTATGAAGATTCATTAGAGGATTGATAAGACTAAAGCCTTCTAACAATGAATCTCAAGGTTATTGGATCAAAGGATTCAAATTAACATACTTGGGATTACAAACATGGGTTTGGGCCATGAATGATCATTTCTTGAATCAGGACAAAATTTAGCGCTATGTTAAACAATCGTAAGTGGATTTATATAGAAGTCACGCCTATTTTGAGGCCAGTCAATAGCAATCTATGTACTATTTGTTTTGAGAAATGATATGTAAATTATTCTCCAATAACTTTTAGTACAATAAGAAGGGAATAAGAAGAAGAGGGATGGGGTAAGAATTAAGTCAAATTTGAACCAAAAATTTAATTAAGCTATTACTAAAATTATTCATCCAGTTTTTGTGGAATTAAACTCAACATCATGGATCCAATTATGTTAATAAAGTTTATGATCAAAATCTCATACTCCAAGATAAGCCAAAATATATACAAGATAAAAATGGTTTAAAAATGGAAATAAAAGTAGAAAATAGAAACTATGTTCAAAACATCCAAGAAAGATCAAATAAGACCAAAGAAAAGTCAGAAATTAGCTCAAATATTTATATAAAATTTTTGGTAATTTTTTAAAGTCAGAAACTATTTTTAAAATTAAAAGAAATAGTAAAAATAAACAAAAAAATGTGAAAAATAATAAATTCAGAAATAAAAATAAAATGAGGTCACCAATATTTGTCAAGAGGTCATTGGATCCTTCTATATTTTTTTCAGAATTTAAAAATTAAGAAAATTATTTTTAAACATTTAAAACAATTCAAATAAAGTAAAAAATAATAATCAGAATGAGAAAAATCAAAAGTATTTTTCATATTTCTTTTATAGTTTTTTGAAGTTAAAATGGATTTTTTTATGAAATTTTGAATTTTAAAACAAATAAAATATAAAAATCAAAAAATAAAATAAAGTAAAAAAATGTGGATTAACGGATGAGAGTAAAAACGCGTTAGTAAGCTAATAAAATGGATCCGACGCGTTGTGCATATCACGGTCTTTAGTGAATAAAACACAGAATCATTAATTAAATCATATTTGAAAAAAAAAGTGTGACACACTATCATTGGTTGAGAGATGACACATTGGTCATCTTCAACCTCCAGCCATGAGATTTGCAGGTCCCTGAAACGGTAAAATTAGAGCTCTAGACTGGTACCATTTGCTTCGTCTCTTCAAGACGATTCAATGATACCCTCGCGAAAAACTTATATAAGGTGCAACTCCGTCGTTTTGGAAAGGATGATTTGAAAAGGGATTTGAAATTTCATGGTCAAAATACACTTCTAGTTGAAAACAAATGTTGTCACTAGAATCAGAATGATGAGAGCTTCATAACAGTATCAAAGTTTGAGAGAATTGGTGAAGGAATCAACCTATTGAAGTTCAAATGCAGAGCTTTGAAAATTGACTTGGCTAGAAAAATTTAGGAATTCTTAGAGCTTGGTTCTTCTTCTGTTAGCTTCAGTGAGACTCAAGGATGATGAATTGACAAAGAAAATGGATTGAGGAAATCTGTAAAAGCAAATTCGAAGTTGCAGAAAATTGGATTCAAGAAGAAGTTTAGCAGGGTGATTCTGGCTCTCTAAGCTTGCCAAAATGAATGAGGTATGATCCTCTATTTATAGGGAAGCTGATTGAATGCTCAAGCGTGTGAAATGATGACATTTGGAGGGAATTCGTGTGAACCCGACACACGAGTAAGGTGTGACTTGCTTAGCATAAAAACTCATTCAATCCTTATGTTTCAAGGTTCTAATCCACTTTGTCAAGTTAGTTAAACATGTTTGGACCAAAAATACGTACTAATTTGATGTTTAGAAGCCACAACATGAATTTTAAATTCTGACTTGAAGTGAAATTTCAGTTTCAAGGTACCATTTTTGAATCAATGGCATTCTCAGCTCAAGGAGTCTTAGGACATAACTATTGAAGCTTTATAAATGTGAGATCAAAAGCTTTATAATGTGCAAAGAATGGAATCAAATGGATGCTTGAGCTGAAAATTGTGATGAGTCAAATATGAGAAAAAGATGTTGACTTTTGTACTTAGAAAAATTCTAAGTTTTTCTTCAAAAAATGACTTATAATATCTTGCATCCAAACATGGACTTGCATTTGAAATTTGCTCTTAACCAAAAAAGATGGAATGAAGTAGATCTCTTGAATGATATTTTGAGACTCGAACCATTTAGAATCTCCAAAAAATGGGAAAGTTATGACTTGTTGAAGTTGGAAAAAAATCATAAAATGACCTATAATCTTTTGCATCCTCAGAGCATCTTCCATCCATTTTCAAACTTTGCACATAAAAGAATATCTGAAGTTGACATCTTCAAGATCATTGTGGAAAGAGAATAGGCTCAAGGAGATTAAAATTGACCAAGTTATGATCCTTTTAAGTCACCTAAGGGAATTTGATGGCTTATCTAGAGGACTTGTAATTTGTCTTCATCATTAGGTATCTTTCACACAAAATTTTATTGAAACTTTTGAAGTGATTTGTTGATAACCCCTTTGAGGAGAAGCATGTTTTTGGAATCACTTAAAAATACCAAAAGATGAGCAGGATATAGCCCTTAGAAGTTCAAAACCCAAGCCCCCTAGAGCAACAAAATGCCTTGGAAACCCTTTTCAATTTTGACAAGCCTCCTTGCATAAATAATTTTTTCATGTAAATATAAGTTGTTGGGGGATGGTAATGAGGAACCATATCAACCATAACCACTTCCAAATATTTATAATTGACAGAAATATGCACTGGTGACCAAGAAATCAAAAACTTGTCCAATTAGGTCAAACTTCTTCAATCAACTCTTGTATCTTTGAAATATATTTGACAACTTGAGGCATGATGATTCATAATAGAATTTATCATGATTCTACCTCAAAGCATCTTCAATGATGAAGCTTGAATCTCAAAGAAGCTTTGTTGAAGAAGGCATGGTAATAGACTCATGAACCTGTAGATCAAATTGATGGAATGCATTGTGCTTTCACCTATAACATCATCAATTAGGGAAAACATTTATTATATTTATTAGTTAAAAGGTTAATCAATACAAAACATAGATGATTACAAAAGTACAAGTTAAGGTGCTTAGTAATTCCCCATGAGAAAAGCTAAAGATAAGGAGAAGAGCCAAACCCTAGTGTGTGATCTTGTTGTATTGTGATGGTATGAGATGATAGAGGAATCTTAGGGGAAAAAATTAGGGTACAACACCTCTATTGTTTTTTCATGTATGTGTTCTTTTTGAATTCCTCTTGGTATTGGTTGTCGTGTCCTTCCCTGGTGTTCATTCATAAACTTTTAACCATTGAATGGTTTTATGTTATTGTTTGCGTCTTTTAGCTAAAAAGAGGGAGAAAAGTTAATTGTTGAAGTTAAGTCTTGGTTAGGGGTGTTGAGTGTTGCTGCCACTTGCATGCAACAATTGAAGGGGAGCATGACCATCTGTAATAAGGGATTTTTGTTTCCTCATCTGATGAGTCTTATGTTGTGGTTGTATATAGGATGCCATTCAAGATGTTCTAACATTTTTTCTAGTATGGTGTGTCTTATTGCTTCTGTCACATGATCTTCTAATATGTGTCGTTTCTGTCACATGGTCTTCTAACTTGGGTTATTCAAATTAGAATTCTTTTTGGTTTCTTGAGGCTATAGGAAAATTCTCGTGAGACTTTGTGACAAGACTTGGTTCTCTGTTTGAGGAGAAGTATTTTGGTTGTTCTTGAAGATGTAGGATATATTCTTCCTCGTCTACACTAAATAACTTCAGGACTTTCTTCTTTCATCCTGAGTGTACTATGCAGAAAAAACGTTCTATCTCTAAAGTGGTACTTAGAAGGTTTAGCAAGTTTTATGTGCTGTACCGGCTTGAAGAAATTTCAGATATGATGTCTGAACATGTTGAGAATGTGTTATTCTCCTGTGTGTTGTGTTGAGTAGCTTCCACTAGATTTTTCTCTTATATTTGATGTACTAACTTCTTCCGTTGTGCCTCTGATTATTTGTGTGTATGATTTATTTTCAAAATTGGGTTGTTCTGTTGTTTATGTGTGGAAGAAGTACTAAGTTGTTTTAGCCAAAATAAGCCAAAGGGGGAGACCATTAATTCTCTATTTTTGTGATTGGAATTATGTTTTGTAAAACTAACTTAGCATAGACATGTTGAAATAAGATGTTATATCAATTGGAGCAACATGTTGAATGCAATGTCATATGCAGGTTCTTTCGACATCGTGATTTTGTACAACTGGACAATTGGATGTTTTAGCTTGTTACATGTGCCGAATATTTTGGAAATAATATGCTATCCTATGTGGCACCCGGTTCAAAGAATAAAGAGATTCAAGCTGAATTCAAGGAGTATTCTTAGTTTCTAATTATGGAGATAGTTTAGGAAACTAATGATTGATGTCCTATCTTTGAGGACATAATTTTGTAGCTTCACTTGCATATCCAGCTATGATTTTAAAGCCCAATTCAGTCCAGATGTGTGCTTTTAATAGATTATTACAACCCTAGTTTTGGTGTGGAACTTACGTTATGTTTTGTAAGTGTTTGTGTGATTATTATGAGCCTCTCGATTATCATCTTGATAAAAGAGTAGGACTATGTTTTTGAGTTGTATATTCTATCAGTCATTCTAAATATTTTAAGTAGTGAATGATTGTGTGTCTTTGAAGTGTGACTTCTGTTATTTTCTAAGTGTTTATAATTATTCAGTCATTGTTCTGTCATTGGAAGGGATTTGAGAAGGGTCTCATACCTAGGTTAGTCTTAGGTAGAAGTTAAGCACGGGTAGTGATTAAGTGAGTAGATTGTAAACTAGGTGAAAGTTTGTTGTGGGTCTATAAATTGATACTATCTAGTTAACTTCATCTATAGATTAGTAGCCCCTAGAGTAGGTGTTGTTGTACACCGAAACGGGTTAACAATTTTGTGTGTTCTTTATGTTTATGCACTATGTTTTATCGTTTATCTTGTCATTGTGTGCAAAGTCAGAGATCAGTGTCTCGACATCTCTTAGGACATCCGAGGTCTGAATACCAAAATTTCACACGCATTTTGTTTTTAGTAGGATCATAACAATGATAACCCTTTTGACCATGCCAATAACAAAGAAAAACACATGAAGCTGAACGAGGAGACAATTTACATCGTTCCACTTATGGAAGAAAAAACAAGCAAAACTGAAGACTTTTAAGTAAGAATATTCAGGAGCACAATGTGGAAGAAAAAAACAAGTAGAACCAAAGACTTTTAAGTAAGAATAATCAGGAGCACAATCATACAAATTTTCAAAGGGAGACAAACTTGAGTTGATTGATGACACAATTCTATTAATGATGTTGACAAATATACTAATTACTTTTCCCCAAAATTCACATGGAATCAAAGTAGACAAAAAAAGAGATCGAGCAGTTTCACCAATTCGTTAAGGTGTATCAGTACAAGAACTCTGATAAATGGTACCATCACTAGCAATTAACTCATAGGATTTATTATTGGTATATTAACCACCTAAATCACAACTAAAACACTTTATAACAACATTATATTGAGTTTTATTCATAGCCCGAAACATACGGTAGATATCAAAAAATTCATAACAATTTTTCATAATATATACCCAATGTTGGAGCACATGGTTTAAGGTGAAGATGAAGATGGAAGAAGAGAGAGAAAGAGAAGAAAGATAAAACCGTACTAACAAACTTTTAGAGAGAGAAGTTATATTATGAAAAACTCTTGTAAATTTACGTTATGAAAAACTAGCTGCCCCTTTGTTTAAATACACAATGAATCAAATGCAACGTAGGCAAAGATAAAGCCAACAATAAAGCTAAACTTCCACGTGGGAAAACTACTACTAAACCCAAAAGTTTAGACACAACTTCTGGAACAACAACACAACCTCATAAGCTTATGCTTATGAGTCAAAACACCTTCTGATCATTACCTTCTAAACATAAATTACTTCTAACACCATCCCTTAATACATGTTCAGCTAACAAAAATCTACAACGCCAATTCCATTCCTCAAATGGACAAAGTGTTCAATTTTGAGCTTTCGTCAGAACATATGCAAGTTGCTTCTAGGTGCTACTATGAAAAACTTCTAGCACTCCATTATGGACTTGATTTCTCATAAAATGAAACTTTGTGTCAATGTCATAGCTTCTCCCGTGTAGCACTGAGTTCTTGGCAAGAATTATGGAAGAATTATTGTCAATCATTAGCTTCACAAGCTTTCTCACCTTGATCTTCAGATCCTGCAACTAATTCATCAACCAAACATCTTGACACAAAGACATGTATTTTTCTTCACAAGTTGATAATAAAACAACATATTTATTCTTGAAGCACCAAGAAATGGGACTTCCCAGATACTTGAAAAATTATCTAGAAGTACTTCTTTTGTCAACTGTGTCTCCACACCAATCAAAGCATGAACATATCCGCTTTGTGTCAGATTTAACACTAAAAGGGAAAAACACTCCATACCCCATATTCCCTTTGATGTACCTTAGTATCCTGACAATAACTTGGTAATGTGACCACTTTTGTTTGTTCATATACCTACTCACCATTCCAACCGCATAACAAATATTAGGTTTGGTGTTACATAAATATCACAATGTTCCAACCAATTGTATAAATTTTTTAGCATCCATATCATTAGCCTCTGCATCAGAGTCCAGCTTGTGATTACTCTCAACAAGTGTGATTGGAGTTGTGATACGGTGGGAGAACTGACTTGAGGGTTTTGCATTTGATCGCAAATATTGCGGTTAGCAAGAGTTACCACCGACTTTTCTTTTATCCAAAAGGAAAGGTGAAAAAGCACAGGAAATACCTTTGAGATTATTTCTTGAGTTCGGGGTAGATTATGAAAAGGGAAGGTATTAGAACCCTTTTCATCCATGGTTATCCATGGGCTCTTAGTTACTTTCTAGATCACTTGATTTTGTTTGAAATTGTGCTTTGTGTGGTTTTGAAAGTATTTTTGAAAAGAGGCCATTGTTTAGGAAATATTTGTAATGATTCTCGTTCGTAAGAATGTATACAAAGATGTTTGATCTTTTGAAAATGTTTTCAATTTTATAAGATGTTTGAAAGTGTATGTGATTGTTTTGAAAATAGCAAGGATGTTTGTTTTGAAATGGAGCAAGTAATTAGGACCAATCTACCTACTCAAATTTCTTTCTTGTTCATTTTCTCTTCCTTTGATATTGTTGTTTTACCATTGATTTGGTAAACAACCCTATCTTTGGATGTAAACGGGACGGGCGTGGGTCATCGTATAGCCATGATTAGCAATGTTGCAAGGTATCTTATGATTCTTTTTGAGGGACTAAGATCATTTTTAAGGCAACTTAGATAGCGTCATCTAGGGACTATGATCTTGTATTTGCTTGTTTTTTTTTTGCTAAGATACCTTACATGCGTAATATGGCCATTTTGTAAGGCAACCAAGTGGAGTAACCCTAGGGGTGCTTGTGTGCAAGTGTATTGTTTTCATGCTTGATTTAGTCTTGAATTAGGGTTTTGCTAAGTATTGATTTTAGTCTTTCCATACAAACCCTAATTACTAGCATTGTATATATGAAAGTGATAAATTGCGAAATTTAAAGTTACTACGCTATTACAACATTTGCGGGGAGGGGGATATACAATTTGTAAATGGGGATTGTAAGAAATTAAACCCTAATTAGTCTATTACAACCAAATTGAATTTATAGAAATGTACAAGAATTTAAATGAATATAATGTACAAAATGAAATAAATGTATGAAAAAAATGCTAATGTTAAGAAAATAGATATTTTTTTTGGATTTTTATGAGAAAAGGTTTTTTTTTGTTTAACCTAATTAATTAAAATAAAATAATTAATTAAATAATAAAAGTAAACCTAATTTAATAAGAAAAGCTTTTAAATAAAACCCTAAGTCTATTATTTGATTAAAATAAATTAAGTTTAAGAAAAGTATTTTTGTATTTTTGTCTTGAAAATAATATATGGTGTTGTAAAATATTTTTGGCCTTTTTTATATTAAAATAAATATATTTTAATTAGTGTAAAAGAAAATAAATAATAATAATTTTTAAATTAAATTTACAAGACTAGTTAGTAAAAATAAATAAAGTATAGTTAAATAAAATATTTTTTTGTGAGAAAAATAAAATAAACTAAGTTAAAATAAAAATCTATTTTTTAAAAAATATTTTTTTATGATTTTTTAACATTAGGAAAAATATTAAAGAAATAAAATGAAATAAAAAATAAAATAAAAAAAAAAACAAAATTGGGCCAGGGGCGTATAAGTGAAATAGGGGGTTAACAAGTAAAAATAAAAACAAAAAGGGCCCAAGGAATCCCAGCGCCCTACAATAAAGAGGAAGTCAAAATGTAAAAATGTAAAAATGGTCACGCTGGGGCTTGAACCCAGGACCATGGGGTGAAGAGGCACACGCTTTACCACTGGGGTGGCTATACATCTGTTAACTTGTATGAAACAATAAACACATAACACAAAACGCGCCCTGACTGTACTTCATCTTCAACCTCCATCTAAAGGATCTGTAACTTGCTCATTTCTTAACCATTTGCAAAAATGTAAACATGAAAATTGCTTCATTTTGTCACACGAATCCAACCATATAAATATCATAAACTATAAATCAAAGATGAATAAGAATTTTTAACAATACCAAATTCTGATCTAAATATTTCAGAAAGTTTAAACTCAAAATTCTCCTAGCTTAATCAAAATAAATGAAATCTATGGACATGTACAACTTCAGGGCAATGATGTCTACATTTTATCTTCACAAATACAAGCCTAACAATGCCTAAGTAATGAGATAGAAGGTCAAGAAAAATAACTCAAAACTGGAAATCATGAAATAGATTTGAGCTTGTTTCAGGCAGTGCTGATGATCAGTTTAGCTTCCTTGGACCTCTAGGAAGCTAATGCAATGGTTGGCTTGAGCTGAGGGTGGCTGGAATGGTCTAGAGAAGTCCAACTGTGATGCTCTGTTTTTGGTTATGGAAGACAGGGAAAATGGTGTTACAGAAGTGAAACAGGTACAGGGATGAGTTACTCTTGATGGAAGGAAGTTTTAGAAACTAAAAGGCCAAGAAACGCACGAGGGAAATGTGAGTTTGAGGTTCAAGGTCAGAAATTGTGCAACAATGGAGTTTTTGGGAAATTTTTGATTTGAGAGGGTTTTTGTGTATTTCAGGGTGTTCAAACTCGCGTCCTAGCTCACAAATAGTGCTTCTATTTATAAGCAATAAGTTTGGAGACTTGTTGTTGATCAAAATTTGAATTTGCATCCTTAAGCTAAACATGTGATTTTTTGAGAAAACAAGTTTCAATGCCTTGTGTACTGTCTAAGTTAGAGTGGTTATGCTTTAAACACACTTTATTCTGACTTTGTAGATGAAGTGTGATCAAAGGGAAAAAGTTAGAGGCTCAAGAGTGGACTTTATGCATAAAGCTTGCTTTTCAAGAATGGTATTGTTAACTTTCTTCCTAAAATGGCAATGTGAATTGGATAAAGCTTAAATCACTTGGATTATAGCTCAAACGTTTGTGTAATCCATTAATTATGGAGTGACAAACAAGTTTGAGACCTGCAAAGCAAAGATTATGCAGCCTAACATTGATTTGCATTTTTGTTCATCATGAAAATGACCTATAATTCAAGTGACAAAACACCAACTTCATCTCTTCGATTCTCCCTACTCAAGAATGATCTCAAGGAGTTCTTGGACATTCTTGAAAGCTTGCAATGTTCTATTCAACTCATACTTGAATTGATTTTGAAGATTCCCCTTGTAACTATGTGAAAAATTGCCATGAAGTTAGGTTAAAAATATGCCTAACTAGGGCAAAATTTCACTAAGTCTTTTTAGTTCATGAGCATGTATTCATAAAATTATAACTTGAGATCCAAGCACTTTTAGAAGAAGTTGTGTGAAGTAAAGTTATAGATTTCATGGAGATATACAACTTTCATGTTGGAAGTTTTTCTTGAATCATCTTGCATCATGGTGAAAATTTGGCTCAAAGTTATGAAAAAACATGAAATTTCCAACACTTAGAAAAATTTCTAAGTTTAGAAATTTCGACTTTTCAAAATGAAATTTTGACTTTTTGATTTCTTGATGAATAAGTTTCATATTTTGACATGTTTTGATGAATTATGATCTTTGACACTTGAATTTGAACAAAAAGTCAAAGTTTGACTTTTCAGTATACAATTGACATTTGATCAGTTGACTGCAAAATTCATCTGTCAATCCAATGGATTTGAAATTTTTGAATCATTTCATTAGGTTAAAATGATGTAATTGGACTCTTAATATCATGCCTTAAACCAATTGACCATTTTCTAGGTCAAAAATCAGAAATTGCCCTTTCCTAGTCAAAACCCTAATTTTGACCATTTTGCCCTTTTGGAGATTTGATCAAATTTCTTGAAGAGTTGTGGTCCAAACTTGATCAAGTGACACATATGAGTTTAAAATGTTTATGTGGATCAATAATTATGAAGTTTGACTGTAAATTGGCCATGGTTGACTTTTTTCCCAATACAATTGATTTTTAGGTCAACTGCTCAATTAATTGAGCAAAAATGTGATCCAAGGCTTGAAACTTGACATGAGTAATCTTGGGGGTCCATAATGGTCCATGAAAGTCATATGGGGCATTGGAAGTTCAAAAATCCTTGTGCAAACTCAAACCCTAATTTTGGTCATCAGTGCATAAGGAGGTGCCTTGAGTTGATCAAACCCTAGTGCAGTCTTGAGCCCAAGGAGATCTTGTAAGCAAATTCTTGATAAGTGAGAGGGCAAATTTTGGGGGTACAACAGGAGTCTTTCAATTTGTTAGCTCAAATATCTTCAGAAGTTAAAGTTCATACTTCAGATGATTCAAAATTACACCATTCTCATAGTACAAAATCTCCAGCCCTAGAAAATATACCATATTTACCATATCAGTCATCTCAAACTCATTCTTCAGCGTCTTCTTTAACTTGACTATCTCATCAGAATAACTCTTTGTTAACAATATGTCATCAATAGAAAGAAACACCATAATCATATTTCTTCCATAAGTATGCTGAACATAAATGCCATATTCTATCTCACACTTTCTAAATCCCTGCAACTTGAAAAATGAACCAATCTTCAAATTCCAAGCTCTAGCAGCTTGTTTTAATCCATACAACGCTTTATGTAACCTGTACACCATTCGTTCCTGATTCTTTTTCAAAAATCTGGGATGTTGTGACATGTATACCTCTTCTTGTAATGGACCGTTCAGATGCATCCGAGGCAAATTTCTATGAGCAGCTATAGAAATCACCAATCTAATTGTTTCACATTTAACTACAAGCGCAAACACTTCAAAGTACTCTAGTACAAATTTCTGTAAAAAAATCCTCTAACTACTAACTTTTCTTTGTGCTTGTTAGTTGATCCATCTGGCTTTAACTTCACCTTGAACACCCATCTGACATTGATGTTTTTCTTCTCCTTTGAAAGCTCAGTCAACTCCCAAGTCTTGTTTCTTTCAATATCCTCAAGTTATTTTTTCATGGCCTTTAGCCTCACTTTCTTCTTGAGAACTTATTTATTACTCATTGGTTCAGAGTCTACTAACATGACATGTTAAGCTACTTCTCCCTCAGAGTATACTTCACTATCTTACAACATGTCAAACTCTGCAAATCTCCTTGGTATTTGTCTGATTCATTGTGACCTCTAGGCTTGTTCAGAATCTCATGATGATTCTGTAATTGTATAATCTTCTAGACTTCCTTCAAATATTGGACCATCTTCAAAAGCTCCACCTTCATAAGCATGACCACCAGAGCCTTGACCACCATATTTTGGATCATCATCAAAATCTAGATCAGAATTAAATTCACCTTCATAATTAGAATCATCTTCTGACTCTAACTCGTATTCAAAGTATCCTTCTGACTCATCTTCAAAACCTTCAAATTCTGAACTATCTTCAGAAGTTACCTCAGGTGTTAGCACTACACCAGAGTTACATTGAGACGTTCTCTAATTCCATGTGTAATACGGTGGGAGAACTAATTTATTTTGCATTTTCTCGCAAATGTTACAGATAGATAGAGTCGCCACCGACTTTTATTTTATCCAATAAGTAAAGGGTGAAAAGAACAAGAAAGACCTTGAAGATTTTGAGTTCGGGGAGTAGGTTATGAAAAGGGAAGGTGTTAGGACCCTTTTCATCCGTAGTTATCTATGGGCTCTTAATCGCTAGCTCACTTTTGAAAGTTTTGCTTTGTGTGTGTGATTTGAAAATATTTTGAAAATGCCCAGTAATGAGAAACTTTGTAATGATTCTTGTATCGGTCCTCAAGAATGCGTACAAAGTATTTTGAAAATATCTTTGAAAGTGTTTGTGAAATGTTTTGTTTTTGAAAGGTTTTTATGAGCAAGCGATTAAAAGTTCTACCCACTCAAGGTCGTTCTTGTACTTTTCCTCCTCCTTAAGATAGTGCAGTTAATGAAGGAAACTTGTAAGGACGCTATTGAAAGGTAAAATCGAAGGGTCATCGAGG
The DNA here is from genome assembly GCA_948472305.1 of Vicia faba. NCBI lineage: Eukaryota > Viridiplantae > Streptophyta > Magnoliopsida > Fabales > Fabaceae > Vicia > Vicia faba. Next base: position 899,415,895 of record OX451740.1, read on the forward strand.
GACTATGATCTTTTATTCGAGGGACTTTTCTAAAGCGTCCCCACTTTCGAGGGACATGATTGTTTATTCCAAAAGCAACAAGAGGGGTTACCCTAGAGGTGCAAGTGTGCGAGTGTATTGTATTCAGTTATTCTATCTTTGGATTTAGGATTTTGATATTATTCCTTTTTTATCTTGCCATGCAACCCTAATTACTAAGTAGTAGCATAAAATATTTTTAAAAAAATATTAAAGTGCGGAAAGTAAAGGTTCCTACGCTATTACATGGCCTTGGGGCAGATACATAATAATAAAATGCGGAAAATGAAAACCCTAAACTATTACATCCCTAAACAGTTACATAATATATAAAAATGAAAGTGGAAAATAAGATATAGGCTATTACATTTGCAAAACCTATACAATCGATCTAGAAAAGTAGAAATAGGAAAATAATAAAAGAAAAATGTTTTTTGGTGATTTTTTTATGAAAAATAATTTAAGATGATTAATAAATTTTAATTAGTTTTTTTAATTAATTAATTAATTAAATTATTAAAAAGTTAATTGAAAACTAAACCCTAATTAATTTTAATTAATAAAACCTAAAACTAATTATTTTTATATTTGAATTAAATAAAAAGTATAAATAAAAGAAATTATATAAAAAACAGATTGGGTCTGGATTAGCAAAAAAGGAGGTTGTGAATAACAACGGAGTCCAAGCCCAAGCGCTGGTTCCACCTGATCCCGTATGAGCAGCTCCAGGAGGTTCACCATGGGATTGCATATTCCTGGGCGTTGGATCATATCTGTGAAGATCTGATGGTGAGATGCAGCAGGGCGCATGGTTGATGTGTGGGAATGCGATGCGTACGATCTATAAAATCAGAAAAATATGAAAAAACACAAAAGGCAGGGATTGGACCCACGCCTTTGTACATCCAAGCCTTATCACGCACGCTTCTCCCAATGAGTGGCTATACATCTGTTTATATAAGTGAAACAAATTACACATAAAACAAACGTTATTGCATGGGTCAGAGAGGCGCTGGAACCCTAGCTCCGATCGTCTTCTCCGGCGACTATATTTTTCAACCTGCAAAAATAGAGGATGTTAGTGATTTCCACGAACCCTACCCCCCAAATTCAAGCCTTGCAAACTCAATGGTTTCATTATTTTTTGCTGAAACGCGTTGTAAAAAGAGATATGATGAAAATAACATGATACGGTGTAAGCATGGCCGTTCACGATTTAGCCATCTTGGGGGCCATGCTATGGTTTGATCCTGCATTGTCATAACTCAGAAGAACATTAGAATCATTAGTATGCATTAAAACACAAAAAAACTGACATTATAATTTTGTAAAAGTTAAAGAAATCGGAGATGTATGCATGCAGGTTTTATGCCTTTTGGATCACCACAACCGATCCAACCTGTAATACGGTGGGAGAAATGCCTTGGGTGTTTTGCGTTTGATCGCTTTTGTCGCGGATAGCAAGAGTCGCCACCGACTTTTCTTGTATCCAATAAGGAAACGTTAAAAAGAACAGGAAAGACCTTTCGAGATTATTTCTTGAGTTTGAGGGGTAGGTTATAAAAAGGGAAGGTTTTAGACCCTTTTCATCCATAGTTATCCAACGGCTCTAGTTGCTTTGTAGATCACTTTCTTTTTGTTTGAAAGTGTGTTTGTGATGTGGGTTTTGAAATTATTTTGAAAAGGAGTGTCTTTGTAATCGTTCTCGTCTCTAGAAGAACGCGTACAAAGTGTTTTAACTTTCGAAAATGTTTCAAAGTGAAATTGTGGGTGTATAAAATGTTTTTATTGTGAGCAAGCCAGCAACCAGGAGCAACCTACCTACTCAAAAGGGCTTAAACTTTATTTTCCTCCTCCTTTAGATGTTGTTATCTTACTATTTTTTTGGTAATAAACCCCATCGTTGGATGTGAAGGGACGGGCGCGGGACATTTTGTATAGTCATAGAAGGAAACCTATGGGATGTTTTAGCAATATCATGTAGGGACTAGATCGTTTACCGAAGTCAACATTGAGGGTCAACGAGAGACTGCGATCTTCTATCGAGGGTCTTTTCTAAAACGCCCATATTCGAGGGACATGACTATTTTCCGAAAGACAACAAAGTGAGATTACCCTAGAGGTGATAGTGTGCAAGTGTGTTTGATTGCATGCATTTTGTCTTGTCTTTAAAGGTTATCTACTTGTTTTGTCTTACCATACATCCTAATTACTAATAATGTACGAAAGCAATAAAAGTGCGGAAATAAATCCTAAGCTATTACATCATTTCAGGGGTGGGGTTACATATTTACAAATGGGGATTGCAAGAATTTAAATCCTAATTATCTATTATAACCATATTGAATTGTACAATACAAGAAAATGGAAAGGGTTTGTTTTGAAAATTGTTTTTGTCTTAATAAATTAAAAGAAAAAGAATAATTAGTTAATAAAAAGAAAATATTTTTATGTCTTTTTTTATATTAATAAAAATAGTATTGATGCTGAAAATAATAAGAATAAGAGAGAAAAGGAGAAATAATGAAAACAGGATGAGCATGTTGCTGAAAACAAAACAGAGATGGACTAGAAGTTCTGATGCTAGGCACATTGTAGCTCAGAAAGAAACGTTAGAGGAAACCAAAAGTTCTGGGTTGCTGCGCGCTGAAGTTCTGAGTGTTGAAACAATGAGGAAAACCTAGAAATTATGTGTATTGTGTTACAATAGTGAGAAGGACCTAGAAGTTTTGCAAGCTGTGTTACGACCGTGAGAAAAACCTAGAAGTTTTGTGTTGTGCTAAAACAGTGAGAAAACCTAGAAGTTTTGTGTTGTGTTAAAACGATGAGAAAGAACTAGAAGTTCTATGTTGTGTTAAAAGAGTGAGAAAAACCTAAAAGTTATGTGTTGTGTTAAAACAGTAAGAAAAGCCTAGAAGTTCTGTGCTGTGTTAAAACAGTGACAAAAACCTAGAAGTTATGTGTTGTGTTACAACATTGAGAATTGCCTAGAAGTTCTGTGATGTGTTAAAACAGTGAGAAATACCTAGAAGTTCTATGCGCTATGCTAAACTAGTTAGAAAAGCCTAAAAGTTCTGTGATGTGTTAAAACAATGAGACTTACCTAGAAGTTATGTGCGCTGTGTTACAACAGTGAGAAAAGTACCTAGAAATTTCGTGTGCTGTTAAAACAGTGAGGAAGAAAACTCAGAAGTTCTGTGTTACACTTCACCTCCTTCCTTACATTAGCCAGAGCATCTGCAACTTATTCAGTTCTCAATAATAGCAAAACAGAAAAATAAAAGAATGACAATTTATAGAAGTTCTATTCCTAATTCTGAGCTTAGTTTTCTTCAAGAAGTTTTGATCCATAATTTTCTACTTAGGAAATGGCATATATAGTCTCAACTCTATGATATCTACATTTTTAATGATGTTCTGAATGAAAAGTTCAAAGTTAGGATGACTCACCTTTAATCTGAGGCGTTTGTTTGGGACTTGAGCTGCTGCCTTTGAATGTTCTGGGGTTAGCCAGAAACGGAACAGAAATGTTATGCTCTTTGATTCAAAGGGAATAACAAAGGTATTGTTTTGAGAATTCTGGGTTTAAGAATGTTTGAATGTTTTCTTTTCTCTTTTTTTTGTATTTGATCACTATCTCCTTCCAAAAGCCAGCCCATTAGATGTGTGATGGAACAACTTATTTATAGATGAGTTTGCTGTGATTTTTTGGGGGAAAAACAAATGGGATTTGAACCTTTTTGGCATAATGTTCCATTGCTTTTTAAATACAACCTTTATGTGCTAATTTGGTGCAAATATGGGGTTTGAGAAAAATGCGGGCATGGACTGGATCAACAACAATTTAGAGTGTTGTGGCAGCTGGATGCAGGACTGTGTCATAGCAGTGCAACATACTGTTCAAAATGAGGTTTTGGGGTTTGGTGATATTCTGGTCGAAGAGTGGAAAGACCAAAGTGATATTTGAAGGATGATGTTTTGATCGAAGACTAGAACATAATCTCCATACGCTGAAGAATGAGATTTAAAGAGTCATGTTCTGATCGAAGAACACAACTTCCATATGTTCTGATCGAAGAGTCATGTTCTGAATCATCTTTGCAAATTCTGATTTCACTTGCGTGGAAACTTGCCCAGAAGTTCTGAAATTATCTTATTCTCTTAACACTTAGAAAATTTCCTAAGTGTTTCAAAATTTGACTTTTTCCAAGTAATTTCTGACCTTTGATTTCTTGATGGACCAATTCCTGTCCTGATGAAATATGATTGTTGAAACTTGATTTTGACCCAAAAGTCAATATTTGACTTTTCAGTGTGTTTTTGACCATTTTTCCCTAGTGAATGACTTTTTGGGAAAATTGTAATTTGAGACTTGAAACTTGACAGAAGCAAACCTGAGGGTCCATGATTACCCCTTGAGAAATGAGAGGGAAAATTTTAGGGTACAACAGCTTCCCCTGTTCAATATTCTTAAACCTAAAGAGTAAGATTGGCAAATCTGTTATTCGTGACTTGAAGGTGGAAAATGATTGAACACTAGAGTGCCAAGAAATTTGCACTCAAATGATTTTGAGGTTGAGGTGTAAGGAATGGGCTTAAAGATTCCATTTGGAGAAATGATGGAAAGTTGGCTGAGATGGGCTTATAGATTTCATTCGAAGGTGACTGTTGATAGAAAATTAGCCTAAGTCTAAGCTTGACTTCAACTGGGAAAAGAATCATAATAAACCTTTGGTCGATTTAAAACTGAACCTAGCAGAAGTATTGAATAATCTTTTAACTGGAAAAGAATCAGAATAAATCTTTGAGAGATTTAAACTGAACCAACAGAAGTCTGAAAAAGAATCAGAATAAATCTTTGGAGTGATTTGTCTGAACCAGGGGAAATGTCTACTGGGGAAGAATCGGGATAAACCATTGAGAGATTTAAACTGAACCAGCAGAGGTCTGGAAAAGAATCAGAATAAATATTTGGAGCGATTTATCTGAACCAGAGAAGATGTCTGCGGGAAAGAATCAGGATAAACCGTTGAGATATTTAAACTGATGCAACAAAGGTCTGGAAAAGAAACAAAATGAATCTTGGAGTGATTTATCTGAACCAGAGAAGAAGTCTACGGGAAATAATCAGGATAAACCGTTGAGAGGTTTAAACAGAACCAGCTGAGGTCTTGAATGTTCTTTAATTGTAAAGAACCATATTAATCTTGGAGCGATTTATCTGAACCAAAGAAGAAGTCTACGAGAAAGAATCTGGATAAACCGTTAAAAGTTTTAAACTGAACCATCAGAGGTCTTGAATGTTCTTTAACTGGAAAGAATCATATAAATCTTTGAGCGATTTATCTGAACCAGAGAAGATGTCTGTGGGGAAGAATCAGGATAAACCGTTGAGAGATTTAAACTGAACCAGCAGAGGTCTCCAATGTTCTTCAACTTGAAAGAATCATATAAATCTTGGAGCGATTTATTTGAACCAGAAAATAAGTCTATGGGAAAGAATCAGGATAAACCATTGAGAGGTTCAAACTGAACCAACAAAAGTCTGAAGGAAGTACTTATCGTGTAGATAGTCACTGTCTCCTGTTTCGGGAATTGATCTACCATTGATTTGTTCATAGATAATTGCCTTGTCTTGTTGAAGATTTATTGATTGGTCTTTCCTGAAAAGGTAAAGAGTTAGTTACATGTAATGCCATGATGTATGAAGTGCATGATGTAATAATGTTTCTCAAAGTAAATGAAATTGCTATATATGCATTTTTGTTGTTGATGTTTATGATGTATGAATGCAATATATGTACATGTTAGATGTTCTGTTGTAGTGCTGTTTAGATTGGGGAAAATAAGTCCCTGACTGTTGTATGGAGTGTAATCCTTCATATCTTGTTGAAATTGAAGTGTTGATAGATGGGTTTCTATCATTTGAGAAGTAAACTCTGTTGGTGAAGGGAAATGTTGTGCGTAACTTGTGGACTTGGTGAAACCCTATTGGGGAATTTCTGAGCAGCTGGGTGACCTTCATTATGGAACCTTTGGAGAAGTAACTGGAAATTTTGCTCTATCGGGGATATGAAGGCAAAAGATACCATTAGGCTGCATGCTGGAGATATTACAATGATCCTGTAGTAGGATGTTCTTTCTTCTGCTCTGTTTAAAGAAAGTACCTTTGGGGATTTTATGGAATGGCCCATAAATATTATCCTATTTCTTAAAGCCATTAGTAATTGTCTTTCTTCTTAGTTTTCCTTTTTTATGAGTTCATTTATAAACAGTAATTACATTCAAATGCATATGTTCAAAAATAAACACTGGACGTTTTTTGCAAACAAAACAAGAACAATAAAAGAAAATCAGATAGTTTTGCACTTTTAAAAGAATACCTTTGTATTAACTTGAATAAATATTTTTGTACAGAGACAAACATCCTAGTAAGAGAATGTCATCGTAAAAAATGAAAATTGATACAAAGAAAAGACAGCTATGTAAAATAATCCCATGGGGTTCCCATTCTGCTATAGCCTTCATGTCTCTGAGCGTCTCATCCACTTGCTGCTTTGTCAGAAGCTGATTGGATTGATTAGAACCGTTCGAGCTTGATGATTGATACTGAAGATTGGCTGTAAGGTGATCCAACGGGACATAGTCATACACTTTAAATCCCTAACTTTTTCCTTGACCTCCCTTTCGGGTTTTCAGTCCACCAGGATAACCTTTTTTGCCCAAGCTACCTTTTCAGGTTTTCAGCTTGCCGGGTGTACATATTTTTTTGTATTTATCCCTAATTTTTGCCTAGGCCAGTTGAGCTAGCGGGTATTTTTTCATGCGTAGTATCTTTTAAATATGTCCGCATTTATAGGGTGCGGAAGATCGTCGCCGTCCATAGTGGTTAAGATTATTGCCCCACCAGAAAATAGGTTTTTGATCACAAATGGTCCTTTGTATGTAGGAGTCCATTTTCCCCTGGGATCACCTTGTGGAAGTATGATACGTTTGATTATCAGGTCACCAACTTGATATACCTAACGTTTGACCTTCTTGTTGAATGCTTTAATCATGCGTTTTTGGTACATCTGGCCATGGCAGACAGCCGTAAGCCTTTTCTCATCAATTAAGTTCAACTGGTCAAATTGAGTTTGGATCCATTCGTCTTCATTTAACCCTACATCCTTTATGATTCTCAGAGAAGGTTTTTGGACTTCAATTGGTAGGACAACTTCCATGTCGTATACCAAGAAGAAAGGAGTTTCCCCTGTTGATGTGCGCGCCGTGGTACGGTAGCCATGGAGAGCAAATGGTAACATCTCATGCCAATCCTTATAGGTCACTGTCATCTTTTGTATGATCTTCTTGATGTTTTTATTAACGGCTTCTACAATGCCATTCATCTTTGGTCGGTAAAGAGAAGAGTTATGATGCTGGATCTTGAATTGCAGGCATAGTGCGGTGATCATAGTATTGTTGAGATTGGTACCATTATCTATAATGATTCTCTCTGGAACACCGTACCGATAAATAAGATTCTGTTTGATGAATCAGGCCACAATGTTCTTGGTAACAGAAGCAAATGAAGCTGCCTCGACCCACTTTGTGAAGTAATAAATGGCAACCAAGATGAACCAGTGTCCATTAAAAGCTGTAGGTTTGATCTCTCCAATCATGTTAATGCCCCACATTGCGAATGGCCAAGGAGCAATCAGGACGTTTAGAGGAACTGGAGACACATGTACCTTGTCGGTATAGATCTTACACTTATGACAGGTTTGTGAATGCTGATGACAATCTGCTTCTATAGTGGACCAGTAGTATCCTGCCCGTAGGATCTTTTTAGCCATCATGTGCCCACTAGAATTGGTGCCAAAGGTGCCTTCATGTAAATCAGCCATGATCTTATCTACCTCACTCTTGTCTATGCACCGAAGCAGAGTAGAGTCATGATTGCGCTTATAGAGAACTCCATTACTGAGGAAGAACTTAGCAGAGAATCTTCTTAGAAATTTCTTGTCGTTGACTGAAGCTCCTTCCGGATACTCTTGGGCCTCGAGATATTTATTAATTTCATGGAACCAAGGCTTGTCCACTATTTCTTCAGTATCAATTTCGTGACAGTGAGCTGGTCCGTCCATTCTCTCGATGGTGATCTAAGGAGCCTCATTACCCCACCTGATTTTGAACATGGATAACATAGTGGCTAGCGCGTCGACTAGTTGATTCTCCTCTCATGGAAAATGCTCAAAGGTAATTTCCTCAAAATGTGGGATTAATGTCAACACATGTTCTTTGTAAGGGATGAGATTATGATGTTTTGTGTTTCATTCTCCTTTGATCCGACTGATGACTAAGGCTGAGTCTCCAAATACACTTAAGGACTTGATTCCCAAATTTATGGCAGCTTTGAGACCCATAATACACGCTTCATATTTCACCATATTATTGGTACAGTTGAAACATAGCCTAGCAGTGAAGGGGTATGACAACCTTCAGGGGATATGATTATATCTCCGATGCCATTGCCGAGTGCGTTGGAAGCTACGTCAAAAACCATGGTCCATCGGGATCCTTGTTCAGGTACGTCATATGGTCTGAGTTCTTCACAATTATTTACCAACATGATGTCTTCGTCTGGGAATTTGAAATTCATGGATTGATAGTCATCCACAGCCTGATGAGCCAGGTGATCACCTAACACACTTCCCTTTATTGATTTATGGGTAGTGTATTGAATGTTTTATTAAGTCAAGACCATCTTCCATCTTGCTATTCTCCCAGAGAGGGAGGGCTTCTTGAAAATGTACTTAATTGGATCCATCTTGGATATCAATAAGGTAGTGTGAGTCAGTATATACTATCTTAGCCGGCGAGCAACCAATGCCAGAGTGCAACAAGTTTTCTCAAGCAGCGAATATCTGGTTTCACAGTTGGTAAACTTTTTGCTCAGGTAGTATATCGCATGCTCTTTTCGGCCAAACTCGTCATGCTGCCCCAGCACACACCCCATTGAATTTTCCAAGAATGTTAGATACATAATCAGAGGTCTTCCCTCAACCAGAGACATCAATATGGGAGGATCTTGAAGGTACTCTTTGATCCTATAGAAGGAAGCCTGGAAATCGTCGTTCCATTCCACAACTTGATCCTTCTTTAGTAATTTGAAGATTGGTTCACAAGTAGCGGTTAAATGGGAAATGAACCGAGCGATGTAGTTTATCCGTCCTAAGAATCCCCTAACTTCCTTCTCAGTGTGAGGAGCAGGAATTTATTTTATTGCTTTTACCTTTGCAGGGTCTACTTCAATACCTTTTCCGCTGACAATGAAGCCTAATAGCTTGTCGGACCTCACTCCAAAAGTGCATTTATTTGGGTTCAGCCTTAGTTTGTATTTCTTCAGTCTTTTAAACAGTTTTTATAGATGGTCAAGGTGTTCCTCTTCAGTTGGAGATCTGGCTATCATGTCATCCAAATAGACCTCTATCTCGTGATGGATCATGTCGTGAAATAAAGCTACCATGGCACATTGATAGGTTTCCCCAGCGTTCTTCAACCCAAATGGCATAACTTTGTAACAGAACATGCCCCACTGTGTGACGAAGGTTATTTTCTCCATGTCCTCAGGTGCCATTTTAATATAGTTGTATCGGGAGAAACCATCCATGAAGGAAAATACTTTATGATGTGTAGTGTTGTCGACCAGAATATCATTGTGGGGAAGCGGGAAGTCATCCTTGGGGCTTTCCCTATTCAAGTCTTTGTAATCCACACACATACATACCTTACCGTCCTTTTTAGGTACTGGAACAACATTTGCGACCCATTATGGATAGGAGGTGATATCTAAGAATCCAACATTGAATTGCTTCATGACTTCAGTCTTGATTTTCTCTGACATCTCTGGCCGCATGCGATGGACCTTCTATTTTACAGGAGGACAGTCTTCTTTTGTCAACAGACGATTGACCATGATGTCAGTGTCGAGTCCTGTCATGTCTTCGTATCACCAAGCAAAGACCTCAACATAGTCATGTAATAACTGAGTTAAGTGCTTCTTGACACTAGGCTCCAGGTTGACACCTACCTTGACTTCTTTCTTGTCCTCTTTAGTACCTAAGTTAACTGTTTCAACCGGCTCTTAGTGGGGCTGTATGGTCCTTTCTTCTTGTTGCAATAACCTGGCTAGTTCCCCTGGTACCTCACAATCTTACTCACCTTCGTCTTCGACTTGGTAGATCAGATATTCAAAGTCATAATAGGCCATAGCAGAATTATTACCCATGGGATCCTGAGTGGATGTGGATCTGCATTTCGATATGTGAGTGTGTGTAAGAGCGTAGATATCTTTGATAAAATAAAATGTAGAAAAAGATAAACAAGGAGCATAAAATTTGCATGCAAAAATGTCCGTAACTTATTGGTGACATATGAAGATGAAGTAACAACCCTCATAAATGGACCATTGTGCCTCGGGTAAGACACAAGGTTTTAAAGTCTAAATTGTTTAATTATTACAAGTCTGACAAGATAATTAAAAGACAATTACTCTTGAATAAAATTAATAGGGAAAAATTCTTTGGCTTCCAAATTGTTGAGTCCTCCACTGATGGTTGGAAAAATCCACTCGTCCAAGTCACAACTTCCATCAATGTCTTCCAATGCATTGACTCCCTGATTGCTGATACCTAAAGGTGGTCCTCCAGCGCGAGTTCATCGAACAGCTCTCTGGTTCTCCGAAGTAAAACCCAAACCAAATTTGTTGGATTTGTAGGGAATATCTGGAAGTTGACCCCAGATGATACATCCACCTTCCTTAACCACTGCCCTAGCATCCTTTAGCGAGTCCATTTTCAATGGAGGTCTGGTAACCTTTGGAGCCTTAGTAGTAGTATTGGTTGCCGCAACTATTTGTGGGACCTCCTCAAAATGGTGACATGGGGTCTCAATGAACTCACCATCCACTTCCACGTACCTGAAAGAGTTCAGGTGGCTAACCATGTATTTCTCCTCCCCATTGACAGTGATGATCTTTCCCTTGATTGGGTATCTCAACATCTGATGTAGGGTAGAAGTGACAGCACCAGTGTAATGGATCCAGGGTCGGCCCAATATATAGGAATAGGAAGGGCAGATATCCATCACATAGAAAGTTAAATCAAAAGTCTGAGTTCCAACTTTTATAGGGATGTCAACTTCTCCGTGCATTATCCTCTTAGAACCATCAAAGGCCCTCACCACAAAGTTGCTAGGATTTAAAGTGAGTCCCTCGCAATCTAGCCGGTCAAGAGCATTTTTGGGAAAGACATTCAACAATGAGCACGTATCCACCAGTACGTGAGCTAATTTAGTGCCCCTGCACTCAATGGAAACATGCAAGGAATCATTGTGTTTCCTTCCTTTGGGAGTTATGTCAGTGTCAGAAAAACCCAATCTGTTATCAGCAGTTAGACTGGCCACACAATTCTCAAATTGATCAACGGATGTCTCTTGGGGTACATGGGCGGTCTTTAAAAAATTTACCAAGGCCTTGGCATGAGCCTCAAAACACAAGAGTAAGGTCACCATTGATATTTTCGAGGGGGTCTACCCCAACTGTTCCACGACGTTGTAGTCAGTTTTCTTGATTATCTTTAGAAGCTTCAAGAATGACCTCTGGATGTGCCTTCTTCTGGACAGGCTCAAATAATACCTCCTTGCCCATTGTCTTGGCAGTGAGGGTAACAATAGGATTGTCAACGGGAGTGTCATTGGGGATGTTGGTAGGAGGGGTAGCGGGAATAATTACAGGAGTAGCAATGGTATTTGGAGAGATCTCATGTGAGAAGACTCTTCCACTTCTTGTTATCTTATTGGTCCCAATGATATTGACGATGTCAGGATCAATGTCTTTTGTAGCTTTGTCTTTGATAGCCAATAGATCTTGCCTGACGCCATGGTAATAGACGTTAGCCCCATAGTTCTAGGGAACAACTTTATCCGGAGAATATGGTATTGGCCCCGACATGGTGATGATCAGAGGATCAGACTTTGGAACAGATGTAATCTTGACGGGTCTTTTGGTGGAGACCCTGGGAGGATTGTCGGAGATGGTGATTATTGAAACATCTTCACAGGAATTTCTGGTAAGAGGAACTTTTTCAAACAGGATTTCTTTGTTAGCCATCAGGCGTTGGACGCCCATCTTCAGTAAAAAACATCCATTTGGTAGAGACATACATAATTGACAACTTTCATCATAGCCCAGAAAAAGACCGGTCACAATAGATTCTATTTAATAGTCAAAAGAGGAGTAGTTAAATCATTCATGGAGGAAACAAAACAATCATCATCAACAATGTTGACACCTTGACCGTGTTTGGGCATTGGCGCTGTTATCACATTAGGTGTTTCGGGGGTATCAAACTCAATCTCTCTCGCCTCGATAAGGTCTTGTACCTTATTCTTCAAGGCCCAACAATCGTCTGTGTCATGCCCCGGGCTTTCAGAATGATAGGAACATCGAGCATTCAGGTTGTAGTGAGGAGAAGCAGTATTGGGGTTCTTGGGAGATTCCTTTAGGGTCACCAGATTGGACTTCAAAAGATGTGGCAAAACATGGGACAAAGTCATGTTGATTCGGGTGAATCATTTCATGGGCGCCTCTGGCCTGCGTTGATAGTTTCGCTACTGATTTGGTACAGGATTAGAAATCATAACAGCCCATACCATTGGGCGATGTTCATATTTGTTTTGATTCCTATGGTCATATGCAACACTGACCTCCTTCTTTCCCGTAAAGGGTTTCTTCATCGTGCTCGTCCACCGGCTTCATCTCTGTAAAGGATACATCTCTTTGAATTTTGCCACTCTTTATACCAGCTTCTACCCGTCCACCAGTCATGATTAGTTCAGTAAATCCAGCCGAAGAGCTTCCAATCAAATGGTTTAAGAATGGACCAGATAACGTGCCTAAGAACATATCCACCAATTCTCTGTCAGATAGAGGGGGTTGGACTCTTCCCTTGAGATCCCTCCATTTTTGAGCATAGGTTTTGAAACCTTCACCAGCACCCATAGACATGCCTTGCAGTTGTGTTCGAGTTGGAGCTAAGTCAACATTATACTGGTATTGCTTGTAAAAAGCGGCAACCAAATCTTCCCAATTGCGAATATTTGTCCCTTCTAATTGATAGAACCAATCCAACTGTGTCTCTGACAAGCTTTCTTGGAAGAAATGCACCCATAGGTTCCTAACTGTAGTATGGGGTTGAATCTTCCTAACGTATGACCTTAAATGCAGCTTTGGACAAGAGACTCTGTCATATTTAGCGAAAGTGGGGACCTTGAATTTCTGTGGGATGACAACCCCTGAGACAAGTCCTAGATCTTCAAAATCCAATCCGGGTGCCCTCTGGATCTCCATAGCTTTGAGGAGATCCTCTAGCTGCTTGTATTTATCGTCAGCTGGGGGATACTTTTCTTCAGAGTAGTCCCATTCTTCCTCTTCTTCAGACTCTAGGTGGTCATTTACTTCCTTGTTTTTCCCTTCTTGATTATCTCCTTCACCTAACGAGGTTGCAAATTCTAGAGTTCGTCTGGCTGGTCCTTTGAACCTTCTTCCCAGATTCAAAAGACCGATTAGTTTCTTCGCTTTCTTTTTCTTCTCTTTGACCAGTAAAGTTTTCAAATCCTTTTGTCCTTTTTCTAGAGCCAATAACAATTGTTGGAATTGAGCGTTATGCGCTTGAAGATCCTTCACTGTCTGTTTAATATCCATCTCAATGAAATAAACAGTAGAAAGATAAGGAGACCTGTTGTAAGCAACCTGTTTGTGCTATGATGAATGAAAATGCATATGCAAATGATTTCAAGGAAATTAGAGATTTAAATTTTTTTAGACAAAAAGGAAACACCTATTATATTAATAAATCCAGGTTCGAGTACATAATACCTCTTTGGGCTTACAATGAAAGAAATAAAAATAGAAAAACTCCTAAGACAAAAAGGTTGAACGCATCCTCTTTGGTGCGATGTAGGCGTTCAAACTCTGCTCTTCGTGAAGCCGCTTAGTGAGTTCTAGAACTTTCTTCTCAGTGGTGTAGAATTGGGCTTCAAAGATGTCTCGTTCTTCCTTTAGTTGAATCCAACCCTTTTGCAAGTCTTCAAGAGAGGTAGGCATGTTGGGGTGAAGGACAGTATACAGTATATCTCCTTCAGCAACAAGCTCCATGATAACGGGGAGGATGGAGGGGTAAGGCATTACGAGACTCTGAGGACGAGCTCGCACCCACCTAAGATAAGGCTCAAGGGGGATAGATATTTTGTGTTCCAATGTCTTGTTATCCACCTTGTTCACCGTCCTCCAAGCTCGTACAAACCTCTGACGGTAGCCTTGATTGTCACTCTCGTAGTCGAACACCACACCTTGGATGAGCATATCATGAGCACCATCTCTTCTGGCATACCCAAACTGTCGTAAAGCTAAGTAAGGGTTGTAAGTGATACCTCCCCTAATTCCAAGCAGAGGGACATTAGCGAATTCCCCACAACGGTCAATAATAGAAGTGTATTCCAAGGATCGAGAACACCAATAAATGTCAGAGTGTGTAAGGGACATCATCCTTTAAGACCATGTCAATCCTTGCTTGTTCTTCAATACTGATCGAGGTAGATGTGAAGTAAACCACTTGGCGTGTAGGGGAATGCAACACAAGAGAGTACCTCTTTTCTTCATAGTGCGAGTATGGAAACAATGTAAGATGTCTCCGAGTAAATTAGGTATAGGATTACAAAAGAGAAAGATTTTGATGGCACTCACATCTATGAATTGGTCCAAATTGGGAAATAGAACCAAACTATAGATTAGAAGGGCCAGGATATCTTCAAAGGCTTGAAAATCCATATCTTCCCAGAATGAACGAGACGTCTCCAATAGAAACTTGGCTAGGAACCCTTTGACTCTTCTTCTTGTCTCCCAATTTTCTATAATGTCGTCTCTCTTTATATGCAAGGCTTCGGAAATGACTTCAGCTTTCGGAATCCCTTCTAAACCGGTGAACGGTACTTGATCAAGCACGAGAACTCCTAATAGTTAAGATAATTCTTCTAGTGTAGGCACCAACTGATAGTCAGGAAATGTGGAGAAATGATGTATGGGATCAACGAATTGGAAGAGCACACACATCATTTCTTCTTGGAAATTGGAAGTAGCCAAATCAAGGAGTTGACCGTATTTCTTGGTAAAAGGAGAATCTCCAAGCACCCTTGATGCTAACTCTTGGAGTTGAGGGTGTGCTTTCACGAAGCTGATCTGGATGGTATTCCTTTGGACGAGATTCATGGCCTACAAAACAATAAGAGAAAAATTCCTAAATCCTTGAAATGGTTAGTGAGAATGCTTATGATGTTATGATGTTTATGATGTTATGTACAAGTATGCAAAGCAAGTAAGTTATTATGTACACACAAAATAGACAAGTCCTTAGGTTTAGGCTTGCGTGGAGTTTGTAGGTAAGTACCCTTTTGAAGTTTAGTTGGCTCAACCTGTCCTAGAAAGTAACCGGGTTCTAGGGTATCTCAATATCACTGACCTTTCTTTTAGGCATTGTCTCAGCATAATCAATCTTTTCTTACGGCCGAGATATCCCAAAAGTCCAATCTCAATGAGTATAGTATCGAGTATCAACCAATTTTCAGCTTTCCAGCGAAACCAACTATCTCACTACTTCCTAATGGCCTAGTTGTTCAATTAAGGTTTTAAGGTCAGTTAGTGCTTCATGACACTGCTCAGCGGCCCCGTATTCTCCTAGATTTACCATAAGGGATGTCGGTACCAACAAATGCGTCACACTAACGTAACCATTGCTTCAACCATATCGGTCTATGTCGTACAGTTTCCACAATCTATTGCTACCTACCTAAAAAAGGTCCCCCAGATCCAAGTAAAGGATCAAAACAAGCTCAAACAAGAAACCATAATGCAAAGCAAACAAATCAAACAAAAGAAAGCAAATAAAGATGATTTATCCCTAAGGAAACCCTACTTTTAAGTAACTCCCCAGCACAGTCACCGGTTCTGTAATACGGTGGGAGAACTGACTTGGGTGTTTTGCGTTTGATCGCTTTTATTGTGGATAGCAAGAGTCGCCACCGACTTTTCTTTTATCCAATAAGGAAAGGTTGAAAAGAACATGAAAGACCTTTCGAGATTATTTCTTGAGTTCGGGGGGTAGGTTATGAAAAGGGAAGGTGTTAGCACCCTTTTCATCCGTAGTTATCTACGGGCTCTTATTTGCTTGCTAGATCACTTGCTTTTTGTTTGAAAGTGTGTTTGTGATGTGGGTTTTGAAAGTATTTTGAAAATGAGTGACTTTGTAATGGTTCTCGTCTCTATCAGAATGTGTACAAAGTGTTTTAAATTTCGAAAATGCTTCAAAGTGAAATTGTGGGTCTATAAAATGTTTTTATTGTGAGCAAGCAAGCAACCAGGAGCAACCTACCTACTCAAAAGGTCTTAAACGTCCTTTTCCTCCTCCTTTAGATATTGTTATCTTACTATTGTTTTGGTAAGAAACCCCATTGTTGGATGTGAAGGGACGGGCGCATGACGTTTTGTATAGTCATAGAAGGCAACCTATGGGATGTTTTAGCAATATCGTTTAGGGACTAGATCATTTACCGAAGGCAACATTGAGGGTCAACGAGGGACTACGATCTTTTATCGAGGGTCTTTGCTAAAACACGCATATTCGAGGAACATGACTACTTTCCGAAAGGAAACAAATTGAGATTACCCTAGAGGTGCTAGTGTGCAAGTGTGTTTGCTTGCGTGCATTTTTTCTTATATTTAAAGGTTATCTACTTGTTGATTTTGTCTTACCATACATCCTAATTACTAAAAATGTATGAAAGAAATAAAAAGTGCGGAAATAAATCCTAAGCTATTACATCATTTCAGGGGTGGGGATACATATTTACAAATGGGGATTGCAAGAATTTAAATCCTAATTATCTATTACAACCATATTGAATTGTACAATACAAGAAAATGGAAAAGGTTTGTTTTAAAAATGGTTTTTGTCTTAATAAATTAAAATAAAAAGAATAATTAGTTAATAAAAAGAAAATATTTTTTATGTCTTTTTTTATATTAATAATAATAGTATTGATGCTGAAAATAATAAGAATAAGAAAGAAAAGGAGAAATAACCAAAACAGGATCAACACGTTGCTGAAAACAAAACTGAGAGGGACCAGAAGTTCTGATGCTATGCACGCTGTAGATCAGAAAGAAACATTAGAGGAAATCAAAAGTTCTAGGTTGCTTCACGTTGAAGTTATGAGTGTTGAAACAGTGAGGAAAACCTGGAAATTCTGTGTATTGTGTTACAATAGTAAGAAGGACCTAGAAGTTATGCAAGCTGTGTTATGACAGTGAGAAAAACCTAGAAGTTCTGTGTTGTGCTAAAACAGTGAGAAAACCTAGAAGTTATGTGTTTTGTTAAAACTATGAGAAAGACCTATAAGTTCTGTGTTGTATTAAAACAGTGAGAAAAACCTAAAAGTTTTGTGTTGTGTTAAAATAGTGAGAAAAGCCTAGAAGTTCTGTGCTGTGTTAAAACAGTGAGAAAAACCTAGAAGTTCTGTGTTGTGTTAAAATAGTGAGAAAAGCCTAGAAGTTATGTGTTGTGTTAAAATAGTGAGAAAGACCTAGAAGTTCTGTGCACTGTGTTAAAACAGTGGAAAATCCTAGAAGTTTTGTCTTGTGTTAAAACAGTGAGAAAGACCTAGAAGTTCTGTGCGTTGTGTTACAACAGTGAGAAAAGCACCTAGAAGTTTTGTGTACTGTTAAAACAGTGAGGAAGAAAACTCTGAAGTTATGTGTTACACTTCACCTCCTTCCTTACATTAGCCAGAGTATCTGCAACTTATTCAGTTATCCACAATAGCAAAATAGAAAAATAAAAGCATGACAGTTTATAGAAGTTCTATTCCTAATTTTGAGCCTAGTTTTCTTCAAGAAGTTTTGATCCACAATTTTTTACTTAGGAAATGGCATATACAGTCTCAACACTATGATATCTATATTTTTAATGATGTTCTAAATGAAAAGTTCATATTTAGGATGACTCAACTTGAATCTAAGGCGTGTGTTTGGGACTTGAGCTGCTCTACCTTTGAATGTTCTAGGGTTAGCCAGAAACGAAACAGAAATGCTCAAAGGGAAGAACAAAGGTATTATTTTAAGAATTCTGATTTTAATAATGTTTGCATGTTTTCTTTTCTATTTTTTTTTGGTATTTGATCACTCTCTCCTTCCAAAAGCCATCCCCTTAGATGTGTGATGGAATAACTTATTTATAGATGAGTTTGTTGCGATTTTTAGGGGTAAAAACAAATGGGATTTGAACCTTTTTGGCATACTGTTCCATTGCTTTTTACATACCGCCTTTATGTGCTAATTTGGTTTAAATATGGGATTTGGGAAAAACGCAGGCGTGGACTGGATCAACAGCAATTTGGAGTGTTGTGACAGCTGGATGCAGAACTGTGTCATAGCAGTGCAGCAGACTGTTCAAAACGAGGATTTTGGGCTTGGTGATGTTCTGATCGAAGAGTGAAAAGAACAGAGTGAGATTCAAAGGATGATTTTATGATTGAAGAGTAGAACATAGTATCCATACGCTGAAGAATGAGATTTGAAGAGTCTTGTTCTGATCGAAGAACACAACTTACATATGTTCTGATCGAACAGTCATGTTCTGAATTATCTTTGCAAATTCTGATTGCACTTGCGTGAAAACTGACCCAGAAGTTCTGAAATTATCATATTCTCTTAACACTTAGAAAATTTCCTAAGTGTTTAGAAATTTGACTTTTTCCAAGTAATTTATGAACTTTGATTTCTTGATGGACCGATTTCCTGTCTTGATGAAATATGATTGTCGAAACTTGATTTTGACCCAAAAGTCAAAGTTTGACTTTTCAGTGTGCTCTTGACCATTTTGCCCGTGTGAATGACTTTTTTGGAAAATTGTAATCCGAGACTTGAAATGTGACAAAAGCAAACCTGAGGGTCCAGGATGACCCTTTGAGAAATGAGAAGGCACATTTTGGGGTACAACACAACCTTACCCTATAGTCCTTCTGGAAGTGAATGGGATGATAACTTTTGCTTGAAAGTGGTTACAACTAGGGTTTACAACTTTCCCTAGTTTTGAGAATTTTTTTGAGATTTTGGAAAGGCTTCTTGTTGCAAGGGTTTCATGTCTTTCTTTGTCTGAAATAATAGGGATATATAGTGAGGAAATTAGGTCAAACATGTTGGGCTTGGACCTTTGTAAGAAGGATTGACTTTATCTTATTTTATTTTGACTTTAAATAAATAAAGAATATAAAATGAATATAATAAAAACCCAAGGGGTGTATGAATTGATTTAGATATTCACAATGAGGCCTATAACACGCATGGATCTTGAAATATCAACCCATTAGCTCAAAATTCCACGTTTGATCACTTTTGGTTTCATGCATTTTCTCAAATTTTCCCAACTTGAACCAATCATAACTCTCTCAATTTTTTTAATTTTAAGGTGATCTGGGGCTTTTTGGAAAGCTCAAGATGTCCTCTACAATCTCTATGTTAATCACTTTTGCATTTGAAGACTTTATCTTGATGTAAGTTTCCTTGACAAAAGGAGTCCTTTTGTTGACTTTTTGGACTTCAGCTTAGAGAGACAAAGTTGTAGAGAATTTAATTTCCTTCATAATGAGCTTTGGGTTGAGGAAAATCTGATGAAGCATGTAAAAGTTGTACTTGGTCAAAGTTCAGTTGACTTCTCCTTAAGAAAACCCTAATTTAGTAACTTTTGACTTTTGATGAATTGAGAGTTTTTTTGATGAACCATGATCAACCCTTGATCAAATGATGCATATAACTTCAAAATATTTATGTTGACCAAAAAAGTTTGAAGTTTGACTGTATGCTGACCACAGTTGACTTTTTACCCAATACAGTTGATTTTCAGTCATTTGAGCCATTGACTGAGAAAACTTGTGATGCAAGACTTGAAATTTGGCATGAGCATTCTTAAAGACATATGAGAAACAATAAAATCCAATTGAGGAATTATAAGCTTAAATTTCCTTGAGAAAACTGAAACCCTGGTTGTAGGCCAACTGCTTAGAAGGAGAATTTGTCTGATCAATTCTTGAGCAACCTTGAGCATTTCAGAACCCTAGGAGAATGTCTTGGATAATGGAGGGAAATTTTTTGGGTACAACAACTGCCCCTGTTCAATCTTCTTAAACATGAAGAGTTAGATTAGCATGTCCTCCATTCATGATCTGAAGGTGGAAGAGGGTTGAAACTTAAGTTCCCAGAAATTTTCACTCGCCAGTGCATGAAGTAACACTGTTTGTTGATAGTATTGCTTGAATAGGCTTAAAGATTCCATTCGAAAAAATGATAGAATGTTTCTAGGTATGGTCTTAAAGATGCCATCTAAAGTGACTATTGATAGGAATATCATAATGAGTCCACGCTCGACTTGATTTGATGGATTACAAAATTTTCGAAGAAAAAAGCTTTTTTGAACGAAGGCCCTGAAGGAGATGCTTTTTAGAATTCAGTGTCTGAAGGGAGATGATTTTTCAGAATTCAGTATCTGAGGGAAATCATTTAGCCATGCAGATATTCTCCCCGTCATATTTCGGGAATTAATCTGCAATCTATTCTTCATTGGTAAACCCGTCCTGTTTCAGGAATTCATACCGCCTGATCATATATAGTTGCCTCGTCCTATTTCGGGAATTAATCTCTGACCCTCTTTTGTTGGTAAACTCGTCCTGTTTCGGGAATTCATACCGCCTGGTCGTATAGATAGTTGCCCCGTCTTATTTCAGGAATTAATCTCTGACCTAATTTTTGTTGGTAAACCTGTCCTATTTCAGGAATTCATATCGCCTGGTCGTATAGATAGTTGCCCCATCCTATTCTGAGAATTAATATTTGACCTGCTTTGAAAATTTCTGATGATATTCTTCTATTTGTGGATTAACCTGGAAGAAACAAAGTTAGTTTTATTCAATTTCATGATGTATGTTGGAGAAGAGAATTATGTCGGGGATTTTATAGTGTTGGAGAAATAAAGTCCGTTGGGGAATTAAATTCCTATAAACTGTGCTGAGGGAATCATTTCTGATGGGAATTAGAATTTCATAGGCAGTACGGAGAAAGTTTCCATCGTATGCTGGGGAAATGATCACACTTCTTTACCTTCTAGGGACCTACTAAGGAAGCTAATCAAGTGAACTGCTGGGAGATGCCTCAATTTCTGTATGAAGGTGTATTAGACTTGCTGAGGAATGTATCTCTGTCGAGGATGAGTTTGTAAAGGTAGCTCTGCAGATATTTCTCTGTGGAGATCTGTGGATGTCTGAAACGTTATCCCAATTCTTAGAGTCCTTCGTAAATGCTAGCCCTATTTGTTATGCACATATTTGTTAACAGTAATCATATTTATATGCATATGTTCACTCAATTTAGTCATTGGACGTTTTTGCAAATGAAGCAGAGAAAGTAAATTTGAATTTTGAATTATATGTGTATTGATAGTTTGCCTCTAAACAAACATTTTTGTACAAGGAGACGAAGATCCTAGTAAGAGGAAATCATCGTAAAAATGAAGAAAGTACAAAGAAAAACAAAGAAAAATAGATATGTAGAAACAATCCCATCGAATTTCAACTCTGCTATTGCCTCTAATTCTTCAAGTATCTCATCCCTTGATGTTAGAAGAAGTTGATTGAGTTGATTTGTATCTTTTGAACTTAACGTTGATAATAAATCTTGCTGTGAGTAGATGATCTAACAGGGCATAGTCATACGCTTTAATTCCTATCTTTTTCCAAGACCTCCCTTTCGGGTTTTCAGTCCACCGGGATACCCTTTTTTGCCCAAGTCGCCTTTTTAGGTTTTCGACTTGCCGGGTGTACAGTCTTTACATATATATATATATATATATATATATATATATATATATATATATATATATATATATATATATATATATATATATATATATATATATATATATATATATATATATATATATATATATATATATATATATATATATATATATATATATATATATATATATATATATATATATATATATATATATATATATATCCCTAATTTTTGCCCGAACCCTTTTGGTTCGCCGGGATGCCCTTATTTTTTCCTAGGCCTGTCAACCTAGCGGGTCACTTTTATGCGTAGTATCTTTTGACTATGTCCGTATTCACATGGAGCAGAAAATATTCACCGTCCATGATAATAAGTATCATAGCACCGCCAGAGAATATCCTCTTAATCACAAATGGTCCTTCGTATGTGGAAGTCCATTTTCCCATGGGATCACCTTGTGGTAAGATGATTCACTTTATTACAAAGTCTCCAACCTAGTATACCTGATGTTTGACTTTATTTTTAAAGGCTTTGAGCATGCGCTTCTGATACGTATGACCATGACAGACAACCGCAAGCCTTTTCTCGTCTATCAAATTTATCTGGTCCAGCCTAGTATGAATCCACTCGTCTTCGTCTAAACCTGCAACTTTCATGATCCTTAAGGAAGGAATCTGGACTTTGATAGGTAAGACAACCTCCATACCGTAGACTAGAGAGAATGGGGTATCCCCAGTTGATGTCTATACTGAAGTGCAATAGACATAAAGAGCAAATGGTAACATCTAATGCCAATCTTTGTATTTCAATGTCATCTTCTATATAATCTTCTTGATGTTCTTATTGGCGGCTTCCACTATGCCATTCATCTTCGGTCGATATAGAGAAGAATTGTGGTGTTTAATCTTGAACTGTGCATAGAGTTCCATGATCATAGTATTGTTAATATTGGTAGCAATGTATGTGATAATCCTTTTAGGGATGCCATGCCGACAAATAAGGTTATGCTTAATGAATCGGACCACAACATTCTTGGTAAGGAGGTAAATGAGGCTGCTTCAACCCACTTTGTGAAGTAATCAATAGCGACCAGGATGAAACGATGCCCATTACAGGTCATAGGCTTAATCTCTCCAATCATATCAATGCCCCACATTGCAAACTGCCAAGGAGCAGTCAAGACATTCAGAGGGACTAGAGGCACGTGTACTTTGTCAGTATAAATCTAGCACTTTTTACAAGTTATGGAATGATGATGGCAATCAGTTTCCATGGTCGACCAATATCAAACTTGTCTTAGAATCTTCTTAGCCATTGTGTACCCACTGGAATGAGTACCAAAGATACCTTCGTGCATATCTTCCATAATCTTCTCAGCTCCCTTCTTGTCTACACAATGAAGGAGAGTCGAATCATGATTACGCTTGTACAAAATTCCATTGCTCAGAAAGAACTTGGCAGAGAACCTCCGTATAAATTTCTTGTCATTGATAGATGCCCCCTCGGGGTAATCTTGAGCTTCGAGGTATCTTTTCACTTCATGGTACCAAGGCTTTTCCTTTACTAAGTTAGTATCAACTTCGTAGCAATACGTTGGTTCGTCTAGCTTTTCAATAGTGATTCGAGGAGCTTCATTGTCCCATCTGACTTTGAACATAGATGACATGGTAGCTACTGTGTTTGCCAACTGATTCTCTTCTCGTGGAATATGTTCAAAAGTGATTTCGTCAAAGTATGGAATTAATTCCAACATATGCTCTCAATAAGGAATTAGATTTGGGTGCTTCGTATCCCATTCTCCCTTAACCTGACTGATCACTAGGGCCGAGTCTCCGTACACGTCCAAGAACTTAATTCTCATGTCAATAGCAGCCTTAATACTCATGATTCATGCTTCATATTCGGCCATGTTATTGGTACAGTCAAAGCAAAGTCTGGCGGTGAAGGGCGTATGGAAACCCTTGGGAGAGATAATCACAACACCAATTCTATTGCCCAACGTGTTAGAAGCTCCATAAAAAACCAGATTCAATCAGGATCTCGGCTCAAGTCTTTCATATGGTCAAGGTTCTTCACAATCTGTAACTAGCATGATATTCTCATATGGGAACTCGAAATTCATAGATTGGTAGTCATCTACAACTTGATGAGCCAAATGATCTTCCAATACAATTTATTTGATTACCTTCTGAATGGTGTACTGAATGTCATATTTTGTTAGGACCATTTGCCATCTGGCTATCCTTTCGTAGAGAGCGGGTTTCTCAAATATGTATTTTATGGGATCCATCTTAGAGATTAACAAGGTAGTATGAGTTAACATATATTGTCTTAGTCGGTGAGAAGCCCATGCAAAGCGCAATAAGTTTTCTTGAGCAGTGAGTATCTTGTTTCACATTCGGTAAACTTTTTACTAAGGTAGTATATTGCAGGCTATTTTCGACAAGACTCGTCATGCTGCCCCAATACACACCCCATTGAATTATCTAACACTATTAAGTACATGATAAGAGGTCTTCCTTAAACTAGTTGCATCAGAATCAGAGGTTCTTGGAGGTACTCCTTAATCTTGTTGAAATCTATCTAACAATCATAGTTCCATTTCACTACTTGATCTTTCTTCAGCAACTTGAAGATCGGCTCACAAGTAGCGGTCAAATGGGAAATAAATCTGGCAATATAGTTTAATTGTCCCAGGAAACCTCTGACTTCATTCTCAGTACGAGGAGTTGGCATTTCTTGAATGGCTTCGACCTTGCGGGATCAACCTCAATACCTTTACCACTAACGACAAAACCCAGGAATTTTCCGGATCTCACCCCAAAGGTGCACTTGTTTGGATTCAACCTCAACTTGTACTTCTTCATTCTCTCAAATAGCTTGTGTAGGTGGTCAATATGTTCCTCTTCAGTCTGAGATCTGGTTATCATGTTGTCAACATAAACCTCTATCTCGTGATGTATCATGTCATGGAACCAAGGTACTGTTGTACCCCAAAATTTGCCCTCCTATTTTTCCACAAGAAATCACAGCTTCGGGCTTCTCCTGATTTTTTAGATTGGCCTAAGAATCGGTCAAACAGACTTTTCTCACCAGTCAGACAAAATTAGGGTTTCCATTAACTTTTGAATCAGTTCAAGCAGATTATTAGGGTTTGGTTGAGTTTGGCTCAGGGTTTGATTAGGCAGGCGCTTCTTTGACAATAAATCAAGAACTAGGGTTTGTGCGCGCATTCTCAGAAAGAATTAATTCTACAGTTCTTTTCAATTTACTCTGAGATATGGATTGAGGCTTCTGATTAAGAACTTGCAGTGTTTGGTATGATCAGTAAAAGAAAAGACACGTAGATGTTTGTTTGATTAACTGTGCATTGCTATGGTTAATTGGAGCGCCGGGTTTATTATTGATTAATGCTAAGTGGCGAGACTACAATGTTTATTAATTAATTATTTATTCTAAGTTAGAATAGTTGGGATTTATTTCCATTTATTATAATTTAAGAATTATGAATAATTAAATAAACAATTGAAGAAGAATTAAAAAGGATTAATTGACAAAAGAGCTTTTATTTACTTTTAATTATTAAGTACAAATGTTATTTGAATACATTTACAGTATTTACAAATAATGTTATTACAAATAATTGGAAATAAAATAAAGCTATCCTAAAATTATCCTAAGTCTTCATCTTCTACTGATGCTCCCCTGTGCTCAACTGATTTTTACCTGCAAAAAGAAAAGAAAGAAGTCAATGCAGATGAAAAATAAAAAGGCAGACAGTTAATCATAAAAAAGCTCATCATTAAAAGTGACTGGCCGAAATCAGTTTATTCACCCTCTCTGCAAATCACAAGAAAACTCTTGGTTCACAAAGAGGGATAGAAATATGCTTGCAAAAAAAAAGATATGAATTGCACAAATTCAAATTGTCAAACAGGCTGCATAGTTTCAATTTGCAAAATGCCAAACAAACAGCATAAATCTAAATTGTCAACCAAAGAGGCAAATTGAACAAGCAGCATAATTGCAAACCAACCAAATTACAAAAGCAAACTGAACTGCACATGGAAAACCAAGTCCAATGTCAACCAACTGTCCAAAAGCTATCAAAAGGCTGTCAAAAAGATGTCAACAAAGTACACAAGAGATATGCAGGAAATCTGGAAAGCATGCAGAGGAAAACTAGCAATACAAGCAATATTCAAAATCATCATTTCCCAGCCAGTTACTTTTTCAGAGCAAGTACAGATTTAAGCAATATTATATGCTTTTTACCTGTGGAGAGAGAAAAAGAGAGAAGTATAGGCTTACAGTACAACAGGCTTGAGGACAAAGATATAAACAAAGACATATCAGAACAAGAAAGAGGAGGCAGAATAATACAAAGAAAAAATAACAAGCTCTCAAACTTGTATCAAAAAAATCACAAGAGCCTAACAGCCTTCAAACAGCAAGCCTGTAACGAAGCCTGCCTCAAGACACAAATTTCAAACCTGTGTCAAACCTTAAACCAGAAGCCCTCAAGCCTTCACCTGCATAAAACTTGTGTCAAGCAAGCTTGTCTCAAACTTCCAGCTTAACCTGTTCTAAGCCAACAAACTCAATATCAAAAACCTTTCAAGCCTGTACCAATACTGATAAGCCATACAAGCCTGAAGCCTGCTAACACCTCAAGCCATCAAAACCTGCCTGAGCTGTTTCAAACACACAAGCATATCAAGCCTTTTCAAAACCTATTTCAAGCCATACAAGCCTAAAACTATAAGCCTGTAACCAAACCTTGAAGCATATACCAGAAAAAGCCTGTACAGTTACCAGTCAAACAACAAGCCCACAAGCTTTTCAAAGCCTAAAGCTCCAAACAAGCCATACAAACCTGCCTGTCCCAACCACCAAACCAGTCAAAAATAACAAAACATATCAATACTAACAAGCATATCAGGCATCTCTGAATCAAACAGAATACCAACACCCTCAGAGTAACCTCATCACAGGGTCAACTAAAGCAACATCACCCTCAGAGCAACCTCATCACTGGGTCCAACAAACAATACTCAAATCAACATCAACATTTCAACAAGCATTTCAAAGGCAAACAAAAGAAGAGGAAAATAAGCAAACAAGCAGGGTTTTCAGAAAGCTCATCACAAAACCTAACAAAAAGCAAAATACGAGGATACCAGGAAGGACAAGCTAGCACAACATCACTGCTCCCCTTCGCCTTGGCCACCTAAAGTGCCTCCAAGTCCATCTCTTCACTCCTCCATCTCCAAAAGTCTCCAAAGGTATAATCTCCTCTTCCTTTTTCTTTTCACACCTCACACAGAAAACAATGGTAACATAAAGAATCAGATTTTGTCAAAGAATTAAAAATATGCAAAACCCGAATCCAAAACCCTAAGACATAGAAATGGGAAATCAAACCTTACAACATCGCCTTGCTTGACCATGGAGGGAGGAGCTGACGGCGGTGCCTAGTGGCCATAGGCAGAGAAGAAGCTTGTTCAGAACCATGGCTCAAGGAGAGACGAAGAAGACGATGCTAGAAACGACGCCCCTCTAACTCAACAAACCCTTATCCAGAAATGAAACAAAACAATAAAACCCTAAAGAAAAAATGTTGTCAAAACCGTCTGGGCCTTGCCCCATCCTAAAGCTTAAGCCCAATGCATCTCTAGTGCCAGACCCCTCCTTTCAGCGTGCATACCCCCCTTTTGTTCCTCTTTCAATTTTTGTTTTGGGCCAAGAACCAACTCCATGGCCCATTCAACTTTTTTTATTATTTTTTTTTATACTCTTATATCAATCCTTTTTTATTTTTATCCCTTTATTTTATTTTTATATAACTTAACCTTTATTTTGTTAAATAAAACAATACATTATTTTTATACAAAATTTTCTTTTATTTTATTACATTTTGAAAAAATACATAAATATTAGATTTAATTAGGTTAATAGATTTTTAATCTTAAAACTCTTTTTAATAAATCTTTTTCATACATAAAAACATTAATACATAAAAATAGAATTTCTTAAGCATTTTCTTTTCTTTAAAACTTTTGTTTATACTTAATTAACAAAAACATAAAAATAATATTAATACTTAATTTTGCATTAAGTTAACATCTTGCATCATTTGTAAATAAATCACATACACTTTCACCAATACATTTGCTTATCTTTTATTCTTGTACAATACTACATTTTACATTGAGATTGTGATTCGATTTGGTTGTAAATATATTTGGGCACTACTCTCCTAATAAGTCTCATCCCCATTTGTAAATATTTGTACCCCCATTCCCGGATACTTATTTGTAATAGCTTAGACTTTAAATTCCCGCAATTTATCGCTTTCTATATACTGTATAGTAATTAGGGTTTGTATGCTAAGATTCAAAATCAACCGCTAGATAACCTAATACAAGACAAATGCATGACAATCAATACACAATTCACACTTGCACCCCTAGGGTAATCCCGCTTGTTGCCTTCCAAAATGGGCCATGCTTGCATGTTGGGTTTCTTTGGCAAAACAAAACAAATCAAATGATCATAGTCCCTCGATGACGCTTTCGAAGTTGCCTAAACGAAATGATCATAGTCCCTCAAGCAAATTGCCAAAGACACTTGGAACCATTGCATTCATGGTCCATACGATGACCCGCGCCCGTCCCGTTAACATCCTAACACAAGATTGCCCACCAAATACAATGGTGGAACAATACTGTTAAAAGGGTTAAAACATGAGAAAAATCTTTGAGTAAATTTAGGGGTAGACAACTCTTAGTTACTTGATCAACTTGCAAAACACACTTGCCTCTTTTTCAAAACACACTCCACAAATACAATTTCCAAACAACTTTCAAAAACATTGAAATATCTTTTCGAAAAGACAAACACCTTTGTAAAACATTCGAGTAAAGAATTGTTACAACGGTTGCCTAGACAAGGCATCTTTTTCAAAACATTTTCAAAAACACACACACACACCACCATTTAAACAATTGAAAATCAAGGCAAGTGATCTAAAACAAGTAACTAAGAGCCCATGGATAACCATGGATGAAAAAGGGTGCTAATACCTTCCCTTTTCATAATCTACCCCCCGAACCCACGAAACATCTCAAAAGGTTTTTCCTGTGCTTTTTAACCTTTCCTTTAGGATAAAATAAAAAGTCGGTGGCGACTCTTGCTAAACCGAACAAGTGCGAATACAAACGCAAAACCTCAAGTCAGTTCTCCCACCGTATCACAGGTACCATAACATGTTGGTATGTTGCACTGACATTCTTTAACCCAAAAGGCATAACCTTGTATTAGAAAGTTCCCCACTATATGGAAAAAGTAGTTTTCTCCATGTCTTCATATGCCATCTTAATTTGATTATAACCAGAGAAACCATCCATGAAGGAGAATACTTTGTGTTGAGCGGTTTTGTCAACCAGAACATCAATATGTGGAAGTGGGAAGTCATCTTTGGGGCTTTCCCTATTTAAATCCATATAGTCTACACACATACGCACCTTGCCATCCTTCTTTGGTATTGGAACCACATTTGCAACCCACTGAGGATAAAACATAACAGCCAAGAAACATGCATTGAACTGCTTCATTACTTCGACTTTGATATTTTCTGACATCTCGAGACGCATATGACGAACCTTTTATTTTATTGGAGAACAACCTTATTTCATCGGTAGACGGTGAACCACAATATCAGTATCAAGCCCTGGTATGTCTTCGTATGACCAAGCAAAGATCTCAACATAATCATGCAACATCTGGACTAATCTGTTCTTGACACCGTCTTTTAGGTTGGCACCTATATTAACCTATTTCTTGTCCACTTCAGAACCCAAGTTCACAACCTCGACTGGCTCTTCTTGCGGTTTTATGGCTTTTTCTTCTTGCACCAACAACCTAGCAAACTCTCCCGGTACTTCACAATCTTCCACACCTTCTTCCTTGGATTGGTAGATCGGATTTTCAAAGTCATAAGTGGAAATAGCAAAATTGTTATCAATGGGATCCAGAGTGGGTGCGGATCTGTAATTTGTTGTGTCGGTGTGTGTAAGAACACATAGCCATTTTAAAAGTAATAAAGTAAAAGAAAGACATAGAGTGCAAAATTTGAATGCAAACGTCCAATGTTTTATTGAATGAAAATATGTGAATGAAATGACAACCCTAACAAATGGATCATTGTGCCCCGGGCAAGGCACAAGGCTTAAAGTTATTTTTTAAAATTATATAGCCAAAAATTGAAAGCAAAAATAAACATAAAATAGCATGTACTCCTGACTAAAGGAGATTGGTATAACGTCTTCGGTCTTCCAATTGTTGAGTTTGTTACCGATGGTGGGAAAAATCCAATTGTCTAGGTCGTAGTCGCTATCAACATCTTCTACCGCTTTGACTCCATTGTTGCTGACATGGAATAATGGTCTTCCAGCACGAGCACGACGGACAAACCTATGAGCCTTTGTAGTGAAACCCAAACCAAAATTTTCGGACTTGTACGAAAAGTCAGGAAGCTAACCCCAAGTAGTACAACCACCTTCTTCTACCACATCTCTGACGTCTTTCATAGAATCCATTCTGGGCAGATCCTTGGTAACCTTAGGAATAGCAGAAACATCTTCAGTAACAGTAGTTACTCAAGGAATACCTTTAAAAGTCAGGCAGGGAGTTTCGATGAATTTTCCGTCCATCTCAACATACTTGAAAGAGTTCAAGTGACTCACCATGTACTCTTATTCACCATAAACTGTGACAATTTTTCCTTTCACGAGATATTTAAGTTTTTGATGTAGAGTAAAGGTAACAACGCCTGCCCCATGAATCCAAGGGCTTCCAAGTAAACAGGAATAGGCCAGTTGGATATCTATTACATATAAGGTATAGTCGAATACCCGCGAACCTACTCTGATCGGAAGATCCACCTCTCTGTGTACCATCCTTTTTGAACCATCAAAGGCTCTGATCATAATATCAATGGGTTTCAACATAACCCCTTCACAGTCAAGCATGTCTAGAGCACCCTTCGGTAGAACATTTAATGAGGAACCTGTATCAACTAACACATGAGCTAAAGTAGTTCTTTTGCACTCAATAGAGACATACATAACCTTGTTATAGTTTCTTCCTTCGGGAGTCAGGTCAACATCAGAAAAACCTAGCCCATTATCAGTCGTGAGGCTAGCAACATAATTTTCAAATTGATCAACAGGAATTTCTTGCGGTACATGCACAAATTTTAAGAACTTCACTAAAGTCTGATCATGGGCTTTTGAGCACAATAATAGGGATAACATGGATATCTTAGAGGGAGTCTGCCCCAGCTGTTCAACAATCTTATAATCACTTTTTAGGATGATTTTTAATTCTTCTTCCATTTCTTGCTTGGAGGTATCTTCAGCAGTAACCTCTTTTGGTGCCTCAGTCTGGGCAGGCTCATTAATTTATTCTTTTCCCTGAGTCTCAGTAATTAACTCGGTAGTGGTAATACAAACTGGTGTGGTGACAGTCTTCAGAGAGATTTCGGGAGAGAAAAACCTTCCTCTTCTGGTAACTTTACGGGTCCCGACAATATTGTCCATGTTGGAATCAGTAACTTCAATACCTTCACTTTCAACAGTTAATGTTTCTTTCTTGACGCCATGGTAGTAGACATCGACCCCATAATTCCAAGGGACAACCTTGTCAGAGGAGTATGGGATTGGTTCTGGTGCGGTGATTATCAGAGGAGACACTCTAGGTTCACTCTTAATATTCACGGGGCCTTTGGCAGTGATCATGATAGGACTTCCAGAAATTACAGATACTTATTCGAGTCCCAAGTCTTGAAACAAATTCTAAATAGAAGGAGTCTTCTCAACTAGAATTATATGGTTATCCATCAGACGCTGAATACCTTCTTTCAGCAGTTTGCAGCTATTAGGTTAGGTTGCAGAGCAGTAGAACCTTTCAATGCAACCCGAAAATAAACTGGCTTGCAACAGATTCTTCATAATAATCAGGAGTGGAGTAGTGAATTCACTTACAGCAGAAACATATAAAACATCATCAATAAGACTTATGCCTTTGTCGTGCTTAGGAATAGGTGCAGTAATCACATTCGCGGTCTCGGAAGGATCAAAATCAATCTCTTTATTGTCAATTATATCTTGAATTTTATTTTTCAAATCCCAACAACTATTTGTGTCATGTCCTAGACTATTGGAATGATAGGCGCATCTTACATTAGGATTGTACTTAGGGGAGAAAGTGTTGGGATTCTGAGGTGGATATCTTAATGTTATCAACTCTTCCTTCTATATATTTTGTAATGCCTGAGACAATGGCATGTTGATCTTAGTAAATTGTCTCTTGGGTGCGTCTGTCCTACGCTGATTACTTTGTTGATGTTGTTGCATTGGCGCAAGATTAGAAATTAGCACAGCTCCCACAGACTGGTTATGGTCATTTCTAGCATGACCCTTCTGGCCATACACAACATTAGTTTCTTTTTTATCGTTGAACGTCTTCTTTACATAACTTAAAGATGCAACCACATGAATTTTTCCACTCCTGATTCCACCTTTAACTTGTTCCCCTATAAATATCAACATGGTGAATCCGGCTGAAGAGCTTCCGATCAGATGATTGAAGAAAGGACCTGTCAAAGTTTCCATAAACATATCAACTAGATCCCTGTCTGATAAAGGAGGTTCAACTCTCCCAGCAAGATCCCTCCATTTCTGGGCATACTCTTTGAAGCCTTCATTCGAGCCCATAGTCATACTTTGTAATTGCATGCAAGTTGGTGCAACATCAACATTGTACTGGTATTTTTTGTAAAAAGCAGTAGCCAAGTCTTCCCAAGTACGGATATTGGTCCCTTACAGCTGATAGAACCACTCCAATTGTGTTTCCAACAAGCTTTCTTGAAAGAAGTGCACCCATAACTTCCTGTCAGTAGTATGAGGTTGAATCTTCCGAACATATGAACTTAAATGGAGCTTAGGACAAGAAACACATCATACTTCACAAAAGTAGGGGCCTTGAATTTGTGAGGAATAACAACTCCCGAGATTAAACACAAATCTTCAAAATCCATAGCATTGAGATAATCTTCCAGCTGCTTGTATTTGTCATCAGCCAAAGGATATTGTTCATCTAAATAATATGCTTCTTCTTCATCAGAATCCTGGTTGTTATTCTCTTCAACTTTCACACTCTTATCATCTTCCTCTTGGTTATCATCTTCATTTGATGGGACCTCAAAATTTAGAGCCCTTCTGACCAGACCTTTGAACCTTCTACCCTTATTAAGAATGACAACTGGCTTCTTAGTCTTCTTCTTTCTCTCTTTGATGATGAGTGCATTCAAGTTTTCTTGCCCTTTGGCTAAGTTCAGGAACATTTGCTGAAATTAAGTGTACTGAGCTTGAAGATCTTTCACAGTTTGTTCGAGAGCCATCTTTTATTGAAATAAACATCAAGAAGATGAGAAAATCTGTCTTGGGAAATACTTGTTATGATGATATGTATAGTATGTGAATGCATATGCAATGTTTTCAAGGATCTCGTGGGATAAACAAAAATGAAATGTTAGAAGTTGACTCTGGCTGCAACTTTGACTAAAGAACTTTATGCCTTTGAACGTCCTTCTATGAGAATCAAGCTTACCATGTCAAGTGGGTCCTAGCCTTTTGACTCAAAAGAACGTACTTCGGTCTTTGACGGCATCTGATTAGAGGAAAATAAATCCTCTTGTCCCTTAATAGAAGTCTGGTTCATGATAAACCTACATCACATGTCCCTGAGATTCTTGAAATGGTTAGTGAAAATGTGATGTTATGATGTCATGATGTCATGTTTAAACAAGATAACAAACTCAAATAAATCACACAAAGGCCTTAGGTTTAAAGGCTTGCATAGGGTCTGTAGGTAAGTACGCTTTTCTATTGAAGTTCAGTTGGCTCAACCTGTCCTAAAATAGTAACCAAGTTCTAGGAATCTCATATCACGGATCTTTCTCGAAGGTTTTATTTTAGTACAACTACCGATTTTCCACCAAAACATCCCGCGAGTTGAATGTCAATGAGTCTAGCATCGAGTATCAACTAACTTTGGACTGCACCAAAGCCGACTATCTCACTACCTTGTAATGGACAAGATGGGTCAATTATGGTTCTAAAAGTCAATTAGTGCTTATGACATCATGCAGCAGCCTAGTGTTATCCTCGACTGACTCAAGGAAGACAAGTACATACCTAAGTGTCACACTAACGTAGCCATCACTTCAACGATATCAGTCTATGCCGTACAGTTTCCATGATCTATTGATACTTAACTAAAGGTACCTAGATCCGGGTGTAGGATATTTTCACAATCATAGAACCAAAGACTTTTAAGTAAGAATAATAAGGAGCACAATCATACAATGTTTTAAAGGGAGACAAACTTGAGGTGATTGATGATGGAATTCTATTAATGATGTTGAGAAAGATACTAATTACTTTTCCCCAAAATTCACTTGGAATCGAAGTAGACAACAAAAGAGATCGAGCAGTTTCACCATTCTGTTAAGGTGTATCAGTATAAGAACTCTGATAAATGGTACCATCACTAGCAATTAACTCATAGAATTTATTAGAGGTATACTCACCACCTAAATCACAACTAAAACACTTTATAACAACATTATATTGAGTTTTAATCATACCCTGAAACATACAGTAGATATAAAAAAATTCATAACAATTTTTCGTAAGATATACCCAATGTTGGAGCACAAGGTTGAAGGTGAATATGAATATAGAAGAAGAAAGAGAAAGAGAAGAAAGAGAAAACCTCTCTAACAAACTTTTAGAGAGAGAAATTATATTGTAAAAAACTCTTGTAAATTTACATTATGAAAAACTAGCTACACATTTGTTTAAATGCAGAATGAATCAAATACCACGTAGGCAAAGATAAAGCTAACAATAAAGCTAAACTTCCATGTGGGAAAACAACTACTAAAACCAGAAGTTTAGACACAACTTTTGGAACAACAACACAACCTCATAAGCTTATGCTTCTGAGTTAAAACACCTTCTGAACTTTACCTTCTAAACATGAATTACTTCTAACACCATCACTTAATTCATGTTCAGCTAACCAAAATCTACAACGTCAATTTCATTCCTCAAATGGAAAAATTGTTCAATTTTGAGCTTTTGCCAGAACATATGCAAGTTGCTTCTAGGTGCTACAATGAACAAGTTCTAGAACTCCATTATGGACTCGATTTCTCATAAAATGAAACTTCGTATCAATGTGCTTACTTATCCCATGTAGCACTGAGTTCTTTGTAAGACTTATGAAAGAATTGTTGTCAATCATCAACTTCACAGGCTTGCTCACCATGATCTTCAGATCCTATAATAAATTCATCAACCAAACATCTTGACACATAGACAAAGCACCTACAATTTATTTTTCTTCACAGGTTGATAATGCAACAACAAATTACTTCTTGGAGCACCAAGAAATGGGACTTCCCAGATACTTGAAAAATTATCTAGAAGTACTTCTTTTGTCAATTGTGTCTCCACACCAATCAAAGTATGAATAACATATCAGCTCTAAGTCATATTTAACACTAGAAGGTAACAACACTCCAAACCTCATATTCTCTTTGATGTACCTCATTATCTTGACAACAACTTGGTAGGGTGACCACTTTGGTCTGTTCATAAACCTACTCACGATTCTAACCGCATAGCAAATATTAGGTCTGGTGTTACATAAATATCATAATTATCCAACCAACTGTTTAAAATTTGTAGCATCTACATCATTACCCCTCTACATCAGAGTCCAGCTTGGGATTTATCTCAACAAGTGTGATTGTAGTCTTGCAATTTTCTAGCTCAAATATCTTCAAAAGTTCAAGTTCATACTTCATATGATGCAAACTTACACCCTTTTCAGAGTACAAAATCTTCACCCCTAGAAAATATACCATATTTACCATATCAATCATCTCAAACTCATTCTTCAGCATCTTCTTAAACTTGACTATCTCATGGGAATAACTATTAGTTACCAATATGCCATCAATATAGAGAAACACTAGAATCATATTTCTTCCAGAAGTATGCTAAACATGAATGACATACTCTATCTCACACTTTATAAATCTTTGCAACTTGAAAAATGAATCTATCTTCAAATTCCAAGCTCTAGCTGCTTGTTTCAGTCCATACAACACTTTATGTAACATGTGCACCATTTGTTCCTGATTCTTTTTCACAAATTCAGGATGTTGTGACATGTATACCTCTTCTTGTAATGGACCTGTAGTGGTAGAAATGTTTAAGACTAAGCCATTGGATTGACTAGACTTATACAGATCAAAATAAAAATCACCACCATGCTTTATTGTTTCCAAAGGAATGGGAAAAGAGCGAGTAACCCAAAAAAAGGGGGACAATTCTAGGTAAGGGGGTTGGTTATGCAAAGGGAAGGTATTAGCATCTTAAACATCTATGGTACTCCGCAGGAACCTCTTTGAAAAATCTGTATATTTTGGCTATAAAATGTTTTATGTAAAATAGATGGTGGAGGTGAGAAAACAAATATATTTTTAATGATTTTTGCCCCCATTGTGGTTGCGAACCTTTAGTGCCTATGTACCACCTTTCATGCAATAGGGGATCAGGGTACACGTATTTCCTCTTTTGAAATTTTTTAAAACACAAGTGTGTTGGTTAATTTTATGAGATAGGACATCATCGTAATTGTTTGTGTGGAAAACATACTTACCACCCACAATCATGAGAAAGGAGAATTTGCATCATCTAAAAGTGGAGGATATGGCTTAGATTTTAAAATCAATAATGTCTCACTCAACACCCAAGTGGAAAATATCTCACTTCACTACATATTATAGAAGTGTAGTTGTTTGCATCACTACAAGGATTGACAAAAGTCTAGTCTTTTGAGAAAGGTTTTTAAAATAGAAAGCCAAAGTGGAAAAATTGTTTGAAATGAGATTGATTGACTATTAGTCTTCTCACAAAACAATGTCAAGGTATTATTAAGTTCATTGAAGTTTATTTATGAAAAGGTTTTGAAAATGCATGGACCTAGGTCCAAGTTTATTATGAAAGTTGTTCAAGTTAAAAAACAAGAAGAGTTTTCAAAAGGAGGGAGAAGATTTTTGAAATTAAAGAAGATGGGAGGAGAAGAAGGGACTATCCTAAAGCATAAGGTAAAAGCTAGGAATAAGAACCATCTAACAAACAAGAAGCCAACACTTGAAATTATGAGTCAAGATAGAATTCCCATTCTTTGGATTGAAAACAAGCAAGCAAAGATACTATATCTCTTGAGAGAACCAATCTTTAAATGTATTAAGTCTTCACAATAATTGGGCAGAGTAACGACTGTATACGGGTAAATTCCAGATTACGAACAAAGAATGTAATCACAATAACTTGCACACAAAACAAACAAACAACTCAATGTCTTGAGGTAAACCTCAAGAACTCCTGACAAAATATCAATTAAGGTCACAAGGTCTCCAACATAGGCCAAGGTTTCTAATCCTAAGTCCAAGAAGTCCAATACCCTATAATGCCAAGGATAGTAACCAAAAAGTCCAAATATCATTAAAGCTTTTTATGGTTCATGTTGATTATTATGTATCTTCTAAAAGAAAAGAAAAGCTTAAGTGAGCAAAATAAAAATGACAAGAATATAAATGCTCGAGTAAGCAAAAGAAAAATGGCATGAAATGTAATGCTTAAAGTCAATGGTACATAAAGCATAAAAAATAAAACCATAAAGTAAAATCAATTATTAATAATTAGTGGTTAGTTGGATGACCATCTTGAAAATTGCATTTGAAACTCATTAAAGGATTGGTAGAACCAAAGCCTCCACACAACAAGTTGCATTTGCTTTTTTTCAAGTATATCATCCATTTGGAATAATCAAAAGTATTATTTAATGATCAACGATGTTTAACTGATCTGCGTTGACCAAAAGTGATATAGATCCATTAGAGGATTGGTAGAACCAAAGCCTCCACACAATCAATCTCAAGGTTATTGGATCAAAGAGATCAAATTAACATACTTGGGCTTGCAAACATAGGTTTGGGCCACGAATGATCATTTATTCAAATCGGGACAAAATTTAGGGCTATGTTAAGCAATCGTAAGTGGAATTATATAGAAGTCGCACCTATTTTTAGGTCGGCCAATAGTAATCTATGCACTATTTATTTTGAGACATGATATAGAGATCATGCTCCAATAACACTTAGTGCAATAAGAAAGGGATAAGATGAAGAGGGTTGAAAAAGAATATACAAACCACATTTGAATTAAAATTTAATCAAACAATTATTAAAATCATTCATCCATTTTTATGGAGTTAGACTCAATGCCATGAATCCAATGATGTTAATAAAGTTCATGATCAAAATTCAACATAAGATCAGCCATGAATCCAATGCATATGAAGCAGCTTCCACCCGTTTGATGAAGTAATCAATTGCTACCAAGATAAAACGGTGTCCATTAGAAGCTTTGGGTTCTATCATTCCAATCATGTCAATACCCCACATAGAGAAAGGCAACGGGGAAGAAATAACATTGAGAAGTGTCGGAGGCACATGAACTTTGTCCGCATAAATCTGGCATTTATGGCACTTCTTTGCAAATCTGTAACAGTCAAATTCCATTGTCAGCCAATAGTAACCTTCCCTTAGCATCTTTTTAGCCATCGAATGTACATTGGCATGAGTTCCAAATGAACCTTCATGAATATCATGCATCAACATGTCTTCTTCGTGTCTATCCACGCATCTGAGTAGGACCATGTCGT
Organism: Vicia faba; assembly: GCA_948472305.1. Taxonomy (NCBI): domain Eukaryota; kingdom Viridiplantae; phylum Streptophyta; class Magnoliopsida; order Fabales; family Fabaceae; genus Vicia; species Vicia faba. The sequence continues at coordinate 899,454,722 of OX451740.1, forward strand.
AATTTCTCTTGTACAACCTATTTTCACTGAGGAAGAAGCTGCCAGCCAATCTTCTCAATGTCTTTTTATCTTTATTCGAAGCACCAATCGGGTATTCTTGAGTCTGGAGAAAATGCTTGATATCGTAATACCAAGGTTTCTCATCTAATACCTCTTCTGTTATAAATACATGAGCGGTCCTATCCAGTCCCCGAACTATAATTCGAGGTATATCATTCCAAGCATTCACTTGATACATAGAAGCCATAGTTTCCAGAACATCCGCCATTTGATTTTCGTCTATGGGGATGTGATGGAATTCAACTTTATTAAAGAAGGGTAACAATCTTCTAGCATAATCTTTGTAAGGGATCAAACTGGGGTGATGAGTATCCCGCTCTCCTTTAATCTGATTTATTACCAAAGTTGAATCGCCATACACGTCACAAATTTTAATTTTGAGATCAATAGCTTCCTCGAGACCCATGATGCAAGCCTCATATTCTGCCATATTATTAGTACAATTAAATGTCAATCCCTCAGTAAAAGGAATGTGTGATCCATGTGGAGTGAAAATCACATCATCAATTGCTTTATCATAAGCATTCACAGCTCCATCAAAAATCATACTCCAGCGAGATTCAGGACCAGGACCTTCCTCAGGCAATGGTTCATCACAATCTTTCACTTTCTGAAACATCACATCCTCATCGGGGAAATCATACATCACAGACTGATAATCATCAATTGGTTGGTGAGCAAGATAATCTGCCAATATGATGCTTTTAGTAGCTTTTTGAGTGCAGTATTCGATATCATATTCAGATAACAGCATCTTCCAGCGGGAAATTCTCCCAGTAAGAGCAGGCTTTTGAAAAATTTACTTGATTGGATCCATTTTGGAGATCAACCAAGTAGTGTGATTCAACATATACTACTGCAAACGTTTTGCCGCCTAGGCCAGAATACAACATGTCTTTTCCAGCATGGAATATCGTGAGTCACAATCAGTAAAATTTTTACTGAGATAATAAATGGCGTACTCTTTCTTCCCTGTTTCATCTAGTTATCCCAGAATATAGCCCATGGAATTATCTAACACTATCAAATACATAATCAATGGTCTTCCTTCAACAGAAGGGAGCAAGATAAGAGGTTCAAGCAGATATTCTTTAATACTTTCAAATGCCATTTGGAAGTCATCTATCTACACACAACCTTGATCTTTCTTTAACAACTTAAATAACGGTTCACACCATTGCAGTCATGTAGGAAATAAATCTGGAAATATAATTCAAACGCCCGGGGAACCCTCTGACTTGCTTTTCAGTTCTTGGTGATGGCATTTCTTGAATTGCTTTGACTTTATCAGGGTCAACTCTAATCCCTCTCTGGCTAACAATGAAACCCAACAATTTCCCTGTCCAAACACCGAAGGTACATTTATTTGGATTCAAGCGGAGATGATACTTCCTCTAACGCTGAGACAACTTCAACAAATCTTCTACATTACCTTCTTCAGTCCGGGATTTAGCAATCATATCATCAACATATACCTCAATTTACTTGTGCATAAGATCATGGAATAGGGTTGTCATAGCCCTCTGGTACGTTGTACCAGCGTTCTTCAACCCGAAGGGCATCACTCTGTAACAGAATGTTCCCAAGGGTGTGATAAACGTTGTTTTTTCCATGTCCTCAAGAGCCATCCTTATTTGATTATACCCGGAAAATCCGTCCATGAACGAGAAAATTTTGAATTTTGTTATGCGATCCACTAACATATCAATGTGTGGCAATGGAAAATCATCTTTTGGACTAGCTTTATTTAGATCTCTGTAATCTATGCACATGCGGACTTTTCCGTCTTTATTCGGTATTGGGACAATATTGGAAATCCACTGAGGGTACACTGATGTCACAAGAAAACCGACATTAATTTGCTTTAAAACTTCCTCTTTGATCTTCACTATATCTGGATGAGTTCTTCGCAACTTTTGTTTGATTGGCGGGCATTCTGGCTTGAGCGGCAAATGGTGCTCTACAATATATGTATCTAAACCAGGCATATCTTGATAAGACCAAGCAAAAATATCCACATACTCTTTCAACATCTCAATCAAACTGTTCTTAACATCAGGATGCAGTAATGCTCCAATCTTGACTTCCTTCGGATCTTCTTCTGAACCCAAATTAATTACTTCCAATGGCTCTTTATACGGCTGAATGGCATTCTCCCAAGCAACCGTGAGATATCTTCCAGAATCTCATCACAATCTTCTTCTTCCGCCCCATACACAGGGCATTTAAAGTTGGGAGAGGGTGCAGGGACATTGTATTCAACGAGTTTTTTAATTAATCTGCACATATGATTTATGATTGCTTTTAGAAACTGACACATATAACAAGTGATCATGCAAATTGAATTTCATTTATTATTTATTTTGAAAGGTTTTTTCTGATTACCATTTTCCAAGAAAAAGGAAAAAAATATAAACACAATTTGGGAAACAAAGACAACTTTTATTATTGATTTTAAAAATCAAAGCAAACCGATAAGCCCATACAATATTAATACTTTCACCTTGGGAAGAGTGAAAGCTTTTCAAAAAGATTAACAAAAACAAATTACTTTGAAACATGTATGCAAGAGGGAACATCAATGGTGATCCAGTTCTGAACCCTAACTTCGTGCGTCACATAATTTGGCATTTTTGGCTCTGCTTCATCTTCCATAATGGTATTAATCCAAAAAACAGTTGGATGAAGATAACCCCCACTACGAAAGATGTCTTGATACTTGCCTACAACAGACTTCAGATTCATGCTGTTACCTCTATCGTTCTTCACGGAGAACCCCAAGCCAGCTCTATTCTTGTTTACAGGTGGATCAACAATCTGTCCCTATACTTCACTATGGCCATTACGCACAACCTGCTGCGCATCCTTAAACGAAGCTATAAAATTCTCATTTCCTCTTATATTATCAATGGATAAAGCTTGGAACTGGGTTCCAACAGCAGCTTCATCCTCCTCCACAATGATGAAAGAGGACAAATGAGATATTAATAATGCATGTTCTCCATTTATAATTACCATTTTTCCTTCACGCATAAACTTCAACTTCTGGTGTAAAGTCGAAGTGACAGCCCCCGCGTCATGTATCCACGACTGTCCCAACAAGAAGCTATAAGCGGGTACAATATCCATGACCTGGAAAGTAATCTGAAACAAATGTGGGCCTATACGAATAGGCAAGTCCACTTTACCAATAACATATTTCTTTGATCCATCAAACTCTTTCACAATAATGCCACTTGGGCGCATGGGCGTTCCTCGATATTTGAAACTCATGAGCGTGCTCCTCGGTATAACATTCAATATGGATCCATTATCAATCAGCATATTGGATAATGAATCATTCTTGCAGTTCATAGAGATGTGGAGGGCCAGATTGTGATTCCTTCCTTCATCAGGCATTTCATCATCACAGAAACTCAGGTTATTACATGATGTAATGTTCCCTACCACACTAATGAATCGGTCTACATGAATATCACTTTCTACAAAAGCTTGATCCAATACCCTCATCAAAGATTCTTTGTGAGCAGAGGATTTCATCAATAAAGCTAAGATAGCTATTTTTGAAGGAGTCTGCAGTAGCTGATCTACAATTCTGTAGTCGCTCATCTTGATTATCTTCAAAATATCATCCACCTCTTTTCTAGTGTAGCTCCACTAGATTCACCTGTATCCTTCTTGGGTTCAACATTTTCCATAACTTTCTTTCCAGTACTAACATCTCCATGAACAACTGGTGCAAATACACGACCGTTGCGGGTCACTCTGCTAGTCTCAGCAATATTTCCAACATTAGGCATTGGCTGGATGGGAACTTCCACACCATCCTCTAAAATTGTAGCATTATATTCGTAGGGTACAACCTTATCTGACTCGTAGGGGACATGACACGACAAACTGATCACCAATGGAGTAATAGCTGGCTTGCCATGATATTCAAATTCAAAATTTGTAGGTGCACCAAAACAAGGCACAATAACATTTACTCCCTCTTCAACATATTCAGTCATCTCTGGAAAACATATCTTCATCTGAGGAGAAGAACTCATCCGCAGAGGCATACTCGTCATCCGACTCTTCTTTGGCCAAACAAACCTCAATCTCATTAACCTCATTATAATCACCCCTTTGGCTTGTAACCTTGATAGTTCCATTATCCAACAACAATTGAACACCTTTTCTTACAATTTAATATCCTCGAGATTCCTGGCAGTAAATTCAGCAAGATCCATACTGATGTTCTACCTGACCAGCCATATGGCAGAAAGTAGCATGCAATTGTACAAGATCCTAATTCATATATTCCACATCAAAGATTCTGAACTCTCCAGGACATCCAGAAACCATGTTTACTTCTTCCTCATACTCTGCCCTAGGCCTGATTATGTGGATGATGCCCTCATCTATCATCTCCTGCAAATAAGCCTTTATCTTGTCACAACCCTGTATATCCATACTGCAAATAGCACAACCAACATGTTCATGCATATAGTAGTTAAATTCATAGAGGTTTGCATGCATTTTCACCAAATCTCCTATAACCAAATTAATATCAAAAATCCAAAAGTCACCTGGACAACCAGACACCGTGTTCACAACATTTTCTCCTTCATGCTTTGGTAAAGGATTATCTTTCACATTAGGGCCAACATCCTTGAAAGACAAGATACCAGACTTCACCAGTTTTTGTACTTCAGTTTTCAAAGGATAGCAGTTCTCAACATTGTGCCCCGGTGCTCCCTGATGAAAAGCACATGTTTGATCTGCCTTGTAATACCAAGGAAATGGTGATGGTACAGCGAGAGGTGGTCTGGTCTGAACTAACTTCTTCTGAATTAAAGTCGGGAGTAATTATGTATATCTCATAGAGATAGGGTCATAAGTCTCCCTTCTCTGATTATACCCTTGATTCCCCTGATGGGATGGTCTCTGATAAGAAACGGTGGTTGGAGCTACACAAACAACTAGAGTTACTGAGGCGACTTGTTGATGACACTAATAATTTCTTCTAGGAGGATTAACCCTCCTCTCTTGCATAACATCATTTGCATCTCCTTCCTTCTTTTTGGCAAACCCATAGGATGGCTTCTTCGTATTTCCAAAACTTTCACTTTTTGTTAAACGACCCTCTCTCACAGCCTCTTCCAAACGGATACCCATACCCACCATTTCAGTAAAGTCACATGGCGCACTTGCTACCATCCTCTCATAGTGGAAAGCACCCAGAGTCTTCAAGAAAATATTAGTCATCTCCTTCTCTTCCATGGGAGGAATCACTTGGGCGGCTACCTCACGCCATCTCTGTGCATACTCTTTGAATGATTCCTTGTCCTTCTGGACCATGGCCCTGAGTTGATCACGGTCAGGCGCCATGTCCATTTTATATTTGTATTGTCTGATAAATGCTTATCCCAAGTCGTTAAAAGTATGGATATTGACGATGTTTGAACTCATATACCACTTCAACGTAGCACCAGTCAAACTATCCTGAAAAAAGTGAACCAACAAATGCTGATCATCAGTGTGGGTAGACATTCTTCTTACATACATCACAAGATGAGCACGAGGACAAGTGTTTCCCTTATACTTCTCGAATTCCGGGACATTAAAATTTGCAAGTATATTGACATTCAGGACCAAGCATAAATCATTCACATTCTGCCCGAACAATTCCTTTCCCTTGAGGGCCTTCATCTCCATCTGCATCTTGTCCAACTGTTCTTGAAAATCATCCATTCTATCATAGAGACCCAAGACTTCACTTGGTGGAAGAAAAGGACGATACATATCATCATTAGAAAATGGGACCACATTCACTGAAGGAGGTGCAGCAGGAGCAACATGCACCATAGGAGGTGCAGGAGTAATAGTAGTATGAACAACTGGATTATCTTGAGGACCAAGATTGAAACCTTCAGGCACACAGTTCTCTGGAATTCCCCATGGATAACCTTGAAGCATGCGATTCTGAACAACAGTTGGAGTAGCAGACATAGGAACAGAAAGAGCTTCAGTAGTAGCCTTTGTTTGTTGAGGTTGAACACTCAGTGGCTGATTCTGAGCAGCCACCAGAGATTCCATCAGAGCGGTGAGATTGGCCATTCGGGCCTTCAGAGTAGAAACTTCCTCGTGCAGCTCACGATTCTCTTGTTCTAATTTGTCCATCTTCCTTCTGAAATTAGCTCGAGTATTGTAGTGGTGAGACAATTTGCTAAATGAAGTAAAGAATCTTGGTAAGACACCTAGATACGCATAACAAATGCAAGAAATATGTGCAATATGATGCATGATATGCAATGCACATGATTTATTTTATTATTAATATTTCAAGGGACTTAAATATTTATAGACACATTGCAAATATCAAAGTAATAACACATTTAAAATACTAAATTTTTTTATTATAATAACTTCAAAATGGATTACAAGTTTCAATAATCCCAAGTACAAGATAAAAATAAAGTCTAAAACCCTAAGAAGTAAATTTGATGGAGATCACTCTATACGCTGGCGCTTCCCTCTAAGCCTGGAAATCTGAGCCTTCAACCTCTGGCTTTCTTCCGCATATCTGGTGGCAACTTCCTTCCAATCACCTGAATCATGAAGTGAGTAAATAGCATCTGACTGAGACTTAGGAGAAAATAAATCCCCTTTCCTCTCCATCATCTCTACAACCCGACTCTCAAGAATCTCAATCAAGTCTTATTTCTCCTTCAAGTCTGCTCTATAGGAAATCTCTAAAGTTTGGCACTTATTCTTCCAAGCATCCTTTTCTTGCTGCATCCTGACTAAAGCAAGTTGCAGCTCTTCCACATCATCCAATAGGGGAGGAGTGGTCTTCACAAACAAGTTAGGCTTAGGTATTTCCCAGGAATACAGCATCTTCAACTGAATAGCTCTCGCTTGGACCCACTGAAGATAAGGCTCCAAAGAAATAGTCCCTCTAGGTCCCAAGTCTTTCCTACTCTTCCTATGAATGTGACGCCAGGCCTTCGCAATCTGCTCCCTAGCTTCCTTATGGTCTTCTCCCTCCTTCAGGAAGAAACTACTCAAATAAATACTATTTGGTTTATCCCTCATCGGATAACCAAGCTGTCGTCGTGCAAGAACAAGATTATAGTTAATTCCTCCCTTTGTGCCAAGAAGAGGTATACTGGGGAAACTACCACAACTGTCGACAATCTATATATCCTGGTAAGCCTGACGATACCAATCAATATCCAAGTGAGTAAGTGCCATGGCCTTAGGAGCCCAACGGGGTTCCTTCCTGACATCCCAGAAAGCATCAGACTGAGGCATATGAGAAATAACCCACCAGTACAACAGAGGCGTGCAACAGATAATCATCCCCCCATGATAAGAATTCTGAAGATGAATAGAGTAATAAGCATCACCCAATAATGTAGGAACCGAGTTTCCAATCATGAGGATCCTGATAGCAGTAATGTCAACAAACTTGTCCATATTAGGAAATAAAAACAACTCGCAAGCAAGTAGAGCAAAGATGGCCTCAAAAGCGACTGTACTCTTCATCCTGGAAAAGTAACAAGCTTTCTCCAATAAGAACTGAGCTGGTAATCCTCTAATCCCTCCTTTAGTAGTCATATGGGCTTCAACCTCAGACTTCCCCAGATGGATCAAAGCAGCAATCTCGTGTGGTTTTGGCTCACCCTCCAAACCAGTAAAAGGAACACGATTGGTAATAGGTAAATTCAACAGATAAGAATACTCCTCTAGTGTAGGCATCAACCGGTAGTCAGGGAACGTAAAGAAATGATACAACGGATCATATAATTGGACCAAGGTCGAAAGAATGCCCTCCTTCATCCTAAGCTTCATGAGAGGAATGATGGGTCCATACTTCTTCCAAAAATCTGCAGAACACTCAATCTTGGGAATTAGACTGACCAACTCATCTATCTTGGGATCCTTGAAACTATATTATCCGGTATTTCTTTTTCCATAATCCATGGTCAAAAGGTACCTGAGATATTCACAAATGGTCAACTTCAAAGTCCCTTGAAATAAAATTTCTTCAAAAGATGCTTATGAGTGCATGGATGCATGATGCAACAATCACACACAAGATCACAAACATAGATTTCATAGGTTCAACATCACGAGCATGAGGCCAAAGGTACTACCCATAAGGTATGGTCTAAAAGTTATCACCTGCCGAACAAGGTTCTAGAGGTTCCCAAAGTCTACATCCTTCCTTTGGATATTACCAACTTCCCGGTTAACTTGGTAATTAGTAATATTCTCAAGAAAATCTCGTCCGAGCGTAGTATCGCGTGACAACCATTTCTGGATTACCCCGTCATAGCTTCCGTACTACACCTAAAAGGCCAAGATGGGTTATGTATTCCATGGTCCTCTGCTTCAGCAGGCTCCCAGTTCGAAAGCAATATGTCTTCTCGATTACTCGGTAAATGACACTACAGTCAAAGGGGCCTCCACTGAGTGGGGGATCTCATGCCTCCTTTTTTGGGATTACTCCCTCAATGTTAACATGACTATACCGCCTGTCCTATCTTAAAGTTTTCCCAAGTCCGGGTATATGACTTATAAGTAATCACCAAGCACCCTGAAAACCAGGTGAATCCAGGAAAACATATATACAACAAATAATATAACACAAACAATAATAGCATATATACAGATATAAGCAAAGATAGGTTTAACCCACTTAGGGATGGACCAGTAAGAGGTCAATATTTCCCCAGTGAAGTCGCCATTTTTCTGTAGCGGTAGAAACATTTAAGACTAAGCCATTGGATTGACTAGATTTATACAAATCAAAATCAAAATTGCCATCGCGCTTTATTGTTTCCAAAGGAATAGGAAAAGAGCGAGTAACCCAAAAAATGGGGAAAGATTATAGGTAAGGGGGTTGGTTATGTAAAGGGAAGGTATTAGCACCCTAAATATCTACGGTACTCCGCAAGAACCTCTTTGAAAAATATGTATATTTTGGCTATAAAATGTTGTATGTAAAATAGATGGTGAAGGTGAGAAAAGAAATATATTTTTTATGATTTTTGCACCCGCCACGGTTGCGAATCTTTAGTGCCTATGTACCACCTTTCTAGAAATAGGGGACCAGGGTACACGTAGTTCCTCTTTTGAAAATTTTTAAAACACAAGAGTGTTGGTTAATTTTATGAGATAAGACATCATCGTCATTGTCCGTGTGGAAAACATACTTACTACACACAATTATGAGAAAGGAGAATTTGCATCATCTCAAAGTGGAGGATATGGCTTGGATTTTAAAATCAAGAATGCCTCACTCAACACCAAAGTGGAAAATATCTCACTTCACTACATATTTTAGAAGTATAGTTGTTTGCATCACTACAAGGATTGACAAGAGTCCAGTCTTTTGAGAAAGGTTTTTAACATAGAAAGCCAAAGTGGCAAAATGGTTTGAAATGAGATTGATTGACTTTTAGTCTTATCACAAAAAATGTCAAGAAATTATTAAGTTCATTGAAGTTTATTTATGAAAAGGTTTTGAAAATGCATGGACCTAGGTCCAAGTTTATTATGAAAGTGGTTCAAGTTAAAAAACAAGAAGAGTTTTCAAAAGGAGGGAGAAGATTTTTGAAATTAAAGAAGACAAGAGGAGAAGAAGGGACTCTCCTAAAGCATAAGGTAAAAGCTAGGGATAAGAACCATCTAACCAATAAGAAGCCAACACTTGACATTATGAGTCAATATATAATTCTCATTCTTTGGATTGAAACCAAGCAAGAAAAGATACTAGATCTCTTGAGAGAATCAGACTTCAAATGTATTAAGTCTTCACAAAAATTGGGCAGAGTAACGGCTGTATACGGGTGAATTCCATATTACAAACAAAAAATGTAATCATAATAACCTGCACACAAAACAAACAAACAACTCAATGTCTTGAGGTAAACCTCAAGAACTCCAGACAAAATATCAATTAAGGTCACAAGATCTCCAACATAGGCCAAGGTTTCTAATCCTAAGTCCAAGAAGTCCAATATTCCATAATGCCAAGGATAGTAACCAAATAGTCCAAATATCATTAAAGCTTTTTATGGTTCATGTTAATTATTAGGTATCTTCAAAAAGAAAAGAAAAGTTTAAGTGAGCAAAATAAAAATGACAAGAATATAAATGCTCGAGTGAGAAAAATAAAAATGGCATGAAATGTAATGCTTAAAGTAAATGGTACATAAAGCATAAAAAATAAAAGCATAAATTAAAATCAATTATTAATAATTAGTGGTTAGTTGGATTACCATCTTGAAACTTTCATTTGGAACTCATTAGAGGATTGGTAGAACCAAAACTTCCACACAACAATGTTCATTGGCTTTTTGTCAAGTATATCATCCATTTGGAATCCTCAAAAGTATTATTTAATGATCAATGATGTTTAAGTGATCCGCGTTGACCAAAAGTGATGTAGATCCATTAGAGGATTGGTAGAACCAAAGCCTCCATACAATGGATCTCAAGGTTATTGGATCAAAGAGATCAAATTAACATACTTGGGCTTGCAAACATAGGTTTGGGCCACGAATGATCATTTATTCGAATCAGGACAAAATTTAGCGCTATGTTAAGCAATTGTAAATGGACTTATATAGAAGTCGCACCTATTTTGAGGCTGGTCAATAGCAATCTATGCACCATTTGTTTTGAGACATGATATAGAGATTATGCTCCAATATAGATTATGCAACATTTTTATGGAGTTAGACTCAACACTATGGATCCAATGATGTTATAAAGTTCATGATCAAAATTCAACCCAAGACCAGCCAGAAAATAATCACAAAATAATATTACATTTAATATATACATTAAAAGGGTTTTAAAATGTTTTAAAATAGAAATAAGAGAAAAAAATATTAACTATGTTCAAATTAATCAAGAAATATTAAGTAAGGCCATAAAAATATCAAAAATGGACTCAAATATTTTTATAAAATTTTTGGTAATTTTTTAAAGTCAGAAACTATTTTTAAAATTAAAAGAAATGAGTTAAATAAACCAAAAATGATTTTAAAAAAATAACAAAGTCAGAAATAAAAAATAAATAAGGTCACTAATATTTGTCACAATATCATTGGATCATTCCATATTTTTTTTCAGAATTTAAAAATGCATAAAAGTATTTTTAAACATTTAAAACAATTCAAATAAAGTGAAAATTTATAAAAAATATCAAAACACAAAATAAAATTTTGAAAAAATATAAATCAGAAATAGAAAAATCAAAAATATTTTTCATAATTTTTTCAGATTTTTTGGACTTAAAATGAATTTTTTATGATTTTTTGAAGTTAAAAACAATTAAAATCAAAATAAAAAAATAAAACAAAAACCAAAAAGATGTGGACCAATGGATGAGAGTCAAATCGCGTTAGTAATCAAATCCAAGGGATCTGGCTCGCTGTGCATATCATGGTCATTACTGAATAAAGCATAGAATCAAATATAAATTCAGATTTTAAAAAAATACAAATGGCATGCCATCATTTGTTGGAAGATAACACGTTGGTCATCTTCAACCTCCAGCCAACATGAAATTGCAGGCCTCTGAAACTGTAAAACCAGAAGCTCAGACCTATACCATTCGCTTCGTCTCATCAAGACGAAGACAACCAAACCTTCGCGAATAATTTATATAAACTTTATCTTAAGCAATTTGGAAGAGAAGTTTTAAAAATGGATTTGAAATTTCATGGTCAAAATGTGTTTCCAGTTAAAAGCAAGTGTTGCAACTAGAACCAAGGCAATGAGAGCTTCACAATGATATCAAAGTTTAGAAGAATTGATGGAGAAATCTACCTATTGAAGTTGAGTTGTAGAGCTCTGAAACTAGACTTCTATGGATCAATATAGGTCACGATTCTTGAAGATAATTGTATGGTTAGCTTCTGGAAAGATCAAGGAAGGTGAATTGATAGAAAAAATGGATTGAAAAATTTTTGAACACTGATTTTGAAGTTGCAGAAAAGTGAGTTATGGAATGAGTTTGGCAGGATGATTTTGGTTGTTCAAGCTTGAGGAAATGAATGAGGGATGACCCTCTATTTATAGGTAATCAAATGGAATGTTCAAGCGTGTGAAATGATGAGGTTTGGAGGGAAATCGTGTGAAGTTGCAAATGAGAAATAAGTGACTTCTATTTTGATCAAAACTCATCCAAAACGTGCGTTTTGCTATTCTAATCACTTCTGGAAGTTCACTAAACATGTTTAGAAGCAAAAACACGCAGAAAAAATGTGCTTAGAAGCTAAATCAAGGATTTCAAATTCTGACTTTTGAAGAAACATCAGTTTTAAGTTACCAAGTTCAAATCAATGGAGTTCTCAGCTCAAGGGGTCTTAGGTCATGATTCTTGACGATTTAGAAAGATGATATTACAAGCTTTGCAATGGAAAAAGAATGGAATCAAATGGATGTTTGAGCTGAAAGTTGCAATGAGTCAAAGTTGGGAAATAGAAGTTGACTTTCCACACTTAGAAATATTTCAAGTTTTTCTTCAAAAGTGACCTATAATGTTTTGCATCCAAACATGGCCTTCCTCTTGGAATTTGATCTTGAAAAAAAAAGATGGCATGAAATAGACCTGTTGAATGACATTTTAAGACTTGAATCATTTAAAATCTCCAAAAATTGAGAGAGTTATGAATTGTTGAAGTTGACAAAAAATCATGAAATGACCTATAATCTTTTGTATCCTTAGGGAATCTTCCATCCATTTTCTCACTTTTCACATAAAAAAGTAGTAAAGTTGACATCCTCAAGATAATTTTGGAAAAGGAGTGGGCTCAAGGTGATAAAAATTGACCAAGTTATGATCATTTGTAGTCACACATGGGAAATTGGGGGTTCATTTGGAAGACTTGTAATCTTTCTTCATCATCAAATTTCTTCCACATGAAAACTCCTTGAAACTTTTAAAGTGATTTGTTAATAACCATTTGAAGAGAAGGATGTCTTTGGAACCACTCAAAAATACCAAAAGATAAGCAATATATACTTCTTTGAAGTTTAAAACCCTAGCTCTTAGATCCAGAAAATGCTTTGAGGAACTTTGACAATTTTGAACAACCTTCTTGTACCAACACTTTTTCTTTGTAAATAAAAGTTATTGAGGATGATAATGAGAAATCATACCCAAAACCACTTCCATATATTGAGAATTGAGAGAAACATGCACTTGTGTCCAATGGGAACAAGGCCTTGTCCAACCAAGACAACTTCTTTAATCAACCCCTTGTACTTTTGAATCAATCTTGATAACTTTGAAATGTGGTGAACCAAGATTAACCTTGCCATGCCATTTCTTCCAAAACAACTTCATTGGTGAGGTTTAAAATTCTCAAGCTTCATTGACTAGGGCATGGAAATAAACTCATGAACCCATGGATCAACTTGCTAAGCCACATTGCCTTTACCTACATTATTAACAAGTAAGACAAACCAAAATTGCATTTTATTAATTAAAAGGAAAGTCAAAACAAAACATGCATAGTCACAAAAGAAAAACAAGTCAAGGTGCTTGGTTATTACTCAAAGAGAAAGGCTAGAAATAGGATGGATAACCAAAAGCCCTAATGTGATCTTGTTGTGATTGAATCAATATGGTATGATGAAGGGATATTAGGGGAAAAATTAGGGTACAACAGGACCGTTCAGAAATGCAGATTTCACATCCAGATGAATCTGAGGCCAATCTCTATGAGTCGGTATAGCAATCACCAATCTAATTGTTTCACGTCAAGCTACATGCGCAAACACTTCAAAGTAATATAGTAAAAATTTCTATAAAAAATCCTCTAACTACTAACCTTGCTTTGTGCTTGCCAATTGATCCATTTGGCTTTAACTTCACCTTGAAAACCCATCTGACGTTGATGTTTTTCTTCTCCTTTGGAACCTCAGTCAACTCCCAAGTCTTTTTTCTTTCAATATCCTAAAGTTCTTTTTTCATGGCTTTTAGACACACTTTCTTCTTGAGAACTTATTTAGTACTCACTAGTTCAGAGTCTACTAACATGACACACTAAACTACTTCTCTCTTATAGTCTACTTCAGTATCTTTTAACATATCAAACTCTGTAAATCTCCTTGATATTTGTATGATTCATTGTGACCTATGGGCTTGTTCTGAATCTCATGATGATTCTATAATCGTATAACCTTCTAGACTTTCTTCAGATATTGGACCATCTTTAGAAGCTGCATCTTCAGAAGCATGACCACTAGAGCCTTGACCATTAGATTTTGGATCATCATGAAAATCTAGATCAGAATTAGATTCACCTTCATAATTAGAATCATCTTCTAACTCTAACACGTCTTCAAAGACTCCTTCTGACTCTGACTCATCTTCAAACCCTTCAAATTCTGAACTATCTTCAGAAGTTACCTCAGGTGTTGGCACTACACCAGAGTTGCATTGAGACTTTCTCTAATCCCATGTGTAATATGATGGGAGATCTGACTTGTTTTGCGTTTTATCGCAAATGTTACGGATAGCTAGAGTCGCCACCAACTTTTATTTTATCTAATAAGGAAAGGGTGAAAAGAACATGAAAGACCATGAATATTTTGATTTCGGGGGGTAGGTTATGAAAAGCGAACGTGTTAGCACCCTTTTCACCTGTAGTTATCTACGGGCTCTTAATCGCTAGCTCACTTTTGAAAAATTTTCTTTATGTATGTGATTTGAAAATATTTTGAAAATGTCCATGTAAGGCGAAACTTTGTAATGATTCTTGTATCGGTCTTCAAGAATGCGTACAAAGTGTTTTAAAAATATACTTGAAAGTGTTTGAGAAATGTTTTGTTTTTGAAATGTTTTTGTGAGCAAGCGATTAAAAGTTCTACACACTCAAGGTTGTTCTTGTACTTTTCCTCCTCCTTAAGATAGTTCTATCCATACCATTAGTTAGTAGGAAGCCCTATCTTTGGATGTGAAGGACATGCGTAGGGTCATTGTACAGTCATTGAAGGCAACTTGTAAGGACGCTTTAGCAATTTCGTAAGGGACTAGATCATTTATCCAAAGGCAACGTCGAAGGGTCATCGAGGGACTATGATCTTTCATTCGAGGGACTTTGCTAAAGCGTCCCCACTTTAGAGGGACATGACTGCTTATTCCGAAAGCAACAAGAGGGGTTACCCTAGAGGTGCGAGTGTGCGAGTGTATTGTATTCAGTTATTTTATCTTTGGATTTAGGGTTTTGCTATCGTTCATTTTTATCTTGCCATGCAACCCTAATTACTAAGCAGTAGCATAAAATATAAAAAAATAGTAAAGTGCGGAAAGTAAAAGTTCTTACGCTATTACATGACCTTGGGGCAGATATATAATAATAAAATGCGGAAAATGAAAATACTAAACTATTACATCCCGAAACAGTTACATAATAAATAAAAATGAAAGTGGAAAATAAGACCTAGGCTATTACATTTGCAAAACCTATACAGTCGATCTAGAAAAGTAGAAATAGGAAAATAAAAAAAGAAAAATGTTTTTTGGTGATTTTTATATGAAAAATAATTTAAGATGATTAATTAAAACCTATTAAATCTAATTAATTTTAATTAAAATAAATAAATAAATAAACTAATTAATTAAATTATTAAAAAGTTAATTGAAAACTAAACCTAATTAATTTTAATTAATAAAACCTAAAACTAATTTGTTTATATTTGAATTGAATAAAAAATATAAATAAAAGGAAATATATAGGAAAAATAGATTGGTCCTGGATTAGAAAAAAATATGGTTATGAATAGCAATGGAGTCCAGGCCCAAGCATTATTTCTGCCTGATCCCGTATGGGCAACTCTAGGAGGTTCACCATAGGGCTGCATATTCCTAGGCGTTGGATCAGATCTATGAAGATCTGATGGAGAGAAGCAGCAGGGTGCATGGTTGATGTGTGGAAACATGCTGCGTATGATCTGTAAAATAAAAAAAAAATGAAAAAACACAAAAGGAAGGAATCGTACCTACGCCTTTGTACATCAAAGCCTTATCGTGGACGCTTCTACCACTGGTGTGGCTATACATCTGTTTATATAAATGAAACCAATTACACATAAAACAAACGTTATTGTATGGGCCGGAGAGGCACCAAAGCCCTAGCTCCGGTCGTCTTCTTTGGCGACTATTTTTCAACTAGTAAAAACAGAGGATGTTACTGATTCCCAGGGACCCTACCCCCTAATTCAGGCCTTGCAAACTCAATGGTGCCATTACTTTTGGCTGAAACGTGTTGTAGAAAGAGATATGATGAAAATAACATGAAACAATGTAAGCATGGCCATTCACGATTCAACCATCATGGGGGCTATGCTATGGTTCGATCCTGCATTGTCATACCTCAGAAGAACATTAGCATCATTAATATGCATTAGAACACAAATAAAATGGCAGTATGATTTTGTAAAAAATAAAGAAATCATAGATGTATAGGTTTTATGCCTTTGGATCACCACAACCGATCCAACATTATCATATAGTTCTTCTGGAAGTGAATGGGATGATAGGTTTTGCTTGAAAGTGGTTGCAACTAGGGTTTACAACTTGCCCTAGTTTTGATTTTTTTTTTGAGATTTTAGAAAGTCCTCTTGTTGTAAGGGTTCTGTGTCCTTCTTTGTCTAAAATAATAGGGATATATAGTGAGGAAATTAGGTCAAACATGTTGGGCTTGGACCTTTCTAAGAAGGCTTGACTTTATCTTATTTTATTTTGACTTTAAATAAATAAAAAATCAAAAATAAATATAATAAAAACACAATGGGTGTATGAAGTGATTTAGAGATTCACAATGAGGCCTATAACACGCATTGATCTTGAAATATCAGCCCATTAGCCCAAAATTTCAAGTTTGATCACTTTTGGTTTCATGCATTTTCTCAAAATTTCCCAACTTGCACCAATCATAACTCTCTCATTTTTTATTGTTTGAAAGTGATATTTGACTTTTTGGAAATCACAAGATGTCTTCTACAATCTATATGTTTATTATTTTTGCATTTGAGGACTTTATCTTAATGTAAGTTGCCTTGACAAAAAGTGTCTTTTTGTTGACTTTTGAAATGACCTATAATGTATTGGCCCATATCTATCAAATGAAGCATTTTTTGGAATAGAGCTTAGAGAGACAAAGTTGTAGAGAAATTAATTTCCTTTACAATGAGATTTGGTTAAGTAAAATCTGATGAAGCATGTAAAAGTTGTACTTTGTCAAAGTCCAGTTGACTTCTCCTTAAGAAAACCCTAATTTAGTAACTTTTGACTTTTGATGAATTGAGAGTTTTCTTGATGAACCATGATCAACCCTTGATTAAATGATGCATATGAATTAAAAAAAATTATTTTGACTAAAAATCTTGAAGTTTGACTGTATGTTGACCATAATTGACTTTTTACCCAATATAGTTGATTTTTAGTCATCTGAGCCACTGAATGAGCAAACTTGTGATGCAAGGATTAAAATTTGGCATGAGAATTCTTAAAGACATATGAGAAACCATAAAATACACTTGAAGTATTATAAGATCAAATTTCCTTGAGAAAAGTGAAACTGTAGTTGTAGGTCAACTGGTTAGGAGGAGAATTTGTCTGATCAATTCTTGAGTAACCTTGAGCATTTGAGAACCCTAAGAGAATGTCTTGGATAATGGGAGGGAAAATTTTGGGGTACAAAACCATGCTTATGACTCCCTCATAATTATATCTCTGCTGACTTCAACTTTGTTAGTGATTGGATAATAAATCCTGCACGCACCTGTACTATGGTACCCAATCAACAACATTACCTTGCTTCTATCATCCAACTTCTTTCTCTTAGCATCTGGAACATATTTGTAACAAACTGAACCAAATAACTTGAAATGAGTCACACTTTTCTTATCTCCAGTCCACTTTTCTAAATAAATAGTTTCCTCCAGCTTCTTTGTTAGACACCTATTGAACACATACATTGAAGTGGCAACAACTTCTCCCCACAAGGTATGAGGAAGCTTCTTCTATTTCAGCATGATCCTTGTTGTGATCGGTGGATCTGGAACTGACTGTTTAACGCTGGTTCGCGAAATGTCGCGGAAGCAAGAGTCGCCACCGTCTTTTATTTTCTCCAAATGGAAAGGACAAAAGCACAGAAAAATTCCTTATAGAGATTGTTCTCGGTTCGGGAGGTAGGTTATAGAAAGGGAAGGTGTTAGCACCCTTTCTATCCATGGTTATCCATGGGCTCTTAGATACTTGCTCATTGTGTTTTCAAAATTGGTTTGCTTGCTTTTCAATGTGGGTTTTAAAAAGTTTCTTTGAAAAATTTCAGTTCGACTCGTACGTCAGAGTGTTTGAAAAATTTGCTTTGAAAGCTTTTGAAAATGTGTTGGTGTGAAAAGTATTTTTGTTTGAAATTAGAGCAAGTATCCTTGAGAACCTACCTACCCTAAGGAATTCGTCTGTGTAAATGTCCTTTAAAGTAATGCCATCCCACCATTGAGAGGTAGGTAGCACCACCGTTGGAGGTGTTCGGGTCAATTCGAGTTTGTAGGGACATGGTGATCACCAGAGCAATGGGAAGACACCTTAGAAGCTACCCTCATGCCAGGTTCCCGGATCATGAGGACTTACTAAGACGTCCTCTACTCGACGATCACCTTTCGAGGCAAGGCAACAGTGAGGCGTACCCTAGGGGTGGTGTGTGCGAATTGTGTGTCGTTTTCATTGATATTTGTCTTGTCATGTTCATTGTGATCTACGCTTGATTTTATTTAAGTCCATACATTCTTTCATGCTTTTTAACAGTTAAGATATTTGCGGGAAAGTAAATCTAAGGCTATTACAAATGGCGCGGGTCCACATCGCCAAAATTAAACCGGACCCGATTTGACGGAAGATAAATAAAGCAAAGTAAAAAGTACGAGAAATTTAAGTTACAACGCTTTGGGAGAGATACATAATGAATTAAGCGAAATAAAATAAATGTGCGAATTAAATAAATTACGAACGAGGGCGTTGGACCTTTTTTGCAAAAAATTAAAGTTAATGAATTTAATTAATTAGAATTAATGAGGAATAAAAAATTAAAAATTAAAAAGGAATGTTTTTTGGTGTTATTGTATTTTTAAGATTTAATAGAAAAAATAATTAATTAAAACTAAATACTAAACCTAATTCTAATTATTTTAAGTTTATTAAAAAATATTGACCTTTTTTAACCTAAATGAAACCCTAATTAATTTACAAGTTAATTATGAAAATAAAATAAGTAAATAATGTTATGGTAAAAAAAGGGAAAAAGATTAAAAAGGAAAAATTATCAATTACCTAATTCTATGTTTTTTTTTTATTTATTAAAAAGAATTAAAATTGCAAAAAACCTAATTATACTAAATTCAATTATACAATTTATTTATGAAAATAATTAAAATAAAAATAAATATTATATCGTTCTCTTTTTCTGATTTTTGTGTATTTTAAAATTTGTAAAGAAAAAAAATAATTAATTAAAATAAGTAAAGAAGATATAATAGCAATTAAAAATAAAAATAAGAAAAATATGGAGAAAGCAAACCAGGGGGGGTTCAGGCCCCAAAGTGGAGGTATAGGCCTTAGAATGCTGGCCCATTTAGCTTGGATCCGTTTGACTTTTTGCATAGCGTGTGATGCGTTGACTGAAGTGTAGGAT
Organism: Vicia faba; assembly: GCA_948472305.1. Classification (NCBI taxonomy): domain Eukaryota; kingdom Viridiplantae; phylum Streptophyta; class Magnoliopsida; order Fabales; family Fabaceae; genus Vicia; species Vicia faba. The sequence goes on from OX451740.1 coordinate 899,474,491, forward strand.
GTTCTTCAATCTATGACCCTTGATCTGATGCTGGGATGGACGTGGCATGCTGATTTCTGAAGGTGTATGGTGTACGTCAAGGTTGAACCTGCATATGAATATCTTTTGAAGAAAAATATTTGGAAAGTGTGGGGACCTGGGATCGAACCCAGGTCCTAAGGGTTGCCAACGCGTTTTCCTGCCAATTGAGCTGTTTGATTCCTTTGTATATTAACAAACAAACAATAAATATAATGCAAACATGACAATTAGTGGATTTCTGGCGCGAAACTTTGAATGGACCAATCCACGCCTGACACTGCATCGTCTTCTTTCTTTTTCCTGAAACACAAACCTTAAGCAACGGTTTTAGATGCATGGGTTTAGGCAACTTTAGAGAAAATAGCGACTAGCGCTATACAACTCATAAATTAATCGCGAGTATATGTTCACGATCGTCCAAATCTGCCGATGGCCATGGCAGTGGCCTTGAGCCCTAATTTTACCTCGTTCCAAAAGCCCTAATTTTACATCCTGCAAACCCTAAAATTTAAGCATGGTAGAACCTCATACACAGCGTTATAATCAAATCAAAAGCATTAGTTAGCTTCGAAACATCACACTGAACAAGAATCCATAAATAAAAATGCAAGAAGATGCGTGAAATATGATATGTAATTATGAAAATTTCTTGACACAGTTTGAGTTTAATCTACCAATTCTTTGTGTTTGAGTTGATGTTAGGGATTGGAATACGTTCAGGAATTTCCAAGGAAGCTTTTGGAATAGGTTTTATGCTTGGAATCCACCTAGAACACCGATTTCAGTTTTGAGTTTTATGGAGTTTTTTCAAGTTTGTATCTTGTTCTTCTGCGCAGCTTTTAGTGTGTAAGGATTAGGTTTATGATCAAGTATTTGTATGGAAGGCATTAGGTTAACAAAACTAGCACAAATCTAAGGCATTCATTATTTTGCATATTTGATTTTCTTAAGAATCTTCCATATCTTTTCCAAGTGTATTTTTGTGTCAATTAGCTCAAATCAAACCAAATCTTTCCTAATTGGCATATGCACGAAATATTGAGTCTAGAATGTGTACAAAAAGATTGGTTAGGGTGAATTAAATATTTTCCATATATTAAAATGATTTAAATGAATTAATATTAATAGAAATTCAAATAAATAAATAAAAAATGAGAAAATACTTCCCTTTGGGCCAAATGGTCGTGCACATGTTTAGAATGATGAATCTTGGAAGAAAAATGGGCCCATTAGCATTTTTAGGTCATTTGGATCAATGTTGACTTTTCAAAATATCCAAAAATTTCCCAACTTCCACAAGGCATAACTTGCTCAATTTTTAATCTTTTCTCATGTTCTTGGACATTTTGGAAAGGTCTTTGAGTCCTTTAACCAATTCCTTTGGTCCCATGTCATTTTGATTTACCAATCGCAAGTTATGGCCTTTTACTTAAAGTCCCTTTTTGTTGACTTTTGAAAATGACCTATAATGTTGAAATTGATAACTTTTTGTGAGAGCATTTCTTGGACTTGAAGTATGAAGATGAGTTGTAGGAAATGTCTTTCTCTTCAAAATGAGCTTTGGATGGGATTTTTCTGATAATCCATGTGAAAGTTATGCCCTGGTCAATTTCAGTTGACTTTTTCAGCTGTCCAAATATAGCAACTTTTGCATCTTTGATGATTTCTGAGCCAAATTTTGAGAATCATGATCAAGCATTGATCAAATGATGTTTGTGGCTTCAAAATGATATGTTGACCAAAAATTTGAACTTTTGACTGTCAAATGACCATTTTGCCCCTACAGTTGACTGTAGTGCAATCTAGGGTTTTGACTGTGCAATTTTGAGCTGAATGCCTTGAAACTTGATATGAGGATGCTTGACCATATTTGTAAGCATATAGGACTTGATTGGACCTTTGAAAACTTCATTTTCCTGATCAGAACCCAAACCCTAGTTTTGACTGTATAGGAGACAGTTGACTGTGCAACCCTTGGGGAATTTTGTGACTTGGCTTGGCAATTTCTTGAAGAATATGGGAGGGAAAATTTTGGGGTGCAACAGTTGCCCCTGTTCAATCTTCTTAGACCTGAGGATGCAGATTGGCGGACGTGCCTTTCGTAATCCGAGGGTAGAAGATGATTGGACACTAGAGTGCCCAGAAATTTGCGCTCACATAGTAGCAGTGATGATAGAATGGGCTTATAGATGCCATTTGGAGGTTGCTGGATAGGATGATGGGCTTATAGATTCCATCGGGATGTTGGCCGCGTAGGAGGTTCCTTAGTGAGAACCTGCATACCTGCAAAACAGAAAAATGAGTACCTGACACGTTGCAGGAGTTGGTTTTCAGATGCTTGGTATAGATGTGTCCTGACTGGTTACAGGAGCTGGATCTGGAGCTTCAAAAGATGATGAATGAACCAGGTATGGTTACTGCCTTAGCATGAATGGTAAGAGAACCTTGGGTGATTTTAACTTCAACAACGCTCGTTGAAAAAATCTTGGCGAGAATTACCATCTTTGCAATATCGGGAGGAGAACCATAGGCAATTATAATCTGAAAGGAAATCACCTCACTCATCGTCGGAGAGGGAATCATAGGAAAAGGAATTGTCACCTCACACTCATCGTCGGAGAGGGAAACATCTGAAAAGGACTTACCACCTCACACACCGTCGGAGAGGGAAACATAGGAGATTATCACCTCACACTCATGTCGGAGAGGGAAACATCTGAAAAGGACTTACCACCTCACACACCGTCGGAGAGGGAACCATCTGAAAAGGACTTACCACCTCACACACCGTCGGAGAGGGAACCGTCTGAAATTTATAATCTGGGATAACTTCTACTGAGTCTTTATCAGAGAAATCTGTTAGGAGTCGATTTAGCTGGACTAGAGAAGGCCTTGAAATATCTTCAACTGGAATAAGTGTCAGAACGTTGCCATATCTGGTTTACATCTGGACTATATCTGGAAGGAAATCTAGAAGCAGCATCAGAACGTCACCTTATCTGGTTTACATCTGAAACTATATCTGGCAGGAAATCTGGAAGCAGTATCAGAATGTCGCCATATCTAGGTCATATCTGAAACTATATCTAGAAGGATATCTGGAAGCAGCATCAGAACGTCACCATATCTGGATCATATCCGAAACTATATCTAGAAGGAAATCTGGAAGCAGTATCAGAACGTCACCATCTCTGGATCATATCCGAAACTATATCTAGAAGGAACTTTGGAAGCAGTATCAGAACGTCACCATCTCTGGATCATATCTGAAACTATATCTAGAAGGAAATCTGGAAGCAGTATCAGAACGTCGCCATATCTGGGTCATATCTGAAACTATATCTAGAAGGCAATCTGGAAGCAGCATCAGAACGTCACCATATCTGGATCATATCTGAAACTATATCTAGAAGGAAATCTGGAAACAGCATCAGAACGTCACCATATCTGGATCATATCTGAAACTATATCTAGAAGGAAATCTGGAAGCAGTATCAGAACGTCGCCATATCTGGGTCATATCTGAAACTATATCTAGAAGAAAATCTGGAAGCAGCATCAGAACGTCACCATATCTGGATCATATCTGAAACTATATCTAGAAGGAAATCTGGAAGTAGTATCAGAACGTCACCATCTCTGGATCATATCTGAAACTATATCTAGAAGGAAATCTGGAAACAGCATCAGAACGTCACCATATCTGGATCATATCTGAAACTATATCTAGAAGGAAATCTGGAAGCAGTATCAGGACGTCGCCTTATCTGGGTCATATCTGAAACTATATCTAGAAGAAAATCTGGAAGCAGCATCAGAACGTCACCATATCTGGATCATATCTGAAACTATATCTAGAAGGAAATCTGGAAGCAGTATCAGAACGTCACCATCTCTGGATCATATCCGAAACTATATCTAGAAGAAAATCTGGAAGCAGTATCAGAACGTCACCATATCTGGATCATATCCGACACTATATCGAGAAGGAATTCTGGAAGCAGCATCAGAACGTCACCATATCTGGATCATATCTGAAACTATATCTAGAAAAAATTGCGATAGTTGATAGTAGTCATTTTTGTATTGATCCTTTTCCTGAAAAGGCAGAACATAATTGTATGCAAAAATCATGATGCACGAACTATATGTCTTCACAGTTAATGAGATTTGTGCAGTATGATGTGTATGCCTGCTATAATGTATGAAAATGTGATGTTTATGGATGTATGTTTGTCTAAGAAAGGTAAATCTTTGACGGGTGCCGGGCAATCATTCCTGGGCTGATGTTGAGAGAATAGACTTTGCTTCCGCTGGGGAGGATAGCTGCAAGAATACCGGTAGGAGAAGATGACTCCGTTGAGGGATGTACTTGGCAAATGGATTACTCTGCGGGGAGAAAAGTACTCTAGCGACCTTGCTGGGGAGCAATACTCTGTGGGGATAGAGATGCTTTTGCTGAATTGTTGAGAATGACTTGCTGAGGATATCTCTGCTGTATTGGAAGTGCTGATAGACTTCGCTGGGGATAAGAAGATTATGTCGACGACGATCTTTCCGTGGCTTTTGGCTGAGGATAACCCAGTTATATCCTGTTAAGGAAATAACTCTTTAAATCAAGCCGTACGACGCGTTCGTGCTCTGTGAGGATAAGCTTCCAGAATCTACTGGGGATACGCTTATTGCTTGGGGATGTGGATTCCAACTTTCTTGGGGATCTAGATTGGACTCTCCTGGGGAAGTGTTGAACTGTATTGGTTATGTTCTTCAATGGAACCTACCCTGATGCCTTGGAGGATAGAACCATCAGATTGCTTAGACCACTCTTCATTGCCCCTGTTTCTATGGGGGAGGCCTTGTGGGATGCTGCTAGTTGTTTGATGGACCATCCTTCTTCTGGTAGGCAGGTGACAAGATGACAGGACATAGTCGTACGCTTTAATCCCTAACTTTTGCCTGGACCGCCCTTTCGGGTTTTCAGTCCACCGGGATACCCATTTTTGCCCAAGCCGCCTTTTCAGGTTTTCGACTTGCCGGGTGTACAGATTTTTTTCTTTTCATCCCTTATTTTGCCCGAACCTTTTTGGTTCGCCGGGAAGCCCTTATTTTTGCCTAGGTGTGTCAACCTAGCGGGTCTTTGATTATGCGTAGTATTTTTTCGACTATGTCCACGCTCTTAGAATACAGGTAGGTGCCCCTGGCTGCTTGTGTTGCCATATTACCAGAAGGTGTCTGATCGTGCAAGATTCGTTGCTGGAGTGCTCCTAGTGACTCGGGCAGAGATTTGCCCCAGGCTATATGGTCTCTGAGAGATTCTCCGAATCTTGACTTAACTGCCCCAGATGATGGACAATAGTCATGCCATGCCCCTTGATTGGAGGTACTTCTGTTCATTAGGCATTCGTCGTGCGAATTTCTATGCTGTTCAAACAAAAAGTCATATGCAAACAAAGTTATGTTAAAAATGCAAAGCCTATGTCTGTCTTGAAGATTTTGGAAATGCATTCTTTTTCATAAAACAAATGAATGTTTGTAAAACGTGATGTCAACTCCGTATTTACCGTAAGCCTTAAGGAGTCAGGATACCTTTCGTAACAGTATGCTTCCGGACTAACCCATGCTTCAGCTAGGACTTTTAAGGGTTATAACGTGGCCTGGTTCACGGTTTAAGAAACAAAGGATAAAGGCTCAAATTTTATTTGTACCCACCCGCTCTTCGTGATGTTCTCCAAACCTAAACTCAGTTGATCATACGTTAGACCTTGTTTGAGTCTTTGCTCTGATTTTCTGGTGATGGTTCAGATATTGATGATTTATTTGGAATAGGCAGTCATTTCCTTTTTGTTGAGGGTTTATAAGACCTCTTTCTTTTTGATTTTGTTATCCCTATTTTTTTTGCCTGAACTGTTTCTTTTTGGAATTACAGTCAGCGGGATGCCCCAGTTTTGTAAGTCCCCTTTATAGGTTTTGACTTCTTGGGCTTTTTGTTTATGATTTTTTGATAATGACTGCCTGTCCTTTTGATTGTTCTGAACCATCACTGTCTTTCTTTTTCGTAAGGATCTCTTTGGTGCCATTCGTTATGCACTTGGATCAACTGAGAGACTACCCTGCCCCAGGTTGTGATTAAGGGTTTTGATTTTCGAAAATAAAAACTCCTACTTCTTTGGCTCTGATGGGTTGACGAGGGATTATCATCCTTATTACTCCAGTGCTTAGGAATTGAAACAATGCATGTACCTCATCAGCGGGGTCTGTTCAAAAGCATACTGTAGATTCGGTATCGTTTTCGTCATCCTCCCTCAAGAGGCTTAGAATTATTATTTAAGAGTTGATCATCAGAAAAAATATGAAAAGAATTTTGAATATAATGAAAACAATTGTATTAATTCCCAAAACAGACATATGCGATGCATTAATAGAATAAAAGAGTTTGCTATGACATTAATTGTTTATATAAGCAAAGAAAAACACAACTCAGAAATTCAAATAAACAAAAGGTCTTCAACGATTGGGTAACGGCGCAGTGATTATGTTCGGAGTCTCAGGCACTTCAAACTGAATCTCCCCGGCGTCGATCATGTCTTGAATTTTGTTCTTGAGAGGCCAGCAGTTGTCCGTAGTATGCCCCGGGCTATCAGAATGATATGCGCACCTATCGTTGGGATGATAGTTAGGAGCCGAAGTGTTCGGATTCCTAAGGGGAGCCCTTAAGGTGATCAGCCCTGCTTTCAACATTTGTTGCAGTGCTTGATCCAACGACATGTTGAGTTTGGTATACTGTCGTTTCTCTTTGCGCTGCTGCCCCTGTCCTTGTTGAGCAGGTCCAGGATTGGAGATCTGGATTGCCCCTGCCTCATGACGGCTCTTTTTACCGTGCACAGCATTGGATTCTTTCTTTCCATGATGAGGCTTTTTATCAGAAGGTGCAGCCTCCTGAATTTTCCCAGACCGGATGCCAGCTTCTATTCGCTCTCCAGTCAAGATAAGATCTGTGAATCCAGCAGACGAGTTACCAATTAGGTGGTTGTAGAACGGACCAGACAGGGTCCCCAAGAACATATCAACAAGTTCCCGATCAGTCAGAGGTGGTTGTACCCTTCCAGCAAGATCCCTCCATTTCTGCGCATATTCTTTAAAACCTTCACTTGATCCTAACGACATACCCTGGAGTTGGGTACGCGTAGGAGCAAGGTCGGCATTATATTGATACTGCTTATAGAAAGCAGTAGCCAACTCCTCCCAGTTACGAACCTTGGTCCCATCTAGCTGATAGAACCATTCGAGATGAGTCCCTGAAAGACTCTCCTGGAAGAAGTGGATCCACAAATTCTTGTCCACCGTGTATGGTTGAATTTTCCGAACATAAGACCTTAGATGCAGCTTGGGACAAGACGCCCCGTCATACTTAGAGAAGGATGGTGCTTTGAACTTGTGGGGGATTATCACACCAGTTGACAAACCCAGATCTCCGAAATCCAGCCCAGGTACCTGTTGAACCTCCATAGCCTTCAACCTATCCTCCAACTGTTTGTACTTGTCCTCAGCCGGAGGGTATTGTTCGTCGTTGAAATCTGTCTCGTTGTCGGAGACCACTGGACTAGGCACCTCTCTCTCATGGTGACCGCTTTCCCTCACAGATGGGGTTGTCCTCTCAGTTTCAGTCTGCGGTGTATTCCCAGATTTGCGTCTAGGGCTGAACAAAACAGTCCTCTTCTTCTTCTTTTCTTTCTTCAAGAGCAAAGCCTTCATATCTTGTTGCCCCTGGGTCAAATTCATGATCAGCTCTTGGAACTGGGCATTCTGAGCCTGGAGGTCCTTGATAGTGGGCTCGGTTGAAGATTCAGGATTCATGACGATCAGCTGAAATAAACAGCGAAGAAGGGTAAGCAACCTGTCAAAGGGACACCTGCAATGCAATGAGATGTATGACATGCATGTAATGTTTTCAAGGACCTCGCGGGAGAAACAAGAAAATTTGTTAGCATTTGAATTTATAGCTTGATGGAAAGAAACCCATGTTGTTGAAAATTCTTCTCCAAGGGTCAAAGGCTCACCATGTCCAGTGGGTCATAGCCCCTGACAACCTTGGTTAGAGGAAAATAAATCCTCTTTGCCCCTTGCTGGACAGTTGGTTCATCATGACCTGCATCACAAGCCCTTGAGATCCTTGAAATGGATTAGGATGTATGCAATGGTATGATGTCATGCTATGCATGGGGTGATGTAGGTAAACCCTGTTATGAGTCCCAATTAAGGACTATAAACAGACCCTGCAAGAAATTCAGTATACTTTGTTATGAGTCCCAATTAAGGACTATAAACAAAACCTGCAAGAAACTTGGTAAACCTTGTCATGAGTCCTAGTTAAGGATTATAAACAAAACCTGCAAGAAATTCGGTAAACCTTGTCATGAGTCCTAGTTAAGGACTATAAACAAAACCTGTAAGTAGTTCATGTGTCAGCTAACAAGCATGCAAGTAGGCAAGTACAAAGGCACACAAGTCACACAAAAGAGCCCTTAGAGTTTAGGCCAGCATGAGGTCTAGGTATTACCCTCTTGAAGTTGGTGGGTTCAACCTGTCCTATTAGAAGTAACCGGGTTCTAAGGGTCCCAATATCACGGGATTGCTTTCATTGTTCATCGTTTCGATTTAGCCACTGAACTGGCGACCGAAATATTCCAGGAAAGCAACCCTCAATTGAGTGTAGTATCGAGTATCAACCAACCTCGGACTGCACCAAAGTCAGTTATCTCACTACCCTAAAGAGGCCAAGATAGTTCAATTAAGGTTCCTAAGGTCTGTTGATGCTTCACGACACCACGCGGAGGCCCCGTACTCTCCTTGACTGAACTCAAGGGTTACCGGTACACACCAAAGTGCCACATCAACGTAGCAGACTGTTTCAACCATGTCGGTATACCCCGCACAGTTCCCTCACAGCCTTGTTGCTACTTTCTAAGAAGGTATCCCCCAGATCCGAGTTAGGATCTATAGAACTCCCAAGCAACCCACAATAATAAAGCAAGCAAGGAAAGCAATTGAAAACACAGTGATCTTAGTCCTAAGGTACACCTCACTTTAAGTAATTCCCCAGCAGAGTCGCCAGTTCTGTGATCGGTGGATCTGGAACTGACTGTTTAACGCTGGTTCGCGAAATGTCGCGGAAGCAAGAGTCGCCACCGTCTTTTATTTTCTCCAAATGGAAAGGACAAAAGCACAGAAAAATTCCTTATAGAGATTGTTCTCGGTTCGGGAGGTAGGTTATAGAAAGGGAAGGTGTTAGCACCCTTTCTATCCATGGTTATCCATGGGCTCTTAGATACTTGCTCATTGTGTTTTCAAAATTGGTTTGCTTGCTTTTCAATGTGGGTTTTAAAAAGTTTCTTTGAAAAATTTCAGTTCGACTCGTACGTCAGAGTGTTTGAAAAATTTGCTTTGAAAGCTTTTGAAAATGTGTTGGTGTGAAAAGTATTTTTGTTTGAAATTAGAGCAAGTATCCTTGAGAACCTACCTACCCTAAGGAATTCGTCTGTGTAAATGTCCTTTAAAGTAATGCCATCCCACCATTGAGAGGTAGGTAGCACCACCGTTGGAGGTGTTCGGGTCAATTCGAGTTTGTAGGGACATGGTGATCACCAGAGCAATGGGAAGACACCTTAGAAGCTACCCTCATGCCACGTTCCCGGATCATGAGGACTTACTAAGACGTCCTCTACTCGACGATCACCTTTCGAGGCAAGGCAACAGTGAGGCGTACCCTAGGGGTGGTGTGTGCGAATTGTGTGTCGTTTTCATTGATATTTGTCTTGTCATGTTCATTGTGATCTACGCTTGATTTTATTTAAGTCCATACATTCTTTCATGCTTTTTAACAGTTAAGATATTTGCGGGAAAGTAAATCTAAGGCTATTACAAATGGCGCGGGTCCACATCGCCAAAATTAAACCGGACCCGATTTGACGGAAGATAAATAAAGCAAAGTAAAAAGTACGAGAAATTTAAGTTACAACGCTTTGGGAGAGATACATAATGAATTAAGCGAAATAAAATAAATGTGCGAATTAAATAAATTACGAACGAGGGCGTTGGACCTTTTTTGCAAAAAATTAAAGTTAATGAATTTAATTAATTAGAATTAATGAGGAATAAAAAATTAAAAATTAAAAAGGAATGTTTTTTGGTGTTATTGTATTTTTAAGATTTAATAGAAAAAATAATTAATTAAAACTAAATACTAAACCTAATTCTAATTATTTTAAGTTTATTAAAAAATATTGACCTTTTTTAACCTAAATGAAACCCTAATTAATTTACAAGTTAATTATGAAAATAAAATAAGTAAATAATGTTATGGTAAAAAAAGGGAAAAAGATTAAAAAGGAAAAATTATCAATTACCTAATTCTATGTTTTTTTTTTATTTATTAAAAAGAATTAAAATTGCAAAAAACCTAATTATACTAAATTCAATTATACAATTTATTTATGAAAATAATTAAAATAAAAATAAATATTATATCGTTCTCTTTTTCTGATTTTTGTGTATTTTATAATTTGTAAAGAAAAAAAATAATTAATTAAAACAAGTAAAGAAGATATAATAGCAATTAAAAATAAAAATAAGAAAAATATGGAGAAAGCAAACCAGGGGGGGTTCAGGCCCCAAAGTGGAGGTATAGGCCTTAGAATGCTGGCCCATTTAGCTTGGATCCGTTTGACTTTTTGCATAGCGTGTGATGCGTTGACTGAAGTGTAGGATGTTCTTCAATCTATGACCCTTGATCTGATGCTGGGATGGACGTGGCATGCTGATTTCTGAAGGTGTATGGTGTACGTCAAGGTTGAACCTGCATATGAATATCTTTTGAAGAAAAATATTTGGAAAGTGTGGGGACCTGGGATCGAACCCAGGTCCTAAGGGTTGCCAACGCGTTTGCCTGCCAATTGAGCTGTTTGATTCCTTTGTATATTAACAAACAAACAATAAATATAATGCAAACATGACAATTAGTGGATTTCTGGCGCGAAACTTTGAATGGACCAATCCACGCCTGACACTGCATCGTCTTCTTTCTTTTTCCTGAAACACAAACCTTAAGCAACGGTTTTAGATGCGTGGGTTTAGGCAACTTTAGAGAAAATAGCGACTAGCGCTATACAACTCATAAATTAATCGCGAGTATATGTTCACGATCGTCCAAATCTGCTGATGGCCATGGCAGTGGCCTTGAGCCCTAATTTTACCTCGTTCCAAAAGCCCTAATTTTACATCCTGCAAACCCTAAAATTTAAGCATGGTAGAACCTCATACACAGCGTTATAATCAAATCAAAAGCATTAGTTAGCTTCGAAACATCACACTGAACAAGAATCCATAAATAAAAATGCAAGAAGATGCGTGAAATATGATATGTAATTATGAAAATTTCTTGACACAGTTTGAGTTTAATCTACCAATTCTTTGTGTTTGAGTTGATGTTAGGGATTGGAATACGTTCAGGAATTGCCAAGGAAGCTTTTGGAATAGGTTTTATGCTTGGAATCCACCTAGAACACCGATTTCAGTTTTGAGTTTTATGGAGTTTTTTCAAGTTTGTATCTTGTTCTTCTGCGCAGCTTTTAGTGTGTAAGGATTAGGTTTATGATCAAGTATTTGTATGGAAGGCATTAGGTTAACAAAACTAGCACAAATCCAAGGCATTCATTATTTTGCATATTTGATTTTCTTAAGAATCTTCCATATCTTTTCCAAGTGTATTTTTGTGTCAATTAGCTCAAATCAAACCAAATCTTTCCTAATTGGCATATGCACGAAATATTGAGTCTAGAATGTGTACAAAAAGATTGGTTAGGGTGAATTAAATATTTTCCATATATTAAAATGATTTAAATGAATTAATATTAATAGAAATTCAAATAAATAAATAAAAAATGAGAAAATACTTCCCTTTGGGCCAAATGGTCGTGCACATGTTTAGAATGATGAATCTTGGAAGAAAAATGGGCCCATTAGCATTTTTAGGTCATTTGGATCAATGTTGACTTTTCAAAATATCCAAAAATTTCCCAACTTCCACAAGGCATAACTTGCTCAATTTTTAATCTTTTCTCATGTTCTTGGACATTTTGGAAAGGTCTTTGAGTCCTTTAACCAATGCCTTTGGTCCCATATCATTTTGATTTACCAATCGCAAGTTATGGCCTTTGACTTAAAGTCCCTTTTTGTTGACTTTTGAAAATGACCTATAATGTTGAAATTGATAACTTTTTGTGAGAGCATTTCTTGGACTTGAAGTATGAAGATGAGTTGTAGGAAATGTCTTTCTCTTCAAAATGAGCTTTGGATGGGATTTTTCTGATAATCCATGTGAAAGTTATGCCCTGGTCAATTTCAGTTGACTTTTTCAGCTGTCCAAATATAGCAACTTTTGCATCTTTGATGATTTCTGAGCCAAATTTTGAGAATCATGATCAAGCATTGATCAAATGATGTTTGTGGCTTCAAAATGATATGTTGACCAAAAATTTGAACTTTTGACTGTCAAATGACCATTTTGCCCCTACAGTTGACTGTAGTGCAATCTAGGGTTTTGACTGTGCAATTTTGAGCTGAATGCCTTGAAACTTGATATGAGGATGCTTGACCATATTTGTAAGCATATAGGACTTGATTGGACCTTTGAAAACTTAATTTTCCTGATCAGAACCCAAACCCTAGTTTTGACTGTATAGGAGACAGTTGACTGTGCAACCCTTGGGGAATTTTGTGACTTGGCTTGGCAATTTCTTGAAGAATATGGGAGGGCAAATTTTGGGGTGCAACACTTGTCATATCAATAAAAGTTCTATTTCTTCTATCAGCAAGACCATTGTGAAGAGGAGTGTATGGAGTAGTAACCTCATGCTCAATTATGTTATCCTTACATAACTTCTAGAACTCTATAAAGTTGTACTCACCTCTACCATCAGTTCTGAGAACTTTGAAATTCTGACCACTCTGTTTCTCAGCCTTTATCTTGAACTTCTGAAAATCAATAAACACCTCATGCTTAAACTTGATCAGTGCTACCCATGTCATCCTAGTGAACATATCCACAAACGACACAAAATACTTATTTCCTTCAAGTGAAGGTACTAAAAATGGTCCACATACATCAGAATACACTACTCTCAAAGCATGCTTTGCTCTTGGGGTTACTTCTGACGCAAATTGAAATTTGGTTTTCTTGCCTTTCATGCATATCTGACATGACTTCTCACGCTTCACAATATTAGTAATTCCATTTATCAACTTCTCAGAAATCAAATTCTCTAAGTTTATGAAGTTCAAATGCCCTAATCTCTTGTGCCACAGCTCACTGTCACCTTCACCTTCTGTACTAAGGAATTTAGTTTCATATGTATCCACATTTACCATGAATGTTATGTTGCTTCCCTTCTTAGATTGCGTAATCAACTTCTAGTCAGAGTCATACAACTTCAAGAGATTGTTCTTCATAGTACTTGAGAAACCTTTCTCAATGAGTTGGCATGCACTCATCAGATTGATCTTCATCCCAGGAATATATTAAATGTCTTTGATCAGAAAAATTCTTCCATTCTTCACTACGACTTTGCCATTTCCCATATCTTCTTCATTAAGGTACTTATCATCAACACATCTGATCTTTGTCCTCTTTCTGGAGTCAAAATCAATCAGTCATTGTTTGTTTATAATTAAGTGATTTGAGTAGCCAATGTCCATATACCACCAGTCTACCAAATACCTACCATGTAACTCAGAAGTTGTTAATAGCACAGGTTCATCATCAGAATCTCCTATGGCTATGTTTTCTTCTTCTGATTTCCTTTCCTTTTTTGACCAATAATCCTTAGCAAAGTGGCCAAACTACTTATAGCAGTAGCATTGAAACTTTTTCTTGTTAAACTTCTTCCTACCCTTTTGATGTTTCTTCTCATCATAATTGGAGGCTTCTGACTTCTGAGAACCACCATGTCTCTTCTTGGCCTTTGACCAATATTGTTTCTGGTCCTTATTGAAAAAAGAAGCTTTTAGATCTTGCTCTAACTCTCTCAGAGGTTCTCTCAGTCTGACACAAATCTTGTGCCTATAGACTACTTTACAGCTCTTCATTCTCACGATGCTCAGATTCTTAGAATGTTCAATTGCTACAATAATGTAATCAAATTGAGGAGTAAAGGATCTTAATACCTTCTCAATGATTACTTGTTCAGACATAGTTTCTCCATAATATTTCATCTTATTTATGATAAAAACCACTCTATACATGTAATCAGATACCTTCTCATTGTTCTTCATGTTGAGATTCTCATACTTCTTATGTAGAGATTGAATCTTCACCTTCTTTAGTGACGCATCATCGTCGTAGCACCGTGTGAGTATATCTCATGTAGCCATCATCATCGCCGAATCAACGATTTTCTCAAACATGTTCATATCCACACTCAAATAAATGTAGAACAACATTTTCTTATCTTTCTTCCTCGTATCTCTCAGTGTGTTTCTATGTTCCTCTGTCGCATCCGCTACAACCAAAACATAGCCTTTGCTGACGAGATCAAAAATATCTTGAGCTATGAACAATACACACATTTGAATCATCAACCAATTCCAATTAGTTTCATCAAACACTCGAAGTTTAACATTCAAACTGTTTTTATTGTTAGTCTTCGTTCTTGTGCACTAAAACTTAAACAGATCTCAGATTTCACCAAACACTTGTGTTTCCTAATCCTGCAAAGTTAAGAAATGAAATTATGTTACGATTTTGATCGTGAATTTAATCTAAATTCAAGAAAAAACAAAAGCAATTACTTACGGCTCTAGTACACTTGTGTTTCTCTGTGAATCAAACCGAAGCTCTAGATACCAATTATTGGAGCACAAGGTTGAAGATGAATATGGAAGAAGAGAAAGAAAGAGAAGAAAGAGAAAACAGTTGTAACAAAATTTGAGAGAAACTCTATTGTGAAATAATTGTAAATTTACATTATGAAAAATTGGTTACACACTTGTTTAAATACACAAAAAATCAAATACCAAGTAGGTAAAACTAAAGATAACAATAAAACTAATCTTCCATGTGTGCAAATAACTACTAAACCCATAAGCTTAGACATAACTTCTGGAACAACAACGCAACCCCATAAGCTTCAGCTTCCGAGTCAAAACACCTTTTGATCATTATCTTCTGAACGTGAATTACTTCTAATACCCATTAATAACAAGTATAATCGTCAATAAAAGAGACATAATGTAATACGGTGGGAGAACTTACTTGGATTTTCATTTTATGGCGAATGTGCGAATAGCAAGAGTCGCCACTGACTTTTCTTTTATCCAATATGGAAATGGTGAAAAGAATAGGAAAAACCTTGAACATTTTGTGTTTGGGGGGTAGGTTATGAAAAGGGAAGGTGTTAGAACCCTTTTCATCCATAGTTATCTACGGGATCTTAATCGCTTAGCTCACTTAATTTGAAAATTGCTCTGTGAACATGTGCTTGAAAAATATTTTGAAAATGCCAATTGTAAGGAAAGACTTTGTAACAGTTCTCGTTCTTGTTCTTGAGAATGCGTACAAATGTCTTTTGTGAATTTTTTTTTGAAGAGTGCTATGAGCAAGCGATTAACATCAATCTACCTACTCAAGGTCCTTCTTGTAATTTCTTCCTCCTTTAGATATTGTTATCCTACCATTAGTTAGTAAGAAGCCATATCGTTGGATGTGAAGGGACATGCACAGGTCGTTGTACAGTCATTGAAGGAAACTGTTAGGGAAACTTTAGCAATTATCATTAAGGGAATAGATCGTTTACTGAAGGCAACATCGAAAGGGTCGTGGAGGGACTACGATCTTTGCTTTCGAGGGACTATGATAAAGCATCCCCATGTTCGAGGGACATGACTGTTTGTTCCGAGGCAACAAGGGAGGTTACCCTAGAGGTGCGAGTGTGCAAGTGATTTGTGATTCAATTATTTTAATCTCTGATTAGGGTTAGCTATCGTTTTCTTTTAATCTTTCCATACAAGCCTAGTTACTAACAGTAATATAGTAAAAATAATAAACGGTAAATGTGCAGAAAGTAAAAAGACGGAAAGTAAACCTAAGAATATTACAATGCTTCCGGAGAGGTACATAAATAATAACAATACGGGAAAGTAAACCTAATTACTATTACAAACTGTGAGCAGTTACAATAATCGAAAAAAGTGCGAGAAAAGAAATCTATGCTAATTGTTAGACTAAGAACACGGAAAAGGAAATTGTTTTTTGGAGAATTTTCGATAAAAAGGGTTTTGATAATGATTAACCCTAAAACCTAATTTATTTTAATTAATTAAAAAAGAATTGATTAATTAAATTAAAACCTAAAAAATCTAATTTGATTGATTAAATAAAAAACTTAAAAACTAATTAGGGTTTATGACAAAAAGGTTTCGTTAAAGGTTTTGGTTTGATGAATTTAGGGTTTGTAAATGTAAAAATAAGGAAAATAGGAAGAAAACAAATTTTTAAAAATAATACTTCCTGGGGTTGGTATTGAACCCACATCCTTTGCTTTTCTCACGAAGACCTTCACCACTAGGCCATGCGCGCGCCTGTGACATGGAAAGAGAACCAGCACGTCTTGTTCGTTATCCTGCAAAACATGAAAAACATAAAAACGCCAAAAGCAAGGATCGAACTCTTGCCTTGCATAGTAAAGCCTTATCGTGTGCGTTTTAACTATTGAGGTGGTGATACATTCATTGTCTTAAGTAAAACAAAACGTATATAATATTAAAACATTGCATCAACCGGAGAGGCGCTGGAGCCCAAGCTCCAATCGTCTTCTCTGATAGCTCCTTTTTGTGTTCTTGCAAAATAACAAATATCAGCAATCCAGGGGGACCCTACCCCTCTAAATCAGGCCCTACGAATCCAATGGAAGGGTTATCTTGGGCTAAAACTCACTGGTTTGAGAGCTATGACAAAAATAATATGAATCAATATGGTTATGGTAATTCATGATTCAGTCATCATAGGACTCCCTTGTTGGTCTTTTCCTACATAATAATACCTCATGAACATGTTAGAAAAGTTAGTATGCAATGGAACATGAAGGAAATCAATATATGAATTTTTAAAAAACATGAAAAGACCATGTATGCGTGCAGATTCTAGAGGGTTTGGATCACTATGTTGGGTCCATTCTTACTATGTACCTCTTTAGGAATCGATTGGGAATGCAAGAATGCTTGGAAGATGGCTGCAAGCTAGGGTTTAAAGGTTGCCCTAGTTTGATAATTTTGTGATTTTTTGGAATTGGTTTTTAGCATAAGGTTTTTGTAGCTAGCTTGTCTGATTTGAGGAGAATATATAGCATGGAATTAGGTCAACACATTATGGGCTTGGACTTTTGTAATAAGCTTTGTCTTATTTTATTTTAATATGACCTTTAAATGAATAAAAATCAAAAAATAAAATATAATAAATCAAAGGGAGGTGTATGAACAAGTGTTGAGGTTCATATGGAGTGTAAGACACATTTGGACTCGGAAACAATAGCCAATTAGCTCAAAATTCCAAACTTGCTCGGTTTAAACTTCATGCATTTGCTTAAAATTTCCCAACTTGCACCAATCATAAATCTCTCAAGTTTCATAATTTTAAGGTGATATTTGGCTTTTTAGAAAGCTCTAGATGTCCTCTACAATCTCTATTTTGATCATTTTTGCATTTGAAGATCTTATTCTGATGTAAGTTGCCTTGCAAAAAGCGTCTTTTTGTTGACTTTTGAAATGACCTATAATGTATTAGCCCATATCTCTCAAATGAAGCATTTTTTGGACTTGAGCTTAGAGAGAAAAAGTTAAAGAGAATTGAATTTCCTTGAACATGAGCTTTGGTTGAGGAAAATATGATGAAGCATGTGAAAGTTGTGTTTGGTCAAAGTTCAGTTGACTTCTCCTAAAGATAACCCTAATTTGGCAACTTTTGACTTTTGATGAATTAAGAGTTTATTGATGAGTCATGATCAACTTTTGATCAAATAATGAATATGACTTCAAAATCTTGATGTTGACCTAAAATATTGAAGTTTGACTGAATATTAACCATAATTGTCTTTTTGTCCAATATAGTTGATATTCAGTCATCTGAGCCATTGACTGGGCAAACTTATGATTCAAGGCTTGAAACTTGGCATGCGCATTCTTAGAGACATATGAGAACCCATGAAATCCACATGAGACCTTAGAAACCCAATCTTCCTTTTGAAAAGTGAAACCATATTTGTGGACCTATTGCTTAGGAGGGGAACTTGTCTGATCAATTCTTGAGGAACCTTAAGCAAATGAAAACCCTAGAAGAATGTCTTGAAGAAAATGGGAGGGAAAATTTTGGGGTACAAGAGCTGCCCCTATTCAATCTTCTTAAACATGAGGAGTTAGATTGGCACGTCTGCCATTCGTGATCTGAAGGTGGAAGAGGATTGAACACCTAAGTGCCCAAAAATTTTCACTCACATGTGCATGAGGTTACGCTATTGGTTGATAATATTTCTTGAATGGGCTTAAAGATGACATTCAGAGAGGTGACGAAATTTCGTTAGAGATGGGATTATAGACGCCATCCAAGGTAATTGTTGATAAAAGTATCCAAATGAGTCCATGCTTGACTGCATCTGAAGAATGCTTACCAGAATAAACATCTGAGAAAGGTGTTTAAGTAGTTGTTTGTCATATTTAGTCTGAGGTAAATGCTTATCAGAATTCAGTTTCTGAGGGGAGTGTTCGCCATATTTAGTCTCTGAAGTAAATGCTTGTCATGTATATAGTCGCCCCGTCCTGTTTCAGAAATTGATCTACAGTCTATTTTTGTTGGTAAACCCGTCCTGTTTCGGGAATTCATACCACCTGGCCCTGCTGATAGTTTTCCCATCCTGTTTCAGGAGTTAATCTTTGCATAGTCATATAGATAGCTTCCTCGTCCTATTTCGGGAATTAATCTTCAACTTGCTTTCTGTTGGCGAACTCGTCCTGTTTCGGGAATCCATATCTCCTGGTTTTTCAAATAGTTTCCCCATCTTGTTTCAGGAATTAATCTTGGACCTCATCATATAGATATTTTCCCCGTCCTGTTTCGAGAATTAATCTCTGACCTGTTTTGAAAGTCGTTGGTGATATTTGTCTGTTTGTATACTTTTACCTGAAAAAATAAAGTTTGTCTTTATGCAATGTTATACTGTATGTAATGCATTGCGTAATGATGTTCTCAAAGTAAATGAGAGTGTGTTATATGTGTTTTGTATATGTATGTTGTGATACTTGTAAATGCTGTATGGATGCCAGATGTCATTGAAGTGTATCAGTAGCTTCGTATAACATCTTTGCTGGGGAAAATTAATCCCTGACTATCGCTGGGGATGAATAATGTGAATCTTTAATCTTGTGTAGAATGTCTCCGCTTGGGATTCTTGGTTTCCGTTTGAGGATACTCCGTCGGGAATGTTTGACTTCTACTTGGGTATAAAAGAGATGGATAATCTTCAGAGGTGTCGTATGATCGAGTTTCAAATATGGATGCTAACTCTTCTAGGGAGGACAAAGTTGAATGACTTCTAGCGCGGTTTCAGATTCCATGGTGACTTTTTGGGGGTAGCAGCATGGCTACACTTTACCGGAGAGGGGAATTTTGCTGGGGATTTGCATTAATCGGAGAAATGAACTCTACTCAGGAAATTAGATTTCGTTAGGGAAATAAATCCTGTTGGGGAGATAGATTCTGTTGGAGATATATACTCTGCTGAGGTAATGAGCCCTGCCGGAGAAGAGAACTTTGTAGGGGATTATATAGTGTTGAAGAGATAAACTCAGATGGGGAATTAGATTCCTGTGAACTATGTTGAATAAGTTTCCGATGTATGCTGGGGAAATGATCAAACTCCTTTATCCTCTAGGGGGATCTGCTGGGGAGTACGGTCATGTTAATAACTCAAAGACACCCCAATTTCTATCTTGAAGGCTTATTAGACTTATGAGGGAATGTATCTCTGTCTGGGATGAGCTTGTGAAGGTTAATTCTGTGGGGGATAATCCCATGGAGGTTGTTATGTAGGGATTTATGGACGACTTTGAAACAACGCGGCTGGAACCTGTCATCTGGATGTAATGAAACATCAATGAAGTCGCCACTGAACGTCTTTTATCCCACCGAAAGGGAAAGGTAAACATCGAGAAAACCTGAAAAGGGAGAAATCACTGTCTTTCGACCGAGAGATCGGGTAAGGGAGTCTGTTACGCGAGGGGAAGGTATTAGCACCCCACACGCCCGTAGTACTCTATGGTATCCACTCTTGTTGTCTAATCTAATGGGTGTGGTCAAATCCTATGTCTATGGCTTAAAACTGAAAAGGCAATGCAATGTGAAAGGAAAAAAAAAGAAAACAATGTAGGGAAAATAAAAGATGTGCTCGATTGGGCCCTACCCCAATGCCTACGTATCCCTTTTAAGGAATCAGAGCAACCATAGTTCGGCTTATGTATTTTGGTTGGTTTGTGTTTTTTAGTTAAGATAACAAAAACAGGCAAGATGGAAAAACATCAAATAAAATAACAAACAAATGAGATGGTCAAACATCAAATAAATAATAACAAGGTAACATGTCAAAGATGGCAAAACATCAAATGATAAAACAGATAACAAAAACATCGATAAAACAGATGACAAAATATCACACCTAACAATGATACTGAGAATCAAAGTAGGATAATAAACATGTGCGATGGTGAAACATCGGCTTCAAGATAACAAGATATCATGGCAAAGATGGCGAAACATCAATAAAACGGATGACAAAACATCACACCTAACAATGATATTGAGAATCAAAGTAGGATAACAAACATGTGCAATGGCGAAACATCGGCTTCAAGATAACAAGATATCATGGCAAAGATGGCGAAACATCAATAAAATGGATGACAAAACATCACACCTAACAATGATATTGAGAATCAAAGTAGGATAACAAACATGCGCGATGGCGAAACATCGGCTTCAAGATAACAAGATATCATGCCAAAGATGGAGAAACATCAATAAAACGGATGACAAAACATCACACCTAACAATGAAATTGAGAATCAAAGTAGGATAACAAACATGCGCGATGACGAAACATCGGCTTCAAGATAACAAGATATCATGGAAAAGATGGCGAAACATCAATAAAACGGATGACAAAACATCACACCTAACAATGATATTGAGAATCAAAGTAGGATAACAAACATGCGCGATGGCGAAACATCGGCTTCAAGATAACAAGATATCATGGCAAAGATGGAGAAACATCAATAAAGCGGATGACAAAACATCAAATCTAACAATGAAATTGAGAATCAAAGTAGGATAACAAACATGCGCGGCGGCGAAACATCGGCTTCAAGATAACAAGATATCATGACAAAGATGGAGAAACATCAATAAAACGGATGACAAAACATCACACCTAACAATGATATTGAGAATTAAAGTAGGATAACAAACATGTGCGATGGCGAAACATCGGCTTCAAGATGACAAGATATTATGGCAAAGATGGCGAAACTTAAATAAAACGGATGACAAAACATCACACCTAACAATGATATTGAGAATCAAAGTAGGATAACAAACATGTGTGATGGCGAAACATCGGCTTCAAGATAACACAGACAAGGCAATATTGGTTTGTATCTTTTACTTTGAAGAAGGGTTTGAGTTCATTAGAAATGTCTTATGATTTGCCAAGAAACAAATTTTTGTTTTAAGATGGAGAATGCATAGAAAAGGGATAACAACTAAGGGAAACTAACCTAGTACTATCCCTAGTGTTATCATACAGTGGTTGACCCTAAGGTTGAGGATAAAGGAAAACCCTACCTTGATTAACACGCTAAATGAAGCTTAACAAAACTATCCTATAGGGAGCATGCAATGAGAGCAAAGTCATGATCTCAATTTATAAATTGAGTTACTCATCGATCAACAATTAAAGAAAAAAAAAGCAATAAACATCCTATAGGGAACATGCAATGAGAGTGAAGTCGTGATCTCAATTTCTAAATTGAGTGACTCATCGATCAACAAATAAAGAAGAAAAGCAATAAACATCCTATAGGGAACATGCAATGAGAGTGAAGTCGTGATCTCAATTTCTAAATTGAGTGACTCATCGATCAACAACAAACACAACATATGTATTAGACAAAAACCAGAGGGCCTCCTGACATATATCAGCAACAGAGGTCCCATCATGCAATCAGAGAACTATGTAAAGTGAAAATGGAAGAAAGAAGATAGTGCAATACCAAACGGATAACTATCTGTAGCAACTGAGCAAGAATAAAAAGAAACCCAGAGAACTTCAAGCAAGATGGCATCAGTAGACAAATCAAGTCAGAAATTACACCATAAGGATGTAAGTATTAAGATTTTCAGATATGAAAAGATCCCATGGGCAATGTATAGAATTCATGATCACACACATATATCCTGCATGGAATATCAAACATGCCAAATACAATAGCAGTGCCCGTGTAATAAGGTATGTTCCACAAATAAAGTGAAACACAGTAGCCTTAGGCCAAAAGTGGAATACTATACATTGTCACAAAGTCTCCAAGATAGGCCAGGGTCTCTAATCCTAAGTCCAAGAAAAAGTTTCATGCTCCATAATACCAAAGATAGTAACCAAATAGTCCAAGTATCATTAAAGTTTTTTATGGTTCATGTTGATTATTAGGTGTCTTTAAAAGGAAAAGAAAAGCTCAAGTGAGCAAAATAAAAATGACATAAAAGTAAATGCTCAAGTGAGCAAAGATGAAAATAGCATGAAATGTAAAATGCTAAAAGTAAATGGTACATAAAGCATAAAAAATAAAAGCATAAAGTAAAGTCAATTGTTAGAAATTAGTGGTTAGTTGGATGATCATCTTGAAACTTGCATTTGGAACTCATTAGAGGATTGGTAGAACCAAAGCCTCCACACAACAAGTTGCATTTGCTTTTTGTCAAGTATATCATCTATTTTGGAATTCTCACAAGTACCATTTAATGATCGACGATGTTTAAGTGATCCACGTTGACCAAAGGTGTTGTAGATCCATTAGAGGATTGGTAGAACCAAAGCCTCCAAACAATGAATCTCAAGGTTATTAGATCAAAGAGATCAAATTAACATACTTGGGCTTGCAATCATAAGTTTGGGCCACGAATGATCATTTATTCGAATCGGGATGAAATTTAGCGCTATGTTAAGCAATCGTAGTGGACTTATGTAGAAGTCACACCTATTTTGAGGTCGGTCAATAGAAATCTATGTACTTCTTGTTTGGATAAATGATATAGAGATCACCATCCTTTAACATGTAACACAATTAAAAAATAAAGGGATAAGATGAAGAGGGAGGGGAATGATAAGCTAATTTGGATCACCATTTCAAAATTCTTTCATCTTTAAATTCAACCACTCCTCTAGATGGATTAAAGTACTAAACATATCATTAATCCAAAGCACCAAAAATGAATTAAATAATTCACTCTTAGGTAGATTTGAATTTATGAACATTCATCCAACTTCATCTACATCACAAAGTCCATTGAGTTTAAAGAGAAATTGGACATTTAAAATTGCAATCCAAACCAACAATCAAAAGAAGTGAGTAGAAAAAACATTTTGGATCAAAGCTGCCCCAAAACAAGGCAAAAAATGCCTTATGTCCCTGTGTAAATCGATTGCACTACTGTGTAAATCGATTTACACAGTACAATTTTCAAAAATTTGTGCGAAATTACTTCTGTGCAATCGATTGCACTGTTACTGCAATCGATTGTACACTGTTATATGCAGCAAAACAGCATTTTAAAAGGCCAATTTCTTGTACAAACTTTCCATCAAACACCTTATGATCATGGATCCAATTGAGCACGAAAATTCCATCAAATTATGAGAAAATAACACCATTGGAATCACAAAATAATGCTCAAAGAATCAAACCCAAAGATCAACAAGAGATCACATTGTGAAAGATGAATTATCCAACTTACCAAAGGTAGATCTAGAGAATTATCAACACAACTTCAAGAATTTGCTTCAATTCAACCACAAGAATCAATTGCCAAGCTTGGATGTAGAGAATTGATGAAGAAAAAGTGTTTGGATGAAGGTTTAGATCAAATATTAGTAAGCTTCAATGCTAAGCTTACTAACTTTTTAAAAATGGAGCTTTGAGTGAATTTGGTAGATGGAGAGAATTGAGAGATTTTTTAGCATGGTGGATTTGGCTATCAAAAGCTTGAAATTTTAATGAAATGGGGGCTCTATTTATAAAGTTTTATGATTGGGATTAGTGGTAATTTGGTAATTGATTCTTGGAGCCAAAATTTGAATTAATGATAATTCTTTCAAATATTAGAGCCAAAACTTGAATTAATGATAATTCTTTCAAATATTAGAGCCAAAATTTGAATTAATGATAATTCTTTCAAATATTAGAGCCAAAATTTGAATTAATGATAATTCTTCTTAAAAATGAAAGATTGGCACTAAAATTTGAATTAATGGTACATCTTTCAAAAATGAAGGAAAATTGGAGCCAAAATTTGACAAGTTTAAAATTGCTGATTTTTTCAAATTTTCACGCTGTGAAATCGATTGCACTACAGTGCAAATCGATTTTCAGTGTATTTTTTCAAAAATGGCGCAAAATACACTATGTGCAATCGATTGCACTCTAAGAGCAATCGATTGCATCAGTGAAAAAAATGAATTTTTTTTGTTAATTTTCTTTTGCAAAAAAGAGATTTTAGGAAAATAATACCAGGAATCTTTATTTGTCAGATGCTTCGACTTGGTACCTACAAAACACAAATATGCAAAGACAAGGACAAATATTTTTTGTATTTTGATTAGAAGTTAGTTAACAACACATATACAAAATACACAACTAAGGTGCTTGGAGATTCCTCAAGAGCAAACTTAAAGATAAGAGATAGAAAAAGAGGAAGAACCAACCCTAATTCCACTCAACTTGGACCAAACCCTAATTTTGGTTAACATCTCAAGAGATTGATGAACCATCTTCAAAACTTTAAAATCCTTCGGACCTCTTGGACAATTTCTTACCTTCCAAATATCAATGAGATGTTATAACTTCCAAATCAAAACTTGTATATTGATCAATGATCTTGCTCAAACAAAACCCTAAATTGAATGGTGAATCAAAGGAGTGGTTCCTTCACATAATCAATCATAAAATTCAATCCTCTGATGGTCCAAAGAGATGGATAAAACATCTTGAGATATGCAATAACTTTTGGCTTGAAAGATCCAGAGGTTTAGATGATAAGGTTCTACTTGAGCAACTTGTCAATGCAAACAACTTTCAAAGCTTGAGGAAGACTTGATAACCAAAGTATTTTGATCCCATCACCATGTATGAATGCAATGCAATATGATATTCATGATGAAACATAAGCCAAAAATCAAGAGGGTAAATTTTGGGGTGCAACAGACTTGAGTATTATCATAATTCCTAGATTCTTTAGTAAATGTTGATTCCTGTTGTTATGCATATATTTGTTAACAGTAATCATATTCATTGGCATATGTTCATTCAATTTAGTCATTAGATGTTTTTGCCAACAAAACAGAAAAGATAAAACAAAATTTGATTTTTGCAATTGTGTTTGTATTGATAATTTTCCTATAAACAGGCGGCTTTTATACATAGAGACAGAAATTCTAGTAAGAGGAAATTGTCATAAAATGTTAAGAGTACAGAGTAAAACAAAGAAACAGCTATGTGGAAACGATCTCATTGAGTTTTAACTCTTCTATTGCCTTTATGTCTTCAAGCATCTCATCCCTCGCTGTCGAAAGAAGTTGACTTTATTGATCTGTATCGTTTGAAATTGACACTGATAACAAAGCTTGTTGTAAATAGATGATCCAATGGGATATAGTCATACACTTTAATCCCTAAATTTTTCTTGGACCGCCCTTTCGGGTTTTCAGTCCACCGGGATACCCTTTTTTGCCCAAGCTGCCTTTTCAGGTTTTCGACTTGCCGGGTGTACAACCTTTATATGTATATCCCTAATTTTTCTCGAACCCTTTTGGTTCACCGGGATGCCATTATTTTTGCCTAGGCTAGTCAACCTAGCGGGTCATATTCATGCATAGTATTTTTTGACTATGTCCGTGTTCACAGGGTGCAGAAGGTCTTCATTACCAAAATGCACGGTCAAAAAATATTTTCTTGATTACAAATGGTCGTTCGTAGGTTGGGGTCCATTTGCCCCTAGGATCACCTTGAGGCAGAATGGTGTGTTTTATTACCAAGTCGCCAGCCTGATATACTCGATGCTTGACTTTCTTATTGAAGGCTTTGAATACACGCTTCTGATACATATGACCATGACAAACATCTGCAAGCCTATTCTCATAAATCAAATTTAAATGGTCCAGCCTATTCTGAATCCACTCGTATTCGTCTAAACCTGCATCTTTCATTATCCTTAGAGAATGAATTTGGGCTTCGACATGTAGGACAACTTCCATACTGCAGACTAGAGAGAATAGGGTTTCCCCAATCGATGTCCATACTGAAGTGCGATAGCCATGAAGAGAAAATGGTAACATCTCATGCCGATATTTATACATCATTGTCATCTTCTGTATAATCTTCTTGATGTTCTTATTGGCGGCTTCCACTGTGTCGTTCATCTTTGGTCGATACGGAGAAGAATTATGGTGCTTAATCTTAAAATTCATGCATATTTATGTGATCATAGTATTGTTAATATTAGTACCATTATGCGTGATAATACTTCCGGGGATGTTATATCGATATATAAGATCATGTTTAATGATTTGGGCAACAACATGCTTGGTGACAGAGGGAAATGAGGCGGCTTCAACCCACTTCGTGAAGTAATAAATGGCGACAAGCATAGAACAGTGCCCATTATACGCAACAAGCTTAATATCTCCAATCATATCAATGCCCCACATTCCAAATGGCCAAGGAGAACTCAAGACATTCATAGGAAACAGTGGCACATGTACTTTCTCAGCATAGATCTAACATTTGTGACAGGTTTTGGAGTGGTGATGGCAATCAGTTTCCACGTTGTCGACCAATAGTAACCCGCTCTCAGAATATTATTAGACATCATATGTCCACTAGAGTGAGTACCAAAGATACCTTCATGCATATCTTCCATACTCTTCTCAGCTTCCTTCTTGTCCATACAACGAAGCAGAGTCGAATCATGGTTAAATTTGTACAAAATTATGTTGCTCAAGAAGAACTTAACAGAGAACCTTCATAGGAATTTCTTTTCATTGATAGATGCCTCTTCGGGGTACTCTTGAGCCTCTAGGTATCTCTTTACTTCATGAAACCAAGGCTTTTATTCTACTTCGTTAATATCAACTTTGCAATAATGTGCCGATTTGTCTAGTCTTTCAATCGTAATTCGAGGAGCTTCGTTGTCCAATCTGACTTTGAACATAGATGATATGGTATCTGTGATCGGTGGATCTGGAACTGACTGTTTAACGCTGGTTCGCGAAATGTCGCGGAAGCAAGAGTCGCCACCGTCTTTTATTTTCTCCAACATGGACAGGACAAAAGCACAGAAAAATTCCTTAAAGAGATTGCTCTCGGTTCGGGAGGTAGATTATAGAAAGGGAAGGTGTTAGCACCCTTTCTATCCATGGTTATCCATGGGCTCTTAGATACTTGCTCATTTGTGTTTTCAAAAATGGTTTGTTTGCTTTTCAACTGTGGGTTTTAAAAAGTTTCTTTGAAAATTTCAGTTCGACTCTTGTATCGGTCCTCAAGAGTGTTTGAAAAATTGCTTTCGAAAGCTTTTTGAAAATGTGTCGGTGTGAAAAGTATTTTTTGATTTGTTTTTGAAATTAGAGCAAGTATCTAGAGTCGTCTACCTACCCTAAGGAATTCGTCTGTGTAGATGTCCTTTAAAGTAGTGCCATCCCACCATTGAGAGGTAGGTAGCACCACCGTTGGAGGTGTTCGGGTCAATTCGAGTTTAGGGACATGGTGATCACCAGAGCAATGGGAAGACACCTTAGAAGCTACCCTCATGCCAGGTTCCCGGATCATGAGGACTTACTAAGACATCCTCTACTCGACGATCACCTTTCGAGGCAAGGCAACAGTGAGGCGTACCCTAGGGGTGGTGTGTGCGATTTGTGTGTCGTTTTCATTTGCATTTATCTTGTCATGTTGTTGGTGTTCTACGCTTGTTTTTATTTTGTCCATACATTCTTTCATACTTTTGAGTTAGCAGTTAAAAAGTTGCGAGAAAAGTAAATTCTAAGCTATTACAAACGGCGCGGGTCCACATCGCCAAAATTAACCAGGACCCGATTTGACAGAAAAAAGTAAAGAACTAAAGAAAATAAGAGAATTAAAAGTGCGAGAGGTATTTACAAGGCTTCGGGAGAGATACATAATTATTATAATGAAAATAAAATAAATACGCGAATTAATGAGAAATTAAGAACGAGGGCGTTGGACCCTTTTGCGAAAATTAAATTAATGGAATTAATTAATTAAAGAAAAAGAAAAAGAGATGTTTTTGATATTTTTAGTTTTTTAGGATTTAATAGAAAAAATTAATTGAAATTAAATGTTAACCCTAATTCTATTTTATTTTAATTTATTAAGAAAACATTAGAATTTAACCTAAATTAACCCTAATTTTTTTACATGCAAATTAATTATAAAAATAAATATTTAGCTATTTAATTATTTAATATATTTATGAAAGAAAAATAAAAAAAGATGAAAAATTATTAATTAAACCTATTTCTATATTTTTTAGATTTTTGTTAAAAGTATTAAAATTAAAACCTAATTTACACTAAGTTTAATTACATGCCTTTATTTACAAGAAATATTAAAACAAAAATATTTATTCTATTCTTCCCTTTTTTCTGATTTTTAGGTATTTTGTGATTTTATGAAAATAAGTAAATTTAATTAAACAAATAATAATTTTAATAAGAATAGAAATAATGCAAAAAGAAAATATAAAAAAAAGCAAACCTAGGGGGGTGTCAGTCCCCAATGTGGAGGTGAATTGTAAGCATTTTAAGCCCATTAAGGATTTGGCCTTATTGACTTTCCAGGTAGTGTGCTGCAACGTTGACCTATGCTCATGGTGTTCTTTCAATCAGTGCCCTTGGATCCCTCTCAACGTACGCGTGGCTGGCTTGATTAGGAGGTGTATGGTGCGTCTGCAGCCTTGAAGTGCATGTGAACTTTTATTGAAAAATAATATTGGGATATTGAAGACCTGGGACTCGAACCCAGGTCGTGTGCTTTGCCACCACTAAGCCTTGCCAGCTGAACCAGTTGCGCGTATTGTATATATAACAACGAATAAATAATAAAAATAAAAAATGGTTAGTGGCATGAAAAACATAAAAAACGCGCGCTGATTTAAAGAGACCAATCATGGCTGGCCACGCATTCATCTTCTTCATTGTTTTCGTTTTCCTGAAAATATAATAAACATGGCAACGGTTTTTCATGCGTGCTCTTAGGCATCTTTAGGGAAAATAGCGATTAGCCCTCAGACACTCATAAATTGAGCGCGAGGGTGGGCTTGTAATCGTCTGAACACGCTGGTTTGAATGGTGGTGGTCTTGAAGGCCAATTTTTCCTTGTTACAAAATCCCTAAATTGAAACTTCCTGAACCCTAAAAAACGTCAATGGCGAAATCGTATATAGCACATAAAAATGCAATTAAATATATGGGTTAGCTTCAGAATACATTACTCAATATAAATGCATAATCAAAATGCCATGAAAACGCCTAAATCTGGAAATACAATTTTGAAAAATATAAGAGAAAATTGGATTTCTGTATACCAATTCTTTGAGTTTTGATGGATGTTTTTGATTGGAACACGTTCAGTAATCTTCAAGGAAGCTAATGGAATGGAAATCGTGGCTTGAAACCACCTGCAAGTTAGTTTTCAGAATTGAGTTTTTTAGAAAAAATTTCAAGTTTGATCAATGGCTTTTGCGCAGCTTCGTGTGTTCTTTGATTAGGGTTGTGATCCTTGCATATGTAGTAGTGAATTAGGTTAAGAGTATTGATCCAAATCTCTTGCAATGATGGTTTTTGAAAATTGATTTTCAAAGATTTTTTCAACCTTTTTCCATGTGCTTTTTGTTCTCAATCATACCAATCAATCCAAATCTTTCCATATTGGTACATGCACGAAATCTTGAGGGTAAAATATGCACAAAAAGATTTAAAACTTTAGGTTAAGTATTTTTCATACATTTAATTTGATTTAAATGAATTATTATAAATAAAAATTCAAATAAATAAATAAAAAATGAAGAAAGACTTCCCTTTGGGCCAAGTAGTCGTGCACATGCCATGGATGATGATTTGTGGAAGAAAAATGGGCCCATTAGCAATTTTAGGTCATTTGAACCAATTTTGACTTTTCAAAATATCCAAACATTTCCCAACTTCTACAAGGCATAACTTGCTCAATTTTTAAGATTTTCTCATGTTCGTGGACATTTTGGAAAGGTCTTTGAGTCATCTAACCAATGCCTTTGGTCCCATGTCATTTTGATTTACCAATCTCAAGTTATGGCCTTTGACTTAAAGTCCCTTTTTGTTGACTTTTGAAAATGACCTATAATGTTGAAATTGATAACTTTTTGTGAGAGCATTTCATGGACTTGAAGTATGAAGATGAGTTGTAGGAAATGTCTTTCTCTTCAAAATGAGCTTTGGATGGAATTTTTCTGATAATCCATGTGAAAGTTATGCCCTGGTCAATTTCAGTTGACTTTTTCAACTGTCCAAATAAGGAAACTTTTGCATCTTGATGATTTCTGAGCCAAATTTTGAGAATCATGATCAAGCATTGATCAAATGATGTTTGTGGCTTCAAAATGATATGTTGACCAAAAATTTGAACTTTTGACTGTCAAATGACCATTTTGCCCCTACAGTTGACTGTAGTGCAATTAGGGTTTTTGACTGTGCAATTTTGAGCTGTAAGCCTTGAAACTTGATATGAGGATACTTGACCATATTTGTAGGCATATGAGACTTGTTTGGACCTTTAGAAACTTCAACTTCTTGATCAGAACACAAACCCTAATTTTGGCTGTATAGGAGGCTCTTACACTGTGCAACCCTTGGGGAACTTTTGAAGCTTGACTTGGCAATTTCTTGAAGAATATGGGAGGGCAAATTTTGGGGTACAACAGTATCCAATACATCTGCCAATTGATTCTCTTCTCGTGGGATATGTTTGAAAGTGATTTCCTCGAAATACATAACTAATGTCAACACATGCTCTCAATAAGGAATGAGATTTGGTTGCTTTGTATCTCATTCTCCCTTAATCTGACTGATCACTAGGGACAAGTCCCCGTACATGTCCAAGAACTTGATCCTCATGTCAATAGCAGCCTTAATACCCATGATGCATGCTTCATATTCGGCCATGTTATTAGTACAGCCAAAGCAAAGTCTGACGGTGAAGGGCGTATGAAAACTCTTGGGAGAGATAATTACAACAACAATTCCATAGCCAAGTGCATTAGAAGCTCCATCAAAAACCATAGTCCATCGGTATCCTGGCTTAGGTCCTTCATACGGTCCAGGTTCTTCACAATCTGTAACTATCATAATGTTCTCGTTCAGGAACTCGAAATTCATAGATTGATAGTCGTCTACGGTTTGTTGAGCCAAATGATCTTCTAATACACTTCTTGTGATAGCCTTCTGATTGGTGTACTGAATGTCATATTCTGTCAAGACCATTTTCCATCTGGCTATTCTTTCGGAGAGAGCGGGCTTCTGGAATGCGTATTTTATAGGATCCATTTTAGAGATCAATGGTATGAGTCAACATATACTGTCTTAGTCGGCGAGCAGCCCATGCCAAAGCGCAACAAGTTTTCTTGAGCAGTGAGTATCTTATTTCACAGTCGATAAACTTTTTGCTAAGGTAGTATATTGCATGCTCTTTTCGACCAGACTCGTCATGTTGGCCCAGTACACACCCCATTGAGTTCTCTAACACTATTAGGTACATGATTAGATGTCTTCCTTCAACTAGTGGTATCAGAATTGGAGGTTCTTGGATGTACTCCTTGATTTTTTCAAAGGCTATTTGGCAGTCGTCATTCCACTTCACTACCTGGTCTTTCTTCAGCAACTTGAAGATTGGCTCACAAGTAGCGGTCAGATGGGAAATAAATCGGGCAATGTAATTCAGTCGTACCAAGAAACCACTGACTTCCTTCTCAGTACGGGGAGCTGGCATTTCCTGGATGGCTTTGACCTTGGAGGGATCAACTTCAATACCTTTACAACTGACAATGAAACCCAGGAGCTTACCGGACCTCACTCCAAAGGTGAACTTGTTCAGATTCAATCTCATCTTATACTTCTTCAACCTCTCAAACAACTTTTGTAGATGGTCAAGATGTTCTTCTTCAGTCTGAGATTTGTATATCATGTCATCGACGTAAACCTATATCTCGTGATGAATCATGTCATGGAAAAAAGCTACCATAGCGCGCTGATATGTTGCTCAAGCGTTCTTTAAACCGAAAGGCATAACCTTGTAACAGAAAGTGCCCCATTGTGTGACGAAGGTAGTCTTCTCCATGTCTTCAGGTGCCATCTTGATCTGATTGTACCCTGAGAAGCCATTCATGAAAGATAATACTTTATGATGAGCGGTGTTATCGACCAGAACATCAATATATGGAAGTGGGAAGTCATCTTTGGGGCTCGCCCTGTTCAGATCCCTGTAGTCTATAAACATATGCACTTTGCCATCTTTATTTGGTACTGGAACCACATTCTCAACCCATTGAGGATATGATGTAACATCCAAGAAACCTGCATTGAAATGCTTCATAACCTCAGCCTCGATCTTCTCTGACATCTCGGGACGCATGCGACAAATGTATGCTTTATTGGATAACAACCCTCTTTCATCGGTAGACGGTGAACCACGATGTCAATATCTACCCCTGGAATATCTTCGTATGACCAAGCAAAGATCTCAACATATTCATGCAACATCTGGATGAACCTGTTCTTGATATCGTGTTCTAGGTTGGCACCTATCTTGACTTATTTCCTGTTTGCTTCAGTACCCAAGTTCACAACCTCGACCCACTCTTCATATGGTTGTATATCTTTTTCCTCTTGCACCAATAGTCTAGAAAGTTCTCCAGGTATTTCATAATCTTCCTCACCTTCGTCCTTAGCTTGGTAGATTGGATTTTCAAAGTCATAATTGGCAATAGCAGAATCATTATCAACGAGATCCAGAGTGGATTTGGATCTGCAATTTATTGTGTGGGTATGTGTAAGAACACATATCTAATTGAAAGTGATAAAAAGTAAAAGACAGACAAAGAGCGCAAAATTTTAATGAAAACATCCAATGCTTTATTAAATCAAAATATGTTTATGAAATGACAACCCTTAGCAAATGGACCATTGTTCCCCGAGTAAGACACAAGTCCTTAAAGTTGTTGTTTAAAGATTACATAACCAAAACTTCAAAAGCAATAAAATAGAAAGCATCCATTACTCCTAACTAAAGGAAATTGAGATAGGGTCCAATTGTTGAGCCTATTACCGATGGTGGGAAAGATCCAACTGTCAAGGTCTTAATCATTCCCAGTATCTTCTATAGCGTCGACTCCATTGTGGTTGACATGGAATGATGGTCTTCCAACATGCGCCCGATGAACAACCCTCTGAGCTTCTGCAGTAAACCCCAAACCAAACTTGTCAGATTTATACGGAATGTCAGGAAGCTGACCCCAAGTAGTACAACCATCTTCTTCTATAACAACTTTAGCATCCTTCAAAGAAGCCATTCTGGGTGGAACCCTGGTAACTTTGGGAATAGCAGAAACGTCTTCAGTTGTGGTAGGTTGGATAATTTCAAAAGTCTGGAAGGGAGTTTCAATGAATTCGTAGTCCATCTCTACATACCAGAATGAGTTCAAATGACTCACAATATACTCCTCTTCATGACTGTTGTACCCCAAAATTTGCCCTTCCTTTTTCACAAGAAAATCACAACCCCAGGGTTTTTCTCTGATTTTTAAGATTGGCTTAGGAATCGATCAAGCAGACCTTTCTTTGGCAACAAATCCGGAATTAGGGTTTTCACTCGTATTTCTCAGAAGAAACTGAATCCTCGAAAATTTAGTTAACTGTTACATTGATTTCACGCTTTCTAAGCCTACTGAAAGATTGTTGTTCGTCCTCAAGTTTTGTTTATCTGGGATAAGAGATAGGAGCTCAAACTGTCTAATCCAGATTAAACAGATGATGTGTGTCTATTAAAACTTCTGCTTGTTAATGGAATAAAATGTTTGCCAAATAATGGAAATGCTTGTTTGTTTGGAATGCACAACGCGTATGTTGATTGGAATACTGATGCAAAGAGATTGCAGAGCTTTTATGGATTACTTGGATTATAAGTTATTTGTATTGGAAATGGTGGAATACAATTTCAGTCATTTTTAATCAGGAATCTTAAATAAAAAGTGAAGAGGCAAAGGGAAAGATTAAAAGATATTTGACAGTAGAAATTTTCTTTTGGACAAAGACTTTTATTTACTTCAAATGTTGTTACAAAATTTATTTGAATATTATATAAGATTACAACTTATAGTATTTAAGATAATATTTGTTTACAATAAATGAAAAAAAATAAATCTAAGCCTAATCTCCTAAGCTCTAATGCTCCCATGCTCAAGGAATTTTTGCTTCCTCTGCTTCCCCTATTGCCCAAGATGCATTCACCTGAAAAAGAAGAAGGAAAAGAAAATTAGTACAAGAATTTTCAAATGAAAAAGAAAAAGAAAAGAAAATCATCATTAAAATTGGCCGTCTGGAATCAGAATGCTTATTTTCGTCACGCTTTATTTTTCTCTCTGCAAATCACAAGAAGATTGCTCTTCTTGGTTCACAAAGAGAAAATTAAATTACAAATTGAAAAAAATGCAAGCATGTTGAGTTACCAACTGTCTAACCAAGCAAACCAAACATGACAACCAAACCAAACTGAGTTACAAATTCAAAGGGGAAAACAGGCGCCAAAACTGCCAAGGTATCAGTCAAAAAAATATATAATGCAGCAGCAAGAAAAGTCCCATATTCAGCTACAGAACAAATTTCCCAAAACCAAGTTACAAGACAAATTGGATAAATATAGCAATGTAGCATGGAAACAGAAATACAACAGGAAAAAGTAAAACAGGAAGAGGTAATTCACTTGACAAGTCAAGACTTGTCAAAAGGCTGTCATCATTTTCCAGACAGCCAACTTTTCAGAATTTAAAAATAAACAAAGCAAAAGTGCTTATGAGGGAGAGAGAGAGAGAAATAGAGGACCTTTAGTGAGAAGTTTTGCAGATTGGCTAAGGCTTGGCATAAGTAAACAGAAGCAAAAAGAGATATATAATAATCTAGCATCTAACTGCATAAAAGAAAAAAAAGATACTTTGTGAAAAAAGCCACAAAGCCCTTCAAAACACAAGCAACCTGCATAAGCCTAAGCTACACAAGCTCAACACCACAACCAAACAACCAACCTGTTATCATAGCCCAAACCTGCCTGCACAAAACACAAGCAAGCTACAAACTACAAACTTGTTTGCCATACCTGCACAAAACTGCAAGCTACAAACTACAAACCTGCTTGCATAACAACAACAAACTGCAAGCCTGCATTTCAAACTACAAGCCTGTATCTCAAACTGCAAAAAACAAATTCCTCAAACCTGTATCAAAACTGCTCGAACCACAAGCTCAACAAAACCATAGTCAAAAACTACAAACTCAAGCCAGCTCAAATCTGCATAACAACAACAAACTGCAAACCTGCAGTTCCAACTGCAAATCAAACAACAAACTGCAAACCTGCAGTTCCAACTGCAAACTAAACTGTCAAACCAAACTAAAGAACCATAAGCTGGCCAAAACTCAAAAATTTGCAAGCCTGTCAAAGCTAGCCACTAAACATCAACAGTCAGAAGCTAACCAACAAGAGTTTCAGATCTTATTCAGCATCATCAACAAAATCAAACAAGCAAAGTTTCAGAATACATTTTCATCATTAACAAAAAAGCAACCACAAATCATCAAGCTCAGTTCAAACATCATAGTTTCAGAAAATACTCATCATTAACAAGGAAGAAGAGAGGTTCAGAAGTGACAAAAATGTAGTAGTTTCAGAAATCAAGCTCATCATTAACAGGGAAGAAGAGAGGTTCAGAGTTTCAGATATCGTGGTTCATCGTCTCCCTACAAGAGAAGACTGTCCACCGATCAAACAAAAGGTTCGCCGAATGAGGCCCGACATGTCTGAAAAGATCAAAGCTGAGGTGATGAAGCAATTCAATGTTGGCTTTCTGGCTGTTACTTCCTTTCCATAATGGGTTGCTAACATCGTGCCCGTGCCTAAGAAGGACGGGAAAGTCAGAATGTGTGTGGACTATAGGGACCTAAACAGGGCTAGCCCTAAAGATGATTTTCCACTACCACACATCGACATCTTGGTTGACAACACAAATTAACACAAGGTATTTTCCTTCATGGATGGATTCTCGGGATACAACCAGATCAAAATGGCCCCCGAAGACATGGAGAAGACTACTTTTGTCACGCAGTGGGGTACCTTCTGCTACAAAGTGATGCCATTCAGACTGAAGAATGTCGGGGCAACTTATCAGCGAGCCATGGTAGCTTTGTTTCATGATATGATACATCATGAGATCAAATTCTATGTAGACGAAATGATAGCCCGTTCACAGACAGAAGAAGAGCACCTTGACCATCTGCAAAAGCTGTTTGTTAGATTGAAGGAGTATAAGCTCAGACTGAACTCAAGCAAGTGCACTTTTGGAGTCAGGTCTGGTAAACTTTTAGGATTTATCGTCAGTAAAAAATGCATTGAAGTTGATCCTGCTAAAGTTAAAGCTATACAAGAAATGCCTGCCCCCCGCACTGAAAAGGAGGTTAGGGGTTTCTTGGGACGCTTAAACTATATTGCGAGGTTCATCTCTCACCTAACATCTACCTGTGAGCCAATCTTCAAGCTATTGAAGAAAGATCAGGTGGTTGAATGGAACAATGATTGTCAAGTTGCTTTTGATAAGATCAAGGAGTATTTGCTGGAACCTCCTATCTTGATGCCACCCATCGAAGGAAGGCCGTTAATCCTGTACCTGACTATTTTGGATAATTTAATGGGGTGCGTACTGGGCCAACATGACGAGTCTGGTCGAAAAGAGCATGCCATTTATTACCTTAGCAAAAAGTTTACTGACTGTGAGACTCGCTACTCACTGCTCGAGAAAACTTGTTGTGCTTTGGTATGGGCTGCTCTCCGGCTAAGGCAGTATATGTTGACACATACCACTTTGCTGATTTCTAAAATGGATCTGATCAAGTATATCTTCGAGAAGCCTGCTTTATCTGGAAGAATTGCTAGATGGCAGATGATCCTGACTGAATATGATATTCAGTACACAACCCAAAAAGCTATAAAGGGGAGTGTACTAGCTGACCATCTAGCTCATCAAGCTGTCGAAGATTACCAATCTATGAGATTCGACTTCCCTGACGAGGACATTATGACATTGGACAACCTTGAAGTTAACGGACCGTATGACGGACCTGAACAAGGATCCCGATGGACCCTGTACTTTTATAGTGCTTCAAATGCACTTGGCAACGGTATCGGTGCGATACTTATCTCTCTAGAAGGGTGTTATACACCCTTCACTGCTAGACTCTGTTTCAGTTGCACCAACAACATGGCCGAGTATGAAGCTTGTATCTTTGGTCTTAAGGCTGCAATTGACTTGGGAATCAAATCTTTGGTTGTATTTGGAGACTCAACTTTGGTCATCAGTCAAATCAAAGGAGAGTGGGACACTAAACATCCTAACCTCATCCCATAAAAAGAACATGTCCTGACATTGTTACCTCATTTTGAACAGATTACCTTCGAGCACTTCCCGCGAGAAGAAAATCAGTTAGCGGATGCTCTAGCTACAATGTCTTCCATGTTTAAACTTAACTGGAATAATGAGGCTCCCCAAATCACCATCGAGCGAATGGATGAACCTGCACATTGTCATGAGATTAATACCAAAGAAGTAGTGGAACAACCCTAGTTTCACGAAATCAAAAGGTATCTCGAGACTCTAGAATATCCTGAAGGAGCTTCAGTAAATGACAGAAAATTATTAAGGAGATTTGCTGCTAAGTTCTTCCTGAGCAATGGCATCCTATACAAACACAACCATGATTGTGTTTTGCTTCGTTGTGTGGACAAGGTTGAAGCTGAGCAGATCATGATTGAACTGTATAGTGGCACATTCGGCACCCATTTGAGCGGACATACGATGGCTAAGAAGATCCTAAGGGGAGGCTACTACTGGTCTACCATGGAAGATGACTGTCATCAATACGCCCGTACTTGTCACAAATGCCAAGTTTATGCTGACAAGGTGCATATTCCTCCAGTTCCTCTCAACATCCTAACAGCTCCTTGGCCATTCGCAATCTGGGGCATCGACATGATTGGAGAGATCAAGCCTACAAC
Source organism: Vicia faba (assembly GCA_948472305.1). Classification (NCBI taxonomy): domain Eukaryota; kingdom Viridiplantae; phylum Streptophyta; class Magnoliopsida; order Fabales; family Fabaceae; genus Vicia; species Vicia faba. Next base: position 899,513,239 of record OX451740.1, read on the forward strand.
ATCCAATGGGCATCGCTTCATCCTGGTGGCTATTGATTACTTTACCAAATGGGTCGAAGCAGCTTCCTTCGCCTCTGTTACAAAGAATGTGGTTGCCTGTTTTATCAAGCAGAACCTCATTTTCCGGTACGGTATTCCTGATCGAATCATTACGGACAACGGTACAAACCTGAACAACACTATGATCACCGCTCTGTGCGAACAGTTCAAAATTCAACATCACAGTTCATCTCCCTATCGGCCAAAGATGAACGGTGTTGTCGAAGCTACGAACAAAAATATCAAGAAGATCATTCAAAAGATGACAGTCACCTACAAGGATTGGCATGAGATGTTACCGTTTGCTCTAAACGGGTACCGTACCACGGCACGAACATCAACTGGGGCAACACCCTTCTCTTTGGTATACGGCATGGAAGTTGTGTTACCTATAGAAGTTCAGATTCCTTCCTTAAGAATCATGAAGGACGCTGGTTTGAATGAAGACGATTGGATTCAGACCCGGCTTGATCAACTTAACTTGATTAACGAGAAGAGACTTACTGCTGTTTGTCATGGGCATACGTATCAAAAACGAATGATCAAGTCTTTCAACAAGAAAGTCAAGAGACAAGTATATCAAGTCGGGGATCTTGTAATCAAGCGAATTATCTTTCCGCAAAGTGATCCCAGGGGCAAGTGGACTCCTACTTACGAAGGACCATTTGTGATCAAAAACATCTTTTCTGGCGGGGCAATGATCCTGACCACCATGGACGGTGATGACTTGCCACACCCTGTGAACGCAGACATAGTCAAAAGATACTATGCATAAACGACCCGAAAAGTTGAAAACTCGAAAGGGCGACTTGGGCAAAAATGGACATCCCGGTGAATTGAAAACCCGAAAGGGCAGTTCAGGAAAAAATTAGGGATAAACGGAAAAAACTCTGTACACCCGGCAAGTTGAAAACCCGAAAGGGCGACTTGGGCAAAAAAGGGTTTCCCGGTGGATCGAAAACCTGAAAGGGCGGTCCAGGCAAAAGTTAGGGAATCAAAGCGTATGACTATGTCTCGTCGGATCACTTTAAGGACAATCTCTTCGCGGACAAGCCCCAAAGCTTCTGATCAATCCGATCATCTGCGGACGAAGCAACGAATGGACAAGATACTCAGAGTTGTGAAGGCTATAGCAGAATGGGAACCCCATGGAATTGATACACATAGCCATCTTTCTTTGTATAAAATTTTTCTCAGCTTTTTGACAACATTCTCTTACTAGGGTGTTTGTCTCCTTTGTACAAATACTTACACAAAGTTAATACAAAGTTACTTCAAAGTACAGAAAACTGTATGCCTTTTCTTTCTTTTTTACACTTGTGCTTTATTTGAAAACGTCCAATGATTTATTAAATGAGCATATTTTGCATTTGAATGTAATCACCGCTTATAAATAAAACAAAATGATAAAGAATAATTACTGATAGGATGGAAGTGTAGGAAAGTGTCTTCAGGCTATTCCAGGAGAAATCCCCTGCAAATATATCATCCGGATCCTAAGCAGAACTAAAGCTTTGAAAGGCATATCCCCAGCAGAGTTAAAATTCAAGGATCCCCATCGGAGTTGAGTGTTCAAATTCTCAGCCAACAGCAAAGCAGAACTTTGAACTACAAACCATCAGTAAGAATGAAACTTTCTTCCCCAAGAAGAGTCAAACCTTCAACCTGTAAACACCGGTGAAGATCATCCAGCTTCCTCCCTCCTCCCGAAGAGTTGCTTTTAAACCAAATAATTCATCAGAAAGTTATTTTTAAACTTTTTCCCAGTGAAGTCGCCAGTCAAATCAGCACATCACTAGGACCCCCAACGGAGAGGAAACTTTGAGCTACCAAACCCCATCGGAAACCGTTCAGTTTTTCCATGATATCCTCAACAGAACGAAGTTTCTCATTCTTGCTTCCCCAATAGAGTGGCATACAACCTAAGCTACTGAACTTCTTCCAAACAAGAATAAGCTTTTCCTAGGGTCCCGAGCTTACTCTCCAGCAGTATGGCTATTCCCCATAGAATTTCAAATCCCCTGCAGGTCAAAGATTCTCATTCTTGATTCCTCGGCACAAATTCCCCTAGCAGAATGAAGATTCTCATTCTCATTTCTCCATAGAGTTTTCAGATATTCCCCAACAAAGTTCTCCTCAAACAACAAAATAGGAATCCCCAGTAGATTGGCATACAACCCAAACTCCTGACTTCCCCAGCAGTATAATTTCTCCCTGCAGAGGTAGTCAAAAAGCTTGAAGACACACATACTCTTCAACAGTGGTCCCGAGACTTCTCATTTTCAACGATCAAAGGATTTTCAATCCCCAGCAGCAGTCAAGGATTTATTTTCCCCGACAGCGGTCAAAGATTTTATTATCTCCAGCTATCCAGGATTTATTTTCCTCAGTAAGACGGCTAATTAGCTTACATGCACATTCATTGCATTCATATATCATAAACATCGACATAACACATATATTGCATCATACATTTTATGCAACATAAATTTTTGTTTCAGCTAATATTTTACCCTTTTCAGGATAAGATTAGCAAGCTTCGACTCCAGAATCTGAAAACAGTTTACGGGTGCTTCCAAACATGGATGTCAATCTATCGCTTGTTCAGACTAAAATTCTGAAAATAGTTTACGGGTGCTTCCAAACATGGATGTCAATTTATCGCTTGTTCAGACTCAACTTCTGAAAACAGTTTACGGGTGCTTCCAAACATGGATGTCAATCTATCGCTTGTTCAGACTCAACTCCTAAAAACAGTTTACGGGTGCTTCCAAACATGGATGTCAATCTATCGCTTGTTGAGACTCAACTTCTGAAAACAGTTTATGGGTGCTTCCAAACATGGATGTCAATCTATCGCTTGTTCAGACTCAACTTCTGAAAACAGTTTACGGATGCTTCCCAACATGGATGTCAATCTATCGCTTGTTCAGATTCAACTTCTAAAAACAGTTTACGGATTCTCCAAACATGGATGCTGATCTATTGCTTATTCAACCTCAACTTCTGAAAACAGTTTACGGATACTTCCCAACATGGACGTCAATCTATCGCTTGTCCAGATTCAACTTTTGAAAACAGTTTACGGATACCTCCAAACACGGAGGCTAATCTATTGCTTATTCAGACCCCCGGCTCAGAGATGCTCTAAACACGGATACCTTTCTGATACTTATTCTTTCACCTACGACATACAGTTCAACAAACATTCTCCGATGGCATCTTTAAGCCCATCTCCGACAAGATTATGTCATATCTCCAAATGGCATCTTTAAGCCCATTCCCTCAACTATGCTTTGACGAGTGCAAATTTATGGGCACTCTAGTGTCCAATCATCTTTTACCTTCGAGTCACGAACGGAAAAATTACCAATCTAACTCTTCAGGTTCAAGAAGATTGAACAGGGGAAACTGTTGTACCCCAAAATTTGCCCTCCCTTTTTCACAAGAAAATCAAAACCCCAGGGTTTTTCTCTGATTTTTGAGATTGGCTCAGGAATCGATCAAGCAGACCTTTCTTTGGCAACAAATCCGGAATTAGGGTTTTCGCTCGTATTTTTCAGAAGAAACTGAATCCTCAGAAATTCAGTTAACTGTTACATTGATTTCACGCTTTCTAAGCCTACTGAAAGATTGTTGTTCGTCCTCAAGTTTCATTTATCTGGGATAAGAGATGGGAGCTGAAACTGTCTAATCCAGATTAACTAGATGATGTGTGTCTATTAAAACTTCTGCTTGTTAATGGAATAAAATGTTTGCCAGTTAATGGAAATGCTTGTTTGTTTGGAATGCACAACGCGTATGTTGATTGGAATACTGATGCAAAGAGATTGCAGAGCTTTTATGGATTACTTGGATTATAAGTTATCTGTATTGGAAATGGTGGAATACAATTTCAGTCATTTTTAATCAGGAATCTTAAATAAAAAGTGAAGAGGCAAAGGGAAAGATTGAAAGATATTTGACAGTAGAAATTTTCTTTTGGACAAAGACTTTTATTTAATTCAAATGTTGTTACAAAATTTATTTGAATATTATAAGATTACAACTTATAGTATTTAAGATAATATTTGTTTACAATAAATGAAAAAAATAAATCTAAGCCTAATCTCCTAAGCTCTAATGCTCCCATGCTCAAGGAATTTTTGCTTCCTCTGCTTCCTCTATTGCCCAAGATGCATTCACCTGAAAAAGAAGAAGGAAAATAAAATTAGTACAAGAATTTTCAAATGAAAAATAAAAAGAAAATAAAATCATCATTAAAATTGGCCGTTTGGAATCAGAATGCTTATTTTCGTCATGCTTTATTTTTCTCTCTGCAAATCACAAGAAGATTGCTCTTCTTGGTTCACAAAGAGAAAAATAAATTACAAATTGAAAAAAAATGCAAGCATGATGAGTTACCAACTGTCTAACCAAGCAAACCAAACATGGCAGCCAAACCAAACTGAGTTACAAATTCAAAGGGGAAAACAGGCGCCAAAACTGCCAAGGTATCAGTCAAAAAAATATATAATGCAGCAGCAAGCAAAGTCCCATATCCAGCTACAGAACAAATTTCCCAAAACCAAGTTACAAGACAAGTTGGATAAATTTAGCAATGCAGCATGGAAACAGAAATACAGCAGGAAAAAGTAAAACAGCAAGAGGTAATTCACTTGACAAGTCAAGACTTGTCAAAAGGTTGTCATCATTTTCCAGACAACCAACTTTTCAGAATTTAAAAATAAACAAAGCAAACGTGCTTATGAGGGAGAGAGAGAGAGAGAGAGAGAGAGAGAAATAGAGGACCTTTAGTGAGAAGTTTTGCAGATTGGCTAAGGCTTGGCATAAGTAAACAGAAGCAAAAAGAGATATATAATAATCTAGCATCTAACTGCATAAAAGAAAAAAAAGATACTTTGTGAAAAAAGCCACAAAGCCCTTCAAAACACAAGCAACCTGCATAAGCCTAAGCTACACAAGCTCAACACCACAACCAAACAACCAACCTGTTATCATAGCCCAAACCTGCCTGCACAAAACACAAGCAAGCTACAAACTACAAACTTGTTTGCCATACCTGCACAAAACTGCAAGCTACAAACTACAAACCTGCTTGCATAACAACAACAAACTGCAAGCCTGCATTTCAAACTACAAGCCTGTATCTCAAACTGCAAAAAACAAATTCCTCAAACCTGTACCAAAACTGCTCAAACCACAAGCTCAACAAAACCATAGTCAAAAACTATAAACTCAAGCCAACTCAAATCTGCATAACAACAACAAACTGTAAACCTGCAGTTCCAACTGCAAACCTGCAGTTCCAACTGCAAATCAAACAACAAACTGCAAACCTGCAGTTCCAACTGCAAACCAAACTGTCAAACCAAACTAAAGAACCACAAGCTGGCCAAAACTCAAAAATTTGCAAGCCTGTCAAAGCTAGCCACTAAACATCAACGGTCAGAAGCTAACCAACAAGAGTTTCAGATCTTATTCAGCATCATCAACAAAATCAAACAAGCAAAGTTTCAGAATACATTTTCATCATTAACAAAAAAACAACCACAAATCATCAAGCTCAGTTCAAACAACATAGTTTCAGAAAATACTCATCATTAACAAGGAAGAAGAGAGGTTCAGAAGTGAAAAAAACAAAGTAGTTTCAGAAATCAAGCTCATCATTAACAGGGAAGAAGAGAGGTTCAGAGTTTCAGAAATTCCTTCATCATCAACGTCAAAACAAAGAGAGAGGAAGTGAAAATCGAAAAGCAAGTTTTTAGAATCAAATCATCATCAAACATCACCAACAAAAATTAAAAAAAAAACAAACAATCTCAGAGGTTCATCATAAATATACAGAAAAGGATACCAGAAGCCAGAAGCGTGTCCATCTCCTCTTCCTCCGCCTAGCCTCCAAGGAGCGCCACTGGTTGGTCTCACGTCCCTCTCTCTCCATCATTTTTCAAAAGCAAAATGCCAAGGTACAGTTTCTTTTCCTCAAACTTTTCTGCATCTCACGTATAAGCATCAAAGGATTAAAACATGCAGATAATAAACACGCAAGAATCAAATCAAACGAACAACAAAACTGTAAAAAACCTAAAGGACAAAATGAACCTTACCCTTTGCATCTAAGGCTTTGAAGCGTTAGGAAGATGAGGGAATGAGATGCAACGCTATGGTGGCTAGGGCATGAAGAGAGTTTCAAGGATCAGAAGCCTTCGTTTGAGAAAGACGAAGAGAACGGAGAAGAAGAGCAAGGAGGCGCCGCTGTAAATCCAAAACAACAAACCCTAATTCTGAAGACTCAAATGCCAACCCTAACAAAATTGTGAAAAACTGGATAATGGGCCTGACTCGCCCCAAACAAAATACAATAGCCCACAACATTTTGGCCAATGCACCCCCCTCCATTTGCATTCTGTTTCGATCCTTTTAATTTTGGGCCTAACAATACATATCCCTAGCCCATCATCCTTGTTTTACTTTAACTTCATTTCTTTTTGATCTAACAAATACTAACTTTTTATTTATTTGTTTCCTTATAGAATAATTTTTTTTAATTTATTTTGTTAATAATAACACTAGTAGTATTTATTTTCTTAAACTAATTTGTCTTTTTATTATTTTATTTTTTTTAATAATTGTTACACCTATAAAAAAAATACAAGTGACGGAAATATTAATTTAAGTAATTTTTCTTTCTTTTAAAACTTTTTCTTTTCATAATTCATAAAATACAAATAATAATAATACTTAATCTTTTTAGAATAGATTTTTATTTACAAATACATGCATCTCATAATATTTTTGATTTTTTTTATCTTATAAATTGTTATAATTTTATGTTGAATTGCGACGAATCGATTTGGTTGTAACCCATAATATTTGGGACATTATTATTCTTGTGAGACTCATCCCCATTTGTAAATAATTGTACCCCCATCCCCGGATACTTTTGTAATAGCTTAGAATTTAATTCTCGCACTTTACGCTTTTAAAATATGCCATGATTAGAGATTAGGGTTTGTATGCGAAAATCTAAAATCAATCGCTAGATGACCTAATACAAGAATCAAAATGCATGAAAATGACAAACACAATGCACACTTGCACCTCTAGGGTAACCTCGCTTGTTGCCTCAGAAATGCAATCATGTCCCTCGAATATGAGACACTCTAGCAAATGCCCCTTCGATAAACAAAGATCGTAGTCCCTCGATGACCCTCGATGTTGCCTTCAATAAAACGATCTCGTCCCTTAAAAAATTGCTAGAGCGTCTCACAAGTTACTTTTAATGATTGTATACGATGACCCGCGCCTGTCCCGTTTAACATCCGAACACAAGGTTATTCACCAAATACAATGGTGAAATAACACTGTCAAAAGGGTTAAAAACATAAGAAAGATCTTTTGAGTAAAATAGGGTAGACAACTCTTAGTTACCTGATAAAAAGCTTGCAAAACATCCTTGCCATTTTCAAACGCACTCCACAACACAATTTCAAAAACAAACTTTCAAAACATTGAAATATCTTTTCAAAAAGACACACACCTTTATATATATTCAAACAAGAATCATTACAAAGGTTGCCTAGACAAGGCCTCTTTTTCAAAGCATTTTCAAAAACCACACACACAAAGCACCATTTCAAACAATTGAAAAGAAAAGGCAAGTGATCTAAAACAAGTAACTAAGAGCCCATGGAAAACCATGGATGAAAAGGATGCTAGCACCTTCCCTTTTCGTAATCTACCCCCGGAACCCAAGAAAACATATCAAAGGTCTTTCCTGTGCTTTTTGACTTTTCCTTAGGATAAAATAAAAAGTAGGTGGTGACTCTTGCTAAACCTAACAATTGCAAACACAAACGCAAAACCTCAAGTCAGTTCTCCCACCGTATCACAACGACAAACAGAGAAAAACTTTCCTTTCACAGAATATTTTAGCTTCTGGTGTAGGGTTGAGGTAATAGCACATGCCCCATTGATCCATGGGCGTCCCAGTAAACAAGAATAAGCCAGTCGAATATCCATCATATAAAAGGTATATTCGAAGACCTACGAACCTACCTTGATCGGGAGATCTACTTCTCCGTGTACCATCCTCTTTGACCCATCAAAGGCTCTCACCACGATATCATTGGGTTTCAGTATAACCCCTTTGCAACCAAGTCTATCGAGAGCACCCTCCGGTAGAACATTGAGCAAGGAACTAGTATCAACTAACACATGAGCTAAAGTAGTGCTCCTGCATTAAATAGAGACATACATTGCCTTGTTATGGTTCCTTCCTTCAGGGGTCAAGTCGGCATCAGAAAAGCCTAGCATGTTATCAGTAGTTAGGCTAGCAACATAACTTCCAAATTGATCGACATAAATTTTTTGTGGCACGTGAGCAGATTTTAAGAACTTTACTAAAGCCTGTGCATGGGCTTCAGAACACAGTAATAGGGATAACATGGAGATTTTAGAGGGGGTCTTCCCCAGCTGTTCAACAATTTTGTAATCACTTTTCCTGATAATTTTCAATACCTCCTTCAACTCTTTCCTAGAGGTATCTTTAATTAAAGCTTCCTTAGGTGCCTCCGTCTGGGCAAGCTCCTTCATTTTCTCCTTGGCCCGAGCCTCAGTAGTTGACTCGGTCGCAGTAACTCGAACTGGTGTAGTAGTAGTCTCTGGAGAGATTTTCAGAGAGAAATACCTTATTCTCCTAGTAACCTTACTAGTCCCATTAATATTGTCAATGTTGGAATCAGTAGCTTCAATACCTTCATATTCAGCAGTCGATAGTTCTTGCTTGATGTCTTGGTAGTAGACGTCGGCTCCATAGTTCCAATGGATAGCTTTATCCAAAGAATTTGGAATTGTTCTAGGTGAAGTGATTATTAGGGGAGCAACTTTAGGTTTGGAAGTGATCCTTACAGGACCCTTGGAAGTGATCCTGATAGAAGTTCTGGATATTACAGATACCTCTTCGAGCTCCAAGTCTCGCAACAAATTCTCAACAGACGAAATCTTCTAAACCAAAATTAGGTGATTTTATATTAGACATTGAATACCTTCTTCCATCAACTTGCAGCTATTGGATGGGTTGTGCAGCAGTAACATCTTTCAATACAACCTGGAAGTAAACTAGCCTACAACAGATGCTTCTTGATAATTGGAAGGGGAGTAACCAATTCACTTACATCTGAGACATACAAAACATTATCAATAGCACTAATTCCTTTTTCGTGCTTCAGCATAGGTGCAGTAATTATGTTGGGAGTCTCGGGTGGATCAAACTCAATCTCTTTGTTGTCAATCATATCCTGAATTTTTTTCTTTAAAGTTCAGCAACTATTGGTGTCGTGCCCGGGGCTATTGAAATGGTAGGCACACTTCACATTTGAGTTATAGCAAGGAGAGGGGGTGTTGGGATTCTGGGGAGGATCCCTCAGTGTAATCAGCTCTGCTTTCAGTAAGTGTTGTAATGCCTGAGACAACGACATGTTGATCTTTGTAAATTGTCTTCTAGGTGTATCTGACCTACGATGATTATTTTACTGTTTTTATTGCACAGGCACATGATTAGAAATTAACATAGTGTCTACAGACTGGTTACGATCATTTCTAGTACTACCCTTCTGGTTATACACATCATTTGTTTCCTTCTTACCGCTGAATGTCTTCTTTATAGTACTCGAAGATGCAACCAATTGAATCTTCCCTCTTCAAATACCACTTTCAACTCATTCCCCTGTTAGTATTAATTCAGTAAAACCAAATGAAGAACTTGTGATCAAATGATTAAAGAAAGGCCTTATAAAAGTGCCCATGAACATATCAACCAGCTCCATGTCAGACAGGGGAGGTTGAACTCTTCAAGCCAAATCTCTCTATTTATGGGCACATTCTTTAAACCCTTCATTCGGTCACATAGTCATACTTTATAGTTGTACGTGAGTTGGTGCAAGGTTAGCATTGTATTGATATTTCTTGTAAAAAGAAGAAACCAGGTCTTCCCAAGTGCGGATGTTGGTTCCTTCCAACTGATAGAACCACTCCAGTTGTGTCCCAAATAAGCTATCTTGAAAGAAGTGAACCCATAACTTTTTGTTAGCAATATGGGATTAGATCTTTCGAACATAGGACCGCAGATGAAGCTTGGGACAAGAAACACCATCATATTTGGTAAAGATGGGGACCTTGAACTTGTGAGGGATGACAACCCTCGAGATAAGCCCCATCTCTTCAAAATCCAGCCCATGCACTCTATGGATTTCCATATCATTAAGGAGATCTTCCAACTGTTTGTATCTGTCATCAGCAGGAGGATATTGTTCATCAGAGTAATCTTCTTCATCTGATATTCTACCAGAACCAAGGTTGCTTCCCCCCTCAGCTTTCACACTCTTATCTTCCCGACCTTGGTTATCATCTTCATCAGAGGAAATAACACAGTCTTGAGCTTGTTTAGGAGGACCTTTAAACCTTCTTCCCATGTTGAGTATATCGGCTGATTTCCTAGTCTTTTTCTTCTTGGCGATGAGCACCATCAGTTATTGTTTCCCCTTGGCTAAGTTCAGGAGCGTCTCTTGGAATTGGGCGTTTTGAGCTTGAAGGTCTTTTACGATTTATTATAGAGCCATCTTTTACGGAAATAAACAGTAAGAAGATGAGAAAATTTGTCTCGGAAACCTGCTATGATATGATGTGCATGACATGCGGATGCAATGTTTTCAAGGATCTCGCGGGATAAATAGAAATTAGTGTTAGAAGTTGAGTCTGACTGCAGCTTTGATGAAAGAACTTTGCATCGTTGAAATTCCTTCTATGAGAATCAAGATCACCATATCGAGTGGGTGCTAGCCTTTGACTCAAGGTAACGTACTTCGATTTTTGACGGTATTGGGTTAGAGGAAAATAAATCCCCTTGCCCCTTGCTAGATGTCTGGTTCATGATACTTTGATGACATTTGGTTAGAGGAATATAAATCCTCTTGCCCCTTTCTAGATGTGTGTTCCATGATAAACATGCACCACAGGCCCTTGAGATCCTTGAAATGGTTAGTGAAAATGATATGGTATGATGTCATGATGCTATGATGTCATGTTTGAACAAATAACAAATACAAACAAAGCACACAAGAGCCTTAGGTTTAAGGCTTGCATGAGATTTATAGGTAAGTACCCTCTTGAAGTTTAGTTGGCTCAACTTATCCTAAGAATAGTAACTGGGTTCTAGGAGTCTCATATCACCAATCTTTCTCACATGCATTATTTCAGCAGTGCAACTGACTTGCCACAGAAATATCTCGAGAGTTGAATCTCAATGATTGTAGCATCGAGTATCAACCAACTTTGGACTGCACTATATCCGGCCATCTCACTACCTTCTAATGGATAAGTTGGGTCAATTAAGGTTCTAAAGGTAATGTTAGTGCTTATGACAACATGCGGCAGCCTAGTATTCTCCCCGACTGACTCGAGGGACACTAGTACAAGCCAAAGTGTCGCACTAACATAGCCATCACTTCAACCATACCGGTCTACATCGTACAGTTTCCATGATCTATAGCTACTTACCTAAGGGTACCTCAGATTCAGGTATAGGATCTTTGCAAAAAATAAACCTGAGCAACCCATTAAAGATAAAGCAAGCAAATCAAACAAAGAAGATAAAATGATCTAATTCTAAGGTAAACCCTCTTTTAAATTTTCCCTAGTAGAGTCTCCAGTTATGTAATACGGTGGGAGAACTGACTTGGTTTTTCATTTTATCACGAATGGGCGGATAATAAGAGTCGCCATCGACTTTTCTTTTATCCAATAAGGAAAGGGTGAAAAGAACAGGGAAGACCTTGAAGATTTTGAGATCGGGGGGTAGGTTTTGAAAAGGGAAGGTGTTAGCACCCTTTTCACCTGTAGTTATCTACGGGCTCTTAATCGCTTAGCTCACTTTGTTTTGAAAATTGCTTTGTGAATATGTGCTTGAAAAATATTTTGAAAATGCCAATTATACGGTAAGACTTTGTAATGATTCTCGTTATTGTTCTTGAGAATGCGTACAAAGGTTTTTTGAAATTTTTTTTTTAAAGAGTGCTTGTGAAAAACTGTTTTTGTTTTGAAATGTTTATGAGCAAGCGATTAACAGCAATCTGCCTACTCAAGGTCCTTCTTGTAATTTCCTCCTCCTTTAGATAGTGATATCCTAACATTAGTTAGTAGGAAGCCATATCGTTGGATGTGAAGGGATAGGCGCAGGTCGTCGTACAATCATCGAAGGCAACTGGTAGGGACGCTTTAGCAATTATTATTAAGGGACTAGATCGTTTGCCGAAGGTAACATCGAAAGGGTCATCGGAGGACTACGATCTTTATTTTTGAGGGACTGTGCTAAAGCGTCCCCATGTTCGAGGGATATGACTGTTTGTTCTGAGGCGACAAGGGAGGTTGCCCTAGAGGTGCGAGTGTGCAAGTTATTTGTGATTCAATAATTTTAATCTTTGATTAGGGTTATCTATCGTTTACTTTTAGTCTTTCCATACAAGCCTAGTTACTAACAGTAATATAGTAAAAATAATAAACGGTAAATACACGGAAAGTAAAAAGACGGAAAGTAAACCTAAGACTATTACAATACTTCGGGAGAGGTACATAAATAATAACAATACGGGAAAGTAAACTTAATTACTATTACAAACTATGAGCAGTTACAATAATTGAAAAAAGTGCGAGAAAAAAATCTATGCTAATTGTAAGACTAAGAACACGGAAAAGGAAATTGTTTTTTGGAAATTTTTCGATAAAAAGGGTTTTGATAATAATTAACCCTAAAACCTTATTTATTTTAATTAATTAGAAAAATAATTGATTAATTAAATTAAATCCTAAAAAATCTAATTTAATTGATTAAATAAAAAACCTAAAAACTAATTAGGGTTTATGAAGAAAAAGTTTTGTTAAAGGTTTTAGTTTGATGAATTTAGGGTTTCTAAATGAAAAAATAAGGAAAATAGGAAGAAAACAAATTTTTTAAAATTATACTGCCAGGGGTGGGTGTTGAACCCACACCATTTTCTCTTTTCACCAAGACCTTCACCACTAGGCCAGGCGCGCACTTGTGACATGGAAGAAGAACCAGCGCGTCTTGTATGTTATCCTGCAAAACATGGAAAAATCATGAAAAACATCGAAATGCCAAAAGCAAGGGTCGAACCTGTGCCCTTGCATAGTAAAGCCTTATCGCACGCGTTTTAACCATTGGGGTGGTGATACATCCATTGTCTTAAGTAAAACAAAACATATATAATATTAAAACGTTGCATGAACCAGAGAGGCGTCGGAGCCCTAGCTCTGGTCGTCTTCTCTTGTAGCTCATTTTCGTGTTCCTGTAAAATAAAAAATATCAGCAATCCAGGGGGACCCTACACCCCTAAATCAGGCCATACGAATCCAATGGAATGGTTATCTTGGGCTAAAACTCATTGGTTTTAGAGTTATGACAAAAATATTATGAATTGGTGTGGTTATGGTGATTCACGATTTGATCATCATGAACATGTTAGAAAAGTCAGCATGCAATGGAACATGAAGGAAATCAAGATATGAATTTTTCAAAAAACATGAAATGGCCATGTATGTGTGCAGGTTCTGGAGGGTTTGGATCACTGTGTTGGATCCATTATTACTTTGTACCTCTTCAGGAATCGATTGGGAATGCAAGAATTCTTGGAAGATGGATGCAAGCTAGGGTTTGAAGGTTGTCCTAGTTTGATAATTTTTTATTTTTTGGAAGTGGTTTTTAGCACAAGGTTTTCATGGCTAGCTTGCTTTATTTGAGGAGAATATATAGCATGGAATTAGGTCAACAAATTATGGGCTTGGACTCTTGTAATAAGCTTTGTCTTATTTTATTTTATTTTGACATTTAAATGAATAAAAATAAATAATAATAAATAATAAATCAAATGGAGGTGTATGAACAAGTATTAAGGTGCATATGGAGTGTAAAACACGTTTGGACTCTGAAACAATAGCCCATTAGCCCAAAATTCCAAGCTTGCTCAATTTAAACTTCATGCATTTGCTCAAAAATTCCCAACTTGCACCAATCATAAATCTCTCAATTTTCATCGTTCGAAGGTGATCTTTGACTTTTTGGAAAGATAAGAGATGTCTTCTACAATCTCTATTTTGATCATTTTTGCATTTGAAGTCTTTATCTTGATGTAAGTTGCCTTGACAAAAAGCGTCTTTTTGTTGACTTTTGAAATGACCTATAATGTATTGGCCCATATCTCTCGAATGATGCATTTTTTGGACTTGAGCTTAGAGAGACAGAGATGTAGAAAATTGAATTTCCTTAAAAATGAGCTTTGGATAAGGAAAATATGATTAAGCATGTGAAAGTTGTGCTTGGTCAAAGTTCAGTTGACTTCTCTTAAAGAAAACCCTAATTTGACAATTTTTTACTTTTGATGAATTAAGAGTTTTCTTGATGAGTCATGATCAACCTTTGATCAAATGATGAATATGAATTCAAAATCTTGATGTTGACCAAAATCTTGAAGTTTGATTGTATGTTGACCACAATTGACTTTTTGTCCAATACAATTGATTTTCAATCATCTGAGTCATTGACTAAGCAGACTTGTGATGTAAGGCTTGAAACTTGGCATGAGAATTCTTGGAGACATATGAGAACCCACGGAATCCAATTGAGACCTTAAAAACCCAATCTTCCCTGTGAAAAGTTAAACCCTAGTTGTAGATCCATTGCTTAGGAAGGTAATTTGTCTGATCAATTCTTGAGGAACCTTGAGCAAATGAAAACCCTTGGAGAATATCTTGAAGAAAATGGGATGGAAAATTTTTGGGCATAATACATAATATTATCTATAGAATAAACTCGATCCACCTTTGGCAAAAGCCGGCGATAGACCCCACACATCAGAATGAACTAGATCAAGATGTGCATTTGAAACAGAAATACTTTTATTCTTCTATCATGATACAAATGAGAGTGAGACTTGGGTCTTATTTCATCTTCCAACAACTCATAAACTATTGAATCAACACTGAAAAGAGGACTATAATGCAAAATAGTCCCATAAATTCCTTCAAAATCATCTCGACGAGCCATTGAAAATTGAACCAAATGTTGCTCTTCTCTACAATCAATGTATAGTTTGAAAGCTTGCAATTCATTTGATACTGTGAGTGCAAATTGAATTTGTACAAGAATTGAAATAATGTACAGAAATAAATAAATGTACAAAAATGTGAAATGTAAAATAAATGAATATTTTATTTGGTTTTCATGAGAAAAAGGAAAATTGTTTTAACCTAATTAATTAAAGAAAATAATTAATTAAACTTAAATTTATTAAGAAAAGATTTAAATAAAACCCTAGTTCTATTAATTGATTAAAAGAAAATAAGTTTAAGAAAGATATTTTTTAGTATTTTTATGTCTTGAAAATATTTATAGTATTATAAAGTATTTTCAGCCTTTAATATTAAAATAATACATTTTAAATAATGTGAAATAAAAAATAGTATTAATTAAATTTATAAGATAAATTAGTGAAAATAAATAAAGAAAAGTTAATAAAAATATTTTTTGTAAAAAAAAGTAAAATAAACTATGTTAAAATAAAAATTTAATTTTTTTAATTTTTTTATGATTTTTAATATTTAGAAAATATATTAAGAAAATAAAAATGAAATAAAGAAAATAAATAAATAAACTTGGGTCAGGGGGCGCAAACAGCCTGCAGGGGGGTAGTTAGCAAAAATATTTATAAAAAAAACAGTACAAAGCCCAATAAGGCCCAGGTGCTCAAAAAAAAGTCAGAAATGCAAAATATGTGAAAAAAATGCAAAAAGGGTATCACTGGGGCTCGAACCCAGGTCCCATAGGTTACAGGAGCGCGCTTCTACCACTGGGGTGGCTATACATCCGTTAACATAGGAAAATCAATAAATATCTAAGGCAAAATGCGCCCTGATGACTTCATCTTCAACCTCCAGCCAGACCAACTGTAACTTGCTCATTTCTCATCAAAAATGAAAACTGTAAACATGATACTTTTAGCAAATTTTCTCACGGTTTTAGAAATGTAAAGCATTAAAACTATAGATCAAAGATAAGCATGAATTTTAATGGCCCTAATCTGAACCCTAAAAATCTAAGAAATTTCAGTTTCAAAATTCTCTAAGCTCAAGCAAAATTAATGGAAACTATGGACATGGTTAGCTTCAGGGCAATGATATCTACATGTTTTTTCATAAATAAACTATTGATGATGCATGTATGAAGAGTTACAAGTTGAGAAAACTTACCTCAAAACTGGAAATCGTGTTTTGAGTTTGAGCTTGTTTCAAGTGATAGTGATCATCAAGTTAGCTTCCTTGAGGTCCTGGGAAGCTAATGCATTGATTAGCTTGAACAATGGATGGCTAAAATGGTCTGGAGAAGTCAATATGCAGAGCTGAGTTTTTGAAAATAGAGGATGGTTTTAATGGTGTTACAGTTCTAAAGTAGGGTGTGGGATTGATTCTATGTGATGTTTAGAAACTTTAGAAACCAAAAGACCAAGAAACGCACGAGTAGATTATGAGTTCCAAGTTTTTGGTGAGTTTGTGTAAAAATGGAAGTGTGAAATGTGTTTCTGAGTTTTAGGTTCTTTCAAGGCTTGAACATTCGTGTGTTTGTGTCAAATGGTGTGTGTATGTATAAGCAAAAGTGTTTGAGTGCATTGGCAAGTCAGAAGTACAAGTTCTTAGCTTTTGGCTAGGTTACTTGATTTTGAAGAAAAGAGGGAAACAAGTTTCAAGGAAGATGTACAAGCATGGGATGGGTGATTTTAAGTGTTTGGAACATTTCTAATGAGTTATAGGACTGTTTTGATCAGAAGAGAATAAGTGCAAGGCTCAAGAACAAGTTTTGTACAAAAAGTCACTATATCAAAATGGCAATGTAACCTTTCTTCCATAAATGGATAAAAAGAATGTCCATGCAGTAAATGCTTGAAGTAAGGCCTCTAACAGTTGTGTAAACCATTAATTATGGTGTGCCTAACAAGTTTGAGGCCTGAAAAGTAGTGTTTATGCAGTATGGTTTGAATTTGAATTTTGTTCATCACTAAAATGACTTGTGATTAAAGTAATAAAACCCTAACTTCATCTCTTCGATTCTCCATACTCAAGAATGATCTAAAAGAGTTCTATGACATTTTGGAAAGCTTGCAATGTGCTCTAAAACCCATCATTGAATTGATTTTGAAGATTCCCCTTGGAACTATATGAAAAAGTTCCATGAAGTTGGGTCAAAATCCTAACCAAATTAGGGCAAAATTTCACTAAGTGTTTTGTTTCATGGCCCTATATTCTTAAAATTATAACTTGTGATCCAAGAACTTTTGGAAGGAGTTGTGTAAATAAAAGTTGTAGATTTCATGGAGATCTACAACTTTCATTTTGGAAGTTTCTCTTGAATCATCTTGCATCATGGTGAAAAAATTGTTTAAAGTTGTGAAAAAATATGAAATTTCCAACACTTAGAAAAATTTCTAAGTTTAGAAATTTTGACTTTTAAAAATGAAATCTTGACTTTTTGATTTCTTGATAAATAAGTTTCATATTTTGACATGTTTTGATGAATTGTGATCTTTGGCACTTGAATTTGACCAAAAAGTCAAAGTTTAACTTTTCAGTATACAGTTGACTTTTGATCAGTTGACTGAAAAATTCATTTGTCAATTCAATGGACTTGCAATGTTTTGAACCATGCCACTAGGTCAAAATTATGAAATTGTACTCTTGAGATCATTCCCTAAACCAATTGACCATTTGCTAGGTCAAAAATCAGAAATTGCCCATTCCCAGTCAAAACCCTAATTTTGACCATTTTGCCCTTTTGGAGATTTGATCAAATTTCTTAAGGAGTTATGGTCCAAACTTGATCAAATGATACATATGAGTCTAAAATATTGATGTGGATAAAAAATTATGAAGTTTGACTATGAATTGGCCATAGTTGACTTTTTCCCCAATATGGTTGATTTTTAGGTCAACTGCTCAATTGACTGAGCAAAAGCGTGATCCAAGGCTTGAAACATGACATGAGTAATCTTGGGGATCCATAATGATCCATGAAAGTCATATGGGGCACTAGAAGTTCAAAACTCCTTGTGCAAACTCAAACCCTAATTTTGGTCATCAGTGCATAAGGAGGTGTCTTGAGCTGATCAAACCCTAGTGCAGTCTTGAGCCCAAGGAGATCTTGTGAGCAAATTCTTGATAAGTGAGAGGGCAAATTTTGGGGTACAACAGCTGCCCCTGCTCAATCTTCTTAAGCCTAAAGAGTTAGATTGGCGAGTTTTGCCATTCGTGACTCAAAGGTAGAAGATGATTGGACACTAGAGTGCCTAGAAATTTGCACTTAGTGTTGTGATGGTAGAGGAAATGGGCTTAAAGATGCCATTTGGAGATATGATAGAAATTTGTTGGAGATGGGATTGTAGATGCCATTCAAAAGTGATTGTTGAATCTAAAAGAGAATCTGAATGTGTATCAGAATGGCGTCCGTGTCTGGAGCATATCTGAACTGTATCTGAAAGTTGAGATTTTGAATGAGCAAAAGAATGGTATCTATGTCTGGAGCATATTTGTACTGTATCTGAGAAAGAATCTGAATGAGTATCAGAATGACATCTGTGTCTGGAGCGTATCTGTACTGTATCTGAAAGTTGAAAACTGAATGAGTTTCAAAATGGCCTCCGTGTCTGGAGCGTATCTAAACTGTATCTGAAAGCTGAAAATTGAATGAGTATCAGAATGACATCTGGGTCTACAGCATATCTGAACTGTATCTGAAAACTTTGAACATTGTTAATGGTAGCTATTAACCTTATTCTGAAAAGGGTAAAATGTTAGCTAAAATGCAAAGTCATGTTGTATGAAATGCATGGTATGATGCACTCGTGCTATCAATGTTTATGATATATGGATGCGATGTATGCGTATGTGAGCTAATATGTTGCACGACTGTTGGATTGGGGAAAATAAATCCCTGACTCCTGCTGAGGATGTGGAGTGTAAGTCTTCATGTTGTGAAGTCTAAGTGTTGATGAATTTCTTCTTGGAGAAATAAACTTTGTTGTAAGGGAAATGCTGTGTACTGCTTATAAGACCTTGTTGGGAAATCCTGAGAATTTGAACGAGTTCTACTGGGGATTGATAATTGGAAGCTTTGTTCTGCTGGGGATTAAACTGCTTACTGTGGGGGATTTCATGGACATAGCTTAGAGAGATCTCCCTACCTCTTAAAGCCACCAGTGACTGTCTTTCTATTTTGTTTATTTGTAAACAGTAATTATGTCCAAATGCATATGTTCAAAAATAAATCATTGGACGTTTTTGTAAACAAAACAAGAGTAAAGAAAAACAGATAGTTTTGCACTTTCAAAGAGATATCTTTGTATTGACTTTGAGTAAGTATTTTTGTACAATGAGACAAACATTCTAGTAAGGGAATGTCGTTGTAAAAATGAAAATTTTGATACAAATAAAAGATAACTATGTGAAATAATCCCATGGGGTTCCCATTCTGCTATAGCCTTCATATCTCTGAGCATCTTGTCTACTTGTTGCCTCGTTCGAAGATGATTGAATTGATCAGAACCTCTGAGTTTGTCAACGGAAACCAAAGGTTGTCTGTAAGGTGTTCTAACGGGACATAGTCATACGCTTTAATTCCCTAACTTTTTCCTGGACCGCCCTTTCGGGTTTTCAGTCCATCGGGAAACCCTTTTTTGCCCAAGTCGCCCTTTCGAGTTTTCAACTTGTCGGGTGTACAATTTTTTTGTTTTATCCCTAATTTTTGCCCGAACCTTTTTTGGTTTACCGGGACGCCCTTGTTTTTCCTAGGTGTGTCAACCTATCGGGTCTCTTATGTGTAGTATCTTTTGACTATGTCTGCGTTTGCAGAGTGCAGAAGGTCGTCACCATCCATGGTGGTTAAGATCATTGCTCAACCATAGAATATGTTTTTGATTACAAATTGTCCTTCGTATGTAGGAGTCCATTTTCCCCTGGGATCACCTTGCGGCAGTATGATGCGCTTGATCACCAGATCCCCAACTTGATATACTTGTCGTCTGACCTTTTTATTGAAAGCCTTGATCATCCATTTTTGATACATTTGACCATGACAGACATCAGTAAGTCTTTTCTCATTAATCAAGTTTAGTTGATCAAGTCGAGTCTGGATTCAATCTTCTTCATTCAACCCTGCGTCCTTCATAATTCTTAGAGAGGGGATCTGAACCTCAATATGCAAGACAACCTCCATGCAGTATACCAGTGAGTAGGGTGTTTCCCCGGTTGACGTGCGAGTTGTGGTACGATATCCGTGGAGAGCGAATGGTAGCATCTCATGCCAGTCTTTGTACGTGACTATCATTTTCTGTATGATCTTTTTAATGTTCTTATTTGCGGCTTCAACAACACCATTCATCTTTGGCCTTTAACGGGTAGAATTGTGATGCTGCATCTTGAATTGCTCGCACAGGGAGGTGATCATAGTATTATTCAGATTCATACCATTGTCTGTAATGATCCTCTCCAAGATACCGTAACGACAAATGAGATTCTTCTTGATGAACTGGGCGGCAACATTCTTGGTAACAGAAGCGAAAGAAGTTGCCTCCACCCACTTTGTAAAATAGTCAATGGCCACTAAGATGAAGCGGTGTCCATTGGAGGCTGTTGGCTTGATTTCCCCAATCATATCAATGTCCCACATAGCAAAGGGCCAAGGAGCCGTTAAGACATTTAGAGGAACCGGGGGTACGTGCACCTTGTCGGCATAAATCTGACACTTGTGGCAAGTTCGAGAGTGTTGATAGCAATCTGCTTCCATGGTAGACCAATAATAGCCTTCCCGTAGGATTTTCTTTTCCATCGTATGCCCACTAGAATGGGTGCCAAAAGTGCCTTCATGTAATTCAGCCATGGTCCTTTCAGCTTCAACCTTGTCTACGCACCGAAGTAACACAGAGTCATGGTTGCGTTTGTAAAGAATGTCATTACTAAGGAAGAATTTGGCAGAGAACCTCCTTAATAACTTCTTATCGTTTACTAAAGCTCCTTCTGGATATTCCTGAGTTTTGAGATACCTCTTGACTTCGTGAAACTAAGTATGGTCCACTACTTCTTCAGTATTAATCTTGTGACAATGTGCTGGTTCTTCCCTTTGTTCAATGGTGATCTAGGGAGCCTCGTTATCCCATTTAAGTTTAAACATAGATGACATTGTGGCTAGTGCGTCTGCTAGCTGATTTTCTTCTCACGGGAAATGCTCGAAGGTGATCTTCTCAAAATATGGGAGCAATGTCAAAACATGTTCTTTGTAAGGGATAAGGTTAGGGTTTTAGTGTCCCATTCCCCTTTGATCTGGCTGATAACCAAAGCTAAATCTCTGAATACATTCAAAGATTTGATCCCCAAGTCTATGACATCTTTGAGACCAAAAATGCATGCTTCGTATTCCGCCATGTTATTTGTACAATTGAAGCAAAGTCTTACAGTAAATGGAGTATGACACCCTTCAAGAGATATGAGTACAACACCAATACCATTGCCGAGTGCGTCAGATGCCCCATCAAAAACCAGGGTCCATCGGGATCCTTGTTCAGTTTCGTCATATGGCCTGAATTCTTCACAGTTGTTTACCATCATGATGTCCTCATCAGGAAATTCGAACTTCATGGATTGGTAGTCTTCTACAACTTGGTGAGCAAGGTTATTAGCTAGTATACTTCCCTTTATTGCTTTCTGGGTAGTATACTGTATGTCATATTCTGTCAGGATCATCTTCTATCTCGCTATTCTCCCAGAGAGTGCAGGCTTCTCGAAGATGTACTTTATTGGATCCATTTTAGATATCAAAAAGGTAGTATGAGTCGGCATATACTGTCTTAGCCGGCGAGCAGCCCATTCCAGAGTGCAGCAAGTTTTCTCGAGCAGTAAATATCTTGTTTCATAGTCGGTAAACTTTTTTCTCAGGTAATAAATAGCATGCTCTTTTCGGCCAGACTCGTCATGCTGCCCCAGCACACACCCCATAGAATTTTCCAAAACAGTCAGATACATGATCAATGGTCTTCCCTCGACTGGTGGCATTAAACAGGAGGCTCTTGTAAATACTCTTTGATCTTTTCAAAAGCAGTTTGGCCTTCATCATTCCATTTGACCACTTGATCTTTCTTCATTAGTTTGAAGATTGGTTCACAAGTAACTGTTAGATGAGAAATGAATCTGGCAATGTAGTTTAAGCATCCCAAGAATCCTATGACTTCCTTTTCAGTACGAGGAGAAGGCATCTCTTGTATCGCTTTCACCTTGGCAGGATCTACCTCAATACCTTTATTGCTGACGACAAAGCCTAGGAGTTTACCAGACCTCACTCCAAATGTACACTTATTGGGATTCAACCTCAGCTTGTATTTCTTTAGCCTCTCAAACAGTTTCTGTAAATGATCATGATGCTCTTCTTATGTTTGAGATCTAGCTATCATGTTATCCATATAGACCTCTATTTTGTGATGTATCATGTTGTGAAATAGAGCGACCATAGCGCACTAATAGGTTTCCCCAACATTCTTTAGTCCGAACGGCATAACCTTGTAGCAGAATATGCCCCATTGTGTGACAAAGGTTGTCTTCTCCATGTCCTCAGGTGCCATTTTGATTTGGTTGTAGCCTGAGAAACTATCCATGAAGGAAAACACTTTGTGATGTGCCATATTGTCAACTATAATATCAATGTGGGGTAGTAGGAAATTGTCCTTAGGGCTTTCCTTATTCAAATCTCTGTAGTCCACGCACATTCGTACCTTTCCGTCCTTTTTGGGCACGGGAACAACATTGGCAACCCATTGCGGGTAAGAGGTGACGGCCAAGAATCCAGCGCTGAATTGTTTCATGACTTCTACTTTAATTTTCTCTGACATGTATGGTCGCATACGGAGGACCTTTTGTTTTACTGGTGGATAGTCTTGTCTTGTAGGTAGACGATGTACCACAATGCATGCATCAAGTCTCGACATGTCTTCATACGACCAGTAAAAGACATCAACATACTCGTGTAACAACTGAATCAGACACTCTTTGACACTGGTTTCCAGGTTGGCACCCACCTTGACTTCTCTTTTGTCTTCCTCGGTACCTAGATTGATTGTATCCACGGGTTCCTCGTGGGGCTGAATGGTTCTCTCTTCCTGTTGTAGTAATCTAGCAAGTTCTCCTTCTACTTCACAATCTTCCTCACCTTCATCTTCGGCTTGGTAGATTAGATTTTCAGAGTCACAAAAGGCCATAGCAGAACCGTTATCCATGGGATCCCGAATGGATGTAGTCCTGCATTGTGAGTGTGAGTGTGTGTAAGAGTATAGCTATCTTTGAAAAAAAATGAAAATGTAAAAAGGAAAAACAATGAGCACAAAGTTTGTATGCAGAAACGTCCATGATTCATTGATGTCATATGGAAATGAGATAATAACCCTTACAGATGGACCATTGTGCCTCGGGTAAGACACAAGGTTTTAAGATTATGAATCATTTTAATATTAAAGATCCAACAAAATGTAAAGATGAATTACTGTGGGATAAAAGTGATCGGGACGAAATCTCTAGACTCCCAATTGTTGAGCTCTCCACTGACTGTTGGGAAAATCGAATCCTCTAGGTTTTAGCTGTCTTCATCATCTTCCACCATATTGACTTCGCAGTTGTTGATCTTTAAGGGTAGTCCTTCGGCACGAGCACGGCATACAGCCTTTTGGGCACCTGAAGTGAAACCTAGGCCAAACTTGCCAGACTTGTATGGGATATCTGAGAGTTGTCCCCAAATAGTGCACCCACCTTCTTCTATTACCGCCTTGGCATCCTTCAAAGATGACATCCTGTAGTGGAGGCCTTGTGATCTTTGGAACTTGAGACACAACCTTGGTCACTGCCACATCTTGTGGGACTTCTTCAAAGTGCTGGAATAGAGTTTCAATAAATTCACCATCTAACTCCACATATCTGAAGGAATTGATATGGCTGATCATATACTCTTCTTCTCCATGAACGATGATGATTTTCCCTTGAATCAGATATTTCAGCATTTGGTGCAGCGTAGAGGTAACAACGCCAACATTGTGGATCCATGGTCGGCCTAGCAAGCAAGAATATGAAGGCAGATATCCATTACATAAAAAGTTGAGTCAAATGTTTGGGTTCCAACCTTTATGGGGATATCCACTTCCCTATGCACCACCCTTTTTGAGTCGTCAAAGGCCCTCACTACTATGTTGCATGGTTTCAAAGTCAATCCCTCACAGTCAAGCCTATCAAGAGCTTTTTTAGGCAATACATTCAGAGACGAACCGGTGTCAACCAAGACATGAGCCAAGGTTATGCCCTTGCATTCCATTGAGACATGCAATGCTTCATTATGTTTCCTCCCTCTTGGCGTTAAATCAGCATCTGAGAAACCTAAACCATTATCTGCAGTCAAGCTGGCTACGCAGTCTTGGAACTGATCGGCAGATGTTTCTTGAGGTACATGGGCAGTTTTCAGGAATTTTACCAAGGCCTTTGCATGTGCCTCGGAACATAGTAGTAAAGCCAGCATGGAAATTTTAGATGGAGTTTGTCCCAGTTTCTCAACTACATTGTAGTCGCTTCTTTTTATGATCTTTAGAATTTCCTTCATCTCTTTCCGGGAGGTCTCAAGGATAGCCAATGATTGTGCCTTCGTCTGGACAGGCTCAATCAGAATTCCTTTACCTCGAGTTTTGGTTGACTCGGCAGCGGGAATGTCAATAGGGGTGATAAAAGGGATTGTAACAGTCTCGTCAATTGGAGTATTAGTATAGATGATTGTAGGACTGGGAATAGTCTTTGGAGCAATGACAACAAGAATGATTACGGGTCCAGAAACTGCTTTTGGGGGAGCAATTTCTGGAGAGAATATCCTTCCACTTCGGGTAATCTTGCTAGTCCCTGCAATATTACTGATATTGGAGTTATCTTTCTCAGAACTTGAATCTTCGGCAGCTGGCCAATCTTGCTTGATACCGTGGTAGTAGACATCCCCTCCAGAATTCCATGGTACGGTTTTGTTTGAAGAATACGGGACTGGTACAAGCATTGTAATTATCAAAGGAGCTACTTTTGGAACTGATGTAATTCTAACGGGTCTTTTGGTGGTGACCTTGGAAAAATTGTCGGAAATGGTCACGATGGAAACATCACTATTAGAAACAGTTGGAATAGAAGTCTTTTCGAACAGAATTTCCTTGTTATCTATTAGGCACTGAACGCCTGCTTTCAACAAAGGACAGTTGGTTGGTAAGGATAAACAGAAATGACAGCTTTCATCACAACCTGGGAATACACCGGCAATCAACAAGTTCTTTTTGATAGTCAGGAGTGGGGTCACAAGCTCATCAACTGAAGTAACAAACATATCTTCCTCAATGGCGTTGGCATTATGGTAGTGTTTGGGCATAGGGGAAGAAATTACATTGGGCTTTTCTGGCGCATCGAATTCAATCTCTTTGGCTTCAAGGAGATCTTGTACTTTGTTCTTTAGAGCCCAACAATTGTTAGTGTCATGGACGGGACTTTCAGAGTGGTATGCACAACGGGCATTAGGACGATAGTGAGGAGAGGTTGTGTTATGGTTCTTTGGAGCTTCTTTGGACCTTAACAAATGTGGAAATACTTGAGATAGGGTCATGTTAATTCTGGTGAACTGTTTGACTAGTCTTTCCATTCTTGGTTGGTTGTTTCTTTGCTGATCAAGCACAGGTTTAGGAATCATGACAGCCTCCACCATTGGGCGGTGTTTGGCCCTATCTTGATTTCTCTGAGGATATACAGCAACCACTTCTTTATTTCCAATGAATGGCTTCCTTACAGCAGCGGAGGATGCATCTTTTTGAATCTTTCCATTCTTTATCCTGGCTTCTACCCTTTTCTGGTCAATATCAATTCAGTAAAACCTGCCGATGAACTCCCAATTAAGTGATTGAAGAAAGGACCAGACAAGGTGCCCAAAAACATGTCTACCAACTCTCTTTCAGATAGGGGAGGTTAAACTCTTCTGGCCAAGTCTCTCCATTTTTGTGCATAGTCCATGAAGCCTTCACTTGAAACCATGTCCATACTCTGGAGTTGAGTACGGGTAGGCGCAAGATCAGCGTTGTATTGGTATTGTTTGTAAAAGGCTGCAACAAGATCTTCCTAGTTATGAACATTGGCTCTTTCTAACTAATAAAACCAATCAAGTTGAGTTCCAGACAGACTGTCTTGGAAGAAATGTACCCATAAATCCTTATCAGCGGTATGGGGATGGATTTTCCTCACATAGAACCGGAGATGCATTTTAGGGCATGAAACTCCGTCATATTTGGCGAACACAGGTGACTTGAATTTTGGAGGAATGACAATCCCCGATACTAAGCCCAATTCCTCAAATTCAAATCCAGGCACTTTTTGGATTTCCATTGCACTGAACCGTTCTTCTAGATACTTATACTTGTCGTCGGCTGGAGAGTATTGTTCTTTAGAATAGTCTTCTTCTTCCTCTTCCTCTTCTGAATCAGACTGAACAACTGTTTCCTTGCCCTTCCCATCTTGATTGTCTTTCTCATCGGATGTTGTTGCAAAGTCTAAATCCCTTCTTGTCTGCCCTTGGAATCTTCTTCTCATGTTCAGAATTCCGGTTATTTTCTTCATCTTCTTTTTCTTCTCCTCAAGCAGCAAGGTCTTCAAATCTTCTTGTCCTTTGGCCAGAGTTAAGAACAACTGTTGAAAATGTCCATTCTGAGCTTGGAGGTCTTTCACCATTTGCTCGAGATCTATCTTACTGAAATAAACAGTAAAGAGATGAGGAGACTTGTTGCAAGAAACCTGCTTATGTTATGATGAATTATAAATGCATATGCAATGATTTCAAGGATCTTAAGATTCAAATTTGTTTTAGACAAAAAGGAAACACACGTTATATTAATAAATTAAAGCTTGAGTACATCCGCGCCTCCTCGGGAAAAACAAATACAAAAACTCTAAGATAGAAAAGAAGTATGCATCCTCTTTGGTGCAATGTAGACATTCAGAGTCTGCTCCTCATGAAGTTTCTTAGTGAGTTCCAAAACCTTCTTCTCGCTTGCGTAGAATTGGGCTTCGAAAGTATCTCGCTCCCCCTTGAGTTGTATCCAATCCCTTTGCAGGTCTTCAAGAGAGGTGGGCATGTCAGGGTGTAGGATAGCGTATGGAACGTCTCCTTCCATGACAGGCTCAATGATTACCGGGAGAATGGAAGGATAAGGCATCATCAGACTTTGAGCACGAGTTCGTACCCATTTGAGGTAAGGATCAAGAGGGATGGAATTCTTATGCCCCAATGTCTTGCTATCTACCTTGTTCAACATCCTCCATGCTTGGATAAATCTCTTGCGAAGACCTTGGTCGTCGTTCTCGTAGTCAAACACCAAACCTTGAAACAACATCTCATGCGGACCATCCCTTCAGGCGTAACCAAACTGTCTTAAGGCTAAGCAGGGGTTGTAGGTGATACCTCCCCTAATGCCAAGTAAAGGGACTAGAAAATTCTCCACAACGGTCAACAACAGTAACATTCTCTATGGATCGGGAGCACCAATGAATGTCTGGATGTTTGAGCGTCATCAACCTTTGTGACCACCTTGAACCTTGCTCATTCTTCAATACAGATTGGGGAAGATGCGAAATAAACCATCTTGCTAAGAGAGGAGTACAACACATAAGAACACCTCTTTTCCTCATTTTGCGAGTGTGAAAAAAGTGTAGGATATCCCCTAGCAATGTAGGCATCGGGTTGCGGGATATGAAGATTTTGACAGTGTTCACGTCTATGAGTTGGTCAGGATTTGGAAACAAACCATCCCATAGATGAGGAGAGCCACAATTTCCTTAAAAGCTTGCAGGTCCAAAGAATTCCAATAGTTTTGGGCTTTCTCAAACAAGAACTTTGCTAGGAAACCTTTGACACCACTCCTTGTTTCCCAATGAGTTGTGACATCAGATGAGTGCAAGGGTAGAGCTTGAGCAATCTCTTTTGGATTTGGGTCTCTTTCCATACAATTGAAAGGTAGTTGGTTGAGAACGGGAATCCTCAAGAGTTGGGAGAATTCTTCCAAAGTAGGCACAAGTTGATATTCGGGATATATGAAGCAATGGTGTAAAGGATCAAAGAACTGAAAGAGAACCTTCATCATGTCCTCATCTGTGTTGGAGGTGACCAAGTTGAGTAGGCGACCATGTCTCTCGGTGAATGGAGAGTTTTCAGGAATCCTTGAAGCTAACTCCTTAAGTTGTAGAGGGATTCTTACAAGGTTGACTTGAATAGTTTTCCTGCGAAGAGAATCCATATCCTACAAAACAAGAACAAAGATGAATCCTAAAATCCTTGAAATGGTTAGTGAATGTGTATGATGTTATGATGTTCATGATGTTATGTACAAGTATGTATGTACAAACAAAGCAAACAAGTCCATAGGTTTAGGCTTGCATGGAGTTTTATAGGTAATTACCCTCTTGAAGTTTAGTTGGCTCAACCCGTCCTAGTAATAGTAACCGGGTTCTGAGGAGCTCAACATCACTGGTCTGTTTCCTTGGTCATTGTTTTAGCACAAGCCTGTTTAATGGCGACTGAAATATCCCAAGAAACCAAACCTCAATGAGTGTAGTATCGAGTATCTACCAACTTCGGACTGTACCAAAGTCGGTCATCTCACTACATCCTAAAGGCCAAGTTGGTCAAGTAAAGGTTCTAGAAGTTCATTGATGCTTCATGACATCACTCAACGACACCATATTCTCTTTGATTAACTCAAAGGCTACCGATACCCACAAATATGTCGCACTAACATAGCTATTGCTTAGACCATATCGGTATACCCTACACAATTTCCACAACGTATTTCTACTTACCTATAATGTATCCCAAATCCGGGTAGAGGATTCAAACCCAAACAAAGAACCATAATGTAAAGCAAATAAGTCAAATAATGGAAGCAAGTAAATGTGATCTAATCCTAAGGTTACCCCACTTTTAGAATAGTCCCCAGAAGAGTCTCCAGTTCTATGATACGGTGGGAGAACTGACTTGAAGGTTTTGCGTTTGATTGCAAATGTTGCGGTTAGCAAGAGTCGCCGCCAACTTTTCTTTTATCCAAAAGGAAAGGTGAAAAAGCACAGGAAAGACCTTTGAGATTATTTTCTTGAGTTCGGGGGGTAGATTATGAAAAGGGAAGGTATTAGCATCCTTTTCATCCATGGTTTTCCATGGGCTCTTAGTTACTTGCTAGATCACTTTCTTTTTGTTTGAAATTGTGCTTTGTGTGGTTTTTGAAAGTATTTTGTAAAGAGGCCATTGTTTAGGCGATCTTTGTAATGATTCTCGTTTGTAAGAATGTATACAAAGATGTTGATCTTTTGAAAAATGTTTTCAAGTTTGTAAGATGTTTTGAAAGTGTGTGTGCTTGTTTTAAAAATAGCAAGGATGTTTGTTTGAAATTGAACAAGTAATTAGGAGCATTCTACCTACTCAAAAGTCTTTCTTGTTTATTTTTATTTTCCTTTGACTTTATTGTCTTACCATTGATTTGGTAAGCAACCCTATCTTTGGATGTAAACAGGACGGATGTGGGTCATCGTATAACCATGGTTAGCAATGTTGTAAGGTATCTTAGCATTCTATTTTAGGGACTAAGATCATTTGAAAGACAACTTAGATAGCGTCATCGAGGGACTGTGATCTTGTATTGGTTTGTTTTTGCTAAGATACCTTACATGCGTAATATGGCTATTTTTGTATAAGGCAACCAAGTGGAATAACCCTAGGGGTGCTTGTGTGCAAGTGTATTGTTTTCATGCTTGCTTTTGTCTTGAATTAGAGTTTTCTAAGTATTAGTTTTAGTCTTTCCATACAAACCATAATTACTAGTATGTTATATATAAAAGCGATAAATTGCGGAATTTAAAGTTACTACACTATTACAACATTTGTGAGGAGGGGTGTACAATTTGTAAATTGGGATTGCAAAAATATAAACCTAATTAATCTATTACAATCAAATTGAATTAGTAGAAGAATTGAAATAATGTACAGAAATAAATAAATGTACAAAAATGTGAAATATAAAGTAAATGAATATTTTATTTGGTTTTCATGAGAAAAAGGGAAATTGTTTTAACCTAATTAATTAAAGAAAAATAATTAATTAAACTTAAATTTATTAAGAAAAGATTTAAATAAAACCCTAGTTCTATTAATTGATTAAAAGAAAATAAGTTTAAGAAAGATATTTTTTAGTATTTTTATGTCTTGAAAATATTTATAGTATTATAAAGTATTTTCAGCCTTTAATGTTAAAATAATATATTTTAGATAATGTGAAATAAAAAATAGTATAAATTAAATTTACAAGATAAATTAGTGAAAATAAATAAAGCATAGTTAATAAAAATATTTTTTGTAAAAAAAAAACTATGTTAAAATAAAAATCTAATTTTTTATTTTTTTTTTATGATTTTTAATATTTAGGCCAGGGGGCGCAAACAGCCTGCAGGGGATTAGTTTGCAAAAATAAAAAAAAAACAGTACAAAGCCCAATAAGGCCCAGGCGCTCAAAAAAAGTCAAAAATGCAAAATATGTGAAAAATGCAAAAAGGGCACCACTGGGGCTCGAACCCAGGTCCCATAGGTTACAGGCGCGCGCTTCTACCACTGGGGTGGCTATACATCTGTTAACATAGGAAAATCAATAAATATGTAAGGCAAAACGCGCCTTGATGACTTCATCTTCAACCTCCACCCAGACCAACTGTAACTTGCTCATTTCTCATCAAAAATGAAAACTGTAAACATGAAACTTGTAGAAAATTTTCTCACGGTTTCAGAAATGTAAAGCATTAAAACTATATATCAATGATAAGCATGAATTTTAATGGCCCTAATCTGAACCCTAAAAATCTCAGAAATTTCAGTTTCAAAATTCTCTAAGCTCAAGCAAAATTAATGGAAACTATGGACATGGTTAGCTTCAGGGCAACGATATCTACATGTTTTGTATACAAATAAACTATTGATGATGCTTGTATGAAGAGTTCCAAGTTGAGAAAACTTACCTCAAAACTGGAAATCGTGTTTTGAGTTTGAGCTTGTTTCAAGTGATGGTGATGATCAGGTTAGCTTTCTTGAGGTCCTAGGAAGCTAATGCAATGATTAGCTTGAACAATGGATGGCTGAAATGGTCTGGAGAAGTCAATGTGCAGAGCTGAGTTTTTTAAAATGGAGGATGGTGTTAATGGTGTTACAATTCTAAAACATGGTGTGAGATTGATTTTATGTGATGTTTAGAAACTTTAGAAACCAAAAGGCCAAGAAACGCACGAGTAGATTATGAGTTCCAAGTTTTTGGTCAGTTTGTGTAAAAATGGAAGTGTGAAATGTGTTTTTGAGTTCTAGGTTCTTTCAAGGCTTGAACATTCATGTGTTTGTGTCAAATGGTGTGTGTATGCATAAAAAAAGTGTTTGAGTGCATTGGCAAGTCAAAAGTACAAGTTCTTAGCTTTTGGCTAGGTTACTTGATTTTGAAGAAAAGAGGGAAACAAGTTTCAAGGAAGAGGTACAAGCATGGGATGGGTGATTGTAAGTGTTTGGAACATTTACCATGAGTTATAGGACTGGTTTGATCAGAAGAGAACAAGTGCAAGGCTCAAGAATAAGTTTTGTATAAAAAGTCACTTTATCAAAATGGCAATGTGACCTTTCTTCCAAAAATGGATAAAAAGCACGTCCATGCATTGAATGCTTGAAGTGAGGCCTCTAACAACTGTGTAAAACATTAATTATGGAGTGCCTAACAAGTTTGAGGCCTGCAAAGTAGTGTTTATGCAGCATGGTTTGAATTTGAATTTTTTTCATCACTAAAATGACTTGTAATTAAAGTGATAAAACCCTAACTTCATCTCTTCGATTCTCCCTACTCAAGAATGATCTCAAGGAGTTCTTGGACATTTTGGAAAGCTTGAAATATTATTTAAAACCAATCTTTGAATTTATTTTCAATATTCCAATTGGAACTATATGAAAAAGTGACATAAAGTTGGGTCAAAATCCTAACCAAATTAGGGAAAAATTTCACTAAGTGTTTTGTTTCATGGCCCTATGTTCTTAAACTTATAACTTGAGATCCAAGCACTTTTGGAAGGAGTTGTATAAAGAAAAGTTGTATATTTCATGGTTATATACAAACTTTATGTTGGAAGTTTCTCTTGAATCATCTTGCATCATGGTGAAAAAATTGTTCAAAGTTGTGAAAAAATATGAAATTTCCAACACTTAGAAAAATTTCTAAGTTTAAAAATTTTGACTTTTCAAACTTAAATCTTGACTTTTTAATTTCTTGATGAATAAGTTTCATATTTTGAAATGTTTTGATGAATTATGATATTTGGCACTTGAATTTAACCAAAAAGTCAAAGTTTGACTTTTCAGTATACAATTGACTTTTGATCAGTTGACTGAAAAATTCATCTGTCAATCCAATGGACTTGCAATATTTTGAAACATGTCACTAGGTCAAAATGATGCAATTGGACTCCTGAGGTGATGCCCTAAACCAATTGACCATTTTCTAGGTCAAAAATAAAAAATTGCCCATTCCCAGTCAAAACCCTAATTTTGACCATTTTTCCCTTTTGGAGATTTGATCAAATTTCTTGAGGAGTTGTGGTCCAAACTTTATAAAATGATACATATGAGTCTAAAATGTTGATGTGGATAAAAAATTATGAAGTTTGACTGGGAATTGGCCATAGTTGACTTTTTCCCCAATACAACTGATTTTTAGGTCAACTGCTCAATTGATTGAGCAAAAGTGTGATCCAAGGCTTGAAACTTGACATGAGTAATTTTGGGGGTCCATAATGATCCATGAAAGTCATATGGGGCACTGGAAATTCAAAACTCCTTGTGAAAACTCAAACCCTAATTTTGGTCATCAATGCATGAGGAGGTGTCTTGAGCTGATCAAACCCTAGTGCAGTATTGAGCCCAAGGAGATATTGTGAGCAAATTCTTGATAAGTGAGAGGGAAAATTTTGGGGTACAACATATATCAATATGGATCTATTCTCTTTAAGATGGCCTGTATTGGCGAATATTAAGATGGATGCTTATGCCTTGTTGATGCCTCTATTTATTGGCAATTATTTTTAGATGGGAGTTCTGCTCCAATGGTACCACGTGCATTTGCATAGAGTTGAGTCGCCTTATATGATTGCATAAATAAGTTGTGTATTGATGCGGTAAATGTTGTATATTGTTGGTGTTTTGTTGTGATTAATGTTGTTTGGAAGTTGTGAAGTGGTGATGTTATATGATCTGATCTAATATATTATTTGTCATACGTTTTATTATATTGTTAGATATCTCACCTCTTCTGTTTGAATGTTTCCCTCTGTTAGTAAAGTGTATGTAATCAATAAGGATAGTTGTTACCTTGTTAGTTCGAGTCGGTGTCGTTGCTTTGATACGTAGCACTCGGGGGGGATGAACGCTTGATGTTTAGTTGTTGATTATTATTTCAGTTGCTGAATTTCTAAGTTGATTACATGAAATAATTGTTGTCTTGAGGTTGTTTTAGTTGAATAAAATATGTTAAGTGAATTGAAGTTGAGTATGTATATTCCGTTGCTTATCAATAAAAAGTTGTTTGATTTTGAAGAATAAATCAGATTGTTATCGGTTCATCCGCGTTAAGTGTTATGTATCTATTTGTATGCGATTAAATGAAGATTGATTTTAAGTTGAAAATGTAGCATCCTATTTATGTTGAACTCTGATTTTCTTATTATCCGTCGGGTAGAAATGGGGTGTTACGGTGACACCCTTGGGAGCAAGATATTTGAAGCATTATCATCTTATCATCATACAAGACATATTTGTTCAAGAGATTCTCCAAGTTGCCCAGAGAAATTAGAGTTTTGAAGTTGTGCACTCATCTCCCATCATTGTGACTGAAATCAAGGTTTATGATAAAAATCACTTTATTTCTGACTATTTGAGCAAATCTTGATTCCATGGTATTCTACATATTCCTAAGCATCTATGGATGGAAAATTGGCCATTAATCTTGATTAGAAGATGTTCAGTTGCTCAGTTGATTGTGAATCAATTGATTTGGGGGAAAAGTCAAATGTGCAAGTTAAAGGTCAATCATTGACTTTTTATGTTCAAAATTGTGTTCTACAAGTCAATGTAGTCTATGTTTGAGATTTGATCACGAAATAACAAGAGATTCATCAAAAATCAAGAAGTGTACAAATATTCCTAAATTAGAAATTAGGGTTTCTAAAGAAAATTCTATTTTTGGTAAGTTTAAGTGTTATGATCAGTCAACTTCAAGACCATTCTTCATGAGGATCAAAGTCTTAATTCAATTTTTTTGTTTAAAACAAGAGTTGCTCTTCTTCTTCAGGTTTTTCCAACCATGTAAAGGTCATCACAAATGGATCAAAAGTGAACAAGTTGTGATTGATTAAAGTTGGATATCTCAAACTTGCAAATTTCAATACTTAGTGAAATTTCACTAAGTCCCTTGATCAGTTTCATACACCTCTTTTCGTGGCCAGTTTTCTAAGTGATTAAAGTTTCAATTTGATTTGCAATCAACATCAAATTTGTTCCTCTCGTTTTAGGCTTTCCATACATCTAAATTCCATCCATTTTTGTTCACAAAATCTCAAGTTATTGTGACTAGAAGTTAGGCATTCAAAGTTGTGATTTTGTCAACACTTAGAAAATTATGGCATGTTTGTGATTAGTCTCATGAGGTCATTTTCGAGGGCAGATTCAAGGAGCTTCCATGCTTTAAGTCAAGATCACCCTAACATGATAGTTGGTCCTCCAATTTCTCTCTTTCCATTCATCACTAACCCATTTCATTTGGTTCAAGAATAATGGAATGTGGTGAAGCAAAGGTTGTTGCATGGACATATCAACTAGAACATGAAATGTGTTGTTTGGCATGACATCAAATTTGTATTTTGCAGCGTTATGCTATAGTATCATTTCCTCACGCACACCACCATAAGCATTTATCTAAATGGCCAAACAATGTCTCTCTCACGCATGCACACTTTATGGATGTATTACCAAAATGGGGAAGTGTGAATGACACCAATTCTTTTTGGCTCTCTCCATTTTATCACGTGCCTTCCCTTCACACTTATCTCATTCTTTTTGCACACTCAAAACGACATCAAAGAGGTCCTGAAGTCATCACAAAACGTGTGCACTCTTTCTCACTTTGATTTTTCACACAAATTTCGCTAACGGTTTTCTTAACCCTGGTCAGCCTTTAACCAAGCCTCTACTCAATATATAAACCTCCCTCTTCCTCTAAATGGGGACAGTGACTCATTCTCCAAGTTTTAAGATTTTAAAATTTGCTTTCATTCTCAAGAATTTCTCTGGTTCGAAGCTCTTAAACACTAAAAGTTTCTTCTTCATTATTTCTTGTATCATCTTCATGAGAGGTCTCTGAGTTTTGTGGTTTAGTTTTCTTCGCATTTCTATTCAATATCCATATGCAGTGGACGTACTCCACTAGGTAATGTTTTCAAACTGACTATGCTTTTTCCTGCTAGCTAAATTCCATGATAAACTCATAATACACTGCATCTGAAGTCTTACTTTAAGAAGGAATGGTTTAGTTTGTCATATGTTGCTTAAACTATAGATTCGTGATTTTTGTGTTGAATTTGCAGCTTGAATTTTGAAGTGATTGAAGCATGATAACCAATTTCTAATGGCAGATTTGTAATCCTCATACATTTTCGTGTGGGATAGTGGTTTTCTTATTCATTTTTTTGTTTTTATTGTGATACTGCAGCGAGGCACGCGATCGAAGAAGACGACTGAAGCCAGGGCTCTAGCATCTGAAAGTTTGTTTAAATATCGGACCAGCGTTTGTCAAATTGTGACCGGACACAGTTATTTTCATTTTCCACATAGTCTCGTTTCTTTTGTTTTTTTATTTGTTTTTTATTTATTTCATAAAATTGAATAATAAAGGAGATAATGTTGTTGTGGACTGAGCCTAGTGCTTCCTTTGATTTCCACAACCTCACTGATTTAAGCCCAACCACGATTTTCAATATTTTTAGTTCATTCTTACAATTCAGTTTTATACCCCCATGCCTTGTTCAGTTTTATTTTAATTTTTCCCTTAAACCAAAAAATTCACAAAAATATGTTTGATGTTCCTTGATGTTTTAATTATGTTTGTATTGTCTTAAACCAAATTTATTAATTTTTTTTCTTTGATTTTAAAGTTGTTAAATTTAATTGTCAAATTTTATGGTTTTGCTTGCTTATGCTTGAAGATTGAATTAATTTTCCAATTTCCTTTGCTTCTAAAAATCAGAACAAGTATGTTTATGGTTCTTGAATGAATTAGGATCATGAAAGTGATTTTTAATGAATTTTATCCTATGATTTTCTAATTTTCATAAAATGTTTTGCTTAAGGTGTCTAGTTTGATAACTTTCTCAACTAGTCTTGATAATTAATGCTTTTGACTTTTATAAGTCTTAAGGATGTAGGAATAATTTTGGTTTGAACTTAAAAGCCTTCTTCCTACTTTTTCTTGAATTATCTTGTGAATGTGTGCCATTGGTTTTGTCTAAACTTGTTTAGTTTCATTTGGCAACTTATGAACTTATTTAAAATCCAATTTTTGGATACATGATGAACATATGTTTGGTTTAAGATCACATCAACTTTGATTAATTTTATTGATCATAATTTTAGTTGTTGATGATTAATTCACTTCATCTCCCTAAGCCATAATAGGTTAGGCATTTAACACATAAGTCTTCATTAACTAGTATGCTTATATGTGTGGCTTCTCTTGTGACTTTTAAGTCCTTACCTCTTGCGCATGACCCTTTGGGGATCCTTTGGAATGTCCTAATGTTTACTTTGATGCAATGTGTCTTCCCTTTGTATGTTTACTACTTATTTTAGACTTAGGTTGTTTCTTGCCACTTGTTTGAGTTCCATCTTCCTTCACCATGCATGATTGTTTTAGTTAGGTGATGTTTGTTAACATGTGACCTCTTGGTGATAATGTATGATTACTTAAAGAATGTTTAGAATTAGTTATCTACCCTTTCCTCTTATTTTCTTGATTCTTTTAACATTGTTTGAAGTTATGTATTCTAAATTGCTTAATTGTGCTTCTACTTGCCTAGTTAGGTAATTTCATCTTCTTCTTGACTCATGTTGCCTTGTTTAGGGTAGAATTAGGATGATAAAATGATAGGGGCAGTAGCTTTTATTTGTTTGATATACTTTCATAATATTCCTTCTCTGGTTAATCAATCATATCTTTCTTGCCTTTTCTTTTTTACTTGCCCAAGTACTTGCTTGCTTGTCTTCTTTGTGTGATCCTTGTGTGATCTTTCTCCCATCATTGAGACACATTTGTATTAACCACTTAAGGTATAATTGATGACTTTTAGAGGTATTTACCTTTCTTGCTTCATTTAATATTTTCTTTCTAAGTTTTGATGTGGGTTTGACACTTAAATCCTTGAGTGCTTGTGTGTTTGTTGATTGCTTGTGTTTGGTTTGTAATTCCTTAGGGTAGAACCATTTGAGCATGAACCTTAGAGGATGATAGTGTGTGTGTTGAGTCTTTACGTAAAAACATTCTTACTTGGTGATTGATGACTTGAGGCATGTTAGTGTTTAGGCTCTTGTTGGTTTGTACATGATGGTTGATGTTTGGTTCTTGCACTTAGGTGTTTGCTTGGCTCTTAAGCCATATATTTTGAGGTTTATACTCATGCTTGTTTCTTTGTCATTTGATTGTGATAACATGTTCCCTTAGGATTTTAGTTTCATCTTCTTTAAGGTGTAAACTAAATAGACCTTAGGTTCTAAACTAAATCTTGACAACATTATATAGCTCCCTTCAACCTTAACATTAGGTCCATCTTTGCATGCTAACTTAGGTAGATGTTTCCCTTTTATCCTAAATTTAGGACCATCATTGTATGACAACATTAGGATATCTAGTATATCTTAGACTTTTTCATTCCATTTTTGCATCTTTAAAACTAAAACTTCTTTTTCTTTATCAAAAACTCAAAAACATTCTTAACAATAAATATGTGAACCGTGCATCATGAGCCTTAAGTATTGGGGGGGAGGGGGGGGATTATGAGGCGGTACAGACTAAACCTTGTATTTCCTTTCAACTATAGTCTTAAGTGTGGTTCAAATCTCAAACTCTTTTGCAAATAAGCGGAGAAGTAGAAAGTGTCCCTTCCATGGGATCCATTTGCTATTATCCCAACAAAAACATTCAAACAATCCAAACTCTTTTGCCTTCGAGATTTTCTTTTAAAATATTTTCATAAAAAAGGATGTGTTATTTCCACTCTACGCAATACGACATGTGATTCCCTAAAGGTCAGGTTGTAATATGTCAACTGCTAGAGTGCAAATGTAACATTATCTGCCTAGAAAACACAAAACAAACCAAATCACCTTTTTAGGTGAACTACGAGTGTCCTGATCTCTCATTGCATGAAAAGGGTATGTAGGCACAAAGGTTTATAACTGCAGCGGGCGCAACTAATAAAAACTTTCTTTTTGTTTATATACTTTGCATTTATGCATTTTCCCTTAGCTTGTTAGCTTTTGTTTGACACACCCTTTGATTAGAACAACAAGAGTGGATCTCGTGGAATACCACAGACGTGAGGGGTGATAATACCTTCCCCTTGCGTAATCGACTCCTGTACCCGTTCTCTTGGTCCTGGGACCTTGATTTCTCTTTTCTCGGGTTTTCTTCGATGGTTTCCTTTCCCTTTTGTGAGATAAATAAATATTCGATGGTGACTTCATTGTTTATTTTCCTAGTTGCTTCAGCTGGAGACTTCACTGGGGAATATCCTAAGTGAGTTAGTCCTAGCTCTTGTATGTTGTGTCTTTGGGTGTTTATTTATTTCTAGATTTATAGCTTGTTCATTTTTATATATGTTTATCTGTATATATGTTTAAATTGCATTTTATTTCTTTCCATATAATGGTTATTGTTGTTGTGCTGGATCTTGTGTTTTCTTGGTGGGTGAGATGTTACTTGAGGTAAAAGGCCCAGTACCCAGGCCGGAGTTGTAAACATTTAGGAACACATAGGATTAGAATGGAATCATGATGACTATTGGATGCTGTGATACGGTGGGAGAACTGACTTGGGATTTTGCGTTTGTGTTCGCAAATGTTTCGGTTTAGCAAGAGTCGCCACCGACTTTTTATTTTATCCTAAGGAAAGGTCAAAAAGCACAGGAAAGACCTTTGAGATGTTTTCTTGGGTTCGGGGAGTAGATTATAGAAAGGGAAGGTATTAGCACCCTTTCTATCCATGGTTATCCATGGGCTCTTAGTTACTTGCTTAGATCACTTGCTTTGCTTTTCAATTGTTTGAAATAGTGCTTTTCAATTGATTGAAATGGTGCTTTGTGTGTGATTTTGAAAGATGTTTTGAAAAGAGGTCATCGTTGTGGCAACCTTTGTAATGATTCTTGTTTGAATGTATACAAAGGTGCTTTTGTCTTTTGAAAAGTTTTCAATGTTTGAAAGTAGGGTTTTGAAATTGTGTTGTGAAGTATGTTTTGAAGATAATAAGGATGTTTTTGCAAGTTTTGAT
This sequence comes from Vicia faba, assembly GCA_948472305.1. Classification (NCBI taxonomy): domain Eukaryota; kingdom Viridiplantae; phylum Streptophyta; class Magnoliopsida; order Fabales; family Fabaceae; genus Vicia; species Vicia faba. The sequence continues at coordinate 899,553,084 of OX451740.1, forward strand.
CAAGTAACCAAGAGTTATCTACCCTATTTTACTCAAAGAAATTTCTTATGTTTTTAACCCTTTTAACAGTGTTGTTTCACCATTATATTTGGTGAACAACCTTGCGTTAGGATGTTAAACGGGACAGGCGTGGGTCATCGTATAGACCATGATAGCAATTGTGTCAAGTAGTTTTGGCAATTTTCTTAAGGGACTTGATCATTTTGTTTAGGCAACTCAGATAGCGTCATCGAGGGACTATGATCTTTTGTTTTGTTTTTGTTTTGCCAAAGTACTTGACATGCAACCTTGGCTCTTTTTTGAAGGCAACAAGTGGATTGAAACCCTAGGGGTGCAAGTGTGCATTATGTTTGTTTTTCATGCATGTTTATCTTGGATTAGGTCAAGCTAGTTGTTGATTTTATTTGCATACAAACCCTAAGTCTAAGCATGGCACAATTGGAAGCTTTTAAATGTGCGAGAATTTAAATGCTACACTATTACAACATGATATAGGGAGGGGGTGCAAATTTGAATTGGGGGTATTTGACAAGAAATTAAATTCTAAGTTATTACAACCAAATTGAATGTACAAGGCATAATATAATATTTAAATAAATACAATTAAATAAATATCAAATAAAATATATTATGCAAAAAAGATTTTTATGTATGTAAAAAGTATTTTTCAATGTGAAGTAAAAATAATAAAAAAAGAAAGCCAATTTTATTTTTTTGTTATTTAGGGCAAAAACCCTAATTCTTAATAAATAGTATTATTTATTAATTATATACAATAATATATTAATTTATACAAAAAATAAAAGTATATTGTAAAAAAGATATTTTTAGTGTAAAATATTAATAAAATGAAAATGTATTCTTTTTTTTTTTATATTTTTGTCCTAATTATTTAATTAAATAAAAAAAAAATATATATATATATATATATATATATATATATATATATATATATATATATATATATATATATATATATATATATATATATATATATATATATATATATATATATATATATATATATATATATATATATATATATATATATATATATATATATATATATATATATATATATATATATATATATATATATATATATATATATATATATATATATATATATATATATATATATATATATATATATATATATATATATATTAAATATATAAAAAATAAAAATTAATTATTTACAAAATGTGTATATTTCAAGAAATATTTTCAAGTGTGTATAAAAATAATAAATAAAAATAAGCATATTTTTTACATTACTCTTTGAGTTTTAATAAAAGAAAATAAACTATTTACATATTTATACTAGTAATAAAATAAATAAATGTGAAATAAATATGAAAAAATATAAAATAATTTTTTTGGCATTTTTTATATTTGGACAAAAAATAATAAAGTCATAATAAAAAATAAAAACATCAAAATGACAAATATTCAAATAAATGGGCCAGAGGGGTGTAAACTGAAAATGCATGTGTAAAGAGTAAAAACAACAAGGCCCAGCCCAGTCAGACTTCATCTTCTTCCTCTTGTTCATAAAACATGCATTCTGTACATCAATGGCTATCTCCTGATTCTTTGATTTTTTGACAAAACTCATAACATGAAACTTGTAGAGCATCAAACAACGAATTCAACCATATAAAAAACTTAAGCTAACTCTCAAAGACCAGAGAAAATTTCTCTGGCCCTAATTCTTAACCTAGTTTTTTCAGAAAGTTCATGGGTGAAATTCTCCTAGCACGATTAATATAAATGAAAACTAAGCATGTGTATGGCTTTAGGGCTATGAGTACAACATATTTCATTCACAAACCTAAGCCTAACTATTCCTAAATAGAGAGATACAAGTCCATGAAATACCTGTTTCAGTTGACTTCGAGTTGGCCAATGCAGCAACTTTCAAGGGTGCTTGAGCTTCTTTTGAGCTTGCCTAAGGTCCAAGGAAGCTTTTCCATTGCTTGGTTTGTTTTGAAACAGCTTGAATCGTGCCACAGAACTCAACCTGCAAAGCTTTGAAACAAAAATGGCAATGTGTGTTAATGGTGTTACAACAACTTGTGGATGATCTGGATAGCTCAGGTAGGTTGGTTGGAAGGTGTTTAAAGTATCTTTGGGAAAAACGCACAATGGAATATGGAGATGGAGATGATTCTGCAGGGCTTGCCCTGTTTTGCAGAAAAACAGGGATTTTGTGTACAAGGGGGTTTGAGAGGCAAAGGGGTCGTGTTTCTGGCTTGTTGGGAGGTATGAAACTTGTTTTCAATGTTTGTGTAAGTTGGTTTCTTCATATGTGAGAGATGGCTGGTATTTTGCAAGTTTCTTCTACTTGAAGCAATAGTGTGTCTCTTCTCAATGCAAGCATGTACAAGCCCTAAATTGTGTTGCACAGTTTTCCCTTGGTTCTTGGAATTGGTAGATTGGATCTTGCTTCAGAGATATGGCCCCATGCCTCAAGGATTTTGTTTTGACATAAAGTGCAACTTTACAAAAATGGCATTATACCTTTTTCCAAATAGAGATTAATCTTGTATGCAATGTCCAAATGACCAAGATAATACCTTAGCTCAATGGTTATGCATTAAATTATGGAGTATAAACTGGTTTTGAGGCCTGCAAGCTAGTATCAAGCATGTTGATTTGAAAATGCAAGTTTGTATGAACATGTATTGGTCATGGACAAAAGTGAGTTTTTGCCAACTTCAAGCATTTGATTCTCTCTAACCACAAGGGTGTTTGAGGAGTTCTTGGATAATTTGGAAAGCTTGCAACATGTACTATAATCCATCTTTGAAATGCAACTTGAAAATCCAAGTGGAACTATGTGAAAAATGGCCAAGAAGATGGGTAAAAATCCTGCCTAAACTAGGGCAAAATTTCTCTAAGTTAAAAGTTTTAGGTACCCTTGTTCCAAAAATCATAACTTGAGATACAAGCTTCTTTTGAGAAAACTTTGTGAATAAAAGTTGTAGACTTTGTGATGTACTACAACTTTCATGTTGCATGTTTTGTTTGTATCCATTTGCATCTTGGTGAAAAAATGGGACAAATTTAGGAAAAAATAAGAAAATTATTTTCTAAGTTATGAAAATTTTCCATTTTAAACCCTAATTTGCATTTTTGGGTTTCTTGATGAACAAGTTTCATAATTTGACATGTCTTGATGAAAAATGACTTTTGGCACTTGATTTTGACCAAAAAGTCAAAGTTTGACTTTTCAGTGTACAGTCAAATTTTGATCAGTTGACTGAAAAATTCATCTGTCAATCCTATGCATTTGAGATCTTTTGAACTTGTTGAATGGGTCAAGATAATTTCTTGAGTCCTTGAGTCCATGTGTGAGCTAAATTTTCCATTGGCTAGGTCAAACAGTCAAAAATTGCCTTTGTACAATCAAAACCCTAAAAATGACCATTTTACCCTTTTGGTGATCTGATCAAATTTCTTGTGGAATTGTGATCCAAACTTGATCACATGGTTCATATGAGTTCATAATGTTTATGTGGGTCAAAATTCATGAGGTTTGACTGTCAATTGGCCACAGTTGACTTTTTCCCCAATACAGTTGATTTCTAGGTCAATTGTCCAATTGACTGGGGAAAAATTTGAATCAAGGCTTGAAACTTGGTATGGACAAACTTGTGAGTCCAACATGAAGTATGAAAGTCACTTTGGGCTTTTTAGGTCAAAATATCCCTGTGCAAACTCAAACCCTAATTTAGGTCAACAGTGCAAGGAGGTGTCTTGAGCAGAGCAAACCCTAGCTTGATCTTGAGTTTCAAGAGTCTTGTAATGAGAAATGTTGATGAAATGAGAGGGAAAATTTTGGGGTACAACAATTTCCCTTGTTCAATCTTCTTGAACCTGAAGAGTTAGATTGGCAAGTTTGCCTTTCGCGACTCGAAGGAAAAAGAGGATTGGACACTAGAGTGCCCGTATATTTGCACTTGTCAAAACATAGATGCGGGAATGGGCTTAAAGATGCCATTTGGAGATGGTAGAATCTTGTTGGAGATGGGCTTAAAGATGCCATCCAAGAATCTTTGTTGAATTGCAATGCTGTAGGTTAGAAGAATGAGCAATAAAATGGTATCTGTGTCTGGAATGCCATTGAACTGTATCTGGAGAATGAGTTTGTATGAGCAAAAGAATGGCGTCCGTGTTCGGTGCGTATCTGAGCTGTAACTGTATTTGAATTTTGAATGAATATCAGAATGACTGTCGTGTCTAGAGTGTATCTGTATTGTATCTAGGTAACAGAGAAACATCTGTGTATGGAGCAACTGTGTGCTGGGGATAAACTATGAATGAGTGACAAAATGGAAACCGTGTCTGGAGCGTATCTGGACTGTATCTGAAGTTGAGATTTGTATGAGTAATAGAATAACCGTCGTGTCTGGGGTGTATCCGTACTGTAATCGGGATCTAAATAAGTGACAGAATGATCTCTGTGGTGACTGCACTGGGAGGATCAAACTGCTGGTGTAAAGGACAGGACGGTATCCGTGTTTGGAGCGTATTTGAACTTGTAGTTGATAGTTGAATCTGAATGAGAGATAGAATGGCAGCCGTGTCTGGAGCGTATCTAGTCTGTATTTGATTGCTGAAGTCTGAATGAGTAGTAGAATGACTGCCGCGTCTGGGGTGTATCCATATTGTATTTTGACTTGAAGTTCTGAATGAGTAATAGAACGACCACCGTGTCTGGGGTGTATCCATACTATATCAGGAAAATTGTTGATAATAGCCTTTTAATCTTATCCTAAAAAGGGTAAAATGTTAGCTAAAAAAACAAAGTCATGTTGCATGATATGTATGATGCAATGAATTGTGTTTCATCACTGTTTATGATATATGAATGTAATGGATGTGCATGTAAGCTGAGTAACTGTCTTGCTGAGGAAAATAAATCCTTGATAACTGGAGATAATGAAATCTTTGATTGCTGTCGGGGAAAGTAAATCCTTGATCAAAGCTGGGGATTCCAAAAAATATTTGATTATGAGAAATCCTTGCTGACTGCTGACTGCTTGGGGGAATAAGGAAAACTCTGAAAATCTCTACTGGGAAGTTTAAAACCTGGGAGGCTTCTGCTGGAGAAATGAGATTGAGAATCTTCAATCTGCTGGGAAATAAATCTGTGGGGAGAATGTTTACTCTGCTTGAGAAATCAGGAGCTTGAATTGTATGCCAGTCTACTGGGGATTCCTAGTTGAGGATAAGACCAAGAGTTAACTGTTATCTGATTGATTCTCAGACTTTTAAGATATCCTGCTGGGGAAATTGGGGAAAACTGAATGGTTTCCGCTGGGGATTGATAGTTGGAAATTTTGACTCCGCTGGGGAAGAAGGTTTAGAGTATTCTAATTCCATTGGGGACATTTATTTCAGGGTTTTCGGGCTTCACTGAGGATTGGGTTTTCAGGGTTTTTGGGCTCCACTGAGGATCTTGAAGCTTTAACTCTGATGGGAATTTTGAATCTTAACTCAGCTGGGGAATCAAGTTTTAGACTGCACTGGCTCCGCTGCAGATCTTGAAGCTTAACCTCGCTGGGGAAATCTACTCCAAATTTTTCCTTGTTGAGGATCTGAATGATGTATCGAAGGGGATTTTTTCTGGAATGGCATAAAGACTTCTTCCTACTCCTTCAACCTATCAGTAATTATCCTTTTTTTTATTTGTTTTATTTGTAAGCAATGATTATATTCAAATGCGTATGCCTATTTAACAAAACATTGGACGTTTTTCAAATAAAACATAAGTGAAAAAAAGAAAAGAAAGGCAAGCAACTTTCTGCATTTTGAAGTATATTTGTATTAACTTTTGTGAGTATCTTTGTACAAAGGAGACAGACATCCTAGTAAGAGAATGTTGTCGAAAAAATTGAAAAATTTTATACAAAAGAAAGATGGCTATGTGTAACAATTCCATGGGATTCCCATTCTGCTATAGTCTTTCAAAACTCTGAATATCTTGTCCATTTGTTGCTTCGTCTGCTGATGACTGGGTTGATCAGAAGCTTGGAGCTTGTTGGTGCAAAGATTTCTCTTAAAGTGATCCGACGAGACATAGTCATACGCTTTAATTCCCTAACTTTTGCCTGGACCGCCCTTTCGGGTTTTCGATCCAACGGGAAACCCTTTTTTCCCAAGTCGCCCTTTCTGGTTTTCAACTTGCCGGGTGTATGACTTTTTTTGTTTTATCCCTAATTTTTGCCTGAACCGCCCTTTCGGGTGTTCGATTCACCGGGATGCCCATTTTTGCCCAAGTCGCCCTTTCGGGTTTTCAACTTGTCGGGTCATTTTATGCATAGTATCTTTTGACTATGTCTGCGTTCGCAGGGTGCGGCAAGTCGTCGCCGTCCATGGTGGTCAGAATCATTGCCCCACCAGAAAATATGCTCTTAATCACAAATGGTCCTTCGTAAGTAGGAGTCCACTTGCCCCTGGGATCACTTTGCGGCAAGATGATTCACTTGATTACAAGATCTCCGACTTGATATACCTGACGTCTGACTTTCTTGTTGAAAGCCTTGATCATGCGTTTTTGATACGTCTGACCATGACAGACAGCAGTAAGTCGCTTCTCATCGATCAAATTAAGTTGATCAAGTCGGGTCTGAATCCAATCGTCTTCACTCAAATCGGCATCCTTCATAATCCTTAAGGAATGAATCTGAACTTCCATGGGTAGAAAAGCTTCGATGCTATACACCAAAGAAAACGGGGTTGCCCCTGTTGAAGTACGTGTCGTGGTATGATATCCATGCAGAGCAAACGGTAACATCTCATGCCAGTCCTTGTAGGTGACTGTCATCTTTTGAATGATCTTCTTGATATTTTTGTTTGCAGCTTCAACAACACTGTTCATCTTCGGCCGGTAGGGAGATGAATTATGATGATAAATCTTGAACTGCTCGCATAGAGCGGTGATCATAGTATTGTTCAAATTTGTACCGTTGTTTGTGATGATCCTGTCAGGGACATCGTACCAGCATATGAGGTTCTGCTTGATAAAGCGGGCAACCACATTCTTTGTAACTGAGGAAAAGGAAGCTGCTTCGACCCACTTGGTAAAATAGTCAATAGCGACCAGGATGAAGCGATGTCCATTGGATGTCGTGGGCTTGATCTCTCCAATCATGTCAATGCCCCACATTGCGAATTGCCAAGGAGCTGTCAGAATGTTGAGAGGAATAGGAGGAATATGTACCTTGTCGGTGTAGACTTGGCATTTGTGGCAGGTACGAGAATGTTGATGACAATCGGCTTCCATGGTAGACCAGTAGTAGCCTGCCCTTAGAATCTTCTTAGCCATCGTATGTCCGCTCAAGTGGGTGCCAAATGTGCCACTGTGTATCTCGGTCATGATCAACTCTGCTTCAGCTTTGTCCACACAACGAAGTAAAACACAATCATGGCTGCGCTTATAAAGGATTCCATTGCTTAGGAAGAACTTGGCAGAAAATCTCCTTAAGAACTTTTTGTCATTGACGAAAGCTCCCTCAGGGTATTCTCTAGTCTGGAGATACCTTTTGATTTCATGAAACCAGGGTTGTTCCACTACTTCTTCGGTATCAATCTCATGACAGTGCGCAGGTTCGTCCATTCGCTCGATGGTAATTTGGGGAGCCTCGTTATCCCAGTTGAGTTTAAACATGGAAGACATTGTAGCCAGAGCATCTGCTAGCTGATTATCTTCTCGCGGGAAGTGCTCAAAAGTAATCTGCTCGAAATGAGGCAACAACGTTAGGACATGTTCTTTGTATGGGATAAGATTAGGATGTTTAGTGTCCCACTCTCCTTTGACTTGACTGATAACCAAAGCTGAGTCCCCAAATACGACCAAAGATTTGATTCCCAAGTCTATAGCAGCCTTGAGACCAAAGATGCAAGCTTCATATTCGGCCATGTTGTTGGTACAATTGAAGCAAAGTCGGGCAGTGAAAGGTGTATGGCAACCTTCCAGAGAAATGAGTACTGCACCGATACCGTTTCCAAGTGCATTTGAAGCTCCATCAAAGTACAAGGTCCATCAGGATCCTTGTTCAGGTCCGTCATACGGTCCGTTACCTTCGATGTTGTCCAAAGTCATGATGTCCTCGTCAGGGAAGTTGAATCTCATAGATTGGTAATCTTCGACGGCTTGATGAGCTAGATGGTCAGCTAGTACACTCCCATTTATATATTTTTGTGTAGTATACTAGATATCATACTCAGTTAGGATCATTTGCCATCTAGCGATTCTTCCAGATAAAGCAGGCTTCTCGAAGATATACTTGATCGGATCCATTTTGGAAATCAGCAGAGTGGTATGAGTCAACATATACTGCCTTAGCCGGCGAGCAGCCCATACCAAAGCGCAGCAAGTTTTCTCGAGCAGTGAGTAGCGAGTCTCACAGTCGGTAAACTTTTTGCTAAGGTAATAAATGGCATGCTCTTTTCGGCCAGACTCGTCATGTTGGCCCAGTACGCACCCCATTGAATTATCCAAAACAGTCAGATACATGATTAATGGCCTTCCTTCGATGGGTGGCATAAGAATAGGAGGTTCTAGTAAATACTCTTTGATTTTATTAAAAGCAACTTGACAATCATTGTTCTATTCAACTACCTGATCTTTCTTCAGCAGTTTGAAAATTGGCTCACAGGTAGATGTCAGGTGAGAGATGAACCTCACAATATAGTTCAAGCATCCCAAGAATCCTCTAACCTCCTTTTCAGTACGGGGGGCAGAAATTTCTTGTATAGCCTTCACTTTAGCTGGATCAACCTCGATGCCTTTGTTGCTGACAATAAATCCCAAAAGTTTACCAGACCTAACTCCAAAAGTGCACTTGCTTGGGTTCAGTCTAAGCTTATACTCCTTCAACCTGGCAAACAACTTTTGCAAATGACCAAGGTGTTCTTCTTCTGTCTGTGATCGAGCTATCATGTCGTCTACGTAAACTTCGATCTCATGATGGATCATATCATGAAATAAAGCTACCATGGCGCGTTGATAGGTTGCCCCTGCGTTCTTCAGTTCGAACGGAATCACTTTGTAGCAGAAGGTACTCCATTGCATGACAAAGGTAGTTTTCTCCATGTCCTCGGGGGCCATTTTAATCTGGTTGTAGCCCGAGAATCCATCCATGAAGGAAAAAACCTTGTGTTAAGTTGTGTTGTCAACCAAGATGTCGATATGCGGTAGTGGAAAATCCTCTTTAGGGCTAGCCCTATTCAAATCCCGATAGTCTATGCACATTCTGACTTTTCCGTCCTTCTTAGGTACGGGCACGATATTAGCAACCCATTGTGGATAGGAGGTAATAGCCAAAAAGCCAGCATTGAATTGCTTCATTACTTCAGCCTTGATTTTCTCAGACATGTCAGGCCTCATTCGGTGCACCTTTTGCTTGATCAGTGGACAATCTTCTCTTGTAGGGAGATGGTGAACCACGATATCTGCGTCTAACCCTGGCATGTCTTAATAAGATCAGGCGAAGATTTCAACATATTCTTTCAACAATTGTACTAAACGCTCCTTGACATTTGATTCCAGGTTGGCACCCACTTTTACTTCCTTTTTGTCTTCCTCTATCCCCAAGTTGATGGTTTCTAGCAACTCTTCATGAGGCAGAATGGCCCTCTCTTCCTGTTGTAGAAGTCTGGCTAACTCTCCCGGCACTTCGCAATCTTCGTCAACTTCGTACTCAGCATGATTGACCAAATCTTCAGAGTTATCAAAAGCTAAAGCAGAATAGTCACCCAGGGAATCCGGAGTGGATGGGTACCTGCATTTGTGAGTGTGGGTATGTGTAAGGGATAGCCATCCTTAAACAAACAAAAATGCAAAAGGAAAGAAAATGAACACAATAGTTTATAGATGAAAAACGTCCAATGATTCATTAAAACATGGCATATGATTATGAAGAAAATCAAGCCCTTACAAATGGACATACATGCCCCGGGCAAGGCATGAGGTGAAAATAGTGTGCGAATTGTTTTAGTTATTACATACCATAAAAATGGGAAATTGTTCAAAGATAAAATTACTGGTTGATAAAGGTGATGGGAACAAAATCCTTTGCTTCCCAGTTTCTCAGACCCCCTTCGACGGTCGGAAAGATCCAATCTTCAAAGTGGCTCTCTTCATTTTCATCTTCAACAGCATTAATTCCGTGATGAGTGATCCTTATAGGTGGCCTTCCAGTCTTGGAACGACGCATAGCCTTCTATCCTGCAGCTGTAAACCCCAGTCCAAATTTGTCAGTCTTATGGGGAAAATCAGGCAATTGCCCCCATGTTGTACTCTTCCCTTCTTTGATCACCGCCTCTGCGTCCTTGAGAGATGACATCCTAGATAGATGCTTGGGAATGATAGGCACCTCAACCATTGTCTTCGCAACTGCTACCTCGGGAGAAACTTCCTCAAAATGTTGGAAAGGTGTTTCGATGAACTCGCCATCCAGCTCCACATAACGGAAGGAGTTGAGGTGGCTTATCATGTACTCTTCCTCGCCGTGCACCGTTATAATCTTACCCTTAACAGGATATTTCAGCATTTGGTGCAAAGAGGAGGTAACTGCCCCGGCATAATGGATCCACGGTCTCCCTAGCAAACACGAATATGACGGACGGATGTCCATCACGTAGAAGGTGGAGTTGAAAACTTATGTGCCTACTTTGATAGGAATATCAACCTCTCCATGAACCATTCTTTTGGAACCATCAAAAGCCCTAACAATGATGTTACTAGGCTTGAGAGTCAGTCCTTCGCAGTCCAAACGGTCTAAGGCTTTCTTCGGCAGCACATTCAAGGAAGAACCAGTATCAACTAAGACATGGGCGAGGGTGGTTCCCCTGCATTCAACTGAGACATGTAGTGCGTCATTGTGTTTTCTTCCTTTGGGAGTTAAGTCAGCATCGGAAAAGCCAAGGCCATCATCAACAGTAAGACTGGCCACACATTCTTGGAACTGGTCAGCCGAAGTCTCTTGGGGAATATGTGCCGCCTTCAAGAATTTGATTAGGGCCTTAGCGTGGGCCTCAGAACAGAGCAGAAGAGCCAACATTGAAATTTTAGAAGGGGTCTGCCCTAACTGTTCCACAACGTCGTAGTCACTTTTTCTGATTATTTTCAAGATTTCATCCATTTCTTTCTGAGTGGTTTCGGGGATAACCACAGCATGAGCCTTCGTCCTGATAGGCACTTCCAGTATCCCCTTACCCTTGTCGGTAGTTTCAGCAAATGGTCTTACTACAGGAGTATCCAATTCTTCAATCACTGGGCCTTGCACAGATGGTCCAACAGGTGCATAAGCTTTCAAGGGTCCGAAAACTGCTCGAGGGGGAGCAATCTCCGGAGAAACGATCAGGCCACTGCGAGTTATCTTGCTTGTACCCGCGATGTTCCCTATATCAGGGCTTTCTTCTTCAGAAATCTCTTGGACTGTCTCGATTTGTTTGATACCATGGTAGAAGATTTCTCCCCCATAATTCCATGGTATCGTTTTGCTGGATTGGTATGGGACAGGTCCCGCCATGGTGATCTTTAATGGTACACATTCAGAGTTGGGTGTAATCCTGACAGGCCTTTTGCAAGCCTTAGGAGGATTGTCGGAAATGGTTATGATTGCAATATCGTTGGTAGAAGTAGCAACAGTATCAGAAGTAACAGGATTGAAGGTATCAACAGGGGTTTTATGGAAAAGTATCTCTTGGGTATCCATCAGGAGTTGGACACCTGACTTCAACATTGGGCAATCACCTCGTATGTTCAAACAAAAATAGCAGTCTTTACCACAACCAGGAAAGACCCCGGCTCTCAACAAATTTTCTTTAATCACACGTAACGGCGTCAACAGGTCAACAACATCAGTAACATGAGTGTCCTCCATAACAGCATGAATATTGTGGCCGTGCTTGGGCATCGGAGCAGATATAACATTGGGCTTCTCAGGAGCATCAAATTCTACTTCCTTAGCATTAATCAGATCCTGGATTTTGTTCTTAAGCGCACAACAATTATTAGTATCATGCCCAGCACTGTCGGAATGGTAGGCACACTTGGCAGTGGAGTGGTAGTATGGAGAGGAGGTGTTAGGGTTCTTTGGTGCTTCTTTCAAACTGGTTAGATTCAGCTTCAACAAATGAGGGAGTACCTGAGCGGGCGTCATATTGATGCGAGTGAACTGCCGTTGTGGCCTTTCCACCCGTTGTTGATTAGGTCTCGACTGATTGCTACGAGGTTGATCATTTGACGAGTTTTGAATCATCACAACCCCTACAGTCGGCCGGTGCTCAGTTCTTCCCTGTCCCTTCTGAGAATACACAGTAGATGCTTCCTTCTTGGCTGGGAAGGGTTTCTTAACAGCCGTGGATGCAGAAGCATCCTTTTGAATCTTTCCACTCTTAATACCGGCCTCAACCCTTTCGCCGATCAAAATCAGTTCAGTAAATCCCGCGGAAGAACTCCCGATTAGATGGTTGAAGAAGGGGCCAGACGGGGTCCCCAGAAACATGTCAACTAACTCCCTATCCGATAGTGGTGGCTGCACCCTTCCAGCCAAATCACACCACTTCTGGACGTATTCTTTAAACCCTTCATTGGAAGCCATCCCCATACTTTGTAACTGAGTACGAGTGGGCGCCAAATCAGCATTGTATTGATACTCACGATAAAAAGCAGCTGCCAAGTCTTCCCAATTATGAACCTTTGATCTCTCGAGTTGATAAAACCAGTCTAACGGCGTTCCAGACAAGCTATCTTGGAAAAATTTTACCCAAAGGTCTTTATCGGATGAGTGGGGTTGGATTTTTATGACATACGACCTCAGGTGCATCTTTGGGCAAGACAGACCGTCGTACTTGGCAAATGTTGGCACTTTGAACTTAGGAGGGATAACAATCCCAGCTACCAGCCCTAGTTCTTCAAAATCCAATTCGGGCACCCTCTGCAACTCCATAGCTGCCAGTCTATCTTCAAGGTTCTTATATTTGTCATCCGCTGGTGGATACTGTTGTTCGGAGTAGTCTTCGTCTTCTTCCTCTTCCTCCTCTTCAACCTCGTATTATGAAGGCACATCAGTCCCTTTCCCTTTACTGGCCCCTTCGTCAGACGTTAAGGGGAACTCAAGAACCTTCCTAGCATTGCTCTCAAACCTTCTTCCAAAAGTGGTCACCCCAGGTCTCTTTTTCTTTTTCTCTTTATTCTTCTCCAACAAAACTTTGAGTTCCTCTTGACCCTTTGCCAAGGTCATGAGGAGTTGCTGGAACTGTGAATTTTGTGCCTGCAGATCCTTTACTGTTTGCTCCAAATCCATCTTGCTGAAATAAACAGCAGAAAGATAAGGAAACCTGGCGTGAAGACCTGTTTATGCATATGATGAATGGTATGTTATTCATGTAATGCATTCAAGGGTTCAAAAATTCAAATTTGTTGCAAACAAAAAGAACGCACGTCATATTAAGAAGAAATTTGTTAGTACATAAGTGCCCCATGGGCGAAATATTACAAAATTCTTAATGTAAAAAGACATTGCGCATCCTCTTTGGTGCGATGTAAGTGTTGAGAGTTTCCTCCTCGTGAAGTCGGCGGGTAAGCTCTAAAACCTTCTTCTCATTGGCATAGAAGCTGGCTTCAAAAGTATCCCATTTTTCCTTGAGTTGGATCCAACTCTTTTGCATTTCTTCCCATGATGTTGGCATGTCAGGATGTAGGATGGTGTATGGAACCTCTCCTTCCGTAACAGGCTCTTTGATCAAGGGGAGAATGTGATGGTATGGCATCATAAGATTCTGGGAGCGGGTTCGTACCCACTTGAGATAAGGCTCAAGGGGGATGGAATTCTTGTGCCCCAGTGTCTTACTATCCACCTTGTTAGGCATCCTCCAAGCTCTGATGAACCTTTGTCGAAGTCCTTGCGCATCGTTGTCAAAGTCAAAAACTAGGTATGGAATTAGCATGTCATGAGGGCCATCCCTCCGAGCATATCCAAATTGTCTCAAAGCTAGACAGGGGTTGTAGGTGATGCCTCCTCTAATTCCAAGTAGTGGGACATTAGGGAATTCCCCACAACGATCAATGATGATGACATTTTCTCTGAACCGAGAACACCAATGTACATCAGAATGTGTGAGGGTCATCAACCGTTGTGACCACCTTAAACCCTGCTCATTCTTCAGAACTGATTATGGAAGGTGAGAGATAAACCACCTTGCTAGGAGAGGAGTACAGCACATGAGAACACCTCTTTTCCTCATTGTTCGTGTGTAAAATGAGTGTAGGATGTCCCCAAGCAATGTAGGTATAGGATTCCTGGATATGAAAATCTTGACAGCATTCACATCTATAAGCTGATCAGGGTTCGGGAACAAGACCAACCCATAGATGAGGAGTTCCACAATCTCTTCAAAGGCTTGTAGGTCAAGAGAATTCCAGCAGTCTTGTGCCTTCTCGAACAGAAACTTTGCCAAGAAGCCCTTGACACCACTTCTGGTTTCCCAATGCCCCTTGATGTCAGATGGTTGCAAGTGTAATGCTTGAGCAACATCTTCAGGCTTTGGTTCTTTTTCCGTACCGTTGTAAGGTAGTTGATTAAGAATAGGAATTCTCAAAAGTTGAGAAAATTCCTCCAAAGTGGGTACTAGTTGGTAATCAGGGAATGTGAAACAGTGGTGTAGGGGGTCAAAGAACTGGAAGAGAACTTTCACCATGTCTTCTTCAATGTTGGAGTTGACCAAGTTGAGGAGTCTACCATGTCTTTCACTGAAGAGAGAATTCTCGGAGATCCTGGATGTAAGCTCCTTGAGTTGAGGAGGGATTCTCACAAGGTTGACTTGAATTGTTTTCCTGCGAAGAGATTCTATGACCTACAAAACAAGAACAAAGATGAAGATCAAAACCCTTGAAATGGTTAGTGGATGCATATGATGCTTTATGATGTTTATGATGTATGCACAAGCACATGTACAAGCAAATCACACAAAACCCTAGTTTCAGGCTTGCATGAGGTTTCATAGGTAAGTACCCTCTTGAGTTTAGTTGGCTCAAACTTATCCTATAAATAGTAACCGGGTTCTAAGGAGCTCAATATCACTGGATTATTTTCTATGTTCATTGTTTTGGTTTAGCCACTTAACTAACGACCAAAATATTCCAAGAAAACAACCCTCAATGAGTGTAGTATCGAGTATCTACCAACTTCGGACTGCACCAAAGCCGTTCATCTCACTACCCCTAATAAAAGGCCAAGATGGTCAAGTAAGGTTCTAAGAGTTTATTAGTGCTTTATGACATCACTCAGCGGCCCCGTATTCTCTTTGATTGACTCAAAGGCTACCGGTACTCACAAATATGTCGCACTAATATAGCTATTGCTTCAACCATGTCGGTATACCCCGCACAGTTTCCACAACGTATTGCTATTTACCTATGAATGTTTCCCAAATCCGGGTGGAGGATTTCAAGCCCAAACAAGAGAACCAAAATGTAAAGCAAGAAAGGCAAACAATAATCATGCAAAGGATGATCTAAGCCCTAAGGTTACTCCACTTTTAGTTAAACTCCCCAGCAGAGTCGCCAGTTATGTGATACGGTGGGAGAACTGACTTGGGATTTTGCGTTTGTGTTCGTAAATGTTTCGGTTTAGCAAGAGTCGCCACCGACTTTTTATTTTATCCTAAGGAAAGGTCAAAAAGCACAGGAAAGACCTTTGAGATGTTTTCTTGGGTTCGGGGAGTAGATTATAGAAAGGGAAGGTATTATCACCCTTTCTATCCATGGTTATCCATGGGCTCTTAGTTACTTGCTTAGATCACTTGCTTTGCTTTTCAATTGTTTGAAATAGTGTTTTTCATTTGTTTGAAATGGTGCTTTGTGTGTGATTTTGAAAGATGTTTTGAAAAGAGGTCATCGTTGTGGCAACCTTTGTAATGATTCTTGTTTGAATGTATACAAAGGTGTTTTTGTCTTTTGAAAAGTTTTCAATGTTTGAAAGTAGGGTTTTGAAATTGTGTTGTGAAGTATGTTTTGAAGATAGCAAGGATGTTTTTGCAAGTTTTGATCAAGTAACCAAGAGTTATCTACCCTATTTTACTCAAAGATCTTTCTTATGTTTTTAACCCTTTTAACAGTGTTGTTTCACCATTGTATTTGGTGAACAACCTTGCATTAGGATGTTAAACGGGACAGGCGCGGGCCATCGTATAGACCATGATAGCAATTGTGTCAAGTATTTTTGGCAATTTTCTTAAGGGACTTGATCATTTTGTTTAGGAAACTCAGATAGCGTCATCGAGGGACTATGAGCTTTTGTTTTATTTTTGTTTTGCCAAAGTACTTGACATGCAACCATGGCCCATTTTTGAAGGCAACAAGTGGATTGAAACCCTAGGGCTGCAAGTGTGCATTGTGTTTGTTTTTCATGCATGTTTATCTTGGATTAGGTCAAGCTAGTTGTTGATTTTATTTGCATACAAACCCTAAGTCTAAGCATGGCATAATTGGAAGCTTTTAAATGTGCGAGAATTTAAATGCTACACTATTACAACATGATATAGGGAGGGGGGTACAAATTTGAATTGGGGGTATTTGACAAGAAATTAAATTCTAAGTTATTACAACCAAATTGAATGTACAAGGCATAATATAATATTTAAATAAATACAATTAAATAAATATCAAATAAAATATATTATGCAAAAAAGATTTTTATGTATGTAAAAAGTATTTTTCAATGTGAATTAAAAATAATAAAAAAAGAAAGCCAATTTTAATTATTTTGTTATTTAGGGCAAAAACCCTAATTCTTAATAAATAGTATTATTTATTAATTATATACAATAATATATTAATTTATACAAAAAATAAAAATTAATTATTTACAAAATGTGTATATTTCAAGAAATATTTTCAAGTGTGTATAAAAATAATAAATAAAAATAAGCATATTTTTTACATTATTCTTTGAGTTTTAATAAAAGAAAATAAACTATTTACATATTTATACTAGTAATAAAATAAATAAATGTGAAATAAATATGAAAAAAATATACAATAATTTTTTTGGCATTTTTTATATTTGGACAAAAAATAATAAAGTCAGAATAAAAAATAAAAACATCAAAATGACAAATATTCAAATAAATGGGCCAGGGGGTGTAAACTGAAAATGCATGTGTAAAGAGTAAAAACAACCAGGCCCAGCCCAGTCAGACTTCATCTTCTTCCTCTTGTTCACAAAACACGCATTCTGTACATCAATGGCTATCTCCTGATTCTTTGATTTTTTGACAAAACTCATAACATGAAACTTGTAGAGCATCAAACAACGAATTCAACCATATAAAAAACTTAAGCTAACTCTCAAAGACCAGAGAGAATTTCTCTGGCCCTAATTCTTAACCTAGTTTTTTCAGAAAGGTCATGGGTGAAATTCTCCTAGCACGATTAATATAAATGAAAACTAAGCATATGTATGGCTTCAGGGCTATGAGTACAACATATTTCATTCACAAACCTAAGCCTAACTATTCATAAATAGAGAGATAGAAGTCCATGAAATACCTGTTTCAGTTGACTTCGAGTTGGCCAATACAGCAACTTTCAAGGGTGCTTGAGCTTCTTTTGAGCTTGCCTGAGGTACAAGGAAGCTTTTCCAATGCTTGGTTTGTTTTGAAACAGCTTGAATCGTGCCACAGAACTCAACCTGCAAAGCTTTGAAACAAAAATGGCAATGTGTTAATGGTGTTACAGCAACTTGTGGATGATCTGGATAGCTCAGGTAGGTTGGTTGGAAGGTGTTTGAAGTATCTTTGGGCAAAACGCACGATGGAATATGGAGATGGAGATGGTTCTGCAGGGCTTGTCCTATTTTGCAGAAAAATAGGGATTTTGTGTACAAGGGGGTTTGAGAGGCAAAGGGGTCGTGTTTCTGGCTTGTTGGGAGGTATGAAACTTGTTTACAATGTTTGTGTAAGTTGGTTTCTTCAGATGTGAGAGATGGCTTGTATTTTGCAAGTTTCTTCTACTTGAAGCAAGAGTGTGTCTCTTCTCAATGCAAGCCTGTACAAGCCCTAAATTGTGCTGCACACTTTTCCCTTGGTTCTTGGAATTGGTAGATTGGATCTTGCTTCAGAGATAT
The DNA here is from genome assembly GCA_948472305.1 of Vicia faba. Lineage (NCBI taxonomy): Eukaryota > Viridiplantae > Streptophyta > Magnoliopsida > Fabales > Fabaceae > Vicia > Vicia faba. Next base: position 899,571,230 of record OX451740.1, read on the forward strand.
GGCCCCATGCCTCAAGGATTTTGTTTTGACATAAAGTGCAACTTTACAAAAATGGCATTATACCTTTTTCCAAATAGAGATTAATCTTGTATGCAATGTCCAAATGACCAAGATAATACCTTAGCTCAATGGTTATGCATTAAATTATGGAGTATAAACTGGTTTTGAGGCCTGCAAGCTAGTACCAAGCATGCTGATTTGAAAATGCAAGTTTGTGTGAACATGTATTGGTCATGGACAAAAGTGAGTTTTTGCCAACTTCAAGCATCCGATTCTCTCTAACCACAAGGGTGTTTGAGGAGTTCTTGGACAATTTGTAAAAGCTTGCAACATGTACTATAATCCATCTTTGAAATGCAACTTGAAACTCCAAGTGGAACTATGTGAAAAATGGCCAAGAAGATGGGTCAAAATCCTGCCTAAACTAGGGCAAAATTTCTCTAAGTTAAAAGTTTTAGGTACCCTTGTTCCAAAACTCATAACTTGAGATACAAGCTTCTTTTGAGAAAACTTTGTGAATAAAAGTTGTAGACTTTGTGATGGACTACAACTTTAATGTTGCAAGTTTTGTTTGAATCCATTTTAATCTTGGTGAAAAAATGGGACAAAGTTAGGAAAAAATAAGAAAATTTCATAACTTAGAAAATTTCTAAGTTATGAAAATTTTCCATTTTAAACCCTAATTTGCATTTTTGGGTTTCTTGATGAACAAGTTTCATAATTTGACATGTCTTGATGAAAAATGACTCTTGGCACTTGATTTTGACCAAAAAGTCAAAGTTTGACTTTTAAGTGTACAGTCAAATTTTGATCAGTTGACTGAAAAATTCATTTGTCAATCATATGCATTTGAGATCTTTTGAACTTGTTAAATGGGTCAAGACAATGTCATTGAGTCCTTTAGTCCATGTGTGAGCTTAATTTTCCATTGGCTAGGTCAAACAGTCAAAAATTGCCTTTGTACAGTCAAAACCCTAAAAATGACCATTTTGTCCTTTTGGTGATCTGATCAAATTTCTTGTGGAATTGTGATCCAAACTTGATCACATGGTTCATATGAGTTCATAATGTTGATGTGGGTCAAAATTGATGAGCTTTGACTATCAATTGGCCACAGTTGACTTTTTCCCCAATACAGTTGATTTCTAGGTCAACTGTCCAATTGACTGGGCAAAAATTTGAATCAAGGCTTGAAACTTGGTATGGACAAACTTGTGAGTCCAACATGAAGTATGAAAGTCACTTTGGGCATTGTAGGTCAAAATATCCATGTGAAAACTCAAACCCTAATTTAGGTCAACAGTGCAAGGAGGTGTCTTGAGCAGAGCAAACCCTAGCTTGATCTTGAGTTTCAAGAGTCTTGTGATGAGAAATGTTGATGAAATGAGACGGAAAATTTTTGGGTAAAACAGATGCAGATCCTTCTAGAGCGGTCATGTGTGCCACGCGTAGATGAGGTTCGTTTTGGGGTACTATCGTTATGCACACTCAGTGTTACGATGATAGTATTTTCACATGGACTCAAGACTTTGTGTCCCTATTATGACAACCGGCCGAAAATCATCAAACAATAAAGTCTCCATCGAACGTCTTTTATCCCACATGAAGGGAAAGATAAACATCGAGAAAACCTGAGAAGGGAAAAATCACGGTCTTGCGACCAAGAAATCGGGTAAGGGAGTCTGTTACGCGAGGGGAAGGTATTAGCACCCCAGACACCCATAGTACTCTACGGTATCCACTCTTGTTGTCTATCTTGTGGGTGTGTTTAATCTATGATTACTGCTTACTACTGCTAAAGGAAGAATGCATGCAAAATAAAGGAGAAAAGAATGTAGGGAAAATAAAATTGTACTCGCTTGGGCCCTACCCCAATGCCTACGTATCCTTTTTGAGGAATCAGAGCTACCGTAGTTCGGCTCACATGTTTTTATTTGTTTTGTGTTTTTTATGGACAATGTTAATTTCTCTTTCTGCCGCAGCTCGACCTTTGGAGACTTATGCGTTGACATAGAAGTAAATTAATCATGTCCTTGCTGAAAATGGTTTTCTGAGAAAAGGTGCTCGAGCGCACAAAATGGTCTGAGTTGGTTTGTATTTTTGTTACCTTGAAAAGGGTTTAAGTGTGATTAGCATGTTTTTGATTTTCTAAGAAAATAAGTTTTAGTTTTAGATGCAAGGATGAAAAAAGGGGAAGAAAAGAGTCTAAGGGAGACTAGCCTATTTCTAACCTAATGTTATCATATAATGGTAGCCCTACGTCAAGGATGAAAGGGGAAATTTCTACCTAATGTTAGCATGCATGATTTACAACCTAAGGTCTAACTTGCGTCCGAACGGAGAAAGCGCATCCTAAGGGGAACATGGTATGTACAAGGATAGAGAAAGCAAGCTAATAAACTCAAGATAGCACACCTAGAGAGGACATATCTAGGTTATCATGCCAAAGAAAGTCTAACAAAACTATCCTATAGGGAACATGCAATGAGAGCGAAGTCGTGATCTCAATTTCTAAATTGAGTGACTCGTCAATCAACAAGAAGTAAAGAAAAGCAAGGAAACCCTATAAGGAGCATGCACTGAGAGCAAAATCATGATCTTAATTTCTAAATTGAGTGACTCATTGATCAACAACAAAGGAAACAAACACAAGCACAACACATATAGCAAATGAAGTGCGGAAGACCTGCTACATGTCTTTAAACAGCGACTTTGAGCGCACACTCTTTATTTCCTACTTCTCATGATATCTAGAAAAGTGGTAAAGTGTGGAAATGAGGAATAAAATGAGGTTGTGATGATACCAAACAAAGAAGGTCTATTGCCTCTTCGAAACCATGCAAGTAAAGAGAAACCTCTACAAAAAGCTTCTTTGAACTTCCTTGATGAAAATTATGCTCTTAGCTAGCTTCAAAGCCTCTTGAAATATTCAACAGAATCATCCCACAACTATGCCAACACATATCATGGATTGAACACCATTATCACACACGAATGACATCAAAATACCTCAAATAACAATCCATAAATTAACATAATAATTGATCATAAAAATTTCTAACTAATTTCTTGAAATTCCAAAGCATTTCATACTATTTTTGTTCATGCATTATTTTATCACCAAAGAATTTATCAAAATTAATGGTAATTAAAAATAATAATATGAAACAATTAAATTGATATACAAATGGGGCATTAATCTGAAACTGGGTGTTTGGTAGGTAAGGGCGCTAGGCCCAGCAAGCTTAATCTAGCCAGTTTTTGTTATAAGACTCCAATTACCAAAAAAAGAGGTGCTAATGGGCCTAATGAAAGGAAATTCTTTCCAGCCAGCCTTTTTGTGTAACCAATCCAAAACCAAAACACCATGGGCCAGGCAAGGGTGTATTGAATCCGATTCAACAATCATACTAAAGTCCATACAAAAGATTTACAAGAATATTTGTAAAGATGAAAGATTGAAAGGAGAGGATACGGTGCCGTTTTAGAACATAGAGGCTAGGGTTCAAATGTGATGATTCAGAATCCTCTTCATTTCTCAGTAGCCGCGGCTGACTTTCGAACCTCTCTTTGTTGCCGTTTTCCCCGTCTCAGTCATCACTTCTCCGATGATTCTCGTCTCAGCACTGCCTTACACATAACATTTCGTCTACCGTATTCATCGTGAATACACCTCTTGGATTTCACTCCGTCTCCATACCTCCCTCAACCTCACTTATGGTTTTTCTCAATCTCTCAAACACAATGGCGGAATCTCCATCTCACGTCTTCATATTTTCTGACGACAACCTTCTTACGCCCAATCTTTCTTGATTTCACGAGAACATACCGAGATCTTATCTTCAAGCAACAAACTAGTGGAGATTTTGCGTGAAAACAAGCGGAGATTGAAGAAGATGCAGAATGAAGTGAAGCGATGTTGATTGAAGTGTTAATGTGAAGCAGAGATAGAGGTTGTCGTGATGTTCACATTTTGCTGAAGATTGAAGATAATTATTGTAGGAAGTTGTGGCAAGATTGTTGAGGGAGATTGAAGAAAAAGGAAGGTGAATGAAGATTGCAGCGGGAAATGATGGTGGTTGCAGGTGGCGGAAGGAAGTGAAGATTGATTATTGAAAGGTCTAGAAATGTTTATAGAGACATTGAAGAGAGAGTTTGCTTCTGGTTTTTTCTGGTGATTTTCCTCTCCCTCTCTTTTCTTGTTATGAATCGTGAAATCTCCTCCTCTTTTCTGTTATCTGTTATATCCCTTTTTGGATAAGTTAGGAAGTTATTTTAATTATGGACTTTTACAGGAAGTTTATTACAGGTTAGGAGCTAAATTCTGTTAGGACAGTTAGAATACTAGAGTTACAAGAAGTTTGTTAAGAATTCGGTTAACTCTGTTAATTGCTGAGCTGGAAATTCTTTTTTCTGTTATAGATGGTTGAGATGAGCTGGCAGTTTCTGTTATAAGGTTAGCTTATTGGTCTGAATGTTGTTGTCCATGAAAGCATGCATGCTTGAGTTTCATATTGCTTTGGTATGAATATGCAGGGCCTGTGATGATGAATGCTTGCAGGTTATTTTTTTTGTTTTGAATGAACATTAATGTATGTGTGTTGGTATTGATGTAGGAATTGGTTTATGCGGGATTGCAAATGTGGCCTTCCTAACATGATTTTGAAGCCTGGGCACGGAAAGATACTGGAATGAAGGAAGGGTGTAGGCATATCATCGGGTTTTGCATACGAGGCAGGATTCGAAGATCGGAGGGAACATGAGGGTGTATGGAGAAATGATATTTGAAAATGTAATTTGATGACATGAAGTTGTAGTTCCCTTATAATTATCACTTAGAGTTATGTTTGTAAAAGTATGGATAATCTGATCTTGCCTTGCCTATGTATACGAACCGGTAGCATAGCTTTGGGTACTTATCTTTTGTATTAATATGGGCTTTGCTACTTGAATTTCAAGAAATGAATCATGAATAGATGCTTGTACTTAAAATCCTGAATTTGATGACATAAAGTTGTAGAATTTGAATGATGAACGATGGATGATGCTTTTGAATTTTGAAGCCTTGAATAATGAATTTCTAGACTTAGATAAGTGGACTTGAAACTAGCATGATGTATTCCTTTGCAACATTGTAATTAGTACCAAAGCAAAAATTGATCCAATCTTGAACTTGAATGAACATCTCAAATTAATATTCCATTCTCAATGAAGCCCTATATTCAATTCAATTTTCCAATCTTAAGAAAACATTCATGACAAGCAACAAGTATGTGAAATAATAATGATGCCTTTATTACAATGAATCCGCAAACTCATATCTTGCACCATGGATTGCATTTCGTAATCCAATTCCACTATATCTCGACTTGATGAGTAACAAGATAGCCAATGCCTTGAATTCTTTGATAAAGGTAGGACTTGGAGCATAGTAGGATACCTTGACATGAAACCCAATGAACCTCGGTTGTTGAACATCAACAAGCTCAAATATGATGAGTAACAAACCCTAGTTCAATTGCTTTTGATGAAATTTGATAATCAAAGTAGCTTGAGGTGATGGAGGTAACCAAAACCTTAGCTTACAATTGAACTCTTAATGAAGCATGACAAGTTAAAACCCTAGCATATTTCCCTTGATGGAGCATAATAAGTTAAAACCCTAGCATCTTTCCCTTGATGAAGCATAACAAGTTAAAACCATATCATCTTTCCCTGCTTATTGAAGAAGCAGCTTGAATCTCTTGGATGAAGATAAGAGTCTCAAAGCCTTAAAGAAACCCTAATTATTCAATATCCTTGATCCTAGTACCAAGCCTTGGTGTTAGTGAATGCATGTTGTGTTAAATGACCTACTGGAGAGGATATGTACATGAAGAATATGAGATGCATAAGCCAAATGATTAAATAAAAGGGGTAGGACAAATTTGGGGTATTACACCTATGACCTTACCTTGACCAGATTTCACCCGTGAGGTGGGGAATGAATTGATCTTAAAACAGGTACCGTTGCTGATGTTCTTGATACTTGGTTTTTGAGATGGCGTCAAAATTTTGCTCCTGTGGTATTCAAAAGCAGTATGACAGTTGTCCATTGTGATGGAAACCTTGATCACATGCCTTTGTACGCCATAACATGATTGTATCATCACAATACATGTTCTTTCCATTTCCAGGGAACCATACCTTTGAGCCTTGTGCTGAGATTTTCTATCCTTTACTTGCTAAAAATCAAAGCTTGAGGGTTACTTGGAAATGAATGAACATGGCATTGCATCAACTCATACACCTCATGCATATTCATGCATTCATAGTAGGTACTCATAGTTGGGGAATTTCTTATTCAGACTTGGTATTCTTTTCAGACCTGCGAATCTTGACTTTTCGTCGCTTCGTGATCAGAGATAAGATATGGAACTACTTCGTGGGGAATTGGCTTGGGTGAAGGCTCAAATGGGGTTGTTTGTGGTAGACATGAAAGCTTTGATCCATGGTCAGGAACTCCTGAAGGAGGATAACCATCAATTGAAGACTAGTTGAATTTGGTTATGGAAGTTCTGAGGATAATGTTGAGAAAGGAAGACAATCTTATACTTGTTACTGCAACAAGAGTTATCATTCCTACCTATTCTTTGGGACCTCTTTCAAGACACGGAGTAACTCGTGGGTCTTTTCCACAACCTTGTGTTCCTAGGACTTCTCATCAGCAATTAGTTTTTGTTCCCCAAGTGTATAAAGGAACAAAGCTCATCATCAAAGACAGAAGTATCCTGAGAAGCAATTTGACCCCATTCCAATGTTGTATGCTTAGCTACTTCTTCGATTGCTTGGATTCTAGTTGGCTAAGCTTCGTACTTTGGGCCTTCCTCCTGCAAAGCTTCCACTTGATTATGATATCAATGCTAGGTGTGAGTTCCACTCGAGGTTACATAGTCACAATGTTGAGAATTGAAAGGCATTAAAATACCAAGTTCAGGACTTGCTTGATTCAGAGGCATTAGTGTTTACTCGAGATGGTCGAGATGTGAGAGTTAATATTACTCTAATTGTTGCAGAGGAAGAGATTAATCATGTCTTTTATCCAGAATTTGCCTCAAATCAGAAGCACTCTCCATTATCTTGGGTTCCAGAGCATCCATTTTATCAATCTTTGTTTGGTCCCCAGCCAAATCAGAAATGGAAAGCACTAGAGAAGACTTGGTGCCCAAATAAGTCCGGTAGGTAGAATCCGAGAAGGCCAAGAATAGTACATAACACAATTTTTATGCCTCTTAGTCACTTTCGCTCTCACTTGATCCAAAATTCTTTGGTGGAGTTAAAGCAACTTAGGCCTCCTTCTTTCCATTATCCTAAGGGATATGACCCCAACGCTTATTGTGAGTATCATTCTGGGGCACCTGGACATACTATTTAAGGGTGTAATTCGTTCAAAGGAAAAGTTCAAGACCTCATTAATACCAAGATAATCACGTTTATTTCAAAGGGCTTGCACATAAATTGAAGTCTATGTGCCCAAGTGATTGTCAAGACTGCATAAAGTCTCCAGAATCAAGAGGTCCAGACGAAGTCAAGTCTCCTCAACAATGATGATAATTTATTCTTTAATTTCATTTTTCATCTGTAATTTTGTTTGCTTGTTTAAATATTGTTTTCATGAATGAAATTGTTTGTTTTTGAAAATTAATTTTAATAAAAGTAGTATGTTTGTCTTGAATTAATCTATTCGTTTACACTCGTCCATTTGTTTCACTCATGAAAGATTTTTCTCGCATTATGATACCAATTGTACTAGTCTTTTTCTTAGGCAAAGATTGGAGGAAGGATGATGATATTTGAAAATGAAAAAAATCTCTAATTGTATGCTTTTGAATAAAGCCATGTTGATGTTTTACATGCATTGTTTCAATTCCTAAACACAGAAGGTATAAGGGAGTGAAATCCTCGTCAATCCCTTTGAGCCTTAAAATATGACTTTCTTTTCATAAGGAAAAGCCCTCATTCTTAACCCATGGGCAGGGTAGTGTTCAGTTAATATGATCGAGTATTCATATTTCAAAAGTAGTTTCCTATCTGAGGATCACCACATCTTATCCCTCGCATTAGGAGGTCAGAAAAATCAAAACCACAATGGTAATTCCCTCACACCAGAAGGTCCAGAAAGTCATGAAACCACAATGGTTATCCCTCATCAACCAAACAATAACTCAGTCATAACCTTTCCAACAAGTCGAAAACGACTCAAGATCACACGACTTGTTCAAAAAATAAAATAAAAATAATAATAAATAGAAAAGAAAAATAAAGAAAGCCCGCTAAGTCAGAAACTTGAAAATAAGTAACTTAGGCAAAAATTAGGGAATCCCTGTTAGAACATAGTTTAGTTCTACATCTTAGTAATAGTTTTGATGATAAAAAATACATGATATATATATATATATATATATATATATATATATATATATATATATATATATATATATATATATATATATATATATATATATATATATATATATATATATATATATATATATAATAATAAATTATTTAAATATGCAGAGAAGTTTTGGTAAAAAAGCATAGAAGTTGGCGAACAATTTGCACTAAGAAGATCTGATAAGAATATCTATACAAACTAAATTAAAGTATCACACTCAATAGAAGAAGTTCTGATGTTATAACTTCTGAAGCACCAAAGCTGCAAGCTAAAATCTGATGAAGCAATACTCTAATGATCTAAAGTCTCATAATATTATTCTTATTCTGATCAGATATCAAATTAGCAAAATTCTAATGCGTTACATTTCTTTCATTACAAATCAAGGAGTAACGGCTGGAACCATACAAGATCTGTATTTTTGGAAAGTGCATTAACATTATATTATCAACCTTCCAAAAACATCTTCTCATGTCTCAAATGGATCTAAAGAGCTTCGCATATATAAAGGAGTTATTGAAGGGTGATCAAACAACACTTGCATGCATACAATAGAAAATTTATAAAGCTCTTTTATCTATTATACTGTTCACTGTGCTTTAACATTGTGTAAAAATCACAGTTGTGATATAGTTTATTAGAAACATTCTCATACACATTTTTTATTCACATTTTGTAATTTCTTGAGAAACTAAGTTGTGTTTTAGTATCAAGAAGACATTGATGATAGTCTTTGTGAGTTGTAATCAAAGTTTTGATTAGTGGATTAATACCTCAAATGAGAGAGACGAAATCACCTTGGTGGATGGACTGGAGTAGTTTGAGTTTAAACGAACTAGGATAACCAAACGTGTCATACTATTTTTTATTTTTGAAAACCCTAATTCAAACCCCCTTTCTTATGTTTTCTATCCTTCAATTGGTATCAGAGTATCTAGTTTTGGGTGCTAACACTTAACCGTGTGAGAAAAAGATCCTAGCAAGAAAATACTATGGTGGAACCAGTTCAGAACAACAAAAATGATAACTATGATGATAAAGACAAAATTAGCAGCAGACCTCTAATGTTTGACGGTGAAAATTATGATTATTGGAAAGATAGAGTCAAAAGTTTCTTTCTAGCTCATGACACTGATCTCTGGGATATGGTGACTGATGGTTACATTCATCCTTGTGATGAAAACTGTCAGAAGATTGATAGAAAGAAAATGATAGATCAACAAAAGAAAGAGTTCATAAATCATCACAAGGACATAACGATTCTCTTGAGTGCCATTTCATACACTGAGTATGAGAAGATCACACATAGAGATTCTGCTAAAAACATGTTTGACTCTCTGAGAATGACACATGAAGGCAACACATAAGTCAAAGAGACTAAAGCTCTTGCACTCATTCATAAATATGATGCCTTCAAGATGGAAGAAGATGAAACAATTGAGACAATGTTCTCAAAGTTTCAAATTCTGGTTGTTGTGTTGAAAGTTATGGACAAAGGGCACTCAACAGAAAATCATGTAAAGAAAATCATCTGAAGCTTACAAAAAAAATGGAGACCCATGGTCACAGCCTTAAAGATTGCCAAAGATCAGAACAATATATCTCTTGAAGAACTTATCAGCTCCTTGAGAAGTCATGAAATAGAACTAGAAGAAGATGAGCCCCAGAAGAAAGGTAAGTCTCTTACTCTTAAATCTAATAAAAATATGAAACTAAAGCCTTTCAGGCAGAAGAAGAAAGCTCTGGAGGATCCTCATCAGAAGAAGACAAACTATCTCTTCTCTCCAGAAGGGTCCAACAATTATGGAAGCACAAACAAAATAAATTTAGAAATCCTTGGAGATCAAGCGACTATTCTGAATCATCCTCTGGCTACAAAAAAAGTCCATAAACAAAGATGTTGTTTGTTACAAATGCAAGGAACCTGGTCACTATAAAAGCGAATGTCTTAAACTTTAGAAAGAAAAACCAAAGAAGAGATTTAACAAAGAGAAGAAGAAAAGTATTATACCTAATTGGGATAACTAAGAATCTTCTGTAGTAGAATCAGCATCGGAAGATGAATGTGCCAATATCACTTTAATGGCCAACATATCAGATGACACTAATTCATCTGAATCAGACTCAGAAGCAGAAGAGGTATTCTCTAACTTTTTTAGATCTCAATTAGAAGATAGTCTGTCAGAAATTATTGAAAAATATCAGCAACTTCAATTCAAATGCAGGAACCTGAAACATGGTCTAGTATCTGACTCTGAAGAAACAAGGAAACTAAAAGCAGAAAATTTTGAGCTAAAAGAAACCACCTCTAAACTTAAAAATAAAAATTTTGTTATTAAAAACGAGTTACAAAAAGCTCAAAAAGAATTTGTCTCAGAAGTTTCAACAAGTTCTAATAGCATCATAAAATAATATGATTATAGTTTTCAAAAATTTATAGCTAAAAACATAGATAGAAGAAAGATGGCTTCAATGATCTATGGAGTTAGTAGAAATGGTAGAAAAGGCGTAGGATATGTGAAACCCAAAGGAGAAGAACCATTTCAACCAAATCAGGCTGATGATATGGTCATAAAACACACACCTTTAAACTCATACTTCATATATGGACACACACATGATATAAAATATACTAGTGAATCTTACTCTACGAATTCTCTTGTGAAACCAAAATTCAATCAAAATTTTGAAAATTCTAACAAACAAGGACCCAAAAAGATATGGGTACCTAAGGATAAAATCATATATGTTGCAAATGTCTTTAACAACAAAGTTTAAACACCAGTCTTGGTACCTGGACTCTGGATGCTCTCGACACGTGATGGGAAGAAAGCATATGTTCCAAAGCATGGAACTTAAATCTAGAGGATACATAGGTTTCAGAGGAAATCAGAAAGGAAATATTATTGGCTCTGGAGCCATTGCTAACAATACATTTCCCTCTATAACTATTGTTCTATAAGTAGATGGATTAATTCATAACCTACTATCCATAAGTCAATTAAGTGATAACATTTATGATATAATATTTAATCAAAACCCTGTAAAGCAGTTAGTCAGAAAGATGGAACAATCTTCTTCAATGGTAAGAGAAAGAACAATGTTTATAAAATAAAACTTTCTGAACTAAAAAGTTAGAATGTAAAATGCCTTATGTCTATTAACGATGAGAAATGGGTATGGAACAGAATAATGGGGCGTGTTAGTATGAGAAGAATATCTCAGATTAACAAACTCAATCTGGTCAGAGAACTTCCTAACTTGAAGTTCAACTCAGATGCTCTGTGTGAAGCATGTCAAAAAGGTAAATTTGCAAAACCCTCTTTCAAATCTAAAAATGTTGTGTCTACCTCTAGACCACTAGAACTTCTACATATAGATCTATTTGGACCAATGAAAACTACATCTATCAGCGGTAAGAAGTATGGATTAGTAATCATAGATGACTATAGCAGATGGACATGGGTAAAGTTCTTAAGACGCAAGGACGAGTCACACTTTGTGTTCTCTACTTTCTGTAACCAAGTTTAAAACGAAAAAGAGTTTAGAATTGTAAAAGTCAGAAGTGATCATGGTGGGGAATTTGAAAACAAAAATTTTGAAAAGTTTTTTAATGAAAATGTAATTTCTCATAATTTCACTTGGCCTAGAACTCCTCAACAAAACAGAGTTGTAGAACGAAAGAATAAACCTTTACAAGAAATGGCCATAACCATGATCAACGAGACTAACGTTGCTAAACGCTTTTGGGCAGAAGCTGTAATGCTCGTTAATTTAATTAATTATTTAATTAACTATTTTCGAATTGTCCGTTGAAGTTCTGAGGTGTTGTGATTTGTCGGTATAAGTTGTTGTATTATTACTAGTTAATTAATTAGTTAGTTAATAATAGTAATAATATTAGAATTAGTAGAATAATGGAATAAATATGTTGGGCCTATTTTTAATGGGGTTTGTTGTTAAGCCCATTAAGAATAATGATGATGCCAGGTTCTATTTAAACAAAGGAATGGGGTTAATTAAGAAATTGCTAGAAAAAAATTGGTCGTGAGAAGTGTAGAGGAAAGGAATAAGGAGAAGAGAAAAGCAAGGTTCCTGCCAGAGTGTGTCGAGCAACCGGTAAGGGTGGAGTTCTGACCTTATAATAGGAATAATGATGAATATTGTATAGGTGTTGGCCGTAGGAATAATTGTTGTGAGTTGATTGTCCTAGGTCTGTTCTTAAAAGTTGCTTGTTCTTATGTTGTGGTCGTTTAGGAATCCTATGTACGAATTTTTTGTATAATTGACAAATCTGTTAGTAGGAGATATATTTGCCCCTTTATGTTTTTTCTTGCGGTTGGTCAGAAATTAATGGTCGAAGAAAATACTGTAAGACTAGGTTAATGTTCGTCCCAAACTGGACGAATTCTGTGCCAAAACTGTGAAGACGCGTTGTGCCAAGGATCATATGTGCTAGGTGTCGAGCGACACAAGGCTGCAAGATGTCCCGAGGAGCATAAGTGCTAGGTGTCGAGCGGAACAAGGCTGCTAGGTGCTCCGAGGGGAATAGGTAGTTGTGTCGAGTGACACGAGGCTGCACGATGTGCCGAGAAGTATGAGGTGTCGGTCGATACAGAGGCATGAAGGGAAAGTATTGATCGACATGGCCACTGTGTCGAGGGGTAAATGTCGTTATTATTATCCTTATTGGTATTCTCGTGCACGTTGGAGGGCATGTACTCCTTTCTCACTGGTAACGCTCTTGTGCAGAGCAATTGGTTATTTAATTTAGTTTAGAAATCTCAGTAATAATTAGAATTCTTAAGGTCTTTTGTCCCTATATGATTAATGAATTCTTGAAAAAATAAGTTAGTAGCAGGAGAAATAATATAATTAACAAGTGACTAGAAGTATATAGTTGAATTACCTGAATAATTACACAGGACGTCGTAGTATATTTTGATTAGTACGGTGTATTGTATACTTTATTGTAAATTGATAAATTGCAGGTGATGATGAATTTTGTTGAGATGGCTCTAATTATTGGCAGATATTAAATTGTAGGCTTATGGCCAATGTTGAGTTATGTTGAGTTGTTATTGAATTGTTGTTGTTGTTGCTACATTCATATTGTTGTCGCATACATAGCATATCAAGTTGGGAGCTCATGCTTGGTAAGTTGGCCTGAATTCGCAAATATTAAGTTGAAGGCTTACGCTATGTTGATGCCTTTATTAATTGGAAGATTATTAACTTGGGAGTTTTGCTCCGTTGGTACCACATGCATGAGCATAAAAACAAGTCGCATTTCATGTTGCATCCTGAGTTGTTGTGTGGATTAATTGATTATGTTAAATGTTGTTAAAGAGCTGTGAAGTGGTGATTTTGTATGAACTGATTCTAATATAAAATTTATCATACATCCTATTATATTGTTTGATATCTCACCCCTTCTGCTTGAATGTTACCCCATGTTGGTAACGTGCAAGTAATCTAGAGTGAAGGTTGTTTACCTTCAGTGGTTCGAGTCGGTGTCGTTGCTCTGATACGTAACACTCGGGGGATGAACGTTTGTTGCTTTATTGCTGATTTTTCTTCCATTGTTGAATTTTAAGTTATTTTTGTTAAGTACTAGTTGTTTTGAATTTGTTTTCAGTTGGACAAAGACGTTATGTCATTTGAGTTGAAAATTGTGATTCCGCTGCTTATTTATAAAAGTTGTTTTGTTTTCAAAGACTAAACAAGTTGTTATCAATTCATCCGAATTTTATGTGTTATGTATCTGTTTTACATGCAATTAAATGTCTTTGTTTCCAAGTTGAAAGTGTAGCATTCCATTTGTTTGATGGAAATTTTGTAACTCTGATTTTATATAAATCGTTAGGTAGAAATGGGGTGTTACATTAGTGGTATAAGAGCAGGTCGGTCCATCCGACCAAGTTGTCGAGTCGTAGTTTTGTCTAACAATCGAGTATTGTTAATTTGAGTTCTAATCATTGTTTATGTTGTAGTAATAAGTTGAGATGGCTGGAAGGAATGACACTGAAATTGCTGCTGCTTTGGAAGCAATGGTGCATGCTATGGAGAATCAGCGGAATACTGACAGGAATGTTCGATCTTGTTTCTTGGCGACCTTCCACAGGGAGAATCCGCCTACCTTTAAGGGTAAGTATGATCCTCATGGAGCGTTGGATTGGTTGAAAGAGATTGAGAGAATCTTTCATGTGATGGACTCCACTCCAGTGTAGAAGGTTCGTTATGGAACTCATATGCTAGAAGTCGAGGCTGATGACTGGTGGTTAGAGACTTGTTAGAAATTGGAGGTTGCAGGTGAAAATATCACTTGGCCTGTGTTCTGTAAGAAATTTTTAAGGAAGTATTTCCCTGAAGATGTTCTTGGTAAGAAGGAAATTGGGTTTATTGAGCTGAAGCAAGGGAGTGTGTCGGTTACTGAATATGCTGCAAAGTTTGTTGAGTTTGCTAAGTTTTACCCGCACTACGGCGAGGCAAATGCAAAGGTTTCAAAGTGCATCAAGTTTGAGAACTGGTTGAGCCAAGAGATCAAGAAGGAAGTTGGGTACCAAAAGATTCGTGTATTTGCTGATTTTATTGATAGTTTCAGGATTTATGAAGAAGATAATAATGCTCACTATAAGATTATCAATGAGAAAAGGGGTAAGCACCAACAGAACTGTGGTAAGCCTTACCATGCCCCAGCAGGTAAATATAAACAGGAAGTTGCTCAGGATCAGAGAACTAGTAGGGGAGATGCTCCTGTTGGTGTGGTTTGTTTCAAATGTGGAAAACCTGGTCATAACAGTAATGTGTGTACCGCTGAGGTGAAGAGGTGTTTCCGTTGTGGTAAGACTGGACATGCCATATCTTAGTGCAAGCATAAAGAGATGATTTGTTTCAACTGTGGTGAAGAAGGACATATTGTAGTCAGTGTCAGAAACCAAAGAAGGTGCAAACTAGTGGTAAAGTGTTTGCATTGGCTGGGACTCAGACAACTAATGAGGACAAAATCATCAGAGGTACACGTTTAATTAATAGACTCCTTTAATTACTATTATTGATATCAGTTCTACTCATTACTTTATTGATGCTGATGGTGTTGAAAGATTGGGTTTTGTGTTGTCTTCTTTGAATGGAGAGATGGTCGTTAATACTCTAGCCAAGGGATCGGTGACTACTTCTTTTGTGTGTTTAAAGTGCCCATTGTCGATCTTCGACAGAGACTATTCCATTAATTTATTTTGTTTTCCTTTAAGTGGGTTAGACGTGATCTTAGGTATGAACAGGTTAGAGCATAACTATGTTCATATTAAATGTTTTAACAAGTCTGTAAAGTTTTCTACTCCCGAGGAAGAGGAAGCTGGTTTGTTGTTTGCTAGACAGTTGAGGCAGTTAAAGCAAGAAGAGGCTCAGATGTTCTCGTTTATGGCGTCACTATCTATCGAGAATCAAGCTATAATTGAGGAATTGCAAGTGGTGCATGAACTTCCTTAAGTTTTCCCTGATGAAATTCCTGATGTACGACCAGAGAGAGAAGTTGAATTTGCTATTGATATTGTACCTGGTACCAGACCTATTTCTATTGCACCATACAAGATGTCTGCATTTGAATTGTCAGAATTAAAGAAGCATTTGGAAGATTTACTTGAAAAGAAAATTGTAAGACCAAGTGTATCATTGTGGGGAGCTCCAGTGTTTCTAGTAAAGAAGAAAGATGGAAGTATGAGATTTTTTGTTGATTATAGATAATTGAATCAAGTGACGATTAATAACAAGTATCCGCTTTCGATAATAGATGACTTGATGGATCAATTGGTGGGTGCTAGAGTGTTTAGTAAGATTGATTTGAGGTCGGGTTATCATCAGATTAAAGTGAAGGATGAAGATATCCAGAAAACGGCTTTCAGAACGCGTTATGGACATTATGAGTATTCGGTGATGCCTTTCGATGTTACTAATGCGTCGAGAGTATTCATGGAGTACATGAACCGTATCTTTCATACTTATTTGGATCAGTTTGTAGTGGTGTTCATTAATTACATTTTGATTTACTCTAAATCGGAAGAAGAGCATGCAGAAAACTTAGGAATAGTATTGCCAGCTTTGAAAGAGAAGAAGTTGTATGCAAAGCTGTCTAAGTGTGAATTTTGGTTAAAGGAGATTTGTTTTCTTGGTCATGCTATCTTAGGTAGTGGCATTATTGTAGATCCATCTAAAGTAGATGTTATGTTGAATGGGAAACTCCAAAGTTGGCTACCGAGATTAGAAGCTTTTTGGGATTAGCTGGTTATTATAGAAGGTTTATCTAAGGTTTTTCTAAGTTGGAACTTTCGTTGACTAAGTTCACTTGTAAAGGTAGATCTTTTGTGTGGGATGTTCAGTGTAAAGACAGTTTTACAGAATTGAAGAAAAGATTGACGTTATCTCCGATTTTGACATTACCTAATCCAGGAGAACCTTTTGTGGTATATTGTGATGCTTCAAAGACGGGTTTAGGAGGTGTGCTTATGCAGAATAAAAAGTTAGTTTCTTATGCGTCAAGGTAGTTGAGGATTCATGAAAAGAACTATCCTATGCATGATTTGGAGCTTGCTGCAGTTGTTTTTGTGTTGAATATTTGGAGGCATTATCTTTATGGTTCTAGATTTGAAGTATTTAGCGACCATAAGAGTTTAAAGTATCTATTTGATCAGACATAATTAAATATGAGACAATGAAGATGGTTGGAGTTGTTAAAGGATTATGATTTTGGTTTGAATTATCATCCTAGAAAAGTGAATGTGGTGGCCGATGTGTTAAGTAGAAAGGCTTTACATATGTCAGCAATGATGGTTAAAGAGTTTGAATTAATTGAACAGTTCAGAGATATGAGCTTAGTTTGCGAGGTGACACCGAAAAATGTTATTTTGGGGAGGTTGAAGATTAATAATGAATTTCTAGAGAGTATCAGAGAAGCTCAGGAGTTGGATGTAAAATTGGTAGACTTGATGGTTGGGATTGATCAGTCTAAGAATAGTGATTTCAAGTTAGATGCACAAGGTCTGTTGAGATTCTGTAATCAAATTTGTATTCTTGATAATACAGAGATGAAGAAAGTGATTCTTGAGGAAAGTCATAGAAGCAAGTTGAGTATTCATCCGGGAGCTACAAAAATATATCAAGATTTGAGGAATTTATTTTGGTGGCCTGGAATGAAGAGCGATGTGGCTTGGTTTGTGTATGAATGTTTAACTTGTCAGAAGTCGAAACATGAACATCAGAAGCCTGTAGGGTTGATGCAAGCGTTAGAAGTTCCAGAATGGAAATGGGATAGCATTTCAATGGACTTTGTAACAGGATTACCTAATACTCCAAGAGGACATGATTCAATTTAGGTGATTGTTAGTTGGCTTACGAAATCGTCTCATTTTATTCCTATTAACATCAGTTTTCCAGTGTCAAAGTTAGCGGAGATTTACACTAGTTTAATTGTGAAACTGTGTGGTATTCCTTTGTGTATTGTTTCGAATAGAGATCCGAGGTTTACTTCAGATTTTTGGAAGAGTTTTCAAGAGGTGTTTGGTTCTAAGTTGAGGTTGAGTTTGGCGTATTATCCTCAAATGGATGTTCAAACTGAAAGGGCTATTCATTCATTAGAAGATTTGTTGAGAGCGTGTGTTCTTAAGCAGGGAGGTTCATGGGATACTTATCTTCCATTAATAGAGTTCACTTATAATAATAGTTACCATTCTAGTATTGGAATGGCAACTTTTAAAGCGCCGTATGGCCGAAGACATATGACTCCTTTATGTTGGCATAAGTCTGGAGAAAGTGTAGTGCTTGGACCTGAAATTGTTTGAGAGACTACTGAGAAGGTAAATTTGATTCGAGAAAAGATGAAAGCTTCCCAATATAGACAGAAGAGTTATCATGACAAGCACATGAAAGGTTTAGAATTTCAAGTAGGCCACCATGTGTTTCTTAGAGTTACACCTATGACTGGTGTTGGTCGTGCATTGAAGTCTAAGAAGCTCACTCCTCATTTTATTGGTCTGTATCAGATTTCAGACAGAGTTGGGAATGTTGCTTATAGAGTGGCTTTATCGACTAATCTTTCGAATTTGCATGATGTGTTTATGTGTCCCAACTCCGGAAGTATATTTCAAGTCCATCTCATGTGATTCATATGGATGATGTGCAAGTATGGGATAATCTTACTGTGGAGACGATGCCTGTACGAATTGAAGACCGTGAGATGGAGACTCTAAGAGGCAATGAGATTGCTTTAGTGAAAGTAGTATGGTTAGGAGATCCCGAAGAAATCATGACGTGGGAATTGGAAAGCAAGATGTGGGACTCCTATCCTGAGTTGTTTGAAAAAGGTCAATTTTTGAGGACGAAAATATTCTAAGTGGGGGAGAGTTGTAACGCTCGTTAATTTAATTAATCATTTGATTAATTATTTTTGAATTGTTCGTTGAAGTTCTGATGTGTTGTGATTTGTTGGTATAATTTGTTGTATTATTACTAGTTAATTATTTAGTTGGTTAATAATAGTAATAATATTAGAATTAATAGAATAATGGAATACGTATGTTGGGCCTATTTTTAATGGTTGGAAGTAGTAATATAGGGGTGTGTTATTAAGCCCATTAAGAATAATGATGATGTGAGGTTCTATTTAAGCAAAGGAATTGGGTTAATATAGAAGTTGCTGGGAAAAAAATTGGTCGTGAGAAGTGTAGAGGAAAGGAATATGGAGAAGAGAAAAGCAAGGTTTCGGTCAGAGTGTGTAGAGCAACCTTCAATTCAAGGTAAGGGTGTGGTTTTGACCTTATAATGGGACTAACGATGAATATTGTATAGGGGTTGGTCGTAAAAATAATTGTTGTGTGTTGATAGTCCTAGGTTTGTTCTTGAAAGTTGCTCGTTCTTATGTTGTAGTCGTTTAGGAATCTTATGTATGATTGTTTTTTATAATTTATAAATCTGTTAGTACGAGATATATTTTCCCCATTGTTATTATTTTCCGCGCGGTTGATCAGAAATTAATGGTCAAAGAGAATACTGTAAGGCTGGGTTAATGTTTGTCCCAGACTGGACGAATGCTGTGCAAAAACTGTGAAGATGCGCTATGCCGAGGATCATATATTCTAGGTGTCGAGTGGCACAAGGCTGCAAGATATATCGAGGATTATAGGTGTTAGGTGTCAAGCGGCACAAAGCTGTTAGGTGCGCTGAGGGAAATAGGTAGTTGTGTCGAGCGGCACATGGTTGCATGATGTGCCGAGAAGTATGAGGTGTCGGCCGGTACAGAGGCATGAAGGGAAGGTACCGAGCAGCACGGCCACTGTGTCGATGAGTACACATCGTTATTATTGTCCCTACTATTATTCCCGTGCATGTTGGAGGGCACATACTCCTTTCTCACCTGTAACGCTCCTGTGCAGAGCAATTGGTTATTTATTTTACTTTAGAAATCTGTGTAATGAATATAATTCTTAAGGTATTCTATCCTTATATGATTAATAAATTCTTGCAAAAATAAGTTAGTAGCAGGAGAGATAATATAATTAATAAGTGACTAGAAGTATAGAGTTGAAATACCTGAATAATTACACAGGATGTCGTAGTATATTTTGGTTAGTACGGTGTATTGTATACTTTGTTGTAAATTGATAAATTGCAGGTGATGATAAACTTTGTTGATATGGCTCTAATTATTGGCAGATATTAAGTTGTAGGCTTATGGCCAATGTTGAGTTATGTTGAGTTATTGTTGAATTGTTGTTGTTTTTGCTACATTCATATTGTTGTCGCATACATAGCATGTCAAGTTGGAAGCTCATGCTTGGTAAGTTGGCCTGGATTCGCAAATATTAAGTTGAAGGCTTACGCCTTGTTGATGCTTTTATTAATTGGCAGATTATTAAGTTGGGAGTTTTGCTCCGTTGGTACCACATGCATGAGCATAAAAACATGTCGCATTTCATGTTGCATCCTGAGTTGTTGTGTGGATGAATTGATTATGTTAAATATTGTTAAAGAGCTGTGAAGTGGTGATTTTGTATGAACTGATTCTAATATAAAATTTATCATACATCCTATTATATTGTTCGATATCTCACCCCTTCTGTTTGAATGTTACCCCATGTTGGTAACGTGCAAGTAATCTAGAGTGAAGTTTGTTTACCTTCAGTGGTTCGATTCAGTGTCGTCGCTCTGATATGTAACACTCAGGGGGATGAACGTTTGTTGCTTTGTTGCTGATTTTTCTTCCATTGTTGAATTTTAAGTTATTTTCGTTAAGTACTAGTTGTTTTGAATTTGTTTTCAGTTGGACAAAGACGTTATGTCATTTGAGTTGAAAATTGTGATTCCGCTGCTTATTTATAAAAGTTGTTTTGTTTTCAAAGACTAAACAAGTTGTTATCGATTCATCCGAGTTTTATGTGTTTTGTATCTGTTTTACATGCAATTAAATGTTGTTGTTTCCAAGTTGAAAGTGTAGCATTCCATTTGTTTGTTGGAAATTTTGTAACTCTGATTTTATATAAATTGTTAGGTAGAAATGGGGTGTTACATTAGTGATATATGAGCAGGTAGGTCCATCCGACCAAGTTGTCAAGTCGTAGTTTTATCTAACAATTGAGTATTGTTAACTTGAGTTCTAATCGTTATTTATGTTGTAGCAATAAGTTGAGATGGTTGGAAGGAATGACGCTGCAATTGTTGATGCTTTGGAAGCAATGGCGCATGCTATGGAGAATCAGCGGAATACTGACAGGAATGCTGGATCTCGTAGCTTGGGGACCTTCCACAGGGAGAATCCGCCTACCTTTAAGGGTAAGTATGATCCTGACGGAGCATTGGATTGGTTGAAAGAGATTGAGAGAATCTTTAATGTGATGGACTCCACTCCAGCGCAGAAGGTACGTTATGGAACTCGTATGCTAGAAGTCGAGGCTGATGACTGGTGGTTAGAGACTTGTTAGAAATTGGAGGTTGCAGGTGAAAATATCACTTGGTCTGTATTCCGTAGGAAATTTTTGAGGAAGTATTTCCCTGAAGATGTTCGTGGTAAGAAGGAAATTGGGTTTCTTGAGCTGAAGCAAGGGAGTGTGTCGGTTACTGAATATGCTGCAAAGTTTGTTGAGTTTGCTAAGTTTTACCCGCACTACAGCAAGGCAAATGTAGAGTTTTCAAAGTGCATCAAGTTTGAGAACGGGTTGAGCCAAGAGATCAAGAAGGAAGTTGGATACCAAAAGATTCATGTCTTTTCTGATTTTATTGATAGTTGCAGGATTTATGAAGAAGATAATAATGCTCACTATAAGATTATCAATGAGAAAAGGGGTAAGCACCAACAGAACTGTGGTAAGCCTTACCATGCCCCAGTTGGTAAATATAAATAGAAAGTTGCTCAGGATCAGAGAACTAGTAGGGGAGATGCTCTTGTTGGTGTGGTTTGTTTCAAATGTGGAAAACCTGGTCATAACAGTAATGTGTGTACCGCTAAGGTGAATAGGTGTTTCCATTGTGGTAAGACTGGACCTGCTATATCTTAGTGCAAGCATAAAGAGATGATTTGTTTCAACTGTGGTGAAGAAGGACACATTGTAGTGAGTGTTAGAAACCAAAGAAGGTGCAAACCAGTGGTAAACTGTTCGCATTGGATAGGACTCGGACAACTAATGAGGACATACTCATCAGAGGTACATGTTTAATTCATAGACTCCTTTAATTACTATTATTGATATCGGTGCTACTCATTACTTTATTGATGATGATTGTGTTGAAAGATTGGGTCTTGTGTTGTCTTCTTGGAATGGAGAGATGGTCGTTGATACTCTAGCCAAGGGATCGGTGACTACTTCTTTTGTGTGTTTAAAGTGCCCATTGTCGATCTTCGACAGAGACTTTGCCATTGATTTAGTTTGTTTGCCTTTAAGTGGGTTAGACGTGATCTTAGGTATGAACAGGTTAGAGCATAACTATGTTCATATTAAATGTTTTAACAAGTCTGTAAAGTTTTCTACGCCTGAGGAAGAGGAAGCTGGTTTGTTGTTTGCTAGACAGTTGAGGAAGTTAATGCAAGAAGAGGCTCAGATGTTCTCGTTTATGGCGTTACTATTTATCGGGAATCAAGCTATAATTAAGGAATTGCAAGTGGTGCATGAACTTCCTTAAGTTTTCCCTGATGAAATTCCTGATGCACGGCCAGAGAGAGAAGTTGAATTTTCTATTGATATTGTACCTGGTACCGGACCTATTTCTATTGCACCATACAAGATGTATGCATTTGAATTGTCATAATTAAAGAAGAATTTGGAAGATTTACTTGAAAAGAAATTTGTAAGACCAAGTGTGTCATTGTGGGGAGCTCTAGTGTTTCTAGTAAAGAAGAAAGATGGAAGTATGAGATTTTTTGTTGATTATAGACAATTGAATAAAGTGATGATTAATAACAAGTTCGAGAATAGATGACTTGATGGATCAATTGGTGGGTGCTAGAGTGTTAAGTAAGATTGATTTGAGGTCGGGTTATCATCAGATTAAAGTGAAGGATGAAGATATCCAGAAAACGGCTTTCAGAACACGTTATGGACATTATGAGTATTCGGTGATGCCTTTCGGTGTTACTAATGCGTCGAGAGTATTCATGGAGTACATGAACCGTATCTTTCATACTTATTTGGATCAGTTTGTAGTGGTGTTCATTGATGACATTTTGATTTACTCTAAATCGGAAGAAGAGCATGCAGAAAACTTAGGAATAGTATTGCCAGTTTTGAAAGAGAAGAAGTTGTATGCAAAGCTGTCTAAGTGTGAATTTTGGTTAAAGGAGATTTGTTTTCTTGGTCATGTTATCTTAGGTAGTGGCATTGTTGTAGATCCATCTAAAGTAGATGTTGTGTTGAATGGGAAACTCCAAAGTTGGCTATCGAGATTATAAGCTTTTTGGGATTAGCTGGTTATTATAGAAGGTTTATCTAAGGTTTTTCTAAGTTGGCACTTTCGTTGACTAAGTTGACTTGTAAAGGTAGAGCTTTTGTGTGGGATGTTCAGTGTGAAGACAGTTTTACAGAATTGAAGAAAAGATTGACGTTGTCTCAGATTTTGACATTGCCTAATCCAGGAGAACCTTTTGTGGTATATTGTGATGCTTCAAAGATGGGTTTAGGAGGTGTGCTTATGCAGAATAAAAAGTTAGTTTCTTATGCGTCAAGGCAGTTGAGGATTCATGAAAAGAACTATCCTATGCATGATTTGGAGCTTACTGCAGTTGTTTTTGTGTTAAAGATTTGGAGGCATTATCTTTATGGTTCTAGATTTGAAGTATTTAGCGACCATAAGAGTTTAAATTATCTATTTGATCAGAAAGAATTAAATATGAGACAACAAAGATGGTTGGAGTTGTTAAAGTATTATGACTTTGGTTTGAATTATCATCCAGGAAAAGTGAATGTGGTGTCCAATGTGTTAAGTAGAAAGACTTTACATATATCGGCAATGATGGTTAAAGAGTTGGAATTAATTGAACAGTTCAGAGATATGAGCTTAGTTTGCGAGGTGACACCAAAAAGTGTTATTTGGGGATGTTGAAGATT
Source organism: Vicia faba (assembly GCA_948472305.1). Lineage (NCBI taxonomy): Eukaryota > Viridiplantae > Streptophyta > Magnoliopsida > Fabales > Fabaceae > Vicia > Vicia faba. The sequence continues at coordinate 899,595,254 of OX451740.1, forward strand.
AATAATGAATTTATAGACAGTATCAAAGAAGCTCAGGAGTTGGATGTAAAGTTGGTAGACTTGATGGTTGGGATTGATCAGTCTTAGAATAGTGATTCAAGTTAGATGCACAAGGTCTGTTGAGATTCCGTAATCAAATTTGTATTCTTGATAATGCAGAGATGAGGAAAGTGATTCTTGAGGAAAGTCATAGAAGCAAGTTGAGTATTCATCCGGGAGCTACAAAAATGTATCAAGATTTGAGGAATTTATTTTGGTGGCCTGGAATGAAGAGCGATGTGGCTTGGTTTGTGTATGCATGTTTAACTTGTCAGAAGTCGAAACATGAACATCAGAAGCCTGTAGGGTTGATGCAAGCGTTAGAAGTTCCAGAATGGAAATGGGATAGCATTTCGATGGACTTTGTAACAGGATTACCTAATACTCCAAGAGGACATGATTCAATTTAGGTGATTGTTAGTTGGCTTACGAAGTCGTCTCATTTTATTCCTATTAACATCAGTTTTCCAGTGTCAAAGTTGGCGGAGATTTACACTAGTGTAATTGTGAAACTGCATGGTATTCCTTTGTGTATTGTTTCGGATAGAGATCCAAGGTTTAATTCATATTTTTGGAAGAGTTTGCAAGAGGCGTTTGGTTCTAAGTTGAGGTTGAGTTTGGCGTATTTTCCTCAAATGGATGGTCAAACTGAAAGGACTATTCATTCATTAGAAGATTTGTTGAGAGCATGTGTTCTTAAGCAGGGAGGTTCATGGGATACTTATATTCCATTAATAGAGTTCACTTATAATAATAGTTACCATTCTAGTATTGGAATGGCACCTTTTGAAGTGTCGTATGGCCGAAGACATATGACTCCTTTATGTTGGCATAAGTCTGGAGAAAGTGTAGTGCTTGGACCTGAAATTGTTTGAGAGACTACTGAGAAGGTGAATTTGATTCGAGAAAAGATGAAAGCTTCCCAATATAGACAGAAGAGTTATCATGACAAGCACATGAAAGGTTTAGAATTTCAAGTAGCTCACCATGTGTTTCTTAGAGTTACACCTGTGACTGGTGTTGGGCGTGCATTGAAGTCTAACAAGCTCACTCCTCATTTTATTGGTTTGTATCAGATTTCAGACAGAGTTGGGAATGTTGCTTATAGAGTGGCTTTACCGACTAATCTTTCGAATTTGCATGATGTGTTTCATGTGTCACAACTCCGGAAGTATATTTCAAATCCATCTCATGTGATTCATATGGATGATGTGCAAGTATGGGATAATCTCACTGTGGAGAAGATGTCTGTACGAATTGCAGACCGTGAGATGGAGACTCTAAGAGGCAAGGAGATTGCTTTAGTGAAAGTAGTATGGTTAGGAGCTCCCGGAGAAATCATGACGTGGGAATTGGAAAGCAAGATGTGGGACTCCTATCTTGAGTTGTTTGAAAAAGGTCGATTTTTTAGGACAAAAATATTCTAAGTGGGGGAGAGTTGTAATGCTCGTTAATTTAATTAATTATTTGATTAATTATTTTCGAATTGTTCGTTGAAGTTGTGATGTGTTGTGATTTATTGGTATAAGTTGTTGTATTATTACTAGTTAATTACTTAGTTGGTTAATAATAGTAATAATATTAGAATTAATAGAATAATGGAATATGTATGTTGGGCCTATTTTTAATGGTTGGAAGTAGTAATATAGGGTGTGTTGTTAAGCCCATTAAGAATAATGATGATGTGAGGTTCTATTTAAGCAAAGGAATATGGTTAATATAGAAGTTGGTGGGGAAAAATTGGTTGTGAGAAGTGTAGGGGAAAGGAATAAGGAGAATAGCAAAGAAAGGTTTCGGTCAGAGTGTGTAGAGCAACCTTCAATCCAAGGTAAGGGTGTGGTTTTGACCTTATAATGGGACTAATGATGAATATTGTATAGGGGTTGGTCGTAAAAATAACTGTTGTGTGTTGATAGTCCTAGGTTTGCTCTTGAAAGTTGCTCATTCTTATGTTGTAGTCGTTTAGGAATCCTATGTATGACTATTTTTTATAATTGATAAATCTGTTAGTACGAGATATAGTTTCCCCATTGTTATTTTTTTCCGCGCGGTTGATCAAAAATTAATGGTCAAAGAGAATACTGTAAGGCTGGGTTAATGTTTGTCCCAGACTGGACGAATTCTGTGCAAAAACTGTGAAGATGCGCTATGTCGAGGATCATATATTCTAGGTGTCGAGTAGCACAAGGCTGCAAGATGTATCGAGGATTATAGGTGCTAGGTGTCGAGCGGCACAAGGCTGCTAGGTGCATTGAGGGAAATAGGTAGTTATGTTGAGCGGCGCATGGTTGCATGATGTGTCGAGAAGTATGAGGTGTCGTCCGGTACAAAGGCATGAAGGGAAGGTATCGAGCAGCATGGCCACTGTTTCGAGGAGAACACATCGCTATTATTGTCCCTACTATTATTCCCGTGCATGTTGGAGGGTACGTACTCCTTTCTCACCTGTAACGCTCTTGTGCAGAGCAATTGGTTATTTAATTTAGTTTAGAAATCTCAGTAATAATTATAATTCTTAAGGTATTCTATCCCTATATGATTAATGAATTCTAGCAAAAATAAGTTAGTAGCAGAAGAGATAATATAATTAATAAGTGACTAGAAGTATATAGTTGAAATACCCGAATAAGTACGCAGGACGTCATAGTATATTTTGGTTAATACGGTGTATTGTATACTTTGTTGTAAATTTATAAACTGCAGGTGATGATGAATTTTGTTGAGATGTATCTAATTATTGGCAGATATTAAGTTGTAGGCTTATGGCCAATGTTGAATTGTGCTAAGTTGTTGTTGAATTATTGTTGTTGTTATTGCTACATTCATATTGTTGTCTCATACATAGCATATCAAGTTGGGAACTCATGCTCGGTAAGTTGGCCTTGATTGGAAAATATTAAATTGAAGGCTTACGCCTTGTTAATGCCTCAACTAATTGGAAAATTATTAAGTTGGGAGTTTTGCTCCATTGGTACCACATGCATGTGCATAAAAACAAGTCGCATTTCATGTTGCATCCTGAGTTGTTGTGTGGATGAATTGATTACGATAAATGTTTCTAAAGAGATGTGAAGTGGTGATTTTGTACGAATTGATTCTAATATACAATTTATCATACATCCTATTATATTTTTCTATAACTCACCCCTTCTGTTTGAATGTTACCCCATGTTGGTAACGTGCAGGTAATCCAGAGTGAAGGTTGTTTACCTTCAGTGGTTCGAATCGATGTTGTTACTCTGATACGTAACTGTTGTACCCCAAAATTTTCCCTCCCTTTTCTTCAAGACATTTCTCACAAAAGATCTCAAATGCTCTAGGATTCTCAAAGAGTTGATCAGATAAGCTCACCTCCTAAGCACTAAGATCACAAATTAGGATTTTGGTTTTCACAAGGAAGATTGGACTTCTAATTTCTCAAATGACTTTCATGCTTCATCATAAGTCTCTAAGAATTCTCATACCAAGTTTCAATTCTTGCATCTCAAAATTGCTCAGTCAATTGCTCAGATGACTGAAAATGAATTGTATTGTGTAAAAACTCAATTATGATCAATATAGAGTCAAACTTATATATTTTTGGCCAAGATCAACATTTTAAAGTCATATTTATAAATTTATTAAGGGTTGATCACAATTCCTCAAGAAAAGCACTCAAATCATCAAAGGGGAAAATTGCCAAAATTAGGGTTTTGACTGAGAATGACTGATTGTTGACTTTTGAACTAATACATGGCCTAATGAGTTGAAGCATGATCCTAAGGACTCAAACACAATATATTTACCTAATTTCATGGTTCAAAACATCCTCAAAGATCAAGTGATTTATAGTTAAAATTTGGATCAACTGATGAAAAGTCAACTGACACATAAAAGTCAAACTTTGACTTTTTGGTCAACGTTGAATTTCAAAGATCAAGATTAATCAATACATTCAAAAATATCAAACTTGATCATATAGAATCAAGAAAGTCGACAAAAGTCAAGATTTTCTACTTAGAAAAATTCTAAGTGTTTTTGACTTTGATAATTTCACTACTTCGTGATAATTTTTCACCAAGATGCAAGATGATTCAAGGAAAACTTTCAACATGAAAGTTGTAGATCTTGATGAATTCTACAAATATGTCCTTGAGGGTTTATGTCCAAAAAATGCTTAGATTTGGAGATATAGGACCATAAAGTCAAGACATTTTTAACAAAACACTTAGTGAAATTTTCAACAAGTTTGGTCAGATTTTTGTCCCAACTTCATGGAAATTTTTCACCAAGTTCCAAGTTGATTTAGCCAAAGTGGTAAACATGAAGGTTGTAGAAAATGTTTCAAGCTTTCCAAAATGTCCAATAACTTGAAGAGTTCATGTTTGAGCTAAGATATTTGAAGAGATGAATTTGAGCATTCATTCTTGAATTACAAGGCATTTTCATGAAGAACACATGATCCAATCTCAAACCTATGCTGCATAATATTGCTTTGCAGGCTTCTAACTTGAAAATCACTCCATAATTTAATGGTTACATAACTGATTGATCCATTTTCCAAGTGGTTCAAGCTTTGTTCAAGTTGATTTTCCATTTAGGGAAGAAAGCCAAGACTTTCATTTTGGAAAAGTGGCTTTAATCAAAAAGTCCACTATCCTTGAGCCTTGCACTTGTTCCTTCTGATAATACACAATCTCAAAGCCAGAAGCAACATATATACAGCTCCTAACCATCCTACAAGTCCTTGTACTATGCATTGAAACTATGTATTTCAAGTTTGCTTCAAAATCAAGTCACATAACCATAACATGTGATCTTTGATTTCTGATTACTTGAGCCTCTAAAACCTTTTCTCTATAAATAGAGAGGTTGTTTGCAAGCCTTAGAATGAGTTGTATAGCCCTCAAACCTTCTCAAACTCCTTAAAACCATATTTTTCATCAAAACCTCCATTACTTATCATTTTTGACTTTGAACACCAAACTCATAATCCACTTGTATGTTTTCCATTTTAATCAATCAAAAATCATTTATACACCATATAGAAGTGATCCAAACACTTGAACCACTTCTGTAATCCCTCCATCACCATCCACCATTTTCAAAACTCAGCTCTGCAACTTAACTTCTCCAGAAGAATCCAGCCACTCTCAATCCAAAGTAAGCATTACAATAGCTTCTTAGGAGTTAAGTGAACCTATCCAGATCATCACAACACCTCCAAGAGTTCTCAAACTCCAAACACGATTTCTAGTTTTGAGGTAAGTTTTCTCAACTTTGAACTTCCTATACAAGCATCATTAATAGTTACTTTGTGAATGAAAAATGTAGACATCATTGCCCTGAATCTAACCATGCCTTTAGTTTTCATTTATGTTTCCTGAGTGATGCGAATTTTGAAGTTGAACTTTCTAAAAAATTAGGGTTTATTTTGGTACCAACAGAAATTCATGTTTATCTTTGAGAGTTAGCTTAAGTTGTTTATATGGTTGAATTCGTGGTGAAAAATGGTACAACTTTCATGTTTACATTTTTGAAAATGGTTGAGAAATGAGCAAGTTCAGAATTTAAAACAATGGTGTTGTTGTTCTGGAGGGAGGATAAAGATGAAGCCATGTTCATAATTGAATTTATTTTAAATTTATTGCAACTTGTTTTACCACCGGATGTAACAGTCACACAAGTGGTAAAGAAGCATGCGATAAACTATTGATCTATAGGGACCTGGGTTCGAGTCCCAGTGGTGACCTTTTGTTTTTTCATATTATTTCATCGCAGATTCAGTGCATACGAGCCACACGCGCCTACCATGAGCTTCACATTAATTCCATTAGATATGCCATCCATCAAATCCAACGCTCCAAGTGAGCAAGACCATGATGCACTCTCATATGCCAGCAGCATTGGATCAATAGGCGATGGACTTTTGGTTTCTGGGCCTTGACTGAATTTGTTTTCTCACCCCCTTTTTACTAAAACAACCAGACCCATTCTTCTTTTATTTTATTTCTATTTCTAACAAAAAACTGACTTGGGCCTTTTTTGCAACTTTTCACCTTCATTTTTATTTTCAACAACCAAGCCTCTTTTTTTTTTATATTCTTTACATTTTCTTTATTTTTTATCTATTTATTTATTTTTATTTAACCAAAATATGAAAATTAGTTTTTTTAAATAATTAAATTAAAAATATTTTAACTTAAACACTCATTTTATTTTTTTTAATATCTAAAACTAGATTTTGTTTATTTTCCACACTTTAAAATATTTTTCCAAATTGACATTAATATTCAAATTACTTTTAAATTGAAACTAGATTTAAAATTTCTTCTTAATTTCAACTAACTTAGGTTTTAAATTTTGTTTAAAATAATTAATTAAATTCTCTTGTAATTAAAATTAATTAGTTTGATTAGATTAATTATAAAATCTTTTCCATCAAAAAACCAAAAAAAAACAATTTTCTTTTCTTATTCATCTTTACATTTTGTGCATTTTTATTATTATTCATGTTCAATAGTCTGTAATAGATAATTAGAGTTTATTTCTTTCCTCCCCTCATTCACAAACTTGTACTCCCCATTCCCAAAGCATTGTAATAGCGTAGGACATTTAAATTCCTTAATTTACCGCTTTCCTTATTATTATTAGTAATTAGAGTTGGCATGACAAGACTAAAATAAAAAATTAGACAACCCTAATCCAAGATAATATACATGAAAATAAAAACATTTTGCACACATGCACCTCTAGGGTAAACTACACTTGTTGTCTCGGATATAAACAGTCATGTCCCTCGAACGTGGGATGTTTGAGCAAAGACCCTCGATTGAAAGATCGTAGTCCCTCGATGACCCTTCTGTGTTGCCTTTGGTAACGATCTTAGTCCCTTACGACAACTGCTAAAATATATTACAAGTTTCCTTCTATGACTGTACAATGACCCACGCCTGTCCCTCACATCCAACAATATGGCTCCCTACCAACCAGTGGTAAAGTAGCATTATCTAAAGGAGGAGGAAAAGAACATAGACTTTTTGAGTAGGTAGATTGCTCGTAATTGCTAGCTCATAAACTAAAACCATTTTCAAACCTCACACTTTCAAAAACAAACATCTTTCCAAACACTCCCTTTCAATAAATATTTTCAAAACAAACATTTTGTATACATTCCCAATGATACAAGAATCATTTCAAAATTGCCGCACTAAGGCATTTTCAAAATATTTCCAAAAAAAACATTTTGTATACATTCTCAACGATACGAGAATCATTAAAAAGTTACCATTTTCAAAACATCTTTAAAACATCTTTTAACTTACACAAACACATAATTTTCAAAGTGATCAAGCAATTAAGAGCTCGTAGATAACTACGGATGAAAAGGGTGCTAACACCTTCCAATTTCATAACCTACCCCCCCAAACTCAAGCAAATTCTCAAAAGGTATTTTCTATTCTTTTCACCCTTTCCTTTATTGGATAAAAGAAAAGTCGGTGGCGACTCTTGTTATCCGCAATATTTGCAATAAAATGCGAAACACCCAAGTCAGTTCTCCCACTATATTACAGTAACACTCGAGGGGATGAATGTGTGTTGCTTTATTGTTGATTTTTCTTCCATTGCCGAATTTTAAGTTATTTTCATTAAGTACTTATTGTTTTGAAGTTGTTTTCAGTTGAACAAAGACGTTATGTCATTTGAGTTGAAAATTGTGATTTTGCTGCTTATTCATGAAAGTTGTTTTATTTTCAAAGACTAAATAGGTTGTTATCGGTTCATCCGAATTTTATGTGTTATGTATCTGTTTTACATGCAATTAAATGTCGTTGTTTCCATGTTGAAAGTGTAGCATTCCATTTCTTTGTTGGAAATTTTGTAACTCTGATTTTATATAAATCGATGGGTAGAAATGGGGTGTTACAGAAGCAGTTAACACAATGTGTTATATTCATAATAGAATCTCAATAAGACCTATTCTGGAAAAGACTCCATATGAACCATGGAAGAACAAAAAGCCTAACATTTATTATTTCCATCTATTTGGATGTACTTCTTTCATATTGAACACCAAAGATCATCTGAACAAGTTTGATTCTAAGGCACAAAAGTGTTTCATGATAGGATACTTTGAATGTTCAAAAGTTTATATAGTATATAACACAGAAACACGAATTGTGGAAGAATCTATTAGTGTCAGATTTGATGATAAGCTTGGCTCTCAAAAGTCAAAGCAGGGTGAATCTTTTGCAGATATAGAAGTTCAAATTACAGGTACTGAAGACAGATCTTCAGAAAATAAAAGTTTAGAACTTTAGCCAAATATAGAAGAAGACATCACAAATATTACATCAACTTCTGAAGAATCCATCCAGAAAAGACAATCCAGAAGCAGCTTAGCATATCCTGCATGATTCTGGGAAAGAAAGATTATCCAATCAGAATAAGATTTACATTCTGAAATACTGAAGTGTCTCTCATGGGATTAGTGTCTCTAGTCGAACCTACTTCCATAGACGAAGTACTTCTAGACAACGATTGGATACTTGCAATGCAAGAAGAACTAAATAAATTTACTAGAAACGATGTATGTGATCTAGTTCCTCAACCAAAAGGCTTCTACATTATTGGAACTAAATGGGTCTTTAGAAACAAGCTAAGTGAACAAGGAGAAGTTTTCAGAAACAAAGCACGACTGATTGCACAAGGTTATAGTCAGCAAGAAGGGATAAACTATACATAAACCTTTGCTCCAGTCACCAGGTTAGAATCTATCCGATTTTTAATTTCATTTGTTGTAAATAATGATATCACTTTTTATCAGATGGATGTCAAAAGTGCCTTTTTAAATGGTTACATTGATGAAGAAGTTTATATGCACCAACACCCTGGTTTTGAAAATACAAAACATCAAGAATATGTTTATAAACTTAAGAAATCATTATATGGTCTAAAACAAGTTCCCAGAGTTTGGTATGAAAGACAAAGTAACTTTCTCTTAGTAAATTATTTTACCAGAGGGAAGGTGGACATAACTCTATTCTATAAATCATTTAAAAATGACATTCTGATTTGTCAAATATACGTAGATGATATAATTTTTGGATCTACTACAGCCTCCTTGGGCAAAGAATTTGCTAAGACTATGCAAGAAGAATTTGAAATGAGCTTGATGGGTGAACTCAAGTTCTTTCTAGGAATTCAAATCAATCAAACTCAAGAAGGAACCTATATACATCAAAGCAAGTATGTTAAAGAACTTTTGAAGAAATTTGATATGTCATAAAGTAAGCCATCCAAAACTCATATGCATTCTAGAAAAGGAAGAGGTAAGTAAGAAAGTAGAACAGAAGCTCTACAGAGGTATGATTGTTTGTCTTCTATATAGATTTTTTCTTTGTGCCAGATTCCAATCAGATCATAGAGAATCTCACTTAACAGTAGTTAAGCGAATTTTCAAGTATCTGAAAGGTACTACTAATCTTGGTCTTTGTTATAGAAAATCCTAAGAATATAAATTAGTAGGGTACTGTGATGGTGAATTTGCTGGAGATAGAATAGAAAGAAAAATTACTTCTAGAAGCTTCCAGTTTCAGGGAGATAACTTAATCCCATGGTCCAGCAAAAGACAATCCACTATTGTACTATGAACTGCTGAAGCTGAATATATAGCTGCAGTTGGATGTAGTACTCAGATGCTCTAGATGAAGAGTCAACTTGAAGATTTTCATATTTATAAGAGTAACATTCCTATCCTCTATGATAATACTTCTGCTATTTGTCTTTCTAAAAATCCTATTTTACATTCTAGGGCTAAACATATAGAAATTAAGCATCATTTCATTAGGGACTATACTCAGAAGGAAATTCTTTGTTTAAAATTTATAGACACAAACCATCAATGGGCTGATGTTTTCACAGAACCCCTTGCTGAAGATAGATTTAATTTCATTCTGAAACACCTAAGTATGGAATTATGCCCAGAATGAAAATGTAGTTTCTATATATTTAATCCTTAGAGGTGAGAAGAAAAATTGTCTCAGAAATTATCCAGAAGATTCGAGTGTTTTCTTAAAATGCTTTAGTTCACCACATCAACATTTTTCAAACCTAAACACTAAGTCACTCTCTGAGGCTGAACACGTTTTCAAAATCTGAAGGCCTGAAATGTTTGAGTTGATGCATTTAGGCAAGTCATATTGGTAACTATTTACAAAATCTTCACGCCATCCCCTTATCAGAAATCATTATTGTTGTTAATCATTTTAGTTATTCTATTAATTGCAATTAATTTCATGTTTTCTCTCCATTGGCTATTTATACCTCACTTTCACCATAAATCACTTGCACACCTTCACTCTCACTCATCCTGTTTCCTCTGAAATTGTACCATTTTCCCTTTTGTGTACTCTAAAACCCTAAGTTTGTGAACAATGGCTTCTTATTCTTAATAACAATAAAAGTCTTAAGATCATGCTCCTTAAATCAACATCCTTGGTTCATCCTCTACTTCAAACGAAGAAAGATATGTTGAACCTACAAGAACTCTCCTCACTCCGGTTGATACTCTTGAAGTTCTCCGTGAACTTATAGTTGATTTTGAAAGCATGAAAGAAAATGGGCATGCTCTTAATTTTTTATGGTAACTTTCAAGGATGGACAAAATACTTTGATCGTTTAATTGGTCCAGTTTTTCCCAAACTGGTTAAAGAATTCAGTATTCATGCTACGACATCAAATCATCAAGTAGCTTTGTATGTAATGGGAAAGAAGATTGTCATCACCAAAGATCTCATTGGAAAGCTCATTGGTCATGGTGGTAGCGGAGTCAGGTGCAGTGAAATGGAAGAAAAAGGTTATGACCTAACCATTGTATACAAAGAAATATCTACTTCTGGACAAACCTCCAACAAGATCAAAGATCTGAAAGACTATCTCAGAATTTGGTCTAGAATAATTCTGGGATGTATCAACCACAGAAAACCAACAAGTTCTCCATACTACATCAACATTGATCAACAATACCTATTATACTTCATCGCAACCAAAGCCAAATTCCACCTTCCTCATATTCTATTCAATATCTAAAGACCGGTATCAAGGAAACAAGAGAAGAAGAAAGAACCAAAAGAGATTGGATTCCGTTGGGAAGGCTGGTCTCAAATATTCTGACAGAGAACAAGATGATAGAACATCTGAGTGAAGCTCAACAAGCTAGTGTTCTAGAATCTTGTTCTATAAAGCCTCTCAATTTCAAGAACCTCAAGAAGATGGATATTATAGAAACCATAAAGAAGGATCCCACACTTACTGCAATGGAAGTCATCACCACCAGAAGAGTCCCTCTAAAGGATTTTCCTCTCTTCACTCAAGCAGACTCATCTCCAGAAATTGTCCTCAGATATTTGGAAGCTTTCAAAAGTGATGGAACAATTACAGATGTAAATATCCTAGATCTTAGGCAACAACCTCTAGAAGTTTCTACCAGAAAGTAAAGGAAAAGGAAAGCTGCTGGAGAAGGAACTTCTCTGAAAACTCCTAAAGCTGGTAAAAAGAAAGGTAACTCTTCTTTCATTTATGTTGTCAAATCAGTATTTTTATCAACATTTGAACCCTCCTCATCTCTAAAACCTACTTAAAATCCCTCACCACAAAATCTTGATGACTTTGACATAGAAATTGACACCACCATACCCACTAATCATCCTCTGATTAATCCTTCTTCTACCCAATTTTCTCAAACTCAGCCAGAACTTGCACAAGTTCTATATGATATTGATCAATTTGATCCATTCTTTGAAGCTTCCCAAACATAAAATCTAAATACTACTTCTAAACAAATTCCTGAAATCACACCAGTTATTCCAGGCATCACCTACCCTCTCAACGCCTCACAACCACCAAATATCTCCACAAACCCTCACAAGACTTTTCCCTTCCAAATATTCCCTCTCCATATGATTTAACACCACCTAACACTCATATCATCATTTCCGACTCTCCAACTTCCACTGACTCCTCAGTAGACCCTCTCAGAACCATAATTGATCTAGAAGCCTGGGACAAACTTGTCACATATTATCAGAAAATAGTCATTCCAAAACCAACACCAAAACCATCCAAATCAGATGTTGGTAAATCTCTAATGGTTTTCGAGACAGAAATATAACAATGGGTTAACTCTCTGAAGCAAGCTTGCATGGATAATCTTAATCCAGCTACTTTTGATTTTCTCTGGACTTAGTTATGAAATTGCTAAAAAAAACTTTTGCAATCATCTGAATATCTTCAAGGATCAAGTTATACGTCTCTGGGTAAGGAAACCCCTTCGTCATCTAGAGAACACTCCCAAGAAGCTTCACAGGAATCAGAATTCCAGGAACCATCTCTTGAACCTCAACCTCAACCTCTGGTCATTTTTGAAGACAAAGGCATGACAGTTGAAGAATCTCCTAAGAAAGAATCTATTGTAGTAACTTCTAAGAATATGGCTTCTACTGTTGAAACAACTTCATCTTCTCTAGTGTTAAAAAATCTGGATGAGTTGAACAAAGAGAATGAATCTGTTAGGAAAAGGCTGGATAAACAGAATGAAACCAACAAAAATATTAAGGGATTCTAGGCAAGCAAGAAGAATCAAACAATCATATCAAAAGTCTCTTGGAAGCATTTCTCACACGACTTCCACCTCCTTCACAACCTTAGATATAGTATTTTTCTTGTTTCTGCTATGCCTTATGTTTAAACTTTTGTTTGTCTACTTCTGTTTGTATTAACCTCTATTCTTGAATGCATAACCTTTTTTTCCCTTTACATGTTTTAATTTCTTTTTGATTAATGACAAAAAGGGGGAGAACAAAAGGTATTTTGAATATAACAGTGTCGGGACTAAGTCTCAAACATTTTTTGATAACATAACCTTTGTTTCACTTTTTGAAAAGCAAACAACAAAAGTGTCTCTTGAAAGTAACTTCTGCCACATGGACTTATCAGAACTTCCATCAAAAGCTCTGATCAAACATCTTCAGGGAGGTATCAATTGTTTCTTTATATGAGTATTCAACTCAGAGGGAGACCCTAATGCTTTACGTTCTTACTTGTTCATCAAAATATACAAGTTTTTTTCATCATAAAAAAGGGGGAGATTGTTAAATACAGTCTGGTTCCACATCTTAGTAATAGTTTTGATGATAACAAATACATGATATATATATATATATATATATATATATATATATATATATATATATATATATATATATATATATATATATATATATATATATATATATATATATATATATATATATATATAAAGAACAATTATGCTCTCTAATAAAATATTTAAATATGCAGAGAAGTTCTGATAAATAAGCATAGAAGTTAGCAAACAATTTGCGCTAAGAAGATCTGATAAGAATATATGTACAAACTAAATTAAAGTATCACGCTTAATAGAAGAAGTTCTGATGTTATAACTTATGAAGCACTAAAGCTGCAAGCTAAAATCTGATGAAGCAATACTCTGATGATCTAAAGTCTCAATAATATTATTCTTATTCTGATCAGATTTCAAAGTAGCAAAGTTCTAATGCGTTATATTTCATTCATTACAAATCAAGGAGTAACGGCTGGAACCAGACAAGATCTGGATTTTAGGAAAGTGCATTAACAACATATTATCTACCTTCCAAAAACATATTCTCATGTCTCAAATGGATCTAAAGAGCTTCGCCTATATAAAGGAGTTCTTGAAGGGTGATCAAAAAACACTTGCACGCATACAATAGAAATATTTATAAAGCTCTTTTATCTATTATATTGTTCATTTTGCCTTAACATTGTGTAAACATCACAAGTGTGATATAGTTTATTAGAAACATTCTTGTACACATTTTTATTTATATTTTGTAATTCCTTGAGAAATCAAGTTGTGGTTTAGTCTCAATAAGACATTAACGGTAGTCTTTGTGAGTTGTAATCAAAGTTTTGATAAGTGGATTAAGACCTCGATTGAGAGAGGAGAAATCACCTTGGCGGGTGGACTAGAGTAGTTTGAGTTCAAACGAACCAGGATAATCAAACGTGTCATACTATTTTTAATTTTTGAAAACCCTAATTCGAACCCTCTTTACTTGTGTTTTTCTATCCTTCAATCCCGCTGGACTTCAAGATCAAAATTCAAAAGAATTTGTCCAGGAAAAAGTTAGGGAAAGCAAAAAAAGAGAAAACATTGAAAAACAAAAAGAAGAGGATCACAAAAAAAATGCTCATCAAAGAACAAATTTGTGTGATCAGACACCAAAAACAAAAGGTGAAGTGGCTTCCATGTCCAAAAAACCTCAGTGATTCCTCAACCTTCTCAAACTCGTTTTAAGAGATGAGTGCTAGTATCGAGTTAACTGAATGTAGGACTGGAGAATATGATGAAGAATGGGTGGATACAAATAAATTTTGATCCTTAAATCCTTTTTCTAAAACCGTCAACCAGACTGCGTTACAACCATCAAAAGTCCTAGTTGAAGCAGGGTTCATTTCAAGAGCATGCTACAACGAGATGGCGTTAACTGACTCCTAGAAGGTGTGTTAAAAACATTTGTGATTGGTATCATATGCTTGCATTATCTTTCATGAAAATATTTTTGAATATTGCACTTTAGCTAGTGATTCATTCACAACAAAGTCATAAAATCATTTCAATTAAAGTTAGTAAACTTCAAGACTAACATAGGCTTTGCATTAGAATTATTATTATCAGGATAAGCATTTCTCTGTTTGCAAATAATTTCTTGACAATAATAAATCTTCCATGATGGGAATCAGTGAAATACATGATCACGTCAAAGTAAAATGACTTGAGATATTCGTGGAGTAAAAGCCAATTATTTCAGAGAATAATCATATCAAGGGGCATGTTGCCTAGAAACTCTTTTCGTCATAAGAAAGTTTCTTTCACAGTTTGATCACCCAAGAGAGGGTATAGTTTGAAGTCCATGTTGAGCAAAGATACGCCAAGTGCATCCAATCTGGGGCAATTACTTCGAGATTCCATCGATCTCTAAAAAAAATCTAAAGAAGTTAGAACTGACTATCCCGAGGACTCTATGAATCAGGGGCATATCACTTTCAGACCACTATAAGGGGGAAAGTTACTTGAGGACTTTGTTGAACATGAGAAGCTTGATGTTTTACTGTATGATTACCCTAAAGGGTAATTGTTTGATACTCTTTTGGGTATGATCAAGTTTGTTTTCCCATCATTGGTCGTTCTTTAAAGAAAGTGAAGTTTGAAGATTCAGTTGATCCGGCGCAACCAAGTAAGGATTCAATCCCTCAAAGTTCATTTAATCTGGGGAAATTACGCTAAAAAATCTCCTCAAAGTTCAGTTAATCTGGGGCAGTTACATCGATATTTTGATAAATCTCTCCAAGAATCTGTTTATCAGAGGAGAACCATTTCAGAATTTGAATATACTAAGGCAATTCATCTCAATTCATTATGATGGAAGGACCCTCTCAATGCAGATTCCTTCATAGACCATACCCGGAGAACATTGATGTGATTTTATTTTACAAGAATTATCGTTCACTCATAGCAAATAGCATACCAGCAAAAGAATAAAGAACTGTCAAGGTTGTTACCAGTGTGAAGTTCTTAGTGGTTTAGGTTTCCTCATCAGAGAATGGAAAGAATGTTTCCTCAAACTTGATCATTTTCCCTAGTGTAGTATGCATTTTTGCTCAACATAAGCTTGTCTGTTAAAAGGTTTCCCTTCAAAAATATCCTCTCCAGTAAAATACATTTTGGTGGATTCCATACGACAATTTACCTCCCCAATATGGTCTGCATTTTTCAAGAGTTCTTGTAAGAATTATTTTCCTTGCCGACAGGAAGTTTCTTGATTTTTCCTTGTGAAATAGGCCGCTTTCCCTCAGTGAATTATGTGTAAGTCTGTTTTTCCCCGGTGAATTCTATACATTTTGGTTGCCTTTCTAATATTTCTTATAGAAGGATTATTTTCTTCCCGACAAGGTTAAATTTTTGGTGAACACCTTACAAGGTTTGCTTCCCTAGGGTAGTTTTTACTAGTGAGAGTTTTGTAAAGAATTCTCTTATCCCTAGTGTCAGAAGATGTTATATCATCCCCAGTGGAAGTTGAGCTTCAAGGATTTTCCTTGTTCAAGATTTCTCTTCTCCCCAAGTGAAAATGTATACCCCAACGAAGTTTGTCGTATATTTTCTTTTGTTCAAATATTCTCATTATCATTAGTAGAAGTTACCTTTCTCAAGAATTCTATGCAAGAAGTTCTTCATTCCCAAATTAAGTGTTCCTTATTCCCATCAAGGAGGTAATGGATGTTTTCCCTTGGAAGTTAAGAGTTGGTTGAAGTCAGAATTAGCTCTCTTCAATGGACTAAAATTTATTTTTGCAATGTCCTTTCTCAAATTCAAATTTTCATTGGTACCTCTCCACATAAATGAACCTCTGATTTGCAATCTCGCACTAATGTTTATACCCGATAGTTATCATTTCAGATTGTTTTTCCTCGCAGAAGATCAGATTTTCAAGGATGTCTTTTCAAATGTCCTTGTTTCCTCAACAGTTCATTTTTGTTATTGATATTCCCCAGTGAAACATCTAAACATGCATCATTACATTACATCTACCGAAATATGTAGCATTTCCATTGTATGGAGCATTGAAGCATAAGCCAATTTTGTTGTTTACCTAAAATAACTTGATCATTATATACCCAGAAGGTGTGTAATCCCCATAGTTTATCCCTAGGGATTTTCCAACATGTTTCTTTCGAGATTTCCGCTTCATACTTTTGTCTACCAAGCGTCTTGTCTTGTGGGAATCTGTTGTTGTTTCCCTAGTAGAGTTTGTTGTGATTTATATCCCCAATCAGGTCTTATTATGTTTTCTCTTTCCCCAAAGAGTCTTTGATCCTTCTTTCCTTTTGCAAGATTTCTCGGTGTTTTTACTCGTGTTTTCTCTTTGCAGTTAGAGTGCGAGTAAGAGTCGGTGCATAATTTTGCTTGCTGCTCAAATATTTGCATAGTTTTCCCTTATGTAAACTTTTTCCTAGCACAAATACCCTAATCCTTTTCTTACCTTTTGTAAGTCGCTCCCCTTACTGCCTTTTGCATAAGAGATGTCTCTTGCCCTTATAAGTTCTAAGGGTTTTTACCCGTGTTGGCTCTTTGGAGTTAGAGTGCAAGTAAGAATTGTTGTGTAACCTGTCTTTCTTCTCAATTATCTAAGTATCCATACTTTGTGTCTGGAAATTCAGATAATTGCCACTCTTGAGGAATTATAGCCAGTCTTTGGCCAGAGGGATAATGTAGTTCATGTGCTTTTGCAAATATCAATACCCTCTCAAAAGCCTAATTTAGTTTGGCAGTCCTTGTCCAAAGTCCCCTTTGGCTGGTCTCTTTTCTGCGTAAGTTCGCCTTCGACTGGCGTTCTATTCATATTTAATGGCTATTTGTATCCTCAGTTAAATTCACATTTGGTTGTTATCTTTGTTAATAGTTTACATTCAGCTAGTATTCTTTTCGTTGTAAGGTCGCCTTTGATCAACGTTCTTTTCTTAGGAGTCAACCATCGGTTATAGACCAATATATATCTTCAATGTGATTGGTATCTTTTGGATAGGTCTTGTTTAGCTAATCTCTTCTTTCAAGTTAGATTTTATTGTAATCCTTTTCAGATCCAGTGTTCTGTTACCCTTTAGTAGGTCTAGTTTAACTAGTTCCTCCTTTTCAAAAGTCCAATTTGATTGGTTTTCTTTTCAACCCTAACAGTTTCTAAATGTTTCTTTTGTGAGGTAGAAGACGGAGCTTCTTTTGTGAAGTAGGAGGTGCCCTAGAGTTCGCTTTCTAGATTTCTCTCTAGTGAAGTAGGAGATGATGTTTATTTCTTCTATGAAGTAGAAGATGAAGTTGGTTCTTCTATGAAGTAGGAGATACCATCATTTACACTTTTTGAATGTTTCTTCTGTGAGGTAGAAGACGGAGATTCTTTTGTGAAGTAGGAGGTGCCCAAGATTTCAGTTTCTAATTCCTCTCTTGTGAAGCAAGAGATGAAGTTTATTTCTTCTTTGAATTAGAAGATGGAGTTGGAGATACCATTGTCAAAAATTTATGAGTGTTTCTTCTGTGAAGTAGAAGATGGAGCTTCTTTTGTGATGTAGAAGGTGCCCCATATTTTCGATTCTGATTTCTCTCTTACGAAGTTAGAGATGAAGTTTATTTCTTCTATGAAGTAGAATATTCTTTGATATAATTTCTAGGTATTGCTTTTGTGAAGTAGAAGACATAGATTCTTTTAGGAAGAAGGAGATTCCTGGAACTCAGTTCTTGAGCTCATCTTTTGTGAAGAAGGAGATGAAGTTTATTTCTTCTGTAAAGTAGGAGATACCATTATTTATGGTTTTTGAATGTTTCTTCTGCAAGGTAGAAGACAGAGCTTCTTTGGTGAAGTAGGAGGTTCCCCGAATTTTTCAGTTACAGAGCCCATCTTTTATGAAGAAGGAGATGAATTTTATTTCTTCTGTGAAGTAGAAGGTGGAGTTGGTTCTTCCGTGAAGTAGGAGATACCATCATTTATAGTTTTTGAATGTTTCTTCTATGAGGTAGAAGACAAAGCTTCTTTTATGAAGTAGGAGGTGCCCCGGATTTCAGTTTCTGATTTCTCCCTTGTGAAGTAGGAGATGAAGTTTATTTCTTCTGTGAAGAAGAAGAAGATATCTGATGTCACGGTTTATGCAAGTTCATTTTATAAAACATCCATCCCATCTTGTAAAGGAATCCTTCAGGAATATCATTCTAATACCTGCCAAAGCTCGTCGGTAAGGCATCCAAAACAAAAAAAAATAGAAAATATAGAAAACCCAAAATATCTTACTTTCCTTTATTTCCCAGAGTGAAAGTTTTACGTCTATATTGGTATTCAATCCTCATCCACCTTGAATGTTCGAAAGGCTAGCGCAAATCTCACCCTCAAGTTTGAGATGATTTAATAGGGGCAGCTGTTGCACCCTAAAATTCTCCCTTTTCTTTTTAACCTAATTGGCTTATGTTTCATTTTAGCATGCACATTCATTCATTTGAGTTGGGATCAAGGTATTCTTGTTCTATTGACCTTTATCAAGCAAGAAGGAAGATGTTTTGTCAATCAGTGCAAGGAGGATCCAACATCCTTATTCCTTTGGTCACTCAAGCTACAAGGTCTTTCATGCCTCAAGATATCCCAATATGTCCATCATGTCATTAGATGATTGAATTTGCCAAAGTTTTGAAGTGAATCACATTTCTCCTATCTATCTCCTAGAATTAGGGTTTTGACCAATTGAAGAGTGTGACACCCTTTGGGAGCAAGATATTTGAAGCAATATCATCTTATCATCATACAAGACATATTTGTTCAAGAGATTATCCAAGTTTCCTAGAGGAATTAGGATTTTGAAGTTGTGCACTCATCTCCCATCATTGTGACTGAAAATTAGGGTTTGTGATAAAATCATTTTATTTCAGACTATTTGAGCAAACCTTGATTTCATGGTATTCTACATGTTTCTAAGCATCTATGGATGGAACATTGGCCATTAATTTTGATCAGAAGATGTTCAGTTGCTTAATTGATTTGGGGGAAAAGTCTATTGTGCAAGCTAAAAGTCAATCCTTGAATTTTTATGGTCAAAATTGTGTTCTACAAGTCAAATGTAGTCAATGTTTGATATTTGATTAAGAAATACCAAGAGATTCATCAAAAATCAAGAAGTGTACAAATTTTCCTAAATTGGAAA
Organism: Vicia faba; assembly: GCA_948472305.1. Taxonomy (NCBI): domain Eukaryota; kingdom Viridiplantae; phylum Streptophyta; class Magnoliopsida; order Fabales; family Fabaceae; genus Vicia; species Vicia faba. The sequence continues at coordinate 899,615,090 of OX451740.1, forward strand.
TTAGGGTTTTGTAAGAACTTTCTATTTTTGGTAAGTTTAAGTGTTATGATCAGTTAACTTCAAGACCATTCTTCATGAGGATCAAAGCCTTAATTCAATTTTTTTAAACACGACTTGTTCCTCTTCTTCAGATCTTTTTAACCATGTAAAGGTCATCACAAATGGACCAAAAGTGAACAAGTTGTGATTGATTAAAGTTGGATATCTTAAACTTGCAAATTTCAATACTTAATGAAATTTAACTAAGTCCCTTGATCAGTTTCATACACCTCTTTTCGTGGCCAGTTTTCTATGTGATTAAGGTTTCAATTTGATTTACAATCAACATAAAATTTGTCCCTCTCGTTTCAGGTTTTCCATACATCTAAATCCATCCATTTTGGTTCACAAAATATCAAGTTATCGTGACTGGAAGTTAGGCATTCAAAGTTGTGATTTTGTCAACAATTAGAAAATTCTAACATGTTTGTGATCAGTCTCATTAGGCTTTTTTCGAGGGCGGATTCAAGGAGCTTCCAAGTTTTAATTCAAGATCACCCCAACATGAAATTTGGTCCTATCGTTTCTCTCTTTCCATTGATTACAAACCCGTTTCATTTGGTTTAAGAATGATGGAGTTATGGTGAAGCAAAGGTGGCGGCATGGACATATTAGCTAGCATACAAAATGTGTTGTTTAGCATGACATCAACTTTGTATTTTGCAGCGTTATGCTATAATATCATTTCCTCAAGCACACCATCATAAGCATTTCTCTAAATGGCCAAATAATGTCTCTTTCATGCATGCACACTATATGGATGTATGATCGCGACTTTATGAGTCTGTCGGGATACTAACTGCAAGTATACAGTTCAGTCGTTCTAGTTTTAAAAGATTATCGAACCCACAGAGACTGAGGATCAATCGCATACGATCTAATGCTACAATTTGTTTAACTAAGCGATGAATATTCGATTTTTGGGGGAAACAGTTTAGTTTTAAAAAGTAATAGTACTAATTATACCGGTATGTGATAATCGGACTTAGGGAATTCAATGAATCGCTTGGCCTATAAAGTATTTCGGTAAAAGCTAATTGTTTAAAAACCTGAGACATACACTCTCGTGTTCATGAAATAAGTTATGCTACTAAACCTAGTGGATGCACTTTAAATTTAATAACACTTTTTGAAAACAATTTGAATTTAATTAATTTATTAAAACATTCTCGTGTATTTAAAAATCAATGTTTCGTTACCACTATCTGGGTTGAACCCCAGCTCTCGCATGCAGGTTCTTGCCTTAATTAATTTCCCACTCTCGTGGCAAAATCGTGTTAATTAATCTCTTACTCTCGTGACAAGGTTAGTTAAATTAATCTTGGAAATTGGAAACCAGAAATTGTTTTTTAAATATTTTTTTGGCCAAGGTATCACTGAATTCTTTTAGTTCTTACGGGTCACATACCGGTATTAATAATTTAGCCGGACATAATTAACTTGAAAGCAATACAATTCAAAATATAATTCATAACAAAAATTGGCATAATATAAAAACTGAATAAATATTAATTGCAATAAAAACCTGGAATCCAAGTTGCTATGGTAATCTTGAAGTATTACAATAATCCTTGAGCTTGATTGCAGTAAATAATTTGTGTTAATTCTTGAAGGAAGAATTAACACTTAAAACTAAAAACTAAAACTTGGAATGAAAGTTACAGTAATGTCGAAAAAACTCTAAAACAAGGAAATAGAAATAATGTAGAAAAATAGAAATTTGGTCTGTAGAAAATTCTTCGACCCTTGCTCTGAAAGTTGAACTTGTATTTATAGGCTTCATTTGTAACTTCCCGTTTCCATGTTGTACGAAGGCTAGTGGAGATCATGGGAATAACTACCAGAATCATGGGAGAACATGGGAATAACTACCAGAATCATGGGAGAACATGGGAATAACTACCAGAATCATGGGAGAACATGGGAATAACTACCAGAATCATGGGAGAACATGGGACACGTCTCCATGACGTGAGGAAGTTGAAATATAGCGCGTTACGGTCGTCACAGGTCTGTTACGGTCGTCACAAGGCTATTAGCGTGTTACGGTCGTCACAAGGCTGTTACGGTCGTAACACCTTGTGGACTGAACTTCTGCTGGGCTTTTGCTCTTCTGGGCTTAGTCTTTTTCTTTGTATAATTATTTCTTTCTTCTTAACTCCTCCTTTTTGCTATATCACCCCTTTTGCTTCATTTCTTTGGCTTTTTAATCCGATTTTCCCTCAATTTATCTTCTTTGCTCAATTGATCTTTTATTTAATACAAATACCTGAAACAAAAGAAATACCAACGTAATACAAAAATAAAATAGAATAAATAGATAAAAATACTAATATTATCTATGAAAATTAAGCCAAATATGTTATATAAATTCGTGTTATCAACACCCCTATACTTAAACCTTTGCTTGTCCTCAAGCAAAAAATAAAAAATGAAAAATTACTTAAGCATAAGTCAAACGTAGATATAGAACACAATTCAATTCGTATTTGGTTGCAGGTCAATTCTTTTGTTTGGATAACTCAAGTTCAGACTTCGACACCAAAATTACCGTAATGACACTAGATACCCTCATTTATGCAGACCAAATTAAGTCATGAATTATAACTCGACCTAATACTTTCGTTTCGTTTCACCCGTTTTCATTCTGGTGCAATTACATTAAGCCCTTTACCTTACGCACACATAGTGGAGTAACCGGTTAGTGACTTTGATCTTTATAATCTAGCTTGGAGTTCTGGTAGTTATATTTGGTACTCCTTTATCCAATTACAAATTGTGGGGGATCGGACCGTCGTCCGCCCTACCAAGTTCAGCACCAGAGACCACTGAACCAATTCATAATGGTTGTTTGCATAAATATTTTATAGTTTCTGCAACCGTTGAATTAAATGATCTGGTAAGGATCATCTAACTTAATAAGTGCATCTTCTAATAAAAATTTCTCTTTAAAAATCTTGATCAAACACTTATATTCATCGATTCTCCACGTAGTTTGTCGTTCAAGGCGGTGCTAACTGCTTTTATAAACTACTCGGGATTACTTTAAAACTAAGTCTTAAGGTGTTGGTATAATAAGTACTTAAATCAATCTAACACGTTGGGGTATTGAAGTGTTATGATGATAATAATTTTGCTTTAGTCGCGCTCGAGTTCTTATTTATAAAAATAAGCAACCTTAATACTAGTTAAATATGTTAATATAACGTTTGATTTTTTTTTCGTTATGGCTCAAGAATGTGGAGGAATTCGAATAAGCACGAGAATTTTACATAAAAGGCTAAAATTTCATAAACATGTATTTTATTAAATGGAAATTTCGCAGTACATAGGAAAAAAAAGGAAACTAAAAGGGAATACTAAATAGAGCAAAGATAATAAAAATGAAGTAAGAAATGTTCTGACTCCCCTAAACTTAAAGTAAGCATTGTCCTCAATGCGATAGTACCAGGAGAAATCAGAAAAGAGAAGGGTGATCACTCGTCGCTTGGAGAATTTTGTCCTCTTGCTCCTCTATTTTTATTTCGTTGTCTTCTACGTCTATCAGAGTCGTAATCATGCAATCCATCGATTCTAAGGTTTAAGGCATGTATGGACTCGTTGAAATCCTCCATTTGATTTGATATCGCTTCGTAATTACGGTTATTCCAATGTGCGTAGTCGTGTTGGTCGTGTTGCATTTCTCGAACTAGGCGCAATGTTTCATTTTAAACGACTTCCATTGCTTGGAAGCGTTGATCTTATTGTAGAATAGTAGCATACATTGCTTCTAGAGTAGCCGGAGGATGATCATTATCTGGTTGTGCAGCCGGCTTGACTGGTGCATTCAAATTGAAACGCCAATTTTGGAAATTTTGCACATTAATCTGATTTGGACATGGAAGTATTATATTAGGAATCAGATGTGAATCGCGGCAGTACATAACATCTAGCGTCTGGGCCGACATCATATATTGTCCCAAGGGCAAAAGCTCGTCGAAAAGGCCTAAAGCATATGCTAAAGATGTGATGATTCCACTGAAGACAAATGGGTTGGTACTGGCCGCATTTACGCATGTGTGAAAGTGGCTAAGCATGAAGGGAGCAGCGTTGACAGCTTGACCGTTGAGGGCACAGAAAATAAGAAACATCTCATTTTGGTTGACCTTGTGATTATTGGTCCTCCCAAAAATGATGTTTGCGAGAATTCGATGGAAGTACCTCAGAGCGGGATTATGAATATGCGAAGCGCAGAGATCTCGCCAACTTTCCGTGGGTTGACCGGTTAGATCATCCCAAAGGGAAAAACCAACTTTATCCCAAGAAATGTCGCCTTCGGGGTCGAAAGGTTTGCAATGAACGGTCGGACCTCTAGTGAATTCTAAAAGTTCAGCGACTCTTTCTTGATCAATTGAATATTCTTGATTAAACATGCGGAAGTTCGCGGTACCGGTTGTGAATGGATCGTCGGGAGGCGTATTGTATGAGAATGAACTGAGGAACTCAAGCACGAGCGGTTCGAAGGTCGGAGAAGGATTTAAACAGAGATTTAACAAACCCGTATTCGTAAGCATAAAAGTGATGTTTTCCGCCCTACCCAAGGCATCCAAACAATCGGTGTCCACATATTTAGTGGGGACAACCGAACGGGAATAGAATTTCATGTACTTTCCTCTTTGTTGGCCATCATCGTCTTCTCAGAATATAATCGTGGATAGGTCGGGTGGTGGTCGGTCTGGCCTCACTTGACGTTGAGTGTTTCGTGGAGCCATGGAAGAGAATGAAATGAAGGATAGAATGGTAGAAAATGAAATGGATGAGAGAAAGTATATGAGAATTAGATGGAAGGGACGTGAAATGAGAAGAAATGTAGAAGAGTGTTTATAGAGGGTTAAGATTGAAGAGGAATTATCATAATAATAATGTGTTGGGAAATGAAGAGGGAAAGTTTGAATAAGAATTATGGTGGAAGATGAATAAGAAGAATATTTTGATAGAAGAGTAAATAAGAGTTAAATGGGAGTAATGTGGGAAAATGAAAAGAAGAAAAGGACGAAACAAACAGTCAGTCAAGGGAGCAGAAAAGACAACATGCATCTGGAGAAGCACGAGCTGAGGCGGGGGTTATGGACGTAGTGGGACGGTTATGGAGGTAGTGGAAGAAGAAGAAGAGATTTTGTCTGCTATAGGGGTTACTGATATAACCCGTGTTACGGTCGTAACACGGGCATGACGGTCGTAACACGCTAAAGGGCGTGTGACGGTCGTAAGGGCTTTGTTACGGTCGTAACAGCTACAAATTTTGTAACTTATAGCAGAACAAAGCTGTTTCTGTTCTGTGACATTTCTTTCTTACTACAGATACATTACAAAGCATTATTGCATCCAGTATTTATTTTCAAACTAGTGCAGATATATTCCAGAGCATGGTGTGGCGACTTGAGGCGACCGTCTTGGGCAGCGATTTGAATTTAGGCAGAATAAGGAACAAGGAATTGTATTTCAGCTCACATGCATACATACCACATACTGTATATATATATATATATATATATATATATATATATATATATATATATATATATATATATATATATATATATATATATATATATATGTATAATAGATAAATCTAGAATTTTAATTAATAGTATATATATATAATACTAGTATATAATGCATTATGATTGATACTATAAATATTGGGAAGTATTAGTTCAGTATATTAATACGAGACGGGGAAATACGATAATTAAAATAATATTCAATTATAATTATAAATATTAATGTGAATTATTTAATTGAGTATAATTATCGGTATTACGGGGAAATAGTTCAAACGCATCAGATGAAAGGGTGCAACCGATAATCGACTTAAATATAAAATTTAACATAAAATAGAAAAAAAATGAAAATATGGAAGGGAAAATTTAAAATTAGAAACCAGGACGACTACTGGTTGATTTTCCATGGCCACTTATCAAGCCATCTCACATATCCCTCACCTTTTCTTTTCTTTCTTCTGTGGGGTGGTTCATTCTTTCGAAATTGTGGTAGTGGTTCTGGATCTATCATAAGTATAAGTTTTTCAAATTTGGGCTTAGTGATTTCATCCATCGCCTCATAAGTTAACCTCACCCTTTTAACAGCAATTATACCATTAATTTTATGGTCCTCTAATTTTCGCTTTTTAGGCAAGACTTCAAATAGTGGTACATTAATGTGGATATTTTTTAATACCTCAACATACGTTTTAAATTGGGAGTCTACCGGAGTTTCCATAAAAAATTTCGGAAAAGAAATCAGTGGGATGTAGTGATTTGGGATTACAATTTGCGCTTCCTTCTCTACCTCGTTTACAACCTCCTTTTCGAACAGCGTTGGTGAATCTGTCTCAATCTCCACTATTTTCTCGTCATAACTTTCCTCATCCATATCATCACTCTCCTCAACCTCATTATCACTCTCCTCAACCTCATTATCGATCTCCTTAGGATTTTCAACCAATTTTTCACTACTGGTTGTTACAACATCCAATTTCTCCTCAGGGAAGGGTCCTAGAGGGTTTTGTTCAAGATGGGAGATTTGGGTCTCTAAGGCTATGTTGTGGGTCGCGAGCGAGTCAACCACAGTGGTCAGTTGCCTAAGGTTTTCACTGTTTTGAAGACTTTGTTTTCTAAACTCTTCGTTCTGGACAGTTTGTGTCTCTACAAAGTGCTCCATCAGAGATTCTACCCTAGAGTGAATTAGCGTCGCGTCGGAATCCTCCATTGATGTTTCGAAGTCGAAATCATGTGATTCTTCTGATTCTTCAAATTGAGATAGAATCGCATTTTGTGTTTCCGTAAAGCGCTTTGTCATCATTGATATTTCATTAAAATTTCCCATTAATATTTCAAGGTCGGATTTATAGGATACTTGCGTCTCCTCAAAATATTGGGTGTAGTGATTGTAGGGGAAATTTGGTTGAGGATAAGTTTGGTTGGAATTATAATATTCTTGCGATTCCTCAAAACGTTGGGATTGGTGGTTGGAAAGGTAATTTGGATGAGAATGAGTCTGTGATGCATTGAGATTCTCCAATAGTATTTCGAGGTCGGATTTATGGGATTCTTGTGATTCCTCGAAATACTCAGAGTGGGGGTTGTAGAAAAAATTCGGATGATACATAGTAACTGGGATAAGATTTGTAGATGCAAAGGCTCGCTTCGGGAGTGAGTATTTGGCATACAAATCGAAAGAGGGTTTTTTTTTTGTTTTTTTTTTTTGCCTAGTCTAAACACGCAACATAAGAATCGTACTTAATTGATTAATCAGTCCCCGGCAACGGCGCCAAAAACTTGATCGCGACTTTATGAGTCTGTCGGGATACTAACTGCAAGTATACAGTTCAGTCGTTCTAGTTTTAAAGATTATCGAACCCACAGAGACTGAGGATCAATCGCATACGATCTAATGCTACAATTTGTTTAACTAATCGATGAATATTCGATTTTTGGGGGAAACAGTTTAGTTTTAAAAAGTAATAGTACTAATTATACCGGTATGTGATAATCGAACTTAGGGAATTCAATGAATCGCTTGGCCTATAAAGTATTTCGGTAAAAGCTAATTGTTTAAAAACCTGAGACATACACTCTCGTGTTCATGAAATAAGTTATGCTACTAAACCTAGTGGATGCACTTTAAATTTAATAACACTTTTTGAAAACAATTTGAATTTAATTAATTTATTAAAACACTCTCGTGTATTTAAAAATCAATGTTTCGTTACCACTATCTGGGTTGAACCCCAGCTCTCGCATGCAGGTTCTTGCCTTAATTAATTTCCCACTCTCGTGGCAAAATCGTGTTAATTAACCTCTTACTCTCGTGACAAGGTTAGTTAAATTAATCTTGGAAATTGGAAACCAGAAATTGTTTTATAAATATTTTTTTGGCCAAGGTATCACTGAATTCTTTTAGTTCTTACGGGTCACATACCGGTATTAATAATTTAGCCGGACATAATTAACTTGAAAGCAATACAATTCAAAATATAATTCATAACAACAATTGGCATAATATAAAAACTGAATAAATATTAATTGCAATAAAAACCTGGAATCAAAGTTGCTATGGTAATCTTGAAGTATTACAATAATCCTTGAGCTTGATTGCAGTAAATAATTTGTGTTAATTCTTGAAGGAAGAATTAACACTTAAAACTAAAAACTAAAACTTGGAATGAAAGTTACAGTAATGTCGAAAAAACTCTAAAACAAGGAAATAGAAATAATGTAGAAAAATAGAAATTTGGTCTGTAGAAAATTCTTCGACCCTTGCTCTGAAGGTTGAACTTGTATTTATAGGATTCATTTGTAACTTCCTGTTTCCATGTTGTACGAAGGCTAGTGGAGATCATGGGAATAACTACCAGAATCATGGGAGAACATGGGAATAACTACCAGAATCATGGGAGAACATGGGAATAACTACCAGAATCATGGGAGAACATGGGAATAACTACCAGAATCATGGGAGAACATGGGAATAACTACCAGAATCATGGGAGAACATGGGACACGTCTCCATGACGTGAGGAAGTTGAAATATAGCGCGTTACGGTCGTCACAGGTCTGTTACGGTCGTCACAAGGCTATTAGCGTGTTACGGTCGTCACAAGGCTGTTACGGTCGTAACACCTTGTGGACTGAAATTCTGCTGGGCTTTTGCTCTTCTGGGCTTAGTCTTTTTCTTTGTATAATTATTTCTTTCTTCTTAACTCCTCCTTTTTGCTATATCACCCCTTTTGCTTCATTTCTTTGGCTTTTTAATCCGATTTTCCCTCAATTTATCTTCTTTGCTCAATTGATCTTTTATTTAATACAAATACCTGAAACAAAAGAAATACCAACGTAATACAAAAATAAAATAGAATAAATAGATAAAAATACTAATATTATCTATGAAAATTAAGCCAAACATGTTATATAAATTCGTGTTATCAATGTATTACCAAAATGGGGAAAGTGTGCACGACGACAATTCTTTTTGGCTCTCTCCACTTCATCACGTGCCTTCTCTTCACACTTATATAATTCTTTTTTCACACTCAAAACGACATCAAAGAGGTCATGAAGCCATCACAAAACGCGTGCACTCTCTCTCACTTTGTTTTTTCACACAAATTTTGCTAACGGTTTTCTTAACTCTGGCCAGCCTTTAACCAAGCCTATACTCAATATATAAACCTCTTTATTCCTCTAAATGGGGACAGTGGCTCATTCTTCAAGTTTTGAGATCTAAAAATTTGGTCTCATTCTCAAGAATTTCTCTAGTTCGAAGCTTTTAAACCCTGCAAGTTTCTTCTTCATTATTGCTTGTATCATCTTCATCAGAGGTCTCTGAAGGCTCTGGTTGAGTTTTCTTTGCATTTATGTTCAAGATCCATACGTAGAGAACGTACTCATCTAAGTAATTTTCTCAAATTGACTATGCTTCTTCTTGCTAGCTAAATTCCATGATAAACTCATAATACACTGCATCTGAAGTCGTGCTTTAAGAAGGAATGGTTTAGTTGATCATATGTTGCTTAAACTATAGATTCATGATTTTTGTGTTGAATTTGCAGCTTGAATTTCGTAGCGATTGAGGTATGATAACCAATTTATAATGGCATATTCGTAATCCTCATAAATTTTTATGTTGGATAGTGGTTTGTTTATTATTGTTTTTTTGTTTTTATTGTGATGCTCCGGCGAGGCACAAGATCTGAGAAGAGGACTGGAGCTAGGACTCCGCCATCTGAAAGTTTGTTTGAATATCTGACCAGCGCGTGTCAAATTGTGACTGGACACAGTTATTTCCATTTTCCATGTATTCTCATTTCTTTTATTTCTTTTATTATTTGTTTTTTTTATTATTTCAGAAAATTGAAAAATAAAAGAGATAATGTTGTTGTGGATTGGGCCTAGTGCTTCCTTTGATTTCCACACCCCACTGGTTTAAGCCCAATCACAATTTTCATTTTTTTAGTTCATTCCGAGAATTCAGTTTTATACCCCCATGCCTTGTTCAATTTTGTTGCTTACACTTTCAATTTCATTTTAATTTTAATTTTTCCCTTAATCCAAAAAGTTCACAAATATCTTTGATGTTCCTTGATCCAAAAAGATCACAGGAATATGATTTTTCCCTTAAACCAAATTTATTAATATTTTTGCTTTGATTTAAAAATTGTTGAAGTTAATTGTCAATTTTGGTGGTTTTGCTTGCTTATACTTGAAGATTGAATTAATTTTCCAATTTCATTTGCTTCTAATAATCGTGAGAAAAAAAATTTCGGGTTCTTGAATGAATTAGGATCATGAAGTGATTTTTAATGAATTTTATCCTCTGATTTCCCAACTTTCATAAATTGTTTTGTTTAAGGTGTCTAGTTTGATGACTTTCTCAACTAGTCTTGATAATTGAGGCTCATTTTCATCTTTATTCTTACTTTCAAGATACCTAATTAATGCTTATAACTTTTATGATTCTTAAGGATGTAGGAATATTTTGGTTTGAATTTAAAATTCTTCTTCCTACTTTTGCTTGAATTATCTTGTGCATGTGTGCCATTGGTTTTGTCAAAACCTGTTGAGTTTCATTTGGAAATTTATGAACTTATTTAAAAGCCAATTTTTGGACACATGATGATCATATGTTTGGTTTAAGATCACATCAACTTTTATTATTTTATTGATCATATTTTTAGTTGTTGATGAATATTTTCTTTGAGCACTTTGTTTGGTTAATTTAGAAACCTAATTGCATTGTTGTTGTGATTTTGGTTTGTTCTTGAGGATTCTCTGAATCCAATGACCATGTGATGGATGACTTGTTCAAGGATAGTTCATAAAGGACTTGAGAACCATTTGATTTCATTTGAATCATTGAGATTTTACTTTTCATTTGTTCATACTTTTAACCCTTTGGTTTGGTGTTTGAGGTATAGGGAATACACTTTATGAAACCCATGAGTAATACATTTCTTCTCTTATTATATAATCCTCCTCATATGATAAGAACCATGAGTTCTCTTCATGAACCATTCAAGTATTCTATCATTACTTCTTTGTTTGTTAGACTTTGACGTTCATTTGTTCATCTTTTGTGATCTTGGCTTATGAGATTGTCCTTTGAACATTTCTATTTGAATACCATTGATCTAATTAGAATGAAATATCTTGAGTATACTTCTGACCTATAATACCTTGGAACTTAAATTACATTTATCCCTTTATTCTTTGATTAATATTCAATTGTCAACTCATAATTATGACAAGATTGGAGCCACATTGTGTTTTATTGCACCTAGTTTTGAATTTGTGAATTGGTGAAGTTTAAGAGGCTTGGGATCCAACTTTTCTGCTTGATCATTAATATTATATCCTTATTCCATATCACTTCTCCATTCTTCTATGATATTTTTATTGTGCACTCATTTGTCAATCAAATATAGTGACCTTTAGAAGCTATATTCTCTTCTTTTACTCGAGCTTTTGAACTTATTGCTTGATCTTTATTTATTTTCTTTGATTCAAGTCATTTTTAACTATAATTAGAGGTTACCACTTTCCATAACACTTAATTACATCAACCTTTAGTTTACTTTTACAAGTGATTAGTTTACAATGCTTGTTTCATTTTTGTGAAAATATCTTTTCTTGTTTGACAAGTTTTGAGCTAATTTTTGTGCATTGGTCATTCTTTATTGGCTATTTTGAGTTACCTAAAATTCAAGATACTTAGTCCTTTGATTCTATGTCATGCCTCTTGACTTTATATTTGTCTACTTGATTACTTTCAAAACTTGTTTGACCACTTGTTTACTAGGCTAGTTTTGAGATGCTACATTGAGATTTCTCATGCTATATTTTGTGTTTGTTTGTGATACTTGATTATGAAATAGTATATGTCACTTTCCTAGACTTGTGTGTTTTTATACCTTCTTACCACGATCCCTCTTCATCTATCCATTTCTAGTTGATTATGAGCCACTAGGAGCATGGTTAAGTTTTTGATTTGACAACTACTTATCTCCATATCGAAGAATGCTTTGCCTTGATGTCTTAGGGGATGATTATAAGATATTTCTGCATGTTAACTACATGCCTTTGATTCTTACATTATCTCTTATAAATTCTCAAATGCCATGCTTAATTTTCCACACACTTGTGTTCACCTCACTTCATAATTTTGAATGATGCTTGTGTACCTTGGTGCTTGTACCTTGGATTGAATGTCTAATTGAACTTCTTCTTGACCACGAGACTTGTGATAATTGAATAAAATGAATATTTTTGTCTCCCTCTCATCATATATCTCTTCTCTTTCAACTTGTTTTGGATTGATAGCATTGCATGATGACTTATCCCCACTAAGGGTTATGTGGTTTCCTTTTCTTGTGTGATTTGGTTGTGATTTATTATCAAGCATGCTTGTATTATGATGATAAAGTATTGAAGTGTTTTCTACTGACTTATACACTTATTCATATTATTTTACTTCACTTTATCTCCCTATGTCGTGATAGGTTAGGCATTTGACACATAAGTCTTCACTAGCTAGTATGCTTATATGTGTGGCTTTTCTTGTGACTTTTAAGTCCTTACCTCTTGTGAATGACCCTTATGGGATCATTTTGCATGTCATAATGTTTACTTTGATGCAATTTGGCTTCCCTTTGTATTTTTACTACTTATTTTTGACTTAGGTCATTTCTTGCCACTTGTTTGAGTTCCATCTTCCTTCACCATGCATGATTGTTCTAGTTAGGTGATGTTTGTTAACATGTGACATCTTGGTGATAATATAAGATGTCTTAAATAATGTTTAGAATTATTTATACATCCTTGCCTCTTATTTTCTTGATGCTTATAACATTTTTTAAAGTTATGTCTTCTAAATTTCTTAATTGTACTTCTACTTGCCTAGTTAGGTGATTTCATCTTCTTCTTGACTCATGTTTCCTTGTTTAGGGTAGAATTATGATGATAACATGTTAGGGGCAGTATATTTGAGATTTTTTTATATGCTTTCATAACATGCCTTCTTTGGTTTATCAATCATTGCTTTCTTGCCTTTCTTTTTTACTTACCCAAGTACTTGCTTGCTTGTCTTCTTTGTGTGATCCTTGTGTGATATTTCTACCATCTTTGAGACATGTTTGTATGAACCTATTAAGGTATACCTTCTGACTTGTAGAGATATTTACCTTGCTTTCTTCATTTCATCTTTGATTTCTAAGTTTTTATATGGGTTTGACACTTAAATCCTTGAGTGCTTGTATGTTTGTTGATTGCTTGTGTTTGATTTGTAATGCCTTAGGGTAGTACCATTTGAGCATGACCTTAGGGGACCGTAGTGTGTGTGTGTGTGTTGAGTATTTACTTATACACATTCTTACTTGGTAATTGATGAATTGAGGAAAGTTAGAGTCTATGCTCTTGTTTGTTTGTACTTGATGATTGATGTTTGGTTCTTGCACTCCGGTGTTTGCTTGGCTCTTAAGCCATATCTTTTGAGTTTTATACTAATGTTTGTTTATTTGTCATTTGATTATGATAAGTAGACCTTAGGTTCTAAACTAAACCATGACAACATTAGATAACTCCCTTTGACCTTAACAGTAGGTCCATCTTTGCATGTTAACTTAGGTAGATGTTTCTCTTTTATCCTAACTTTAGGATCATAATTGTATGACACTATTAGGATCTCTAGTCTCCCTTAGACTTTTTCAATCCCCCTTTTGTATATTTAAAACTAAAACGTCTTTTTCTTTATCAAAAACTCAAAAACATTCTTAACAATAAAGATGTGAACCACACGTCATGAGCCTTAAGTATTGGGGGAGTATGAGGAGGTACAGATTAATCCTTGTATTTCCTTTCAATCATAGTCTTTAGAGTGGTTCAAATATCAATTTTTTTTTGCAAATAAGCGGAGAAGTAGCAAGTTTCCCTCTCGTGGGATCCATTTGCTATTATCCCAACAAAAACATTTAACCAATCCAAACTCTTTTACCTTCGGGCTTTTCTTTGAAAATATTTTCATAAAAAGGATATGTTATTTCCACTCTGCACGATATGACACGTAATTCCCCAAAGGCCGGGTTGCAATATGTTAACTACTAGAGTGCGAATGTAACATTATCCGCCTAAAAAAACACAAAACAAACCAAAACACCTTTTTAGGTGAACTACGAGTGCCTTGATATCTCATTACACGAAGAGGGTACGTAGGCACAAAGGTTCATAA